>JAQPPZ010017132.1:14105558-16886117 GCA_028583015.1 Wollemia nobilis | reverse complement strand
ATGGAACCCACCATAGAATTGAATGAAGTGGTTGAAAGTGAAATTGGAAGAAAACCAATAAATGAATTTGAAGATATGATAGAGTTTCACCACTTGTTCTTGGAAGATACTATTGATGAGATGTGTAAAATTAAGGATCAAGAAATTCTTCACCCTCCAAATTATGATAATGAATCATGGGTTACTAATTTGGACAATGATAGCCTTATAAATTTGAATTCAAGAAATAACCCACTTTTGGAAATAATTGAACCATCTAAGGAAGGTGAAGATGAATTTGATGAGAAGCACATTGATGAATTGGAAGATGTTGAAGAAATAGTTGAACGTCACCACTTGATTTTGAAAGATGATTATTATGATGCTTGGAAGAAGTGGGAAGACTTCACTCATTCCAAAACTACTAATGAAACTTGTGTGCCCATTGATATACAGGACAACATAATTGCCTACTCAAAGGAAGATATTACAACTCCTGTACAATTTGAGGATGTTTTGGAAGAGGGTTTCAAATCTCATCAAATTTTGGAAGATTATAATGATCCTATTGCCAAGGACAAAGAAGAAAAAGAATTTATGAATGAATCAAAAGATCATGTCACAAATATCATGGAGTTTCATCTCTATGGATTTGGATGACGATTTTTACAATGGTTGGGGGAGATATGATAATGCATTCTTTTCTCACATCCCTATAGATGAAACTCATATTTCACTTGATATGCAGGATGTTGAACCTTCTACATCATACGAAGATCTCATATTCACAAGATTTGAAAAGGTGACAAAATTTGATCATGTTGAATATAAATTCATTGAAAGTGTGGATGCAAGTTTGCATGATGATTTTGAGGATTCAAATGAAGAGATACCATGGATAGTGAACAAAGAATTAGAACCAAATGACAAAGAGATGGATCAATTGGAAGCAACTCAAATGAAGGATCATCAAGATGAGTCATGGGACATACACTTTGACCAAGAATGTTTGAGGATTGAAAAGGATGACCATATTTTGAATTTAAATAATGTTTATGGTGAAATGTCATTAAAGGTAAATGAAAAACAAGGTATAATTTTTAATCACACCTTTAATAACATGGTTTTAATGAATGGAAAAGAAGTTGATGCACTTGAATTGTTAAATCAAATTCATCAACAATTACTAATTGAATCTAGGATAAAAACTTTTAATGATCCTAATTTAGTAAATATCCTAGATGCTTGTAAATTGTTACACAAATTTGATTGGCCTACAAATTTGGAAAATGATTTGGCTTTGAAATTTGTAGAAATAGGCTCCTACTTACAAAATTGCATATTTGAAAAGGATAGCCTAATTCTAAATCAAGGAGGGAATTATGAAGTTTACATTTTAAAGAATAGACATGATAAAATTGAAAATCATTTATTGTCTAATCATTTTAGTAATTTGATGCTCACCTATGGGAGTATTATTGGAACTAAATCAAATTGGTATGGTGAGCATGGCAAGTGGAAATTTGTTGCATTGTTTGGTCTAGTCTTGTTTTTGTTGGATTCCCACAACATTTGGCATGCATATCATGTTATATTTTTGTTGAAATGTTCTAATCATGTTTGGGATCCAGGAAAGTGATAATCCAAGCTTTGCATCATCTTGTATTATAGTGTACATTTGTATATAGATTTTGGTTTTTGGTTTTTGGTTTTTGGTTTGTGTTTTCAAATTTTCATTTTTGGGATTGCAGTTTGGTTTTGGATTGAATAAGTTTTAATTTAAAGTTGTGTGTTTATTTGACATGTTTTGTTTGTCTATAAAAAAAAAAAAAATGATGATGAAAAAGTTGCCTTGAGATGCTAACTTATGTTCTAGATCGGGAGAATATGGAACATTGGAATTGTCTTGTAAAAGCTCCACAAGTAACACAAACAATTTAATAATATCGTTTGAAACTTGTGATGCATGAAGTAGTCAGTTATATGGCAATATTTCATCTGCATTTCAAAGGACAATGCATTCATATTACATCTCACTTTGCACATGCATGCCATCTTAGTTGCAAATGCATTTCAAATACAAATCATTAAAGTGTGTCAAATCCTCTTAAGGTTATGCTATCACATAAATAAGAAGAAAATCCTAAGGTTGGGAACTGAGTCTTGAGATATCTAGAACCAAGCACGTCTTATACATTAAAAAGGATCTTGAGCAAAATGATCAAAACCTAACTTGGAAGAAAAGGTTGGGCGAAAGAAGTATTTCATGTCTATCCTATTATGCAACATGATCCTTAAAACAGTGGTTTTGACCACTTCCATAAAGCTTAAAGCCTAAAATCGGAGTAGTAAGGATAGGGCTAAATCCTCATCGAACTTAGGTTGAGGATCCAATTCCCCAAAGCTTTGATTTGACCTACATGGAGTAGTAAGGATAGGGCATAAATTCTCATCTCGCTTAGGTTGAGAATCTGATTCCCCAAAGCTCCTATGTCTCATTTCATAATAAATCTTGGATTGGAAGGATCGTACTACTTGTCCTCTACAAAGGATGGGTAGTCATCCCCAAGGTCTAAGCAATAAAATTAATATTTTCCATTTACATCTAAAGTTTGGATTGGAAGGATCGTACTACATGTCCCTAGCAAGGATGGGTAGTCATCCCTAAGGTCCAAGAAGTAAAAAATAAATTTTTCCCATCTCATATTTATATTGGATTGGAAGGATCGTACTACTTGTCCTCTGCAAAGGATGGGTAGTCATCCCCAAGGTCCAAAGAAATGAAGATAAGTCTTGGATTATGGGGTTAGGTATGCCCATGCATGGCAACATGTCTTGTCTAAAAAACAAGACCACCGATTGTCCAAAGGGTTAGACTAGCATGACCATTTCTTCCATAATTGGTTAAATTATTTTGCTCAAAGTGAGGTAATGAATTCTAAATCAGAATAGTAAGGATAGGGTTAAACTCCCATCTCGATTAGGTTGGGAGTCTGATTCCCCAAAGTTCTGATTTCACATTCACTTGCACATGGGTTCAAGATAGTAGGGACTCATAACCAACTTTGGGATATAATAAAGCAATTCATTATACATATAGTTGATCCTAAGAGGGTTTGATAATCTTGAATGTTTGTGTATGATACTAGAAGAAAGACTATGCCTTTTATAAAAGCAAAATCTCTTAGCATATTTATTAGGTTACACAAATCATTCACAATCTCACATATGCATTCATGTAAAACTGACAATGGAATGTTGATCAATTTCAAACGATAGGGAATGAAAACACATTGCACACACCGAGCTAATACTTGATGATTCTGATGATTCATGTACTTCTGATCTTTGGGCATTTGTTTATATTGCTTATGTGCTAACGCATGTTTTCAAGTTTATATATGTTTCCAGGTTGGGTTCTCACCAAAATGCTCAAGAGCATTTGACAATAGAAGTCACCATTTGTTGTGGCTGATCCACAACACACCCCAAAATTGGGGACCCACCTTTTTGCATGCTTTCAAAGAAGATCTCAGTGACCCAGATGCTAAAAATCAAGAAAAAGGGGCAAAATTGCACAAGGATAAAAAGTGTCACGAAATCGCGACATGTCGCTCCATCGCTGCCGAAAAATAGAAAAGTGTCACGAAATCGTGACATGTTGCTTCGTCGCGACTGAAAATGAAAAGGTGTCACGAAATCGCGACATGTTGCTCCGTCTGCCAAAAAATGAAAAAGTGTCGCGATATCGTGACATGTCACAAAATCGTGGTCAACGTAAGAAATGGAAAGTGTGGAAATCGTGACGTGTTGATTGTCGCGACCAGGAGAGAGAAAGGCAAATGGAAAAGTGTAGCGATATCGCGACATGTCACAAAATCGTGGGTCAAACCAGTCAAACAGGACAAAAGAAAAACGTCGCGATATCGCGACAAGAAGCAAAGAGGTGAGGAAAAATGTCGAATCATGGGAAGGATGAAATGAGAAATCGTCATGATATCGTGACATGTCGATTTGCAAAGTAGGAAAAAATGTGGGATTTCAGGGCAAAGAGGTAAGAAAAACGTCGCGATATTCGCGAAATGGATCTGATAATGAAGGGTGTGAAGAGAAAATGGTGATCGAGTGGAAAGAAGAAAAGTGATGGAGGAAGGTAGAAGAAAAGTGCGGATTTCATGACAAAAAGAAGTGGAAGGTGTGCGATTTCGCGACATGTTTGAAATGTTTGGATGGAAAGAAAGGGTAGAAGGAAAGGTCGCGATATCGCGACATGTCGCGTTTTTGCGGTCGAGAAGGTGAAAGAGAGCTGCATGATTATTTTGTCACGATTTTCATGGGAAGACGTTACGAAGGCATAGAAAAAGTGAGACACGTGGCATACATGTGTAGAGCTACAAAGGCGTTACATTCGGTGGAATATTATCGAACGTTTCAGTATCGAGCATGAACAAAAGCATTGAAAAGGCAAGAATTTGAAAGGTCACATCTGGAAGATGAAACGAAGCGTCACGAAGGAGAATCAAAAGACATTGCAGTTAGTATAAAAGCAGAAGCACAGGATAGATAGAGGGTCGGAAAACCGCTGGAGCAGAGTTGTAGTGCTAGAGGCCAGAGGGCCATTCTGGGCCTGCTTGGGGCTGTTTTCTTCCTTTTTCTGGTTTTGAGAAAACCAGAGATGCTGCTATTGTAACATGATTTATTTTTAATGCAGAGTGTTCAGAAATTTGCATCTTGTTGGCAAGAAAGAAGGAGATCTTCTTGCATGCAACATATTTAATGTTTATTCTTTCCCTCTTTTCAGATTTCTAGATTTATAGATGATGTTAAATGCAACTTCTCTTGGTTGCTTCATGCGAATGTCTGAAATCTGAATTATTATTTCAAACCCTAGGAACCAGCACTTAACTTATCGGGATTGTGCATGTTTGCAGGTCCAGTAAGTTAGGTTGCATGCATGGAAACCTCACATCTTCGGTTTTGCCAGGACGGGATAGCATCAGACTGGATGCAATTTTAATTTCTTTTCTTTACATTTTATTTTCTTTTGCTTGTATTTTATTTTTCAGAAACTCCAATTTTATTTTCAAGCATTAAAATAAAATTTAAAAATTAAAAAACTTCAAAATCCATAAATAATTCCATTCATGTTATGGCATTTCATTAAATTTCATTTTGAAGTTACAGCATGGTCATTTAAGGATCAAATCACATTTACTTTATTAGGGTTCAATGAACAATCATTAAATTTCATAGTAAAATAAACCACAGTGCCCCTTGTTTTCGGTTACTTGCAACCACTAAGGTGTTCCAAGCATTTTAATTAAATATCTTTTATACACAAATGCAAAATGCTCACATAACGAGAACCTTGGAGAAGTTACATGTTTAATTTCTTTGCAAGCGAGAGGATTTAGAACCCAAATCCTATCGGAGAGTGTGTTTTCACAATCGGGTGAAAATACCACTCAACAGATTGGCGCTAGAAGGAGGGCTTGATAGGGTTTATTTTATCGTGATTTTAGATGCTACGGGTTTATAATTTTTTAAGAGCTTTACATTGCTAAATATTTCAAGTCCATTTTATTAGCATCTTCGGCCTCTAACACCACTCAACAGATTGGTGCTGGGAGGGCCGAACGGGTTTATTTTAGTGTTATTTAAATTTAAATTTTTGTATGCTTTAGTCCTCTAACACTCAGCAGATTGTAAAAAGGACGGCCTGAATTTATTTACTTTATTCTATTTTAAGCAATTCAGGTATGTTGTATATTTTTCTGATTGTTCATACAGAATTAAAGTGATTTGATTTAATTTTTCAGAATTTTGGTCTCATGCAATTACTTTTCATTTGATTTTAATGAATACATCTCTTAGTTGATGCTAACTTGATTTTTTTTATATTGCAGGTTGAATATTCAACGTATTTGGTTCTAAAATTACATTTTAAGTTTCACTAATGGCAACACTTGAGGAGCAAATGGTATCCCTGAGAGCTGAAATAACATCTCTAAGAGAGAGAATGGTATCAATGATAGAGGATCATTATGAGGGTTTATCTATACCTGTGGTACCCTATCAAATTCCTACAATGTTATTGGATTTTTTACGGTGTTTTAATCAAGAGGTGCCACTAGGATACTTGCAAAAACTGCATGTCTACAAGGATACATTATGTAAATTCCAGATTTTCTATGAGGAGGTGGCTTGTAAGTTATTTGCATACATTTTGGATGATAGACCATTCTTTTGGTATAGCCAACTACCCATGGAGGTTAGGACTTCTTGGATACAACTAGAAGCAGCCTATCTTCATCATTTTGGTAATCGAGTTGACTTAGAAATATTGAAAAATCAGTTTACCTCCATATGTAAAGAGTCTAATGAATCCTTGAGTCAATTCAATGGAAGATTTCGTGAGTTGCACTCCCAAATGTGGGAAAATTTTAACACATTGGAAGAGGAAGCCATGGAAGTATACCTAGGAGCCATACACCCCACACTTGCTTCACTCATTGAGGAAAACCTGAGTGGTTTGTCCCTAGAGAGAATCCATGAGGTCTTAGAAGAGATAGAACGACAAGGTCTTGAAGAAGAAAAGGCACAACATGTTCACATGAGAGATTGTTCTTTTGATGCCAACCTACACCAACCATCAAACATAGCACCCTCCACTCCAATGATATCTAAGGTAAATGATCAAGGGGATGAATTTGAATATCCAAATCTTACGACCACCTTAGATGTAGTCCAAGAGGAGGTGCAAATTGCTAAGACAACATCCACTAGTGAGGATCATGTAGAGATACATGATTATCTAGATGAAGGGGTTCTAAATTCAACAATGTTTGATATATGTGAATGGATGGAACCCACCATAGAATTGAATGAAGTGGTTGAAAGTGAAATGGAAAGAAAATCAATAAATGAATTTGAAGATATGATAGAATTTCACCACTTGTTCTTGGAAGATACTATTGATGAGATGTGTAAAATTAAAGATCAAGAAATTCTTCACCCTCCAAATTATGATAATGAATCATGGGTTACTAATTTGGACAATGATAGCCTTATAAATTTGAATTCAAGAAATAACCCACTTTTGGAAATAATTGAACCATCTAAGGAAGGTGAAGATGAATTTGATGAGAAGCACATTGATGAATTGGAAGATGTTGAAGAAATAGTTGAACGTCACCACTTGATTTTGAAAGATGATTATTATGATGCTTGGAAGAAGTGGGAAGACTTCACTCATTCCAAAACTACTAATGAAACTTGTGTGCCAATTGATATACAGGACAACATAATTGCCTACTCAAAGGAAGATATTACAACTCCTGTACAATTTGAGGATGTTTTGGAAGAGGGTTTCAAATCTCATCAAATTTTGGAAGATTATAATGATCCTATTGCCAAGGACAAAGAAGAAAAAGAATTTATGAATGAATCAAGAGATCATGTCACAAACATCATGGATTTTCATCTCTATGGATTTGGATGACGATTTTTACAATGGTTGGGGAAGATATGATAATGCATTCTTTTCTCACATCCCTATAGATGAAACTCATATTTCACTTGATATGCAGGATGTTGAACCTTCTACATCATACGAAGATCTCATATTCACAAGATTTGAAAAGGTGACAAAATTTGATCATGTTGAATATAAATTCATTGAAAGTGTGGATGCAAGTTTGCATGATGATTTTGAGGATTCAAATGAAGAGATACCATGGATAGTGAACAAAGAATTAGAACCAAATGATAAAGAGATTGATCAATTGGAAGCAACTCAAATGAAGGATCATCAAGATGAGTACATGGGACATACGCTTTGACCAAGAATGTTTGAGGATTGAAAAGGATGACCATATTTTGAATTTAAATAATGGTGAAATGTCATTAAAGGTAAATGAAAAACAAGGTATAATTTTTAATCACACCTTTAATAACATGGTTTTAATGAATGGAAAAGAAGTTGATGCACTTGAATTGTTAAATCAAATTCATCAACAATTACTAATTGAATCTAGGATAAAAACTTTTAATGATCCTAATTTAGTAAATATCCTAGATGCTTGTAAATTGTTACACAAATTTGATTGGCCTACAAATTTGGAAAATGATTTGGCTTTGAAATTTGTAGAAATAGGCTCCTACTTACAAAATTGCATATTTGAAAAGGATAGCCTAATTCTAAATCAAGGAGGGAATTATGAAGTTTACATTTTAAAGAATAGACATGATAAAATTGAAAATCATTTATTGTCTAATCATTTTAGTAATTTGATGCTCACCTATGGGAGTATTATTGGAACTAAATCAAATTGGTATGGTGAGCATGGCAAGTGGAAATTTGTTGCATTGTTTGGTCTAGTCTTGTTTGTGTGGGATTCCCACAACATTTGGCATGCATATCATGTTATATTTTTGTTGAAATGTTCTAATCATGTGTGGGATCCAGGAAAGTGATAAGCCAAGCTTTGCATCATCTTGTATTATAGTGTACATTTGTATATAGATTTTGGTTTTTGGTTTTTGGTTTGTGTTTTCAAATTTTCATTTTTGGGATTGCAGTTTGGTTTTGGATTGAATAAGTTTTAATTTAAAGTTGTGTGTTTATTTGACATGTTTTGTTTGTCTATAAAAAAAAAAAATGATGATGAAAAAGTTGCCTTGAGATGCTAACTTATGTTCTAGATCGGGAGAATATGGAACATTGGAATTGTCTTGTAAAAGCTCCACAAGTAACACAAACAATTTAATAATATCGTTTGAAACTTGTGATGCATGAAGTAGTCAGTTTTATATGGCAATATTTCATCTGCATTTCAAAGGACAATGCATTCATATTACATCTCACTTTGCACATGCATGCCATCTTAGTTGCATATGCATTTCAAATACAAATCATTAAAGTGTGTCAAATCCTCTTAAGGTTATGCTATCACATAAATAAGAAGAAAATCCTAAGGTTGGGAACTGAGTCTTGAGATATCTAGAACCAAGCACGTCTTATACATTAAAAAGGATCTTGAGCAAAATGATCAAAACCTAACTTGGAAGAAAAGGTTGGGCGAAAGAAGTATTTCATGTCTATCCTATTATGCAACATGATCCTTAAAACAGTGGTTTTGACCACTTCCATAAAGCTTAAAGCCTAAAATCGGAGTAGTAAGGATAGGGCTAAATCCTCATCGAACTTAGGTTGAGGATCCAATTCCCCAAAGCTTTGATTTGACCTACATGGAGTAGTAAGGATAGGGCATAAATTCTCATCTCGCTTAGGTTGAGAATCTGATTCCCCAAAGCTCCTATGTCTCATTTCATAATAAATCTTGGATTGGAAGGATCGTACTACTTGTCCTCTACAAAGGATGGGTAGTCATCCCCAAGGTCTAAGCAATAAAATTAATATTTTCCATTTACATCTAAAGTTTGGATTGGAAGGATCGTACTACATGTCCCTAGCAAGGATGGGTAGTCATCCCTAAGGTCCAAGAAGTAAAAAATAAATTTTTCCCATCTCATATTTATATTGGATTGGAAGGATCGTACTACTTGTCCTCTGCAAAGGATGGGTAGTCATCCCCAAGGTCCAAAGAAATGAAGATAAGTTTTGGATTGTGGGGTTAGGTATGCCCATGCATGGCAACATGTCTTGTCTAAAAAACAAGACCACTGATTGTCCAAAGGGTTAGACTAGCATGACCATTTCTTCCATAATTGGTTAAATTATTTTGCTCAAAGTGAGGTAATGAATTCTAAATCAGAATAGTAAGGATAGGGTTAAACTCCCATCTCGATTAGGTTGGGAGTCTGATTCCCCAAAGTTCTGATTTCACATTCACTTGCACATGGGTTCAAGATAGTAGGGACTCATAACCAACTTTGGGATATAATAAAGCAATTCATATAGTTGATCCTAAGAGGGTTTGATAATCTTGAATGTTTGTGTATGATACTAGAAGAAAGACTATGCCTTTTATAAAAGCAAAATCTCTTAGCATATTTATTAGGTTACACAAATCATTCACAATCTCATATATGCATTCATGTAAAACTGACAATGGAATGTTGATCAATTTCAAATGATAGGGAATGAAAACACATTGCACACACCGAGCTAATACTTGATGATTCTGATGATTCATGTACTTCTGATCTTTGGGCATTTGTTTATATTTCTTATGTGCTAATGCATGTTTTCAAGTTTATATATGTTTCCAGGTTGGGTTCTCACTAAAATGCTCAAGAGCATTTGACAGCAGAGTCACCATTTGTTGTGGCTGATCCACAACACACCCCAAAATTGGGGACCCACCTTTTTTGCATGCTTTCAAAGAAGATCTCAGTGACCCAGATGCTAAAAATCAAGAAAAAGGGGCAAAATTGCACAAGTATGAAAAGTGTCACGAAATCGCGACATGTTGCTCCATCACTGCAAAAAATAGAAAAGTGTCACGAAATCGTGACATGTTGCTTCGTCACGGCTAAAAATGAAAAGGTGTCACGAAATCGCGACATGTTGCTCCGTCGCTGCCAGAAAATGAAAAGTGTCGCGATATCGCGACATGTCACAAAATCGCGGTCAACGCAGTCAATGGTAGTAGGTGGGAGAAAAGCGTAGCGAAATCGTGATGTGTTTGATTTTCATGGCCCGAAAGAGGAGAGAGAAAGGCAAATGGAAAAGTGTAGCGATATCGCGACATGTCACAAAATCATGGGTCAAACGGTCAAATGAGACAAATGAAAAACGTCGCGATATCACGACAAGAAGCGCAAAGAGGTGGAGTGAAAAATGTCATGAATCGTGACTGGGAAGGATGAAAAAAATGTCGTGATATCGTGACATGTTTGAGGTATGTGATTTCATGAAGGGAAAGGGATAAAAATGCGATTTCGATGATGTGAAGCAAAGTGAAAAAATTGCGATCAAGAAAATTGATGGATTTCGAGTCGTGAGAGGAAGGGGGAAAATGTCGCGATTTCGTGACATGTCGCGTTTTTGCGGCTAGGAAGGTGAACAAGCTGCATGCTATTTTTGTCACGATTTTCATGGGAAGCGATTATGAAAGCAAAAAGTGAGACACGTGGCATACATGTGAGCTACAGAGGCGTTACATGAGTAGATTATCAAACGTCTTAGAATCGAACATGAATAAAAGCATGAAAAGGCAAGAAGGTTGAAAGCATGTGAAGATGAAATGAAGCGTCACGAGGAGAATCAAGAGAGTAGTATAAAAGCAGATGCACGGGAGATAGAGGTCGAAAACCGTTGGAGCAGAGTTGCGGTGCTAGAGGCCAGAGGGCCATTCTGGGCTTGCTTGGGGCTGTTTTCTTCCTTTTGTTGGTTTTGAGAAAACCGAGAGATCTGCCATTGTAACATGATTTATTTTTAATGCAGAGTGTTCAGAAATTTGCATCTTGTTGGCAAGAAAGAAGGAGTTATCTTCTGTGCATGCTAATGGATTTAATGTTTATTCTTTCCCTTTTTCAGATTTCTAGACTTATAGATGATGTTAAATGCAACTTCTCTGGGTTGCATCAGGCGAATGTCTGAAATCTAAAATTTATTTCAAACCCTAGGAATCAGCACTTAGCTTATCGGGATTGTGCATGTTTGCAGGTCCAGTAAGTTAGGTTGCATGCATGGAAACCTCACAGCTTCGGTTTTGCCAGGACGGGATAGCATCAGACTGGATGCAATTTTTAATTTCTTTTCTTTACATTTTATTTTCTTTTGCTGTATTTTATTTTTCAGAAACTCCAATTTTATTTTCAAGCATTAAAATAAAATTTAAAAATTAAAAAACTTCAAAATCCATAAATAATTCCATTCATGTTATGGCATTTCATTAAATTTCATTTTGAAGTTACAGCATGGTCATTTAAGGATCAAATCACATTTACTTTATTAGGGTTCAAGGAACAATCATTAAATTTCATAGTAAAATAAACCACGAGTGCCCCTTGTTTTCAGTTACTTGCAACCACTAAGGTGTTCCAAGCATTTTAATTAAATATCTTTATTTGAGATTATTAATACACAGATGCAAAATGCTCACATAACAGGAACCTTGGAGAAGTTACATGTTTAATTTCTTTGCAAGCAGAGGATTTAGAACCCAAATCCTATCGGAGAGTGTGTTTTCACAATCGGGTGAAAATACCACTCAACAGATTGGCGCTAGAAGGAGGGCTTGATAGGGTTTATTTTATCGTGATTTTAGATGCTACGGGTTTATAATTTTTTAAGAGCTTTACATTGCTAAATATTTCAAGTCCATTTTATTAGCATCTTCGGCCTCTAACACCACTCAACGGATTGGTGCTAGGAGGGCCGAACGGGTTTATTTTAGTGTTATTTAAATTTAAATTTTTGTATGCTTTAGTCCTCTAACACTCAGCATATTGTAAAAAGGACGGCCTGAATTGGTTTATTTTATTCTATTTTAAGCAATTCAGGTATGCTGTAATATTTTTCTGATTGTTCATACAGAATTAAAGTGATTTGATTTAATTTTTAAGAATTTTGGTCTCATGCAATTACTTTTCATTTGATTTTAATGAATACATCTCTTAGTTGATGCTAACTTGATTTTTTTATATTGCAGGTTGAATATTCAACGTATTTGGTTCTAAAATTACATTTTAAGTTTCACTAATGGCAACACTTGAGGAGCAAATGGTATCCCTGAGAGCTGAAATAACATCTCTAAGAGAGAGAATGGTATCTATGATAGAGGATCATTATGAGGGTTTATCTATACCTGTGGTACCCTATCAAATTCCTACAATGTTATTGGATTTTTTACGGTGTTTTAATCAAGAGGTGCCACTAGGATACTTGCAAAAACTGCATGTCTACAAGGATACATTATGTAAATTCCAGATTTTCTATGAGGAGGTGGCTTGTAAGTTATTTGCATACATTTTGGATGATAGACCATTCTTTTGGTATAGCCAACTACCCATGGAGGTTAGGACTTCTTGGATACAACTAGAAGAAGCCTATCTTCATCATTTTGGTAATCAAGTTGACTTAGAAATATTGAAAAATCAGTTTACCTCCATATGTAAAGAGTCTAATGAATCCTTGAGTCAATTCAATGGAAGATTTCATGAGTTGCACTCCCAAATGTGGGAAAATTTTAACACATTAGAAGAGGAAGCCATGGAAGTATACCTAGGAGCCATACACCCCACACTTGCTTCACTCATTGAGGAAAAATTGAGTGGTTTGTCCCTAGAGAGAATCCATGAGGTCTTAGAAGAGATAGAACGACAAGGTCTTGAAGAAGAAAAGGCACAACATGTTCACATGAGAGATTGTTCTTTTGATGCCAACCTACACCAACCATCAAACATAGCACCCTCCACTCCAATGATATCTAAGGTAAATGATCAAGGGGATGAATTTGAATATCCAAATCTTACGACCACCTTAGATGTAGTCCACGAGGAGGTGCAAATTGCTAAGACAACATCCACTAGTGAGGATCATGATTATTATAGAGATACATGATTATCTAGATGAAGGGGTTTTAAATTCAACAATGTTTGATATATGTGATAGGATGGAACCCACCATAGAATTGAATGAAGTGGTTGAAAGTGAAATGGGAAGAAAATCAATAAATGAATTTGAAGATATGATAGAGTTTCACCACTTGTTCTTGGAAGATACTATTGATGAGATGTGTAAAATTAAGGATCAAGAAATTCTTCACCCTCCAAATTATGATAATGAATCATGGGTTACTAATTTGGACAATGATAGCCTTATAAATTTGAATTCAAGAAATAACCCACTTTTGGAAATAATTGAACCATCTAAGGAAGGTGAAGATGAATTTGATGAGAAGCACATTGATGAATTGGAAGATGTTGAAGAAATAGTTGAACGTCACCACTTGATTTTGAAAGATGATTATTATGATGCTTGGAAGAAGTGGGAAGACTTCACTCATTCCAAAACTACTAATGAAACTTGTGTGCCAATTGATATACAGGACAACATAATTGCCTACTCAAAGGAAGATATTACAACTCCTGTACAATTTGAGGATGTTTTGGAAGAGGGTTTCAAATCTCATCAAATTTTGGAAGATTATAATGATCCTATTGCCAAGGACAAAGAAGAAAATGAATTGATGAATGAATCAAAAGATCATGTCACAAATATCATGGAGTTTCATCTCACAGATTTGGATGACGATTTTTACAATGGTTGGGGAAGATATGATAATGCATTCTTTTCTCACATCCCTATAGATGAAACTCATATTTCACTTGATATGCAGGATGTTGAACCTTCTACATCATACGAAGATCTCATATTCACAAGATTTGAAAAGGTGACAAAATTTGATCATGTTGAATATAAATTCATTGAAAGTGTGGATGCAAGTTTGCATGATGATTTTGAGGATTCAAATGAAGAGATACCATGGATAGTGAACAAAGAATTAGAACCAAATGATAAAGAGATGGATCAATTGGAAGCAACTCAAATGAAGGATCATCAAGATGAGTCATGGGACATACACTTTGACCAAGAATGTTTGAGGATTGAAAAGGATGACCATATTTTGAATTTAAATAATGTTGAATGGTGAAATGTCATTAAAGGTAAATGAAAAACAAGGTATAATTTTTAATCACACCTTTAATAACATGGTTTTAATGAATGGAAAAGAAGTTGATGCACTTGAATTGTTAAATCAAATTCATCAACAATTATTAATTGAATCTAGGATAAAAACTTTTAATGATCCTAATTTAGTAAATATCCTAGATGCTTGTAAATTGTTACACAAATTTGATTGGCCTACAAATTTGGAAAATGATTTGGCTTTGAAATTTGTAGAAATAGGCTCCTACTTACAAAATTGCATATTTGAAAAGGATAGCCTAATTCTAAATCAAGGAGGGAATTATGAAGTTTACATTTTAAAGAATAGACATGATAAAATTGAAAATCATTTATTGTCTAATCATTTTAGTAATTTGATGCTCACCTATGGGAGTATTATTGGAACTAAATCAAATTGGTATGGTGAGCATGGCAAGTGGAAATTTGTTGCATTGTTTGGTCTAGTCTTGTTTTTGTTGGATTCCCACAACATTTGGCATGCATATCATGTTATATTTTTGTTGAAATGTTCTAATCATGTGTGGGATCCAGGAAAGTGATAAGCCAAGCTTTGCATCATCTTGTATTATAGTGTACATTTGTATATAGATTTTGGTTTTTGGTTTTTGGTTTGTGTTTTCAAATTTTCATTTTTGGGATTGCAGTTTGGTTTTGGATTGAATAAGTTTTAATTTAAAGTTGTGTGTTTATTTGACATGTTTTGTTTGTCTATAAAAAAAAAAAAAATGATGATGAAAAAGTTGCCTTGAGATGCTAACTTATGTTCTAGATCGGGAGAATATGGAACATTGGAATTGTCTTGTAAAAGCTCCACAAGTAACACAAACAATTTAATAATATCGTTTGAAACTTGTGATGCATGAAGTAGTCGGTTTTATATGGCAATATTTCATCTGCATTTCAAAGGACAATGCATTCATATTACATCTCACTTTGCACATACATGCCATCTTAGTTGCAAATGCATTTCAAATACAAATCATTAAAGTGTGTCAAATCCTCTTAAGGTTATGCTATCACATAAATAAGAAGAAAATCCTAAGGTTGGGAACTGAGTCTTGAGATATCTAGAACCAAGCACGTCTTATACATTAAAAAGGATCTTGAGCAAAATGATCAAAACCTAACTTGGAAGAAAAGGTTGGGCGAAAGAAGTATTTCATGTCTATCCTATTATGCAACATGATCCTTAAAACAGTGGTTTTGACCACTTCCATAAAGCTTAAAGCCTAAAATCGGAGTAGTAAGGATAGGGCTAAATCCTCATCGAACTTAGGTTGAGGATCCAACTCCCCAAAGCTTTGATTTGACCTACATGGAGTAGTAAGGATAGGGCATAAATTCTCATCTCGCTTAGGTTGAGAATCTGATTCCCCAAAGCTCCTATGTCTCATTTCATAATAAATCTTGGATTGGAAGGATCGTACTACTTGTCCTCTGCAAAGGATGGGTAGTCATCCCCAAGGTCTAAGCAATAAAATTAATATTTTCCATTTACATCTAAAGTTTGGATTGGAAGGATCGTACTACATGTCCCTAGCAAGGATGGGTAGTCATCCCTAAGGTCCAAGAAGTAAAAAATAAATTTTTCCCATCTCATATTTATATTGGATTGGAAGGATCGTACTACTTGTCCTCTGCAAAGGATGGGTAGTCATCCCCAAGGTCCAAAGAAATGAAGATAAGTCTTGGATTGTGGGGTTAGGTATGCCCATGCATGGCAACATGTCTTGTCTAAAAAACAAGACCATTGATTGTCCAAAGGGTTAGACTAGCATGACCATTTCTTCCATAATTGGTTAAATTATTTTGCTCAAAGTGAGGTAATGAATTCTAAATCAGAATAGTAAGGATAGGGTTAAACTCCCATCTCGATTAGGTTGGGAGTCTGATTCCCCAAAGTTCTGATTTCACATCCACTTGCACATGGGTTCAAGATAGTAGGGACTCATAACCAACTTTGGGATATAATAAAGCAATTCATTTATTTAGTTGATCCTAAGAGGGTTTGATAATCTTGAATGTTTGTGTATGATACTAGAAGAAAGACTATGCCTTTTATAAAAGCAAAATCTCTTAGCATATTTATTAGGTTACACAAATCATTCACAATCTCATATATGCATTCATGTAAAACTGACAATGGAATGTTGATCAATTTCAAACGATAGGGAATGAAAACACATTGCACACACCGAGCTAATACTTGATGATTCTGATGATTCATGTACTTCTGATCTTTGGGCATTTGTTTATATTGCTTATGTGCTAATGCATGTTTTCAAGTTTATATATGTTTCCAGGTTGGGTTCTCACCAAATGCTCAGGAGCATTTGACAACAGAGTCACCATTTGTTGTGGCTGATCCACAACACACCCCAAAATTGGGGACCCACCTTTTTTGCATGCTTTCAAAGAAGATCTCAGTGACCCAGATGCTAAAAATCAAGAAAAAGGGACAAAATTGCACAAGGATGAAAAGTGTCACGAAATCGCGACATGTCGCTCCATCGCTGTCGAAAAATAGAAAAGTGTCACGAAATCGTGACATGTTGCTCCGTCGCGGCCGAAAATGAAAAGGTGTCGCGAAATCGCGACATGTTGCTCCGTCGTTGCCAGAAAATGAAAAGTGTCACGATATCATGACATGTCGCAAAATCGCGGTCAACGCAACGGTAGTGTGGGAGAAAGTGAAATCGGAGAATGTTTGATTTATGCAAGAGGAGAGAGAAAGAAAGGAAAAGTGTAGCGATATCGCGACATGTCGCAAAATCATGGGTCAAACGGTCAAATGGCACGAAAACATGCGATATCGTGACAAGCCAAAGAGGTGTCGAGTGAAAAATGTCGTGAAATCGTGACAGATTGCAAGGGGAGGGCATGAAACGAGAAATCATCGCGATATCGTGACATGTCGCATTTGTGACTCAAAGACAAAGGTGTAGGAAAAAAAGTGGTAGCGATTTCAGAAGTGCAAAGAGGTCCAAGTAAAAATGTCGCGATATCGTGACAGAAGAGCCAGTACGGAACAGAAAGGTAGCGATTTCATGACAAATCAGCAAAGGCATGATGAAGAGAAAATGGTCACGATATCGCGACAAGTGCTAGAAGGCAAACAAAATGGTCAGATTGTGACAGCGAGAGTGGCGAAAAGGTCAGATTTCGTGACAAAAACGAGTGAAAGGGTCTGAAAGTGGAAGGCGTCACGATTTCGTGACAAGTTGTAGCAAGGTAGTCCGAAAGTGAAAATTGTCACGATTTCGCGACAGAAAGCAGCCAAAGGGTACGAAACAGGAAAGCGTCATGATTTTGTGACATGTCGCATTTTCGCGGTCGAGAAGGTGAACGGGCTGCATGCTATTTTGTCGTGTTTTGCACGGGAAGACGTTATAAAAGGCGTAGAAAACATGAGACACATGGCATACAGGTGTTAGAGCTACAGAGGCGTTACATGCAGCGGTGGATTTCAAACATTTCAAAATCAAACATGGATCAAAAGCATCGAAAAGGTGAGAATTTGAAAGGTCACATCTGGAAGGTGAAACGAAGCGACACAAGGAGAATCGAAGAGACGTTTCCAGTTAGTATAAAAGCAGAAGCACAGGACAGATAGAGGGTCGGAAAACCGTTGGAGCAGAGTTGCAGTGCTAGAGGCCAGAGGGCCATTCTGGGCCTGCTTGGGGCTGTTTTTTGCCTTTTGTTGGTTTTGAGAAAACCAGAGATGTTGCTATTGTAACTTGATTTATTTTTAATGCAGAGTGTTCAGAAATTTGCATCTTGTTGGCAAGAAAGAAGGAGATATTTTGTGCATGCTAATGGATTTAATGTTTATCTTTTTTTTCAGATTTCAGATTTATAGATAATGTTAAATGCCACTTCTGTGGGTTGCTTCAGGCGAATGTCTGAAATCTGAAATATAATTTCAAACCCTAGGAATCAGCACTTAGCTTATCGGGATTGTGCATGTTTGCAGGTCCAGTAAGTTAGGTTGCATGCATGGAAACCTCACAGCTTCGGTTTTGCCAGGACGGGATAGCATCAGATTGGATGCAATTTTTAATTTCTTTTCTTTACATTTTATTTTCTTTTGCTGTATTTTATTTTTCAGAAACTCCAATTTTATTTTCAAGCATTAAAATAAAATTTAAAAATTAAAAAACTTCAAAACCCAAAAATAATTCCATTCATGTTATGGCATTTCATTAAATTTTATTTTGAAGTTACAGCATGGTCATTTAAGGATCAAATCACATTTACTTTATTAGGGTTCAAGGAACAATCATTAAATTTCATGGTAAAATAAACCACAGTGCCCCTTGTTTTCAGTTACTTGCAACCACTAAGGTGTTCCAAGCATTTTAATTAAATATCTTTATTTGAGATTATTATACACAGATGCAAAATGCTCACATAACAGGAACCTTGGAGAAGTTACATGTTTAATTTCTTTGCAAGCAGAGGATTTAGAACCCAAATCCTATCGGAGAGTGTGTTTTCACAATTGGGTGAAAATACCACTCAAGCACCAAGCACGTCTCACGTCTTGAGATATCTTGAGACCACTGATTGTTCAAAAGGTTAGACTAGCATGACCATTTCTTCCATAATTGGTCAAATTATTTTGCTCAAAGTGAGGTAATGAATTCTAAATCAGAATAGTAAGGATAGGGTTAAACTCCCATCTCAATTAGGTTGGGTGTCTGATTCCCCAAAGTTCTGATTTCACATCCACTTGCACATGGGTTCAAGATAGTAGGGACTCATAACCAACTTTGGGATATAATAAAACAATTCATATAGTTGATCCTAAGAGGGTTTAAAAATCTTGAATGTTTGTGTATGATACTAGAAGAAAGACTATGCCTTTTATAAAAGCAAAACCGCTTAGCATATTTATTAGGTTACACAAATCATTCACAGTCTCATATATGCATACATGTAAAACTGACAATGGAATGTTGATCAATTTCAAACGATAGGGAATGAAAACACATTGCACACATCGAGCTAATACTTGATGATTCTGATGATTCATGTACTTTTGATCTTTGGGCATTTGTTTATATTGCTTATGTGCTAATGCATGTTTTTGAGTTTATATATGTTTCCAGGTTGGGTTCTCACCAAATTCTCAGGAGCATTTGACAAATAGAAGTCACCATTTGTTGTGGCTGATCCACAACACACCCCAAACTTGGGGACCCACCTTTTTTGCATGCTTTCACAGATAATCTCAGTGACCCAGATGCTAAAAATCAAGAAAAAGGGGCAAAATTGCACAAGGATGAAAAGTGTCGTGAAATTGCAACAGGTTGCTCCATCGCTGCCAAAAAATAGAAAAGTGTCACGAAATCGTGACATGTTGCTTCGTCGCGGCTGAAAATGAAAAGGTGTCACGAAATCGCGACATGTTGCTCCGTCGCTGCCAGAAAATGAAAAGTGTAGCAAAATCGCGACATGTCACAAAATCGCGGTCAACGCAGTCAATGACAGTAGGTGGGAGAGAAGCGTAGCAAAATCATGACATGTTTGATTTTAGCGGCCCAAAAGAGGAGAGAGAAATGCAAATGGAAAAGTGTAGCGAAATAGAAAATGGTCGCAAAATCGTGACAGGTTGCGGCTGAGAATGTATGGAAGCGAAAATGGTCACGAAATCACGACAGAAACGAGTGAAAGGGTCTGAAAGTGGAAGGCATCGTGAAATCGCGACAAGTTGCAACAAGGTAGTCCGAAAGTGAAAATTGTCATGATTTCGTGATGGAAAGCAGCCAAAGGGTACGAAACAGAAAGCGTCATGATTTCGTGACATGTCGCATTTTCGCGATCGGGAAGGTGAACGGGCTGCATGTTGTTTTGTCATGTTTTGCATGGGAAGACATTACAAAAGGCATAAAAAACATGAGACACGTGGCATACAGGTGTTAGAGCTACAGAGGCATTACATGCAGCGGTAGATTTCGAACGTTTCAGAATCGAACATGGAACAAAAGCATCGAAAAGGCAGGAATTTGAAAGGTCACATGCTGGAAGGTGAAACGAAGCGACACAGGGAGAACCGAAGAGATGTTTCAGTTAGTATAAAAGCAGAAGCACAGGACAGATAGAGGATCAGAAAACCACTGGAGTAGAGTTGCAGTGCTAGAGGCCAGAGGGCCATTCTGGGCCTGCTTGGGGCTATTTTTTGCCTTTTGCTGGTTTTGAGAAAACCAAAGATGTTGCCATTGTTACTTGACATATTATTAATGCAGAGTGTTCAAAAATTTGCATCTTGTTGGAAAGAAAGAAGGAGATCTTCTATGCATGCTAATGGATTTAATGTTTATTCTTTTGTTTTTAGATTTTAGATTTATAGATAATGTTAAATGCCACTTTTGTGGGTTGCATTAGGCGAATGTTTGAAATCTGAATTTTTATTTCAAACCCTGGGAATCATCACTTAGCTTATCGGGATTGTGCATGTTTGCAGGTCCAGTAAGTTAGGTTGCATGCATGGAAACCTCACAGCTTCGGTTTTGCCAAGATGGGATAGCATCAGACTGGATGCAATTTTTAATTTCTTTTCTTTACATTTTATTTTCTTTTGTTGTATTTTATTTTTTAGAAACTCCAATTTTATTTTCAAGCATTAAAATAAAATTTAAAAATTAAAAAACTTCAAAACCCAAAAATAATTCCATTCATGTTATGGCATTTCATTAAATTTTATTTTGAAGTTACAGCATGGTCATTTAAGGATCAAATCACATTTACTTTATTAGGGTTCAAGGAACAATCATTAAATTTCATGGTAAAATAAACCACAGTGCCCCTTGTTTTCAGTTACTTGCAACCACTAAGGTGTTCCTAGCATTTTAATTAAATATATTTTATACACAGATGCAAAATGCTCACATAACAGGAACCTTGGAGAAATTGTTTCTTTGCAAGCAGAGGATTTAGAACCCAAATCCTATCGGAGAGTGTGTTTTCACAATTGGGTGAAAATACCACTCAACACCACCATGAACAATCAATAGGAGAATGTGGCCATACCTTTTATGAAGATGAAGAAGCGTTTTCGTTTTCCACAAAATTTGTCTCACTCAACACACTTTATTTTTCAACTTTCAACAAGGGTTAAATATATTGATTAATAAAACAACAATAACATCCAAATAATACCTTATTACTCCTACTCAATAACATACACCATGTCACTTCATAAATGAATTAATCTCTTTTGAAAAAGAGCAAAGCAACCTTCACTTTTGAAACTCTTTACAAAATCATAAATATCTCTTTGCACATACCTTATTTCTCCCTCTAAGCAATTTAATAAAATAGCCCTCTCAATAAGCTTTCCAATGATATATAATATGATATACTTCTAAAAAATAAATCACCAGAAATATCTCTTTTTTTAAACATGCATCACAACCCTTATTCCTCCTAGGGCACTTTAGAAAAATAAATATATCTAAAAATTATTAACTTGCCTTTGTCCCTGACAGGATTCAATCTCGTGACCTTCCTTGATCAGCACCTTAACCATAGCCAACCTTTCTTTGGGCCACATGCCCTCACGTGCTCAAAAGCAGCACACAACAAAACCTTATGCCGTGAATATTTGCGCCCTTCAAAAACAAAACGTGTCTTACGCGTTTCAACATAGCAAAACACCTTCGAAAAGAATCAAATACAGGACCTCCTACTTCACACACATCACATGAACCACTAGGCCAAGGAGACCTAAACGTTTCACTTTAATCCACAATAGTCTCTTCAACAAACACGAAAATCATAAGCTTTTTAAAACCCTTTTCACACACACTTCGACACATGATGCGCAGGCTCCTTTACCATTCGAATCCAAATATCAAATTGATCATTTAGGGAAATAAATCAAAACTTTGTGCATATATATATATGTCCTCCTCCTTTCCTTTGACATCAAAACTATAATTTAAATATTAGTTTTATGCCTTTTCCTTTCTTTGACGTTGGCACTATAAATTAAATTTTTATTTTTATTTTAAATTTAAATTTTAAATAATTTAAAATTTAAATGTAAATATTTAAAATTAAATATCTCCATCACTGGGGCACCTTTTTCGACAAAATAAAAATCCAACCTGGGTTTTAAGAAAAACACATTTTAAATCTACCATCCATGGTTTTAAATAAAACCTTTTATTTTGCCTGCCTTGGTTTTCACAAAAACCCTGTATATATCCATGCTCTCCAAAATATCATAAATGCTTATTTATGAAATGCTTTGGCCACCAAAATGCAATGTGATCCATGTGATATCAATGATCCATGTGACATCAATGACAATATAAAATCACTCAAATTTCCAATAGTTAGTTATGTTTGTGCATCTCCTCTTGAGCCCTTGCTTAAAGGTTGTTTGTTTAAAAATCTAGGTTAGAAAGCATTCAAATAAATAATTATTCTAGGGTTAGCTCTTGTATTCCTATATTCTGTATTTTTATATTGTCCTTTATATTTCATAGCATAGATCTAGAAAGGCCAAATTCAGGTGATTGCTTTTATGTGAATACATCAAACATTCCTAAAGTTTCCAAGGACTTGAAGTGAGTCCTTAAACCATTTCTAGTGAACCCTTCCTTCCCTAGCACTAAGTGTAGAGAATAACATAGCCCCCCTGGTTCACCCTAAAGGCTCTCTCTTTTGTGTGGATCTAGCCTTTGGGAATTATATGAGGTAGGGCAATTTTTCCCCTCTACAATTAGTAGAGGTTGCTATTAAACCCTCTACAATTAGATTGGTGGAGATGCAAAGATCTTGTGGAGTGCATCTTTCCCATTTTTGGGGACACATTATTTGTAATTTTATATTGAATTGGGTATCCCTAAGAGGAATTTTTATAACCAAAGTGTATTTGATTAATAAAAAGAGAGCACCTTACTTTGTTATCTCATTTTCTCAATGGTTACATAATTTTATATTTTCAATTTGTTGCAATATTACAATATATTAGATGTATGGTTTTTGTAGCTTTACAACTAGTGATCGTGTGCGGGACTTTCCCATTTTTGGATGCTAACTAAGTTTTTGTCTACTTTTTTTATTACAGGTATCACCACTTTGACTGATCGCGGCTAACCATCACCACCACCATCAGCTGCAGCAACTAGCATCGCCATCGCCATGATCATCAATAGTCTTAGGAATAACATAGAGTAAAAAGTATAGCAACTTCTTTGAAATAATGCTTTACCTATAAGTTACCCTAATATATTTTTCTACTGTGTTTCTTTAAATTTTCTAGAATAGTAGATAATTTTAACATAGAGAAAATTAGAAGGTAAATTATTAGGTTTCTCTATGTTTACTGTTCACTGCTACTGGGAACAGCGACCTCTGTTGTTAATTGCCCCAGAAACCAATGGCTAGAATTTTGATTGCCTCTGTGTCTAGCGACCACAATTGTGCACTGCTTTTCACAAATATGGCCACTATTAAATCTGAGTGTTAGGGTTGCATTCTTTGAGCCTACTTAAAGGTTGTTTCATTTTAGTTTGCATATGCATTTTTTAATCTAAAACATCATTTAAATATATCATTTTTGAAATTTAAAACATATTTTCATGCATGTGTAATTGAAAAATCATGGTGTGTTGTTTTATGCATATTTGCTTTTATTTAAAGTAAAATAAACACACACACCTCACATTTCAAAGTTAAACATGAGTTGATTTGGGCTCTCACATCCAACCAATTGATCAATACCAATAGTGGATGTCATTACCACTTGGTTGGCTTACATATTGAGAATTTTTTGAACTCATTCATGGCCAAGGCCAACTCCAAGAATCATCGAAGATTGGAAAAATAGTATGTACTCTTATTTGAAATGTATATCACTGCCCCTGATGGATTGGGTGAGGATTGGTAGGACCTGTGTCCCCCTGTTGATTATGGGTTTCATCTCCATTGTCTGATGGGATTCACAATTTGTACTTAATCATAGGATATGTGTGTGTAGGCGTACAAATGAAAACCTTTTAAAAAATTAAGAGTTACATAAACTATATTTAAACATGATAAGGGCAAAATCATATACAACACATTAAAAACACATAATCTAGTTCTTATAAAATACAAAGTAATCCTTAAAAGAGATAATCATTTTGTCTACTTTATGTGTTTCTTTGTTGTTTGTGTAATCAACATAATATCCTACCATCTAATATGGTACAAAACCCTTAAAAAACTATGTTGGTTTTATTTTACATCTAGTAAATCAAAAATCGTGCAAATCGGAGCTATAACAAAGAAGTTAAGTTGGTTTTATCATTACTTCATTTTTGAGTAATTTTTAAGCCAAAAATAAGGAAAAACTACACTAAAGCAGTCATAAAAATCCCTAGACAACCCAAAAATTGCCAATTTTTTTTTTTTTTTGTCTTAGTTAGCCCCTTGTACACCTCTCACAACATGTTTGAGGCATAACTTCACATTTTCTCAAAATTCCTCAATTTGGTCATTTTTTCCATGAGCCCCGATTGGCCAAATATTTCAAAAATACAAATTTTGATCTGGAACACACTTTTTAGAGTCATATCCCATTGTGATTATCTCACCACATTGATCATTTTGATATGTAACATGCATAGCATTTTTGAAAGTAAAAATTTTCTTTAGTGTCAGTTTCCTGTAGTGTTTGCTTAATCAACACATCATGATAACTGTGCGTAGTTGAGCTCAATAACAAGCCAGGGAAGTGGAAAACTTATGGAGAGGCCTTTAACATCTACAATATTCTCCTAATGATCTCCTCATTCCCACATGACACCTTTATAGTCATCGCAAAGCTACTTCCTCACATAGGTGATCTACTCACAGAGGTGATAAGGTTGCCACATCCACTATAAGAACTAACATAGCTAAAATACTTCGTAGTGATACGAGAAGCCAATGACCTTATATAGTAGATCATTTAGATTGGTTGACTAGGGCAAACACAAACCAAAGATAGCAATTACTCTAAGCTCAATTGGAGGATTTTTGCAATAAGCATGAGCGTCTAGAACATGAGCATGAAGAAAAATAGAGAGTACATCGTCAACATTTGTATGAACATCACCTACATGAAGAGAATATATTTGAAAAAAAGTTATGTGAATAACAATCATGTAAGGTAATGCATAATAGGCAACATCACACCATGAGGCTCAATGCAATGGTGAAGCCATCATCACCTACTTTATATCCACCATCATTGGTGATTCCTCCTTATTCCCCTTACACAGTGTCAGGATCTCTTAAGGAAGAATATTTGAAAGGCCCAATAAAATAAATTCCTCCACCTATTCCCATTAGCATAATACAAGAAATCATCATACCTAAGGATGGGGAAGAAAAACCAATTATCACAGTTGAAACATAACAACCTAGGCAAGTCGATGAGCCATTTACAATTTATCCAAGTACCAAAATGCCTTCTCATGAGTTTGTGGGAATGATCAATATAAAGAAATAGAGCCAATTTTCTCTATACAACTCAACATAATTGGTAGCCCCCTCAAATATTACTACAACATCATGAATGCTACCACCACTGGAACTAGTCATACCTAGTTCATTGCTCATAACAACCTCACAAGAACAAGAATAGATGAGTCCCCTACTCCAAATTGGGGGTACTCTAGCTATCACAACTAAAAAATCCAAAGTAAAATAATAGCATGTGGATACGCCTATTATAAAAGATAATTGTGACATAACCACATTGTCTCAGATAATGGAGACATCTATTTTCCATATACCTAAAGGTCCTTTGGCACCCACACCCAACTCACTTCCATAAATTAGCAGTCACCATCCATATCAATCAACAATGATGCAATCTACACCCCCATTAATCTTGCAACATATTATATATCATATAGATAGGATAGAGACACAAATGGGTCGAAAAAATGAGGATTTTCAATAAATCATGCACCAGCTCATGAACATTGAGCTACAAAAGCAAACCACCTCCAAAATCAAACTACTTCCTGTACAACCATAGGAAATGCCTCAACAAGAGTAAGCATAGAGTCAGCCATACTGAGTACCTCATGTTTATACACATTTTCTTGAATCTATGATATCAATTTTAAATCTATTATACGAAGCAAAGGTCATTTATTTACCTGAGGTTCACCCTTTAGATCAAAACCATCACAAATGCAAAGGATATAAAGAGGATTTGCATTATATCTACCATCACCTATATGGCCATGATCTCCAGTCATGTTGCACTTTCAGAAGAATAATACAAAATATGCTTGACAAGAATCAACTTCATATTGATACCCTTATCGATATCAAAAATCCATGAGTGACCATAGTTGAAGGTCCTTTACCTACACCAGTAAACTAAGGAGGGTCACCTAAGCAAATTACTGAGACACTTGTATCTCAGCCATCGCATCAAATGAAGTCTCAACATCCTCTTCGTCATAAAAAATATAATCAACATATTTGGATGCCTTTAATTGAATCCATGTACACCATCATTCATAATATATGAGAAACTAAGACAATCATCTTGCTAGATGTACCCCCGTACAACACATATAAGCCCAGGTCTAGAACATACAGTGAGGATCATGCTTGTCTTTACCATCGAATGAGAGGTCATGATTTTAGAAATTTTCATGTCTTTAGATAGGTAGTCCAAAACCTTATCGATAGGAATATCATATCCACATATGGATCATTGATATTACCCCATCAGGACACTAACATCTTACAAATTTCTTTTACACAATAGGGAGAGTTAATTTTTGGCACTCTTCCTAAGTAGGCTAATTATATTGCATTGGATGACATGTACAATGGGGTCTTAAAGCTAGCACTCCTTCCCCACCATCCACATCATAATCAATGAATAAAAGTAAGAACTCTGAAGGTATCACACCTTTCTTGCTTTCATTGAGTGGCACACCCATTGGGGGTACATAAGGCATCACATCTTCTCCCTAAAAAACATCAAAATCCAAAAAAAAATTAGAAAATAACAAACACAAAAACAATTCAAAACATCAAAAACACAAAAATATTTACATTTGCATTTCATTATATGCTTCCATTAGTTGCATTGCATTAGGTATTTTAATCCATTGCACTTGCATTAGTATGGGTTGTGTTACATTCTTACATATGACACCACGTGTGTATGCCAATCATGCATCCTCAAAATCATCATCATTCATTTCCCCATGAGTAAATGTATTTTTCAACACAAACCCTATGAAGTTGCTATCAGGTGTATATTAGGGTTTTTCGATCATTCAACCATCCCTAGTTATATTTTTAGATTTGGTAGAAAGTTATCTTGGCTTTTGAATATGAGGTCTAGTTTTGTTCATACCTGGTATATCTCAAAATCTTATCATAATGATAAACATTAACAATGCTAGTTTAAACAAGGAAATATGACACTACAAAGTGGTCATTATTACCTTAAGTGAAAGTTCTTCCTTTCTCATATTATTATGTGCATGGTCTAGAGTGTTGATTATTGGCAAAAGGACAAGCTCCCCCCTACCCAAGAAATCCCTTGCTTTAATACAAAATGAGAAAACTCCTAAAATTCCCAAAGAAAAGTAAAATAAATAGTGATTTTCATCACTAAGAAAATCCCTTTCTCCAAAAGAAAACAAAATGCAAAAAAAATAGTGATTTTTCATCACTAAGCATGACCAAGTATCCCAAAAAATGAAAAGAAAAGAAGGTGGTAAAGAGCTTGAATCCCTAGAATATTTAGTATTCAAACGCCATGGGGTGATCTCCATTACAGTAATGAGTTGAATGAAACCCACCTGGCAATGGAGTATCCTTATGTGTGGTGATATTTCTATCACATTAGTGATCTAATTTTGTACAAACAAATGTTAGCTTATGGATGAGCTAGCTTTAGGTGGCTTCTATTTCCTATTATTCTAATTCAACTGTGTCCAAATTCAAGATAAGGATGACCATATGGTGATCCTCATTATAGTAATGGGTTGAATGAAACTTGCCTGACAATGAGGTAATCTTATGCCTCATATAATATATTCACTTGCACACGTACGGATAGTAAATATTTGGGTTTTCTTAATAGTATTATATCTTTCAAGAGTCTTGTGTAGTCATTATACAACTTTTGATTAATCAACTAGGGTGTTTGAGTCTCATGGAAAACCTCAAAAATTCCCCTATAGAAATAAATCATCTCATCAATCATGGATAGTTTTCCTTATGAGATTTTTTTTATTAAAGGATGTTCATGGAATATAATAGATACCAGATGGATATCAATAATGATATTTAGATGACCACTGACTATTCTATGCATATCTTTTAATTTAAATAATATTATATGGAAAACCCATACATCTCACGTCATCTCATGTCACATAGGGATGTCTAAATGATTAAATCTTATAATAAGAGTTACCATTTTCATTCATGATTTGCATAAATTCTATGGTGTCTACCATTAGTTTGATAAACACATATCAGATTCATTCCTTGTGTTTTAAGTGATTAAAGCATACAGGTTCATTTGCATTAGACCATCCATGTGAAATTAATGCATTACATACATATCATCTACCATAGCATACTTCATAGAGTAAATGCATAAACAATTGAAAAAAATTTAAACATGCATTTAAACATTCACCATGGCATCCATATAAGCATACATAGTAGTGCATCTACACATCTAGATCACAACATCTAATCATACATCTATCATCTATCTAGTGCATGTCATCAATACATCACATACATATAGCATAATCACATCATCATTTAGGTATCGCATCCATAACTACATCACATGAATATAAAAGCAAAGACATAATACACATAATGAGCCATAAATATAATATTATGTGTGTGTGTGTGTTTTAGAGTACATAGAGGTACAAAAATACCCGTATACTACAACTGTGTAGGTCCTTGGACCTTACACTAAAAAATGATACAAACATCATGTCATATCAAATGGGGCCTCCACCCCCTAATTTGCCTCCACCCTTAGCTTCATATTTGTGAGGCTCTCTGAAGCTGTCACCTATTGATCTCTCATATTGTGCACTTGACCTGTGATTGGGTTGTACTTATGATTACCTAGACTCACTTTGCCTACTCTACTGATATCCCCCTACTATAGACCACTCTGGTAGAGTGTCACCCAATATCCCAATCTGAGTCTTCAGATCAATGATATACATAGCATCTGCTTTGTACTAAGCCACACTTTGATCTAAGATTCCTCGTAGTCTCCTAACCTTTGTATCCCTACCTAGTGCTACTAATCCTTGAGTGGTTGGAATGGGAGGTGCAACCTGCCCTACAGTAGCAAATGCTAGTTGTGTCCTCAGAGTATCTACCTCGGTAGTATTAGCTTCCAGTTGCATCCATAGTGTATCCATAATAATTTTAGTTGAATACACATGAGTCTAGAGAGTGGTTCTCAACTCAGCATACCCCTACCATAGCTATTGACTTGTACTTAACTAACTCTACATAGTAGCGAGAGATGTATCTCACTCCATAACCTACCTATGATATACCTATAGCTACACTTGTAAGATATGCACTTGAGCCCATATATATGATACCTCATCATCTGGGGCATCCTCCTCACCATCCTCCTCATATTAGGTATCATCAATAGTAACTAATACTTGTCCCCGCTCACCCTCCATCCTGTGATGCACTCATTGCCCATCATCATCATCTCCCTTAGTTGTTGCCTCATCCTTAGATCTACTTAGGCTACCACCATCCTACCATAGCTGAGATACCCATGAAGTTTTATACTCTAGAGTGGTCTCAGGGTCCTCTCCACCTATGTCATCAATATAAGGGTCCACCTCCTATGTCAGCTCTGTTACATATGGTTTTGGAAGTTGTGTCTCTACCTCTGAGTGATGATAGAGAACTGGCTCCTCTGGAACATCTTGTGCTATCTTGAACTATTGAGTGACCCAAGAGTAATGAAATTACTTCCTCACCTTCTCATGGTATCCCATGAGCCATTTGCCATACCTCACTTGGGCCAAGTATCTTTCTACCTCATCCTACATAGGATAGCCTAGGTAGGGTCTCCAAATAATCTAACTTTGTTGTAATATTGTTAGATACCCGATATAGTAGTCTAGTCCAGCTGCATGTGTATGGATTTGACTAATATTCGCATCATGTGGCCACCTCATAGCATAGCAGCAATCTACATCATCTAAGGTAGCTATATCCAATGTCAATTTTCTAGGTTTATCTATGCATATGTGCTCCCACCCCCAGATCTATAGTAGTAGGTTGCATCCCACTCCCACTTGTCCCCACCACATAATATGATATAGCTCATGATAAAGTTGTGCTAGAAGTGCGCTCCCCCAAGCCATAATAAAATGTTGCTCCAATTCGCACTCCAAAATATCCTACACCATGTCTAGGAGGTTCCAAGGGAACCTCACACCTGAATATTTGGGTAATAGCACATTACAGATAATGTGCATAAGTATCACATAGCACCAAGAGAATATTTTTCTTTCCTATACCAATACTTCATAGGCACCCCACCATGCTCAATATCTCCTAGTACCTCCTCAACTCTACCTCCAAAAATTTTAGCAAAAACTACCTCCAAAAATTTTAGCAGAAACTACCTCCTTCTGGGAGAAGAAACAATAGACCATCCATCTATGAGAATCCTAAAAATGTGGTAGGCATCCTCAAGTGTCACTGTCATCTCTCTAGTTGAAATATAGAAAGTATTAGTCTTTATATCCCATCGATGGGCTAGGGCTATGAGATATGACTGGTTTGACATCACCATAGGCAATTTCATGATATATTTGATGTCAATCACCCTAAACCACTCCCAGTCATCCTCATCCAATAGATGTCATAGCTCTAAAAGTAGACTGGGCTCTTGATCCTGAGCTGTTAGAGTCTAACTTACAAAAAAGCACAATTCAATGCACACAATAACTCACTATATCAAAAACAAAATCCAAAAAAAAATCAAAAAATCATGCAAAAACAAAAAAAATGACCCTAAGGTTCTCAATCGTTCATAGTGCCAACGACCATCATGGCCATCACTGACACAGTTAGTGGCCACTGCCAACAGCCAATTTTTTTATTATTGGGGTTTGAACCTCATTGCCCATAGCGATGATGACTCCCATTTGGTAAATTGGGCACTACCCTTACTGATAGTGACCACAAGATAGACCCCATGTGAGGTCATTTCCCACCCAAAAATGTAAAACTTAAAATCATACCCCCCTTAATCTAACCTAAGATACAACTAAACTAAGAATTACATCCATCAATGCACCCATAAATCATAACACATAACACATCTAATGGTCCAAAATTGTACAATTACAAATAACACAAAAATTTGCACACATTTACTGGGGCATTATCAGTATCATACTTTCTCCAATCAGTAATCAACCAATCAGGCAGCATGGTAAATCAAGGTAGTGCACCTTCTTGATCAAGATTCTAATTCAATATAATCAACCAAATTAATTTCTAGGTTTCTAAAAGGTTGTGCACATTGCCTTGCATATCATCAATCAAATTGTTTGGTTTCAAAAATATTATGTCGTTTGCCTTTCATATCATCAATTAATGACCTGGTTTCAAAGGTTGCACCCTTTGCCTTGCTATCTCCATCCCAAAATGCTCCAAAGATGCCCAGTTTCCTTTGGTCAATTCCAAACAGCTCCAAAGAATCCTAGCTTCCTTTAGTCAAAACCTAAAAGGCTCCAAAGAAGCCCAGTTTCCTTTGATTAAATTCCAAAACACTCCAAAGAAGCCCAGTTTCCTTTGGTCAAATCCCAAAAGGCTCCAAATAATCCTAGTTTCCTTTGGTCAATCCCAAAATACTCCAAATAAGCCCAGTTTCCTTTGGTCAAATCCCAAAAGGCTCCAAAGAAGCCCAGTTTCCTTTGGTCAATCCCAAAAGGCTCCAAAGAAGACCAATTTCCTTTGGTCAATACCAAAAGGCTCCAAAGAAGCCCAATTTCCTTTGGTCAAATCCCAAAAGGCTTCAAAGAATCCCAGTTTCCTTTTTTCAATCCCAAAAGACTCCAAAGAAGCCCAGTTTCCTTTGGTCAAATCCCAAAATGCTCCAAAGAAGTCCAGTTTCTTTCAGTCAATCCCAAAAGTCTCCAAAGAAGACCAGTTTCCTTTGGTTAGTCCCAAAAGGCTCCAAATAAGCCCAGTTTCCTTTGGTCAATCCCAAAAAGCTCCAAAGAAGCCCAATTTCCTTTGGTCAAATCCCAAAAGGCTCCAAAGAAGCCCAGTCTCCTTTGTTCAATTCCAAAAGGCTCCAAAGAAGACGAGTTTCCTTTGGTTAAATCCCAAAAGGCTCCAAAGAAGCTTAGTTTCCTTTGTTCAATCCCAAAAAGATCCAAATAAGCCTAATTTCCTTTGGTCAAATCAAAAAAAGCTCTAAAAAAGCCCAATTTCCTTTGGTCAAATCCCAAAAAATTCCAAAGAAGCCTAGTTTCCTTTGTTCAATCTCAAAAGGTTCCAAAGAAGCCTAGTTTCCTTTGGTCAAATCCCAAAAGGCTCCAAAGAAGCCCTATTTCCTTTGGTCAAATTCCAAAAGGCTCCAAAGAAGCTCAGTTTTTTTTGGTTAATCCCAAAAGGCTCCAAAGAAACCCAGTTTCCTTTGGTCAATCCCAAAAGGCTCCAAAGAAACCCAGTTTCCTTTTGTCAATCCCAAAAAGCTCCAAAGAAGCCCGGTTTCCTTTGGTCAAATCCCAAAAGGATCCAAAGAAGCCCAGTCTCCTTTTGTTAATTTTAAAAATCTTCAAAGAAGCCCAGTTTCCTTTGGTCAAAACCCCAAAAAGCAGATCTAGCCAGGCCCAACCATCGACATCGATAGCGGCTATAGTATTTGTTAATCTTTATCATTGTTTTTTATGACGATTGAGGAATAGTCATAAATGCACCTATTTTCTCACCATAATAAGTTTCATATTGGACATAAATGCATATCTACTGGTCCATAATCATAATAAATCACAAAAAATACCAAAAAAATCAAATAAAACAAAATTTCAAGTGTGTCTCGTATCCAGTTATTTACCCTATACACCTAGAAGTTGTAGCGACTTGTGCTCCATGAAATATGGAAATATGATTAAATTACCATGACCATTTGAACCAAATTATTTATTGATGAATTGAAATATTTTCACTTCAATCCCCAAGAAGGCCATTGCAACCGGACTGCTCCACAATAACGAGGTATTCATTTCATTTCTTCTAAGAAATTACATCAAATCATCGAACATAGTGATTCATCACATGCTTAAACTAAATTACTATCATATTAATTCTCTAAGAAGTCCATTATGGTTGGACTGATCCATGGGATAGATATGTACAATTACTATTTATGGTTGAAGTCACAGTTGTAATAGGACCTACCTTAAAACAACATTAATCATCTAGAACTATCCAAATTAGTCATCTTGGTCAAGCGACTCGTTGCTTTTATCACTTGCCATTTTCCTCATCGACTCATCACTTGAGGGGGTATTCATAATCATAACAATCATAATGAAAATAAATAATTAAACACATAATCATGTTAATAACGTTCGTCTGTGATTCATTACCAAAAAAATCATGCCCTTGCTTGGGGCAAAAAACAAGCAAATTAATTAGACAAATTCTTGGAATTTTTGAAGCATGAAGGTAGGTCCTTGCCTCTTCATGACTGAACAATATCCAAGATCAAGTAGGTCTAAGGTGAAATATTTTACTTGAACCAAGTTCTTTAACTTTTTTTGAAGCAATGATTCAGATATGCACGCCCTTTACATGATTGGGGAATCTAATGTTGACCAGATCAATGAACATCAATCAACCTACAATATGGCTTTAGGTTATCTGCTTTTAATTAGTGTTGTGTTTTTCCATAATGCATCTCAAAAAGAGGTATTTGTAGACACCTAAAACATGTCATTTTGAGGAGACTACTCATATGGACATATTTTTAGGCCATGTGATTCACCTTGGACCTTTCCAAGACCCAATAGTGGTTCTAACCACTCAATCAGGGCAGCCTAGTCTTGTTCAACCTTCATTGTTGATGTCATTAGTGATGGCCATCATCACCACCAATTCTCAGGGCAACCGTGGGCTGGTCATACATATCGATAGTGACCATGTTCATAGTCATACATGTCGATGAGTCTATAAAAAATTCAGGCTACCTAATTTGAGCAAAATTTATCGCCAAAATATTTTCTTGAGTGGATGTGCTTGTGAAGCTTTTGAAAGCATCCATCCAACTACCTCAACATAACAAATTCTTGATCTTGGATTCCTAGAGAAGCTAGGATTAGGATTCGAGAAGTCTATTTAAGGCATCCCAAAACAAGAGCAATAGAGAGAATAATTTATGAGCAATTTCCATAGCGAAGCGCTACCGCACTAAGGAGAGATTTCACATCCCTTTAAGGTGCAATGAAGTGCTACCCAATTGTACCATGACATCTACGTATGTACCAATGGAGATCATCAAAGCTTGAAGACCAACCATCTTACTATTAAACATCAAATTACCTGTAATTTGAGCCAAATTCCACAACCAAACTATGTCTTGAAACACGATCGACCCTTGCACATCAATTCAACAAAGGAATTGATTGTCGTCAGGCCAAGAATATAGAGAATAGAGCCTCTATCCCATGATTGCTATTTTTAATAGTGGCCCATAGGCATCACCATCGACGTCGATAGTGGCTAACAGAGTCTTCTTCCCTGATCAATAGTAGCCATGGGATAATGCATCTTTTCCTTTGTTTTATTTAGTAGTTTAGTCATTAGATGATTTGATTTGGTTTTCTAACATAAACTAGCTACTTTATTTTCAATATTTATGCTTTTATTTTAGTATTTCACATATCTTTATGCATTTTCTTTCTAATTTGCACTTATGGAGAAGCTGACCTCATCTTGAGAGACCTCATATGCTATTGAGATTTCTTGTAGTTTCTTGTGTGCAGGATACAGGGCAGTTCAAAGGCTAAATATCATCAAGATCCAGGTTATTGACATCATAAGTAGAGGTTACAAGTAAACCCTCCTATAATCAGATAAGTGGAGACACAAAGACCTTGTGGAGTGCATCTTTCCCCCTTTTTGGGACCACATTATTTGTAATTTTGTATCGAATTGGCTATCTCTAAGAGGGGCGTATTGTAACTGAAGCTTATTTAATTAATAAAAAGAGAGCACCCCATTTTCTTATCTCATTTTCTCAATGGTTACACAAATTTCATGTTCAATTTGTTTATAATATTGTAATAAATTAGATGTACAATTATTGTAAATTTACAATATATTTATGTGGTTGAATCCATACCACTATCATTCTAGCTATTTATCTTTAATTTCTTTCTTCACTTTTTTCAACCCCCATTTTCTTAGTTAGCTAATTATAATTTAGAGGAACTGGCCTACTTTGGATTTGATGCATGAGGTTTCACATCTTCATGGTCTTCCAATATTGGTCAAAATCTTAGGGCACAAAATTTATCCTTAGGTAAATTTCAGACCAACAGGTACCTCAACATTAAGAAGGCCATAAGTACAATCTAACTAAATGTAAGGGCCAAGAGGAAAGCATTAGATGAGCAAATAAAACCTAATAAAGTGGGTATCATTACCCAAATTAAAAAATTTGATCCTAGAAAAGGCACTTTCCCTATAGCTATGTCTAATTAGAATGTGCAAACATCCGAGTGGTTACTAAGAAGAATGTTTCCAAAGCCTATATACAATGTGTAATAATTTTAAAACCAACTAGAGCTTCCCAACCTATTGAAAAGAGACCTATAACTCAATGGATATTGTGCACCACTTAGAAGGTCCATTCTTTCAAATCACTTAATGTAGTAGAGCACCTAGCAAAATCTACTATGGCCATGCATATTTGGGATGCCCTATCTATACCTATGTAGATGGAGTAGTTAGAGGAATCTCTAGAGAGATAAAGGGTATTTTATAAACAAAATTTACCCATAGTACTACAAATATTTGATCTTGAGGTAAACCGAGCTAAACCTATGCTATTTACCTAAATCTAACTTACAATGATAATTTTATTCATAATTACATGGTATATTCTAGGTCAAGTACTTCTATCATGCCTAGAAAGGTAGTAGATGCATCAAGGCTATCATATAAATCTATCAATAAATGGGTAGTTCGACTAGATGTAACTTTTACTTAGATATGTGTACTATTAAGGAACATTTGTCTCACATTGCATGTATACCCAAACCTTGCAATCCATTTGGACATAATAATAATTGAACTCCCAAATACTTTAAATATTTTTTTGTCAAGATATTTCACTACTAAAATAGGAGGTTATTTATCTCTAGATTAGACACACATGTCACTTAGGACTAGATATGATATTTAGCTAAAGATTCTATTAGAACCCCTCCATATCCATCATGTGTAGCATGTGCCTTTGATCAAGTTGGACATTGAGTAGACCTGCATTACAAAGTATAGTCTAGGTTTGACCTATCTATCAATGAGGTCTACTCTTCTATTCTTGGTGATTATATGGGGTAGTGGGTAGCTAAAATTTTGGATTAAAATTCATAATAGGTCTTTGAGGAAATAAGCATAGGCATAAATATAATTCAATAAGATAACCCTCAATCCCCAAGATTATAAATTTTAAGAAGACCTAATTGGCATGTGGATATTATTGTTTTATGGTTGCTTAAAGAAAAATAGGAGCTAGTGTTAAGATCTATTTGATTTCACCTAGGGGATTAAAGATATTATTTTCATATCAATTATAGTTCAATTGTTCAAATAATGTGGTAAAGTATGAAACCTTGGTGCATGGACCCCAACATGTGAATAAGAAATACATCAAGCTATTACATATTTCTGAAGATATTGAGCTAGAAATCAAGCAGGTAAGATCCCAATGCTTAGAAAAAATAGACTAATTTGGTCTTATAAGCATAGGTTCTAGGACTTGATCAAAAAAATTTATACCATAAACTTAAAATTCCTCTTGAGGACCCAAAATATGGATGTTAACCAAATGGTAGTTATTAGATCATCGTTCGATCCTATGAGTGAGATGATACAAAATTAGTAACACATGAAGTTAGTGATGAGACTAGTCATTCCTAACAATGAAGCATATTGGTAAGTTTTCAATAATGGTGAACATATTATTCATTTCATTGAATAGGAGGTTGAATTATGGAAGAAATAAGCCCTAAGATCAATGAGGGATATGCAAATAAAATCATACAGTTGAAATCTAAAAATATTCCCAAAGGGCTAGTTATGTTGGTGTCTTTGTTTAGTCTAGATGATAATATCAAACATGGGAAAGAGATAACTATTGGCAAAGAGGACTATCAAGAGATATAGGTCGTGCTAGGGAAAATATTTAAAATATAAAAAGTATCTACCCAAGCAAAAAGGAATATTTGATCCACGTCTACTAAAAGTATGATGGAGTGATAGCATGAAACTATAAGACCTAAAAGGGTACAACAAATATATCATCCAACATACAATATAGCTAGCTTTCAAAGCTAAACCTATAAGGAAAAAACATAGTCCCTTTAACATAAATATTGAGTCTCTTATGAAAAGGGAGTTGTCTAAATTGATTGAGTCAAGGATTATATATCCCCTCAAAAAAACCACATGGGTCTCCAATTTGGTGTCTATAAGGAAGAAGAATCGAAAAATTAAGATGTGTGTTAATTTTAGGGACCTAAACAAGGTTTCACTAAAATATCACTACCTCTTGACTTCAATGGACCAAATACTTTAGACCATTTCTAGTTCTAAAATATTCTCACAAGACAAATTTCACCACCAAATAGGGAACTTTTCATATCAATATATGCCTTTTGGCTTGTCAAATATTGATGCAAGTTTTTAAAGGACCATGGACATTACCTTTAAGAACTTAATCAATGAAATAATTATGGTCTATTTAGATGACTTGACTATCTTCTCCACGAAAAAGGAATGTCATTTTATACACTTGAAGAAATTTTTCATGTGTTTCCAGGAGTTTAGAGTTTACCTCAAACCTAAAGAGTGCATATTCTATGTCCCTCAAGGATAACTACTCATCATATTGTGTTTAAAGAAGGTATTGATAGTGACCCTAATAGAGTTGAGGCCATTCCCAACCTCTCATAACTCCAATATAAGAAAGCTCTCCAATATTTCTTTGACAAAATAAACTTCATTAGGAGGTTTATATCAAACTTTGTAGGTATTATTAAGCCCATGAATCTTATGCTAAAAAGGGATCAACAATTCAAGTGGACTAAGAAAAGGAATAAGACTTTTAAATAAATAAATAAGGCTATAGTAGAATATCTAGTGATAAAAAACCCACATTTTGATAAGGATTTCATTATTTATGTATATGGGGTTGAGCTTAGCATTACAACCCTTCTTACCCAAAAGAATTTTGATCAACAAGAGCACCCAATCACATTTTCTAATAATACTTTGAAGGGCTATGAGAAAAGATACATATTTGTTGAAAAAAATGTGTATACCTTGATCATTGGTTTGAATAAATTCAAACACCTAATCTCTAACAATAAAATCATTGCTTATCATCCACTCCAACATTAAGGAATATATAATGGATGGATAAATAACTAAGAAGAGAGTAGGATGGATCATCAAGATCCTAGAATATGATATAGATATCAAGCCTATGAAGCTTGTTACAAGAAGTTCCTTATGCCAAAGAATGGTCAAAGACATTGTTGGTGAAGAAGCTAACAAAGACCTATGCATAAGCAATTTATATGTAGGTACTAGATTGCATAGATTAGAGGGCAATTAGATTATAATATTTCCATCATGTTATCATTGAATATGTTCAACTCTAGAGAAACTTTGGTGTCATCATCCTGAGGTGTATTAGAATGTATCAAACTCAACCTTTGCTTCAATAATTCTATTAAGAATTCTTAGGTGGTTTTTTATTAGCTCAATTTATTGCTTAAAAAATCATGAGAGATGAATAGTATTGGCCTACCATATCTTTTAACACTCTCCAGTAGGTGAGAAAATATGACAAGTGAAAATTTTTTATAGGGAGGAAGAAGGATGCATCCATACCTGATGGACTCTATAATTCCAACCTAGTCTTCACTTCAATTTTCAAAAAATTATCAAGGTTTAATGTCTAGGTGATCTTAGGGTGCAATGGTCATTTCTTTAAATTACAATGTCATGGGAATATTACATTATTCCAAAGAGTCTTCATTGTCATAGGAAGGGTTAGGTCAGTTTCAGGTTGGTGTTAAAGGAAAATTAAATTTTCAAGGCATCTCCTTCACAAATTCATTCATTCACTATTCATCATTCCATTAAAATTTCATTCAAAATCCCATCAATTATCACTAAGACCTTACTACTCCCCTTTCCATTCCTTTTTTCTAAAATTTACTCATTACCCCTCATTTTATAAAATCCCTATTTGCTCCACCATACTTTTATCCATGACATTACTGTATGCCCACATATATATTTCATTTATCAACCTTATTTAATTTTTCTCCCTAAATAATTTACATTAAAATCCTTTCATTTTTATTTTTCATCCAACAAATAAAAAATCATGCAAATTGGAGCTATAATGAATAAGTTATGTTGGTTTTATCATTACTCTATTTTTGAGTAATTTTTAAGCCAAAAATAGGGTAAAACAACACTAAAATTGTCATAAAAAGCCCTAGAAAACCCAAAAATTTACCAAATTTATTTTGTTGTCTTAATTTAGCTCCTTCTGCACCTCTCATAGAATTTTTGATTGCTAGTTCTTCATTTTCTAAAAAATCCTCAAATTGGTCATTTTCCACGACCTTGATTGACCAAATATTCCAAAAATACAAATTTTGATCCGAAAAACACTTTTTTGAGTCTTAACTCATTGTGATCAAATCATCACACTGATCATTTTTATATATAACACCCATAATGTTTTTTGAAATTCAAAATTTTCTAAAGCAAAAAAATGGCCGAGCGACCCCCATTTCATAGAGTTGGTTCAAATGCGACTAAAAACAAAACCTCCAATTTAGAGAGGGAATCAAGCTCCATAACCAAAAAACATTGCCAAATTAGTCTAGAGGACATGGTTGTCCCTGAATGGCATCCCAAGTTTTATCATAACACCAATACCATCCATAGGGGGTCAAACCTTCAAGATATCCCTATTAGAGAGGCACCCACAGGTCCTCTAGAAAACCTTCCTAACTTGGATACCCTGATAGACTTTTATAAAAGGAACAATCCACCCATTGAGGGACCTAGTAAGTCAATAATGCATGTTCACATCCCAAATTACTCTATACATCAATCAAAACATGAATGTGAGCATACACCATGGCCTATCTTGGATGAGAAAACCACCCCGTTTGATCAAAAAAGTCACCCTCCTCACAGAGAACACTTTACATGTATGCATTATACTTCTGTGTGGCCTAAATATATAGAGTTTACATCTAAAATTGAATATGATTCATTCCTCATAGATGAGGAAGAGGACCCAAGTCATCCTCCTACTCCTCATGAAGAGTACTTGGTGCAACCACGTTACATTTCTACATTGCCAGACTATACAAAGCCCATTCATAAACCAAAATATTAGGTCAATGCAACCTTTAGGGAGCATGGAAAATAAAAAATAGATCCTAATAGGGGAGAAAGGCAAGATAAAACTATCTGTATTTCAAATACAAGGGTACATAGACCCCATGCAACTGAGCAACAAAATCATACTCATCAGGCACTTAGGCCAAATCTTAACAAACAACAACATACATATCAATTTCAATTGGATCAACAATATTTAAATCAATAATGGGTAGACCCACAATGGGCACACCTAAAAAGGTTGTATCAATGAAAGATACAAGAACAACAAAAGATACAACAAGAGCAATTACAAAATTCAATACATGAAGTGGTGCTTACACCTAGCACCTAGAGGATGCAACAAAGTGTAAGGCACCCAATACAATCTCAAAATATCCCTCCTCGGCCACACTAAAATCATGTTCAACATCAAATACCATTACTTGGTTATCATCAAGAACCTCATACTCCTCAACAATACCAAGATCAACACGAGGAATCATATGAAGAGTCCCAATGGGAACATCAGGAGCAAGTAGATACCTACTCTGGATCTAGTTGTGATGAGGTACCTAATAATCATACTTATCATTCACATCAACATCAAAATTAGCCTCCACTACTTAATCAAGGGTGACAGCAAGAAAATCATATAATTTTTCTAGGAGCATATAAAGTGCTAACTGATTAGATAAATTCATTAGAAAAACAAGTTCATATGTCGGGTTATCACAAACCCACACTAAAGCAACTTAGCAATTAGTCTTTGCATCCATCAGTACCATCACCACTATACCCATTGCATTTCAAGATTCCTACACTTGAAAAGTTCAAAGGTGACAAAGATGCATAGGAGCACGTGACAAGCTTCATCAATATGTGTTTTTGTCTTCAAGATAATGACCCCTTGATGTTGAGAACCTTCCCTATAACATTATTTGGGGATGATTTGGAATGGCATAATCATTTACCATGTCATAGTATATACACCTTTGAGCAATTGGCCAATGCATTTTTGGAATGTTTTGCCTTTAGTGCTAAGAAAATGATAAACTTAACTAAATTTTCTAGCCTTCATCAACTTGATGATGATCCAGTCATAGAGTATGGCAATAAGTGGAGGAAGGTGATGTCAAAATTACCTTTCACCCTACCCACAACAGAGCTCACTCGAATGTTTACGAGAAGCTATTTGAAATAAATCTTGCTTCTTTTGAAATTATAATAGTATCAAATATTTGAGGAAGCTTTGGTGTAGGCCAAGGTCATTGAGGACATCAAGGTCCATGAGGGTGATATTCAACTTCACCAAATGGAATGGCCAAATAAGAATATTAAAGGTGGCATCATGCAACAAAAGGTAGCCCTAGTCAATCAATTTGTTTTGAGTATTCCCAAATCCTCAAAACAAGTCGTATCACCTCAAATACCAGTGCAACCTAATTACCAGGCTCAACCTCCTCTAGCCCATAATAATACATAAAAAAATCAAGGACAAGGCCAACCACATTAGCCACCATGACAATATACTCATTTTCTAGAGACATTAGCGTCGATCTTTACTCGATTATGTGAAGTACAAACAATCAATCTTCCTAAAATTTATCCATTGAAACCTAATAAGCATAGATCAAATGTTCACAGGGAAAATCTATATTGTGTTTAACATCGACAAAGGGATCATGACATCCAAACATGTTATACCTTTAGATATTTAGCACAGGCTATGATCAAGAGGCAGGAACTTCAGATAGGATTCTTCCAGGATCCCTTGCCCACACTCAAAGCAAACACAATACCTACCAATCAAGTCAAACAACCTAATCATGTGCATATAAATATACCTCCCTAATATTTTTTGAGAATAATTAGTGTTGTAACAGAGAAATAGGAATATCAAAATTGATCTATGTAGCTTGTAGCTTCATCCAATGTTTCACCTTCACTCATCTTGTCTCATCGGGACATTGGCATTGCACAAAATTACACATCACAAGAGGGGGTCAGTTTCTATCACTCCTCCTAGCCAATCTAATCACATCACATCCAACACAATGCCCACTAGGGGTGCTTAAGGTATCACACCTTCCCCCTAAAAAAAATCAGAAACAAACAAAATTACAAAAACAATTCAAAACATCAAAAACACAAAAAAAAAATAGTTTCATTTCTACATTTAATTATATGCATCAATTAGTTGCATTGCATTAAGCATTTCCATTCATTGCACCTACATAGGTCATGTTTACTTTCTTATGGATGACACCATGTTTGTATTCCAATAATGCATCCTCAAAATCATCATCATTCATTTTCCTTGTGAGTAAATATGTTTTTCAACACAACTTATGAGTTGCTATCAGGTGTATACTAGGGTTTTTCGGTCATTCAACCATACCTAGTTCTCTTTTTAGATTTTTATAGAAATCTATCTTGGCTTTCAAATATGAGGTCTAGTTTTGATAGTACCTTGTATATCTCAAAATCCTAACACAATGATAAACATTAATAATCCTAGTTTAAACAAGGAAGGATGACACTACAAAGTGATCCTTGTCACCTTAAGTGAAAGGTTTCCTTGCCCATATTATTATGTGCATGGGCTAGAATTTTGATCATTGACAAAAGGACAACCTCCCCCCTACCTAAGAAATCCCTTATTTTTACACAAAATAATCAAATTCCCAAAGCAAAGCAAATAGAAATAAACAGTGATTTTCAAATCCCTTGCTCCAATAAAAAATTGTTCATTGATAAAAAATGCAAAATAAATAGTGATTTTCATCACTAAGCATGAGCAAGTATTCCAAGCAATTAAAATAAAATAAAGGGGTAATGAACTTGAATCCTTGGAATGTTTAGTATTCAACCGCCATGGGGTGATCTCTCTTACAACATGTTGTGGTTGCTCCATAACTAGCCCTAAAATTGGGGACCCACCTTTTTACTTGTGGTTTTGAGTGGTTTTATCTGTCTTTGGGTCTTTGTTAGTTTCGATAAATCATTGAAGATTTGGGTATTTCTTTGTGAAGGTTGCAATATAGGTTGCTTGTGGGATTTACCTCATGGTCTCTTGCTAAAGTGTTCAATTTGTTTGAGAGGTTTGGTGGCTTTGAGTGCTAGTGTTTGGTAATACCTGAGTCATGAGATCATCAGACAAATTTTGAAGGTCTTCAAATGTTCTGATCTTCTTGTAAATTCTTGGTTTGGGTGTTAGTTATCTTGGATCATGTCTCATAAATTTAGTTTGTTGTAGAATTTAATGTTATGACCCAAAGTTTGCTTTTATTTATGGTTGGGTTAATAAGACTTTTAAAGTCATGTATATATTTAAACAAAAAAAAAAATTGTTATTATTATATATACTATGTATAATAATAATATAAAAATAAAACAAAATAATAAAAAATAAAAAAAATAATGTATATACATATACTACTATTATTATACATTATATGTATAATAATGATAATATATATATTAAAAATATAAAAGAAATCATAATAATAATAAAATGAAATTATATATATATATAAGTAAACTAATAAGAATAAAAGCAAATAATAAATACATTATATTACATTATAGTATATTATATTATATAATATAATGTATTATAATATAGGGTTTATTAGTATAACATAGGGATCATTAGTTAGCTTTAATTTTAGTTTTATCTAAACACGTTTGCGCAGGGTTCTAACTTTAGTTTTTTGTCATGTCATGCAGGTCATACCAGAACCAAGCGTTGAGGGCATTCAGGTATACAATGATCGAGGTGACTTCGATAGAGGAAACATGGGGCCCAGTGGATGAAGACATATTGGAAGACATGGTTCAACGAGACTGTCAGAATGAATGTCAAACTGGCATTTTCAGAGATGAAGATGTAGGGGTGAAACCATGAGCATCCTGATACACACCAACATTTGGGGTCATGCAACATCTCTAGCACACTAAGAGTAGCATTCAACACAACAGAGCATGGCAATTTTGAAGGAGTCATCTAGTGGTCAACACATGAGGATGAAGCACATTTGATGGCACATCAGTGGACGTGGAACAAGCGATGCATGTGTACAAAATGTATTTGAAAGACATGCAACATGTGGACTTTGAGATAACTATGCAGTGGGCAATGACACAGCGAGTTGAAGATAGGCGATGGGACCAATGTTAATGGTAAAATTTACCATGTTCCAATCGTAGCAAGCAGTAAGAATGCACAGAATCTCCAGGCAAGTAGTGAGGAGATATAGATATTAAAGAAGGATATGGTAATAGCGAGTGTGGCGAGTGCTATGTTGAATCCCGATGAAGGTGAATTGCTTCATCCCTAAGAATTGATAGACCTATACTATAGTGGCACATGCTCATCATTTTATTTTTATTGAATATGATTTCATCAAGAAATATAGTAGTGTAGCACCCTAAAATTGGCACAGTTAAACCTTAGTAAAAAGATAAAAATTTGAATTTTAACCCCAAACCGCCATTTAACCACCTGTTACCCGCTTCCCTTGTTTTTCATGCCATTTTTAGGATTTGTTTTTAACATTGGACGATATCATCACAGATCAGATGAAATCATCCCAGATTTGATGAATTCATCTGGAATAGAACGTCCAGACGATTTCGTCCCAAAACCAAATTTTCATAATTAGCTTCTGTTTCAACAGCTTCTCTAACCTGGGTAGAAAGCATGTCTGCATAGTTAGAATCTCCCCCATTGGAGATCTCCCAAATTGGGATGATCTCCAACCTCCTAACCTCTCTCTAATCCTATATAAACTAGGATTTTCTCAGTTTATCCCCCTGAACCCCCTAGCTGATTGATTTCCCTACAAATTTAGTTCCTTGTGCCTTAGAACACCTTCATACTTTTGTTTGCATTGCGTATTTCAATTTTTCTTGTAGGAATCTTACTTTTTTTCAGCTAGAGCAAGCTTGGATCATCGCAGGCGATTCCAGATGATTTCGAATGATCCTATCGCATATCGACGATGATCTCGTACGATTGGAGGTGATCTCAACTCTAGTCCAGATTGGGGGAAATCAGAGCCCAAAGTTTGCATTTTCTTATCGTTTCTCTACATTTCTTTATGCATTATCTTAGTTATTATATTTATGCATCCTGGAGTTCACCTCATTTAGTATAGATGCATGATAAAGTCAAAATAAATTATCAAATTGATGCATTTCCTTTTAATTACTATCTGGATTTATCATTTGGGCAAGTTTACTATTATTTCTATCATTTCCCCTTGCTTTTGCAGTTGCATTTTTGGTATTTTGTATCTATTTCTATGATTGTAGGTTTTTGACAAATTCGTCAAATCGACGATGATCTCGTCTGATCTCAGACGACCGACTGAGATCTAAGATGATTATGTGCAATTACAGATGATTACGTACGATTTGAGATGATTTGGACTTCTACAAAACTTAGAATCTTCATCAGACATCCAAAATCAGGTATGTTCTATTTTATTTAGCCTACTTTCTATGTTTAGCACTTACGCATGTTTTCTATATTCATAAAAATCAGCATTGGCATATAGAATAGCTTAGATTCATCTTGGCCAAACCTAGGAATTGAATGATTAAAGCACAAAATGAACACATCAAACCTACTCTCAACCTAGGCGTGGAAACTGCCACTCAAAATTTTCCTGGTGAACCCACCATCCGTCAAAAATTCACCCTTATACCCCTCCCCCGAGAGGCGGGACATTCAAAGGGCCTCTCAGTCCAAGGTATTGTCCCATCCTTCTCGCATCCCCCTTCCGGGCGTGGATCCTATAGCCTGAAGGTAAGGATGCGAAAAATTTGGAGCAATACATTTTGGTGAACCCGACGTGAAAACTAAAAACCTTTTGAAAACAATCCAAAAAAATAAATATATACATAAATGCATTTAGAATCAAAGATTGCATATCATATTTAGATGGTAGATTATAATAAAAGATGAGTTGTCACCATTAATGTTGAGAATCAATTAGCAGCTATAGAGATTACTTCTATACTTAGAGTACCTCAAACAAATAGGGTTCAACCTTTATGGGATGAACTTAATAGGAGATTGAATATCATTGAATCTAGATCAACCAAACTTAGGCAAATCAAGAGGTTTGTCCTAGATAGAATCCTAGATCCTGATCAAGTGACCTTATATCATGAACTTCAGAGAGCTTTCCATAGGTGGTTAGCAGATAAAAGAGCCCTTGTGTCTTCTGAGTTGTACACCTTTGAGGAATACCTCGACAATGTAGTTGTAGTGCATAAATTTCTATCTCATATAGAGGATCAAGAGGTCATTCTTACGGATAGGAAGAGATGGAATAGAGTTCCTAGAGTTGTGTTATATCGAGAGTATTGCCATGAGCTTTATTTTTACAAGTCAAAGTCAGAAGTAGATAACATCACCATAACACACTTTGTCAAATTCTTGAAAAACCATTTCCAATTTGAAGAGGAGCATTTCATGACTCCTGATGAACTTGATCCCATCAATGACATCTATAAACTATTTATAGAAAACTAAGCCATTCTTTTATTATTATTATTTCTTGCATTTAGTGTGTTTTTTGTTGTCTTTATAATCATATAAAACAAAAAACAAAACAAAAATATAACAAAAATCAAAACATTTTCTTTTAAGTATTATAGTAGGTATATAATTAAAATATATACCTCCCAAATTTGTTGCAAATATATATATATCAATATATATTTGCTAAAATCTAAGTTTAAGCATAATGACTAGACTTAGGAATGGAAAACAGATTGAAGTAGAAGAATATTGGTTAGGAAAACCAATAAATAAACCAAATGTCCTTCTTGAAGACCCAATTTAGGAAGAAGGAACACTAGACCAACAAGAAGAAGAGTTTGCTGAAGCAAACGAACAAAGAGAAACTGTTAGAGGGGAAGGATCCTCATCCCCTAAAATGTCTCCGAAAGGAGCTGTTACTTTTGAGAACATGGAACATTTATGGAAGTTCCTCAGTACTAATATTGGCACCCTTAATAGAGCAGTCCATATGGACAAGGATCAAATTAGTGACACTCAAGCAACCCTAGAAGAAATATATCACACACGCACTAATCCCTTGTCCTTCGTTGATCAAGAAAGTGATCAAGCTGGACCATCCAATTTGGATATGGCCGCTATAATCCAAAACATGCAACAACAACAGGTTACCCAACCACCTAGAGTGCCTATTACCAAGCCTAGGGTTATTCCCACACAAAATAAACCTTCATTCACTGCTCTATTTCACCAAGTTATTGATCAACATACCTCAAATCAACAAAAGCCCAAAATAAAACCAAACACCAATTTCCAACAATTTGGGATACAACATAATGCTACAACAAATCTTCTTCATAATACTCTTCCTACCAACCATTTGCATAATAGCAATATAGCATCCAATCCTTACGTCACGCCATCATACGCTCAAATACCACCGAACCAATATGGTGGACAAACTAGTAATCTGGAAGCCATGGTGAAACAGTTAGTCTCCCGCATGGACCAGATAGATCCCTACCATCCCTCGTACAATTATAGAGAGATGTGCAGTCAGCCTCTAGATCCTATAGTTGTAGCACAACCATATCCTAAACACTTTCCTATGCCTGTCCTACCTATATACAAAGGAACCGAAGATCCCATAGAGCATCTTCGTATGTTTAGGATAGAATGTCATGACATATCACATGATGACTTGTTATTACTAAATATGTTCCCAAAAAGTTTAGGAGGAATGGCATTGGAATGGTATTATCAACTACCCACTCATTCTTTGAGGAATTTCAAAGAAACCGTCGAGTCTTTTGTGCATCAATTTAGTGCCTACATCGAAATGCATGTAACCATTAAATATTTATACAACCTAAAACAAGACAAAGATGAATGTTTTGTTGATTTCCTAGCTCGATGGAGACAGTTGATAGGAAAATTGCACTTTGTGTTACCTTATCGAGAAATGTTGGATATCTTTATCAATAATTTGCAAGAACAACTATCCTATGAGTTATCAACTGCTACCTTGACCACCTTCGATCAAGCTATAGATTTAGCTCGAAGAGTGGAAGATGCTCTTATTAGGAGAGGTCAACTTAAAAAGAAATATGATGAGAAAACATCCAAAAATCAATATAAAAATAAACAAGTTGTGGGTGATGGAGTCACTGATAGTAGAAATATCACTACTATTAATTCTGCAAAAACAACAAAGAAATTTATACTGAAACCTCCTGATAAACCACCTCAAGAATTTACTAGGTTAAGCCAACCTCTATCAACCATTCTCCCACAATTACTAGCACGAGGTTTGATCCAATTACCAAATATCCAGGAACCTGATCCAACTATACCCGGATACAGAGTTGATTTACACTATGATTTCCATAGAGGACTTGGACACGCTACCAACTCTTGTAAAATATTAAAACATAAAATACAAGACCTGATTGATAACAATGAGATGGAGGTGCAAGCCTTTCAACCTAAACAAAATCCTCCTAATAATTCTCAAAAGAACATCCCTCAAAATCATAATCAGAATGCCAATCAATCATTGGACATATTTCAACATCCTTTACCAAAGCATGGTAAAGAAGTGGCTAATCAAATTGAGCACCATAATATTCCCCCTCCTACCCGATATGTAGGAACTATCAGTGGACATTCACCTACTCATGATGTGGAAGTATTTGACACAACTTTATCCATGGTTACGACCAGACCTCTACATAATATTCGGACACCTGATCTTAGTGATACCGAATACGAGACTAAAAGTGACATGGAAATCACATCAAATCAATCGAATAGATCTGAAGATGAATCAAATCCTATTCAACCTATCACAAGTTCTATGGTTCTAGAAGAACCATTTCCAAGAAGAGTCACTACTAGACCATCGTCTCACCAATTACTTTCTAATGAAAAAGCCATAAACGCTAGACCAAGACCTATTCATCATCCTCAAAATAATATTGTAGGTACCATCGGAGTTGTTACTCGACAATAGGCTCAAAATTCTCAACAAGATCAAACTCAGAATGATGGATCAGCTCCATTTGTTTTGAAAATTCCTAATAAAGGGAATCATGCACCTAATGTTCAACCTAAGCCTCCTTATAATATTAATGAACAATTATCAAATACTACAGCTAGAATTTCCCTTTTGGACCTTTTAAGATCTTCTCCTACACATAGGGAGGAATTAATGCTCACATTAAGCCAGATGATGGTACCACAAAATATTCAACCTGAAGCCATGTCCAATACTATCATAACTCATGAAGTCGATTGTATTGACTTTCGGGATAGAGATATACCACAACATAGTTTACATAAGGATAACCCCTTATATATTACTTCCCTAATTGGAGATGTAGCAATTAAATGAGTCTTGATTGATAATGGTTCATCTTTAAACATTTGCACTTTTGACTTCTACCAAAGATTTGGGTTTAGAAGTGACGAAATGAAAAGAACTGATATGATCATAAAAGCCTTCAATGATGAAACACAAGAAACATGTGGAGTTATCACTATCCCATTGCAAGTTGGCCCAAGAACCTTAGACACAACCGTATTTATTGTACATTGCCCTACATCGTACAATATACTTTTGGGTCACCCTTGGATCAACGCAATGCGAGCTGTTCCCTCAACTTTACATCAATGTGTTAAATTCAAATTTAAAAATTAGTTGGTTACCATTCATGGTGATCCCAGACCCTTTGATATGTGTGCTTTGGTAGAACCTGTTGGAGTTCAATTTTGCCCTGCTTTATCATCCACACATCCTAATTCTCATCAACCGTCTAAACGTATGAAACACACACTCATAACATCATCTACTCCATCAACTACACCTCTACATATAGTTCAACCATCTTCCGAACAAACCACATTAGGACCCCAAAAGGATCCTAAACCCACAACCAATGCTTCTTGTCTTACTCCTATCACTTCTATACCTATAGACCCATCCATCGACATCTCTATAACATCTACATCCACTAAAGGCATACTTTCCACATCCGACGATGTAGGAAATGTTCCTTCTACCTCTTATGCTCTTACTGATGAGCTCTTACCCGATTTATCTAAAATTCTTATATCAAAAAAAACAAACGTTGCTATGCAAGATTCCCTTCTTTTAAATAAATTGCCGCCCTCTCCTCACACCTTGGGTCTCCCATAGCCTATGGGAAGTATTTACCAATTTGGGAGTTGCGCTTTTATTTATAAGGGATATGACTAGGGAAGAATACCTAGAAACATCAAGACACATTATGATGGATATGCTCGATGTTATTTTGCTAATGAGTATATTAAATCTAAGCCAATAATGCTTAAATTGGGATATAAAGGGAAAGGTTTGGGACCTTCCCAGAATGGTATGAAAGAACCTTTTGAGGTAGAACCATGGCCTGTCCGATGTGGTGTGGGATTATTTCCTAGTAAAGGTTAGTCCTTCCCATTTGAGGATGATGACCATCTCATATTTTACCAATATTATTTGGATGAACACGATGCTTTGCATTTAAGGAATAACCCATTTACATGTAATATGCTATCCATAGCTTACCCTGAGATGATTTTTGAATCCGACGATGAGTTGGAGGGGAATATCTTCCATGATGTCTCCATTGAGGAATTGTTATATAACAGATTTTATTTCGATGGCTCTATACCTAGTATAGTCTAGCTTGAGGCCACGACTCCTCAAGATGAATTATCCAAGCTAACATTTGAATAATTACAAGAATTGGGCGTTTCACCCACCCTACCTAATTTTTATAGAGATCTACACATGGAAGTAGAGAATGTCATAAAAATTAACATTGGAACTAAAGGTAACCCTCACATAATCAACATTGGATCAAAATTGAGTCAAGAAAAAAAAGATAAATACATTGCATTTCTTAAAAAATATGAAGACGTCTTTGCTTGGACATATGAAGATATGCCAGGATTAGACCCTTTCGTAGTTATGCATCACCTAGTTGTCCATCCGGATGCTAAACTTGTTAAACAGAAACTTAGAAAAATGCATCCTAAAGTGGCTTTACTCGTCAAAGGGGAATTATAAAAGCTCTTGAAGGTTATTTTTATACAAGCCATTGATTATGCTGAATGGATCTCAAATGTAGTTCCAGTAACTAAGAAAGAAGCTACCAAAGTTAGGGTTTGCACAGACTTCAGAGATATTAATGTTGCATGCCCTAAAGACGATTTTCCTCTTCCCAACATGGATCAGATCATTGATTTTACTATTGAGAGTGGAATGATATCCCTAATGGATGGTTTCTCTGGTTATAATCAGATCAGGATAGCTCTTGAATATCAGGCTAAAACAACCTTTATTACCCCTTTGGGAACCTTTTGTTGGAAAGTGATGCCATTCGGTTTGAAGAATGCAGGTGCAACCTATCAACGAGCTATGACTTATATATTTCATGATATGATGCATGATATTCTACATGATTATGTAGATGATATTATAGCTCGTTCCATCAAATAATATGATCATTTAGATGACTTGAGAAAATTCTTTGATCGGTTAAGGGAATATCTTATCCGATTGAATCCAGCTAAATGTATATTCAGAGTCAACTCTGGTAAATTATTAGGGGTTATAGTTTCTTTACGTGGCATTGAAATTGATCCTCTTAATATCATAGCTATCACTGATATGCCTACACCCACAAATATATCTGAATTATGAAGTCTACAAGGTAAACTTCAAGCTATTCACCGCTTCATCGATAAGTTGGCAGACAATACCGGACCCTTTCTTAAGCTTCTTAAGAAAGATGTCTCTTTTCATTGGGATGACGAATGTCAGAAAGTATTTTAACTCCTCAAACAATATCTTCTTAAACCATCGATGTTTTCACCACCTAGATCTGATCACCCATTTATCTTATACATTTTTGCTTCAGATTTTGCCTTAGGAGCTATGTTAGCTCAACTTGACGATGAGAAGAAAGAACGTGCTAATTATTACATTAGCAAAACTTTAATTAGTTATGAAACTCGTTATACAATATTAGAGAATTTATGTCTAGCAATCGTATTTTCTACACAAAAATTACACCATTATATGCTCAATCAGAAAACATATGTTATTGCTAAATTCAACCCTTTGCGATATCTCATGAGTCGACCTTATTTATCTAGTCGCACAGCCAAGTGGGTTCTTGCGCTAAGTGAGTTTGAACTCATGTTTATAGGACAGAATTCTATTAAGGGTCAAATCATAGCAGATCAGTTAGTTGCTACACCCTTAGAGTCTACCCATCCCCTCATCATTGAGTTTCTCGATGAATGCCTTAAACTAGAGGCAGACCATCCAGAGCAATGGTCCCTATACTTTGACGAATCCCAATGCATAAGTGGGGCTGGTGCAGGTATTATTTTAATATCTCTATAGAAACATCTTATACATTTGTCATTCAAATTAACATTTGCTTGCACTAATAATATTGCTGAATATGAGGCTCTCATCCTTGGATTACGAGCTGCCTTGGCACTAAAAATTAAAAATTTATTGGTTTTCGATGATTCTCAACTTGTCATAAATCAAATCAATGATGTTTATCAGACCAGAGATGATAAATTACACCCATATAAAGCATATGTCCTACAATTATTAGCTTTATTTGATCAAGTTACCTTGGAAGCTATTCCTCGAACTAGCAACCGTGTGGCTAACGCTATGGCTACAACTGCATCTCTTTTGCCCTTGGAGTTAGATGATGAATATGCTACCATCATTATTTGTCAACTCTAGGAACCCGCTTCAAATAAATCATGCTTAGAACCTTTGTATGTGTTTCTAATCAACGAAACTACTCCTAAACCATGGTACACTGATATATTTAATTTTCTTCAAAATACGACCTTTCTTGAAGGTTTTAATAGCAACCATCGTCGGTTGTTACGTAGACGAGCAAGTCATTTCATGATTATTAGTAATACCTTGTATAAGAGATCTTTTGAAGGCATCCTATTGAGATGTTTGAATCTAGAAGAATCTAGATCAGCTTTGAGTAAAGCCTACGATGGATCTTATGGGGGACATTTTAGTGGTAGCATGTTAGGATCTCATCCTAACCCTTAATGTAATAACTCCCCTTTTGTAATAATTCCTAGTGAACGTGGGTAGTACCCATGATTAATATTTTGTAATGTTCTAAGTTTTAGCTTAGGTAGTGCCTATGACAAATGGCACCCTTTTTATGTAACACATGGTAGATAGGTGGCATTGTGCATGTAATTCGAGTGGCATTGTGCATGTAATTCAAAGTGGCACTATGCATGTAATTCGGGTGGCATTATGCATATAATCCAGGTGGCAATTTGCATGTAAGCCAACCTTGGAAGGAAACTCCTTAAATACCTGAAAAGGCACCAATGTAACCATCTTTTGCAAAATTAATGAAGTATTGAAGGAGGTTGCCCCCTTGAAGAGGCCTGCGATTCTGTCTTATTGTGATATTGTTCTTTATGCAAATTTTTGTTATATTAATGTGATGTTTATATGAGTTTATTTCCAAGCAATTGTGTGAGAGTGTGTTATTTGAGTTTATTTTATAGCAGGATCTTAACAAGTGGTATCAGAGTGCTTTCCAGGGCCAAGTTCTGCTGCAACTGCAACGATTCTTGCCATCCAATCCGCCTGTTAGGTATAAATTCCGTGTGTTTTTTCCATTCTATTTTTCCTTATTAAAAAAATCCAAAAAAAAATACAGTGTTTTTTTTTTTTCTAGACCAAAAACAAAAAAATATATTGTTAGTTGAGTAGGTAGAAACCCTGTATAGGGGGTTTTAAAATATCGCGAAGGATCTGTCGTTATTGGCTAAGCTAGATAGCCCATAAAGCGTCTAGTGAAGTGAGGGGCGATCAGGCTCCAATACCCAGGCCTCAGACAGAACTCATGCACGGACTTGAGCTCCCACGTATCTTCGGGTATATCGGGAGACCATCTAGGATTAAAAAAACTTTTAGCCATTAGGAAGCTCTTCGGCCTTGTATTACTCATAGTCTACGAGACACAACATCTTGGATGATTACCCTCCCATATTGTCAGAGAGGTAGGTAGTGTGCTCAAGGGTATGTGTGGAATCCTCCTTGAGTAGTGGCCTAAAATATTGGTTCGAGCACTATTGTTCATCACTGTCGATATATTAGAGGGCCTATGAGTGGTACATACTCCTATACTTAGCATTCCCTGGTTCTGTTAAAACTTCAACCTATAAAAAACGTGAAAAAAAAAAATAACAATAAAAATCCAAACCTCCTTGTTCGTAAACCTGCATTTCAAAAGTGAGCATATGAGAAAGGAGTCCTCTACTAAAAAAATAACAGAAGGGACATGCATTCGGGATAAGCCATGAGGGTGACACTTAAGTCGACGACTGGAGAATAACGATAAAATTTACGATGGCGAGTCACAATCGGGTCGATCAGAGTCAAAGAGGTCAAGCATAGTCGAGGCGGAATTCATAGTCTTCGTGGTCGGAAACAGAATCGTCATATCAGTCCACTGCCAAATACAGAGAATCTTGAGTGTGAAACACGGCCAGTTATAGATAGTGCTCCAGTACCCAACTTTTGCTCAGTAGCTCAGAATTAAAAACTGTAAACACCGTTAGACTCAGCAAAACATGAGATATAGCTCAAAACTGTAAACACCGTTAGATTCTAGGGTGCCAAAAAGTAGTGTTGAGAGATATAGCTCATTGTGACCACCTCCTTCAGCTGATCATTTTGATATATAGCACCCAAGCACTTTTTTGGGCACTTACTAAAAATAGTAAGTCCAAAAAAATTCAATTCTATTTTTAGTAACTGGTCACAAAGGTCTAAAAAATGGCCCAGGGTACCCGTGGACACCAGAAAGAACTAGAACACTTGGAATCCCTAAAAAAAGCCATTGAGAACTTGCACTCAGCTTTTCACTCCATAAGGGAAGAATTCCAAGGTCTTTGCCTAGAGCATGAGGCCACTAGCAACCGCCTAGAAGAAGCACTGACAGAAGTGGACAGCAAACTGAGAAGAGAACCACCCAAATTAGAATACCAAGCTGAGAGTTCTATAAGGAATCGTGACCATGATCCACCCTTTAGAATGCCCAAATTGGACTTTCCCAAATTTAGTGGGAAGGATGTTGATGGGTGGCTATGTCGGGTTGACCAATTATTTCGACTTCATAATGTACCCATATTTCATCGAGTCCATATGCCTTCCTTTAACTTGGAATCTGAGGCTCTACACTGGTTTCAATGGTTGCGTCTTGCCTACCCAAATCTCTCTTGGGAGGATTTTTAATCCCAACTACTCACTCGATTTGGTCCTAGTGAGTTTGAGGACTTTACAGGAGCCTTAACCAAACTACAACAAATAGGGTCAGTCCGAGAGTACCAAGCTCAATTTGAAAAATTGGCCAATCGGACAAGAGGATTGAGTGAAGGGTTCTTCCAGAGTTGTTATATCAGTGGGTTGAAGATGGAACTCCAAGCAGAAGTCAAAATTTTGAAACCACGAACTATGATGGAAGCTATCAGTTTGGCCCATTTGGCCGAATCTAAACTCTCTGCCCAAAGACGCCCATCAAAGTTTTTGCAAAATAGACCTTCATTTCCTCCTAGAGCCCAACACCCAATTGATACTAAACCTGTTGCACCCAAGCGCCTCACCACCGAAGAGATGGATGCACGTCGTGCCCAAGGATTATGCTACAATTATGATGAAAAAATTTTCAAAGGGCATAAGTGTGCACACAAAAAATTGTTCCTGATAGATGTTGAAGAACCTGATACCTCTGACGAGAGTGATAAGGATGAGGACCCTCCAGAAATACCTCCTCCATAAGAAGTGAAATAGGAACCTGAGACATCAATTACAGTCAATGCCCTTGCAGGCATTACTACTCCTCAAACCATGAAGGTTATAAGATTTTTCAAGGGCCAACGTCTTTCCATCCTTCTAGATTCGGGAAGCACGCACAACTTCATTGACCCTAGAGTTGCTCAGCGAGCAAATTGCTATATCCACACTTGTAATTCCTTTGAGGTCATGGTAGCCAATGGGGGAACCTTACCTTGTAAGGGAAAGTGTCGCAATGTTAAAATCTAGATAGGGGACTATGCACTCAAGCAGGACATGTTTGCCCTCCAGTTGGGTGGATGTGATATTGTTTTGGGATCTCAATGGTTGAGTACGTTGGGCACTATCAGTTGGAACTTTGCTGAAATTTGGATTCAGTTCTCCCAGAATGGCCAAACACACATCATCAAGGGCTCCCCAGTAGGAACACCTCAAATTATCAGTTCAAATGGCATGGAGAAATTGCTAAAGAAATCATCACGTGGGGTCATTGCACAACTATTCTCCATCCAACCATCCACATCCCCAATGGGTGAAATTCCACCAGACATGCAACAGGTTCTCCACAAACATGAGGCCATCTTTTCAAAACTAACCACACTATCACCACATCGCTCTCATGACCATGCCATTCCATTATTGCCAGATAGTACACCTCCCAATATCTGACCGTACAGATACCCCCATGCCATGAAGTCAGAGATTGAGAAGATGATACAGGAATTACTCAAGGCGGGTGTCATTCGGCCTAGTACTAGTCCCTACTCTGCACCAGTCTTACTGGTCCTCAAGAAGGATGGCTCTTGGCGATTGTGTATTGACTACCGAGAACTCAACAAGATAACGGTCAAGGATAAATTTCCTATCCCTATGGTTGATGAATTACATGGGACCATGTACTTCACCAAGCTAGACCTCCGCTCTGGGTACCATCAGATCCGGCTTAGGGATGAAGATATTCCTAAAACTGCTTTTCGCACTCATGAAGGTCATTATGAATTCTTGGTAATGCCATTTGGTCTCACAAATGCTCCTTCCACATTCCAAAGCCTAATGAACAACATCTTTCACCCTTTCTTGCGGAAGTTCATCCTTGTGTTCTTCGATGGCATCTTGATTTATAGTCACACATGGGAAGAGCATCTCAATCATGTAGATCAAACTCTCCAACTACTGGCCGACCATAAACTGTTTGCAAAAATTTCCAAGTGCTCCTTTGGTTTGACTAAAGTGGAATATCTGGGACACATTGTCTCAAAGGACGGTGTCAAGGTTGACCCTAAGAAGATCCAAGCAGTCCAAGAATGGCCAAAACCTCTCACACTCAAGGGGCTTCGAGGATTTTTAGGGCTTACAGGATATTACCATAAATTTGTCTGTAGTTATGGAAAGATATCCGCCCCCCTCACCTCCATGTTGAAGAAGGATTCTTTTACTTGGATAGGGTCGGCTGAGCAAGCATTCCTGGACCTCAAGCATGCCATGACCACCACTCCAGTTTTAGCCATGCCAGACTTCTCTAAAAAATTTGTCATTGAAAGTGACACTTTTGGTCGTGGTATTGGGGTAGTATTGATGCAAGAAGGATGCCCTTTGGATTTTACCAGCAAAGCCCTATCTGATCGCAATTTGGGCAAATCCACATATGCTAAGGAAATGTTGGCAATATTGCATGCAGTCCTACATTGGCAGCCTTACCTCATTGGGTGCCATTTCTCCATCAAAACTGACCACCAGAGCTTGAAATACTTTCTAGAACAACGAGTTGCCACCCCCGAGCAACAAAAGTGGGTATCAAAACTCATGGGCTATGATTATGACATCACATACAAAAAATGGAAGGAAAATCTTGTGGCAGATGCTCTCTCTCGCCAATTTGAGACCCTTAGTATGTTGTGTGCCATCTCTGCACCATTGCCCCAATGGATTGAGCCCTTACGTCAGGAAATACTTCAGGATGCTGATTTGAAAGACCTGGTTGCTTCACTTAGGGATGATCCAGAGTCTACACCAGGATATAGTTGGTATGGCCAGGATCTGCGTTACCATCAACGCCTGGTTCTTCCTCCTAAGTCCCCACTTCGAGAACTCCTCATGAAGGAATCACATGCGACTCCATCTACTGGCCATTCAGGGTTCCTAAAACTTATGAGTGACTCAAGTGCACCTTCTTTTGGAAATGCATGAAACAAGACATTCGCTCTTTTGTAGAAAATTGCAACACTTGTCAACGGATGAAAGGAGAAACAGTGCGCTCCCCAGGCACTCTTCAACCGTTGCCGATACCAGATCAGGTGTGGACTAACATCTCCATGGACTTCATAGAAGGGCTACCTAAATCTAGAGGCAAGTCTATTATTTTTGTGGTAGTGGACCGCCTTTCAAAGTATGCTCACTTTTGTGCCCTAACCCATCCTTACACAGCATCCACTATTGCCCAAATTTTTCTTGACTCCATATTTCGCCTTCATGGCATGCCCGCCTCCATTGTATCTGATCGTGATCCCACCTTTACTAGCAATTTTTGGCAAGAGTTGTTTAAGTTGCAGGGGACTCAGCTCAAAATGAGTTCAGCCTACCATCCACAAACGGATGGTCAAATAGAGGTTGTTAATAAATGCTTGGAAACCTACCTTCGTTGCTTTGCCTCCGATCATCCTACTCATTGGGCAAAATGGCTTTCTTTGGCTAAATGGTGGTATAACACTTCATATCATACCACCACCAAACTCACACTGTTTGAGGCAGTTTACGGGTGCCCTCCACTCACGCCTTCCTCCTACATTTTGGGCAGCTCCAAGGTCCAGGCTGTCGACAATGCTCTGAGTCAACACACCGAGGTCCTCCGCCAACTCAAGCAAAATTTGAACATGGCCCAAAATCGGATGCACCAACAAGCTGATCAGCATCGTTCTGAGCGCAATTTTGATGTGGGTGATATGGTCTTCCTTCGCTTGCAGCCATACAAACAATCATCCCTACAACTCCGTAGGTGTCAGAAGCTCGCTCCAAAATTCTATGGTCCTTATCAGGTTCTGCAACGGATTGGTCCAACAGCTTACAAATTGGCTCTTCCCCCCACTTCCAAGATCCACCCTATTTTTCATGTTTCCCTTCTCAAGAAATTTGTGGGCACAAAGGTACAGGTTCAATCAACACTCCCTGAATTGGATGAAGAAGGCTCCATCTTACTTGCACCGAAACAGCTGCTGGATCGTCGAACTTGCACTCTGTGCAACCGTACCATCACAGAGGTCCTGGTTCAGTGGCATGGACTTCAACCTAAGGATGCTACATGGGAGTCTCTCCATCAACTCCAGAAACAGTTTCCTTATTTTCAGCTTTGAGGACAAAGCTCCTTTAAGGAGAAGGGCATGTTAGGATCTCATCCTAACCCTTAATGTAATAACTCCCCTTTTGTAATAATTCCTAGTGAACGTGGGTAGTACCCATGATTAATATTTTGTAATGTTCTAAGTTTTAGCTTAGGTAGTGCCTATGACAAATGGCACCCTTTTTATGTAACACATGGTAGATAGGTGGCATTGTGCATGTAATTCGTGTGGCATTGTGCATGTAATTCGAGTGGCATTGTGCATGTAATTCAAAGTGGCACTATGCATGTAATTCAGGTGGCATTATGCATGTAATCCAGGTGGCAATTTGCATGTAAGCCAACCTTGGAAGGAAACTCCTTAAATACCCGAAAAGGCACCAATGTAACCATCTTTTGCAAAATTAATGAAGTATTGAAGGAGGTTGCCCCCTCGAAGAGGCCTGCGATTCTGTCTTATTGTGAGATTGTTCTTTATGCAAATTTTTGTTATATTAATGTGATGTTTATGTGAGTTTATTTCCAAGCAATTGTGTGAGAGTGTGTTATTTGAGTTTATTTTATAGCAGGATCTTAACATAGCGCCATTGCTAAGAAACTCCTTAGGATAGGATATTTTTGGCCTACCATGGAGAATGATGCACATGATTATGTGCATCATTACGACAAGTGCCAGAAACATGTTGACCTTGTCCATGCGCTTGCACAAGAACTGCAGGCTATTTCATCTCCTTGGCCCTTTTCAAAATGGGGCTTAGACATCATCGAAAAAATCAACCCTGTGTCATCTAATGGACACAAATTTATCATAACCACCACTGAGTATTTCACAAAGTGGGTTGAAGCTATGCCCTTAGCTTCTTGCACTGGAACCCAAGTTTCCAAGTTTATTTTTAATCAAATTATTTGTAGGTTCGAAATTCCTGCAAATATCATCTCAGATAATGGAACTTGTTTCAAAAATAAATATGTCAAGAAATTATGTCAAAAATATAAAATTCAACATTGTTGGTCCACTCCATATTATCCTCAGGGTAATGGCCAATTCAAAGCATCTAATAAAACATTAATCAAAATCCTCAAAATACTGGTCAATAAATTTGGCCGAGATTGGCACATCCAATTATATCTTGCTTTGTGGGCTTATCGAACTAGCATTCGCACCCCCACAGGTACTTCACCTTTTTTTTTGGTTTATGGCGCTGAAGCTATTTTTCCCTTTGAATTAGAAGTTCCTTCTTTGGATCTGCTACTTCAAGATACTAAAGTAGGAGATGAATATCGTGCTGGCAGACTTAGTCAACTGGAACTCCTAGATGAGAAGCGCATCAATGCTTTGGAGCATCTTCGTGCCTACCAAAACAAGCTTAAAAGAGCATACCTCAAGAAATTTCATCATCGATCCTTTGAGATTGGTGAACTTGTCTTAAAAGAAAATCAAAAAAATACTAATGCAACTAAAGACCTTAAAGGTAAATTTGAGCCCAACTGGCTTGGACCATATGTCATCATTGCTAAATTTGGCTCAAGAGCATACAGATTATCTACCTTAGATGGTAAAGATCTTAATGCATCTCAAACGCTATTATGCATAAAATCTGGTCATTTCATCATTGTATATATTGTTATTTTGCATATTGTTTCATTTTTGTTATCCATATAAAAATTTCAAAAAAAATAGTAATAGTATTTATTCTTTCCATTCATAAATTTAAATCAAAATATAAAAACACTTCAAAATCATCAAAAATCTTCAAAAACATCTTTTATTTTTATACTTGTAGAATTCTTGAAGTATTACAGTTATATTTTCAATTATTTTGGATAAATTAGCATTTATTTGGAATCCCGCACTTTCACACTCACATGGATAAATATCTTGATTTTATTTGGTATGATTATTAATCTCTCTTATATCAAAATCCATAGTTGAATTAAATAAATTTTTTGAGCATAGAGAACTGATCTTGTTATTTACTTGAACCAAGTATATCTCTTCACATTAATATGATTTCATTGCAAATTCAATACGATGCTACATAGTGGAAGTGGTTTCTTGAGCGAAAATTTTCCCTTGCTATCCTATCATGCACATGGTCTAGAATCTTTGAGAATTGACAAAATGACAAGACCCCTACCTAGAATAAAATCCCTTGCTTTACAGCCAATCCGAGCAAGTATCCCTAGCATAAGAAGAAGAAGAAGAAAAGTCATAGAAAATAAGAAAATATATATATATATATATTATTTTGTACCATCTCAGCAATATTTAGGCATTATCTCAAGTTCCAAGAAAAAATACAAAAAAAGAAAAAAAAAAGAGACAAAGAAAAAGAAAAAGCAAAAAGCAATAAAATCCCTTTCCCTACCCCTTGAAAAGAAAAGAAAGGTGAATGAGATTGAATCCCTGGAATTCTCAATTATTCAAAAATTGTGAGGTAAGCCCCATAACAGGTGGTTTGTGCCCAACCCGCTTGGCCTTGGGTAATCCCTAGCATGGTGATATGTCTGTCACATTAGCGACCTTCTTTTGTATAGACCTATATCTGCTTATGGATTAGCTAGCTCTTGATGACCCGACTTACATAGTAGTCTGGTACGGTTACATGCATATAAATCATGGTCAACGAACACTCATTTGATTAATTCAAATTACTTGTATCAAATTATCTTGCTCAAAATTGGTAAATGAACAATACAATTGCACACACATTTGTATTTGAGAGATTTTTGTATAATTATGATAAATCAAGATCAGTAATGAACTCACATATGCACATAAGGGTTTCTTATAAATCTATATTTGTCTTTGAGATAATTTAAAATATTTCTGCAACTCTTTTGGAATAGTTTTTTCTTCTTATTTCAGAACATCTGTTTAGTATAAAAACAATTACATACATTGTTTTCACAAATCACAAAATTCTTTCAAACAACATATTACAAAATCTAGTAAATAAAGTCAAGTTATATATTATTATTTTATGTTTATCTCAAAATCAAAAATCAATCATGCAATAAAACTAAAATATCAATTTCTTCTTTGGATTTTGCGATGATGGTATAAGTCTATACCTATAATTCTATGCCTAGCGCAAACCATTGTTCTAATTTTATTTTCCCATTCATTGTAATTTATAAAAAAGCATATGGTTTACATCATTATGTTACACAATTGTGCTTTAAAAAGAATGAACTCATTTTTTTTATTTCATTATTTCAACATTCAATTTTGCAATGATGGTATAGTTCCTAGGGACTTATTCAAAAAATGTATCACACTTAGGAATGTATGCCTAGCAAAAAAATCATATTTCTTTAATATGTCATGCATAATATTTTTTATGAAAATATGAAAACAAATCATCACCATCATCATTTTTCATCATCACAACCCAAATTCTTAAGACAGTTTCTTAAGCACTCTTTTACTTTTCACAATATTTCTATACTGGGATTAGCTGGATGACCAAGCGAGCGGCGACTCCATGAAATGGTCTATAACAGCGATAATGTCCTTTGAAATTATTGTTACAAGTCTTTTATTTTTCATCAAATCACACCACAAAACAACCAATTTATTCACATCAGATTATTTCATTTACAAGTTTATGCCATGACATAAAAATTATAATTTATTTTCAAACGACATAATTACATGAATTATCAATCACCAAAATCCAAAATTAAAGCATCATACAACATATACACAAGTCATATCATCAAAAACAAGACCATATATATATATATATATATCAAATTATGTACATCATATCAAAACTGGATTGGTATACCACAATCTATACCCTGGCATACTCAATCCTCTCAAAAATCTATACAATCTCTGTGCAGTCTATAGTCATCTAGTCTCAAGAAGCCCTCAAGCTCTCAGCCTCACCTCCTCTCCCACCCTGGCATGGAGGAGTTGGTCCCATAAAGGTCCGTGCTATGTCTTGGGTCCTCACTGTCGATCATGAGGATGTCCTCGTCGATCCCATCTTGATTGGTTTAGCAATGTCAGCTGGAAGTTGTACCCTTTGGCCCTCTGGAACTAGCTGGAAGTATACCCCCTGGTAGAACATGTCTACATCATAGACCGCACTAGCTCCTCCATGCTCAACCCTCCACTCTGAGCCCTGAGCCATGTAACCTCATCCTGAAGTGTCTGCACCTGAGCCCGGAGGTGGGCATTCTCAGCCTAGAGAGTCATCATCTCGCTGCTCTCCCCCACCTCGACACCCTTGCCCTTATCGAGCGATGGTGGCCTCTCCCCCTACTGAGAATGGAATCTCTCCTCCCTCCTCCCTATCTACTACGGCCTCTATGGAGCCCATGCCATCCTCTAGCGTCTCTCCTATGGAGACCATCGTTTCTCTCTCCCGTCGTGACCTCGCATTACCTCAATAGCAGCCTGACGTCACCTCCCCATCCGTCGCACCATGGTGTGCATCGGACCCTATGCCCTCGTCATCCAAGGAGGGTGAATGCCTATGTACTAGGCATCATATCCATCTACAACCCTAGTGTCATCACCATCCACTAGCTGGATGGGGGCATCATTTGTGTCCTAACTCTAGAACCACTACATGTCTGGAGCTCTGCTCAGTGTAGTACTATCTCGGACAGCCCGGTAGTACTCATAATCCTTAAAATAAGGGATCCCCTGTTAAAGATCGAACTATCATAGAACTCGATCGTAGCGATGGAGCTCTACCTCTCCCCACTCCATCCTTAGCCAGTAGACTCACTTGATGCGATCCAGCTCCTGCCCATCCTCTGCCCACCTTGGATGCTCTCTCCATAGCCTCCAGGTGATCTGGTCTGGGATGAGGTCGTCTAGAAACCTCCAAGACATTGGAAAATCTATCTGCAAACACCAAACCTACAGTAGTGATGTCAAGACTAGACATCAGCATCCCTTGTAAATGACCCCATGTAGGATCCTATACAAGTGGCATAGTACAAAGCTACCCCATGCAAACCTGTATCTGTGATCTCTCATGTCACAGACCACATCTAAAAGGATTCATGGTAGCCTGCACCTGCTCTAGTGGCACAATAGTAAGCCACCTACCACCCCTACCAAAACTTGAGTCAGCCTAGATGCCCCAGGCATCTACCTTAGAGACTCGATGTTCACTCTGCCCTTCTCCAAGATGAAGCTCGGGTCTCCGCTCAGCCTCATCATCGCCTGGCCCTGATTAGTCACAGGATTCATCAGTCGTCCCTATATGGGGATCCTCAAGATCCTCCATACGTCCTCTAGTGTGGGAGCCATCTCCCCTATCGATAACCAAAAGTAGGATGACCCCGGATACCACCTCTCTGCTAGGGTTGTCAGTAGCCCCATGTCCATCGGTACTTGTGGCATCTCTGCCACATGCTACAAATCGACCTATGCTAGTCGGTCATGTTCTACCTGGTCGAGCGCAGCTATGTCATCTCTCAGCCCCCTGTATTTCCACTCTCGACTCTTTAGTAATCCCCTCTACAAAACAAACAATAAAACAACAAAATTCATTAATAAACCAATTATTAAAGTCAATTAAATGCAATTCAAACAAACTTAATTTCATCAAATGATGATATCGTTCACTATTGGATGATATCGTCCTAAATTGGGCAAAATCGTCCTTTGTAGGATGAAATCGTCTCCTATTTCACAACTTGGGGATCGCCCCTTGTTGGACGAGATCGCCCCTAGTTCATCGATTTTGCCCTCAGACAAAATCGATGATCTAGAGATGATTTCGATGAAATAGGGATGATTTCGTCTCAACATCGTCGACGGCCTAAAAACGATCACGATGCCCCAAACAGTAAAAATTTTAATCAAAAAAATTGCACAAATTAAATCCAATCATAATTCACTAGAATTAGATCCTTACCCGTAGCCCGCGCCGGACCTCTGTCGATCGGTGCGCTATCTCAACCATTTTCTTTTGCAGAGCTCTAAAACAGTAAAAATGAATAGTAAAAATGAATTAGGGTTTTACCCTATTTTCTTAATTTTATTTTAAAAACAACAACATTTTTAAAATTTTGCTTTTCCATGCTTTTACCTCAAACATTCGATTTGGGTAAAAACACGGAGGGGGCACCATAGTCAGCAGTCATACGATTCGACCAAGAATCGTCGTCTAAAAAATTGAGTAAATTTTTGCTTTCCCGTAAAACAAGAAGAACTCGTCTTTAACATATTTTCTTCAAAAAATTTGCTAAAGAGGGGGCAAAACGTAGCACCCTAAAATTGGCACAGTTAAACCTTAGTAAAAAGATAAAAATTTGAATTTTAACCCCAAACCTCCTGTTACCTGCTTCCCTTGTTTTTCATGCTATTTTTAGGATTTGTTTTGAACGTTGGATGATATCATCGCAGATCAGATGAAATCATCCCAGATTTGACGAATTCGTCTGGAATAGAATGTCCAGACGATTTTGTCCCAAAATTGAATTTTCATAATTAGCTTCTGTTTCAACAGCTTCTCTAACCTGGGCAGAAAGCATGTCTGCGTAGTTAGAGTCTCCCCATTGGAGATATCCCAAATTGGTATGATCTCTGACCTCCTAACCTCTCCCTAATCCTATATAAACTGGGATTTTCTCAGTTTATCCTCTTGAACCCCCTAGCTGACTGATTTCCCTACAAATTTAGTTCCTTGTGCTTTAGAACACCTTCATACTTTTGTTTGCATTGCGTATTTCAAGTTTTCTTGCAGGAATCTATTGGTCAAAAATCTGCCACAGGAAAGGATTTTGTGTACATATGCGCCCTAGACTTGGCCAAAATTGAAAGGTCGAGAGAAAGAGAAGTCTCCCGGGCCAATCTCTAGAGAGGGCTGGCTCCCAAACTACTCTAAATTGGTTTTAGAGATAAAGATGCAGGAAAGAAATGGACAAATGCTGAAAGAGAGGGAAATAATAGAAAGGAATGGAAATATGGCCATAGGCCAAAGTGTATGATTTGGGGCAGACTCACAGCAGGAATTACACCAAGTTGTATTACAGCATCTAGAAAAAGAAAGAAACAAAAGTAAACTCACACCTTTGCAGAGATAATCCCCAGATCGCATTTTAGAATGTACTCACTAACTAGCAGCGCTCGAATTCAACATGCAGAATTCAAAACCTAACAGCAAGATCATAAGCATGAACAGAAATAACTTGTAAAATAGAGGGACATCACACACATAAGAATGCTTGCAAATTTTAGAAGCCGAGTCTCTTCTATTGATGTAGAGAACTTAGAGAGTTTTCTTACAAAATGTCTAACCCCTTTTGCTTTAGATGTACATGAATATTTATAGAGGTCTTCCCTCTCTCTTTTGCATCACAGCATTAAAAACATACAATATATTTTGAAGAAGTGATCCACAAAATGTGCACTTGAAAGGAGCAACAATCCCCTTAATCTACCTCGAAGAAATGACATATTAAATAACCATTATCAGGGCAAGCCGAAAATTGTTAGGAGACCACAAACAAAACTTTTAATGTTGGAGGCGTCTCTAATTCTGGTGGCGTTGAAACTGTCTCAGGTTCTTCCATCTAGCGCACATCGGTAATCAACAACATTTAATCTTTGAAGCTTCCTCGACCATGATCTAAAAATTAGTTGGAGAGCTTTTACTTGATTCTTATCTCTTCCACACATTCTCCTATGCAATCTTGAAGAAAAAATGCAAAATGAACTATATCGGGCCTTTGTTGTTGCCTTGGTCGCGAAAATGTGACAGGTCGTGAAAATGCGACATGTCGCGATATCGTGACACTTTTACCCTACTGCCTTCTCTTCTTGCCACCAGTCATGAACTGAAAAATGCGACATGTCGCGATATCGCGACATATTTCCATGCTTGCACCTTTTGGTTTTGGACCCCGCGAAAATGTCGCGAAAACGCGACATGTCGCGATATCGCGACAACTTTTGGGCTTAGCTTTTTTATGGTATGGACGTCGCGAAAATGCGACAGGTCACGATTTCGTGACATGTCGCGAAATCGTGACACCTTTGCTTTTTCACTTACAAACAGAGGAATGAGGATTTTGTTTACAATCTGAGCATTCTTTTACTTGAACAGCAACAACAAAAACAATGTGGCAAAAATGCCAACATTCTTGGCGGCTCGCGGGGTATACAGTTCTGTTGTATGCACGAACATCAGGCCTTTATCCATTGGGCAACAGAGTCAAGAAATAGGAGAGATAGAAGAAGTGAATGCTGAGTGATGTTGGACATCTCTGTAGGCTGCTACAAACTCTTGCTGGTACTCGACATTCAAAAATAGGACCTGCAACAAAAATTATGGAAGAGCAGAACTCCCTTATTTCTTTAGAACTACTGCACTTTGCCTAGCTCAGTTGAGCTGGTAATCACCAGGTGCTGTGAAAGGATCTTCATGGCAGTAGTGAAAAGCACCTTAACTACGAAAATGGAAATGAATGGAGTGATGACCAGCGGAGGCGCAGGCCGTGGAATGGGGGTGGTGAATGATGGAATGGTGGAAGATGGCAGAGCAGAGGTGGTAGATACAGAAATAGGGTGCTACTGTGCTACCAGCTGCTATGAAATAGATAATGAAATGGAAGTGGATGAAATGGAGATGGTAGTAGGAACTATGGCTGGGAAAGGATCTTCACAAGACAAAGGACTAGAAGAAAGGGAAAGTAGAAATGGGAACATCAGAGAGGGGAAATAGAAACAACAGCAGTGGCTTGATTATGTACAGAAGAACAAGGAGTAAGAATTGCAGAAGAAGAAGGAACAAGAGAGGAAGGGAATGCATATGAGGAAGTGGAAAAAGAAGTAGAAGAAAGCCACTAACTACTGGGAAGGAAAAGGGAAAAAAGAAAGATTTTTTTTTCTTTTTTTTTTTTTTTACCAATAATAGGCCTTCAAATGAAGACCATTAACTGGAATTGACATTGCATGACCATCCATATCTTGCAAGTAAAAATAATTGACCTGATTGGCCCCTGTGATTTGAAATGGACCTTCCCATATTGCCTCAAACTTGTGATGTTTACCAGGCTTTGATTTCTTCTCATTCCACTTCAATACAAGATCACCAACCTTAAAAGTCCTTTCAGAGGCCTTTTTACTGAACCACTTCTTTGTCATCCCAGCATGTTCTATAAAATTCTGGTAGGATTTCTCCCGTTCTTCTTCCAACTGCAAGAGTTGAGCTAATCTCATGTTCATTGAATCAGATTCCTCCTCCTGATCATCAATCAAATGCCAAGCCTGGAGGGCTGGTAATTCAATATGAATAGGCAAAACCACTTCTTTTCCGTATACCAATGAATAAGGGGATGTCTTGATGGATTTTTTCATAGAGATGCGATCAGCCCACAATGCTTGATTCAAAAGTAAGTGCCAGCTCCGCTTATTGTCACCAAGGGTCCTCTTCAAAATCCGAAGCAAATTCTTGTTTGTGGATTCGGCCAAGCCATTCCCCTGTGGATAATAATTAGATGAAGTTTTCAAATAAATTCTGTGCTTACCCGCAAATTCACTGATTTTGGCCCCTATGAAAGGAGTTCCATTATCTGTTAGAATCGCATCTGGGATACCAAAGCGAGTGATCAACCCTTCCAGAAAAGTGATGACCGTGGCTTGATCCACCTGTTTAGTTGGAATTGCTTCAGTCCATCTAGTGAAATAGTCAGTTGCAGTCAAGATATACTTGTGACCAGCAGATGAGTTAGGATCAATGACCCCAATAAAGTCTAGACCCCATTGCTGAAATGGTGCTTCTACTTGAATCGGGTGAAGAGGTAATGATGCATTCCTGGTTCTACCGATGTATCTTTGGCACTTGTCACATTTTTGACTAACTTTGAAGGCATCTGCAAAAAGAGTTGGCCAAAAATAACCTGCTCGAATAATATTTAATGCCATGGGTCTACCTGCATAATGACCTCCTGATAATCCATAATGGAACTCTTCTAAAACTTTCTCCTTCTCAGATTCTTTGACACATCTAAGAAGAACCCCATCAATATTCTTATAAAACAAGCCATTTGGTAGCAAGACATACTTGAGAGCTTGCAGTCTAAATCTTCTTCTCTGTGAGGCATTCAGATATGAAGGACATTTTCCAGAATAAAAATATTCCATCAGCTCCTCTGTCCATTCTCGATCCACTGCAAAATGATTGTCAAAATTACAATTATCTACTATATCCTCATATTCATGAATTGAGGATCTAGAGGAAGCATTCTTTGCAAGTTCTTGGCACAATGCTCGACCTCGAACAAGCTTGGTCGGTCGGATCTCAACATCAAATTCCTGAATTTTAGAAACCCAACCAGCTCTCCTATCTCCAAGTTCTCCTTGTATAATAAAATTTTGGACATCTGGATGAACAACATAAACTATTGTTTTACTCTGTGAAACAAAGTGCCGAAACTTCTTCAGAGATTTCATTACCGCATATACTTGTTTCTCAATAAAGTTATACTTCTCTTGATGCGGTTGGATGACTTGGCTTAAGAAAGCAATCGGACGTTCATCTTCATCATCTCCCTTCTGTGTAAGCACCGCGGCATAAGCTTCTTGTTCACCAATGACATAAAGGATAAAATCCTTGGAATAATCAGGATTCACCAGGACCGGAGCTTGAGTGATCCTTTCTTTGATCTCCTCAAATGATTGCTTCCTCTGCTTAGTCCATTTGAATTCAGCATTTTTCTTTAAAAGCTCTGTCATTGGCTTTATTACTTGAGCGAAATCTGCAACAAACTTTCGAACAAAATTAATTTGCCCAAAAAAATACTACAAATCCTTCTTATTGGCCGGCAATGGGAGCTTTAAAAGAGCTTGGGCCCTAGCTGGATCAATAGCTAGGCCATTTTCTGAAATTAGATGTCCTAGGAGCTTTCCCTCCTTTACAAAAAAAATTGACTTTTTTGGATTGATAGATATGCCATATTCTCGACATTTTTCAAATATCTGTCTTAAATGAGATCCATGGTCCTCCCTATTGTGAGAAAAAATAGTCATATCATCCAAATAAATCACAATAATGCGATTTAACAACTCACCAAAAGCCACATCCATTGCCCTTTGGAAAGTTGCGCCAGCATTTGAGAGTCCAAACGGCATTCGTTGGTAAGCGAAGGTTCCCCATTTTGTGGTGAACGTTGTTTTGTGTTGGTCCTCATCCCTGACCCATATCTGGTTATACCCAGAGAATCCATCCAACAAAGAGAATCTCTGAGCTCCCGCAACCACATGAAGAATCTGGTCAATCTGAGGCAGAGGATAATGATCTTTTAGCGAGGCTTGATTCAAATTTCAAAAATCAACACATAGGCGAATGTCTCCATTCTTTTTCCATATCGGGACCAGATTTGCCACCCAAGTTGAATGCTTGATGGGGTAAATGATTTTAGAATCCAACATTTTAAGAAGCTCCACCTTCATCAGTACTTCAATCTTGGGATTGATCGGTCTCTACTTTTGTCTGAAGGGTTTCGCCCCATCATGCAACTCAATAGTATGTTGGATTACATCTTTGTTATATCCCTTCAAATCATGGTAACTCCAAGCAACTGTGTCAGGAAATTCATGACATAAATCTCTGATTTGTTCTAACTCCTCAGGAGTGCAATCTGTTCCAACCTTTATCAATTTTTGGGGACCTATCTCTAGTTCAGTATACTCCTTCTCATCTACCTTGATCCTGTGCTTCTCTGCCCTATCATTCTGGTCAAAAAGGCTTTCAAGTGTAATCAATCCTTTGGGGATATGATTATTCCTTAATTGAATAAGCCCTTTGGCTTCTTCCTCATCAAGTGTTCTCTCTTCCACAGTGCTTGCTTCTCTTATCAAAAAATCTACAATCTGTTCATCACTTTCGAATACTTGCCAATACATGTTCTTGTCCGGGACTGAAGGTCTGTAAACTAACCTTACAGTCTTGGGTTTCCTCACTACATGGTCAATCGGAGAGAAGTTTGCTCCAAGAGATGCTAAAACATCAGCATGCTTATTCATCTCTCGAGAAATGGATTGAATATTCAATGCTGTGAAAGCTTCAAACAGGTCCCAAACTTTGTTGCGATACGCCTTTAGATAATGTTGCTTGGAGATGCACTTGTTTGTTACTTGATTCACAATCAATTCAGAGTCACCAAATATCTGCAATTGTTCGATCCCCAATTTTTTTGCCTTCTTCAAGCCTAGGCACAACGCTTCATACTCAGCAGCATTGTTAGTACAACTCTAGGTCAGTCGATATGAGTATGTTTTCTATAGGCCAGAGGGAGAAATAAGAACAATTCCTGCTCCTGCACCATTTTTGCATCGTGCTCCATCAAAATACAACTTCCATAATTGATCTGGCACAGAGTCTTGACCAACTTGATCAGGAGGCAGTTTGACTTCAACCTCCTCAGGCTTTGTAATAGAGTAACAACCAATTTTAGTTTCCACCATGGCATTAAAATCGAGCATTGAAAATTCATCCTCTAAGTGAGGCTCATCCAGGACTTCATCTATCAAATCAGAATCTTCCAATTCTTCAGTTATCATGTGAACAGAGGGTGTGGACTTTTCTTCTTCCCCCATCTTCTCTATATGAAAAGTAGAAGGCTTCTCATTGGAGATCCGGATTCTTCTCCCCTTGAAAGGAATTTCCAAGTGAGAATAATCCAGAGAAAGGTAGCCTCCCAGCTTGGCAGTAAATTCTCTTGACAAACACATACTGAAATATGGTTCTAGATCGACCACAACTATCTCCTGAATCACTGTAATCTGAGGCATACTATGTAGAACCATAGGAACATCCTTGATTACACCCACTATTTTCATGGGAGTCCCATCCAACTGCAAGACACCAGGGCTACTTCTTGTATATTCCATACCCATGACTTCACAAACTGCCTTTGGCATGACAGTTGTCGCAGCACCAGAATCAATCATGCAGTTGTGCACTATCCAACCCTCCATCCTGAGTGACAAATAAAATGGGGGTGGTCTATTTTTTCCAGTGGCTGAAGTAGTTAATTTTTGAGCAAAAATCATCTGGGTAGGATTCTTCTCACTATCTTTCATAGACTTCAATGATTCTTGCAATAGATCAACTTGACCAGGTAAGTGCAATGCATCATAGAGACTAACCTTGGCTGGAATCTTCTTCAATTCTTCAACAATATTGTATGCAGATGCACCAGACTCCCTCTTTTCATTAATGTCTTCATATTTGCTCCGATATTGCTGAGTGGCTTCTACCCTCAGCCTCTTAGTCAAAGATGGGTACTTGAGCTTTTCTCTGGCTCTGTCCTCTGTTTCAGCTCTTGCCTACGAAGCTGAGGCTTTTTCTTGCAATCTTTCCTTTGCTCGTGGTGGCAAAAGATCTTTCAATAGAACAGGTGAATCTGGATTTGGTACTAAAATAGGAGCTTTCATTTGTACTTGTTTCTTCTCATTCTGCATCTTAGGATCAGCTGGTACCCTCAAAGGTTCCATCTCTACCGGATCTACAGTGACTGGCTTCTTCTCGGTTCTGGTGAGAACTGAGACTTGTTCTTCAGATGGAACCATAAAATTATGATCTACCTCAGAAATCATATTAACTTGTCCTCCAGAAGAGCTTGCAGCCAATGTGTGCACATAGTTCAGATGAACCATACAAGTGTCTTCGCCGTGTGGATCATTACATGTGGAACACCAATATGTTCTTTCTGTAGGGCCAACTTCCTCATTTGTCAACACAGTCGGGCTCTTTTCAGGCACTCTACTTGTTGAAGCTGCTTGTTCTCTAGTGATCGACGGAGGTTGAAATCTCCTGGGTTGGAAATCTCTCTCAGCCTGCTTCCTTTCAAGAACTGTGATTTTGTTTCCCATCGCTCTTATAGCTGAATTAGCCGATTGTACCTCTTGTAATAGGATTGTGAAAGGATCAGGATTTGAGGGCACAGGAGGTGCCGATAGAGGTAGAGGTGCTGGCGGTGCAGGTAATGCAGGGAATGAAGTGGGAGCTGGCAATTGCGGAATGATTGGTGCAGACAACTGTGGAATAGTTGGAGCAGGGAGCTGGGGAACTGGAATGGGTGCGATCTGAGGCGCACTTGAGCTCCATGATGGAATAGGATACATGGAAGGCATAGGCTACGAAAATGAACCAGAATACAAATGCTTAGGAAGATCAGGTATGATAGGCATTGTTACCTTTGGAGGAAGCCTACCTATGGCAATTAAGTCAGCTTCCACCTTTTGTGCTTGTTCGAACAGCTCTGGAAATGTAGTCACATTGGATTGCCGGACAGCCAAGCCGATGTCTGTGTTGAAAGCTCTAAGATAGTAGAATGCAGCTAGTTCATGAGCAGGCCGAAGACCATCAGGAATTCTCTGCCAGCTTCTGGTAAATCTGACATTGAAATCAGCTATCTCCTCCTGGGGGTGCCTTTGGATCGCATTAAATTGATGCAACAAGGAGTATGGATCAGCTTGTTCATGAAAATTTTTTACTAGTAGCTCTCCTAATTGATCCCATGATGCAATGGTGCCTGGTTGCAACGTTCGGTACCAATACAACAATTTGCCTCTTAGTGACAACACCAACAACTTTACCATCACATCCTCGTCCGTTATGTCATGGATAGCCGCCAAAGAGGCTACATCATTAATATGCTCATAGGCAGTTTTACCAGTACCATCATAGGTCGGCAAAGCTTTCAAAGCAGCTTGAGGGACTTGATTCTGTGCTGGTAAATTCAAGGCTCCCGAATCATTCCATGCTGAGAACTTCCTTGGTGGAGGCTGTTGGGCCATTTGGAATGGTACGTATGGCTGTAGAGGTGGAAAACTAGTAGCAGTACTAGATGAATTTGAAGGAACAAAAAACACACCAGCTATTTGTGAGGATGTTGCAGAGGATAAAAGTGGTGGGGAGACCAACTTAGGATGTTCGCTTAATTTTTGGTTGTCAAGTTCAAAAAACTCAATGGGATTTTTAGATTTTTTGGCCTTCGATCTTGTGATCATGAAGTACAGCTTTCACCGTATCCACGTTCGGAGGCTTCTGGGTAATGCTGAGTCACCAAATGTTCTAATTATATAGCATGAAGGTGAACATTAAACCTTAATACTATTGGAAGTGAAACTTTCAGGGTCCCACCGGGCATGCCAAAAATTGTTGGTCACAAATCTGCCACAAGAAAGGATTTTGTATATATATGCGCCCTAGACTTGGCCAACATTGAAAGGCCGAGAGAAAGAGAAGTCTCCCGGGCCAATCTCCAGAGAGGGCTGGCTCCCAAACTACTCTAAACTGGTTTTGGAGATAAAGATGCAGGAAAGAAATGGAAAAATGCTGAAAGAGAGGGAAATAATAGAAAGGAATGGAAATATGGCCATAGGCCAAAGTGTATGATTTGGGGCAGACTCACAGCAAGAATTACACCAAGTTGTATTACAACATCTAGAAAAAGAAAGCAACAGAATTAAACTCACACCTTTGCAGAGATAACCCCCAGATCGCATTTCAGAATATACTCACTAACCAGCAGCGCTTGAATTCAACATGCAGAATTCAAAATCTAACAGCAAGATCATAAGCATGAACAGAAATGACTTGTAAAACAGAGGGACATCACACACATAAGAATGCTTGCAAATTTTAGAAGCCGAGTCTCTTCTATTGATGCAGAGAACTTAGAGAGTTTTTCTTACAAAATGTCTAACCTCCTTTTGCTTTAGATGTACATGAATATTTATAGAGGTCTTCCCTCTCTCTTTTGCATCACAACATTAAAAACATACAACAGATTTCGAAGAGGTGATCCACAAAATGTGCACTTGAAAGGAGCAACAATCCCCTTAATCTACCTCGGAGAAATGACATATTAAATAACCATTATCAGGGCAAGCCAAAAATTGTTAGGAGACCACGAACAAAACTTTTAATGCTGGAGGCATCTTTAATTCTGGTGGCATCGAAAACTGTCTCAGGTTCTTCCATCTAGCGCACATCGGTAATCAGCAACATTTAATCTTTGAAGCTTCCTTGACCATGATCTAAAAATTAGTTGGAGAGCTTTTACTTGATCCTTATCTTCTCTTCACATTCTCCTATGCAATCTTGAAGGAAAATGCAAACTGAATTGTATCGGGCCTTTGTTGTTGCCTTGGTCGCAAAAATGTGACAGGTCACAAAAATGCGACATGTCGCGATATCGTGACACTTTTACCCTACTGCCTTCTCTTCTTGCCACCAGTCATGAAAACATGACATGTCACGAAATCGTGACATCCTCCTCTTTTTGGCTTTGTTCACTACTCCTTATCATGAAAATGAAACATGTCACGAAATCGCGACATCTTTCTCTTGCGTTGTCTTTCCCCCTTCTTACGGAAAATGAAACATGTCAGAAATCGCGACAATTTCTTTGCCTTTTCAACCAAATGCGATAGGTCGCAAAAATGCGACATGTCACGATATCGCGACGTTTTTCATTTGGTTCTTTCATCTTCAACAAGTCACGAAATCGCGACATGTTTCTCCATTTGGCCTTTTCTCCACAATATGTCGTAAAATCGTGACATTTTCTATCTTCTTTCACTTTGATGCTTGTAGGCCGCAAAAATTTGACATGTCATGAAATCGTGACATTTCGTACAATCTAGCTGCCTCCTCGCTTCCTCCTCATGAAAACATGACATGTCACGATATCACGACAATTCTCCGCACTTTGCCCTTCCTGTCCAATATGTCACAAAATCATGACATTTTCTTGCCTTCTTCATCATTGTCGCTTCATGTCACGATATCGCGACGTCTTCCTCTTGCTTGGCTTCATCTTCAAAAATGTCATGAAATCGTGACATCTTTCATGCCTTGTGTTTATCTTCAGTCCTTCCCGCGATAACGTGACATGTCACGATATCGCGACATTCCGTACCATTTTCTCCTTGCTTGCTTTTCTATCATGATATCATGACATTTTTCATTGACATTGCCCTTTGCTTCTTTATGTCATGATATCGCGACATTTTCTATCACACTGCTCCATGGCCACCACAAGTCATGATTTTGCGACATGTCATGATATCGCGACAACTTCATTTTAGTGCTTTCGTTGACTGCGTTGACCGTGAAACTCCAACATGTCGTGATATCGTGACAGTTTTACTGCTTTGCTTTCGTTGACTGCTTTGACCGCGATAACGTGATAGGTCACGAAAATGTGACATGTCGCGATATCGTGACATATTTCCATGCTTGCACCTTTTGGTTTTGGACCCCGCAAAAACGTGATAGGTCACGAAAACGTGACATGTCGCGATATCGCGACAACTTTTGGGCTTAGCTTTTTTATGGTATGGACGTCGCGAAAACGCGACAGGTCGCGATTTCACGACATGTTGTGAAATCGCGACACCTTTGCTTTTTCACTTACAAACAGAGGAATGAGGATTTTGTTTACAATCTGAGCATTCTTTTACTTGAACAGTAACAACAAAAACAATGTGGCAAAAATGCCAATAGAATCTTACTGTTTTTCAGCTGGAGGAAGCTTGGATCGTCGTAGGCGATTCCAAATGATTTCGAACAATCCTGTCACAGATTAACGACGATCTCGTATGATTGGAGGCGATCTCAACTGTAGTCCATATTGGGGGCAATCAGAGCCCAGATTTTGCATTTTCTTATCGTTTCTCTACATTTCTTTATGCATTATCTTAGTTATTATATTTATGCATCCTGGAGTTCACCTCATTTAGTATAGATGCATGATAAAGTCAAAATAAATTGTCAAATTGATGCATTTCCTTTTAATTGCTATCTAGATTTATCATTTGGGCAAGTTTACTATTATTTCTATCATTTCCCCTTACTTTTGCAGTTGCATTTGTGGTATTTTGTATCTGTTTCTGTGATTGTAGGTTTCTGACGTATTCGTCATTACAGACGATTACGTACGATTTGAGACGATTTGGACTTCTACAAAACTTATAATATTCATCAAACATCTAAAATCAGGTATGTTCTATTTTATTTAGCCTACTTTCTATGTTTAGCACTTACGCATGTTTTTTGTATTCATAAAAATCAGCATTGGCATATAGAATAGTTTAGATTCATCTTGGCCAAACCTAGGAATTGAATGATTAAAACACAAAATGAACACATCAAACCTACTCTCAACCTAGGCATGGAAAATGCCACTCAAAAGTTTCCTAGTGAACCCACCATCCATCAAAAATTCACCCTTATATCCCTCCCTCGAGAGGCAGAACCTTCAAAGGGCCTCTTAGTCCGAGGTATTGTCCCATCCTTCTCGCATCCCCCTTTCGGGTGTGGATCCTATAGCCTGAAGGTAAGGATGCAAAAAATTGGAGTGATACAAGTAGACACAGTGGCAGATTCTCGAACATAGAGGAGGATAATAGTTGAGCAAAGTTACAAAAGATTCGACAATGTGTGAGGAGTTCATGGTAGTCGCATAGCGATGGACATTAGATGAAGCTTCGGTGAAGGTAACAAAAATTTATGAGCATGCCATAGTTTAAAAGTGACAATGGAAGGTGCCAAAGGTTTGGGAGCTCAACATGGATAGAAAATGAGGCTTCCAGGAGCACTCTTGAGTGTAAATGCAGAGAATAGTATAGGTCTTCGAGGTGGATGATTTATCATTGGTGAGTAGCATGCATCGATGGAGCGTCAGGAAATATATATGGTAGACAAATTTTATCTATAGGTGTTGGTGACGTGGTTTTTTGGAAGTGTAAACTATGTGATGATGCGATAGATAGAACAGTTGAATTGAATAGATGGCCACAATGAATAACTCCTGGTAACTAGTGGTGACCTTTGGCAGATAAAAAATTAATGGGTCGATAGAGAATGCAAGTCAGGAATTGAAGCAAAGAACAGTACAACATGGAAAATAATGGGATGCCCTCATTCGCTGCAGGCATACACGTCCATCAGGTGGACGATCTCAAAGATGGTAGTTCAAATTTGAATAGGGTCAAGATATCACATGGGGACACATTCTTGATTAGGATTGAAGATAAGTTTAGAACGTCACAGGAGGATTAGAGTCGTGACGTGATTCGACAACACCGATTACCTGAATGTGGCGACAATAAGCAAATTCAATGCACAGAGGGATCAAATGGAGCATCGATATGGAGGAACAGTCATGTCTACAAGGATAACGCGTAGAGAACATGAACGACTGGGATTAGTCAAAAACATCGTAGTAGGATGGGCTGACAAAAATATGGTTTTGGATCCATATCGGGATGGAATTAACATCAATAAAATCCTCGTGGCATGCATACAAAGGGTAATTTCAAGCAGACGGTTTAAAGACAGCTAGTGAGGAAGCATGAAATTAATATGATGTGACCATATCAAATGGTCTAGATAGCCACAACTATATGAAACAGCGACTGGATAAATATAGACGTAGGAGATATCAGCGAATATACCAGGATGCGCATAAGTGGAACATGACGTCAGTCGTGATGGCCGAAGGATGTTTTAGAAGGCCATGCATTAGGTGTCACATAATGACTAAGTAAGAAAAATAGGCTAGAATGGAACCACTAACGTTACCCTGGACTTCTCAGGTAGATTACATGGTCGTCGTTAGTTAGGAAATAGAGAACTAAAGGCTTAAAATATTATTATAGAAATAAGATGGGATAAGTCGACCTTTGACCATGGGGTATCACCAAATATAAGCGGTAAAACATTACTTCACCAGTAAATGCTCGGATATTATGTGCGTAGGACATAGAGGTGAGTTAGTACCTAGCATTAATTAAATAGCCCTCCACGCGATTGTAACGGTAAGCACAGTCATTACCATGTGCAGAGAAACTTTACTCAGTGTCCCAATGTAATGTAAAAGGGTAAACATCGCTTGCTGATAGTATTATGAAAATACAAAGATATTTTTGGCCACGAGGCATATAGGGGAAGGAGTTTCATTATTTTTTTTCAATGGAGGAACTAATGTTCGAAAGTATGAAACCTTATTGCCTCTTTTATAAAATACAAGCACTGTCATATAAAACAAAACAACCACCTTGGAAAGTCTAACGAGCATTAAGGAAAGAGGTGAAAACAAAACCTTTTAGGGAACAAAATAGAAAAATTTGGAAAATGAAGAGCCAAGATTTGGGGAGAAGAAACAAAATGATAGAATGAAAATCTTAAATACCCCATTGAAGGACTGAAATAGGGTTGGAAACTGGTTTCAAAATCAGAGTTGCAGATTTGTGAGAAGAGGCATATTGGGCCTGTTTTTGAGATATTTTTCCTTCCACTTGGACTGGTTTTTTGGAAAAAACCAAAGATTTTGCTGTTGTAAAATGGAACATTTTTAATGCAGGAATTTTTCAAAAATTTGCATCTTATGGGCAAGAAAGGAGGAGTTTATTCATGCATGCTTGTTTTACTGCTTACCTTTCCTTTCACATTTTGGGATTAATAGATGATGTTAAATGCGTTTTTTTAATGGTTGCATCATTGAACTTCTTAAAACCTAAAATTTATTTTTCATTTTCCTTAGAAGCTCGCACCTAGGTTACATCAAGTTGTGCAAAGGCAGATTTGGGTAATTTAGGTTGCATGCATGGATGCCTCACATCTTCGATTTTTTCATAATATGATGGCATCATACTGGTTGTAGCATGTTTTGCATTTTCTGCTTTCATTTTCAGTTTTCAGAATTTATTTTTATTTTCAGATTTTTTTAATTTTCGGACATTAAAATAAAAATGAAAAAAATTCAAAAAAAAAAAAAAAAATTACACAGCTGCGTAGAGTATACTTCGGAGTTCCATTTTGCACTTAGACATTTTTGCTTTGGAGTCATTTCGTATTTTTAAAAATTATCTGAAGTTGTTTTTATTGCAGATTTTAAAAATACGAAATTTCAGAATTTTCATTTTGGAGCCAAATTTATTTTTTCAGTTTCATACTTCAATTGCAAGCATAAAATGAACATCCCTTTACGAAAACTTCAATTTCATCAAATGGAGGTTAATATTAATGACATTTTATATCTACCATTTTTGAAGCCCTAAATTACCTTCTCTTTATAAAAATTCGGATTTTATGAAAGAGAGGTAATTCTGCATTATAGTGAAGGTTATTCGTTTAAAGCATTAAATTATTCTTCTTGATGAAAATTTTGATTTCATTGGAGAGATTATTATAATGACATTTTAAAGCTTCTATTTTAAGGCAATAAATTATGGTCTCTTTGTAAAAATTAATTTCACCAAAGAGGGAAAATTTATCAATCAGATTAAAAGCTATCTCTATCTTCAAGATAAGAAGCTACATTTGAGGAGCCTATTTCATCATTTCATATTTACATTTATAGATAGATTTAATCTTCATTTTCATGTTTTAAAGTAGGATTTAATGCAAGATAAAACTTGATTAGAACCTACCTAATAAGAGAAGATAAAATCTACCTTAAAATCCTCAAGATAAAAGGAATTAAGGCTACATCATGGTCATATGAGGGCCAATTCACATTTACTTTTATTTGGTTTCATGAACAATCATTAAAGTAGCATGGTAAAATAAACCAACACATGCCCCTTGTTTACAGTTACTTGCAATCACTAAGGTGTTCCAAGAATTAAATTGATACATCTTTATTTGAGATTACTAATACACATGCAAATGCTAATATAGTGGAGACCTTGGAGAAGTTGTTTGTTTAACTTCTTTGCAAGAGAGGGTTTTGGGATCCAAAACCTAAGGGAGAATGTAATTTTAGAATTGGGTAAAATTAACACTCAACACAATAATGGGTTGAATAAACCTGCCTGGCAATGGAGTATCCTTACGCGTGGCGATATGTCTATCATATTAGTGATCTTCTTTTTTACAGACCAATGTCAGCTTATGGATGAGCTAGCTTTAGGTGACTTGTATTGCCTAGTAGTCTAGTCCAACTGCCTCCAAACTTAGGATCATGATGACCATATGGTGATCCACATTACAATAATAGGTTGAATAAAATTTTTCTGGCAATGGGCTAGTCTTATACCTCATCTAATGTATTCACTTTGCACACACATGGATAGTGAATATCTTGGTATTCTTAACAGGCTTATATCTTTCAAGAGTCTTGTGTAGTCATTATACAACTTTTTATTAATCAACTAGGGTGTTTGAGTCTCATGGAAAACCTCAAAAATTCCCCTATAGCAACAAATCATATCATCAAATCATGCATAGTTTTTCTTATGAAATTTTGTTTATTAAGAGGTGTTCATAGAATAGGATAGATACTGGATGGATATCATAAATGATATTTAGATGACCACTAACTATTTTATGCATATATTTTAGTTTGCAGAAGCTTATAGGGAAAGCTCATACATCTCAGTCATCTCATCTCACACATGGATGTTTAAATGACTAATTATTATGATAAGAGTTACCATTTTCATCCATGATTCTCATACATTTTGTGGTGTCTTCCATAGTTTGTTATACATATTAAATTCATTCCTTATGTTTTAATTTATTAAAATATATAGGTTCATTTGCATTAAACCATCATCATAAAATTAACGCATTACATACACTACATCCGCAATATCATATAACAACACTTAAATGCATAATCAATTAAACAAATCTAAACACATGCATTTAACAGTTACTATTGCATCCATATAAGCATACATAGCAGTGCATCCACACATCTAGATCATAGAATCTAATCATACATATATCATTTAACTATTGCATGTCATCAGTACATCACATACATATAGCGTAATCACATCATCATATAGGTATTACATCCATTAATGCATACATGAAAATAAAAATCAAATAACACAAAATCGCAAGTGCACCTCGTATCTAGTTATATACCCTATACGCTTGGCGGTTGTAGTGACTTGCTATCCATGCGTTCTGGTAAGATGAGTAAATTACCATAAGGTCATTTGAACCAAATTATTCATTGATGAATTAAAATATTTTCACTTCACTACCCAAGAAGGCCATTGTGGTCAGACTGCTCCATGGGAATGAGATGTACGTTTCATTCTTCTAGATATTTTCATCTAATCATCGAACATAGTGATTGATCACATGCTTAAATTAAATTGCTATCATAGTGATTCCTTAAGAAGATCATTACAGTCAAACTGCTCCATGGGATAGAGATGTACAATTACTATTAATGATCGAAATCGTAGTTGTAACAAGACTTTCCCTTTACAAAGGTTATCGTCTTGCATCGTCCAAATCAAATCATCATGGTCAAGTGACTCATCACTTTCATCACTTACCATTTTCCTCATTGACTCATCGCTTAAGGGTTAGTCATAATCAAATAATTCATAATTAAAATAAAAAATTAAACACTTAATCATTGCTAATTGCATTCATTCAAGAATCATTGCCAAAGACAATCATGCACCCTCCTTGCTTGGGATAAATAAACAAAATATCAAATACAAATTCAAGAAAACCAAGAAGTTGGTCTCCTAATTGCCGCCAAGGCTAGGATTTGAATTAAGCTCATCTCCTAATCATCGCCAAGGCTAGGATTTGACTTAATCTTGTCTCCTAATCACCACCAAGGCTAGGATTTGACTTAAGCTTATCTCCTAATTGTTTCTAAGGCTAGGATTGGAATTAAGCTTATCTCCTAATTGCCACCAAGGCTAGTATTTGACTTAAGCTTATCTCCTAATTGCCACTAAGTTTATGATTTTACTTAAGCTTATCTCCTAATTACCACTAAGGCTAGGATTTTGACTTAAGATTGTCTCCTAATTGTTGCTAAGGCTAGGATTTGACTTAAGCTTATCTCCTAATCACCACCAAGGCTAGGATTTGACTTAATATTATCTCCTAATTATCACTAAGGCTAGGATTTTGACTTAAGCTTGTCTCCCAATACCCCAAAGATTACCAAAATCAAGTTCTTCAACTCATTGAAGGTAATGATTCAATGATGCATGCTCTTTCCATGATTGGGGCATCTAAAGTTGACCAGATCAATGAACATCAACCAACCTACAATATGGCGTTAGGTTGTCTATTTTTGCTCAATGTTGTATTTTCCCACAATGCGTCCCAAAAAGGGGTATCCATAGGCACCTAAAATATGTCATGTTGAGGAGGCTACTCATGTTGACACCTTTTCAAACCATATAATTGATATTGAACCTTTCCAAGACCTAGTAGTGGTTTTAACCACTCAATCAAGGCAACCTTGTCCTATTTGGCCTTCATCATTGATGTCATCAGCAATGGCCATCGTCGCCATCGACACTCAGAGAGACCACAGGTTGGTCACACCTGTCTATATCGGCCATGGCCATAGTCGTGCCTGTTGATAGCGACCGAGTCTATAACAAACTTGGGCTAACTAAGTCGAGCAAAATTCATTGGCATCAATGATTTATTAAGCAGTTGCACCTATGAAGATTCCAGAAGCATCCATCCCACTACCCCAACCTAACCAATTCTTGATCTTGGCTTCCTTGAGAATCTAGGATTCAAATTCGAGAAGTCTATTTAAAGTATCCCAAAATAAGAAAAAATGGAGAAGAATTCATGAGCAATTGCCATAACAGAGCATTGCCAAACTAAAGAGATATTTCACATCCATTTGAGGTTCAATGAAGTGTTATCCAATTGTACCATGACATTTGAATATGTACCAATGGAGATCATCTAAGCTTTAAGACCAATCATCTTGTTGATCAACATCAAATTACCTACAATTTGAACCAAATTTTGCAACCAAATTGTGTCTTGAGACACGATTGACCCTTGCACATCAATTCAATGGAGGAATTGATCGTCATTAGGCCAAGAATACAAAGAACAGAGAGTCTGTCCCGCGGTCACTATTTTTAACAATGACCTATAGGTGTCGTCGTCTACGTTGATAGCAGCTAACAAAGTCCGTCACCCTGATCAATAGTAGTCATGGGATGATGTATCTTTTCTTTGTTTTAGTTAGTAGTTTAGTCATTAGATGATTTCATTCAGTTTTCTAACATAGACTTGCTGCTTTATTTTCAATATTTATGCTTTTATTCTAGTATTTCACATATCTTTACATATCTTTATGCATTTGATTTATAATTTGCACTTATGGAGAAACTAGCCTCATCTTGAGAGGCCTCATATGCTATTGATATTTATTGTAGTTTCTTGTGTGCAGGTTATAGGGCTATTCAAGGGTTACTTGTAGCACCTTAAAAATGACTCACATTAATCAAACCTAAGTTAATAAACATTTAAAAAATCAAATTTAACTACCCTCAACCCTCTGCCTTGTTTTTCGCACCCATTACAAGTTTTTTTTAGCCCTCTTGCAGAATCGGAAGATTTTATGTAAAATCGACAAATTTTGCACAAAATCGGGTCATCCGAATTTGTCCAAAACCAAAAAAATCCTGCCTTAGCTAGGCGAAAAAATTTGGTTATAACTTCTTTGTCTCTACCTGGACAACTGCATGATGGTTGCGGGATTGGTTCGACCGATTTCATCCACAATAGATGAGGTTGTAACCCCCCTTCAATTTTAGCCCAACCCCTCAACTTAACTCTTCCTATTTAATCTAGGCTCCTCGCCTCGAACTCCCCCTAAAACCTCTGCATAATCTCGTCCATTCTTTCTACTATTTTGTTGTATTTTTGTAGGTTCAAGTTGTGCATCGATCGGATTTGGGTGATATCATTCTAACCAATTTCGAGATCGTTCCACTGATTTTGATAAAACTACCTGATTTTGTCTGCATCACACATCTGTGTTGTTCAGCTTGCTTGCGAGCATCCAGACCTCAGTTTTTGCATTATCTATCCTTTTTTATTCTGTTTAAAATCATATTTATTATCTGTTAGCTCATTTTAAATCCATTTTCATTGATATATTAGCTTTTATATTCATATTTCATCGCTTTTTCATGAATGATCATGTATTTAGCATAGATATGCATTCAGTCATTTAATCATTGTCATTTTAAGTCTATTATTGATCACAATTCACTTCAATAGATGCATACTATTCTATAAATCTATTATTTTCTATATCAAAGTTGTCAAACTACAGCTTTTTGCCCTAATCAGGTAGATTTTTGCATAATCGGACCACCCGATTAGCATAATCGGATCACCCGATCTTGCTGGATTTTGACCGATTTTACCTACAACAAAGAATTAGAAACTACATCAGACTTCTGGATACAAGTAAGAATTAAAATTTCTTTTAAGAATTGCATAGTTCATCTAAATTTACTTTTCTATTGTTTGATATCTTCATAAGAATAAAAATTGCATATAGGTTAATATAGTTGCATATTGGCCAAACTAGGTGTATGTGATATTTGATAAAAGGAACACATCAAAATAAATACCAAAACCTAGGCATGGAAACTACCATAAAATGTTTCCTGGTGAACCCCACCTAATTCGTCAAAAAATCATCAAAGAAGACACGATCTCAAGTGTCTCTCTCTAAGGTGTAGACCTACTATTCTCCCATTTCCCTTCGAGGCACAAATCCATTAGCCTAGAGGAAAGGAGTATGAAAATTTTAGTGCTACAGTTACAGATATTCAAGATCCATGTTCTTGACATCATAAGTAGAGGTTGCTAGTAAACCCTCTATAATCAGATTGGTGAAGATGCAAAGACCTTGTGGAGTGCATATTTTCCATTTTCGGGGCCACATTATTTGTAATTTTATATCGAATTGGGTATCCCTAAGAGGGATGTATTGTAACCGAAACTTATTTGATTAATAAAAAGAGAGCACCCCATTTTGTTATCTCATTTTCTCAATGGCTACATAATTTCATTTTTTCAATTTGTTACAATTTTGCAATAGATTATATGTATGGTTTTTGTAGCTTTACATGATGAAAATCAATTCATCATTGGACTTTGACTTTCTTTATTTAGGAGATGAAGCTAAGGCTTCAAAACTCATTTGAGATGGCATATTTGGGATTTTTCATTATTTATTAAGTATTTTAATTATGTGGTATTCTTTAGGGATATATTTGTCATAGTTTTAGTATATTTTGTATCTCTTGTAATATTTTTTGATGGAGGATTATAAATTGAATCACACCCCCTTTACATCTAGGTTGAAGATTTAGGTTGATTGCTCTACTTTTTTGGTTGAGGTTATTAATTGTTGGTCTTTGGTAGGGGTGTTTTGTACCTCACTTTGTAGTGACCCCGGAGAAGCGGTGCATCGTCCACTACTCTATTTGCAATTTAATTTGATATTTTAATATTTAATATGCGTTAAATGAAAGGCATAAAGACAACATAACCAAAATACAAAGAAATAAATGAATGAATGCCTTATATTGATATTTCCAAGATCCAGTTACATATAAATCTCTTTACAAGATACCCTTCATTTGATACATGATTTTACACAAAGATGGTAGTAGATGTATAAAATATCCCCTTGCAAGGGGTGATGCACTTTCATAGGCTTCCCGATGACGCACATGGAAATGTATGAGGGCTTACAGATACCTCCTTCTCTAGGTCTGGTTCTTGGAGGGATCTTTGTGTTTCTGAATGTTGTGGATTTATTCGATGAACCTATAGCCCTGTAAGCAATGAAATAACAGTACACACTTAGTTGTCTGAGATTACCTCCCCGAATGAGGCTGTTAGCAATAAATCTGATAATGAAAGGAAATATGCTCAATGAATGAAACTAGTGCTATGAATGCAAGTAAATGATGCAAGTCTATGCTAATGACATGAAAATATGAAGAAAAACATAATATAAGAAGCTAATACCAAAACCCTAGACTAGGCCTACGGGCCACTGTCCAAGATAGTGGCCGCTAGAATGAAACCTATTCTCTTACTCCAAGGTTATGGATATTAAGCTTGTTGTCGATGTTGAAATGGTTGTCATTTTGTCTGGTGTGTTGAATACCTTGTAGATGGTAAACCCTTAATCGGCTAGCACTTCGTCATTCCTCAAGGGTGCTTAGATCTGCTCTCCAATATGATAGGGATTCGATGTGTATGCTCTCTAAGAAAAGCTCTCTCAAAGAAGTTTGCTAAAATTTGATGAAGGTGCTGGAGTTGATGATTATGGATCCCTTTGTGCTCTCAGGCTTGCACCTTTTAAAGTGTGTGAAACCCTAGGTCTATGTTCAAAACCCTATGATTGAATCCCTCATGCGTAGTGAATGTTAGCATGAGAAGCTTTTTTCTTTTCTATGTTTAAAGACCAATTAACTGAAGTCTAAATTCAGACTCAAGTCTCCCATGTTAACTAGTCATGAAGGGGAATGAAAAGTTGCTCATGCTCACCTTTATTGCATGTAGACTGCCACTTCAACTGTGATTGGGCTTATTTGTTGGCAAAATGCTTTTTATGGCTTAGTCGCTATTGTCTATGTCATCTGAAGGACTAAGATTTGGCCGCTATCATCTACATCGACCAGGATTTGGCCGCTCTAGTCTACATAAGTGACTAATTTTTGGCCGCTCTAGCCTATAATGGCTAGGATTTGGCCACTCTAGTCTACATCATCTAAGCTTAGGTGGGCTAAAACTACCATTTTGAGTGGTTAGGACCACTACTTTCTCTTGGAAAGGTCTAAAATTGGATATATGGTCTTCAGATGTGCTCATATGAGTGGTTTCCTATGACATGTTTTAGGTGTCTATAGATGTCCCTTTTTGTGATGCGATGTGTGAAAAAACACAATGCTGAGCAAAAATGTAGACTTGTATGTTTGTGGGGTGATTTGACCAAAGGGCTTGTGATGCCTTTGGGGCCTTTGTGAGTTGACCAAAGGGTTTGTGCTACCTTTGGGGCATTTGTTAAGTTGACCAAAGGGCTTATGCTCTTTGGGGCATTTGTTAAGTTGACCAAAGGGCTTGTGTCCTTTGGGGAATTTTTAAGTTGACCAAAGGGCTTATGCTCTTTGGGGCATTTGTTAAGTTGACCAAAGGGCTTATGTCCTTTGGGGCATTTGTTAAGTTGACCAAAGGGCTTATGTCCTTTGGGGCATTTTTTAAGTTAAAAAAAGGGCTTATGCTCTTTGGGGAATTTGTTAAGTTAACCAAAGGGCTTATGTCCTTTGGGGCATTTGTTAAGTTGACCAAAGGGCTTGTGTCCTTTGGGGCATTTGTTAAGTTGACCAAAGGGCTTACATCCTTTGGGGCATTTATTTTTTACCAAAGGGCTTGTGCTCTTTGGGGCTTTTTGTTTTTGACCAAAGGGCTTGTGATGCCTTTGGGGCTTTTTGTTTTTTACCAAAGGGCTTGTGATGCCTTTGGGGCATTTTGTTTTTGACCAAAGGGCTTGTGCCTTTTGGGGCTTTTTTTTTGACCAAAGGGCTTGTGATGCCTTTGGGGCTTTTTTTTTGACCAAAGGGCTTGTGATGCCTTTGGGGCTTTTTGTTTTTGACCAAATGGCTTGTGCCCTTTGGGGCATTTTGGGTTGACCAAAGGGCTTATGCCTTTGGGGCTTTTTGTTTTTGACCAAAGGGCTTATGTCCTTTGGGGCATTTGTTAAGTTGACCAAAGGGCTTACGTCCTTTGGGGCATTTGTTTTTGACCAAAGGGCTTGTGCCTTTTGGGGCTTTTTTTTTGACCAAAGGGCTTGTGATGCCTTTGGGGCATTTTGTTTTTGACCAAAGGACTTGTGCCTTTTGGGGCATTTTTGGTTGACCAAAGGGCTTATGCCTTTGGGGCTTTCTATTTTTGACCAAAGGGTTTGTGCCCCCTTTGGGGCATTTTGGTTTGACCAAAGGGCTTGTGCTCTGTGGGGCATTTTTGTTTTTGACCAAAGCGCTTGTGATGCCTTTGGGGATTTTTTTTTTTACCAAAGGTATTGTGCCTTTTGGGGCATTTTGGGTTGACCAAAGGGCTTATGCCTTTGGGGCTTTCTATTTTTGACTAAAGGGCTTGTGATGCCTTTGGGGCTTTTTGTTTTTGACCAAAGGGCTTATGCTACATTTGGGGCTTTTTTTTTTATGACCAAAGTGCTTATGCTACCTTTGGGGCTTTTTGGTTTGACCCAAGGGCTTATGATGCCTTTGGGAATTTTAGAATTGATTGCTTAACTATTTTATTTTTAACTAGGGGAGGTATGATACCAACATGCCCTAGTTGATGTTTAGAAATATTTTTGTTTTGATTTTATGTTATGGATACAATGATGGATGTTGTACCTAGATAATGATTTGATTTTGCTATATGTATGTAATGTGTTGGTGACATGTGCTAGCTAGATGATAGATGTGTTATTAGATGCCATGATCTAGATGTATAGATGCACTATGGTGATGTATGCATATATGGATGCAATGGTGAATGTTAAATGCATGTTTAATTTTGGTGTATTGTATGCATCTAACTCATGTTGTTATGATATGGTAAATGAAATATGTGAAATGCATTATGATGGTGATCTAATGTACATGAACTTGTATTCTTTAATCACTTAAAACGTAAGAAATGCATATGATATGATTTTAACAATCTAATTGGCGACACCACAGAAAGTATAACAACCATGAATGTCAATAATCATTCTTATCATAAGAATTAATTATTTAAGCATCCATATGTGAAATGTAATGGCATGGAATGTATGTGCTTTCTTGATAATCTTATGTAATTTAAAGGATTCAAAGTAGTTAGTGGCCATGTAAACATCACTTCTGACATCTATCTAGTGTCTAGCCTACTTTGTTAATACCCCTTAATTCACAAAATCTCATAAAGAGAATTGATGATGTGATTGATGATATGATTTGTTGCTATGTAGGAATTTTTGAGGCTTTTCTTGAGACTCAAACACTCTAGTTACCCTATCAACAACTGCATACTAACCATACTGGACTTTTGAAAAGCAAGGATTTCGTTATGAACCTAGATATTCATCATCCCTGTGTGTGCAAATGAATATATTTAGATAGAACTCAAGAATTTCCTCCGATGTTAGATGGGATTCTTTTAGCCCATTGCTAAGATCGAGGATCCTCAAGTGTTCATCTGATCCTTATGTTGGACTTAGTTGGATTATACCACTAGGAAGTATTGTATTACCTAAAGCTAGCTCATCCACATTCAAACATTGGTCTATACAAATGCCAGAAGCTATTGTGATAGACATATCATCATGCGTAAGGATATCTCCTTCCAATTTTGTGCAATGCTGAGAATTCCAGGGATTCAAGCTTCATTCCCTTCTTTTCTTCATTTGGGATGCTTTCTCATGTGTAGTGATGAAAATCACTGTTTATTTTGATTGTTTTTTTTTTTTTTGAGCAAGGGATTCATGTAGTGATGATAATCACTATTTGCTTTGCTTTTTTGTACTTTTGAATACTTTGAACTATGACTTTGGAAACTGGTATTTTGAATTTGTGCTTTGTTTCGAGAATTTTGTTCATTTTGGTTTAAGCAAGGGATTTAATTGGGAGGGCAAAGCTTGTCATTTTGCCAATTCTCAACACCTTTAAACTGGTTGCACAAGGGGATAAGCAAGGAATATCCCTTTCACTTAAGGTAACCTAGACCACTTTTGCAGCTTTCATCTTTCCCTTGTACCAGCTAGGATTTTAGTGTTTCAATTAGTGATGGGATCCTGAATATCCAAGGTATTATCACAACTAGACCTTACTCTCTACTAATCAAGGTGGCTTTCTACAAAATATGATAAGACCACTAGATATGGTTGAATGACTAGAAAAATCTTAGTCTATTCCTTATAGCAACATGATATGGTTGTGTTGAAAAACATAGTTACACACATGGATGAATGGATGAAGGTGGATTTGAGTATTTGTGGTTGTGATACAAACGGTGGCATTGCTTGCAAGAATGTGATCATAACATATGCAAATGCAATGGATATGCATGTTTGATGTAATGCAACTATATGGATGCAAATGTAATATGCAAATGTTTTTGTATTTTTGATGCTTTCAATTGTTTTTGAGTTTTGATTACTATGCATGTTTTTGAATTTTTTATTTTAAATTTTTTTTATGCTTTTATGTTTTTCTTTTGACCAAAGGGCTTTAAGATGCCTTTGGAGCCTTTTGTGATTTGACCAAAGGGCATTAAGATGCCTTTGGAGCTTTTTGTGATTTGATTTGACCAAAGGGCTTTAAGATGCCTTTGGGGCCTTTTATTTTTTTTTTGACCAAAGGGTTTTAAGATGCCTTTGGAGCCTTTTGTTTTTTTGGACCAAAGGGTTTTAAGATGCCTTTGGAGCCTTTTGTTTTTTTTGGTTTTCTATTGTTTTTGTGATTTTGAAATTTATGAATGTTTTTGAGTTTGTTTTGATGTCTTGACCAAAGGGCTTATTGTGCCTTTGGGGCTTTTTGTGGGTTGACCAAGCGGCATGAAGATGTCCTTGGAGCATTTTGATTAATTTGACCAAGCGGTATAAATATACCCTTGGAGCATTTTTTATTAATTTGAATTTGACCAAGCGGTATAAAGATACCCTTGGAGCATTTTTGGTTAAGGTGACCAAGTGGCATGAAGATGCCCTTGGAGCATTTTTTATTAATTTGACCAAGCGACTTAAGGACGCCCTTGGAGCATTTTTTATTAAGGTGACCAAGCGGTAGGAAGATGTCCCTGGATAATTTTTGGTTAATTTTGACCAAGCGGATTAAATATGCCCTTGGAGCATTTTTTATCAATTTGACCAAGCGACATGAAGATGTCCCTGGAGAATTTTTGATGATATTTTGACCAAGCAGCTTAGAGATGCCCCTGGTGCCTTTTGTTTTTGGTTTTAATGTTTTTTTATTTGTTTGTATTTTTATGTTTTCTATTGTTTTTATATTTTTGATATATATTTGAATGTTTTTGTATTTTTGATATATTATGGGGGGAAGGTGTGATACCTTAAATAACCCCAATGTGTGTGCCACTCAATGAAAGTGAGGAAGGTGTGGTACCTTCAAAACCCTCATCTTGTCTCATTGAACTTGATGTGGATGATGGGGAAGGTATTTTACCTTTAATACCCCTAGTGCACATGTTGTCCACTGCAATGTAATCAACCTGCTTAGGAAGAGTGACGAAAATAAACTCTCCTTATTGGGGCACAAATCCTTGTGAGGTGCCCCTATTCGAGTGGGGAGGAATGAGTGAACCATATAGACAGAGCTCATTTCATTCTAATAGGTCTTGGACCACAATCTTGAATCTATGGAAATTACAAATGTAATGGCCCTCTATTCGATGGTAGATACAGTAATTGTCCTCCCTATAACCCTTAGGTTTAGCTCTGTTTGGGTATGGAGGCTTTATGTTGGGTAAGGTGATGACCCTAGCTTCCTACAGCTTTTGAAAAATATTCGACATAGACTCGTTTAAAGGAGTCCAAATGCGTTGTTGCTGCTTAGATTGTTTAGCATGCTTTGTCCTGGTATGAGGACCAAGTTGAGCCCTAGGTATGTCACTTGTTGGCTTAAGGGGCTCTTCTTGCATTTTCGGTGCAAGAGATGGATTGCTAACTATGGTCACTTGTTGGTTGACAATTTGAAGTTGTTTTTTGTTGAGCATGTTGTGTACTATGGCTTTGAAACCTTGACATGATTGAATATCATTCCCATTTGGCCTATTATATAGGCAGTATAACTCCTCATCATACCCTTGATGTTTTGGGTGCTTTGGATCTAATTGTTGCACCTCAGGTAAGGTAATAGCCTCTACGGCATATAATCAATTGAAAACTGACACCGTAGGCTCAAGAAATGGGGGATACTTGTTCAACTTCTAAGGTGGTCAAATCGGCATTTGCTCTGGTTGAGGCTTTTCCTGTAACTTCACAAAATATGGTTGGACCTCAGATGAGGGTTGCTTCTGTAACTCTTGGTTCTTGAGCTTGCTCATGATGTATTGCAATGCCTCATTTTTCTCATTCACTTGGTACTCCATTCTATCTAGACGATCTAGAATGGATTGTATGATTGGCAAGGATTTCATGTGTACCTCTAGCAATGAAATTGGAATATCATCGCAGACTAACCTGGGTGAAAGAGTTGATGTTAAAGATTCATAATCTAAATGTAAATCATCCCTTTCATTCATTTGAGCTGATGTGGATGCTTCATGTTGATGCACTTTGCTAGTGATATCCACAAGCTCTTGCTTGCCAGCTTGAGTACCCCCAATATGATGTGGGGAAAATACCTGCTCTTGCTCTTGAGGAGGCATTGTGAGAAATGAGTCTGGGGTAACTAACACCAATGATTTTGACCCCTTCAACATGGAAGCCACATCTGATTTCCCCATGTCTTGTCTTATTTGCTCTAGATTCACTCGGTCCTCTATCTTGCTATTGACCATTGCTACGAACTCTTGAGAAGGTGCTTTTTCTTGTGGCTCATCGACCTTCTTGTAATACTTGAATGGCTCAAGATCATGGGGGACCACATACACCTGTCCTTGGTGTATGAATTTTATGTTTTGGTGCACTATGGAAGGTACACATTCCATATCCCTCATCCATGGTCTGCCTAGCAATATGTTGTACTGCCTCTCACCTTCCAAGATATGGTACAATATGGGTATCGTCTTTATCCCAACCTGTATAGGTAGGATTATTGTGCCAATCATTGGGTAAGTAGCATCATTGAAGACCCTCAATGTAAATGTTGTGTCCTTAATGCGTGAAGGTGGCAGATTTAAATGCTTCAAAGCTGCAGTTGTAATGATGTTGATGGATGACCCAGAGTCAATCAAGACTCTCTTGTACGGAGTTTGATTGATGCTTACTATGATGTGAAGCGGAGGATCAGGTTCATCCTTAGAGATTATCTTAATCTCTTGCTTATGAAAGGCAATCACAGGGTCCTTTTGTAAGTGCATTGAACTTATTATTGGTATGTACTATGATAGTGTTAATCAAAACCAATATGACTAGCATTGTATTGATTTAATATATAGCCTAAATCACCCTAAGAATAGTCCCAAAAATATGGAACCATCGAAGGTGAAATTAGAACCAGTTACAACACGGTTACAACAATATAACCAAAATAATGGAATAACATAGTTACGCTAACATCCCCCCTTATTACATTATTTGGGTAATAATAACTACTAGCTATGCTAACATCCCCCCATACAACAATATTTGGGTAAAGTATATAACTACCCCAATACAGTGAAAAAAATACGAGAAATGAAAGAATGGTGGCTCGTGCTTTGTCTTCGGCTCTGGCTCTAAGCATACCTCTGGAATTGTACCTTTGGGTCTATCTCAGGATCTTCCTATGAATCTACCTCTGGATCATTGCCTCTGGATCTGCCTATAGATCTACCTCTGGAACTTTGTCTCTGGGTCTGTCTTTAGGTCTATCTCTGGGTCATTATCTCTGGGACTACCACTAGGTCTATCTCTGGATTTGCCTCGGGGTCTACCATAGGTTTTACCTTTTTGGTAGAAGCCATACAACATTTCTTTCATCATGGTCCATTGTGTGAAATCTGTCCATCCACAATCAATATGAACCTTGTTGGCCATTTTCATTTTATGCCAACATCGTGAAGAAGAGTGATTAGTACATCCACAAAAATCACAAGGATGTAATCTCCAACACTTAGCTGCAACATGACCTATTTTTCCACAATGATTGCAACAATGCTTTTTAGGAGATGTAGGAGATTTAGGATTTACAAACATGGAATTACTGGTACTTGCTTGTCCAGAATAGCCAAGGCCTTCATGCTTTGCCCTGAAATTTAGCATTATAGGAGTTTTAATGCCTTGTTCCTGTTTACCTAATCTCTCACCATTGAATCCCATTTTCTTCATCATTTTGGATCCAAATCCTTTGGTGTGTTTTTCAAAACACCCAATTTCATCATCTTCATCAATGCTTTTAAAAATATTGCATTTGTCACTATTGATGAGATTATGGTACTCATTTTTAGGAGGTTCAGTTTTTAAGTCACTAGTGTCACAAGCAAAATCTACTATTGTGATGAGATCACCTGTGCTACAACTGATATCTACCATAGAAGGTAGGAGGTCGCTTGTATCACAACAAGCATTGGCCATCATGGGCTCAAGGTCACATGTGTCACAACAAGCATTTGCCACCATGGGTTGAAGGTCACTTGTGTCACTACAAGCATCGACCATTAGGGGTTTGACCTCTGTTTCCTCACTAAAGTCCCTGTACACTTTACGTTGGGCCATATCAAGAGTAATCAATGATATGTAGACTACCCTTATGACTCCTATAGGGATTTGAACACCATTTTTCTGAAGGTCTTCAGAATCTTCAGAATCTCTGAGAATGGATTTTACACCACTGCGTAGTGTAGAAAATTTTTCATCCTCATAAAAATCCATCCCTTCCATCTCTGGTGGAAAGTAAGGACCTTTAACTGATTCAACAACATCAGTTTGTTTAGGAGCTTGCTTTTTCTTTGATCTGCCCATTTTTAAGGTGTCGGTCACTGTCGAAAATGCACCTTTTACAATGAAATTTTGCAAAAATAATTTGACTAAGGTGTCGGTCACTGCCGAAAATGCACCCTTATAAGTCTTCCCCCCTTGGTTTTGCAAAAATTATATCTCCCCTGTACGGGGTTCCAAGGGGCAGCGCAAAATGGGCGCTCCAGAAGGCTTTTTCCACTGGTTTGTAAAAAATTACAATATTTGCCTCTTAGGCAGATTAGCACAAAAATGTCATCAAAAAAATCCCCCCTGTGTGAAGTACTTCAAACAAACAAAGTTTGCTATTTATGAAGCCTAAAAAAATAGGTTTGAATTTTGATGATTTTATGCCTCGTTGATTGCTTTTATGAGGTTTATCTCCCTTTTGTTTACAAAGTGTGATATAAAGGAAGAAGGACTTCAAAAAGTTTTATAGAAAATTTGTGTTTTGTGAAAGCTTATAAAAAGTTTTTTTTTTTTTTTAATGAAATAAAATTTCAGTATAACTAAATAAAAAGAAATATTTAGTTAACCAAAAGTAAATAAATCATTAAAAAAACATATATAAGCTAAACACAAAAAAAATTCTATAAAAAATGTACCTTGGAATTTTTTTTATTTCGACCAATGTAGCAAAATTGGTGTTGATGGCACTTACGAGGTTGGAACCCCCGACCTCGACCATCGGTGCCTTAGCGCTCGGTGGGGTACCACCAAGGCTACCACTATCGGTGGTGATGAGGGGGTTAGATCCCCTATTTATCATTGACCAAGGCTACAGGAGCGAGTGGCACACCCGCTCGTTCTCCATCGATGATGCTTCCCTGGGCAGCGCACCTCTCCGAGCGATTGCTTTTATCTGCGATGAGCACGTCGTTCATCTATTCTCACCCTCGACTGTCATGAAGCCTGCAACATGTTGCCTGCACTCCACACGGCTTCCTCCACACACTGTTGATGATCAAAAATTGAATCAAAACTTAGCTACATCACAACGTCTATAGTTACTATCTGTGCATAGATCAGGGTCTTTTATCGGATTCAACTCGATCTGGGCCTATGTCAGAATGTCTACAAACAGATCTAGAGAGGATTGTTGTCAGCAAAGGCCTTTTTATGGCTGCAATCGTCTACAATCAGCAAGTTGCTGAAGTACAAGTCGTCGATCTATAACAAAAATCAAGCTACTGTGTCGGACGATAATCAAAATGACACACTCTCCATTAATCACTTCGAACGATGCTGGTGGTCTTCACTTTGTGCTGCTATTGCGTGCGATCTGTCTGCACACCAAATATCAATATGGCTCTAGGTGCAACTAAGCATGAGACTTTGCAAGGGGGCGATTGCTGCCAGACTATCGTCGATGCTTGCAAGGTGCCATTTCTCGAACAACGTGATCATACTTGTCATGAGGTTGGCTCTCAGGCTACTATGGAGCCGAGAGCAATCATAGCTCTGATACCATGTTAATCAAAACCAATATGACTAGCATTGTATTGATTTAATATATAGCCTAAATCACCCTAAGAATAGTCCCAAAAATATGGAACCATCAAAGGTGAAATTAGAACCAGTTATAACACGGTTACAACAATATAACCAAATTAATGGAATAACATAGTTACGCTAACAGATAGATTATCAGCTTTAGTTGACTTTTTCGGTATGTTGGGCTGATCAAGGCATTTTTTGCTTCTTATTGTAGTATCGATCACACCAATAAAACCCTCTTCAGGTGGGGCTATGTGCACCTCATTTACGTGCTCAAATTGATTGTTGTTGGCCCCATGATTGGGGAGAAGATTTTTGAATATGTTGATGTTTTGCAATTCATTCTTATCCAATATATCCTACACTATATTCTTGAACACAACACAATCCTGGATATCATGGCCATTTTGTCGATGATAAACACAATAGAGATCTTCCCTATACCCCTTAGGTTTGGGCCAATTAGGATCCAGGATGCTCCTTAGGCAAGTTTAGAACCTTGGCCTCACAAAGGTGGTTGAAAATTGATGTCAAAGATTCAAGGAATGGCGTATAGTTGTGAGGGGGTTTTTTATGTTTACCCCTACCTTGATTTTTGTTGCACTGGTTGTAATGCACATTAGGAGGTTGAGCCTGATAGTTTTCTTGTTTTTGGCTATGTGCTACTTTTGGAACGCTCCGTAGGCTGGGCCTATTGTGATTGATGTTGCATGCTATCATTCCATTCTTTCTCGCTATGAAGCTTTAGGTTTCCTTCTTCTAGCTTTCTATCTTCGATAAGCTTGGCTTGAGCCAAGGCTTCTTAGAATGTATCATACTATTGTAGTTGCAACAGTAACGAGATGTGTTTGGCGCAACTTTTTATGAACATTCGGATTAACTCTTCGATCAGGATGGAAAATGATAACTTTGCCATGATTTTTCTCCATCTATCCCCATAATCCATGACTGGCTCGTCATCATAATGTTTTAGGTTGGCCAGGTCTGAGAGGTTCACCTTCTTCTTAGCACCAAAAGAGAAACGCTTTAAGAATGCATTCACTAGTTGCTCAAAACTAGATATGTTGTGCTTGGGCAGTTGGTTGAACCATTGAGTGGCAGCACCCAAAAATATCATAATGAAGGTTATTAACATAAGAGCATCCTCTTCACCCTTAAAATTTTCTAACCTAGGCATCTCAAAATGCTTAGGATATGCGAGGCTAGGGACTGACGGGCACAATGGCTGGTTGTGTATTTTACTTAGTTTTGGCTGGTGCCCAATTGTATCTTGCTTCTCAAAGGATTTCATATTTTTAGCAAGTTCTTGGAATGCTTTTGAGGCGAGGAGTTCCTCCTCTTGCAAACCCCCTCGCGATGGTAGTGGAGGTAGCCCTCTATCCATTTGATTTGTTTTGTTTTCTTCCCTCCTATGAGGGGATTCAAGATGTGTTTGATCTTGCTCTATCAGGTTTACCCTTTCTCTTCCAGTTGGATTTCATTTATTATTTGGAGGTTTTGTTGCGGGTTTCCTTCTTGTCTAGTGCACTCCTCTCTTAGTGAGTCAGTGCATTGATCTCTTTGATGATATTTTCTATTTTCTTGTTGGTTGATATGATCTAGCTGCTCAACTTGCTCTCTTAAGCATTTTTCATGTTGGCGCAGAAGCCTTTCTCTTCGTTTGTCATGCTCAAGAGCTTCCACTAGCTTTCGCTCTTTGTGCAATGCATTTTCTAACCATCGCATGCAGTCATATTACGCTGTTAAGAAAGACTCATGTTTGTCTGATTCTATTCTCGTGGTTCTGATTTGCAGATTCCTCAAGGAGGTTTCTATTGTGTCTTTTCTCTTGCTAGCTAACCTAACTTGTTCAATGTATTATTGAATGTCTCTATGATAAGACTATGTATGAGACTTGTGGGGTCACTTTGAAGCATCCCCAGGTTGAGTGGTGCATTTAGCAGTCACACTTCATGAGCTTCCAGATGCAGAATATTCTATGGCTATGGTTCTGGAAGTCGGTCTTGAATAAATTCAATCCCACTCATCCAATTGATCTTGGAGCATTTTTTTCTCTCTGAAATTGCATGTGACCCATGTGACTGATTTAATCGGTTTGTTGTGTTGGGCCTATGACTCTGCAACTCCATGCGAGGGTTCTTGTTTACTTTGAATTATGCAACAAGGTTGGCAACTCTCTTCCCTCTATCTTACCCCTCATTGGGCTGATTTGAACTCTAAGTGTAATAATATGTGGTGGGTATGGACTCTGATTCCCTCTCTAGATTGGAGGTCTTGCTCACCATGGGAGGTCTCCCGACCATAATTTTTGTTATAAAATTTTTGACTTCCGAAAAAGGTTGTGGGTGTCATATATCAAAATGATCAGTGCGACACGCTGATCACAATGAGCTATAACTCTAAAATTTGACTTTTGGGTCAAAATTTTGTATTTTTGAAATAATCAGCCAACCGGGGTTCATGGGGAAATGCCCACTTTTAGGAATTTTTAGGAATTTTTGAACTGTGAAGAGTTAGGACTCAAAATTTCTAGGATAGGTGTCCCAGGGGCTAACTAAGACAAAAATAAATTTGGCGGTTTTCAGAGTTGTCTAGCCCACTTTTGACTGTTTCAGTGCAGTTTTTCCCTATTTTCAGCTTCGAAAATAGAGTAAAAATAAAACCAAAATACCTTTTTCGTTATAGCTCCGATTTGCATGATTCTCAATCCGTTGGATGCAGAATCAAAAAGTAGATTTTTACTTGTTTATTTTTTAAATAAATTTCCCTAAAAATTAGGGTTAGGGTTTGGTCCCAAATAACAAATAAACACACAAAGCAGACAATATGATTATCTCTTTTATGGATTAAATGTGTGTCCTAAAACTGGTTTCAGTGTGTTTAGATTTGTTGTTGCTCTTGCTTTCTTGCTCTTAATTTGGATTTAGAATGAGGGGACTCATCCATAGTGGGAACCAAGAACACCCATGCCAAACATAATTTTCTCAAAAAGAGACTAGGGTACATCGCTTAAATCCTAGTGGGGGGTTCGCCTAGCTCTTCCACTCTGAACCAATGATTGTTCCAATAGTGGGAGACCGTTTGAACATAAGTAACTAGTAACACTATAAGTAAGTGCCTTACTCTGTTCTAGGATATCTAGGGGGCAAGCCGGTGGAAGGAGGTGAATTCCAACATCACCAGACTGAATTGGGGGTTGGTGATGAAATCCAAATCCCCAATGTTTAAAATGATACGTATGAATGTGTGTGATTCTTTTTAGATTTTGAAATAGAAAGCGATGCATCAACCAACATTCATGACTATTTTTCTACAATGCCTAAAAAGAACGTTTCATTTTTAGAAAAATGCATCTATAACTAGTCTATATGATTTTAATGCACTCTCCTATTTTGTGATGAAAACAGCCACTAATTGGTCCACATGCAAGCAAACCAAAACACAATGGCCTAGCATGTTGGAGACTAGGGCGGACCTTATAGGTAGAGGTTCGTTGTTCCTAGCAACGCCTAGAGGAAATCTAAAAGAAACCTAAGAAATACAACATGCAATTTGTATTTCTTTTTTCTTTTATTTTCCCTAATTAATCTATGTTTATGCTTGCTATTTCTAGAAATCAAATGCAGATAAAAAATCAGGGAAATACAAAAAAGGGGTACCAACCTCAAATCCCGCTTAGATGACAAAAATTCTACCCTTTGCTGCACTTCTCTGCTGGTCGTTGTTGATCAAAGCGGTTGATTTTTGGCCGCTATCAGTAGGAGCGGCTTATTTTTTGTCGTTGTCAGCAGGAGCGGCTGATTTTTAGCCGTTGTAGACCAAAGCAGTCGAATCTGCACACAAAAAAACCTGAATATCAGTGATTTGATAAGCAAGAAACTAGTGGGGGTCCCATTGTGATCGCCATCTGTAGCGACCTCGGGGAAGCGACGCACCTTCCACTACTCTATTTGCAATTTAATTTGATATTTTAATATTTAATATTGAGTAAATGAAAGGGGTAAAGAAGACATAACCAAAATACAAAGAAATAAATGAATGAATGCTTTGTATTGATATTTCCAATATCTAGTTACATATAAATCCCTCTACGAGATACCCTTCATTTGATACATGATTTTACACAAAGAGGGTAGCAGATGTATAAAATATCCCCTTGCAAGGGATGATGCGCTTTCATAGGCTTCCCGATGACACACACAGAAATGTATGAGGGCTTACAAATGCCTCCTTCTCTAGGTCTGGTTCTTGGAGGTATCTTTGTGTTTCTGAATGTTGTGGATCTATCCCATGAACCTGTAGCCCTGTAAGTAATGAAATAACAACACACACTTAGCTGTCCAAGATTGCCTCCCCGGATGAGGCTGTTAGCAATAAATCTGATAATGAAAGGAAATATGCTCAATTAATGAAACTAGTGCTATGAATGCAAGTAAATGATGCAAGTCTATGCTAATGACATGAAAACATGAAGAAAAACATAATATAAGAAGCTAATACCAAAACCCTAGACTAGGCCTGCGGGCCACTATCCAAGACAAGGCCGCTAGAATGAAACCTATTCTCTTACTCCAAGGTTATGGATATTAAGCTTGTTGTCAATGTTGAAATGGTTGTCATTTTATCCGATGTGTTGAATACCTTATAGACGGTAAAGCCTTAATCGGCTAGCACTTCATCGCTCCTCAAGGGTGCTTAGATCTGCTCTCCAATATGATAGGGCTTCATTGTGTATGCTCTCCAAGAAAAGCTCTCTCAAAGAAGATTGCTAAAATATGATGAAGGTCCTGGAATTGATGATTATGGATCCCTTGGTGCTCTTAGGCTTGCACCTTTTAAAGTGTGTGAAACCCTAGGTCTATGTTCAAAACCCTAGGATTGAATTCCTCATGCGTAGTGAATGTTAGCATGATAAGCTTTTGTCTTTTCTATGTTTAAAGACCAGTTAACTGAAGTCTAAATTCAGACTCAAGTCTCCCATGTGAACTGGTCGTAAAGAGGAATGCAAAGTTGCTCATGCTCACCTTTATTGCATGCAGACTACCACTTTCACTTGTGATTGGGCTTATTTGTTGGCAAAATGCTTTTTATGGCTTAGTCGCTATCGTCTGTAGTGACTAAGATTTGGTTGCTGTCATCTGCAACGACTAAGATTTGGCCGCTCTAGCCTACAGCGACCAAGATTTGGTCACTCTAGTCTACAGCAACGACTAAGGTTTGGCCGCTCTAGCCTACAATGACTAGGATTTGATCACTCTAGTCTACAACAACTAAGCTTAGATGGGCTAAAACTGCCATTTTGAGTGGTTAGGACCACTGCTTGCTCTTGGAAAGGTCCAAAATTGGACATATGGTCTTCAGATGTGCTCATATGAGTGGTTTCCTAAACATGACATATTCTTATGCTTGATCAGACATATCTTAGGTGTCTACATATCTTAGGTGTCTACACACTTATGCTTGATCAGACATATTCTTTGCTATTGATTATTGTTCTAGATACATGCAAACATCTCATGAGAGTCATTGGTAGGCGACCAAGATTATTTTGCACTACATCAAAGGAACTTCTTAGGTGGGCATTCATTATTCTATCAAAGCTCCTTTCATGTTACAAGGATTTTGTGATGTAAATTGGGCTAAAGATGTTGATGAGTATAGATTGACTACTAGTTTTGTTTTTCCATTTTTTTTGGAACCCATCTCTTTGTTCTTGGTGGAAGTCTACTTTATATCAGTCTTCCATGATAGCAAAATATTGTAGTGCTAATGATGCCATAAAGCATATTTGGTGGATTTTGTTGACTCTTAAGCAGTTAGGACTTCCTCGATAGCTCTTGTTATTATTTTATGATAATAAGAGTACCACTAAGCTTGTTCACAATTTAGTATTGCATCAATAAACTAAGCATATCTATGTGTCAAAGCACTACATTTGATGAGTTCACTCACAAGGAATGATTTAGTTGGTGTATGTGGCTTCAACAAATCAAATTGAAGATAAATCTTGATTAAGGTAATGCTTGAAGTAATTTTTACCAAATTGTAGGGTTTGCTTGGTGTAGTAGAGCATTCCTTAAGGGGGATAACTCAAAGTGTTTCTCTTTATTCCTTGTTTAGGTTAAGAGGGGAGTTGAAATAGTGTTACTCTTCACTTAAGGCTACGATTGATTTTGTATTTTGATTATTGTATTTACCCTATGGATCCATGTAAACCTTGTAAGGTAAAATTTTATATTAATATATTATTATCCATTGGTCGACCTTAATGATTGACATTAGGAGAGTTGTATTATGGGATGATATTTATATCTTTACTTTTCCAACTAGTTCCTTTATCAATATAGTATCATTATCTATTTGTTAACAACATATTATTGATGTCTCAATATCCTTTTCATCTTCTTTGAGTTTTATGCGTTCTTTCTTTGTTAAGTAATGTGATTGATTTTATTCATTTCCAAAAATATTACAAATTTCAAATTTCTAATGAACCTTCTAACCTATTGACAATGGATCATGCACACCAAGATCCTTTTCATCTTCTTTGAGTTTTATACGTTTTTTCTTTGTTAAGTAATGTGATTGATTTTATTCATTTCCAAAAATATTACAAATTTCAATGCTCTAATGAACCTTCTAACCTATTGAGGATGGATCATGTCCACCAACTTACCGCCAATCATACAACAAATGTTGTAGTTGTGTAGTTGTGTTTGCTTCATCGAGTAGTCCCCTTAATCTTAATGTTCACAACTTTGTCTATTCCCCGAGGGCTAGGTGGATTGGTAAGTGCTTGTCTGGCGAGACACTTACCAAGAAGACACCCAGGTTCAAACCTCGGGGGTAGCCTGTTTGCAAAGATAGTAATTTGATCTAAATCCTCTGAGTGCATGTCAAACCGATGATGATAGTCAAATCCTGATTTTCGAGCAACCAACGATCCCCTTCACGTCAAGTTAACAATAATGATGCGGAATAGACTTGGTGGAAACAACCCCTGTAATTTAAACCCTGAGCTTATCAGTTACTAAAAATATTATAGTTATAACCAACTCTTATATAACAAGAAAAAATACATGTAGACATTCCCTATAGTGTTACAAAGGGGCCTTTAAGACCTATCAAATAAGTTTTTTTTTTTTTTCTAATGACCCGTGCCACTTTTTTCTTTGGTAAAGACTTGGCTTCAAAGGTAAGGAAGGTTCCCAAAAGAGGAAGCCATTGTAAGTAGATTTGGGTGGGATGTGCCAAGTCAAAACGTCTCATTCTGCTAAGGGAAAGGCATGGCGGCCCGTCTTAAAATTCTGAAATTATTGGTTTTGCATGGTGAAAGGTTCAATTTTTTTTTTAATGCTATGATCATGCAAGTCCTCATGGCTTTGTTATTAATTATCTTTATGGAATGTTAGTCGTATGCACTTTTTCTTTTATTCTAATTATCGAGTTGGATGGCTTCATCATCAACCATGATAATAACACTGATAGAACGGTGGGAAGAATACTTCAATTATGGGTTAGTCTGATGCACTTTTTCTTTGTATACCTTTATTCTACTTATCGACAAGGATGGCTTCATCATCAACCATAATAATAACAGTGATTGAACGGTGGGAAGGAAAACTTCAATTATGATGGTCGGCATCCAAAGTATGCTTCATTTTTTCATGGTTCTCTACTCTTTTAAAAAGAGGCATGACACATCAAAACTTATATATATGTAGATGCCTAAATAGAAAGCATTCTCTCAATTGGTTGATATCATCATGACATGCACAATGGACAGAAAGAGGTCGAAAATACATGCACTTCATCTAGTTCTTAATATCATAATTTTATCTTATTCCTGCATAAGGACAACCATGAATGCATTTCTGGAATAAAGATAAATAAATAAATAAAAGCGTGACAGAAATCATGTCAACCTCAAGATCTAGTTCACAATAATATTAATTTTTTTTTTCTAATATATATGGGAGAATTGGTCACAACTACATTATTTTTTAATAAATGATAAGTAGACATTATTTTTTAGGAAATGACAAGTAGGAGAGTTGATCACAACCACACTATTTTTAATAACTGAAACTATTTTTAGTAACTGACAAGTAGAGAGGTTACAGCCACAATATTTTTAATAACTAGCACTACTTTTTAGTAATTGACAAAAAGAAGAGTTGGTCACAACTACACTATTTTTAATAACTGTAGTATAGAGTTCAAACCACATGGACTGCTTCCACCAAACCTATTCTCTTTGTTATTGTTGATTCCACATATCTCAGAATTTATACATGTTTGGTGCGCACTCAAAAGATTCAAATCAGACTATTACCTTTGTAAACAGGCTACCCCAAAGTTTAAACCTGGTTATTTTCTTAGTAAATGTCTGACCAAACAAACATTTAGTAGTCCACCTAACCCTGATAAATACAATAATATCTAAATTTAATAAATAATAAAAAGAAGAGAAGAGAATGGAGGAAGGACACATCAATGATGGAGGAAGGGCACCACACTCAAATTGCGTGAAATACTTGATTTCAAAATGGTACAGCAGCAGTGGGTCGTAGTATGATACGTCGTAGTATGATACCACTAATACACCCGTGGACGGTGGCAGCGGGTCCCACTCCCACACATTTAAAGTCTGGAACTGTTTACTTTAATTAACGAGGTATCCCTGCCCCTTCGGAAGTAGGCAGCACGCCGCACGCCTTAAATGGCAGCCTGCTTCTGCCGACGTGGCCCAGCGGCGCTGCCCTCATAATGTTGTCCCCCTCCCCTACCGTTGTCCAGAATGTGACCCCTACCAATACGGCGGTGGTAGAATTATTTAATGATAAGGTTTTGGGGCCAGCCATGCACATCAGCAGAATCAGATGAGATCGTCCTTGGCTTTGTCCTTTGCAGTCATTTCATCATTACCTGACTTCCCCAATCAATGCAGTGCCGAAGGAATTGCCGTCTTTTACCATCCACGCCATTATTACTTATTATCATCATAAGACAAGGGACCGTGGACACCCACATTGTTTGACTAAAAGCGGATATAAGATCAGGACAGTTCGACTCACACAAGCTCCACCTATCCCTTTCCTTCACATGCGTCGTATGGTGGAAGGTTATTGATATTGATTGATTGTTATTAAGGTAGTTGATAATAAATATTTATTTAATTGGGTAAAAGTCTCTTTTAATTTTTTTTTTTTTTAGGTTATATAGGAGATTTGTTCACAACCACATTCTTTTTTAGTAACTGGTAAGTGCAGGATTCAATCATATCTTTTACGTTTTGTTATTGGTGACACGGCGTGAAGGGGACCACCAATCGTCCAAGATTTTGTCATCATCGTTGGTTGGGCGTGCACTCAAAGGATTCAGATCAAACTATTACGTTTGCAAACAGGCTGCCCGAAGTTGGGTGTCTTCTTGGTAAATGGCTAGAGGGGCTGCTTCCACCAAACCTTTTCTATTTCGTTATTGTTGAGTCGGTGTGAAGGGGACCACTAGTCGCTCAGGTTTCATAGCGTCGTCCATTTGGCGTGCACTCAAAAAATTTAGATAAGACTACGACCTTTACAAACAGGCTACCCTCAAAATTTAAATATGAATGTTCTTACTAAATGCTTGACCACAAATCCTTACGAATTTACAAGCCCTAAGGTAAAGTCCCTCTCAACTTGATATTTGGTGTTTTTTAGTCAAGATCTTTGAGGTAAGAAATATTTAAGGCTACGAAACATGGTGGATGAGGCATTATCATTATAGGATCTTGGTGTAGGGATTCGATATGACTAACGATTGTAACTAAGAATGACTAACGGAGAGTCTAAGCATCTAATAATTCCAACTTGCAACGGCCATATCCGTTGCTGTTGGTGTCATGTGTGGAAATGTAATATTTTTTTAAGGTCAAGGTGGTCAAGTACAACCCTTTTATCTGCCTCGGATTCAAGACTTCTAGATCCGTTTTCATCACATTCAGTTAGGTATTCACAGAAAATTTTGTTCATATACTACGATTGATTTGGCAGCTTACAGGTAGCGATGGAGGGAAGGTCAACACCCCACGTGCTCTCCCTTGATTTTTTTGGGGGATGGGGACGAAAGTTTTTTATTCGACAAGGTTAGACATATTTATTTTTCGGAGTCCAACGGCGCATGCGAAGAAATGAATGGCCGAGAAAATAAAATACACCCCAGTTGATTCATCCACTAAAATTGCTGAGGTCAATTTTTTCTTCTTGTTTGAAAAATTCACACATGTGGGTTTGAATGATCTCTAATAGGTTGTGGGACTTGGGATTAAATAACGTGTATTTGAGGGTTATTTAAAGGTCGTAATTAGATTTTAAAAATATTTTTAATGGACCAGACTTTTGGAAACTTGCATAATAACAAAACGAAATTAAGATTCGATGTTTTGAATCATCGTATGTGTTTTTTTGATCGGCCTGTTCAAATGTTAATTGGATGGCAATCTTACATTATCTTGGAGGTTGCAGGTGACTTTAATTTTATAAATATGAATCTAATATTAGGATTTGATATATATACATGAAAAGAATAAATTAATTAATTATTATTAGAGATCGAACCAATTATATATATATATATATATATATATATATATATATATATATAGGTATAAACAGTAGGTAGATAAATTCTTTGTCTTCTAATAGAACAAAAAAAAGTGGACTAGATGAAAAGTTAGTAGGTCTCTTGCTAAGGCTCACATAGTGTAAGTGAACAGATTATAATAACCATAGTAAGATCTTATTTCAAAAAAGAATTCAATAATTATAATATTTATTTTTTAGAAGAATCATCATCCAAATTTTTTTTAATAATTATAATATTTATTTTTGAGAAGAATGACCATTGTCTTTGATAGTTGTTGTAAGTGAATTAAATGAAAAGTTAGTAGGTCTCTTGTTAAGGCTGACATAGTGTGAGTGAACATATTTTAACAACCATAATAAAATCTTACTTTAAAAAAGAATTCAATAATTATAATATTAATTTTTTAGAAGAATGATTATTATTCTTGACAATTAGGTGGGGCAACGTGGACCTGATTGACTGATTTTGGTTGTTTTGCTATAACGGTAGGTGCTATGTTTGGTCCATATTGAGGAGAGGATCCTAATAGTTGAGGAGGATTGATCCATCATTGTCTTGGTGCTAAAAACCATAGTAGACAAGCAGAGCATCTCTTCTACTAACTATTTAATGGCCTTAACCTACTCAACAATTATAATATTCATTTTCTAGAAGAATGACCATCTTTCTTAACAGTTATTGTACTTGAGGAGGATTAATCCATCATTGTCTTGGTGCTAGAAACCATAGTAGACAAGCAAGGCATCTCTTCTACTAACTATTCAACAGTCTTAACCTACTCAACAATTATAATATTTATTTTCTAGAAGAATAGCCATCATCCTTGATAGTTGTAGTTGAGAAGAATTGATCCATCATTGTCCCAGTGCTAGAAACCATAGTAGACAAGCAAGGCATCTCTTCTACTAACTATTCAACAACCTTAACCTACTCAATAATTATAATTTTTACTTTTTAGAAGAATGACCATCATCCTTGACAGTTGTTGTAGTTGAGGAGGATTGATCCATCATTTTCTTGGTGCTAGAAACCATAGTAGACAAGCAAGGCATCTCTTCTACTAACTATTCAATGGCCTTAACCTACTCATGTGTGAGATGATAGAATTAATGATGAAAATATTCCAACTTCTCCACCACCATGGAAAGAATGTTGGAGGTGTTGTATACATGTTCATGAATATTGGAAACCTATAACAACAAATTTGTCATTAAGTTTGACAAAAACATCCTTCAAGGAGGAGTCAAACCAACCAATGCCCTTTGACATTTCTACTTTCAAATGTGTTTAAGGATAATAATCCTACAGGATCCCACAAAATATTGTCCTTGTCATTTTTTTGATCTTCCTAGGAGAGCACTTTCCCAAGAGATTTAACAGGAAGGAAATAATGAATCTAAAATTGGCTAAGACCTTTTGAGCAAAATAATATAACTAAAATTGATGTCGAATATTTTTGGAATTTGGATAGAAATCATAGTAAGGAGGATAGCCCAATAGGGACCCTAGGAAAATAGAGGTGCTTAGTTTAAAGTGAGGTATTTCCAGCCTAATACTTAATATTTTGCTTCTACTTTACTTTCTTAGAGCTTGAATGCAAGTTTAATCCATTCTTATTCAAACAAGTGGACTTATCAGTTGGATTTGAGTCTAGAAGAGAGTGAGAAGGGTGCAAGTAATCAAGGATAAATACATTGGGATTTATACTCATGGATCAAATAATCATTAGGTTAATACCAATCATATAATATGTTTGTAACAGAGGTTCCTAGCTTGATGGTGATCTCATTAGGAATGAGAGCATAGATACAATCAAAAGTTGACTTTATAAATGATAGTAGGTTATGAGTAGCTTTGGTTATGCTCCATGAAATCAATGTAGAGGTTATATAATCATAGAATTATAAAATGATGTTCAAATCCCTTTTTAGAAGGGATAAACCTTTAAAATTAAATGTATATCCAAAGGTTTTTGGTTGTATTGGATCATTGTATTCCACCATATGGTTGACATTTTTATGTTGAGGCCATGATAGAGGGTGCCATTTTTTAGATCAAGGAAGGAGAAATCTTGTCTCATTTATAATAACTCCAAACAAGAGGTAGAGAACCTTTAATTTGAAATAGTTTGCATTTAGCACATTATCCTCCTATAGGGTGACATGTCATTTGCATTTTAATGAAGCATTGTTGACTTTGTGTTGGAATAAAATTTTATAAGGTTAGTCATTAGATAGAGCTTAAGCAACCCATTTGGCAATAAGATATTTTCTTTGACTTAAGGGATCCATAATTTGAAGACCACCTTTAACGTTAGGACTATTAAAGATTTTGCATGAAATATCTACCAACTTGGTTGTGCCACCCATTTGAACCATCAATGTAAGTAACTCTTTCATAGGTATTTTGGAAGGTAATCCAAGTATATGTGTAGTAGATAAGAATCCACTCACACTTTGCTATCAATTTGAGTCTTGCCATCCAAGGATAAGAACTTGGTAGACCAAACATCACTTTTTTCTAAAATATAACTAACACACACTCTCACATGTCATTGGGAGAATGCTAAAATAGATCCCCAAGTACCTCACCATTTGTCCATGTGGGATGGTTATCCATGATGGCTACACATTGCCTAAGAGAGGGAAAAACAAATAAAAAATACTTCAATTTTATAATTATTGAATATGAAGACTAAGACATCATAGTATAACTATAGTAATTCTATTAGAATTCATAATATTTTCTAGAAACAAACAAAGAAATCCATCCAATCAAATCTTATACAAAATGCTTAAAAGGATGAAAGAAAGGAGAAGCAATATAAAAATTGTTGGGTGCCCATACATACCATAATTAATAATTGTGTTATCCATGGATATGAATCACAACACTCTAATGTAATGGATGAAGTGGATGGGGGGCATTTATACCTATACCTAATCCCCAAATTACATAAGTAAGTTTAACCTAAGATGACATAACAAGAGGGATTAATATTAACTACAAGATTGTAAGATTTATTTAACCATAACAAGGTTAACAATGATGAATAGGGCATACGCAATAAAATACCACAATAAATTAAATAAATTGTACAATGATTGTGCTTAGGCCTATCCAAGATTATATTATACAATGTTGGCCTTGGTCCTGAATCAAATTATAATTTCAGCACCCACTCATAATCTAAACTAAGGGGACAAAGAGAGAAGAAATTAGTGATAATAATATCTTCCCCCATAATGGATGCTCTAGTGGGACTTTATAGTTGAGGTAGATCCTTTTGAATACCCCTCATAATTTGGAATTTATCCATCGATCTTTAAAACTTTAGCTTCAATCCTTTACAATTTCAACAAAAAATATCGTTGGATATCCTTCCCTTTTGCAATATCTATAAATGGTCTTTGAATTATTTAAAGATTTAGCCTAACCCTTGGGCTCTTAGGTCTTAGCCTCCTTAGTTTTGAATTCATTTGCATGCGCCTATATTTGTGAAGTATCACCATACTTTCTTATTACCACCTAAAAATGAACTAGGATATAAAAAAGTTGATCAAGAGTAAGAGTTTTTAAATATTTCAAGAGCATAGGAATCATATGAACCATGAGTTTCAACATCTAGAAAGGAGAGATATTAGCAAGATCATTATTACATAGTTTGTATTATTTTTCCTTTTTCCTCCAGAAGATGCAATATCTACTCTCAATGTCTTAAATCTTAATATTATTATTAATATTATTAAACTCAACCAATTTTAGAGAAGAAATCTCTAATTCCAAGTGACTTACATCAATTGTATTTACTTTCCCAAATAACTCATGTAATTTTGATCATAACTTGATAGGTTCACTTTCTTCTTTAACATGAAAAGCAATTCTAGTTCAATCAACAAGGAGAATAGGCCAAAAATGTTTTCTTCCTTATGCTAGAAAGTTTCTTCATCAATATTGTTTTATCTTCTTAAAAGATGCACAATAAGTTCTTATTGAGTAGTAGACCAACCATTTGTTAGACCAAATACTCTATTTTTTTGAGATGACTAATTAGGGCTTGATGATCCATCTTACATAATATGATCCCTAACACTATAGTAGGGACTTTAATTGATACTAGTGCATAGAGCTTAAAAATTATGCAATTTAATAAAATGGGATAAAAATGCTTTTGAAGAGCACTAAAAGTCTAACATCTAAGAAATATGTATTCAAATTAGCAAGATGCATCAAATAACCAAAATTAAAGAAAACAAGATGAAAATAAGGTGCCCATATTTATTAATATTCATGAAATTCTCTTTACAACCAGGTTACAAGAACATCCCTCTTAGGGATTGACCATCGTGATACACATTACAATCCACAACTCATGTGGCATATGCCTTCAATAGACTCTTAGGATCTTCTCAAACTTATTTATAGGAGGGATTATCTCTGGAACCTCTGCTTTGTGATGCTATTGAATATGAAATACTCCTAATGAGGCCTTAACCTGCACACAAGGAAATCACAAAGCATTAATAGTAAATCTTAGCCTCTCAAGATGAGGCCATTTTATGATGATTCCAAAATATAAAGGAAATGCATAAAAGAATGATAAAATACTTATAAATATTGAAAGAAAATCATGAAATAATACTGACAAGCATGTAATATATGATAAGCAAGCAATTGCAAAACAAAGAAAATGAAATCTATGGCTAAAATGTAGGAAATGACCAATCAAACCCTAGCTGATGTTGCCTAGAGCAGCTAGCTCTGCTAGTCACTATCAGATATAGTGGCTAAGCCTATGGGCTGCTATCGAAGAAAGCGACCATGGAAGAAGGATTTTGCCCTCTAAATATCTGGCCTAAAATTGATCAATTCTATTGCAAAATTGATGTTCAAGGGTTGCTTGTGTCTTGGCACATAGTTTTACGATGGAATTGATGTCGATCCGTTCGAATTTGTATCTTGAAAAATGGTTTGTTCTCTTCAAACTTTGGCAACCTCCATTGGTGGAAAATCATATCATATTGTGTAATTGGAAAGAGCTTCACTATGCCTCAGAGGGATGTTGATTCTCTCTTCAAATCGAAAGAGCTTTGCTATGTGATTGACACATCAATTTCTCCAAGATTTTCTCTTCAAAATTGGGGTCTTAAATAGACTCCCAAAATCCTTGCTCTAGATTCATGGAGAAGCTAAGAACAAGAATTGGTTAAACCCAAACAATTGATATGAGCCTTCCAGAAGCTTCTATTCACCCAACTGATCAAGAATGCATTATGCTTTCAAACAAATTTTGCTCAGCTCGGGGGTCAAGTTAGTTATAGTGCTAGACGCTATCGACCAGGGTGGCTAAGGAGCTAGCCACTATCACCATCAGCAGCTAGGGAGCTAGCCGCTATCACTGTCAATGGCTAGGGATCTAGTTGCTATCACCATTAGCGACTAAGGTTGACTAGGACTAGATTACCCTATATGAATGGTTAGAACCACTGCTAAGTCTTGGAAAAGTCCAAAATCATTCATATGACCTAAAGAGGTGCCCATATGAGTAGTATCCTAAACATGATGTGTTTTAGGTGTCTACAGATACCCATTTTTGGGATGCATTATGGGAAAACACAATGCTTGAGCAAAAATAGATAATCTAACGTCATATTATAGGTTGATTGATTTTCATCAATCTGGTCAATGTTAGCTACCCCAATCATGGAAATAATATACATCATTGAATCATTGCCTTCGATGAAGAACTTGATTTTGGTAAGCTTAATTTAAAATCCTAGCCTTAGCGGCAATTAGGAGATAAGCTTAAGTTTAATCCTAGACTTAGGAGAAATTAGGAGATAAGATTAAGTCAAATCCTAGCCTTGGCAGTAATTAGGAGACAATATTAAGTCAAATCCTAGCCTTGGTAGCGATTAGGAGACAATATTAAGTCTAATTCTAGCCTTGGAGGCAATTAGTAGACAAGCTTAAGTCAAATCCTAGCCTTGGTGGAAATTAGGAGATAAGCTTAAATCAAATCCTAGCCTTGGCGGCAATTAGGAGATAAGCTTAAATCAAATCCTAGCCTTGGCGATAATTAGGAGATAAGCTTAAGTCTAATCCTAGCCTTGGTGGTAATTAGGAGACAAGCTTAATTCAAATCCTAGCCTTGGTAGCAATTAGGAGATAAGCTTACTAGTTTGCTTGAATTTGCTTTTGATCTTTTGTTTATTTTACCCAAGCAAGTGCATGATTGTCTTTGGCAATGATTCTTAAATGAATGTACTTAGCAATTATTGAGAGTTTAATTGTTGATTTCAATTATGAATTTTGTTATTATGACTACCCCCTCATGCTACGAGTCGATGAGGAAAATGACAAGTGATGAAAGTGATGAGTCGCTTGACCAAGATGATTGATTTGAACAATTTAAGATGATTGCATTTATTGTAGGGAAGGACCTATTTTTTTTTTTGTATTTACATGGTGGAATCGGTAGCCGCCACGAATCCGGGCAGGTTGTCCAACTTTTATGGTCGCTACAGTATTCTGCACTGTCCGCCTCGGAAGCCGCCACACAGATCTTCGTGTAGTCCGCCCCTATAACCACCATGCCATAATCATTTTAAACCTTTTACACCGCTGAAAGCACAAGGAAAGGGACAAGCGTTCAGTCCAGCGAGGCCCGAGATTTGAACCTTGGACCTTCGCCCCCTTATGGGGTTTGGATGAACCAATTGGTCTACACCTCGGACCTAGGGAAGAACCTATTATAATTATGATTTCAACCATTAATAGAAATTATACATCTCTATTCCATGGAGCAGCCTAGCTGCAATGGCCTTCTTAGAGAATAAAGATGATAGCAATTCAATTTATCATGTGATGAATCACTATGTTCGATGATTTGATGAAATTTCATAGAAGAAAGGAAATGAATACCTCGTTTTCATGGAGCAGTCCGATCCCAATGGCCTTCTTTTGGAGTGAAGTGAAAACATTTCAAGTCAATGATGACTAATTTGGTTCAAATAGCTTGATGGTGATTTAATCATATTTCCAAATTGCATGGAGCACAAGTCACTACAACCGCCAAGTGTATAGGGTAAATAACTGGATACGAGGCGCATTTGAGATTTTTTTTGTTATTTGATTTTTTTTTTAATTTTACAATTTTTGAGAATTTTGAATCGATAGATACTCTTTGATGTCCATGTATGCATTTATGGATGTAATGCCTAGATGAAATTTTGATTATGCTTATGTGTGTACAATGTACTAATGACATGCACTAGCTAGATGATATATGTATGCTTAGATGTTGTGATCTAAATGTGTAGGTGCACTACTATGTATGCATATATGGATGCAATGATGTATGGTAAATGCATGTTAAAGTTGTTTTAATTGTTGATGCATTTAATCTATGTGATATGTGCTATGATAGATGATGTGTATGTAATACATTAATTACATGAGGATGATCTAATGCAAATGAACCTGTATGCTTAAATCACTTAAAACATAAGAAATGAATCTAATATGTGTTTAACAAACTACTGGATGACACCACATAATGTATGAAAATCATGAATGAAAATGGTAACCCTTATCATAAGAATTAATAATTTAGGCATCCCTTTTGTTTTTTACACACTCAAGGAGCATGTTTTTAATTTTATTTTATTATTTTTGTTGTTATTTACTTATTTTTAAATTGGTTTTGTGTGTTTGTTTGCTCCTTGAGTATGTCAAAGGTGGTAGGCCAGGTCCAAGTCTTGGGCATTTTTGGGGGAATGGATACCCTTGCCTCCTTGGGTCTTACCCGAAAGTGGCATCTCTTTTGGGATGTTTTCCACAAAAAAAAAAATTAATTTAGGCATTCATATGTGAAATGAGATGATGTGAGATGTATGAGATTTCCTTATAAAATTCTACACATTAAAATATGTGCACAAAATAGTTAGTGGTCATCTAAATATCATTGCTGATATCCATCTGGTATCTATCCTATTCCATGAACATCCCTTAATTAAAAAAACCTCATAAGGATAACTTTGATCGATTGATGAGATGGTTTGTTGCTATAAGGGATTTTTAAGGTTTTCCATGTGACTCAAACATCCTATTTGATTGATCAAAAGTTGTATACTTACTACACAAGACTCTTGAAAGATAAAATGTTTTGTTAAGAAGACCAAGATATTCATTATCCATGTGTGTGTAAATAAATATATTAGATGAAGCATAAGACTACCTCATTGCTAGATGAGATTCATTCAGCCCATTGTTGTAATGAAGATCACCAAATGTTCATCATGATCCTAGGTTTGGAAGCCGTTGGACTAGACTACTAGGTAAATACAAGCCACCTAAAGCTAACTCATTTTTTAAATTTCTTAGAACTACTCCATTGCTAGGTGATATTCATACAGCCCATTGTTGTAATGGGGATCACTCAATGATTTTCGAGTACTAGCTATTCCAAGAATTCAAGCTCTTCACCCCCTTATTTTCTTTTGATTTATTGGGATACTTGCTCATGCTTAGTGATGAAAATCAGTATTTATTTTACATTTTTTTTGTTGAGCAAGGGATTTGCTTTGATTTTGGGATTTTGCTTATTTTTTATGGAAGCAAGAGATTTCTTTGGGTAGGGGGGAGCTTGTCCTTTTGCCAATGATCATCCTATACCATGAGCATCACAATATGGGCAAGTAAAAACCTTTCACTTAAGGTGAAATAGGATCACTTTGTAGTGTTCACCTTTCCTTGTTCAAAATAGGATTATTAATGTTTAAAATTGTGATAGGATTTTGAAATATGCAAGGTACTATAAAAAATAAACCTCATCTTCTGAAAGTGGAGATATCTTTCTACAAAATCTAAGAAGATTACTAGGCATGGCTGAATGACTAGAAAACCCTAGTATATATCTTATAGCAACAGGAAGGGTTGTGTTGAAAAACACAATTACTCACAAGGGTGATGAATTATGATGATGTAAAGATGCATGATTAGCATACAAACATGGTGTCATTTGTAAGATTGTAAACACAACCTATCCTAATGTAAATGCAATGGATGAAAATGCCTAATGCAATGTAAGTAAATGAATGCATATGCAAAATGTAAATGCATTTTTTTTTGTATTTTTGATGTTTTAAATTGTTTTTGAAATTTTGATTTTTCAATTGTTTTTGGATTTTTAATGATTTTATGATTGTTTTTTAATTTTAAATGTTTTGAATGTTTTTGGATTTTGATATTTTATGATTTTTGTTTGTTTTTATGTTTTTAAGGGGAAGGTACGCTACCTTAGGTACCCCTAGTGTGTGTGCCACTCAATGAAAGTGAGGGAGGTACGATACCTTTGGAGGTCACACTTTGCTTCATTGATCGTGATGTGGATGATGGGAAAGTTGTGACACCTTGAAGACCCCTGTTGGTCCGACTTTCATACACACCCTGTGAAGAATGAGCATGAAACTCTGATAACACTTATACGGGATAAATCCCACTCACTTTAGGATCTAGCTGGTTATCCAAGGTGTGAGTTACAGAGTCGGGTCGAATGTCAATTCACTCTTTTTCGCTTCTGGAATAGTCTTCAATATGGACTGTCTGTTACCTTACAACGGGCTCTGAACTTGCTCAATAGTGTTTAGGAGTTGTCACTTGTTGACAATCAGATTTAAAGTTAATTCTTTGATCTAGCTCTTATGGGTCAGCAGATTTAAATAAAGGACAAATTAAAGAAAATAAAAATGGATCATTTCACGGTAAAACAAAGAGGGTAGGGTAAGGCGAAAGAGAAGTCTATCAAACTTAGTTGTAAAACCTAAACTACCAATTTTACTTATACTATCGACTTCACAACAGAACAAATCAAAGAAGAAAGTGTCCAGTTTTCTAAGATCACTTTCTACTAAGAGCATAAGGCAGAGATGGAACAGATCTAACAAAAAATTATAAACCGAAGGGAAGTCGGTTAAAATTGATATCTTTCACTAGCAGCCTAGCTCACACAGTGAGGACAGAGCAATTAGAACAGACCTGAACCTCAAATCTATAATTTTCCCTAGCATACAATAGAACAAATGAAGCCTAACAACATATTTAATCTTGATAACACAGATTCACAACATATATTTAATAAACTTTAAAGAAACGGATAACAAAAGAAGATGAACTTATCACAATCTGCAAAAGATTAGGCTCCCGGCCATGCTATCACGTGAAAACAAAAGCACATCAACTCCAAGTCCAGAAACAAAGTATTTAACAATCTTTGCAAGAAATTGCTTCAATAGCCTTTTATTTCTAAGTTTTCGCCTCCTGCGATTACATTGAGAAGAAGTATTTATAGACTCAGGACAGACCCTGATCTTTTCAGAAATATCTTCTTCTCCAACCGCAAATCTTATCATCTTAAACCCTAGGACCCGGGTTTTACAATATAAAGCCATTTAAAACAAAGTCCGGATAAAACTTAACCACTCTGCAAATCAGTGCAGTCACTTGCCATAAATGGAGAAGATAGAATTCGAATGCCACTTGCATTCACCCGCAATCGTGAATAAATGTCTTCATTAATGCCCTCGGGTAATTTGGATGAATCACCACTTCTCTGACATTTCATCTCCGTAGAGCCATCCCCGAGTTGAAAATCTCTGCAAGCTATTAATTCTGCCATAAATTTTCATTAAATGCATCCATCGGGAAATTCCGGTAACTGAGTGTAGATATTTTCATTTTTCGGCCAATTCTCGACATACTCCATTAAATGGGCAGTTGCTTAGTCACCGTAAAGTCTCTTTGCGGCCAGATCTGTAAAAATTGGATGAAACAGCAATTCTCGACATCTTCTCCTTCAATATGGCCGTCTTTGATTAATTTGCACTAAGCTTTACCTTTATGGCCATTTCTCCGCTATCATGTAAGTGCCAGATGGCTTCCTGCATGAAAGAACAAAAGATGGATTAGTATTTTAAAAATATTAAATCAAAACTTTAATTATTAAATAGAAGCCCTAAGGTTTAGTATACGTGGCATGCTTTGTTCTACTATTTTGACACGTGTCGCAAAAATCGTGACACGTGTCCATTTCCAGCCGTTTTCCTTTTTTGAGCTATTTTTTTCGCAGGGTCGCGAAAATGCGACATGTCGCGATTTCGCGACATGTCACGAAATCGCGACCTCCCTTTTGCACTTTTTCCAATGCGGCTGCAGACCTTTCTTCCCATGGCCACGAAAGTGACATGTCGCGATTTTGCGACATGTCATGAAATCGCGACCTTTCTCTCAATGCAACTTCCCCTTCAGCGTGAAATGCGACATGTCACGATTTTGTGACATGTCACGAAATCGTGACCCTTTTCTCGCCTTGCAATTTTCTCCTTTTGCAGGAGATGTCACGATTTCGCGACATGTCGCGAAATCGCGACTCACTTCCTTTTCTTTTGGCTCTTTTTGACATGCCTTTTTCCATTTCTCGTTCGGACGTTCCGATTTCGCGCTTTCGCTTCCTTTTTTCTTGTGCGTTTTGGACGTCGGTCGATATCGGACCTTTCGGCTTGCCTTTCTGCAACGTCGTGATTTCGTGACGTTGTTTTTTTTTTTTTGGTTTTCTTTTCTTGTGTTGTGCTGTCACGATTTCGTGACATGTCGCGAAATCGCGACGTCCGTACGCTTGCCTTCGAAACGTCGTGATTTCGTGACGTCGTCGATGTCGTGATTTCGCGACATTTATGCCTTAGCCATTTTTTTTTCATTTCTTTGCTTCTTTGTTGACTTGGACTTGTCACGATTTCGCGACATGTCGCGAAATCGTGACGGTCCGTACGTCTGGCCTCTTCGCCAAAAATGTCATCGATTTTGCGACATCTTTCTCGCTTGCTTCTTTTCTCCTCTGTGCCGCGAAACGTGACATGTCGCGATTTCGCGACATGTCGCGAAATCGCGACCATTTCATGCCTTAGTCATTTTTCTCTCTTGCCGCGAAAATGCGACATGTCACGATTTCGCGACATGTCGCGAAATCGTGACCTCTTTCACACTTAGCATCCTTTTCACTCCTGCAGTCGTGAAAATGCGACATGTCACGATTTCGCGTACAATCTTGCCTTCTCTTTCTAGTTGTCGCGATTTCGTGACATGTCGCGATTTCGCGACGTTTCGTACGATCTGGCTTTCTCTCTCCTAACCGGTAGCGATATCGTGACATTTCCAAAAATGGAAGTGTCGCGATATCGCGACATTTCCAAAAATGGAAGTGTCACGATATCGCGACATTTCCAAAAATGGAAGTGTCGCGATTTCGCTACGTTTTTCTGACTTAGCCGATTTTCTAAAACCCGTCGCGATATCGCGACATTTCCAAAAATGGAAGTGTCGCGATATCGCGACACTTCCAAAAAAGGAAAGTTTTGATTTCTAATGAATTTATCTATCTGTTTTCTGCATTTTTTTCATACCGGTGTAAGACTTTCTTTATCCATGAATGATTCTAGCATGTAAAAAGTGAAGTCTGAGATAACAAAGCTAGAATGCAAGAATACTTGGATACTTTGACACAGGCAAAACTTGAAGAAGAAAGAGGCAAGTAAAAATTTGGGATTAAAACCTAAAAATCATCAAGAGGGTCCCTACTGCAAAAATGAAAGCTCAAAGTTTTCAAAGGGTGGAAATTCATTTTTCAGTGGGGGTGTGTTGCTTCTCAACAAATGGCGATATCTACGGGTAAAATAGTAGCATTATTTTAGAACCCAGGACTCTAGTTTCAAAACAACATAGACCATGTATCTTGCCTTGCCACGGATATTCTTCAAAATAAATTGACTACTAACTGATAGTTGTTAAAATTTCCCAAGGACATACTAGGCTGAATTACTTAAGGAAGATTTCTGATGTGCAATTACAAGCGTATAAAACTTTCTTCAAGAATGATTGGATCGAATGTTGAACTCTGGATTGATCAGCTTTTCTAGATTGTAAAAAGGGGAAACCGAGTAGAGCTCTGTTTACTAGTTTAGCCTTTTACAGACCCGACAGAGTTACCCTTTAGATTTACACGACCCAAATTTACAACTGTAAGGTAGAATCTACAACTTGGTAGAAGAAAAACATCTTTTGAAATCTTGGCTGCCTCTTTCATTATATAACTCTTTTTTTTTTTTTTTTTTATATATATATATTGGAAATAACAGAGTGCCAATTCAACTTTCATCTCTTTCTTTTGAAATACATCAACATCTGAAAAGCCTTAGAAAGAATAACAATTTTCTTTTAATATTTCATCAATCTGGAACTGCTTCAGCCTAGGCACTGATAGCCTCTATGGATACTCAAATAATTACATGAATCATAGTCCCCTCTTATAACCAACTTTTCTTGGATTCCCTGGGAGTTTCTCCAACCAAACAACATAGCAGTTTCTTTATAATTAAAACAACTGTGGCAAGCAAGACACAAAATCCAATCATCCTTCCACTGTTGTTCTGACTAAAAAAATAGTTCCACTGTTCAGTTCAAACAGACTATCTCACAATTGTGATAATGAACACTGGATCTGGACTCAGAATGAAACAATCTTTAGAAGGCTGACTTTTTATTGATGCTCAGGCAAAGGTTAAAGAACAGAATTTTAAAAGCTAAAGAACTTTGTAGAGACTTCCAAGGATAAACACAGGCCTTTAAGAACAAAATAAAATAAAACTGCACAGACTTTAAAATGAAACTGTACATGCACCAAAGGGAACAAAACTGGAGGGTTATTTACAAAGGAAACAAAATAAAACTGTACAGGCATTAAAGGAAATGAAATAAAACAAGACTGCAGAGCTATTTACAAAGAAAATAAACTGCACAGACCTTAAATAAAAATAAAATACAAAACTTTAAAATAAAACAACACTGTACAGACAACAAAGGAAATAGAATACATAAATGTACAGACCTGAAAGGAAATAAAACTGCAGGGTTATTTACAAAGGAAATAAAATAAAGATACGAGAGAAGAAATAAAACTAAAAAAAGTAAGAATTAGAATTAAACTAAACAAAAGAACACTGCACAGAATTAGAATTAAACTAAACAAAAGAACACTGCACAGACATTTAGAATTAAACTAAAGCAAATAAACTAAAAACTGTACAGGCATTTAGAAGTAAACTAAAATAAAATAAAACTAAAACAACTAAAATAAATAAACTAAAAACTGCAGAGCTATTTACAATGTATACACATGTTACAACTTCTTTGTGACTCAAAATATGTAGCAGATGGAAAAGCAGAGAACTAGTGCCTTAAAAAAATTTTGACCATTTGCAAGTAAATTTAGAAAAATTACCTTTCAAGTCCTGTTGACGAAATGCACTCCAGACTATGCTTCCAAATTTTTCTGTTACCTGGGAAAAACTTGTGTTTACCGTCTTCCCTCTCTCCTTTTTTTTTATTTTTTATTTTTTATATGGATCTTGTCCCACTGAAAAACAAATCTGCAACTCTTTCAATTTAAACAAATCATATAATAACAAATCATATGATAACATGTTTATGCTTCTACTTGAAGGGTTTGCGAGAATTCTTTCAAAGGGATAGAATGTAAAAACCCCCTAGGATCAAATACCTTAAAGCCTCTATAGACCCAGACCATCACATCTTCATATTTATGTGACAACTCAAAGAGATCATATTTTATCCGTATGTCCTGGTTCTTGACAACTTGAACATTTTGTGGTTGCTGTACTGCTTCAATATCCAAGACTTCAATTTTTATCCCTCTAGCAAAATTCTCATAATTTGCTTTTTCACCTGAGACTTGCTTAGATTTAACCCTATCAATGTGTAATGTCCAAACATCATTGTTGTGATTGATTAGAGCTGTAATTATTCTCACCTTCTCAGTTGCCAAATTATAAGATCCAATATCTGCATCAACACAGTTTACAACCTTTTCTTTGATATTATGTTCAGTAGTTACAGGCTTATATTGAGACTCTTCACCTATTCCAAGTTGGCTGACCACATTCACATTTACTATCTTTTCCTCCTCTTCTTGAAATTCAATAGGTGGTCCAGAGTAAGCTTCAATCAAGTTATCTTTTTGTTCAACAATCTGGGCCAGTTCATGGAGGGTGATGTCAGCTTCAATTTCCTTCATATCCTCAATGATGTTATCCTTCTCCTCAGTTACTTCTGCATAGTGATATTGAATCCCACTTTCATCATCCTCTGATGAGGAAGGATCATTATTAGGTTCTGGACTCTCACATCTCAAATTATAACTGTCCCTTTTGAACTGTTGAAAATCTTGCATTTCATCCATAGGAGTCTCTACAAGACTTTCTGACTCTTCGAGAAAAGTGAAAGAACCTGAAACCCTGGTTGTACTATTTTTGGATGAACCAAAAATATCAATATTTCTTTGGTTCCTAGGAAAATTTAACTCACCAGGAAAAACTTCAGATTTGGGTAATGCTAGATCACAAATGTTTACTTCAAGCACTTCCACTTTGAACTTGTCAGAACCTTTCTCTATATTTTGCACATGCTGAGTGGATGTTACAGTTAACGGAGTCTCCTTGGGTAGAGCATGACATGTTGGTACTAACTCATGATGTGGAATGGGATCCGAAATAGGCATGTTCTGTGTAACATAGGATATCAAAGGACTGCTTAGAATTTGAGGTCCTAACTGTCTTTCAAGAATTAAAGCCTCTTTATAAGCTCTCGCCGGGGTTGTGATATTGATGTCTCTCTTGAGGAAAATAGAGGTCATCGAATCCAATGCATTCTTATAGATTTCTAAGGCCAGATTTGCATTTGGGATGTAATGACCAGTCATTCTACCATAAGCTCTTTGGAACCTCATATTGAATGACTTGACAGTTTCTCTCGACTCTCTCTTGATGCTTGGAAAATTGTTGGTATAACACACTGGGGTCTATCACTTCCCCAAATTGTGATATAAAAACTTTCTCTAGGTCATTCCAACTGGTAATAGAATTGCTAGTGAGATTTAGAAACCAGTCATAAGCTCCTTCCTGGAGAGTGAACGGGAACAATCTGCAAGCAACATCCTCATGCTGTATATTTAATAATTTCAAAGCATTCTTGAATGCTAGCAGATGTTCCTCTGCTGTCCTTGTCCCATCATGTTTATATCTGGGGAGATATCTTTCCGAATTTCTGGGCAGGTCATGGGCTATACCCGGAATATTCAAAGCAGTGGCACCTAACCAGCTTGCCATTTTTAAATGTTGGTGTTAAGTTCTGCTGTTCAGGAAAAACTCAAACAACAAAATTTTAAAGGCTGAGGAGGAAGGAAAATTGGCTACCAGACCTTGGATAAAATACAACATTTGTCAAGTACCACATACAGTCAAATTTCTCAACTCAAGCACACTAAGAATGCAAGTTCAAGCCCTCCTTCTAGCGCCATTTTTAAATGTTGGTCCGACTTTCATACACACCCTGTGAAGAATGAGCATGAAACTCTGATAACACTTATACGGGATAAATCCCACTCACTTTAGGATCTAGTTGGTTATCCAAGGTGTGAGTTACAGAGTCGGGTCGAATGTCAATTCACTCTTTTTCGCTTCTGAAAGTCTTCAATATGGACTGTCTGTTACCTTACAACGGGCTCTGAACTTGCTCGGTAGTGTTTAGGAGTTGTCACTTGTTGACAATCAGATTTAAAGTTAATTCTTTGATCTAGCTCTTATGGGTCAGCAGATTTAAATAAAGGACAAATTAAAGAAAATAAAAATGGATCATTTCATGGTAAAACAAAGAGGGTAGGGTAAGGCAGAAAGAGAAGTTTATCAAACTTAGCTGTAAAACCTAAACTACCAATTTTATTTATACTATCAGCTTCACAACAGAACAAATCAAAGAAGAAAGTGTCCAGTTTTCTAAGATCACTTTCTACTAAGAGCATAAGGCGAGAGATGGAACAGATCTAACAAGAAAATTATAAACCGAAGGGAAGTCGGTTAAAATTGATATCTTTCACCGAGTAGCCTAGCTCGCACAGTGAGGACAGAGCAATTAGAACAGGACTTGAACCTCAAATCTGTAATTTTCCCTAGCATACAATAGAACAAATGAAGCCTAACAACATATTTAATCTTGATAACACAGATTCACAACATATATTTAATAAACTTTAATGAAACGGATAACAAAAGAAGATGAACTTATCACAATCTGCAAAAGATTAGGCTCCTGGCCATGCTATCACGAGAAAACAAAAGCACATCAACTCCAAGTCCAGAAACAAAGTATTTAACAATCTTTGCAAGAAATTGCTTCAATAGCCTTTTATTTCTAAGTTTCCGCCTCCTGCGATTACATTGAGAAGAAGTATTTATAGACTCAGGACAGACCCTGATCTTTTCAGAAATATCTTCTTCTCCAACCCTAAATCTTATCATCTTAAACCCTAGGACCCGGGTTTTACAATATAAAGCCATTTAAAACAAAGTCCGGATAAAACTTAACCACTCTGCAAATCAGTGCAGTCACTTGCCATAAATGGAGAAGATAGAATTCGAATGCCACTTGCATTCACCCGTAACTGTGAATAAATGTCTTCATTAATGCCCTCGGGTAATTTGGATGAATCACCACTTCTCTGACATTTCATCTCCGTAGAGCCATCCCCGAGTTGAAAATCTCTGCAAGCTATTAATTCTGCCATAAATTTTCATTAAATGCATTCATCGGCAAATTTCGGTAACTGTGTGTAGATATTTTCATTTCTCGGCCAATTCTCGACATATTCCATTATGGGCAGTAGCTTAGTCACCGTAAAGTCTCTTTGCGGCCAGATCTGTAAAAATTGGATGAAACAGCAATTCCCGGCATCTTCTCCTTCAATATGGCCGTCTTTGATTAATTTGCACTAAGCTTTACCTTTATGGCCATTTCTCCGCTATTATGTAAGTGCCAGATGGCATCCTGCATGAAAGGACAAAAGATGGATTAGTATTTTAACAATATTAAATCAAGACCTTAATTATTAAATAGAAAACCCTAATGTTTACTTGTAGTCGGCATGCTTTATTCGATACTTGTTTTGACACGTGTCACAAAATCGTGACACGTGTCCATTTCTAGTTGTTTTCCTTTCTTGGCTCTTTTCTGCCGGGTCACGAAAATACATGTGACATGTCGAAATGACATATGTCGCGATTTCGTGACATGTCACGAAATCGCGACCTTTCTCTCATGCAACTTTTCCTTCAGGCGCGAAAATCGCGACATGTCACGATTTCTCGACATGTCACGAAATCGTGACCCTTTCTCGCCTTGCAATTTTCTCCTTATGGCGGAATGTCGCGATTTCGCGACATGTCGCGAAATCGCGCTTCCTTCCTTTCTCTTTCGCCGACCCTTCCTCGCGATTTGCGACGTCATCTTCTTTCATTCCTTCTTCTTCTTGACGTCGCGATTTCGTGACATGTCGCGAAATCGCGACGTCCGTACCTCTCTGTGCCCTTCAATTGCGATTTCACGACGTCACAAAATTGCGACGTCGTGATTTCGTGACATCTCCATGCCTTAGCATTTTCCTTTTTTTGCTTCCTTTGCTTCGATTGACTTGTCGCGATTTCACAATGCGTCGTGGTCTTGAAATCGATTTGGCGTCGATGTCGATTTCGCTACCCTTTTCCTTGCTTCCTTTTCTCTCCCTCTGGGCAATGTGACATGTCGCGATTTCGCGACATGTCGCGAAATCGTGACCTTTTCATGCCTTAGTCATTTTTCTCTCTCAGTCGCAGCGAAAATGCGACATGTCGCGATTTCGTGACATGTCGCGAAATCGCGACCTCTTTCACACTTAGCATCTTTTCTCTCTCCTGCAGTCGCGAAATGCGACATGTCGCGATTTCGTGACATGTCGCGATTTCGCGACGTTCCGTATAATCTTGCCTTCTCTCTCCAAATTGTGGTTTGGGAATTTCGATCGGCTTTCTCTCTCCTAACGTGGTTCGATTTATGGGTGTGTATCGAAATTTAAAATGGAAGTGTGAGATATCGCGACATTTCAAAAATGGAAGTGTCGCGTTTCGTGTTTGACTTAGCGATTTTTGAATGTCGCGATATCGTGACATTTCCAAAAAAAGAAATGTCGCGATATCGCTCGATTTCAAAATGGAAAGTTGGTTTGTTTGTGAAACCTGTCGCGATATCGCGACATTTCCAAAAATGGAAGTGTCGCGATATCGTGACATTTCCAAAAATGGAAAGTTTTGATTTCTAATGAATTTATCTGTCTGTTTTCTGCATTTTTCTCATACCGGTGTAAGACTTTTTTTATCCATGAATGATTCTAGCATGTAAAAAGTGAAGTCTGTTAACAAAGCTAGAATGCAAGAATACTTGGATACTTTGACACAAGCAAAACTTGAAGAAGAAAGAGGCAAGTAAAAATTTGGGATTAAAACTTGAAAATCATTAAGAGGTTCCCTATTGCAAAAATGAAAGCTCAAAGTTTTCAAATGGTGGAAATTCATTTTTTATTGGGGGTGTGTTGCTTCTCAACAAATGGCGATATCTGCGGGTAAAATAGTAGCATTATTTTAGAACCCAGGACTCTAGTTTCAAAACAACATAGACCATGTATCTTGCCTTGCCACAGATATTCTTCAAAATAAATTGACTACTAATTGATAGTTGTTAAAATTTCCCAAGGACATACTAGGTTGAATTACTTAAGGAAGATTTCTGATGTGCAATTACAAGCGTATAAAACTTTCTTCAAGAATGACTTGGATCGAATGTTGAACTCTGGATTGATCAGCTTTTCTAGATTGTAAAAAGGGGGAAACCGAGTAGAGCTCTGTTTACTAGTTTAGCCTTTTACTGCCCCGACAGAGTTACCCTTTAGATTTACACGACCCAAATTTACAACTGTAAGGTAGAATCTACAACTTGGTAGAAGAAAAACATCTTTTGAAATCTTGGCTGCCTCTTTCATTATATAACTCTTTTTTTTCTTTTTTATTTTTTTTATTTTTTTATATATATATATTGGAAATAACAGAGTGCCAATTTCAACTTTCATCTCTTTCTTTTGAAATACATCAACATCTGAAAAGCCTTAGAAAGAATAACAATTTTCTTTTAATATTTCATCAATCTGGAACTGCTTCAACCTAGGCACTGATAGCCTCTATGGATACTCAAATAATTACATGAATCATAGTCCCCTCTTATAACCAACTTTTCTTGGATTCCCTGGGAGTTTCTCCAACCAAACAACATAGCAGTTTCTTTATAATTAAAACAACTGTGGCAAGCAAGACACAAAATCCAATCATCCTTCCACTGTTGTTCTGACTAAAAAAATAGTTCCACTGTTCAGTTCAAACAGACTATCTCACAATTGTGATAATGAACACTGGATCTGGACTCAGAATGAAACAATCTTTAGAAGGCTGACTTTTCATTGATGCTCAGGCAAAGGTTAAAGAATAGAATTTTAAAAGCCAAAGAACTTTGTACAGACTTCCAAGGATAAACACAGGCCTTTAAGAACAAAATAAAATAAAACTGCACAGACTTTAAAATGAAACTGTACATGCACCAAAGGGAACAAAACTGGAGGGTTATTTACAAAGGAAACAAAATAAAACTGTACAGGCATTAAAGGAAATGAAATAAAACAAGACTGCAGAGCTATTTACAAAGAAAATAAACTGCACAGACCTTAAATAAAAATAAAATACAGAACTTTAAAATAAAACAACACTACACAGACAACAAAGGAAATAGAATACATAAATGTACAGACCTGAAAGGAAATAAAACTAGGGTTATTTACAAAGGAAATAAAATAAAGATACAGAGAAAGAAATAAAAAAAAAAAAATAAAAGAATTAAAATAAAAAAAAATACGACATTTAGAATTAAACTAAACAAAAAATACGAGACATTTAGAATTAAACTAAAGCAAATAAACTAAAAACTGTACAGGCATTTAGAAGTAAACTAAAATAAAATAAAACTAAAACAACTAAAATAAATAAACTAAAAACTATAGAGCTATTTACAATGTATACACATGTTACAACTTCTTTGTGACTCAAAATATGTAGCAGATGGAAAAGCAGAGAACTAGTGCCTTAAATTTTTTTTTGACCATTTGCAAGTAAATTTAGAAAAATTACCTTTCAGGTCCTGTTGACGAAATGCACTCCAGACTATGCTTCCAAATTTTTCTGTTACCTGGGAAAAACTTGTGTTTACCGTCTTCCCTCTCTCCTTTTTTTTATTTTTTATTTTTTATATGGATCTTGTCCCACTGAAAAACAAATCTGCAACTCTTTCAATTTAAACAAATCATATAATAACAAATCATATGATAACATGTTTATGCTTCTACTTGAAGGGTTTGCAGAATTCTTTCAAAGGGACTAGAATGTAAAACCCCCAGGATCAAATACCTTAAAGCCTCTATAGACCCAGACCATCACATCTTCAGATTTATGTGACAACTCAAAGAGATCATATTTTATCCGTATGTCCTGGTTCTTGACAACTTGAACATTTTGTGGTTGTTGTACTGCTTCAATATCCAAGACTTCAATTTTTATCCCTCTAGCAGAATTCTCATAATTTGCTTTTTCACTTGAGACTTGCTTAGATTTAACCCTATCAATGTGTAATGTCCAAATGTCATTGTTGTGATTGATTAGAGCTGTAATTATTCTCACCTTCTCGGTTGCCAAATTATAATCTCTAACATCCACATCAACATGGTTTACAACCTTTTCTTTGATATTATGTTCAGTAGTTACAGGCTTATATTGAGACTCTTCACCTATTCCAAGTTGGTTGACCACATTCACATTTACTATCTTTTCCTCCTCTTCTTGAAATTCAATAGGTGGTCCAGAGTAAGCTTCAATCAAGTTATCTTTTTGTTCAACAATCGGGCCAGTTCATGGAGGGTGATGTCGACTTCAATTTCCTTCATATCCTCAATGATGTTATCCTTCTCCTCAGTTACTTCTGCATAGTGATATTGAATCCCACTTTCATCATCCTCTGATGAGGAAGGATCATTATTAGGTTCTGGACTCTCACATCTCAAATTATAACTGTCCCTTTTGAATTGTTGAAAATCTTGCATTTCATCCATAGGAGTCTCTACAAGACTTTCTGACTCTTCGAGAAAAGTGAAAGAACCTGAAACCCTGGTTGTACTATTTTTGGATGAACCAAAAATATCAATATTTCTTTGGTTCCTAGGAAAATTTAACTCACCAGGAAAAACTTCAGATTTGGGTAATGCTAGATCACAAATGTTTACTTCAAGCACTTCCACTTTGAACTTGTCAGAACCTTTCTCTATATTTTGCACATGCTGAGTGGATGTTACAGTTAACGGAGTCTCCTTGGGTAGAGCATGACATGTTGGTACTAACTCATGATGTGGAATGGGATCCGAAATAGGCATGTTCTGTGTAACATAGGATATCAAAGGACTGCTCAGAATTTGAGGTCCTAACTTGTCTTTCAAGAATTAAAGCCTCTTTATAAGCTCCTGGCAGGGTTGTGATATTGATGTCTCTCTTGAGGAAAATAGAGGTCACTGAATCCAATGCATTCTTATAGATTTCTAAGGCCAGATTTGCATTTGGGATGTAATGACCAGTCATTCTACCGTAAGCTCTTTGGAACCTCATATTGAATGACCTGACAGTTTCTCCCGACTCTCTCTTGATGTTGGAAAATTGTTGGTATAACACACTGGGGTCTATCACTTCCCCAAATTGTGATATAAAAACTTTCTCTAGGTCATTCCAACTGGTAACAGAATTGCTAGTGAGATTTAGAAACCAGTCATAAGCTCCTTCCTGGAGAGTGAACGGGAACAATCTGCAGGCAACATCCTCATGCTGTATATTTAATAATTTCAAAGCATTCTTGAATGCTAGCAGATGTTCCTCTGTTGTCCTTGTCCCATCATGTTTATATCTGGGGAGATATCTTTTCGGATTTCTGGGCAGGTCATGGGCTATACCCGAAATATTCAAAGCAGTGGCACCTAACCAGCTTGCCATTTTTAAATGTTGGTGTTAAGTTCTACTGTTCAGGCAAAACTCAAACAACAAAATTTTAAAGGCTGAGGAGGAAGGAAAATTGGCTACCAGACCTTGGATAAAATACAGCATTTGTCAAGTACCACATACAGTCAGATTTCTCAACTCAAGCACACTAAGAATGCAAGTTCAGCCCTCCTTCTAGCGCCATTTTTAAATGTTGGTCCGACTTTCATACACACCCTGTGAAGAAGGAGCATGAAACTCTGATAACACTTATACGGGATAAATCCCACTCACTTTAGGATCTAGCTGGTTATCCAAGGTGTGAGTTACAGAGTCGGGTCGAATGTCAATTCACTCTTTTTCGCTTCTAGAATAGTCTTCAATATGGACTGTCTGTTACCTTACAACGGGCTCTGAACTTGCTCAATAGTGTTTAGGAGTTGTCACTTGTTGACAATCAGATTTAAAGTTAATTCTTTGATCTAGCTCTTATGGGTCGAGAGATTTAAATAAAAGACAAATTAAAGAAAATAAAAATGGATCATTTCACGGTAAAACAAAGAGGGTAGGGTAAGGCAGAAAGAGAAGTTTATCAAACTTAGCTGTAAAACCAAACTACCAATTTTATTTATACTATCAACTTCACAACAGAACAAATCAAAGAAGAAAGTGTCCAGTTTTCTAAGATCACTTTCTACTAAGAGCATAAGGCGAGAGATGGAACAGATCTAACAAGAAAATTATAAACCGAAGGGAAGTCGGTTAAAATTGATATCTTTCACCAGTAGCCTAGCTCGCACAGTGAGGACAGAGCAATTAGAACAGACCTGAACCTCAAATCTATAATTTTCCCTAGCATACAATAGAACAAATGAAGCCTAACAACATATTTAATCTTGATAACACAGATTCACAACATATATTTAATAAACTTTAAAGAAACGGATAACAAAAGAAGATGAACTTATCACAATCTGCAAAATATTAGGCTCCTGGCCATGCTATCACAGAAAACAAAAGCACATCAACTCCAAGTCCAGAAACAAAGTATTTAACAATCTTTGCAAGAAATTGCTTCAATAGCCTTTTATTTCTAAGTTTCCGCCTCCTGCGATTACATTGAGAAGAAGTATTTATAGACTCAGGACAGACCCTGATCTTTTCAGAAATATCTTCTTCTCCAACCCTAAATCTTATCATCTTAAACCCTAGGACCCGGGTTTTACAATATAAAGCCATTTAAAACAAAGTCCGGATAAAACTTAACCACTCTGCAAATCAGTGCAGTCACTTGCCATAAATGGAGAAGATAGAATTCGAATGCCACTTGCATTCACCCGCAACTGTGAATAAATGTCTTCATTAATGCCCTCGGGTAATTTGGATGAATCACCACTTCTCTGACATTTCATCTCCGTAGAGCCATCCCCGAGTTGAAAATCTCTGCAAGCTATTAATTCTGCCATAAATTTTCATTAAATGCATTCATCGGAAAATTTCGGTAATCGAGTGTAGATATTTTCATTTTTCGGCCAATTCTCGACATACTCCATTAAATGGGCAGCTGCTTAGTCACCGTAAAGTCTCTTTGCGGCCAGATCTGTAAAAATTGGATGAAACAGCAATTCTCGGCATCTTCTCCTTCAATATGGCCGTCTTTGATTAATTTGCACTAAGCTTTACCTTTATGGCCATTTCTCCGCTATCATGTAAGTGCCAGATGGCTTCCTGCATGAAAGGACAAAAGATGGATTAGTATTTTAAAAATATTAAATCAAAACCTTAATTATTAAATAGAAGCCCTAAGGTTCAGTATACGCGACATGCTTTGTTCTACTGTTTTGACACGTGTCACAAAATCGCGACACGTGTCCATTTCTAGTTGTCTTCCTTTCTTGGGCTCTTTTTCTGCCAGGGTCGCGAAAATGCGACATGTCACGATTTCGCGACATGTCGCGAAATCGCGACCAGTTCTCCCCTTTCAGCACTTCTCTTCCACATGGCCGCGAAAACGTGACATGTCACGATTTCGCGACATGTCGCGAAATCGCGACCAGTTCTCCCCTTTTAGCACTTCTCTTCCACATGGCCGCGAAAATGCGACATGTCGCGATTTCGCGACATGTCGCGAAATCGTGACCTTTCTCTCATTGGCACTTCTTCGGCATTGTTCTTTTCCCTTCTTTTCTCCTTATTGTGCGAAATGCACATGTCGCGATTTCGTGACATGTCGCGAAATCGCGACCTTTCATGCCTTGTGTTTTCCTTTGCTTGCTTTTGGTTCTCTTTTTGCTTAGCTGCGACCATGCAGCCTCCCTTTGTGGATTCTTCCATTTCTCATCATATCGCGACGTCCCGAAGTCGCGATATCACGATGCTTTTGGGACTTAGGGCCTTGGTGCATTTCTTGTCGTAATTTCGTGACGTCCCGAAGGCGTCGTGATATCACGACGCTTTCGAGACTTAGGGCCTTTCTGCCAAACACGTCACGATTTCGTGACGAAATTTTGCTTAGTCAACTTTTCTTGCAATTTGGTTTTCTTTGTCTTGCTTGCTTTGACTTGGACTTGTCGCGATTTCGCGACATGTCATGAAATCGCGACGGTCCGTACGCTTTCGAGCCCTTCGTGAAAAATGTCACGATTTCGTGACGTCGCGAAATCGTGATGTCGTGATTTCGCGACATCTTTGTGCCTTAGCCATTTTTTGATTTCACTTTGTTCTTTGCTTCCTTTGCTTCGACTTGGACTTGTCGCGATTTCGTGACATGTCACGAAATCGCGATAGTCCGTACGTCTCGGGCCTCTTCGCCAAAAAATATCGCGATTTCGCTACCCTTTTTGCTTGCTTCCTTTTCTCTCTCTTTGTGGTGCGAAAACGTGACATGTCGTGATTTCGCGACATTCCATGCCTTAGTCATTTTTCTCTCTCAGTCGCAGCGAAAATGCGACATGTCGCGATTTATCGCGACCTCTTTCACACTTAGCATCCTTTTCACTCCTACATTCACAAAAATGCGACATGTCACGATTTCACGACATGTCGTGATTTCGCTACGTTCCATACAATCTTGCCTTCTCTCTCCAAATTTGTCGTGATTTTGCGACGTTCCGTACGATCGGGATTTCTCTCTCCTAACCGATAGCGATTTCGCGACATTTTCAAAAATGGAAGTGTTGCGATATCGCGACATTTCCAAAAATGGAAAGTGTCGTGATTTCGCTACGTTTTTCTGACTTAGCCGATTTTCTTGAATCTGTCGCGATATCGCGACATTTCCAAAAATGGAAGTGTCGCGATATCGCGACATTTCCAAAAATGGAAGTGTCGCGATATCGCGACATTTCCAAAAATGGAAAGTGTCGCGATTTCGCTACGTTTTTCTGACTTAGCCGATTTTCTTGAAACCTGTCGCGATATCGCGACATTTCCAAAAATGGAAGTGTCGCGATATCGCGACTCTTCCAAAAAAGGAAAGTTTTGATTTCTAATGAATTTATCTGTCTGTTTTCTGCATTTTTCTCATACCGGTGTAAGACTTTTTTTATCCATGAATGATTCTAGCATGTAAAAAGTGAAGTCTGAGATAACAAAGCCAGAATGCAAGAAAACTTGGATGCTTTGACACAGGCAAAACTTGAAGAAGAAAGAGGCAAGTAAAAATCTGGGATTAAAACTGAAAATCATCAAGAGGGTCCCTACTGCAAAAATGAAAGCTCAAAGTTTTCAAAGGGTGGAAATTCATTTTTCAGTGGGGGTGTGTTGCTTCTCAACAACCCCCATTGTGCATTATGTTTGATGCACTGTGATTGGCTTGGCTAGGGGGAGTAGTAGAAACTGCCCCCCTATTATGGCATGGATTTTTATGCAATGCCAATGTCTTGATGATATGAAATGAGCGAATATGAAACATTAGATGGAGCCATAGTTTGCATAGATTGATTTAGATATTCATGTTTCTTTGTTACAACACTGATCATTCCCACAAACTCTTAGTGAGGTAGGTTAATATGCACCTGATTAGGTTGCTTGACTTGATTGGCAGGTGTTGTGTTTGCTTCGTGTGTAGGCAAGGGGTCTTAGAAGACTCATATCTAAAGTTATTGCCTCTCTATCATATCCTGTACTAAATCTCTAAAGGGATGACATGTCTGGATGTCATGACCCCTTTGTTGATGGTAAACACAATATAAATTTTCCCTGTGCACATTTGAACTACGCTTATTAGGTTTCAATGGATGGATATCAGGAAGATTTATTTTTCATGCTTCATATAATCGATTAAATATTGATGCTAATGTCACTGGAAAATCAACATATTGCTATTTTGGTCAACATTATTGGCCTTGTATCTAATTTTGTGGTGTATTATTTTAGGCCAAAGGAGGTTGAGCTTGGTAATTATGTTGCACTGGTAGTTGTGATGGTGGAGCCTGGTTTGAGGATTCAGGGATACTCAAAACATCTTGATTGAATGGGATCGCCTTTTATTGCATGTTGACACCTGTAATATTCTTGTTTGGAAATTCCTTTTTGTGGAGTTGAATATCACCCTCCTAGAACTTTATGTTCTCAATGACCTTGGCCTGTACTAAGGCCTCCTCAAATGTTTGAAACTGTTACAATTGCATGAGAAGCAAGATTTATTTTGAACTTCTCGTAAAAATCTGAATGAGCTTTGTTGTGGGTAGGGTGAAAGATAATTTTAACATCACCTTCCTCCACTTATTGTCATATTCTACAATTGGCTTGTCATCAAGTTGGTGAAGGCTAGTCAAGTCGGTCAAGTTTATTATTTTCTTAGCACTAGAGACAAAACTTTGCAGGAATAGCTTGACCAATTGCTCAAAGTTGTCTATGCTATGGCATGGTAGATGATTATACCATTCCAAAGCATCCCCAACTTATTTTGTAAGGAAGGCTCTCAACATCAAGGGGTCATCTTGAAAATGAAAGCACATATTGATGAAGATTGTCATGTGCTCTTGGGCATCTTCATCATGTTTTAACTTTTCAAAAATAGGCATATTGAAATTCAATGGGTATGTCAGTGATGACATTGATGGATGCAAAGGCTGATTGTTAAGTTGCTTTAGTGTGGGTTTTTGATGAACCAGACTTTGATATTATTTTTCTAATGAATTTACCCGATCAACTAGCACTTTGTATGCTCTTGGAAAAATGATATGATCTTCCTATTATCACCCTTGATTAGGTAGAGGAGGCCACTTTTGATTTTGAGGTGGATGATAAGTATAATCATTAGGTACCTCATCATAATTGGATTTAGGGTATGTATCTATTTGATCCTGATGTTCTCATTGGGACTCTTCATATGATTCTTCCTCATGTTGATCTTAGTACTATTGAGGAGTATGGGGCTCTTGATGATAAAAAGACAATGGCCTTTGATGTTGAACGTAATTTTGTCATGGCTGAGGGGGAAGATTTTGGTACTGTACTGGTCATCTTTTACATTATTGCATCCTTTGGGTGCTAGGTGTAAGCACCACTTCACGCAATGCATTTTGCACTTGCTCTTGTTGTATCTTTTGTTGTTATTGCATCTTTTATTAATACAAACTTTATAGGTGTGCTCATTGTGAGTCCACCTATTGTTGATTTAATTTTTTTGATCCAACTGGAGTTGATACGTATGTTGTTGTTTGTTAAGATTTGGCCTAAGTGCCTGATGAGTATGATTTTATTGCTTAGTTGTATGGGGTTTTTGCACCCTTGTATTTGAAATACGAATGGGTTTATCATGTATTTCCTTCTGAGTAGGATCTATTTCTTGTTTTCCATGCTCTCTAAAGGTTGCATTGACCTGATACTCTAGTTTATGAATGGGCTCTATATAGTTTGACGATGTAGATATGCAACGTGGTTGCACCAAGTACTCTTCACGAGGAGTAGGAGGATGACTTGGATCCTCTTCCTAATTTATGAGGAATGACTCATATTCAGCCTTAGATGCAAGCTCTATATATTCAGATTGCACAGAAACACAAAATGCACCTATAGAATGCTCTCTATGAGGAGTAGGGGGGTGACTTGCTCGATCAAACAAGGTGGTTTTCTCATCCAAGCCAGGCCACAGTGTATGCTCATGTTCATTTTTTGATTGATGTATAGAGAAAGCAAGGATGTGAACCTATGAAATTAACCTACTAGGCCCCTCAGTGGATTGATTATTCCTTATATAGAATTCTATCAAAGTGTTCCAGTCAAGAAGGTTTCCTAGAGGACCTGTGGGTGCCTTCCTAATAGGGATATCTCGAAGGTTTGACCTCCTATGGATGGTATTGATGTTATAATAAAACCTGATATGCCATTCAGGTATGGCCATATCCTCTATACTAATTTGGAGATGTTCTATGGTTATGGAGCTTGAGTCCCTCTCTAAATTAGAGGTCTTATTCACCATAGGAGGTCCCCCGACCATTTATTTAGAAAATGTTTTGACTTCCAAAAAAAATTGTGGGTGTTATATACCAAAATTATTAGTGTGACAAACTGATCACAATGGGCTAGGACTCAAAAAGTGTTATTTGGGTCAAAATTTGTATATTTGCAATATTTGGCCAATCAGGGCTCGTGGAAAATGACTAATTTTAGGAAAATGAGGGGCCAGGACTCAAAAATGCTATGAGAGGTGAAAAAGGGGCTAACTAAGACAACAAAATAAATTTGGAAATTTTTAGGATTGCCTAGGGCCTTTTATGACTATTTTAGTGCAATTTTTCCTATTTTTGGCTTAAAAATAGAGTAATCATAAAACCAACATAACTTTTTTGTTATAGCTCTGATTTGCATGATTTTTGATTCACTAGATGCATAATAAAAAATTAGGGTTTTTTTTTATATCGAGGATCTTATGTTTATTACATGAATAATAAAGAAACACATAAAGTAGGGTTTGGTCCTAGATCAAGGATCTTATGTTGATTATATCTTTTAAATTTTGTTTGTGTTTCCTAAAACTTATTTTGTGTGTTTTGATTTGTTGATAATACAATCTAACTCTTATTGTGTTTTTCAAAATTTGATGTTATACTCAATTTATTTAAAGGTTTTCACCTATATACTCACACACGCCAGAATATGGGGATGAAATCCATACTTGACGAGGTAGCATAGGTACTACAAACCCTCACCCAACACACCATAGTTAGCTATACACCCTCCGGAGAGGAGTGCGTGTGATTTTATATGGATATGATAGTTCTTGGGTTGGTCTTGGCTATAAATAGGTCCTGATGAGACAATTGTAGACAAGCCAATCGAGTGGTAATAACTTCCATCGTTGGTATTGATCAACGGGTTGGATGTGAAAGCCCAATGCCACTGATGTTTACTTTGGATCATGGTGTGTGTGTGTGTGTGTTATTTTTAATTTGCATGAAATAAATATGCATCAAGAAGTATTCAAATTATTTTTATCTATATGCTTAGAAATTACGTTTTATATTTCATATAATGTACAATTAAATGCTATTTAATTTTAGAGAATGCAAATACAAATTTAATCATAAAAATAGCTTTTGATCAGGCCTCAAGCAAGCATACCTAAAAAAATAGGTTAAACAATGGTTGATGTTATGTATAGTAGGCAACAGACTCGACTGCTATACTAAATAGTAGTAAAGAATCTTAGATACTAAATTTTAGGGTGGCTAATAGCATAAGTCATTGTTCCTAGCAGCAGGTAGAAATATAGAAAATGCAAAGAAGACCACTTACCATGGAATCCTTATCTGATGAAGAAACAAGTCATTTACTGTTTTAACTGTGTTTTTCTTCGGTTGCTATCAATCAAAGTAGCTACAATGCTAGATGTTGACTCCGTCCATGACTAGGACTACTAGCCATTGTCGCTCAGAGAATCTATGCTTGCAATAATAAAAATACAAAAACATTAGCAAATAATGCAAAAATAGGGTCGGTTCAGTCATGATCACCACTTGAAGAGTGCTAAAAGTCTATCTAAGAAATATGTATTCAAATTAGCAAGATGCATCAAATAACCAAAAGTAAAAAAAATAAAATGAAAAGAAGGTACCCATATTTATTAATATTCATGAAATTCTCTTTACAAATAGGTTACAAGAACATCCCTCTTAGGGATTGACCATCGTGATACACATTATAATCCATAACTCATGTGGTAGATGCCTTCAATAGACTCTTAGGATCTTCTCAAACTTGTTTATAGGAGGGATTATCTTTGGAACCTCTACTTTGTGATGCTCTTGAAGATGAAATGCTCCTAATGAGGCTTGAACCTACACATAAGGAAATCACAAAGCATTAATAGTAAAGCTTAGCCTCTCAAGATGAGGCCATTTTATGATGATTGTAAAATATAAAGGAAATGCATAAAAGAACAATAAAATTATTATAAAGACTAAAAGAAAAGCATGAAATAATATTGAAAAGCATGTAATCTATGATAAACAAGCAATTGCAATACAAAGAAAATGAAATCTATGGCTAAAATGTAGGAAATGACCAATCAAACCCTAGCCACTGTCACCTAGAGCAACTAGATCTGCTAGCCGCTATAAAATTTAGTGGCTAAGCCTATGGGCCACTATCGAAAATAGCGATCATGAAAGAAGGATTCTACCCTCTAAATATTTTGCATGAAAGTGATCAATTCTACTACAAAATTGATGTTCAAGGGTTGCTTGTGCCTTGGCGCATGGTTTTACGATGGAATTGACATTGATACGTTCAAATTTATGTCTTGAAAAGTGGGTTGTTATCTTCAAAATTTGGCATCCTCCATTGGTGGAAAAGCATATGGCATTGTGCAATTGTACAAAGATTCACTATACCTAAGAGGGATGTTGATTATCTCTTCAAACTGGAAGAGCTTTGCTATGTGATTGACACATCAATTTCTCCAGGATTTGCTCTTCAAAATTGGGGTCTTAAATAAACTCCCAAAATTCTTGCTCTAGCTTCATGGAGAAGCCAAGAAAAAGAATTGGTTATGCCCAGGTAGTTGAGATGAGCCTTCTAGAAGCTTCTATTCACCCAACTGATCAAGAATATGTTATGCTTTCAAATAGATTTTGCTTAGCTTGGGGCCAAGTTAGTTATAGTGCTAGCTGCTATCGACCAATGTGGCTAGGGAGTTAGTCGCTATCATCATCAGTGGCTAGGGAGCTATCCACTATTGCCATTAGTGGCTAGGGAGCTAGCTACTATCATCATTAGCATATAGGGAGCTAGCCGCTATCACCGTCAATGACTAAGACTGATTAGGACTAGATTTCTCCAGATGAGTGGTTAGAACCACTACTAAGTTTTGGAAAGGTCCAAAATCATTCATATGACCTAAAGAGGTTCCCATATGAGTATTATCCTAAACATGACATGTTCTAGGTGTCTACATATTCCATATAAAAAGTTATGGGTCTTGGATTTGTTTTTCTAATGGACCTCAAAAATATAAAAACTATATCCCCAAACATTTTAAAGATGTGATAGCCAATTCTAACCTACTACTTAGTGGGTTACGATTCACTGGTGCACTTCGATCCTATTTCACCACTTTGGCTCCTTTGATTTGCCTAATAATTGATACTTTATTTTCATGTTTGTTTTAAGGAATATAAATAGATTAAAAGAGGTTCCACATGGGATGAAAAAATACCATGTTGGATTCCATGTCAACCGAGGTCTCCAAATTCTCTAAAAGTGCTAAAAGTGTCCTCTATGAGGTTAAAACCCAAGTCTTTATCTGCCTAATATCCTTGGTCTAGACAAGGCTTCAAGGTGTTCGTTTGGGCATCAAGAGTAAGAAAACACTAATAGCCTCAATCCAAGAGTGCAAAATTCAAAAAGCAAAGATGACAAGGCTTGATCCTATGCTGCACTATCTCTAAACACCTTATGAACCTCACATAATTGTCTACATGCAACAACGGTGATAAATATAGCCATGATTATTTAGATATTGTGTGTTGAGTCATTCTCCATGAACAAAATATTTTTCTATCAAGATATGAGCATGGAACCACCATCATCTATGATCTAGTGTTTGTCATGTTGACCATTATACCATGCATTCAACTGACAATCAAAACCTTTGAAAAAATGCTTGACCCAATTTTCTATTATAAATGCTAAAAAACAAATCATGTAGGGATTTGGACCTTGGAATTATTTATGTCCTTACTTTCTTTTGCATAACATTTTACCTCTCCAATACTATAAAAAATGATAATGTTTTTCTTAAAAAATTTACCATAGCATTCCAAAGAGAGCCATCAACTCAAAAGTACATGAGCTTGTGCGTGCATGCCAATTTTGAAAGGAACCAAAAAAAATGAATTTAAATTTAGTTTGGAACCTTTTATCTCCTTGAAATCTACCATATATTTAAGAGTAAATAAAAATTCAAACCTTTAGATGAAGAATCAAAAGAGCTTTGATAACAACAAAGCACAAAGAAAATTTGGCAAAAAAAAATAGAATTTTTAAAATTTTTGATAGATAGAGGATATCCTCTTGGATTCTTATGCAGAAATGGCTTATGATGCTTTGAGAAGTATGCCATCCTAAAATTTAGAAGAAGTATTTGAGGCTCCAAAATTTTTTTTGTGTGGCCAAGCAATGCTACTTAATACCTACTCTAATACCATGTTGGAATTCAAAATATTTTCTAGAAATGAATAGAAGTAAATACATCCATCAAAGCTTACACATAAAGCATAAAAGGATGAAAGAAAGGAAAAATAACACAAAATATAGGCACCATAAATAATCACTATATTATCTAAGGATAAGAATCGTAATACTCTAATTCAATGGATGGACTAGATGGGGGGTATTTATACCAATACCTATTCTCCAAATTACAAAAGGATGTTTAATCTAAACTAATATAACAAGAGGGATTTAAGGTTAATTACAAGTTTATAATATGGGTTTAATTTTATCAAGGTTAACAACGAACTATAGGGTATACATAATAAAATATTACAATAAACTAAATAAATTGTACAAAGGTTGCTCTTAGGCTATCCAAGATTACATGATACAATTTTGGCCTTGGTCATAAATTAGATTATACTTTCAACAAATTATTTATTAGTACTGATTTATTCCTTTATATTCTATAGAAATAAGAGCAAATCATCCATAAACTTAGAACTTATGGTAGATTTTCTATTAGGAAATCTCAAGCCCATCAAGATCTCTTCATAGTGTGATTTTTTATAATATAACCCTAGGCATTAGTAGTGGTCACATACAAAGAGGGATAAGGGGCATCCTTTTATATAATATCTACATAATAGGAAACTAATGTAGAGGATATCATTTACCTGAAATTGTATAAAAGCATCATGAAATGGTTATAAAGCCCTTCCAAAAAAACCTAGCTAGTGGGACACTTTGAGGATGAAATTCCATGTAATTCTATAATATGATTTATCAAAGTCACATTTTTATAAGAAAAATCATCTTGTTTAGACTCTCAATCCTAAGGAGAGGAATCCCAAGCAAGTATTTTATTATCAAGAATATATCGGATCTTGATGAAACTAATTTATTCCATACTAGTAATGTTTTGTACAAGTTTAAGACATATTTCAAGTGCCTTGGCTATGATTTTATATACCACATTGAGAGTTATAGGGTTCCACTAAGAGATGGTGTCCCTATTATAGTATTTGAGGATTAGATTTATTAGATATTTAATTAATGAAACACCTAAGAGACCATTTTGTCAAAGCATCTTTGCACATCAAATGGAGTCATTCCCTAGCATTGATCAAAATGTTTGATAGAATTTCATTGGTAGACCATCCATACCAAGGGCCTTATCCTTTTTCATTTTCCATAGGGCTTATTTAAGGTCTTCCATAGACATCTCTTTATCCAATGATTTAACCAACGTGGGGAATAAAATATTAAGAATGCATTCTCTATGTCAGACAATAAGCATGGGATATAAATTATTCAATGGCTATTATAAAAATGAGAGTAAAATGTAACAACTATATAATTATAATTATTAAGGAAAATGCCATCACACAATATTATTCCAAAGATCTTTTTTTCTAGGACTTTGTGACATAGATAGTTGAAAAATTCAATTCTTTATCCCCATGTTTTAATCAGGTCAATCTTGAGTAGATGGTCTTATAGGCATCAGATTTGTGTAAGTTATTTTCAACTTCACTTAAGGAATGTTGAATATTGAGGGAGTTAAAACCATCAAATATATAAAATTAGTGACTTTAGTTTACCATTTTTTTTTGTGCTTGATGATGTCATATCACCATAATTCTATAATTATAAAGGAATGAAACAAAATTTTTTATGGTAGTTTCATATCAAAGAGACTAGCCAACCGAGTCAAAAGGATGAGGAGAATAATTATACACTTGATCTAAGAGACTAATACATCTTTGAAATTCAAGGTTAGAAATATTAAACTCAAGGAAAATATCAAGGACATTATCAAATAGGGGTAACTAGAAAAATGAGAATAAAATTGACAAATGATATAAAAGAATAAAGTAGGGGATGATTGACACCATATGTTTATCACATAATTTTTGAATTAAGGATTTTCTCATTGACATCCTATCCAAATAACTAGTTCTTATATCATGACCATAATAGTCATTACACCATGTGAACCATTTTGAGAAAGTCTATCAAAGATTGATTGAAGAGGATAAATATACTAAGATAATTTCAATAGAATAACCATCTAATAAATTTCTAATTACTAAGGAGTTTATTACAATGCTAACTTCTATCCCCAAAATTTTCCTCTATGTTAATGTCACCAAAAATAATCCCTTGGGCTACAATCATGAAATAACCATCCATTTCTACAATGCTATATATTTGACTTAATCATTAGGAGCATAAATAAAGTAGAATCCAAGAAGTCAATTATTCTACAAAATTGTAGTCCAAAAATAATGATTCCAAGTGTCTTGCCTAGAATCTATAAATCATATGATAAGAGGAAGGAGGGCAAGAAAAACCTCTCATTTCTTGGTTCATGTTGATTGAAGTTACAATACTTTCCAAAAACATTCCAAAAAATGCATCCACCAAAATCATATACATAAAAGAAGTGAAGAGAGAGGGAGAGAGATGTTAGGATTAAATAAAAAAACATAAGCAATAATTAAATGCAGAAATAAAACACAGAAGAACAAGGCAATACACAAGAGACACATATTTAATGTGGTTCACCCAATGTGGGCTACATCCATGGAGAAAATAACTAGGCATTTTATTCCATCCATAAAACCCCTCTATACACAGTTGTGCACTAAACATTACAATCAGCCACCATACAACATCCTCTTATAAAAGTGCATTACAATTTTAGGGCAAAAACCTACCTAAAATCTACCGTTCGATCTGTGACCTAATAACAAATGGTCCAAATTTACATAGAGGAAAAAACATCTATTTTTGGCTTTGGGGGTGTCCCCATTGGACCCCCTAACAGACACTAGTGGGGGGACTAATGCCCCCCTACACCCCCCTCTTTTGTGTGGGTGCCTATGGGCACCTGATATTTTACATTTTATTCACACTTCTATATATATGATCAATCATTGGATTAACTTACAATAATACAAATAATGTTAAATTACACCTTTTAATCAAGGTTATCCATAAATTTGGAATAACCAATATCACAAAGGGTGAAATATGAAAGATACCCTTAGGCTTACATTAACATGTTTTTAGGTTTACATAAATAATGTCAAAGGATTTACATTAAAAATGACCATATGCTTACATATATACTTTCCCATAGTAAACATTAATAGTGCTAAAAAAATATTTCTTCCATAGATTTTACCTTGGCCTAACAAGATCAAATTACACATATTTTAACACCCCCCATTATATGCACTAAAGGTCCAAGAAGAGGAGGAATTAGAGGTGCTCTAGTGGGTGTTTGGTTTACCATATTCATCATTAGAAAGCTTGTGTCTAGCTCTCAAGAATTTTATCTCAATCTTCTTCAATCTTGTTATGCAATTTTTGATGGCGTTCTTCCATTTTATAATATTCACAAGTATTTGAATAATATGCAGGAAAACTATAATATAAAATTCTACAATAACTCAAAAATATACCATTAATGGATGCTCATGAAAATAGTACAATGTATTATAATGGAGGATATGAACACTCTATAATTTTGATGAAAATACTACATTGCACTCTAACTATAAATCACTATAGTAACTTCAATATCTCTCTCTCATTCTCTATCTCAAAGTATATATATATATATATATATATATATATATATATATATATATATATATATATATATATATATATATATATATATATATAGAAGATATGTGCCTTGCCCTTTACTCAACCTATGAATCTTCATCTACCTATCCTATGACTCATGTACATGTGGACTACATGTACATTTATATCATTTCACTTTCTAACACTTGTGCATTTATTACTTGTTTGAAGTAACTACTCAAACCTTAATATAAGATAGAATCCTATTATAATAATGTACCCAAGGTGATACATTGGCATGTACCAAATAATGTAATATACTCTAACACCTCCCTATATTACATTATTTGGGTATTGAAGACTTTAGTCTTCAATATGGATCTTCATATTTCAAATATTCTTCAACTTGATTAGGTCCTTCTTCTTTAGTTTGTATATGGTCAAGTAGTCCATAGTTCTATCGATATCTCATATTTTTAATTTTTAATATTTTGTTCCCTCGTTTGCTCTTATGATGTATAGGTTCTTGATTTTTTGCAATTTGTTCCTCAAAAATGCATTAGTATTGTTTTGAAATACAAAAATATCTTGTGAAGTCTCAATTGAGTCTAGAGTATACATATTTCTATGGATTGATCTAGTAGCTTCTATCTCATTTTGATTTATGATGAGATACATATTGAATCCATTTAAGTATCTAAAATAAACCATCCTTTTGCTCTCCACTAGCTTGGTTATTGAAATAACATTACATGTTAATCCAGGAACATACATTACATTATGTAACAATTTTTTTGGAAATGATTTACTAGGTGTTACAATTTTCAACCTATAATCATTAGTGATTTCAAGACAATAAAACCACTGTAAGTTTCCTGTCATGTGATGACTGGCACCAGAATCAATATACCAAATGTTCTTTTCAATTTGGCTTGTAGAATTGTTTGTGCTAGAACTAATTTTACATATTTGATGTGGTATATTGTATGTATCTTGATATTGAATCCTTTTATAGTGTGCCTTGTGATGATATGTCCCTATATCCATTTAATAAATTGTAGTATTTCTTATGTCTTTCAATCCTTTTAAATTTTGGATTCTGACCTTCAACCTTTGTATTATATGATTAATCAATAGAACTCTTTGTAGTAGTCTACCTTATGACTCCCAAGTTAAGAATATGATCAAATACTACCTTTCAATTCTTCAACCTTTTGAGGTATGTTTTATAATTTCTTATTTGTGATATTTCAAATTTCTTGATAGTTTTCCTTTTAGCCCCCTAGTATTTGATAATATCATTTCAATTCTTGAGTTTTGTGGAAGACCTTGTCTTTACTGAACATTTTGAACTTGATAAAATCTTGTCTAATATCAAGTTTTGTAGAATCCCTTATATCTCCCTAGTGTTTGAGTGAACTATAGTCTTGATAAAGTGCTTACCTTTCTTTAAATTCCTTGAGTTGAATCCCTAAAGTTCAACTACTATATTTTACCTTATTTCTCCTTATTGATATATGCACTTTTAATTTGATGAAATTCTCTAACTTCAAGACTCTATAGTTGGATTCCTTTTGTCCCCTTTAATGTGAATATGAGACAAGTATGAGCAATAATTTCCAACTCTTTTAATCAATGCTATGAAGAGCTTCTTTCAATTCTCTAAATTTCAATGGTTTAATTTTCTAAATTCCAATAATCTAAGGTTTGATGTAGTACTCCTTATATCTCCCTAATTTTAGAACTTTAGAAAATAGTAATATTTGCAAAAGAGTAATACTTTAGTTTTTCCAAAGTATAAAACCTTATCACTATATAATTAATTGCAAATATTATGATGTTTGTATCTCAACTAGTGCACTTTTGAAATGTCACTTAAGGAAATAAACTCCTTATTTATGTTTGCTTTCTAGTTCACTAAGGTTGGTATTTTCTTATATCTCCAATGCAAATAATAAATAAATTCAACCTTATAATAAAACACCTTATAACTCCTTATACTTAAAGAAAGAAAATATGAAATTATGTAGAATTATACCTTCTTTCAAATGTTGTATGCTGCAATATGATTGGCTCTTGATTCGATTCTTTATCCAAGCCTGGGTGCTAAATTCATTGGCATCCTATGTATAACAGTGAGTAGTTAATGCTCAATGTTCACTGCACACCTTTTATGATGATCTTCCTCTTTCCTTTAGTGCAATCTAACCTCTCGATTCTAGAGATATACACACTCTATCTCATCCTTAGCTATTAATACCTTACATATCCATTTAAAGTGGATACCAAGTGGCACATTCTTGCTTATAAGTTAGGTGGATTTGAAACATCTCACTAGCTTGGGTGCTCTTCTACCTAAGCACAAGCATTATGAAGAAATGTCAAAACTTGTTCTTCTATTGTGCCAAGTGGCACTAAATCCCTTATGTTGCTATGGCAAGTGGAAGATCATCCCTTACATGGAATAAAATAACTCAATGTATCTTTTAATACTGATGCTTATCCTTGGTCCAATGCCTATTATTTCTAACTTCATTCATAGGTTTTATTAGCTTCTTTGTAACAACAAGGTGTGCTCTTCTTTCTTCAATGTACGTGACTTCAATGGTCATGGTGGTTGATCCAAGTTTCTTCTTGGGTAACTAATGGATTTGTTCTCCTTTGCACCTTGTATTTGCTAGTTTTTTCCAACTCATCTCCTTCTTGCTATAGGTTCATTTGCTTTGATGGGTGTCTTCACTATGGCACCATGTTCATGAGATTGTGGCATCGAGTATTGTGTCCTTTGACACCTTGAGGGTAATGGTATTGATCCTTTATTGATGGCTCTACATCCTTAGCACTGTAATGTGTGCTTTGACCTGCTTAATATTGCCACTTATGTGCTATAATACAACACTTTGCTAGTGTCTTTAGACACTCACCCTTTGTCTTCCTTTGCTATGATGTAGAAGACAAGTATGAATCTATTAACCTTGTGTCAAATCTACACTTGGTTTTGAGAATTTCTTAGTCTCTTTTGTATCTTCTTTGTTGACTTGATATGGTAACTTTCTTCTCCAATATTTGGAGGTTATGTTACTCCTTTTAGTGGCATCTCTATGCCACAATATGCTGTAGATTTATTGCACTCAAATAGTGCCTTTTGACACTTCACTTCTACTTTGATCTGTACACTTAATATTCCTTTTTATCTTAAGACTCAATGCACTTTTAATAACCTTTAAGCATAAATAGTATAATGCACTATAAAATTCTAGTCTACAACCTTAAATGAACCTTAAATCATGCACTATAATCTATGCAACTATCACTTAAGAGTCATGTCTTCTTTACTTCCAATAAATAATAGAAAGTTGATATTTTATTTCTTTTGAAATATATCTAACTCCTATTTTTGATGAGTGCTCTTTAACCTTATAAGAAATTATCTTATGCACTCCCTTGAAGACTTTAATATGTAACCTTCTCCTTACAACTTTTAAACTCTAATATGGTGCTTAATGAAAATTAATAATGAACCAAATAATTAAAGTTCAATTAATAAACCTTTTCCACTGAAGTTACTTACCTTAATGACCTCTGTAGATGATGGAAATTTTGGTGATTAGGTTCACCTAATTTCTGCCTTGTATTAGATGAAATCACAACTCTTATTTGATGTCCAAAAAAACTATTTATCCCACCAATTTGTAGCTTTGAAACTCTTCTAACTTGCTACTCAAAAATGTAGTTTGGTGGCTTTAAATATCCCTTAGGATGCACCCTACAAGTCTAAAACATAACAACTATTAATGCTGCCCAAATTGCTACCTTTTTGCCATCCTAAAATCTGAAATTTTCAGATTACAAAGCAGTCAATCTCTCCTCTAAACTGTTATCCTTGAGTCTCACAAATTTGTTAGGAAACTCCTCCAAGTTACATCTGAGATTTTCCTTCAAGAAACCTTCACTTTTATGTTGTATAACCAACAATCTCCTTTCTCTGAAATAGCCTTCAATGGAAATCTCCAAATCTCTCAGATTTGATGGCTTCTTCTAACTCTTTTCTCCTTTAGCCTCCTTGTCAAATTATGACTTCAACCTTGGACTATCTAGTGGATTTCTTCTCAATATTCTGATTATCTTGAGGTCTTCACTATTCTCCTTTGAAATTTGGTAAACTCCTGTAGACACAAAAATTCGACACCTTATAAAATACATTTACCACCCCACCATCAAATCCTAGGTAATAAAAAGATATGCCTAAGTTCTAACTTAGGGATATAAAATATTGCACATTATCCTATTTTCCTAATTTATTAAATCTGGAAAATCAACTTAGGATACCCTACCTACCCATTGGACATGTGTCCCAGACACTTCATCCAACACCCTTGCCACATATTACCCACTCATGTCCCCCTTGTCCTTGCACATGGGGCAGATTCCCAACACCCATGCCATAACTCATTTGTTGTTGTCCCCTTGTCCCTTCACATAAAATAGCATCCCACATCCCACTCCACCTAAAGCCACATCACCCTAGTTAACTGAGGCACACTGGGTGAATCATCATAACTACCCCTTCCACCTGGAAACCCAGATATGCCACTTGGAAAATGGAGCTTGCCACCTCCTATTCCCACTCAAAATCCCAAGAGGCCTATAAAGGCACCATTAGTCCACCAAGAATAAGAGAGCTAAAATTGCATACAAAAAAGCTACCAAAATCAATCTAGACCCAATGAGAAATTATGGGTATTTGTGCGATTCCATACCATTGGTTCAAATCCCGAGGTAATCTGTTCTTCAGTTGAAACTGCCCGTATATAGTTTCACAGTAAAAAATATGCATCCATAGTTTCACAATCGTAGGTCCACAATTTCTAGTCCATAACTACGCTTCCGTGGTTCCACAGTCCTAAGCATGAAATCACATGCACAACCGAGATCAATAATTTTAGTATTAGTAAGGCTTTATTTGTTCATTGTTGCTATTATTTGTTTCACACAATTATCTACTTAGGGTTTATGCATAGCATGGATTTGATTGTTCAAATATACAGGTGCTACTAATCCCTTTGCTGGTTTGCATGTGTGCAGGTGACAGGTATCTTGGATAAGCTGCTAAAGCTGGAGTGGTCCCTTGCTGGATACCAAAGCCCACTCACCCCTTGAAGTTGTGACGAGAGAACAAAGAACACCACATATTGCAGAAGAGTTGGGAGATCTCCCCTCTTCTATCACAACCATTGTATTTCAGAGAGACAAGAAGCATTGTAACATTACCCCCAAAACACATGGGGAAGTTAAAAATATTTTGTAAAAGATTGTATTAATATCAATACAAAAGAGCATTTTTCACAATCTTCTTCTTTTTCTACATATTTGTATTTGTGTTCAGTTCTTTTATTACAGAAATGGCAATCACGATGGGACCCCCAAAGGGTTTTATTTTGTTGGCCTTAATTTTTATTTTATTTATTGATATTTGTTTGCACCTATAGATTTTGGGAGTTTGAGGTGCGCGTAGATTCAACTTTGGGTCAATAAAATCTAAAAAACCTTGCGCCTAAATTGTTTACTATGGAAACGCGAAAACGTGGTTTCTATATTGAGAAAATACGGTTTCGTAGTTTTTGTTCCGAGGAAACGCAGACGCACAATTTCTGTTATGAGGAAATGTAGACGTGCAGTTTAACATTCTGAAATGTGAAGGCACGGTTCCTGTCTGTAGAAACAAAGGCCGACAATTGATAGCTGGAAGGAGCAACATTAGGATCATAGGTCTATACCTTTTGATTTCTACTTTCTTTTCTACTTCTTTACTTGAATCCTATTATTAGCATTGCACTTAGGGTAAATTATAAAGTCAGTATTGTTTGTCGTTTGTTTACATATAGGTCTCAGGATAGGATTCATAAAAGAAAAAAAATCTGCATTCATATAAATAACAAACAGATCATATTTGCATCTTCTAGGTTAGAAATAGCTTGGTTGTTTTTGGGTTCAAGTATGTAAAAACCCGATCTATTTTTGTTGATAGAAAGGACCTGTACATCCGTGATTAGGATATCCTAAATGCAGATGTGCAGTTGGAAAACTATGCATCCACGGTTTACCATAAATAATCGTGCGCCTGCGGTTAGCCCTGTTAAACATAATCTAATTGGATTAGAACCGAAGTTGGCACTTTTACCCCTGATTTATTGTCTGTCATTTTCTATTTTTTGTTTTTCTGCATCTAGGCATTGAAATGAAATTGCATGGTAATATTGCATATCACCATAATCAAACAAAACCACCACACACTCACATAAACATTGGAAAATGGTTGGATTTCATCACCACTGGGTTTGGATTTCATCACCAAACCACCAACATTATAACTTGATTTTGGCCAAGGTCGGCTCCAAGAACCGTCATAGCTTGGAAAATTTGCATATATTTCTCTTTGAAGAGTATGACACTGACCAAGTGAGACTGGGTGAGGACTGGTAGGACATGTACTCCCTACTTGGGTGTGGACTTTCACTACCATACTTTGGGGGGTTTACGCGACCTAGAATTCATAGCTGGGTTGTCGAGCTGGGAGTATACAGGTGAAATCCTAGATTCATTTAGGGCAAAACATTGAGCACATGTCTTTTCATTTTTAAAACAATTTAAAAAAAAACTAACAAAAATCTAGCACCAAAAACTTTGTGTGTTTGTTTTCTTTGCATGTTGTATTGCATTGTACTATCATTTTATTTACATAGATAGTTGCACTTGGTATTTTACCACATAGTAGCATATGGTAGTGACTCGTAGTCAAGCTAAGAAAATAGTGTCAAACCAAAGTCAGTGGTCCTCCCCCATGGCCTCTCAGTATGGCAATTTCCATCACACTTCGATGGTAGGACAAGTAGGCATACCTCTTTCTATGTCCCAAAGTCTTAATGTAGGACCTTCTAGTAATGCCCCTAATAAAAACATAGACATTATTCATAGGCTACTCACATAGCCATACCCGAGATACGTAGGAATGAACCTCCTACAGTGGTAGATAGTCATATCACCATGTTAGACATGGATATTGTTAGAATGTACTTGAATGCAGCTGGAATGGTCTTCCCATAAGTACCCCCACTCTCCATCCCATCATGTGTTGTACCATCATTACAACAATATCTCACATATACTTACCCATAATAGTTAGAACAAGTCTTTACAAATCCTCTCTTTGAGTTGGCTACTATAGCACTGGCTAACCAACCATCATCATCCAAGTAACCACCCCCCACATTACCTCAAAAATTAACCATTTCCACTAATCCCTTGTATGAAACAATTCCTATTGTTTCACAAGCTCCAACATCCACTCCACCCACTATCCTCATAGGTTCTACATATCATATCATACCACAGTCAATGGCAATACCATTTTCTACTTACCCCCCACTTAGTTGCACTACTATGGTTGTTCCACAACCAACCCAACCTACCACATCACATATGGCGGTCCCTACTTCAAATGCAATTGCTATGCAAAAGGATTTCATACAAATGCAACAAATGATTTTAGATAACACTAACCATAGCATAAATCCTGACCCCAACCAACATTTGCAAGGGATTGAGCAAAAATTTCCACCCACATCTCACCAAACAAATACCTTCATCCAAGATCCATCTTGGATAATTCACCCCCCATCCATCACTATGGTTCATAATCAACCTCCGTATCTATATGCTAATACATTAGGTCAGCATACCATCATACCTCCATCACCCCATCCATATCATAACCTTCATCAACATCCTTACCATGACACATTTCAACCAACCATACCTTATCACCCATAGCCTACATACAATCCACCCCACTACTAGCAACATCAAGTACATTCGAGTGTTAGTCCTATGGATGACCCTAGATATCAATTCTTATAGAGTCATATTGATAGTCTTGCCATGCAAACTCTAGGTTTGCAATACCAAAAGCCAACTTTAAGGCAACTACTCAATCATCCTATTCATGCTTCGATGCCTGAGCCACCATATCCAAAATATTTTAAAATACCCAAGATTGAATTTAAGGGGGAAGAGGACCCTCGTGAACATATAACTAGATTTGTAAATGTATTCTTCAAAATCAAGAGAAATGATGCATTACTATTACATACCTAGACATTAGGGGGAGAAGCCCAAGACTAGTAAAACCACCTACCACATCAAAGTGTTTTTACATTTGAACAACTGGTGGACCAGTTCTTGGAAAATTTGCCCTAAATATCAGAAAACAAACCACATTTACTGATTTGATTTATCTAAAACAATATGACGATGAATCGGTCTATGAATTTGGCAATCGATGGAGGTCAGTCATGATCAAGTTACCATTTTACCTCTCTGTATCAGAAATAATATGAATGTTCATGAAGAGTTATGCTAGGCCCATATCTTCGTTACTACAAATATAGCAGTATAGAACATTTGATGAGGCACTCATCCAAGCAAAGCTAATAGAAGAGATCAAAATTCATGAAGGTGAGATAAAGCCTAAAAAGAAAGAGTGGCACAATAAGAATCAAAATGGGAATAACCATGGTCAGTCTAAGACTGCGTAGGTTAACCAAATAATCTTGGCCCAACCACAGTTAAATCAACCAACCTAAGCACAAATCCAACAACCCCAACAACAACAACAATCGCAACAATTGAATTATCAAGTGGTTGCACCCCCACAATAGGCACAAAACTAGACACAACCTGTAGAAAGGGAACAATGTCATTTTAAGCCAAAAAGGAATTACACATGAGTACAAGAGCCATATTAATTAGTTTTCCAAAATGTGTATGGCGTAAGACTCTTTACATTGCCGAAGATGAAACCTGAGGATCCTAACAAACCAAAGATAAAAGGTTATAAAGAACACATGTTTTGCATCTATCATAGACAAAGAGGACATGACATAGAAGGTTGTCATGGATTCAAAGGTATTGTGCAAGATTTGTTGGAAGCAGGTACAATAAAAGTTGAAAACCATTATCCCAAAATAACCAAAACCTTGACATTTATCAGACACCTTTGCCACATCGTGAGGCAAATCAACAACCAATAGGAGCATCAACTTCTACAGTTCCTCCCAGTAAGATTAATTACGTGTCTCAACTACCACAAGGTTTTGTAGGAGCTATCAGTATAGTTACCCATGAACAAAGGTAAGCTAACCACATAACTCAGGCTCCAACAACACAACCAAAAAATGTACCCATACAACTTGGACCAAACATTCCACCAATGCCTTTGCACAATCACCCAGTTGTTACTTTAAATAGCCAATTAACACAAAGTTTAAAAATGGCTTTAGCAAAATTGTCAATTTATGAGCTGATACAACAATCAACACCTCATAGGGAAGCATTGATGGAAATTTTAAAGTCTATCCAAGTACAGTCAAAAGATCCCAATGCATTCAATTCCTTTGTGGGGAGTGTGCAAAAGTGCATGGAACCCTCGATAGCATTTTATAATTTTGAGGAAAAGCAAATTTCAGCAGACTCACTCGATCCACCTTTACACATAGTAGCTCACATTGACAGGAAGCCATTCAAAAGAGTTCTTATTGATACCGACTCCTCCATCAACCTAATCACCACACCCGCAATGAAGAAGCTCAACATTCCATCATCACACATCACAACATCCACCTTCACCCTTAGGGATTTTAATAACACTTTATGCTCAACTGTGGGAAATGTTGTTCTTCCTGTCAGCATGGGGGTGAAAAAAATACATGTTCTCTTGCACATCTTGGAAGGATAAATGCAATATAATATACTTCGTGGATGCCCTTTGATTAGGGAAATGAAGTGTGTACCTTCCACATTACATCAATGCTTAAAATATGTACATAAAGGTAAAGTACATTGTATACTAGCTGACACTTCAAGTACTGCAACTTAATTTCAAACCCGTATGAGCCCTTGCTTCCATCAACACACCTAACTATCCAACCACTCACAATAAAGACCATTCCACCTAGTAACACTTCATCAAAGGCCCCCATCCAAGAAGAATTGCCCATAATGAACCCAAATTTTGCATTAAAAAGTTTCAGCTCAATTCAATCTTCAAACACTACATATAATTTTCCAATCGCACTTGATAATTCTGCCAACCAACCACCAACTCCATCCACCACACTACCAGATACACAAAAACCATTCATATTCACAACACAACCCACTCCATCCATTAGCAAACCACAAACCTCACAACCTGTAGTTTTGCAAATATGGCCACCTATCATAGAAAATCCATCACCACCATTAGAACCACAAGATAGCATAGAAGAACCCTCTTCATACACTAAGTAATCAACCCCCCAAACTTCTAGAGTTTCAATACATCTTGCCAGTCCAGGTATTGGCGAGTATATTATTGAAAGTGTCACAGTTACACCACCTATTGAGCCAACCATATATTATGGTCACCCTCATGACCCACCTTTAGCCATAGGTGAGATATAAATAATGGTTTCTCAGTAAAATGTTATCAATTTCATATATGGGGGGTAGATTCTTCAACTGACCCATATCCTCTAAATGAGAACCATTTACAAGAGTTTAATGAAAACATTGATTATTTATCTAACCCAAGTTTCCCAATGAGATACTTTCAATGGATTAATTGGTAAGGATATGGACTTGGAAGACATGAAAAAGGTCCTCACCACATTGTTGAACAAGAATATAGATAACCAAGTGATCGCTATGATATAGGCTACAAACATTCCAATGCAAACTCTTATTTTAATACTACTTTCCAAGAACTCAACATTGATTATGAGGAAGAAGAAGAAGATACCGACTAAGAGGATGAACCTAAGGATGAGGATGAAGATATAGAGGGTGAATACCTAGACTACAACTTCTACCCTCAAATTCGTGGGGCTTTCCTAGAGCAAGACTTACAACAAGGACTAGAATATGAGGATCCAATAGAGATGGCCTACCTTAGGCCAGACTACATGCCTCTTAATCTGGGACCTCATACTAATGCCAATGGATTTTGGATGAGCGATGATGATTATGAAGATGAAACTAAAAATATGTATCTTAATCATGAGTGTGAAATGTAAGCTAGGAGAATGCTCCAAGGATAAGCACATCCTGAACAACTTAATCAAGAAGCAGAAGAACCTCAATAAGAATTAATATATGTAAAATCTATTAGGAGATATGACTAATACCAAAATAAGTTCCCAATAGACCACACTATTTTTTGGCTAAAAAAATACCATGAGAGTCCTAAACCAAAACCTCCTCCATCACATTGACATCACATGCAGTACTGTCAATCACACACATTAGGCCATTTGCAACCTAGAGAGGATGAGTCATCACCTCTAAAATTGTCGCCACCTCATTTCAATCAAGTCAACATGATTTTTGTTGATCTTCTCACCCCACTCCATAATCCATATGATGAGGCAAAGCTGATCCATATCGACACTAGCCTCATTGCCATGGACATGATCTCATCCCCGCCATCCATTACTAAATTTATCTTATCCGAAGAGTTGCTATGTGCTTCAAATGCGTATATCTCACATCAATATTCATCATCAGATCATTCAATTTTCTAAACTAAAGTATAGGGGGAAGCCCCTAACACATTTGAAAATATGGTAGATAATATCCATATCATCCCAAATCCACATCAATAAGAAGAAGGTTCTCACATGCTCATTGAAGAGTCTATAGATGTGAACCTTAGTAAAGACGTGGATAATTCCCATATTGTCAAAATTGTAAAATATTAATCCACAAAAGAGAAAGAATGCATAATCAGCGTTCTGATGAGACAGAAATAAGTGTTCATATGGTCATATAAAGACATGCCTGGTTTAGACCCAGACTTGGTAGTCCACAACCTTACATTGGCACCAGACGCAAAACCATTCAAGCAAAAACTTAGGAAAGCACATCCAATAGTGGCATTAATTGTGAAAGAAGAACTACAAAAGTTACTGGATGTATACTTCATAGTACCAATTGATTTTCCAGAGTGGCTCTCAAATATGGTATATGTTCACAAACCGAATGGAGGGATACGTGTGTGCACTGATTTTTGAGACTTAAACAAAGCTTGTCCCAAGGATGATTTTTATTTACCTAACATCTATCAATTAGTAGACTCCTGTGATAGCCATGAAATGATTTCATTAATGGCCGGTTTCTCGAGATATAACTAAATTTGATTTAATCCCTAAGATCAATACAAGACAACATTTACAACACCCTGGGGTACATTCTGTTATAGAGTGATGCCTTTTGGACTTAAGAATGTAGGATCTACATATCAATGCACTATGACGTACATATTTTACAACTATATGCATAAGATAATCGAGGATTATGTAGATGACCTGATTGCTAAATAAAAAATATGTCTTGAGCATATTGAAGTCTTAGAAAAAGTATTTGATCAATTTCTAGAACATAAAGTAAGGTTAAATCCTAATAAATGTATATTTGGTGTCACATTCAGAAATCTTCTAGGATTCATTGTCTCCAAGTGAGGCATTGAGGTGGGCCCAGGTAAGGTAAAAGCCATATTAGAAATACCACCTCCCAAGAACTTGAAAGAGTTGCATAGTTTACAAGGAAAGATCCAATCTATCCGACATTTCATTGCACAAATCTCATATAAATGCAGGCATTTCAATCACCTGTTACAAAAGGGGGTGACATTCTCTTGGATAGTTGAATGTCAAGAGGTATTTGATGACATAAAGAAGTATATGGCTTCACCACCAGTTCTTACACCGCCTCGAACAAGAGTCCCTTTTTACCTATATATTTATGCAACATATTTTGCACTAGGTACAATGCTTACACAAAAGAACAAAAATCATAAGGAGCAAGCAATTTACTATATTAGTCGAACATTGGTAAGTTACAAAAAGAGATATGATTATGTCAAAAAGTTGTGTTTAGCAGTGGTTTTTACCACTAAGAAACTTAGACATTATATGCTAGGCAACACTACTTATGTCATAGCTAGAGAAAATCCTCTATGATACATGATGACTCGCACTTACAAAAACACTCGTACTGCTAAATGGATAATGCTTTTAACATAATTCAATCTTGAATTTGTAATTCAAAAATCCATAAAAGGGCAAGTGATAGCTGATCAACTAGCTAAAGCTCCTTTACATAATGATAAACCACTAATCATTGAGCTCCCAGATGATTCAATATTCTATGTCATAGAACAAGAAGAGTTAGTCCCCCCTGAAGATGAAGCATACATGACAATGTTCTTTGATGGATCTAAGTGCAAAAAAGGACAAGGTGCAGGAGTCATGTTTTATAAACCTAGAGGAATACCAATTCTTTATCATTCAAAATCAACTTCACATGCACTAACCATAATACAGAGTATGAAGCCCTAATATTGGGTCTTCAATCAACTATAGCAATGGGCATAAAAAGACTAAGCATTTTTGGTGATTTACAACTAGTTGTTTACCAAGTAAAAGGAGAATACCAATGCAAAGAACTAGTTTTAAAGCAATATCATGAAGTAGCAACAAAATTGCTAGAATAGTTTGATTGGTATGAAATTAGTAACCTACCTCATTCGAAAAACAATTTGCAGATGCAATGGCTTCTTTGGTATATCTCATCCCTATGAATGATCACGGAAAAATACAACTCCTAATCATAACAATAGTGTCAAAACCATGAGTTCAAAGAGCAGAATCTACAGATGAGAAGAATATTTGTTTGATACATGCCAAACCTTAAAACTCTTACCTTGATGAGAGAAGAGACTTTCTCAAGTCTGGAATAATCCCAATAGAAATGACACGAACTGTAAAAAGAATGTTTAAACAAAAAGCAATTCGTTTCACTCTCTTGGAAGACGTGTTATATAAACGTGGGTATGATGGAATATTATTAAGATGTCTAGTTACGATTAAGGTAGAATGAGCTATAGCAGAAGCCCATGATGGTACTTGCGATGGCCACTTCAGTGGAATGGCCATTGCAAAGAGAATACTACGCATTGGATACTATTGTTCGACCATGGAAAATGATTGTTGTAAATATGTCAAAAAGTGCCAAAAGTGCCAACACCATGCAAATTTGACTCATGTACCATCACATGCTTTACAACCCATTAAAATTATTTAGCCATTTTCATAATGGGGCCTCAATTTGATTGGTAAAATATCACCTACTTCATTAGGACAACATTAATTCATCATAACTGCTACGAAATACTTCACAAAATGGGTGGAAGCAATTCTAATGACCACTACAATTAGATCTCAAATAGTGAAGTTTATACTTCAGCATATTATCTGTCATTTTGGAATACAATTAAATATAATTTTCGATAATGGGAAATCATTTAAGAATAAGGATTTTAGAGCATTGTGCAACAAATTCAAAATCCAACACAGTTTCTCAACACCTTAATACCCACAAGAAAATGGGAAAGCTAAAGCAACCAATAAAATAATGGTATCCATTATCAAGAAGCTGGTCAAAGAAAATCATCGAGATTGGCATACTCAACTTCCTTTGGCACTATGGGCTTAAATCCTAGATTCATTTAGGGTAAAACATTGAGCACACATATTTTCATTTTTAAAACAATTTAAAAAAAAAAATTCAATTTTTTTTCATTACATAAGTATATCATAAGCGTGTAGCAGCATTACAAAAAAGAAAAAAAATATGCAATATAATTGCATCCATTCCATCCCATTTTTAGTAATATTTTGTAGTGGTGATGATACGACCAAATAAAAACAAGTTCCAAGAATTGGGGGTACCCACCTAAGGCTTTTTGTAATTCAACATCACATTGTAAATAGAAATATCTTTACTTGCATTTCACATATTGCATTCACATATCACATGAAAATATTCATATCACATAAAAAAAAATAATAATTTTTTTTCATTACATAAGTATATCATAAGCATGTAGCAGCATTACAAAAAAAAAAACAATACAATACAATACAATTGCATCCATTCCATCCCATGTTCAGTAATATTTTGTAGTGGTGATGATACGACCAAATAAAACAAGTTCCAAGAATTGGGGGTACCCACCTAAGGCTTTTTGCAATTCAACAAATGTTATACCCATACATGTTTTACCTATTTCATAAAATCAAATTTTCAGTCACTCAACCATGTCTAGTGAAAAACCAAATTTCACAAAATGTCCAATTTTCTTTAGGACCAAAGCACTTTTGTCACATTAAGAAAGTCTTCAGTATGGTAGATTGACCCCAAAACAATCTTGAACCAAATACACTTTTACAAATATTAAAAGCATTTTGAGTAAAAGAAGGATAACGTCAACTTGGGTACCACCTTGAAGCGAAAAAGTAAAATTCCTCGCTTATCCTATCACACAACATAGTCCAAGATCAAAAATAGTGGTTTTCACCACTATCACAATAATGCTACAAATATAAACAAAATGTAGAGTAGTAAGGATAGGATCACATTCTCATCACACTTCAATTGAGAATCCGATTCCACAAAACTCTATACAAAATTAATTCCACACACACACCATAGTTGAAAGGATCATACTACATTCCCCTTAGAAAGTTATGTAGTCATCCCAAAATCTTAAAGATCAGATCATTGGACTATGGAGAAAACATCCACCAGGGCTATAGATGCTTGATTGGTAGTGGAGTAAACTCATGCAGGGTGACATGTCTCTCTCCTAAAAGTGAGACCTCTGACTGCACATACGGGTAAGCTAGCTAATTAGTAAATCCCATAACAGGTACTATCCAATTTAATCATGATGGGTTAATGAACTTCACATTCACATGCACTGGTTCTTGATTTCTTAGGGTCATTGCCAAACTCAAGATTCAGTAAATGAACTCCACTTGCACACACCTTGGTCTTAAAGAAAGTTAGACAACAGTCAAGAAAATGGTTGACATCACTAGGTTGTTTGAGTCTTTTAAAATCTTCCATTGTTAAAAAAAAAAAAAAAAACTACACCATCTTCCATATCAACTTCAATATATTCTTTCTGTAGACACCAAAACATCACCAATCTGATTATGTGACTATAAGCACTGACCGAATTGGCATACATACCCCCTAGGGTAGCCTCCAAAGGTTAAACATTGGTTCTAACCACTCCCAAATTAGTTTTGGAAGGTCAGAGGTCAATTTGGCACCTTTTAAGCACTTTGCTCCCTATTCGTGCCACCTTGGGATGATTATAATCCTATTCAACTCACTCCAGGATGATTAGCAGCAATTGCTCCAGGGTGGGATGATTAGTAGCAATCGCTCCAGGGTGGGACAATTAGCAGGTTTTACTGGCAAAAAGTCAAGCCTTGACAAATGGCAGCCCAAATCCACCACCCAACTTTACCTTCAAAGCATGCAATTGCAAGGAACAGTTTCAAATCAGAGAGGGACTTCAATCAAGCATGCCTTGATCATGGAGGCCCTAAATTAGGGAGGAATCTTCTCTCCCCCCAAAAAAGGCATGGTGAGCCAAGTGGCACCATCGCATGTGCATTCAAAGGAGACCCTCAAGTCTATAAAATGGTGAGCCTTCTCACACCAAAAAGAGGATAGAGGTAGAGCATTTGGAGCAACAGAGTGCTGCCAAATTGTACCCCCATTCCATTTTGCACTTCCTACATCCCTAATCTCTCTTTTGGAAGGGAGGTTATCGGGTGAACACTAGGAATGCAATCCAGACCCAAAACCTAAGAAATCAGCCACAATACCACACCAAACTTGTTGACACAATCCCATAGGAGGTTTTTGACCCATCCCACTTGGATTGGTGCCAAAACCAAGCCCTAAATGGTGTGCGTCCTGCCCTCGGGCGCCCCCCGCACTGCTACAGTCTTAATCGCCCCACCCTAGAGTGATTAGAAATATATGCTTGATTTCTCTACTATTATTTTTGCATTATGTTGTATCTGATTCACTTATGTTGCTGTTCAAGTTTCATTGCATTCTGACTTGATTTGACCTTGTTTTTATCATTTTATACGTTTACTAACATATAAGGAGCGCCTTCAGATACAGGATAATATGGGAAGAATATGCTAAATATGACCTTCTGGGTCATCCCAAAATTCCCCTTTTAGCCTAACCCCAAGTTTGCAAGAGTTTTGGAGGACTCTGGATAGGACATTTGCAATGTCACTCTTGCACATTTGTGATAGTCCTAATCGTCCCACCCCGGAGTGATTAGAAATCCATGCATGATTTCCTAACTGTTATTTTTGCAATGGGTCCTTGCTAATGTCTGGATGCTTCTATAAAATTTAGGGTTCATTATGACATGTTTTGACCATCATTTCATTCTTTTATATATTAACTAGCCGAAGGCCTTGGGGATTGCATGTTTTCCTATATCCGCATATGCTATTAATTGTTTGCTATTTTTCTAAGCATAGGATCCCACCACTAGGAACACCAGAGGGGCATCAAGGAATGGCTAACACATGGACATAAGTGGTGGTAACCTTTGGCCCGCCCATTTTGAATGTGGGCATACGAAAGACATTGGAAGCGTACCATCCATTGATGTAACGAAATGTATCAAAAATTCTAAACCCTAGAAGGGGGACATATTGTAACCAGATTAAAAGCAAACATTAATAAAAGAGGCCTCGCTTTGTTTTGCTTACATCTTGTTTCTACTTTATTTCTTACATGCATTTGTTCATCGCATTTGTAGGATTTAACATCCATACCATACCTATTTTGTTTGCATCATATTTGGTACATGGTCACTCTGCATTCTGATTTCAGTGGCAATCATGGTGGGACCCTATCACCTGCTATTAATATCAGGTGGGACTCGAAGGAGTAACACACACCACCTAATAAAATTAACATCAAGGAGTTGGTCTTAATACCCCAACACTTGATCAAGACCAACGATGGATTTCATCACCACCTTGGCTTGGATTTTGCATACATATACCCTGATTGTGACTGTTGCTAGATGTAAATCCTGATGAAAGCTGACCAAGTGTAATGAGGGTGATTCCCCATGCATGAGGATAAGTCTTCTATGGTAGGTGTCAAAAATAGAGCTATCCCCCCTTTTGTACAGCCTATGTTCCATGTACTATTTTGCTCTCGCGTACCAATATTTTCCATCACGTAAGGGTGGGTATATTGAGAGGTTCGGTATAACGCCTGGAAATGGTATATTGAAGGGGTGACCATTTTGGAGATACAAGAGCCCTCATTTTGCATGTATAACAAAGTTTCCTTTACAAGATTCGCATAACAAAAATCAAACACACTGGACTAGATCTAGGGCACACATTTAATCTGTAAATGAGATAATCATTTCTTTGCTTGTGTGGTCCCCTTTTTTTTGGTATAGCATAATTTTTTTGTAAAGGAGATAAAAATATACATATCTTTCTAGAAAGACCACCACCATGGTGTATACCCGTAGCCAAGCCCAATCACGGGAAAAAGCTATAAAAAGTATACAAGGAGGCACAAGTCACCTCCGTTATAGCCTGAAGGACTTGGTTATACCACCTTGGAAGCCTGACCCACAACATAGTCCACACTATGCCACTACAAAAAAGGACTATCGAGGCACCCCTTTGAGGGGCACTCCCATTCAACACAAACCCTCTCAGGAGGATTACACACATGGGAAGGCCCCCTTAGACACTCATTATGAGTGGCCACTATGCGATGAACGACTAAAGCAAAGATAGGGTTCATAAGGAGGGACCACATGAGTACATCATCCCTCATCCACCCCTCATTACTGTTAGAACTAATAGGCCAAATATAGAGTGCAAGGCTCTTCAAACAGGGTGAGCCAACTCCGCCCGTCCCTTTCACATGTATGAAAGAGAGCACAAGAAAAACCAGTATATTCCTCAAGAGCAATACACTGCATGTGAACAATGTGCCTCTAAAATTGCTAATTATCAAGACCACCTATTGAAGCTAGAGCCTCAGGTGAATGCTGCTAACCTCGATAGAGGAAAGTGACCCATGAGATCTTGGATCACCATGACCGATATAGATATGTAGGGGAGGCATCTAGGCCTCCTAGACCTAGGACAATGAAACAAATCAACTTGGAATTTGCCAAACAGGCTGCATGCCAAGCACAAATCATGCAGCTTAGGCAAGATCAGCAACAGTTAGAGCAACTGTATCATCTTAACAAAGAGCACATTCAGTGCTAGATAGATGAGTTACTCCAGAACACTATGCATGAGAGGATTCCAACCCCTTGCACACATAGGACAAAATTATGAGGCATAACCCATTAGTACGGGACAGGTCTCCATGAACTTATCAAGTGTTGCCTCCAAGACCTTCGAGACTCGAGCGGGAGGCCACTCCTAGAACCAATGACGGGCGTCTTTCATGGGCATCCATCCATGTTTATAGGACATGCCCAAAAACTCCTCAAGAAGCCTATGAGGAATTTGAGTGAGAAGAAGAGTAGGTCGAAACACCCTACCATGGCAGGGGGCGCTACCCAACAACCCCTCCATAGGCCTCAAGTTTCTCGTAATTCACAATGGGAAAAAACCAAAGAAGAGGAAATAAAATCCTCTGATGCATACAAATCGCTGTTAGAACACTTAGAGTCTGTGGAGACTAAGACTTCGGGGCCCCAAAATCCCACCTTACGCTAGCTCCACAGTCATCCTATGCATCCTTCAGTTCCAGCACCCCCATACCCCGACCACTTCAAAATGCCTCAATTGTCAATTTTTAGAGGGGGTGAGGAACTCAATCGCACACACACGGATGTGAAAAAACTTGGTCAAACTCAAGTCTGATTCATACGTAAGATAATGTACAATATTGACTAGTTAGTTAAAGCATATGAGTCTCAGAAAAACCTTAACTACATTATAAAACAATTGTTGTACATTTCATTACTTACATAACCATCAAAAAATACAAAACAAAAATTACAAATGCAAATTTATTCCAAAAAGCAATCACATAGTACAAAAAGACAGTAACTCCTATACAGTCTATGGTGCCATCGCCTGTATACCAATAAATCATTCCATACATTCCACATGCATACATCCATATCATATAGCTAACATCATCTGCAGTCATAATAGCATATGCATACATCAACATAAGTAAATGGGCATAATGAAAAATAAACCATGACACGCATATCATCAAACCAAAAATGAGTCATGTATATATATCAAGTCAAAATGCCCTCAGGCTACAATAAGAAGGTCCTTTGACATAAAAAAAAAAAACCAAAAATTCAAAATCCCCAAAGCCTAGGGAGTTGACCACCATGATCATGCAGGATCGGTGTGACTGGAACTACCCCCAGTAGTATGGGTCCTATGGGACCTCTCAGGGTGGCTGCTGCCAGCCCGTGCACCCTGCCCACCAATGCTACCCTCATCCAGCCACCTACGATGAGAGGATGTAGACTGCTCAGTCTCACTACCCCTCATATAGTATGACAAACCACCTCCATCGAGCTTAGGTAACTGTCCATTAAGGTGGACAACCTCTGTCTCTAACTCTACCCGATATCGCCCCCACTCCACATCTCATCGATGATACACAACCAATGCATTGTCTCGCTATGCTAACTGATCCCGTAGGAGATTCCTCTCCTACATAATGTCTCTATGCTCCTCCTCTCATCTTCGTAAGAGACCCTCCAATCATGCTATCTCAACGTGAAACCCAACCTCCACATCCCCTAAGATCGCCTGAGGCATGGGCACCTCTGGGATGGTCTGCTACTCTAGCATCCACTATGTCAGGACGTCTTGTACATCTGGCTGCTTTGGAACCCCTGCATCATCTCCATTGCCATTGAAGTCATCGACCTCCACCATGTTCGCATAATCAAGTGAAGCCCCCCAAACCTCCATCGGTGCATCTGAACCCCCACCTCCTACTACTACCATATTCGTGCCTCCTAAAGGCCCCTCACCTCGCCATCATCACATAGTCCACCACTGGTCATACTCTATAGTTACCCCATCATCGTCCATGTTGGGTATATCAATAACTACATCAGAACCCTTACCTAGTGGCTCAATGATAGGATAGACTAGGGTCCTATCATCACCGTGATGCCAATAGATCAAGGGATCACCAGGCAATCCCTGGTGCACCCCAAACTGCTGCATCACCTGGACATACAAGAAATACTCCTGCTCGATTTCATGCTGCCCAATCATCCACCTACCCCTGCACACACATTAGAGCCACTCTCTAGCCTTAGGCTAGGCTGGATAGTCTTGGTATGATTGCTAAAACACCTGCCATAGCATTAGATGAGAGAAGGCATCAGTATAGTGACCTACATCACCTACCCGTCGCCGACTCTATCCATGCTCCTCTGACCGTCACCATAAATTGGCATACCCAATCTCTCGATCCACCATCTCACCTCAGGTGGTCCAAGGTAAACCCTATAGCCGCTCCACAACTATGTGCTGCCACCCCCAGCACTGCAAACAAATAGCTGCACCTGATCACCTTTTGTCTCCAACAATGGACCTCATACAACTCATCGTATAACTATGCCAACAATGTCTGACCCCATCTCATAATAAGTGGAGCTGATGTAGGACACTCCACCAAAGTGAAAACTAAATCCAACAAGTTCCAAGGGTACCTCACCCCTGAGGAGTTAGGAAGCAACATATTGGAAATGAGGGCCATGAGTAACTCATGCCTCACCCCTAATACGCCCTTCACCAACCACCATCGCACCAGAATATCGCCTATCTGGCAGTCAGCCTCTACCCTCTCAATAACCCTCTCCACCCCCATCTCCCCTACACAACTAAAACACCATGTCAGTACTACTATCCACTGGTCTCAGTGGATCATCCAGATAGGAAGCCCATCTATCAGAATCCGTAGAATCTGATACACATCCTCCAGAGTCACAGTCATCTCCCCTGTTGGGAGATGAAAAGTATTGGTGCAAGGATCCCACAGATTAATCAGGATAGTCAAACATGCTCGATCTCCCAGCACAGGCTCCAAACATGTCACCTACTTGATCCCAAGGGCATCAAGCCACTCCCAATCCCCAACTATCAAGGCATCCCGGGCATCAAAGAAAACAGTCGACTGGCGGTACCGACTCTTCACAACCTAAAAAATAATAAAAAGCAAAAGATATTAAGTACATACTTAATATAAACAAAAAAATTACAATAAAACTATATAGAAGAACAACAAAGTATAGGAAAACAATTGTATAGTAAAAGTACAACATAAAAAGTACAAAAAAACAATTGTACAGCAAAAGTACAGCATAAAAAAGTATAAAAAAATAAAGTACAGCAAAAGTACAGAAAAACAAAGTACAACAAAAGTATAGAAACATTAAAAACAAACTGTACAACAATGAAAACAGACATAAAAATAACTATACAAAAACAAAAACAAAATAAAGCAAAAAAAATAGTCCTAGGGTTTCAACCTTAGTATGAACAAAAAAATGAAATAAAACAAAAAAATTGACCTACGGTTTTAGCCCTAATGTGAACAAAATAAAACAAAATCAATATAAAAATATAAAAATTAATATTCAGGTTTCAACCTTAATATTAACAAAAAGCAAAACAAAAAAATAATAATAAAAACAAATTATATATTACCCGTTAAACTTGATATACGGACCAAAACAAAATACCGCAAACAAACATTTATAAGTAAATTTTTAACTTCAGATACAACACAAATGAATAATAGCAAAAGGAAGGAACATCATACTGGTCTCGCCTCGGATCCTCCACTTGAAGATCTGATTCTTGCACTCATAATGTTTGTGAACTTTCAGCAGCGCTCTGCTACGCAAACTCGCACTCCTCCTCCTCACTGCTCCAAATCACCAAGAAAAAAATGTTGCAAATGAGCCCAAAACCTAGTTTTTGTCCTTTTATAGGCTATTAGGCCTGTAATAATTCCACCCTAGGATGAGTGATCTAGTTGGCACTCGTACCACCCTAGGACGATTGCAAAATTGATATTCGTCCCACCCTAGGACGATTACAGAGCAAGAAATAAAGCAACAAAAATTGCATCCAAAAAATGCACCAAAAACAACAATAAATATGTCGAACAAAGGTGCCTCTGTACTTGACATTCATGGCATGAAAAACCATCGTCAGGGTCACAAATGATCATTATCCTACTCCCCAATAAGGCTAGCATAGCTGGACCACTCCACGGGAAGGAGGATTTTTGATAATTTCTACCCCAATAGGCGTCAACAAAAGGGTCAAAACCCACCAAAAATAGGTCCGATTACTGGAAATCTGCATAAGTGTTCAGAGAAAAACAACTGTAGGAACCCTTAAAAATGTCATCTTGGGTCAAGCAACTCATCGCTTTTCTCATTTTGGTCATTCCCTCATCGATTCGTCGCTTGAGGGGGTAGTCACACTTAGTCACCAAATCAACAAATACATACCCAATCAAAGAAATGGCATGCATTCAAAGAATCATTGACAAAGACAATCACGCTCCTGATTGGGGCAACAAACAAGCAATAATCACAGGCTAAACAAACACTTGGAATTTTGGAAGAATGAAGACAAGGTTCCTCAGACAAAAGGTTACGCCCTTTGCCTATTCATGACTGAACAATGTCCAAGATCAAGTACACATCATTGAAAAAGGTTACACTTGAGTTAAGCTCCTTAGCTCGTCAAACACAAGGATTCAAGAATGCGTGCCCTTTCCATACTTGGGGCATCAAAAGTTGGTTAGGTTACTGATAAACCCTAATCATTAAATTCTTTGGTCATCTATTTTTGCTCAGCACTATGCCACACACAACGCAACCCAAAAAGGGGCATCTATAGACACCAAAAAAACACCAATCTGATTATGTGACTACAAGCACTGACCGAATTGGCATACATACCCCCTAGGGCAGCCTCCAGATATTAAATAGTGGTCCTAACCATGCCTAAATTAGTTTTGGAAGGTCAGAGGTCAATTTGGCACCTTTTAATCACTTTTCTCCCTATTCATCCCACCCTAGGACGATTAGAATCCTATTTGCCCCACCTCGGGACAATTAGCAGCAATCGCTCTAGGGTGGGACGATTAAAAGGTTTGACTGGAAAAAAGTCAAGCCTTTACAAATGGCAGCCTAGATCTTCCACCCAAATTCACTTCAAAGCATGCAATTGCGAGGAACGGTTTCAAATCAAAGAGAGGGACTTCAGTCAAGCATGCCTTGATCATGGAGGCCATATATCAGGGAGGAATCTTCTCTCCCCCCAAAAAAGGCATGGTGAGCCAAGTGGTGCCCTTGCATGCGCATTCAAAGGAGAACCTCAAGTCTATAAAATGGTGAGCCTTCTCACCCCCAAAAGAGGATAGAGCTGGAGCATTTGGATCAATGGAGTGCTACCAAATTGTACCCCCATTCCATTTTGCGCTTCCTACATCCCTAATCTCTCTTTTGGAAGGGAGGTTATCGGATGAACACTAGGAACACAATCTAGACCCAAAAACTGAGCAATTAGACATAATCCCACACCAAAATTGTTGACACAACCCCCTAGGAGGTTTTGGACCCATCCCACTTGGATTGGTGCTAAAACCAAGCCCCAAACGGTGGGCGTCCTGCCCCTGGGTATCCCCCGCACTACTGTAGTCCTAATCACCCCACCCCGGAGTGATTAGAAATCTATGATTGATTTATCTACTATTATTTTTGCATTATGTTGTATCTGATTCACTTATGCTTCTGTCCAAGTTTCATTGCATTCTGGCTTGATTTGACCTTATTTTTATCATTTTATGCGTTTACTAACATATAGGGAGCATCTTCAGATAAAGGATAATCTGGGAAAAATATGCTAAATCTGACCTTCTAGATCATCCCAAAATTCCCCTTTTATACTAACCCCAAGTTTGCAGGAGTTTTGGAGGCCTCTGGGCAAGACATTTGCAAGGTTGCTCTTGCACATTTTATGACAGTCCTAATCGTCCCACCCCTGAGCGATTAGAAATCCATGCATGATTTCCTAACTGTTCTTTTTGCAATGGGTCCTTGATGATGTATGGATGCTTCTGTCAATGTTTGGGTTCATTATGACATGTTTTGACCATCATTTCATTATTTTATACATTAACTAGCCGGAGGCCTTGGGGATTGCATGTTTTCCTATATCCGTATATGCTATTAACTATTTGCTATTTTTCTAAGCATAGGATCCTATCACTAGGAACACTAGAGGGGTATAAAGGAATGATGAACACATGGACACAAGCGGCGACAACCTTTGGCCTGCCCATTTTGAATGTGGGCATGTGGAAGACACTAGAAGCGTACCATCCATTGATGTAACAAATTGTATCAAACATTCTGAGCCCTAGAAGGGGGATGTATTGTAATCGGATTGAAAGTAAACATTAATAAAAGAGGCCTTGCTTTGTTTTGCTTACATCTCATTTCTGCTTTATTTCTTACATGCATTTGTTCATCGTATTTGTAGGATTTAGCATCCACACCATACCTATTTTGTTTGCATCATATATGGTATGCCTTCACTCTGCATTCGGCTTTCAATTTCATTATAACATACATATATCCACCACACATCACCCACAAAAAAGTCACCAAGTTGGATACCCCCAATTTCAATAATGAACAAGTGATGGTAAAAAAAAATTGAGCTACAAAAGATTACATGAACATCATGCATGCCACCATATAGTTTCATAAACAAATAATTAAACTGCATATTACATATTAGTTTGCATTCATTATCATAGAAAAACATAAAAATACTTAGATAGCATCAAATAAACGATAATAAAGCATTAACAAGAAACATCCATAAATCATCATTAACACATGAGATAACCAAAATAAAAGGCCATGTATATATATATATGGAGGTCTCAAAGTACAAAATGCTCACAGGATGTATACATTAGAGCATCAAGGCTCATAAACAATCGATAAACCACAAAATGCAAAAATATGACAATAAGGCACACTAGCTGGTGCCAACAGGATCCCTTCGAGAACCCTGAGCCGATGAAGCAGCATGTGAGCTAGACCGTCGATGACTCTTGTGGCTCATCTCGGTCCTTCGACTGGTAGTAGCCACTGATGACGAAGGAGGAATAGGAAGCAGGATCTACAGCTCATGCAAGATGTTCTTCAACATCTCAATGTACGTATCCTACTTACGTAGGGTCCTCAAATCTACACCCTCATGAGCAACCCTCTGAGATTTCTCCACCCAAAGAGCAGCAACAGTAGCTACGGTGTCCCCTCTGCTAGAACTTAACTGTAAGTGAGTAAGCTCACACTCAAGTCGAGATACCTTACCCCCAAGCTGAGAAATCTCTAAGTCCCTAGTAGTGATAGCATCATCACTAGGCCCACCCTGTAATCCATCCACCTCGACCTGTAAGTGAGTCACCTCGCTCTGACATAAGGTAAGCTCACCCTTTAGGTGAGAAACCTCCAACTCCAAGATGTCTCACTCACCCAGGAGAATCCCCCAATCATCCTTTGTCCACTAAGGAGGGGCATCCCCCTATCTAACCCCATAACTACCAGTCTCCTTAGGCTACTGCACATCCATAGCCATATCCACCCTTGAAGAGCTACCATGTCAGTTCTTCGCTAACCAAGGAACCCATCCTCCTACCTCTGCCTCATCGCCACTACCCTCATCGTCAATAACTGCACTCAACATCTAAGGAGGCTAAGAGGTAAACCATGAATCAAACTTAGGAGTGGTACCCACATCATAAAGGTCAGGAAGCTCAATATCAATATCATCAGAAGGGTCATCAACCCTCAAAAAATTAGGAACAATGAGCAACCCCAGCTTGTCTCCTCACCACTTGTAAGTCACAGGTGCATCAGGAACACCCTGGATCAAACCAAATTGGCATTGAACTCGACTAAACTAAAAAAAATCCATCTCCTTGAGATGGGCACCTACAACCCATCGACCTCGCTTAATGCGATGCAACTCTACCATATCTGTCACTCAATCCAGGCCCCTCCAAGGCCACCAAATCATAAAATCCCTAGTAAACGAGCTCAGGATATATCTATACTCTGATGCCTCCACCACTGGATGACTGAGATCCTCACTAAGAAGCCACCTGTAAGCTCGAGGAGAAGTGGCATCACATGCACAAGGAAGACCAACTGGTCATCCAACAATGATGTGCTCCCAAGACCACACTTAGAGCACCAAACTACAACCTATGACTTTTTGCCCTACCTCTTCACCTCGTATAACTCACTGTAAATCTAAAATAGAAGAGCGAGAATCCATGCCAACCGTCGAGTATCAGATAGCAAGTCAAGAGCGATAGGTACCTGGTTCCATGGGATCCTCGATCCCATGGAATTGGGTAACAACATGTTGCTCAATATATACATCAAGAAAGCTGGAATGGCTCCCAAACTGTTAGTCGTAAATAGATCTAGGTAAGCAATCCCACCCCTACTGTAGTCTACATCCCATAGCTCACCAAATATAGGGAATAAAGCCTTCTTCTTATCGAGGCCAACATGAATAGCAGGACCCTCGATAGGAACATGAAGAATATGGTAAATATCCTCCAAGGTGATAGTAAGCTCCCCTGTAAGAAGCTGAAATGTCCCCCTATCAAGATCCCAGTGCTCAACAAGCATCAATAATAGATCTTCGTCAGCTCGAATGGTGCCAACCCTCTCGCAACCATAAAGACCAATGGTCTCTAAAATGTCCAATCATCGTCAGAAAGGGCCTTACGCACTTTATGAATAGTGTGAGGCCACCTGTGTCGGGCATCAAGTAGCTTAACCTGAAACACAAAACAACATGAATAACATTAGATAAATAAAAAACTAAAAATCTTGAATAAACAATTACACTCTACAAAAAAAAAAATTCACCTACCCCTAGGTGATCATATATCAACAGGAAAAAACAAAAAAAAACAAGAAAAAAACAAATTCCTATCCCTAGGTGATCATAAATCAACAGAAAAAAATAATAAATCAAAAACAAATAAAACACACGAAAACAAACAAAAATAAACAAAAACAAAACAAAAACAAAGCAAACAAAAAATTCATTACCAGCTCCACTTAGTTACAAAAAAAAAAAAAACAAACAACAAAACAAAAGGAAGCCTAACTAAAGGCGAAAGACCACCTACCTTAGCATAGCAGATGCCACCTTCCGCTCCAGCCGAGCTGCCACCACCGCCATCTCCGCAATCACTACCCTTGCCAATCTCCATATCACTCATCACTCTCAACCAATTGGCAGATGACAAATGGCAATGAAATGAAAATGATAGGGCACTAGCCTATTTATAGTTGCATTTTGTGATGAAAAATGTGCATACATGTTGTTCAAAGTGCCCAAAAATGCAAACCTATTGTTTGCGGCCTAAACCACAAACGTGTAGTTAGTGCGGCAAAACCGTGAACCCACGGTTTCAGGTATGCACAACTGCATTTAGGAAAAAAAAAAATCAGCAAAATACAAAACATCACCAAATCAAGGACAAAGAACAAAAGCAAGAAAATCCAAGGTTAAACGATGCCTACTCCGTGGGGTTACAAAACATGGTAAGTTCAAATAAAAAATGCACAATGGAATTGCTAATAGTCACTAGGACAAGCGACTAGGATGATTGGTTCCTTTTACTTCATTTCTTGCATGTCAGCTAACCAAACGATATTCTGCAAAACATAAAAAGTTAACTTGCAACAACATAAAAATAACACATTCAATTGGCCATTGGGTCTCAATTGTTACCCACTCGCCAATCGAGGGGGTAAACATACAAATTAAAATTTCATTAACAACAATCATTCACTTTGCCACACCAAAGAGAGTTGAGTCCATTCATCAAATAAAGGTCGAGTGTCATTAGTTTTTGCACCACATTGTGTTGTACACAATGCAGTACAAAAAGGGGCAACTATAGACACCAAAATTTGACACCTTCTAAAATACATTTACCACCCCACCATCAAATCCTACGTAATAAAAAGATATGCCTAAGTTCTAACTAAGGGATATAAAATCCTGCACATTATCCTATTTTCCTAATTTATTAAATCTAGAAAATCAACTTAAGATACCCTACCTACCCATTGGACATGTGTCCCAGACACTTCATCCAACACCCTTTTCACATATTACACACTCCTGTCCCCCTTGTCCTTGCACATGGGGCAGATTCCCAACACCCATGCCACAACTCATTTGTTGTTGTCCCCTTGTCTCTTCACATAAAACAACATCGCACATCCCAGTCCATTTGAAGCCATATCACCCTAGTTAACTGAGGCACACTGGGTGACTCCTCATAACTGCCCCTTCCACTTGGCAACCCAGATATTCCACTTGGCAAATAGAGCTTGCCACCTCCTATTCCCACTAAAAACCCCAAGAGGCCTATAAAGGCACCATTAGTCCACCAAGAAGAAGAGAACTAAACTTGCATATCGATAGACTACCAAAATCAATCTAGACCCAATGAGAAATTACAGGTATGTGCACGATTTTGTATCGTTGGTTTGAATCCCGAGGTAATCTATTTTTCAACCAAAATTGCCCATCCGTGGTTTCATAGTTGAAAATGTGCATCCATGGTTTCACAACCGTAGGTCCGCGATTTCCAGTCCATAACTTTACTTCCGCAGTTCCACAATCCTAAGCACAAAATCACATGCACAGTCGAAATCAATAATTTTAGTATTAGCAAGGCTTTAGTTGTTCATTATTGTTATTTTTTTTGTGCAATTATCTACTTAGGGTTTATGCATAGCATGGATTTGATTATTCAAATATATAGGTGCTACTAATCCCTTTGCTGGTTTGCATGTGTGCAGGTGACATGTATCTTGGATAAGCTGCTAAAGCTAGAGTGGTCCCTTGCTAGATACCAAAGCCCACTCACCCCTTGAAGTTGTGATGAGAGAATGAAGAACACCACATCCTCTAGAAGAGTCAAGAGATCTCCCCTCTTCTATCACAAGCATTGTATTTCAGAGAGACAAGAAGCATTGTAACATTACCCCCAACACACTTGGGGAAATTAAAAATCTTTTGTAAAAGGTTGTATCAATATCAATACAAAAGAGCATTTTTTGCAATCTACTTCTCTTTCTGCATATTTGTATTTGTGTTCAGTTATTTTGTTACAAATACTTACCAATTCCTTCTCCTTTTGGGCTTGTTGTTGGATGGCAATAATTATCCCAAATTTTCCTTTATCAGGAACTTCTCCTTGAGTTCTCCTCAAATATTCTCTAATGTACTTATTCAAGTCTCCTTAATGAGGTTTTCCTAACCTTATCCTTATTTCTCCTTTTAATTAGCTTGAGGCCTTCTCCTAGGACCTTCAAATTTTTTCATATTCTTTAGTCTTCAACTATGGAATATTTACAATGAGATCTCCTTCTTGGATCTCTAAAATTTGTTACTTCTAAAATCTAGAATCGGACCTTTTCTAGTCCTTCTCTATATTCAATATTCTAAAACTTGAAGTTCTTCAATGGGATCTCTCATGGGTCTCTTCAGCTTCTTGAGTTATTTTCTCCTTCTCCTTCAATCTGCAATATTTTGTCTTCAATATTCAATGGAGATCTTCAATATCCAATATTCTTTTGGACTCTTTTTGGAGTCTCTTCTTCCTTCAATGGGGTCTTCTTTCTTGGAACTCCTTGATCTACAATTTTCAATGTGGCTTCTTTGACCTTCTCCTTTCTTCTGCAATCTGTAGGTTTACAACTCTTGTAATGGGATGTTTTATTTAAGGCCTCCAAATATTCAATCTCCAACTTGTTGCTTCAGGTACTGGATTGATTCGAAAGATGATATTCTTCCTAGATCTCTTGTAGGAAGCTTCCCAACTTCTTTGAATCTCCTTTTACTACAACAAATATTAGAATATACAATGGAGAAAACTTTAAATCTAGAGATAATAAATCTTCATTAGTTGATTTGTCAATCTAGTGGAATCAATGTCGAGTCCTGGTCTTCATGAGTTTTTCTGCAACTCTATGGAAAGACTCCAACAAAATGTATTTTCAAAAATTCTAAAAAAGAGATTTTTGATCTCCTCTCAATCTCTCTTGTGGCCCTTCCTATTTCCTATCGATCTACCATGTGCTTTGATACCACTATTATATTTTGGTGATTTATGTTAATGGAAATACAACCACAAGATGTAAAATGAGCAAGCAATGATAACTATATGATAACGAAACTATAATATTCAAGAAAATTATAAGATAAACTTATGCAATAAATCAAAAATATGCCATTAATGGATGCTCACAAAAATAGTACAATGTATTATAATGGAGGACATGAACACTTCATAATTTCAATGAAAGAACTATATTGCACTCTAACTATAAATCACTATAGTAACTTCAGTCTCTCTCTCACTCTCTATCTCAAGTCACACACACACACACACACACACACACACACACACACACACACACATATATATATATATATATATAGAGAGAGAGAGATATGTGCCTTTCTCTTTACTCAACCTATGACTCTTCATCTACCTATCCTATGACTCATGTACATGTGGACTACATGTATATTTACATCATTGCACATTCTAAAGCTTGTGCATTTATTACTTTTTTGAAGTAACTACTCAAAGATTAATATAAGATAGACTCCTAATCTAATAATGTACCCAAGGTGGTACATTGGCATGCACCAAATAATGTAATATACTCTAACAATGTTATCCGATTGAATTTTATTTAAAATATAAAGGGAGATTTTTCCTTTAAAAAACCCAAGGGGAGAGGAAGTAGAGCAAGTCGAGAAGCCCAACCCATTGTTAAAGCCCCAAACCCGCTCTTTAAATAGTGGAGGTAGGAAAAACATAAGTAGAAATATGGTAGAGGTAATTTTGTAAGGTATTCTGGGCATCAGTATCCCTATTCAATATTTTTAAGGTGAATTATACCTTAAAGAGGAGCTTGATCTGAGTTCTTCAAATTTTTCATTAGTAAGCGAGAACCCCTTCCACCCTCTCATGATTATGGATAAAGAGGACCCACATTGATAATAGTCAATATTCATTTATACTTGAATAAAAATTTGATCCTTTAATAAGGTTTGGTTTGTTCTTCCCAATAAAACAAGGGATATCACTTATATTTCAAAAGGAAAAAGGGAAGGTTCAATGTGTAGACCAATTGATGTAGTGAAACCCCATAAGGGGGATAGACATCCCAGGTTCAAATCTTGAGCCTCGCTAGACTAGATACTTATTTGTATTCTTTGTGCTTTCAACGATGTAAAAGGTTTTAAAAGATGTAGCTTGGTGGTTATAGGGGAAGATAGCATGACTCAAATAAAAAAGGGAGATATGTCATTGTGGTGGCTTATTGATTCCACCATATAAAAAAAAGAAAAAAGGAGGGAGATATCTCTTAGAATAAACCTAAGAAGAGGAGAGGATTGAACCTTTAATAAGGATCTCTCTTAGCTAGCCAATAGTTGAGACAAAGGTGAAAGAAGATGACGTACTACTAGTGTAAATACTTATTGATTTTGAAGAAATATTATTCAAAAATTTGTTAGATGGATTACCATCTATGTGGAGTATAAGCTACCATATATATCTCATCTTAAGAGTAAGCTTTTCAAACAAGTTTTCCTATTGCATGAATCCATGGATAATGAAGAAATCAAGAAGCAAGTCCAAGAACTCTTGGACAATGGATTAATTAGAGAGAGTTTGAGCCCTTGTGTATTATCGACTGTTGCACCAAATAAAGGTGGTAGTTGGAGCATGCATGGATTTTAGGTCCATCAATAAGATAAAAATTAGGTATAGATTCTAGTTTCCTCAAATGGATGATCTCATGGATTCCTTAAATAGATCAAAATAGTTTTCAAATATAGATATCAAGAGTGGATCTATAAAATAAGAATTAGGGAAGGAGACCACTTTTAAAACCCAATATGGTATTTATGAGTGGCTAATCATGTTTATTGGTTTAACAAATGATTTTAACACCTTCATGTGTTTAAGGAATGGGGTATTGATACCCTTTTTTACTAAGTTTATGATAGTATATCTTAATGATATTTTAATTTTTACCAAAAATAGGGTTGACCACTAGTTTTATTAGAGAATGGTACTACAAAGGCTTAAGGAGGAGAAGTTACTTGTGAATATCAAGAAGTTTAGCTTCATGGAAAAGGATCTTAATTGTTTTAGGGTTTGTGACCTCTAAATAAAAATAAATCCATAAAAAGTACATGCCATAGTTGAGTGGCCTTTCCTCAAGACCTTGTTTGAAGCAAGAAAATTTCATGGCTTGGCAAGATTCTATAGAAAGTTCATAATAAAATTAAATGGAATTGTAGACATATAAAATACGTCATGTTGAGGAGACTACTCATATGGACACCTTTTCAGGCCATGTGACTCACCTTGGACCTTTACAAGATTCAACAGTGGTTCTAACCACTCAATCAAGGCAACCTAGTCCTATTCAGTCTTCACCACTAATGTCATCAATGGTGACCATCATAACCACTGATTCTCAAAGCAGCCATGGCCATAGTTATGCTTGTCGATAGCAATCGAGCCTATAACAAACTTGTGCTAACAAATCTGAGTAAAATCCATTACATCCAATAGATTCTTAGGTGGTTTTCCATTGGAATCCTCCTTAAGATTCATCCCAACTACCCTAGCTAAACCAAATATTGTTCTTGGCTTCATGAGGAAGCTAGGACACCAATTTGAGTGTTTATTTATGGCACCCACAAATGAGAGGTAAGTTTGGATATTTCATGTACAATTTCCATAACGAAGCTCTGCCGAACTGAGAAGTGATTCAATATCCCTTTGAGGTGCAACAAAGTGTTGTCCAAGTATGTAATGACATCTATGCATCCATCAATGGAGTTTCCAAAAGCTTGAGGAGCAACTATACCACTATTTTTCACCAATTCACTGTCCATACGAGCTAATTTCGTAACTCACCTATGTATTGAGATATGACCGATCCTTGCATGTCAATTCAACATCAAAATTGATCATCATCAAGCATTAAATTTAGAGAACAAAGCCTCAATCCTACAACTACTATTTTTAATAGCAGCTCGTGGGCACTACCACTGACGTTGATAGCGGCTAATAGATCCTGCTGCTCTGAGCATCAACAACTATGGTTTGAAATATATTTTTCCTTTATTTTAGTCCATAGATTTATCATTAGCTGCATTTTATTTGATTTCTAATCTAGTTTAAAAAACTCTTTTTATATCCATTATTTTTGCTTTCTTTTCAGTACTTTCATACATCTTTACATATTTTTATGCATTTGATTTCCTTATTTGCACATTTCAAGAAAATAGCCTCATTTTGAGAGGCTTACAATGCTATTAATCTATCTTTGGTTTCTTTATGTGCAGATGACAGGGTTATTCAAGGACTATTCATCACCAATATCTCATTTCTTGGCATCAAAATAGAGGTGTCAGAGTAATCCCCATATAATCAGATTATTGGAGACGCAAAGACCTTGTGGAGTGCATATTTCCCCCTTTTTGGGCCCACATTATTTGTAAATTTGTATTGAATTGGGTATCCCTAAGAGGGACATATTATAACCAAATATTATTTGATTAATAAAAAGAGAGCACATCATTTTTTATCTCATTTTCTCAATGGTTACATAATTTCATGTTTTCAATTTGTTACAATATTGCAATAGATTAGATGCATGGTTTTTGCTACTTTACAAGTGATGATCACTTGTGGGACCTTTCCTATTTGGTTTTTAACTAATTTTTTTATTATTTTGTGTATTGTAGGCATCACCACTTTGATCAACCATGGCTAATAGTCATCACTGCCATAAGCTCCAATAGCTAGCATCACAACCATCCTAATCGTTAGTGACCACGAGAAAAATATAAAAAATCTAGTTTGCGGTATTCTTCTTCGGATGATGACTCACCTGCAAGTGGTTCTCTCCCTATTTTTTGTTCTATTTTCTTTGAAAAAGCAATTTAGGAATTAATTACAAAACATAGGGAAAATTTAGAAGTAGAATTTTAAAATCCATTTGTTTATTGTCTACCGTTGCTGGGAACAGTGGCCTCTACTGTTAGCCACCCTAGAATCTAGTAGCTAGAATCCTGACTAATATTGTGTATAGTGGCCACTGCTATTGACTGTTGTTCATAGAGGTAGCTACTATTAAATATGAGTATTAGGATTGCATGCTTGGAGCCTTAAAGGTTATTTCATTTTAATTTGCATTTGTATTTTTTGAATCTAAAACATATTTTACATCCACCATTTCTAAAATTTAAATGTACTTTCATGCATGTAGAAAAAAAATCATGTCGTGTTGTTTGATGCACCATTGCTTTTTTTAAAGTAAAATAAACATACACACGCCTCACATTCTAAATTTAACATCAGTTGAGTTGGGCTCTCACATCCAACCAATTGATGAAGACCATCGGTGGATGTTATTACCAATTTGTTGGCTTACATATCGAGAGTTTTTTGAACCCATTCATGACCAATGCTAACTCCAAGAACCATTGAAGCTTGGGAGAATAACACGTACAATTTTTTGAAAGGTATATCGCTGCCCTTAATGGATTGGGTGAGGATTAGTAGGAACTGTGTCCCTCTATCGATTATGGGTTTCATATCCATAGTTTGATGGGATTCACAATCCAAAATTCATCATCGGATATGTGTGTGGGCGTACAGGTGAAAACCTTTGAAAAAATTGAGAGTTACATCAACCATATTCAAACACATGAAAAAGTGGAACTATATAAAACACATAAAAAACACACAATCTAGTTCTTAGAAAACACAAAGAAATCCTTAAAAGAGATCATCATTATGTATACTTTGTTTGTTTCTTAAAATCACATACGAGATAATTTAAAATGAATAGTTATCATACAGATCAAGATTAAATTCATGACTAAGATGGTGGGCAATACACAAGAGGGCACAAAATATCCTAGAGTCAGTATAGTTATCCAAGCCATACCTAAACGATGTTCGAGTAGTCTTCACGGAGACAACTCAACACATGGGGAGCCTCTCATAGAGAGACCTTTGTTATAAGGACTTCTAATATAATCCCTCATGATCATGAGGAGTATCCTACTAGACCTCACACATACCATGACATTATTATAGAAAATAATCCCAATGAGGCATAAGCTAGAGGGTTTGCACTTGTTCACATACCCACCAGAGCTTCAAGACCACTCGAACATGGAGTGGGTCAAATAACATTCTATAGCATTGGTAAAAGAGGTAAACCTCCTAACCATCCATGAAAAAACCATCAAATTTATTTCTTAGATCAGGATGGTGGAAGGTCAACCCATAGGGCAAATTTTACTGTTCATTCTTATTTAGAGAGTGTGCCTAACAAATATGTAGTGTGACATGCGTATACCCAAGGTGAGTGCTCCAAGCACCCATGTAATACAACCGCCCCATCCACTCATGATGGTACCAAACATAGGGCTGAGCATGGTATCAATGCAACCTCGATTGATTGAGGGAAGAGGGTTGTCAATCTTGTTGCATATTTTGAGACAAATAAATCCCCTTGCATTGTGGTAAAAAGTCGACGGTCCTACATAGTAGATCGAGCAGATCGACTACCTAGATATGATGCAAACTAGAGAGAGTAGTTACTCCAAGTACAATTGGAGGACCTACACAATGAGAATGAGCTCTTAGAACAAGAACACGTGGAATGATAAAGGATGCATCACCAATTTTTGTATGAACACCGCTTGATATAACAAAGGATCCTTGAGAAAAAGAACATGAAGAATGAGCAAATAGGTTAGTTCAAGAAGAATTACCCTCACCTAGTGCATATAGGTGGCAACATAATGAGAGATGTCATACATTTCACCAAAAGTTGCTGAATAGGAAAACTAAAACTCATCCTCATAACACTTCACAATATGCTTCTCGACAACAACAATGATTAGTGCTAAATCTACCAAAACATGAATAGTATGAGGAAACAAAACAAGATGAATAGGAATAATTGTATCCCAAACCATCTTCTATGGACTTGGTTGATGACTACAATCGATGAACTCAATCCCATAAAAACCTACCACCACTTGCTCCCTAAAGACCTCTTTGAGAGGATGAGATCACCTCATATCTTGCATACAAAGTGCTCACCAAGTGGCTTCAATCACTCAAGAAACAAGGCATGGCTTATTAAAAGCCCACACTAAGCAAAATTTATAACCAACCCATTTTTCCATATGTATCAAGTCCAACATATCCCAAACACTTTGAAATGCCTAAATTGCAAAAATTCTAGGGGTAGGAAGATGCACAGGAACATGTGATGGGTTTTATGAACCTATGTTTCTAGTTGCAAATCAATGATGCCTTATTACTAAGGACCTTCATGATTACATTCTTGGGTTCTACCCTTGAATGGTACAATTAGGTCCTAAGGTATAATATAACTAGATTTGAATAGCTAGAAAATACTTTCATTGAATGCTTTTCATTTGGTTTCAAGAAGAAACCTAACCTTTATGACTTATCAAACTTATGTCAATATTATGATGAGACGGTCACCGACTATGGGAATAGATGACAAAAAATCATGTCAAAAATTCCATTTACCATTCCCATATATGAACTTACTCAGATGTTCGCAAGGAGTTACGCTAAGCACATTTCATTTCTACTTTAGTTGCAACAATTTATGCATTCGAGGAGGCTTTAGAGCAAGCCAAAGTCATAAAGGACATTAAGGTCCGAGAGGGTGAGTTGAAGCTTCATAAAAAGGTTTGGAATAAAAAACAAAAAAATAACAACTATCATCAGGCGAAACCTATGCCTATGAATAAGGTTGTTTTAAATATTCCAAAAGTAGAGAAGAGCCAATAATAGTTGAATTATCAAGCTCAACCTCCTCCAATGCACTATAATTAGTGCAATGAGAACCATACAAAAAAACAACAATGTCAAACACCTCACAATTACACACTATTGCTTGAATATTTGGTGTCACTTTCCAACCATTTATGCAAGGCCAAGGCTATTACTTTGTCTGAGATATGTGCCATTGATCCTAATAATCCAAAATTTAAGGGGTATAGGGAAGACATGTTTTGTGTATATCATCGACAAAACAGTCACAAAATCCAAGATTACATCTCGTTTAAAAACTTGGTGTAGAACATGCTAGATAAAAACCAATTACAAATAGATAGCCCATTAGCTATCAAAAATTAACAAATTGAAATATTCAAATATCCTTTACCCAAATATGAGGTTAAAGAAAATTAAATAGAAGACGTGAATGAAGTGCATGTAGCCCTGTCCAATGTGGGCTTTATCAGCATGATAAATATCACAACAGGGAGTAAGAAATACCTTGATCAATATATATTACTATAAAACATAGTCAAATTTGATCCTACATCATAGTCATTACAACCATTAAATCCAATTCAATCATACAAGGATCCTATGATCACATTCTGCAACCAAGATATTAAGCCAACACCTAATGATGAACCCAATCCACATTTACATATCATAGCAAAAATCAATAAAATTATGTATAAGTGGGTTTTTATAGACACCAGTTCGTCCATTAACATCATCACTACTTCTAAATTGAAACACCTCAACCTTATACCATTGCACATCATATAATCAACATTCACATTAAGAGCCTTTAACGATACTACATCCCCTACAATCAGCACAATAGTCCTGCCCATCTAGGTTGGGATAAAGATCATGCCTACATTGTGCCACATTTTAGAGGGTGAGAGATAATACAATATATTGTTAGCTAGACATTGTATGAGAGATAGAGAATATATTCCATTCATAGTCCATCAACACCTCAAATTTGTACATCAAGGTCAAGTATATGTGGTGCATATTGATCTAGATCCCTTCAAGTATTACAAGATGATCGATGAACCACATGAGCCTCTTGTCCCATGCAAGTACCATGATATCCATGCATATGAGATCATAAAATATTCAACTAGAGCATGCATTAAACCATCATTACCAATTGCATATCCACCATCATTAATGATTCCTCCTTATTCCCATTTTAAAGCATCAAAATATCTTAAGGGAGAAAATTTGAAGGGGTCAATCAAGGAGATTCCTCCATCCACTCTCATTAGCACAACATAAGACAACATCATACCTAAGGATGAGGAGAAAACATCAGCTATCACAAATGAAATAGAACAACCTCAACAAGTTGAGGATCCACTCACAACTTGTTCAAATGTCAAAATAACTTTTCATGAGTTTGTGGGAATGGTCAATATTAAGGTAGAGAACCAAGCATCTCAAAATAAATCAATGCAATGGATAGTTCTATCAAACTGTGTTTCCATATGAGAAGTGCCACCACCATTGAAATTAGTCACACCTAATTCATTTCTTATAGCTCCTTCAAAAGAACAAGAATGGGTGTCTCCCCCACATCAAACTGGGGGTACTCAAGCTATCATAGATAAACACTATAAAGTGGAATAGAAACATGAATGGAGTCACAAACATGAGCATGGGGATGCAATTATTAAAATGGATCATAAAGAAACATCCATATCTTATCAAAAAAATGAGACGTGATTCACATTTACCCAAGGGTTCTTTGGCACCCACCTGTTCAACTCCTGTAGTTGGCAACGATCATCCATACCCTTCAAAAATAATACACTCATTACCCCTATTTTTTTTGTAATGCATTCTAGAGAATTTAGATAATATGGAGATCCAAATAGATTAGAAAAATGATGCATTGCAACTAATTATGTACCAACTCACAAGCATAGAACTACAAAAGCAAATTGCATCTAAGGTCAAATTGCATCCAGTACAACAACAAGAGCAAGTGCAGAGTCTACCATGCCAATTACCTTGCACTTATACATCATTACTGGAACCTAAGATATTTATTTTCAATCAATTATGTGTCATAAAAACCATTAATTTTCTTGAGGTTCACCCTTTATATCTGAATCATCTAAAATTCCATGGATATAAAGAGGAGGTATATTGTCTATATCATAGATAAAACAATCATAAAATTTAGATATATTATAGTTTCAAGACCACAATATAGAACATGCTTAAGAGGGATCAAATTTGAATTGATAGCCAACAAATAAGCATAGTCAGTGACCCATCCCTTATGCCAAAAAAGTAGGAAGAGCCACCTAAGCAAACAATCGAGATACCTATAGCTCAACCACTTTTCCAAAATCAGCTAGTGTGTTCAGCACGTTTGAAAAAATAGTAGCATATTTGGAATCCATTAAGTAAGTCTATGTCAATCATTTTTTAGAAGCTACAAGAAGCTAAGGCTATCATTTTACCTAATATACGCCCTTTAGACCCAAATAGAACTAAACCTAAGGGTTATAAGGAGGATCACTTCTACCTTTATCATCGAATAAAGGGCCATGACATTCATAATTATTATGGGTTTAAAAGCATCATCTAATACCTTAATGACAAGGAGACATCACTCATATATGGTTCATCCACCTCAGCTCGATCCACCTCAGGTCACACTTTAGCATCCCATTTATGACCCCAAGGTCAGCCATCACCTCGTCATCCTAACAAGCTACCTCACTAAGTAGTCACATTTTTATGACTACTTTGGCCCTATTTCAAAAAATATACAAGGCAAATGCAATTGCATTACAAGAAGGCAAACCAATAACACCTAAACCTAGATCACATAGTGAAAGCCTCTACTATATCTATCATCATATAAATGGGTATGAAATCTATGACTACTATTAATTCAAGAATATGGTTAAATAAATGGTATAACAGAATGATCTCTGTGTATATGGTTCACTTTTTTTACCCCATCAAAACATGGGTATCTCACAGAGTTCCATGCCACAACAAGGAAAGTTGAATTTTTTCACTCTTCCTAAGCGGGTCGATTATATTGTAGCGAATGACATGCACACTAGGGGTCTTCAAGGTAGCACACCTTCACCACTTGCATGCCTAAAATTTTCACACTCCTTTCCTCTAGGCTAATGGATCCATACCTCAAAGGGGAATGGAAAATAGTAGAGCTACACCTCGAAAGAGAGGCACTTAGTTGTACCTTCTTATGGTATTTTTTTTGACAAATTAAGGGTTCACCAGGAAACTTTTAATGTCAGTTTCCATACCTAGGATTGGAATATGTTTGATTCGTTCTTTTTATAAATATTTCTCATACACCTAAGTTTGGCCTTTATGCAACTAAACTATCTATATGCGATTTTGATATAATGAAGACATCAAATAGTGAATACAGAATGAAATACAATGCATAAGATTGGAATTATAAGAAATAATAAGCCTTATCTGAATTGAATGTTCGATGAATATTCTAAGGGTTGTAGCAGAATAAAATCACATTTGTTTTGATAGAATCACCTCTGTTCTAGATAGAATCACTTGTGTTCAGATAGAATCACCTCTGATTTAACAAAATCACAAGCGATTATGTTGTAATCCTGCAGCAAAATAATTTGATATAAAATAGAGTTTTCTTGCACAATACAACAATTTTCTCATATTCCAAATTACAAATATGTCTTAATCTCTATATGCAAATAAATATGAAATGATATGGAAAAAATATGATGTCTATTCAAACTAATATGTAATGGATTTATGCAATTATGAATCTTGATTTTAGTATGCAACTAATTGAAATGATGGTGAACGCCAGGATGCAATATGCAAATTTAAATAGTAACTAAAGAAATACTGAACAATGCATGAATAAAAACAGAGAAATAGGGAAAAGGGATGCAAACAGTGATTTGAATCCTTACCCCCTTGCTGATCTATAGATAGGATTGCCTGCCTTCTAACAAAATTGCCTTTGATCTGGCGAAATAACCTAGCATTTCTGACAATCGTTAGATGATTATGCTGATATCTTGGCAATTATAATTGGGACTTGCAATGACAAAATTAAATAATAGGGGTGCTAGGAAAAGGAATTCTATGTCAAATTGATGCAAGGGATTCTTAAGAGAATTTTAGCAGCAATGTCAAGAGATCTGAATTCAACTTGCCAGGGGAAAGAAGGGAAAATGGCTAGATTAAAGGAGAGATTCTAGGAAGTTAGGAGGTTAGACTAAAATGGAGGAGGTTTTGATTCCTCCTATGTTTGCCACATCTAATCTGTTTGCAAAATTCCTTGATCCAATCGTTTGCTAAACCGGTTGACGCATTTTAAAATAAATTTTGTCTTTTTAGCAAATTTGTTAAAATTCTATTTTGGACAGAATCGCCTAGTGATTTTGTTGATCATCGGGTGATTTTGTTGTCTGCTAGGCGATTTTGCCCAATGGTCCAACAATTTTTAGTTTGTTGGCATGAAAATCGAGAATATTGTTGTTTTACTATTTTAGTTGACTTTTGAGTAAATTTTGAATAATTTTAATAATTTTTATGATGTTAAGGTAATTAAATGTGTCAATTTTACCCTACTACATTTTCCCCCTCTTTAGCAATTTTTTTTGAAAAAAATGGTCGTTAAATATGAAATGGCACATTTTTCGAGATAGTAGAAAAAAATTGGACGCATTTAAGTTCATAGTTTAATGTTTACTATTTTATAATTTATTATGTTGCCCCCTTCGAGTTTTCACATTAATTTCGCTGAATTAGTGAGAAACTCGAAAAGTTTTTATATTGACTTAAATAGTAAAAAGGGTAAAAAAAGTTTATTTCATTTTCATTTTTTACTAGCTGGATAGAAACTTTGCTCTGGAGAGACCAATGGCGGAAGCGACTCATCGGGATGATTTGGTACAATGAGGGGTGAAGGTAAGCTTTGATTTGGATTTTATTTTTGAATCTTTGGATTTTTAGGTTAAATTTTTATTTTATTTGGATTTTTAGATGGGTTTCACCATTTTCACGGGTCAAGGCAAAATCACCTAGGGTTTTGCAAAATTGACTTCAAATTTGGAGGCAATTTTGGCAAATGTAAGCTGATTTTGACAGAATATAATAATCGATTATATCAAAATTGAGGCGATTCTATCAAAATCGGGGTTATTTTGACAAGATCGATGATGATTATGTAATTTTAATATATGATTTTGATGGTATAATTTTATGTGTGGTTTTATGTAGAAAGGTACTCTAAAAAGTAGGGAATGGCGATATGATGGACTCCAGGTGGAGTTGGGAGTCTTGAGTGTGGAGAAGAAGACCACCTTGGAAGAGGTTGGTCTTAGGCATGTGGCAGAAATGCCACAAATTCCTACTGATATGGTGCTATTGACGACACTTGCAGAGTGATGGTATCCAGGCTCTTCCTTTTTCTAGTTGCCTATAGGGGATATGGCTCCCACACTTGAGGACGTGTGGAGGATTCTATAGGTACCTATCAGGGGTAGGGTGATTACCTCATCCGATAGTCAAGACGAGGCACTGCAGAGGTTAGCAGGGACTTCTAATCTCATATTAGGATCAAGAGGAGTGTCTGTCACTGCTTTGAGATAGATACAAGGTATCTCACCTTTGACATTAGTTATTTTTGGAGTAGTGAGTGGACTATTCCTTCTTCATTAGAGCAGTTGTAGGTTGCCTTGGTTGTTGGTAGAGGTGGTGGTAGATATGAGGGATCATCGGATTTGATTTGCATGGGGTCCTTTCATTCTTTGCAGGATCTACAGGATCTTGTATAAGGTCATCTACAGGAATGGAGTTGCCCTAGTTCTCACATCATTCCTACATGTTTGGTGTTGGGAACTGGTGGAACAAAATCTACCTTTGGTTAATAGTGTTGCGCCTTAGACTTTGCCAACATTGAATAGACAGATCTTGCTTGAGATCATCTGTCTAGTCTCCAGAGAAGGCTGGTTCCTTTGAGTTTTTTAGAGAAAATGGGAACAAGAGATAAGGGAAATATAGCCTAAGTTAAAACTTTTATCACGATACAGATTGGAAAACAACAAACATTGATGATGCAGATTACTACTTTTAGAGTTTTCTTTATATCTTATTTATAGAAAACACGAGTTCCTGAGTGTGACTTTTAGATGTTCATCTAAAAGCATGTAAATATTTTTTAATGTTCAACTCTAGAAACAAGATTTATACATGCACAGTTCATATTTCAGAACAGATACATTATAAAACTTAGAATGATTAAAAGTTAAAACACCAGATACATACACTTGCACATAGAAGTTTCGAAAGCCAGAAGAAGAAATCTTTTATTTCTTGTAATCTAGTACATGTACATCAAGCTTGTAAACGTCCAAGAGTCAACCCTTTTTTTGGAGTCGCTCAAACCTATATATACCCTAAAAGAGTATTTTTTTCTAAGTACATCTTACTATTTTACAAGCAATCATCTACAGTTTCTAATAATACACAAGTCTTCTATGAATTAGATATCTTCTCTGCAAATTAGATTCTAGACGAGCCTATCAAATTTTAAATCATCTAGAAAGCCTGCTTCATCCTAGATTTCTGATAATCATGTCAAAAATCACTTCTTGGTGTCAGTGCATGCCTTTGATTGCCAAAAATACATTTTATTCCTTTACAGATGGCATGTCACAAAATCGTGATATTATTTCCTTGCTTTGCTCTTTTTCCACCTCTAGCCATGAAAATGAGACATGTCACAAAATTGTGACATTCATCTCTTGTTTTGCTCTTCTACTGCTTCCAGCCACGAAAATGAGACATGTCATGAAATCACAACATTCGTCTCTTACTTTGCTCTTTTGCTGCCTCCCGTCACGAAAATGAGACATGTCGTGAAATCATGACGTCCGTATCTTGCTTTGCTCTTCTGCCACTTCCAGCCATGAAAATGATACATGTCATGAAATCGTGACATTCGTCTCTTACTTCACTCTTTTGCTGCCTCCCATCGTGAAAATGAGACATGTCACAAAATCATGACGTCCGTCTCTTGCTTTGCTCTTCTGTCGCTTCCAGCCATGAAAATGAGACATGTCACGAAATCATGACATTCGTCTCTTAGTTTGCTCGTCTACCGCTTCCAGCCGTGAAAATGAGACATGTCATGAAATTGTGACATTCGTCTCTTCCTTGCTCTTTCTCTTTGCTTTTTCCCGTGAAAAGGCAACATGTCGCGATATCACGACACTTCTGCCTCTTTGTTATCTTTTGTTGCTCTTAGCCGCAAAAATGCAACATGTCATGATATCGTGACACTTTTGCCTCCTTGCTTCCTTTTGTTGCTCTTAGCCACGAAAATGCAACATGTCACGATATTGCAACACTTTTGCCTCCTTGCTTCATTTTGCTGCTCTTAGCCTCGAAAATACATGTCACGATATCGCAACACTTTTACCTCCTTGCTCCCTTTTGTTGCTCTTAGCCACGGAAATACATGTCACGATATCGCGACACTTTTGCCTCCTTGCTCCCTTTTGTTGCTCTTAGCCGCGAAAATACAACATGTCACGATATCACGACACTTTTGCCTCCTTGCTTCATTTTGTTGCTCTTAGCCGCAAAAATACATGTCACGATATCGTGACATGTTTACCTCCTTACTACCTTTTGTTGCTCTTAGATGCAAAAATACATGTCGTGATATTGCGACACTTTTACCTCCTTGCTCCCTTTTGTTGCTCTTAGCCACAAAAATACAACATGTCGTGATATCGCGACACTTTTACCTCCTTGCTCCCTTTTGTTTTTTCTTTTATATTTAGCATATGGAACACTTAGGTCTTCTTGGAAAATATGCAAAAAGGTGCATCAGCTATTTTTCTATAGTTGTCACTTTTTGACTAACATTCTTGGCGCCTTCTAGGGGATTTTTTGCTTGCAAAAATTTTGAACCAGACCTTCATCCATTGGGAAACGGAGTCAACAACACAGTTGTAAAAAGAATATTTCAGAGAAAGACAAAGAACACAGGAAAATGCACTTAGATTAAATGTGAACATTACCTCGTCAAAACTCTCTTTATACCTTATTATCTCTATTCAAAAAAAAATGTCGACTTTTGATTGGCTGCGATTGAAATTTTTTTGTTAAGGCCAAAAAATGGTAATATTTACAAATATTGTCTGAATATACTTATATTATACTGTACATATAATTCCTTTTCTACTTTCTCAATAGAAATATAACTTTAGGTGAAATGCATTCACCGTGATGGGAAGAACCAATCCATCTTGATCTTTCAACTCAAAAGCATTGAACTGTTTCTCTGAAACAATTTCAAATGGTCCCTCCCAAAAAGCATCAAATTTATCATGGTTACCTGGCTTAGATTTCTTTACATTCCATTTCAAAACCAAGTTTCCCACTATAAATTTTTTGGCAGTTGTCTTTTTGTTGAACCATCCCTCAGTATCTGCCATATGCTTCTGATTGTGATTGTATGATTGCTCTCTTTGTTATTCTAACTATAAGAGCTGCATAACTCCTGCAACTGTGTGTAGCATTTGATCAATCTAAGGTAGCGGGTAATGATATTTGAGTGATGCTCTGTTCAAATTTTTGAAATCTACACATAATCTGATATCTCCATTTTTCTTCCTGACTGGTACCAAGTTTGCCACCCAGGTGGAGTGTTTAACAGGGTATACTATTTTAGCTTGAAGGAGTTTTAACAGTTCTTGTTTCATCAAAGATTCTATCTTTGGATTCACTGGTATTTGATTTTGCCTAAAAGGCTTAGCTCCTTCTTCTGATTCTATGGTATGTTGAATAACATCTTTATTGTACACTTTTAGATCACTATACACCCAAGCTATGATGTCAAGGAATTTTTTACACAATTCTTTGATCTGGTTCACTTCCTCTTCTGTACAACTGATTCCAACCTTAATCATTTTGCGTTGCTCCAACTCTACATCTTTGTATCTTTTTTTATCGACCTTGATTTTCCGACCAACTGCTCTATCATTGTTTTCAAACAGGATTTCAAGGGTGATGAGACCTTTACGAATATGATTGTTTTTTAACTGAATAATATTCTCTTCCTCTTCATCCTGCAGATCTCAGTTGGCTGAGTAATTCATTTCATGGATTAAGAAATCCAGTATCTGTTCATCATTTTCAAAAACTTGCCATAAAATATTTTTATCAGGCATTGAAGGCCTGTATATAAGTCTAACAGTTTTAGACTTTTGAATAACATTACTTACAGGACAAAAATTAGCTCCCACTGAAGCTAACAAATCTGCATGGGTATTCTATTATCTAGGGATAAAATTTATATTTAGGGCCTCAAATGCCTTTAAGAGATCCCACACTTTGTTCCTGTAAGTCTTCAAATAATGTTGTTTACTTATATATTTTTTGGTGACTTGATTCACAATAAGTTCTAAATCTCCATAGATGAGTAACTGTTTGATTCCTAATTTCTTAGCCTTTCTTAACCCTAAGCACAGGGCCTCATATTTTGCTGCGTTATTGGAGAAACTCCAAGTCAACCTATAAGAGAAAACCTTTTCCTCTCCGGTGGGAGAAATCAAAACTATTTCGACACCAGCTCCATTCTTGCACCTAGCCCCATCAAAGAAAAGCTTCCACAATTGATTCACAAAACCATCCTTTTCTAGGGAGGGTATCAATTTTCTTTTTGGTTTCTCAATAGAATAGTTTCCTATTTATGTTTCTATCATGGCATTAAAATTCTTTAGAGAAAACTCGTCCTCATCTTGGAGCTCTTCTAATGTTTCTTCCATTAGATCTTCTTCTATTGTTTCTTTAGTCATCATATTTACACGATCAGTTTCACCAATCTTTTCTACATGAAACGTTGATGGTTTCTCATTAAAAATATTGACCCTTATACCTTTGAAAGGTATCTATGAATGAGAATAATCTAAGGATAAGTATCCTCCTATCTTTGCTGTGAACTCTCTGGATAGACACATACAAAAATAGGGCTCCAAGTCTATGACTACTACCTCTTGTATGACTGTCATCTGAGGCATTTTATGCAGTCGTATGGGAATATCCTTTATCACTCCTATAGTTTTTACTGGAGTACCATCTAACTGTAGGATTCCTACGCTGCTACTAGTGTACTCCGTTCCCATAATATCACATACTACTTTGGGTATCATAGTGGTAGCAGTGCCTGAATCTATCATGCAGTTATGGACAAACCATCCTTCCATTTGAAGGGACAAATAAAAGGGTGGTGGCCTATTCTTACCAGTGGCAGACGTCAAGTTCGTTAGAACCATTTTTGAAGATGATGCAGTCCCACATCCATTTTTCATTGTTCTTAGAGATTCCTATAGGAGATCTATTTGACCTGGGATTTGAAGAGAATCATATATACTTGCCTTAGAAGGAGTCTTTTTCATTTCCTCTACTATACTAAATGTAGGTGAATCAACTATCCTTTCTCTTTCTTTGGCAAAAGTTTCATATTTATTTTTGTATCCCTGGGTAGCTTCAGTTCTTTGCATTTTTGTCAGTGAGGGGAAACTCAACCTTTCCCTAGCCTGTTCTTGGGTTTCATTTTCCTCCTGAGGAATAAATTCTTTGTGTGTTTCTTGCCCTTGAATTTTGGCTAGAAACTGATATTTTCTTTCTTGAGGAAGACTTCCCTTAGGAGTTTCTTTGGGAACTTCCTTGAGAGCAGGGGAAACATTTAATGGCTGAAGCTCTTTAGGGTATACTTGCAGTGGTTTCTTACCTAATCTTGTCAAAACTGAAACCTATGCTACTGTAGGCATCATGAAGTTGTGGTCCTTCTCTCTAATTATATTTACATGGCCTTTCATTTTTTCTTTACTCTTTTCAACTGCTATACTTTGTACATAATGCTGGTGTATCATACAAAAACTTTATCCATGTGGATCATTACATGTAGTACACGAAAAGTTAGAATTAGTGGGAGGATCCTCGGCCTCCAATGTCTCATTTGTATATATCGTGCTCGGTCTCTCTTGTTTGCTATTGCTTGATTATGTTGCATCTCTCATTACCTGAGGGAACCTCCTTGGCAGAAAATTCCTTTCAGCCTCTCTCTTTTTCATGGATGCCATTTCATTTGAAAATGTCTTCATTGTATCAATTATGGTTGTGTATTGATCACTGGGGGGAGCTGATGCAAGGGGTGTAGTTGGTAATGCAAGGAATGTAGGAGGTACGACTATAGCTGGGAGGGCCTGCGTTGATGGGAGTACAGGCAGTTTAGAAATTTATGCATGGGAAAGCTTTGGTAAAATTGGCAATAGAATTTTTGATGGATATATTTTTGTAGCGATGAGATCAGCTTCACCTTTTTCTGCCTCTAGATAGATCCCAGGAAAAGTGGTTACATGGGATTGCCTTATTATCATACTGAGATCTGAATCAAAAGCCCTTAAATAATAGCATATAGCTTGTTCTTTCGTGGGTTTTAGGCCTTGCGATACTCTATCATGAGTTCTCATAAATATGATGTTGAAATCTTGGATTTCTTCTTGTGGATGCCTCTCAATGACAGTGAATTGATTCAGCAATATGAAAGGATCTGCATGTATATTAAATTCATCGACCAGACGACCAACAAGTACTGCCCAAGAAGTAATGGATCCAATGGGAAGCACTCTGTACCAATAGAGCATCTTTCCTTTCAAATATATAATCAATAATCTAACCATTACATCTTCCTAAGTGATGTTGTAAATAGATGCTAGCGAAGATACATCTAAATGATGCTCATCTATTGTTTTGCCTATTCCGTCAAAGGTCGATAATGCTTTTAGTGTAGCTTGTGGAATTTGGTGGTGTGTTCCCAAGTTCAAAGGGCGAGTTTGATTCCACACAAGATGCATTGGGGTAGGGGTGGCTACCATGATTGCTAAAGGAGTTACAACCACTATGGGATTGCTTGTAGATGCTCCTACAACGGGTGTTAAAGAGGTGCTAATGGTGTCGGGCAGATTTGATCGTGCGGCTAGCACAGGGTGTGCTTTTAGGCTTTTGAGATGTAGTTCAAAGAACTCGATAGGTTCTTCAAAGTTTCTAGCTCGGGATCTAGTTATCATATGGCTATATAACCAGAAGGTTTTTAGACAAGGTCTTTCTTTTATGGTCTAAATTGCAACGGAGTCGCCAGGTGGTTTTTCTTGAGATTTTTAAACAAAAAGGCTCTTAAGGTAAAACACCAAAACTTATACAATACTGTGGGATTTCTGGTCCCACCGGGCGTGCCAAAAAAATTTGGAACAAAATCTACCTTCAGTTAATAGTGTTGCGCCTTAGACTTTGCCAACATTGAATAGACAGATCTTGCTTGAGATCATCTATCTAGTATCCAGATAAGGCTGGTTCCTTTGAGTTTTTTAGAGAAAAGGGGAACAAGAGATAAGGGAAATATAGCCTAAGCTAGAAATTTTCTCATGGTCAGCTCTTGGACGTTTACAAGCTTGATGTACATGTACTGGATTACAAGCAATAAAATATTTCTTCTTCTGGCTTCCAAAATTTCTGTGTGCAAGTGTATGTATCTGGTGTTTTAACTTTTATGCATTCTAAGTTTTATAATGTATCTATTCTGAAATCTTGACTGTGAACGTATAAATCTTGTTTCTAGAGTTGAACATTAAAAGATATTTACATGCTTTTAGACGAACATCTAAAAGTCACACTTAGGAATTCATATTTTCTATAAAGAAGATATAAAGAAAACTCTGAAAGTAGTAATCTGCATCATCAATGTTTGTTGTTGTCCAATTTATACCATGGAAAAGTTCTATCTTAAGCTATATTTCCCTTATCTCTTATTCCCCTTTTATCTACAAAACTCAAAGGAACCAGCCTTCTATGGAGACTAGACAGATGATCTCAAGCAAGATCTGTCTATTCAATGTTGGCAAAGTCTAAGGCGCAACACTATTAATTGAAGGCAAATTTTGTTCCAACAGGAACATATTGCTATTAGGAGACCAAAGGGGTTACCACTAGTTACAATGGAGGTGGGTAGGCCACATGGTTATTATTGGACTATGAGGGTCAGGGGGATGAGGAGGCTTGACTTGGATGATGTATGACATTTTTTGGACGATCTGATAGGAGATTCCATCACCTTGAGGCTGTAGAGATATCAACCAGGGTGGTCAAAGGATAGAGAGGAGTTGGCTCATGTGAGATGCTAGATAAATGGAGCTACATTAGGTGGATAGAGTTTTGAGGCAATTTGGGATTCAGTAGAGAATCCCCACTACTAGAGATTTCTATTTTGCTCAGACTGTATGAGATCTGACATCAATTAGTGTCTCTCCTGATATGCAAAGGTTTTTAGATCAATATCCTAATGATGAGACAGTGGTCATAGAAGAGGGATATGACACATAAGTTATAGATTATTACCCTACTTGGTATGCATCCATTCACCCTCGTCAATTGAATCTATGGAGAGGACAAATTCATAGATATGTAGAGAGGGTACTGCGACATCATCATGTGACTAGTGAGTAGAGTAGCATGGGATCTGCACCATAGAGTAGAGGAGTCAGGACCAAGAGTGGCTTCACATGTGGTCGAGATAGGGTACAAGATCCTCCAAGAAGGGAGGGAATGAGGACCAGAGGTGGCCATTTCTCACATCCACTTGGGGCTCCACAAGTTGGGAGGAGAGAGGGGGGGAGACAAATGACTCTTGATGAGGCCTAGAAATGCCTCAATCATAACATGTTTTGAACACTAAAATTGCCTATAAACTCTTATGTTTTATCTGATATGTTAGTTAAGTTGATTCAATATGCTGTATATTAACCATTTTGCATGATCAATGTATTTGGAATATTATATGCTGATTTTTATAGCTTTTTGCATAGTTTTGTGTTCTTTTTGCTATGACTTGCTAAAATGGGATATGCTTAGAATAATAGCAGCATTTCACTAATCATGTTTTGATTTGTCTCAAGCATTTATTTCACCTAAATCTGCAACAATTGCAAGCAAACTGTTGCTATGCAACAAAAACTGGTCTTTCCCATGTAAATTCCAGCCAGCTATCCATAAATAGCAAGGCATGGAATTCACATGTGGAAAGAGATGTGGAATTCACATGTAGAAAGGCATGGAATGAAGAATGCAGTATCTTTGGAATGAGCGGATCTTCGGAATGAAGAATGCAGTATCTTCGAAATGAGCGATCTTCGGAATGAGAATTGCATTGTCTTCGGAATGAAGCCACTTATCTTCGAAATGAAAACAGAATGTGCTTTTTGACTTGTTGACCGATTTTTGAAGCTGGAAAAATGGAAATAAAGGTTGGAAAAGGTAAAGGAAAAGATCTTCCATCTGTATTTTCCGTCATTGCCGACCAAAGCCATCATTAAGGGAAAGATCAAGTTTTAATCTTCTTCTAGGATAAAACCAGAATTTGTTGCAACATTGTAGGATTAGATCTTTTGAGATATTCATTGTTTGTAATTAGATCATAGGACATCTATAAATATTGCTCCCATTCAGGTTGAGCCTAGTAGTAGTAGTAGTAGTAGAGGTAGAAATATATGTAGAGAGAGTAAGGAAGCTAGGAAGAAGCAAAAAATAGGTAGAATTTGACTGTTACAGTCCTGTAACAGGTTTTCAGCAGAATTATTGTAATCATGTTCTTTAATCAATAAAGTGCACCAGTTCTATTTCATATTGCTTGTAAATGAGTGTGATTAAGATCTAGAGAGAGAGAGAGACTCATACCTTCTTCTGGACAAGGAGGCTGGCCACTTCCAGACCTAGGAGGAGGACTAATAAGTAGGTTTTTATTCTGATTTTGCTACAGCAGAATGAGTTGTAGAACTTGTTATTTCAATTGTTTGTAAACAACTGACAATATCTGTAGTCTTAGTTTATTTATGCTTAGATTAATCTTGTGCTTAATTTTTTAGCTATAATATTTACTTTCAGCAAAGCTTCCATTTTATTTCAGACTGTTATTTCCAGAATTTGTTGTTTTTAGCAATTTCTTGCATTTTATGTTTTGTTGTCAAACCCTGCACAGAAGATTGACAACCTTCTATTACAGAGCCTTGACAATTTTCATTTCCATGTTAGAATTAGATTTTCATTGCTACAAAAGTAATTAGATTTCCTTTCTGCAATTAGAATCAGACTTTCAATTCTGCAACTGTTATTTCTGCAACATAATTAGGTCTCATTCTGCAATTGTAAATCAGGACTTCATTTCTGTAGTTAATGATTAGTTTCCAATTTTGCAACTTAGATTAAGGTTTAATTCATGCAATTTAGAGATAGGAATGTCCTAAAACCCCCCACACAACCGGTTCCACCAATAAGACCTGTTGCTCTAGATTGACCTAAGTTATAGCTGTTTCACCTCTTCTTCCGTAGATAGCCTTGTACACAACCCTGGATTGACAAATTCATTGAGAATTAATGATGGTATAATGACTATGCATCATTTTGGCGCCGTTGCTGAGGAATAGTGTTGCTAGAAAAAAAAAATAGTCCAATAGCTATAATCAGACTAAGCTATGAAAATTTAGGTTAAAATCTGAATACAACAGCTGAGGAAGGTAACAACTATTGACTTAATTTATGTCATTCAGGAGTAAACATGAATGAATAAGTCTAGGGATGAAAAAGGTAGAACTACCCCAAAGGATCCCTGGCTTGTTCCATTAAGGAGATCTTCACGCCTAAGGGGTGAATCACCTGTGTTTGAACTACCAAAAAGATTGATAGAAAAATCACTAGTCTCACCATCATTAGAACATTTTGAGAAAGGAAAATCACCAATTTTATCATCATCAGAATATCCTAAGGAAGAAAATTCATCAGACTCATCATCAACGAGAGAGGCTTGGACCTCTTGAGAGAACAATTTGGGAAGCTTTAACTTCTCCCAACAAATAGGAAACTATGGCTAGAAGGAGGCAATATAGATGGCCAACATGGCTATGTCCATAATGAAGGAGATGATCAGGATATGCTCCAACCTTCCAGAACATTTGAATATCCTATTCGTCTGAATCCAACACAAAACTCTCCCATGAAGACCATTTCACCTTCAGTACTTCCAACCTTTCGAGGTGTTGTATCTGAAGATCTTGATCAGTTTTTGTTTGAATTCAAGGTAGTGTGTCAGACCTATGATTATATAAATGACAATCAAAAACTTAAGTTTTTTCCCTCAACACTCAAGGATTCAGCATTGCACTGGTTCATGAGCTTGGAGCCAAATTCCATAAGAACCTGGGATCAAATGGAAACTATCTTTTTAGATAAATATCAGGAATATTACCGTGTAAGGAATAGGAAAGATGAGTTATTCAGAATCAAGCAGGAAGATGATGAGACATTGGAAGATTATCTTGATAGGTTCTCCTTTGTTCAAAGGAGATGTGGACTTGTAGAACCAGAATTATGTAAAACCATCTTTTTGAGAGGATTGCAAGATGAATCCGAGAGAAGTTCTAGACTTGATGGGAAAATGGGATGTAACCACTCTCAATAATGAGGAAATTATGGATCTCTGTAGGAATTACTCTTGCACTAAGCAGAGAAGAAGAAAAAGCCACACAAATGGCACTGATGTGAAGGACTTGATAGAGGAACTTGCAAATTTCAAAACTGATATTCTAGTGCACCTAAACACTACTTTGGGGGAAATGTCTGCAAAAGCAAAAAACATAGAACCTTTGGCAATTTATTGCCCAAGATGTAGAAATAAACATGCTTTGCAGGAATGTCCTTTGAATAAAACATCTATCTCAGCCATTTGTAGTATCTGTTCAAAAAGGCATTCAACCGATCAATGCCACCTGCTACCACAACTCAAAGCTGTGTTAGAAAACCAGATCGAGGAACTCAACTACATTGGACCAAAACAAGGGGGAAATTTCTCTCAATACCAAAATCCCCCTCGTTTTCCTACAAATTGGGGGCATAATCCTGGTACTATGCCTTGGGGACAATCAGAACCACCCCAACGTCCTTGGAATTATCCTCAATGGACAAATTCCCAAGAATGGCCACAAGCAAATTGGAGTAACCTAGCCTGGAATCAGAATCAAAACAACCCCTCATGGAATCAAAACAACCCATCTTGGAATCAAAACAATCCAGCCTGGAATCAAAATTAGACTAATCCACATTGGATGCAAAACCAACCACAGTGGAGTCAGCAATACCAGTCCTATCCAAGGCAGCAAAGGAATCAAGGTCAAACTCAACATTTGTTGCCTGCACCTAATCAAAATTTTCAAGAAAAATAGCAGCAAACATAGCAAGTGAAACAACCTCAAATGCCAGCTCAACCAGTCACTAATCCAAATAGCATGAGATAGACACCTCCTGTCTATGTGGCTAAAGCTGAAGAAAATGTTGAAATTAATGTTCTTGATTGTAGTAACATCCAACTTCGTTCAGGAAAAGTTGTACCTGAACCAGTTTCAAATGAAATTAAAGAAAATGAAGAGCAAGAATCATTGGAACCAGAGAAAGTCCAACCAACAATAGAGACAGAAGAAAAATTGGAACCAGTGAAAATCCAACCAACAATAGAGAAAGAGACAAAACCACAGGCAGAACAGTTACCAAGGATAATTCCATATCCTGAAAGATTCAATGCAATACCAGAAAATTCTGAGTCAGAACTGGTCAAAGAACTCAAAAAGTTAACTATATCATTGCCCTTATTGCAAGCCATTAAGGAAATACCAGAGATTAACAGTACTATCCAAAATTTGTGCATTAAAAGAGCAGGAAGAAAAAAGAAAGCATTTCCTAAAACTGTGTAGGTTGAAGGGAAGATAGTTGATCTCTTATCTGGAAAACTAGTACCTCCAAAGTATAGTGATCCAGGAAGCCCAGTTATCATAGTCACCATAGGTTCAGTACCAATATCAAATGTCTTAGTAGATCTAGGAGCTGCAATAAATGTCATGACCAAGGATACAATGAAATAATTACAGCTCAAACATCTCAGCCCCACATTTACAGTTTTAGAAATGGTTGATAGGTCAGTTGCAAAACCTGAAGGTATCATTGAAGATGTCCCTATAGAAGTTTCTTCTTGGGAATTCCCTGTAGATTTTTTGGTTTTATAGCCAAGGAATTCAGCACATGGATATCCCATTATTTTGGGAAGACCTTGGCTTGCAACTGCAGCAGCCTTCATAGACTGTAGATCTGGAAATATGACTATTTCAAATGGTATTGATCTGAAACAGATTTCTTTATATCCTCCTACAAAACCATCTAGCAAATTTTTAGGTCAGTTATGGTTTTCTGACTCAGATGAAGAACCAGAAGAGGTCATTTCTACACTAGCTACCTTAGTAGTAAGAGAACACACAGAAGACCTCAGTGACACAGAAAATTTAGAAAATGAAACAATCTTGATGAATGTTCTGCATGAACAAGGTTTAGAAGGAGAAGCAACAAATATCCAACAGTTGTTAAGTAATGAGGAGAATCAAAAATCTGAAGATGAACCATCTGTACTATCACAGGGAAACTCTGTTTCACTACCGCATGGATGGCACCATCATCTGATTTTTCCTTCTCACTATTCCATACAAGATATGCTTCCCTCAAGCAGCAATAAAATAGAAACTACTTCTTTTCTCCCATCTCAGCAATGTCCTCTTAATCCCCTAATCACCAGGTATGAAGGAGTGAATTCAGTCCTTCTAAATACAAAACAAATAGAAGTCCAGCCAGGCAAATTTTTGAACATTTACAGCCAGCTTGCTAGGGAAGAGGAAGAAAAATTGATAGTTGTCTTGCAGAAGCATGTTCATGCTTTTGCTTGGAACTACAAAGATATGTCAAGAGTTCATCCTGATATATGTACCCACAGAATCTATACTGAAGAAGTCAAGCCAGTTAGACAACCCCAGAGAAGATTGAATCCTGCCTTAAGAGATATTGTGAAAGAAGAAATTGAAAAACTTGGAAGTAGGATTCATTTACCCAATTTCTGATAGCCAATGGGTTTCTCCATTGGTAATAGTTCCTAAGAAAAATGGAAAAATGAGAGTATGTGTAGACTATAGAGAGTTGAATAAGGTGACATACAAAGACCATTTTCCATTACCTTTCATAGATCAGGTGTTAGATACTCTTGCTGGAAAAATATACTTTTGTTTTCTTGATGGATTTAGTGGATATAATCAAATTCAGATTGCACTTGAAGATCAAGAGAAAACAACTTTTACATGTCCTTGGGGAACATTTGCCTATAGGGTTTTACCTTTTGGTTTGTGTAATGCCCCAACAACTTTTCAATGAGCAGTCCTAGCAATTTTTGTTGATCTGACCACCAAAAGTGTTGAAATATACATGGATGATTTCACAGTATGTGGACAGACTTTTGATTTTACATTGGAAAATCTTGACAAAGTCTTAACTCGCTGTGAAACATACCGGTTATCCTTGAATCCAGAAAAATGCTTCATGATGATGAAGGAAGGGATAGTTCTTGGTCATCACATCTCTCCTGAAGGGATCCAAGTTGATCCAAAGAAAGTGGAAATTATCAAGAATCTCCTTCCTCCTAAAACTCAGACTAATGTCAGAAGCTTCCTAGGACACATTGGTTTTTACCGTAGGTTTATTCCCAACTTTAGTACAATAGCCAGTCCTATGTTTGCCCTATTGACTAAAGATTCTGAATTCTCCTGGACTGCAAAGTGTCAGGAAGCATTTGAAGCTCTAAAGAGAAATTAATAACTCCACCTATGCTCAGAGGACCTAATTGGACATTACCATTTCACATACAAGCTCGATGCCTCCAATACAGCAATTGGAGCAGCATTAGGACAAATTGACAATGGTGAACACTATACCATCTACAACATTAGCAAGAACTTGACAGGAGCCGAGAAAAATTATACAACAAGCGAGAAGGAATTCCTAGCGATAATATATGCCATCAACAAATTTAGGCATTACATCACAGGTTATTAAATATTTATTCACACGAGATCATACAGCCATTAAGTATTTTATGAATAAACCTTTGGTAAGTGCAAGAATTATTCGTTGGTTGCTGTTGCTACAAGAATTTGATATCACTATAATCAACAAACCAGGAAAAGCTAATGTTGTGGCAGATTTCTTGTCCAGGTTGTAGAACACGGATGAAGGGGAATTAGTTGATGACACTTTTCCTGATGAAAAACTATTTGCTATATCAGTCCAATCACCTTGGTTTGCAGATATAGCCAATTATTTGGTCACAGGGAAAGTTCCTCCACATTTCACTTCAAAACAGAAAAAACAATTGATCAAACAGAGTTCTTCTTTTGAATGGATTAAGGGTATGCTTTTTAAGTGCAGTCCTGACCATGTGTTACGTAGGTGCATCCGAAAGGATGAAGTGTATGATATCCTTAGAGCTTGTCATGATGAACCCTCAAGTGGACACTATTCTGTAAAAAGCACAGTTAGGAAAATCCTAGGGACAGGATATTATTGGCCATCTCTTCACAAGGATGTAAAAAAGTACATCAGGCATTGTGATGCATGCCAAAGAATGGGGAAACCCACTCATACAAATGAGATGCCACTGCAGCCTCAAATGGTTTTAGAACCATTTGAGAGGTGGGGACTTGATTTTGTAGGACCTATTGATCCACCTTCTCAAGGAAAGGTGCATATTCTAGTATGCACTGATTACTCGACAAAGTGGGTAGAGGTGCATGCTTTCAAACATGCTCGTGAAGAGAAGGTCATTGATTTCTTGTATACTCAGATTTTTTAGAGATTTGGAGCTCCACGGTCTATCACCACAGACCAAGGACCCCAATTTGCATCCAAAGTCATAAAAGCATTTACAAAATTGTATGAAATCAAACATAGGAAATCATCACCTTACCACCCACAAGAAAATGGCCAGGTTGAGGTAACAAACAGGGAACTAGAATGCATCTTGACAAAAATAGTAGCCTTTCATAGGAGGAATTGGCTAGATAAATTACCTGAAGCAGTTTGGGCCTACAATACTACTTGGAAGTCCACTACTGGATTCACACCTTATGAACTAGTCTTTGGTAAAAAGCCTCTCTTACCTATTGAATTTGAGCTACTAACATTGCGCACAACACTGGAAATTGGAATTGAATTGTCACAGGCACAGACAGACAAGATTCTGCAGCTGAATGCATTGGATGAACTTAGATTGGATGCTCTGCACCAAACTGAGGTAATTCAGGAGCAGAGGAAGCTGTGGCATGACAGTCACATTCAGCAGAGGAAACTTCAACAAGGAGATTGGGCTTTACTGTTTGATTCTCGCTATGAAGACTTCCCTGGAAAACTGAGAACTAGATGGTTGGGACCTTACTGGATTGAAGAGGTATTTGACAATGGAGCAGCTCGTCTATCTCCTATTGATGGGTCACAAAGGAAGTTGGTAGTAAATGGACATCGCCTCAGAGTGTACCATACACCTCTGACTAAAGAAGAATTCTTGCAGCAACTTGATAGTTTGGATACACAACAGGTGGAAGAGATTCCCTCTTCCACTTCAAAACAATCAGCATGATCATGGATTTCAAGAAAAAGCAGAAAATACAAAAAAATTAGAAAAAAATAGAAAACAAAAATATGAATAAATTCTGAGTATGAATTCCTTCATGGGCATGGTTTCAGGGGAAATCATGAAATTCCTTCATGGGCATAGTCAGGATCAAGAAAAAAAAAAAAAAAGAGAGAAAAGGAGAGGTAAAAAAAAAAAAAAGGGGAAAATCAAGAAAAAAAAAGAGAGAAAAATGAATAACTCAGCAGTGAAAACCTTTTCTTAAGGCACTACTGGGTTGGTATGCATGAAAACTAGTTTTCTGGCATGCATAACCTTGAGAAATTTCTGAACCATCATTGTACAAATTCACCAAGTGCACTTGTTTTGAAATGTTGCAGAAAATCTCAACAGAACATCAACAAAGGCAGTCATTCTTCAAAACTGGCATTAACTATTTTTATCAGGTATATATTTCTTACATTTCTTCATTGTAAAATGATTGGTATATAGTATATGACGATTAACCATTAGCATAAAAGGTATTCATAAGAGTTGGCATACTTAAAACATGTTTTGAAAATGAAAATATTGATTTCTGCCTAATCTTCGGAACAAGAATGTCAAACACAGTGCCTGCTGTATTATCTTCGGATTGAAATTGTCTTCGGAATGACAGCAGAATGAATGTTGCACTTTGTCTTCAGAAAGAAGCTTTGTCTTCGGAATGACAATTTGTCTTCAGAATGAAACTTTGTCTTCGAAATGACGACTTGCTGCATCATCTTTGAAATGAAGATCTGTCTTCAGAATGAAGTCTTCTTGGAATGAAGATCTGTCTTCGAAATGAGGATCTGTCTTCGGAATGAAGATCTGTCTTCGGAATGACGATTTACCTTCGCAATACAGCCTGATCTTCGGAATGAGGATTGATCTTTGGAATGAGGATTAATCTTCGGAATGAAGATTTAAATTTGCAAAGAGGATTTGTCTTCGGAATGAAGACCTGTCTTTGGAATGAAGTTATAATCTTCGAAATGAGGATTTGTCTTCGGAATGAAGACTCGTCTTCGGAATGAAGTCATAATATTCGGAATGAAGTTTTGTTTGTGCAATAAGTTATAATCTTCGAAAAGAGCATTTCCACGTGGCATCCAAGAAGACAAGGTACGAAAAAAATCAAATTCTTTTAGCTGCATACGATAAAAAGGAACACGTGTCAGCAAGGATATGGTTTATTTTTGCACTTGGAGAATACCATTGGGACGTGACAAAAGCCACCAATTTGCAAAAACAAAATTAAAAACAAATGAGGTGGATCTGACGGCAAGGACGTCCACGCAATCATTAATGGATAGGTGTTCAGTGCAACAGTAGAAATGCGTGCCACCTTCCTTTTTGAAGATGTGTTTGCGAAGTACAGTGCTCAGGTTATGGTTCATTTTGAAGAAGAAGACGAGAAACAGGGCAAGCGAAGATTTCGAACTAAAACCCTGCAAATCTGCAACATAAAAAAACCAGAGATCCAGCAGAGGAATAGCAGCAGTAGTGAACGGTTTTTAAACAAAAAATATGGGGCGAAAGATCAGAATGGAACCTGCAGATACCACCTACCTCCGAGAAAATCTGACAGTCCTGCAGATTTTTGAAGATGGAGGGTTTATGCCATTTCTGGATAAGTTTAATGGGTCTTCTAAAGATTTGGCTGGCATGTTCGCCCATACATTCAGAAACAACCGAGCACATGTTAACGACATGACTATTGAGGTAACCCCTAAAATTTTAAGTCAGATTACTGAGCTGCCATTAGAAGGGATTTCAATTTCTAGATCTGGCAAGAATACATTGGCAAATGTAGTTAATCAGTTTGTAGAAGAAAATGATAGAGAGCCAGAGTACTTAACCCATAACAACACATGCAAAGGGTTAAAAAGGGCCAGCCTGCGGGAACCCTGGGATGAAGTAGCCACCTGGGTAATTAAATTCCTAACCTGTGAAGGGCAGTATGTGTTGTTGTCAGGGCATCATCTCATGAATTTTGAACCATCTCGGACATGGTGAGCAACAACCGAAGTTAGGGTAAACCTTCCCCTGTATCTCGTATCAAGAATTAAAAAACATGGCAAAGAGATATCGGGAGGGCAAAGGAAGCCTTCGCCACCATGGCCTCATCAAACTAGTTTGCCAACACCATTTTAGAGGAAACCCTAGGAGTTTTGATAGGTTTTACTCTACCCTAAATGATGTCATTTTTAGGGATGAAGATGAGGAAGAAGAAGAACCAGATACTGTTGATATTATTGTAGAAGAAGAAACAACTACTGCAAGAAATGTTGTAGAAGATGCTACAGAGGAAACTACAGAAGGTGCTACAGAAGCTGTTACAGAACCACACCCAGCAACAGCAAAAAACCTTGCTCCTGAACCCTCAACTTCATGAACCAAGAAACAAAGAAAAAGAGGGTCTGGAACTGGCAACAGAACAAAAAAACAAAAGAAGGTTCATTTTTTTGGAGTGACTACTGATTTGATAGAGCAAGAAATGACAAGGGAAACAGAGGCATCTAAAACTGTCCCCACAACCCCTGCTGACACCAAGAAACAGAGCAAAAAGAAGAAGTTTGCATCTGGAACTAGGAGGTCCACTAGAATCCATTTGAAAGAAACAATAGAACAGGTTATGGAGGAAGAAGAAGGACAAAGCAGCCCAGATGTCACAGAAATACAACCAGCCTCTAAAATTTTTCTAGAATTCCCTGAACAGATAGCTGAGGCAGAAACTGAGCAGGATAATTTGGAGGAGGCTACAGTTCAACAGGCTACAGATATGGTGGATACAATTATAAGCAGTTTCATAGAACCTATTGAACAAGAGCAAATTGTTGCAGAAGAAGAGATATTGGTTGAGCAGCCAACTACAGCTGATCTGTCTGCATCAGATTCTAAGGCAGAAATAGAAGTGGAAGACATCACAGAGTAGCTGAGGGCAGCAAGAAGTGTTGTCAAAACACAAACCAAGTGGATTGAGGAGAAAGAAAGCATCATTGAGATACAGGAAAGAAAAATTGCAGAGCTTCAGCAGGAAGTGGCAGAATTGAGAAAAATGTTGTCACAGTCTGAAAAACAGCCAACTGTATCCTTTGATGAAGACAATTTGGCTCAATTGCTTTTGGGTCTATCAAAGGCAGATGACTCTATTGAGACAGACATGGGTGTTCATTCTGAAGTAGCACCCCTTCATTCTAAAGAAGTGCCTGTTCATTCTAAAGCAGCACCATCTCATTCTGAAGCATTGCCTTCTTGTTCTGAAGATGCTTCAAAAATGGTAAAGAGCATAGCAGAGGATGTTGAAGATGAGCCACCAACACAGGAACAGTCCCAACAACAAGAAAATGTTCAAGTAAGTACTCCTATTGAGGTCCCTATATTTCAAACTGTTATACTTTTAGCAGATAAGGGGGTACAAGTAGAATTACTATCTGATGACAACCCAATAGAAATAGCAAATAAGGGGGTACAGGTAGAATTATTGGTAGATAGTCAACCAGTGGAAGTGGCAGAAAAAGGAGTTCAGGTAGATCTGCTACCTAGGATCCCCCTATAGTCAGACCACCTAATACTGTGTCTCTAGAGCAGTATAATGCAGACATAGCCAATTGGATGATTAGATATGAGCAGCTTGCCACTAAGACTGAGAAATTCAAATTGGAAAGGAAATAGCTAGAGGCAAAAGAAATAGAAAACCAAGCATTAAAAGAAAAGGTGTCTGACTTATGCCAAATTGCTGAATTTTTAGTTCAATTTAGATGACCAGCCAGATTTTACAGCCTTATTTTGAAGGAGAAATACCTCAGATGGCAGGTCATGAGGATTAGTTCAAACCTCCCATATAAATTGGACACAACTATAGATTTCTTGGAGGCATATTTTGACAGCCCCATAGAACAGAAAAATCTCCTATGTGAACTATTTTTGCACAGTTTCTTCATTCCAGAGGAAGTAGAATTTCATCCTCAAATCTACATTGGAGATGTTCAGTTGAGAGCATTTATGTCTACTTTGCAGAATCAGCTTTACTGGGATCAAGAGAAAAAGTAGAATAAAGAGCTTGAAACAAGGGCTGAACTGTTAGTCAAAGCAATCCAGCCAAACCACCCAGTTATCACCAGACAACACTTCTCAATGATGAACAGGGATGATGTAAAGAGGATGTACTTGAACAACTTAAGGGACTGTGTGGCCAGGTTCAACAATTTTTGTGATCACAATTTTTTCCCAGCATTGTCAGTGTGCAGAAACAGATGGGATGAACTTCCCATGTCTTTGCGAAAAAGAGAACCCATCTCCCCCATCAACTTAGAATGGTCCAGAAGAAGAGCAGAAGGTGTAATCCAGCTGATTGAAATCATGCAACATAACTGGATAGGTCTTAGGTTTAGGCCTCCAACCATCATTACTCTAGTTCCATTCTACTTTGAGGAAGATGCCCAACCTGATGAACAGTTTGAAGACTGGCTCAAGAACATTCAGGAAAATAGGGGGTATTATATAGGCAAGAAATTATTCTATAGGTCATGGAATCTAAACATGGACATATGTGATTCCATAGCCCAACAGAATGCATGAGGGCATGCATTAATATAAGTTGGGGGGAAAATGATGAGGCCTAGAAATGCCTCAATCATAACATGTTTTGAACACTAAAATTGCCTATAAACTCTTATGTTTTATCTGATATGTTAGTTAAGTTGATTCAATATCTTGTATATTAACCATTTTGCATGATCAATGTATTTGGAATATTATATGCTGATTTTTACAGCTTTTTGCATAGTTTTGTGTTCTTTTTGCTATGACTTGCTAAAATGGGATATGCTTAGAATAATAGCAGCATTTCACTAATCATGTTTTGATTTGTCTCAAGCATTTATTTCACCTAAATCCAGCAACAATGCAAGCAAACTGTTGCTGTGCAACAAAATCGGTCTTTTCCATGTAAATTCCAGCCAGCTGTCCATAAATAGCAAGGCATGGAATTCACATGTGGAAAGAGATGAAGACCATTGGAATTTGATCTTAAGAGATAACCCACCTGAGAGATGCAGAAGAAATCACTAGAAAAGCACACATTTGTTCATTCCAAAGTATCTTCGAAATGAACAGATATCTTCAGAATGAAGAATGCAGTGTCTTCGGAATGAGCGGATCTTCGGAATGAAGAATGCAGTATCTTTGAAATGAGCGATCTTCGGAATGAAGAATGCAGTATCTTCAGAATGAGCTTGGAATGAAGCCACTTATCTTCGAAATGAAAACAGAATGTGCTTTTTGACTTGTTGACCGATTTTTGAAGCCAAAAAAGGGAAATAAAGGTTGGAAAAGGTAAAGGAAAAGATCTTCCATCTGTCTTTGTCGTCATTGCCGACCAAAGCCATCATTAAGGGAAAGATCAAGTTTTAATCTTCTTCTAGGATAAAACCAGAATTTGTTGCAGCATTGTAGGATTAGATCTTTTGAGATATTCTTTGTTTGTAATCAGACCATAGGACATCTATAAATATTGCTCCGTTCAGGTTGAGCCTGGTAGTAGTAGTAGTAGAGGTAGAAATATATGTAGAGAGAGTAAGGAAGCTAGGAAGAAGCAAAAAATAGGTAGAATTTGACTGTTACAATCCTGTAATAGGTTTTCAGCAGAATTATTGTAATCATGTTCTTTAATCAATAAAGTGCACCAGTTCTATTTCATATTGCTTGTAAATGAGTGTGATTAAGATCTAGAGAGAGAGAGAGACTCATACCTTCTTCTGGACAAGGAGGCTGGCCACTTCCAGACCTAGGAGGAGGACTAATAAGCAAGTTTTTATTCTGATTTTGCTGCAATGAATGAGTTGTAGAACTTGTTATTTCAATTGCTTGTAAATAGCTGACAATATCTGTAGTCTTAGTTTATTTATGCTTAGATTAATCTTGTGCTTAATGTTTTAGTTGTAATATTTACTTTTAGCAAAGCTTCCATTTTATTTTAGACTGTTATTTCCAGAATTTGTTGTTTTCAGCAATTTCTTGCATTTTATGTTTTGCTGTCAAACCTTGCACAAGAAGATTGACAACCTTCTATTACAGAGCCTTGATAGTTTTCATTTCCATGTTAGAATTAGACTTTCATTGCTGCAAAAGTAATTAGATTTCCTTTCTGCAATTAGAATCAGACTTTCAATTCTACAACTGTTATTTCTGCAACATAATTAGGTCTCATTCTGCAATTGTAAATCAGGACTTCATTTTTGTAGTTAATGATTAGTTTCCAATTCTGCAACTTAGATTAAGGTTTAATTCATGCAATTTAGAGATAGGAATGTCCTAAAACCCCCCACACAACTGGTTCCACCAATAAGACCTGTTGCTCTAGATTGACCTAAGTTATAGCTATTTTGCCTCTTCTTCTACAGATAGCCTTGTACACAACCCTGGATTGACAAATTCATTGAGAATTAATGATGGTATAATGACTACGCATCAACTCCTCATCAGTAGGAGGATAGACCAGATTCCCTTGAAAAGGGGGTGGATATGGGGGTTGGGGAGAGCAGTGTGATGGCTGCTCTATAGGGTGAGGTGGCTCGGATAGAGAGAGAGAATTCTTCCTAGAGGACTAGGATCGAGTCTCTTGAGGTAGATTTAGCCCAGGATAGGGCATAGTTACAGTAGAGGGCTAAGGTTCAGTGAGTTTGAGCTCCTAGTACTACAAATTTTGAGTTGAGCGATAGTGTAGCTGATGTATTAGCTAGGGCTTCTAGATGAGCCACTTTTTATTAGGCTCTATATTTTTTAATAGTTCCTATGGTTCAAAGGTAGCCACTTCCTATGATGTATGAGCCTCCATATCACTCGAGTCACTCGAGATCACACTCGATGACTAGGACTGCTACTACTACTGGGGTAGGAGAAGTCTGAGCACCTCGGCCTCCTGGTGGAGATGATGCTCATAGTGCTAGATGATCTACTTGGTTGCATTTTTATGACTGAGTACGTCGATGATAGATATTGTGGCATATCAGTCGACCATTTTTGTATATATACTTTTGATGATATATATAGCTATCTTTTGTTCTATGCAAAAAATGTCTTTGTTTATTAATTTTGCATTTTTAATTTAAATGATCATGTTTGTGTTTTGTGTTTAAAACAAACAATTTGATGTTGAGGATACGTTTTTGTGAAAATGTGTTGTTGAAGAGATGAGAAATATTGATAGATTTAGCAATAAGTCTTGAAGGATGTTGTGTTGTTATGTGACTGTTGTTGGAGTTCAAAGCTCGTGAAGTCACGAAGCTAATCCTGTTGTTATTGCTAAATAAAGTATTTGGGTGCTTAAGAACAATCTTAAGGCTTCTTGTGATGAAAAGAGAATTTTTGATGTTGTTTTGGAACAATGTGTTGATAAATGTTTTGAGAATATGTTGATTGAGCATGAAAAATTTGAAAGATGATTTGCGCTAAACAAAGAATTCCTAATTGCTTAATAATAATGTCATCATCATGAAAATCAAGATGAAAATGCAGGATGCTATATAATTTTTGTTTGTTTTTAAAATGCAAAATTAATGTTTGATAGATCATTATATCACATGTACAAAAGTTTTTATAATTTTGTAAATAAATGTATACATTTATTTTGAGGTATGCAAAATTAGAAGGATGACTTGCGCTAAACATGGAATTCCTAATTGCTTAATAATAATGCCATCATCACAAAAATCAATATGAAAATGCAAGATGATATAAATTTTGTTTTTAGAAATGTTGGATGGGAAATTTGAACTATTTAGACTATTTTGGACATAAGAATTAGTGTAGACACCTAAATCATGTCATACTTAGGGGAGCTACTCACATAGACACATTCATAAGATTAGATGACATAATATTAGACTTTCCAAGGATTAACAATGGTTCTCACCACTCATTTATGGCCTTTTCAAGCCATCCAATCCTAGCCACTAAAGCCAAGAGCAACCAGATCCTAGTCACTCAAGCCTAGAGAGGCCAGAACTTAGCCGCTGCAGACGAAAATAGCTAGATATTAGTCATTGTAGACGACAGTGGCTAAACCCTAAAAGTAGTTTTTATTGACAAATAGGCCTAATCACGGGTGGAAGTGGCAGTCTGCATGCAATAAAGGTGAGTGGGAGTAACTTTGTATTCCTTTTCATGACCAGTTCACATAGGAGACTTGAGTTTGCATTTATACTTTAGTTAACTAGTCTCCAAACATAAACAAAGGACAAAAGCTTCTCATGCTAATGACCAATTTGCATAGGAGACTCAAATTGGCAGTTATATTTTAGTTAACTGGCCTCCAAACATAGAAAATACAAAAAGCCTCTCATGCTAACTTGCACTACGCATGAGAAATTCATTCCTAGGTCTTGGACATAGACGTAGGGTTTCACACTATAAAAGGTGTAAGCCTAAGAGCACCAAAGGATCATCGATATTTTATCCATCAATATTGGTAATTAAGGAGAGCTTTCAAGACTCAGAGATTTCCCTTGGAGATCATGTGTATGGTGAAGCCTTGACAGGTTTAAGAGCATAGCACCTATTATTTCAACATGAGGATACAAGCTTTGATACATAGCTTTGGAGCAAAGAGGACGAGAATCACTTTAGCAGCCACTATCTTGAATAGTGGCCCGTAGGTTTAACTTAGGGTTTATACATTAGATTTATTATTATTTTTAAGCATATCATTAGCATAACATCATTTCATTCATTCACATTCATAGCAGTAGTCTAATTTGCACTTGCTTTCATTTGTTATATTCAGTACTAACAACATCATCCGAGGAGGCATTCTCAGACATCTAAGCGTGTGTTGTTGTTTCATTACTTATAGGGCCACAGGTTTATCAGACAAAATTTGCAACATATGAGAGTAAAAGGGATCCCTCTAAGAAATAGACTTGGAGAAGGAGGCATCTATAAGCCCTATTACAAATCCATGTGTGAAATCGAGAAGATTTTTGAAAGCGCACCACCTCTTCGTGAAAGAGGCACTCTATAACTATTTGTAACATTATTGTATCGAAATGGGTATTCCTAAGAGGGAATGACATGTAACTGGATTTCAATACAAATAAAAGAGATCTATCTTTGTTATTTCCATGTTATATGCTTTTTATCATCTTCCATTTCATCTTGGGTTTTAATAACATTGCAAGTAGCATAATAAAAAGAGCGGTGTGTGCATTTGGGGGTTGCTACATATGGCGATCATGGTGGGACCTCCACTGATTTTTTATTTGCTTCTAGAATACTTAGTTTTGTGTGTAGGTCTAGCCACTCTGAGCTACAATGACCAAAAATTAGCCGCTATGAGCTACAACAACCAATAGAGCTTTAGCTGCTTCCACTAATAGAGGCCAAGAACCAGCCGCTCTGGTCAACAACGACTAGAATTGGAGTGCAATAGAGGTTAAAACACCGACTCTCTAAGCTGGATCAAAGGTTGGTATAACTTATCTGATATTTTATAGTTTTTTGTCTACTTTTGTGTGTCTAAAATAGAGAACTAAAAGCACATTTATGTTTGGAAAATGAAAGAATAAAAGGAGAAAGAATTAAGCATTTCACATATATTAGATATTTTAATTTTCCACTAGGCATTGCTAGGAAAAATGAATTATGCCTAAAAATTTCACCCTAGAATCCAATGTGCTAGAAATTATATATTGTTTTCTTGCTTTAAGGCCTTGCTAGAGGCCATAGCTGTATGAAATAAAGTGTGCTCATACAAATCATAGTAGTTCAGGCATCTTTCTGAATATTGAAACGTATTTTTGCACTTAGGCATATAGGAAATATTTGTTGTTGCTATATGATGCACTTTATGTTACGTAATATTAAAATTAACACCACACATGCACGTCTCATTTAAATATTGGGGAGTTAGATTTCATCACCAACCCTCAATTCAGTCCAGTGACATTGGAATTCATCTCCTTCCACTTTCTCCCTAGAGCCTCCTAGAAACAGATTGAGAAACTTATTTATAGTGATACTAAGTTACTTGTGTTCAAACTGTCTCCCATTGTTGGAACAATCATTGGTTCAGAGTGGAAGAGCTAGGCGAATCCCCCACTGGGTCTTCAGCGGTGTACCCTAGCTTATTTTGAGAAAATCATGTTTGGCATGGGTGTACTTTATTGTCATTATGGATGAGTCTTCTCATTCTTAATCCAAGAATAAGAGTAAGAAATTGAAAGAACAACACTTCAAAACACACCAAACAGTTTAGGGCACACTTAAAATGATAATCAAGATAAACATTTGTTTGGTATTGTGTGGCTATTCCTAAATTGCAACTCAAAATATCAAATAATAGACAACATGGTCAAAACAAGAAGTAAACACCCTTGGTCTGATATCTAGGGAGAGACTGAAGCAACTCATACCCATAGGCAAAGTCATTGTAACATTGAACAACCTACCCGTAAGACCATGAGATGTAGCTTCGCAAGACTAAGGGGTGATAACTCAAACCTTGGGGGATCTCCTTGAGAAACCCTAAGTAGGGAACCACATCATGGAACAAAGTTACATAAACAAAAAGAGGCTTCACAACCATCCTCATCAGGGAGACACGAGGAGACCTCAAGGGCCTCCTCTAAACACATAAAAACATCTCAAAGATGTGAGGAAGATTCATGGGCTTCCTCCTCACATGGACATAAAGAAGGTTCTAAAAATAATTCTTGACATAGGGATGATGAGACTGCATCTCCATCCACATGGAGAAAACATGTCACAAAGCCCTCTTCATCAAGAAGACAAGCAAGAGTCACAACACCTTAGGATTCACAAGAAACATATGAAATAGCTCCATCCACTGAAGGGTAGGAAACTAGAGATACATGTAGCCATGGGAATCAAATAGAAGAAAACCTTCATGCAAAAGGAAATATTCCCATAGAATATGATCTCATAGGAGTGAATGGCACCCCATGGAACCAGCCATGGAAAATAAGATAGCTAGACGGGTTGGATCGGTTTCCTACATGACCAACTCAAAGAACTATAGCTACTAAGAACTCTACATCTGGAAGCTCATTAAATGTGACTTCTAAACACATATCTTAGTCTGGGGTACATCAGAGCAACCCTATAGTAGACACATGGATTTTTATTGTAGGGATACTCAACAATACACTGAATAAGTCACATTAGCTAGCAAGAGTACATGTACAACAAAAACCTCCTTGAGGAATCAGTGAGTCAAAAAAAATAGAAAAGAGTCAAATAAACATGAGTCTTCTATGATAGAATAAACCTACCAAATGAGGTGGTTAGAAAATGCATTACGTAATGAGCGAGAGCTAGTGGAGGCTCTAAAAAAGGATAAAAAAAGAGAAAGACTCTTGCTCCAACATGAGCAGCATTTAAGAGAGCAGGCTGAGTGGCTAGCTCTTAACAATTTATAGATAAATGGTGGTGACCACCAAATAACTAAATGCACTAAATCACATAATGAGAGGTGCACTAGACAAGATAGCCCACAACGAAATCCCCCACCAAACCATGAACAAAATCCAACTAGTGGGGAAAGGGCAATAAAAAAAACCATGATCACAATCCTGAGTACCCTCATAGGAGGGAGGAAAATGGAACAAATCAAATAGATAGAGAGTTACCTCCATTGCCACTATGGGTAGACCTACAAGAGGAAGAAATCCATGCATCAAAGGTATTTCAAGAGCTTGCTAAAAAGATGAAGACCTTTGAGAAATAAGAGGCAGCTAGGAACTCACCAACATTAAGCAAGATACACAACCAACCATTATGCCCATCAATCCCTAGCCCTCCATATCCTAAGAACTTTGAGATGCATAGATTATAGAAATTTAAGGGTGAAGAGGATGCATAAGAGCACGTCACCAATTTTATCAATGCTTGTGTTCATATTTAAGATAATGATGCTCTCATGCTAAGAAAATTCATAATGATATTTTTAGGTGCTGCCACTCAATGGTTCCACCAAGTACCTAAGAATAGCATAACCAACTTTAAACAACTAGTAAATGGATTCTTAAAGTGTTTTTCCTTTGGTGCTAAGAAGAAGGTGAACATTTTAGACCTAGAAAACTTGAACAAGTATGATGATGAGCCAGTAATAGATTATGGGAATAGATGGAGAAAAGTCATGGTAAAATTATCATTCTCCATTCCCATAGAAGAGATCATTCGCATGTTCACCAAAATTTGCTCTAAACACATCTCCCTATTGCTACAAATTTAGTAGTATCCTTCATTTGAGGAAGCTTTGGCACAGGCCAAGCTCATCGAAGAAATAAAAGTATATGAGGGAACCATTAAACTCCGAAACAAAAAGGAGTGGAACAAGAATGGTAAGAATGAAAAGTACAAGTAGAAGCAGGGCAACCCTGCTCTAGTCAATCAGGTCGTATTGGCTACACCCAAGGATGGGGGTGCACAAAAACCCCAAAACTATCAAGCACATCCCCAGCAAGCCAATTACAACCAAAGGAACAATCATGGACGAAAAAGGGAACGCAAGCTGCCTCGCTATTTCACACTTCTGACATACAATGCAATCAATATTTAATCAGTTGAGCGAGGCTATGAGGATAAAATTTCTTGATATACCTCTTATAGATCCCAACCATCCTAAGCCAAAAGGATATAGGGAAGATCAATTTTGCCCTTATCACAGAATACCGGGGCATGACATTGAGGCTTGCGTTGGTTTTAAGCATCAAGTGCAATATATGATTGAGGAAGGAGAAATTAAATTTCACAACCCACTGGCTCCTAATAATAGAGACATGGGCATATACAAAAACCCGTTGCCCAATCATGAGGCTCCTAGAGAGCAAGAACCCCAAGTAAATCAAGTTTGAGCTGATATACCTACCCACAGATACATTGGTATGGTTGATATTGTTAACATAGAAACAAGGACTAGGCGGTATGGTCAATCGCAACCTCCTATAGCTCCCATGAACATCCTAGTCACACCTAGGTAGAGGCAAGACAACCTTCCAGGTCTACAAACATGACCTATGGTAACTATTCGAAGTAGATTGGAGCAAAACCTACAGATGACTCTAGCTAAGTTATCCATATATGAGCTCATACAATAGTCCCCAAAGCATAAGGAGACTCTAATGGATATTTTAAGGACAATTGATCTCCAAACACAAGATGCGAATGCATTCAATCACTTTGTGGGACAAGTACAAGAATACTAGGAACCTGTAATTTGATTCTATGATTATGAGATTAAGATAGTACCTGCTGCCTTACCAGACCCTTTGCTAAACATTATGGTAGAAATAAACAACTTACATTTCAAGAGGGTCTTGGTTGATACAGGTTCATCAATAAAAATCATTACAACAACAACAATAGGGCACCTCAAGATCCCCAAGTCCAATATTGTTCCAAAAGCTTACACATTGAGAGCTTTTAATGATGCTTTATGCAATACTGTGGTAACGATAGTCCTACCCATCAAGGTGGGGCACAAGACCATCCATGTGATGTGTCATGTCTTGGAAGGAGCTATGCAGTACAACATACTCTTAGGGCATACTTGGATAAGGGCCATGAAGTGTGTGCCTTCGATCTTGCACCAGTGTGTCAAGTATGTGTATGAAAATAAAGTCTATATGGTTCTGGCCGATAAAGAGCATTTTAAATACGTCCATCAAGTGAACATTCTAGGAGAATTTGTAATCCCTTCTACCCACATGTACGTAGCACCTTCATCCCCAACCACACAAATGGATAACAAAGACAAAGGGGTAAGAAAAGACCCATGCACATCAACACCTCTTGGTGCACTCAAAATAGTCAATGCTTCTAAAGTACCATCAATGTCAAAACCAAAAGACAATCAAAATCTAAAGGAACCCTTATCCAAAGAAGAAAGGCCCAAGGAAGTGCCAACTATAGCCATTGTTGAAATTCCAAGCCCTATGGAAGAAGAAGATCTTCAAGATTAAGATGAAGATAGTGAATACCACCCCACTTCACCAGTATAATCCGTAGGTTCGTCCATGTCACATGCATCAATACACTTGGAAAGCACAAGCATAGGGGAGTACCTTGTGCAAAAAATTACCTTTATGACTATCATTGAGTCTACACAAAACATGGGAAGACCTAAGGACTTGAGGCCGCCAGTGGGAATAGTGGTTCCACTTGGAATCCCTCCCAACCAAACCAATTTTGTCTATGCCGGCCTGGATTGCGCTCATAAGTCTTTAGAAATAGAAAAGGATAGCAATGAATTATTCATGGTCAATGTTCATTACCTCTCTAATCCTGATTTTGCTCTAATCTACTTTGAGCATTGCCATTGGCATGGCTATGACCTTGGTATATATGAGAAGGGGTGCATGCATCCATACAAGCCACAATATCAGATTCCTTTGATAGGTTTGGGTTAGGATATTATATCAGAGGTCGATATGACTCTCTTGCAACAAAATTAGACATATTAAGCTTAGGGTTAGGAGAAGAAATTGATTTAATTCCTTATCACCCCCTAATAATAGGAAATTTGAGCAATAGATAAGTGGCCATGGTAAACATACCACCACAAAAAATTTATCATCCAAACATTTTAATTGATTCCACCTCAACAAGGTACAACTCATGGGATGAGGAGAATGGATATGAAGCAAGTGATGATGAGGCACAACTTGGCTTAGCCTACTAGGGGCCCCGCTATTTACAAAGATTCACATGGTCCATCCATGATGAGAGTGAATATACATCAGATGAAAGTGACTATGAATCAAAAGACTCAATAGAAAGAGCCTACTTAGGCCTAAGCCATCAACCCTTGACTTTGGGGCAAGAGACAAATGCAAATGGATTCTTCATAAGTGATGAAGAATATGAAGATGAAATATAGATGGCCTACTTAGGGCTAAGACATGAGCCCCTTGTCTTAGGGCTGCATACCAATGCTAACAATTTCTAGATAAGTGATGATGAATTTGAGGATGAGATCGAGATGGCCTATGTTGGGCCTCACCTCTTGTGGTAAGTCAATGAGCTAGTAGAGAGGTGGAACTCTCTACTATAGACCCTCATATATGATTTTTGAGGAGACCTATTAACCTAAATTACATTCACTAAATGGTAAATACCCCTCTGCCTACATTCAAAGAGTGATTAGAGCCCAATGATCCTATTGTCTGCCCTGCTCATGGGCCAGATCTAAAAATTCCCATTCCTCCATAACCTTATCATGAGTATGGAAGGGAAAACCTTGAAACTACATTACACCCATGTGGTCTTGGATATTTCATCCCATCCATCAAGATGATCTCCATTGATTTGACCACTCCACTTCATAGTCCAACATATACTACCAAATCATTGCATCTTGATGTAGAGGCTATTGATTGGGATCACGCTACTTTGCCCATAGATCCTGAAGATCTCTTCCCCAATGAAGAGATGTTATAGTCATTTCATTTTGCATCAGGTTATACATATGACGTCTTCCATGTTGGTATGGATCTTGAGTCATTAGGTCCTATAAATCCTACCAATGATATTCATTTGATACCCATGTCTCATCAGCTAGAGGATGGGTCACATATGGCTATAGAAACAACTTTCAATGTGGACATCAACAATGATCCTACCCAACCAAGAAAATTCAAGTTCGGAGAAAGTCTATCTCTATAGGAACAAGCCATCCTAATTCCTCTCCTCAAAGAGAGGCTAAATATTTTTGCTTGGACTTACAAAGACATACAAGGATAGATCCAAAGTTAGTCGTTCACAACCTTTCATTAGATCCCATGAAGAAGCCAGTCAAGCAAAAGCTGAGAAAAATGCATCCAACCATCACTTTGATGGTGAAGAACGAATTTCAAAAACTATTGGATGTAGTATTCATAGTTTCTATAGACTACCCTGAGTGGGTGTCAAACATGGTACCCATTGGGAAACCTCATGGAAGAGTCTGTATCTGCATGGATTTCAGAGATTTAAATAGGGCAACACCAAAGAATTAATTCTCTTTTCCAAACATATACGCTCTTGTAGATGCAACCGAAGGTCATGAGATGCTCTCCCTAATGGATGGTTTTTATGGTTACAACCATATCCGGATTAAGCTTGAATATCAACATAAAAATACTTTCATTACTCCATGGGGAACATTTTGTTACAAAGTGATGCCATTCGGTCTCAAAAAGGTTGGTGCCACATATTAGCAGGCCATGACATACATATTCCATGACTATATGAATAAGATCTTGGAGGATTACATGTATAAATTACTAGCCAAGTCCCTATTGTGGCAAGAGCACATCGAAGTCCTTAGACAAGTCTTTGATCACCTCATAGAACACAATGACCGATTGAATCCTAAGAAGTGCGTATTTGGCATAACTTTTGGTAAGATTTTGGGATTCATCGTATCCAAGAGAGGCATAAAAGTAGATCATGCAAAGGTAAAGGCTATATTGGAAATGGCCACCCCTACCAAAATTAGGGAATTGAGGAGCCTACAAGGAAATATAACATCCATCAAAAGATTCATGGCGCAATTATCACACAAATGCTGACCTATGAATTGATTTCTACACATGGAGGTCCCATTTCATTGGGAGGAATAATGCCATCAAGCCTTTGCAGAGATCAAAACTTATCTAGCAACACCGCCAGTATTGGCTCCACCAAGGCCAGACATACCATTTTTTCTCTATATATCGGCTACTAATTTTGCATTGGGCACCATGTTAGCCCAAAATAATGCACAAGACAAAGAGCAAGACATATATTACATTAGTTGCACCTTGGTGAGTTATGAGCTAGGATATGCGTATGTCAAAAAGTTGTGTTTAGCAGTGGTCTTTGCTATTCGAAAGTTGCAACACTACATGTTGAGCCATACGACCTACATCATATAAAAACAAAATACTTTGTAGTACATGATGATCAAGACATATCACAATACACATACTGAAAAGTGGATCATGCTATTGATAGAATTTGATCTAGAGTTCCTAAGCTAAAAGTACATCACGGGACAAGTCATAGCAGATCAGTTAGTAGAGGCACCTCTTTAGGATAACAAGCCTCTCACTATAGAATTTCCTAATGATGCAGTATTTGCATTATCAAATCTACCAGAACTCGAAGAACCTATGAAAGAAATAGATATATCATTATTCTTTAATGGTTCAAAGTGTGAACAAGGGGGTGGAGTAGGGATCATCTTTATCACACAACAAGGCATTCCATTTACCTTATCATTTAAACTATAATTCCCATGCACAAACAACAATACAAAATATGAAGCATTGATCCTGGGACTCCAAAAAACCATATCATTGGGCATTAAAAGACTAAATATCTTTGATGACTCCTTGCTCATAGTAAAATAGGTCAAAGGACTATTCCAATGCAGGTGCCCATTCCTGAAGACTTACAAGGAACTTGTTGACACTGACCTAGTCGGCTGTAATGGTATGACATCGAGGCAATCCCTCAAATGTCAAATAGATTTACATACACCATGGCCTCTTTGGGATCCTTAATCCCTCAAAATCCATCTGTTTATTTTACAACTGTTCATGTAAAACTACTTTCACACTTAACAATACACCGTGAAGCTTTTGACAATCAATAATCAGTCAACATGATCAACATCGAGCCAAATCAGGATTAGTCCTTCATAGCCATAGATTTCTTGCAAACGAAACCTTGGGGGTATTTGATCTCCCAAGGACCTATGGAGTGTGGTGCAACCATACACCATAGAGTTGTTTCTCAATCCATGTTCACTAGCTCAAAAATATAGGAAAAAAAGTTGTCTTTTCTATTAAAGTCATGGCTTATCAGGATTGGATTTTCCAACTGTGGGATTTCCTAAAACTTGTAATAGTACCTCAAGGTTTATCACATATTGAAAGGCAAACATTCAAACATAAAGGAACAAGATACATATTTCTAGGAGAAATCCTCTACAGACGAGGATATTATGGAGTATTATTCCATTGTCTTGAGCCCTAGGAAGCATCCTGGACAACTTCACAAGCTCACGAAGGTACATGTGGAGGGAATTTTAGTGGCATGGCTATCATTAAGTTCATATTGATAATGGGTTTCTATTGGCCCACCATGGAAAAGGACTGCTACGAGTATGTCAAATGCATTAAGTGACAACATCAACCAAATCTAACGCACTTGCCATCGCAAGCCTTGCAACTCGTCCAGGTAGCATGTCCATTCTCACAGTGGTAACTAGACTTGATTGGGAATATCTCACCCCCATCCTCATGTTGACACAAATTCATCATAACAGCCATAAAATAATTCACTAAATGGGTGGAGGTGATCCCATTAACATCAAAAATTAGACCAAGGATTGTGGAGTTTATACTCCACAATATCATAAGTCATCTTGGGGTCCCTTCTAAGATAATATCAGATGGTCATGCTTTAATTAAAAAATAACATATTCAGTACAGTTTTTCAATGCCTTATTATCTGCGAGCAAACAGGAAAGCAGAAGCCTCAAACAAAACAATAGTCTCTATCTTAAGGAAGACAGTGCAAGACAATCATAAGCATTGGCACATGCAATTGCCTCTTGCACTATGGGAATATAGGACTAGTATACAAACACCCACTGGGGCAACACCATTTTCACTAGTATATGGTACTGAGGCCATCATACCACTAGAGTTGGAAAATTAGACTCTACGCATAGCATTAAAGGACTTCATAGACGATGATGCTGCATGGCAAGGCCGCATTGATCAATTGATGCTTCTTGATGAACGTCTAGTCAATGCTTTAGAGCATATTCACATTTACTAGGATCGCCTTGCATGAGCTTACAATAGTAAATTCCACTTAAAGGAATTCAAGGTTGGAGATCTAGTGCTCAAAGAAAACCAATAGAATTCGAATCTACCGCTACATCTGTGAGATAAGTTCATGGTAAACTAGATAGGCCCATACATGATTTCATAGAGAGTTGGGCTTGGAGCATATCACCTTATATAATTAGATGGTGTTGAGGATATTGAGCCTCTCAATATCATTAAATTAAAGGCATTCTATACATAAAATACAAAAAAATTCAAATATGTCATAAAACACAAAAACATTCAAATATTTCATAAAATACAAAAACAATCAAATATGTCAAAAACACAAACAAATCATAAAAACATAAAATTTCAAAATTAAATCAAAGGCTCCAAGGGTATCCAAGCCGCTTGGTCAAAATCAATTTAAAATTCTCCAAGGGTATTCAAGCCGCTTGGTCAAAATCAATTTAAAAGGCTCCAAGGGCATTCAAGCCGCTTGGTCAAAATCAAATAAAAAAGCTCCAAGGGTATTCAAACCACTTGGTCAACTTCAATTAAAAAGCTCCAAGCGTACTTCATGCTACTTGGTCAAAATTCAAAAATACCCAAAGGCATAATAAGCCCTTTGGTAAAAATTAAACAAAAGTATAAAAACAACATAAAAATCAAAAATACAAAAAAACAATTGCATCTCCCATCTTGCATCCACATAATTGCATTGCATTTCCACATCCATTACAATTACATATGTCATGAGAGCCTTAAAAGTGATGAAGTACTTGGTCAAAAGTCAAAAATACCCAAAGGCATAATAAGCCCTTTGGTAAAAATTAAACAAAAGTATAAAAACAACATAAAAATACAAAATACAAAAAAACAATTGCATCTCCCATCTTGCATCCACATAATTGCATTGCATTTGCACATCCATTACAATTACATATGTCATGAGAGCCTTAAAAGTGATAACAAATTTCATCGCATAAATCATTCAAATCCATACCTCCATCAACACAAGTGTGTAATTATGTTTTTCAACACAACCATTATTTGTTTCTATACATAATATACTAAAGTTTTTCGGTAATCAACCACACCTAGTGATATTATAAAATTTTGTGGAAAACTACTTTTATTAGTAGAAGGTAATGTCTAGCTGTGATAGTGCCTTGGATATTCAAGATCCTGTCACTAATTGAAACGCTAAATTCCTAGCTGGTACAAGGAAAAGATGAAAGCTGTAAAAGCGGTCTAGGTTACCTTAAGCAAAAAGGATTTTCCTTGCTTATCCCCTTGTGCAACCGGTTTAAAGGTGCTAAGAATTGGAAAAAGGACAAGATTTGCCCTATCCAAATCCCTTACTTAAATCAAAATAAGCAAAATCCCGAAGCAAAGTACATATTCAAAAGGCCAAGCATATAGTCTAGATTTCATAGCAATGATCTGATAAATCACTCAAAAAACCTCGTTCAAAGAAAAATCAATAAAAAAAAAAGTGATTTTCATCACTACAGATGAGCAAAATAAAGAGTGATTATCATCACTCAAAAAACCTTGCTCAAAGAAAAATCAATAAAAAATAAACAGTGATTTTCATCATTACAGATGAGAAAAATAAACAGTGATTATCATCACTCAAAAATCCTCGCTCAAAGAAAAATAAATAAAAAATAAAAAGTGATTTTCATCACTACATATGAGCAAAAATCCAAAGCCAAAAAGAAGCCAAAAAAGGAATAAAGCTTGAATCCCTGGAATTCTCAGCATTGTACAAAACTAGGAGAGATCCTTACGCATGATGATATGTCTATCACAATAGATTCATGCATTTGTGTAGACCAATGTTTGAATGTGGATGAGCTAGATTAGGTAACCCAATATTGTGTAGTGGTATAGTCCAACTAAGTCCAACATAAGGATGGGATGAACATTTGAGGATCCCTGATCTTAGCAATGGGATGAAAGAATCCCACCTGACATTGGAGGAAATTCTTGAGTTCTATCTCAAAATATACAATCACTTGCACACACAGAGATCATGAATAACCAGGTCCATGGTAAAAGCTTTACTTTTCAAAAGTCAAAGAGTGGTCAGTAGACAAATGTTGATAGGGTAACTAGAGTGTTTGAATCTCCGAAAAGCCCTAAAAATTCTTACATAGCAACAAATCATATCATCATTCACACCATCATTTTATTTATTCGATTCTATAAATTACGGGGTATCAACATAGTAGGAAAAATACCACATATATATTAGAAATAGCATATAGATGACAACTGACTACTTTATATCTTTTAATTTACAAAAACTTATTAAGAAAATACATTATACACCATTACATCTCATATATGAATACTTAATCAATCCTTATGATAAGAGTGATTATTTAAATTCATGATTATTTTTTTACTTTATGTGGTATCACCCATTAAGATTGTCAATATCATATGCATTCCTTATGATTTAAGTGATTAAAGCATACAGGTTTGTTTATAGCATCTCATCACATAAGTTAGATGCATACAATTAAAGCAAAATTAAACATGCATTTAATAATAATATCGCATCCAAAAACATAATTCATTAATCAAGCATCATCACATCATAAAGCACATCATAAAACACATAGGAAATATCCATTTGCATACAATCATGAATTCATAATTCATCATAAAAATACATCATGTCATATAATCAAATCATATAAGCATTTACACATCTATATAAGCATCTAAAATATCATCTATCATCTAACATATACATCAAATCATCATAACCCCATCATCATAAAAAAAAATAACAACAAAAACATGAGCAATAAATGAGACACATAATGAGTCATAATGCAAAGATATCATAAAATTATGTGTGTCAAATCCATGGATATACAAAAATTCCCATGGGCGATAGTCATATAGGTCAATCAACCTAAAAAATGAATCAAAACCAAGTGAACCATCAATCAAATACTAGGCCTGCACCCCATGAAGCGCCACCTCCTATGGACAGATCTCAAGGAGAATGGTGCGAGCTAGACCCTTTTGGTCTCTCAGTATGAGTCTAGACCCCATGACCAGGCTGGATGGAAGGCTACCCTACTGTAGAGATCCTACTGACCTGTGACCCACCTGTAGCCTCTCTCTCCATAGGGATGGCTCCTACCCTCCTGATCTGCCTTGAGAGAGCGGTAATTTGGGCTACATCCTCAACAATCTGAACATCACTCTCATCTTGAAAACCCTATAGATGATGGATCTCAGTCTCGAGAGCTACCCTCAAATGATCCTCAAGAGCAGTAGGGGAAAAAACAACCTGCATCTAGGTAGCTTGTCCTATAGCAGCTTATAAAGCCTACATTTGGTCTGACAACTATGCTATGGTAGTATCCCCCTGAACTATGATATCATCACACTGAAGTACCTGTATCTTGGATGACTAGAGCTTGACATCCACATCATGTAGCTATGCCCTGAGAGGATAATCTCTCTCCTTAGTATCCATACCTCCTCAGGATCCTCCTGCTTCTTCGTTGCCACCTGCTCTACCTGCTAGTCCCACACTGCAGTCCTAGCACAAACCTTACACCCTGCTGGGTCTGACCCATCTCCGCCATCATACCTTGGCATAGAATACCCTCACCATACGACATCAGGTCACCCCACCACTACGTAAATTCCTCTATAAATCCATTAGCTACTCTAAGATCTATAGTTGGGGAATCCTCCTCATCAACCAACTCTATAACTTGTCAGGGAGGGAGGTCTCTCTATGCTCTGATGCGCCTATATAGAAATGGTACTAGTGGCACATCTTGCTGCAATCCATACTGATGAAGAACCTAAGAGTAGAAGAAGTGCTCCCATATGTTAACCTTATGGCCAAAGATCCATCACTCGCGTCACATCCTAGAAGTAAAGTTATTAGGGTCATCCCAAGTAGGACACTCATGATACGGGTGCCATATGACATCTCCATCTCGGAGTTGAGTGAAAGTGTTAGTGTAATGAGTCAGCTCCCCTACAAAAGTGTGGCTTTTGTACTCCTCACTCTCTCTAGCCCACCTAGCACTATAGCACTACATCCTCTTATCCATAGTTGTGATATTAATAGGAAGTCCCTTTGGGTGATCTACCCTAATGTGCTCCCATCCCCAGACCTGCAGAAGCCAACTATAGGTGATACTAACGTGACCCCTCTGATGGATGTGGTACAACTTATCATAACACTAAGCTAATAGAGACCTACCCCATGCATATATGATAGGCTCCCCGCTATCTATCAGGTCCTAAACCATTGCAAGGAGGTTCCAATGGAACCTCAAGCCTAAACAATCTATAATGAGGACATTGCTAATGACCATTAGCAGCACCGCATGCCTCACTGTGAGAACATGCTCTCGGTACCAATGAATGATAGACACTCCTCTAGACTTTTTGTTCTTGAGAGCATCCTCAGAATGCCTCCCAAACACCTGAGTGAAGATGATCACCTTAGCATTAGTGGCTAAAGAAACAATAGCCACCCATCAAAAGGGATCCAGAAGATCCTATACACATCCTCCAATGTAATGGTCATCTCGTCGATCAAGAGGTGGAAGGTATTAGTCTGAGGGTGCCAATAATAGGCCAAAGCCATACGGTAAGCCTAGTCCAAATAATGTGAGTTAATCTAGTAACATATTGGAGCCTACGAGCGTTAAGCCACCTCCAATATGTATCATTCAAAAGAGGTAGGATGCCACTCATGAGCCTTAGGTCTCGGGCCTGAGCAGTAAGGATCTAAGTAAAGAAAAAGAAATATAAAACATAAATACAATGCAATACATGCAAAAGAGTGGTTCAAAATTTCAAAAAAATCAAAAACTATCTAAAAAATCCAATAAAAAGCAAAAAATTGTGTAAAATTGGCTAAGGGGATTAGCCGTTGTCACCTACAATGGCTAAAATCTAGCCACTGGAGACAATAATGGCTAAATTCCAATGGTTAAATTTTTGACCATTGGGGTTCAAACTTAGCTGCTCTGAGCAACAACGACCAAATTTCCATTGCTCTAAGCGACAGTGGCTAAAAGGTGACACGACAAACCCGTGAACCCTAGGCCATAAAAATCAAAAAAATTGTAAAAGAACAAAATTGGGACCAACCCACCACTTAAAAACCTATACTAAGTCTAACTATGAAGTCTGTTCATTACCAACAGGTTTAGTGAGGTTCATTTGATAATTACTTAGTGAGGTTCAGTTTTACCTAGAAAAGGAAAAGAGGTTAGGGTTTAAAAAATATAATACCCAAGAAGCTCCGGCTCCTCCAACAACTGATGCCTCACCCTGTGTAGCCATGTCCTCGACACAGGTAGCTTCAAAAATTGCAACTATCGCTGTCTCACTAGAGCTCTAAAAAGTGGATTGATAGCAAATGAAAGTGATAGGTCAAAACCCTAAAAAACATTTTTTATATTTTCAAATTATGCCTTGGCCGCTACTGACATTAGCAACCCAAAATTCATGGCTTCTCAAGGTGACATTGGCCACAAACAGAGACTCAGAGGCTGCTGGACCTGACAGCGGCCTGCTCCACATATGAAAACAAGAAAATTCCTTCCATGGAGGGATGACAAAAACATTAAATAAACACATTTTGATGAATTGAAGTCATCTTAATGACCAAAATAACAAAAAAAATTACATATAAGCATAATCTCAAGCAGGCCTCATACCCAATTACTTACTCTATCCACTCGATGATTGCAGCGATTCACACTCCATGCATTTTGATGAGATGAGTAGGCTACCATAAGGCCACTTGGGGAAAAAGCATTTCATTTTGGAATTACGATGTGCCACCCTTCAATTCCAAATAAGACCAATATGGTCAGAATACTCCACAGGTGTGAAAGGATCATCCTAATTCCCCTATGATACCAAAAACATTAAACCAAAGTGATACAATATTAACATAAATAAAATCGCCCATACTAACTCCCTAAGAAGGCTATTGATAGCTAGACCGCTCCTCGGGATAGGGATGGATGATTATCATAATTAATTGGAATCACACTTGGATGTGGGATTTCCCATTAAAAGCAAAAAATGCTAGAAAGAAACTAGATTAGTCATATTGGTCAAGCGACTTGTCGCTTCATTCATTATCATTTCTTCACCAATCCATTGTGTGAGGAAGTAGTTCAAAAATTCAACATAATCATAATCAAAATAAAAAAAATATCACTCGATCATAACAAAATCATGTTTGTCCTATGAATCATTGCATACAACAATCACAAATTTCCCTTGTTTGCTGGGAACATAAGCAGACATGACATATTCAATTGTAGCTCTCCTACCGATCAAAATTGTTGTAGCAGATGAAGCTACCCGATTGAGTTTGAGGAATGAGTGCAATTTAACATGCCCAAGCCACTGAGATAAGTATTTCGAATGTTGAGGCAATGATTCAAGGGATGCATGCCATCTTGCATTATTGGACCATCTGATGTTGATCAGACCATTGATCACCATACACCCTACAAATAGATCAGTCTACATTTTTGCTCAGCATTGTGTTTTTCACACAGCACGTCACAAAAAGGGGCATATGTAGACACCTGAATTATGTCATGCTTAGGGGAGCTACTCACATAGACATATTCATAAGATCATATGACATAATATTGGACTTTCCAAGCATTAATAGTGGTTCTCACCACTCATTTGGGGCCTTTTCAAGCCATCCAAGCCTAGTCGCTCAAGCCAAGAGCGACCAGATCCTAACCAGTCAAGCCTAGAGTGGCTAGACCTTAGCCACTGCAAATGACAATGGCCAGATCTTAGTTGCTGTAGAAGATAGCGGCTAAACCCTAAAAGCAGTTTTTGCCAACAAACAGGCCTAATCACAAATGGAAGTGGTATTTTGCATGCAATAAAGGTGAGCATGAGTAACTTTGTATTCCTTTTCATGACTAGTTCACATAGGAGACTTGAGTTTGCATTTAGACTTTAGTTAACTATTCTTCAAATAGAAAAAATGACAAAAGCTTCTTATGCTAACGACCAGTTTGCATAGGAGACTCAAGTTGGCAGTTATATTTTAGTTAACTAGCCTCCAAACATAGAAAAGACAAAAAGCCTCTCATGCTAACTTGCACTACGCATGAGAAATTCATTTCTAGGGCTTGGACATAGAACTAGGGTTTTACACTATAAAAGGTGCAATACTAAGAGCACCAAAGGATCATCGATCTTTTATCCATCAATCTTGGTCATTAAGGAGAGCTTTTGAGACTCAAAGAGTTCCCTTGGAGATCACATGTACAATGAAGCCCTAACATATTGAAGAGCATAGCACCTATTATTTCAACATTAGGATACAAGCTTTGATCCATAGATTTGGAGCAAAGAGGATGAGAATCACTTTAGCGATCGCTATCTTGGACAGTGGCCCACAGGTTTAACTTAGGGTTTAGACATTAGATTCATTATTTTGTTTAAGCATATCATTAGCATAGCATTATTTCATTCATTCATATTCATTGCAGTAGTCTAATTTGCACTTGCTTTCATTTGTTATATTCAGTACTAACAACCTCATCCGAGGAGGCATTCCCAAACATCTAAGCGTGTGTTGTTGTTTCATTTCTTATAGAGCCATAGGTTGATATGACGGAATCCGCAACATATGAGAGCAAAAGGGATCCCTCTAGGAAACAGACCTGGAGAAGGAGGCATCTATAAGCCCTCATACATTTTCATGTGTGGAACTAGGAAGCTTTTTGAAAGTGCACCACCTCTTTGCGAAAGAGGCACTCTTTACCTATTTGTAACCTTATTGTATCGAAATGGGTATCCCTAAGAGGGACCGACATGTAACCAGATTTCAATACGAATAAAAGAGATCCATCTTTGTTATTTTTGTGTTATATGTTTTTCATCATCTTCCATTTCATCTTGGGTTTTAATAACATTGCAAGTAGCATAATAAAAAGAGCGATGTGTGCATCCCGGGGTCGCTATAATTAGAAAGATGGTTTTCGCTAAGCAAGGAATTCCTAATTTCTTAGGAATAATACCATCATCGCGAAAGTTAAAAAAATGAAGAATGATAAAAGAATTGATGATATTTATCTAATAAAATTATGAAGAAATATTTTAATTTATTTCAAAGACAAATTCAAATTTATCTAGAACCAATGTGTGTGAAGTGCATTCATTATCTATTTTGATCTTATCATAATGATACAAAATATCTCGAATAAAAAATGTGTGTGCTTTGCAAAATTCATTTACCGATTCTTAGTAAGAAAATGATATAGCAAACTTAAATGAACCAATGTGTGTGCATGTGAAGTATTCTTTAACCATGATTTTGTGCATGCATAGGGACTGAACTACTATGCAAATCAAACCACCAAAAGCTAGCTATTCCATAAGATAACATTGGTCTATACAAAATAAGGTCGCTAATGTGACACACATATCGCCATGTGAAAATGAATTACCCAATGTCAAGCAAGTTGGGCACAAATCACCTATTATGGGGCTTACCTCATGATTTTCGAATAACTGAGAAATTCCAGGGATTCAAGTTCCATACTCCTTCTTTTCTTCATATTTATAAGGTAGGGATTTCTTGACCATTTTTGAACAAGGGGATTTTATTGCTTTGGAACATTTTTCGTTGATTTTTCTCTCTTTTATTTTCTCTCATTTTCTTTATTTATTTATTTATTTATTTTTCTTCTTTTCTTTTTGTTTTCTTTTTCTCTCAGGATACTTGCCCATATTAGACATGGGGCAAGGGATTTATTTGGGTAGGAAGGAACTTGTCCTTTTGCCAATTTCTCAGTATTCTAGACCATGCACATGATAGGATAGCAGGGGAAACCTTTTGCTTAAGGTTTTAAGATTCACTATGTAGTATCATTTTTCAAAATTTACAACAAATCATTTTAATGTGTAAAAGTGTGTTCTTGGTTCCAAAAAGTAGAAAAATAATTTATAAACTTAGAATTGTTTAGTGAAGTAATAGTGTTCTTTGATATAGGAGAGATTTATAATCAAAACAACAAAAATCAAAATTATTAATTTTAGCGAAATTTTTGGTGCATGGTTCAGGATAACTTTTGAATTTTATTTGAGATAATATAAAATACTACTCATAATTTTAGTAGATAATAATGTAGAGATATAAATAAAACAATGCTATAGAAATATTTTTGGAGATTTTTGGATTTTGTGAATTTTTTTGGTTGTTTTGATAAATTTTTGAAATGCATGAAAAATTATTTACAACTATTTACAGTGATGAGACTTTTGGATCTATGCATAATATATTTTTAGGTGCATCATATTCATGGGTTCCTTGAGATATTTTCCATCCAAGGTAGCCAATATGTATGCACTTGATCCAAATTTGGTAGTGATGATGTATGGTCCAAGCCAGTTGGGTTGGAATTTACCTTTAAGGTCTTTTGTTGCATTTGTATTTTTTTGATTTTATTTTAAGATTAAATCTCCAACTTCAAATGATTTGTTATGAAATTTCTTAGCATATGATATTTTAAGTTTGTCTTGGTAGGCACAAAGACGTTCTAAAGCATGAATGCACTTTTCATCTAGAAGTTCTAACTGAATTAATATGCCAACACGATATTCATCTCCAACTTTCGCATCTTGAAGTAAAAGAGCTAAAGAATGAACTTATAATTCGAATGGAAAAACAACTTTAGTACCATAAACCAAGACAAAAGGAGATGTGCCCGTAGGAGTACGAACACTAGTTCGATAAGCCCACAAGCAGGATATAATTGTATATGCTAGTCACGGCCTATTTTATTAACCAATATTTTTAGTATTTTGATTAATGTTTTATTAGATGCTTCAACTTGGCCATTTCCTTGTGGATAATAAGGAGTAGACCATCTATGTTGAATTTTATATTTTGACACAAATTTTTAACATCTTTGTTCTCAAAGCAAGTACCATTGTTAGAGATGAGATTAGATGGAATTCCAAATCTACAAATGATTTGATTAAAGATAAATTTAGAGACTTGGACTCCTGTGCAAGAATCTAAAGGCATGGCTTCCACCCAATTTATAAAATATTTTGTTGCAGTTATTGTAAATTTATGACCATCAGATGAGACAGGTTAATTTTACCAATAATGTCTAAACCTCATTTAGAGAAGGGCCAAGGAGAAGCTATGGTTTGGAGTTCCTGAGCAGGAGCAAGGACAAGGTCAGCATGTCTTTGATATTTTTCACAATGACCCACATAATCATTGGCATATTTTTCCATGGAAGGCAAAAAATAACCCATTATAAGGAGCTTTTTAGCAATGGTGCCTCCACTAAAGTATCCTCCGCAGGATCCATCATGGGCTTCACTTAAGGCTTTCTTAGACTCATCTAAGTTTAGACATATTAAAAAAATGCCCTTAAAAGATCTTTTGTATAAAGTATTACCAACAACTACGAAGTGAATAGCTCACTTACGTAATAACCTACGTTGGTTTCTATCTAATCCTTCAGGGAAAGTCCCATTTTGTAGGAAATTAAAGATATATATGTACCAAGGTTCTGGGGTGACTTCATTAATCAAGAATACATCCAATGGTTTTAAGCAAGATTTTGAAGAAGTGGGTTCTTGGAGTTTACAGATAATGATAGTAGTATATTCATCATACAACTCCAAAGGTAACAAAGAGGCAACTGCAACCATAGCATCGATAACACGATTGCTACTTCTAGGAATGGCTTCTAAAGTCACTTTTTCAAACAATGAAATAATCTTAACCACATATTCTTTATAAGGTCACAATTTCTCATATCATGTTTGATAGAATTCATTAATTTTATTTATCACGAGTTGAGAATCTCCAAAAACCAACAATGTATTGGTTTTTAAGGCTAAAATGACTCGTAATCCAAGGATTAGGGCCTTGTATTTTGTAGTGTTATTATTACAAGCAAACTATAATTTAAAAGATAACAATATTAGGTGCTTTTGAGGAGATATTAATATGATTCCTACACCTGTACCGCTCATACATCTAGCTTTATCAAAAAACAATGTCCAAGTTTCTGAATGATCCTCTTCTAAATTAAGGCATTCATGAGGAAATTCAATGTTCATGGGTTGAGTAGATTCTATAGGAGAAGAAGCTAACTGATCAGCTATAGCTTGGCATTTTATAGATTTTTGGCTAATAAATGTGAGTTCAAATTCACTAAGAGCAAGAAACCACTTAGCTGTACGTCATAATAAGTATGGTCTACTCATTAAATACCTTAGTGGATCAGATTTTGCAATGACATATGTTTTCTAGGATAAGTATATAATGACGCAATTTTTGCATAGAAAAAAAATTGCTAAACAATTTTTTTCCAATGGATTGTATCTTGTTTCATAACTTATCAAAGTTCTACTTATGTAATATGTGGCCCGTTCTTTCTTTTCATCATCTATTTGAGCTAGCATAGCTCCAAGTGTGAGTTTCAAAGCAAAAATATACAAAATGAAAGGACAGTCTGGTTTGGGTGGAACAAGCACTGGAGGGTTGAGAAGATATTGTTTGATACTATAAAAAGCTTCTTGACATTCCTTATCCCATTGAAAGGAAGTATTTTTCTTGAGTAATTTAAGAAAAGGTTATGTTCTATCTGCTAGTTTATCAATGAAACGACGAATAGCCTATAAATTTCCTTGTAAACTTCTTAATTTTGATATGTTCTTAGGTGGTGGCATATCATGGATAGCTTTAATATTTAAAGAATCTATCTTGATGCCCCGTATAGAAACAATAACTCCTAATAATTTTCTAGATTTTATTCCAAACACACATTTGTCTAGGTTTAAACGTATCTGATATTCTCTCAACCTGTCGAACACTTTTATTAAATCATTAATGTGATCCTCTTCTTTAGTTGAGCGAGCTATAATGTCATCCACATAATCATGCAAAATATCATACAACATATCATGAAGAATATATGTCATAGCTCTTTTATATGTTGCACCTGCATTCTTTAAACCAAAAGGTATGACTTTCCAATAAAAAGTCCTCCAAGGTGTGATGAAAGCTATTTTAGCTTAGTCTTCAAGAGCTATTCTAATTTGGTTATATCCTGAAAAACCATCCATAAGGGGCAACATCCCACTCCCCACTATAAAATCTATGATTTGGTCCATATTAGGGAGAGGGAATTCATCCTTAGTGCATGCAACATTAATATCTCTAAAATCAGTGCAAATCCTAATTTTGGTAGCTTCTTTCTTAGTTACCAGAACAAAATTAGATATCCATTCAACATAGTCAATAGCTTGTATAAATACATCATTTAAAAGATTCTCCAATTAGCTTTTAACTAGTAGTGCTACTTTAGGATGATTTTTTCTAAGTTTTTGCTTTACAGGTTTAGCATCAGGGCACACTACTAAATGGTGCATAACTACAGAAGGATATAAGCCAGGCATATCTGCATACGTCCAAGAAAATATATTGGGATATTTTGTGAGGAATCCCATATATAGTTTTTGTTTTTCTTCATTTAATTCAGATCCAATTTTGACCATGTGAGGATTTTATTATGTCCCAATGTTAATTTTTACAAAATTTTCTACAACAATATTTAGATCTCTTTCAAAGTTGGGAGGTGCGGGTGATACTCCCATTTCTTGTAATTCCTAAAATGTGCATTTAGCTAATTCTTCTTGGGGGGTAGTAGCTTCTATGTGAGCTATACATGGCATTTATCCATCAAAGAAAAAATTATTTCTTAGAATTTCATCTAGAGTTATATCATGAAAAATATCACCCTCTAAACATTCATCCACATAAGCAATCATTTCTGGATAAACTAAGGTTAACATATTACAAGTATGTATTATTTTAAAAGGTTCTTTTTGTTCCATATATTCTTGATATGTTACAAGATGATTATCATCTTCATATGGGAAAGGTTCTATTTTGGTGGGGATATAACCAAGACCACAATGGGCTTGCCACTCTTCGACCTCTAAAGGTTCTTTTATACCATTTTTGTGAGGTCCTAAACCTTTACCTCTATAACCCATGATATACATTATTGGTTTTGATTTTATATATTCATTAGAAAAATAACACTTAGCAAATCCCTCTTGATCAATTGCAATTTTTAACATTGAAAATTTACCCCAATCATATCCTGCATATACAAAGGCACAACTCCCAATGTGACATATGCTTCATTTCTTTGGTAAGCCTAATTTTCGAGGAGATGGTGGTAATTTTTATAGTACTAAAGAATCTTGAATATCAAAATTAACTTCTTCTATTGTTGCTAGCACTGAAGATAAATCTGGTAATACTTCATCTGAAATGACATATGAAGTAGATGGATTATCCTCCTTAACTAGCTCTTTAGATGCTGTAAATTCAAATGTTGTAGACACAGGAAGTGACTATGTCACTATAGAGTTAGGAAAGGGGTTAGGTATATTCTTAGAAGGTGATGCTAATGTTGATGATTTAGAATAAGTTTTTGTTTTAGGAGATGATTTAGATTTGGAAAGTTTTGGTGGTGCATATGAACTAGGATAAACAAAATACATAGCAGGACAAAATGGAACCCCTATAGGTTCTACCACCACACATATCAAATGGTCTAGGATCACCATGAATAGTGACTAGTTGATTTTTAAATTCAAATTTAACACATTGATGTAATGTGGAAGGTACTTCTTTCATTGCATTGATTCAAGGTCGACCCAGAAGGATGTTGTACGATGAAAAATAAGGTACAACAAACACAGTCATATCCAAAACCCTTGGGCCAACTTGCAATGGGATTTTCATGACTCCACATGTTTTTTGGGTTTCATCATTAAATGCCTTAATGATCATTTCAGTATTTTTAATATCTTCTTTCTTGAATCCAAATCTTTGAAAGAAATCGTATGTACATATGTTTAGTCAATATCCATTGTCAATTAAAACTCTCTTAACTCCTACATATCCAATCATTGTTGTAATGTACAAAGAATTATCTCCAAACATACTTTGGGGAGGTATATACTTGTCTTTGAAATCTATGAAGTTTGTTTCATCCAAAGTGACAATATTTACTACAATGTTAGGTTCAATATCTTTGAGTACCATCATTTTGCTCAAAGTTTTTATCAATTATTCTCTATGTGTGGGGGAAGTTCTTAGGAGATCCAAAAGAGATATTCTTGTTGTAATAGTAGCTAATTGTTCATTAATATTATATGGAGATATTTGTTGGGAACTTGTTACATTATTTGTTTTAGTAGGATGTTTTAATATTAATGGATTTGTCTTCTCATTTTTACTTTGATCTTGAGAATTTTGGTTTTGTGCTTGTTGTCTTGTAACAACTCGGATGGTACCTACAATGTTGTCATATCGTGGATTACCAAAATGGGGTCTAGTACATTCTGCTTGTTCATTTGTAAGCCATTATTGAGATGATGGTCTAGTAGTTACCCTTCTTGGAAATGGTTCTTCCGGAACTGATAAATCCATAATAGGTGTGACAGGATTTGATTCATATTCTAAACTGTTTGAATCAATTTCTGCTTCACTACCTGTTTCACTTTCTTCATCATTTTCTAAATATGTAATTTGGCATCTTTTCAAGGATCTCATAGTAACTTGAGATTCTATAGTTACACATGATGTTTGCAAGTTTTTATGGGGTAGAAAACCACTTATAGTTCCTACATATCGATTTGGATGAGGAAAAGTATGGTGTTCTACTTGGTTTACAACTTATTTACCATGCTTTGGTAAAGGATGTTGAAAAATATCCAAACTTTGATTTGCATTTTGATTTTGAGACTTTTGTGTATTATTTTGAGCCTCTTTTAGTTGTAATTTTTCTACCTCTATTTTTCCATTATCAATTAAGTCTTGTATCACATGTTTTAATTGTTTACATGAGTTGGTTGAATGACCATTAGTTCTATGAAAATTATAGTGTAAATTAGCTCTGAATCCAGCCACAATTGTATTAGGTTGTCTTATCTCTGACAATCATATCAAGCCTTGTTCTAATAGTTGAGGTAAAACCATATGTAAAGGTTGATTTAATATCATAAACTCCCTTGGTGGTTTATCAGGAGTCTTCAATATAAAATTTTTGATAGCTTTCGTAAGATTAACATTTGGGTTATTTCTACTATCAGTAAATCCATCACCCACTACTTGTTTATTTTTATATTGATTTTTAGAAGTTTTATCTTCCTCTTTCTTCTTAAATTGACCTCTTATTAAGGGCATCTTCTACCCTTCTTGCTAAATCAATGGCTTGATCAAATGTTGTTACTGTAGCAGTAGAAAGTTCAAAGGATAATTGTTCTTGCAAGTTGCCTATGAATATGTCTAGCATTTCTCGATGAGGTAACACAAAGTGTAATTTACCTAGAAGTTGTCTCCATTTTGTTAAGAACTCGGCAAAGATTTCATATTTTCCTTGATTTAAGTTGTATAAATCTTTAATGGTCACATGCCTTTCTATATAGACACTAAACTGATGGACAAACGTCTCTACTGTTTCCTCAAAATTCCTTAAAGAATTATTTGGTAATTGGTAGTACCATTCTAGGGCCATACCTCCCAGACTTTTAGGAAACATCTTTAATAACAACAAATCATCATGAGAAACATCATGACATGTTGTTCTAAACATACGAAGATGCTCTATAGGATATTTAGTACCTTTATATATTGGGAGGATAGGCATGGGGAAATGCTTAGGATAAGGTTGGGCTACAACTATAGGATCCAAGGGTTGGATACACATCTCTCGATAACTGTACGAGGGATGGTAGGGATCAATTTGGTCTAGGCGAGAGGCTAGTTGTTTGACTATAGCTTCAAGCCCTTGTTGTTGTAAATTGGTTTGGTTTCATCATACTGTTGTATCTTTAATAATAAGGTGTTGTTGTTGTGTGAATATTTCCAACTGGAATATTATTGTGTAAAGTTTTTGTAGGTACTACATTTTGTTGAGTGTTTTGTTGATAGTTGGTATATTGTTTTTATTTAACTTTTTTTTGTTGATTTGATATTTGTTGATTTAAATTTTGGGAGAGAATGGAAGAAAATGGTGCTTTCTATTGTTTAAATATTACCTTAGTGTTGCTAATAGCCACATTAGATGATTGTGTTTTTGGTTTTTGAACATTGTGATTCAAAGGTATTATTTTTTGAGTAGATGGTCTTGCTTGATAATCCTCTTGGTTTGTTGAAGGCATATAAGGCAATGGATTTGTATATATTCAAAAATAATTTGCTAAAGCTACTTCCATAGATCCTTCTCCTATATTATCCATGTGTACTATTTGAAAAAATTCCTCAATGTTATATTTCATGATTTGAGTAAAACTTGCAATAGATTGAAATTGTAAATGTCCATTTTCATCTAAAATGGGTTCATTAAGGTCTCATGTTTCTTCTTCCCAATTATCACCTTCATCTTCTGAAGGTGTGTCTTCTTCAATTAGTGGTTTCTCCTCATCATTTCCTGGTTCTTGGTCTTCCATATTATCATTGTCTACTTGTTTACCACTTCTTAATATAGGCATTTTATCTTTAAAAATAAATTTGTTTTTGCAGATATATATTTTATATATATGTGCTAGGTTTTGAGGTATATATGTTATATATATATATACCTAACTAAATAAACAAAATACTATGATTAGTTTTTGGTTTTTTTATGTGGCAATAATAAAGCAAACACACTTATATAATATTACACCTTAATTTTATTCAAAAATTCTATATATATCGTTAATAGGTTCAAGTTGATCTGGTGTCATATAATGTTCTTCCTTGAATTGTAAATGTTCTTTTAGAAATCTTACAAAGTGTGCTAGTGTAATATAATCAAATTCTAAGTTTGACGTGTAAAAGTATAATTCATGAAAATGGGACATTGTTAAATCTTCTTCTATCTTCTAAAATAACTTCCTAATTTTCTACTCGTGATAAGAACTTATGTACTACTATTGCATTTTCAAGATATTCCTCAAAAGGATAAAGTTATTTAGAAATTAAGGCTTTTTTTTTGGCTAACCACCTATCGCATGCTCCCTAGAGGTCGAAGTAAGCGGGTGCATTATAAAGATCTAGGATTATGGATAGGTTAAATCTTAGAATTTGCTTAAGTTCAGTTTTTCTAGCTTCTATGATATCTAATATTTCCCAAAGTTCATTCCACTGTTGTAAGGAGAAAGTGTTGTCAAGTCCAAGTATTTGAGAAATTTCCTATTTTGCTAATAATAGTTCAACATCTATAAGCACAAATCTTCTACAATTGTAATCTACCATCTATGGAATGTAAAGTTATGCATTTTAACTAATGTTTTTGTTTGATTTTTGTTTTATTTTTTAAATCAGAAGAAATTCCTATGTATTTCACGTCGGGTTCACCAAAGAATGTAGGCCTAAAATTTTTGCTCTCATTTCCTCTAAGCTAATGGATCCTCACCTCAGAGGAGAATGGAAAATAGTAGAGCTACACCTTGAAAGAGAGGCACTTAGTTGTACCTTCTTATGGTGATTTTTTGACGAATTAAGGATTCACTAGGAAAATTTTAACAACAATTTCCATACCTAAGCTTGGAAGATGTTTGATGCATTCTTTTTATAAATATTTATCATACACCTAATTTTGGCCTTTATGCAACTAAACTATCTATGTGCAATTTTGATTTAATGAAGACAACAAATAGTGAATACAGAATGAAATACAATGCATACGATTGGAATTATAAGAAATTATAAGCCTTATCTGAGCTGGATGTTCGATGAATATTGTAAGGGTTGTAGTAGAAAAAAATTGCCTCTGTCTTGACATAATCACCTCTATTCTAGATAGAATAACCTGTGTTTAGACATAATCGCCTTTGATTTAACAAAATCGTAGGCGATTATGTTGTAATCCTGCAGCAAAATAATTTGACATAAAATAAAGTTTTCTTGCACAATACAACAATTTTCTCGTATTCCAAATTACAAATATGTCTTAATATCTATATGCAAATAAATATGAATTGATATGGTAAAAATATGCTGTTTGTTCAAACTAATATGTAATGGATTTATGCGATTATGAATCTTGATTTTAGTATGCAACTAATTGAAATGATGGTGAACGCCAGGATGCGATATGCAAATTTAAATAGTAACTAAAGAAATATTGAAAAATGCATGAATAAAAACATAGAAACAAGGAAAATGGATGCAAATAGAGATTTGAATCCTTGCCCACTTGCTGATCTGTAGACAGGATCGCCTACCTTCTAACAAAATTGCCTTTGATCTGACGAAATCGTCTAGCATTTCTGACGATCATCAGGCAATTATGTTGATATCTGGGTGATTATAACTGGGAATTGCAATGAAAAAATTAAGCAATAGGGGTGCTAGGAAATAAAATTCTATGGCAAATTGATGCGAGGGATTCTTAAGAGAATTTTAGCAGCAATGTCAAGAGATCTGAATTCAACTTGCCAGGGGAAAGAAGGGAAAAAGGGCTAGATTAAATAGGTTAAGGAGAGATTCTAGGAAGTTAGGAGGTTAGACTAAACATGGAGGAGGTTTTGATTCCTCCTATGTTTACCACATCTAATATGTTTGCAAAATTCCTTGATTTGATCATTTGCTAAACCGGTTGACACGTTTTAAAACAAATTTTATATTTTTAGCAAATTTATTAAAATTCTATTTTGGACAGAATTGCCTGGCGCTTTTGTCGATTGTCAAGCAATTTTGTTGACTGCTAGGCGATTTTGCCCAACGGTCCAACAATTTTTAGTTTGTTGGCATGAAAATTGATAATATTGTTGTTTTACCATTTTAGTCGACTTTTGGATAAAGTTTGAATAACTTAAATAATTTTTATGATGTTAAGGTAAATTAAATGTGTCAATTTAACCCTACTACACCACCATCCACATCACAACCAATGAAGCAAAGTGAGAAATCTGAAGGTATCACACCTTCCTCGCTTTAATTGAGTGGTAAAAACACTAGGGGTACATAAGGTATCACACCTTCTCCCAAAAAATCATCATAAAATCACAAAATAAAATAAAATCATCAAAAATAAAAAATTTGAAAAAATAACAAAACACAAAAACAATTCAAAACATTAAAAATACAAAAATATTTACATTTTTGTATTTCAATATATGCTTTCTTTAGTTGCATTGCATTAGGCATCTTAATACATTTTATTTGTATTAATATAGGTCATGTTTACATTCTTACGGATGACACCATGTCTGTATGTCAATCATGCATCCTCAAAATCCTCAAAATGTGTTTTTCAACACAACCTATGAAGTTGCTATCAGGTGTATACTAGGGTTTTCTAGTCATTCAACCATTCCTAGTTGTATTTTTAGATTTTGTAGAAGCTATATTTGCTTTCGAAGATGAGGTCTAGTTTTGATAGTACCTTGCATATGTCAAAATCCCATCACAATTTTAAACATTAATAATCCTAGTTTAAACAAGGAAGGATGACACTACAAAGTGGTCCTGGTCACCTTAAGTGAAAGGTTTTCCTTGCTCATATTATCATGCACATGGTCTAGAGTGTTGATTATTGGCAAAAGGACAAGCTCCCCTTACCCAAGAAATCCCTTGCTTTAATACAAAATGAGAAAATTCCTAAAGCAAAGCAAAATAAATAGTGATTTTCATCACTAAGCAAATCCCTTGCTCCAAAAGAAAACAAAATGCAAAATAAATAGTGATTATCATCACTAAGCATGAGCAAGTATCCCAAGCAATCAAAAGAAAAGAAGGGGATAATAAGCTTAAATCCCTATAATCATTAGTATTTGACCACCATGGTATGATCTTCATTACAACAATGGGTTGAATGAAATCCACTTGGCAATGTAGTATCCTTACATGTGGTTATATATTTGTCGCATTAGCGACCTTTTGTATAGACCAATGTCAGCTTATTGGATGAGATAACTTTGGGTGGCTTGCATTACCTGGTAGTCTAGTCCAAATACATCCAAAATTAGGATCATTATGACCATATGGTGATCCTAATTACATAAATGAATTGAATGAAACCCACCTGGAAATAAGGTAGTCTTATACCTTATCTAATATATTCACTTTACACACACAAGGATAGTGAATATCTGGGTCTTCCTAATAGGTTTGTATCTTTCAAGAGTCTTGTGTAGTCATTATACAATGTTTGATTAATCAACTAGGGTGTTTGAGTCTCATGTAAAACCTCAAAATTCCTCCTATAGCAACAAATCATATCATAAAATCATGTAAATTTTTATTTATGTATATTTGTTTATTAAAGGATGCCCATAGAATAGGATAGATACCGGATGGATATGATCAATGATATTTAGACAACCACTACCTATTTTGTGTATATATTTTAATTCACAGAAGCTTATAGGGAAAACCCATACATCTCACATCATCTCATCTCACATATAGATGTCTAAATTATTAATTCTTATGATAAGAATTACCATTTTCATTCATGATGTACATACATTTCATGGTGTCTGTCATTAGTTTGATAAACACATTATATTAATTCCTTATGTTTTACGTGAATAAAACATAAATATTCATTTGCATTAGACCATCCACATAAAATTAATTCATTACATACATATTGTTTACCATAGCATACTACACAGAGTAAATGCATAAACAATTGAAACAAATTTAAACATTCACCATGGCATCCATATAAGCATATATAGTAGTGAATCTACACATCTAGATCACAACATCTAATGATACATCTATCATCTATCTAGTGCATGTCATCAGTCTATCGTACACATATAGCATAATAACATCATCATCTAGGCATTACATCTATAAATACATACATGAGCAATAAAGCAAAGACATAATACACATAATGAGCCATAAATAGAATATCATATATATATATGTGTGTGTGTGTGTGTGTGGCAAAGCACATAGAGGCACAAAAATATCTATAAGCTATAACTATGTAGGTCCTCAAACCTTAAACTCAAAAATAATACAAGTCATTATGACATATCAAATGGGGCCTCCACCCCTTGAGTTGCCTCCACACTTAGCTCCATCTTTGTGAGGCTATATGGAGCTAGTACCTACAAATATCTCAAATCGTACACCTGACCTATGACTGGGCTGCATTTATGACTTCCCAAACTCACTTCACCTACTCCATTAAGAACCCCCTGCTATAGACTACTCTGGTATAGTACTACCTAGTATCCCAATCTGGGTCTCAAGAGAAATGATATTGAAATGGACAAAAGCTACTATTTTATCAAACATAAATACAAAGTAAATGCACATGTCCAAAAAATTGCTCTTTATTCATTTGAAATGGAATTCATAGGTTACAATAAGGATTGTAAGGAATCCTTTTCATAATGAACATCAAATAGACTGATAGCTACTCTTGGGTTTCTCGATGTAGGTGGGCTTCCTGTGTATGGGGACCATTGATGTTGTTGATGCTAATTTTTCTTCTTTTCCACCTGTTGTATGACCTAAAAAATAGGGTAAGAGTGTTTGGGGGCTTGCCTTGGTTAGGCCCCATATTGTTGAAATACAATGAAAATAGAAAATGAAATTGAACTAAAATGCTATAAAAACTATGGGAAATTTCATAATATTGTCAAATAAGGCTTACCTAACAAATTTGGGGTAATATCAGACCTACAAAACCAATTCATAGGCCGAGGGATGAATTGGTGCCAGATTCATAGGCCTAGGGGTGAATTGATGCTAGATTTGCAGGCCCATGGGCAAATTAGTGCTTGATTCATAGCCTAGGGGGTGAATTTAGCTTTGAGTGGTTTCTGCTATAGATCCTTGCACAGATGGGATCGTCAGGTGCTATACTATTGCTATTCAGGTTCATATTGTTGTGTCTATGTTTCTGTATGCATTTTGGTAGAGTTTATGTGCTTTGGCTAAAAGGAGAGAGAGGTAGAATGAGGGTTTAGGTCCACTATTTATAGATAAACCTAAGGTGTAGGGGGTGTGGTTAGGAGAAATAAACCCTAAGGTCAAGTTCCATGGTGGTTAGGTTAGGGTTTATGAGGTGTCATCCCCACATTCCCTAAGGAAATATCTCATCCTCACACATGTGAGAGGAAATATTAGGATTAACTAGGATTAGTCAACTCTAAGGTTAGATTAGGGTTAGGTTAGGGTTTCCTAAGAAATATCCTAACTAAATTTGTGCACACACATGTGGGAGAGAATAATTAGGACTAATTAGGGTTTAGGAATCTAAATAATCTTTATAATCCAAAAAATGCACTTTAAGTGAAGTCACTTTAAAATTAGAATTATAATTAACTTTAATTAAGACTTTTTGGGAACTAATAGTCCCATGGGGTCCTAATTAAGTCTTGGAAGGGCTTAAGTGGCCTTAGGTGATTGATGAGTGATCCTTTGGTGGATGCAAGGTGGTTATGATGTAGATTGGATAGTTTAATAGGTTTTGTACCTATAAACTAATGAAGTAGCCTATGTAAGTCTACGATATGCTATGCTAATATAGAGCGGTCTACGCTAGTCTACTCATGTCTATAGTAGTCTACGCATGTATACGATAGTTTACGTAGGTCTAGAGGGATCTACAATAGTCTATGATGGTCTAAAATAGCCTATAGGTGTCTAGGATGGCCTATGTAAACCTACAAGTGTGCAAGAGGATTTACAAGTATGTAGAGGTAGCTATGTGCACATTTTAGGTGTCTACATTTTACCCCTTTTTGTACTATACTGTGCGACACATAGTTTAATACAAAAATATGATGGGAGAAAGTAGAAGATGAAGAAGGAAAGAGAATGGGATTTTTTGAGTGGTAATTTTACCCAATGGTAAAATCACACTCTCCCTTAGGATTCTGATTACAAAATCCTGTCTTGCAAAGAATTTAAAACAAAAAAACTTCTCCAAGGTCTCCGCTATATTAGCATTTGCACATGAGTATTAGTAATCTCAATAAAAACATATCAATTAAATGCTAGGAATACCTTAGTGATTGCAAGTAACTATTAACAAGGGGCATGTATTGGTATATTTCATTATGCCATACTTATGATTGTTCATAAAATTTAAAGAAAAGTAAATGTGAATTGGCCCTCATATGATCACAATGTAAGCCTTAGTTCTTTTTATCTTGAATGTTCTTAGGTAGATTTTATATTCTTTTTATTAATAATATTTTAAACATGTTTTTATCTTACATTAAACCCTACTTTAAACATGAATATGAAGATTAAAATCTATCTATGAATGTGAATCAGAAATAATGAAAAGATCTATTAAATGTAGCTTCTATCATGAAGATAAAGATAGCCTTTGATATAATTAATAAATTGTCCCTCTTTGATGAAATTAATTTTCATAAAGAGACACCGATTTATTGCTTTAAAATAATGGCCTCAAAACATCATTATGAATTATCCCTCTTTAATGAAATCAATTTTCATAAAGAAGAAATAATTTAATGTTTTAAAACAATAATCTTTGATGTAATGTATAAATTACCTCTCTTTAATGAAATAAAAAATTTCATAAAGAAAGGTGCATTTATTGCTAAAAAATGATAGCTTATGGATGCCATAAAATTAACCCCCATTCAATGAAATTGGAAATTTCATAAAGGAAAGATCATTTATGCTTACAAATGAAGATATAAAACCAAAAAATCTGATTTGCCTTCTGTAGAAACCTAAAATACGTCATGTCGAGGTGACTACTTATACGGGGCATGCTAGAAGACCATATAAAATATCTTGGATAGATTCCAAGGTGAAGCAATGGTTCTAACCTCTCATTTGGGTATTTTGGCCTAATCCATGTTGGCCATGGTTGACACCCATGGTTAATAGAGCTAGCCATGCCTTAGATCCGTGGCTAGCCTTCAAAATTAGTTGGACCTCAGACAACCCAAAATCAGTTACAATAGACAATTGGTTGAAGATCCAAGTGGTTAGAGGGTGGAAATTTCCAGAAGCTTCCCTCCAACTACCCCAACTGCCCTTTCTTGATCTTGGTTTCTCCATGAATCTAAGACAAGGCCTTCTTAAATGCTATATAAACCCCCTCCAAATTAGGGACAAGGCAGGAAGAATCTTGAGTTGAAGAGCATCGAAGCCCTATCAAATTACATACTCACTTGTAGCCATTGAGAGGAATACTTTTGCTGCCTAATTGGAGATCACATGGCACTTGGAATCGAGAAGGCTATGAAGGGCTAGAAGAAACCAAGAAAACCAATTGAGCCCATTCCATCACCAATATGAGAAATTCAATCACAAAATATATTAGAGGACATTGTGGCGACCCTTGATCATCAATTCATCAAGGGGAATTGGAGATCTAAGACTAGAATTTGAGAGCAACTACATTTTTAGCTCAGTCACGGCTGTCAGCCACAACTAATAGTGCTAGTTGCGATGTAGACCCACGATTAGGTTTAATTTTCTTTTTCCCTTGGTTTTAGTAGTAGTTTATATTTTATTTGCAATAGCTTATATGCATTTGATCTAGATTGGTTTCATTAGAGACAATTGTGTGGTAGAAGTAGGAATTTAAGACTTGTTTCCTTCATTTCTTATCATTTGGTAGATAGATTAGTTGTGGCTATTTCTTATGTTTTCATGCTTCCAATTGTTTAAATAGGACATTATATGGATTGATTTATGTTTCCTTTATATTTCTTGATGGCCAATTATCATATTTAGTGTATATTGCCATGCCTTATGCATTTTATTGATTTCAAGCTTTCATGACATGTTATATGCAAGATTCCTCTAAAAGCCTCATTAAGAGAGGCCTCCTTTGATTTTAATTGTTTCTTGAACACAGGGTTAACAAGGTATTTCCATTCAAAGCAACAAATGCCTCTAATCATGGAGAAGAAGGTCATATTTTCCTTGGAGTAGTTCGTGTCAACCTAGGAAGCCTATAGATTACACCTACCCTTGCATGGGGATTTTCTATGATTGTAATAATTGTATCACATTGGGTATTCCTAAGAGGGATGGATTTGTAATCGATTTTCAATGAAAATTTAATAAAAGAAGCCCTTATTTGTGGTTATTTGCAAATTCATTTATTCTTGTATGATTTGTGATTTTTCAGTTATTATTAGCTTAGGTGTATGCATCCTATATTGCTATATAAAGCTATCATAGTGGGAAACATACATTTTATGCCACATAATACTAACTTACTATGTTTTGTGATGATAGGCCTTAGCCATGGTTGACAGCCACAATTAAAAATTGTCATCGCGCCACAAAGCCACGAGAAACAGTTTTAGCCATCCTTGACAGATGCGGTTAGAAAAGAACAAAGCATACAACAGGAATCCATAAATTCATCAGAATTGGATCTAAGGTAGGCTTCATTGTCCTGTATTTTTTCTATCTGTCTATCTTTTTATTTTCCAAAATGTATAAATATTAGGTTAATCAGAAAACTTAATAAAAGGTAGACATGGGAAAATTTTAGTTTATTTTTAGTTTTCTACTAGCTGCTACTAGGAATACTGGATCTTTGATTGTAGTCCACCCTAGTTTCTAGAGGTCTAGGCCATTCTATGTTTCAAGTTTACATGTATGAGGCCCAATCAGTGGCCATTTTCTTCATAGATAATAGCATTCTCTAAAAAATCATCTAGCATAGTCGTGCATTCTCTTAAAAATAAAATGTTATTTTCAAAAGCATGTAGGGAAAATAATGTGAATGTTGGTTTATGTATTTTTATTTCATGCAAAGTAAAAATAACCACACACACCATGACATATTTTAAATTCTAGTGAGTTGGAAGTCACATACAACCACTAGTAGGGTTTAACGACGGTGGCAGTGATTTCCATATGTTGGCCCAAATCCCTTAATCCTTTTGTTACTAGACCAATACCGGTACCAAGAACCATCATAGCCCTTGCAAAATAACATGTATTCCTATTCATAGGGGTGTATCATTGTACACAGGAAAACTAGGTGAGTATCAGGAGGACTTGTGCTCCCTACCTGAGTGTGGGTTTTATATCCATATTTCGAGGGGTTTACGTTATCGTGACTTTCATTGCTAGTTTTTGAGCTGTAAGCATATAGGTGAAAACCCTTAAACAATTGAGTATATCATCAAATTATTAAAAACACGATGAGAGTTACTTTTTGATACAACAAATATTAAAACACACCAAATACTTTAGGGCTCACAATAAAAAATTTAAAAGAGATAATCATCATTGTTTACTTTATTTGCCTTAAAATTTACATAAGATATAATATAATATCATGGTGTGAACATGGAGAGACCAATCTAGGTATAGATTTAAGGTCCAGGTCAAAGCTCCACCCAATGCACAACAAGATGAACAGGACCCTCAACCATAGAATCCTCTTGAATGATGTTTGGTGAGTATTAGAGGAGATAATTATACATGTGGGGATTCTATTGAGAATACCCTGATTAGAGGAGCAACTAGACACTCCTCAAGACACAAATCAAAGCATGGGGCTTCCCAACATGGGGGTCTCAGGTAAGTTAGCATTTACTGTGACCACATTCTGCATGCTTCCATAGTATCTATTGAAGAGTATATCATAGAGGGATCCATATTGGTACCCTTTCAACCTATAGCTAAGGGAGGTACAAGAACCTCACCATTTTACTATAGATAGACTCAATATCTATCCATTTAGAGGAAAATAGAGAGGGTCGCTTCTGAGTGTAGACCCATGCAAACTCCCAATAGAAGTGAACCTTTTAGGATTACCATAGACGTGTCTAAATTGGGAGAAAATGGTATACCACCTCATGAGCCATGTCGTAGTAGATATTTATATGGTCTAGATAGAGTCTTAGGATAGCTAGGTTATAAACCTTTGCCTGTGCCTTCTTATTCTATGAGTGTGCATAGCTTAGAGAATGCTCCAAGTATTCTCGTGATATGCATGCACATGCATCCCATGTGGGCATAGAGTATAGGTGACCACTGGATGCAAATGTCGTATTCACAAATAAGGGCAAAAGCATAGAAAATTAGTATATTGGGGGACACACCCACAAAGCCTCTTGAATAAAGTGCACACACTAGAGGCCTCATATGGCTGATCACATAGATAGATCCCAAAAGCTGGTGTTATAACAGAGATGTTAGATCCCACAAAATCAATTGAAATATGTTCACACAGAGTGGGAATGCCTTGAAAAAAAGGACACTCAAAGGCAAAGGTTCATAAGAAAATAATTATATGAATAGTGCATTCATGAGCAATGCATCCTGGATCAAAAGGAGCATATTGATAGGGAGGACCAATTGGATAGTTCTGATTTACCTCCCTATAGCGAGTATAGGGAGAGTATTGATAGATAATTTGCTTTGTAGTTCGAGTTGCACCCTAAGAATATAGACACCCATACTTGCCATATGGTCCAACATAGAGATCGGTGTACCACGTTCGAACATCGTGGGCATAGGCAATATGAAGAGGAGGTGGGAGATGTGATAGATCAAGAGTATCATGAAATATCCCAAGTCAAAGTGGATGATGAGCCTAGTCCTCCACCTCGATCGGAGAAGAATATGTCTCTAAAGGTGACTCAAAGGAAATCCAAAGAAGAGGAGTTCCTATCTTCGCAGGCCTATAAGGTCTTGGTATAAAAGGTTAAAGCTATCTAGAAGCAAGGAATGACTTATCAAAAGCCTACCTTCAATAATAATCATAACGAACCTTTATGCCCGTCAATGCCTATTCCTGCCTATCCTGAGCACTTTGAGATGCCTAGGCTGGAAAAGTTTAAAGGAGAGGATGCTCAGGAGCATGTCACAAGTTTTCTAAACATGTTCTTTTAGATCAAGAGCAATGATACCTTGCTCCTATGGAACTTCATTACAACCCTCTCAAGCCCAACCCAAAGGTGGTTTAATAAACTCAAAAGGCACAACATCACCAACTTCAAGCAACTAGCCGATGCATTTCTTGAATGCTTCTCCTTCGATATCAAGAAAATGTGAAATTATCTAATGTGGCTACTTTAATACAATATGATGACGAGCCAGTTATGGATTATGGGAAATGATGGAAAAAGATGATGGTAAAGTTGCTATTCTCCATCCTTGACTCTAAATTGACCTGAATGTTTATGAAGAGTTGTGCAAAGCACATTTCATTATTGTTGTAGTTGCAGCACTATCAAACATTGGAAGAGGCTTTGGTGCAAGCCAAAGTGATAGAGGATATCAAGTTACAAGAGGGTAACTTGAAAATAAAAATCAAGGAGTGGAATAAGAAGAGCACTGAGAAACAATAGGATAAGTTGGCCGACATTAATTAGGTGGTTTTAAACCTTCAAAAAGGGGATAAGGGGTAGCAACAATGAAATTATCAAGCCCAACCTCCTTCTACGCAGTATGAGTAGTGCTACAACAACCAGAAGGGGAAAGACAAAGAAATATGTTCTCCTTGCATATTAACTCACAAATCATTGACATTGATTTTCCATAAATTGTATGAGGCAAAGGCAATAAACTTACCAAAAATCAAATTAGTGGACCCTAATAAACCCAAGCCTAAGGGATATAAGGATGATCAATATTGCATATTTAATCGAATGAAAGGTCATGACATGGAGGTATGCTGGTTTTACCAAAAATATGATTGAAAGAGGTACACTTCTTGTGGACAATCCACAAGTTCTAGATAATCAGAATATGGGGATTTACAAAAATCCTCTACCCAACCACAAGGCACCAAGTAACAATGTTGACCAAGTCAATCAAGTATGCATCAAACTAGAGATACAAGGGTTCATCGAAATGGTCAATGTCATCACAAGACATGTGAGGTATGAAAGACCAAATCAACCTCCATTGCCCATTAGGGTCTAGGATGCACCTCCTCCAAGGCCAGCCCAAAATGTTCCAGGACCACCAACTAGACTGGTGGTGACAATTAGGAGTAGGTTAGTTCAAAACCTATAGACGACTCCAACAAAGTTGTCAATTTATGATATGATTTAGCAATCTCCCAATCATAGGGATACACTTACGGATATTCTAAGGTCCATAGAAGTGCATTCCCAGGATCCTAAAGCATTCACATTGATCTAACTAAAAAGCATGCATCCATCTACTGTATTATATCATATTCAATCATTCAAAGCATAAAAAATGACAAGATTGCATAGATTGAACAAAATAAGTATTTCTTGTATTAATAATTGCAAATAATCTCAATTACAATCATGCCCCTCTTAGGGTCACCCAAATGATGATACAATTAATACAATGACAAAGCCCTCAACAGGGTAGGTGCACTAATGTTGCTTTTCAACTAGTCACAAACTGCTTTAGGGTGGAGTTGCCCTCTTCTTTGCATTGAGGAAGGAACTTGATGGTTGAATCTCCTTCGAATTTGTTCCCTTTACTGCAAACCATAGCTCTAATGAATGGTCTACACTGTAAACTATGGCTGAAAGCTGTGGTTAGCAATATGATAGGTTTGTCCTTAATTTCAAGGGTAGTGGGCTTGAACTCCTTGTCCAAATTGATGTTCAATGGTCACCTTCGGTGTCCTCAGACAAATTTGGTGGTTGATTCACTATGAAGGGCCTTCGTTTACCTAAATATGTGCTTCTTGGATCTCCTAGGCTCCTAGGGCATCCATAATGCAATTCATCATGAATATTGGCAAATAGGGAGGGGATAAGTGCAATAAATCTCTCTTAGTATACTCAGTTGAGTGTACAATTTGATAGGGCTTTGCTGCTCAAATATCCAATTCTCTCTTCTTTATTTGCTCTAATTATGAAGGGTAATTATAGGACTACCTAAGGGATAGGGGTGGCTTCATGGAGAAGCCAAGATAAATAAGGGGTGGTTAGGATAGTTGAATTGGAATATTCCATCCTTTGACCACCTTCTTCTAGATCAAATGGTCATTCAAACTGATTTGGCTTGTATGAAGGGTAACTGAACTTTAGTTAAGACCGTAGATTACAACTGTGGTCTAGATTGTAAACCATAGGTCTTAGCCATGGTTCAACCTGTAAATCATAGATCTGGGCTGCAGTTTAGACTGATTATGCCAAGGAGCCTAAATTGAGTGGTTAGAACCACTGCTCTATCTTGGAGTCTATCCAAGATCCTCCATATGGTCTTGTAGCATGTTCGTATGAGTAGTCGTCCTTGACATGACGCATTTTAGGTGTCGACATATGCCCCTTTTGAGATGCATTGTGAGATCAAACAACGTTGAGCAAAAATATACGTCTGTATCGCTCCAAATTTTTCACACCCTTACCTTCAGGCTATAGGATCCGTGCCCGAAAAGGGGATGTGAAAAGGATGGCATGGTACCTCGGACTGAGAGGCCTTGCGAAGGTCCCGCCTCTTGGGGGAGGTGTATTATGGTGATTTTTCGACGGATGGTGGGTTCACCAGGAAACATTTAGTGGCAGTTTCCATACCTAGGTTGGGAATGTGTTTGATGTGTTCATTTTTAGCCTTAAGCATTCAAGTCCTAGGTTTGGCCAAAATGCGTCTAAGCTATTCTATATGAAGATGCAGATTAAATGAATACAAAAAATATAATTAAGACAAAAAATAGAGAAATTAAGCAATATTAAAAGAAAATACCTGATCCGGATGTCTGATGAAGATTCTGATTCTTGAAGTAGTCAGGATCGTCTGGAATTCGACAAAATCGTCTGAGATCTGACAGGATCATCTGAGATCTGACGAATTCGTCAGAGACCTACAAACAAAGAAATAGGTGCAAAACATAGAAAATGCAACTATTCTAATAGAGGGAAACAGTGTAAAATGATAGCAATAACATTAACATGATAATAATGAACAAAATACGAGTGTACTATGATGATTTAATGACAATTGATGACTTAATTATGCATTTAAAGCTACATGGGTGAACTCCAAAATGCAATATAGCATAAAATATCAAATAAACTAGCTAATTGCAGAATAAAACAACAGAGAAAAGATGAAGAAATGCAAACTCTGGGCACTGATTGCCTCAATGTTGACTGTAGTCGAAATCGTCTCGCATTGGTATGAAATCGTCTCTGATTCGACAGGATCGCCTCCGATCTGAACAGAATCGTCTGTGATGATGTAAGCTTGCTCCGGCTGAAAAACACTAAGGTATCTGCAAAAAAATTAGTATAGAACTAATGCAAATATCAATTTAGGATGTTTTAACATGTGTGAATTCAAGTTATAGAGAATTTCAGCCAGGGGGGTGCTAAGGGGAGGGCTTAGGATTAAATAGGATTAGGAGGGAGGTTAGGAGGTTGGAGATCATATCTATTTGGGAGATCTTCAATGGGGGGGGTCTCTAACGGTGCAGACACGCTTTTGCCTGGATTAGAGACTCGTTGGAACAGAAGCTAATTAAGAAAAATTAGTTTAGGGACAAGATCATCTGGACGTCTTAGCCCAGACAAAATCGTCAGATCTGGGGCGATATAGTCTGATCGACGATGATATCGTCAAACGGTCAAAACAAACTCTAAAAATGGCACGGGAAAGGAGGAAACATATTACATGGCGGTTAACGGGCGGTTCGGGGTTAAAATTTGAATTTGAATTATTTACTAGAGTAATTGTAATTATTAAGATTTCACTGTGCCAATTTTAGGGTGCTACATTTTGCTCCCTCTTTAGCGAATTTTTCGAAGAAAATGCGTTAAAGATGAGTTCTTCTCAATTTACGAGAAAGCAAAAATTATTCCCATTTTTAGGCGACGATTCTTGGTCGAATTGTACGACAGCTTACTATGGTGCCCCCTCCGTGTTTTTACCCAAATTGAACGTATGAGGTAAAAACGTGGAAAAGCAAAATTTTAAAATGTTTTTAATTGTGTTTTGAATAAAATTAAGAAAAATATGGTAAAACCCTAATTCATTTTTACTGTTCATTTTTCTGGTTTTTAGAGCTCTGCAAGCAAAAATGGTGGAGACAACGCACAGATCGACAGAGGTCCGGTGCGGGCTACGGGTAAGAGTCTAAACTTAGTTTAGAATGTTTTAAGTTGAATTTACATGCTTTTTAGGTGAATTTTGATTAATTTTTGAGCATCGTGGCCGTTTCTAGGCCGTCGATGTCGTCGGGACGAAATCGTCCCGATTTCGACAAAATCATCTCAAGTTCACCGATTTCGTCAAAGGGAGAATTGGCGAAAAGGGGATGATTTCGTCAAATTAAGGATGATTTCAGCTTGCAAAATTGGAGACGATTGTGCTCAAATTTGGGGTGATATCATCCAATAGTGGGCGATATCATCAGTTGTATAAAATTGAACTTATTTTAACTTGCATTTTTAATCACTTGAGTTGTTATTAATGATTGTTATTGTTTTGTTGTTTATGTTGCAGAGAGGTTTGCTAAAGAGCAGAGAATGGAAATACGATGGGTTGAGAGATGACTTGGCTGCTCTATCATAGGCAGAGCGAGATCAACTGGCACAGGCCGGCTTACAACATGTGGCAAAAATGCCACAAGTGTCTACAGACATGGGGCTACTGATAGCCCTAGCAGAGAGGTGGTATCCGGGTTCTTCTTGTTTCTGGCTACCTACAAGGGAGATGACTCCTACTTTGGAGGATGTATGGAGGATTCTGAGAATCCCCATACAAGGACGATTGATCACTCCTATGGCCAATTAGGGCCATGCTATGATGCGGTTGTGTGGTGACCCAAGCTTCACCCTAGAGAAGGGTGGAGTAAACATCGAGGCGCTACATCAGATGCCTGGGGCATCTAGACTCACACAGGTTTTGGCCAGAGTGGTCGGTGGACTTGTGCTGTGCCACCAGAGCGGATGCAGGGTACCATGGATGCTAGCAGATGTGATCTACGACATGCGAGATCATGGTTGCAGGTTCTCTTAGGGTAGTTTTGTTCTATGCCGGTTGTATAGGATCCTGCATGAGGTCATGTACAAAGGTGGCCAATGTCTAGTTATGACATCGCTCCTACAGGTTTGGTGCTAGGATCACATTACAGTGCGAAGGCCGGTAGGGCTTCCTTTGATAGGGATTGATGGGGAGAGGCCCCGAGTTTTCTACTGGTGGCTTCGAAGAGGGTCATAGTGGCAAATTGACCTATCGATATCTTGGAGATTGCTGGATGACCTTATCCTAGACTAGATCACCTAGAGGCCATGGCGAGAGCACCCGAGGTGGGCCGAGGATGGACAGGAGCTGGCTCGCATCAGGCAAGTTTACTGGTTGAGGATGGAGAGGGGAGAGGTGGAGCTCCACCACTACGACCAAGTTTTGTGATAGTTCGGTCTACAGCAGGGGATCCCATCTCTCAGGGATTACGAGTTTTCCTGGACCATCTAGGATAACACCATAGTGAGCGGGGATTTAGACATGCAGTGCTTCTGGAGTCAGGACTTGAATGATGCCCCCATTCAGCCAGTGTATGGGGACGATGCAGGGGTAGTCGATGGCTATGATGCCTAGTACGTAGGCATCCGCCCTCCTCGGATGATGAGGGCTCAGGGTATGATTCATGCGGTTGTGTGTCGGATAGGGAGGTGACACCAGGTGGCTATGGAGGCAGCCTAGGGTCACAGCAGGAGAGAGCACAGGAGGCCATAGGTGTAGGAGAGGCCACGACAACGGGAGAGGAGGGCGGAGAGACCCGCTTCTCCATAGAGAGAGAGGCCACCATCGCCCGATAAGGGCAAGGGTGTTGACATAGGGGAGAGTAGCGAGACAGTGACTCTTTGAGCAGAGACAATCTATCTCCAAGCATAGGTGTAGACCCTACAGGAGGAGGCTGCACGACACCGAGTTGAGGTGACACAGCTTAGAGATGACATTGCATGCCTCAGGGCACGGGGTGGAGGGGCGAGCACTGGGGAGCTGGCACGGGTGATTGCCCAAATCACTTTCTATCAGACATTATACTATCAGATGGTGCCAGAGGAGGATAGATTACCACTTTCGACTAACATCGTAGATCCGATCAGGATCGGGTCGTCTAGGACTTCATCCTAATCCATGATGAGGACTCGCAGTACCACTCATATTGCGATGGGGCCACCTCATCCACCTTAGGGCGGGGGAGGAGATGAGGCTGAGAGCTCGAGGGGTTCTCGAGGCTAGACTACTGTATGGCATTGTATAGATTGATATGATAGCATTTATTATTTTTTGATAGAGGATTGAGTATGCCAAGGTATAGATTGTGGCATACCAATCCAATTTTGGGATGATGTATATATTGTTGATATATATAGATGAGATATGTTTTTGATCATATGACTTGTGTCTTATGTACTTTTATGATGCTTTTATGTTTGATTGATTGATTTGATGATTGGATTGAGGATTCATGTAATTATGTCGTTGGAAATATTATGATTTTGATGTCATGCTGTAATATTTTAAATGAAATAATCTAATGTAACAAATTGGTTGTTTGTGATGTAATGTGATAAAAAAAGAAAAAGAGGCTTCTAACAATAATTTCAAAGGACATTGTTGCTATTATAGACCATTTCATGGAGTCGCCGCTCACTCGGTCGTCAAGCTCATCCCAGTATAGAAATATTGTTAAAAGGTAAAAGAGTGCTTAAGAGACTGTCTTAAGACTTTGATGCAATGGTGCAAATGATGATGTTGATGGTTTGTTTTCAGATTTTCACAAACATAGTATGCATGAAATAATGTTAAAATGATTTTTGCTAGGCATAAATTCTTAAGTGTGATAAATTTTTTGGATAATTCCCTAGGAATTATACCATCATTGCAAAATTGAAGGTTGACATAATGACATGAAATAGTGATAATGTGCATGCTTTTTTGTCAAAAAAACATAATTGTATAACATAATGATTTAAGTCATATGGTTTTCATGATTTTCAAATAAATGGGGAATATAAATTGTTACAATGGTTTGCGCTAGGCATAGAATATGTAGGTATAGACTTATACCATCATTGTGAAAATCCAAAAGGAGATAGTTTTATTGCATGGTTGATTTTTAATAAATAGAAAATATGAAGAGGAAGACTTGCGCTAGGCATAAAATTCCAATTTTGGTTTTGGAACTATACCATCATCGCGAAAGTCGACAATATATATATATATATATTTTGATTGTATGGTTTTGAAAAAAAAATTGATGTTTCTATTATGCATGTAGTTGTCTTTAGACTAAACAACTGTACTTTAAAGAAGAAAATGAATTTATCCAAACAATTTTGCAAAAAATATTTCAAAGTACTTTGAAGACAAAAGTTAGATTTATAAGGAATCCCATGTGCATATGTGAGTTCATTTCCAATCTTGATTTATCATAATGATACACAAAATCTCTCAAATATAAAATGTGTGTGCAATTGCTATGTTCATTTACCAGTTTTGAGCAAGATAATATGATACAAGTGATTTGAAGAAACCAAATAAGTGTTCATTAACTATGATGTAGATGCATATAACCATACTAGACTACTATGTAAGTCGAATTATCAAGAGCTAGATAATCCATAAGCAGACATAGGTCTGTACAAAAGAAGTTCGCTAATGTGATAGACATATCGCCACGCTAGGAGTTACCCAAGGCCAAGCAGGTTGGGCACAAACCACCTATTATGGGGCCTACCTCACAGTTTTTGAATAATTGAGAATTATAGGGATTCAAGCTCATCAACCCTTCTTTTCTTTTCAAAGGGTAGGGAAAGGGATTTTATTGCTTTTGCTTTTGCTTTCTTTTGCTTTTCTTTTGTTTTTCTTTTGTATTGTTGCTTGATTTTTGCTTGGAACATTGCTGTAATGATATAAAATAACATTTTTTTCTTTTTCTCTTTTTCTTGAACTTTGCTTTTTGTTCTATACTAGGGATACTTGCTCGGATTAGCTGTAGAGCAAGGGATTTTTATTCTGGGTAGGGGTGAGCTTGTCCTTTTGCCAATTCTCAAAGATTCTAGACCATGTGCATGATAGGATAGCAGGGGAAACTTTTTGCTCAAGAAACCACTTCTACTATGTAGGAGAGCATGGAAATTACAAATATAATCATTTTATTGTGAAAAGATGTGCTTGGTTTAAGTAAATAACAATATCAATTCTCTGTGCTCAAACTTTATTTAATTGAATTTTGTGGACTTTGATATAAAAGAGATTAGTAATCATGCCAGATAAAATCAAGATATTTATTTTTGTGTTTGTGAAAGTGAGGGATTCCAAATAAATGCTAATTTATCCAAAATAATTTGAAACATATAACTGCCACATTTGTAAGAATATATAGATATAGATACTATTTTGAGAAGTTTTGAGAATGTTGACTCTCTCTTTATTCTTTATGTTGTTTTGGTTTCGAAAGAGTTATTGTTGTTTTGTTTTGTTTTGTTTTGTTTTGTTTTGTTGTTTTTGAAAGAATTAACAAGTGCCATAAATAAATACAAGTAGTTTTGAAGATTTTGATGATTATGAATGTTTTTGGTGTTTTTGAATTTATAAATTGAAAGAAATACAAGATAGTGATTTTGAAATATTTTAAACAAATATATACAAGGAAGAAATGACCAAATTTATACATAGTAACGTTTAATATGCAAAATGTTCATGGGTTCTTTAAGTTCTTTACCATCTAAGGTAGATAATTTGTATGCTCCTGATTCAAATTTAGCAGTGATAATGTATGGTCCAAGCCAGTTGGGCTCAAATTTACCTTTAAGGTCCTTAGTTGCATTAGTATTTTTTTTTATTTTGAGGATTTTGATTTTTTTGTATTTTGATTTTAATTTATGAGTTGAAATTGGTGGTATATACAAGATGATCTATATACACTATACAAGGTTATGTGAGTATAGCATGTCTAAGGTTGCTTCAAAATGAAAGGAGGTTTTGAAGGATAATTTGGTTGAGGTGATGGTAAGAACAAAAAGTGATGAATAAAAGGTAGTGATAACAAAAGCTTTGTTATAATGTAGAATAATGTAGCAAAAGATTTTACTTTTATATGTGCAAAATTAATCATGTTACAAAATAAAATGTCAGAAGGATAAGAAAGTTCTTCATTCTTATCACTATCTTGCAAGTCTTGATAAGATGGAGGGAGCATATGTGAAAGATATACATAGGTGTTATTTTGTAAACAAGGATGATCATATATGGATGAAGAAAAGTGATGGATAGAAGATAATTGTGATAATAGAGAATGTATATAAGTTGATGTTTCAACCGTTAAATATTCTTCAAATGGTTTTGGGTCACCCTATATGGTAACCATTTTATTTGCAATTTCAAATTTCAAACATCGGTGAAGAGTGGAAGGGACAACCTTCATCGTATGAATCCAAAGACTTATGAGAAATAGGTTGTAATATGAATGGTAATATGCTACATAAAATAAAGTATCCAGAATATTGGATCCAATATTAAGGGGAAAAATTATAGTACCTTGAGCTTCTTGAATTTCATTGTTAAAATATTTTATAATAACATTTGATTCATTAAAATCTTGTTCCTTTGTTTTGAATTGTTGGAATAATTGATAAGTGCATAAATTAATAGAGAATCCATTATCTTCCATGATAGTTCGAACAGGTGTTTCTTTACTAGATTTGATAATGTAAAGATAGGAATCTTCTTGTGGAGTGGAGGAAGGAATCTCCTCATCATAGAATGAAATATGGTTAACCTCAAGAGGGTTTACACCATTAATTATGTTCTTAGAGAAAATATGATGAGGAACAAATTGTTGTCTAGGTATCTTGAACAAAGTTTCCTTATGAGAACTTTGTAATACTTCTAAAAGGGATATCTTTGCTTGAGGATTAATCACTTGTTGTTGGCTATCAAAGGGGATTTCAGATTGAAATTTTGATTTTAAATATGAGCTTTCTATGCTTACATTCCATTTTGGATCATTCTCTAGAGTCAAAGATAGTTTTGAAGGTTGGTCAAATGAGGAACCCATATCTTGAATATCGGATTGAGTTGATTGAACTTGAGGTTGCTCATTTGTAGTTTATGTTACAATATTAGTAATATCATCATGATGGAACACATTAACATGCAATATTTGATTGGTTTCTTGTTGTTGATAATTGAATAGGGGTTCTTGGGAGATCCCCATGTCTTGATTGATTATTGGTATTTGTTGTGTAGGAGTTTGATTGTTTACTGGAGATTTATCATCAGTTGTAGATTGTAATTCCTTTATATTAAAAAGACCCTCATCAATCAAATCTTGAATTGCACATCTTAAATCTTTACAATTTTGTGTCATATGTCCATCTACTCTATGATATTCACAATGTAGCTCAGGTTTAAACCAATCTGCTGTGGTATCAGGTTGTCTTATGGAAGGTAGTTCAACCTTATTTGTATCAAGTAAATGCTTGAGAATTATATCCATTGGTTGATTGAGCTTAGTAAATTTACGTGATGAAGGTTTTTGAGAGGTTTTTGATACGTGCCTTAGGATTTCAGTCATAAAATGGCTTAATGGTTTCTCACCTCTACTTTCTTTATTATGGGTAGAATGATGACAGGAAGATTGCGAAGAATGAGGTGAGTGCATGGTAGAATTGGAAGAATAAGTATTTTCTTGTTGAAATGGATGTGTTGTATTGAAAGAAGAATATTGAAAGGGTGGAGGAGGATTGTATGTGGATTGATAGACATAATATGGATATATGGGAGAATAGATAATATTGTTATGAAGAGGATTTGCAAAGGGATTGTCCTGTTGGGGTAAGGATGAAAAATGAGAAAAGTGTGATGGAGGTGGTGTTGAATAGGGATGAGGTTGGTCATAATAAACAAATGTATTTGGATGAATTATTCCAACATTACTAATGGGCTCATATCAATTTGAATAAAAACTCATGGTTTCTTTAGTACTTCTAAAAGTAATATTTAATATCTGCTATTTAGAATTGAATCTAAAACATACAAACTTGAACTGATGATTTTGTTTTTGTTTTTCTTGTATACATATATGTTTTTTTGTTTTTTGTTTTGTTTTTGTTTTCAAAAGGTTTAAAATGTATTCACGTCGGGTTCACCAAAATGTATCGCTCCAAATTTTTCACACCCTTACCTTCAGGCTATAGGATCCATGCCCAAAAAGGGGATGTGAAAAGGATGGCGCGGTACCTCGGACTGAGAGGCCTTGCGAAGGTCCCGCCTCTTGGGGGGAGGTGTATTATGGTGATTTTTCGATGGATGGTGGGTTCACCAGGAAACATTTAGTGGCAGTTTCCATGCCTAGGTTGGGAATGTGTTTGATGTGTTCATTTTTAGCCTTAAGCATTCAAGTCCTAGGTTTGGCCAAAATGCGTCTAAGCTATTCTATATGAAAATGCAGATTAAATGAATACAAAAAATAGAATTAAGATAGAAAACAAAGAAATTAAGCAATATTAAAAGAAAATACCTGATCCGGATGTCTGATGAAGATTTTGATTCTTGAAGCAATCAGGATCGTCTGGAATTCGACAAAATCGTCTGAGATCTGACAGGATCGTCTGAGATCTGACGAATTCATCAGAGACCTACAAATAGAGAAATAGGTGCAAAACATAGAAAATGCAACTATTCTAATAGAGGGAAACAATGTAAAATGACAGCAATAACATTAACATGATAATAATAAACAAAATACGAGTGTACTATGATGATTTAATAACAATTGATGACTTAATTATGCATTTAAAGTTACATGGGTGAAATCTAAAATGCAATATAACATAAAATATCAAATAAACTGGCTAATTACAGAATAAGACAACAAAGAAAAGATGAAGAAATGCAAACTCTGGGCACTGATTGCCTCAATGTTGACTGCAATTGAAATCATCTTGCATTGGTACGAAATTGTCTCTGATTCGACAGGATCGCCTCCGATCTGAATAGGATCATCTGTGACGATGTAAGCTTGCTTCGACTGAAAAACACTAAGGTACCTGCAACAAAATTGGTATAGAACTAATGCAAATATCAATTTAGGATGTTTTAATGTGTGTGAAGTCAAGTTACAGAGAATTTCAGCCAGGGGGGTGCTAAGGGGAGGGCTTAGGATTAAATAGGCTTAGGAGGGAGGTTAGGAGGTTGGAGATCATCCCTATTTGGGAGATCTTCAACGAGGGAGGGTCTCTAATGACGCAGACATGCTTCTGCTCGAATTAGAGACCCGTTGGAACAGAAGCTAATTGAGAAAAATTAGTTTAGGGACAATATCATCTGGATGTCCTAGCCCAGATGAAATCATCAGATCTGGGTCGATATCGTCTGATCGACGACGATATCGTCAAACTGTCAAAAAAAACTTTAAAAATGGCACGAGAAAGGAGGAAACGGATTACACGATGGTTAACAGGCGGTTCGGGGTTAAAATTTGAATTTGAATTATTTACTAGAGTAATTGTAATTATTAAGATTTCATTGCACCAATTTTAGGGTGCTACAACATCCTAAAATGATGCCAAAGGTTCTATGATGATCATTAGTCAGATCAACATTAGATGCCCTAGGTCCTGCAAAAGGACGTGCATCCTAGAATCATTGCTTCCAACTCTTTGGAGGCTTAAAATTGAAAAGTTTGTACTCATCATTAAACATTCGGATAACATCAATGCCAAGTAGGCTTTTGTGCCTGTCAATCCGAAGGGATGAGAGTTACAAAAAAATTATCATATTTGCTATTTTCCCCAAGAAAAGGGGTAAGCTTATGATAGTTGTTGACAATGATTCACAAGGATGAACACAATTTTGACGAGATCAAGGGATCTACGATCTCTGGGATATTCTATTAATTTTGATTATGATTTGGTATTATGACTACCCCCTCAAGCGATGAGTCGATGAGGGTAATGACAATGATTAAAATGACGATGTCACTTGACCACCTTGGATGATCTAAACAAATTTAGATTTGAGAAAATTAATGCCTTGGCTAGGCCTAGTTTAACTTTTGATTCCAAATATTAATAGTGATTACACATTCCTATTCCAACGAGCAGTTAGGCTGCAATAACCATATTAGGGAATCAAATTGATAAAAACCAATTACATTTGTGTTGAATCAAGTGATTGATGATTTGCTGAAAATATGTCATAGGAGACATGACATAAAACACATAATTCCCGTGGAGCAGTCCAGCCTCAAAGGCCTTTTTAGGGATTGAAAAGAAGCATATCAGGTCAACAATGACAATTTTACCCCAAATGTCCTTATGGTAATTTACTCATCTTTTCGGATTGCATGGATTGCAAGTCGCTGCAACCGCCAAGTTTATAGGGTAAATTATTGAATACGAGGCACATTTGGTGTTTTTAATTATTTGATTTTTTTTGTGAAGACAAGAACATGAAACTTAAATAATAATAGGAAATAAAATAACACAAGGAAATACAAAGATTACACAAATGGATATATTCAATAAAATGGGGGGAGCCAATGAACTCCTTTGTTACAATTAGTACTCAATGTGAGTATTTGATACAATGATTTACAATGGCACTAGGGTTCTTTGAAACCCTAGTAATAACAACAAAGTGTCTTCATATTTGGTGTGTCCTTGCTTCCAACAGGTTGAGTGGGCTTCGAGTATCCAGTGTGGGGCCACTCTAGCTTCAACAACCATTCAAAAATGTGTAGAACTTGTAGATCTGCATACATAAAATAGAACAAGGGGGTTAGTAATACCTATGAGGGCTCCACAGTGTGAGACCCTTAGACATCAATAAAACCCTAGTTAATAATGAAGTTAGAAAGTATGCCAGATCAACAAATTATGAGATAAAATACATTCAAATGAGATATACCTTTCTTTCATTTTTTGTTGCATATGGCATGGTGCGGCAAGTTCTGATTCATATTTTTGTGTTACAACAGGATCAAACGCGCACTCAGTAGGATTTGGCATGAGCTTCGTAGGCTCTGGTGTGCACCTACGGGATACAGCAGGCTCTGGAGAGTGCTTGCAGAATATAGCAGGCTTTGGTGAGGGTTTTGCAGGCTCTGTAGCGAGCCTCAAGCTCTAGAGGACACCTATAGGTTAGGGCATAATATGTAGAAGCAGATCTAGGGGCTAGCGCTGAATGCAGTGGATGGATGGGGGATACGATTGCAATGGAGGATGAATGGGTGGTGGCTAGAATAGAAGAAGTCGTATCGACAAGCTAGGGCTTTAGATTTTTAGGATTCTATGCTAGGGCTTCACCAACAATTCCTCCAAGGTGCAATGTCTAATCTCCAAGTTTCCAGTTCTAGGGTTCCAAGATTTGACCATTTGCAAATGCCCTTACTTATAATCTAACCTTAGGGTTTCTTAGGGTTTTAGCTCAACACTTTAGATTGTGTGGCTAAGATTAAATCACATCCTGGGGCTGAGACTATACTTTAAGTGTGGCATGGATTAATGAATATGGATGGTGGATATTAGAATCGATTAGATGGTTGTGGTTAATTAAGTTTATAAATATATATTTTATAATAAATATATTATAATATAATATAAAATATTATATTAAATATTAAATAATATAAAATAATATTAAAATAATCCCAATTAGGCTAGAAATGGCGGTAAAGGGTAAAAATGGGCCTCTTGAATGCGGGAAGGGCTAAGGTGGGCCTTTTGAGGGTGGGAAAGGTGTAATTGGGCCAAATAATTGGTGGGAAAGGTGTATGGTGGACAAGTGGGTGGTGGAATGGTTAGGATGGAGGATTAGTGGCTGTAATTTGGTGTCTACATTTTTTATTAATTTTGATATTTTTGAATTGATCCTGGTGCTTGAATATCACCAAATTTGCAACATTGATTGCTATTTTTGAAAATTTGATACAATGGGAGTCATTAATTTTCCTTTTTAGAAATTCACACGGTGAGATTTGACTAAATTTGCTAGCAGTTGCAAATCGTGACTAGGGTCTACGGTATCCAATTACAATTTTGGGAACCATTGCTAGGGCCTATGGTCCACGTGGAATAAGAAAAGCTTATAAAAGGCTCAATTTTCAAATTTACTTCATTATTCCTTGATAGCTATTGGCAATTGGAGAGCTCTGATAGTGACAACTAAAAAATGACCTGACCCTACCAAACTCTACACCCACACCCTACACAACGCATGATGGTAGACCATGGGTAATCTTCATCCAATCGAGGCAGAGGCAAGGGCAAGGTAATTCGAAACCAAGACCTCGCATCCATTACCAGAAAAATTAACCTCATTAAGAAATGGGTGAATTGAAACTAATTAAACTGCTGGTAACGAACCTCATGCTAGATTAGGCTAGTTTGGGTATTATTTATTATTTATTTATTTTTTGTTTTTTAGCCACGGAAATGACCCAGGTGGTATCTCAGTCAGAGATCGCGAGTACAAGTTGAGGTTCCAAATTGATCAATTGGGGACCACAGCTGCCAGATGCGGTCCATGTTTAAAATCCCAACGGTCAATTTTTGATCGCATGAGGATCGCAGGGTTGACCCGCGATTAGCAAACTTTAGGAAAAAATTATCAAATTTTTAATTTCTCCAAGATTTAATAGGTAAATAATGTCATTTAATGGATTTTTGAATTGTCTAAGTGATATTTTTGATTTTTAGGATTGTCTGATGACATGTTTTTGTACTTTTCTTAGTTTTTAGATGTTTTTGACAATTTTTAGGTCATTTTTAAAATTTTTTGCTTGTTTTTAGTTAACTTTTTCCTTATTCTATGTTTTTATTTCAGAGGTTGACCTCTAGAGCTCACGAGCTTGACATCCTTAAGACTATCTAAGGATAGCTCACTCCTAGGGAGTGGAGATGGTTCAAAGCTATCAGCTTCGACTACGTACTAGATCTACCCATGATTAGGGTGGATTAAGCTTACTTGATTGTGTTGGATCAACATTGGAATGCATGGACCAACACATTTCACCTACCTACAGGTGAAATGACTGTTACACTAGAGGACGTCTATATTGTCTCTTCTACTTCTAAGGCCAAAGGACCCAATTTTTATGCTATCTTCGATAACTAAAGCCAGGAGGCTCAGCGTAGTATCGATCATGGAGGAGTCCACATCAAATACTGGCAGGGGAAGAACATATTCTCTATACGAGAAGCCATTTTTTAAGCACCTGGTGGGGCAATTTGTTCTTCCAGACTCCTCAGGCATGAGGATTCCCTGGAACCTCTTGGCCACTATCTGGAGAGTGGTTCAGAGCTCAGTGGATCAGCCACTATGACTGGCCTGGGGGAGCACCCTGCTTTTCTAGCTATACAAAGAGTTATATCAGATCACTAACCAAAGCTGCAAAGGCATCATTTGTAGCTTTCTACTTCATATTTGGGGCTAGTGACACATCAGGATAGAGCATCCTAGAGAGCTACCACTGTACATATTGAATATCGATGATGCCCATAAGTTCTATGCCACCTGCTGGTATTACGAGGAGGAGGGGTTAAGGAGTAGGACCCATGCTGGCAACATCCAACATTACATTACATGGTTCACATCACTCAACCTGGATGACATTGAGTGGTAACCCTACATGGATTGCCTAGCATGGGCTAGTGTGAATGAGTGGCTTCGATAGGCTCATAGAGATAGATGGCTGCTCGATCAAAAGGCTAAGATCAGATAGTATCTATTCTACTCTCACATCCTGCATCAATTTAGCATAGTGTAAGACATCCCAAATATCCCATTTGTATACAAGCGCTTGGATTTAGAGTGGTATCTGCCATGGATTCGGTCTCCAGCACTATGAGATGAGCCAGATGAATTCCAAGAGACTATGATTGACAGGGCTATGACCACCTTAGCATATGATGGATGGTGGTCCATGCTTCGATGGCATGGATCAAGGCCTCTGGGCAGAGTGCCAAACCAGGTAGAGGTAGAGGTAGATCCTGATGGGCGTAGGGTGCACCAATGGATAGAGGGAAGATGGGGCATAAAGGCCACTACCAAGGAGGATCCTGAGGTGTATAGGGCCCTCAATAGGGTGCACATTAGGAACCAGAGATGACTACAAAGTAGGCTTTAGGTCACAGGGTTGAGGGAGGTGGCGAGAGCTCCAATTTAGGGGGAGTTGGCCAGAGCTAGGGCTCTTGTCAGATCATAGCTACTTTTTGCATACTTACCATTTTTGGTGTAAGGTCAAGGACCTACACGATTGTAGCCTACGGGAATTTTGTACTCTTTTGATGTACTCTTGTGGACACATATATATGATATGACTTGATCATTTATGGCTCATGATGTGTACTTGATTTATATGTTTTAATTTTATGTTTATTTTATGCACATGGATGCAATGCTTATGTTAATTTAATGTTATGTTATGTGATGTATGGATGACATGCGCTAGATAGCTATTTAATTTATAATGATGGTATGCAGTGATATAGATGTTTAGATGTGCGACGTATGATGTTTTTATCTTAATGCATATTATTGTATGCATTAATGTATGTAATGATTTATTTACATGATGGTGATCTAATGTAAATGAACCTGTATGCTTTAATAACTTAAAACATAAGGAATGAATGCAAATATGTTTATCAATCTAATGGATGACACCACAAAATGTATAAAAATCATGAATGTAATTGAAAATACTTAAGATAAGAATTTAATCAATTAATCACCCATATATGAAATGTAATGAATGCAGTTGTTTGATGCGAATGATATAATGTGTCATTCTATTTTCTTTTGCAAATTTGAAAAATGTGCACGATATAGTCAGTGATCGTCTAAATATTATTTCTAATATCCATCCGGTATATATCCTATATTTTGATTGTGCTCTATATGATAATGTATCATGGAGTCAATACTTTGCAATGTGATGATTTTATATGGTTTGAGATATTTGATATTTTGTTTCTGTGAGAGAAAATTTTGAGGTTTTCCATGAGACTCAAACACCCTAATAGACTTATCAAAAGTTGCATACTAACCACACTAGACTTCGAAGATAAAAGGATTTTTCTAGGATAGGCCCTAACTATTCATTATCCCTGTGTGTGCACATGATTATTTCAAGATAAGACATGAGTGTTCCTTGATGTTAGCCCATTTCTAAGATAGGGGTACCATAAATGTCTTATCCAATCCCAAGTTTAGATTTTAGTTGAACTAAGACACTATGCAATGTAGAACACCTAAATATAGCTCTTCCACATTCAAACATTGGTCTTTTTTATAAGTGAGGTTCTAACACGTTAGACATATTGCCATGCGTAAGGTACAATAGTGTCGACAATTCCAAGGATTCAGGCTCATTCCTTTCTATCCTTCAATTTTTGAGATACTTGCTTATATGTAGTGAAGCAAGGGTGATGATTCCATCTTCATTTTGAACTATCTTTGGATATTAATTTGATCTCTCTTTGAACTAGATTTTGGATCTTCATTTGATCTCTACTCGAACTTTGATTTATGATATTTATTTGATCTTCACTTTGAAATTTGATTTAAGCCTATTTTTTGATCTTCATTCTATCTTCACTTTTTAACATTTACATTTGATAATTTTCTTCAAAAACTTTCCTTTGGGGGATTTACTTGGAAAAACTATTTTTGGTACATCGATTGAGAATATCGATCTTATGATATCAATATGGGATATCAATATGGAAAGTCAATATATGATATCCATCTAGGGTATCAATCATGAGGATTGATGTGGGATATCACTTTGGTATATTGCTCATTTTATCATAAGAAAGGGATTCAAAATAGGGAACTAACTTGTCTTTTTGCCAACTTCCAACATTTCCCATACCGTCTGCACAAAGGGATAAGCAAGAATAAATCTTCACTTTAGGATACCCGGTCCTGCTTCGCGGCTTTCATATTTCCCTAGTCCTTGTTAGGATTGTTTAAATTTGTTGATTAGTGATAGTATTTTTATATGCTAAGGGCTATACTAACTGAACCTTAGCTACAAAATCAAACCAAGCTTTCTACCAACTCTTGATAAGACCACTAGGTATGGTTGAGTGACTGAAAAACCCTAGTATATACCCATAGCAACATTATAGGTTGTGTTGAAAAATACAATTACTCACATGAATTATGGATCATGATAAATGTAGTGATTCATGATTTAAACACAAATACGATATCATTTGTAAGAATAAAAATCATAATCCCTCCTCCTACGAAATGCAATGGATGATTAATGCCTATATGCAATGCAATAATGCAACGAATGCATGTGTGAATGTAAAATTCAAATGCAAATGCAAATGTTTTTGGATTTTATGCTTTACCAATTTTTTTTGGATTTTATTAATTTTATTATTTTTATGAGTTTTGAGCCTCATATCTGACCAAACAGTGAGTACATGCCTTTAGAGCCTTTAGGTTGACCAAACAATTTTTCAACAAAATCCTTGGTGGTTTTAAGGATGACCGAGCAGTTTTAAGCAAACCCTAAGAGATTTTGGGGTTTGACCAAAGGGTTTATGTGCACCTTTGAGACTTTTTGGGATGACCAAGTGATATTTTAAGAATCCTTGGAGTTTTTGGATTGACCAAGTAGTTTTTCATAAACTCTTGGTACCTTTTGATTGACCAAACTACTCCTAGATGAGCTAGGAGTCTTTTAGGATGATTGAGCGATTATAAGCAAATACTAGGGGCTTTTAACTGACACAACCAAGAAGTTTCAAGAACCCTTTGAGCCTTTTGGGATGACCGAGTGGCTTCAAATGAACCCTCAGAGCTTTTTGAGGTTGACCAAACGGCTTACAAATGGCTTTGGAGCTTTTTGAGATGACCAAACGATCTTTTAAGAATCCTTGTAGCTTTTGGGTACTACTCATAGATGAGCTTAAAGCCTTTTAGGATGACCGAGCAATTATAATAAAACTCTCAAGGCCTTTGAATGACATGACCAAGCAGTTTTAGGAACGCTTGGAGCCTTTTGGGATGATCGAGCAATTTTAAACCAACCCTCGAAGCTTTTACTGACATGACCAAGTAGTTACAAGCAAACCATTGGAGACTTTTAATGACAAGAACAAGTGGTTTTAGGAACACTTGGAGCCTTTTAGGAAGGGCATGCTACCCTATATACCCCAGTGAGTGCATCATTCGACGATAGTGAGGGAGGTGCAATACCTCTCGATTCCTCATTTTTCCTTATTAAATTTGGTGTGGCTGGTGAAAAAGGTATGCTACATTGAAGACCCCCAGTGTGCATGCTATTCACTAAAAAGTAATCATATTTTTTTGTAAGAGTGACATAAATCAACTCCCCTAGGTGAATATTAGACCTCACCGGTGCACCAATGCTTCAGGACGGGTGGACGAGAGAACCATCCTCATGGATCTCATCCCACTCTACTAGGTCTTTGATGACCCTCTTAAATGACTAGAAACCCCTAATGTCATGTCCATGCACTTGATGATACACATAAAAGGGAACCCCATCAGGTGACCTAGTATCAGATGCTCTATGCCTGACTTCGGGTAATATGAATGCCTGTGCCTCATGTAACTTTTGAAACAAAGTTAGAGTAGTCATATAAAATGAAACTACTCATTGCACTGGCCTATTGGGCCTATGAGGTGACTGATGACTCCAAGGTTGCTCTTGAGGAGGTGTGACCTCCACTTTGGCATGTTGGGACACTTTTAGAGAACCATATACATGATAAACCCCCTTATTTATGAGATTTTGCACCACACTCTTAATCTCATGATAATATCGAATGCCATGACCCTCTATTCGATGGTAGAGACAGTAGTGATGCTCCTTGTAACCCATGGGTTTAGCTCTACTTGGGTTTAAAGGGATGACATTAGGCAAGGTGATGACCTTAGCCTCTTGCAACTTTTGAAAGATATCAGACATAGAATCTTGTAACAGAGTCCCATTATGTTGTGCCTATTTTGGGATCTTTCCCCACATTGGTTTGCTTTGAGAATCTAATGGTTGGGTTGGTTGCATGGGCTTTTGCTTTCATTGAGGCTTTTCTTGTACTTGCACAAGAAACAATTTGGCCTCAGACATAGGTTGCTTTTGTAATTCCAAGTTTTTAATACGGTTCTTGATAAAATGAAATGCATTATCTTACTCATCCATATGGTGCTCCATCCATTCTAGATGGCTTAAAATGGATCATAAGACTGACAAAGAATTCATATGTATTTCCAACGACTGATTCAAAATACCTTTATCATTTGAAGGAAATAGAAAAGTGGATGTAATGGATCCATTAGGTAATTGCAAATCACCTATTTCCTTCACTTGAGTTGATGTGGATGCTTCTTGATGACACACTTCATTAGTGTTATCCACATGCTCCTACATATGACTCAGCTCAAGCTATTTTTTCACTTCATTGTGTTGAACTATGTCACTTTTGGTACCCCCAATATGATGTAAGGAACCTACTTGTTTGTGCTCTTGAGATGGTGCCATGAGAAATGAGTCATGAGTGACTAATTTCAAAAGTTCTAGCCCTGTAAATATAGGAGCACTACTGGATTACCCCATATCTATCTCTATGTGATTAAGAATCATTTTATTGTCTAGCCTAATGTCGACCATTCCCACAAACTCATGAGAAAACTCCACAAATGCTTACGTCATAGGTAATTTGTCAATATACTGAGGTTGTTCTATTTAAGTAATGATAACTGAACCTTCCTCATGCCCATACGATATCTCCAAGATAGGATCTATAGGTAGAGATCCGATGAAAAGTTGAACTTGATCCTTAGTGGACTCCATGGTGGGTAGCATCATAATGCCAGCCTATATGCACTTTATATTCATCATTGTCCTCATGAGAACTATCTGGTGACATGATGGATGAAGAGGGTGTGATACATTCAGGTGCATCCATGACCATGCTAGGTTCTTCCTCCTTGATAGGAGTGTGAAGATCCTCTAATGAGACCTCCAAAATGGCTGTGAGCAACTCCATAAGGGCATTCATCAATCCTTCCCTACTAAGCAGTGTCAAGAGTGTAGGGGTTGTAGGTGACTGCACAGGTGAAAGTGGTGGGGATGGTAACTCTACAACAATCTATGAGGCTACATCCACACTTTGTATAGACTCATCCAATTTAACTTGTAGATGCATAGGAACCTCACCATGTTCCTACAAATTATCCTTAGGCTTATAATACTTGAAGGGATATGGGTCCGCCTCAACTACATGAACTTCACCTCCATGGGTGTACTTAATGCACTGATGCACTATTGATGGTACACACTCCATGGCCCTTATCCACGGTCTACCAGGTAGTAGATTATACTACCTTGATCCTTCTAAAACGTAGCACAATGTAGGAATAATATTTTGTCCCACCTCGATGGGGAGGACTATTGTGCTTACTATAGGGGATTCCACATCATTAAATGCTTGCAATATGAAATTTATTTCCTTAATGTGGGACAGTGGAATTTTGAGATGTTTGAACATTGAGGTGGTGATGATATTAATCGATGATCCTGTATCCACCAGCACTCACTTGTACGTAATCTGTTGTATCCTCGCTATGATATGCAATGGAGGATTAGACTCCCTAATAGGGAAAAGTTTGACTTCCTATTTATGAAAGGTAATCACATGTTCCTTATATGGTGGAATAGATTGTATATGCCCCAAGGATTGTGATGAATTTTGAGCATTGACACTGCTCACCTGTCAGACTTGACTACTCTCAACATCATGCTTACGTATGGGATCCTTAGACATCTCTTTCTATCACTCTTTGATAACCCCAAGAATGTCTATCAGTCTATTATAATGGCTATCTACTAGCTCAAATGGCCACTCTTGATGATGCACTGGGTGCATCACATTGACTTGTTGCCTAAGCACTCTAGGTATGAGCTTATTTTTGGGAATTACCTCACATGATTGCTCTTCATGTACTTTTTGTTGGTAAATCCTCTCTTCATGCCATTGGAGTTCATCCAAACTTTGTTGATGTGCTCTCTTTATTCCTATAGACTCATGCTCTAGGTGCTTCCACTGACGACACACTTCCTCCAATTGGTCTTGGAGTAGTTATCTCTCATGGGCTGCATGAGACTCAGATTACCTATAGGATTGACTCATGGAGTATGATACACAACTCTCTATCTCCTTAGGTGGGGATCTAGTGATGTGGGATCTCACTGTGTATGAAGAAACCCCATGATCTGGATGGGTGAACCCCCTATGTGATGAAGGGAGCTCACGGTGACTCTCAGAATGTTGCGCTAGGAGGATTGGATCCTCAGGTGCATGATGAGTGTGATGCCTAGCAAGGAGGTGTACGACATTTGAAATATCCTCAGGAGAACATCAGGAGTGTTTAGATCCTCTCCATGAACTCTCTAACTCATTAGATTGTGATTGAGCTCTATCATGCCTAGTCATCATGATGAACCGACTAAACAAGACTTAAGAGGTTTCCTTTCTTACTAAAAATTATGGCCTCAAGAAGGGCCTTATATTTATGAATTAAGTAATAAAGAAGCATATAAAGTAAACAATGTGATTATCTCCTTTACATTTTAAAAGAACTGTTTGATGTGTTTTAATGATTTGTTGTATCAGTGTAGAAACTCTTATCGTGTTTTGCTAAAATTTTTGGATTTTATTCTCATTTTGATGGCTTTCACTTGTACGCTCGTAGCTCAACAACTTGGCTATGAACTCCAAGTCACGTAATCCAACCTATAATGTGTGGTAATGAAGCCCACACATGGTTAGGGAGTACAAGACCTCCCAGATCCTCACCCATTTTAAACCCAATCAATGTTATAACCTTCGAAGACAATACATGGTTCTCGAATCTGGTATTGGTCTAGTATCCAAAGGTTCACGAGATTTGGGCCAACAAATGGAAGTTACGCTCACCGTCATTGAACCCTACTAGTGGTTAGATGTCAAGCCCAACTCACTAGCATTTAAGTGCCAAGTGGTGTGTGTGGTTCCTTTTAATTTGCATAAAAGATAAATGCATAAGATATCATTCAAATGATTCTTATCTATATGTAATACAAAAAAAAGAACATTTCACATTAAGAGAGTATGCATGATTAATTTCATATGATATTCAGACAATGCATACTAACTATGAAATGGCCACTGATAGGGCCTCAAGCAAGAAAATAGAATACAAAAGACATCCTAGCATGCTGGAGACTAGGGTGGACTGCACTCAGAGGTATTTTGTTCCTAGTAGTGCCTAGTAGAAACCTAAAAATGAAAGACCTAAGGACTTATGTGCATTTTTACAATTATGTTGTCTTTCCTAATTAGTCAAGTTCCTTTTGCATTCTGGAATTTAATAGACAATGGAAATAGATACAGAGAGTGATAGTGGGACGTACCTCAAGTCATCATTCGAATAAGATTTATCCCTCTACTGTTTGCTGTGTCTATTGGAAATTGTAGGTTTGATCTATGATTCTAACTATGGCCCATGGGTTGAACCTGCATTTCAGTTATTGGGCCACAAATGATAGCTACAGTCTGCACCTGGAAGTCACAAAACAAAAAACACACAGTCATATGCTAGAATTGTGGAGTTCCACCATGATCACCTTATGATATAAGAAAAAAGCATACACACATCTACTGTATTATATCATATTCAATCATTCAAAGCATAAAAAATGACAAGATTGCATATATTCAACAAATAAGTATTTATTATATTAATAATTGCAAAAAATATCGATTACAATCATGTCCCTCTTAGGATAACCCAAATGATGATATAATTTATACAATGCCAAAGCCCTCAATAGGGTAGGAACACTAATGTTGCTTTTCAATTAGTCACAAACTGCTCTAGGGTGGAGTTTCCCTCTTCTTCGCATTGAGGAATGAACTTTATGGTTGAATCTCCTTCGAATCTATTCCCTCTACTGCAAACTATAGCTCTGATGAGCGTTTTGCACTGTAAACCATGGCTGAAAGCCACACTTAGCAATTTGATAGGTTTTCCCTCAATTTCAAGGGTAGTGGGCTTGACCTCATTGTCCAAATTAATGTTCAATGGTCACATTCGGTGTCCTTAGACTGATTTGGTGGTTGATTCATTTAGAAGGGACTTCATTTACTTGAATATGTGCTTCTTGGCTCTCCTAGGCTCCTAGGGCATCCATAATGCAATTCATCATGAATCTTGGAAAATAGGTAGGGGATAAGTGCAATAGCTCTCTCTTAGTATACTCGGTTGAGTGTACAATTCGATAGGGCTTCGCTACTCAAATATCTAATTCTCTCTCTTCTTTGTTTATCCTAATTTTGAAGGATACTTATAGGACTACCCAAGGGCCAGGGGTGGCTTCATGGAGAATCCAAGATCAAGAAGGGGTGGTTAGGATAGTTGGATTGGAAGCTTTTGTCCTCTAACTACCTTCTTCTAGACCAAATGGTTGTTCAAACCAATTTGGGTTGGATGAAGGCCAACTTAAATTCAGTTAAGATCATAGGTTACAGCTATGGTCTAGACTATAAATTGTAGGTCTCAGCCATGGTTTATCTTGTAAACCGCAAGTCTAGGTTGCGGTTCATATTGATTAGGCCAAGGAGCTCAAATTGAGTGGTTAGAACCACTACTCTATCTTGGAGTCTGTCCAAGATCCTCCATATGGTCTTGTAGCATGTCCATATGAGTAGTCACCTCTGACATGACATGTTTTAGGTTTCTACACACACACTTTATGGGACACATGCAACAGTGTTAGGAACTGATCATACAATTTTATGATCATGAAATCAAGATGATTTCCACTATCAGAGTGAACCCACCACTCCTCATCATTGCGTGTGTAAATCACAAACCTTTCAAGAGAATTTTGATTTATATAAGATCATCAATCAATATAATCATGACCAAGGCATTGACATACCTAAAGTTTCCAAAGATGCATATCATACCTTCCACCTTCACATTGAGAGCTTTTAACGATGCATTATGCTCAACTATCAGCATGATAGTTTTACCTATTAAGGTGGGATTGAAGATCATCCTGGTGATGTGTCATGTGACTGAAGGTGCTATGCAATACGATATACTTCTAGGTAGACCTTGGATAAAATAAATACATTGTGTCCCTTCCATTCTCCATCAATGTATTAAATACATGCAAGAGGGACAAGTTCACGTGGTACCTTCAGATGAAGAGCCATTCAAATATGTGAATTTAGAAGATTTTATGGGGGACTTCATGCTCCCCTCAATGCACCTGGACATAAGGCCAACATCGCCAATCAAAGAGCTAGGAGGTAAAATTAAGGAAGTGTGTTCCAAACCTACAACATCTGCATCTCAATGATCGGAGCACACGATAGCTAATTCTACCAGATTGTCTACATTCATAATGCATCAAGATGATAAGAAGCTAAAAGGCAAATATGGGTGAAAAAGAGATTAAAAGAGTGCCCAAACTAGTTGTCATTGAGGTCCCTAGTCCCATGGAAGTAGAGGGTGCTCAGGGAGAATTCTAAGAGGCACCTCAGCTTGCTTCACCTGTGTCTTTAGTAGGGTCATTTGCACCACAGGTGAACATTCATTTGGTTAATCCTAGATTAGGAGAGTATATTATATAGAATGTGATATTTACATCGATCATCAACACTACATAGGATATGGGCCGATCACATGCCCATAACCTTCCCATAGGGATGGTGGTACCACTGGGAGTACCTCCTAATCAAACCAATTTTATCTATAGAGGGCTTGACCAACTTACATATCACACTACCATGGATGAGGATGATGATGAACCATTCATTATGAATGTTCATTATCTCTCTAACCTAAAATATGCCTTATAGTATTTTAAGTATTACCATTGGCATGGTTATAGTCTCAGATTATTCGAGCAGGGGTGTAGGAGGCCTTACGAACCACAATATTAGTTGCCAACTGATAGGTTTGGGTTAGGGTATTATATTGGAGGACAGGATGAACTCCTCGTGATATCTTTAGACCACCTGTACCTCAGTCTAGGGGGTGAAGTTGACTTCAATCCTTATCATCCCAATTCCTCTACCTTTCAAAGGATAACAAATCAGTGTCTTACGTCACTATAGAACCACCTGAGATATATCACGATAACATCTTAGTGGATGTCAGTCTAGAGCACATACCAAGAGACAACTTGGGTGAAAATATCTATGGGGCAACCAACGACACGGACCTGCAGGATTAGAAAAATAGCATAGCGATAGACTTTGAATCAAAGGATCATTCTGATGAGGAAAAATTAGAGTCCATCTCTGAGAGAGGGAGATTGATTTGTATGTATGAGAGTGATGATGATGATGAGTCCTTACATAATGAAAAATCTAAGGATGAGACTGAGTTGGCTTACCTGGTCCCTCTAAATTTACATCATATATTACCCTTGGAGGTAGTCATCAACGAAGAGCAATCCTCCATTGAAAATAGTGGCTATCAAGAGTGGGCTTACATGGGGCTCCATATTCCTCATCTCCCAGTTCTAGTAGGTAGCAGTGAAGGTTTTTATTATGACAGTGATGATAAAGATGAAATAGAGAGAGCCTATTTGGAGCCTCCCTATTTGCATCATCGTAATGTGCCATACACTATAGAGGATATGTACAAAGATATCAATCTCCACCCTCATCTCAGAGGAAGACCACCTAATTTGGATAGGATTTATCATATGGTTTCCCCTTATCCACCAACATATATGGAGTTCCTAGAGCCTAGTGATCCTGTATTTGAGTCTATCCATAGAACATATCCAGATATCCCCATACACCCAGAACCACATCTTGAGGATAGAAGTTATATAAATGTAGAGTCACATGCATGTGGTCCTAGAGACATGATCCATTCCATCAATATGATCTCCATTTATTTGACCACTCCACTTCACAATCCACCTAAAACCTCCAAACCATTATGTATTAATATAGATGCAAATTATTGAGATCATGCTAACTCACCACTGGAGCCTGAAGATTTCTTTCCCAATGAAGAAATTCTACAACCTTTTCATTTTGCACCAGGATATGCACATGATTCTTATCATACTAAGGATGCTTCCAACGTGGAACCCGTAAACCCAGTTGATGACATACAATTGATCCCCACACCTCACTAGATTGAGGAGGGATCCCACATGCCAGTAGAGGAAACCTTTGAAGTGGACATCAGTAATGATCCCACAATTCCTAAGAAGGTTAAATTTAGAGAAATATTATCTCCTAATGAGCATGCCAACCGCATACCTCTACTAAAAGAGAGACCTAATATCTTTACTTGGACTTATAAGGAAATTACGGATCTAGATCCAAAATTGGTTACACATAACCTTTCGCTATATCTCTCAAAAAATCCAGTCAAGTAGAAACTTATGAAGATTCATCCAAAAATAGCCTTAATGGTTAAGGATGAATTACAGAAGCTACTGGATGTAGAGTTTGTCATTTCCATAAACTATCTAAAATGGGTATCAAACATGGTGCATGTAGGAAAACCTGATGGAAGGATCTGTATCTGTACAGATTTTAGAGACCTCAATAGGGCAACACAAAAGGATTCATTTCCATTACCAAACATATATGCTCTTGTAGATGTAACTTTGGGTCATGAGATTCTCTCCTTAATGGACGGTATTTTTTGTTACAATAAAATTTGGATTAAGCCTAAATACCAGCACAAAACCACATTTATAACACCATGGGGTACATTTTGTTATAAGGTTATGCCATTCGGACTTAAGAATTCTAGTGCTAAATATCAATGGGCTATGACATATATATTTCATGACTACATGCATAAGATCTTGGAATATTACATTAATGACTTGTTGGTAAAGTCATTATTGCATTCAAAGTGTGTAGAGGTCTTGAGAAATGTCTTTGATCACCTGATAGAGCATAATGTCAGGTTGAACCCTAAGAAGTGCATATTTGGTGCGACTTCAAGAAAGCTCTTAGGATTCAACATTTAAAAATGAGGGATTGAAGTAGATCTAGAAAAAGTCAAGGCCATTTTAGAGATGCGTCCTCCCATAAATATCAAGGAATTAAGGAGCCTACAGGGTAAAGTAGCATCCATAAAGTGATTTATCACACAATTATCAAAAAAATATTGATCCATGAATTGAGTGCTACACAAGGGAGTCCCATTCAATTGGGACAAGGAATTTCAAGTTGTCTTTGATGATATTAAGCACTACATAAAAACACCGCTGGTGCTAGATCCACCAAGACTAGATGTACTATTCTTGCTATATATATCAGCAACAGACTTTGCATTGGAAACCATGTTAGCCCAAAATAATGTGCAAGATAAAGAGCAAGCCATATATTATTTTAGCCAAACCTTGGTGAGTTACGAGCTAGGATATGCCTACATGGAAAAGCTATGTTTAGCAGTGGTGTTCACTACAAAGAAATTATGACATTATATGTTAAGTCATACGATGTATGTCATATCAAAACAAAATCCTTTGTAGTATATGATGAGCAAGATGTATCATAATACACGTACTACAAAGTAGATCATGCTATTGATAGAATTTGATTTAGAATTCATTAGCCAAAAGTCCATCAAGGGACAGGTCATAGCTGATCAACTAGCGGAGGCACCACTAGAAAATAGTAGGCCTCTTACCATTGAGCTTCCTGATGATGCAGTCTTTGCATTATCAAAAGCATCCAAACCTGAAGAACTAGATAACAAACCTGATATGACCTTGTTCTTTTATGGTTTGAAGTGTGAGCAAGGGGGTGGTGTATAAATAGTATTGTTTATACCACAAGGTTCTCCTATACCCTTGTCATTTAAGATGGAATTTCCTTGCACCAAAAATAATGCTAAATATGAAGCCCTAATCTTGGGCCTCCAAACAATTGTCACCATGAATATCAAAAGGTTAAATATATTTGGCGATTCCCTTCTCATTGTCAACCAAGTGGAGGGAATTTTTCAATGTAGGTGTCCTATCTTGAAGGTCTACAAAGATATTATTGACACATACTTGGATTATTTGGAGTGGTACAACATCGATGAAATCCCTTGTTTGTAAAACATATTCGTATACACTATGGCATATTTGAGATATTTAATTCCTCAAAATACGTCTGTTGATTTTACTACCATCAGTCAACATGATTCATGTAGAACCAAACCATTAATGGTTTTATAGAGTCAGGGACTTTGTCAAGAGGGCACCTTGGGGGTAATTGATCTCGTGGAGTCCTACAGGGAATGGTACTACCATTCACCATAAGGTTGATTTTCCAGTATGCATTTGCAAATGTTAAAGAATAGGGGGAACATGTTGTCTTGTCAGTTGAGACTAAGGTCTATCAGAACTGGATGTCACAAATACATGATTTTATAAAACTTGGTGTAATACCATAGGGATTATTACATACCATGAAACACACATTTAAGCATAAAGCAACAAAGTATGTCTTATTAGTATATATTTTATATCATCAAAGTTACGATGGAGTTATCCTTCATTGTCTTGAGCCCCAATAATCAGATCAGACAATTTCACGAGCTCGCGATGGTATGTGCGATGGCCATTTCAGTAGCATGGATATCATCAAGTACATCCTTCACATGGGCTATTATTGACCTAATATGGAGAAGGATTGTAATGTGTATGTCAGGAAATGCATTAAATGTCAAAATCATGCTAATTTTGTGCACTTGTTATCATAGGCCTTACAGCCCATTCAAGCAGCTTGGCCATTTTCTCAATGGGATTTGGATCTAATCAGTAATATCTCTCCTCCATAATTGGGATGGTATACATTCATTATCATGACTACTGAGTACTTTACTAAGTGGGTGGAAGCAATCTCATTAACAATGAAAACTAGAGCACGTATTTTGGAGTTCATACTCACCAATATCATAAGTCATTTTGGGATACTATCCAAAATAATCTCGAATAATGGAACATCATTCAAGAGCAAAATTGGGAGGGATTTGACATCCAAGTACAAGATCAAATACAATTTTGTAACTCCATATTATCCATAGGCAAACAGGCAAGTTGAGGCTTCAAACAATACAATGGCATCCATATTGAAAAATACGGTATAGAAGCACCACAAATATTGGAACATCTAGTTACCTCTTGCATTATGGGCTTATAGGACTAGCATTTGGACACCCATTGGGGCAACTCCATTTTCACTAGTATATGGCATTGAGACCATCATGCCCTTAGAGTTTAAAATTCCAATGCTACACATCGCATTGAAAGAGTTCATCGATGATGACACTCCATGGCAAGCTCACCTAGATCAAGTAATGCTACTTGATGAATATCATGAATGCCCTTGAGCATCTATGTGTTTATCAAGAGTACCTAAAATGAGCTTAAAATAACAAAGTCCATCTAAGAGACTTTGAGGTTAGTGATCTTATGCTGAAAGATAACCAAAAGAACTCAAATCTACCACCAAAAATACGAGATAAATTTGTGGTTAATTGGTTAGGTCCTTATATCATCTTTGATAATATTGGAACTAAGATATATCACTTAAAATTGCTTGAAGGGGTTGAAGAGCATGAACCTCTCAAAATCTTTCATATTAAAGCATTCTATGAATAAAACCATTAAAAGTTTCCAAAGGCATTTGTAATCCCTTTGGTCATCCCATAAAAAGCTCCAAAGGAATCTAAGCCCTTTGGTCAAATAAAAATTTAAAAAATTCACAAAATTTAAAAAGCAATAAAATCTAAAAACATGGCATTGTATTTTACATCATTGCATTCCATTTGTAGTTTGCATTTTCATTTCGCATATGCATTCACTTAATTACATTGCATTTAAGCATTTCCATCCATCGCACTTGTATTAGGATAGGTTGTGTTTGCAATATTACAAATGATACCATGTTCGTGTTTCAATCATGCATCTATGCATTATCATTATCACACATCACCCTTGTGAGTAATTGTATTTTTCAACATAGTCCTTCCTATTGCTATGAAGAATATACTAGGGTTTTCGATCATTCAACCATACCTAATGGTATTATCAAGAGTTTGGTAGAAATATTGCTTTGCTTTTGTATATGAGGTCTAATTTTGATAGCACTTAGAATATCAGAACTCTATAACTAATCAAACACATTTTAACAATCCTACTTACGATAAGGAAGGATGAGCACTACAAAATTGGTCTGGGTCACCTTAGGTGAAAGGTTTTGTTACTTGCTTATTTTGTGAGGAGTATTGGTTGAGAGTAGAGGTCATTGGCAAAAGGACAAGATCATCCCCCTACCTGAAGATATGCCTTTCCTAAATCAAAATGAGAAAAATCCTAGAGTCAAATCCTATCCCTTGCAAAAAAAAAAAAAAGTATATACAAAATAAACATTGATTTTTTTCACTATATATGAGCAAGTATCCCAATAAATTAAAGAAAATAAAGGGGTGAACTTGAATCCCTGGAATGGTTAATACTCAAAGCCATGGAACGATCCCCAATATATCAATGGATGAATTAATCCTACCTGACATTGGGGTAGGTCTAGGAAGTCACAAGTGAGCTAGCTTTAGGTGGCCCAGATTTCCTAGTGGTCTAGTCTAACTAAATCCAAGCCTAGGATCAGATAGACATCTGAGGATTCCCAATACAAAAATGGGATGAATGAATCTCTCCTGGCACTGGGGTATGCTTATGCCTTATCTAATACATTAATTTGCACACACAGGGGTAATGAATAGCTTGGTATTTTAGAGCGAAAACTTTATTTTTCAAAAGTCTAGTATAGTGATTAATACAACTTTTGATAAGTCAACTAGGGTGTTTGAGTTTCATGGAAAACCTCAAAAATTCCCAAATAGCAACAATAAAATCACAATCATCAAGGATTAAATTTATCTTTATAAAATTTTGTTATTAAGGTCTATTCATAATATAGGTTAGATATCGAATGGATGTCAGAAATGATATTTAAATGGCCACTGACTATGTTACGCATATTCTTTTAACTTGCAAAAGCTTATGAATAGAAACCATATATCATGTCATAGTGCACATGGGTGATTAATTTATTAATTCTTATGATAAGATATATAAATTATAGTTCATAATTGTTATACATTCTGTGGTATCATCCAACAGATTGTTAAACTCATATTGCATTCATACATTATGTTTTAAGTGATTAAAGCATACATGTCCATTTACAAAAAATCATCATCATGAAAATTATGCAGTACATACATGGCATAAATCATGTCATATCATCATAAATTAAATGCATACAAATAGAAAAAATTAGACATGCATTTAACATAAAATGGTGCATTCATATACATTCATCATAAGTAGTCCATCTATGCATAAATATCACTACATTTAATCATACATCACATAGCTATCTAGCGCATGTCATATATACATCACATCATATAGCATAAAATAAACATAACACATCAGCATTGCATCCATGTGCATCTCATAAACATAAAATAAATAAAATCTACACATATAATGAGTCTCAAATGTTAAATCATATATATATGTGTGTGTGTATCCAAAAAAAAATACATTGGCATATGTCAAAAATGTCTGTAGGCTACAACTATATAGGTCCTCAAACTTACACTCAAAAATGGTACAATATCTATCATAGATCTATACTAAGTAGTGCCTACACCCCCAATCAATGAGGCTCGACCGTCGCCTCCACCCTCCCTGTGAGTCCGCCTGGAGCTGGCACCTTCGGTCCTCTAAGATCTATACCTCTTATGACTGGAGCAAGCTGAATACTGCCCTATCTCCCTAGTCTGAGTCCTCTAAGATCTTGGAGCTATGGACCTCTTTGAAACCTCACCCTCAAGTACCTCAATCTCTCCCACTAAGATAGCGATGTAGGCAACATCTGATGAATGCTTTTTGATTTGTTGTTGAACCAAAACCTGCAGTCTCTTGATATCTGCCATCGGGTCCACCACTGCTAGTCCCTGTACTACTAGAACTGCTAGAATTGCTGGGGTAGATGTAGCCACTATAATAAGCTATGAATATGAAGGGTCTCCCCTCATAGACTTGAGTGAGTCATGCTCTCTTGTCATAATATCTAGTTGAGACTATAGGAGGATGCGCTACCTTTTAATCATCTGGATATTTATCTCCACCATGGTAATATGTGCCTAGAGAGCTATCTTCTCCTCTACATAGCTGCACCACTAAGTTTTCCCTATTGTGAGCTATGATTGTAGGTCATTAATCCATGCTTGTATGGTAGCTATGGAGGTTTCTATCCCTAGCTTTTGCATATGCAGTGTGCCTTCCTGAGTCTGTAGGCTAGCAACCTGAGCCCTAAGCTGTCTAGTATCACTATCTAGTGTTGCCTCATCCTCAGCTAGTGCCTCACCCTCCTCCTCATCCTGGGGTACCTCCTCTGTAGCTCCTCCCTCACCCCATATAACCTTAGTCATATAATAGACTTAGAACCTATGAGTATTGACCTCTACTACCTCTACGTTCTATACTACTGTGCCCTCTACTAGTCTACCAAGTGGGCCCTCCAGGCCTTGCCATAGCATGGTCATCCATCAAGTATCATAGTTTGCTATCATCCTTGCATCTAACAGGCCTAAAAATTGGAAGTCATAATCCTCATCATCCAACAGAGTCACCCGAGGCCATGTTAGGTCCCTCTCTAGAGTGAGATGATGGTAGATGGTGGGGACCTCTGGGATTTCATACCTAATACCAAACTGCCTAGTGACATGGGAGAAGTAAAATAACTCTCGTACCTTGAACTTTTGTTTGAGGATCCATCTATCTATGTGTGCTCCTCATAGGTACTCATCAACCTCTATCTATGGAGGGCAATCTAGGTAGGTGTTCCACTCAACCTAGCCCATTTTTAGCCATGCAAATTATTCTATGTAGTAGCTCAGGTCCCCTGTGCAAGACCTACTCCTGAAACCTTATTTCTCTTGAGGCTAGTGCACTATATAATAATGGCATGTCTCCTTAATGTCTATGATCTCCAGAGGTAGTACTACAAGGTGCTCAATCTTGATGTGCTGCCACCTACAAATCTAAATAAGCAAGCTACAACCGATGCCTACTTTGCTCCTCTAAGTGATCTGATACAACTCATTATAGAGTTGTGCTCATAAGGCACTCCCCCAAGACAGGATCAGGGGGTACTAAATGGTGCTCGCTAGGACATATTGCATCCTAGCCAAGAGGTTCTAGGGGAAACTCACTCTAGAAGTGTTAGGGAGCATGATCTACACAATTAAGTTCATAAATATGGCCGCTCACCAAGAGAAGACCTGTTGAGTGTACAGATGCTCAATGTAGACCCCTTAATGGTTTGAATGCTATTGCACCGTATCACTATGATGATCGAAGATTTGATTAAAATTTTCTTATTTGCATCTGTCGATGAAGATGTGATGGCCTCACCATATAGAGGGAGTCAAAAGATGCGGTACACATCCTCTAGTGTCATAGTAATTTCACTAATAGGCAGATTAAATATGTTGGTCCCTACATCCTAGCGTCAGGCCGAAGCTATTATGTAGGCCTAATCATCCTAATAGTGGTAAGGCATAAAATAGAGTCGAAGCCCACGATCCCAAAATAGTCCAGCTCTACCTGTATCAAGGCACAACATAGGTTATGAAGGATATTTGATTCCCTCGCCCTCGTAGTTAGAGTCTAGTCAAAAGCAACATAATAAGGTAAAAATGATTAAAAATCAACCAAAAACATCAAAAAATGACTTAAAAACGTCAAACAAAATCACAAAATCTTCAAAAACACATAAACATCGAAAAATGCACTCAAAATTTAAAAAAATGGACAAAGCACTTCAAAAAGTCAAATAGAAATATGTAATGTTCAAAGGTCAAAAATCAAAAAAATTGAAAAAATTTAAATATTTTTTTAAAGTTGTCGAATCGCTGTTCAGAATTGCGATCGGGATGGTGGTCAAATTTGATGATCATTAGGATTTGAATCCCACTGTGTTTGATAGTTGTAGCCCCCAATTTACCAATTGGGGACCGTGCCTACCAACCATGGCTAAGGGAGATGACCTTTTTGGGGTCATTTCCCATCCCGAGACACCCAAAAAAAAAAAAATTAAACCCTCCCCTTTAATCTAACCTAGGCTAAACCTATCTAGGGTGAGGTTCATTACCGATAATTTAGTGATGTTAATTTAACCCATTACTTAATGAGGTTTTGTAGCACCCTAAAATTGGTGTAGTTAAACTTAAATAATTACAAATTACCTTAGTAATAAATCAAATTCAGTGCTTAGATTCAAAGATAAGAACTTCAAGGTGGGAAAATGAGCTCTGGCGATTTTCTCCTCTGAACCAGGGTTTCTGAATCTTCGAATTTTCTTGGGCATCTGGTGGATTGCCGTAGTGTTTTTCTGGTTACTGTGGATCTGAACGCAAGTCTGCTGTCCCGGGGAGGGTCCAATGGGGACTCCTCCGGATCCTCTCACAGGGAGAAAGAGCTCTTATGCTGAAATGCTAAAAGATAATTCTCCTTCTTCTAATGATGAAGCTCAGAGAAATGCTCTTCATATGCTCTTCAAGAACGCTGGAAAGAGATCATCGGGCCAACGAGTCAATGGATGCCTCCCGTAGTCCGAGTCGAGGCCCAAGATTGTCATTGAGCCAAAGATGGTCGAAGACACAATCTTATATAGAGCCAACCATGATCTGATTTGTAAATTCATGGGTATTCGCCCTACCCTGAATTTCTTGCACACCTAGGTCAGGCAAAACTGGGAGCCTCACGGTGAGTACTCCTTGTGGTTTATTAGCAACGGGTATTTCATTGTTAGTTTTTCTTCTCTGTCCGATAGGAATAGGGCTTTTGAATCGGAAAAGAGGAACCATGGCCCGGCAGGGCTTTTTGTTCAACCCTGGAGAGTGGGTTTCGATCCTCGTATTGAACCCACGGTTGTCCCAGTTTGGATCCGCTTGTATGCTCTTCCAATGGAGTTTTGGGGTGAGCAGGTTCTGGAAATGATCGGGAACTCCCTAGGAAGACATTTGGGTGTCTCCAGAGACACCATAGAAGGAAACATAGCTATTTTTGCAAGAATCTATGTGGAAATGGATATTAGCCAGCCTCTACCGGTAGAGGTGGAACTTGAACTGGCAGGACTATCATGGATTCAACAGCTAGATTATGAGGCTCTGCCCTTCAGATGCAGAGTTTGTCACAAATATGGGCATTTGGCTCGGTTTTGTCCAAATAATTTGAGCACAAAAATGGAGGCCCCGCTTGGAATGCCAAATCGTCCCAGGGAGGGTAGGTCAACTCTAGCCAAAGAACCAACCAGTACCCCTCAAGGTAAAGATGTTCAGAAAGATGGCTTTGAACAGCCCAAAAGAAGGAGAAAGCAAAAGAAAAATGGTAAGGAGCAAGCACAACTCAAGCCAGCTAATAGGTACGAAATATTTAAGTCATTAGTGGATCAAGAGGATCAAGTTATGGAAGGTGTGGATGCGAACACTGAAGCCATTAACATCCCCGCTCAAGCTTCTCCTTCATCTCCCACCGCCACAGAACAGGTCATTGAGTACACTGAGTTACCGCTGTCAGAGAATGCAACGGCATTGATACTGCACACCCAAGCGCAGCCCACAATCAAGGATGTCAGCATGGGAGTAGCAAAAAAGAATAGAGAAAGGCCAACCCTAGGGATAACTCAGGTGGAAAAGCGATCAAAAAATAGCATTTCTCAAGGAGCGGGTAGAAAGTCAAATAAGGACCTGCTAGCAGCTCAAGGAGACAAGCTGATCACTGGAGGATCGGTGAGGACAATTGATTCTTATTGCTCTCAAGGTTTTCAATGATTATTCAATCTTGGAATGTTAGGGGTTTAAACAGTAGAACCCATCAATCTGCTGTTCAAAGACTCTTAGGAAAATGTAAAACAGACTTTTTGCTTATCCAGGAGACAAAAATGTCTTTAGATCTTATGTGTAAAACAGTTAATAGAATCTGGAGGGGCGTTGGTCATATGGATGTGGCTGCCCAAGGTGCCTCAGGGGGGATTGTTACTCTCTGGAACTCTCTGGAATGGACTGCAATAGAACATATAGCTTGGAGGGGTGTTCTCACATCTCATTTTAGGAATAATGTCACAGTTGAACATGTTTTAATCACAAATTTTTATGGGGCTCAAAACCTTGATGGCCAGAGGCTCCAATGGAAAGATGTACATAACATGAGGTCCTCCAGGGAAGATTTATATTATTGTTGGGGATTTTAATGCTAAATTATCTTCTCGAGATCAGGAAGGTGGAACCCCAATTTTGGATCCAGGGGATCGACTTCTGATTGCCCAAGTCCAGGCCTTTCACTTAGTGGATATTAAAGGCCATGGAACCTACTTTACTTGGACTAACAAGAGGAGGGAGCCACATAGCAGGAAGGTAAAGCTAGACCATTTTTTGGTCTCAGAGGAGGCATTTGTAAAGTGGAATACTAAATTCCAGATTTTGGAGGGTCCAGTTTCAGATCACTTTCCCATTTTGTTGGAGGGAGGGACTATGACAGGGCAGCATCATAAACCTTTTAAATTTGAGAATTTTTGGTTACAAAGAGAGGATCTTCGAAAGAAAATTCCACAGTGGTGGGAAGAAGGTCGTCTACCTTTTGGGACAGCAATGTTTAGATTCCACAAACAGCTTCATTTTGTCAAAGCTCAACTGAAACAATGGAGGCAAGCTAACAAGTCAGACTTCCAGCTCCAAAGAGCTCCCTTGGTGGCCAGATGGGATGAGGTTCAAAAACACTTTAGGGAAGGAACAATTACAGAGCAGCTCAAAACCGAGGATGATGCCTTGCGTAAAGCGGTTGAGGACATTGATAACCAAGAGGAGACTTACTGGAAACAGAGAGCAAGAACCACTTGGTTATTAGAAGGTGATAGAAATACCAAATTTTTCCATCGGTCAGCTTGTGCTAGGAGACGGATGAATAACATGGAAGCCCTTCAAGATGAGAATGGACACTCCTTTGATACTCTTCTTGGTATGCATTCCCATTCAATGGATTATTTTTCTAAACTTTTTAAGGAAAGTATGGAGCAAGATGTAGAGGCTCAAAATGAAGTCATTGATGTCATACCCTCTGTTATCTCTGAAGAAGAAAATCAGACCCTTCTTAGACCCATTGATAGAGATGAACTAAAGAATGTGGTCTTTGGAATGAGCACTGGCAAATCTCCAGGTCCAGATGGCTTTCCTATTGAGTTTTTTAGGCCTTTTGGGATACTTTGGAGGAGGATGTTTTGGTCTGTCACGAGAGGAGTCCGAGAGGTAATAAAAGAATGCTTAAGGCATTGAATCATACCTTCATCACTTTAATTCCAAAAGGGGAGGAGGGGGCTCATATTTCTGATTTCAGACCTATTGCCTTATGCAACGTGATTTATAAAATAATCACAAAGATAATGGCTGAACGGCTAAAACCTCTCCTTCATAACATTATCTCCTCAGAGCAAGGGGGTTTTGTAGAGGGTAGACAGATCTTGGATGGGGTGGTTCTCGCTCAGGAGGCAATCCATACAATGCAAAAATCTGGTAATAAAGGAATGTTCATTAAATTGGATATGTCAAAGGCTTATGATAGGGTGGAGTGGAGTTTCTTGTCTAAGATGATGGCAGCCTTTGGTTTCTCTCGGGAATCTGGATAGATTGGGTCATGAGTTGTGTTTCTACGCCGTCTTATTCTGTTTTAATCAAGGGTCTTCCCTCGCAACCTTTTGGAGCCACACGTGGCCTTCGTCAAGGGGACCCTTGCTCTCCCTATCTTTTCCTCATTTTGGCTGAAGGATTAGGTAGACTTTTCTTGAGGAGAAGACATCAAGGCTTGCTAACAGGTATCAAGGTGGGTGAGGAAATTTTGACTCACTTACAGTTTGTGGATGATACAGGATTGGTTGGAGTGGCCGGCTTCAGGGAAGCTAGAGTAATCAAGAGATACTCTTAATGTCTACCTTAGGGCTTCAAACCAAGTCATCAATGATAAAAAATCCAAAGTGGTCTTTTTCAATCTTGACCAAAGGCTACAGGACAGAGTTATAGAGATCTTGGGATTCACAAGGACTTCTCTTCCAGTGGTTTACTTGGGGGTTCCTTTGCATTTCAAAAAATTAAAAATAGATATACTGGAAGGATCTTTTGGATGGTATCAAAGATAGAATGAATCATTGGTCTCATAAATGGTTAAGCTATGGGAGTAGATTAACTTTCTTACAGTCAGTTATTCAGGCCATGCCAATTTATAAATTCTCTATCCTGGCTGCCCCACATACTATATGGAAAGAGCTGGATAAAATGGCTAGAATATTTTTATGGGAAGGAGCAAAAGGGGAGAGGAAATGGGCCTTAGTTGGTTGGGATAAAGTTACCCAGCCCAAGGAAAAAGGAGGGCTGGGACTGAGAAGCTCCAAGCTAAATAATAAAGCTCTGGCTGGAAAGCTGTACTGGAGGTGGATTTCCCAACCAACCTCCTTATTCAGTAGAATCCTAACTAGTAAATATTTGGGTCATGTTCACCCCAATGAGGTGGGCCATTTCCCTCTGGATGGTACTGGATCCTTAGTGTGGCAGGCTCTCAAGCTTGGATCTCAGGTTATTAAAGACCAATTGTTTTGGAAAGTGGGGAGAGGGGAGAAGGCACGTTTTTGGACTGATTCATGGGACCAGTACCCACCCATCATTGCTGAGTTCCCCGAATTACAACCAATTAAATCTGCCATAGAAGCCAAGGGTTGGGTCCAAATTGAAAGTTACTTCAACACTAGTCAAATGGGGGAGTATAAGTTTAAGAAGTTTAAGAGGTTGGAGGAGTGGCCAATTTCAATCCCTCCGGAGCTGGCACCCATCTTGACCAAAATCTTGACGAAAAGGTTTCTCACAGGGAGAGACGAGGAGGATGAACTAGCTTGGGGCTATGGGAACCTTGGTGTATATACAGTGAAGGACGGATACGACACGATCCTCCTAGAGCCTCCCCCACATTCATTTTCGGTTGAGGATTGGAGAAAGATTTGGCATTCCAAGGGCTGGCCGAAAGTTAACTTCTTTGCCTGGCAGTTTATGCACAATGGAATTCTCACTTTTGACAATCTCAGATGTAGAGGAATCATCGGTCCATCTCAATGTGTTTTATGCCACAAGAATGAGGAAACAGCTGATCACTGATGTTTGAGTGCCCTTTCACGCGTCAGATTTGGAAGCGATGGTTCTCTCACTATAAACTCCAGGTTAATGGTGACCTGAATCGGACCAATATTTGGGAAATATGGAAGAGGGGTAGATTTAAATCTAAAGCTCTTCGAATTGGTTGGGAGCTTGGTTTATTCTTCATTTGGTGGCAAGTGTGGTTGGAGAGAAATGCTCGTATTTTTAGAGAAACTTTCTCCTCGCTAGATGGAGTTTGGCAGGTCATCTGGAGCAAAGCCACAAAAACTGTTGCCGTCTATGCTAAAGAGGAAATTCAGGTTGGTCCTGGGCCACTGGAAGAGGGAGCTGAAGAGCAAGAGAGACAGGACAGAGCTAGCTAGAAACCACCCCCAGAAGGTTGGATCAAAATCAATACGGATGGAGCTGCAAAGGGCAATCCGGGTAGTGCCAAAATTGGAGTGGTTTGCCGGGATCATGCTGGTTTAGTGCTCTATTGGGAACTGCAAGGCTTGGGAAGAGCCACAAACAATGAAGTAGAAGCCATTGCTATCAAATCTGCTTCCATCTAGGCTGTTAATCAGGGCCATAGGAGGATAATTCTCGAATCTGATTCTCAAATTCTGGTTGGAGCTCTAGACTGCATGAGGAACTTTGCTTCGAAAGCATGGAGGTTGAGGATTCTGGTCTCTCAAATCAAGGAATTATGGCGGGAATTAGATGATGTGATCCCCGTTTATGTGAGTAGAGATTTAAATAAAGCGGTCGATTTCTTGGCGAAGATGGGTGCTGAGAAAGAGGTAGGGGTGCAGCTGCACAGTGACATGCCTTTGGAGGATGAGGTGATTAGGCAGGGTCTTGAAAGATCCCTGAGACAATGAGCAAAGAAAATGCTAAGGGTGGTTTTTGTCGTGATATCGTGACCTGTTGCGCCATCGCGGCCTTTGGAGGGAAGCTGTCGCGATATCGTGACATGTTGCACCGTCGCGGCCTTTGGAGGGAAGCTATCATGATATCGTGACATGTTGCACCGTCACGGCCTTTGGAGGGAAGCTGTCGCGATATCGTGACCTGTTGCACCATCGCGGCCTTTGGAGGGAAGCTGTCATGATATCGCGACATGTTGCACCATCGCGGCCTTTGGAAGGAAGCTGTCGCGATATCGTGACATGTTGCGCCATCGCGGCCTTTGGTGGGAAGCTATCGCGATATCGCGACATGTTGCGCCATCGCGGCCTTTGGAGGAAAGTTGTCACGATTTCGTGACATGTTTCACCATCGCGGCCATTGGAGGAAAGTTGTCGCGATATCGCGACATGTTGCGCCATCGCGGCCACTGGAGGAAAGCTGTCGCGATATCGCGACATGTTGCGCCATCGCGGTTTTCGGAGGAAAGTTGTCACGATATCGTGACATGTTGCGCCGTCGCGGCCATGGGAGGAAAGTTGTCGTGATATCGTGACATGTAGCACCATCACGGCCACTGGAGGAAAGTTGTCACGATTTCGTGACATGTTGCTCTGTCACGGACGAGGAAGGATATTTGTCGCGATATCGCGACATGTTGCTCTGTCGCGGCCAAGGAAGGATAGTTGTCGCGATATCGTGACATGTCACGATTTCGTGACTTGTTGCCCCATCGCGGCCAAGGATGGATAGTTGTCACGAAATCGTGACATGTCACTCCGTCATGGTCAAGGATGGTTAGTTGCCGCGATATCGCGACATGTCACGATTTCATGACATGTCGCGATGTCGCGACTTGTTGACTTTTTGCGGTCAGCGGTGGTTTGTGTCACGTTTTCACGCCTTGTAATCTTGTGTTTTCTTTGTTTTCGGCTGGGAAGGGTCTTCTCCCTTGTGTAACTGATCTTTGTTTTAATACAAGTTTTTTTCAATTTTTTCAAAAAAAAAAAAATCAAATTCAAATTTTTAACCCCCAAAATTGCTCCCAAACCGCCGTTTAACCCGTTTCCTCATTTTTCATGCAAGTTTTAGAGTTTGTTTTGTCTGTTTGACGATATCATCGTTGATCAGATGATATCACCTCAGATCGGACAATTTCATTTGGAGCAGAACGTCCAGACGATCTTGTCCCAAACTGACTTGTGCATAGTTGGACTCTATTCCAACGACGTCTCTAATTCGGGCAAAAGCATGTATGTGCCATTAGAGACCCTCCTTGTTAGAGATCTCCCAAATTGGGATGATATCCAACCTCCTAACCTTCCTCCTAAGCCTATTTAATCCTAGGCCCTCCCCTTGGCATCCCCCTGGCTGAAATTTCCTATAACTTGACTTTACACGCACTAAAACATCCTGAATTTCCATCTGCATTTGTCCTATCCAAATTTTATTGCAGGAACCTTAGTATTTTTTAGCTGGAGCAAGCTCAGTTCATCGTGGATGATCCTGTTCAATTCGAGATGATTTCGTACCAATGCGAGACAATTTCGACTGCAGTCAATATTGAGGCAATCAATGCCCAGAGTTTGCGTTTCTTCATCCTTTTATTTTATACATTGTTCTACATTTAGTTAAATCTAAGTTTATTTCTTATTACTTTGCATTTTGGAGTTCACCCAGCTTTAAATGCATAAATAAGTCACCAATTGTCATAAAATCATTGTAGTGCACTCATATTTTATTTATTATCATCATTTTAATGTTATTACTGTTATTTTACATCATTGCCCTCTGTTAGAATAGTTGCATTTTTTGCATTTTGTGTCTACTTCTCTGATTGTAGGTCTCTAACGAATTCGTCTGATGAATTCATCAAATCTCAGATGATCTTGTCTGATAGCAGACGATCCTATCAAATCAGAGGCGATCCTGACTGCTTCAAGAATCAGAATCTTCATCAGACATCCGAATCAGGTATGACTTTTTAATCTTGTTTACTTTCTCTATTTTTTGTCCTAATTTGTTTTTCTGTATTCATTTAATCTGCATCTTCATATAGAGCAACTTAGATTCATTTGGCCAAACCTAGGACTTGAATGTTTAAGGATAAAACTAAACACATTAAACACATTCCCAACCTAGGTGTGGAAACTGCCACTAAACGTTTCTTGGTGAACCCCACCATCCGTCGAAAAATCACCTTAATACCCCTCCCCCGAGATGCAATACCTTCAAATGGCCTCTCAGTCTGAGGTACCATCCCATCCTTTTCCCATCCCCCTTCTGAGCGCGGATCCTTTAGCCTGAAGGTAAGGATGCGAAAAATTTGGAGCGATACATTTTGGTGAACCCGACGTGAAACTAAAACCTTTTGAAAACAATAAAAACAAAAAACATAGGTGCATTTAAAAATCATTAGAAAACTACTAAGTTGCATATCATGTTTAGATGGTAGCTCCTAAGAAAATATTAGTAGTTACTATAAATGTTGAAAACCAATTGGCTGCCATAGAAGTTAATTCTGTGCTTAGTGTACCTAAAATAGATAGAAACCAACTTTTGTGGAAAGAACTTGATAGAAGACTAGGTATCATTTCATTTATGTCAACAGAGCTTAAAAAAATCAAGAGGCTTGTCATAGATAGAATCCTGGATCCTCATCAACTCATATTTTATCATGAACTTCAGAGAGCCTGCCATAGATGGTTAGCTTATAGGAGAGCTCTTGTGTCTTCAAAATTTTTCACCTTCGAGGAATACCTCAAGAACGCAGCCACTATACACCAGTTCCTAGGTCGTGTAGAAGACCAAAAGGTCGTTCTTACAGATAGGGAAATATGGAATAGAGTTCCTCGAGCTGTGTTATATCGAGAGTATTGCCACGAGATTTACTTCTATCAACTAGAATCTGAGACAGATAATATCACCATAGCACTCTTCATTAAATTTTTGAAAGAAAATTTCCAATTTGAAGAAGAACACTTCATGACTCCCGAAGAACTTGAGCCCGTTAATGATATTTATAAATTGTTTATAGAAAACTAGATCATTGCTTTCAGTATTTTTATTTCTTGCATGCAGTGTGCTGTTGGTTATCTTTATAATATTGTTATAAAAAAAAAAACAAGAAAAACTAAAAAACATAACAAAAACCAAAACATTTCATTTTAAATACTATAGTAGGTATATAATTAAAATATATACCTCTTAAGCTTGTTGCATATATATATATACAAGTATATATATATATTTGCTGAAATCTAAATTTAAGCACAATGCCTAAACTTAGGAATGGTAAAGAAACTGCAGAAGAAGTAGAAGATTGGATGGGAGATAAAACAACAAACCCAAATGTCCTTCCTAAGGAGTCAATTCCAAAAGGAGAAACTCTAGGCTAGCAAGAATATGAGCTTGCTAAAGATGAACAAGAAGACAATCTTAAAGAGGAAGGATCCTCATCCCCTAGAATAGCTCTAGATGGAACTATTGCTTTTGATAACTTAGATCATTTCTGGAAATTTTTCAATAATAACATTGGTGCTCTTAATATTGTAGTTCACATTGATAAAGGAAAAATTAGTGACACTCAAGCAGCCATGGAACATATGTTTGATGTGCACACTAACCCTTTGTCTTTTATCAATCAAGAGAGTGAAAAAATCTGGACCATCCAATAGAGATATGGTCACTATGATTCAGAACATGCCAAAAAAATAGGTTACCCAACCTCCTAAGGAACCTATTATTGAGCCTAAAATCATTCCCACACAAAAGAAAACTTTCTTCACTACTTTACTTCGACAAAATATTGATCAATATGCTTCAAATCGACAAAAACCTAAAATGAAGCCAAACACCAATTTTCAACAATTTAGGATACAACATAATATAACTTCAAAACTTCTTCATAACACCCTTCCTACCAACAATTTACACAATAGCAACATAGCATCTAATCTTCATGTCCCTCCATCATATGTTCACAAATCCCATATTAATGCCTTACCGAACCAATATGGTGGGCAAACCAGTAATCTGGAAGCCATGGTGAAATAGTTAGCTTTGCGCATGGACCAGATAGATCCCTATCGTCCCTCGTATAATTATCGAGAGATATGTTGTCAACCTTTGGATCCCATAGTTGTAGCACAACCATACCCTAAACACTTTCCCATGCCCGTCCTGCCTATATATAAAGGAACCGAAGATCCCATAGAGCATCTTCGCATGTTTAGGATAGCATGTCATGACATATCACATGATGACTTGCTATTACTAAAAATGTTCTTAGAAAGTTTAGGAGGAATGGCATTAGAGTGGTACTATCAATTGCCCACTCATTCTTTGAGAAACTTTGAAGAAACAGCTGAATATTTTGTCCATCAATTTAGTGCCTACATCGAGAGGCATGTTACCATTAAAGATTTATACAACTTAAAACAAGACAAAGATGAATGTTTTGCTGATTTCTTAGCTAGATGGAGGCAATTGACAAGAAAACTGCACTTTGTGCTACCTTATAGGGAAATGTTGGACATTTTTATTAATAATTTACAAGAACAAATATCCTATGAGTTATCAACTGCTACCTTAACCACCTTTGATCAAGCTATAGACTTAACTCGAAGGGTAGAAGTTGCTCTCATTAGGAGAGGTCACCTCAAAAGGAAAGAGGATGAGAAAACATCCAGAAATCAGTATAAAAACAAACAAGTTGTAGGTGACGGAGTCACTAACAGCCGAAACGTTGCTAATATCAATGCAACGAAGACAACAGAAAAATTTATATTAAAACCTCCTGATAAACCTCCTCGAGAATTTACTAATTGAATCAACCTTTATCAACCATTCTTCCTTAATTACTAGCATGAGGCTTGATTCAATTACCAGCTATCCGAGAACCTGATCCAACTATACCCGGATACAGAGCCGATCTACACTGTGACTTTCATAGAGGACTTGGACATGCTACAAACTCTTGCAAAATATTGAAACATAAAATACAAGATTTGATTGATAATAATGAAATGGAGGTGCAAGCCTTCCAACCTAAACAAAATGCTCCTAATAACATCCAAAAGACCATTCCCCAAAATCAAAATCAAAATGCTAACCAATCATTAGATATATTTCAACATCCTTTACCAAACCATGGTAAAGAAGTGGCCAATCAAATCGAACATCATAATGTTCCCCCTCCTACCCGATATGTAGGAACTATTAGCGGACAATTACCTGTTTAGGATCCTCAAATATTTGGCACAACTTTATCCATGGTCACTACCAGGCCCCTACATAGTATTCAAACTCTAGATCCTAGTGATATAGAATCAGATACTGAAAGTGAACTAGACATCACCTCAAACCAATCGAATAGCTCTGAAAATGAATCAGATCCTATTCAACCTATCACAGATGCTATGGTTCCAGAAGAACCATTTCCTAGATGAGTTACTACTCGACCCTCTTCTAATCAATTCCTCCCTAATGAACAAGCCATAAACGCTCAACCAAGACTAGTTCAGCGTCTTCAATATAACATTGTAGGTACCATCGGAGTTGTTACCAGACAACAGGCTCAAAATTCTCAATAGGATCAAACTCAGAATGATGGATCAGCTCCATTTATTTTGAAAAATCCTAATAAAGGAAATCATATGTCTAATGTTCAACCAAAACCTCCTTACAATATTAATGAACAATTATCCAATACTACAGCCAGAATTTCTCTTTTAGATTTGTTAAGATCTTCTCCCACCCATAGGGACGAGTTAATGCTTACACTAAGCCAAATGATGGTGCCACAAAATATTCAACCTGAAGCCATGTCCAATACTATCATCACTCGAGAAGTTGATTGTATTGATTTTTAGGATAAAGATATCCCACAACATAGTTTACATAAGGATAATCCCTTATATATTACTGCTTTAATTGGAGATGTAGCCATTAAACGAGTCTTGATTGATAATGGCTCATCTCTAAACATTTGCACTTTTGACTTCTACCAAAGATTTGGCTTTAGAAGTGATGAAATGAAGAAAACTGACATGATTATCAAAGCTTTCAATGACGAGACACAAGAAACGTGTGGAGTCATTACTATACCCTTGCAATTTGGTCCTAGAACCCTATATACAACCGTGTTTATTGTACATTGCCCAACATCATACAATATACTTTTGGGTCGCCCTTGGATCAATGCGATGCAAGCAGTTCCATCAACTTTACATCAGTGTGTCAAATTTGAATTTAAAAACCAGTTGGTCACTATCCATGGTGACCCTAGACCCTTTGATATGTGTGCTTTGGCAGAACTCTGTTGGAGTGCAATTTTGCCCCGCTCTGTCATCCACACATCCTAGTTCTTATTTTTCATCTAAACGTGTGAAACACACACACATAACATCATCTACCCCATCAACTACACCTATACATTTAACTCAACCATCTTCTGAACAAATCACATTAGAACCTCAAAAAGATCTTAAATCTACAACCAATTCTTCATGTTCCATCCCTATAATCTCAAAACCTATAGACCCATTCATTAACACCTCCACATCATCTACATATATCATACCTTCCACATCTAAATATATAGGGAATGATCCTTCTACATCGTATGCTCTTTCTGATGAACTTTTATCGGATTTATCCACAATATTAATATCAGAAAAAACAAATGCTTTTATACAAGATTCAATTATTTTCAATAACTTTCCGCCATCTCCTCATACTTTGGGCCTCCCACAACCTATGGGAAGTACTTACCAAGTCGGGAGTTGTGCTTTTATTTATAAAGGATATGATTGGGGAAGAATACCCCAAAATATCAAAACTCAGCATGAGGGATATGCCCGATGTTATTTTACTAATGAATATATTAAAGCTAAACCCATAATTCTTAAAATGGGCTATCGAGGGAAAGGCTTGGGACCTTTCCAAAATGGTATGAAATAACCTATTGAGGTAGAACCATGGCCCGCCTGATGTGGTGTGGGCCTGTTTTCTAGTAAGGATCAACCCTTCCCTTTTGAAGATAATGATCAACTCATATGTTATCAATATTATCTAGATAAAAACGATTCTTTACGTCCAATGAATCAGCCATTTACATGTAATATGCTATCCATAGCTTACCTTGAAATGATTTTCGACTCCAATGATGAGTTGGAAGGAGATATCTTCCACGATGTCTCCGTTGAAGAGTTGTTACACAATGGTTTTTATTTTGATGGTTCTATACCAACTATAGCCCAACTTGAGGCCACCACTCCTCCAAAGGAATTATCCAACTTAAAAGAATTACAAGAATTGGGCATCTCACTTGCCTCACCTAGTTTTGAATGAGATCTACACATGGAAGTAGAAAACGTCATTAAAGTTAACATTGGAACTGAGGATAATCCTCACATAATCAATATTGGATCAAAATTAAGTCAAGAAAAACAAGAGTAATACATTGCACTCCTTAAAGAGTATGGAGATGTCTTCGCTTGGACATATGAAGATATGCCAGGTTTAGACCCTTCTGTAGTCATGCATCATCTAGTAGTCCATCCGGATGCTAAACCTGTTAAACAAAAACTTAGAAAAATGCATCCCAAAGTGGCCCTGCTAGTCAAAGGGGAGTTAGAAAAACTCCTAAATGTTGTTTTTATACAAGCTATTGATTATGCTGAATGGATCTCAAATGTAGTTCCAGTCACCAAGAAAGAAGCTACCAAAGTTAGGGTTTGCACAGACTTTAGAGATATTAATGCTGCATGCCCTAAGGATGATTTTCCTCTTCCAAAAATGGATCAAATAATTGAATTTACTGCCGAAAGTGGAATGATGTCCCTAATGGATGGATTTTTCAGCTATAATCAGATCAGGATAGCTCCTGAAGATCAAGCTAAAACAACCTTTATTACCCCTTGGGGTACCTTTTGTTGGAAAGTGATGCCATTTGGCTTAAAGAATGCAGGTGCAACATATCAACGAGCTATGACTTATATCTTTCATGATATGATGCATGATATATTACATGATTATGTAGATGATATTATATCTCGCTCTATTAAAGAAGATGATCATTTAGATGATTTGAGAAAAGTATTTAATTGGTTAAGAGAATATCTTATTTGATTAAATCCAGCCAAATGCATATTCGGAGTAAAGTCCGATAAACTATTAGGGGTTTTAGTTTCTTTATGTGGTATTGAAATCGACCCTCTCAAGATTGCGGCTATCATTGATATGCCCGCACCTACTAATATATTTGAGTTACAAAGTTTACAAGGTAAGCTTCAAGCTATGCGTCGCTTCATCGATAAGTTGGCGGACAAAACCACTCCCTTTCTTAAGCTCCTGAAGAAGGATGTCCCTTTTGATTGGGACGATGAATGTAAGGCAGCTTTTGAACTTCTCAAACAATACCTCCTTAACCCACCTGTGCTTTCACCGCCTAGACCTGATCGCCCGTTTATCCTGTATATTTCAGCTTTCGATTTTGCTTTAGGAGCTATGTTAGCTCAGCTTGATGATGATAAAAGAGAATGTGCTAACTATTATATTAGCCGAACTTTAGTCAGTTATGAAACCCGTTATACAACATTAGAAAAATTATGTCTAGCAGTCGTATTTTCTATGTAGAAATTACGACATTATATGCTCAGTAAAAAAACATATGTCATTGCTAAATATGATCCCTTGAGGTATCTCATGATTCGACCTTATTTATCGGGTCACACAGCCAAGTGGGTTCTTGCTCTAAGCGAGTTTGACCTCACGTTCATAGGACATAAGTATGTTAAGGGTCAAATCATAGCAGATCAATTAGCTGCTACACCCTTAGAGTCTACCCATCCCCTCATCATCGAGTTTCCTGATGAATGCCTTCAATTAGAGGCAGATCATGTCACACAATGGTCCTTATACTTTGATGGAGCCCGATGCATGAGTGGGGCTGGTGCGGGCATTATTTTAATATCCCCACAAAAACATCTTATTCTTATGTCCTTCAAATTAATGTTTGCTTGCACTAATAATACTGTCAAATATGAGGCTCTAATCCTTGGATTACGAGCTGCCTTGGCGCTAAAAATCAAACATCTACTAGTTTTTGGTGATTCTAAACTTGTTATAAACCAAATTAATGAAGTTTATCAGACCAGAGATGATAAATTATGCCCATATAAAGCATATGTTTTGCAATTGTTATCCTTGTTTGATAAAGTTACTTTGGAAGCTATTTTGCAAACTAGCAATCGTGCAGCCGATGCTATGGCCGTAGCTGCATCTCTTCTGCCCTTGGAGTTAGATGACGAATACGCCACCATCATTATTCGTCGACTCCAAGAACCTGCTTCAAATAAGTCATGCTTAGAACCTTTGGATGTGTTTCTAATCAATGAAACTACTCTTGAGCCTTGGTATACATATATATTTGATTTTCTTCAAAATGGGACTTTCCCTGCCAATTCTAATAGAAACCAGCATCAGTTATTATGTAGACGAGCAAGTCGATTTGTAATAATTGGCAATACTTTATATAGATATTTTGAAGGTATCTTATTAAGATGTTTGAATTTAGAAGAATCCAAATCAGCCTTGAGTGAAGCCCACAATGGATATTGTGGAGGACACTTCAGTGGTAGTGTCATTGCTAAAAAGCTCCTTACGATAGGCTACTTTTGGCCTACCATGGAAAAGGATGCACATGAGTATGTGTGCCATTGCGACAAGTGCCAAAAACATGCTGAACTTGTCCATGCACCTACACAAGAGTTGCGGGCTATTTCATCTCCTTGGCATTTTTCAAAATGGGGCTTAGACATTATTGGCAAAATTAACCCTGTGTCATCTGATGGACACAAATTCATCATAATAGCCACTAAGTATTTCACGAAGTGGGTTGAAGCTATGCCATTAGCTTCCTGCACTGGAACACAAGTCTCTAAATTTATTTTTAATCAAATCATTTGTAGGTTTGGAATTCCTGCAAATCTCATCTCAGATAATGGCACTTGTTTCAAAAATAAAGATGTTAAAAAATTATGCCAAAAATATAAGATTCAACATCGTTGGTCCACTCCCTATTATCCTCAGGGTAATGGTCAAGCAGAAGCATCTAAAAAAACCTTAATCAAAATTCTCAAAATATTGGTCAATAAATCTGGCCGCGACTGGCATATTCAATTATATCCAGCCTTGTGGGCCTATCGAACTAGTGTTCGCACTCCCACTAGAACTTCACCTTTTGTCTTGGTTTATGGCACTGAAGTTGTTTTTCCTTTTGAATTAGAAGTTCCTTCTTTGGCTCTACTACTTCAAGATACTGAAGTAGGAGATGAATATTGAGCTAGCAGACTCAGTGAGCTGGAACTCCTAGATGAAAAGTGCATCAATGCTTTGGAGCACCTTCGTGCCTACCAAAACAAGCTTAAAAGATCATATGCTAAGAAAGTTCATCATAGATCCTTTGAGATCGGTGACCTTGTTTTAAAAGCAAATAAAAAAAATACTAATGCAACTAAAGACCTAAAAGGTAAATTTGAGCCCAACTGGCTTGGACCATATATCATTACTACTAAATTTGAATCAGGAGCATACAAATTAGCTACCTTAGATGGTAAATATTTAAAAGAACCTATGAATATTTTGCATCTTAAGTGATATTACGCATAAAATTTGTTCATTTCATCATTTGTACATATTTTGTATGTTGTCTCATTTAAAAATAAAAATAAAAATAAATACAGAAGAAAGAGAGAGTCAACATTCTCAAACTTCTCAAAAAAAGTATTTGTATATATTTCTTACAAATGTTGCAGTTATATATTTCAAATTATTTTGGATAAATTAGCATTTATTTGGAATCCCGCACTATCACAAACACAAAAATAAATATCTTTATTTTATCTGGCATGATTACTAATCTCTCTTATATCAAAGTCCACAAAATTCAATTAAATAAAGTTTGAGCATAGAGAATTGATCTTGTTATTTACTTAAACCAAGCATATCCTTTCACAATAAAATGATTATATTTGTAATTTCCATGCTATGTTACATAGTAGAAATGATTTCTTGAGCGAAAAGTTTCCCCTGCTATCCTATGATGCACATGGTCTAGAATCTTTGAGAATTGGAAAAAGGACAAGCTCACCCCTACCCGGAATAAAAATCCCTTGCTCTACAGCTAATCCGAGCAAGTATCCCTAGCATAGAAAGAAATGAAAAAGTTCAAGAAAAAGAGAAAAGAGAAAGAAGTTATTTCAGCATTATCTCAAATACAAAAGCAAAAATACAAAAAGCAAAGAGAAAAACAAAAGAAGAAAAAAAAAAAGAAGCAAAAGAAAAGCAAAAGCAAAAGCAATATGAAGAACACAAGCTTATACTGAGAGGGGGGGGTGAACAGTATAAGACCTCTTTTTACTTTTTCCTTTATACTTCAAAATAGTAAAGCAATATACCCAAAGCAATATCAAAACAATGCACAATATCATCCACAAAGTGACACCAATTTTAACGTGGTTCACCCAGAATGCCTGGGCTACGTCCACAAAACTTTTCTCTAAAAGTTATCTCAAAGTTCTTTGGGAAACCTTCCCAATTACAATGTTTATGAGCCTCGGCCCAAAGGAGACACCTTCCCCTAATCTGAATTTATGAGCCTCTGCTCAAAGGAGATACCTTCCCCTCTGCTCTGGAAATGATCCCTCGGAAGATCAACTGCCTCTACCTCTTGCCAGCACGTGGAACTCCTTTCCATCGAAGACCTCTTGTCCTCAATGCTTAGCCTAAGAGACCTCTGCCTTCTATGATCACGTCCACAACAGCTCAGCTACCTATACCAAACACAGTCAGTCGGTCTAGTACAAGTCTTCCTCTATCTGTCAAGTCTATCCAACTCGATGAACAAATCAATCCTCTACACACAAGCCTTCTCAAAGACTTGCCAAATCTGTCCTCAGGTTCTTCTCAAGAACCAATGCACTTCTGTCCTCAAGTTCTCTGATAGAACTCTCAAAAACTCAGCTCACAAGTCCTCTGCTAGGACCTGCCCAAATCTGCTCACAAGTCCCCATCGAAACCTGTCCAAATCTGCTCACAAGTCCCCATCGAAACCTGTCCACAACCTCAGCAAGCTCACCAAGAAAAACTTGCTTAGCATGAACTCACAAAGAGAATTGTTAGAGACCCAATGTAATTCATAAACCTCATAGAAGCATAAAGAGAATTGTTAGAGACTCAATATGTTCTATACTTAACTCCAAATCTCAATCTCAAATCTCATAGAAACATAAAGAGAATTGTTAGAGACCCAATATGTTCTATACTTAACTCCCAATCTCAATCTCAACTCAATCTCAACTCAAACTCAATCTCAAAAGAATAAGATAGATGTAGTATGCTTTTCTTAAGAATATGAAACACAACCCAACAATTGCCAACCATGCAATATCTCATATAACAATGATGCTTATATTCTTTTTACCAACAACTAGGGTTTCATCATCTCAATGCAAGTAGCAAGACTTATTAACATAAACCCTAGTGCAAAAAGTGCTTCTTCTTCCTCAACCAGAATTATGCATTCACCCAAAAGTTCAACAATAACTTTAATGCATAAGCAATCTTCAATATCCAGAAAATAAGATTTACACCAAAATACCTAGTAGACAACCTTTTCACTCCAAACTCAATTTCAGAAAATATACCATAAACAACATACATGGAAGAAGTTGCCCATACCTTTACTTTGATGAAGAAGGAGAACTTAAAAATCTGTCACAACACTAACTCTCAATTTGCCACCAATTAGAGTTAGCAACTATACAATAATACACAATAATAAAGATCCAAATATAACACCTTATTTCTCCAACTTAGTAAAAACCACCAAAGTACAATAACATACAAAATAAAACCTCTTTACACCTTATTACTCCACATAAACATTAAACATTAAACATCAATGTCAAAACAGAAAAGATACCTTAACCTTATACCTCCCACGCATTCACGGCCACCATTCTATGCACACCGTGACCAAAAAGAAATTCCCAATGAAGAGAATCGAACTCAGCACCTCTGTCGTCTAGCGCTTTCGCTTAAACGCCACCATCGTTGGGTCACAAGTGCCCAATGAAATAAAATGCCGCTGCTCTCTCTTTTATCTTTCTGAGATGCCAAGAACCTGGAAAACGTAAACGTCTTCCACAAACCGCATGCAAACAATCCACTGCCGTCAAGCCAAAGCGTAAGGATGCAGCCCAAGCTTAAATCCGATTTTTCCAGGCACAGTCTCCAAGACACAGAACAAGCGCGATATCTAAGACGTCAAAACGGAGATCGAAAACACAGAGCAAGCTCAACTCAAGTCACCAAGCGCTGTTCGAAGGAAATAGAGCACTTGCAAACCACGGACGCCAAGCGCAAATCAGATGAAACAGTGCAAGGGCAAATCACGGACGCCAAGAGCAAATCGAGCGAAACGGAGTATATGCAAATCGTATATGCCAAGCGCAAATCAAAAAATACAGAGAACCACAAATCATAGATGTCAAAATAATAATCGTTGGTGCTAACTTTTGAAAACCATGCCAACTTATATAGCAATTTATCCTTCACTGATTGACGTCGACGCTCCTCCAACGATGGAAATAAATCGGCGACTCTTAAGGGTTGAAAGACCCTTTAATAATAATTAAAATAATAATAATTATTATTTTATTAATAATAAATTAAACTTGGACCTTTGACAAAGGTATGAGTTAATTTAATTATTAATAATACACATGGACCTTTGCATTAAGTTAAGCTTGGTTTTAATAAAAACCCTTAATGAGTCCAAATGGTTTTAAGAAAAACCTTTAGCCTTGTCACCATGGTTTTAATAAAAACCCTTTAACATAATGAAGCTTCTCAAGATATTCTTGACATCACACTCTTTTGAAATCAACACAAAAATGCCTTTTGACATCAATGACAACTTATACATTTGAGCAAAGGCAATGTACCCAAGGTACCCAAAATTGCCAACAATCTCCCCCTTTGTCATTGATGGCAAACCTTTACTGACAACACTTCTCAAGAGCAAAAATTGAAACCAACTGAAACCAACTATGCTAACAACTGAGAATCTTCCTTTGAAGTTTTGCTCCCCCTGACTTGAAGCTTTCCTCTTCACTTTGAAGCTCTCCCCCTTACTCATATCTCTCCCCCTTTGTCATCAATGGCAAAGGGCCACCTTTGGGGCTCGGGACTAAGAATTAACCTCTTAGCTTAGTCCCTCCCCCACCTCCTGATGAGGTGATTAATTCTGGGGTGGGAGTAAAACTCCCATTAGGCACTGATCATCATCAACATCTATAACTTCCTTGTCGGGCCTTCTCTTGAACTCTTTGTCCATATTCCTGTTCCTGTCACTGTTCTTGTTTTTGTTCTCATCCCTATTTTTATCCATGCCTTGATCCTTGGACCTGATCATGCCACTGTTCTTGTTCCTGTATTCTAGAATTTTAGCTCTACACTGTCTAACTGTGTGACCTTCATTGTTGCACTTATAACACGTAACAATGTTATTTCTTTTAGGCACACCTATTCTTTGAATCCACCAGTTCTGACCAAACCTGTTCTGACCAAACCTATTTTGACCAAACCTGTTCTGACCAAACCTGTTCTGACCAAACCTATTCGACCAAACCTGTTCTGATCAAACCTGTTCTTGATATTTGCCTTGCAATAAACTGCCTTGTGCCCAAACTATTGACAAGAGTAGCAATACCCTTGAAAGAAATTACCACCTCTGAAACTGTCATTTACCTTCTTCACTTGAGCCATGCAATGTGAAGCCATGTGACCAAACCTGTGACAAGCAAAACATCTACCTTGAAACTTTCCTTTATTTGACCTCTTAGGCCTCGAAAACTTCTTCTTCTCATTCTGAATTCTGTTTTCTATTTCTGTGCATCTATCATTCAAGGACTCATGATCTGAAATACTTTCCTCATCAGAACTTCCTTCCTTTTGGAGTCTCTTACTAGACTCTCCAACTTGTTCCTTGTGAGGCTTAACAAAACCAAGACCTATTTTATCTGTTGTCTTTCTTTGACCTTTGATGAGAGACTTAACCTTTTTGGAGCTATCTTGAAACCTGTGAAGCTTATCCTTGTACCCTTTAGTTTCCTCTTTCAAAGAAGCCATTTTCTGTTCTAACTCACTATACTCAAGAACCTTAGACTCTAACTCATCCTTAAGTTCTTGTGTCTTAGCTATAGAGAAGTCAAGACTTTCTATAAGATCATCTCTCTCCATACAACATTCATCCAACTTATCCTTGAGTCTAGCATTCTTCTTTCTTTCCTTTTTCAAAGCACTAAGAGCACTAATAAGTTCACCTTTAAGATCTACTTCACCTTCCTCTATATGTTTGCTTTTTGAATCATCAAGGTCTTTTTCGGATTTCTTATCACTAGAGGTGCTACCCTTTTCAAAAACCATACATGCATCTTCCTTATAGTTTTCTGAAGCATCCTCATACATACTAGAAATCAAATCATTATTTGTGCAATCATCCTCAAGGTGACCAAAATTTCCACATCTAAGACATTTCATGATAATGAATCTATGTTTTGGTTCTTCCTCTTTTTCGATATGAACAACATCTCATTTTCATCATCACTTGAAGAACTTTCACTATCACTACTAGAACACTTACTTGCTTTGTCTAGGTAGAAACTCTTCTTGTGTTTGTGAGAATACCTCTTTCCTTGATTGTTGTGCTCATCTTTGTTTTTCCTATGATGCTTGTGCTTTTCAGAATCCTTGCTCTTACAGTCCTGTTTATCTTCATCACTTTCATCCTTGGCAACAGTACAGTCAGTAGCATAATGACCAAATTTTCCACAATTGAAACATCTTACATTTTTCATATTTTTGTGTTTTCTAGAGAACTTGCCTTTCTTGCTGTAATATGCCTCTTCATCACTAGAAGACTCATCACTCTCTTGAAGTTGTTTACCTTTGGCTTTCTTGGTAGCCTTGAAAGCTGCCTCTTTCTTGACATCAACCTTCACTTGAGTTCTTAACTCAAATGCTGCAAGTATACTATGGAGCTCATCCTTTTTCAATTTATCCAAATCTTTAGCTTCCTCAATAGCAAAAATATTTTCACTAAATCTATTAGGAAGAGATCTTAAAATCTTATCACAAACATCATTTTCAGCAAGCTCAAGACCTAAGTCTTTCATGGAGTTAACAACCTCATCCATACGAAGCATGTAGTCACTAATATTTTCATCATCATTCATCTTGAGTTGTTCAAACATACCTTTGAAGTGTCTCAACTTGGCCTTTCTGACATTTGTATCACCTGTATGAACCACCTTCAATTGATTCCACATTTCACTAGCTGTCTTGCAGTGAATCACTTTGGTGAGATCTGCTTTCTGTAAGCCTTTCAGGATTGCATTCATTGCTTTTGAATTGCTTGTGATGTAGGAGCCTTTCTTCTTTAGTATTAGGACCAAGTTCAGGAATAGTGTACTCATCTTCAATCACTTCCCAAACCTCATTCCCAAGTGCCATTAGATGAACCTTCATCCTTGCACTCCAAAGACCAAAATCTGACCCATCAAGAATAGGTGTTGCATTGCCACTTGAATGATCCATTGTGTTCTTTACTAGCTTTTCCTTCAAGTTGTTAAACTTTTCGAAGGCACCCGCTCTGATACCAATTGAAGAACACAAGCTTATACTGAGAGGGGGGTGAATAGTATAAGACCTCTTTTACTTTTTCCTTTATACTTCAAAATAGTAAAGCAATATACCCAAAGCAATATCAAAACAATGCACAATATCATCCACAAAGTGACACCAATTTTAACGTGGTTCACCCAGAATGCCTTGGCTACGTCCACAAAACTTTTCTCTAAAAGTTATCTCAAAGTTCTTTGGGAAACCTTCCCAATTACAATGTTTATGAGCCTCGGCCCAAAGGAGACACCTTCCCCTAATCTGAATTTATGAGCCTCTGCTCAAAGGAGATACCTTCCCCTCTGCTCTGGAAATGATCCCTCAGAAGATCAACTGCCTCTACCTCTTGCCAACACGTGGAACTCCTTTCCATCGAAGACCTCTTGTCCTCAATGCTTAGCCTAAGAGACCTCTGCCTTCTATGATCACGTCCACAATAGCTCAGCTACCTATACCAAACATAGTCAGTCGGTCTAGTACAAGTCTTCCTCTGTCTGTCAGATCTGTCCAACTCGATGAACAAATCAATCCTCTACACACAAGCCTTCTCAAAGACTTGCCAAATCTGTCCTCAGGTTCTTCTCAAGAACCAATGCACTTCTGTCCTCAAGTTCTCTGATAGAACTCTCAAAAACTCAGCTCACAAGTCCTCTGCTAGGACCTGCCCAAATCTGCTCACAAGTCCCCACCGAAACCTGTCCAAATCTGCTCACAAGTCCCCATCGGAACCTGTCCAAAACCTCAGCAAGCTCACCAAGAAAAACTTGCTTAGCATGAACTCACAAAGAGAATTGTTAGAGACCCAATGTAATTCATAAACCTCATAGAAGCATAAAGAGAATTGTTAGAGACTCAATATGTTCTATACTTAACTCCAAATCTCAATCTCAAATCTCATAGAAACATAAAGAGAATTGTTAGAGACCCAATATGTTCTATACTTAACTCCCAATCTCAATCTCAACTCAATCTCAACTCAAACTCAATCTCAAAAGAATAAGATAGATGTAGTATGCTTTTCTTAAGAATATGAAACACAACCCAACAATTGCCAACCATGCAATATCTCATATAACAATGATGCTTATATTCTTTTTACCAACAACTAGGGTTTCATCATCTCAATGCAAGTAGCAAGACTTATTAACATAAACCCTAGTGCAAAAAGTGCTTCTTCTTCCTCAACCAGAATTATGCATTCACCCAAAAGTTCAACAATAACTTTAATGCATAAGCAATCTTCAATATCCGGAAAATAAGATTTACACCAAAATACCTAGTAGACAACCTTTTCACTCCAAACTCAATTTCAGAAAATATACCATAAACAACATACATGGAAGAAGTTGCCCATACCTTTACTTTGATGAAGAAGGAGAACTCAAAAATCTGTCACAACACTAACTCTCAATTTGCCACCAATTAGAGTTAGCAACTATACAATAATACACAATAATAAAGATCCAAATATAACACCTTATTTCTCCAACTTAGTAAAAACCACCAAAGTACAATAACATACAAAATAAAACCTCTTTACACCTTATTACTCCACATAAACATTAAACATTAAACATCAATGTCAAAATAGAAAAGATACCTTAACCTTATACCTCCCGCGCATTCACGGCCACCATTCTATGCACACCACGACCAAAAAGAAATTCCCAATGAAGAGAATCGAACTCAGCACCTCTGTCGTCTAGCGCTTTCGCTTAAACGCCACCGTCGTTGGGTCACAAGTGCCCAACGAAATAAAACACCGCTGCTCTCTCTTTTATCTTTCTGAGACGCCAAGAACCTGGAAAACGTAAACGTCTTCCACAAACCGCATGCAAACAATCCACTGCCATCAAGCCAAAGCGTAAGGATGCAGCCCAAGCTTAAATCCGATTTTGCCAGGCACAGTCTCCAAGACACAGAACAAGCGCGATATCTAAGACGTCAAAACGGAGATCGAAAACACAGAGCAAGCTCAACTCAAGTCACCAAGCGTTGTTCGAAGGAAATAGAGCACTTGCAAACCATGGACGCCAAGCGCAAATCAGATGAAACAGTGCAAGGGCAAATCACGGACGCCAAGAGCAAATCGAGCGAAATGGAGTATATGCAAATCGTATATGCCAAGCGCAAATCAAAAAATACAGAGAACCACAAATCGCAGATGTCAAATAATAATCGTTGGTGCTAACTTTTGAAAACCATGCCAACTTATATAGCAATTTATCCTTCACTGATTGACTTCGGCGCTCCTCCAACGATGGAAATAAATCGACGACTCTTAAGGGTTGAAAGACCCTTTAATAATAATTAAAATAATAATTATTATTATTTTATTAATAATAAATTAAACTTGGACCTTTGACAAAGGTATGAGTTAATTTAATTATTAATAATACACATGGACCTTTGCATTAAGTTAAGCTTGGTTTTAATAAAAACCCTTAATGAGTCCAAATGGTTTTAAGAAAAACCTTTAGCCTTGTCACCATGGTTTTAATAAAAACCCTTTAACATAATGAAGCTTCTCAAGATATTCTTGACATCACACTCTTTTGAAATCAACACAAAAATGCCTTTTGACATCAATGACAACTTATACATTTGAGCAAAGGCAATGTACCCAAGGTACCCAAAATTGCCAACACAATAAAATCCCTTTCCCTACCCATTGAAAAGAAAAGAAGGGTTGATGAGCTTGAATCCCTGGAATTCTCAATTATTTGAAAACTGTGAGGTAAGCCCCATAACAGGTGGTTTGTGCCCAACCCGCTTGGCCTTGGGTAATCCCTAGCGTGGCGATATGTTTGTCACATTAGTGACCTTATTTTGTATAGACCTATGTCTGCTTATGGATTATTTAGCTCTTGATAATATGACTTACATAGTAGTCTGGTATGGTTATATGCATTTAAATCATGGTTAATGAACACTTATTTGGTTCATTCAAATCACTTGTATCAAATTATCTTGCTCAAAACTGGTAAATGAACAATGCAATTGCACACACATTTGTATTTGAGATATTTTGTGTATCATTATGATAAATCAAGATTGGAAATAAAATCACATATGCACATGGGATTCCTTATAAATCTAACTTTTGTCTTTAAGATACTTTGAAATATTTCTGCAAAATTGTTTGGAATAAATTCATTTTCTTCTTTAAAGTACAGTTGTTTAGTATAAAGACAACTACATGCATTATCAAACAAATCAAAATTTATCTCAAATCATATATATATTGTCGACTTTCACGACGATGGTATAGTTCCAGAACTAAAAGTGGAAATTTTATGCCTAGCGCAAGTCCTCCTCTTCATATTTTCTGTTTATTTTCAAAAATTAAAAATCAACCATACAATAAAACTATTATATCACTTTTTTCTTTGGATTTCACGATGATGGTATAAGTTTATACCTAAATATTCTATGCCTAGCGCAAATCATTGTACCACTTTTATTTTCCATTTATTTAAAATCATAAAAACATATGACTTAAATCATTATGTTATACAATTATGCTTTAAAAACAAACACCTATTCTATTTCATGTCATTATGTCAAAACTTCAATTTTGCAATGATGGTATAATTCCTAGGGAATTATCCAAAAATTTCATCACTCTTAGGAATTTATGCCTAGCAAAAATCATTTTAAAATATTTCATGCATAATATTTTCATGAAAAGTCTGAAAACAAAATCATCATCATCATCATTTGCATCATCACACCAAAGTCTTAAGACAGTCTCTTAAGCACTTCTTTTACTTTTTAACAATATTTCTATACTGGGATTAGCTTGACAACCGAGTTAGCGGCGACTCCATGAAATGGTCTATAATAGTGACAATGTCCTTTGAAATTATTGTTAAAGGTCCCTTTTATTTTTTATCAAAATTATCATCACAACAAACAATTTGTTACATCAGATTATTTCATTTAAATTTTTAAAACATGACATTTAAACCATAATATTTTCCAACAACATAATTACATGAATCATCAAATCAATCACACCAAAACATTAAAAGCATCATACAAACGCATAAGACAAGTCATATGATCAAAAATATATATCTCATCTATATATATATCAAATATATGTACATCATATCAAAAATAGATTGGTATGCCACAATCTACATCTTGGCATACTCAATCCTCTCAATCAAATATACAATCTCTGTGTAGTGCAGTAGCCTCACCTCGAGAACCCCTCGAGCTCTTAGCCTCATCTCCTCCCCCACCCTGAGGTGTAGGAGGTGGCCCCATCACGATCCGTGTGGTTCCATGAGTCCTGGATCTCGATCGTGATGATTTCCTAGATGACCCCATCATGACAGACTCTGCAATATGAGCTGGTAGTGGCACCCTCTACTCTGCTGGCATTGCCTGGTAATATAGAGCTTGATAGAATGTAACCTAGGAAATAGCACATGCTAAATCCCAAGTGCTCGCTCCTTCACCCTAAGCTCTAAGTCATGTAGCCTCATCTTGTAATGTCTACACCTGAGCCCGTAGGCAGGCAACCTAAGCTCAAAGAGTCGCTGTATCGCTGCTCTCCCCAGTGTCAACACCCTTGCCCTTATTAGGTGATGGTGGCCTCTCTCTCTATGGAGAAGGGGGTATCTCCTCCCTCCTCTCCTATTTTCATGGCCTATGATGAGCCTGTGGTCTCCTCTGCTCTCTCCTGTCATGATCCTGTGCTACCTCAATGGCTGCCTGGCACCGCCTCCCCATCCGATGCACAACTGTGTGAATCGGACCCTGAGCCCTCATCATCTGAGGAGGGTGGATGCATGTGTACTAGGCATCATAGCCATCGGATACCCTTGCATCATATTCATCCACTAGCTAAATGGGGGCATCATATGCGTCCTTGCTCCAAAAGCATTGCATATCTGGAGCTCTGCTAACTATAGTGTTATCCCAGACAGTCCAAGAAAACTCATAGTCTCTGAGATATGGGATCCCCTGCTATAGATCAAACTACCTCAAAACTCAGTCATACCAATGGAGCTCCATCTCTCCCCTCTCCATCCTCAGCCAGTAGACTTGCTTGATGCGAGTAAGCTCCTATCCATCCTCGGCCCACCCTGGATGATCTCTCCAAGGCCTCCAGGTGATCTAGTCGAAGACAAGGTCGTCAAGTAGTCTCTGGGACATTGGCAGATCTATCCGCCACTGTGACCCTCTCCGAAGCCACTAGTAGAAAACTAGGGGCCTCTCCCCATCAATTCCTATCAGTGGAAGCCCTACCAGCCTCTGCACTACAATGTGCTCTTAGCACCAAACCTGTAGTAGAGATGTCATAACCAGACATCGGCCACCCTTGTATACGACCCCATACAAGATCCTGTACAATCGGCATAGAACAAAGCTCACCCAAGCAAACTTTTATTTGTGGTATCTCATGTCATAGACCACATTTTCCAGTACCCATGGTACCCTACATCCACTCTGGTGGCATAGTAGAAGTCCACCTACCACTCCGGCCAAAACTCATGTGAGGCTAGATGCCCCAGGCATCTAGCGCAGCGACTCGATATTCATAGCATGACCCTAGTTTGCCGCAGGAGTGATCAACCATCCTTGTATGGGGATCCTAAATATCCTCCATACATCCTCTAGTGTGGGAGTCATCTCCCTTGTCGATAACCAGAAACATGAAGAACTCGGATACCACCTCTCTGCTAGGGCTGTCAATAGCCCCATATCTGTAGCAACCTGTGGCATCTCTACCACATGCTGTAAGCCGACCTGAGCTAGCTGATCCCACTCTTCCTGTGATAGAGTGGCTAAGTCATCCCTCAACCCACCGTATTTCCACTCTCTACTCTTTAGTAATCCTCTCTGCAACATAAACAACAAAATAATAAAAATCATTAATAAATCATTAATTACAAATACAAGTAAAACAAGTTCAATTTCATAAATGATGATATCGTCCACTATTGGACGATATCATCCAAATTTGAGCAAATTTGTCTCTGATGTTGCGAGTTGAAATCGTCCCTTTTTTGATGAAATCGTCCTCATTTTGCCGATTTCGCCCTCGGACGAAATCAGCGATATCGAGACGATTTTGATGAAATCGAGACGATTTCATCTCGATGACGTCGACTGCCCAAAAATGGCCATGATGCTCAAAAATCAATCAAAAATTAATCTAAAAATCATGAAATTATAAAAGTAAAGCATTCTAAACTAAGTTTAGACCCTTACCCGTAGCCCGCGTCGAACCTCTGTTGATCTATGTTCTGTCTCGACCATTTTGTCTGCAGAGCTCTAGAAACCAGAAAACTAAAAAATGAACAATAAAAATGAATTAGGGTTTTTCTCTATTTTTCTTAATTTTATTCAAAAAACAATTAACAAAATTTAAAAATTTTTGCTCTTTCGCTTTTTTTCCTCAAACGTTCGATTTGGGTAAAAACACGGAGGGGGCACCATAGTAAGCTGTCATACGATTCGACCAAGAATCGTCGCCTAAAAATGGGAATATTTTTTTCTTTCTCGTAGATCAAGAAGAACTTGTCTTTAACGCATTTTCTTTGGAAAATTCGCTAAAGAGGGGGCAAAATGTAGCACCCTAAAATTGGCGCAGTAAAACTTAAATAATTACAAATTACCATAGTAATAAATCAAATTCAAAATTTTAACCCCCAAAAATGCTGCCAAACTACCGTTTAACCTATTTCTTCCTTTTCCATGCCATTTTTAGAGTTTGTTTTGTCCTTTTGACGATATCGTCACCGATCAGACGATATCATCGCCGATCAGACGATATCGCCTCAGATCGGACAATTTTGTTTGGAGCAAAACGTCCAAACGATCTCGTCCCAAACTGACTTGTACATAGTTGGAATCTGTTCCAACGACGTCTCTAATCTGGGTAGAAGTGTGTCTGTGTCGTTAAAGACCCTCCCCATTGGAGATCTCCCAAATTGGGATGATCTCCAACCTCCTAACCTCCCTCCTAAGCCTATTTAATCCTAGGCCCTCCCCTTGGCATCCCCCTGGCTGAAATTTCTTGTAACTTGACTTTACACATACTAAAACATCCTGAATTTCCATCTGCATTTGTCCTATCCAAATTTTATTGCAGGAACCTTAGTATTTTTCAGCCGGAGCAAGCTCAGTTCGTCATGGACGATCCTGTTCAATTCGAGATGATTTCGTACCAATGCGAGATGATTTCGACTGCAGTCAACATTGAGGCAATCAGTGCCCAGAGTTTGCGTTTCTTCATCCTTTTATTTTATTTATTATTCTGCATTTAGTTAAATCTAAGTTTATTTCTTATTACTTTGCATTTTGGAGTTCACCCATGTAGCTTTAAATGCATAATTAAGTCACCAATTGTCATCAAATAATTGTAGTGCACTCGTATTTTGTTTATTATCATCATTTTAATGTTATTAATGTTATTCTACATCATTGGCCTCTGTTAGAATAGTTGCATTTTTTGCATTTTGTGTCTGCTTATCTGATTGCAGGTCTCTGACGAATTTGTCTGACGAATTCGTCAAATCTCAGATGATCTTGACTGATAGAAAACGATCCTGTCAAATCAGAGGCGATCACGACTGCTTCAAGAATCAGAATCTTCATCAGACATTCGGATCAAGTATGACTTTTTAATCTTGTTTACTTTCTCTATTTTCTATGCAAATTTGTTTTTCTGTATTCATTTAATCTGCATCTTCATATAGAGCAACTTAGATTCATTTGGCCAAACCTAGGACTTGAATGTTTAAGGATAAAACTGAACACATTAAACACATTCCCAACCTAGGTGTGGAAACTGCCACTAAACGTTTCCTGGTGAACCCCACCATCCGTCAAAAAATCACCTTAATACCCCTCCCCCGAGAGGGGACCTTCAAAGGGCCTCTCAGTCCAAGGTTCCATCCCATTCCCATCCCCCTTTCGGGTGCGGATCTTTTAGCCTGAAGGTAAGGATGCAAAAAATTTGGAGCGATACAGGTTCATTTTTATTCGATAATTATAGAAATGAGGGTTTGTATGCTTCTACCTTAGTAGCACCCGTACCTCCAGGTTGGTATGCCATCAATGTTGGTGGTAGTGAGGTCGAGTTTGTAACAGCGTTCCATGTAAAATTTGATAACTCACCTCTCAAAGAACTCAGGTTTGTAAAGCTATAAATTGGAAATAATACCATCAAAAATGATAAATTTTTCTTAAATATTTTCCATTTTTCCCCTGACCGTGGTTGACACCCATGGGCGACAAATTAGAATTTTTTAATCACAGTTCAGATATGTGACTAAGAAAATTTACAAAATTTAGCTGTCTGACAAGTGCAGCTAGCAACCTGCATTAAATGCTCCAAAATCTCACCATGAGGAGTTTCAAAATATCAAATTAAAAATATTCACCTCACCAAAATTTTCAAAAATATTAAAAATAACAAAAAAATTAGATAATTCACAAGTCAAATGTGCCTTGTATCCAATTATTTACCCTATACACTTGGCGGTTGCAGCGATTGGTGCTCCATGGAATTTGGAAAGATGAGTAAATTACCATAAATATATTTGGGATAAATTCATTATCATTGAATTGATATTCTTCATTTCAATCCCAAAGAAGGCCTTGGAGGCTGGACCGCCCCATGAGAACGAAGCAATCATGTCAATTCTTCTATAATATTTTTAGTAGATCATCGACCAATATGATTCAACACATGCCTAATTGGAATTTTTATCATTTTGATTCCCTAAGAAGTCCTTCATGGCTAGACCACTCTATGGGATAGAAATATAAATTTACTATTGACAGTTGTAATCATAACTGATTAGGCCTAGCCAAGTATTAAGTGCTAAACCTTAAATTGTTCAAGTCATTCATAGTGGTCAAGCGACTCGTCGCTTCATTTAATTGTCATTACCCTCATCAATTCATCATTTGAGGTGGTAGTCATAATATTATAATCATAATCAAAGTCAATAGAAGATCCCTTGATCTTGTCAAAATTGTGTTCATCTTACAAATCATTGCCAATGACTATCATAAGCTTACCCTTTGTTGGGGTAAAAATAAACTATGACAATTAAGCTAGTAGCTCTTCTCCTTTTGGATCTATATGGTGCAAACACCTATAGTAGCACTGAAGTTATCCGATCACTGCTGGATCTTGCCAAAGCTATGCAAATTTAAGACTTCCATCCAGTTGGAAGCAATGATTCTAGGATGCATGTCCTTTTGCAGGACCTTGAGCATCTAATGTTGATCAGATTAATGATCATCATCCAACCTAGAACATCATTTTAGGAGGTCTATTTTTGCTCAGTTTTGTTTGATCTCACAACGCATATTAAAAGAGGTAAATGTAGATACCTAAAACTTGTCATGTTGAGGCGACTACTCATATGGGATATGCTAGAAGACCATATGAAAGATCTTTGATAGATTCCAAGGTGAAGCAGTGGTTCTAACCACTCATTTAGGCATTTTAGACTAATCAGTGTTGGTCGTGGCTGACACCCGTGGTTAACAGAGCTGGTCATCAATTAGAGCTATGACTAGCCTTCAAAATTAGTTGGATCTCAGCCAACCCAAAATTAGTTACAATGGCCAATTGGTTGAAGATCCAAGCAGTTAGAGTGTAGAAAGTTCCTAAAGCTTCCCTCCAACTACCCCAACTGCCATTTCTTGATCTTGGCTTCTCCATGAAGATAATACAAGGCCTTCTCAAATGATATATAAACCCCCCTCCAAATTGGGGATAATGCTGGAAGAATATCGAGTTGAAAAGCAGCGAAGCCATATCAAATTGCATACTCACTTGTATCCACTGAGAGGAATACTTTTTCTACCTAATTGGAGATCACATGGCACTTGGAATCAAGAAGGCTATGGAGGGCTAGAACAAATCAAGAAAACCAATTGAGCCCATTCCATCACCAATATAAGCAATTCAACCACCAAATCTATCAGAGGAAATTATGGCGAACCTTGATCATCAATTCATCAAGGGAAATTAGATATCTAAGACCAGCATTTGAGGACAACTACTATTTTAGCTCAGCCATGGCTAATAGTTCTAGCTACACTGCAAACCCGCAATTAGGTTTAATTTTCTTTTTCCCTTGGTTTTAGTAGCAGTTTACCTTTTATTTGTAGTAGCTTATATGCATTTGATCTAGATTGGTTTCATTAGAGATAATTGTGCAATAGAAGTAGGAATTTAAGACTTGTTTCCTTTATTTCTTGTCATTTGGTAGATATATTAGTTGTGGCTATTTCTTATGTTTTCATGCTTCCAATTGTTTAAATAGGACATTAGATGGATTGATTTATGTTTCCTTTATATTTCTTGATGGCCAATTATCATATTTAGTGTAGATTGCCATGCCTTATGTATTTTATTGATTTTAAGCTTTCATGACATGTTATATGTAAGATTCCTCTAAAATCCTCATTAAGAGAGGCCTCCTTTGCTTTTAATTGTTTCTTGTTGTTTCTTGAATGCAGGGTTAACAAGGTCTTGCCATTCAAAGCAAAAAATACCTCTAATCATGGATAAGAAGACCACATTTGCCTTGGAGTAGTTCGTGTCAACCTAGAAAGCCTACGAATTACACCTACCCTTGCGTGGGGATTTTCTATGATTGTAATAATTGTATCACATTGGGTATCCCTAAGAGGGATGGATTTGTAATTGATTTTCAATGGAAATTTAATAAAAGAATCCATTCTTTGTGGTTATTTACAAATTCGTTCATTCTTGTATGCTTTATGTGATTTTTCAGTTATTATTAGCTTAGGTGTATGCATCCTAGATTGCTACACCTTAAAAATGTAAAAAAATATAGAATTCCAAAATTATAAAAATCTACATAAAACAGTCATTTTCAATTTTTTTTATAAAATAGAAATAACTTCAAAATGAGATCAAATTTGTTTTGTATGACAGATTGTATATCATTCTTCACATCTATGTAATTATTTTTGTCATTTTATTTTTTTTTTCAATTTTTATTTTAATCCTCAATTTAAAAAAAAAATCTACAAAATAAAAGTTAGAAAAATAAAAATATAAAATCTGAAATAAAATTGAATGCTGAAAACATAAACATGCAAAGCTTTATCAATTTGATGGGACGACCCCATCTTGCAAAATTGAAGATGTGAGAAACTCTTGCATGCAACCTAGTCTATTCAAACCTGCATTTGCACAATCGAAATAAACTAAGTGCTAGCTCCTAATAAAGAAAAATAAATTCCATATTTCAAACATTTCATGATGTGATCCCTAAAATGCGTCAAACATCATCTATAAATTCAAAATCTAAAAAGAGAAAGATAAAAAGGTAGAAGTATGCCCACGAATATTTTAGAGACCGCCCTTAGGGTACCTATTATCTCGATGTGTGTCAAGCAACCTAACACACATATTCATTGTCTGATCACTAACGTGAATTCCCTCGTATCCATCGATGGTATTAATTGACCTCTGCTACTATCTCTGAAATAGTATCGTTGTAGGTGTTTTAGGAATATTATCCTTTTACCCCTACCCAATATAGTCATTTAATCCATGCATTATGGCTTTCTCTGCATCTACACTACCGTGTTCACTACGTTACCAGCTCTAGGACCCGCACGATACTATTGCCAATTTATTCCTTTGATGCCACTGCATATATATCAAATATCTACTTTGATTATTCCACAAATAAATATTGACCTTCTTACCATCGTGTTATTTGATTATCTCTTGGATGCTTAAATTAAATTGCCACTGATGCATCCTTGACCTTGTCGTTGTGTATCTATGCTGTGATATTAGAACCAGTATATGATTCTTACGAGAAAATCATCCTTCAGCCATTGCTAGAAAACCATGCCTGATATCTTTGGTATGAACCCTTGTAACACTATATGGTAGCAAAATATGATTCACATGGCCTTACACATCCACTCAGTGTCATTCAACATGTCCTCCATTTTTAAATAAATCATCATTGATGATAACAGACCCATCATCAGGCATCACCTTAGTCTACCATATCGTTATCATTGTCCCTAAAATATTATCCATACAAATCGTGTATGAGCTCATATAGCTTAGCTAAAATTGATTAGAATCTCAAAATTCACTTCATTTAATATGGTTTATTATTGGTCATTGTTGTCCCTTTTGCATTGCATAATAAAGACCAAAAACTACGTGTAACCTCCATCACCATTAATACAACCGAGAGTTGACCTGTTGGTGAAAACCGATTTGGTGACTTTGATTACTATAACTGTGTAGCATTTCTCTTTGGCTAGACTATCCGATAAGTTTTTTTACCATTGGTCCCAATGTGTTATAGTTTTTTCTATCGCTAAGACCTCCATTAATTTTGAACTGGCTACAACACCTAAGATGATTTTTACACTCCATTGTTTAGTAAACTTGCTCATTGACTGTTTAAAAGACACTATATTGCTTGTCAACTCATTTTGATCTCAAGAATTGTTCACTATGCATATGTTTCTAGAAGTACCTGATGCATGATTTTGTTTGGGTGCTATACTGCCTGGTATATCAATAAAATGCCCTAAGGCTTGAATCCACATCCCAATATTTGTTCCCATCATGGATGTTGGCCAGATTGAACTTGGAACTTCTCCTATCCATGGTGCCATTCATATTTGTACCCATGCTCATCGCACCTAGCATAACATCGTTCGATCTTGTAGACCCCATATCTCCAATTTGGCAAGTTTGACATCATTTATCCCACTACAATTATCCACTATGAACGTACCTATATTCTGCCAGTGAGATTCACCATCAACCTCACAACAATAACATCTTCTTCACTAACTTATCATCGATGAAACCCTTGGACTTAGTCTTTGGTGCATTTAACACTTAATATGCAATTGGATATGAGACAATAGTACCCATTATCTCCACGTGATACGTGTGGTTGGACTACCACCACCCCTTACTATCTTTATTGGATGGGTTGAATCCCCATCTTGATGATGTCCATATAAGTCACCACATCAAAAAATGGGGTTTGTACCAAAGTCAAGCTTCATTACAGGATGTAGCATCCAAGTCATCGAAACCTACTTCTTCCTATGTTGTCACTATTACGGTGGTCCATCATGATCTCCTGCCATAGTCCACTCCATCATCGCACTAATGCTCCTCATCATCTTCGATCATCCATTCACTTTGTGTTGCTCTACTTGGCCACATCGACCTCTACATCTCTCCTCTATCACAAGTCTTCGATGCTACATCACAGACGAGTCCATGTCATAGGTATCCAACGTGTTGTACCATACTACACTATCCACCCATGGTCCATCGCATTCATGTTTTGGCCGCGAGATCCCCATATGCCATCGTGTCGTCTCCAACTAGCCACTACATGAATATGTTTGTAATTACCTACCATATAACCCAACAACATATTAAATGAAAATACATACTATAGTGGCCAACTTTGCTTCGTAAAGTTAAAATGTTAACAAATGAAACACAAGCTTTTGCTTTTATTTTATTTCTTTTTTATCTTTATTTTATTATATTTAATTTAATATGTATATGAAATATACATATTATTTTATTTATATATTATTATTATATATAAAGTATATAATAATAATAATATATATTATTTTATTTTTATTTATTTATTATTATTATTATTATTATTATTTTAATTTTATAAATTTTTATATATAAGAAAAGCATATACATATATAAATTTGTATTTTATTGAAACACACAAAAATAGAATTTAACACAAAAATCACAAACAGTAAACCTGCTAATGATAACATTGATGATAAAAATTATTGACATAAAAATGATGATAAAATCATCGACAAAATATTGTCGATAACTAATTGACGATAAAATTTTCGTCAAGAAATCGACGATAAAAATCATTAGCAACAAACTGACAATAAAAATTATTGACAATAAATTGACGATAAAAATATCATCGACAACAAATTGACAATAAAAATATCATCTACAATAAACTAGTGAAAACTGTAAACCCAAAACAAAGCAAAACACTAGACACTTAAAACAAAATGCAAACACCCAAATACCAAAACAAAAGGTGGGTGTCAAATTTTGGGGTGAGTTGTGTGACAGTCACAACAAATGGTGACTCTACCAGGAAATGCTTCTGAGCATTTCGGGTGAAGAATATAATATGAAATCAGAACACACAAGATCAGTAAAATGTAAATTATTTAGCAATGATCCGATAAGGTGGGGTAAACAAATTTGAATAAAAATAATTAATCCATATGCCTTTTCTTAGTGTGTGCAAAAGTGATTCATTCTTACATCTTTGAAAATCCTCCAGATTCCATCATCCCTTTCTACATTAGGCTATGAAGTATCACTCATAATGAAACGACTATAGATAGAGCCCCATTGCTAGTCAAGCATCTATAGCCCTGGTGGAGTTTATCTAACTCACCCTTGTGTTTGCTTAACGCTTTGCAAATCCTTTCCTTTTACCTGAGCTATGTTTAGATAGAGCCCTACTGTTGGTCAGATGTCCATAACCCTAATAGAGTTTATCGAGATCTTGTGATTGATTTGATCAAGCTTTCCAATGCTCATTTTTTTTATGTGTATATATATATTCAAATAAAAGCCTTGCAAAGCTTCAAGCATCACTGGGGTTAGGCAGCCTACAAGTGGAGCATGTTGGATTTTTGCCTAGGATTGCAAATCAAGATAACTTCATCCTTCATAATTCCAGAAATACCATTTAATATATGTTAGTTACATGTGGAGATCTAGCGAAACATTTCATTGTTCTACTCCATCATTTTAGTCCCAAAATCTATCCATGATCACAAAATAATTCATCCCCCTTTTCTCAGGTTCACCTACTTTCAGATTAGACATTCCAACTTACTAAGAAAAGAAACACAAAAATGGATGAGAGACCATAAATTAGTGACCATGAAACATCACCTCAAAAAAAGAGATCAACCCAAAACACAAAACTCTCAAAAAACATAAACCAAAACTAACTTAAAGCAAACTAACAAGAATGCAAAACAAAATACAAAAACCGAAAGTAAAAAACCAAAGCTATATACAAATGTATAATATGGTACAAGGTGGTGTAAAGCTTAAAATATCACTTCCTTGGATCCCAAACATGACTAGCACATTTCAAAATACATATAACATGATAAGAAAGCCAAATTTTACAAGAATCCAATAAAAACAAGATTATACCAAACCATGCAAAAATATTCATCTTGCCTCTCTCACCCCACCAATTTGGTCTAGTTCTATCAATGTTCCCATAGGCGAGCTTCAACTCGTTAAATTGATAAGACAATATTTGATTCTCAATTACTTCTTGTCTATTCTTTAAGATGTCAAATTCATAACTCAATTTATGATTTAGAATTAGGCTATCATTATCCAAAATAAATTTTTGCAAACAAGATATTATTTCTAATTTTTTTAAAGCCAATTCATTTTCCATGTTCATAGGACAATCAAATTTATGCAACAATTTGCAAGCATATAGGATATCTACCAAATGAGAATCATTATAAGTTTTTATCCTAGCTTCTATTATCAATTGTTGATGAGTTTGATTCAGAAATTCAAGTGCATCAATTTCTATTTTATTCAAAAAAGCATTCTTATTAGAGGTGTGAGTAGAAATAAACTCAAGTTATTCATTCACCTCCAATGGCATTTCATTGTAAATAGCATTTAAATCCAATGAGTGTTTATAAAAATCTTCACCTGAAGCTTGGATTCTTGGACACAAAAGGTTAGATTATACCTTTTGTACATTTTTATTTACCAAAACTTGGTGAGTCATTGTGATTTATTTATCTACCTCATGGTATTTATCTTCTTCATTGATTAACTATTCATAAAATGTACCAACATTAGGCACCCAATCAAAAGTATGCCCATCCTTTTCAAACATTACATCTTGTTGGTCAAGGTGCATGTCAAATAACACATCACCATGATCAATCACTTGAGTTGCTTCAAATAGATCAACCTCTTTGTCATTTGGTTCCAATTCCTTATTAACCATCCATGATATCTCTTCATTTGAATCCTAAAAATAATCCTATGAATTTGTATCCACATATTTAGAATACCAAAATGAAAGAGAAGGTTTTACCTCTTCCTCATACAAAACAGATGAGTCATAAGAATTTTTTTACCATTTACTCCCTTTCTATTTCAATAAGATCTTCAATAAATTCATATTCATCATGATCTAATTTATGCAGTTTCTTTACTCTTGCAAGTGCAATATCCTCATGCAAAATGGTGATTTTAGCATCCTACATGTTAATATAAATCTCATATATGGGGGTGTGCAAAGTAGATGATTCTTCATATCTTCCCCAACCATTGTAAAAAATGTCATCCAACTTCGTGGGACGAAACTCTATTGTATCATTGACATGATCTTTTGATTCATCTATAAATTCATTTTATTCTTTATCCTCTATAGTACAATCATTATCATTTTCCAACACTTGATGAGATTTCAATCCTTCTTCCAAAACACTCTCAAATTGTACAAGACTTGTAATATCATCATGCAAGAAAGCAATTGTATTATCCTGCATATCAATTGACACAAAAGTTTCATTAGAAGGTTTTGAGTGAGTGTATTCTTCCCACTTATTCCAAGAATTATAATAATCATCTTCCAAAATCAAGTGGTGACACTCAACTACTTCTTCAACATCTTCCAATTCATCAATTTTTTTCTCATCAAATTCACCTTCACCTTCCTTAGGTGGTTCAATGATTTTTGAAAGTGGGCTACTCTTTGTATTCAAGTTTGCAAGACTATAACAATCCACATTTGTAACCCATAATTCAATTTCATCATATTTTGGAAGGTGTGAGTCTTCTTGACCATTAGTTTCCATAATCTCATCCAAAGTATCTTCCAAGAACCAGTGGTGAAATTCTATTATGTCTTCAAATTCATTTGTTGATTCTCTTTCAATTTCATTTTCAACCACTTTATTCGGTTCCATGGAAGGTTATGTCCTATCACATATCTCAAAACTAATTAGATTTAGGACACATCCATTATCTGAATACTCATTCATTTCAAGAAATGAACCCATTTCTACACAATCCTCATCGGTGAATGTTGGCTTGGCAACTTGCACCTCCTCTTGGATGATATCTAAGGTAGTCATAAAATTTGGACATTCAAATTTATCCCCTTGATCATTCACCTTAGGAATAATTGGAGTGGAGGGTACTATATTAGATGGTTGGTGTAGGTTGGCATCAATAACTCTAGAAGAACAATCTCTCATGGGAACCCATTGTGCCTCCACTTGCCGTTGTTCTACCACCTCACATATTGTAGCTAAAGATGGGTCATCAAGATTTTCGCTCAAAAATGTAGCAAGTATAGGAGGTATGGCTCACATGTATACTTGAATAGCTTCCTCTTCTATTATTTTGTGATATTCCCACACTTGAGTGTACAAACCATAGAACCTATCATTAAATTGACTCATGGATTCATTAGGTTCTTTGCAGATTGAGTCAAACTAATTTTTTAGGTCAAATTATTTTTCAAAATGGTCAATAAATGTTGCTTCTAGTTGAACCCAAGAAACCTTAACCTCAAAAGGTAATTGGCCATACCAACCCATTTTTTATCATCCAATATGTAAGGGAATAACCTACAAGCAACATCCTCATGGAAAATTTACCATTGAATTAACATGCTCTTGTAGATATTCAAATTTCATATGTATCCCAATAGCACATTCTACCCAGAATGTGGTGGACCCTCTAATTTAAATTTAGGAATTTGATGGGGTATTCCAGGAATATGTAAGCACTCATAATATTTACCTAAGAGAGATACCATATCTCCTCTAAAAGATACCACTTTTGCTCTTTTTTCATCAAGTGTCGTCATTAGTGAAACTCAAAAAATAACTTCAAAACCATTTTTGTTAGTCAAATAAAAACATCTTGCAAAGAAACATGAAATGACTAATAAATATCAAATATTTAACATATGAATCATTATATTAGCATCATCCCACAAATATGCATAAATTAAACTATGTCATTTAAGAACATTCTCAAATTTACAAAAAGGTTAGCATCAATGCATCATCAAATGTGGAGAATGTTAGAATCAATGAAAGTAACCATATGGAAACAAAAGCTCGTTAATCAAGACCAATGTTTATGAATAAAATTTTCAAGTAACATGAACAACTTAGAATCTATATAGCAATAAAATAAATTAATTCCTATCTCCTAGATCCCAAAGTATTGAGTGCTAAAATATTGCCAAAGATGCTAGTTTAACGAACTTGAAATATTTAGCAATTCAAAACTCTCAAAGTTACACCAAATCATATTATTCATTGCATGAAAAATTCAAAAGCATTTGAAACAAAAATGAATAATTTAGCATAAATAAAATAACACCAATTCATGCCCTCCTTCTAGCACTAAAATGTTGAGTGGTAATTTTAGCCAATTGTAAAATCACACTCTCCCTTAGGATCTTGACTACAAAAACCTCTCTTGCAGAGAATTTAAAACAAAATAACTTCTCCAAGGTTTCTGCTATATTAGCATTTGCACGTGTGTATTAGTAATCTCAATAAAGATATATCAATTAAATTTTAGGAATACCTTAGTGATTGCAAGTAACTGTTAACAAGGGGCATGTGTTGGTATATTTCATTATGCCATACTTATGATTGTTCATAAAACTTAAAGAAAAGTAAATGTGAATTGGCCCTCATATGACCACGATGTAAGCCTTAGTTTCTTTTATTTTGAACGTTCTTAGGTATATTTTAGCTTCTTTTGATTAAGCAAATTTTAAACAAAATTTTATCTTGCATTAAACCCTACTTAAAACATGAATATGAAGATTAAAATTTATCTATGAATGTGAATCAAAAATAATGAAAAGATCCATTAAATGTAGCTTCTATCATGTAGATAAAGATAGCCTTTGATATAATTAATAAATTATCCCTCTTTGATGAAAATAATTTTTATAAAGAGACACTGATTTATTGCTTTAAAATAATGGCCTCAAAACATCATTATGAATTATCTCTCTTTAATGAAATCAATTTTCATAAAGAAGAAATAATTTAATTTTTTAAAACAGTAATCTTTGATGTAATGTATAAATTACCTCTCTTTAATGAAATCAGAATTTTCATAAAGAGAGGTGCATTTATTTCTAAAAAATGATAGCTTATCGATGCCATAAAATTAATCCCCCTTTTGTAAAATTTGAATTTTCATAATGGAAAGCTCATTTATGCTTGCCAATGAAGATATATTATCAAAAAATCTGATTTAAATTCAAAATGTAAAAAAATATAGAAATCCGAAATTATAAAAATCTGCATAAAACAGTCATTTTCAATTTTTTTATAAAATAGAAATGACTTCAAAATGAGATCAAATTTGTTTTGTATGACAGATTGTATATCATTCTTCACATCTATGTAATTATTTTTGTCATTTTATTTTTTTCAATTTTTATTTTAATCCTCAAAGTTTAAAACAATTCTACAAAATAAAAGTTAGAAAAATAAAAAAATTAAATCTGAAATAAACTTGAATGCTGAAAATGTAAACATGTAAATATTTATCAGTTTGATGGCACCTTGTCCTGCAAAATCGAAGATATGAGAAACTCTTGCATGCAACCTAGTCTATTCAAACCTGCATTTGCACAATCAAAATAAACTAAGTGCTAGCTCCTAGGACACAAAAATAAATTCCATATTTCAAACATTCCATGATGTGACCACTAAAATGCATCAAACATCATTTATAAATTCAAAATCTGAAAATGGAAAGATAAAAAGTTAAATTCAAGAATGCAAAACATTTTCTCCTCCTATAATCCAAATTTCTAAAAACGTTTGTTGTATTAAAATAATGTTTCCATTTTTACATTGATATCTCGGTAGCATTTCTAGTCTTTGCAAAAAAAACCAATCTCTATCTCCTTTTTTGAGACGTATTTGAAATTTCCCTAAAACTCTTTGTTTCCTTTATCTGTTGGATTTTCTTCTCCTCTTTTCATTTCATCTTTCAACTTCCTTGGATAGAGTTATCCGAACGTTCAGTCTCTTAGTAACTACCATGATCAATTATTTCAATTTATTTTAAAGATTCACAGCTGGCACTTTTATATATAGTTTCTTTCATATTTTTTCTTGGCTTGGCACGTGCATATTGTGACATTCACCATTTTATACTAGCCTTCGTCCATCATTCACCCCAAATTTAATAACCTCCATATACCTTTACTTCTTCAATAAGGTATTATTTCTAACTGACTATGATTGGTAACTCCCTATAGTATTTGCATGCTTTAATGAATATCCAATACCAAGCCACATGTACAAATCTATTGTTTATTCATTATTTTCTAAGGTGACCATTTTCCCAATGATGGTCATGGTTGTGGCATGAATTAAAACAAGTATAGAGACCCCTGATATCCTACGGTCTATGCTACATATAGATCCTATGTCATTGCCATGTGGATCCCACCTTCTATCCATATCAACCAATGGTAGAATGATGCCCAAAAATATTCTAGAGACCACCCCTAGGGTACCCATTATCTTGATGTGCATTAAGCAACCTAACACACATCTTCACTGCCTGATCATCGACGTGAATTCCATCGTATCCATCGATGGTATTACTTGACCTCCACTACTATATCCAAAATAGTGTCATCATAGGCATTTTAGAAATATTATACTTTCGTTCCTACCCATTATAATAATTTACTCCATGCATGATGGATTTATCTGTGTCCACTTTATCTTGTTCACTACATTGCCAGCTCTAGGACCCATACGATACTACTGCCAATTTATTCCTCTGATGCCACTATATACCTCCTTACCACCGTGTTATCCAGTGACCTCTTGGATGCTTAACTTAAACTGCCATTGATGCATCCTTGACATTACCACTGTGTATCCATGTTGTGACATTAGAACCAATATATGATTCTTACAAGCAAATCATCCTTCAGGAATTGCTATAAAACCATACCTGATATCTTTGGTCTAAAACCTTATAACACTATCTGCTACAAACACATGATTTACATGGCCTTACGCATCCACTAAGTGTCATTCAATATGTCCTCCATATTTAAATAAATCATCATCGATGATATAAGACCCATCACCAGGCATCACCTTAGTCTACAATGTCATCGTCATCGTCCCTAGAAGCTCATCCATATGGATCATGCAAGAGATCATATAGCTTAACTAAAATCATTTGAAATCTTAGACTTCATTTCATTTGAGACGGTTTATTATTGGTCATCGTTGTCCCTTCTGCATGGCATAATAAAGACCAGGAACTGCGTGTAACCTCCATCACTAGTAATGCAATTGAGAGTTGATCCACTAGTGACAACTGATTTGGTGACTTCGACTACTATAACTATGCAGTATTTTGCTTTGGCCAAAATATTCAACAAGTTTTTTATCATTGGTCTTGGTGTGTTATAGCTCTTACTATCACTAAGACCTCCATGAATTTTGAACTGGCTGTAATGCCTAAGATAATTCTGACACTCCACTATTCGATAAACCTGCTCGTTCACTATTCAAAAGACCACTCCATATTGCTTGTAAACTCATTTTGATCTTGGGAATTGTTCATTGTGTGTCTGTTGCTGGAAGTACCCAACATGTGATGTTTTTTGGGTGCTACACTACCTGATATATCAATAAAATACCCTAAGTCTCGAATCTACCTCCCAATATTTGTCCCCATCATGGATGTTGGCCAGATAAAACTTAGAACTTCTCCTAGCCATGGTGCCATTCATAGTTGTACCCATGCTCATTGCACCCAGCATCACATTGTTCTATATTATAGAACCCATATCTCCAATTTGGCAAGTTTGACATCGTTTATCCTACTGCAATCATCCATAGTGAACGTACCTGGATTTTTCTAGTGAGATTCACCATCAACCTCACCACAATGATGTCTTCTTCAATAACTTATCACTGATGAAACCCTTGGACTTAGTATTTGGTGCATTTAACACTAAATATATAGTCAGATATGAGACAATAGTCCCCATGATATCCACGTCATGCATGTGGTTGGATTACTGCTGCCCCTTACTATCTTTGTTGAATGGGTTGAATCCCCACCCTATCGATATCCATATGAGTCACCATGTTGGACAATGGGGTTTGTACCAAAGTTAAGCTCCACCATAGGACGTAGCATCCAAGTCATCAAAACCTACTTCTTCATCACTGTTATGGTGGTCCACAGTGGTCTTCGATCGCAGTCCACTCCATCATCGCACTAATGCTCCTCATCACCTCCTGTCATCCATTCACCTGATGTTGCTCTATCTGGCCACATCGACCTCTATATCTGTCATCCATCACAAGTATATGGTACTACATCATTGGTGAGTCCATGTCATAGGTATCCGATGTGTCGTACCACACTACACTATCTGCCCATGGTCCATCACATCAATGTTTCGACCGTGAGATCCCCATATGCCACTATGTCATCTCCAGCTGATCGTTGCACCAATATATCTATCATTACCTGCCATATAACACAAAAACATATTAAATGAACATACATACTATAGTGGCCAACTTTGTTTCATAAATTTAAAACCTTTACAAATGGAACACAAGCTTTTGCTTTTATTTCATTTTTATTTTTTATCTTTATTTTATTATATTTACTTTAATATGTATATGAAATATACATATTATTTTATTTATTATTTATTAATATATATTATTATATATAAAGTATATAATAATAATATATATTATTTTATTTTTATTTATTTATTATTATTATTATTATTATTTTATAAATTTTTATATATAGGAAAAACAAATACATATATAAATTTGTATTTTATTGAAACACGCAAAAATAGAAGAAAACATAAAAATCACAAATAGTAAACCTGCTAACAATAATATTGATGATAAAAATTGTCAACATAAAAATGACAATAAAATCATCGACAAGAAATTGACGATAAAAATATCGTCGACAACAAATTGATGATAAAATCATCGTCATGAAATCGATGATAAAAATCGTCGACAACAAAATGATGATAAAAATTTTTGACAACAAATTGATGATAAAAATATCATCCACAATAAATTGATGATAAAAATATCGTCGACAACAGACTATCAAAAATTGCAAACCCAAAACAAAGCAAAGCACTAGACACTTAAAACAAAATGCAAACACCCAAATACCAAAAAAAAGGGAGGTCCTCAATTTTGGGGTGAGTTGTGTAATAGTCACAACAAATGGTGACTCTGCTGGGAAATGCTCTTGAGCATTTCGGTTGAAGAACCCAATCTAAAATGAGAACACACAAGATGAACAAAATGCAAATTATTTAGCAATGATCCGATAAGGTGGGGGTAAATAACTTTGAATAAAAATAATTAATCCATCTGCCTTTGCTCAGTGTGTGCAAAAGTGATTCATTCTTGCATCTCTAAAAATCCTCCAGATTCCATCATCCCTTTCTACATTAGGCTATGAAGTATCGCTCATAACAAAATAGCTATAGATAGAGCCCCATTGCTAGTCAAGCTTCTATAGCCTCGGTGGAGTTTATATAACTCACCCTTGTGTTTGATTAATGCTTTTCAAAGTCTTTCCTTTTATCGGAGCTATGTTTAGATAGAGCCCTACTTTCAGTTAGGCATCCATATCCCCAGTAGAGTTTATCTAGATCTTGTGACTGATTTGATAAAGCTTTCCAAGGTTCATTTTTTTAATGTATATATATATTTTATTTTTTTCAAAGAAAACCTTTGCAAAGCTTCAAGCATTACTAGCATTAGGTAGCCTAAAAGTGGAGCAAAATAAACTAAGTGCTAGCTCCTAGGACACAAAAATAAATTCCTTATTTCAAATATTTCATGATGTGACCCCTAAAATGGATCAAACATCACCTATAAATTCAAAATCTGAAAAGGGAAAGATAAAAAGTTAAATTCAAGAATGCAAAACATTTTCTCCTCCTATAATCCAAATTTCTAAAAACTTTGTTGTATTAAAATGATGTTTCCATTTTTACATTGATATCTCGGTAGCATTTCTAGTCTTTGCAAAAAAAACCAATCTCTATCTCCTCTTTTGACGACGTATTTGAAATTTCCCTAAAACTCTTTGTTTCCTTTATCCGTTGGATTTTATTCTCCTCTTTTCATTTCATTTTTCAAACTCCTTGGATAGAGTTATCCGAACTTTCAGTCTCTTAGTAACTACCATGATCAATTATTTCAATTTATTTTAAATATTCATAGCTGGCACTTTTGTATACAGTTTCTTTCATATTTTTTCTTGGCTTGGCACGTGCATATTGCGACATTCACCATTTTATACTAGCCTTCGTCCATCGTTCGCCCCAAATTTAATAACCTCCATATACCTTTACTTCTTCAATAAGGTATTATATCTAACTGAAAATTATTGGTAACTCCCTATAATATTTGTATGCTTTAATAAATATCCAATACCAAGCCACATGTACAATTTTTTGTTTATTCATTATTTTCTAAGGTGACCATTTTCCCAATGATGGTCACGGTTGCGGCATGAATTAAAACAAGTATAGAGACCCCTGATATCCTACGATATATGCTGCATATAGATCCCATGTCATTGCCATGTAGATCCCTCCTTCTATCCATATCAACCGATGGTAGAATGATGCCCACAAATATTCTAGAGACCACCCCTAGGGTACCCATTATCTCGATGTGCATTAAGCAACCTAACACACATCTTCACTGCCTGATCATCGACGTGAATTCCCTCGTATCCATCGATGGTATTAATTGAAATCCACTACTATATCCAAAATAGTGTCATCATAGGCATTTTAGAAATATTATCCTTTCGTTCCTACCCATTCTAATAATTTACTCCATGTGTGATGGCTTTCTCTATGTCCACTCTATCGTGTTCACTACATTATCAGATATGGGACCCATACGATACTACTGCCAATTTATTCCTCTGATGCCACTACATACCTCCTTACCATTGTGTTATCCAATGAACTCTTGGATTCTTAACTTAAACTACCACTGATGCATCCTTGACCTTACCACTGTGTATCCATGTTGTGACATTAGAACCAATATATGATTCTTACGAGCAAATCATCCTTCAGGAATTGCTATAAAACCATACCTTATATATTTGGTCTAAAACCTTATAACACTATCCGTTAGAAACACATCATTTACATGGCCTTACGCATCCACTAAGTGTCATTCAATATGTCCTCCATATTTAAATAAATCATCATCGATGATATAAGACCCATCACCAGGCATCACCTTAGTCTACCATGTCATCATCATTGTCCCTAGAAGCTCATCCATATGGATCATGCAAGAGATCATATAGCTTAGATAAAATCATTTGGAATCTTAGACTTCATTTCATTTGAGACGGTTTATTATTGGTCATCGCTGTCCCTTCTACACTGCATAATAAAGACCAGGAACTGCGTGTAACCTCCATCACTAGAAATGCAATCAAGAGTTGATCCACTATTGACAACTGATTTGGTGACTTCAAATACTATAACTATGCAACATTTCACTTTGGCCAAAATATTCAACAAGTTTTTTATCGTCGGTCTTGGTGTGTTATAGTTCTTACTATCACTAAGACCTCCATGAATTTTGAACTAGCTGTAATGCCTAAGATAATTCTGACACTCCACTATTCGATAAACCTGCTCGTTCACTGTTCAATAGACCACTCCATATTGCTTATAAAATAATTTTGATCTCGAGAATTGTTCATTGTGTGTCTGTTGCTGGAAGTACCCAACATGTGATGTTTTTTGGGTGCTACACTACCTGATATATCAATAAAATACCCTAAGTCTCGAATCTACTTCCCAATATTTGTCCCCATCATGGATGCTGGCTAGATAAAACTTGGAACTTCTCCCAGCCATGGTGCCATTCATAGTTTTACCCATGCTCATTGCACCCAGCATCACATTGTTTTATATTATAGAACCCATATCTCCAATTTGGCAAGTTTGACATCGTTTATCCTACTGCAATCATCCATAGTGAACGTACCTAGATTCTTCTAGTGAGATTCACCATCAACCTCACCATGATGATGTCTTCTTCAATAACTTATCACTAATGAAACCCTTGGACTTAGTATTTGGTGCATTTAACACTAAATATATAGTTAGATATGAGACAATAGTCCCCATGATATCCGCGTCATGCATGTGGTTGGATTACTACTGCCCCTTACTATCTTTGTTGAATGGGTTGAATCCCCACCCTATCGATATCCATATGAGTCACCATGTTGGACAATGGGGTTTGTACCAAAGTCAAGCTCCACCATAGGATGTAGCATCCAAGTCATCAAAACCTACTTCTTCATCACTGTTATGGTGGTCCACAGTGGTCTTCGATCGTAGTCCACTCCATCATCGCACTAATGCTCCTCATCACCTCCCATCATCCATTCATCCGATGTTGCTCTATCTGGCCACATCGACCTCTATATATCTCATCCATCACAAGTATATGGTACTACATCATCAGTGAGTCCATGTCGTAGGTATCCGATGTGTCGTACCACACTGCACTATCTGCCCATGGTCCATCACATCAATGTTTCGGTCGTGAGATCCCCATATGCCACTATGTCATCTCCAACTGACCGTTGCACAAATATATCTGTCATTACCTGCAATATAACACAACAACATATTAAATGAACATACATACTATAGTGGCCAGCTTTGTTTCATAAATTTAAAACGTTTACAAATGGAACACAAGCTTTTGCTTTTATTTCATTTTTATTTTTTATCTTTATTTTATTATATTTACTTTAATATGTATATGAAATATACATATTATTTTATTTATTTTTTATTAATATATATTATTATATATAAAGTATATAGTAATAATATACTATTTTATTTATATTTATTATTATTATTATTATTTTATAAATTTTTATATATAAGAAAAACAAATACATATATAAATTTGTATTTTATTGAAACACGCAAAAATAGAAGAAAACATAAAAATCACAAATAGTAAACCTGCTAACAATAATATTGATGATAAAAATTGTCAACATAAAAATGACGATAAAATCATCGACAAGAAATTGACGATAAAAATATCGTCGATAACAAATTGATGATAAAATCGTCATGAAATCGATGATAAAAATCATCGACAACAAACTGATGATAAAAATTTTCGACAACAAATTGATGATAAAAATATCATCGACAATAAATTGATGATAAAAATATCATCGACAACAAACTAGAAAAAATTGCAAACCCAAAACAAAGCAAAGCATTAGACACTTAAAACAAAATGCAAACACCCAAATACCAAAAAAAGGTGGGTCCTCAATTTTGGGGTGAGTTGTGTAATAGTCACAACAAATGGTGACTCTGCTGGGAAATGCTCTTGAGCATTTCGCGTGAAGAACCCAATCTAAAATGAGAACACACAAGATCAAAAAAATGTAAATTATTTAGCAATGATCCGATAAGGTGGGGGTAAATAGCTTTGAATAAAAATAATTAATCCATCTACCTTTGCTCAGTGTGTGCAAAAGTGATTCATTCTTGCATCTCTAAAAATCCTCCAGATTCCATCATCCCTTTCTGCATTAGGCTATGAAGTATCGCTCATAACAAAATAGCTATAGATAAAGCCCCATTGCCAGTCAAGCTTCTATATCCTCGGTGGAGTTTATATAACTCACCCTTGTGTTTGATTAATGCTTTTCAAAGTCTTTCCTTTTACCTGAGCTATGTTTAGATAGAGCTCTACTTTCAGTTAGGCATCCATATCCCCAGTAGAGTTTATCTAGATCTTGTGACTGATTTGATAAAGCTTTCCAAGGTTCATTTTTTTTAATGTATATATCTATATTTTTTTTTCAAAGAAAAAATTTGCAAAGCTTCAAGCATTACTAGCATTAGGTAGCCTACAAGTGGAGCGTGTTGGATTTTTACCTAGGATTACAAATCAAGATAACTTCATCCTTCATTTTTCTAGAAATACCACTTAATATATGTGAGTTACATGTGGAGATCTAGTGAAACATTTCATTGTTCTACTCTCCACCATTTTAGTCCTAAACTCTACGTATGATCACAAAATAATTCATCCCCATTTTCTCAAGTTCACCTACTTTCAGATTAGACATTCCAACCTACTAAGAAAAGAAACACAAAAATGGACCAGATACCATAGATTAGTGACCATGAAGCATCACCTAAAAACAAAGGAATAACCCGAAATACAAAAATCTCAAAAAAAACAAACCAAAACTAACTTAAAGCAAACTAACAAGGGCACAAAACAAAATACAAAAACCAAAAGTAAAAAACCAAAGCTATATACAAATGTACAATATGGTACAAGGTGGTGCAAAGCTTGAACTATCACTTCCCTAGATTCCAAACATGACTAGCATGTTTCAAAATATATATAACATGATAAGCAAGCCAAATTTTATAGGAATCCAACAAAAAAAAGATTAGACCAAACCATGCAACAATATTCATCTTGCCTCTCTCACCCCACCAATTTGGTCTAGTTCTATCAATGTTCCCATAGGTGAACTTCAACTCGTTAAATTGATTAGACAATATTTGATTTTCAATTACTTCTTGTCTATTCTTTAAGATGTCAAATTCACAACTTAATTTATGATTTAGAATTAGGCTATCCTTATCCAAAATGAAGTTTTGCAAACAAGAGCCTATTTCTAAATTTTTTAAAGCCAATTCATTTTCCATGTTCATAGGACAATCAAATTTATGCAATACTTTACAAGCATCTAGGATATCTACCAAATGAGAATTGCTATAAGTTTTTATCCTATATTCTATTATTAGTTGTTGATGAGTTTTATTCAACAATTCAAATGCATAAATTTCTATTTTATTCAACAAAACATTCTTATTAGAGGTGTGAGTAGAAATCAACTCAAGTTCTTCATTCACCTCCAATGACATTTCATCATAAATATCATTTAAATCCAATGAGTGATTATACAAATATTCACCTGAATCTTGGATGATTGGAAAATTTTCATTTACCAAAACTTGGTGAGTCATTGTGATTTCTTTATCTACCTCATGGTATTTATCTTCTAAATTGATTACCTATTCATCAAACATACCAAAATTAGGAACCCAATACAAAGTATGCCCATCCTTTTCAAACATTACATCTTGTTGGTCAAGGTGCATGTCAAATAATACATCACCATGATCAATCACTTGAGTTGCTTCAAATAGATCAACATTTTTGTCATTTGGCTCTAATTCCTTATTAACCATCCATTATATCTCTTCATTTGAATCCTCAAAACAATCCTACGAATTTGTATCCACATATTCAAAATCCCAAAATGAAAGAGAAGGTTTTAACTCTTCCTCATCCAAAAAATATGAGTCATAAGAAACATTTACCATTTCTTCCCTTTCTATTTCAATAAGATCTTCAATAAATTCATATTCATCATGATATAATTTAGGCACTTTATCTACTCTTGTAAATGCAATATCCTCATGCAAAATGGTGATTTTAGCATCCAACATGTCAGTAAAAATCTCATCAATGGGGTGTGCAAAGTAGATGATTCTTCATATCTTCCCCAACCATTGTAAAAATTGTCATCCAACTTCGTGGGATGAAACTCTATTGTATCATTGACATTATATTTTGATTCATCTATCAATTCATTTTCTTATTTATCCTCGGTAGTAGAATAATTATTATTTTCCAACACTTGAAGAGATTTCAATCCTTCCAAAATAATCTCTAATTGTACAAGACTTGTAATATCCTCATGTGAGAAAGCAATTGTATTATCCTGCATATCAATTGACACAAAAGTTTCATTAGAAGGTTTGGAGTGAGTGTATTCTTCCCACTTCTTCCAAGAATCATAATAATAATCTTCCAAAATCAAGTGGTGATGCTCAACTACTTCTTCAAAATATTCCAATTCATCAATGTTTTTCTCATCAAATTCACCTTCACCTTCCTTAGGTGGTTCAATGATTTCCAAAAGTGGGCTACTATTTGTATTCAAGTTTGTAAGACTATCACAATCCAAATTTGTAACCCATGATTCAGTTTCATCATAATTTGGAAGGTTTGAGTCTTCTTAACCATTAGTTTCAACAATCTCATCCAAAGTATCTTCCGATAACCAGTGGTGAAATTTTATTATAACTTAAAATTCATTTGTTGATTCTCTTTCAATTTAATTTTCAACCACTTTATTCGATTCCATGGATGGTTCTATCCTATCACATATCTAAAAACTAATTAGATTTAGGACACATCCATTATTTGAATACTCATGCATTTCTAGAAATGAACCCATATCTACACAATCCTCATTATTGAATGTTGGCTTGGCAACTTGCACCTCCTCTTGGACGATATCTAAGGTAGTTATAAAATTTGGATATTCAAATTTATCCCCTTGATCATGCACCTTAGGCATAATTGGAGTGGAGGGTGCTATATTAGATGGTTGATGTAGGTTAGCATCAATAAATATAGAAGAACAATCTCTCATGCGAACATGTTTTGCATCCACTTGCCATTGTTCTACCACCTCACATATTGTAGCTAAAGATGGGTCATCAAGATTTTCCCTCAACAATGTAGCAAGTACAAGAGGTATGGCTCCCATGTATACTTGAATAGCTTCCTCTTCTATTATGTCATGATATTCCCACACTTGAGTGTACAACTCATAGAACCTATCATTAAATTGACTCATGGATTCATTAGGTTCTTTGCAGATAGAGTCAAACTAATTTTTTAGGTCAACTTGTTTTCCAAAATGGTCAAGAAATGTTGCTTCTAGTTGAGCCCAAGAAACCTTAACCTCAAAAGGTAATTGGCCATACCAACCCATTGCTTTATCATCCAATATGTAATAGAATAACCTACAAGCAACATCCTCATGGAAAATTTACCATTGAATTAACATGCTCTTGTAGATATTCAAATTTCGTATGTATCCCAATGCCACATTCTACCTAAACTACGGTGGATACTCCAATATACATTTAGGAATTTTATGGGGTATTCTAGGCATATGTCAGCACTCATAATATTGACCTAAGATATATACCATTTCTCTCTAAAAGATACCATTTTTGCTCTTTTTTCATCAAGTGTCGCCATTAGTGAAACTCAAAAAATAACTTCAGAACCAATTTTGTTAGTCAAATAAAAATATATTCCAAGGAAGCATGAAATGAATAAAAAATATCAAATATTTAACTTATGAATAATCATATTAGCATCATACCACATATATGCATCAATTAAACCATGTCATTGAAGAACATTCTCAAATTTACAAAAAGGTTAGCATCAATTCATCATAAAATGTGAAGAATATGAGAATCAATGAAAGTAATCATATGGAAATAAAAGCTCGTTAATCAAGACCAATGTTTATGAATAAATATTTCAAGTAACATCAACAACTTAGCATCTATATAGCAATAAAATAAAGAAATTCAGGCTCTCCTAGCTCCCAAAGTGTTGAGTGCTAAAATATTGCCAAATATGCTAGTCAAATGAACTTGAAATATTTAGCAATTCAAAACTCTCAAAGTTACACCAAATCACATTATTCATTGCATGAAAAATTCAAAAGCATTTGAAACAACAATGAACAATTTAGCATAAATAAAATAACACCAATTCATGCCCTCCTTCTAGCGCCAAAATGTTGAGTGGTAATTTTATCCAATTGTAAAATCACACTCTCCCTTAGGATCCCGATTACAAAAACCTCTCTTGCAAATAAGTTAAAACAAAATAACTTCTCCAAGGTCTTTGCTATATTAGCATTTGCACATGTGTATTAGTAATCTCAATAAATATATATCAATTAAATGCTAGGAATACCTTAGTGATTGCAAGTAACTGTTAACAAGGGGCATGTGTTGGTATATTTCATTATGCCATACTTATGATTGTTCATAAAACTTAAAGAAAAGTAAATGTGAATTGGCCCTCATATGACCACGATGTAAGCCTTAGTTCCTTTTATCTTGAATGTTCTTAGGTAGATTTTATCTTCTTTTGATTAAGTAGATTTTAAACAAGTTTTTATCTTGCATTAAACCCTACTTTAAACATGAATATGAAGATTAAAATATATCTATGAATGTGAATAAGAAATAATGAAAATATATATTAAATGTAGTTTCTATCATGAAGATAAATATAGCCTTTGATATATTTAATAAATTATCCCTCTTTGATGAAATTAATTTTCATAAAGAGACACTGATTTATTGCTTTAAAAGAATGGCCTCAAAATATCATTGTGAATGATCCCTCTTTAATGAAATCGGTTTTCATAAAGAAGAAAAAAATTAATGTTTTAAAATAGTAATCTTTGATGTAATGTATAAATTACCTCTCTTTAATGAAATCGGAATTTTCATAAAGAAAGGTGCATTTATTGCTAAAAAATGATAGTTTATGGATGCCATAAAATTAACCCTCCTTTAATGAAATTGGATTTTTCATAAGGGAAAGCTCATTTATGCTTGCTAATGAATATATAAAACCAAAAAATCTGATTTACCTTCAAAACGTAAAAAGATATAGAATTCTGAAATTATAAAAATCTACATAAAACAATAATTTTTAAATTTTTTTATAAAATCGAAATGACTTCGGAATGAGCTCGAATTTGTTTCGTATGATAGATTGTATATCATTCTTCACACCCATGTAATTATTTTTGTCATTTTATTTTATTTTTTGATTTTTATTTTAATCCTCAAAGTTTAAAAAAATCTGCAAAATAAAAGTTCGAAAAAAAAAAAAAATCTGAAATAAACTTGAATGCTAAAAACGTAAACATGCAAAGATTTATCAGTTTTATGGCACCCTGTCTTGAAAAACTGAAGATGTGAGAAACTCTTGCATGCAACCTAGTCTATTCAAACCTACATTTCACAATCAAAATAAATTAAGTGCTAGCTCCTAGGACACAAAAATAAATTCTAGATTTCAAACATTCCATGATGTGACCACTAAAATGCATCAAACATCATTTATAAATTCAAAATCTGAAAAGGGAAAGATAAAAATTTAAATCCAAGCATGCAAAACATTTTCTCCTCCTATCTTGCTAAAAAATTCTAAATTTCTGAAATTTTTTGTTGCATTAGAATGATGTTTCTATTTTTACATTGATATCTTGGTAGCATTTCTGGTCTTTGCAAAAAAACTAGCCCCTCTCTCCTCGATCTCGGTAGCATTTCTGGTCTTTGCAAAAAAACTAGCCCCTCTCTCCTCTTTCGATGACGTATTTGAAATTTTTCTAAAACTCTTTGTTTTCTTTGTCCATTGGGTTTTATTCTCCTTCATTTTATTTCATCTTTAGAATTCCTTGGATAGAGTTGTTCAAGCATTTAGTATCTTAGTAACTATCGTGATCAATTATTTCAATTTATTTTAAAGCTTCACGACTGGAAATTTCGTATACATTTTATTTCAAATATCTACCCGGCTTGGCATGTGCATATTATGGCATTCATCATTTGATACTTGATGAGGCCTAGAAATGCCTCAATCATAACATGTTTTGTACACTAAAAATGCCTATAAACTCTTATGTTTTATCTGATATGTTAGTTAAGTTGATTCAATATGCTGTATATTACCCATTTTGCATGATCAATGTATTTGAAATATTATATGCTGATTTTACAGCTTTTTGCATAGTTTTGTGTTCTTTTTGCTATGATTTGCTACAATGGGATATGCTTAGAATAATAGCAACATTTCACTAATCATATTTTGATTTGTCTCAAGCATTTACTTCACCTAAATCTGGCAACAGTGCAAGCAAATTGTTGCTGTGCAGCAAAAACTGGTCTTTCCCATGTAAATTCCAGCTAGCTGTCCATAAATAGCAAGGCGTGGAATTCACATGAGGAAAGGGACACAACAACATTTCAAAGTATCTTCGAAATGAACAGATATCTTCGGAATGAAGGAACACAGTATCTTCGGAATGAGCGGATCTTCGAAATGAAGAATGCAACGTCTTCGGAATGAGCGGATCTTTGGAATGAAGCATGTAGTATCTTCAGAATGAGCGATCTTCAGAATGAGAATGTAGTATCTTCGGAATGAGCGATCTTCGAAATGAGAACTGCATTGTCTTCGGAATGAAGCCACTTATCTTCGAAATGAAGAACAAAATGTGTTTTTGACCTATTGACCGATTTTTGAAGCCGAAAAAAGGGAAATAAAGGTTGGAAAATGTAAAGAGAAATATCTTCCATCTGTCTTTGCCGTCATTGCTGACCAAAGCCATCATTAAGGGAAAGATCAAGTTTTAGTCCTCTTCTAGGATAAAACCAGAATTTGTTGCAGCATTGTAGGATTAGATCTTTTGAGATATTCTTTGTTTGTAATCAGATCATATGATAGCTATACATATTTCTCCCATTCAGGTTGAGCATAGTAAGTAGAAAAGGAGGTAGAAAATAGAGTAAAGAAGCTAGCAGAAAATACAGAGTATAACTAGAAATTGACTGTTACAGTCCTGTAACAGTTTTTTAGCAAAATTCTTGTAACCATATATTTTGATCAATAAAGTGCACCAGTTCTATTTCAAAATGCTTGTAAATGAGTGTGATTAAGATTTAGAAAAAGAGAGATAATTACACCGTCTTCTGGACAAAGAGGCTGGCCACTTCCAGACCTAGGAGGAGGACTAACAAAGCGGGTTTTTATTCTGATTTTGTCTGCAATGAATGAGTTGTAGAACTTGTTATTTCAATTGCTTGTAAATAGTTGACAATATTTGTAGTATTAGTTTATTTATGCTTAGATTAATCTTGTGCTTAAAGTTTTAGTTGCAATCTTACTTTCAGCAAAGCTTCCACTTTATTTTCAGATTGTTATTTCTAGAATTTACTGTTTTTCAGCAATTTCCTACATTTTATGTTTCTTGTCAAAATCCGAATAGAAGATTGACAACCTTACATTACAGAATTTTGATAGTTTTTATTTCCACATTAGATCTAGACTTTCATTACTGTAAAAGTAATTAGATTTCCCTTCTGCAATTAGGACCAGAATTTCAATTTTGCAACTGTTAATTTTGCAATATAATTAGGTCTCATTCTGCAATTGTAATTAGGACTTCATTTCTACAGTTAATGATTAGTTTCCAATTCTGCAACTTAGATTAAGATTAAATTCATGCAATTTAGAGTTAGGAATGTTCCAAAACCCCCCACACAACCAGTTCCACCAATAAGACCTGTTGCTCTAGATTGACCTAAGTTATAGCTGTTTTACTTCTTCTCCCACAGATAGCCTTGTACACTGCCCTGGATTGATAGATTCATTGAGAATTAATGATGGTATAACGACTACACATCAATACTAGCCTTCGTCCATCATTCACCCCAAATTTCATAACCTCCATATATCTTTACTTCTTAAATAAGGTATTATTTCTAAATGACTATGATTGGCAACTCCCTATAATATCTGAATGCTTTAATGAATATCCAATACCAAGCCACATGTACAAATATGTCATTTATTCATTATTTTCTAAGGTGACAATTTTCCCAATGATGGTAACTGTTGCAACATGAATTAAAACAAGTATAGAGACCCTGCTTTCCCATGATCTATGCTGCATACAGGTCCTATGTCACTGCTGTGTGGATCCCACCTTCTATCCATATCAACTGATTGTAGAATGATGCCCATGAATATTTTGAAGACCACCCCTAGGGTACCTATTATCTCAATGTGCATCAAGCAACCTAACACACATCTTCACTTCCTAATCGTCGATGTGAATTGCCTTGTATCCACTGATGGTATTACTTGACCTCCGCTACTATCTCCAAAATAGTGTTATCATAGGTATTTTAGGAATATTATCCTTTCACCCCTACCCATTCTAGTCATTTAATCCATGCATGATGGCTTTCTCTGCATCCACGTTGTCATGTTTACTATGTTTCCAGCTCTGGGACCCGCAGGATACTACAACCAATTTATTCATTTGATGTTGCTGCATATATATAAAATCTCTACTTTGATTATTCCACAAATAAAAATGACCTCCTTACCACCATGTTATCTGGTGACCTCTTGGATGCTTAACTTAAACTTCCACTGATGCATCATTGACCTTGCCACAACGTATCCACACTGTGACATTAGAACCAGTATATGATTCTTGCAAGTAAATTATCCTTCGGTTGCTGCTAGAAAACCATACCTAATATCTTTGGTCTAAATCCTTCTAACACTATCTGCTAGCAACACATGAATTACGTGGTCTTATGCATCCAATCAGTGTCATTCAACACGTCCTCCATATTTAAATAAATCATCATTGATGATATAATACCAATCACCAGACATCACCTTAGTCTACCATGTCATCGTTGTCGTCCCTAGAAGCTCATCCATATGTATTGTGTAGGAGATCATATAGCTTAGCTAAAATCATTTAGAATCTCAAACTTCATTTCATTTGATATGGTTGATTATTGGTCATCGTTTTCCCTTCTACACTGCATAATAAAGACCAGGCACTGCGTGTAATATCCATCACTAGTAATGCAACCAAGAGTTGACCCACTGGTGACAACCGATTCAGTAACTTTGATTACTATAACTGTGCAACATTCCGCTTTGGCTAGAATATCCAGTAAGTTTTATTACCATCAATTCTAGTGTGTTATATTTCTTACCATCATTGATACCTCCATGAATTTTGAACTGGCTGTGACACCTAAGATAATTTTGACACTCCACTATCCAAAAAACCTACTCACTCACTATTAAATAGACCACTCCATATTGCTTGTAAACTCGTTATGATCTTGAGCATTGTTCACTGTGTATCTGTTGCTAGAAGTACCCAATGCATGATGTTATTTGGGTGCTATACTACTTGATATATAAATAAAATTCCCTAAGGCTCGAATCTACCTCCCAATATTTGTCCCCATCATGGATGTTGGCCAGATCAAAACTAGAACTTCTCCCAACCATGGTGTCATTCATAGTTGTACCCATGCTCATCGTACCTAGCACCATGTCGTTCGATCGTGGAGACCCCACATCTCTAATTTGGCAAGTTTGAAACCATTTATCCCATAACAATCATCCACTATGAACATACCTAGATTCTACCAATGAGATTCACAATCAACCTCACCACAATGACTTATTCTTCACTAACTTACCACTGATGAAACCCTTGGACTTAGTCTTTGGTGCATTTAACAATGAATATGTAGTCGGATATGAGACAATAGTCTCCATGATCTCCACATGATGTGAGTGGTTGGATTACCACCACCCCTTACTATCTTTATTGGATGGGTTGAATCCCCACCCTGCTAATGTCCATATGAGTCACCACGTTAGAAAATAGGGTTTGTACCAAAGTCAAGCTCCACCATAGGATGTAGCATCCAAGTCATCGAAACTTGCTTCTTTTTATGTCATCACTATTTTGGTGGTCCACCATGGTCTCTCATCGTAGTCCACTCCATCGCCAAACTAATTCTCCTCGTCACCTCTGGTCATCCATTCACCCGATGTTGCTCTATTGACCACATCAGCCTCTACATCTCTCATCCATCACAAGTCTATGATGCTACATCACCAAAAAGTCCATGTTGTAGGTATCCGGTGTGTCGTACCACACTGCACTATCCGCCCATGGTCCATCACGTTCATGTTTTGGCCATGATATCCCCATATGCTGTTGTGTTGTCTCCAAATGGCCGTTGTGCCAATATGTCTATCATTACCTCCCATATAACCCAACAACATATTAAATGAACATACATACTATAGTGGCCATATTTGCTTCGTAAAGTTAAAACGTTTACAAATGGAACACAAGATTTTGTTTTTATTTTATTTTTATTTTTTATATTTATTTTATTATATTTACTTAAATATGTATATGAAATATACATATTATTTTATTTATTTTTGATTAACATATATTATTATTATATATAAAGTATATAATTGTTGGACATTTTGAGTCAAAGTTGTCATTGATGTCAAGGAATAAGCCACAGTTGATGTCAAAAGGAATATTGCGAGAGGTTAATTGAAAATATTTCATAATATTATTTTTATATTATGTAAGGCAAAGATAAAGGGTTTTTATTAAAACCATGGTGGAAAATTTATTTTTTTATTAAATCATTATGAGCAACAAAAACTTTTATTTGACCCCCAAGGAGGCTTTAATTTTTATAAAGCCAAAGGTTATAAAGGTAATTTATAAAATTAAAATTCTAAATAGAATTTAAATGATTTGTAAATTAATTATGCATATTATAAAGGCATCGACGTCCAAGATTATTACACTGCTGATGTGCAATATTTGGAAGGCAAAAGGTATTTAAACCTTTGCCTAAGTTCAAAACCAAGTATTCAAATTTCCTACAATTATTTTTGTGCCAAAAATCATGCTAATATTCATGGAGAAAGTGCCAAGGAGTAGCAAAAAAATAGGTTCATGTATTTAGTAAGAAGGGAGAGCATCAAACACGCTACATGGCAAGAGGAGAAGGGAGCCAAGGGCTCTAAAGAATTTTGCAAAATATTAAAGTGCTTTCTACACTTTTAGTGGGCACGTGAGCTCTTGGCTCACATGGATAGCAAGCCATGACCAAGGCGCTAGCAAGGGAGAGAGTGCAAGATCAAATCCCACGAAATGTGGAGCGGAAGATATAAAAGGTTTTTTATATTTTTGATTTAATTTTTGATTAAGTTACTAAGTTTGTGGAGTGATAAGGGTTGTTAATAGAAATAAAAATTATTATTTGCTTTGCTAAGGCTAGGGAGAGATAAGGGGTAAATTGGTTATGATATTTACCTAAGTGGTAAATGGAATTTTACTAGGGTAATATTATTTTTACCTTAGATAATTAAAAATTGATTTATTGCATATATTTGGTAAAGTGACTTAATCAATTACTGCAATATTGAGAAGAGTAAGGAGTGTTTGGTCAATTATTGTTGATGGATGATTTATTTAAGATGGAGTAATAAGGTGTATGTAATTTTTGATATTTACATTGTATCTTTGAGAGATTTTATCATTTTATAACTTCTTTGAGCTTGGAAAAGAAGTGTTTGTGATTGTGGTAGATTTTTGAGGTTCCTTCATCATCAAGAAAAAGGTATGGGTACATTATTCCATAGTTGAGTTGATTGGTTGGTTTTATGGAAAACAAGTTTGGATTAAAAATGACTTAAGTAGGTATCCTTATTGAGTGTGTTGATTTAATGCTTCAAGGTTTTATGGAATAAAGAGTTGTTGTTAAAATATTGTTTTATAAGCATTGTTGTTGAATCCATTGGTTGAGTGAAGAACTTGAACTAGGGTTTGAAACGAACATGAGTATCATTGTTATGTGAGATTGCTTGATAAGCATTGTTGGAAACATTTTAAGTGAAGGTTCATATGCTTGGACTAGGGTTTGTAAGCAAGGATAATTTATTGAGTGATTGGTTGAGTAGAGTTGGTTGAGCCTTGTCAAGTGGATGTGTGAAGTGATTGTTCAAATTCTATAAAACAAACTATTCTATATTATGAATTGATTTGAGAAAGTGATTGATCATTGAGGTGAATTTGAAGCATATTGAGTCTCTAACAATTTCCTGTATGTTTCTAAAAGAGTGATTGAGCATTGTGATGAGTATAGAGCATATTGAGTCTCTAACAATTCTCTTTATGTTTCTATGAGATTGGACAAGTTTTAGTGTGGACTTGTTGAGCAGATTTGAGGTAAGTCTTTGAGAAGACTTGTAGAAATATTTGGGTAAGCTTTTATGGAAGCTTACATGGATTGAAAGTAGATTTGGATAAGTTCTTGTGAGGACTTATTGAGCATATTTGGATAAGTTATTGTGAGAAATTACTGAGTATATTTGGACAAGTTCTAGAGAGGACTTGTGGATATATTAGTGCGAGCTTTTGTGTAAGCTTGCAAGGTAGATTTGAGGTAAGTCTTTGAGAAGACTTGAGAGCAAAATTGATTGATTTGTTCAAACCTTGAGTTAATTTTTGGGACAGATCCAACAGAGTTTATTTGAGATTGAGTCAAGCTTTGATTTAAGGCTTGAGGAAAGAGATTGAGCAGATTTGTTCTAGATTGAAGGACTATGTTTCGTAAATATTCGAGGATAGATTTTGGTGCATATTTGAGGATAGGCTTGTGCCAAACTAGATAAAGATATTGAGTAGATTTGTGCTAGAATGAAGGACTGTGTTTAGTACATATTTGAGAATAGAGTTTGGTACAGATTTGAGGACAGGTTTGTGCCAGAACAAAGACAAATATTGAGTAGATTTGTGCTAAATAAAAGTACTAAGTTTAGTACATATTTGAGATAGATATTTGGAGGTGACAGAGTATAGAGGATGATAGTATTCTGTGGATAGATATCCATTAATCTAGAGCAGTGAGGATAGGTGTCTTCAGTGGATAGAGATCCATTAGCTAGAGCAGTGGGGTAACAATTCCTCTAGGAGATCACCAACTAGATCAAGAGGAGAAAGAAGTTCTCCTATGGATAGAGATCCATAAAATTGATTAAGGATATTGATATCTCTTTTGGATAGAGGTACATAAGCATTATAATAGGGAAAGGATTCCGAAGATATTTATTGAAAAAACATTTTATCTATGGAGTAGCCCACATTGGGTGAGCCACATTAAATTGGTGTCTCTATTGTGTGTGATGATTTGTGCAATTCTTTGGTTATTGCTATTGATATTGCCATTGATTATATTGGATAATATTGATTGGGAAAGAAAAGTAAAAAGTGGTCTTATAATATTCACCACCTCCCTCTCAGTATAATCTTGTGTTCTTCAATTGGTATCAAAGTTGGTTCCTTCGAAAAGGGTTTAACATCTTGAAGGAATATCTTAAAAGAACACAAATGGCAAAGAAAGGCAAAGGCAAAACCATGAGATACAAGAAGAAAAGAACACACATGGTCATGAAAGAAAAGGAATATGAGTTTGATATTGTTGTGTTGGGAGGAAAAATAGAAATAGATTCAAAAGATGAATCAAGCAATGGAGAAAATATCATATTGATAAAGTTTTGTACCAGATGTAGGAATACATGTCACCATGCAACTTATTGTCCACAAGAAGCTAAAGAATGTTTTGTTTGTGGTCAAATCGATCATGATGTAGGTTATTGCAATGGGTTTAGTAGTGATGAAGATGAAGATGATACTCTTGGAACTGAAGTCCTAGATGTTGATTCATAAAAGGATAATAGGGACAATCAAAATAGGTATGAAGAAGAAACTCTACTTTTAGTAATAGAAGAAAATACTCCTATTGAAGACCAAATAAAAGAGAGAAATTTAGAAAAAGAGAAGGAGGAATCTACTCTTAAGTAACTTGTTAAGTTGAAAAAGGAGAACTTAAAATTAAAGTTTCAAATAGAAGATGATGAGAAATGTAAGACAAAGCTTCTACAAGATCTCCCTGACTTGAAGGATAAGGTTGAAAAGGCAAGAAGAGTTGAAAAAGTTATGGTTTAACAGTCAAAGGTAAAAGATATAGAATGTGAGACTTATGGTTACTCTTGAAGAACTAAAAAGGGAGAACTTGGGATTAAGAGTTCAAGCTCAAGAATATGAGAAGGCAAAAGTAAAGTTTCTACAAGAGCTCACTAACTTCAAAATTAAGGTTGAAGAGGCAAGAAATATTGAAGAAGGTATGGCTAAAAATTTAAAGGCAAAAGATCTAGAGTGTGAAATATTAGAACATGAGATAGTCTCACTAAGGATGGAAGTGAAAGACTCTAAGGACAAGTTACACAAGGTTGAGAAAAATTCAAAAAACTCTAGACAGGATTATCAGTACATAAAAATCATCAGTCACCAAAATAGGACTTAGTTTTGAAGAAGAACAAGGGAAAGAGGAAGTAGAAAAAGGAGAGCCAAGCTCAAGCACCAAAAAGGAAGAAGTGTCAAAAGAAGAAAGTAAAAGAGAAAGTGAGACTTCTAAGGATAAGTTGGACAATAGAAAGTTCAACAAGGAAAGGAAAAATGCACAACTAAGAAACAAATGGAATAGGAAACATGGTAGGGTATAAGAGACTAAGAGATCAATGGGGTCAAGGCAAGGTTTCTTCAATGGACACTATTTTTTATGTCATAGGTTTGGGCACATGGCTTCACAGTACAGGACACATGAAAGAAAAGAAAATGGAAATTTTAGAAATAGGCAGCTTTTCCATGGGTATTGCTACTCATGTAATCAGTTTGGTCATAAGGCAATGGATTGCAGGGTTCATGAAAGAAGAGGATATGGTTTCACAAAGAGAAATCCTAAGACATATGCACCTCCAAGGAATAATAACATTAAGCGTTACAAGTGTAATAATTATGGACATACAACAATGTGGTGTAGAGTAGACATTCCAAAACTAAGCAGGAACAAGAACAAGAACAGGAACAGGAACAAGAACATGGCTATAAACATGAACAAGAATAGGAAAAAAAATAGGAACAGGAATATGGACATGGAAAGAAATAGTCAAAGGAATCAGAAGAATCAGATGAGAAGAAAAGAGGACAAAGGTAAAGATAAATTCTTTCTAGGAGTATAAATACTCCCACCCCAGAATTAACCACCTCAAGAGGAGGTGGGGGAGGGGCTAAGCTAAGAGACTCATTCTTAACCCTGAGCCTCGAAGGTGACCCTTTGCCATTGATGTCAAAGAGGGAGATATTTGAGTAAGGGGGATAGATTTGGTATTTGAGTAAATAGGAGATATTTGAAGAGAGTATTGACCCAGGGGGAGCAATGTCTCAAGGGGAGCAGAACAAAAAAAAGGTTAAGTTTTTGGTAAAAAGAATTTGGGTTACCATCAATGACAAAGGGGGAGATTGTTGGGCATATTGAGTCAAAGTTGTCATTGATGTCAAGGAATAAGCCACAATTGATGTCAAAAGTTCAAAAGGAATAATGCAAGAGGTTAATTGAAAATATGCCATAATATTATTTTTATATTATGTAAGGTAAAGATAAAGGGTTTTTATTAAAACTATGGTGGGAGAATGATTTTTTTATTAAATCATTAAGAGAAACAAAAAGCTTTTATTTAACCCCCAAGGGGGCTTTAATTTTTATAAATCCAAAGGTTACAAATTTAAATTCTAAATAGAATTTAAATGATTTATAAAATAATTATGCATATTATAAAGGCATCAACGTCCAAGTTTAATACACCGTCGACGTGTAATATTTGGAAGGCAAAAGGTATTTAAATATTTGCCTAAGTTCAAAACCAAGTATTCGAATTTCCTTTGATTATTTCCATGCCAAAAATCGTGCTAATATTCATGGAGAAAGTGCCAAGGAGCAGTGAATAAAAATGTTCGTGTGTTCAGTAAGAAGGGAGCACATCGAACACACTACGTGGCAAGAGGAGAAGGGAGCCAAGGGCTCCAAAGAATTTGGTGAAATATTAAAGCACCTTCTACACTTTTAGTGGGCACATGAGTGCTTGGCTCACACGACTAGTAAGTTGTGGCCAAGATGCTAGCAAGGGAGAGAGTGCAAGATCAAATCCCATGAAACATGGAGTAGGATATATAAAAAGTTTTTATGTTTTTGATTTAATCTTTTATTAAGTTACTAAGGTTGTGGAGTGATAAGGGTTGTTAATAGAAATAAAAATTATTCTTTGCTTTGCTAAGGCTAGGGATAGATAAGGGGTAAATTGGTTATGATATTTACCTAAAAGGTAAATGGAAATTTACTAGGGTAATATTATTTTTACCTTAGGGAATTAAAAATTGATTTATTGCATATATTTGGTAAAGTGACTTAATCAATTATTGCAATATTGAGAAGAGTAGGGTGTGTTTGGTCAATTATTTTTGACAGATGATTTATTTAAGATGGATTAATAAGGTGTATGTGAGTTTTGATATTTACATTATATCTTTGAGATAGTTTATCATTTTCTAACTTCTTTGAGCTTGTCAAAGAAGTGTTTGTGGTTGTGGCAGATTTTTGAGGTTCCTTCATCATCAAGAAAAAGGTATGGGTACATTCTTCCATAGTTGAGTTGATTGGTTGGTTTTCTGGAAAAAAAGTTTGGAGTGAAAAGGACTTAAGTACTTATCCTTATTGAGTGTGTTGAGTTAATGCTTCAAGATTTTCTAGAATAAAGAGTTTTTGTTAAAACCTTGTTTTATAAGCATTGTTATTGAAGCCATTGGTTAAGTGAAGAACTTGAACTAGGGTTTGAAAAGAAGATGAGTATCATTGTTATGTGAGATTGTTTGGTAAGCATTGTTGGAAACATTTTGAGTGAAGGTTCATATGCTTGGACTAGGGTTTGTAAGCAAGGATTGTTTCATTGAGTGATTGGTTGAGTAGAGTTGGTTGAACCTAGTCAAGTGGATGTGTGAAGTGATTGTTCAAGTTCTATAAAACAAACTATTCTATATTCTGAATTGATTTGAGAAAGTGATTGAGCATTGAGGTGAATTTGAAACATATTGAGTCTCTAACAATTATCTGTATGTTTCTAAAAGAGTGATTAAGCATTGTGATGAGTATAGAGCATATTGAGTCTCTAAAAATTCTCTTTATGTTTATATGAGATTGGAAAAATTCTAGTGTGGACTTGTTGAGAAGATTTGAGGTAAGTCTTTGAGAAGACTTGTGGACAGATTTGGGTAAGCTTTTGTGGTAGGGATGAATGCACAATTTCAAGCCTTATGAAGGGTGCACATGATGATTTTGTGTGATTTCAAGAATAATACATGATAAAATTGATGAAAAATCAGATGGATAGGAAATAGGGATGATTTCCTAGGCTTTGGAACAAAAAATTCGTCAATTTGGGGCCTGTAGGCTAAATTTGCAGGTCGAGGGGCAAATTGGATTTGGATTCGCAGTTCGGGGGGTGAATTAGGCTAATTCATAGGCTGAGGGGTGAATTGGGTCAAATTCATAGGCCAAGGGGAAAATTTGACGTAATTAGGGTTTTTTAGGTGTATTTAAGATTTTTTTGGAGTGTGAGGGGGTCATTTTGATGTCGGTGGACTTGGGGAGTGAGGAGGGAGTGACGTTTAGCAATGCAGAGCGCTTGCAGTTGATCGAATAGAGGTGCAAGATGATGAGAGGACATACTGGAACTGGAGCTCAATGTGGTGATCCACTGGTAAGTGTTCTATTTCTTATTTATTTATTTATTTTATTTTATAAAAAGCATGAAATAGGGGGGAGGTTTATGTGTTATTTTAAAAATTTAGGTAAAGTTTTATTAAAATTGGAACGCAAAGTGTTAAACGAGCTTAATGGGTATCCAAAAGTGTGACCGGTTTTTAGGTTTAACCCTTTTTCATTGTAGTTTTATTGGGTGGTGGGTAGAGTAGTATTTTAGTTTGAATTTCCATTTTTGGAGTGATGGTGGGTTGTTTTTAAAATGTGGCTAAATTTCCTTCGTAAAAGTAGGAAATGGGTATGTGATTGTGTGATTGTGTTTTTATTTATCCTCGTTTGGTGTGTTATCTAAATGTGAGCCATTAGGATGTAAATTAGAAAACTTTGACTATTAAGTTTTCCACTGTAGGTACACAATTTTTAGAAATCGTTGACACTTTCACTATAGAAGGGTGAAATGGGTATCCAAAAATGTTGTTTGTTTTGGTATATGATTGCATTTGGTGTGTGTTTGATTTATGTGCCAAGGTGTAGATAATGTTGAATTTAAAATTGGTTGTTGGGAGCCTAATTTGCACTATTTTCAATTTCTATTTGAACTTTCACCACGAAGTGGGCAAATGGGTATTCAGAAATGTGACTGTGTTTGTGATGTTATGTGATTTGGCATGTGTACTGTTTTGGGGAGGTTGTGTTAATTTTGACCTCAAACTTTGTGTAGATTTGTATACCATTTTTGAAATTTGTCGACACTTTTACCATGAAGTGGGCAAATGGGTGCTAAAAAACGTATTTTGTTTTTGTATGTCTTATGGATTGACGTTATTTTGAATTTCATGCCACAGTATGTGGCTAATTGTAAATTTGACTATTGGGAGCCAAATATGTATTGTTTTTCACATCTGTTTGAACTTTTACCATGAAATGGCTAAATGGGTATCCAAATATGTGATTGTTTTTTATTTATAATGATATGTGAATTGTGCATTATTTTATGTCTCGAAGTGCATGTCAAATTAAAATAAATTAATTTGTGTGTGTAATGTGTTTAAATAAAATTGAATTTTATTTAATTGGATGATTGTGCATTAGAATGATGTGAATTTTGTTTTTGTTTGTGTATGAATAGGTGAAAATTATTGAGCCACGTCATCATGTCCATACGATGAAGCACGATTTTGATACACTTATGGACAATTAAGATGATCAGAAGTGGTCGAATATCGTATGGTTTAGAGGCATGTGGGAATGTAAGAGCATTCACACCAATCAGGCATATATATCTACATTATATGAGCGATGGGTTTTGAATCATAACACTTTCCACTTTTTAATGGGTGAGATGACTATCACCCTAGAAGATATATATAGGATCTACAAATTATCGATCGAGGGTGTTCTAGTGAGGGTAGCACTAGATAATACTAAGGAGGTTGTGATGGAGTGCTTCTTTGGTGATGGGTGGGAGGTGATAGATATCAAGAATATGGATTATGAGTTATTATGGGATAATGAGAAGATATCTAAGTGCTAGTGCGCAACTATGATGATGATCTCGGCATATGCTCTTACTAACACTTCTAGGGTATTGTTTACCTGGAATATGTTGGATATTGTTAGTGATATGGTAGAGTGTAATACTATGTTTGCATGGGCACCTACATTATTGGCTTAGGTTTACAGGGAGTTGCATGATGTGGTGTGTGTTGGGTGGAAGAGATTGAGTTGGACTCCCTTGCTGTAGGTGTGGGCATGGGAGCATATTTCTATTGAGAGACCATCATTGTTGCCTTGTGAGACTTGTGTGGAGGGATAGGAGCATTTACCTTATGATTTCAAATGGAGGACTAATGAGGAGAATGGGGTTAAGAGGCCACATGAGGGTGATTTTCTATTTTGGAGGGTCAAGTTTGGGGAGTTGACACCTAGTGCCATTGAGTGGGGGCCTTGGATGGGTGGGGTGACATGGGATAAGGATGGTGAGCAGTTGGGAGCCATTCATCGAGCTAGGTGGTTGGTGGGATGATATACTTGGTAGGCTAAGTACTTTTAGTTTGATCAAGTTAGGCGATAGTTTGGATTACAATAGGATATTCTAGAGGCTCCTATTGTATATTATAGGTGATGGGGTGATAGGGGACAACCACCTATGGTGTTGCCATGGATCGCTAAGAGGGACCCATTGATTATGATCCTAGATGTGAGTGATGTTGGGACTACACCGAATTTTGATGCCTGGTGGGTGATGCAAATATGGGAGCCAAATGTTGGTGTGGTAGACTGATGGGTATCGCCTAGTGGTGGGGTACCTATAGTAGGGAGGAGGGCATTGAGAGGCACTCAGTTGAGATCATAGGATAGACCTAATGGTGAGGTAGAGGTACCCCTATGATATTCTAGGTGATGATTGGGTGGCACCTTGAGTTTGTCTGTAGAGAGGGTGGATTAGTTTCCTATGAGTGGTGGAGAGCAGCCTTTGGGGGAGATTATGGTTGTGGAGGAGATTTCAACTGTGGAGGAGTTAGGTGGAGGTATGGATATGGGTGGTTTTGATGACACCATAGATATTGGTTTTTTTAATGAGATGGAGGAGGTTCCCATCGAGCAGCAAGAGAGATAGGAGACCGAGGAAGAGGTACTATTGTTACGTGCTCGAGTATGACAATTAGAGGGTGAGCTTCATGAGAGTGAGAGTCATAGGTAGGAATATATGATGGACTTGGAGGAGAGTTTGATATATCTAGAGACCTCTATGCTACTTAGAAGGATCTTGAGGATAGGTGTGCTTAAATGGTAGCAAATATGGAGAGGGATCGATCTACATTGGCTACGCGAGATGCAAATATTATAGATCTATGAACTGAGCTAGCGAGGTAGTGGTAAGGATGAGAGTGAGCTAAGGGAGCATACATGGAGGCTTTACCTGACGTGGCTGCTCTAAGATAAGAGATAGAGAATTTGTAGGAGAGTATCAAGTTTTGAAGGGGGATGTTGGCTACAGAGGTACCAAGATAGGCAACTTGTGAGTACTCTTTGGGGATTAATAGGATTCCACTCCTAAACTATGATCAAGTGGTGTCACAGTTGGGGACACATACATGTGTACGAGCTCCCTCTCAATAGAGTCATCAGAGTGCATCTTCAGTTGGTTAAAGAGGCATGAGAGCAAGAATGTAGGATGTGGTAGTAGGTAGAGATGTGGCTACGAGCTCAGTAGTAGTGTTATCTCTTACAAGAGCTTGGAGATCGAGAGAGCAAGTGAAGTCCAATAGGGCTATAGTAGCATGTGGGATAGCACCAGGGATGGTGAGTCATGAGGGGAGTGGAGAGGCTTCTTGTGGTAGTTAGATCGATTACCATTGTAGCATGTGGGTATTTTTTGTATTTTGTATGATGGGCATGGTCCCAGGTTGTAGCCTATGGTCAATTTTGATGCACGATATATATATATATATATATACATTTTCAGTGTTGGTGTTTATATATACATGTGCATTTGATGTTGATTTTCATGTGTTTGAATAGATAGCATAATGTAATGTGTAAGTAAATATAGAATGCATGGATATACATATGTGGTAGGGTGTAGATGTATGATCAAACTGTAGTGTAGATATACTATAGAATTATGCAAAGGATTGTATGTTTAATGCAATGTAATATGATATGATGTGATGCAATTTGTAGTAAATTCATGTAACATAGATACAATGATGCATGTATGGGAAGACTAAAATGCACAAAGGAAGCACTTATATCATTGCATGTACCTATATGAATTTAATCCATTCCATAATCTCAGGAATGTAGGATGGTATAAGGTATATGTAATGGATTTGACCAATGTAGTTTTGGGAATCAAATCTCAGACCCAAAACTGCTTAAGTTTTTGTAGAAACTCATAACTAATCTAACTTATTCAGAGTTTGTCATAGACCTGTGTGTGTAAATGAGTGAGGTTAATTTATCCATTTTGAGATAGGTAGGATTAACCCATTTTAGACATGGCAGAACTAGCTAGCTCATCCATTAGCAAACAATTATCTATACAAAATAAGGTCATTAATGTGATAGATATGTCACCACTTATAAGACTATTCCACTAGTAGGCATGCTCTTAGAGCCTATTGCTAGCGATGGAAATAATCCCATGATGTTATATTGAACCTAAGGACCAAATGTGATGAAGCATAATAATGGTGATATCTAGAGGTATTTTCTTTTGTTTTTTGCCCCTCATTTATTGTTCTTATATGTTTTTGTGGTGCTCTTTTTCTTTATTTTCTTTGTTTCTTTTTTTTTTTTGCATGGGCATTCTATTTTGTTTTCTATCTAGTTGTCTTGCTTTTTCTTATGCTTATCCCTTTTTTTATCCCTAGGTCATATGTTGACCATGCAAGTGATAGGATGAGTAGGGGAAACCATTCGCTAGGTGGCATTATCTCGCAAGGTGTTATCTTCCATAGACTCAAAAATTGTTTAATGTGTAACCTATGTGAATGGTCTGTGAGAGAAGTTGAACCAACCAAAAGAACTATAAGGAGTGTGTAAAACCTATCAGCTAGAGGTGACAATTGATTGACTAAACTAGTGAGTGGTCAAATCTTAACACAACACCTATGTATACTGTAATCCTAAAAAGGGGGAATGGACATCCAGGTGGTGATGCTAATAAGTGCATGTGTTAATCCTATTGAAGGTGCATTTTGGGGAAGAATATACAAACTATAAAATAAGTTATAATGAAAAATATATGGATATATGCAATGTGTGTAATGTAAAGGATGCAAGTGGGGGAATGCAATATTTACAAGAGAAAGCTCATGAGGTGTAGAGGGAGAAGTTTGGGAAACTTATCTACATATGTGTATGGTGTATCGTCATGACAAAAACACGATGCTATAATAATGGTTGCCCTAGCATATGGGGTGTGTGTATAGTAAGTATGTGTGATGATGGTTGCCCCACCGTGCGGGGTGTGTGATGATAGATGAGTAAATTGTGATTTGTGGGAATGAATGTGATAATGAAAAAAATAGGAAGATTGAGAAGATGAGATTTAAAACTAGAAGAAATGAGAAGAAATAGTCATTGGTAACCAGCGATATAAAGGGATTACCAAAGACTAATGAGGATAGAAGAAATAAAATAGTTCAACGTAGGTATGTAGCCGATCGAAGCATGACCATACAACTACATGAGGAAGTAAGAAAAATAAGTAGAAGAAGAGTGAAGGAGGGAGATGATAAGAAACTACTAATGAGTGAAGTGACGTGGGTTAGGTCACAAGGGGGAATGTGAAGCAATGATGCTACTTGGGCTTTGGTGATTTATGTAGTTGGATATATGGTGAATGTAGCGGGATGGTTTTATCAAGGATTCACATGATGGAAAGGTTTGGGGGACAATGAGATGTGGGGGACTCTAAAGTTGGGTGAATAAATAGGAATGCTTGAATGATGGGATGTGATCACCAATCAACATGTTGTCTACCAGGGTTTTGAATGCATGACAAGCATTAATGTCATGACCTGGTTGTCGATGGTATATACAAAATTTATGTTCATGGTAATTTCATGGTTTGGGATGTGATGGGTCAATAGGCCTGATTTCAGGTAACAATAGGAGGCCTTGGTGAAGGAGATGGTGAAACATTTTAGATAATGATAAGGATGGGATAGGTGTGGGGTAGATGTAAGGATCCACATGATATGTGTGATTAGTAGATAGAGTGAGGTCAAATGGTGGAGGAGTGGGTTAGGATTCAAATATGAGATGAAACCTAGGATGAGGAGTAGACCTAGGTGGAGGCAAAGATTCATGAGGTATGATAGACTGACAAGTAGGTGTGAGGCAATGATAATGTCTCAAATGCAACTTGAGGGTGTCAATTCAAGCTAGGATGTGTTGGATATTAGGATACAAAGGTGAAAATGCCAAATAAGGTGAAGAGTGAGACTCCAATGTGTAGGGAGCAGTGTGGTATGCATGGGAAGAGGAACTTGCATGAGGTGACAACAAGGGTGAGTGGAATACATTTGTAGAATGCAAAGTTGGTTGTAATTGTAGGCCATGAAGTGGTGAGAGTAGCATATAAAGTATGCTTGGAATAGGAACCGAATATGGATAAAAATGTGTGCATGATGGAGGTATGCATGTAGAAGTGGCTTGGGAAGCATGTAATTGCAAGGCTTGAGCATAGGGAGACATTCCACTCGAGATTGGAGGAGGTAGGCATGATGGACATTCAGGATGAGGTGTGTATCCTTTATTGGGAGGGTGGTAGATTACTAAAAAATGTCAAGGTGGAGAGGTAAGTGAGTAGGGGTTCCTCACATCCTCAAGTGGAGGTGGAGGAGACTCTAGGGTACGAATATGGGAGCTTTCCTCATTTTTACCAAAGGAGGATAGGGAGACCTGGTTGTATCTCAAACGAGGTGAGTGTAGCATAGGGGTGCAATATTCCTATTGGGGAGGTGATTTTCTAGGGCTTATAATGATCAATGTATTATCTCTAACTTGTTTACCAAATCGTACGATCATACATTCCCTAAAACTACCATTTTACGCCCAATGAATAGCTTGTACGAAAGTCAATTCAACACACTGTATGATCCAAAATAATACGATGGCATGGCTTGTATGATTATCCACTCAATAAATCCTTCAGATTCTATTTTTCAAGTTTTCATACATAGTTTTGTAATTAGTAAGTCGATTCCACAAAATTGCCAAATCGGGTAAGTTTCTTGCTATCGCCTAAATTGCCAAATCAAGTAAATCATATTTGTACAATTTGTATGAACTCTGGTGTACGATCAATATGAAATGAAAGTGCAAAAAAATTCTAAATTAGATATTATAATGGTCCAATCTATCTCAGATAGGTTTTATAAGGTTTTAATATGTCAATCAATCATTTTTTTGCAACATGCAAAACATATCAACGGGGCTTGAGAGATGCAAATCCCAAGGCTACATCCAAAAATCATACAACAAGATTCAAAACATCTTTAGTAACATTTACATCAGCATAGATCATTCTAAAAATCCTCACCAATGCTAGATTAATCTGTTCTATCACAACAAGGCATAAACTAACCAAAGCAATCACTAGAAAGTACATGCAACATCAGTAAGCCATCAATTGTCATTCATCCATGCCAAAAATTGTACACAACTTGGAAAATTTAACTATGCTCATTTTTATATTATTCTATCAATATTTCACTTACAACATGGCTGATCTACAACAATCATAGCTAGAACTCAGAACATAATGGCATAACTTGGTCAGATTACAACCAGTAAATACCCAACAAACATCCAAACCTATGAAATTGAAAATGGGGCCTTATATAACATTTCCTAGGCTATTCCAAAGTATATCCTAAGGAAATTAGTTATTTTAAAACTACCCATGCATAACAAAATGAATTAATTAAGGCTTTTACTAAGTCTAACACTTTAATATTATCAAACCTATGTGCCATTTCCACCATAAATTACATTTCCCATGCATTTCATTGCATTTCAGTGCGTCTTTTATGGTTTACCTTTGAATTTTATGGTTTGACCTCCTGGTTGTATATTTTTTCCTCCTAGTTGTATATTTTACTCCTACCTGTATGATTTGCAAAACTTGTACTAATTGTCAAAATTGAGTAAATCCATTTTATCACTTTCTCTCCTTTTGGGAGATGGATTTTCTACCTACAACAAGTAGGATGACCCTCTACAATGAGGTGAGAGGCATATGGGTGGATTGTGATGGTATGAATGAGAGGAAGGTGAAGACTGTATGGTATGAAGAGTAAGAGATGGTCTGGCTAGATCAGCCAGTGTAATTGGTACAGAGGCAGTTTTGGATGGTCTTGCATGGTGGGACACTATGATGCTGGTGGCAAGTGTGTACCATCATGTATCATTACTGATGGTGTAGTGGTAGATGATGTGAATCCTACAAAAATAAATAGATACCAAAAATATATAAATGACATAAAAATAAAAAATACATGTATAATGTAATTGTAAAGTAAAGGCATGCATGTATCATGGTGTGCATGGTGGGTGATGTGTGTGAACAACAATGTGTGCTATTTGTGATAGTGAATGTCTGTGTGGGTTTGGCATTGAATGCATGAAGGTGAAGGATATTTATTAGTTTAGATTCAATGAAATCCTTGAGAGTAGCCAAATGATAGGCACTTAAACCAAACTTGTGGTGATAATGAAGGGGCCCAACCAGTTTAGGGTAAACTTGTCTCACTATTGGTGAGGCTAACTTGTGATTTGTTGGTTCTCTTTGAGAACTAAATCACTAATTTGGAATTCATGTTTATGTACCTTACTATTGTAGGTATGACAAAGGCAATATTGGTAGACATGTGTGTTATCGATGGCATGGATGCGATGCTCATCGAGGAGTGTAAGTTGATCAAGATGAGATTGATGAGTAGTGTCATCATCAATGAATTCCTTCATAGATACTCTCAAGGAAGGTATTTTTATTTCAAGGGGCATGATGGCTTTAGTTCCGTAGATAAGTGAGAAAGGGGTTGCCCCAATGAGAGTACATATTCTCATACAGTAAGCCCACAATGCTAAGGGAATTTTTTTATGCCAATCCTGATGATATTCTGCTACTATTTTTTGAAGCATGGAACATATTGTATTATTTGTAGCTTGTACCTGGCCATTACACTATGGGTAGTATGGGGTAGAGAAACTATGATGGATGTTGAATTTGGTGTAGAGGGCATGAATAGTTTTATTCTTGAAGGATTTACCATTATCAGAGATGATTTGGGAAGTAATTCCAAAGCGGCATATGATATGGTCTATAATAAATACTACGATCTTGGATCCTATGGTTTGGACAAGTGGGATGGCTTTGACCCACTTTGTAAAATATTCTATGGCTATAATAATAAATTTTTGGTTGCTTGATGAAGTAGGTGTGATTTTTCCAATAAGGTCGAGGTCCCATTGTGAAAAATACCACATGGGTTGGATTGGTTGATTGAGATGAAATATGCGTGAGGTTTGCATGTTTTTGGCGCTTGACACAACACCTAACGTATTCACAATAGTCATGCTCCATATTTGGCCAGTAATATCGCATGCGAAGGATGAATTTTGTGATTGCCATACCACTAAAGTGGCCACCACAAGTACCATCATGGGTTTCTTGTACAACCCATTGATATTATTGGGGTTCTAGGCAATGTAATAGAATGTCATCATAGCTACAGTGATAGAGGATGTCCCCTAGAAATGTATAGTAGATCACTCTTTGCTTGAATGCTCAACATTGACCATGTGGTAAGTGGCATGATAGGAATCCTAATTTGATATAATATTTTATCTGTGCAAACTGAGGGTCATGTGGTTCGGTATCAACCACGTAAATACCACCATCATCTATAGGAGATGTAGGTGATATGGCATATTGGATGAGTGTATGAATGGATACTTATGTGGTATCTAATAATGGGTTTTGTGGTATTAATGATCCTAAGGAGGCCATTGTATCCACAAAATGGTTTGATGATCATGGAGTGACTTCGATGTTGTACCACTCAAATCGAGAAAAAAGTTGTACAATCTACTTGTATTGTTGGAGAACTGGACAACGATATTGCCATATCTCTTTCACTTGGTTCACTATCAAGAGGGAATCACCTATGATGTGGAGACGTTTCATATTCATGGCATGGGCCTGTTTTAATCCTAGGATCAAGGCTTCATATTTTGTATTATTATTTGTATAAGGGAAGTCCAATTTGAATGAGAAGGGGAGCATTTCCCTTTCGAGTGTGAAGAAAATAATGCCTACACCCCCAGCATGAGTGCATCAGGAGCCATCAAAGTATAGGGTTAAATCGGCCAATGATTCAGGCTCGACATATTCTTTGGCTTTTGTGATGTGGAATATGGAATCGTCAGGACATTGAATGAGGAGAGGTTGGTTGTTAGGTAAGGAAGATTCTGCAAGTTGATCTACGATGACCTATCCTTTAATGGATTTCTATGATATGAATTCTAGGTTGAATTCAATTAGGAGCATAATATATTTCTCTATTTAGGAGTTGTGATAGCTTTTGTTCATCATGTACCAAAGGGGGTTGTCTTAGGTGATGACAAATGTTGTGTGATTTAAAATATAGTGGTGAAGTTTCTGGGTGGCAAAGACTATAGCTAGGCATAGCTTTTCCATGTACCCGTATCTAAATTTGTAGCTAACTAGCATACAACTTATGTAGTATATGACTTGCTCTTTGTTGAGTGCATTATTTTGATCTAGAAATGTACCTACCATAAAATATGTAACTAAGATGTACAAAATTAGAGATAGTTGTGGATTCAGAGGAGACATAACTAGTGGGGAAGTGAGGTAAGCTTTGATAGCATAAAAGACCTATTGGAATTTATCGTCCCATTTAAAATTTACTCCCTTTTGCAAGAGATGGTTGAACGGTTTGCACTTGTCTGATAGTTGTGCAATGAAGTGACAAATGTAGGTTATCTTGCCCTAGAGGCTACGCAGTTGTTTTAAGGTAGTAGGCGAGGGCATCTCAATGATGGCCTTTAATTGGTTAGGGTCTACCTCAATATTGCATTGAGTGATCATGAACCCTAATATTTTTCCTGAGGTAACTCCAAATATGCACTTCTTTGGGTTAAGGTGGACATTATTTTCTAATAAAGGGTCAAAGATCTAGCGGATATTGTCTAGGCATTATGAGTATTTATGAGACTTTCTGATGAGATCGTCTACATAATATTCCACACTTTTGTGCATGTAATCATGGAAGATATAAGTCATGGCATGCTGGTAGGTTGCCCTTGTGTTTTTAAGGCCAAAAGGTATGACCTTATAGCAAAAGGTCGCCAGGGGGTTGCGAATTATGTTTTGTGTTGATCATCTGGGTTGATATTGATTTGGTTATAACCAAATAATCCATCTATGAGGGAGATCATATCATGGCCTATGATAGATTCGATGAGTAAGTTTATGTTACATAATGGGAAGTTGTATTTGGAATAAAATTTTTTCAAATCATGAAAGTAAATGCAAACATGGACTTCATCGAATGGTTTTGGTACTGGAACCATGTTGGAGACCCATTTGGGGTAATCTATGGGTACTTTAAAGTTGATTTCAAGGAGATTTTTTAGCTCAATTTTGATGAGTAATGCAACTATTGGGTGTATGCATCGTAGTTTTTGCTTTATGGGTTTAGCATCTTTGTCTAGTGTGACATTATGTACTACAAGAGCTGGATCAAGGTCTGGCATATCTTTGTAGGACCATGCAAAGAATATAATATACTATCAAATGAAAGTAGTGAAAAAGCACACTCTTCAGTGGAAAGGCTAGTGACTAGCTTGACAATGTGGAGATTCTTAGGATCATCACTGATATCTACATTGATGGTTTCTTCGATGAGCATGTGAGAACCATCATGCAATTGTTTAGGAATTGGAATGAGGTGGAGGTAATCGATGGCCTTAGTAATATTATACTCATTATATAGATAGATGTCTATGTGGTGTACCTATGGTATGTGAGGTGGCACAGAGGATGAAGGGGCATTCACAGCGTGCAAGATATGTGGTGAGAGTAGGAAATCTCAAGGTGTCGATATGGGTGAGATGTGCATGAGATCAATGAAATTGGGGTTTTGTGTGTCATATCATGTTGTCTAGTGTGTGTATCGAAGTGGAGAGAAAATATCCACCTTGACCATATTAACCGATGCTATGGGGGATGTTGGTGGTGAAGAGTCTAGTGATGACAACTTGACAACCCGTGAGCATCCTAAAAGGCTTAAAGAAGGGTGCAAGATAACTGGTGGAGAACGTGATTGAGTATCAACTCATTTAATTTGTCGATGTATAGGTAGGAACGAGGCTGAATATGTTGGTGATGGTGGTGGAGAAGTCATGTCCTGCTTTAGGTGATGAAAATTTAAGGATAGGGCCACAAATTTGCTTATCAATTCATTGACACAACATGAATATATGGTGTCAAAATAGGGTTATTATTGGAATAAATAATATGGAATTATAATGGTAGAGTGAGGTGATGGAGTATCCTCTAGGATGTACATGTCAATGTATTCTTCCAAGGTATGTTTTGGAAGAGGAGAAGGATGTAGGATGAGATCCTGTAACTCATCCTCAAGTGTGTGGACGATGGTTGGGTGATAACCTAAGCCATATTTGTTGGTAGGTGATTCGATATGAGGATTAATGGGTGCACACAACCCTTTATCATAGTGGCCTAATCCAAATCCACACCAATAGAAATATTGAAGGTAGTGTAAGGCAAAATAGATATTAGACAGGTGATCAATTGTACCACAAAAGCTAGATTATGGTAGTGGAGGTACTACAGGGGGGAGTGAGTGGATAGCATGGATCAAAATTTGTGAGTGGATCATGTGTATATGTGGAATTCCCATTCATGATCAAATGAGGAGGTATGACCTGACTAAAAGGGGCACTAGGTGCCTCCTCTATAGGGTATGCTTGCTTGTGTGCACGACTATGAGTAACAACTAGCATGATGATGTGTGAAGGGGGTTGGTGGCAACCCTATGAGGTATGGACTAAAACTAAGGTGATAAGCTACATGGATCTGAATGATAAATTTTTACATGGTGTGATGTGCTAAAACTAGTTTGTGATCATGTAAACAATGCTAAAATAGAATCAGTTATAAATGCAAGAAATAAAGTGTGTTGTTTGTTTTGGTTTGTTTTGATGTTGATACTTCCTAGGTAGAATCACAAGTAGTGGAGTGAATTCTCAAGAAGATCAAGGGTGTCTTAGATATTGAAACTCCTACAACACCCAAATATTCACATAATAGAACATTATCGTGATATGCGAATGGTAACCTATATGGAAGGTGTGGTAAAATAATAGCCTAAAGTGGGAGAACTCAATATGATGGAATGAGCTCGCTATGTCCTCTCATGAGAAGATGTGGCATTGTTTAAGATGTTTTAGGCATGGTCAAAAACCCCATGATTTTTCTTCACCCTCGATCAGGCTTAGTGAAGAATGATAGTTACCATGTCCATGAATTATGTTAACCTTATGGATGAAGGTGTCTAATCCTATCCCAATCTGAAGGTAAATTCTGGTGATGAAATCCAAGAGCCCAGTCTCAAATGTGGGGTGTTTTCTAGTGATGAAATCTAGAAAACATCTCATATGGCTACTGAGTATCTAAGGAGGTGAGATGGTGGAGGGTACTACTCCTGCCACACCAGTATCGAGCAATGGATTGGGGATGAAATCCAATATCACCACTTGTTTTTGAACCACGTGTGTGTGTGGGTTTAAGTTTGCTAATGATGATATGTAAAGCGATAAATATAACTAAATGCTCTTTTGAAATAAAAGCTAGCCCTAGATGCACTTTTTGGAAGCAAAGGCTAAAGTAAGATGCATTTTGTAAAAGAAATATAATCCTAAGTGCCTTTTAGAAAAGAAACTAAGACTTATTCTATGAAAGCATGTAAGAAAGCAATGTAACACATGTGAGAAAAGGGGTTTATGGAACCCTAATTTCAAATCATGAAAGAAATGTAAGAAGGATTTATACAAAGATAAATAGGCAATATTAAACTAAAGATGTAGAAATAAATGTAACAATTATGATTTAACTGAGGGATTTGCAAAAGAAATGGGGAAATCCTAATTTAATAAACATAAAAGGAATCAAAAATTTGTATTTACATATAGGAATTTGAAACTTGCTTTAATGAAAGGTGCAAAAAAAAATTTTAAAAGCCCTAATTCTTAAATGCATGAAAGGAATTTGACTTCGATTTTTTTGTACAAACATGGAATTCAAAATTTCTTCAAAGGAAATGCAAAAGGGATTTGCAAAACCCTAATTATAAATCTCATTTTTAGAATTAAAATATAAAATGCATTTGGAAGGAAATTGATGTATTTGAACAAGAAATAAATGCACAACTTATGCGACATGCAGTTTGCAAAAAGAAATCAAACATTTCTTGAAAATAAAAAGATGTTGAACTTTTTGGTTTTGTGTAGGTTTCTGCAACTAACGTCAACACTCAAAGCATGATGGATGTGTAAGAAAAGGAAATTTACTAAATGTACTAATGCATTTATTAGTCAATATTTCTTGGCACATAAATGTCAAAACAAGGAAATTTTTGGGGAATACCTAGATTCTGATTCTAAAGATGATTTGGTTTGCTTCTCTGCTGCTCACCCCTGCAAATTTGAGGGGTTTTGAGGCTTCTAGGGTCAATTCATAGGATGGGGGGTGAATTGAATCTAAATTTGTAGGATAGGGGGTGAATCAGATCTAGAGGCCTGAAATCCCCAATATAAAGGTTTGAAGGGGTTTGAAGGGCTTAAGGAATCTCTGGGAAGTCTAGATTTGTACCTACAACAACAAAAATTTAGGAGATTGTGTTAAAACTTATTTCAACATAATATTGTGTGGGTTCCCCACCGAGCATGCCAGAATGAAATGGGAAAAAGCTGCTATTTGCTCAAACATAAATACAAAGTAAATGCACATGTCCAAAAAATTGCTCTTTCATTTGAAATGGAATTCATAGGTTACAATAAGGATTGTAAGGAATCCTTTTCATAATGAACATCAAATATACTAATAGTTGCTCTTGGGTTCCTCAATGTAGGTAGGTTTCCTGTGTATGTGGGAAATTGCTATTGTTGTTGATGCTAATTTTGCTCCTTTTCCAGTTGTTGTATGGCTTTAAAAATAATGTTAGAGTGTTTGGGGGCTTGCCTTGGTTAGGCTCCATATCGATGAAAGATAATGAAAATAAGGAATGAAATTGAACTAAAATGCTATAAAAACTATGGGAAACATCATAATATTGTCAAATAAGGCTTACCTAAAACATTTGGGGTGATTTGAGACCCATAGACCCAATTTGTAGGCCGAGGGGAAAATTGGTGCCGGATGCATAGGCTGAGAGGTGAATTTAGCTATGAGTGGTTTCTGCTAGAGATCCTTGCATGGATGGGCTTCTCAGGTATTTTATTATTGTTTTTCAATTTCATATTGTGGTTTCTATGCTTCTATATGTATTTTGGTAGAGTTTCTATGCTTTGGCTAAAAGGAGAGATAGAGGTAGAATGAGGGTTTAGGTCTACTATTTATAGATAAACATAAGGTGTTGGGGGTGTGGTTAGGAGAACTAAACCCTAAGGTCAAGTTACATGGTGGTTAGGTTAGGGTTTGTGATGTGTCATCCCCAAATTCCCTAAGGAAATATATCATCCTCACACATGTGTGAGGAGAGATTAGGGTTAGCTAGGATTAGTCAACTCTAAGGTTAGATTAGGGTTAGGTTAGGATTTCCTCAAAAATATTCTAACCAACTTTGTGCACACACATGTGGGATGGAATAATTAGGATTAATTAGGGTTTAGGAACCTAATTAGTATTTATAATCCAAAAAGTGCACTTTAAGTGAAGTCACTTTAAAATTAGAATTAGAATTAACTTTAATTAAGACTTTTTGAGAACTAATAGTTTCGTGGGGTCCTAATTAAGTCTAGGAAGGTTTTAAGTGGTCTTAGGTGATTTATGAGTGATCATTTGGTGGATGCAAGGTGGTTATGATGTGGATTGGGTATTTTAATAGGGTTTTTTACCTATAAACTAGTGAAGTAGCCTATGTAAGTCTACGATATGCTACGCTAATCTAGAGTGATATACACTAGTCTACATATGTCTACAATAGTCTACATATGTCTACACATATCTATGATATTCTACATAGGTCTAGAGGGATCTAAAATAGTTTATGCTAGTCTACAATATCCTAGAGGTGTCTAGGATGGCCTATGTAAACCTACAAGTGTCCAAAAGGATCTACAAGTATGTAGAGGTAGCTATGTGTGACTTTTAGGTGTCTATAGATATACGTAGCATCTACTCTATGTTGAGCCACACTTGGATCTAGGAGTCCTCGTAGTCTCCTAAAATCTATATCCCTATCCAATGCTACTAGTCCCTAAGTGGCTAGAGTGGGAGGTGCATCCTAACCCACAATAATAAATTCTAGCTATTTCCTCAGAGCATCTACCTCGGTAGTCTTAGATTCTAGCTACATTCAGACTGTATTCATCACCATTTGAGCCAAATCCACCTAATTCTATAGAGTGGTCATCTACTTAGCATAACTCCCACCATAGATGCCATCCTACACTCATCTAACTCTACATAGTAATGAGAGATGTATCTCACTCCATCACCTACCTCTAAGCTACATGTAGCTACACCTGTAAGTTGTGCACTTGAGCTCGTAGTTGTGATACCTCATCATCTAGGGTATCCTCCTCACCCTCATTCTTATCTTGGGGATCTTAAATAGTAACTATTTCATATTCCCACTCACCCACCATCCTATGATGCACTCATCGCCCATCATCATCACCTCTCTTAGCTATCGTATCATCCCTAGATCTTCCTAGGTTGATGCCACCATACCATAGTCGAGAGACCCACCAAGTGTCATACTCTACAATGGTCCCAGGTTCCTCTACAACTATGTGATAAATAGGAGGGTCCACCTCCTCTGTAAACCTTACCATATGTGGTATTGGAAGTTGTGTCTCTACCTTTCGATAGCAATAGAGGACTGTCTCCTTTGACACATCCTACAGAATCCTAAATTACCTAGTAACCTGAGCATAGTGGAAGTATTCCCTCACCTTCCCATGGTGCCCCACAAGCCATAAATCACATCTTGCTTGGTCCAAGTATCTCTCTATATAATCCCACTAAGGAAAAACTAGGTAGGGTCTCCATACAATTTGATTCTTCTATAATCGCATTAGAGACTCGATATAGTGATCTAGTCCACCTGCATATGGATGGCTCTAATTAGTATTCATATCATGTGGTCACCTCATAACATAGTAGTGGTTTGTATCATCTAATGTAGATATATATATTGGTAATATACTAGGTCAATCTATGTGGATGTGCTCCCACCCATAGATTTGTAGTAATAGGTTGCATCTCACTCCCGCTCACCCCCATCATGTAATTTGTTATTGCTCATCATAGAGTTGTGCCAAAAGTGTGATCCCCCATGCCATAATCAAATGCTACTCTAGGTTGCACTCCAATAGGTCTTGCATCATGTTTAGGAGATTATAAGGAAATCTCACACCTAAAGAGTTGGGTAGTAGCGCATTATAGAAAATATGCATAAGTACTACCTGGAACCAAGAGAATACCTACTATCTAAACCAATAATCCATAGGTACCCCACCATGCTCAATATCTCCTAGTGGCTCCTTAGCTCTATCTCCAAAAACTTGAGCAAACACTACCTCCTTCACCATAGTGGGAGAAGAAACAATAGCCCTTCCATCTATGGAAATATTTAAAATACAGTAGACATCCTCAAATGTCACCATCATCTCTCTAGTAGGGAAATGAAAAGTATTAGTCTTGCTATCCCATCGATGGGCCTGGGCTATGAGATATGACTGGTTAGACATCATCATCAACAATCTCATGATATATTTGAGGCCAATCATACCAAACCTCTCCCAGTCATCCTCATCCAATAAATGTCATAGCTCCAGAAGTAGATTGGGATATCAACCTCGAGATGTTAGAGTTTGACATACAAAAAAGCACAATTCAATGCAAAAAATTACTCACTCATATTAAAAAAATCATGCAAAAATAAAAAATTAATCTTAAGGTTCTCAGTCACTCACAACACCGATAGTCGCTATGGCTACCATTGACATCGTCGGTGGCCATCACCAATAGTGAAATTTTTGATCGTTGGGGTTTGAACCTCACTGCCCACAATGATGATGGCATCCATTTGGAAAATTGGGCATGACATTCACCAAAAATGAACATAAGATAGATGCCATGCAAGGTCATTTCCCACCTAAAAATACAAAAATTTAAAATCATACCCCCATTAAGCTAACCTAAGCTACACCTAAATTTAGGGGTGAGGTTCATTACCTATAATTTTGTGTGGTTCCTTAACCCATTAATTAGTGAGGTTCATTTTAAAATGAACAAATCATGAGAGTTAGAGATGAAGAATCTAACTTAGGAGATTTTTCTCTGCCACTTGTGGAAACCTCTGGCTAATATGCCATCATGGTTTAGGATGATTGAAGTAGTGTTCCATATCAAATCTTGTCTCTATCTCCTCAGAGCTGACTATTCTCCAAATCTAGCTAAAAATAATAAATTTGCAAAATATCTAAAATACCTTTTATATTTTACAATTTTGGTTGTTGCTCACTTTGAGTGTGGTTGTAGATCTGGCCAAGACTGACCATTGATGTCGATAGTGATTATGGGATTTGTAAATATATACCACTATAAAATAATAAATGCACCTATTTTATCACAATAAGGAGTTTCATATTGGACATTAATGCATATCTACCAAGACATAATAATTATAAATCACAAAAATTACAAAAAAATAAAATAAAACAAAATCTCAAGTACGCCCTGTATCCAGTTATATACCCTATACACTTGGTGGATGTAGCAACTTACACTCCATGCAATATGGTAGGATGAGTAAATTACCATTAGTCCATTTGAACAAAATTATTCATTGAAAAATTGAAATGTTGCACTTCAATCCTCAAGATGGCCATTGTAGCCAGACTCCTCGAAGGGAACAAGGCATTCATTTTGTTTATTCTATGAAATTTCATGAAATCATCGAACATAGTGATTCATCACACGCTTAAACTAAATTTCTATCATATTGATTCCCTAAGAAGGCCATTGTGGTTAGACTACTCCATGGGATAGAGATGTACAATTACTATTAAAGATTGAAATCACAATTGCTGATAAGCTGGCCAATTTGGGTGTCGATGGTGACGGACTTTTCAAATGGGAACATGGTGTCCTGAGTAAAGTAGAGGAGCTTATTCAACAATAATGCCAAGAATTATAGTCAAATTTACCAATAGGGAAGGTACTGTAAGTTCGAAGGCTATGAGTATTCCTGTCTCTTTTTTGAATTGGACTCACAATAAAAATTATTTGAGCTGCCAGTCTTCATGGATGCTGCTTGGAAGTACCACAAAGACTAATGGGGATAGTCACATGTCAGATAACATGGCTCCTAGTCATCTTAGTAATTTGAGGTTGGTTGATAATCACAGGGAAGGAAATAAATGATAATATAATACTTCGAACCAAATCCATGTGGACCACCAGATAGCCACCGCCATAAATCTAGCCAGCAGGTTCACTTCTCCAAGGCTGATTGGCCAAGATAGTATGTGGTACCAAAGCATGTCATATACAGAAGAAAGCAATTACCAAAGAATCATTAAGAGTAACTATCAATACAAAGCTTGTGGGAGTTTTTTTTAGTACTCTGTTATGTGTGTCTGCAACTTTTTGTTTCTCCATTGTCTCAAGGAAGGGATTCATGTCTATTTCTTTTTTGTAATTATGATGCATGTGTGTTTTCTCGGGGTATACCCAAAATGTTGTATGGGAAGTTTCTTTTTTATAACAGGCTATGTGCCTTATCGGATGTAATGGCTTTTGCGGCATGTAGATTTTACATATATAGGATCCTTAGTAAGGATATGTTCATCAACAACCCTAGGCTGATTTTTGTAAAAGGTTTTGGGTCAACCTGTAAAACCCGATATTAATGCTATAGTATCTTATCTACAAAAAAAAAATAGGGCCTACCTTAAATCAATAATAACCATCTTGAACTATCCAAATCAGTCATCTTGGTCAAGCGACTCGTTGCTTTCATCACTTGCTATTTTTCTCATCAACTCATCGCTTGAGGGGGTAGTCATAATCATAACATTTATAATCAAAATCAACAATTGAACATATAATAATGTTAATTGTGTTCATCCACAAATCATTACCAAAAATAATCATGCCCTTGCTTAGGGCTAAAAATAAGAAAATTAATCAAATAAATGCTTAGTATTTTTGAATCATAAAGGTAGGTCCTTGTCTTTTCATGACTGAACAATGTCCAAGATCAAGTAAGACTAAAGTAAAATATTGTACTTGAATCAAGTTCTTTAACTTTTTTGAAGCAATGATTCAGAGATGCATACCCTTTACATGATGTCTAAAATTGAATAGATAAATGAATATCAATTAACCTACAATATGATGTTAGGTTGTCTATTTTTGCTCAATATTGTGTTTTCCCATAATGCATCCCAAAAAGGGGCATCTGTAGATACCTAAAACATGTCATGTTGAGGATACTACTCATAGGGACACTTTTTCAGGCCATGTGACTCACCTTCGACCTTTCCAAGACCCAACAATGGTTCTAACCACTCAATCAGGGTAACCTAGTCCTGTTCAATATTCATTACTTATTTCATAAGTGGTGACCATTATCACCACTGACACTTGGAGTGGCCATGGCCATAGATACACCTATCAATAGTGGTGGAGCCTATAAAAAACTTGTGCTAACAAAGTTGAGTAAAATCTATTATATCCAATGGATTTTTGGGTCATTTTCCATTGGAAGCCTCTAGAAGCTTTGTCCCAACTGCCCTAGCTCAATAAAATCTTGTTCTTGGCTTCATGATGAAGATAGAATGCCAATTTGGGTATTCTATTTAAGATACCCAAAATAAGAGGTAAGTTTAGAGATTTCAAGTGCAATTGCCATAGCAGAGCTCTGCCAAACTGAGAAGAAATTAAATATCCCTTTGAAGCGCAATGAAGTGTTTTCCAAGTGCATAATGACATCTGTGCATCCATAAATGAAGTTACCAAAATCTTGAGGAGCAACCATACCACTGTTTCACCAATTCACCATCCATACGAGCTAATTTTACAACTCAGCTATGTATTGAGACACGACTGACCCTTGCACATCAATTCAACATTAGAATTGATCATTATTAAGCTTAAAATTTAGAAAACAAAGCCTCTATCCCGTAGCTACTATTTTTAATAGTGACCCACAAGCACTGCCATCGATGTTGACAGTGACTAACAGAGCCCACTGCTCTGAGCATCAGCGAATATGGTCTAAAATATATTTTTCATTTATTTTAGTCCATATATTTATCATTAGATGCATTTTATTTTATTTCTAATCTAGATTTATAGTTTTTGTATCTAGTATTTCTACTTTTCTTTCAGTACTTTCATGCATCTTTACATGTTTTTATGCATTTGATTTCCTTATTTACACATTTAAAGAAAATAGCCTCATTTTGAGAGGCTTATAATGCTATTAATCTATGTTTAGTTTCTTTGTGTGTAGGTGACAGGGTTTTTCAAGGACTATTCATCACCAAGATCTCATTTCTTGGCATCAAAATAGAGGTGTCAGAGTAATCCCTCTATAATCAGATTAGTGGAGATGCAAAGACCTTGTGGAGTACATATTTACCCCTTTTTGGGACCACATTCTTTGTAATTTTGTATCAAATTGGGTATCCGTAAGAGGTATGTATTGTAATTGAAGCTTATTTTATTAATAAAAAGAGAGCACCCCATTTTTAGCTTATTTTCTCAATGGTTACATAATTTTATGTTTTTAATTCGTTACAATATTGCAATAGATTAGATGCACGATTTTTGCTACTTTATAGGAATATGTGAACCAATTATTGATACAATTAAGGGAACAAAGGCAAAATTTAAGTCAAATATGGTAGTTAAGAAGATATTCTAATTGTTGAAGCAAAAAGTCATAGAGTTGTTAGTATTAGCCTTGTCAAATTTTGACAAAGTGTTTGAAGTGGAATGTGATGCAAGCGATATAGCTATTGAAGGTAACTTATCCAATAAGTTAAACCAATGGCTTACTTTAGTAATATGCTAAGTGAAGAAAATAATGAGTATTCCCTTTATGACCAAGATTTTTACTCCATAGTGCATGCTCTTGAAAAGTGGAGGCATAATATTTTTCCCAAAGAGTTTGTATTATTTACCATTCACCATGTACTTCAATTTATTAATAGTCAAGGGAAGTTAAATTAGTGGCACTTGAGGTGGGTAAAATAATTGCAAATTTACTCTTTTGTACTCAAGTATATAATTAGAAATTCCACTATATTTGTCAATTTGCTTAGTAGAAGATGTTTGCTTTTTATTGAATTATACGTAGAAGTCATAAAATTTGATGTTATGCATGGTTTATATGAGGAAGACAAGGACTTAAAATATGCATGGATTGCATCTAAAAAAATAATGGGGGTTAATAGGACACCATGGTTGGATTACTTCATCCAAGAGGGTATATTATTTAAATGGTAACAACTATGTATTCCAAGAAGTTATATGAGGGAGAACCTAATTTAATAAAAATATTGTGGAGGACTAGTGAGAATTTTGGCATTGAAAAAATATTGGGATAGTTGGTTGGAAGCTACTATTAGCCATGTATACATGTGGATGTATGGAAATTTGTGCAAGGATGTAGAATATGCCAACATGCAAAAGGGAGCAGCCAAAATATTGGATTATATCATCCTTTACCAATTCTAGAAATTCCATGGGAACATGAGATAGAGATTACATGGGTTTCCAAAGAGCATAATTTCCAATAGGGATGCAAAATTTATTGGTTACTTTTGGAAAATATTATTGAAGAAAATAGACACTAATTTGAGCTTTAGTTTAGCCTATCATCTACAAATAGATGGAAAAATTGCAGGAATAAATAGAAGCTTGTTAAATTTTCTAAGATGCTTGGTTGGAAAGCGACCAACACTATGGGATTCAAATTTGGAACAAGTTGAATTTACCTATAATGATTCCATTAAATGAAGTACAATAATAAGTCCATTTCAAATTGTCTATTATTTTAGCCCAATAGAGTTGATGATCTCTGAGATATAGCTAATTTGGGGTGACCAAGTGGTGTGGCCAAAACATTTGTGAAATATATGCATGAATTGTACCGTGAGATGATATCCAAATTAAAGCTAAACACTATTAAATATAAAAGTATAACATATACTATGAGAATAATAAAGGAGTTTTAGGTTGGTGATTTGGTCTTAGATCTTCTATAGAAATAAATTTCCACATGGAATATATGACAAGCTAAAGTGGAAGAAAACTAGACCATGCATGGTCATACAAAAGTTTGATTCAGCCAATGCTTATGAGTTAGAGTTGTCACATAGAGTAGATGTCTCACCAATATTTAACATTGCTAATTTATATCAATTTCATGAAGGAATAGTAGAAAAAGAGGACCAAATTAAGTCTAATTTTGCATTTGAAAATTGGATACAACAAATATTAGAGAAGAAAAAAGATACACTCGAAATAATAATTAATTCTCAAGTATATAAGCAAAAAGAGGTAAAATATACAAGAAATATTTGGTTAAATTATTGGGCAAAGTAAAAAAGAGGAAACATGAATGAATGAATTTGATGTTGCCAAACATGAGACATTGGTTGGAGATTTCATGAAAGCTTCATGAGATTTTATCTCGAGAAATAATTTTTTTTCACCCCGGGTGTCTAATATAGGAGCACCTAGGACACATGGGTAATCCTGCATCACAAATTAAGGTAACAATGCTTGATTCATATTCATTTTGGAGTGGCTAATATGTTTTTTGTGTGCAAATTTGAAAGTTCAATTAACTAGACTTTCATCAAATACATTGGATTGGGTGATTGTCCTTTGATGTTGGAGTAATTATTCATGCAATTCAAATGCCAATTGGGATGGGATTGATCCGAGATATTAGTCACATTATTAGGGATTTATTTTTAGTTTGGCATAGGTATTTTTGGGTGGGCAACTAGTGAGAATTTAATGCAAAAGCAAAAGGGATAGTTTTTTGGTCTTAGGGGAAAGAAAAAAACCATGAATTTGGTCTAAGACTAAAGAAAACTATCCAAAGGAGGTATGTATAGCCTAGTTTCACATCTAAACCAATCAAAAGAAATAATTTAAAGTTATTTCAAGATTTTTTACTAGTGTGTCAAAATTGGCAAATTTACCACCAATTTGCATTTCAAGAGGAGTATGTCTTGTTTTTTATCTATAGATTCTTATTTTGTAATTAAAAATCATGCTAGTATTGTAACTTGATGCATTCTATTGAAATTCAAGCCTTAGAGCAAATGATAATTCAAGTAATTTACTGGTTTTGTTAGTTGTCTCAATTTCTAGTTGTTTAAAGAAATTCCTATATGGGATGCTAGGAAGAGAATGTTTTAATATAATTATATCCCTAAACTATATAAAAAGCTAAATTTTCTACCATAATACCATGTTATCTAGTGTGGATAAAGTATTGGCAAGAGCACTACAAGATCGAGAATGACCATGAGCCAAAAGAAAAAATTGATGTAAGATTTAAAATTATGACCTTCCAAAAAACTACCAATGCCTCTATAATTGCACTATCCCTATATATTATTTCTCCATAGTTATCAAATTTAGGGAGTAGAACATGATTGAGCCAATGTGAAATGCACATAAATTTAATATGGAAGAGCACATATATTTGGGTAGGAAATAACGACACCAATCCCAATTCAAAAACTAAAAAAAATTGAACTTATAAACTATATATTTTGGGACTGATGTATTTTGGTACCAATATATTCAATCACTTAGATAAGAGTTATTTTTCACTAGTGATAGGAATATATTTAGTCCTTGGTCTATTACCATGATCAAATTTGTAATACTTTCTAGAAATATTTTGAAACATGCATCCATCACAATCAAATGTAGAAAAAGTGTAGGAGCAAATTAAAGGTAACAATAATGGATGAAATAGAGAGAGAGATAGAAATTAAATGGTTTTGAAAGAAGCAATAAAATATGGATGCCCATGGGCATCCCAATATTTCACATTTTATTTACAAATATATATGTATGATAAATCATTGGGGGGTATTTATAGCGATATCAAAAATCCTAGTGATTAATTAACCTCAAACCAATATTAACTTAACTTTGAAGTTAACTTATAATAATAAATTATACTTGTAGGGAAATTTTCCCTATAGCCCTTTTCACTTCACATAAAACTAGTCAGAAGCAAGACATGCCAAGGCAATGATGTCAAAAGGTGCTTCTCACCTTTTCAAAATAAAGGAGCTCCAAAAAAGGGTGGACAAACTTAGAAGTTGTGTTGACCATTAGATCTTCCATCTATGGTTGAAACTCATCTTTTTCCCAACCAACCAACATGAAAATATTTAAGGCCCATAAGCTATTGATTTCCATTCTAGAATTCTATTGATTTCCAATAACTTTAGGATCTTCCTTTCACCCTTCTTTCCTATTGTAACAAGGGGAGAAAAAACCTTTTCTCATACCTAGGGATCATTGAACCCTCTGGACTTTATTTTCTTGTAACTTTTTTAAGTAGGCTAATGGAAGCTATGACTAATCTATTCTTCTTCTCTTGATTTGTATTGATTATTGGTGATGTGTTTTCTTGCTTGTGTTCACTATCCATTGGTGAAATTTTTCATGTTCAATTGCCAATTATTGTAATAAAAAATTGGGGGTCCTAGTTCTTTGATGCATTATCCCTATAGCTTAGGATTTTATTTTCTTGTAAAAGCATTTAGTTTCTTGTTTTTTACTCTCATTGTAATTATATCCTCGACCTCATCTCATGGAGGTTACTATGCATCAAGGATATAGATCTAAAAAGGAGCCAACCTCAATTAAAAACTCTAGAGGTTGCCCTATAGGTGGTACCCCATATATGATTCTTCTTGTTATTTGACTTTATATAAGGCACAAGTACATTTGTCTTGCTAGGCTCTCCAACCTAGGTTTGGTAGGTGTATTTTGAGATGACAATAATTTGTCTAGCTTAACCGATGGGATGAGATTTTGTAGTTCATCCCAAGAATATTGAAGAAGCCTGACTATGACTCTGATGGTCATAGTATTCCTACTTGATGAGAAACACTTAGATGATTCACTTGGTGATTCTGCTTGACCACTTAGATTAAAAAAATAAATTTTGAAGAAGTCATCCAACAAAAGATAGATCAAGATTCTAGTGGGGGTCTCTATCTTGTCATATTATTCAAGAAAAATATCCTTGCCTAGCAATTATGTTCTCAAAGGGAAGGCCCAAAATTATATGAGCAAAATACATATGACCAAAGACTTTTCTAGATCTAATCAACAAGAGCTAGTACCACCTCTAAACTAGAGATAAAGAAGAAGGAACTAACAATGCAACATGGTGGTTGTGGTACATTAACTTCCTAGAACATTTTTGGTTTGGAATGATAAATATCCCCTAATTCCACTATTTCCACTTAACACATGAGGTCTGATTCCTTCCTCGACATTCAAATCCTTACTCTACTACTTGGGAGAAGATGTTGTCACTCCAATAGAACACTTATAGCACCTATTAAGATTATATTACATGGATGTAATTGAAAATAAATATATATCATTGAGGCTAAAGAAATATTATTTTTGAGGAAGAGCTCATGAATGACACCTTAGTATTAGTCCATGATTAGTTAGAAGTTGGGACCAGTTGGCAAAGCTCCTAGTAAAGTGATTTAAAGAGAAGAAAAATGAAGGATCCCTCCTAGAGAAACTCATTTCCATCAAGAGGGTTCTTGTAGAGTTAATGGATTATTTCAATGTCTAATTCCACAAGAATTAACAAAGGATTCCCAATGATATATGACCACCTCTGGGTATGGAATTTTTTTACTATCTAAAATATATTAATTTTGAGATGGCCATGTTGGTCAAGTCTAAAGGTGGTAATTCACTACCAAAGGCCTATGCGATATCCATCTAAATTGATAAGGACCTAATCCAAATAGGAAGGCTCCTAGACCACAAATGCCATTTTTCCCCTCCATTCAACACCCCTACCATTACTCTTTGACCATACAACTTGCCACTAGTCTGACTTGTCCTCCTACATACCAAAAATAAAATCAAGCTTCCTATCCTCTAGATGCTAAAATAGATGAAATATTCAAATTTACAAGGATACTTACTAATTATGTCATAGCCCTTAAGAGATAGTCTAGCATCCAAAGGTTTCCTTATCAAAGTTATCTAAATCCTTCTTTCCAACAAGGAAATCTAGGTTTCCAATTGCCTTCAATATCATAATCCCCATTTTTGGCCAAAAAGAATCCTAGTCATCCCTAGGCCTTGAATTAGTAGATAGTACCAATGTTAGTATTGGTCCACCAATTCCCTACAAGATCAACTAGGGATTTGGTCACCATATAGAACAACTATCTTGAAGACCCTAGTGGTTGGTACTATCCCACTCCTAACTACCCTTCCTTCGACTATTACGTCTGAATAAAATCTTAAGATATCAAGACTTCATATTCCAAACATAATATCACTCATACTTCTTAGTAAAAAGTCCTTAGTAAAAAGTCTCAATACCAATTTAAGAACCTATTACTTAGTCTCAAACTATACCACAAATTGTTGACTTGTCAACCTTAGAGCATAACTTTGTTACCTAAAATGAAGAAAAAGGATATGTTATGTTGAATAGAGTAGACCCATAAGGAAGGAGGCCACAAGTATAATTAGAGTATAATACATGGTACAAAAGAAAGGTCATTGAAGAGTAGAAAAAACATAGCCTGACTGAGCCTAGGCCTTAGAGGAGAATAGTAGAAAATTGGACCCCTCTAGAATGAGTTGCACTAGTGAATAAGGATTGAGCAGTCTTGAAAGTGATAAGATCTACCCTTAAATTTACAAGGTAACCTATTGTGACTTTATTAATGCCAACTCCAACAACTAAAAATACTAGGATTTTGATAACATCAACCATTCCAAGAGCCCCTTATGTCAAAACCTTCAACATGGTGGAGCACCTAAGGAAGTCTACTATAGCCATACCTCTTTGGGAGGTCCTCTCTATTATATAATAGATGAACTTAGAATATGTTCTAAAGAGGTAGGATTTAAGTAGATAATAAATGCTCATCGTGCTATAAATTTCAAGTCCAAATCCTAGTACATCCAAACCTATGCCATTCTATATAACCCTGATCTATGGAGATCAACTGATACACAATTGCATAGTTGAATCAAGGCCCAAAACATCAATAATACTTATAAATGTGGTAGAATAACTTGGCCTATAACTAAAAAATGCCAATAGTAGGGTGGTGTACTTTTATGACACTCTAGTGTCAATATTTAATCTCATCCAAGATCTTCCTTTGGCATTCCAAGCATGCTCCAACTTGATGGTTCATCAAGACATATAAATGATAAAATATCTCAACCTCATTTGGAATATAACTCTCAAGAAACTTCACCATTAAGATCAAAGGATACCTATTGCTTGACTAGACCTACATGCTACTCTAAACAAAATATGGGACCAAGGTCACAATCTTGTTATAACCCCTCCACACAGCATATAGAAAATACCTTCCAAAAGAGGTGTAGAGCAGGCTTAGTATAAGAAGAGTTTTTGTAATTTGACTGCTTTATGACTACCTAGAGTAGTGGACATTCGAGACATAGAGACCAGATCTTGATGAAGCATTTGAGCTAGTTAGCATGGGTGATTTATCACTAGGTTTTTTCCTCCATACATATTGTACATAGCAAAAAAACACTATATATATAGTATAAAAATTTTGGAATAACTATTAGAAAAGCGTTCTATAGTATAAAGTATGTCATCCAACCTTTGAGGTAGAGGTGTGAGGGATGCCCCCATTATTCTTTCAATCAAGAAAATTTTAATGGGAAGTACTATAATAAAGAGAGCTAAGAAAGCCATTTTATTATTAGGACTATGTGCAAACCATGCTAAAAATACCAAGCAATGCCTGCTATTGGAGCTCATACCATCAATAAACAAATTTCCAAAAACCCTAATGGCACATGGTTCAAGACTAGATTATTAGAAGTTATCAGTACCTAGACATTACCTAGGGAGAGGTACCTCGATAATGTACCACATGGCATGGGATTGAAGGGCCATGATTAATGACACATGATGAACACTAGCTAGTTCCCAAAAATATAAAATTCCATTAGAATCTTGCAAATCACCACACACCATCCTAAGGGCCTATTAGGTCAATGACAAGACAACTGTCACACTTGAATACAAGAAGAGATGGTAAACAATAAAACTCATTTTTATTTAGTGTGATGTCTATATAAGGAGGGAACTCCCTACCTCAACCTTATATACTCCCACTTAAATCAACCTTCTAATTAGAGAATCCCCCTACCATAGAGAAGATGTTTTGAGAAAAGAGGAAAGACCTAAAATTACCACAATTCTTTGATACCAAATATGCCAACAAGAAAGAACCATTAGAGGAGGTTATTGATACAATTAAAAATCCCCATTATATAAGGCAATGATAACCATATAGAATGGAAAATAAAAGAAATATAACCTTTTTAGTAGTATCTAAACTAGCCCCCATTACAAAGGAGAATACTAAAACCTTTTTGGTGGTATATAAGAGGTCTTTTCCATTGATAGAATTAAAAAATTCTTGACGATCCTAAACCTACTCTACAATCAAGAGAGTGGAAATGGAAATAAAAATAACCCCTCCCAAAATAGGATTTCAAGAGAATATGTATTCTATGGTAGTTGTAGGAAAATTTGAGCAACTTTTTCTACAAATAAAATCCAAGAATCGAGAAGGGGAATAAGATCTTAAAATACGATATTAAGGATGGTAAGCTTATCAAATATTGTTGAGCTATATACAATTATCTCTTCTAAAGTTATGGTAAAAGGCTAAGGGGAATGAGCTCATAAATCAACAACCTCAAGGTATCAAACATTGAGGAAAATAAAGGTCATGAGTAGAAGGTAGAACTTCATATTTTATTTTCACTCCAAAAAGGAAATGCTCATTCAATATTTTTGAGATTGAGGTGATAGATCCTCTATGATCCCTTATCTCCTTACCATTTGATGTTTTATATTTATTTAAAAATATGATTTTCCAATTTTTACTCTATACATAATGAATAAATTAAGAAGTCTAGGTTCATTCCTTTAGTATGCCAAGGATCCCTAGAAGACATCAAAGTTGTACAAAATGTTTCCCTACAATCCTACTTAACTCCAAGTAAGACCAGTCAAAAGCAAGATAGGACAAGGCACTACTATCAAAAGGTACCTCCTACCTTCGGTCAAAATAAAGGACCTATAAAAAAGGGTCAAAAAACTTAGAAGTTATGCTAACCATTAGATCTTCCATATATGGCCAATACTCATCTTCTTGTAGGCAGAAAATCCACCTTCCAGAAGAAGTGATAAGAGGATTTGCCTAGTTTTGAAAGTTTTGACAAGTTTTGGTAAAATGTACAGGTAGGAGCAAACCATACAAGTAGGAGGAAAACTATACAAAATGAAGGGCAAATTGTACAATGTGTAATGAAATCAAATGAAATGCAAGGGAAATGCAATTTGAGTTGTAATTGTGCATGAATTTGATAAATGATGTGTTGAGACTTACTAAAAGAGATAATTATGCATTATGTTATGCATGGGAAGTTGTGAATAATGAATTACCTTAGAAAAAATTTTATAATGGCTTGGATAATGTTATATAAGGCCCCATTTTCAATTTTGATATTCTGGTTAGTCTAGTTTATGCTTGTAAGTTTAGCTAGTATTGATGCATTGTGGAGTATATTTTAGTAATTGTATGAAATTGTTAACAAGTAATGAAGAAGAATCATAATTCATAGTTTTATCTCACATAATGTATGATCCTATAATGGTAGAATGATTTTTTGTAGTTTATCTTGTTGCATATGCTTCTTTATGGTAGTTGTTGATACGTAATGGATTGCTATGGAATAATTGGATTAAACCAGAACTAGTGTGAACCTAATGAATGATATATGATGAGGATTATATAAATAAGGACATATTTAAGGCTTTTGTACAATTTTTGGATGTTACCATTGGATATAAATATCTCAAACCTTGATGATGGAACTTGCATGTTGGTAGAAATGGATTAATTGCCATGTTAGACCTTTACAAAACTTAGTTGAGAGATATTTGTACAAAATAATATCCAATTTGGCACTTTTTAGTACTTTCATTTTGTACAAATCATACACAAGAGCTCTTACAAATTGTACAAATGAAACTTACCTGATTTGGTAGTTTATGCGAATGAGGATAACTTACCCGATTTGGCAGTATTGGAAAATCAAACAATCTGGTTACAAAACTGTGTACGACAGCTTGAAAAATAGAATCTGAAGGATTGGCTGAGTGTGAAATTGTACAAGATTTATCACTGTACAATTTGGGATCATATAGTGGTATTATTTAGGATTTGTACAAGCTATTTTGTTGTCACAAATTGATAGTTGTGTAGACTGTACAATTTGGTCCATCGATTCAAAATAGTAAATTGATCATTCTAAGACCTTGAAAACCACATCCCCACTAGGAATACTGCACCCCTATGCTACATTTTGCACCATTTTTGTAGTTGTATCGATCCATTGCCATTTGAAAGGTTGTGCCAAAGTGTGCTACATTTGGTACCATTGCCTTATCGATCTTGGTATTTTTGTTAAAATAGGTCAAATTAACAAGTAGAATATTAAAAAACTAGAGGTGAATGATAGAAACTAGTGTGCAAAGGCATAGGATATATGAATTAGAAGAGAAAATTCTAGTAAGAAGGAGTATGAGAATTTCTCAAAGAGAGAATGCATGTAACTCAAACTGTAGTACATATAAACCAAAAATAGAGCAAGTTTGGGCATATAAAGAAGGATATTTTGAGGTATTATTGATATATATAGAAGAGGAGGTACCAAAACCACCTAATGTAGAGGACCAAGTTAACAGATAAGCAATGCATGAGGAAGGAGAGTGGATGGTGACACCTGAGAAAGCAACGAAAGTGTTGCAAGGGAGTACAGAGGATGGGAGTCAGGCACCAGGGCAACAAGGTGCAAGGTCTCAAGAAGATGGACCAATACCATTTCCATAACATTAGTGAATGAATTCATGGAGTGAATATGCACGTGATTTTGGTAAACAATTGGTGGGACATAATAAGATACCTCAGATAGAAATTTATTACAAGTGTAGAAAAAACCCCCAAGGAAGAATCAGATAGATATTCCATGGGATACCTCAAGTGATGAGGATGATTTTATAGGTGAGGGTAATAAATAACCCAAAAGATATATTAGAACATATATAAGCATTTGGAGAGCAAATGGTGTAGATCAACCAAATTATTTTTTCATACCTTGAGAGGATTGACGATGGATTGGTATATAAAAATAGAAAACACAGTAGATTTTTAGACTTGGAATCAAGTGAAGAAGAAATTCATTGAAGAATTTCATCATTTGAAGGATGATGGAGACATTGTCACTAAAATTTGTATGAAAAAGTAAAATTTGGATGAATATGTAAAATCATATAACCATAGACTAAAAAAATTAGTACATAAGATGCATATGCCTTTGGCAGATGTATTGGTAAAGCGATGGTTTATAGATGGATTGCTACTAAAATATAAGAAAAATATAAATGTCGTACCATTAGAAACGTATGATGAAGTTGTAAAGCATGCAAATAATTTCAAAAATGAATTGAAGTAGACATACACAGGAATATTATCTCATACCAATTCCAATGATTTAGATAGTGGATAAGATCACACTATATAGAGAACAGTAGCATCATTTCATAAAGAATTTGATAAGATCATGAAAGAACAAAGAGGTAAGCCTAATAGGAATGACATTTGGTGTACATAATGTAAAAATGAAGGTCATATAAATGTAAAGTATCCACAGAATGAATACTGTCATATCTACAATGTGATGGAAATGAGGTGATGTTATGTCTATATAATGCAATATTACGTCCACAGGTCTTGATAATCTAGGAGCAGGAAGAAAAATCGAAGACCCTAAGAAGCAAGCAACCAATAAAAACCGGTGGTTATATAAATATATGGTGAGGTGGAAGACCAAAACAGGGAAATTGACAAGGATGACAAATCCATTTGTAGTATGATTTATAAGGGAGGTCGATCATACAATGTTGTAATTTCCAATAATGGGGGTATTTCACAAAAAAATGTCCTTCACCTTAGAGATAAAAAATGTAGCAAGTGAACACTACACATATGTGTAGGTGGTGTGGTCCAGGTAACCACAAGGAAGCAAATTTCCCCAAGAAGGCAAGTTAAAGTAACCCGCAAAATGCAAATTATTTAGATATTGAGGTTCCTCAAGTTAAAGAGGAAACCCATGAAGTTTTAGCTGTGACAAGAAATTAGGCTAAAAAGGATAAGTATCCAAATCCAGTAAAAGAAAAGCAGTGTTGACAAGTAGCAAAGAAAGTACTACAAGAGGAAGCACAAAAAGCTTAACAAGTGAAGTTAGCAAAAAAGGAATTAAAAAAACCATTAGAAGAGAAGGCAATTGTGCAGAGTCTAGAAACACATGTTTTGAACACCATAGTAGATATAAAAGTACATAACCCATTGGAAGCTATCCCATCATTACAAAAAGCAATAGTAGAAGAGATACAACATCATAAGGTGATGGAAGTGCAGAATCAACTGATTTAGAAAAAGAAACAAAAATATCAATTCATGGACCCTACCATATTAATTATTGATGTGGGAAAGAAACTTGCATTAGTTTATATGGATATTCTAGGCCACAAATTAACATAAGTTATTATGGATAGAGGATCCAGAGTTATGTGCTACCTAAAAGGACTTTGCTAGATTTGGGTGCTCCATATCTATGGAAACTGAGATTTTTATTATATGGTTCTTACTAGTATGGTATCAAGACAAAGAGAGTCTTGAAAACACAACAAGTGGTGATAGTTGACCAAGATTTTGTCTTGGATTTTGTTGTGATTACTATGTAGAAGCTTGCATACGATGCTCTATTAGGAAGAGGATGGCTATGTGTAGCCAAAGTTAATCACAAATGGGTAAAGATTCAGATCACTTTCAAGAAGGGGTTAACACAAATATATGATTAATCTGACTAATTAAAATGTTAATGAGGATGTAGCCATGATGAAAGAATAAAAAAATTCTTCAGGAGATGAAGGATATGAACTAAATGGAGAATGAATTTTGTATGTGGATGAATGTAGTGAATATGAAGCTAGATCTAATAGTGAACTTCTTCATTGGAAAATTGAGGGGTAGAAAATTATTCAACCCAACTACCTCTATATCGACTCAAAGGAGATCAAGGAAAAATATGATGAAACTAAAGTCAACCAAGAACCTAAGAAGGAGGTGGAAGAAAAATGGATATTTCCAATTTTTTTTGCAAAATATACAATAGGAGATGCAAAAATTAATGCAAGATCGGTACACCCAAAGAATATGGAGAAAGAAACAAGTGAGCTAAAGAATATTAAATATGAAGGACCTCGGATAGTGGACATCAATCTAGGGATGTAGGATGAATCTAGGATGGTTCACTATGGTGATTATTGGAACCCTGTACTAAAAGCGACAAATTTTAAGATATTCTTAGAACATAAGGATGTCTTTGCATGGACATACAAGGACTTGAAGGGAGTACCACCTAAGATATGTGTACATAAGATTACACTAATTCTTGGAGCACAACCAGTAAGGAAGTGACCATATAGAATGAACCCAAAATATGCTGCATTAGTGAACATAGAGATAGAGAAGATGTTGGAGGTAGGAATCATCTTCAGGGTTACGACCAGTGAGTGGGTATCACCTATAGTGGTCACCTTGAAGAAGGAAGTGGAAAGAATCAGAATATGCATGGACTTTAGAAGTCTAAATGCAATAAATGTTAAGGACCCCTTCCCTATTCCTTTCATAAATTCCATCATGGAGGAAGTTGCAGGACATGAGATCTATTCATTTTTGGATGGATTTTCAAGTTACAATCAAATAAGTGTTGGGCACTGAATTGCATTTAAGCTTTACTCAACACTTTAGATGTCTATATTCCTATTTTCTACTTAGGCATGCACTAGATAGCTATAGCTCAACACTCAACATTGGTATAGACCAAAACAAAGTTCTTGATCTAACCTCCAGAGTAGGTTGGTTCCTTGTAAAATTAAACAAGATGTTGATGCTATTATACTCACTTAGGGTTTTGAGATTTGGGTTATGGAGAGAGATTAAGGTTATAAAAGTGAACAATAGTTGGATCGATAGGTTAAAAACATTGATATCACAACAAATAACTCCAAAAATTATATTAGAACACATTACTTAGATCAACATTATCACAAATCTTGAAAAACCTCACACATTTATAATAACAATAGAGAAATATTGTAGAAAAAAATTCCAATACCCCAATAATGATAATCCAAATAACAGAATTAATCACTCTCCAAATTTTATAGAAATACACTCCTAAAAATATAGAACCAATCCAAAGCATATTTCAATTAATCTATTAGTTAGTAAGTCTGTCAAACTAACTATTCAATTATTCATAGAAATGTAGCTTTAAGATTAGAACCTATGATATCTGATGATGAAGACACAAGCTTTGATGTAAAAATCAATGTAATGCTTATTTAATTAACTTCTATAAAATTTACAGTGCTATAGGCAAATACGTTAGAGTCGACCCTTGAAAATGAGGGTTTGACCTCTATTTATAGTTTGTAAAATTAAAAACAATATGGAACATTACAGATATTAGTTTTTCACAACTCAACAGAGAGTTCTTAGTTGACATTATATTACTGGTTCAATCCTTGGGAAATCCACTGCAAGTAAACCCCCATGGCAATTGGAAACCTCTACAACTTACTAGTTGTTGGCTCGAACTAGAGTTCTATTTGTTAGATACCTCGTCTTCATCATGGATATTTATTGGAAACCTCATATATCGTCGATCTACAACCATCTCTGATTTTTGTCTTCTTGAAAGCCTCAGTGCTTCGACTTCCTTCTCTAACTAAATATTCTTCAGTCATAGCAAGAAAGATTTTATTTTATTTCATTATGCTCAGCAATTCTCAGTTGTCGATATTTTCCATCGTATGGCTACGATCTATTTGAAATAAGATTTGATAAATGACAGGAAAATATCACTGTGCCCTTCTGCTTTAAAAATATTTGATGATGTCATCCTCCATGTTTCAAAAACCTCAGAATGCCAATCCACACAAAAATACATTGTAAATAGGGCATGATAGAATCTGCCACTTATTCCTTGTTCTTTTCCTTTGGGTTTTCTACTGAAGTAAATTTACACAAACCATCTGATGATGCCACATTTCTCTTGAAAATCTTGTGAATTCCATTCTGAACATAGACAAGAGCATTAGTCATGAATTTCAATTCTGGCTCTACCATAGTGTAAACAACTATGTTTTCATTCCACACTAGCCTTAGATAAATCTTACTTGTCCCCATTCCACTAAAGAATTAGAAAAAAATACCTTTTTAATGAATCTGCACATCTTTACATCATCTTCTACCTTATGTCACGTATTCTAGGCCAAAATACTCTATAAGTCCCCCAAAGACAGTCTTCGAACACTTATCCACTTTGAAATATTTTATAAATGCAAAGTGATCGCCAATCCACATAGATTTCATGCTTATGTCACCTTTCTCCAAAATTTTTTGTAGATTCAAATCCTTTTTTGCTAATCCGGAGCCCAAAACAAGGGACGTGATGCTAATTTTCATCGAGTGCAAAATTTGACTAAGTGTGGGCGGACTTCTCAACTTTGTCATGGATCCACTCCAAAATACACTAGAATGCGTGAGGAATGGAGCTTTCATACCTTAATAAAATTTTCAAAATTCTTCTAAGCATATGTGGCCATTTTGGGCATATATTCTGGTGCCTCCCGGGTGGATTTGCTTGCAAAGACATCGAAATCAGAGTCTTGTCCATTGGGCCTTGGGAGTAAAAAAAATACTCATCTCTAAAAATATGCTTTAACAAATAACTTCGATACAAACACTACCCTTTGTTAGTCTTACAATGACATTGAGAGGGGGGGGTGAATCAGTGTAGCTCTTTAATCTTGAATTTACAGCTCTTAAACCTAAAATAATGAAACCTTAAAATAGATATAGCAAGTATAAAAATAAAGCATCACACAACACAAGATTTAATGAGGTTCACCAATGTGGCTACTCATCAAAAATTACTGCTTGGACTACCATCCAAATCTAGCCTTTATAAAGCATCAACTTTACAATCAATTTACAAGCACCCACTGGAAGGAGCACCAACCCCTGATTTATTTGCACCAATAAAAAGGAGCACCAACCCATGATTTACCAGCACCTACTGGAAGGAGCACCAACCCCTGATGCCAAGCTACAACCTGGACTTCAATTTTGAATCTAGAAGTTTAATAAAAAATACCTTCGCTTTTACAAGACCCTGACTGGTCTACTTCACCTTTGCGTTCTCTGTGCACTCTGTACTCTCTGCGCAATCACTTCACACACTCTACTTTGACATAGTCGAATTTCATGATCATCTTCTCCCTTTTGTGCACTCTATGCCTTCTAATTTTTTTGTGTAATCACTTTGCACACTCTGCTTTGTCACAGTCGAACTTCATGATCCTCTTCTCCATTTTGCGCACTCTGCTTTCTTTGCAAGTTTCACACTTAGCACGATTCAACACGACTTGCTCTCTGTGCACTACGACTGAAATTCACACATATCAAAATGCATTTGACGATCTATCCAACCCATGAAAATTATCCAAATAGCCCTTCTTTTATAACAATATTTTCATGATGAAAAAACCAATCTTAGTCGGCTGTAAACGCTAATCTTAGTCGGCTATAAACCCTAATCATAGTTGGCTTTCATTACAACTGTAAACCCTAATTTTAGTTGATTGTCATTGGTATTCGTCAGCTTCAACTCAACCGCAAAAATATAATATGTCATGATATCAGGACACTTTCACTTTCTCTCTCTTTCTCCTTGCTTTGGCCCTCAAAAATACATGTCGCGATATCACGACACTTTTTCTTTCTCCCTATTTTTCAATGCATCGGACCATGAAAAAGCTACATGTCATGATATCGCGACACTTTTTCTCCTTGCTCTTTCTCTTTGCATCGAACCGCAAAAATACAACATGTCACGATATCGTGACACTTTCGTCTCCTTGTTTCTTTTCTTGGCTTATACCCGTGAAAACACAACATGTCACGATATCGCGACACTTTTGCCTCCTTGCTACTTTTCTTGGCTTGTACCCGTGAAAACACAACATGTCGTGAAATCGCGACACTTTCACCTCCTTGCTTCTTTTGTTTGCTTGTACCCGTGAAAACACATGTCGTGATATTGCAACACTTTTGCCTCCTTGCTCTTTCTCTTGCCTTCGAGTCACGAAAACACCACATGTCATGATATCGTGATACCTTTTCTCCTTAGCGCTTTATCTTGCCTTTGGGTCGCAAAAATGTGACATGTCACAATATTGTGACACTTTTTCTCCTTAGCGCTTTATCTTGCCTTTGGGTCGTGAAAACGTGACATGTCGCGATATCGCGACACTTTTTCTCCTTAGCGCTGTTTCTTGCCTTTGGGTCGTGAAAACACATGTCACGATATCGTGACACTTTTTATTTCAGACTCTCTCTCCTACAATATGTCATGAAATCGTGACACTTTTTCTTTCGTACAATCTCTCTTGCAATATGTCACGAAATCGCGATGCTTTTTCTACTTGCCTTTTTCTCTTCCAACATGTCACAAAATCGTGACACTTTTTCTTTCATACTATCTCTCTTACAATATGTCACGAAATCGTGACACTTTTTCTACTTGCCTTTTTCTCTTCCATGTCACGAAATCATGACAGTTTTTCAACTTGCCTTTTTCTTTTCCAGCATGTCACAAAATCGTGACAGTTTATCCTGCTCTTTCTCTCTCTTCCAACATGTCGCAAAATCATGACAGTTTTTCCTGCTTGTGCTTCTTCTCCAAACCTATCATGAAATCGTGACAGTTTTGCTTGCTTGTGCTTTCTCTCCGAACATGTCATGAAATCATGATAGTTTTTCTTTCTTCTCAACATGTCGTGATATCACGACAATTTTTCTTATCTGTTGTATATGTCGCGATATCGCAACACTTTTCTTGTCTTTTTCTTTGATCTTTTGCATATGGGCCACTTTGGTCTTCTTGGAAAAACACTGTGCATACTCTGAGAAACCTTTGAACTCATGTCTTCTACATTTGAATAGCTTTTGAACTTCCTATCCACTGCACCAATAGATCTATCTGATTATGTTGACAACAATGACAACATTGTTGCTGCACCTTACTCAACAATCTTCCCCTTTGGAATTGTTGGCAACACATGCAATTTCCTGTAACTCTTCTCCCCCTTTGACAATAATACCAAAGGGCTACTGCAGACTCCCATTGAGTCTATGCACAACATTCTCAGGCACAAATTATTACAGTTTGCAAAAATTACAAACATGAGCAAAAAGATAAACAAATACACAAATGCTCCCCTTGAGAATGTGATCTCGATAGCTAGTCAATTCTTGGGAAACGTGACCACTTCACAATCTATTTGTTGGAATAAAAATCCAACTTAACCTCACTTTCTACAACTTTCTGCTGCATACAACATGCTGTCACTATAATATATTCTGCATTTGCTGTGGATAAGGAAACAGACTCTTGTTTCTTACTGTTCTATGCGACCAATCTGTCTCCAAGATAGAATGCACCTCCATTGGTACTCTTTCTGTCATCTACACATCCTACCCAATTTGCATCTTTAGGATACCATAACCCATACTCCATAGTACCCTTGTGATATTATAGAAGACTCTGTCTCTCTACTGCACTGACTGGTGGACCTCTTCTTCACTTGAAGAATCCTCACTCAAATCTATCTTCAACTGTGTTGGCTACTAGATTTCTATCCATTGAGACTTTGTCCTTTGTACTCTATAACCTCCAAAGCTCAGTCAATAGGCTCACTAAGAACCTACTCAATAGGATAACACAGAACCTGCTTAAAAAGCTCACATAGAACTTGTCCAATGCTGAATAATAAACTTATAAAAAACTTGTTCAAATCTGCTCCACCAAGCTCACTAAGAACTTGTCCGAATCTTCTCTAGCAATCTCACCAAGAACTTGCCCAACTCTGCTCTAGAAATTTGTCCCAGCATTATCCTCAAATATTTCCCAAAGGCCTTCTCAAAGGCTCAATCAATCATGCTCAAGTAGTACTCAAAATGAACCCAATAATGAATGGCGATCTCAAATCAAATCCACTTCATAGAACTTTAAAAATCACTTCACACATAATTTGACTAGGCTCAATCAAAATTGACAAGTGACTCACACTTGTACGAACTTTTATCCAACACTGTACCGACACTGCAATTTTATTGCCAACTCTGTGCAAGCATCAAACACTGTATCACAACACCAACCAAATCCCTTTTTACATTTTCAACTTTGTCTATGTTTTCTATAGTCACCGCTGGTCACACCTTACTTTCAACTATTCGAATCAGGAGACAATATTTTGTTAAACACTTCATGACCAACTATAGTGCACCTTACTCAAAACCATACTTTTGGACCTCGGATAGGTATGATTCACAAAGCAAAGTTGCTCATCTTGATGAGCTAAACATGATTCAATGATCAAACTTCAATATTTTTCACCACAGTTTTATAATAGATCTAACAATCTTTATGTCAATGTGTAGTTCAAATACACAGCTTTTATCGAAACACATATATGCGGCTAGGGCAACATTCTTTCACTAAACAAATTATCTAAACTATTATAATCCTTAACTTTGGATAGTGGTAGTAAGAACCATCACCAGTATAACAATGACATATAGCAATACTACCAATAATGACAACTCTCAATTTAATCACCACCCTTCACGACACTTCCATAAACAACTACATGAACTGAAAAAACGCTTCGACAACTATACGGCAACTTCCCTTACTACTTGCCTTTCATCCTTAGGTAATCAAACAAATACATAGGAGCATTAAAATGAAACTTCAATATTGCTCCCCCTGAGAATGTGCTACCTGGAGTTTCTTAGTGCAATAGCGGAGTAGTCTCCTTCAGTCCAAGGAGACACAATTTCCTTTCTTCTATCTTTCTCCAAACTTTCTTGAACTTTGGCTTGGATTTTTCAACTACATCCCTGTTTTGCACCTTTTTGTGAACTCAAACATTTATCTTGTGTGGTTGTCTCTTGTGCATCCTTGATGAATGATTATTTTCCTTTCTTTTATGTACATGATTTATTTCCTGTCTATGTTGCATTCTTTGCGTCTAATGAAATCTACTGTTTTGCCTTAGATTAGATACAAAAGTGCTTGGACAAAATCTTGCTATGTGCCCATGACCATTACATTGAAAACATTGTACATAGTGTTCATTTAGAAATGCATATGTATTTCTATCAGCATAACTCTTTAATTTATTATTCAATCCACAATAAATTGCCTTGTGACCATACTGGTTGCATTTGAAACAATAGCCATTAAAAGTATTATTATGAATAGAGTGAGAGTGATAGAACCTCTTTTATTGTGGTTGCTTTTCTGTAGATCTCCTTTGATATTTTCTTCCTTTTGAAGATTCAGCTTCAAACTTTTCTTGCTTCGATCCTTCAACAGTGAACTTCTTCTTCTCTGCAGAGTTGAAAGATGAATATTGTTCAACTTCATATCCAAGACCATGCTTATCCATGGAGCTTCTTTGTTGGCTTATCATTTTATCTAGCAACTCTGTGCTCTTATCAAATTTGAGATTTGTATTGGCCTCCTCTAGTTGTTTCTTCAATACAACAATCTCCTCTTCTTTTTTGCAGCAAACAGTCTCTTTCTCATTGATCTGTGACCTGAGAGTTTCTTCAATCCTTTTGGACTCTTCTACTTGTAGCTTTAGATCAGTAATAACTTTGTTAGATTCCTCTTCACATTTGCTATATACATCACCTTTATCATCCAGGAGTGACTTCAAGGTTTCTTCAATATTATCCCCATATTCTTCCAACTTCTTGGATAGTCTTGTGTTCTTTTTCCTTTCTATATTCAACTCTTTAAGTGCAGCGATCAACTCACCTTCAAGATATACTTCAGCCTCAAGGTTTTCATCACATACTTCAGAATTCACTCCTTCAACCTTTTCTAGTTCAATTTTCTCTTCCACAGGAACTGAAACTGACTGAGATACCCTTTTGGAGGAGGATCTATTCTTCTTACCCATTGCATACTAATCCAAGATCAACCCTGACTGATTTAGCCTGAGAAGGGAACTTGGCTCTGATACCAATTGTTAGTCTTACAATGACACTAAGAGGGGGGGTGAATCAGTGTAGCTCTTTAATCTTGAATTTATAGCTCTTAAAACTAAAATAATGAAACCTTAAAATAGATATAGCAAGTATAACAATAGAGCATCACACAACACAAGATTTAACTAGTTTCACCAATGTGGCTACTCCTGAAAAATGACTGCTTAGACTACCATCTAAATCCAGCCTTTATAAAACATCAACTTTACAATCAATTTACCAGCACCCACTGGAAGGAGCACCAACCCCTGATTTATCTGCACCAATAGAAAGGAGCACCAACCCCTGATTTACCAGCACCTACTAGAAGGAGCACCAACCCTTGATGCCAAGCTGCAACCTGGACTTCAATTTTGAATCTAGAATTTTAACAAAAAATACCTTTGCATTTACAAGACCCTGACTGGTCCACTTCACCTTTGCATTCTTTGCGCACTCTGCACTCTCTGCACAATAACTTCACACACTCTACTTTGACACAGTCAAATTTCATGATCATCTTCTCCATTTTATGCACTTTGTGCCTTTTTATTTTTCTACGTAATCACTTTGCACACTGCTTCATCATAGTCAAACTTCACGATCATCTTCTCCCTTTTGCGCACTCTACTTTCTTTACAAGTTTCACACTTAGCATGATTCGACATGACTTGCTCTCTGCGCACTATGACCGAAATTCACACATATCAACATGCATTCGATGATCTATCCAACCCATGAAAATTCTCCAAACAACCCTCCTTTTATAATAGTATTTTCATGAGGAAAAAACCAATCTTAGTCGGCTATAAACCCTAATATTAGTCGGATTTCATGACAACTGTAAACCCTAATTTTAGTCGATTGTCATTGGTCTTCATCGGCTTCAACTCAACCACAAAAATACAACATGTCACGATATCGCGACACTTTCACTTTCAACCCTAATTTTAGTCGGTTGTCATTGGTCTTCATCGACTTCAACTCAACCGCAAAAATACATGTCGCGATATCGTGACACTTTTTCTTTCTCTCTTTTTCTTTGCATTGGACCACAAAAAAGCTACATGTCATGATATCGTGACACTTTTTCTCCTTGCTCTTTCTCTTTGCATCAGACCGTAAAAATACAACATGTCGCGATATCACGACACTTTCGTCTCCTTGTTTCTTTTCTTGGCTTATACCTGTGAGAACATAAAATGTCGCGATATTGCGACACTTTCACCTCCTTGCTACTTTTGTTGGCTTATACCCATGAAAACATAGCATGTCACAAAATCATGACACTTTTGCCTCCTTGCTTCTTTTGTTTGCTTGTACCCACGAAAACACAACATGTCGCGATATCGCGACACTTTTGCCTCCTTTCTATTTCTCTTGCCTTCGAGTCACGAAAACGCAACATGTCACGATATCGCGACACTTTTTCTCCTTAGCGCTTTATCTTACCTTTGGGTCGTGAAAATGTGACATGTCGTGATATCGCGACACTTTTTCTCCTTAGCGCTTTATCTTGCCTTTGGGTCGCGAAAATGCGACATGTCATGATATCACGACACTTTTTCTCCTTAGTGCTTTTTCTTGCCTTTGGGTCGCGAAAACGCGACATGTCGTGATATCGCGACACTTTTTCGTTTGGACTCTTTCTCCTGCAATATGTCATGAAATTGCGACACTTTTTCTTCGTATAATCTCTCTTGCAATATGTCGCAAAATTGCGACGCTTTTTCTACTTGCCTTTTTCTCTTCCAACATGTCGCAAAATCGTGACACTTTTTCTTCAGTACTATCTCTATTGTAATATGTTGCGAAATCACGACACTTTTTCTACTTGCATTTTTCTCTTCCAACATGTCACAAAATTGTGACAATTTTTCAACTTGCCTTTTTCTTTTCCAGCATGTCGCAAAATCATGACAGTTTATCCTGCTCTTTCTCTCTCTTCCAACATGTCACGAAATCGCGATAGTTTTTCCTACTTGCACTTCTTCTCCAAACCTATCATGAAATCATGACAATTTTGCTTGCTTGCGCTTTCTCTCCGAACATGTCACAAAATCACGATAGTTTTTATTTCTTCTCAACATGTCACGATATCGCGACAGTTTTTCTTGTCTGTTGTATATGTCGTGATATCGCGACACTTTTTTTACTTGTCTTTTTCTTTGATCTTTTGCATATGGGCCACTTCGATCTTCTTGGAAAAACACTATGCATACTCTGAGAAACCTTTGAACTCTTGTCTTTTGCATTTTAATAGCTTTTGAACTTCCTATCCACTGCACCAATAGATCTATCTGACTGTGTTGACAACAATGACAACACTGTTGCTGCACCTTGCTCAAAACCCTTTGAAAGTCTAACAATCTGCTTAGAGGGTAAAGGTTCATATGGACATCATGCCAAAAACATCATGGCTCATCCATTTATGAGAGACTATATAAAAATATAGGCCTATTACCTTTGTCTCCAAAAACCAGGTGTAACTCTACTCCTCTTATAAGGCCTTGCTACAAAATATCTTTACATACATTCTACTTCTCTTTATTCCCCTATAGGCTTTATGCCTTTATTTCTCATTTCTAACAATTGTCAAATCAAAAAACAAAAATGCAAAACTCATGCATACGTACAAACAACAAAAACAAACTAAGTGTGGGCCCCTTCCAGGCTTGTAACTGCTTCATCCTGCTCTTCTTATTCATGGGATTCTCTCTCGACCTCTTATTCATTCTCTTATTCTTCTTCTTCTTCTAGAGAAGGTGGTTTCTAATTCCTTCCTCCAAAAGAATCACCAAACAACTGAATCATCAATTTTAGAGATTGTAAAGCCTATTTCTAGGTTGCTTCAGAGGGGTTTGATGTCTCCTTGAGCTACTTATTGCAATTCTCCAATGTTATTATAATTAGAAGCATTCCCTCTATTAACTAGATCCTCCATGAGATCTCTCATTCTGGTAAAATTAACAATTAATTGGACAACTTGCTCTTTGGGTATTGGCTCTTTAAGAGAATCAATTCTAGATTATTTCTTCAAATCTTCATCAATGCTTTTCTAGATCATTCCATAGATAGCAAGTTGTGATCCTCCATCCATAGGCCTCTGAAGCCAACTTGAATCATTTCTTTATTTATATCAACCACATCCCTAATAATACCCTCAATCTTGTCAAACAAAATCCAGACTCTCTAAAGTGCTCTATGCTTTTTAACCACTATCATAGAAGCAACTCTAGTGAGACTACATTCTTTATTAAATATTAGTTTAGTAGAGTCACTGAGTCTGCTATCAACCAACCTATGAATTTTTTCTACTGGAATTACCATGGGCTACAACTCTCTAGTGATCAGATCTAGCTCTCTCTGCACATTTTGAAGCAAGTGGTTGGCATCGTCAAGATAATCGATCATGAATTGAAGCCTTGCACATTTCTCTTGGAATTCGGAGAGCATCTCTCTTCTAATCCTTTTTAGTTTAGTATTCAAAAATCCAGAGGCCTCAGCCTTCTCCATTTGGTGCTGCTACTTCAAACTCTAATTTTCTTTCACTTGTTCTTCTTTCAACTTTATTTGCTCTTCTAGTTGATCCTTGAGTTTGTTGGCTTCTTGAAATATTTATCACTACCCATTGACCTGTTTTTCAGAGCCTTTTCAACTTTCTTTTGATTTCTTAGAGTATTCTAAAGTTTATCAACCTTTTTCTCTAGTTTATTTACCTTCTCTCTAACCATATCATTCTTCAAATAGAAGGTGTCTAAATGGGCTCTATCCATAATCAACTCATCTTCTTTAGGAAGTTTATCAATATCTTATGTGACCTCCTCCACTTGATAATCTTGGACAATTATTTCATTTTCAGGATTATTTACAATTTGAGTCATAGATCTAGATATTCTTTGCTTGGCCACTGGGTCAACATTCATACTTCTCCTTGTGACAGCCATCCTAATGGAAGGCTTAGAAAGCTTTTCAGCCAATAAATTATTTTCTCCCTATGTGGCTGCCTCCTCTTTTGTTAAAGTAACAAGACTTGAAAAACTAGAAGCCAGTGGAGATGAAGATACCAAAAATGATAGGGTAGAATGAATTGCTAACAATGGGGATGTGGGAGTGTTTATAGTAGTCTCTGTAATGATAGTGGACTCTGTGACCACTGCTGTTGTTGTTATTGGTAAATTCATAGAAACTAACACAAGACTATCAATTGGATGAATGGTGGTACTTGGAATGCTATGCCCCTTTGATGGTGGTGGTGGTAATTATGAAGATGTAATGATGGGAGATGATGAAGTGGGAACCTTAGATGATGGTATTGGGATTTGTGGTGACTGTGAGGGGATAGAAGTGACTAGTTCTTCAATGATAACCAAGGAAACATGGGATGGACTATGAGAGGGAGAAGGTACCTTTGTTATATTTTCTTTACCAGAGAGGGAGGGAGACTTCTTTGGGAATTAAAGAGGATGTAGAGGAGAAGAGGGATTGGAAACCATACCTTCACCTATATATGTAGGGTGCTCCTACTCCATTTCTATTTCTTGTTGCTGCTCTTGGCGAGTTAATTCTTCTATAGCAAAAATAGCTACCTCTTTTGCAATCTCCTCCATATCCAATTTTTGTTTATTTGAAATTTTTCTTTCCTCTATTTTTGGAAATATTTTAGTCCTTCTATGAACCAATTGAAAGGTAGCCATATCACTCTCATATTCCTCTTATAATTCATTTTCTTGCACAACTCTAGAAAGCAGAACTTGCTTAGAAATAGGATGCAATTGTACTGATGCTACATGGGTAAAAGAAATGGGGGTGAACCTAAAATGCTCACCGTTCTTCTTCCAGTCAATATCTATGTCTAGAGGCTGACCTCCTAGAGCTAAGCATTTAGTCCTAGATACCATTTCAATAACTAGAGTACTGAAAACCTTTTCACTAGAATATTGCATTTTTCTCATAAGCTGATCTCCCTTAGGAAACTTGTCCATTTGTTCAGTGGTAGGATGGAAAGTTTTTGAAACTTTAGTTGTTTTCCAAGGAGTCTCTTGATCCTCTACTAGAGCTTCTTAATCTATGGGTGGATAGAGAGATTTAGAACTAGTTTAGGGCTTTTGAACTATCAACACTATGTTCCTTACATCATTTTACGTCCAGGTTCTAATGTTTTCATTATATATTTTTGAAAAATCCTTATCAATATTCATTCTGCACTTGGACTTAGGTTTTCCAATCTCAATCCTCATTCTCCACCAATATAATATATTTGCTACATTCCACTGCTCTTCTTCCTCAACTTCTTCAGCAGCATCCTTCTCGGGCTGAAGCTCCTTTTTATTTGCAATTTTTCCTTCAATGTCATTGATGGTGGCTTCGATAATCTAATGACTCTTCTTATTATTAGGGTTGAAATCAAAAATTTGTTCATATAAATCCAACCATGGAGGTATTTGACCATTTTTTGCAACATTCCACTCTAGAATAGTGGTCTCATCATTATTTCTTCCTAATTTGAAATAAGCGCTAGGCCTCTTTTAAAACTTATAAGTCTTCTCTCCATTTAGGGTTATATTTCTTGCAATGAAGATACCATCAAGGTCATAAATCCATCTTTGGTAAATATAGAATAGATCTAACCTATCAAGGTATTGGTCAATTTGTTGGCTTTTCCCCTTCTTAGTGATGGTAATATCCTCCAAAGTGCGGTGTGTAAGTAAAGATTTTCTCTTTCTCCTAGAACCATAATTCAAATCAATATATTCTAACTACCTCAAATATTATAAGGCAAAGAGTATCTTTGTAACAAAATGGGGCAAGAGAAAAGGTTTTCCCATGAAACCGTACAATCTAATAACTGTGACCTTAGTCAAAATATACCAATATCCTTCCTATGCACCCTCTATTCTGAGAATTTGCTTAGCTATGGGTGGTAGTCTAGGGTACCTTCCATACATTATTCTTAGGGTAGCTCCAAGAAATTCTAAGTTGAATCTATAATAATACTCACTGCTTCTCAAGTGACTTGTCTAGTAATAAATCAGCAAGGGTTATCCATAATCAATTTTGTCCTTGACCGGAATCCAAGGCATTCTATCCTTAGTGGCAGCATAGAACATCCACACCAGATTTGAGCAATACCTAAAAATAGGAGCATCAGAGCCCCTTTTCATACTTACTAACTATTCATGTATCCTCTGTGCAAGAAAAGCTGGCCAGTCAAAATAAATCACCCTAGTCCCCTTTTATCCCACATCCTTCTCATACATTATTTTGTTAGAAATACAATAAGCTGCGACAATTTTCCAACCATATATCATTTTGTCAGAGTATAAACCCTCCATGCAGGACAACATAGAAAATAGTATAGAGTTTGTAAATTTATCGATAGAGATTGGGACCTCTGGTAATTTCTTCTTGGACTTTGTATCAAACTGTTTATAAACCCATCTCTTATATGATTCTCCATCATTGGATTATTTCTCCAAGGAGTAAAACCTAGCCTATTCAGTCACCTTAAATATTTTTGGCCTCACTGGTGGCTTGGACCCTAGGGAAAAAATATTATGACAAAAATAGGTGGTGACACTGAAAAGGGTTTCGCCCTTAGAGGTTTTTACTGCTTTGGCCAATGGATCATAAAATTTAACAATTGTAGCTATTAAATCTGGACAAGGATGAACAGAATCACAAATGTAGAAAGAGATATAAAAAAGGATAGTGCATCTACCTTCCACATATAAAGCAAATTTCTTCTTGTATCTATCATTGAAATTTCTTCTGATCCTCATTCTCTCTATGAGGACCATTTTTGTATCTACCATGACTTCTTCTTAGTTTATGTATGGTGCCACCACCTTTTTCTCTAGGGTTTCAAACTATTGAACATCCTTCGAAGCCATTTTTATAGCAGTACGAATTGGTTCTCTGTAGTTTGTAGCAAAAAAATTCAGAGTATCATTTCACCCTTTTACTACTTTGTGAACACAATTGAATAGAAAATGGAATTTGTGTGTGCCCTTTTGGTTCTTTTATTTCTTGAAGTGTGTGTATCTTCCACCATTAATGTTACTATTGCATGATCTCCCACTGGTACACATTCCAACCTCCACTCATCCCTTCTGGTGGCTCAACGGTGGCATTCTAAATTTTCATTGGCCAAAAATTCAAACTGCACTGCCACCTCACTTCACCTCTTCGGCTACTCTTTGGTTTGATTGCAGGGTCTTCCTTGTATCTCCGTGTGGTACAATTACAAAAATACTGTTTAGATTCCCCTTCGATATTTGAAACTTGATGGGTCAAAGACACTATTTTGATTCCGTTGACATAGAAAATTTAGCGCGTAAATTATGACCTCAGTTCCACTCCATCATACTTTAGCTTTGAAAAGGTCCCTAAATTGGATATACCTTTGCTTCTTTTGATATATGGCTCTCTTCATCATGTGGGATAAGAACATTTGCACCAATTCATAGATATCCTTGTGTATTTCGATGCGGATTCAAGCACTCGTCATTCTGGACGAATTTACATGCATTCAAGTGCGGAATGGAACATTGTTGGATACTTTATCAACACTTAGTCATTTTTAGTTTTTTTTTTTCTTTTCAAGAGTTTTCAAAGAAGACTGATTACAAAGTGCAGAAAGAAATTAAAATACAGTGTAGAAAGAGGGTAAATAATAATACAATGTATATACATATGTTACAGTGAGCTCATATTTTACACATAGTAAAGCTTGAGATGAAAATCATTCATTGGAATTTGTTGTATGTTTCCTTTTGAAATATTCCAGCTGAAACACATTGGACTCCTTCACTTCTACTATTTTTAAAGGACCATCCCAAAAAGAATCAAAATTTTTGTGCTTTCCTGGCTTTGCTCTATAAAAATTCCACCTGAGAACTGAGTCTCCAACTTGGAATTTTATAAATCTAGCCTTATTATTAAACCATGCTTTGATATCTAAGGAGTGATTTTGAAAATTTTCATAGGCCTGAGCTCTATTCTCTTCCAACTACAGCAAGTGGGTCAACCTGGTTTTTACTGGATCTTCCTCTGAATCTTCCTCTGAATTGACAAGCTTAAGTGCTAGGATCTCCAAATGGATGGGTAAAACTACCTCCTTGCAATATACTAGTAAATAAGGAGAAGTCTTAATGGATTTTTTTATAGTAATCAGTCTACCCACAGAGCTTGATCCAGCAAAAATTACCAACTTCTTTTATTTCCTTCAAGTGATTTCCTCAAAATCCTTAACAATTTTTGTTGGTAGATTCTGCAAGTCCATTACCTTGTAGATAATAATTTAAATTATTCTTAAGAGTGATGCCATACTTTCTAGAAAACTCAATATACTTGGCTCCTATGAAAGCTGGACCATTATCACTTACCAAGGCTTCTTGAACCCCAAACCTTGAAATCAAATTTTCCATAAAATTGATCACAACATCTTGATCTAATTTCTTGGTAGGAATAGCCTCTACCCATATGGTGAGATAATTTGTGGTTGTTAGGATAAAATTGTGTTCTACTGAGGAATTGGGGTTGATGACCCCAATGAACTCCAACCCCCATTGTTGAAAAGGTTCTTCAACTTGTATAGGCCTTAGGGGGAATGAAGCATTCCTTTTCCTTCGAACATATCTCTGACATTTGTCACAGGACTTGGTGATACTGAAAGCATCAGTAAATATAGTAGGCCAATAATAGCCCACTCTTATGATTTTCAAAGCTATAAATCTACCTAAGCTATGTCCACTAGCTGGTACTTTGTGGAACTCCTCCATGACCTTTTGTTGATCATATTTTAAATACTTTAGAAGAACTGCATCCAAATTTATTTTATATAGGCCATCTAGTAGCAATATATATTTTAAATAATGAAGCATATATCTCCTTATTTGGGAAGCATTTAGGTTTGGGGCACACTCCAATTTGGAAACACCTGATCACCTGGTGAACCAAATTAGAGTCTACAGTTTGTGCTTCTTCCACCTGATCTTCGTCTGCTATTTGGCAAGCTATCATTTCTTCTAATGCTACAACCTCTGTTAAACCTTGGCATAGGGATCTATCCCTCACCAAATTGGTATGATGTATTTCTACATCATATTCTTAGATTTTGGTAATCCAACTAGCCCTTTTATCTCCTAGCTCACCCTGAAGGATAAAACTTCTTACATCTGGATGAACCACATTTACCAGGGTCTTACTCTGTACCAAGTACTAACTAATTTTTTTTAGAGGCTTCATCACAAAAAATATTTGTCTTTCAATGAATTTATATTTGACCTGGTAATCATGGAGTGTCTGGCTCCAAAATAATACAGGATGATCTTCACCTTGATCATTCTTTTTAGTAAGTACTGAGGTGTAACTCTCTTCAGCTTCATATGCTTAAAGGATAAAATCTTTACTAAAATCTAGATTTATCAGCACTAGGGCTATTGAAATGGACTGTTTGATAATCTCAAAATATTTTTTTCTAACTTCAGTCCATTTGATCCTAGCATTCTTCTTGAGTAACTCAGATATAGGCCTGAATTTCTGTGCAAAGTCAAAAATGAATTTCTTGAAAAAATTAATCTGGCCTAGAAAATACTGCAAGGTCTTCTTGTTTGTAGGTAAAGGAAGAGCAAGAATGAATATGATTCTATCTAGATCTATGGCCATACCTTCTTTTGAGACCACATGACCTAGCATTTTTCCCTCATGAAATACAAAGAATAACTTCTTAGGATTGAGTGAAATGCCAAATTCTCTGCATTTCTAGAAAACTTATTCTAGGTGTGATAGGTGGTCTGCTTTATTATGGGAAAACACAGTCATATCATCCAAATAAATTAGAATGAATTTTTTGATTAGTGAACCAAATGCATAATCCATAGATCTCTAAAATGTGGCTTCCACATTGGATAGCCCAAAAGGTATTCTTTGGTAGGCGAATGTGCCCCATTTTGTAGTGAATGTTGTCTTATACTGATCTTCATATTTCATCCAAATATAATTGTATCTAGAGTAACCATTGAGAAGTGATAACCTCTCCACCCCTGCCACTATTTGTAAAATATGATCAATCTATGGGAGGGGATAGTGATCTTTGAGGGATATTTGGTTAAGATTTATGAAGTCTACACACAAGCGTATATCGCCATTATTTTTTCTTACGAGTACCAAGTTAGCTACCCAGGTATAATGTTTTATTGGGTATATGATATTTGCCTTTAGTAACTTTAATAACTCCTCTCTCATAATGGACTCAATCCTTGGGTTCACAGGCCTTTGCTTCTACCTAAAAGGCTTTGCATGAGGCTCTAGCTCAATAGTATGTTGGATAACCTTATTGGCTTCTACTTAAAAGGCTTTGCATGAGGTCTTCATATGACCAAGCCATAATATCTTGGTATTTTAAGCATAAGGCTTTGACATCTTCAGATTCCTCTGGTGAAAATTTAATTCCAACATTGAGCTTCTTTTCAAAACTGACTTCCACTTATTTATAGATTTTTTCACTGACTTTCATGGTTTTGATCCTTTTTCTATCTTCATTGTCAAATAGGCTCTCTAGAGTGACCAATCCTCTAGGGATGTGATTGTTCCTTAGTTGAATAACATCTTGTTGATCAATTTCTTCTAGATTCTCTTCTTGGATAGTAGGAAGACATGCTTCTCTTACCAAAAAGTTAATTATTTTCTCATCACTTTCAAAGACTTGCCAAAACATCTTCTTTTTTGGTATCGCAGGTCTGAAAATCATTTTGATTCCATTGGATTTATTGATTCTATAATCTACAAAAGGGTTGAATTTGGATCCCTTTGTTGCTAAGGAATATTCCAGAGTTTTCTTCTCTCTAGGAATAAAATTTAAATTCAGGGTATCAAAGGATTCCATCAGATCCCATATCCTATTTCTATAAGATTTTAAGTAATGGTGCTTATTGTTGCACCTATTTCTTACCTGATGGACTATTAGCTCAGAATCACCATATATGTTCAAGATATTAATGCCCATGCTTTCTTCCTGAATCAATCCAAGATATAGGGCCTCATATTCTACTACATTATTAGTACATGACCATGTTAGTCTGTAGGCAAAATTCTTTGTCCTATCTGATTGGGACTGTAAAACTACCCCTGCTATTGCACCATTTATACATTTAGCACCATCAAAGTGTATGGTCCATGTTTATTTTTCCCTCAAGGATTGATTGGATATAGCAGTGATTTTCTTCTCCAATTCAATCAAGATACTATATTTTCCCATACCATTTCCAAACTGACTATAATATTCCCTAAAATGTAACTCATATTTAATATCCAAATCCTCAATGCTTTCCACCAACTCAAGTTCTTCCAAGGGATTAATATTGCACATGTCTTCCTAAATATTTTTGATGTGATAAGCTACTAATTTTTTAGGTGTTATCTTTATTCTCTTTCTTTTGAAAGGAATTACCATACTAGAATAATCCATGTACATACATCCACCTAGTTTTACAGTAAACTCCCTTGAGAGACATACTTCAAAGCAAGGTTCTAGATCAACCACAACTATCTCTTGTACTATAGTCACCTCAGGGTCTCTGTGTAGCCTCGTTAAAACATCCTTAATGACTCCAACTATCTTGATAGGTGTCCCATCCAATTGTAATACTCTAGGACAATATCGGGTATATTCCATACCCATATATTCACAAACTAATTTAGGCATAACTATACTTGATGCTCCTGAATCTATCATACAATTTTGAATTACCCATCCCTCCATACTTAAAGATATGTAGAATGGGGGAGGTTTGTTTTTCAGTTCGGTAGGCAACATTACATTTTTTCTTGGGGTATATTCAAGATTGTGGTAGTCTTCTTATTGTGTGGATACTTGTCAAGAGAATCTTTAAGTAGATATATCTGACCAGGGATAAACATAGTGTTATACAAACTAGCTTTTGATGGGATTTTTTTCATTTGTTCAACAACATTGTATTTAGACTTAGCCAGTATAGGTTTTTTAGGTCTTCTTTATAGCTCACCATACTTTATTTTATATTGTTGGGTTGCTTCTATTCTTTGTATTTTAGTAATAGAGGGGAATCTAAGCCTTTCTTGAGCCTCATATTTAGATATCATATTGTCTCCTTCGATTTCCTTTTATAATATCTTAGGAATATCGTATGTCTTCTCTTTACCCTTAGCTTAGGGAATGGGGAATGTGTCATTATTTAGTGGAAGCTGATCCCTTTTTTGTCATGATGGAACTTGGAATTGTCCCAAATTCTAAGGATCTACTTGGAGGGTCTTCTTCCCAAACCTTATCATAACAATAATTGGGCTATCCTCCTTAGATTATTTTCCTACCATAATATAATCTTGCTACCAGAGTATATTTATTCTTCCCTTTGAATCTCTCCTAGCTTGCTGCATTGCCACCTGTACATGATGTTGATACATAACACAAGATTGTGAATCATGAAGATCATTGTAGACCAAACACCATACATTTGCAAGAGTAGTATCTGAAGAGCATCCTGGTTTCTCATATACTGCATTGACTCTAACCCTAGTACTATTACTAGGACTAGGTCTCTGATATTTATTTATATATGGGAATCCTCTTTGCTATGATATTTCCATTTCTCTTTTCTCAATAGAACTCATCTTGTTTAATAGGGCTTTCAAAGTATTTTGAATTTCAAGGAGTAGGGATATTTCTTGGGGAACTTGAGTGGGAAGTGGAGGAAAAGGGATTGGAGTGGATTTTGACCCAATAATGGGAGCCATATATGGGAATGGAGATGATAATGAGGGTGGGTCTATGTATAATACGATAACTGTCTGGCCTTGGAAACTACTTGTTTCTTGATCATAAGGTAAAATAGTCTTAGGGGGTAATCTCCCTACATTGATCAGAACATTCTCTGCATGAACTACAACATTATATATTTGGGAAAAATATTCAATCTTGGATTTTTGGATTTGTAAACCCAATTATGATCCTAGATCTCTGATATAATAAATATAGGCTAAACTTGAGGCTGGTCCTGCTATAGGAGGAATTATTTTCCATGTTCTACTGAACCTTAGATTGAAATATAAGTTTGATTCTTAGGGTCCCTTATGCATGGAAGTAAACTGATTGAGCAGGGAGAAGGGATCAACAGATTCATTGAATTACTCTATGAATGTCTCAGCTAATTAAATCCATGAGGTAATGGAACTGTTCTCAAGAGTCTTGAACCAATGCAAAATCTTACGTTTGAAATATAGGGCTAGAATCCTTACAATAACATCCTTATTTCTTATGTTATGGATAGATGCCAATTTTAGAATATCTTGAAAATGCTGATATGTTGTCTTCCCTGATCCATCATATGTGGGTATAGCTTTGGATAGATATTGAAGGATGGTATGCATGTGAGGCAATCAAAGTGGTCCAGCTGTGTCCCAATTGGGGCACTTTTGTAAAGGCTGATTTGGTGCAATATTTGCTTGATTTTGATTTGCATTTACTGCCATGTCTCTAGGTAGAGTTACTATTGGGGAAGGGTTTTGATCAACTATGGGATTTTATTCAATTGGGATTCTCTTTAGGGTGATCAGCCTCTTCTTAAAAATCTTTTTGTAAGATCCTTATCACGATTGTTCCTCTATAAGGTAACTCAAGAAAGAAGAAAGAATATGGTTTGTTTCTCTTGAATGACTTGGTATACATAAAAGTTTACTGATCTACAAGGGCGATTCTTTTCTAGGTTCATAGACTAGGGAGTCACCATGTGCTATTCTCCACTTAGTAAGGTCAAGATAATTCACCAACTCTTGATTCCTTCGGGTAGGTAAAACCATATATCAAATGGTGAGTCTTAGTGTTCCTTATGAACTGGTCCCACTGGGAGTGCCAAAAACTATTGGTGATTGATTTCCATTTAAGCTTTACTCAAAATTGTAGTTGTCTATCTTCCTATTTTCTATTCAGGTATGAATCCAATAGTTGTAGCTCAACACTTAACATTGGTATAAACTAGAACAAAGTTCCTGATCTAACCAGTAGGCTGGTTCCTTGTCAACTTAAACAAGATGTTGATGCTATTATGATCACTTAGGGTTTTGATATTAGGGTTAGGGAGAGATATTAGGTTTAGAAAAGTGAACAACAGTTGGATATATAGGTTAGCAACATTGATATCACAGCAAATAGCTCCAAAAATTATATCAGAACACATTACTTAGATCAACATTATCACAAATCTTGAACACCCTCACATATTTATAAGAATAGTAGAGAAATATTGTAGAAAACAATTCCAATACCCGAATATTGATAATACAAATAAAAGAATTAATCACTATCCAAATTTTATAGAAATATGCTCTTAACAATATAGAACCAATCCAAAGCAGATTTCAATTACTCTATTAGTCAGTAATACTATTCAAGTATTCACAAAAATGTAGCTTTAAGATTAGACCCTCTGATACCAGGTGATGAAGACACAATAATTTAGGTGAAAATCAATGTAATGCTCCTTTAATTAACTTCTAGAAAATTTATAGTTGTACAGGTAAACACGCTAGAGCCAACCCCTGAAAATGAGTGTTCAACCTCTATTTATAGTTTGTAAAATTAAAAATAATATGGAAAATTACAAATATTAGTTTTTCACAACTTAGCAGAGAGTTCTTAGTTGGCATCATCTTATTGGTTCAATCCCTGGGAAATCCATTGTAAGTAAACCACCATGGCAACTGGAAACCTCTGCAACTTGCTGGTTGTTGGCTCAAACTAGAGTTCTATTTGTTGGAGACCTCGTCTGCATCACTGATCTTTCTTGAAAACCTCCTATCATCGTTAGTCTACAATTGTCTTTGGTTTTGGTCTTCTTGAAACCCTCGATGCTTTGACTTCCTTCTCCAACTAACTATTCTTTAGTCCTGACAAGAAAGCTTTCATTTTATTTCATTCTGCTCAGTAATTCTCAATTATTGATATTTTCCATTATATGTCTATGATTTATTTGAAATAACCTTTGATAAATGATAGGAAAAGACCATCGTGCCATTCCACTTTAAAAATATTTGATGATGTCATACTCCATGCTTCAGAAACCTCATAATGCCAATTCACACAAAAATGCATTGTAAATAGGGTGGGATAGAATCCGTGACTTATTCCTTATTCTTTTTCTTTGGTTTTACTGCTGAAGTAAATCTACACAAACAATCTGATGACATCACATTTCTCTTGAAAATCTTACAGATTCCATTGTGGACCCAGAAAAGAGCATTAGTCATGAATTTCAATTTCGGCTCTGCAATAGTGTGAAAAACTATGTTTTCATTTCGTACTGGCCTTAGATAAATCTTACTTGTCGCTATTTCACTAAAGAATTATACAAAATTACCTTTTTATGAATCCACATATCTTTACATCATATTCTGCCTTATGTCACCTATTTCGAGCCAAAATACTCTATAAGTCCACCGAAAATAGTCTTCCAACACTTAGCCGCTTTGAAATATTTTATAAATGCAAAGTGATTGCCAATCTGCATAGATTTTATGCTTACGTCACCTTTATCCAAAAAAAATTGTGAATTCAAATCCTTTGTTGCTAATTCAGATCCCAAAACAAGGGATGTGATGCAGATTTTCAATAAGTGCAAAATTTGACTAAGTGTGGATGGTCTTGTCACCTTTTTCGTGGATCCACTCCAAAATACACTGGAATGCATACGAAATGGATATTTCATACCTTAGTAAAATTTTCAAAATTCTTCAAAGAATATGTGGCCATTTTGGGCATACAATAAGTATAGCCGAGGAGGATAAGTTGAAAACCATATTTATTATGGAGAATGGCATCTATGCATACAATTGAATTCCATTCAGGCTCTATAATGTCCCAACTACATTTTAGTGCATTATACTAGACTAGTTGGAAATAGGAAATTTCAAAGCAATTTTGGATGATTGGTCCATTTATGGGAATATCAAGGAGCATCTTCCTGCCCTTAGTGAATGTATGAGTAGGTGCAAAAATACACATATCTCATTAAACCCTGTGAAGTGTTACCTAATGGTACCGTATGGAAAATTGCTAGGACACATAGTGTGTAGTGAAGGATTAAGAATAAATACTGATAATATTTGTGTGATATTCCACATGGAAGAACCATATGATGTGAGTTCACTTAAAACCTTCCTTGGATCGATAGGATTTTATCAAAGGTTTATTAGGAATAATGCACGTGTCTTATCCATTGGATTCATTGAAAAAGAAGAATATTCCATTTATATGGACAGAGGAGCACCAAGGAGCCTTTGAGAAGTTTAAGGCCAATCTTGTTAGTAGCCCTATTTTGGTGTTCTCAAATTGGGATAAGGAATTCCATGTCCATATTGATGCTTAAAATTTTGTAATCGGATGTGCTTTGACACAAGGACAATTCTGGATGGATCAACCTATTTTCTTTTCTAGTCACCTATTGTCAAGGGTGGAGAGAAACTATAGTACAAAAAAAAAGAGAAGCTTTGGAAATGGTATATGTAGTCCAAAAGTTTAGGCATTAACTACTTGTGAATCCTTTTATTTTTTATGTAGATCACCAAGCCCTGTTGTACTTGATAAACAAACTGATGATACAAGGATGGGTCAATAGGTGGCTCATCACCCTACAGGAGTTTGTATTTTGATTAGTAGTGAGACATGGTAAGAAGCATGTAATTGCAAACCAGCTATCTTAGATATGATCAATAGAGCCTACAAGAATAGGGGTTTTATATGAATTCCCTAATGTGCAATTATTTGCCATCAATTTTTTTCCATCATGGTACAAGTTGAATGGCCAGTACCTTTCCACAAGATATTTACCACAAGAAATGATACCAACCGAGAAAAAGAAAGTAATTATGAAGTCAACACCCTTCCAACTGATAAAAGGATTGCTATATAATATGGGAAGTGATGGTATCTTATGAAGATGTGTGATGGAGAAAGAATTCAAAGAAGTATTGAAAGAAGATTATTAAGCTTTAGCAAGAGGGCACATGGGACCAGATGCAACCACTAGGAAAATATTACTCGTAGGATTATGATGGCCCACACTGTACAATGATGTAAAAGAATACGTGAAAGTATGCGATACTTGTCAAAGGATAGGAAAGCTAGTAAAAAGGGACTTTATGCCATTGCATCCATCACAACCCCAAGAACTATTTGAAATAAGGGGATTGGAATTCATTGAACCATTGAAAATATCTCTAATAAGGAAGTGTAGGTACATTGTGGTAGCAATAGAATGCTTGATAAAGTAGGTCGAATCGAAAGCATTATCTGATAACTCAACCAAAAGTACAATATTCTTGTATGAGAAGGTAATTACAAGATTTGGAATTTTGCTATAGATAACGAGTGATCGAGGATACTTTTTCAATGGAATAATTAATACACTAACAACAAAATTTAGGATTTTTCATTCATTGTCTAGTGCATACTATCCTAGAGCGAATGGGAAGGCGAAAGCAACAAACAAAGTCCTAGTATTTACCTTGTATAAAACCTATGGAATAGAAGGAGCAGATTGGGAGGAAAGGTTACCATCTATTTTGTGGGTATATCGAAAAAAATTTAAATTAACAATAAATCACACATATTTCTAGTTGATGTATGGACAAGAGGTAGTGGTGCCAGCTGAATTCTTGATACCAAGCTTGAGAGTCGTGGTGGAGCATCAGTTGGGTGATCAAGAAATTTTTGGAAGAGTTACTGACAACACTAATTAATTTGGATGAAATAAGATTCATGGGATAATGGGCAATTGAGGTAGCCTAAAAAATAAGGAATTTATGGCATGACAAGCAGAAGTTAGAACTTAGTCCAGGAGACTTGGTTCTAAAGTTCAATAGAAATAAGGAAATAAAGCCCGATAAGTTGAAGAATTTATGGATTCGTCCCTATAAAGTGGTAGAAGTAATGAATAATGGAGTGGTCAAGTTGCAAATATTTAATGGGACTAAGATACTTGACACTGGCAATGGCTCAAAGTTAAAGTCTTACAAAGTACAATGCTTATTCAATTCTTCGAAAGAGATTGAACAAAGAAGACGAGTAGAAGCTCAACGGAGGACTCAAGGTGAGCAAGGTCCATAATAGGAAGAACCTGACATGGTACTTGCACACTTATTTATAGAAGTGGAGGAGAAAAGACCAACCATAGAATATCAAGAGTTGGCACCTCGACCCAAATAAAGAAGAAGATTATGAGTACATGTTAAATTTATAGATGGAATCGAACAAGTAACAAAGGAAGATGAAGAGTGGATTCCTCCAAATTAAAGAGGATGTCAGGAGATAGTAATATTATCAAATAATAGGGAAATCCAAGAAGAAGCATCCCAAGTAAATAGGAATATGTTGTATCCCCAAGTGGAGCATAGAGAACAACCCCAATAAGAGAAAGGGTGAAGAAGAATACAATTAATAGTACGATATGAGGATAGAGTGGATACTAATGGAATTTCCATGAGAGAATAGTAATGATACCATTGATGAAGAATTGGTTGGAATTACTCCATTATATCATATAGGGATATTACAATAGAGAATGTGACTACAGACTCAACAACTATAGGAGGAATATCAGATATTGTAAGGTCATAATACAAGGTTCAGAGAACAAACCATCTAGGAATTGGATAGTACAATACGAAGGTTGGATGATAAAAGAGTAACTAGACTACAAGAACTAAAAGGGAATTTTAAGGATAATGAGGGGATAACTCCAAGGAATGCCATAAGAAATGATGGTGCAAGCACAAGTTCACAAGTACCACCAAGTGTTCCACCAATGATGAATGAAGATGTGGAGATGCTTTGGAGAGATATTGAGGAAGCAACCGCATCGCCTTAATCACAAGGTAATATACAAGTGGTTTTGAGTGACTCCAATGACAAAGGAATGCCTTGGATAGTAAGGGAACCTAGCATATAAATTAGTGATGATGACGATTTGCTGAGGAGACCTTTAAATCCTTAGGATAACCATGGCCCCCCAACATGTATAACAACACATCAAAAACTAGGGAGATCACAAGCAACCTTGATTCACAAGCATATACAATAGCCTATCGATAACAAAGAAACTTGTTTTGCAAGCATATACAATAACCTATATATAATTAATAAGATAAAGGAGATAAGTAAGGAGATTGGAGATATTGATGAATCTGCCAAAATATTAGCTAGAACAAATAGAATATAGTTGGAATGAATCAAGTTCTGAGATAGATTTTTTTGATGTTGTAGACACTAAAATCATGTAAATTAGATAAGATTGCTAATACACCACTTGTTCCACTATTATAAACATCATATGGCCCCATTGGGAAACCCTCTAGGGTAACATAAGTATCCATAACACTTTTGGGAAGGTTTCCACTAGGTCATATCTTTATTATCATTCCACCCTAGGATGATCACCCAAAATCATCCTTGGGTGAGATGGTCCCCAAATAGACCTTGAAAAGGTCAAAGGGCACAAGAAATGGCAATCAATTCCTACCATTTCCATGCCCAATAATCAAAAATTTATTTGGAGGCTGTCATTGAAATAAGAGACTCCAAATTAGAGGCCCAAAATGGGTAACCTTTTTCACCAGTGCATGGCAAGGAATTTGACAAGTGGTAGCACATGCCTTGCATGCCAAAACTTGCCCGTTTACCTCTTGTGACCTATTTAGGCTATAAATTGAGGTGTGCTCATCCAATTTAAAGAAGATAAGAGTTGAAGCATATACCATGAAGTTTTGCCCAATTCTATCCTCGCTTTTGCTGTACATTTTACCTAGTATTTTCCTTGAAACCCTCTTCATTCAAATTTGCTTTCAGGGGCATTCCAAACTATGCCTATTCCATTCCAAAACCTATAAAATTGAAGAGAAATTTGACCATATTTTCTAACACAACATTTAGGAGAGTTCCAAACCAAATCCCCTTGGAATTGGTGATAAATTCCACTTAGTTTGGTAACCGTTCCACCTTGGGACAATTAACAGTGGTAGTTGCACCTGCTAGGGATGGTCACAAAATAGTTAGTATTTTTGGTGAAATTTCACCATAGATCATTTATAAATATTTAGATTTGCCTTACATTCAATTTTGGTCAATTTTTGAGTAGTTTTGATAGGTCACTTAAGAGTTTGGTGATTTTAGGTTGAGTTGTTCGTGCCAGGGATGACCACTATTTTTGCTCGCAATTTCCTTTAAATTCATGCTTATATATTTCCAAAATCATATTAATAATGTCATATTAGAATTTCAAGTAATTTTAAAGTGTTTTTATTTATTACAAATAAGTTTTAGTATTTCTAAATGCATGTTTTCTATGTTTTCCTAGTTATAAATCATCAAATGCATATGCTTTTAATATGTTTCAATATATTGTGTGTAGATGTAGGTATTCTAGGAATGATGGAGGAGATAAGAGGCACATCAACATAGACCCAATATTAGCTCTAAATTATGGGTTACGAGAAGAACATTGGAACATGCCATCAAGCTCATGGAGGGATTTGATCGCTTTATAAAATTGTAAATTGAGTGTATCAAATCATGAAGCCCTCAAGGGGATGTATTGTAATATTATTGAATATTACAGATTAATAAAATACAAGGATAATCCCCCATTTTTACCTCAAATAATCTATAATTTGCAATAGATTAGACATTTACATCTTTATGCACATTTCCCTTTGAATTCTTGTTTGAATCTACTTTTACATTTCAATAACGAACCTCGTAGACACCTAAAACATGTCATTTCGAGGTGACTACTCATATGGGACATGCTAGAAGACCATATGGAAGACCTTGGATAGATACCAAGGTATAGAAATGGTTTTCACCACTTATTTGAGCACCTTTACCTGGTCAGTGTTAGTCGCTACTGACACCCACGATTAGTAGTACTGACCACGTCTAATAGCTACGGTCAGGACTCAAAGTTAGTTGGCCTTCATCCGATCCAAAATTAGTTGCAAAATCTAATTGTTTGTGGATTGGAGTGGTTTTAGTGAGTTAGGTTTTGGATCCTTCCATCCAACAAGCTCAACCACCCAATATTGATCTAGGCTTCCTCATGAAGCCATCCTTAGCCCTTGGCAATTGCTATATAATCCCCCTCTAAATTGTGGAAAAGAGAGAGAGAAGCATATCAATTGAGTAGTTAAGCCCTATCAAATTGCATACTCATTCACATGCATTGATATAAATACTTTTACTACCTAATTGGAGATCACATTGCCATGGGGGTCCTAGGAGGATAGGAGAACCAAGAAACACTAATTCATGCAATCCATGCACTCATTGAGAAATTCAACTGCCAAATATATTAAAGGACACAGAGACGACCCTTGAACATCAATTTGGCATGGAAAATAAGAGAAATTAGCCCTAATTTGGAGTGAAAACTTACTTTAGGCTCAGCTACGGCTGTCAGCCATGATGAACAATGCCCATCGCTTGAAGGACCCACAGTAAGAGGGTAATCCCTGATTTCCTTGTTCTCTATTTTGTAATTTGTTTAATTAGGTTATATTAATCATGTTGTAGGTTTAATTTAGTATTCTAGATACTTTTGAATGATATATTAGGAGTTGTAGCACCCTAAAATTGGCATAGTTAAACCATCAATAAAAAGTAGAAATTTGAATTTTAACCTCAAAACTTCCTGTTAACCGCTTACCTCATTTTTCATGCCATTTTTAGAGGTTGTTGTGACCATTGGACGATATCATCGTCGATCTGACGATATAGTCCCAAATCGAACGAATTCGTCTGGAACAGAACATCCAGACGATTTCATCCCAAAACTAAATTTTTGCAATTAGCTTCTATTCCAACGACCTCTCCAACTTGGGCAGAAGAATGTCTGCATAGTTGGTGATTCACAAATTGAGGATCTCCTAGATTGGGATGATCCCCAACCTCCTAACCTCACCCTAATCCTATATAAACTAGGATTTTTTTAGTTTATCCCCCTGAATCCCTCCCTGACTCCCTACATGACTTCCTACCTGGCTGTATGACCCATTATTTCCCTACAATTTTAGTTTTTGATATGATCTCCCATCATTCACACTTGTGTTTTCAAGTTTTGTTGCAGTATTTCACTGTGTTTCAGTCGGAGGTAGCTCGGATCATCGCAAGCAATTCAACTACAATTCTAGATGATCCTATCAAGATCGGAGATGATCTTGTATGATTACAGATGATCCGGTCTACAATTTAGCTTGGGGGCAATCAGAGCCCTGAATTTGCATTATCTATATCATTTTACTTATTTATTAGTGCATTAGATTAATTTACTTCTATTTTGCATCTTGGAGTTCACATCATTTAGCATAATTGCATGATAAAATTCAAAATAAGTTTCCAAAATAGTGCATCTTATTTAATTTGATATCTAGTTTTTTCATTCAAACATCTATACTCTTATTTCTATCATTTTGCATCATTCTTGCAATTATATTTTTGGTTTTTGGTGTCTATTTTCTTGATTGCATGTTTCTAACGAATTCGCCTGATGAATTTGTCAGGTTGCTAACGATCTTGGGTGATCTCAGATGATCTCCTATGATTTGGGATGATTATGTATAATAGATGATCCTGTCATATCTGGTACAATCTAGACTCCTCCAAGCTTCAGAATCTTCATCAGACATCATAAATTAGGTGTACTCTTCTCCATTTTATATATTCTCTATATTCAATCACATTAGGATTCATTTATGTCTTCTATATTCATTAAATCAGAATCTTCATATAGAATAGCTTAGATTCATTTTGGCCAACCTAGGAATCTGAATGATTGAACATAAAATGAAAAAATCAAATGCATTCTCAACCTAGGCATGGAAACTGCCACTCAAAGTTTCTTGGTGAACCCCACCATCCATCAAAAATTCACCTTTATACCCCTCCCCCGAGAGGCGTGACCTTCAAAGGGCCTCTCCATCTGAGGTATTGCTCCATATTTTTCTCACCCCCCTTCCGGGTACGAATCCTTTAGCCTGAAGATAAGGGTGCAAAAAAATTGGGTGATACATTTTGGTGAACCCGACGTGAAACTAAAAACACCTTTTGAAAACAATAAAAAAAAAAACACATTATTAAGAACATCTAGAATCATTAGAAAATTGTTAAATTTGCATATCATACTTAGATGGTAGATTATAATAGAAGACGAGTTGTATCCATAAATGTTGAAAATCAATTAAAGGCCATAGAGATTACTTCTGTGCTTAGAGTACCTCAAACATATAGAGCCCAACCTTTGTGGGACAAACTTGATAAGATATTGGGTATTATTGAATCTAGATCTGTAGAACTTAGGCAAATTAAGAGGTTTGTCCTAGATAGAATCCTGGATCCTGATCAGGTGACTTTGTATCATGAAATTCAGAGAGCTTGCCATATGTGGTTAGCTGATAAAAGAGCACTTGTGTCTTCTGAATTATATACCTTTGAGGAATACCTTGAGAACGCAATTGTAGTACATAAATTTCTATCTCATGTAGAGGATCAAGAAGTCATTCTTACATATAGAAAGATATGGAATAGAGTTCCTAGAGTTGTGTTGTATCGAGAGTATTGCCATGAACTTTATTTTCACATGTCAGAGTCTGAAATAGATCATATTACCATAGCACACTTTGTCAAGTTCTTGAAAAACTTCCAATTTGAAGAAGAGCATTTCATGACTCCTGATGAACTTGACCCTATCAATGATATCCATAAATTATTTATAGAAAGCTAAGTGATTCTTTATACTATTGTTTCTTACAACTAGCATTTTTTTTGTTATTTTTATTCTCGTAAAATAATAATATAATAAAATCACAAAAAAAAAAAACAAAAATAACAAAAAATTTCCTTTAAAATATTATAGTAGGTATATAGTTAAAATATATACCTCTCAACCCTATCACATATATATATATATATATATATATATATATATATATATATATATATATAAGTATATATATTTTCTAAAACCTAAGTTTAGTATAATGCCTAGACTCAGGAATGGAAAACAAATCGAAGAAGATGAACATTGGTTAGGAAGACCATTAACTGACCAAAATGTTCCTCCTGAGGACCAAGTTCAGGAAGAAGAAACCCTATACTAGCAAGAAGAAGAGCTTGCTATAGGAAATGAACAAGAAGAAAGTATTAGAGAGGAAGGATATTCATCCCCTAAAATGTCTTCGGGAGGAGCTAGCACTTTTGAGAACATGGAACAATTCTGGAAGTTCACTAACACTAATATTGGTGTTTTTAATAGAGAAGCCCATATGGACAAGGATCGAATTAGTGACACTCAAGCAACTCTAGAAGAAGTATTTCAAACACACACTAATCCCTTGTCCTTTATTGAACAAGAGAGTGATCAAGCTGGACCATCCAATTTGGATATAGTAGCTGTGATCCAGAGCATGCAACAACAACAGGTTACCCAATGATCTAAAATACCTTTTAACAAGCCTAGGGCCATTCCCACACAAAAGAAACCATCATTTACTGCTCTATTTTGCCAAGCTCTTGATCAACATACCTCAAATCAACAAAAACCCAAAACAAAACCGAACACCAATTACCAACAATCTAAGGTACAACATAATACTATTACAAATTCCCTTCATAATACTCTTCCTACCAACACTTTGCATAATAGCAATATAACATCTAATCCTTGTGTCACACCATCATACGCTCATAGATACCATACCTATGTGCCATCGAACCAATATGGTGGACAAACTAACAATATGGAAGCCGTGGTGAAACAGTTAGTTTCTTGCATGGACCAGATAGATCCCTATCATCCCTCGTACAATTATCGAGAGATGTGTAGTCAGCCTTTAGATCCTATAGTCATAGCACAACCGTATCCTAAACATTTTCCTATGCCTATTCTTCCCATATATAAAGGAACCGAAGATCCCATAGAGAATCTTCATATGTTTAGGATAGCATGTCATGATATATCACATGATGACTTGTTATTACTAAAAATGTTCTCAAAAAGCTTGGGAGGAATGGCATTAGAGTGGTATTATCAATTACCCACTAATTCTTTGAGGAATTTTGAAGAAATTGCTGAGTCTTTTGTTCATCAATTTAGTGCCTACATCGAAAGAGATGTGACCATTGAAGATTTGTATAACTTAAAATATGGCAAAGAGGAATGCTTTGCTAATTTCCTAGCTAGGTGGAGACAGTTGATAGGAAAATTGCACTTTGTGTTACCTTATAGGGAGATGTTGGACATCTTTATTAATAATTTGCAAGAGCAACTATATTACGAATTATCAACTGCTACCTTGACCACCTTCGATCAGGCTATAGACTTAGCCCGAAGAGTGGAATATGCTCTCATTAGGAGAGGCCAGCTTAAAAAGAGATACGATGAGAAAACATCCAAAAATAAATATAAGAATAAACAAGTTGTGGGTGATGGAGTCATCGATAGCAGAAATACTGCTAATGTTAATGTTGCGAAGGTAGTGGAGAAGTTTGTACTGAAACCTCCTAATAGACCTCCTTGAGAATTTACTAGGTTAAATCAACCTTTATCAACTATTCTACCATAATTATTAGAATGAGGTTTGATTCAATTACCAAATATTTGGGAACCTGATCCAACTATACCCGGATACAGAGCAGATTTACACTGTGACTTCCATAGAGGACCTGGACACACTACCAACTCTTGTAAAATATTAAAACATAAAATACAGGACTTGATTGATAAAAATGAGATGGAGGTGCAAGCCTTTCAACCTAAGCAAAATCCTCCTAATAATGTTCAAAAGAACACCCCACAAAACTAGAATCAAAATGCCAATCAGTTATTGGACATCTTTCAACATCCCTTACCAAAACATGGTAAGGAGGTGGCTAATCAAGTTGAACATCATAATGTCTCTCCTCCTGCCCGATATGTAGGAACTATTAGTGGGCATTTACCTGTTCATGATCTAGAAATATTTAACATAACTTTATCCATGGTTACAACCAGGTCTCTATATAATATTCAGATACCTGATCTTAGTGATACATAATACGAGACTGAGAGTGATATGGAAATCACATCAAATCAATCGAATAGTTCTAAAGATGAATCGGATCCTATTCACCCTATCACAAGTTATATGGTTCCAGAAGAGCCATTTCCAAGAAGAGTCACTACTATACCATCATCTCATCGATTACTTTCTAATGAGATAGCTATAAATGCTAGACCAAGACCCATTCATCATCTACAGAATAATATTGTGGGTACCATCGGAGCTGTTACTAGACAACAGGCTCAAAATTCTCAACAAGATCAAATTCATAATGGTGGATCAGCTCCATTTGTTTTGAAGGTTCCTAATAAATGGAATCATTCACCTAATGTTCAACCTAAACCTCCTTATAATATTAATGAACAATTGTCAAATATTATAGCTAGAATTTCTCTCTTGGACCTTTTAAGATCTTCTCCTACACATAGATATGAATTAATGCTCACATTAAGTCAGATGATGGTACCACAAGACATTCAACCTGAAGCCATGGACGATACTATAATAACTTGTGAAGTTGATTGTATTGACTTTCAGGATAGAGACATACCACAACATAGTTTACATAAAGATAACCCCTTGTATATTACTACCTTAATTGGAGATGTAGCAGTCAAACAAGTTTTGATTGATAATGGTTCATCTTTAAATATTTGTACTTTTGACTTCTACCAAATATTTTGGTTTAGAAGTGATGAAATAAAAAGAACTGATATGATCATAAAAGATTTCAATGATGAAACACAAGAAATGTGTGGAGTTATTACCATTCCATTGTAGGTTGGTCCAAGAACCTTGGATACGATCGTGTTTATTGTACATTGCCCTACATCGTACAATATACTCTTGGATCGTCCTTAGATCAACGCGATGTGAGCTATTCCCTCAACTTTATATCAATGTGTTAAGTTCGAATTTAAGAATCAGTTGGTTACCATTCATGGTGATCCAAGACCCTTTGATATGTGTGCTTTAGAAGAACCTATTGGAGTTCAATTTTGCCCTGCTCTGTCATCCACACATCCTAATTCTCATTATCCATCTAAAAATGTGAAACTCACACCCACAACATCATCTACTTCTTCTCCATTAGTTGCACCTCCACATATAGCTCAACCATCTTCAGAAGAAACCACATTAGGACCTAAGAAAGATCCTAATACCACAACCAATGTCTCTTGTTCTACTCTTATAACTTCCATATCTTTAATAGACCCATCTATCGACACCTCTACACCGTCTACATCCACCAAATTCATATTTTTTGCATCGAAAGACATAGGGAATGTTCCTTATACCTCTTATGCTCTTACTGACGAGCTCTTACCCGATTTATCTAAAATTATTATATCAGAAGAAACAAGTGCTTCTATGCAAGATTCCCTTATTTTAAATAATTTGCCACCATCTCCTTGTACCTTGGGCCTCCCACAGCCTATGGGACATATTTACCAATTCAAGAGCTATGCCTTTATTTATAAGGGATATGACTGGGGTAGAATACCTAGAAACATCAGAACTCATTATGATGGATATGCTCGATGTTATTTTACTAATGAGTATATTAAAGCCAAACCTATAATGCTTAAATTGGGATATAAAGGGAAAGGTTTGGGACCTTTCCAGAATAGTATGAAAGAAAATTTTGAGGTAGAAGCGTGGCCCGCTCGATGTGGTGTGGACCTATTTTCTAGTAAGGGTCAGCCATTCCCATTTGATGATGATGCCCATCTTATATGTTACCAAGATTATTTAGATGAACGCGATGCTTTGCCTTTAATGAATAAGACATTCACATGTAATATGCTATCTATAGCTTATCCTGAGATGATCACTAAATTCGACGATGATTTTGAGGGAGATATCTTTCACGATGTCTCCGTTGAGGAATTATTACATAATGGATTTTATCTTGATGGCTCTATACCTAGTATAGCCCAGCTTGAGGCCACGACTCCTCAAGACGAATTATCCAAGCTAACCTTGGAAGAATTATAAGAATTGGGCGTTTCACCCGCCCCACCTAATTTTGAGAGAGATCTACACATGGAAGTAGAAAATGTCATAAAAAATAACATTGGAACCAACGATAACCCTCACATAATCAACATTGGATCAAAATTGAGTCGAGAAAAATAGGATAAATACATTGCATTTCTTAAAGAATGTGAAGATGTTTTTTCTTGGACATATGAAGATATGCCAGGTTTAGACCCTTCTGTAGTTATGCATCACCTAGTAGTGCATCCGGATGCTAAACTTGTTAAGCAGAAGCTTAGAAAAATACATCCTAAAGTGGCCTTACTAGTCAAAGGGGAGTTAGAAAATCTCCTAAATGTTATTTTTATACAAACCATTGATTATACTGAATGGATCTCGAATGTAGTTCTAGTAACTAAGAAAGAAGCTACTAATATTAGGGTTTGTACAGACTTTAGAGATATTAATGTTGCATGCCCAAAAGATGATTTTCCCCTTCCCAATATGGATCAGATCATTGATTTTATTGTTGGGAGTGGAATGATATCATTAATGGATGGATTTTTTGGTTATAATCAGATTAGGATAGCTCCTGAATATCAAGCTAAAATAACCTTTATTACCCCTTGGGGGACTTTCTATTGAAAAGTGATGCTATTTGGTTTGAAGAATGCAGGTGCAACCTATCAACAAGCCATGAATTATATCTTTCATGATATGATGCATGATATGCTACATGATTATGTATATGACATTATAGTTCGTTCTACTGAAGAAGATGACCATTTAGATGACTTGAGAAAAGTATTTTATTGGTTAAGGGAATATCTTATCCGATTGAATCCAGCCAAATGTATATTCAGAGTTAAGTCAGGTAAATTATTGGGGGTTATAGTTTCTTTACATGGCATCAAAATTGACCCTCTCAATATTACGGCTATCACTGATATGCCCGCACCTACAAATATATATGAATTACGGAGTCTACAAGGTAAGCTTCAAGCTATCCGTTGCTTCATCGATAAGCTGGCGGATAAAACTGGACCCTTTCTTAAGATTCTTAAGAAGGATGTCTCTTTCCATTGGGACAATGAATGTAAGGAAGCATTTGAACTCCACAAACAATATCTTCTTAACCCACCTATACTTTCACCACCAAAACTTGATCGCCCATTTATCTTGTATATTTATGCTTTAGATTTTGCTTTAGGAGCTATGTTAGCTCAAATTGATGATGAGAAAAGAGAGCGTGCTAATTATTACATTAGCAGAACATTAATTAGTTATGAAACCCACTACACAACATTAGAGAAGTTATGTCTAGCAGTCATAATTTCTACACATAAATTATGCCATTATATGCTTAGTCAGAAAACATATGTTATTGCTAAATATGATCCCTTGCGGTATCTCATGAGTCAACCTTATTTATCTGGTCGCACAAAGAAGTGGGTTCTTGCTCTAAGTGAGTTTTAACTCACGTTTATAGGATAGAAGTCTGTTAAAGGTCAAATCATAGCAGATCAATTAGCTACTACACCCTTAGAGTCCACTCATCCCCTCATCATTGAGTTTCTTGACGAGTCCCTTAACCTAGAGGCAGATAATTCAGAGCAATGGTCCCTATACTTTGATGGAGCCCGATGCATGAGTGGGGCTGGTGCATGTATTATTTTTATATCTCCACAGAAACATCTCATACCTCTATCCTTTAAATTATCGTTTGCCTGTACTAATAACATTGCTGAATATGAGGCTCTAATCCTTGGATTACGAGCTGCCCTGGCATTAAAAATTAAAAATCTATTAGTTTACGGTGATTCTAAACTTGTTATAAATCAAATTAACAATGTTTATCAGACCAGAGATGATAAATTGCACCTATATAAAGCATATGTATTACAATTAATATCTTTATTTGATCAAGTTACCTTAGAAGATATTCCTAGAACTAGCAATCGTGCGACTGACGCTATGGCCGTAGCTGCATCTCTTTTACCCTTGGAGTTAGATGATGAATATGCTACCATCATTATTTGTTGACTCTAGGAACCCACTTCAACTAAATCATGCTTGGAATCTTTGGACGTGTTTCTAATCAACGAAACTATTCCTGAACTTTTGTACACTGACATCCTCAATTTTCTTCAAAATGGGACCTTCCCTAAAGGTTTTAATAGAAATAAATGCCGGTTATTACGTAGACGAGCAAGTCGCTTCGTAATAATTGGCAATACATTATATAGGAGATATTTTGAAGGTATCCTTTTAAGATGTTTGAATCTAGAAGAGTCTAGATCAGCTTTGAGTGAAGCCCACGATGGATCTTTTGGGGGACACTTTAGTGGTAGCGCCATTGCTAATAAGCTCCTTAGGATAGGATATTTTTTGCCTACCATGGAGAATGATGCACATGATTACGTATGCCATTACAACAAGTGCCAGAAACACGATAAACTTGTCCATGCATCTGCACAAGAACTACAGGCTATTTCATCTCCTTGGCCCTTTTCAAAATGGGGCTTATACATCATTGGGAAAATCAATCTTGTGTCATCCGATGGACACAAATTCACCGAGTATTTTACGAAGTGGATCGAAGCTATGCCCTTAGCTTCTTGCACTAGAACACAAGTTTCCAATTTTATTCTTGATAAAATTATTTGTTGGTTCAGAATTCCTGGTGATCTCATCTCGGATATGGAACTTGTTTCAAAAACAAATATGTAAAGAAACTATATCAAAAATATAAAATTCAAAATCGTTGGTCCACTCCCTATTATCCTCAGGGTAATGGCCAAGCAAAAGCATCTAATAAAACATTAATTAAAATCCTCAAGAGACTGGTCAATAAATCTGGCCGTGATTGGCACATTCAATTATATCCTGATTTGTGGGCTTATCGAACTAGCATTCGTACTCCCACGAGCACTTCACCTTTTGTTTTGGTTTATGGCGCTGAAGCTGTTTTTCCCTTTGAACTAGAAGTTCCTTCTTTGGCTCTGCTCCTTCAAGATACTAAAGTAGGAGATGAATATTATGCTGGCAGATTTAGTTAGCTGGAACTCCTATATGAGAAGTGCATTAATGCTTTGGAGCATCTTCGTGCCTACCAGAACAAGCTCAAATGAGCATATCTCAAGAAATTTCATAATCGATCCTTTGAGATCGGTGACCTCGTCTTAAAAGAAAATAAAAAAAATACTAATGCAACTAAAGACCTTAAAGGCAAATTCGAGCCTAACTAGCTTGGGCCATATATTATCACTGCTAGATTTGGATCGGGAGCATATAGATTAGCTACCTTAGATGGTAAAGATCTTAAAGAACCTATGAACATTATGCATCTTAAGCGCTATTATGCATAAATCTGGTAATTTCATCACTGTATATTATACATATTGTCTCATATTAGTAATTCATATAAAAATTTAAAAAATAGTAATATTATGTATTCTCTCAATTCATAAATTAAAATCAAAATATAAAAAAATCAAAATCATCAAAATCCTCAAAAACATCTTCTATTTTGCACCTATCAATTCTTGAAGTATTGCAGTTATATTTTCAGTTATTTTGGATAAATTAGCATTTATCTAGAATCCCTCACTTTCACACTCACATGAATAAATATCTTGATCTTATTTGGTATGATTATTAATCTTTCTTATATCTAAGTCCACAATTGAATTAAATAAAGTTTTGAGCATAGAGAACTGATCTTGTTATTTACTTGAACCAAGTACACCTTTTCACATTAAAATGATTTCATTGCAAATTCAAAATGATGCTACATAGTAGAAGTGGTCTCTTGAGTGAAAAGTTTCCCCTGCTATCCTATCATGCACATGGTCTAGAATCTTTGATAATTGACAAAAGGACAAGCTCACCCCTGCCCAGAATAAAAATCCCTTGCTCTACAACCAATCCAAGCAAGTATCCCTAGTATAGGAAGAAAAAGAAAAAGAAAATCAAGAAAAATCATGAGAAAAAGAGAAATTATTCAGAAGCATTATTGCAGTATCATTTTGTACCATCTTAGCAATATTTCAGCATTATCTCAATGTCAAGAAAAATACAAAATACAAAAAAAAAAATAGAAAAAGAAAAGAAAAGAAAAAGCAAAAAGCAATAAATCCCTTCCCCCCTTTTGAAAGAAGGAAGTGTGAAGCTTGAATCCCTGGAATTTGTAATTATTCAAAAACTATGAGGTAAACCCCATAACAAGTGATTTGTGCCCAACTTGCTTGACATTGGGTAACTCCTAGCATGGTGATATGTCTGTCACATTAGCAACCTTCTTTTGTACAGACCTATGTCCGCTTATGGATCAACTAGCTCTTGATGACCTGACTTACATAGTAGTCTGGTATAGTTACATGCATATAAATCATGGTCAACAAACACTCATTTGGTTAATTCAAATTGCTTGTATCAAATTATCTTGCTAAAAAATCGGTAAATGAACATTACAATCGCACACACATTTGTGTTTGAGAGATTTTGTATCATTATGATAGATCAAGATCGGCAATGAACTCACGTATGCACACGAGGTTCCTTATAAATCTAAATTTTGTCTTTGAGATAATTTAAAATATTTATTCAAATATTCTGGAATAATTTGACTTTCTTACTTGAGAATATATGGTTAGCGTAAAATCAATTAAATACATTTTTTTCAAAAATCCATATTTTTCTTGCAAAACATGTTCAAAAATCTAGCAATAAAGTCACATTTATATTTTTTTGACTTTCGCAACGATGGTATAGTTCCTAAACCTAAATTGGATTTTTATGCCTAGTGCACGTCTTCATTTTTATATTTTCTGTTTATCTCAAAATCAAAAATCAACTATGCAATAAAACTATTATATCAATTTCTTCTTTGGATTTCATGATGATGGTATAAGTCTATACCTAAAATTCTATGCCTAGCGCAAACCATCATTCTAATTTTATTTTCCATTTATTTAATCCATAAAAGCATATGGCTTAAATCATTATGTTACACAATTGTGCTTTAAAAAGAATGACAACTTTACTCTTTCATTTCATTATGTCAACATTTTTTTTTTTTTGCGACGATGGTATAATTCCTAGGGAATTGTTCAAATTTCTATCATACTTAGGAATTTTATGCCTAGAAAAAAACTATATTTTTAATATTTCATGCATAATATTTTCATGCAAATCTGAAAAAAAATCATCACTATCATCATTTTTCGTCATCACAACACAAAGTCTTAAGAAAGTCTCTTAAGCACCCTTCTACTTTTAGCAATATTTCTCTCATACTAGGATTAGCTTTATGACCTAGCGAGCGGCGAATCCATGAAATGGTCATGTAACATCGACAATGTCCTTTGAAATTATTGTTAGAAGACACTTTATTTTCATCAAAACAAACCACAACAACCAGTTTGTTTACATCAGATTATTTCATTTAATTTTATAGCATGACATAAAATTATACTATTTTTAACGACATAATTACATAAATAGTTAATCAATAATTAAAATATTAAAGCATCATAAAACATATGCACAAGTCATATCACAAAAAGAACATCATATAAATATCAAGAAGTATATACATCAAATAAAAATGGATTGGTATGCCACAATCTATACCCTGGCATACTCAATCATCTCAAAAATAGTCTATGTACAATGTGCATCTAGTCTCAAGAGGACCTCGATCTCTCAGCCTCATCTCCTCTCTTGCCCTTAGGTGGAGGAGGTGTTCCCATCGAAGCCTGTCCTATGTCATGGGTCCTTGACATCGATCGTGATGATGTCCTTGATGACCCCATACTGATCGGCTCTGCAATGCTGACTGGCAATTGTATCCTCTGGCCCTCTGGAACTAGCTAGTAGTACACTCCTTGATAGAACATGGTCTGAGCAACCAACCATGCCAGATCTAGAATGCTCGCTCCTACACTCTGATCCCTGAGTTGTGTAGCCTCATCCTACAGAGTCTACACCTAAGCTCGTAGGCGGGCATTCTCTTCTTGGAGAGCTACCATCTCGTTGCTCTCCCCCACATTGACACCCTTGCCCCTATCGGGTGATGGTGGCCTATCCCTCTACTGAGTAGGGAGTCTTTCTCTCCTCTTCTCTCTCCTCTCCTCCCTCCTCTCCAACTGCTACTATCTCTCCAGAGCCTATGGTACTCTTCAGCATCTCTCTTAAGGAGGCCATCGTTGATCCCTCTCTATGTGACCCCTCACTAAATTTATGGTAGCCTGGTGCCATCTCTCCATCCATTGCACTATAGCATGCATCAGACCCTGTGCCCTCATCATCTGAGGAGGGCAAATTCCTACATACCAGGCATCATATCCATTTGCTATCCCTACATCATCCCCATCCACTGGCTGAATGGGGGCATCATCAACATATTGAATTTATAACTACTGCATGTCTAGAGCCTTACTTAGTGTGGTATTATCCCACATAGTCTAGGAGTACTAATAATACCTAAGAGTAGGGATCCCCTACTGTAGACCAAACTATCTCAAAACTTAGTCATAGCGATGGAGCTCTACCTCTCCCCACTCTGTCCTCAACCATATGACTCACCTGATGTGAGCCAACTCTTGTTCATCCTCTACCCACCCTGGATGCTCTCTCCATGGTCTCCAAGTGATCTGATTTGGGGTGAGGTCATCCAGTAATCTTCGGGACGTCAGTAGATCTATCCGTCACTATGACCCTCTCTGGAGCCACCAGTAGAAAACTAGGGGCCTCTCTCGGTCAACTCCTATCAGTGGAAGCCCTATTGGCCTCTGCATCGCAATATGCTCCCAGCACCAAATATGTAGCAACGATGTCAATACCAGACATTGACCCCCTTGTATACGACCCTGTAAAGGATCCTATACAAGCGACACAGTACAAACCTGCCCTAAACAAACCTGTATCTGTGGTCTCTCATGTCATAGACCACATCTAAAAGTAGCCACGATAATATGCATCTGCTCTGGTGGCATATAAGAAGGCAACCCACCACCCCTATCAAAACATGGGTCAACCGAGATGCCCTAGGCATCCACCTCAATACCTCGATGTTCACTCTGCCCTTCTCCAAGATGAAGCTCGGGTCCTCCCACAATCTCATCATAGTGTGGCCCTGATTGGTCGAAGGCATCATAAATCTACCATGTATGGGGATCCTCAAGATCCTCCATACATACTCGAGCATGGGAATCATCTCCCCTATTGATATTCGAAAGTAGGAAGACTTCAGATACCATCTCTCTGCTAGGGCTGTCAGTAGCCCCATGTCTATAGGAATTTGTGGCATCTCTGCCACATGCTACAGTCCTACCTCTACCAATATACCTCGCTTGGCCTAATCGAGCATGGCCAGATCATCTCTTAGACCTCTGTATTTCCACTCCTAACTCTTTAGCAATCCCCTCTGCAAAATAAGTAATAAAACAACCAAAATCATTAGTACATAATCATTAAAAAAATTAAAAAAATCAATTAAAATCAAAGTTGATATCGCCCATTATTGGACGATATCGTACCAAATTTAGATAAAATCATCCTTAATAGGACGAAATCATCTCCATTCTTCAATTTTGGGATCGTCCCTATTTCTCTAATTTTGTCCCTAGAGGAAATCGACAATATAGAGATGATTTCGTCGCCGGCCTAAAAACGGCCACGATGCCCAAAAAAAATTAAAATTCAAGTCAAAACTTAAGTAAATCAGGTCAAAAACATAGTAAAACTAGGTTTAGATCCTTACCCGCAACCCGCATCGGATCTCTATCGATCTGTGTGTCGTCTCCACCATTTCACCTGCAGAGCTCTGAAACAACGAAAGTGAACAGTAAAAATGAATTAGGGTTTTACCCTATTTTTCTTATTTTTATTCAAAACGACATTTTTTTTAATTTTTTCTTTTTCACGCTTTTACCTCAAACGTTCAATTTGGGTAAAAAATCGAAGGGGGAACCATAGCAAACAGTCGTATGATTCGACCTAGAATTGTCGTCTAAAAAATGGAATAAATTTTTGCTTTCTCGTAAAGCGTGAAGAACTCGTCTTTAACGCATTTTTTTCAAAAAATTTTCTAAAGAGGGGGAAAATGTAGCACCCTAAAATTGGTGCAGTTAAACCATCAATAAAAAGTAGAAATTTGAATTTTAACCCCAAAACCGCCCGTTAACCGCTTACCTCATTTTTCATGCCATTTTTAGAGGTTTTTTTTACCGTTGGACAATATCGTCCCAAATTGGACGAATTCGTCTGGAACAGAACGTCCAAATGATTTTGTCCCAAAACTAATTTTTTTCAATTAGCTTATATTCCAACGACCTATCCAACTTGGGTAGAAGCATGTCTGTGTAGTTGGAGATTCCCACATTGAGGATCTCCCAGATTGGGATGATCCCCAACCTCCTAACCTCCCCCTAATCCTATATAAAATGGGATTTTTCCAGTTTATCCCCCTGACTCCCTCCATGACTCCCTCCCTGACTTCCTACCTAGCTGCCTAACCCATTATTTCCCTATAATTTTAGTTTTTGCTATGATCTCCCATCATTCGTACTTGTGTTTTCAAGTTTTGTTGTAGGATTTCACTGTGTTTTAGCCGAAGGTAGCTCGGATCATCGTAGGCGATTCAACTACAATTCTAGATGATCCTATCAATATCGATGACGATCTTGTATTATTATAGATGATCCGGTCTGCAATTCAGCTTGAGGGCAATCAGAGCCACGAGTTTGCATTCTCTATCTCATTTTCCTTATTTATTTGTGCATTAGATTAATTTACTTTTGTTTTACATCTTGGAGTTCACCTCATTTAGCGTAATTGCATGATAAAATTCAAATTAAGTTTCCAAAATAGTGCATCTTATTTAATTTGATATTTGGATTTATCATTCAAACATCTATACTCTTATTTCTATCATTTTGCATCATTCTTGCAATTGTATTTTTTTTTTTGGTGTTTGTTTTCTTGATTGCAGGTTTCTGACGAATTCGCCTGATGAATTCGTTAGGTCGCTAATGATATTGGGTGATATCATATGATATCCTATGATTTGGGATGATTTTGTACAATTATAGATGATCCTGTCATATCCGGGATGATCTGGACTCCTACAAGCTTTAGAATATTCATCAGACATCAGAAATCAGGTGTACTCTTCTCCATTTTATATATTCTCTATATTCAATCACATTAGGATTCATTTGTCTTCTGTCTTCATATAAATTAGGATCTTCATATAGAATAGCTTAGCTTCATTTTTGGAAACCTAGGAATCTAAATGATTGAACATAAAACGAACAAATCAAACCCATTATCAACCTAGGCGTGGAAACTGCCACTCAAAGTTTCTTGGTGAACCCACCATCCATCAAAAATTCACCTTTATACCCCTCCCTCGAGAGGTGCGACCTTCAAAGGGCCTCTCCATTTGAGGTATTGTTCCATCCTTTTCTCACCCCCCTTATGGGTATGGATCCTTTAGCCTGAAGGTAAGGGTGCAAAAAATTTGGGTGATACAGGAGCTAATTGCAATTTTTCTTCATTATCGTAGTGTAGGTATAATGAATCTTTTTCATGCTTTTATGTCTTCAATTGAGTAACTAGGAGCTTATATAGATTCATCTTAGTTTCTTTCATGTTACTAATGGTAGATCATCATTATTTAGATCAATTTACATGCATTGAATAACTTTCTTGATTTCTTAATTATCATGTTATCTTTTGTGCAAACACCCTTTAAAAACCTCATAAAGAGAGGTCTCATTTGATTTTAATGTTTCTTGTTGTTTATTGCATGCAGGAATAATAGGGTTTTGGGATGCAAGGAAAAAAATACCTCTAATCATGGAGAAGAGGGTCATCGACATCCTAGAGTAGTTTGTGTCATCCTGAAAGGCACTTGGAAATCACACCTACCCTTGAGAGGGAAATATTACATCCTATTGTAACAATTATATCAAAGTGATTATCCCTAAGAGGTATGTACTTGTAATTTGACTTTGTCTTCAAATATAATGGAATAAAGCATATTTCTTATTGTCAATTTGTTGTTCTTGTATGCATGTTGTGTATCTTTCAATTATTGCAATAGGAACCGATAGGTGTTAGCTCTTTTTGGATAAAATAGAAGGCAATCACGATGGAACTCCACATTTCATACCATTAATTTTTGACTTCTATCATTTTTTTATGACAGGTGCTCACCGTGGTTGACATCCATAGTCAAAATTTGTCATCATAGTTGATATCCATGGGTAATAGTGTTCATCACACCACAAAGCCACGATAAGAATCTGAAAAATCAAATAGTAGGGAGAAAAATCTTGATCAAATGGGGATCTAAGGTAGGTCCCACTATCATTCTATTTTTTCTATTCTTTGTCTATTTTTTTTTAGAGAGTGCAAAATATTAGCATAATTAGGGAAGGCAATGGAAATATGTTAAATGCATTGAGTCCTTAGGTCTTTTGTTAGGATATACTAGTCTCTACTAGAAAATCAGACTTCTAAGTGCAGTCCGCCCTAGTATCCAATGGTCTAGGCCTCTCTTGTGTGTTATTTTTAATTGTATGAGGTTCGATTAGTGGCCATACCATCGTTAGTATGCATTTTTAGAAAATCATGTAGATTAACCATGCATACTTCTAAAATCAAATGTTCCTTTTTCATAGCATGTAGAATCATTTGAATGTTGTATTATGCATCTTTATTTTCATGCAAATTAAAAGGAACCACACACACCACATTTCACAGTAAATGCTAGTGAGTTGGGAGTCACATCTAACCATTAGTAGGTTTTCAACGATGGTGGCAGTGATTTCCATCTATTGGCCCAACTCCCATGTACCTTATGTTCTAGACCAATACCATATCCAAGATGGCATCATAGCCCATGTAAAATAGCATGCATTCCTCCTCAGAGTGGTGTATCACTACACACAAGTGAACTAGGTGAGGACCGGGATGACCTATGCTCCTTGCCTGAGTGTGGGTTTCATATCCACATTTTGGGGGGTTTATGTGACCATGACTATCATTGCTGGTTGTCGAGTTATGAGTATACGGGTGAACGCCCCTTAAACAATTGAGAAAATCATCAACATATTACAAATCACAACAAGAGTTACTTCATTGATAGAATAAATTGAAAACACATCAAAGAGTTTAGGGCTCATTTTAAATCTCTAAAAATATATAATCATCATTGTATTATTTGCATGTTAATAGAAGTTAAATATAGACATAGGATACATAATGGTGCAAATACTAAGAGGCCAATTTGGGCATAGATCCAAGATCGAAGTTCAAGCTTCACCTAATGCACAACATGATGTAGAGCACCCTTAATCATAGAATCCTCTTGGAATTTGTTCAATGAGCATAAGAGGGGATAATTCTACATGAGGGGATTTTGTTGAGAATACCCCTATTATAGGAAGTACTAGACATCCCTCTAGACATATATCAGAGCATGGAACTTCCCAGCATGGGGGTTCCACACATGGTAGCATGTATCATGACTACATTCTGTAGGCATCCATGGGTTCTACCAAAGAATATGTTATTGAGAGATCCAAATTATTATCCCTTTAACTTGTATCTAAGGGAGGATTACGAACTCCACTATATGAGTATAGATAGGATTGAGATCCGCCCATTCAGGGGTAAATAGATGGGATCAATTTCGAGCATAGGCCTGCATGGACTCCTTATAGGGGTGAACCTTGCAAGTTCACCATAGACATATCCAAGGTAGGATTCAATGGTACACCACCGCATGAGCCTTGGCATAGCAGTTAGTTAGATTGACTAGATAGAGTTCTAGGACAATTGGGCTATAAGCCTACTCTTGTGCCTTCTCACTCAGCAAGTGTACATAGCGGTAGTACCCTCAGAACTATCAGAGAACTTGGAGAGTGCTCCAAGAATTCTCAAGATATGCATGCTCCCACGTCTCATGCATGCATGGAGTACATATGACAACCTTGAATGAATACCAACTTTATAGATAAAGGCAAGAGCATGGCAAACTAGTCCATTGGGATGCATACTCATAAATCCACTCAGATAGAGTGCACACACCAGAGGCCTCAGATGACCGATCATGTTGATAGATCACACAGACTGGTGTCTAAAAAGAGATGGCAGATTCTCCAAGACCAATTGGAGGATTTTTGTACAGAATAAGAGTGCCTCAAAAACAAGAATACTCAGAGTCAGAGGTTCATCAAGAAAATATTATATGAATAGCGCATGCATGAACAACGTATCCTTGAGAAAAAGAAGCATGTTGAGAGGGAGGATCAATTGGCTAGAACTAGTTTACATCCCCCTAGTGAGCATAGAGAGTGGATTGATATACAATCTACTTCATAGCCTGATTTGTGCTTGGAGCATATGGACACCCATACTCGCCACACAGATCAATAAAGATATCGATGTCCAACATTCAAACAACATGAGCATAGGCATTATGAGGAAGAAGTGGGAGAGGAATTAGAAAGAGAATATCTCAAAATATCCAAATTTGAGGAGGATGAGCCTAGTCCACCACCTTGATCAAAGAAGAATCTACCTCTAAAGGCACCTCCAAGGTGATCTAGAGAAAAGGAGATCTTTTCTTCATAGGCCCACAAGGCCTTAGCAGAGAAGGTTCAAGCCATATAGAAGCAAGGAATGGCTTATCCGAAGCCTACCTTGAATAAATTTCATAATGAACCTCTATGCATGTTAGTGCCTATTTTGGCCTATCCAGAGCATTTCAAGATGTCTAAGCTGGAAAAGTTTCAAGGAGAGGAAGATGCACAAGAGCATGTGACTAGTTTTCTAGATATGTGATTTAAAATTGAGAGCAATGATGCTTTCCTCCTACATACCTTCATCACAACCCTCTTAGGCCTAGCTCGATAGTGGTTCAACCAATTAAAGAGGTACAACATCACTAGTTTCAAATAACTAACTAATGCATTTCTTGAATGCTTCTACTTCGATATCAAGAAGAAGGTAAAATTATCTAACCTGGCCGCTCTAACACAACATGACGATGAAACAATTATGGATTATGGAAAATGATGGAGGAATATGATGGTGAAGCTGCCATTCTCCATCCCATCCTCTGAATTGATGTGAATGTTCACAAAGAGTTGTGCCAAACACATTTTGTTGTTGCTATAGTTGTAGCAATACCAACAATTCAAAGAGGCTTTGGCATAGGCCAAGGTGATTGAGGACATCAAGTTACATAAGGGTAATTTGAAGCTCAAGAATAAGAAGAATTGGAACAAGAGAAGCACTAAGAGATAGCAGGCCAAGACAAACCATGTTAATCAGGTGGTGTTGAACCTTCAAAAAGAAGAAAAATGGCAACAATAATGAAACTATCAAGCCTAACCTTCGCCTGCACAGTATGATCAGTGCAACAAAAATTAGAGGGGTGAAGATAAGGAACATCACCCACCTCACATTTTCACTCAGTTATCAGAGTCATTGGATTTGATTTTAATCATTTATGTGAGGCTAAGGCTATAAACTTACCTAAAGTTAAGATGTTGGATCCTAACCAACCTAATCCTAAGTGCTACAAAGATGGTCAATATTGCATATTTCATCAATCGAAAGGCCATGACATAGAGGTATGTTGGTATTTCAAACATCTTGTGCAAAATATGATCAAAAGAGGTATGCTTCTTGTTGAAAATCCACAAGCACTTGAAAATCAAAATATGGGGATTTACAAAAAAATTCTCTACTAAATCATGAGGTGCCAAATAATAATGTTGACTAGGTCAACCGAGTATGCATTGAACCACCAACCCAGGGGTTCGTCAAAATGATCAAAGTTGTCACAAGATGTTGGAAATTTGAGGTATTTTATGTTGTCACTGATGTCACATGGATCATTGATGTCACATGGATCACATTGAGTTTTGGTGGCCAAAGTATTTCATAAATAAACATTTATGATATTTTGGAAAGCATGGATATATATAGGGATTTGTGAAAACCAAGGCATGCAAAATAAAAGTTTTATTTAAAACCATGGATGGCAGATTTGAAATGGGTTTTTCTTAAAACCTAGGTTGGATTTTTGTTTCGACAAAAAAGGTGCCCCGATGATGGAGATATTTAATTTTAAATATTTAGTTTAAATTTTAATTATTTAAAATTCAAATTTAAATTTAAAATGAAAAATAAAGTCATCGTCAACATCATAAAAAACCATGCACCATAAAAAGAAAATTAATAATTAAAGGTTCCAACGTATGTGAAATTAAAGGAAGGTTGCATATATATATATGCAAAGGCTTTCGATTCAAAATACAAAGTATCGAACGAAGAGAACAAAAAGTGGAAGCCCTGAAATCCTTCGATGTGACATCGTGGTCCAACAGTGAGCTTGGGAAGCATGGAGTTTTTGGTTGTGATAGGGCATGCGTTCTATTCCCACTAGGTTAGATTTTTGTAGAGTGTGGAAGAAGAGCACTTGGCACATGTTTTTGGCATGAGCAAGGGTAGAGAAATATAGGGGATATTTTTGCTCTTTGTCCTATGTGAGCAGATGGCTCACGTGGTCATTGGCACTGGGGTTGTGGTGTTGAGTGGGCAATGACGAGGGTTTGATTCCATCTAAGAGGAAATTAAACATTTTATTGAATATTTTTATTATTGCCTAATGTTGGAGGAATAAGGTGATGCTAAGGGAATAATGTTTGATTAAATTTTTATTTACTTGGAAGGCAAGATATAAGGGTTGAAATGCACTTTTAGAAAAAGAGAAATTTTTGGTGTTTTCCTCTTTTATAAGTATACCATATTATATATCATTGGAAAGCTTATTTCGAGGGCTATTTGGTTAAATTGATTATATGGAGAAATAAGGTGTACGTAAAGAGATATTTCTATTTTTTTAAAGGGGTTCAAAGTGAAGGTTGTTTTGTTCTTTTTCAAAGTGTGTTGAGTGTGGCAGATTTCCAAAGGGGTTTCTTCATATTCATAAAAGGTATGGGCACATTCTCCTATTGAATTATTATGGTGGTTTATTTCTAAAATATCATTGGAGAGAAAAGTATTAATTGTGGTTTCCTTTTTGAAAGTGGTTGGTTGAATGCTTAAAGTTTTTCTAGTTTGAGAGTTGTGGTTAAACCTTGTTTTATAAGCATAATTGTTAAAGCCCATTGGTTATGAAAAGAACTTGAAAATAACATGAGTATCATTTTTATGTGAAGAATTTTTTATTAGAATTGTTGTTGAATCTCATTGGTTATGCAAAGAACTTGATCTTGATAAGAACATGAGTATCATTGTTATGTGAGATTTGTGGTTGAGCATTATTGGAAACATTTGAGTTGGTTTATACATGCTTGGACTAGGGTTTCTAAGAAAGAGTTGTTCCTTGTGGTGTGGTAGTTGGTTGAGAATATTTGTTTGAGCCTAGTAAAGTGATTATGTGAAGTGGTTATTCAAGTTCCATGAAACAAACTATTCTATATTCTAGATTTAAGTTGAGATTGATATTTGAAGATAGAATATATTGAGTCTCTAACAATTATCTTTATGCTTCTATGATATTACCTTGAGTTGAGAAAAATATTGGATTTGAGTATAGAACATATTGAGTCTCTGACAACTCTCTTTATGCTTCTATGAGATTTATTTGAGTTGATATCATTGTGGATCATAGTTGTCATCCTTTGAAGAGTGTATTACCATTCATTGTTGAGTTCATCTTTGAGCCTTGCCTTCATAATATTTGTGGATGAGATTTGAGTACTACTTGAGTATGATTGATTGAGCCTTTGATAAGGCTTTTGGGATAAATTTCTGGATAGCTTTATGGATAGTTTTTGGGATATATTTGGACAAGTTCTATGTGATCTTGTTGAGAAGATTTTTACAAGTTCTATGTGAGATTGTTGAGCAGATTTGGACAAGTTCTATGTGAGCTTGTTTAGTAGATTTGGACAAGTTATGTGTGGGCTTGTTGAGCAGATTTGGACAAGTTATGTGTGAGCTTATTGAGAAAATTTGGAAAAGTTCTATGTGAGCTTGTTGAGAAGATTTGGAAAAGTTCTGTGTGAGCTTGTTGAGCATATTTGGACAAGTTCTGTGTGAGCTTGTTGAGCAGATTAGTGGATTACCTACCTGAGTAGATCATTGGAGTGCCTAGATGAATAGATCAGTGGATTTCCTACTTGAGTAGATCAGTGTGTTGCCTAGATGAGTAGATAAATGGATTTCCTACCTGAGCAGATCAGTGTATTGCCTAGTTGATCAGATTAGTGCATTACCTACTTGAGCAGATTAGTGTGTTGCCTAGTTGAGTAGATCAGCGGATTGCCTACCTGAGTAGATCAGTGTATTGCCTAGTTTTTAGTAGATCAAAGTAATCATTGTATTGGATAAGGATCCTTATTTCTATGTGAAATATTATAAGGAAATTATCTTGTGGATTACCCCACATTAAATCTTGTGTCTCAATTATGTGTGGTGACTTGTGCTCTTGCTTACTATTGCTATCTGAGTTATTAATGCACACTACTATATTTGGTTATTGCAATTAAGGACATTAATTGATATTGGTTTGAAAGAAAGTAAAAAGTGGGCACTATACTGTTCACCCCCCTCTTAGTATAAGCTTGTGTTATTCAATTGGTATCAAAGTGGGTTCCTTCAAAAATGCTAACAACTTGAGGGCAGATTCTACAAGAACACATATGGCTTCACATAATGGATCATCTACAAATAAGGCACCACTATTTGATGGTAACAATTATGCTTTCTGGAGCATGAGAATGAAGAACTACTTGATATTACAGGGATATGAGGTATGCTATATGGTTGAAAAAGAGTATAAGGTTGAAGGTGATCCTGAGGTAGATAAGACTATCAGGAAATTGGTTGAGATCAATGCAAGGGAAATAAATTATATTTTGAGTGGGCTATGTGAGATAGATTTTGCAAATGTCATGGTATGTAATTGAGCTAATGAAATATGGACCAAGTTGTGGAATACTTATGAAGGAGATTCCAAGGTAAAGTTGTCAAAACTACAAACTCATAGAAAAATATTTTAGGAATTGAAAATGAAATATTCTAAAGATATTGCAAAGTTTTTAATTTGAGTTGATGAGATTACTAACACCATGAGAGGCCTAGGATTGGATATGAAATAATCAAAAGCTACTCAAAATGTTTTGATATCACTTCCCATGAAGTATGATGCAAAGGTTTCAGCAATAGAAGAAACAATTGATATCAACAAGCTAACAATGTAATAACTACAAGGACCTCTCACAACTTATGATATGAGGGTGAGTAAGCATCAAGTTCCAATAAAATATATTGCATTCAAGGCTTTAGAGAAAGAGAAATGGAAGCTTCCAGAGATAGATAGAGATCTAATTAATTATGAGAAAGCTAACATCATCAAAAGGAATAAGGACTCATGGAATTTTAGGGATATGAGGAAAGTTAGATGCTAAAAGTGTGGTGATATGTGTCACTATGCACACAAGTGTCCACATGAAGAAAATAGTGATGATGAAAAATAGGGTCACATAAGAAAAGAATATGGAAAGCATAAGCATGACAAATATGACAGATACAAGCAAAACAGGTATGAGAAGAAGAAAAGTTTTTGTAAGGTAAAGAAATATTACTACATTGTAGAAGCAAGTGATAGCTCAAATCACATTGATAAATACAAGTCAGATGATGAAAAGGAATAACATCTATTCCTTGGAATAGAAGGTGAAAGAGAACAGTAATTTGTGTATGGTCAAAGATATCATAGATCAAGATATTGCAATGGATTTAGTGACAGTGAAGATGAGATGACACATCAAGGAAACATGCATGATCAAAGAAATTATGAGAGTTTGTTTGCTATAGAAGATGATAATAATCTCAGTAAAAATTAAGATAAATAAGTATCACTTTTGGTAATAAAAAAGGAAGAGGATGAGCCAAGAAAACAAAAATCAAAAGTCAAAATGCTAAAAGAAGAATATAGAAATCTTAAAAATAAGATTCAAACGGATGTCAAAATCAGATAAGAACTACTTTAGACAATTAGTAATCTCAGATAAGAGCTTCAAAATGCAAAAAGAATAGAAGAAATGATGAATGAATAACTAAGGGTAATAATGGCAAGACATGCCACATTAGATGAAAGGCTAAAAAATGAGTGGAAACTTATTTTAAGGTCGTATCTCACTTCCAAAAAGAATCACACTCAAAAGGAAAGGAAGTTCTTAAATATGAAAGCAAGGAAGCACCTAAGTTTTATAAAGAAAGTTCCAAAGTTCCTATGGCTCCAAATATCCAATTTGGATCTTGTTTTGATATAGGTGAATCAATTTCAAAAGGAAAATAAATACTTGAAGAGGAAAGCAAGGAAGAAATTAAGGAAAAGGATTTAGATACTATAAAGAAGGTTCAAGGATGTAATGCACAAGTTGAAAATGATCATAGGAAAAATGGTCAAGAAAGGTATGAGGAACTAAGGCATGAAAGAAGGGCTTTTCAAGGATATTTTTTTTCTTGTAATGGATTTGGACACAAGGCTATACACTGCAAGGTTTATGGATCAAAGATGTTTGATTTTTCTAGAAGAAAATTCAAAGGAAGAAGGTATGGTTTTCAGGAAAATTGTTTCTTATGCAATAGGATTGGTCATAGAGATTCTCAGTGCAAAGAAAATGACCAAAATGGTTTTGGTTTTAGAGCTACACAATTTAGAAGTCATGGTCATAATGGTCATGAAAATAGAGCTTCACAATACAGGGTTAAAGAAAGGAATGGATATGGAAATTATTTCAAGAAAGAATTCAGGATTTGGGCACCATCCAAAGGCTACAATATCAAGTGTTTTAATTGCAATAACTTTGGACATATTGCAAAATGGTGTAGGACTCAATTCCAAATAGGTTCAAGGCAAGAAGGTCAAACAGGTTCAAGGCAAGAAGGTCAAACATGTTCTAGACAAGAAGATCAAGTAATTCATCAAGAGAAGGATATCAGAAAAATATGGTAGGAAGTTGATAGAGGAAACAAACATTGTAATATGAGAGTAAAAGTACTCCCACCCAAAAAATAATCACCTCAAGAGAGGAGGTGGTGAGGGGGATAAGCTTAAGAGTCATATATTTTAGCCCTATAGGTGTCCCTTTTGCCATTGATGTCAAAGGGGGAATATTTGAGTAAGGGGGAGAGCATTGAGTTAGGGGGATCAGCCTCCAAATAGCACATTGAGTTAGGGGGAGCAGCCTCCATAGAGAGTATTGAGTTAGGGGGAGTAACTTTGATTCCTAGATATGGTTTTTGCAGTGATTGTGGTTTTTGCATTAGAGGTGTTGCCATCAATGACAAAGGGGGATATTGTTGTAAATTTGAGGTATTTTATGTTGTCATTGATATCACATGGATCACATTGATTTTTTGTGGCCAAAGTATTTCATAAATAAGCATTTATGGTATTTTGGAAATCATGTATATATATAGGGTTTTTGTGAAAACCAAGGCAAGAAAAATAAAAGGTTTTATTTAAAATCATGGATGGCATATTTGAAATGGGTTTTTCTTAAAACCCAGGTTGGCTTTTCGTTTCATCGAAAAAGGTGCCCCGGTGATGGAGATATTTAATTATAAACATTTAGTTAAAATTTTAATTATTTAAAATTTTAATTTTAATTTTAAAATTTTAATTTTAAAATTTTAATTTTAATTTTAAAATTTTAATTTTAAAATTTTAATTTTAATTTTAAAATTTTAATTTTAATTTTAAAATTAAAATTAAAGTCATCGTCGACGTCATAAAAAACCATGTGCCATCAAAAGGAAAATAATAATTAAAGGTTCTGATGTATGTGAAATTAAAGGAAGGTTGCATATATATATGCAAAGGCTTTCAATTCAAAAGAAAAAGTATCAAACAAAGAGAACAAAAATCAAAAGCCCCGAAATCCTTCGATGTGACAGCGTGGTCCAATGGTGAGCTTGGGAAGCATGGAGTTTTTGGTTGCAATAGGGCATGCATTCAATTCCCATTGGGTTCGATTTTTTTAGAGTGTTGAAGAAGAGCATTTGGCACACGTTTTTGGCATGAGAAAGGGCAGCAATATAGAGGGAGAATTTTTGCTCTCTGTCCTATGTGAGCAGATAGCTCACGTGGTCTTTGGTGCCATGGTTGTGGTGTTGAGTGGGCAGTGATGAGGGTTATATTCTCTCTAAGAGGTAAGTAAACATTTTATTGAATATTTTTTTATTATTGCCTAATGTTGGAGGAATAAGGTGATGCTAAGGGAATAATGTTTGATTAAATTTTTATTTACTTGGAAGGCAAGATATAAGGGTTGAAATGCACTTTTAGAAAAAGAGAAATTTATGGTGTTTTCCTATTTTAGAAGTATACCATATTATATATCATTGGAAAGCTTATTTCGAGGGCTATTTAATTAACTTGATTAGATGGAGAAATAAGGTGTATGTAAAGAGATATTTATATTTTTGTAAAGGGGTTCAAAGTGAAGGTTGTTTTGTTCTTTTTCAAAGTGTGTTGAGTGTGGCAGATTTCCAAAGGGGTTTCTTCATATTCATAAAAGGTATGGGCACATTCTCCTATTGAATTATTATGGTGGTTGATTTCTAAAATATCATTGGAGAGAAAAGTATTAATTGTGGTTTCCTTTTTGAAAGTGGTTGGTTGAATGCTTCAAGGTTTTCTAGTTTGAGAGTTGTGGTTAAACCTTGTTTTATAAGCATAGTTGTTAAGGTCCATTGGTTATGCAAAGAACTTGAAAAGAACATGAGTATCATTTATGTGAAGAATGGTTTATTAGAATTTTTGTTGAAGCCCATTGGTTATGCAAAGAACTCAAACTTGAGAAGAACATGAGTATCATTGTTATGTGAGATTTGTGGTTGTGAATTATTGGAAACATTTCAGTTGGTTTATACTGTAGACACCTAAATCATGTAAATAGGATAAGACTATCAGTGCATTACATATGTCCTCTTATCAACAACATATGACCTTATTAGGCACCCCTCTAGGCTAGCAAAAGGTTTCCAAAAGCCTCCAAAACTTAGTTTGGAGGGTTCCTAGCAGTATGGAGCAGTTTTGGGGATCTTACTAGTGGTCATCCCACCCAGAGACGACCATAGTTGGTGACTATCCCACCCAAGGATGGCCATCAATAACCGTCCCTAGATGGATGACCCCTAACTGAACCAAATAAAAAGTAAAAGGACGTGCTAAATGGTAATCCAAGATTGCCATTAGCATGTCCAATCACCAAAAATTAATTGGGGACCTGTTGATCAATAGTAGGATAGTTTATTGGGAGCACCCAAATGGGCAACCTTCTCCCAATCATGCCATGACGCGATTAGGACACATGGAACCACCTGCCTCGCATGGCAAAGATGCCCTTTTGCCCTAAGTGCCCTCTTGGGCTATAAAAGAAGCTCCAAACTCCAATTTTTAAATAGAGGAGAATTTGGAGAATAGATCAATGAAGTGTTGTCCAAATCATATCCTATATTTTGTAAACCAAACATGCCTTTGCCTTGGCCTTGAAACCCTCTTCATCTAAAGGCGATTTTAGGGGCAAATAGGCTCAAACCATAAAATCCAAACTAGCCAAATTGGAATATTCTTTGGTCCCATTTGTCAAAAACACCCCATACCACTTTTGGACCAATTCCCATGGCCATAGGTGATAAAACTAAGGTAGTTTTGTGACCACCCCACCTAGGGATGACCAATAGTCTGCCCATGGCACACCCCAAGATGACCACAAAATAGGGTGGAATTTTAGATAAATTCCTCCATAGTCCCCTTAGGAATATCTAGAGGAACCTATGGCCCAAATTTGAGGTAGTTTAGAGGAGTTTTGATGCCAGTTTGGTGATCCCCAATGTTGTAGGTCTATCTAGCTCACCCCAAGATGGACAACAGGTAAGCATAGTATCACCTTTAATATTGCCTCCAAAGTTGCTTGTTTGCATTTATATTATATTAGAATATGCATATGTTTATTGTAGATTGTTTTTTGTATATGTAGATCACTTTTTTTAGTCGTAGTATATGTCTCTTTTGCTATGTTTTCAAGGCTTTCATTATCTTATGAAATAGGTGCTATTAACCCCATTTTAGTCCCTTGTGTGTAGGTCCAGGTAGTTCTACATAGAAGTAAGGATCTAAGAAGACCATAATAATAGGTTGAATGATAGATCTCAATCGTGAGATGCAAGATTTACATCAACAACCATATTTTACACTGCTTTGAGGCCCCTTTCAAGGGACTGTATCCCTTGAACATTGTAATGGTAGTTGAATCAATTTGTAAAATCCCTCAAGGGGATATTTGTAATCACATATTTGAAGCTATACATTGATTAAATATAAGGATAAATCCACCATTTGGTTATTCATTTGCTTCATTTTGATAGATTACAAGTTTATGTGTTATTTCCTTTGAATGCTTCATAAATGCTTTACATTGCAATGGAATACCCTTAAGGCGGTGTAGTAAATTTCACGTCTTCAATGGCGATCATGATATATGATGTATTTTTATCTACACTCTGGATGCTGCTAATTTGGATCTCTTTTTCTGGTTCTGTTGCAGGTACTGACCGCTCTGGGCAAAAACAACCTCTTTGCTGTGCCATGGCACTAGGTGAGACAGCCAGATCCATGGCACTAGGTGGGACGTCCCCTAATATGTGATCACCCCTAACTTGGACGGCCACAAAACTAGAGGGTTTCTGCAAAAAATTGTAGAAACAACTTTTTAGGTCCATTTTATACCCCTCTAAATAGTCAATTTGAAATTTTACTGTTAAAATTTGCAAAATTTCATGTTTTTCTTACTTATTCTTTACATAGAAAGGTTAGAGTTTATCTTCCCAAAAATATGCATTAATTAGTTTTGTAAAATAGAGAAATAACAATAGACTTCCTGCTTTTTTTCATGTTTGACAGCTTGCCACTTGCCCAAAAAGGGTTAAGTTCATATAGGTGTTTAATTTTAGTGCTTTCCTTTTATGCTACTAATATTTCTGAAAGAAAAATGCACTTTCATGCATTTAGTTAAAAATCATTGAGTGCTTTATTGTTTTCTTTCAAATATTTTAAAAGGAACACACACACACCATGATCTACTTAAACATGGGTGAGTTGGACTTCATTCCCAACCACTGATAGAGTTCAATGATGGTGGGTTTCATCTCCATCCATTTAATTAAATTCTATGAACCTTGTTCTATTGGCCAATGCCAACTCCAAGATTTGTCCTAACCATGCAAAATAGCATGCATTCCTCTTCGGAGGGGTGTATCATTGTGCATGGGGTGTTGGGTGAGGATTGACAGGACCTATGCTCCCTGATTGGGTATGGATTTCATCTCCATACTTTGGTTGGTTCACGTGACAAAAATTTCACTCTTGATTGTCAAGCTACGAGAATATAGGTGAAAACCACTTAAACTTTGAGAATATCATTCAACAAAATATCAAACACAAGAAAAGTATTTTCTTTACAAAGCAACACATCTTGAAACACAACAAATAGTTTAGGATTCACATCTAAAAAAATTTAAAATGAGATAATCACTTCTATGCTTGTGTGTCTCTATTGTTTGTTTGTTTCAAATTCATATAAATTGTAAAGAAGACAAACACATAGTAGTTATAGTATATAGCTATGATACATACTCATAGCTACGCCCATACAAGGGCAAAAGCTATGGGTAATAGAGAAGAGGATATAGAACATCCTTGTGTTGAGCCTAGGGATAGGATCATTCCTCCCTAGAAATAACCTACTCTTCCCAGTCATAGACCAACTGATGAGTGGATGGTTACTCCTAGAGAGTCAACTAGAGGGTCTATCTTACATGGGATACCTTCGTAGGGTACTCCTGTAGGTCATTATCCTAGTTTGGGAAAGTATATCCCTAATTCATATGCCATAAACGCCTTCTTTTGAGAAGATTCACCATGCAATGAGGTGCCTCCACATAGAGCAATACCATGTGTTCACATGCCTGCTCGATCCTCTAATCTTGATCATATACAGGAGCAATAGCTCACACCTCGAGTAGGGTTGAACGATCATCTCAAGATTTCAAGTAACCCTACTTGAAGGTATCAAAATCACGAGTATGATACTCATCACATTAGGAAACCTTATTCCACCTTACCATTCCTTGTTTATGAGGGAAGACCTGAGGAACATCAGGATTATCCTCGTGAAACTGTGTCAACAAAAGCACGTTGTGCCTCTATGCTAGTAGTATTTCAGAAAGATTTATTTAGGAGAGAACCTCAAGTCAATGCGACTACCCTTGATCGAGAGAAGCACGTAATTGATCTCATAGATCCTCCTGAATAGGATAGAAAATAAGGCAATAATGCTAAGGTACGTAGACCTAATACAACTGATCAAATTAATAATTTGGTCCAGAGATATGCTGACCACCAAGCTGATTTTAATTGACTTAGGTCAGATAAACATCACTTAGATATCTTAGAGAAACGATAGCAAATAGAGAAAGAAAATATTGAACGACAAATTCAAGAAACTTTGCATCATGGAGCTGTCACTCCAAGTACGCGTAGACAAGAGGCTCACCCGAGGAAACCAAATTTCCAACAAGATAGGTCTCCTATACCTAATCCTATGTTGCCTCCTAGACCTCATAGGCCTGAATAGAATGCATATGATAGGCCAAACATAGATCACCTTCAATAGACGTTAGTTCCTCCTTGTAGGCCCATACCTAAAACACCTTATGGGGCTTATGATGATTTGGAACAAGATGAGGATTATGTAGAAGCACCTTATGGAGGTATGGTTGATGTCAATAAACCACCCCAACCTAGGCTTAATATTCCTCATCCACCTCTATGAGTTCAAAAAAAAGAAGAGGAGATTAAATCCTCAGATTCATATCAAGCTTTTCTTACACGCTTAGAAATTGTAGAAGGTAAGATAGCTAGAAATGGGCTTCAAAATCCTACTTGGCATCATCTAAAGAACCAACAATTACACCCATCCATTCCTTCCCTGGTCTATTTTGAGCATTTCAAAATGCCCAAATTTTATAGATTCAAGGGCAAAGAATATGGTCAAGAGCACATTACTAGATTTCTAAATCTGTGTTTCAACATATAGGACAATGATGCATTGCTCCTAAGAACATTTTTGAGTACCCTTACTGGTCCTGCCATTGAGTGGTTCAACCAACTTCAAAAATACAGTATCTACACATTTGAACAATTTGCTGACACTTTTTTGGAATGTTTCACCTTTAACACCAAAATAAAGGTGACATTAACCGACCTCACAGGAATGAAACAAACCGAGGATGAGACGATCACTAACTATGGAAATAAGTGGCGAATGCTTTTGGCTAAGCTACCCTATCTATTGGCAGTGAATGAATTAAATTGTTTGTTCTCAAAGAGTTGCTTGAAACCCATCTCTTTTGCATTACAATTACAGTAATACCCTACCTTGGAATAAGCTCTAGCACAGGCTTGAAGCATAGAATAAATCAAAATCCAAGAGGGATAAATAACAAAACCTCACAAGGAGTGGACAAAAAATCCTAAGAATAGCTTGGCACCTACAAAGCCAGCTATGGTCAATCAAGTGGCCATAAATGTTCCTATGCCTCCTCAAGTTACGCCTCCCCAAAAGGCAAATTATCAGGCTCAACCTCCTACAAGTTATAACATTAATAAAATAGTGAACCAAGGACAAAAATAGCATTGCCCTCAATGAAAATTTACTCCCATCGTTGAATCCATGGATTCTCTTTTGGATCGATTGTGGGATGCAAATATAGTTAATTTACCAGATATCAAACCCAATGATCTGGAAATAGGAAAATCCAAGATTATGAGATGCCGAGAGGATCAGTATTGTAAGTTTCATCGACAAGGTGGCCATGATTTACAATCGTGTTATGGTTTTAAACATGTAGTACAAGACATGATTGAAAGGAATGAGATTACAATATATGCTCTAGTAGCTCCTACCAATCAACAAATGGGTATTTTCAAAGACCCTTTACCAACTCATGAGGTACAGGTAGTGCCTACCAAATTGATGAATGAGGTGAACCAAAAACGCCCTGTTCAAGGGCATGTTGGAATGGTGAGTATTGTGACCAGGAACAAGAGATATCCAACTTTGAATGATGTTCCAACTACATCACAAAATACACCACCTATAGTATAGGGCCTTCCTTCTAGGCCAAGCTTGAGGACCACATCAGCATGACTGTCCATATATGAGTTGATCTAACAATAACCTCCACATCGGTATGCCTTGATGGACATTTTAAAATCCATAGAGTTGCAACCGTAGGAGTCCAAATCCTTCATATATTTTGTGGGAAATGTGCAATAGTGCAAAGAACCAGTCATACAATTTCATGAACATGAGCTAAAATAAATAGCCAACGATGTGGTAGATCCTCCTTTACACATCATTGCATGTATAAATGATATACCATACAAGATAGTGCTTATAGAAACTAGGTTATCAAGTAACATCATAACAACTAAAGCACTAAAGCATCTTAAATTACCAGCATCTCATATTGTGGCATCAACTTACATTCTTTGTGCTTTCAATGAAACAATATGCTCTACTATCAATACCATAGTTTTACCCATTTAGGTGGGACAAAATATTATATCGATGTTGTGCCATGTGCTAGAGGGTGAGATGGCCTACAACATTTTTCTCAAAAGACCTTGGATACGGGATATGAAGTGTGTCCCCTCCATCGTGCATCAATGTCTTAAATACACTCACAAAGGGCAAGTACATGTAGTATCTGCTGATCTAGAGCCCTTCAAATACTGCAACATGTTGCAGCAGATTCCAGAGTCAACATTACCTTTGAATCATGTAGACTTATGATTAAATACACCTAGTTAGATTCTACCCATTCCACCACCTTCATCATCATCTACTCCATCCTCATCATCTCAACATTCAAAAAAGTCTTCGACATTATGAAATCCTCCATGGAGGAACATGTTGAAGAGGCCTATTGATGAGAGCCCACAATTTTTTTCTACCATATCCATAGAGGAGGTTCCTTGCATCATTAATGAGGAATTATCTCCAGAGGTGAACACTGAATCACCTCAAACCTCCATTCCATTTCATCCATCTTTGCTATCCCAGGTCACAGTCCAGATGTCTAGCATAAGGATAGGGGAATAATTAGTGGGAAATATCATGATAGTTCCATCACTAAAGATAGTGCAAGACATGGGAAGACCTTGTCTTCCCATAGGTAGCATTGTACCTCTTAGTATACCTTCTAATCAAATGAATTTCATATATGGAGGTATAGAGTATGGAGCTCTGCCCATTCCTCAAAAAGAAGATGACGATGAACCCTTTTTTGAGGATGTAAATTATTTGTCAAATCCAGACTATGCATTGCGGTACTTAGACCACTGTAATTGGCATGTGTTTGGTCTTGGTCTATATGAGAAGGGTAACCATATTCCATGTCAACCCCAATATCAACTTTTGTATGATAGATCTGGGTTGAAAACAATAAGCTAGCACCATTGGATGTCCTTACTAAGAGTCTTGAACACCTATGCCTAAGTCATCGGGCTAAGCTCTCCCATGATCCATATGCTAATCCAAATCATGTTCATTCCTTGGTAGATAATTTACCCATATACATGATAGATCAGGGTCTTTCCAATGATGTTGCCCAACCCTATGAAGTGGGGGAGATCTCACACACCTTGCAATATAACAGTGAGGAACAAGACCAAGGTCCTCATCATGAATGGATGATTGATTATGAAGATTATTATGGCATCACACCCAATAATTACCATAGCTCAAATGATGAAAATGAGTGCATGTTCCCTTTGGATTATGAGGATAAATATTATCTTCATATGTTATTCCCATACAAGGACCCATCTGATGCTAGCTATTGCCTCGTGAAGAGTAGACTCACCCTCTTCTGCATAGGCCACCACTAGTTATTCCACTTCCACCTGAGCCACACCTGCGAGTTATGAGACAACATCAAGTCTCTAGACCCACTCGCCCTAGATCAAGAGACCATGTATCCATCAACATGACTTACATAGATTTAACAACACCATTGGTGAATCCACATAACCCATCCAAGAAATTGCATATTAATTTAGAGGAAATTGAATTTGATTAGGGAGATTCTTCTCCATCACCCTCAGAGTATTGGCATTATGAGGAAATGTTACAACCATTTAACTTTTCTTCAAGGACTACTCAAGGTGTTTTTCAAGTTGAGGTTGACCCTGAATTTCCTATGGAAGAAGCAAACCTAGCTGATGACATTCACTTAATTCCCACCCCACATTAGTTGGAGGATGGGTCTCACATGTTGATTGAGCCAAAAATTGACAAGGATATCGATACAGATCTTGATAATCCCCATACCATTAAATTAGGGGAAGTTCTCTCCCTAAGTGAACAAGATTATTTCACAGCTGCATTGAAAGCAAGGATAAAATCTTTTTCTTGGTCATATAAAGATATACCAGGACTAGACCCAAATATAGTCACGCATAATTTTACATTAGACCCCAAGATCAAACCTGTTAAGCAAAAGTTAAGAAAAATGCACCAAAAAATAGCCTTAATGGTGAAATATGAATTAAAAAAGCTATTGGACATTGATATCATCATCTCAGTAGATTATTTGCCATGGTTTTCAAACATGGTTCCCATCAAAAATATTGATGGAAGGATTCACATTTGCACTGAATTTTGATATCTTAACAAAGCAAGTCCTAAGGATGAATTTCCATTACCTAACATTGATGTGTTGGTAGATGCAAAAATAGGACATGAAATGCTATCCCTAATGAATGGATTTTTGGATATAATCATATTCGTATTAATCTAGAAGACCAAATAAAATCAGCATTCACAATACCTTGGGGACATTCTGTTACAAGGTCATGCCTTTTGGCCTTAAGAACACTGATGCTACCTCCCAACGAACCATGACATATATCTTCCATGAATACATGAATAAGATTTTGAAAGATTACATGGATGATTTATTGGCAAAATCTTTATTACACCATGACCATCTCGATGTACTGTGTAAGATCCTAGATCGATGTTGGAACCGATTCTTGCATCCGTAGGATTTCTATTATCATGCTACAAGAACCCGTTTGAAACCAATGAGCTATTACAGGCCCTGGTTGACCTGTCTCATGTTCTTCTAAACACAAATATTGCTAAATAAGACTATATAATAGGTAAGGAAACCCCAACGACAATTCTTTAATTAAACTTCTAATTTGCATGCTCCAAATTTATATTATAATATATGTATTAAAATTTCCAAGCATGAAAACAACCATTCGTTATGCCTTATGTAGATTGGTGCCTAGATTCATTGGGCTATTATAGCAATTTAACAATAATTTTAATATGAAACAGAGAGAAGAGGAGAAGAAAATTGATGTTCTTAATATCATTCGAATATCACAATAAAATCAAGAGTTAACCAACGAAAGAAACGATTACAATGCATTCAAATAATGTAACCCATTACACAATGACACACAATACAATGACAAAGATATGACAGGAATAAAAACCAGAATTGTATTTATTTCATAAAATATTACATGTAGAGTGGGTGGGATGCCTTTTAACTCTATTTTTTCTTAAAGAAATACATCAATATAATGAAGAGGACTCTATTCAAATAATATAACAGGTCTGTCCAACTCTCCTTGTTCCAATCTGGTAAAAGTAGAGTCTCTGAATCCTAGGCTCAAGAAGGTAGGAAATGATCTCAGCTTCTTGAACGCTTTCCTATCACAATACTGCAAAGCAAATGGAAGAAAAAGAAATGAGAAAGGGAAATAGACACATAAGGGAATACAATAGCACAACTAACCAGGCACTCAAGTATACCTCTTAGCAAAAATACTATTCTCTCTAATTGCTTGATGCAGAATCTAAACACCGCTACTTTCTTTTATAGCTTCAGGTCTTGATTCTATTATTCTTGGTTCATCCCTAACTGTACATCTATCAGCATCTATTTTAATTTCAAAATTGGTATAGATGGCTCCCACTACTCTTGTTACATTTACTGTATAATTCTATTCCACTGGTGATTAAGGTATGAGGGAGACCTTTATCTTTTTCTGCTACTTCCTGGTGCATTTGGCTATTGTCTTCTGAACTAGTCTTTATTGGGTTGATCCCCTTTGATTTCTTGATCCTATAACTATTCCAAAAATATTGCCTGTTGTTACTATTTTTTGTTGTGTTGAACTCACTTTCGGTTGTTGACTATAGGTATTAACCTTTTTTATTTTTTGACTTCATTGCAGTTGTTTTATATGTTCATCTATCAATCTCTAAACTCCTATATCAAATGTGGCTACAATCCTTAGCATGTTCATCTCGTGCAAGATTTTGTTTTTTTGTATAGCAATAACAAGCATATTCTTGTCATATTGAGACAATAATATTTCCATAGTATTTACCATAAATGTGGTTTTCTTAATCATTTCTTCCTCATCACCTAGTTCACAGTAGAATATTTCAAAGGTTTCTTTAAATACCTCTTCTATATCTAAGGCTTCTAAGCATTGGTCTAGGGATAAGCCAATATCTGCCAGTTTCACTGTAGAATATTTTATTAAGTCATTTACTTTTGTTACAGAACTTATCTATTTTACTAGGTTTTCTCCAAACAGGGCTACTTTGAAAAGCTCAAAATTGATCTGGATCTTATTATCGCCTGGTGTCTTTATTTTTTGCACCTATAACTCTTCAAAATGATCTCCTATGAAATATAAGGTAGGATGGATGATTCCAAAATACTCTTCCCTTTCCTGCATCAAGGTCACAATTCCTTGAGCAGTTATTTGGATTACCCTTATTTGTCTAAACATTTTAGAAAAACCTTTGGCATGAGCTTTTATTCTTTTCAACATATCCTTTTTTATTACATTTAGGTAATATACATGATCTTGTACCTTTTTCACTGATGGAGGTTGTGCACTTGAAGTTTCTCTTCAAGTCAATTATTCTTGTTGCTTATTTATCACTGCTTTTAATTTTACCTTTTCAGCTTCCTCTTTGCTTAGTTGTTTTCTTAGTTTATAAATTATTTCAAAAAATCAGTTGATGACTTGGACCTACACTAATTTGGTAACTTATGCTATTTCTCCCTCTTTTCCTAGCACTGATGAACCCCTTGTTTCCTCATTAGATCTGAAGACTAGTGGACCTTGTAGAGGAGGAAGATTAATTTCTGCTATATCTGATATGTGTGCTTCTGATTTACCTTCTTCAGTGAGTTGTTCTCCCATATTCCCCATCCCTGCTACTAATTGCAATTCTTGTTCATTTGTAGTAGTGAAGGTGATTTGATCATCTGTTATTTACAAAAACAACTTGGATAGTGGGTAAATATAATCTAGGTCTCTTTGCTTCCATAGGAGTTACCTCTTTTTGATTCTTCACTAGGTGGCTTCAAAAAGGGCCACCTAATCCACCAGTTGCCCTAGGATTCATTTGTATTACTGATGGGATTTTAATCTCCTATCCCTTAATATTTATAGAGGTAGGGACGACCATAGGTGCTAACTTTTTCACATTGGTTACAACCAATACATGATCAGAAATGGGAAATATAGCTTGCTCTATAGATGATGTTTCTTGAATGGATGTTGTTACCATTTCCTTTCCTTTATCTGTACTGGTTTGTTGAGAAGCATCTTGAGGAGTGTTTGGTGCTGCTTCTATTCTAAGTTGAGCATCCTCAGGGAGCTTGACCTGTTGCTCTATTACATCAATAGTTTTAACAATGACCTCCATCAGGTCAATGCCTTGTTCTTCTATCATTTCCAATAAGGGGTCTTCCTTGATTGTTGGGCCTAACCTTGGTAAAATAGGTGCTACAACATATACTAAACCTTCCTAAAGCCTTATTAGTTCTATAGGATAATCATAGGCTTCATAAACTTGTGTGATACCTCTTTTTCCTAGAGGGAAATCATCCCAAACTGCTTGTAAACTTGTTCCTTTTCTATAGCTTCTAATAGACTCTCTTCAAAAGCATATTCTCTATGTTGGATCTAAGAATATTCTATTTTTTCCATCATTTTACTCTAGGTTCCCTTTGGATCATAAAACCTCCATGATACTTCATCGAATCCCATATTGTCTAATTCAAACATTCCTTTGAGCAGTGTAGGATATCCAACAAATACATAATCCCCAAAATGACAGGGAAAATCAAGCCATGGGACCTTGCCATGTTTCTTAACCAGTCTCATTTTTTCCTCTTCTACCACCTACCTGCATAATTCTAAAGCTGCTATGGATAAAATGCAGTACTAAGGAAACACTTTAGGAGGGATCTTTGCCCCATACAATATGATATAAGTAAACCATTCTCTGAATAAGAAGTCTCCAATTTCCTTTTCTTTGATGAAGGCCTTTACCCCTAGCCCTAATATCTCTGGAGCTAACCCAGTTAAGGCCTAATGGATTTCTACCATGAAACGATCATAGAACCAGCCCATGTGGGTTCGTCCTTCATGAAGTCTCTAGAAACTATTTTGAACATAGGGAATGTCGAGGGATTTTACTATTTTACAGGATTCTTATCCCAATTGGCCTACTTTTAGGTGAACGAGAAATGAATACTGTGAAAACAAGGCATCTCCTGCATTTGTTCAAAAATTGCCCTTCTTAATTCCATCATTTATTTATGTATTTGGGTACTTATTTCTAGTTCCCAGGCATAGATCGGAGTATTATATGCCCTATTGCATTGTGAAACTAAATATAAAACCCTTTTTGTTATTCTATTTAGATCTTGTACCCCCAAAACTATGTTTATCATGTCACAAAAATCTTGTACCCAGGGTTTAAAAGCATTTTTATTGATTGGGAATTTTTTATCTATTGTTGCATGCATGTCAAACAAAATTTTAAAAACTTCCATATCTATAAACATACGATATTGGTGTTTGATTAGCTGGTCTACCAGAAAATTGGTATAATTCATTAAGTTGAACACCTTATAGATATCTTCGACCTTGATGCTGAACACCTGCCAATTTTGGTGGTCTCAAAAGGTCATTTTTATTTCGTTATATGCTACTGCTAGCCGAGACATTAAGTCTTAGGAAAAGTACACTTTTGGCCATATCAGGTTCCCAAGGTTACTATTCCATCTATTGTTTCTGGAAAAACCCTTTTACTATAACCTATGAGATTTATAGAATAAATATGCCATTATCCATGGGGTCTTATTATCACATTCTATCACTTGAGTGAAACTCTTAATACAGACATTGTAAATCTCGTACAGTTGATCCAGGTTAGGTTTTTTACCTACTCCACATTTTTGGGTAAACTCATACATAGTGGTACCAGGAATAGGTGGCCTAGAGATTGCAAAGTAAGGTGACCTATCTGTGATAAATTTCATGGCTTCTCTTGTATATTCTAGCACAAAAATATCTCCCCATGATGCCATTACTCTCATGAGTGTGGGTCAAGATTTTCATGATAAAATTTTGAATACTCCCTTCTCTTTGTGCCTCTGATGTATCGACTTTAATTCTTGGATTACCAGGATAGTGGCCTTGACTATTTTTGTAAGTTTATATATAGGGTGGTGGAGTGAGTTTGATAAATTCACACATTTCATCATCGATCTGATGCCACCAATTGTTGTTTAAAATTGGCCAACAAAATCATGCCAACTTGTCCTTTTTTGGAACTTAGTGTTTTATGATGGGTAATGTCCATATCTTACATGCCTTGGGCTCCTTTGATTTGTGTGCCTATAATAATTTAAGCCTTCTATTAATTTCTTGATAGATACCTTTTAATTTGATGTGGAACTGGTATGTACGATGGGGATAGTGTCTTTTTGAACCTCGTGCCACCTTGGATCTGAGTGATAACTAAATCTTCAGGATCGATTATGTTTTCTTTGAATCTTTTGCAACATTCGGTTTTGGTGTGAGTGTCAATTTTTTTTATCTTTGAGGTCCATTTTTCCTTAAGTCAACCATGATTAATCATAACCATCGGATCTAAGTGATTGGTTTTGCTCTCGAAACATCGATTGATGTCGTCCGATCTTGATAAGGTTTTTAGCATGACCGTTGATATCCCAAGACCTACATGATAGTTAATGTACCTGGCTACATATAAACACTTGAAACAATGCGGTTTATTGGTCCTTGTTTAATCATGATTATCTAATGTTAATCCTCATATTTTTAAACCTTAAAAACTTGTATTAAGCGATGGTAACATATAATACATTTACTATCATTTTGCAATCACCGTTAGATCTTACCATGGTAGGAAGTGACTGTTGGATCATACACATACATGTAATTCTTAATAAATGGGGAAAACCATACGTACCTTGGATTAATTAATCAATAATTTGAAATAATCATGTTTAGACTAACCTCTGATCATATCTAAGCATGCACACCATTGGATCTAAGGAGGAATGAACTCTACCATCCAATTTAAATATCTTCATTTAGTTTTGGATCTTTTGTCGCAACTACCGGCCTTCACATCCATCGATTCTAGGATTAGTTTAGGCACTGCCATTGGATCTCCTATAAGATACATGCTACATAACTAAAAACACAAACTCTTTAATTTATTTTAATCATGATTAAGTTGAAAAGGGGGGTAATGATGCAACGTATTAGACCCTTGATAATCATGTGATTAATATTTACCTTTGTTTTCATCTTATCGTCTATGATTTCTATGCGACCGTCAAATCTGAGTGGAGACAAGTGCCTCTGTCAGATTTTGTTAACCTGAGAGTTAGTTTATTCATGGGTGTATAGCTTTGATATTAATTAGGATGAAAAAAGGGGGATTATCTAATGTGTTTAGACCCTCGTTAATTTGTTTTAACCATTTTAATTAATCTTATGAAGTCTAAAAAACTTCAATGCATCTTTAGTGAATGCACCACCATTAGATCAAATGTTGATTGAGCACAGTCGTTCGATCCTCTTAATTAGCCCAATGATTAATCCAATGGGGGGGCATTATTTTAATATTGGTTTTTAACTGGTGATTAACTCGGAGCATGCGTGATCATTAATCTAGACGTTGCATGGGTGCGATCATCCAATCTGTCAGACTTGCTCAGATTTTAACTCGACCATTTAACCTATGCTGGATTTCTTTAAATATTTGACTTTTTGGAGATTATGCAGCCGTCGGATCTATTTTTAATCAAGCACATCTATTAGATTAATAAGAGATGCTTGATTTTTAAACTTTAGGTTAAACCTCATTGAATATTTTATTTATATTTTGGATTTATTTTAAATGTGCGTCTGTTAGATTTATTCTATTGAAAGCGCAACCGTCTGAATAAAATTAAGATGCAGACTCTTTAAAATTTACCAAGGCTTTGACCTTTGGCTTATCCCTTGTTCGATTTGATTAATGCACTTGTTGAGAAGAAACACACTCCCACTAAAAAAAATGAAATTCCATCCTTTGAAAATATTTAGCTTTCATTTTTCCGTAGGGACCCTCTTGATGTTTTTCAGGTTTTTATTCCAAATTTTGCTTGCCTTCTTCTTCAAGTTTTGCATATACCAAAGTATCTAAGTAGGCTTGCATATGGCTTTGATTTCAATTTAGAATTCATTTTTTAATGTTAGAATCATTATGAGTAAAGAATATCTTTCACTAATATGTAAAAAATGCAGAATGCAGATGATGCAGAATGTAGATGAATAAATTCATTGGAGTCAACCTAGAATTTCTGGAAAATTTGCTAAGTAGAAGAAACTTGAGGAAATGTCACGATTTTGCGACATATTCCACTTTCAAAAACATCACGATTTCGTGACATATTCCATTTTTGAAAACATCACGATATCGCGACGTGTTTTGGAAAGAAGAACCAAGTGATGAAAACGTCACGATTTCGTGACGTGTTTTGGAAAGAAAGTGTCGAGTGATGAGAACATCGCTATTTCGTGACGTGTTTTGGAAAAAGGGGCCAAGTGATGAGAACGTCTGTTTGGAAGCATAGCTTGATGAGAACGTCATGATTTTGCTACATGTTTTGATAGAAAAAGTCAAGTAAGAAAAACATCACGATATCGCGACAGGTTTTACTTGGAAACAAAACTCGACGAAAACGTCACGATATCGTGACAAGTCTTAAGCGGAAGAGAAACTTGATGAAAACGTCACGATTTTGTGATGGGTTTTAGCTGAGAGTAAAGTTCAAGGAAAACATCGTGATATCATGACATATTCTGGTTGGAAGCATAATTTGATGAGAACGTCACGATTTCGTGACGTGTTTTGGAAAGAAAGTGCCAAGTGATGAGAACATCGCGATTTCACGATGTGTTTTGGAGAGAGGAGCCAAGTGATGAGAACGTTGCGATTTCATGACGTGTTTTGGAAAGAAAGTGCCAAGTGATGAGAACGTCACGATTTCATGATGTATTTTGGAGAGAAGAACCAAGTGACAAAAACGTCACGATTTTGCGACGTGTTTTGGAAAGAAAGTTTCGAGTGATGAGAACATCACGATTTCATGATGTTTTTTGGAAAAATGAGCCAAGTGATGAGAACGTCACGATTTCGTGACGTGTTCTGTTTGGAAGCATAGCTTTATGAGAACGTCACAATTTTTCTACGTGTTTTGATAGAAAAAGTCAAGTAAGAAAAATGTCACGATATCGCGACAGGTTTTACTTGGAAACAAAGCTCAACGGAAATGTCGCGATATCACGACAAGTCTTAAGTAGAAGAGAAACTTGATGAAAATGTCACGATTTCATGACGGGTTTTAGCTGAGAGCAAAGTTCAAGGAAAACGTCACGATTTCACGACAAGGTTTTAGCTGAGAGAAAATTTCAAGGAAAACATCACAATTTCATGATAGGTTTTAAGAGAAAGCAAAGTCCAAGGAAAACGTCACGATTTCGCGACAAGGTTTTAGCTGAGAGCAAATTTCAAGGAAAACATCACAATTTCATGATAGGTTTTAAGAGAAAGCAAAGTTCAAGGAAAGCATCATGATATCGCGATAGGTCTTAATCAGAAGCAAATCTTAAGGAAAATGTCACGATATCATGACAAGTGTTAAGTGGAGGCACAGCTCGAAGAAAATGTCACGATATCGAGACATGTTCCATTTTTGGACCTGTCTCGTTTTCCCGACGCCATGAGCTTGGAAGAAGGAAATAAAGCCAACATATAATGAGCATTAGGGTTTTAATTTAATAATATTAAAATGCTAATCCTTGTTTTTCTTTTGCAGAAAGTGATCTGGCAGTTGCATACTAGCAGGAGTAATGGCAGAAAAGACAAAAATAAGCGCAGATCAGGCGAAGGCCGTCAGATGGAAATGGGAGATGTCAAGAATTTTTGGTCCATCTAGATTTTATAGATCTGGCCACAAAGAGACTTTAGGGTGTGACTAAGGAGCTGCCTCATTTAATGGAATATGTCAGAAATTGGTCAAAAAATAAAAATATCTACACACAGTTACCATAATTTGTAGATGGATGCATTTAACAGGACAATTTATGATGAAAGTAATGGTGTGTAGAGAATTTCAACTCAGAGGCGGCTCTACAAAGATAAAATGTTAGAGAAACTAGTGACTCATCCAAATTTCTCTAAGGAATTAATGAGATGCTGCTAGAAGATGCACCAGAAAGATGAAGATACCTTCACATGCAGTGCCCATTTATGGAATATATCGACAACCGACCAGAAAATGAAGATATTTACTCACAATTACAGATGTATGAGAATAATATCAGATAGTGCCTTCTCCATTTATGGTAAGTAACCACACTAAGATTTGCAGAATGGTTAGGGTTTTATCAAAACTCTATTTTTAAAAGGCCTTATATTGTAAAACTTGGGTAGTAGGGTTTAGATGATAAGATTTAGGGTTTGGGAAGAAGATATTTTTGAAAAGATTAGGGTTTGTCTTGAGTCTATATATACTTCTTCTAGATGTAAACTAAGGAGGCAAAAACTTAGAATAAAGAGCTATTGGAGCAATTTCCTACAAATATTTGTTGAATGCTTTGTTCTGGACTTAGAGTTGGTGTGATTTTTGTTTTCTATGATAGCGTGCCCAGGAGCCTAATATTTTTTGGATTGCGATAAGTTCATCTTCTTCTTTTTTTCATCTCGTTAAGGTTTATTTAATTTGTGTTGTAGATTTGTGTTATCAGGATTGGATATGCTACTAGGCTTCATTCTCTTATTTGTTGTTGTACTTAGTACAACACTGAGAGGGGGGGTGAATTAGTGAAGCCCTTTTTAAGCTTAAATATTCAACTCTTAAAACTAAAATAATGTAAAATAAAACTAGATACAACAAGCATAACAAAAGAGCATCACACAACACAGGATTTTAACAAGGTTCACCAATATGGCTACTCCTCAAAAAGAATGGCTGCTTGGACTACCATCCAAATCTAGCCTCTTGCAAAGCACCAACTTTAAAATTATTTACCAGCACCCACTAGGAGCTACAACCCCTTATTTATCTGCATCAATAGAAAGGAGCACCAACCCCTAATGCCAAGCTGCAACCTGGACTTCAATTTTGAATGTAAATGTTTGACAGGAAAATACCTTCCTTTTCACAAGACCCTGATTGGTCTAAAGCATACCAGATCTCTCTCACTATTCATAGAATAGACACTTCACACACTTTTGTGATCTATAGCCACACTGCACCTTCTGCTTTCTCTATGCAATCACTTCACACACTTCTACGATCTATAGTCAACTTTCATGATCATCTTCTTCATTTCACGCACTCTGCTTTATTAGCGAATTCTACACTTAGCTTGATTCGACACGACTTGCTCACTTTATGCACTTCGCCATCATCTCACCACTTCTACGCTCTTACGACTGCATATCGCACACTTTAATACTCGCACAGATCGATATACTTTGATAACACCTTCGACTTTGCAAATCTCCAAAACAACCCTCATTTTATATTAGAAATTTTAGGATGAAAAACCTAATTGTAGTCGACTAATAATGTAAATGCAAACCCCAAACTCATTCAGCTATTAAAACCTAATCTGAGTTGGTTGTCATTGATCTTCGTCGACTTCTACCCATGAAGATTTTCAGTAACTCCACCGTTTGAGGACTTCAATCGAAACCTGTCCCTGTAGCTGCCACACTGACTTTTGATCACTCTGCTTATTTTGGCTACATGAATTCACTCTGTATCTACCTTTGTGAATGTTGTAGAGAAGTCAGTCACTGTCATACTTCTCATCTCAGGCAGGTTCTACTTCTGTTCTTGTGCACTTACAGCCTATCATGAAATCACAACATTTCTGTCTTTGAAGCTTCCTTTGTTGTTGTAGCCATGAAAACACAACATGTCATGATATCGTGACACTTTTATCTCTGTACACTTACTCTATTCTTATGTCATGATATCACGACACTTCTTCCTTCGTAGGCTTCACTTTTTGCTTCTATTATGATATCACGACACTTCTGCCTCTATAGACTTCATCTGATCTTTTGTCATGAAATCATGATGCTTCTGCCTTTGTAGAATTCATCTTCACTTCTGTCATGATATCATGACACTTCTACCTCTGAAGTCTTTCATTTTGCTTTTTTCATGAAATCATGACAGTTCTGCCTTCGAGGTCTCGCTATCTGCTTTTGTCATGAAATCACGACACTTCTGCCTTTGAAGTCTTCTACTCTACATTTGTCACAAAATCGTGACACTTCCTGCATTCGTATGCATTCTCTACAACTCGTCGTGAAATCGTGACATTTCGGCCTTCAAACATTCTCTTTCCTCTCTTAGTCACAAAAATGTGACATGTCACGAAATCGTGATGCTTTGTCCAGTTGACTTTCTCTCTCCTATTTTAGTCATGAAATCATGACACTTTATCTTTCTTTCTCTTTCTCTTCTGGCTTGTCATGAAATCGTGACACTTTATACTTTAATTTCTCTATCCTCAAACTTGTCATGAAATCGTGACAATTCTCACTTCAAACTCTTTCTTCTATAGCATGTTGCAAAATCATGACAATTTCTCACTTCAAACTCTTTCCTCTACTGCATGTCATGAAATCGTGACAGTTCTCACCTCGAACTCTGTTCTGTATTTCACCCGTGAAAATGGAACATGTCACAAAATCGTGATGCTTTCTACATCCGTACTCTTTTCTATATTTTGCCCATGAAAATAGAACATGTTGCAAAATCGTGATGCTTTCACTTCCTTGTACTTTTTTTTGTCTTTCACCCATGAAAACAAAACATGTCACGAAATCATGACACTTTTGTTGCCTTGCTTCATTGTTTGGCTTGCACTAGCAAAAACATGACATGTCACGATATCGTGACACTTTTTCGTCCGTACACTTGCTCTTGCAAATTGTCACGAAATCATGACCCTTTTCTTTGCGAGCTCTTCCTTTCGAACCTGTCATGAAATCGTGACACTTTTTTGTCTGTACAATCCTTCTTACAGACTGTCGCGAAATTGTGAAACTTTTCCTTGCAAGCTCTTTCTCTCAAACCTGTCGTGAAATCGCAACACTTTTCCTTGCAATCTCTTTCTCTCGAACATGTCATGAAATTGTGACACTTTTCCTTGCAAGCTCTTTCTATCGAACATGTCATGAAATCATGACAGTTTTCCCTACTTGTGCCTCTACTTCGAACATGTCGTGAAATCATGACAGTTTTTCCACTTGCTTTATTTTCTTCCAACATGTCATGAAATCGTGATAGTTTTCCTTGCTGTTTCTCTCTCCTCCAATATGTCGTGAAATCATGACACTTTTTTTGCTTCCTGAATATGTCGCGATATCGTGACACTTTTCTTACTTGTATTTTTCTTTGATTCTTTGCACATGGGCCACTTAGGTCTTCTAGGAAACACACTGTACATACTCTGAATGACTTTTGAACTTCCTGTCCACTGCATCTGAATAAATTTTGAGCATTTGAACTTCCTGTCCATTGTATCAGGTAATCTATCTGACTGTGTTGACAATAATGACAATACTATTGCATATTCTGAACAGCTTCTGAACTTCCTGTTCACTACATCATGACTGTGTTCACTGCATCAACTGATCTAACTATCTGTGTTGACAACAATGACAATACTATTACTGCACCTTGCTCAACAATCTCCCCCTTTGGAATTGTTGTCAACACACATGTAATTACCTATAACTCTTCTCCCCCTTTGACAATAATACCAAAGGGCTGCTGCAGACTCTCCCTGAGTCCATGCACAATATTCTCAGGCAAACAAAATTTTATACTTAGTAAAACTTACAAACATGAGCAAAAAGATAATCAGATACTTGAATGCTCCCCCTGAGAATGTGATCCCTATAGCTAGTCAATTTTTGAAAAATCTCTCACTAGTATTTTTGAGCTGAATTTACTGGATTGTCAAAACTGATATGACCGAACTTCTTGTGCCACAATCAGTTTTCTTCTTCTTTTCCAATCAAGCAAGCTCCTCCTTCAAAAAGTGATACCGGATAGCAATATGTTTTGTGCGTGAATACATAACCGGACTCTTGGGGATCTTAATCACACTTAACTGAAATTGGCTTACTGAAGTTGATATCAAGATCTTTCAGGGTTTGTATCATCCATAAAACTTGCATGCATCATGTTGTTGCTGCAATAAATTTTGCCTCTACTGTCGATGAAGAAACTGACTCTTGTTTCTTACTGTGCCTGTTACTAAAAATCAATCCACAAGCTTTCTCAAAGTCTTGCCTCAAATCCGCTCAACAAAATCTCAACTCTTTTTGGATTGCTTGGAAATATTCCTGCAAACAGACCTCACTTGAACCAAATTTTGTCCAACACTACAATTCCACTATCAATTCTGAGCAAGCACCAAGCACTGTATCATAGCACAACCAGATCCCTTTTTATATTTACAACCTGATCTATGTTTTCTATACCCACTGCTGGTCACACCTTACTATCAACTGTGCAAATCTGGAGAAGACATTTTGTCAAACACTTCATGACCAACCATAGTGCACCTTACTCAACCTCATACTTCTTAACCTTGGATTGGCATTTTATCAACAGTTAAAACAAAACTATCTGAGAATTAAATAATTTCACCAAGGCGTCATGAAAGTTCTAACAATATTTACATCAATGTGTAGAACAGATACACGCTACTTTTATCGAAACACAAATATGCAGCTAGGGCAAACATTCTTCCACTAATCAAATTTATTTGAACTATTATTAATCCATAGCTTTGAACAGTGATAGTAAGAACCATCAACAGTGCAACAATGACAAATAGCAATACTACCAATGGTAATAACTCTCATTTTAAACTCCATCCTTCATGGCACTTCCACAAACAATGAACTAAAACATATAGTGCAATTCCCCCTTACTACTTGCCTTTTCATCCTCAAAAAACCCAACAAACACATAGGAGCATAAAAATAAAACCTTTTCAGATTGCTCCCCCTGAGGATGTGTTACCTGGAGTTGCTTAGTGCAGTAGAGGAGTAGTCTCCTTCAGTCCAAGGAGACATGATTTCCTCTCTTCTTTCTTTCTCCAGACTTTCTTGACCATGGGCTTGGGTTCTTCAACTATATCCCTATTTTGCACCTTTTTGTGAACTCGAACATTTCTCATGTGAGGTTGTCTCTTGTGCATCCTTGATGAATGATTATTTTCCTTTATTTTATGCACATGATTTATTCCCTGTCTTAGATGTGTTCTTTGTGTTTGATGAAATCTACTGTTTTGCCTTAGAATAGAAACAAACGTATTTGGACAAAACCTTGCTATGTGCCCATGACCATTACATTGAAAACATTGCACATGGTGTTCCCTCAAAAATGCAGATGTATTTCTACCAGCATAATTCTTTGATCTATTATTCACTCCACAATAAATTGCCTTGTGACCATACTGGTTGCATCTGAAACAATAGCCATTAAAAGTATTATTATGAATAGAGTGATAATGATAGAACCTCTTTTGTTGTGGTTGCTTTGCTGTAGATCTCCTTTGATAATTTCTTCCTTTTGAAGATTCAGCTTTAAACTTATCTTGCTTCGATCCTTCAACAGTGAACTTCTTCTTCTCTACATAATTGGAAGATGAAGGTTGTCCAGCTTCATATCCAAGACCATGCTTATCCGTGGAGCTTCTTTGTTGGCTTATCATTTTATCTAGCAACTCTGTGCTCTTCTCAAATTTGATATTTTCTTTGGCATCTTCTAGTTGTTTCTATAATAAAACAATATCTTTCTCATTGATCTGCGACCTGAGAGTTTCCTCAATCCTTTTAGACTCTTCTACTTGCAACTTTAGATTACTAACCACTTTGTTAGAATCCTCTTCACGTTTGTTACACACATCGACTTTATCATTCAGCTGTGACTTCAAGTCTTCTTCTATTTTCTTGGCCTTTTGAAATTGTAAGAAAATATTTTCAATCTCAACCCCATATTCTTCCAATTTCTTGGATAGTCTTTTGTTCTTTTTCTTTTCTATACTCAACTCTTCAAGTGCAGAGATCAACTCACCTTCCCAATCTACTTCAGCCTTGAGATTTTCATCACATGCTTCAGTGTTCACTCCTTCTACCTTTTTTGGTTCAATTTTCTCTACCACAGGAACTGAAACTGACTGAGATGTCTTTTTGAAGGAGGATCTATTCTTCTTACCCATTGTGTACTAATCCAAGATCAACCCCAGCTGATTTAGCTTGATAAGGGAACTTGGCTCTGATACCAATTATTGTACTTAGTACGACACTAAGAGGGGGGGTGAATCAGTGAAGCCCTTTTTAAGCTTAAATCTACAACTATTAAAACTAAAATAATGTAAACTAAAACCAGATACAACAAGCATAACAAGAGAGCATCACACAACACAAGATTTTAATGAGGTTCACCAATATGGCTACTCCTCAAAAAGAATGGCTGCTTGGACTACCATCCAAATCTAGCCTCTTGCAAAGCACCAACTTTACAATCATTTACTAGCACCCACTAGAAGGAGCAACAACCCCTTATTTATCTACATCAACAGAAAGGAGCACCAACCCCTAATGCCAAGCTACAACTTGGACTTCAATTTTGAATGTAAATGTTTGACACAAAAATACCTTTCTTTTCACAAGACCCTGATTGGTCTAAAGCATACCAGATATCTCTCACTATTCACATAACAGACACTTCTCACAATTCTGTGATCTACAACCGCACTACACCTTTTGCTTTCTCTACACAATCACTTTGCACACTTCTACGATCTACAGTCAACTTTCATGATCATCTTCTTCCTTTTGTGCACTCTGCTCTATTAGAAAATTCTACACTTAGCTTGATTCGACACGACTTGCTCACTTTGTGCACTTCGCCATCATATCGCTGCTTCTACATTATCTTCACTCTTACGACTGCATATCACACACTTCGATACTCGCATAGATCGATATACTTCAATAACACCTTTGACAACACAAATATCCAAAACAACCCTCATTTTATATTAGAAATTTTAGGATGAAAAACCTAATTATAGTCGGCTGATAATGCAAATGCAAACCCTAAACTCAGTCGGCTATTAAACCCTAATCTGAGTCGGCTGTCATTGATCTTCGTCGGCTTCTACCCATGAAGATGTTCGATAACTCCACCGCTTGAGGACTTCAATCAGAACCTGTCCCTGTAGCTGCCACACTGACTTTTGATCACTCTGCTTATTTTGGCTACATGAATTCACTCTGTATCTACCTTTGTGAATGCTATAGAGAAGTCAGTCACTGTCATACTTCTCATATCAAGCAGGTTTTACTTCTGTTCTTGTGCACTTACAGCCTATCGCAAAATCATGACATTTCTATCTTTGAAGCTTCCTTTGTTGCTGTAGCCGTGAAAACACAACATGTCATGATATCGTGACACTTTTATCTCTGTACACTTACTCTATTCTTATGTCATGATATCACGACACTTCCTTCATAGGCTTCACTTTTTGCTTCTATCATGATATCACGACACTTCTGCCTCTATAGACTTCATATGATCTTTTGTCGTGAAATCACGATGCTTCTACCTCTGTAGACTTTGTCTTCACTTCTTTCATGATATCATGACACTTCTACCTCTGAAGTATTTCATTCTACTTTTGTCATGAAATCATGACAGTTCTGCCTTCGAGGTCTCGCTATCTGCTTTTGTCATGAAATCACTACACTTCTACCTTCAAAGTCTTCTACTCTACATTTGTCACAAAATCACGACACTTCCTTCATCCGTATGCATTCTCTACAACTCATCGTGAAATCGTGACATTTCTGCCTTCGAACATTCTCTCTCCTATCTTAGTCGCGAAAATGTGACATGTCACAAAATCGTGATGCTTTGTCTAGTTGACTTTCTCTCTCCTATTTTAGTCATGAAATCATGATACTTTATCTTTCTTTCTCTTTCTCTTCTGGCTTGTCACGAAATCATGACACTTTATACTTTACTTTCTCTATCCTCAAACTTGTTGTGAAATCACGATAGTTCTCACTTTGAACTCTTTCTTCTGCAACATGTCACGAAATCGTGACAGTTTCTCACTTCAAACTCTTTCCTCTACTGCATGTCATAAAATCATGACAGTTCTCACCTTGAACTCTATTCTGTATTTCGCCTACAAAAATGGAACATGTCACAAAATCGTGACGCTTTCTGCATCCTTAATCTTTTCTATCTTTCACCCGTGAAAACAAAACATGTCGTGAAATCGTGACACTTTCACTTCCTTGTACAATTTTTTGTCTTTCGCCCATGAAAATAGAACATGTCATGAAATCGCGACACTTTCGCTGCCTTGCTTCATTGTTCGGCTTGCACTAGTGAAAACAAGACATGTCGCGATATCGTGACCCTTTTTCGTCCGTACACTTGCTCTTGCAAATTGTCATGAAATCGTGACCCTTTTCTTTACAAGCTCTTCCTTTAGAACATATCACAAAATCATGACACTTTTTTGTCCGTATAGTCCTTCTTGCAGACTATCGCGAAATCGTGACACTTTTCCTTGCAAGCTCTTTCTCTCGAACCTATCGTGAAATCGCAACATTTTTCCTTGCAAGCTCTTTCTCTCGAACATGTCATGAAATTTTGACACTTTTCCTTGCAAGCTCTTTCTCTCGAACATGTCGTGAAATCATGACAGTTTTCCCTACTTGCGCCTCTGCTTTGAACATGTCATGAAATCATGACAATTTTTCCACTTGCTTTATTTTCTTCCAACATGTCATGAAATCATGATAGTTTTCCTTGTTGTTTCTCTCTCCTCCAATATGTCATGAAATTGCGACACTTTTTCTGCTTCCTAAATATGTCGCGATATCGCGACACTTTTCTTACTTGTCTTTTTCTTTGATTCTTTACACATGGGCCACTTAGGTCTTCTAGGAAACACACTGTACATACTCTAAATGACTTTTAAACTTCCTATCCACTGCATCTGAATAAATTTTGAGCATTTGAACTTCCTATCCATTGTATCAGGTAATCTATCTGACTGTGTTGACAACAATGACAATACTATTACATATTATGAACAACTTCTGAACTTCCTATTCATTGCATCATGACTGTGTTCACTACATAAAATGATCTAACTATCTATGTTGACAACAATGACAATACTATTACTACACCTTTGCTAGGGAAAATTATAGATTTAAGGTTTAGGCTTGTTTTAATTGCTCTGTCTTCACTATGCAAGCTAGGCTACTGGTGAAAGATACCAATTTCAACTGACTTCCCTTTTATTTATGATTTTCTTTCAGATCTATCTCATCTCTGTCTTATGCTCTTAGAAGAAGGTGATCTTAGAAAGTTGGACACTTTCCTCTTTGATTTGTTCTATTGTGAAGCTAAATAGTATAACTAAAATTGGTAGTTTTGGTTTTTGCAGCTAAGATAGATAAATTTCTCTTTCTGCCCTACCCTACACTCTCTGTTCCATCGATTAAATGATCCATTTTTATTTTCTTTTAAATTTGTCTTTTATTTAAATCTACTAAAGCATAAAGAGCTAGATCAAAGAACTTATTGTAAATCTGAGTGTCCACAAAGATAACCAACTCCAAAAACATTACTGAACTAAAGTCCCAAACCCATTGTAAGGTAACAGATAGTCCACTTGAAACTATTTTAGAAGCAAAAAATAGTGAATAGACATTCGACCCAACTCTGTAACTCACACCTTGGATATCCAACAAGATCCTAAAGTGAGTTGGATTTATCCCTTATAAGTGTTATCGGGATTTCATGCTCATTCTTCATAGGGTGTGTATAAAAGTTGAACCAACATTTAAAATTGGCGCTAGGAGGGCTTGAACTTCGTTCAGTAGTTTGTTAAGGATTGTAAGGTTGTAAGTTGCTTGTAAAAAGCTGGATTCTACTTATAGAGTAACAAGGTCCCACTCCAGAGCTGGAGAGATCCTTGTGCCTGAGTTAGAAACCCCAAGAAAAAGCAACCTTAGAAGGGCCAAGTCCTTGTCTGAAATAGTTTTATCACCACTTGTAGTTACTCCAACTACAACTAAAAATATCATTGTCAATCAAGTAGTAATGGAAAACTGGTTGGGTTCCACTACCTTAAATATCCCCGAGTGCAGCCCATGATCCGCCTGAAATCCTGAGAGGTATCTTCCTAGATACAAGCATGATGGAACTAGAACAACAGAAGAACACCTAGTAGCATTCAAGAATGCTCTAAAATTGTTAAATGTACAACATGAAGATGTGGCTTGAAGATTTTTCCCATTCACTCTCCAGGAGGGAGCATACGACTGGTTTTTGAATCTCACTAACGATTCTATTACTAGTTGGAATGACTTGGAAAAGGTTTTTGTATTGCAATTTGGTGAAGTGATAGATCCTAGTGTATTATATCAGCAATTTTTTGGTATTAAAAGAGAAATAAATGAATCTGTCAGATCTTACAATGTCAGATTTCAAAAGGCTTATGGTAGACTGATGGGTTATTATATACCAAATGCAGACCTGACATTAGAAATTTTTAGGAATTCTTTAGATCCAATGACTTCTATTTTCTTAAAAATAGATGCCTCTATTACCAATCTAACAGAGGCTTATAAAGAAGCTTTGGTTCTGAAAAGACAATTGGGGCCTCAACCTTTAAATACTCATCAAATTCCTTTGGTCACACAAGGTACCCATGTCTTCAATCCCATACCACATCAGATGATGTTGCCAACACATCAAACCCCACCAATAAGCAATCCATTGACTCTAACACCTACTGAAAGTGTATAGAATCTAGGTAAATAAGTTGATAACACAAGAGTCGAGGAAGTGTCAAAAATAGTCCAAAAGTTGGCAAATGACTTTTTAAGTTTTAAAATACAAGTTTCTACTAGGGAAAACTCAAACAGGTTTTCCTATCAGCAGAATAGATTCACTCGGCCCCCATACGAACCCAATAAATATTATAAAGGTAAAGGGCATGATGTGAATATTTGTGACTTGGCTTTGCCTAACTGGTGTAGGATACATGCCACATATCAGCACGGGGAATTGGATTGTTTAGAATTTTGTAATGCCTTTGAAGCTTTATCTGGTGAGTTGATTTCTCCTAAACATCAAAAGAATGCGGATGGCCCAAGTTCATCCAGCCATAGTGCAGCTATGGTCTTAGAATATTTCACTTTTCTAGGTGAGTCTAAGAATGTAGTGGAGATGCCTATGGATGAGGTGCATGCTTTTCAACAATATAGGAGGGACAACTACAACCTCAAAAATAGAAATTCGGAGCCCAAAACTACATCTACCCCTCTGGACAACTCCCACAATGTTCCTCCAGATCCATCTTCAAGTAATAACCCATCTCCACCCAAGGGAGGAGATCCAATATTCCCATATGGATCTATCGCTCCACTTAATAAATGGTACAATATAGTGGAGGACATGAAGAAGATCAAGGCTAATATCACTCTCCATGAGTTAGCTCAAATTTTAGAACAAAGGGATAACTTGATTAAAACATACTCTGGGCCTACTACCAAACTTTTGGAAAAGGGAAAGAAGGTGGAAAATGCAAATGTGGCCATGTATAAAGAGAAGACTGAAGTTTCGCATTTCCTATTGACTATTCGTATATTTGGGAAAAACTTACACAACTGTCTGGTAGATTCGGGTGCTTCGACCAATGTTATGCCTTTGGCCATTTTTCAATAGTTGGGTTTAACCCCAATGAAGTCTGAAAGAAGAGTTGTCCAATTGGATAAATCAGAGGTTAAAGTAGTAGGTGAACTTCAGAATATTCATATCCAGTTAGCATCTGAGCCAAGGGCACAACACAAAATTGAAATTCAGGTGGTAGATATTCCTATGGGATACGGGATGCTTCTGAGCAGAGATTGGTCAAAATCTTTGAATGGATACTTGGCAACTGATTTTTCACATATGTGGTTGCCATGGAAAGGGGTTGCAAACCAATTAAGGATTTAAAGAGAACCTAGGTACAAACATACAATCATTGAATATAATGCAGAAAATGAGATTATAAATATTGCTGATGTAGATATTGGGGTTTATAATTTAACAACGGGACAAAATGAGAAACTTAGTAAAGCTCATCTTGTTTGTAATAATGAAGTTTAGATGCTTCATGTGGATGGGGCTAAATATAAACAAGGTTCCGGTATGGGTGCAGTGCTTAAAGGACCTAAGAGTCAGACATATTTTATGTCTTATCGCCTACAGTTCCCTTGCACAAATAATTTAGCAGAGTATGAAGCACTGGTGCTAGGATTAAAATTTGCTTTAGAAATAGGTGTAAGAAATATCTAAGTTTTTACAGACTCAGAGTTGGTGGCTAATCAAGTTAAAGGAAAGTTTCAGTGCAAAGCATCTTACTTAAAAGGATATAAATACCAAGCATGGGATCTCGTGGAGGATTTTGATGCTTTTAATTTAACACACATACCTAGAGAGTAGAATTCACTTGTAGATGTCTTAGCTTCATCAGTCGCAAGTCTGAAGCCATTGGAAGAGTTCAAATGGAACAAGTTTTTAATCGAGTTAGTCCCTTGTCCTTCGGTCCCAAATAATGTAGATAATTTTCAGGTTTTCTCTGATGACCAGCAGATTATAAAATTTTTACAGAGTACCAATGCGTTTGAAAATGCTATAATCAATGATGGTCAAAGGGATACTCTATTGGTAAAGTTAGACGATGAAAGGGGAATAATAAGGTTAAAAGATAACAAAATTTTGAAAGGGATGGTGGAACTGGAGCGACTGTTTTATGTTGACCAAATTAAGCAAAATGTGAGTTTTGGGGATTCTATTGATGTAGCAAACAATGATACTGAGAACATGAATGTTGGGACTAAAGAAGATCCCAGGCACCTTAAGTTGGCTAAAAATTGTGACCCTGAAATAAAAAGAAATATGATTGAATTTCTTCACAGGTCCAAGGATGTTATGGTCTGGTCTTACAAAGACTTAAAGGTTTTTGATCCAAAAGTTTACACCCATGTAATACCCTTAAAAGAGTTATGCAAACCCTTTCGACAGAAACATAGGCATGTCAACGCTTTGCTAGAGCCCCTCATAAATAATGAAGTAAAAAAATTATTGAGTGTCGCCATTATTTTTCCCATTAGGCATTCTACTTGGGTGGCCAATTTGGTGCCGATCAGAAAGAAAAATGGAGAGATCTTCTTGTGTGTGGATTTTAGAAACTTGAACAAGGCATCTGAGAAAGATAATTATCCACTGCCTTCCATGGATGAGGTGCTACAAATTGTCAATGTTTTGGAAATGATGACTTTCTTAGATGGATTCTCAGGGTATAATCAGATACTAGTTGAAAAGGAAGACAGGATGAAAACTACCTTCACAACCAACTGGGGAAATTTTGCCTACAAAAGAATGCCATTTGGATTGACTAATGCTGGAGCTACCTTTCAGTGTGCAATGGATCATGCCTTCAAATGTCTTATGGGTAAATGCATAGTTATCTACATGGACGACTTGACAGTTTTTTCCAAATCTCGGTTTGACCATGTGAAGCACTTGGAATCTATTTTTGACAAATGCAAGGAGTTTGGCATTTCTTTGAACCCAAAGAAGTGTGTTTTTGGTGTAACTAAAGGAAAAATCCTTGGACACTTGATCACCAAAGATGGCATTTCCATGGATCCTGACAGAGTTGAAGCCATATCCGGGATACCCTTTCCCAACTCTAAGAAAGAGTTAAGATCCTTTTTTGGGAAAATTAATTTTGATAGAAAATTCATCTCTAGCTTCGCAAAAATAGTCAAGCCACTGAATGACATGCTGAAGGAAACTGCTAAGATCGTTTGGACAACAGAAGCCAAAATAGCATTCCAGGAGATCAAATCTACCATCCAACAGGCTCCAGTGTTGGTGAGCCCAGATTTTAGTACAAATTTTTATTTGTACTCTTTTTTTTCTAAACACACACTTGTTGCGGTTTTGACCCAACGAAGAGAAATCGGGGAGCATCTGATTGCCTTCAAGAGTACCAACTTAAAGGGGATTGAGCTAAAATACTCTCACTTGGATAAGAAAGCCTATGCCTTAGTGAGAGCAGTTAAGCAATTCAGGCACTACATACTAAGAAGCAAAGTCCATGGTATAGTTCCTGATCCAACTGTCAAATACTTATTAATCCAGGACAAGTTGGGTGAGCTAAGAGGTAATTGGGTTATGAGACTGCAGGAATACGACTTAGAAATTTGGCCTACAAAATTAATCAAAGGACTTGGTTTGTCTTGACATATTGCTAAAATACCTGTACAGGGAGAAATTAATTAGCTGGATTCTGGATTCGATGATTGGTATGGAGATATCATTCATCTGCTGTGATTTGGAATTTGTCCATCTCACCTAAATAGAACCCAAAGAAGAGCACTAAAGCTGAAATCTTCTCATTTTCTGCTTAAAGGAGGCAATTTGTATAGATAAAACTATGCTGGCATATTCTTAAGATGCATTTCTCAGAATGAATTCAATGAGGTGATGTCTAGTTTTCATGAGAAGTTAGGGGAAGGGCATTCCTCAGGTTCCGCTGCTATGCACAAGATATTGAGAGTAGGCTATTACTGGACTACATTGTTTAAAGATGCACATCAACATGTGAGAACTTGCCATCAGTGTCAAACTTTTGCATCCAAAGAGGCTAATCAAGATTTACCATTACAACCTATTGTAATAAACAAACCTTTTATGCAATGGGGACTTGACTTTGTGGATGTGATAAACCCAAATTCATAAACAGGGCATAAGTATGTTCTAACAGCCACTGATTATTGCACAAGATGGGTTGAAGCAGCAGCCACCATGAGGAGTACAACCCATGAGGTGATCGAATTTATAGAGTCAAATGTCATAACCAGGTTTGGAGTTCCTTTGAATTTGGTGTGCGACAACGGGCCAGCCTTTAAATCATTAGAGTTTACGGAGTGGGCATACCAGATGGGGATAGTCATCAGATTTTCATCCAACTATTACCCCCAAGGTAATGGACTAGTTGAGTCCACAAATAAGAATTTGATGAATGTCATTAAGAAGTCTACTATAGAGAAACCTAGACAATGGCACACATTATTGAAATATGCACTTTGGGCTGATAGGATAAGACAAAGTAGCTCTTAAGACTTCCCCATTTGCTTTGTTGTATGGTATTCAGCCCATTGTTCCTATCTCTTTGAAATTACCCACTTATCAATTTGTTCTAGAATATTTTGAGGATCAAGCAGATGTAGAGGCTCATGTTTTGGATTTAACTAATTTGCAAGATGAATGAATTCAAGCCCTGGAACATTTCAGTCAGCACCAAGAAACAATTAAGTGCTGGTTTGACAAAAGAGCTAGAGTGAAGGCCTTTAGAATCACAGACCTGGTGCTTCTATGGGACAAAGCTCATGAAAAGAAATGTAAACACACAAAGTTGCAACCGCTATGGATAGGGCCATACCAGATTTCTGAGATCCTAGGTAATAATGCATTTCATCTACAGGACCTCGAGGGTAATTTTTTGAACCTTCCTGTTAATGGTCAATACCTAAAGCATTATTTCTCAGCTGTTCCATCCAATACATCGTTTGAATAAATCACAAAGACGTTGTAAAATATGTATATGTTATAAATAAAGTTTGAAGTAGTGTGTTTTTATTTTTGTTTTAGGTTAAGGTTATGTGTTTTATCCTTTGGGGTCTGTACAAATTTCTCTTTAGCTTTTAAATCAAATTTCTTTTTAGCTTTTAAATTTTGTTTGTTTAAGTTTTTGTTGGGGCAGCAAAGAATGAATCAACGTTTAAAAATTGTTTTATTCTGAGTTCAAAATCCTGTGTTCATTTTGTTTTATTCTAATTAAGAGATAGTCTGCTTAAATTGAACAGTGGAACTATTTGTTATTTAGAACAATAGTAGAAAGATAATTGGATTTTGTGTCTTGCTTGCCACAATTATTTTAATTATAAAGAAACTACTATACTGTTTGGCCGAAGAACTCCCAGGGAATCCAAGAAAAGTTGGTCATAAGAGGGGACTCTGATTCATGAAATTATTTAAGTGTCCATAGAGGCTATCGGTACCCAAGCTTTCCAGATCAATGAAAAAAAAAATTGTTTTTAGCAAGGCTTTCCAGATTTCGGTATATTTCAAAAGAGAGAGAGAGAAGGTGAAAGTTGAGCAAGGCAACATAAAACTGGTACTTTTTTCTACACAAAAAAAAAAATGGGGAAATAAGAATTTATGTAATGAAAGAGATAGACAAGGCTACAGAAGATGTTTTCTTTTACCAAGCTGTAGATACCACCTCATAGTTGTGGATCAGGGTCGTGAAAATCTAAAGATTAACTCCGCATGGGTCAGAAATGCTAAACTAGTAAACAGAGCCCTACTCAGTTTCCCCCTTCACAATCTAAAAAAGCTGATCAATCCGAAGTAAAACATTCGAAGGCCCAGTCATCCTAGAAGAAGGTTTTATATGATTATAATTGCACATCAGAAATATTTCTTAAGTGATTCAACCTAGTATGTCCTTGGGAAATTTTAACAACTATCAGGTAGTAGTTAAATTATTTTGAAGAATATTTGTGGCAAAGCATGGTACATGGTCTATATTGTTTTGAAACTAGAGTCCTAGATTCTAAAATAGTGCTACTATTTTCCCTATAGATATCACCATTTGTTGAGAAGCAACACACCCCCACTAAAAAAATAAAATTCCATCCTTTGAAAATATTTAGCTTTCATTTTTTCGTAGGGACCCTCTTGATGTTTTTCAAGTTTTTATTCCAAATTTTGCTTGCCTTCTTCTTCTTCTTCAAGTTTTGCATATACCAAAGTATCTAAGTAGGCTTGCATATGGCTTTGATTTCAATTTAGAATTCATTTTTTAATGTTAGAATCATTATGAGTAAAGAAGATATCTCACTAATATGTAAAAAATGAAGAATGTAGATGATGCAGAATGCAGATGAATAAATTCATTGGAGTCAACCTACAATTTTTGGAAAATTTGCTAAGTGGAAGAAACTTGAGGAAACGTCACGATTTCGCGACATATTCCACTTTCGAAAATGTCATGATTTCGTGACATATTCCGTTTTTGGAAACGTTGCGATATCGCAATGTGTTTTGGAAAGAAGAACCAAGTGACGAAAACGTCGCGATTTCATGACGTGTTTTGGAAAGAAAGTGTCGAGTGATGAGAACGTCGTGATTTCATGACATGTTTTGGAAAAAGGAGCCAAGTGATGAGAACATCACGATTTCGTGACGTGTTCTATTTGGAAGCATAGCTTGATGAGAACGTCACGATTTTGCTACATGTTTTGATAGAAAAAGTCAAGTAAGAAAAATGTCGTGATATCGTGATAGGTTTTACTTGGAAACAAAACTCGATGGAAACGTCACGATATCATGACAAGTATTAAGTGAAAGAGAAACTTGATGAAAATTTCATGATTTCATGATGGGTTTTAGCTAAGAGCAAAGTTCAATGAAAACATCGCGATATCACGACATATTCTGGTTGGCAGCATAATTTGATGAGAACGTCATGATTTCACGACATGTTTTGGAAAAAAAGTGCCAAGTGATGAGAACGTCACGATTTCATAATGTGTTTTGGAAAGAGGAGCCAAGTGATGAGAACGTCATGATTTTGCGACGTGTTTTGGAAAGAAAGTGCCAAGTGATGAGAACGTTGCGATTTTGCGATGTGTTTTGGAGAGAAGAACCAAGTGACGAAAAATCATGATTTCATGACGTGTTTTGGAAAGAAAGTTCCGAGTGATGAGAACGTCATGATTTCATGACATGTTTTGGAAAAAGGAACCAAGTGATGAGAATTTCGTGATTTCACTACGTGTTTTGATAGAAAAGTCAAGTAAGAAAAACGTCACGATATCGCGACAGGTTTTACTTGGAAACAAAACTCGATGGAAACGTCACGATATCGCGACAAGTCTTAAGCGAAAGAGAAACTTGATGAAAACATCACAATTTCATGATGGGTTTTAGCTGAAAGCAAAGTTCAAGGAAAATGTCATGATTTCATGACAAGGTTTTAGCTGAAAGCAAAGTTCAAGGAAAACATTGCGATTTCGTGATAGGTTTTAAGAGAAAGCAAAGTTCAAGGAAAGCGTCGCGATATCGTGACAAGTCTTAATCAGAAGCAAATATTAAGGAAAACATCACGATATCATGACAAGTGTTAAGTGGAGGCACAGCTCAAAGAAAACATCGTGATATTGCGACATGTTTCATTTTTGGACCTATCTCATTTTCGCGACGCCATGAGCTTGGAAGAAGGAAATCAAGCCGACATATAATGAGCATTAGGGTTTTAATTTAATAATATTAAAATGCTAATCCTTGTTTTTCTTTTGCAGAAAGCGATCTGGCAGTTGCATACTAGCAGGAGTAATGGCGGAAAAGACAAAAATAAGCACAGATCAGGCGAAGGCCGTTAGATGGAAATGGGAGATGCCAAGAATTTCTTGTCCATCTAGATTTTACAGATCTGGCCGCAAAGAGACTTTACGGTGTGACTAAGGAGCTGCCTCATTTAATGAAATATGTCGGCAATTGGCCGAAAAGTAAAAATATCTACACACAGTTACCGAAATTTGCTGATGGACGCATTTAATAAGAGAATTTATGATGAAAGTAATGGCGTGTAGAGAATTTCAACTTAGAGGAGGCTCTACGAAGATAAAATGTCAGAGAAACTAGTGACTCATCCAAATTTCTCTGAGGAATTAATGAGATGCTCCCGGAAGATGCACCAGAAAGATGAAGATACCTTCACACACGGTGCCCATTTATGGAATATATCACCGACAAATAAACAAAGATATTTACTCACAGTTCAGATGGATGAGAATAATATCAGATCGTGCCTTCTCCATTTATGGCAAGTAACCGCACTAAGATTTGTAGAATGGTTAGGGTTTATCAAAACTCTATTTTTAAAAGGCCTTATATTGTAAAACTTGGGTAGTAGGGTTTAGATGATAAGATTTAGGGTTTGGGAAGAAGATATTTCTAAAAAGATCAGGGTTTGTCCTGAGTCTATATATACTTCTTCTATATGTAAACTAAGGAGGTGAAAACTTAGAATAAAGAACTATTGGAGCAATTTCTTGCAAATATTTGTTGAATGCTTTGTTTTGGACTTGGAGTTGGTGTGATTTTCATTTTCTGTGATAGCGTGGCCAAGAGCCTAATCTTTTTCAGATTGCGATAAGTTCATCTTCTTTTATTTTTCATCTTGTTAAGGTTTATTTAATTTATGTTGTAGATTTGTGTTATCAAGATTGGATATGCTACTAGGCTTCATTCTTTTATTTGTATGCTAGGGAAAATTACAGATTTAAGGTTCAGGCCTATTCTAATTGCTCTGTCCTCATTGTGTGAGCTAGGCTACTGGTGAGAGATACCAATTTCAATCGACTTCCCTTCTGTTTATGATTTTATTTTAGATCTGTCTCATCTCTATCTTATGCTCTTAGAAGAAGGTGATCTTAGAAAGCTGGACACTTTCCTCTTTGATTTGTTCTATTGTGAAGCTAAATAGTATAATTGAAATTGGTAGTTTTGGTTTTTGCAGCTAAGATAGATAAATTTCTCTTTCTGCCCTACTGTACTCTCTGTTCCACCGATTGAATGATCCATTTTTATTTTCTTTTAAATGTATCTTTTATTTAAATCTACTAAAGAATAAAGATCTAGATCAAAGAATTGATTGTAAATCTGAGTGTCCACAAAGATAACCAACTCCAAAAACATTACTGAACTAAAGTCCCGAACCCGTTGTAAGGTAACAGACAGTCTGCTTGAAACTATTCTAGAAGTAGAAAAGAGTGAATAGACATTCAACCCAACTCTGTAACTCACACCTTGGATATCCAACAAGATCCTAAAGTGAGTGGGATTTATCCCTTATAAGTGTTATCGAGATTTCATGCTCATTCTTCACAGGGTGTGTATAAAAGTCGAACCAACAAAGCACTGTCATATGATTTCTTTTGGATCAAGCGTGGCCCTTGGATTAACCCTAAAATACTTTATTTTTAGCTTAGTGGGATGCCTACCCTTAGGTTTTAATTAATGTTTGCTTTAGACTTAGGTTTTTCAGATTTGTGGACCAAGGCGAATATTTAACCGAATTTAGGTTTAAAATATTTTAATTGTCGGTTTAGACCCAAGGAAATTTTATGAAGGTCAGACTTTGGCTTAGGGATTTAATTTGAAATTTTCTACCCTATCCACTTTGAGGTACTTTGATTAATAGAATGAGGCACACATTATTAAAATCTAAGGTTTAGACTTTATTAAACCAATCAATGAAATTTCCTTTTAAGATACAACAAATCAAGCAGTGACCAACATTAAGGATACTTTGTTTGAAACCAAAAAATTAAAATTTGGGTGTTTCAAAGTTAAGTCAAATTTGGCTCCAAAAATCACCTCATAGAGCACAATGTTAGACTTAATCCCAAAAAGTGTGTCTTCGGTGTTACATCTGGTAAAATTTTAGGATTCATAGTCTCCAAGAGAGGCATAGAGGTAGATCCCAACAAGGTTAAGGCAATATTATAAATGCCTCCCTCAAAAACCATTAAGAAACTACACAGTTTGCAAGGAAAGGTCGCATCCATAAAACTCTTCATAGCGTAGTTATTGGATAAGTGTCGATACATGAATAGGTTGCTACACAAGGGGGTCTCATTTCATCGAGATGAATAATGTCAAAATGATTTTGATGAGATAAAATAATACTTGGCTTCACCACCTGTATTGGCTCCACTACAACCAAGAGTGCCATTCTATTTATATATCTTAGCTATTGAGTTAGCTTTGGGCACCATGTTGTCCCAAAAGAATGAATTTCACAAAGAACAAGCTACCTATTATATCAGTCACACACTGGTCAGCTATGAAGTTGGATACGCATATGTTGAGAATCTATGCTTAGAAGTGGTCTTTGCCACCAAAAAGCTATGCCATTATATGTTAAATCACACCACATATGTTGTATCTAAATAAAATCCATTATGCTACATGATGAGCAGAACATATCATAATAGTCACACAGCGAAGTGGATAATGTTGTTGATAGAATTTGATCTAGAGTTCATTGGAAAGAAATCTATCAAAGTACATGTCATAGCCGATCAACTAGCATAGGCTCCTCTATAGGATGATCAACCTCTAAATATAGAACTTCTCGATGATGGAGTATTTCAAATTTTAGAATCACCTGATTTTGTAGAGCCTGAGTCATAGGTAGACATAACTCTATTCTTCGATGGTTCCAAGTGTGAGTGAGGTGGTGGTGTAGGTATCATGTTTTTCACACTATAAGGGGTTCCCATACCTCTTTCGTTTAAACTCGATTTTCCTTGTACCAACAACAACTTTGAGTATGAAGCTCTCATCATAGGACTTCAGACGGAAATCGCCATGAAAATAACAAAGTTAAACATTTTTGGTGATTCCTTGCTCATAGTTAATCAGGTAAAAGGGATTTTCCAGTGTAGATGTCCCATCTTGCAAGCCTACAAAGCCCTAGTGGACAAACTCCTGGTAAAATTTTAATGGTATGATATAGAGGCACTCCCTCATTCATCTAATCATTTTGTGGATACAATGGCTTCCTTAGGGTCGCTAATCCCACATGACCCTTCAGATGATATCACAACTATCCAAGTAAAAATGCTAGCACAAGCTGTGACTGAGCGTGAAGAGCATAAGGCTATACCAGTTGTTCACATGATTCAGATTGAGCCTTCTCATGAAAGGTTCTCTCAACTACACCAATATTTGAATAATGTTAATCTGGGGACTTTGTTCCCTCATAATCCTTTTGATACTAGCACAATGCTATATCTCCAAGTTCACTCTCAATCAACATTCGCACGAGACAAAAATCAAAGGAATAGCATGATTCATAATATTGAGGCTTCTTCAAAGCAAGATTGGGCCATCCAGATTAAATATTATCTTAAACTGGGTAATATTCCACCTAGATTATCACACGTTGCAAAGCGAGCATTCAAACAAAATGTGGAAAAATATGTCTTAATAGGAGACATAATGTATCATCGAAGTTATGAAGGTATCCTCCTTTGCTTCTTAGACTCACAAGAGTCATCTTGGGCCATCACCCAAGTACACGATGGTACATGTGGTGGCCACTTTAGTGGCATGGCCATCGCCAAGCGCATTCTTTGCATGGGCTATTATTGGCCAACTTTAGAGCAATATTGTTGCACTTATGTTAAGAAGTGCATGAAGTGTCAACACCATGCAAATTTAACACACGTACCTTCACAGGCCTTACAACCGATTCAATTGGTCTAGCCATTTGCACAATGGGGGTTTGATTTAATTGGGAAAATCTCACCTACCTCATTGGGCCATCACACTTTTATCATAACGGCAACTAAATATTTCACAAAATGGGTGGAAGCAATTCCCCTTACCACAATGACTGGACCTCGCATTACGGAGTTCATACTACATAACATTATATGTCATTTTGGTATTCCATCCAAAATAGTATCGGATAATGGAACACCCTTTAAAAATAAGGATGTGTGTGCGTTAACAATAAAGTATAACATAAAGCATAACTTTTCCATTCCCTATTATCCATAGGCCAATGGGAAAGCAGAGGCATCAAATAAAATAGTAGTAGCCATCTTGAAGAAAATCGTTCAGGAAAATCATAAATATTGGCATAATCAATTACCTCTTGCCCTTTGGGCCTATCACACTAGTATTCGGACGCCCACTGGGGCAACTCTATTTTCACTAGTGTATGGTGCTGAAGCCATCATGCCTCTAGAGTTAGATATTCTATCGCTATGCATTTCCATGCAAGAATTCATCGATGATGATACAACTAGGCAAGCTCGATTAGATCAGTTAACGTTGCTTGATGAATGACGTGTGAATGCCCTCAAGCATCTACGTGTTTATCAATAGCATATTAAGAGAGCTTACAACTTGAAAGTACATCAGAGAGGCTTTCAAGTAGGTGATTTGGTTCTAAAGGAAAACCAACAAAACTCAAATTTTCCCTCCAATTTGTGAGACAAATTTGTAGCAAACTGGCTAGGTCCATTCATCATTACACATCATATTGGACCTAGAACTTATCACCTAGAATCCATCGAAGGAAATGAAGAGCCTAAACCCATGAATATAAGTAATTTGTGACCATTTCATGCTTAGAGCACCAATAAAATACCCCTAGGCAGTCGTAGACACTTTCTAAGTGTCGTTGCCCACCTAGGTCACCCTAAAGGCTCCTAGCGGTCTTTGATCATCTAGGTCACATAAAAAATCTCCTAGACTATCTACGATCATCTAGGTCAACCTTAAAAGCTCCAAAGGCATCCATAAGCCCTTTGGTCACAACCAAATACCCCTAGGTAGTCGTAGACACTTTCTAAGTGTCGTTGCCCGCCTAGGTCACCCTAAAAGCTCCTAGCAATTTTTGATCATCTAGGTCACATAAAAAGCTCCTAGACTATCTACGATCATCTAGGTCAACCCTAAATGCTCCAAAGGCATCCATAAGCCCTTTTGTCACAACCAAATACCCCTAGGCAGTCATAGACACTTTCTAAGTGTCGTTGCCCACCTAGGTCACCCTAAAGGCTCCTAGCGGTTTTTGACCATCTAGGTCACATAAAAAAGCTCCTAGACTATCTACGATCATATAGGTCAACCCTAAAAGCTCCAAAGGCATCCATAAGCCCTTTGGTCACAACCAAATGCCCCTAGGTAGTCGTAGACACTTTCTAAGTGTCGTTGCCCGCCTAGGTCACCCTAAAGGCTCCTAGCGGTCTTTGATCATCTAGGTCACATAAAAAGCTCCTAGACTATCTACGATCATCTAGGTCAACCCTAAATGCTCCAAAGGCATCCATAAGCCCTTTGGTCACAACCAAATGCCCCTAGGTAGTCGTAGACACTTTCTAAGTGTCATTGCCCACCTAGGTCACCCTAAAGGCTCCTAGCAGTTTTTGACCATCTAGGTCACATAAAAAGCTCCTAGACTATCTACGATCATCTAGGTCAACCTTAAATGCTCCAAAGGCATCCATAAGCCCTTTGGTCACAACCAAATGCCCCTAGGTAGTCGTAGACACTTTCTAAGTGTCGTTGCCCGCCTAGGTCACCCTAAAGGCTCTTAGCAGTTTTTGACCATCTAGGTCACATAAAAAAGCTCCTAGACTATCTACGATCATCTAGGTCAACCCTAAAAGCTCCAAAGGCATCCATAAGCCCTTTGGTCACAACCAAATACCCCTAGGTAGTCATAGACACTTTTTAAGTGTCATTGCCCACCTAGGTCACCCTAAAGGCTCCTAGCGGTTTTTGACCATCTAGGTCACATAAAAATCTCCTAGACTATCTATGATCATCTAGGTCAACCCTAAATGCTCCAAAGGTATCCATAAGCCCTTTTGTCACAATAAAATACCCCTAGGTAGTCGTAGACACTTTCTAAGTGTCATTGCCCACCTAGGTCACCCTAAAGGCTCCTAGCGGTTTTTGACCATCTAGGTCACATAAAAAAGCTCCTAGACTATCTATGATCATCTAGGTCAACCTTAAATGCTCCAAAGGAATCCATAAGCCCTTTTTCACAACCAAATACCCCTAGGTAGTTGTAGACACTTTCTAAGTGTCGTTGCCCCTAGGTCACCCTAAAGGCTCCTAGCAGATTTTTGATCATCTAGGTCACATAAAAAAAAGCTCCTAGACTATCTACGATCATCTAGGTCAACCTAAAGCTCTCAAAGGCATCCATAAGCCCTTTGGTCACAACCAATTACCCCTAGGTAGTTGTAGACACTTTCTAAGTGTGTTCCCACTAGGTCACCCTAAAGGCTCCTAGGGAATTTTGACCATCTAGGTCATATAAAAATGCTCCTAGACTATCTACAATCATCTAGGTCAACCTTAAATGCTCCAAAGGCATCTATAAGCCCTTTGGTCACAACCAAATACCCCTAGGAAGTCGTAGACACTTTCTAAGTGTCATTGCCCACCTAGGTCACCCTAAAGGCTCCTAGCAGTTTTTGACCATCTAGGTCACATAAAAATCTCCTAGACTATCTACAATCATCTAGGTCAATCCAAAAAGCTCCAAAGGCATATATAAGCCCTTTGGTCACCTTAAAATGCTCCTAGGTAGTCCATGATTGTTTAGGTCAACCCAAAATGCCCCTAGGTGGTCTATCACCATGTAGGTCAAGCTAAAATGCTCCTAGGCAGTTTACAACTATCTAGGTCAAACCTAAATGCTCCAAAGGCATCTATAAGCCCTTTGGTCACCCAAAAAGCTCCAATGGCATTCATTAAGCCCATTGGTCAACTTGTACATATATATACCAAAATAACAAAAAAAAATCATCAAAATCATCAAAATACAAAAATATTGCATTGTATTGCATTTCTCATCACTTGCATTATAATCATAGGTGCATTAGGCATACTCATCATTGCATTATGCATCATTCCAAATTGATCATATATGTCTAGCACCAGGTCTGTACATTAGGCATCTGGTAAAAATTCATCGTTATTACAAGTAAAATATTACCACCTGTTAATATTACATATACCATATTACATATACCATTTCACATTATATGCCTGTTTCTCATCACTTAGCCATTGTTAGTAAAACATAGTTAAATTTTTTGGTCACTCAGCCATATCTAGTTGTCTTCTTAGATTTTGTAGAAAGCTAGCATGATTTTTAGAAGGTAGAATCCTACTTAGATAATGCTTGGTATACATCAAAATCCCAACACAATTTTCACATTAATAAATCCAAGTCTAGCACAAGGAAAGATGAAAACTATGAAGTAGTCTAGGTTACTTTCAAGTGAAAAGGTTATCTTGCTCATCCCCCTATGCGAATGGTTCAAATATGCTAAGAATTGACAAAAGGACAAGTTCCTCCTTACCCAAAATCCCTTACCCTACACTGGGGTAAGTATCCCAAAGAAAGAAAATCAGTAATGATTATTATCCCCCCAGTATTGAAAACATACATTGCCCTACACTAGGGCAAGTATCTCAAAGAAATATTCCAAAGAGAATAGTGATTATTATCACTCCCAAATATGCATAAGGAAACAATGATTATTATCACTAGGAAAAGAAAAAAGAAATAGTGGTTCTCACCACTATTACAATCCCTTGCTCAACAAATCAAAATGAGCAATTCCCTTGAGAAATTCAAATAAAGGTAGGGACTCCAGAACTTGAATCCCTAGAATTCTCAACATCAGAGAACCATAAGGTGATCCTCATTATAGGTTTTGTGGATAGCCTACTTGTCAATGGCGGTAGCCTCCCGCATGACGATATGTCTATCACTTAAGCAACTTGTTTAGGTATAGACCAATGTTTGAATGTGGATGAGCTAGCTTGTTGTAACCTAGGTTATATAGTGGTCTAATCCAACTAAGTACGAAACTCAGGATAATGAGACTCATAGAATGATCTCTAGTGTCGATGGGCTAAATAAATCCCATTTGCACTAGGGTAATCTTATGTGTTATCATGGCAATGAACTCACGTGCACACATAAGGATATTGATTATCTTGGTTATCTTAGTAGGTGCATACTTTGTCAAAATATCTTGTATAGTTAGTATATGACTTTTGATTAGGTAACTAGAGTGTTTGAGTCTCTTTAAAACTATCAAATAAAATCATATCACATTACATTATCCATTCCATTTTACATCATGTTGTCACATGTTTGTCAAAATTACAATGTCCATAAAATAAAGTGTTATAATAACATGAAAATAATCAAGATACATTTTGTATAGTCTATGGTGCTAGCATATAATGCATCAAATAGTCATTGTAAATCCATCATACAAAAATTAAATCTAATCAATCATTACTTTCAATAATACACATTTAAAATTTTTGTTTATTAAGTGGTATTCATGATCTAGGATAGATACCGGTTAAATATTAGCAATAATATTTAGATGGCCACTGACTATATTATGCATACCTTTTAATTTACAAAAGCATATAAAATGAAGCATCCACATCTACATATCATCAAATCACATCATCGGATAAATACATGCATCCATGTTAGAAATCCATCATAACATCATATAGCAAATATAAAAATTGCATTCATATCATAAAGTAGTCAAATGACATAATGATCAAAGCTAAGTCATATATATATATATATGTCCATATATGTAAAAGCCAAAAGCAACATCATAGTCCATAAACTACCCATAGGCTACAATAAAAGTGAGTCATCCGACTTCACAACCCAAAAAACCAAAAAGAACCATCAGAGTCCACTGACCATGGTCACATAGGACTGGTACCTTGACTCTCTCCTCTACTCTTAGTATGAGTCCATCGTGAGCTCCTCGACCTACTCCCCCTGATCTGCTACCTCTAGATACCTCCATCCTTTGAGAAGTACTTGGAGCCCTCATCCGAGTAGATGAGTGTCCCATCCCACTCCCCTGGCTATGCTATGATCCAATAGCTAATGCCCGATCTGGTATGTGCCCCTTATAATGCACTATCTCATCCTCCATCATATCCATGTAGGCATGCTCCTCTCGACACCTAGTTTGATAGGTCACTACCAAACCCTGGAGATGTGCTATCTCCTCCTGCATCCTGGCTAGCTCACCACTACTGGACTCCCCATGGCTAGGGTCCTATCTATCGACCTATGCCTAAAATGTAGCTATCACTACTACCTACCTCTCCATCTCCTCCTATGCACTCTGCACTTGTGCCTATAGTAAATCCTGATCACTCTATAGCTCTGTGATCCTAGCATCTCATGCTGCTAACTCTACCTATAGACCCTGATCTCCCAAGTCTCCCTCATCAAAGCCAACTGGATCCTATACATCTATCAGCTCCACCCTATCCACTGACACACACTGATGCACAACTCACTCACCTATGTCCACCTCCTCATCATCTGGAGACTCACCAAAACCCTCCTCATCTGGAGCACCCCTAGCTACATCCACTACCCTCGTAGCTACATCCCCTCCTAGTGGTCCCTCCCCTCACCACTATCGCATGACCCACCATGCGTCATACTCCTCTGTAGTGCCCGCATCATCTAAGTCTGAGACTGCCACCTCATAATATGACTCATCTCCCAACTCCTCTACCATAGGCCATGCTAGAGTCCTCTCATCCCCATGATGACGATAGACCATTGGCTCACTAAGAAATCCCTAGCATAGCCTAAACTATCATAGCACATGATCATAAGAGAAGTACTCTCACTCTATGCCATGTCACCCTATCAACCACCTACCTCACCGAACTTGGCGTAGATGTGTCGAAGCCTCATCCCAGGTAGGACAATCCTTGTAGGGTCTCCACTCGATATCCATTGCCCTAAGCCATGCAAAAGCCTCTGCATAGTGCTCTACCTACCCAGCATAGCATCGGCTATGCCCTGACTCATGCGACCTCATCCATAGCTCTCCATAGCCAATCTCCCTATCCGGTAGCTCTGCTCGAGTGGTCCATGGTAGTCCCCATGGTCTCTCCACCGTAATATGCTGCCAAGCCCAAGACTATAGTAGAAAGATATAGCCCAAACCCTTCTACCCATGAGAGTGGATCTCATATAGCTCATCGTATAACTGTGCCAATAAAGTAGGACCCCAAGCCATCACTATCGGCTCCTCCTCTGTGCAGTCAACTAGAGTAAAGACCAGCTCTATTAGGTTCCATGGGAACCTAGCTCTTGAAGAGTCGGGTAGCAGCATGTTGCTGATCAAGGTCATAAAAAAAGTGTGCCTAATTCCAAGTGCACCCTCTTGGTACCATCTAGACACTAAAATCCCTCCACTAATCATATCAGTCAGGACATCCTCCCAGCACGCGTCGAAGTACCTCCGCACTATGACCTCCCATCACTCCATCGAAGAAGATACTATCTGGCACCCCTCTATCAAAATACATAGTATATGATAGATATCCTCTAGTGTCACTATCATCTCCCCCATAGCTAAATGGAAAGTATTAGTGTGAGGGTCCCATAGGTCTATCAAAGCAATCAGATAGGCGCGGTCTCCCACCACGGGATCTAACCGCGTAACTTGCTTCAGATCGATGGCATCAAGCCAATGCCAGTATGCAGTATTAAAATGGTCTCTAGTGACCTGAAAGAGACTTGGTACCCTGTACCGACTCCTAACTATCTACTCATGCAAATCAGGGTGTCAAACAGGCCCTAAAAATGCAAATTTTTGCTATAAAAACACTAAAAAAACACATAAAAAAGGGCCTTTTTTGGCCCAATTTTTGGCCATCCCACCCAGGGACGACCCCTAATTTGGTAGCCATCCCACCAAGGGATGACCACCAGTAACCTTCCCTCACAGGGACGGTCCCCAAATAGGGGTAAAATAGGGTCAATTTGACCCTTAAAAATGCCCTAAAAACCTTAAAAAACATAAAAAAATTGATTTTTAACCCTAATTTTTTGCAAATAAAGCATGCCTAAGGTTAAATTTTATGTATTTCAGTCCTCCTAGGTTTCTTAAATCATGGGTGTGGCTGTAGTCATGAAATTAGAGCAGAAATTGCAAAAATTCAATAAAATAGGGCAAAGGAAGCATGTAATCCATACCCATTTCGCACTGGCTCCACCGCCCGATGCATCCGCTGGTTGGCTCATGTTGTGGGTTGATATTTTAGTAGCACTCCACTTCATAAAAATCTCTCCTACCTCCTCTCCTCTCCAACTTCTCCAAGCAAGTTGCACAAATGAGCTAAAATGGCCCTTTTTGGCCTTTTATAGCTCCAAAAGAAGCCGACCGCTCTTGGGTGGGATGAGCACACTTTTGGCTGGCCGTACCACCCTAGGAAATTCAAAAATACTTCCCTCATCCCCCTAGGATGTTCATAAGAAAATTGCACTTAAAAACATCAAAAATATCAAAAAATGGGCCAAAAACCCACCAAAAACAAGGCAGATTGGGCAAGAAAATGAGAGGGATCTAGATTGAACCTATAATAATTTTGGATGCATAAAAAGACTCTATTTTAGTCCCAAAGAAGGCCTCCATGGATGGACCACCCCACGAGAATGATATATTGGGCCTTTTGCTTCCAAAACTATTCATCAAAACAATCAAAAATCACCTCCGAACAGGTATATAGTACCATGGGTAAAATAAAGAGTTACCCTAATTAAGTCATATGTGTCAAGTGACTCATCGCTTTAGAATTTTTCATACCCTCATAGAATCATCACTTGAGGGGGTAGTCATCATAATGAATTCATAAATCAAATCAAACATTAAAACATTCAGAAGTGTAAATTCCATACATTCAAAAGAATCTTGGCTAGAGATAAATTTGCAAGCCCATGCTAGGGCAAAGAAATAGCATAAGAAGCAAATTAAATAGGCTTGACCTCCTTGAAACCTTAGGAATTGACCCATGTAAAGGTTTACAAGAATACAAGGCACCAAGACCTAGTATGCCCTAAGCCCCATAAGACTGTTACTACAACACGACTGAAAGGTATACCTGCAATCGATCCTTCGACTATGTCAATAGAAAGGATTCCAAGAATGTATGCTTTTCCATAATGAAGGCATCCAGATTTTATTAGGTTAATGAACAACCTTGATCATTCGATGATTTAGTGATCTATTTTTTCTCAATGCTTTGTTTCACATCATGCATCCCAAAAATGGGGCATCTGTAGACACCTAAATCGTGTAAATCGGATAAGACTATCAGTGCATTACATATGCCCTCTTATCGACAACATATGGCCTTATTAGGCACCCCTCTAGGCTAGAAAAATTGATTGGGGACCTATTGATGGATAGTAGGATAGTTTATTGGGAGCACCCAAATGGGAAACCTTCTCCCAATCATGCCATGATGCGATTAGGACACATGGCGCCACCTGCCTCACATGGCAAAGATGCCCTTTTTCCCTAAGTGCCCTCTTGGGCTATAAAAGGAGCTCCAAAATCCCATTTTTAAAAGAGGAGAATTTGGAGAATAGAGCAACGAAGTGCTACCCAAATCATATCCCACATTTTGTAAACCAAACACACCTTTGCCTTGGCCTTGAAACCCTCTTCATTCGAAGGTGATTTTAGGGGCAAATAGGCTCAAACCACCAAACCCAAACCAGAAAAATTGGAATATTCTTTGGCCCCATCTATTGAAAACACCCCATACCACTTTTGGACCAATTCCCATGGCCATAGGTGATAAAACTAAGGTAGTTTTGTGACCGCCCCACCTAGGGACGACCAGCAATCTACCCATGGCACACCCCGAGATGACCATAAAATAGGGTGGAATTTTAGATAAATTCCTCCATAGTTCCCTTAGGAATTTCTAGAGGAACCTATGGCCCAAATTTTAGGTGATTTGGAGGAGTTTTGATGTGGGTTTGGTGATCCCCAATGTTGAAGGTCTATCTAGCTCACATCGGGATGACCAACAGTTAAGCACAGTTTCACCTTTAATATTGCCTTCAAAGTTACCTTTTTGCATTTAGATTATATTAGAATATGCATATGTTTATTGTAGATTGGTTTTTGTATATGTAGATCACTTTGTTTAGTCATAGTATATGCCTCTTTTGCTATGTTTTCAAGGCTTTCATTATCTTATGAAATAGGTGCTATTAACCCCATTTTAGTCCCTTGTGTGTAGGTCTAGGTAGTTATACGTAGAAGGAAGGAGCTAAGAAGACCAGAAGAATAGGTTTAAGGATAGCTCTCAATCATGAGATGCAAGATTTACATCAACAACCATAGTTTACACCGCTTTGAGGCCCCTTTCAAGGGACTAGATCCCTTGAACATTGTAATGGAAGTTGTATCAATTTGTAAAAGCCCTCAAGGGGATATTTGTAATCACATATTTGAAGCTATAAATTGATTAAATATAAGGATAAATCCACCATTTGGTTATTCATTTGCTTCATTTTGATAGATTACAAGTTTATGTGTTATTTCCCTTGAATGCTTCATAGATGCTTTACATTGCAATGAAATGCCCTTAAGGTGGTGTAGTAAATTTCACGTCTTTAGATACATGCTTGGAATAGGGTTTGTAAGAAAGAGTTGTTCCTTGTGGTAGTTGGTTGAGAAGAGTTGTTTGAGCCCAGTCAATGGATTATGTGAAGTGGTTGTTCAAGTTCCATGAAACAAACTATTCTATATTCTGGATTTAAGTTGAGATTGAGATTTGAGGATAGAACATATTGAGTCTCTAACAATTATCTTTATGCTTCTATGAGATTGCCTTGAGTTGAGAAATATATTGGATATGAGTATAGAACATATTGAGTCCCTACCAATTTCTCTTTATGCTTCTATGAGATTTATTTGAGTTGAGATCATTATGGATCATAGTTTTCATCCTTTGAAGAGTGTATTACTATTCATTGTTGAGTTCATATTTAAGCCTTACCTTCATAATATTTGTGGATGAGATTTTAGTACTACTTGAGTATGATTGATTGAGCATTTGAGAAGGCTTTTGGGATAGATTTCTGGACAACTTTGTGGAAATTTTTTGGGACAGATTTGGACAAGTTCTGTTTGATCTTGTTTAGTAGATTTAGACAAGTTCTATTTGAGCTTGTTGAGCATATTTAGACAAGTTTTGTGTGATATTGTTGAATATATTTAGACAAGTTCTATGTGAGCTTGTTGAGAAAATTTGGACAAGTTCTATGTGAGCTTGTTGAGAAAATTTTGACAAGTTCTGTGTGAGATTGTTGAGTAAATTTGGATAAGTTTTGTGTGAGCTTTTTGAGCATATTTGGACAAGTTCTATGTGAGCTTGTTGAGTAGATCAATGGATTTCCTACCTAAGTAGATCAGTGGAATGCCTAGCTGAGTAAATCAATGTATTACCTACCTAAGAAGATCAGTGTGTTGCCTAGTTGAGCAGATCAGTGGATTACCTACTTGAGAAAATTAGTGTGTTGCCTAGCTGAGCATATTAATGGATTGCCTACTTGAGAAGATCAGTGTGTTGCCTAGCTGAGCAGATCGGTGGATTGTCTACCTAAGTAGATTAGTGTATTGCCTAGCTTTGAGAAAATCAAAGTAATAATTGTATTGGATAAGGATCCTTAGTTTTGTGTGAAATATTATAAGGATATTATCTTGTGGAGTACCCTACATTGGGGGAACTATGTTAAATATTGTGTCTTAATTATGTGTGGTGACTTGTGCTCTTTCTTACTATTGCTATCTGAGTTATTAATGCACACTGCTATATTTTGTTATTGTAATTAAGGACATTAATTGATATTGGTTTGAAAGAAAGTAAAAAGTGGGCGCTATACTATTCACCCCCCTCTGAGTATAAGATTGTGTTCTTCACAAGAAACGTGAGGTATGAACAACCGAATCAACCTTCAATGCATATTATAGTCTAATTTGTGCCTCCTCCAATGCCAGCCCAATATGTTCTTGGCCCACCAACTAGACCGGTGGTGACCATCATAAGTAGGTTAGTTCAAAACCTACAAACAACTCTAGCAAAGTTGTTGATTTATGAGCTGATCTAGTAGTCTCCCAAGCATAGGGAGATGCTTATGGACATCTTAAGGTCCATATAAGTGTATCCTCAGGATCCTAAAGTATTTACACACTTTGTGGGGTATGTATAATAGTGTTAGCAACTGGTCATTCAATTTCATGACCACAAAGTCAATATGATTTCCACTATTATGGCAGACCCATCGTTGCATATTATTGCATATGTGAATTACAAACCATTAAAGTGGGTTTTGATTGACATGGTATCATTAATAAATATCATAACTACCAAGGTGTTAACTCACTTAAATTTATCGAAGATGCATATCATCCCTTCTACCTTCACGTTGAGACCATTCAATGATGCATTGTTCTCAATAGTCGGTACTATAGTTTTACCTATTCAGGTAGGACTGAAGATCATCTCAGTGATGTGTCATATAATTGAAGGTGCTATGCAGGATAACATAGTTCTAGGGAGGCCTTGGATCATAAAAATGCATTGCATCCCTTCTATTCTACATTAGTGTATCAAATACATTCATGAGGGATAGGTTCACGTGGTGCCTTCGAATGAAGAACCCTTTAAATACATGAATCTAGTAGATTTTTTGGGGTAATTTGTGCTCCCCTCAACACATCTGGATGTGTGACCAACATTGCCAATCAAATATCCATGAGGGAAGATCAAATAAGTGTGTTATAGACCTACAAAATCCATATCTCAATGATAAAAGCACATAAAAACTACTTCTATTAGACCTACTACATCTATAATACAATGGGATGATAGGAAGTTAAAAGAAAATGTAGGAAAAAGAGAGATAAAACAAATGCCCAAGCAAATTATCATTGAAGCCCCTACTCCCATGGAAGTAGATGAAGTTCAAGGAGAAGTCAAAGAGTCACCTCATCCTGCTTTACTTGCATCTTCAATAGGGTCATATACATCGTAGGTGACCATTCATTTGGTTAATCCTAGATTAGGGGAATATATCATGCAGAATGTGATGTTCACACTGATTATCAAGACTGCACAGGACATGGGCCAACAACGAGCCCATCATCTTCCCATAGGGATGGTGGAACCATTAGGGGTACCACCTAACCAAACAAAATTCATCTATGGAGGGCTAGACCAATTTGTATCTCCCACGCCTATGTATGAGTATGATAATGAACCATTCACTATGAATGTTCATTATCTCTCTAACATAGACTACATGTAGCACCCTAAAATTGGCGCAGTTAAACCCTTAGTAAAAAGATAAAAATTTGAATTTTAACCCCGAAACCGCCCGTTAACCGCTCACCCCATTTTTCATGCCATTTTTAGGAGTTGTTTTGACCATTGGACGATATCATCGCCGATCAGACGAAATCATCCCAGATCGGATGAATTCATCTAGAATAGAACGTCCAGACGATTTCATCCCAAAACCAAATTTTCATAATTAGCTTCTATTTCAACAGCCTCTCCAACTTGGGCAGAAGCATGTCTACGTAGTTGGAGATTCCTCCACTGAGGATCTCCCAGATTGGGATGATCCCCAACCTCCTAACCTCCCCCTAATCCTATATAAACTAGGATTTTCTCAGTTTATCCCCCTGGTTGGCTGATCCCATGATTCCCTGATTGATTTTCCCTACCATTTAGTTTTGTTGTGTCAAGACGTCCTATCCACCATTGTTTGCACTCGTAGTTTTAAGTTTTCATTGCAGGTTTTCACTGTGCTTCAGTTGGAGAAAGCTCGGATCGTCGCAGGCGATTCCAGATGATTTTGGATGATCCTATCATAGATCGGCGATGATCTCGTACGATTGGAGGCGATCTCGACTATAGTTTAGATTGGGGGCAACCAGAGCCCTGAGTTTGCATTCCTCATTTGTCTTCTTTATTTTACTATGCATTAGTTTGATTTATTTTCATTCTACATCCTGGAGTTCACCTCATTCAACATAAATGCATGATAAAGTTAAAATAAGTTATTAAAACAATGCATTTCCTTTAATTTGCTATCTAGATTTATCAGTTAGGCATTTATACTATCATTTCTATCATTTTGCATTATTCTTGCAGTAGCATTTTTGGTTTTTGGTGTCTATTTCTGTGATTGCAGGTTTCTGATGGATTCGTCTGACGAATTCATCAGATCGACGATGATCTTGTCTGATCTTAGATGATCGACTATAATCTGGGATGATTTTGTGCAATTGCAGATGATCCTATCATATTCGGGATGATCTGGACTCTTACAAGCTTTAGAATCTTCATCAGACATCCAAAATCAGGTGCATTCTTTCTCATTTCGTATAATATTTACATTTAGGATTCATTCCTGCTTTCTGTATTCATATAAATCAGCATTTTCATATAGAATAGCTTAGATTCATTCTGGCCAACCTAGGGATATGAATGATTAAAGTACAAAATGAACACATCAAACCCATTCTCAACCTAGGCATGGAAACTGCCACTCAAAGTTTCCTGGTGAACCCACCATCCGTCAAAAATTCACCCTTATACCCCTCCCCCGAGAGGCACGACCTTCAAAGGGCCTCTCAATCCGAGGTATTGTCCCATCCTTCTCGCATCCCCCTTCCGGGCACGGATCCTATAGCCTGAAGGTAAGGATGCAAAAAATTTGGAGCGATACATTTTGGTGAACCCGACGTGAAACTAAAAGCCTTCTGAAAACAAACAAAAGTAAAAAAATAACAAAAATAAAATAAAAATAAATGCATTGTTAAAAACATCTAGAATCATAGACAAACAATTAAAGTTGCATATCATATTTAGATGGTAGATTATAATAAAAGACGAGCTGTCACCATTAATGTTGAAAATCAATTAACAGCCATAGAGATTACGTCTGTGCTTAGAGTACCTCAAACGAATAGAGTCCAACCTTTATGGGACGAACTTGATAGGAGATTGGATATTATTTCATCTAGATCAACCGAACTTAGGCAAATCAAGAGGTTTGTCCTAGATAGAATCCTGGATCCCGATCAAGTGACCTTATATCATGAACTTCAGAGAGCTTGCCATAGGTGGTTAGCAGATAAAAGAGCACTTGTGTCTTCCGAATTGTACACCTTTGAAGAATACCTTGAGAATGCAGTTGTAGTACATAAGTTTCTATCTCGTATAGAGGATCAAGAAGTCATTCTTACGGATAGAAAAATATGGAATAGAGTTCCTAGAGCTGTGTTATATCGAGAGTATTGCCATGAGATCTATTTTTACAAGTCAGAGTCTGAAGTAGATCATATTACTATAGCACACTTTGTCAAATTTTTGAAAAACCATTTCCAATTTGAAGAGGAGCATTTCATGACTCCTGATGAACTTGATCCTATCAATGACATCCATAAACTATTTATAGAAAACTAAGTCATTTATGTTATTATTGTTATTCCTTTTGCAACTAGAATGCTATTTGTTATCTTTATAATAATATTATAAAACACTAAAAACAAACACAAAAACAAACATAAAAAAACAATATAAAAAAAAAATCAAAACATTTCCTTTTTATAGTAGGTATATAATTAAAATATATACCTCTCAAACCTATCGCATATATATATATATATATATATATATATATATATATATATATATATATATATATATAATATATTTGCTGAAATCTAAGTTTAAGCACAATGCCTAGACTTAGGAATGGAAAACAAACTGAAGAAGAAGAAGATTGGTTAGGAAAACCATTAAATAACCCGGATGTCCTTCCTGAAGATCAAGTTCAGGAAGAAGAAATCCTAGATCAGCAAGAAGAAGAGCTTGTTGTAAGAAATGAACAAGAAGAAAATAGAGAGGAAGGATCCTCATCCCCTAAAATGTCTCCGGGAGGATCTATTACTTTTGAAAACATGGAACAATTCTGGAAGTTCCTTAATACTAATATTGGTGTGCTTAATAGAGTAGTCCATATGGACAAGGATCGAATTAGTGACACTCAAGCAACTCTAGAAGACGTATTTCACACACGCACTAATCCCTTGTCCTTTATTGAACAAGAGAGTGATCAAGCTGGACCATCCAATTTGGATATGGCAGCTATAATCCAGAACATGCAACAACAACAAGTTACCCAACCATCTAAAGTGCCTGTTAGCAAGCCTAGGGTCATTCCCGCACAAAAGAAACCCTCATTTACTGCTCTATTTCGCCAAGCCATTGAGCAATATACCTCAAATCAGCAAAAACCCAAAACAAAACCAAACACCAATTACCAACAATCTGGAATACAACATAATACTACTACAAATCCTCTTCATAATACTCTTCCTACCAATGCTTTGCATAATAGCAATATAGCATCTAATCCTTATGTCACACCGTCATACACTCATAAATCCCATGCTTATGTCCCACCGAACCAATATGGTGGACAAACTAGTAATCTTGAAACCGTGGTGAAACAGTTAGTTTCCCGCATGGACCAGATAGATCCCTACCGTCCCTCGTACAATTATCGAGAGATGTGTAGTCAACCTCTAGATCCTATAGTTGTAGCACAACCGTATCCTAAACATTTTCCTATGCCTGTCTTGCCCATATATAAAGGAACCGAAGATCCCATAGAGCATCTTCGTATGTTTAGGATAGCATGTCATGATATATCGCATGATGACTTATTATTGCTAAAAATGTTCCCAAAAAGTTTAGGAGGAATGGCATTAGAGTGGTATTATCAATTACCCACTAATTCTTTGAGGAACTTTGAAGAGACTGCTGAGTCTTTTGTGCATCAATTTAGTGCCTACATCGAAAGGCATGTGACCATTAAAGACTTGTACAACTTAAAACAAGACAAAGATGAATGTTTTGCCGATTTCCTAGCTAGGTGGAGACAGTTGATAGGAAAATTGCACTTTGTATTGCCTTATAGGGAGATGTTGGACATCTTTATTAATAATTTACAAGACCAACTATCTTATGAATTGTCAATTGCTACCTTGACCACCTTTGATCAGGCTATAGACTTAGCCCGAAGAGTGGAAGATGCTCTCATTAGGAGAGGTCAGCTTAAAAAGAAAGATGATGAGAAAACATCCAGAAATCAATATAAAAATAAACAAGTTGTGGGTGATGGAGTCACTGATAGTAGAAATATTGCTACTGTTAATGCTGCGAAGACAACGGAGAAGTTTATACTAAAACCTCTCGATAAACCTCCTCGAGAATTTACTAGGTTAAATCAACCTTTATCAACCATTCTCCCGCAATTATTAGAATGAGGTTTGATTCAATTACCAACTATCCAGGAACCTGATCCAACTATACCTGGATACAGAGCTGATTTACACTGTGACTTCCATAGAGGACCTGGACACACTACCAACTCTTGTAAAATATTAAAACATAAAATACAGGACCTGATTGATAACAATGAGATGGAGGTGCAAGCCTTTCAACCTAAGCAAAATCCTCCTAATAATACTCAAAAGAACATTCCTCAAAACCAGAATCAGAATGCCAATCAGTCATTGGACATATTTCAACATCCTTTACCAAAACATGGCAAGGAAGTGGCTAATCAAATTGAACACCATAATGTTCCCCCTCCTACCCGATATGTAGGAACTATTAGTGGGCATTTACCTACTCATGATTTGGAAATATTTGACACAACTTTATCCGTAGTTACAACCAGGCCTCTACATAATATTCAGACACCTGATCTTAGTGATACAGAATATGAGACTGAGAGTGATATGGAAATCACCTCAAATCAATCGAATAGCTCTGAAGATGAATCAGATCCTATTCTCCCTATCACAAGTCATATGGTCCCAAAAGAACCATTTCCAAGAAGAGTCACTACTAGACCATCGTCTCACCAATTAATTTCTAATGAGCAAGCCATAAATGCTAGACCAAGACCCATTCATCATCCGTAGAATAATATTGTGGGTACCATCGGAGCTATTACTAGACAACAGGCTCAAAACTCTCAACATGATCAAATGCAAAATGATGGATCAACTCCATTTGTTTTGAAAGTTCCTAATAAAGGGAATCAGGCACCTAATGTGCAACCTAAACCTCCTTATAATATTAATGAGCAACTATCAAACATTACAGCTAGAATTTCCCTTTTGGACCTTTTAAGATCCTCTCCTACACATAGAGATGAATTAATGCTCACATTAAGCCAGATGATGGTACCACAAGACATTCAACCTAAAGCCATGGCTAATACTATAATAACTCGTGAAGTTGATTGTATTGACTTCCGGGATAGAGACATACCTCAACATAGTTTACATAAGGATAACCCCTTATATATTACTACCTTAATTGGAGATGTAGCAGTTAAACGAGTCTTGATTGATAATGGTTCATCTTTAAACATCTACACTTTTGACTTCTACCAAATATTTGGGTTTAGAAGTGATGAAATGAAAAGAACTGATATGATCATAAAAGCCTTCAATGACGAAACACAAGAAACGTGTGGAGTTATTACCATCCCATTGCAGAGTTGGTCCGAGAACCTTGGATACGATCGTGTTTATTGTACATTGCCCTGCATCATACAATATACTCTTGGGTCGCCCTTGGATCAATGCAATGCGAGCCGTTCCCTCAACTTTACATCAATGTGTTAAATTCAAATTTAAGAATCAGTTGGTTACCATCCATGGTGATCCTAGACCCTTTGATATGTGTGCTTTGGCAGAACCTGTTGGAGTTCAATTTTTCCCTGCTTTATCATCCACACATCCTAATTCTCATTATCCATCTAAACATGTGAAACACACACCCACAACGCCATCTACTCCTTCTACATCAGTTCCACCTCTACATGCAGCTCAAACATCCTCTAAACAAACTACATTAGGACCTCAAAAAAATCCTAATCCCACAACCAAGGTTTCTTGCTCTACTCCTATAACTTGTATAGAATCATCCATCGACATCTCTACAACATCTACATCCACCAAAGGCATAGTTTCCACATCAGAAGATGTAGGAAATGTTCCTTCTACCTCTTATGCTCTTACTGACGAGCTCTTACCCGATTTATCAAAAATTCTTATATCAGAGCAAATGAATGTTGCTATGCAAGATTCCCTTATCTTAAATAATTTGCCACCATCTCCTCATACCTTGGGTCTCCCACAGCCTATGGGAAGTATTTACCAAGTCGGGAGTTGCGCTTTTATCTATAAGGGATATGACTGGGGTAGAATACCCAGAAACATCAAGACTCATTATGATGGATATGCTCGATGTTATTTTACTAATGAGTATATTAAAGCCAAATCTATAATGCTTAAATTGGGATATAAAGGGAAAGGTTTGGGACCTTTCCAAAATGGCATGAAAGAACCCTTTGAGGTAGAACCATGGCCCGCCCGATGTGGTGTGGGCCTATTTCCTAGTAAAGGTCAGCCCTTCCCATTTGAGGATGATGACCATCTCATATGTTACCAAGATTATTTGGATAAACGTGATGCTTTGCATTTAATGAATAAGCCATTTACATGTAATATGCTATCTATAGCCTACCCTGAGATGATCGTCGAATCCGACGATGAGTTGGAGGGAGATATCTTCCATGATGTCTCCGTTGAGGAATTATTACATCATGAATTTTATTTTGATGGCTCTATACCTAGTATAGCCCAGCTTGAGGCCACGACTCCTCAAGATGAATTATCCAAACTAACCTTGGAAGAATTACAAGAATTGGGCGTTTCACCCACCCCACCTAATTTTGAGAAAAATCTACACATGGAAGTAGAAAATGTCATAAAAATTAACATTGGAACTGAGGGTAATCCTCACATAATCAACATTGGATCAGAATTGAGTCAAGAAAAATAGGATAAATATATTGCATTTCTTAAAGAATATGAAGATGTATTTGCTTGGACATATGAAGATATGCCAGGATTAGACCCTTCTGTAGTTATGCATCACCTAGTAGTCCATCCGGATGCTAAACCTGTTAAACAAAAACTTAGAAAAATGCATCCTAAAGTGGCCTTATTGGTCAAAGGGGAGTTAGAAAAACTCTTGAATGTCATTTTTATACAAGCCATTGATTATGCTGAATGGATCTCGAATGTAGTTCCAGTAACTAAGAAAGAAGCTACTAAGGTTAGGGTTTGCACAGACTTTAGAGATATTAATGTTGCATGCCCTAAAGATGATTTTCCTCTTCCCAATATGGATCAGATCATTGATTTTACTACTGGGAGTGGAATGATATCCCTAATGGATGGATTTTATGGTTATAATCAGATCAGGATAGCTCTTGAAGATCAGGCTAAAACAACCTTTATTACCCCTTGGGGAACCTTTTGTTGGAAAGTGATGCCATTCGGTTTAAAGAATGCAGGTGCAACCTATCAACGAGCCATGACTTATATCTTTCATGATATGATGCATGATATACTACATGATTATGTAGATGACATTATAGCTCGTTCTAATGAAGAAGATGACCATTTAGATGATTTGAGAAAAGTATTTAATCGGTTAAGGGAATATCTTATCCGATTGAATCCAGCTAAATGTATATTCGGAGTTAAGTCCGGTAAATTATTGGGGGTTATAGTTTCTTTACGTGGCATCAAAATTGACCCTCTCAAGATTGCGGCTATCACTGATATGCCCGCACCCACAAATATATCAGAATTACGAAGTTTACAAGGTAAGCTTCAAGCTATCCGTCGCTTCATCGATAAGCTAGCGGATAAAATCGGACCCTTTCTTAAGCTTCTTAAGAAGGATGTCTTTTTCCATTGGGACTACGAATGTCAGCAAGCATTTGAACTCCTCAAACAATATCTTCTTAACCCACCTGTGCTTTCACCACCTAGACCTGATCGCCCATTTATCTTGTATATTTTTGCTTCAGATCTTGCCTTAGGAGCTATGTTAGCTCAACTTGATGATGAGAAGAAAGAACGTGCTAATTATTATATCAGTAGAACATTAATCAGTTATGAAACCCGTTACACAACATTAGAGAAGTTATGTCTAGCAGTCATATTTTCTACACAGAAATTATGCCATTATATGCTCAGTCAAAAAACCTATGTTATTGCTAAATCCGATCCTTTGCGGTATCTCATGAGTCGACCGTACTTATCTGGTCGCACAACAAAGTGGGTTCTTGCCCTAAGCGAGTTTGACCTCACGTTTATAGGACAAAAGTTTGTTAAGGGTCAAATCATAGCAGATCAATTAGCTGCTGCACCCTTAGAGTCTACCCATCCCCTCATCATTGAGTTTCTTGATGAATGCCTTAAACTAGAGGTCGATCATTCAGAGCAATGGTCCTTATACTTTGACGGAGCCCGATGCATGAGTGGGGCTGGTGCAGGTATTATTTTAATATCTCCATAGAAACATCTTATCCCTCTATCCTTTAAATTAACATTTGCTTGTACTAATAACACTACTGAGTATGAGGCTCTAATCCTTGGATTACGAGCTACCTTGGCACTAAAAATTAAAAATCTATTAGTTTTCGATGATTCTCAACTTGTCATAAATCAAATTAATGATGTTTATCAGACCAAAGATGATAAATTGCACCCATATAAAGCATATGTATTACAATTATTATCTTTATTTGATCAAGTTACCTTGGAAGCTATTCCTCGAACTAGCAATCGTGCGACTGACGCTATGGCTGCAACTGCATCTCTTTTACCCTTGGAGTTAGAGGACGAATATGCTACCATCATTATTCATCGACTCCAGGAACCCGCTTCAAATAAATCATGCTTAGAACCTTTGGATGTGTTTCTAATCAACGAAACTACTCCTAAACTTTGGTACACTGATATATTCAATTTTCTTCAAAATGGGACCTTCCCTGAAGGTTTTAATAGAAACCAACGTCGGTTATTGCGTAGACGAGCAAGTCGCTTCATCATAATTGGCAATACGTTATATAGGAGATCTTTTGAAGGTATCCTACTGAGATGTTTGAATCTAGAAGAAGCTAGATCAGCTTTGAGTGAAGCCCACGATGGATCTTGTGGGGGACACTTTAGTGGTAGCGCCATTGCTAAGAAACTCCTTAGGATAGGATATTTTTGGCCTACCATGGAAAATGATGCACATGATTATGTGCGCCATTGCGACAAGTGCCAAAAACATGCTGACCTTGTCCATGCGCCTGCACAAGAGCTACAGGCTATTTCATCTCCTTGGCCCTTTTCAAAATGGGGCTTAGACATCATTGGAAAAATCAACCCTGTGTCATCTGATGGACACAAATTCATCATAACCGCCACCGAGTATTTCATGAAGTGGGTTGAAGCTATGCCCTTAGCTTCTTGCACTGGAACCCAAGTTTCCAAATTTATTTTTAATCAAATTATTTGTAGGTTCGGAATTCCTGCAAATCTCATCTCAGATAATGGAACTTGTTTCAAAAATAAAGATGTCAAAAAATTATGTCAAAAATATAAAATTCAACATCGTTGGTCCACTCCCTATTATCCTCAGGGTAATGGCCAAGCAGAAGCATCTAATAAAACATTAATTAAAATCCTCAAAATACTAGGTCAATAAATCTGGCCGAGATTGGCACATTCAACTATATCCTGCTTTGTGGGCTTATCGAACTAGCGTTCGTACCCCCACAGGCACTTCACCTTTTGTTTTGGTTTATGGCACTGAAGCAGTTTTTCCCTTTGAATTAGAAGTTCCTTCTTTGGCTCTGCTACTTCAAGATACTGAAGTAGGAGATGAATATCATGCTGGCAGATTTAGTCAGCTGGAACTCCTAGATGAGAAGTGCATCAATGCTTTGGAACATCTTCGAGCCTACCAAAACAAGCTTAAACGAGCATACCTCAAGAAAGTTCATCATCGATCCTTTGAGATCGGTGACCTTGTCTTGAAAGAAAATAAAAAAAATACTAATGCAACTAAAGATCTTAAAGGTAAATTCGAGCCCAATTGGCTTGGACCGTATATCATCACTGCTAAATTTGGATCGGGAGCATACCGATTAGCTACCTTAGATGGTAAAGATCTTAAAGAACCTATGAACATTATGCATCTTAAACGCTATTATGCATAAAATCTGGTCATTTCATCATTGTATATATTGTTATTTTGCATATTGTTTCATTTTAGTCATTCATATAAAAATTTCAAAAACAATCACATTGTGTATCTTCTCAATTCATCAATCAAAATCAAAATATAAAAACATCAAAATCATCAAAATCTTCAAAAACATCTTTTATTTTCGCACCTGTCAATTCTTGAAGTATTGCAGTCATATTTTTAGTTATTTTGGATAAATTAACATTTATTTGGAATCCCGCACTTTCACACTCACATGCATAAATATCTTGATTTTATTTGGTATGATTATTAATCTCTCTTATATCAAAGTCCACAGTTGAATTAAATAAAGTTTTGAGCATAGAGAATTGATCTTGTTATTTACTTGAACCAAGTATATCTCTTCACATTAAAATGATTTCATTGCAAATTCAATATGATGCTACATAGTAGAAGTGGTTTCTTGAGCGAAAAGTTTCCCCCGCTATCCTATCATGCACATGGTCTAGAATATTTGAGAATTGACAAAAGGACAAGCTCACCCCTGCCCAAATAAAAATCCCTTGCTCTACAGCCAATCCGAGCAAGTATCCCTAGTATAGGAAGAAAAAAAAAAGTCAAAGAAAATGAGAAAAAGAAAAATATTATTTTGTACCATCGCAACAATATTTCAGCATTATCTCAGTTCCAAGCAAAAATACAAAAAAAAAAAGAAAGAAGAAAAGAAAAGCAAAAGCAAAAGCAATAAAATCCCTTCCCCTACCCTTTGAAAAGAAAAGAAGGGTGAATGAGCTTGAATCCCTGGAATTTTCAATTATTCGAAAACTATGAGGTAAGCCCCATAACAAGTGGTTTGTGCCCAACCCGCTTGGCCTTGGGTAATCCCTAGCGTGGTGATATGTCTGTCACATTAGCGACCTTATTTTGTATAGACCTATGTCTGCTTATGGATCAGCTAGCTCTTGATAACCCGACTTACATAGTAGTCTGGTACGGTTACATGCATATAAATCATGGTCAACGAACATTCATTTGGTTAATTCAAATTACTTGTATCAAATTATCTTGCTCAAAATTGGTAAATGAACAATACAATTGCACACACATTTGCATTTGAGAGATTTTGTATCATTATGATAAATCAAGATCGGCAATGAACTCACATATGCACATGAGGGTTCCTTATAAATCTACATTTTGTCTTTGAGATAATTTAAAATATTTCTGCAACCCTTTTTGGAATAATTTCATCTTCTTATTTAAAAGAACATCTGTTTCGTATAAAAAAAATTACATACATTGTTTTCAAAAATCCAAAATTTCTTTCAAACAACATATTCACAATCTAGCAATAAAGTCACGTTTATATATTTTTTTGTTTATCTCAAAATCAAAAATCAATTATGCAATAAAATTATTTTTTCTTGGATTTCGCGATGATGGTATAAGTCTATACCTATAATTCTATGCCTAGCGCAAACCATTGTTCTAATTTTATTTCCCATTCATTATTATTTATAAAAACATATGGCTTATATCATTATGTCACACAATTGTGCTTTAAAAAGAACGAACACATTTTTCTATTTCATTTCATTATGTCAACATTCCATTTTGCAACCATGGTATAATTCCTAAGGAATTGTTCAAAACTTTATCACACTTAGGAATTTTATGCCTAGCAAAAATCATATTTTTAATATTTCATGCATAATATTTTTATGAAAATCTGAAAACAAATCATCACCATCATCATTTTCATCATCACAACACAAAGTCTTAAGACAGTCTCTTAAGCACCCTTTTACTTTTAGCAATATTTCTATACTAGGGATTAGCTTGATGACCTAGCGAGCGGTGACTCCATGAAATGGTCTATAACAATGATAATGTCCTTTGAAATTATTGTTAGAAGTCCCTTTTATTTTTTATCAAATCACACCACAACAACCAATTTGTTTACATCAGATTATTTCATTTAAATTTTACAACATGACATAAAATTATACTATTTCCAAATGACATAATTACATGAATAATCAATCAACAAATCCAAAATTGAAGCATCATAAAACATATGGACAAGTCATATCACAAACAAAAAAATCATATATATATATATCAAAATATCTGTACATCATATCACAACCGGATTGGTATGCCACAATCTATACCCTGGCATACTCAATCCTCTCAAAAATATATCAAATCCAGTCTATAGCAGCTAGTCTCGAGAAGCCCTCGAGCTCTCAGCCTCATCTCCTCTCCCACCCTAGCATGGAGGAGGTGGTCCCATAGAGGTCCATGTTGTGTCTCGGGTCCTCACTATCGATCATGAGGATGTCCTCGATGATCCCATCCTGATCGGCTCCGCAATGCCGATTGGCAGCTGTAACCTCTGGCCCTCTGGAACCAGCTGGAAGTATGCTCCCTGATAGAACGCGGTCTGAGCAATAGACCATGCCAACTCCTGCATGCTCGCCCCTCCACTCCGAGCCCTGAGCCATGTAGCCTCATCCTATAGAGTCTGCACCTGAGCTCGTAGGCGGGCATTCTCAGCCCGGAGAGCCGCCATCTCACTGCTCTCCCCCACCTCGATACCCTTGCCCTTATCGGGTGATGTTGGCCTATCCCTCTGCTGAGAAGGGAGTCCCTCCTCTCTCCTCTCTACCTGTTGTGGTCTCTCCGAAGCCTGTGGCACTCTCCGACGTCTCTCCTGAGGAGACCGTCGCTGCTCCCTCCCCTCGTGACCCCTCGTTGCATCGATAGCAGCCTAGCACCGCCTCCCCATCCATCGCACAACAACATGCATCGGACCCTATGCCCTCGTCATCCGAGGAGGGTGGATGCCTACGTACTAGGCATCATACCCATCTGCCACCCCAGCATCGTCCCCATCCACTAGCTGAATGGGGGCATCATCCGCATCCTGACTCTAGAATCGTTGCATATCTGGAGCCCCGCTCAGTGTAGTACTATCCCGAATAGTCCAGGAGTACTCGTAATCCTTGAGAGAAGGGATCCCCTATTGTAGACCGAACTACCACAAAAATCGGTCATAGCGGTGGAGCTCTACCTCTCCCCACTCCATCCTCAGCCAGAAGACTCACCTGATGCGAGCCAGCTCCTGTCCATCCTCTCCCCACCTTGGATGCTCTCTCCATGGCCTCCAGGTGATCTAGTCTAGGATGAGGTCGTCTAGCAACCTCCGAGACATCGACAGATCTATCCACCACTATGACCCTCTCTGGAGCCACCAATAGAAAACCCGGGGTCTCTCCTGGTCAACCCCTGTCAGTGGAAGCCCTACCGGCCTCCGCATCGCAATGTGCTCCCAGCACCAAACCTGTAGTAGCGATGTCAAAACCAGACATCGACCTCCCTTGTATACAACCCCGTGCAGGATCCTATACAAGCGGCATAGCACAAAGCTGCCCCAAGAAAATCTATAGTCATGGTCTCTCATATCATAGACCACATCTGAGAGTAGCCAGGGTAACCTGCATCCGCTCTGGTGGCATAGTAGCAAGCCACCTACTACCCCTACCAAAACCTGAGTCAATCGAGATGCCCCAGGCATCTACCGCAATGTCTCGATGTTCACCCCGCCCTTCTCTAGGGTGAAGCTAGGATCTTTGCATAGGCGCATCATGGCATGGCCCTGATTGGCCATAGGAGTCATAAACCGCCCTTGTATGGGGATCCTCAAGATCCTCCATACATCCTCTAGAGTGGGAGCCATCTCCCTTGTCGATAACCAAAAATAGGACGACCCCGGATACCACCTCTCTACTAGGGCTATCAGTAGCCCCATGTCTGTCGGTATTTGTGGCATCTCTACCACATGTTGTAGTCCGACCTCCACCAGTCGGTCTCGCTCCGCCTGGTCGAGCATGGCTACATCATCTCTGAGTCCCCCATATTTCCACTCTCGACTTTTTAGTAATCCCCTCTGCAAAATAAACAATCAAACAATAAAAATCATCAATAGATAATCATTAAAAATTAAATCAATTTAATCTTCTAAAAAAAATGATGATATCGTCCACCATTGGATGATATCATCCTAAATTGGGTCAAATCGTCCTTGGTAGGATGAAATCATCTCTGATTTCGCAACTTGGGGATTGCCCCTTGTTGGACGGGATCGCCCCTATTCTGTCGATTTCGCCCCTAGACGAAATCGACGATCTAGGGACGATTTCGACGAAATTGGGACGATTTCGTCCCGACGTCATCGACGGCCTAAAAATGGTCACGATGCCCCAAAATAGTCAAAATTTAAATAAAAAATTACACAAATCAAATTAAAAACATAATTCACTAGGTTTAGATCCTTACCCGCAACCCGCGTCGGACCTCTATTGATCTGTGCACTGTTTCTACCATTTTTCTTGCAAAGCTCTAAAAACAGTGAAAATGAACAGTAAAAATGAATTAGGGTTTTACCCTATTTTTCTTAATTTTATTTAAAAACAACAACATTTTCTTTTAAAATTTTGCTTTTCCGCGCTTTTACCTCAAACATTCAATTTGGGTAAAAACACGGAGGGGGCACCATAGTAAGCAGTTGTACGATTCGACCTAGAATCGTCGTCTAGAAAATTGAGTAAATTTTTTGCTTTTTCCTTGTTGTGGTTGATCCACAACACACCCCAAAATTGGGGACCCACCTTTTGGCAGGCTTGCAGAGAAGAATCTCGGTGACCCAGATGCTAAAATTGAAGAAAAGAGAAAAAATGCATAAGTGTTGAAAGTGTCGCGAAATCGCGACATGTCGCGAAATCGTGACTTGTCGCGCCATCGCTGTCGAAAATAGGAAAGTGTCGCGAAATCGCGACATGTAGCTCCATCGCTGCCGAAAAGGAGAAAGAAAAGAAAAATTGAAAGTTGTCGCGAAATCGCGACATATCGCTGGAAAAGAGTGAAAGGGTGTAGCGAAATCGCGACATGTCGTTGAGAAGAAAAGAAAAGGTGTCACGAAATCGCAACATGCCCTGAGAAGAAAAGAAGAAGGTGTCGGAAATCGCGACATGCCGTGGAAAAGAATGAAAATGGTCACGATTTCGCGACGTGTTTTGCGAAGCGTACGGATGATGAAAAGTGTCACGATTTCGCGACGTGTTTTGGCAAAGTGTACGGAAGCGGAAAAACGTCGCGATATCGCGATAGGAAACAACGAAGGGACTCGAAGCGGAAAGGCGTCACGATTTCGTGACCGATTGCAGCTAAAGTGTACGGACGAAGAAATGGTCACGATTTCATGACGTAAAGTTGTCAAAGAGGTCCGAAGGGGAAGCGGTAGCGATATCGTGATAGTTTGTTGAAAGAAGGCAAGAGAGTGATAATGGTCACGATTTCGTGATGTAAAGTTGCCAAAGAGGTCCGAAGGGGAAGCGGTAGCGATATCGCGACAGTTTGTGACGAGAGAGCCCGAAGGTGAAAAACGTCGTGATATCGTGACAGAAAGTGACATAAAGGTCCGAAGGCAAAAGCGGTAGCGATATCATGATAGTTTGTGATGAGAGAGCCCGAAGGTGAAAAACGTCGCGATATCACGATAGAAAGCGACATAAAGGTCCGAAGGCAAAAGTGGTAGCGATTTCGCTACAGTTTGTGGAAGGAAGGCTCAAAATAGAAAATGGTAGCGATTTCGCTACAGTTTGTGGAAGGAAGGCTCAGAATAGAAGCGGTAGCGATATCGCTACAAGTAGCTGCCGAGGGCGCACGGGCGAGGAAGGCGTCGCGATATCGCGACATGTCACGATTTCGCGACATGTCGCGTTTTCGCGGCTAAGAAGGTGAACAGGCCGCTTGCAGTTTTTGTCATGATTTGCACAGGAAAACGTTACAGAAGGCGCAAAAACGTAGGACACGTGGCGTACAGGTGTCGGAATTGCAGGAACGTTACATGCAATGGAAGATTTCGCACGTTTGGGCATCCAGCATGAATTGAAAGTAAGGAAAAAGCGGGAATTTGAAAGGTCACTTGCAGGAAGGTGAAACGAAGCGACAAAGGGAATCGAAGAGCCATTTCAGTTAGTATAAAATCAAAAGCGCAGATTGAAAGAAAGGGGGTTGGAAATTGCTGCTTGCAGAGTTGCAGAGACAAAGGCTTTATGCCATTATGGGCCTGCACTTGGGCAATTTCCTTCTTTTTGTTCTGGAACATTTATGCCTGGAACAATCTGTAAATGTAATTGATACATCATTTAATACAGAAATACAGAGTATTGGCATCTCATTGATGAGAAAGAAGGAGTCATTTTGTGCATGCATGATTTAATGTTTTATCATTCATTCCAGATTTCTAAGGCTTTTAGGTGAAGTTTAATGCAAGTGTGCTTGGTTGCTTCATGCGAATGCCTAAATCTGGAATTACAGTAGAAACCCTAGAAACCAAGCACCTAATTTATTTGGATTGTGCGAATTTGCGGGTTCATTAGGTTAGGTTGCATGCATAAAACCTCAATATCTTCGGTTTCATCGAGTTGATGACAACATTATGACTGTAGTTAGTTTTATTTCCATTTACTTTGTTTTATTTTTCAAACCCTTACTTTATTTCATGCAGTTTAATTACTGTATTTGAATAAGCAACTGAAAATCCATCAGAACTGAAGATTAGAATAGGTTTGTTCACTTTGAGTCCACTAGAAATTCAAATTAAATAAACCATCAGTGCCCCTTGTTAACATCCACTTGCAAACCCTAAGACATTCCTGGCATTTCATTTGAACAACATCATTTAAACATAACAGGAACCTTGGAGAAAGTTATTTTCTTTGCAAGCAGAGGATTTTGGGACTCAGATCCTATCGGAGAGTGTGCTTTCACAACTGGGTGAAAACACCACTCAACAGATTGGCGCTAGAAGGAGGGCCCGAACTGGTTTATTTGATTTTGATTTTCATATCTGAATATTTTGTTTTTGACTTAATTTTGAAATCATTTACGGCTAAACTGCAACACTGTTTTTATTGCAGGTTTTCTTCGAAATAGCCGAGGGTTTCATCAGGCAGGCTGGACCCACCACGACGTATTGCAACCAGGTCTCAAACAACCGGGGAAACCATTTTCCACGACCTTACTGGTACTCCCAAGAGTAAAACCAAGCAAGTCGTAAGTTCACCAGTCGCAAAAGACCTGTTTTCTCCAGGAACATCGAGTGGACCTACGCCAGTAATATCCGTTGCACCTAGTGTGCCTATAGTAAGTAATATTTCTACTGCTATTGTAGGTCTGTCTTCATCAATTCTGAGTCAAATGGCTCAAGCTCCAATAGCTCCTTGGTATGGAGCTAATAATACTCCTTTGAACATTGCTGGGGATATCCATGAAATCCCCAAGAACATTGAAATATTTCTGCCTAAATACAAACCGAGATGGCCCAAGAACAATGAGAAGAACATATCCAAGCTTATAAGGATGTTTTAATTAGGTCTGCAAGTTCAATATGAAGATGTGGCCTCCAGACTTTTCCCTATGAGTTTAGATCCAATAGCATATGAGTGGTATATATGCTTGCCAACTGGTTCAATCACTTCTTGGATTCAAATGGAAAATGCCTTTGTTAATCAATTTAGATCACCCTTAGACCCTGCAACTATTTACAATCAGTTTATTACATGCAAAAGGGGCCAAGGGGAACCAATCAAGAATGTTTAATCGGAAGATTCCAGAAGTGCTATAACAGAGCAATCGGGCACTTTGCTATTGATCCCGCAGTGGCTTTGCAGATATATTTTGGGGCATTGGACCCCATGACAGCCATGTTTGCAAGGCGCAATCCTCAGGTTACCACGTTGGCTTTGGCCTATAATGAAGCCATGATTATCGAGCAGCAAATGACACCACAAGGCTACGGGTTTACCCAGATGCCTATGGTGGGACAGTATGCTCCATATGGCCAAGCTCCCCAGGCAAATCAACTCATGGCACCACAAATGCCAAGCATGAATGCCTTTTCATATCAGCAGTCGTATCCAACAGCACCCGCATATGCACCCATTCCAATCCAACCACTCACAGCCATTCCACCTGTCCCTGCATTTTTGCAGAGCAGTCAACCGACGATGCAAGGAACTAGTCAAGCCAATCCTCAGGCCATAGTTCCATTTCCAAATCCAACCCCGATTCAAAGTGTCAACCCATACGGGAATCCAATTCCTCAGAACCCGAACCCAGTGTTGAATCAAGACCCCATTAATTATGCGAATCCAACGGGGGTTAACAACAATATGATTCCACCAAAAGATGTTTATTCGGAAGTCGAGGAGCTCAAGAAACTAGTGCATAAACCGAGCAATGACGGGGTTCAGGTCAGAAGTATGAGTCCCATGCCCCTCACCCAAATCAGAATTTTAACAATAGAGGGAGGCATTGTAACACCAAACCAAACAATGGGGGAGATCCTGCTCCCATTGCTAATCAATTAGATGCTTCGCAGGCCCTAGCCAATCCAATTCTCTTTTGAATCTTTCAGATTTGGCATGGGAAAGGGGGTGCAGGTTACATAACACAAAAGAACACAATGAGAGGAATTGTCCTGAGATTGCTAGATACACTCATTGTCTTCAAGCACAAGTTGATGATTTGGAATTGGTATCAAATGAGAGTCCATCACAACACCAAGATGATAATATTATGGTGATGGAAACTGTATATCATCAAGAAGGTGAGAGTGAGGAAGAAGAAGATGAAATTCTGGAACAGGAGGTGCAAGCTTTTCGAGATTTCAAAAAGGGGAACCATGGATACCATTTGAGAAGTAAGTCTAAAGCCCCTAAAACCTCATCAACACCTCCAAACAATTCTATTCTTCCTCCAGATACAAAGGCAAGTAACAACCCTCCCCCTCCACTCAGAAGAGAAATGTCTAATGACGTCCAGAAGACAGTCAAATTCGAAAAACCAAACTATGACGTAGTGGAGGATATGAAGAAGTCCAAATCTAGCCTTTCATTCCTGGACGCAGCTAGATTGCCTGGTCAAAAGGAGGCGTTGATAAGAGCTTTGAACTCACCTGATCCGATGTGGAAGGAAAAAAGAGTTGAATCCCATCTTATTTTGCGAAAGGAGAGAAGGGATGTCCCGCCATTCTTACTGACTCTGAGAATTGCGGGTAAGAATTTGCATAACTGTTTGGTGGACACAGGTGCCACGAGCAACCTCATGCCTGTAGAAATATGTAAAATGCTAGGTCTGCAGCCTGTTTCATCCAAATGTACAGTCCTGCAACTGGACAGATCGGAGGTAAATGTGATAGGAACTCTATATGATGTCAAGATCCAATTGAATTCTGAACCCAGGGTTCAGCAGGTTGTAGACATTTTGGTGGTTAATATCCCAAGCAGGTATGGAATGTTACTTGCTAGGGATTGGATGAAAACTCTGAATGGCTATTTTGCAACAGACTGCTCGCATATGTGGCTACCATGGAAGGGAATTGCAAATCAAATAAGAGTGGAAAACGAACCGAGGCTTAAAGAGATTATAACAGATTTTAACAAGCCGAATGAAGTTCAATTTTCTGAGCCAGACTTAGGAGTCTATGCACTTGATGTTGAGGAAGCTGCTGAAGAGTTTAAAGAAGAAATGTGTCATGGTCATTCTTCTGAAGAAAATGATTACACGTGGTTGCTCAAGTTCGATGGATCAAAGTCTAGACAGGGAGCAGGAGGTGGAGTCGAGCTCACTGGTCCAAGGAGGCAAACCATTGCTAGCTGCTTACAGACTGCAATTTCCTTGCACAAACAATGTGGCAGAGTACGAAGCATTGATCTATGGTTTACGTCTAGCATTGAGCAAACATGTTAAATGCTTGAAGGTTTTGGGAGATTCTGAGTTGGTAGTCAAGCAAATCAAAGGACAGTATACATGCCATGAGAAGACTGAGCCTTTATAGAACTAGGGTTATGGACCTCATGGAAGAGTTCGACGCATTCAACATAGCCCTTATTTCTAGGAAAGGAAATCGAATAGCAGACTCTCTTGCATTCGCCGCGGGCATGTTGAACCCGGTTGATATAAGAAGATGTAAAAATTTTTCCATTGAACTGGTTCCTTGTCCATCAATACCTGATAATGTAAAGAATTTCCAAGTTTTTGAAAGTGACAGACATATTTTCAAATTTGTCACGAACTCGGGTATTTTTGAAAATCAGGTGATTGATGAGGAGCAAAGGTGGCGGGATGGAACAGAAGATGAAAGTGAAACTGCGTATCAATCCAACAAAATTCCTAAAGACGTGGTTTCATTGGAGAAGATGTTCGACATGGAATGCAAGAACAAGAAAAGAAAAAGAGTCCCACTCCCCAAAGATGCGTGTGATTCAATTAATCTAGGGAGTGCAGACAATCCAAAGGAGGTGTACATAGCAAAGGCATGTATAGAGGAAGAAAGGAGCAATATAATACAGGCATTGAAGCATTACATAGATTGTATTGCTTGGAACTACAATGAGCTGAAGACTTACAACCAAAACATTATCACACATACCATCCCTTTGAAGCCAGACTCCAAGCCTTTTAGGCAAAGACAGCGAGTTGTTAACCCGCTATTGGAGCCGTTGATCGAAAAGGAGGTTAAAATATTATTGGAAGCGAAAATCATTTTTCCTGTTAGGCACTCAACCTTGGGTGGCTAACCTCGTTCCAGTGAGAAAAAGAGTGGAGAGATTAGGTTGTGCATAGATTTTCGAAATCTTAATAAAGCCTCTCAAAAAGATAATTATCCACTGCCATCAATCGATGAAATTCTACAAATGGTAAATGGATCTGAAATGATGTCCTTTCTCGATGGGTATTATGGGTACAACCAAATTCTTATACATCCAGATGACGGGATGAAAACAGCCTTCACTACCAAGTGGGGAACATTTGCATATAAGAGAATGTCGTTCGGATTTGTTAAATGTTGGTGCAACTTTTCAACGCGCCATGGATTACGCATTCAAAGGGCTCATAGGCAAATGCATCATCGTGTATGTGGATGATATCCCGATTTTCTCGAAGAAGAGAGAGGATCATGTCAAAGATTTAAAGAAAGTGCTTCAAAGATGCTAGAGAACATGGAATTTCCTTAAATCCCAAAAAGTGCATTTTCGGAGTGACAGAAGGAAAATTGCTGGGTCACATTATTTCGAAAGAGGGCATATCCATCGACCCAGAAAGGATACAAGCCATCCAAAACCTACCTCTCCCGAGTAGTAAGAAAGAATTGAGATCTTTCTTTGGGTGAGTTAATTTTGTGAGGAAGTTTATCTCTAGCTTTGCTGAGATAGCCAAGCCTCTGAACAAGATGCTAAAGAAAGATGTGGATGTAAAATGGAACGAGGAAAGCAGAGCGGCCTTCCAGAACATCAAAGATGCCATTTCCAGAGCCCCTGTCCTTATAAGTCCAGACTACTCCAAGCCTTTTTATATTTATGCTTTTGCATCAGAACACTCCTTTGCGAGTGTATTAACCCAAAAAGGCGAGGATAGTGCCGAAAAACCCATAGCATTTTTAAGTGCCCCCCTGAAAGATGCTCAATTAAGGTATTCAATCCTTGATAAGCAAATGTACGCACTTTTCAAAACTGTGAAAAAATTTAGGCACTACATCGTACATAGCAGAGTTATTGCCATCGTGCCCGATTCTGCTGTCAAGACCATGTTTTTACAGAATGAACTAGGTGAGAAGAGAGGAAAATGGATTTCAACCATCCAAGAATTTGATCTCGAAATCCAACCAATGAAACTAGTTCGAGGATAGGGACTGGCGAAGGTGATCGCAGAACATAATCCGCAAATAACAGGTCAATGCTCAAATACAGAATACATGGCTAAGGATGACTGGTATGTTGATATTGTGCAATTTTTATTGACTGGTAAGTGTCCTTCTAATCTGAATTCAACACAGAGAAGAGCCTTAAGGCTTAAGTCTATCAATTATCTGATAAAATCTGGTGTGCTTTACAGGAAGAATCATGAAGGTATCTACCTGAGGTGCTTGAACAAAGAAGAAGTTGCCAGGGTGTTGCAGGAATTTCACGGGAAACATGGAACTGGTCATGGTGCAGCCAATGCTACAACACATCAAATCCTGAGAGCAGGATACTACTGGCCACATATTTTCAAGGATGCGCATACCCATGTACGATCTTGTCATATCTGTCAAGTGGCTGCAAATAGAGAGAGAAATGCAGCCATGCCGTTGCAACTTTGTAGTTGAAATGAGACCATTTGCACAGTGGGGACTAGATTTCATCGGGGTTATTAACCCAAATTCTTTTGATTCTCATAAATTCATTTTGACAGCTACGGACTCATCGTACAAGGTGGACGGAAGCGATTCCTACTAAACATGCCACCACAGATGTTGTGATTAAATTTCTTGAGGATCAAATTATAACAAGATTTGGAATGCCCGACTCTATTGTCGGTGACAATGGTAAAGCTTTTATTTCTACACAATTTGCAGATTGGGCATATGATAACAAAGTGAGCTTAAAGTTTGCATCCAATTACTATCCTCAAGGAAATGGGTTGGCCGAGTCTTCAAATAAGAATTTGTTGAATACTATTAAGAAGTTCGTTGGAAAAGAACCCTCGGATCTGGCACAACCAACTAAAGTTTGCCCTTTGGGGAGATAGGACCAGAGTGAAAGAGTCCATAGGGAATACTCCCTATCATTTGGTCTATGGGCAAGACCCGATATTTCCAGACAAATTTGAAGTTGCGAGACCTTACATTTCATACAAGAGTACTTGGGGACGAGATGATCAAGTTGAAGCCGAGGTTGAGCCGGTTGTTGCACCTTGATGAAAAGAGAGAAGAGGCCATGAATCACATGAATAAACACCAGGAAGTTATCAAGAGATGGTTTGACGAAGGGCCAAAGTTAAATCATTCAGAATTTCAGATTTGGTATTACTATGGGACAAAAGACATGAGGAAAAAGGGAATCATCAAAAGTTTGATTGTCTTTGGTTAGGCCCATATCAGATTTCAGAGATTCTTGGGAAGAATACCTTCAAGCTAAAAACCTTAGAAGGGAGAGATTTCATGCTACCGGTTAATGGGCAGATTTTAAAGCATTATTTTAGCCCTTAGGTTGTGAGATTTTGATATTATTCTTTTGGTTTTGGTGGGGATTTTCAGATTTTGTTTTTATTGTTTAGGATTGTTAGTCTAGTTAGGATTTTGATTATGGATTTGATTTCAATTGACATGTTTTGTTTTGAAAAAAAAAAAATATATATATATATATATATATATAAATAAAAAATTGAGGTGTCAACTTATGCTTAAGGTTAGGAGAATATGAAATATTGGAATTATCTTGTAAAAGCTCCACAAGTAACATAAAACATTTTAAGTTATATTGTTTGATTTTGTGATACATGAAAGAGTCGGTTTTGCATGACAAATCATTTCATTTGCAATTCAAGAAATAATGCATTCATGTTCCATCTCACCTTACATACATCTCATCTTAGTTACATATGCATCTTAGGTACAAGCCATTAAAGTATGTCAAATCCTCTTAGGGTTGTGTTATAACATATATGTAAGTAAATCCTAAGGTTGGAAACTGAGTTTTGAGATATCTAGAACCAAGCACGTCTCATATATTAAAAAGGATCTTGAGCAAAATGATCAAAACCTAACTTGGAGGAAAAGGTTGGGCGAAAGAAGTTTTTCATGTCTATCCTATTATGCAACATGATCCTTAAAACAGTGGTTTTGACCACTTCCATAGAGCTTAAAGCCTAAAATCAGAGTAGTAAGGATAGGGTTAAATCCTCATCAAACTTAGGTTGAGGATCCAATTCCCCAAAGCTTTGATTTGACCCACATGGAGTAGTAAGGATAGGGTATAAATTCTCATCTCACTTAGGTTGAGAATCTGATTCCCCAAAGCTCTTATGTCTCATTTCATAATCAGTCTTGGATTGTAAGGATCGTACTACTTGTCCTCTGCAAAGGATGAGTAGTCATCCCCAAGGTCTAAGCAACAAAATTAATATTTTCTATTTACACCTAAAGTTTGGATTGTAAGGATCGTACTACGTGTCCCTACAAAGGATGGGTAGTCATCCCCAAGGTCCAAGAAGTAAAAAATAAATAAACTTTTCCCATCTCATCTTTATATTGGATTGTAAGGATTGTACTACTTGTCCTCTGCAAAGGATGGGTAGTCATCCCCAAGGTCCAAAGAAATGAAGATAAGTTTTGGATTGTGGGGTTAGATGTGCCCATGCATGGCATCATGTCTTGCCTAAAAACAAGACCACTGATTGTCCAGAGGGTTAGACTAGCATGACCATTTCTTACATAATTGGTTTAATTATTTTGCTTAAAGTGAGGTAATGAACTCTAAATCAGAATAGTAAGGATAGGGTTAAACTCTCATCTCGGTTGGTTGAGAGTCTGATTCCCCAAAGTTCTGATTTCACATTCACTTGCACATGGGTTCTAGATAGTAGGGACTCATAACCAACTTTGGGATATAATAAGGTAATGAATTAGAGGATCTTAAGAGGGTTTGGCAATCTTGAAGGCTTGTACCTGATAATAGAAGAATGACTATGCCTTTTACAAAAGCAAAAAAAAAATCTCCCAGCACATTCATTAGGGTACACAAATCATTCACCATCCCACATATGCATTCATGCAAAACTGATAATGAAGTGTGGATCAATGTCAAATGATAGGAAAAGAAATTCATTGCACACACTGAGCTAATACTTGATGATTCTGATGATTCATGTACTTCTGATCTTTGGGCATTTGTTATATTGCTTATGTGCTAACATATGTTTGCGAGTTTGTGATATGTTTCAGGTTGGGTTCTTACTAAAATGCTCAAGAGCATTTGACAAAAAGTCGCCATTTGTTGTGGTTGATCCACAACACACCCCAAAATTGGGGACCCACCTTTTGGCAGGCTTGCAGAGAAGAATCTCGGTGACCCAGATGCTAAAATTGAAGAAAAGAGAAAAAATGCATAAGTGTTGAAAGTGTCACGAAATCGCGACATGTCGCGAAATCGCGACTTGTCGCGCCATCACTGCCGAAAATAGGAAAGTGTCATGAAATCGTGACATGTAGCTCCATCGCTGCCGAAAAGGAGAAAGAAAAGAAAAATTGAAAGTTGTCACGAAATCGCGACATATCGCTGGAAAAGAGTGAAAGGGTGTAGCGAAATCGCGACATGAGAAGAAAAGAAAAGGTGTCGCGAAATCGCAACATGCCTGAGAAGAAAAGAGAAGGTGTCGCGAAATCGCGACATGCCACTGGAAAAGAATGAAAATGGTCACGATTTCGCGACGTGTTTTGCCGAAGCGTACGGATGATGAAAAGTGTCACGATTTCGCGACGTGTTTTGGCAAAGTGTACGAAAGCGGAAAAACATCGCGATATCGCGACAGGAAATAGCGAAGGGACTCGAAGCGGAAAGGCATCGCGATTTCGTGACCGATTGCAGCTAAAGTGTACGGACGAAGAAATGGTCACGATTTCGTGACGTAAAGTTGTCGAAGAGGTCCGAAGGGGAAGCGGTAGCGATATCGCGATAGTTTGTTGAAAGAAGGCAAGAGAGTGATAATGGTCATGATTTCGTGACGTAAAGTTGCCAAAGAGGTCCGAAGGGGAAGCGGTAGCGATATCATGACAGTTTTGCAGCGAGAGAGCCCGAAGGTGATATCGCGAGTGAAAGCGACATAAAGGTCGAAGGCAAAAGCGGTAGCGATATCATGACAGTTTGGAGAGAGAGCCTGAAGGTGAAAAACGTCGCGATATCGTGACAGAAAGTGACATAAAGGTCCGAAGGCAAAAGTGGTAGCGATTTCGCTACAGTTTGTGGAAGGAAGGCTCAAAATAGAAAATGGTAGCGATTTCGCTACAGTTTGTGGAAGGAAGGCTCAGAATAGAAGCGGTAGCGATATCGCTACAAGTAGCTGCCGAGGGCGCACGGGCGAGGAAGGCGTCGCGATATCGCGACATGTCACGTTTTTGTGGCTAAGAAGGTGAACAGGCCGCTTGCAGTTTTTGTCATGATTTGCACAGGAAAACGTTATAGAAGGCACAAAAAATGTAGGACACGTGGCGTACAGGTGTCGGAATTGCAGGAACGTTACATGCAATGGAAGATTTCGCACGTTTGGGCATCCAGCATGAATTGAAAGTAAGGAAAAAGCGGGAATTTGAAAGGTCACTTGCAGGAAGGTGAAACGAAGCGACAAAGGGAATCGAAGAGCCATTTCAGTTAGTATAAAATCAAAAGCGCAGATTGAAAGAAAGGGGGTTGGAAATTGCTGCTTGCAGAGTTGCAGAGACAAAGGCTTTATGCCATTCTGGGCCTGCACTTGGGCAATTTCCTTCTTTTTGTTCTGGAACATTTATGCCTGGAACAATCTGTAAATGTAATTGATACATCATTTAATACAGAAATACAGAGTATTGGCATCTCATTGATGAGAAAGAAGGAGTCATTTTGTGCATGCATGATTTAATGTTTTATCATTCATTCCAGATTTCTAAGGCTTTTAGGTGAAGTTTAATGCAAGTGTGCTTGGTTGCTTCATGCGAATGCCTAAATCTGGAATTACAGTAGAAACCCTAGAAACCAGCACCTAATTTATTTGGATTGTGCGAATTTGCAGGTTCATTAGGTTAGGTTGCATGCATAAAACCTCAATATCTTCGGTTTCATCGAGTTGATGACAGCATTCTGACTGTAGTTAGTTTTATTTCCATTTACTTTGTTTTATTTTTCAAACCCTTACTTTATTTCATGCAGTTTAATTATTGTATTTGAATAAGCAACTGAAAATCCATCAGAACTGAAGATTAGAATAGGTTTGTTCACTTTGAGTCCACTAGAAATTCAAATTAAATAAACCATCAGTGCCCCTTGTTAACATCCACTTGCAAACCCTAAGACATTCCTGGCATTTCATTTGAACAACATCATTTAAACATAACAGGAACCTTGGAGAAAGTTATTTTCTTTGCAAGCAGAGGATTTTGGGACTCAGATCCTACCGGAGAGTGTGCTTTCACAATCGGGTGAAAACACCACTCAACACTCCTAAAATGGGAAGAACTCGTCTTTAATGCATTTTCTTTGTAAAATTTGCTAAATAGGGGACAAAATGTAGCACCCTAAAATTGGCATAGTTAAACCCTTAGTAAAAAGATAAAATTTGAATTTTAACCCTGAAATTGCCCATTAACCGCTCACCCCATTTTTCATGCCATTTTTAGGAGTTGTTTTGACCGTTGGACGATATCATCATCGATCAGACGAAATTGTCCCAGATCGGATGAATTCATCTAGAACAGAACGTCCAGACGATTTCGTCCTAAAACCAAATTTTCATATTTAGCTTTTGTTTCAACAACCTCTCCAACTTGGACAGAAGCGTGTCTACGCAGTTGGAGATTCCTCCACTGAGGATCTCCTAGATTGGGATGATCCCCAACATCCTAACCTCCCCCTAATCCTATATAAACTAGGATTTTCTTAGTTTATCCCCCTGGTTGGATGATCCCATGATTCCCTACTTGATTTTCCCTACCATTTAGTTTTTTTGTGTTAAGACGTCCTATCCACCATTGTTTGCACTCGTAGTTTTAAGTTTTCATTGCAGGTTTTCACCGTGCTTTAGTTGGAGAAAGCTCGAATCGTCGCAGGCGATTCTAGATGATTTTGGATTATCCTATTGCAGATCGGCGATGATCTCGTACGATTGGAGGTGATCTCGACTGTAGTTTAGATTGGGGGCAACCAGAGTCCTGAGTTTGCATTCCTCATTTGTCTTCTTTATTTTACTATGCATTAGTTTGATTTATTTTCATTCTGCATCCTGGAGTTCACCTCATTCAACATAAATGCATGATAAAATTAAAATAAGTTATTAAAACAATGCATTTTATTTAATTTGCTATCTAGATTTATTAGTTAGGTAGTTATACTATCATTTCTATCATTTTGCATTATTCTTGCAGTAGTATTTTTGGTTTTTGGTGTCTGTTTTTGTGATTGCAAATTTCTGACAGATTTGTCTGATGAATTCATTAGATCAACGATGATCTTGTCTAATCTCAGATGATCGACTATAGTCTGGGACAATTCTATGCAATTGTAGATGATCCTATCATATTTGGGATGATCTAGACTGTTACAAGCTTCAAAATATTCATCAAACATCCATAATCAGGTGCATTATTTCTCATTTCGTATAATCTTTACATTTAGGATTCATTCCTACTTTTTTTATTCACATAAATTAGCATTTTCATATAGAATAGATTATATTCATTCTGGCCAACCTAGGGATATGAATTATTAAAGTAAAAAATGAACACATCAAACCCATTCTCAACCTAGGCATGGAAACTGCCACTCAAAGTTTCCTGGTGAACCCACCATCCGTCAAAAATTCACCCTTATACCCCTCCCCCGAGAGGCATGATCTTCAAGTGCCTCTCAGTCTGAGGTATTGTCCCATCCTTCTCACATCCCCCTTTTGGGAACGGATCCTATAGCCTGAAGGTAAGGATGCAAAAAAATTGGAATGATACACTACACCATGTGATACTTCGAGCATTACCATTGGCATGATTACAATCTCAGACTATTCGAGTAGGGGCATAGAAGGACATATGAACTGCAATATTAGTTTCCAAATGTCAGGTTTAGGTTAGGATACTATATCCAAAGTCAGGATGAACTTATCATGACATCTTTAGACCACCTGTACCTTAGTCTGGAGGGTGAAGTTGACTTCAATCCTTATCACCCTAATCCTTCTACATTTCAAAGGGATAACCAGCTAGTGAATTATGTCACTGTAGAGCAACCCACGAGATATCATGTGAACATCTTGGTGGAGACCGGTCCAAAACCCATTCCAAGATCCAACTTGGACAATCAAAGTCATGGAGCTATTGATGATATTGGTATGCACATCTAGAATATAGACATAGCTATAGACACTAAATCAGAAGTTGCTTCTGAGGATGTTCATGTAGTATCCATCATCAAAAATGATGGACCAAACTACAATTCTAGAATAGATGATGCTGAGTTCTCAAACAATGTGCAATCTGAGGATGAAACCAAGTTTTCTTCTTGGACCCTACACTCTTTCATCATATTTTACCTTTGGAATCAATAAATATGAGCAAATATCCTTTCAACAATGATTATGGCTATCAAGACATATCCTACATGGGGCCTCATGTGGAGCATCACACGATTGCATTAGGTAGAGGCGAGTGTGTGTATTACGATAGTGATGACAAGGATGAAATGAAGATAGACTATTTAGGACCTCCCTACTTACACCATCGTAATGTGTCATATACTACTAAGGATATGTATGGAGATATTAATCTTCATCCTCGCCTTAGGGGAAGACCACCGAATATTAATGTTATTTATCACATGGTGTTTTCCAATCCGCAAATGTACATGGATCTCCTTGAGCCCAATGACCCCATATGATAGTTTGTTGATGGACTGGATTTAGAGATCCCCATACCCCTAGAAATGCATCTCAGGGATGGTAGTTTTACTAATAGTTGGAGACATGATCCATTCCATCAATATGATCTCCATTTATTTGACAACTCCACTCTGTAATCTAGTTGATCCTTCGAAACCATTGTGTCTTAATATAGACACTATTTATTGGGATCATACTGATTCACCTCTAGAGCCTGAAGATTTCTTTCCTAATGAAGAAATGCTACAACCTTTCCATTTTGCACTAGGTTGTGCACATGATGTCTATCATGCTAAGGATGCTTCCGATGCGGAATCAATAAACCCAGTAGATGACATCCACTTGATCCCTATGCCTCATCAGCTTGAGGAGGGATCCCATATGGCAGTAGGGGAAAACTTTGAAGTGGATATCAGTAATAATCCCATGAATTCAAGGAATGTTAAATTTGGAGAAATTTTGACTCCTGATGAGCGTGCCAACATCATCCCTCTATTGAGAGAGAGACCTACTCTCTTTTCTTGGACTTATGAGGATATACTGGGTCTAGATTCAAAATTGGTTACTCATAATATTTTTCTAGATCTATCAAATAATCCAATCAAGTAGAAACTTAGGAATATGCATCCAACAGTAGCCTTAATTGTTAAGGATGAATTGCAAAAGCTATTGGATGTAGAGTTTATCATTTCCATCAACTATCTGAAATGGGTATCAAACATGGTGCCTATAGGAAAACCTAATGGAAGGATCCGTATCCGTATGGATTTTAGAGACCTAAATGGGGCAACACCAAAGGATTCATTTTTGTTTCCAAACATATATGCTCTCATAGATGCAACTACAGGTCATGAGATTCTCTCCTTAATGGATGTTTTTTATGGTTACAGTAAAATTCATATTAAGCCTGAAGAACAACATAAAACTGTATTTATAATGTCATGGAAGATATTATTTTACAAGGTTATGCCATTCGGCCTAAAAAATACTAGTGCTACATATCAATGGGCTATGACATATATCTTTCATGACTACATGCATAAGATATTATAAGATTACATCGATGACTTATTGCCAAAGTCATTAATGCATTCAAAGCATGTTGAGGTCTTGAGGAAGGTCTTCAATCACCTGATAGAGCATAATGTCAGGTTGAATCCTAAGAAGTGCATATTTGGCTTAACTTCAAGAAATATCTTAGGATTATAAATTTCAAAATGAGGTATCGAAGTTGACCCAGCAAAGGTCAAGGCTATTTTAGAAATGCATCCCCCCATGAATATCAAGAAATTAATAAGCCTTCAGGGGAAAGTAGCATCCATAAAGTTATTTATCACACAATTATTGGATAAATATCAACCCATGAATCAAATGCTACACAAGGGGGTCCCATTCAACTGGTATGAGGACTATCAAGTAGCCTTTGTTGAGATTAAGAAATACCTGGTGACATCGCTAGTACTAGCTCCAACAAGGCTAGATGTACCATTCTTGTATATATCAGTGACTGACATTGCATTGGGAACCATGTTAGCCCAAAAGAATATGCAAGACAAAGAACAAGATATATATTATATTAGTCGAACCTTGGTTAATTATGAGCTAGGATATGCATACGTTGAAAATTTGTATTTAGCAGTAGTGTTTGCTACCAAGAAATTACGATACTATATGTTTAGTCATACAACGTATGTCATATCAAAATAAAATCCTTTGCAGTATATGATGAGCAAGACATATCATAATACATGTACTACAAATTGGATCATGCTACTAAAAAAATTCTATCTGGAATTCATAAGCCAAAAGTCCATTAAGGGATAAGTCATAGTTGATCAACTAGTTGAGGTGCCTCTCAAAAATAGTAGACCCCTCACCATAGATCTTCCTGATGATGCAGTATTTACCTTATAATAAGAACCCAAACTTGAGGAACTAGATAAAAAATTCTATATGATCTTGTTCTTTGACGGTTCAAAGTGTGAGCAATAGGGTGGTGCAAGAATAGTGTTTTTCATGCCATAAGGAGCTCCAATTTCTTTGTCATTCAAATTGGACTTTCCTTACACTAAAAATAATGCTGAATATGAAGCCCTAATTTTGGGTCTCCAAATAGCTATCGCCATGAATATCGAAAGGCTAAATATCTTTTGTGATTCTCTTCTCATTGTTAACCTAGTTAAGGGATTATTTCAATGCCGATATCCAATATTGAAATATTACAAGGATCTTGTTGACATTTATCTAGCTCAACTAGAATGGTATGACATCGAGGCGATCCCTAATTTATCTAGTATATTTGTAGATATAATGACATATTTTGGATATCTAATCCCTCAAAATTTTTCTATTAATTTCACTACCATCCATGTAAAAAAGTTGTCACACTTTGTTGTGCAACACGAAGCATTGGATAACAAAGAGTCAATAAACATGATTCATGTAGAACCAAACCATGAAGAGAATCTTGGGGATCTTTGATCTCACAAGATTCTATGGGGAGTGCTATTACCATTCACCACAAGGTTGTTTCCAAGTCTACATTTGTAAATATAGAATCACAGGGGGAACATGATGTCTTGTCAGTTGAAGCTGAAGCTTATCATAACTGGATGTCATAGATACATGAATTTATTAGACTAGGTGTAATCCTTTAGGGATTGTAATGTGCTATGAAATGCATATTTAAATAGAAAGCAACAAAGTATGTCTTGTTAGTAGAAATCCTATATCATAGAAGCTACGATGGAGTTCTCCTTCATTATCTTGAGCTCCAAGAGTCATCTTGGGTGATTTCACAAGCTCACAATGATACGTGCGATGGTTATTTTAGCATCATGGCTATCATAAAGCACATCCTTCACATGGGTTATTATTGGTCCACTATGGATAAGGATTACAATGTGTATATCAATAAATGTGTTAAATACCAGCACCATGCTAATATTATGCACCTACCATCACAGGACTTACAACCCATTCAAGTAGCTTGGTCATTTGCTCATTGGGGATTTGATCTCATCGATAAGATATCTCCTCCATCATCGGGCCAACATAATTTTATTATTATGACTACTGAGTATTTTACTAAGTGTATGGAATCCATTCTCTTAACAACAACTGGATCGTGTATTGCTGATTTTATACTCACCAATATCATTAGTCATTTTGGGATACCATCCAAGATAGTTTTGGATAATGGAACAAAATTTAAGAACAAAACTATGAGAGCTTTGATGTCTAAGTATAGAATCAAACATAGTTTTGCGACTCCATATTATCCACGGGCAAACGAGCAAGCTGAAGCTTCAAATAAGATAATGATCTCCATATTGAAAAATATGGTACAAGAGCACCACAAATATTAGAACATCTAGCTACCCCTTGCATTATGGGATTAGAGGACTAGGATTTGGACACCCACTAGGGCAACTACATTTTCACTAGTGTATGGAACTGAGGCCATTATGCCCCTAGAGTTGGAGATTCCAACACTATGCATTGCATTGAAATAATTCATTGATGACAACACCGCATGGTAATATTACCTAGATCAATTGGTGCTACTTGATGAATGTTACGTGTGTTGAGCAAGGTGCAGCGACAGTATTGTCATTGTTGTCAACACAGTCAGATAGATCGGTTGATGCAGTGGACAGGAGTTCAGAGGTTACTCAGAGTATGTACAGTGATGTTAAATGCTTATGAGGATGTTTACCCACCTTTTTGCATATTTTCCAAGAAGACCGAAGTGGCCCATATGCTAAAGATCAAAGAAAAAGCAAAACACCGCAAAAAAAAAAAGTGTCGCGATATCGCGACATGTTGCATTTTCGCGGTCCAAAGCAAAGAGAAAATGCAAGGAGAAAAAAGTGTCACGATATCGCGACATGTTGCATTTTCACGGCCAAAAGAGCAAAGAGAAAAAAGTGTCGCGATATCGCGACATGTTGCATTTTCGCGGGCCAAAGCAAAGAGAAAGAGCAAGGAGAAAAAGTGTCGCGATATCGCGACATGTTGTATTTTCACGGGCCAAAGCAAAGAGAAAGAGCAAGGAGAAAAAGTGTCACGATATCGCGACATGTTGTATTTTCGTGGGCCAAAGCAAAGAGAAAGAGCAAGGAGAAAAAGTGTCACGATATCGCGACATGTTGTATTTTCGCGGGCCAAAGCAAAGAGAAAGAGCAAGGAGAAAAAGTGTCGCGATATCGCGACATGTATTTTCACGGGCCAAAGCAAAGAGAAAGAGCAAGGAGAAAAAGTGTCGTGATATCATGACATGTTGTATTTTTGCGGCCAAAGCAAAGAGAAAGAGCAAGGAGAAAAAAGTGTCGCGATATCGCGACATGTTGTATTTTCACGGTCCAAAGAAAGAGAAAGAGCAAGAAGGAAAAAGTGTCGCGATATCGCGACATGTCACATTTTCGTGACTCAAAAAGGGCAGGCAAGTAGAGAAACAAAAGTGTCACGATATCGCGACATGTATTTTTGTGACTCAAAAAGGAGGAGGTAGAGAAACAAAAGTGTCATGATATCATGACATGTCACATTTTTGTGACTCAAAAAGGGGAGGAGAGAGAAACAAAAGTGTCATGATATCGCGACATGTTGCATTTTTGCCAAAGGAATAGAGTAGTTGATAGTGCGTCTGATATTAGTGATGAACACCAGGATGGTGAAACTAAAGACTGCATAGTGACGTGGACCCATAAGGAATATTTAATGATTTGAAATCATTTAAGATGGTCGTTACACATGGAAAGAAGTGGACGCATGCCCATGTGGAGAAAAGGAAATGAAGGGCCTCAAAATAGAAATGAAAAGCCTTTTTTGAAACCAAAACACATGCATGCATAAGGGAAAGAGAAAATAAACAGTCATGCAAGGAGAAAATGAATAGTCATGCAAGGAGAAAATGAATAGTCATGCAAAGAGAAAATGAATAGACATGCAAAGAGAAAATGAATAGTCATGCAAGGAGAAAATGAACAGTCATGAAGGAGAAAATGAACAGTCATCAAAGGAGAAAATGAATAGTCATCAAAGGAGAAAAAGAATAATCATCGAAGGAGAAAACGAATAGTCATCGAAGGAGAAAATGAACAGTCATGGTAGGAGAATATGGTGTCAATTATTTGCATGTGACGTGTTTGACGAAATGCCTTCTCAATATATACAAAAGGAGTTACATAAAGAAGGAGTTACAATTGACAAGTGGCATATGAGAATATGAAAGAAGGTGTTACAATTGACAAGTGGCGTATGAGAATATGAAAGAGGAGTTACAATTGGAGTTACAAAGAGAAAGGATAGTTATAAAAGGAGTGTTGCTTGGAGAATTTTTTAAGGGGATTTTATTTTGTGAAGTGCGATGAGGGTGTGTGTTTTGTGAATTGTGGGAGATGTTGGGTAAGCAATAGACCAGTCAGGGTCTTGTAAAAGTGAAGGCATTTTTATGTCAATCTTCTAGTTTCAAAATTGAAGTCCAAGTTGGTGCTTGGCATCAGGGGTTGGTGCTCCTTCCAGTTGGTGTTGGTAAATCAGGGGTTGGTGCTCCTTCCAGTGGGTGCTGGTAAATTGATTGTAAAGTTGGTGCTTTGCAAAGGCTAGATTTGGATGGGAGTCCAAACAGTCATTTTGAGGATGTAGCCAAATCGGTGAACCTCGGTACATCTTGTGTTGTGTGATGTTCTCTTGTTATACTTGCTTTATTTGGTTTTAAGTTTTCATTGTTTCGGCTTTAAGAGTTGAAGATTTAAGTTTTAAAGAGCTACACTGATTCACCCCCCTCTCAGTGTCATTGTGAGACTAACAATTGGTATCGGAGCCAGTTTCCCTTGTCAGGCTAAATCAGCTAGGGTTGATCTTGGATTAGTATGCAATGGGTAAGAAGAATAGATCCTCCTCCAATAAGGCATCTCAGTCAGTTTCAGTTCCTATGGAAGAGAAAATTGAACTAGAAAAGATAGGAGTGAATTCTAAAGTATGTGATGAAAACCTTGAGGTTGAAGTAGATCTAGAAGGTGAGTTGATCGCTGCACTTGAAGAGTTGGATATAGAAAGGAAAAAGAACAAAAGACTGTCCAAGAAGTTGGAAGAATATGGGGATAATATTGAAGATCTCTTCTTACAAATTCATAAAGCCAAGAAAATAGAAGAAGCCTTGAAGTCACACCTGGATGATAAAGGCGATGTATGTAGCAAACGTGAAGAGGAATCTAACAAAGTTATTAGTGATCTAAAGCTGCAAGTAGAAGAGTCCAAAAGGATTGAAGAAACTCTCAGGTCATAGATCAATGAAAAAGAGATTGTTTGCTACAAACAAGAAGAGGAGATTGTTTTATTGAGGAAACAACTAGAAGAGGCCAATACAAATCTCAAATTTGAGAAGAGCACAGAGTTGCTAGATAAAATGATAAGGCAACAAAGAAGCTCCATGGGTAAGCTTGGTCTTGGATGTGAAGTTGAACAACCTTCATCTTCTAAATCTGCAGAGAAGAAGAAGTCCACTGCTGAAGGATCAAAGCAAGAAAAGCTTGAAGCTGAATCTTCAAAAGGAAGAAAATCTCAAAGGAGATCTACGACAAAGCAACCACAACAAAAGAGGTTCTATCACTCTCACTTTATTCATAATAATGCTTTTAATGGCTATTGTTTTAGATGCAACCATTATGGTCACAAGGCAATTTATTGTGGATTGAATAATAGATCAAAGAGTTATGCTTGTAGAAATACATCTATTTTTCCGATTGAACACCATGTGCAATGTTTTAAATGTAATGGTCATGGGCACATAGCAAGGTTTTGTCCAAGAACTTTTGTATCTAATCTAAGGCAAGACAGTAGATTTCATCGGACACAAAGAATGCAACACGAGACAGGGAAGAAATCATGTGCATCAAAGAAAGGAAAATAATCATCCATCAAGGATGCACAAGAGACAACCACCCAGTAGAAATGTTTTTTCACCTTTGATGGATTATGCAGTAGAATGTTATAACTGTCATAATTTTGGGCACATTGCAAGAAATTGTCGAAGTACATTTGCATCAAATCAATTTCAGGGAAGAAAATTTCAACCAAATGGAATGAGACAAAATAGAAAATTTCTCGAAAAACATGCACAAGCTACTGAAAAAGAAAAGTCAAAACAAGAGCCCAAAACTATAATCAAACCAGAGTGGAGAAAGAAAGAAGAAAGGAAATCGTGTCTCCTTGGACTGAAGGAGACTACTCCTCTATTGCACTAAGCAACTCCAGGTAGCACATCCTCAGGGGGAGCAATCTTAAAGTTTTATTTTAATGCTCCTATGTATTTGTTTGGTTATCTGAGGATGAAAGGCAAGTAGTCAGGGGGAGTTGTCGTATAGTTGTCAAAGTGTGTTTCAGTTCATGTAGTTGTTTGTGGAGGTACCGTGAAGGGTGGTGATTAAATTGAGAGTTGTCACCATTTGTAGTATTGCTATATGTCAGTGTTGTACTTTTGATGGTTCTTACTACCATTGTTCAAAGTTATGGATTATAACAGTTCTGATAATTTGGTTTAGTGAAAGAATGTTGCCCTAGTTGCATATATGTGTTTCGATAAAAGCAGTGTGTATTTGTACTACACATTGATGTGAAGATTGTTAGATCTATTATGACGCTTTGGTGAAAATATTTAATTCACGTGCAAAATCAGAAAGCTCACATTTTATTATTGCATTCAAAGTGGCTACATGAGCAGGAAGTTACATCAATACAAATTGAGTACAAATATTCAAGGAGACCCCACAGTTGGTGTTCAGACAAGAAGAAGAGTAGTAAGTAACTACTCTCTATTATCCAGCATTGAGCCCAAAAATGTTGCTGACGCAAGCAAAGATGAAAGTTGGATGAAGGCAATAAATGAAGAATTAGATCAGATCGAGAAAAACAAAACTTGGGAGTTAGTACCAAGACCTGCAAATAAAAAATATAATCGGTACTAAATGGGTCTTTCGAAACAAATTGAATGAAGACGGATAGGTAGTCAGGAATAAAGCAAGATTGGTATGTAAAGGCTATGCACAAGTTGAAGGTATTGACTTTGAGGAAACCTTTGCACCTGTGGCTAGACTAGAGGCAATTAGAATGTTTCTGGCTTTAGCAGTTTACAAGAATTTCAAAGTTTATCAAATGGATGTGAAATCAGCATTTTTGAATGGGAAACTTGAAGAAGAGGTTTATATTGAGCAGCCAGATGGTTTCCAACTTGGTGATGATCCCAACTTGGTTTGCAAGTTGAAGAAAGCATTATATGGCTTAAAACAGGCACCCCGAGCATGGTATGCAAGGCTAGACAACTATCTTACTCAACAAGGGTTCAAGAAAGGTATGGTGGATAGTAATTTGTATGTCAAAATAGAAAATGGCCATCTTATTGTTCTTGTTGTATACGTAGATGATATCATATTTGGCAGTAGCAAAGATGAGTCGTGTAAATATTTAGCAAATAAGATGCAAAAAGAATTTGAAATGTCAATGATTGGTGAACTTTCGTATTTCCTCGGGTTGCAAGTTAATCAAAATGAGAAGGGCATATTTATTTCTCAAATTAAATATGTGAAAGAGATACTAAAAAAGTTCACAATGGAGGATTGTAAGCCAGTTAGCACTCCCATGACGACAGGTTGCAAGTTGAGCAAGGATGACAAATCTCCACATGTTGATCAAACCATGTACAGATCTATGATTGGGAGCTTACTATACTTGACGGCTACCAGACCAGATATTTTGTAGGCGGTATGCATGGTAGCACGATTTTAGGCTAGTCCCAAGGAGACTCATGTGACAGTAGTGAAGAGGATTCTTCGGTACCTCAAGGGTACTATGGAGTATGGGTTATGGTATCCGAAAGGTAAGGACTTCACCCTTATTGCGTATTCAGATGCAGATTGGGCAGGATGTGTAGATGACAGAAAGAGTACCAGTGGAGGTGCATTCTATCTTGGAGACAGGTTGGTCGCATGGCACAGTAAGAAACAAGAGTCAGTCTCCTTATCCACAGCAGAGGCAGAATATATTGCAGCGACAACGTGTTGTACGCAGGTATTATGGAACTAAGGCCATTATGCCCTTAGAGTTAGAGATTCCAACACTACGTATTGCATTGAAATAATTCATTGATGACAACACCGCATGGTAATATTACCTAGATCAATTGATGCTACTTGATGAATGTTACGTGAATGCCCTTAAGCACCTTCACGTTTATCAAAAATGTTTAAAATGAGCTTATAATAGCAAATTCCATCTGAGAGACTTTGAGGTTGATAATCTTGTGCTAAAAGAGAACCAACATAATTTAAATTTACCACCATAAATGTGAGACAAATTTATGGCTAATTGTTTGGGTAATTATATGATCTCTAAGAATATTGGACTTGGGATGCATCATTTGACATCATTGGGAGGAATTGAGGAGCTTGAGCCTCTCAATATCATTCATCTTAAAGCATTCTATGCCTAGAATCAAAAAAGGCTCCAAAGGCATCTATAAGCCCTTTGGTCAATCAGAAAAGGCTCCAAGGGAATTTTTAAGCCCCTTGGTCATCCCATTAAAGGATCCAAAGACATCTATAAGCCCTTTGGTCAATCATAAAAGGCTCCAAGTGCATCTGTAAGCCCCTTGGTAATCCCATTAAAGGCTCCAAAGGAATCTATAAGCCCTTTGGTCAATTAGAAAAGGCTCTAAGGGCATATGTAAGCCCCTTGGTCATCCCATTAAAGGATCCAAAGGCATTGTAAGCTCTTTGGTCAAATTAAATTTTCAAAATCCATAAAAACTAATGAAGAAGTGAAATTCACGATATCGTCTTAAGGGCACCTTATTGCACTATATAAAAATTATAAATCTTTCAAATGGGAAGATGATATAAGCTTATAATCTAGTGAAATGAAACATCATAGGCAATACAAATGATCAAAATTCTCTCTCTATTCACTTATAAATAGCTTCAAAACCAGATTACAAGACATCCCCTTGAGGGCTTTACAAATGTGATACATTTCCATTACAATTTTCCAAGGGATTTAGTCCCTTGGAAGGAGGCCTTTAAGGCGATAAATAATAGTGTATGTGAATATCACTTCCCATGATATAGAGCTAGTATCAAGATGATATAATTATGCCTCTTTAGCTCCTCCTCTTGCTTAGCATTCCTGTTCCTGAAGACAAGGTATTGAAAGGGGATTAAAAGCATCTGTGTTATAGAATAAAGCCATTAAACCATGAAAAGAGAGCATATTCTACAACATTAAAAAGTGATATATATGTATGAAAAATGATCTACATTAATAATAAATATATTTTAAGCTATTCTAAATGCAAACAAGGAAATTTTTAAGAAAGATCAAATATGAAATAATGTAGAAATAGTGATCGTTCTTGGGTGAGCCAGATAGACCTACAATCGTGGGGACCTCAAATCCTGCATCAAAACTCCTCCAAATTACCTCAAATTTGGACCAAAGGTTAGTCTAGACATTACCAAGGGGCCTCTAGAGGAATTTCTCTAAAATTCTAATCTATTTTGTGTCCATCCCTGGGTGTGACACCCATAGACTACTAACCATCCCCAGGTGGCGCGGTCACAAAAATGCCTTAGTTTTGTCACCTATGCCTATGGAAATTGGTCCAAAAAATGGGTATGGATGTTGTCAAAATATGGGTCCAAATAATATTTTAATTTGGCCAGTTTGTAATTGGTGGATCAAGCCTATTGCTCTTGAAATCACCTTCAGATGAAGAAGGTTTCAAGGCTAGGGAAAGGGCGAGTTTTGGTTTACAAATGGTGAGGGTTGACTTGTGCAACACTTCATTGCATAAATAATCAAAGTCTCATCCCATTTTAAATTGGGTGTTTGCACCTCCTTTTATAGCCCAAAATGGCATCTAGGGCAAAGGGTCAAGTCTTGCCATGCGATGCAAGTGCCGCCATTTGTCATATTCTTCAACATGCATTGGGGAGGGAAGGTTACCCATTTGGGGCTTCCAATATACTATCCTTGAGTCCATTTGCAGGTCCCCAATCAATTTGGGGTGATTGGAAATGTTAATGGCAGTCTTTGATTGCCATTTAGTGCATCCTTTGACTTTTTGAAGGGTCTAGTTAGGGGTTGTCCCACCTAGGGACAGTTATGGATGGTCATACCTAGGTGGTACAATCACCAATTGTGATCATCCCTTGGTGGGACGGTCACCAGTAGGAGCCCCAAAACTGCCCTAAATTGCTAGGAACCCTCCAAACTAAGTTTTGGAGCCTTATGGAAGCCTTTTTCTAACCTAGAGGGGTGCCCAATAAGGCCATATGTTATTGATAAGAGGGCATATGTGATGCATTGATAGTATTATCTAATTTACATGATTTAGGTGTCTACAGATGCCCCATTTTGAGATGCGCTATGTGCAACAAAGTGCTGAGCAAAATATATCACTAAATCATAAAATGATTAAGGTTGTTCATTAACCTAATCAACTTTGGATGCCTCCATTGTGGAAAGAGCATATATTCTTAGAATCCTTTCTATTGACAGAGATGAAGGATCAATTGTAGGTATACCTTTCAGTCATGTTGTAATGATAGTCTTATGGGGTTTAGGGTATACTAGGTCTTGGTGCCTTCTATTCTTGTAAACCTTTACATGGGTCAATTCCTAAGGTTTCAAGGAGGTCAATCCTATTTATTTTCTTCTTATGCTAATTGTTTGCCCTAGCATGGGATTGAAAATTTATCTTTAGCCAAGATTATTTTGAATGCATGGAATTTACACTTCTGAGTGTTTTAATGTTGATTCAATTTTTGAATTCATTATTATGACTACCACCTCAAGTTACGATTCAATGAGGGCATGAAAAATGCTAAAGAGATGAGTCACTTGAAACATATGACTTAATTGGGGTAACTCTCTATTTTACCCATGGTACTAAATACCTGTTTGGAGGTGATTTTCGACTATTTTGATGAATAATTTTAGAAGCAAAAGGTCAAATATATCATTCCCATGGAGTGGTACAGCCATTGAGGCCTTATTTGGTACTAAAATAGACACTTTCAATATATCCAAAAATACTATGGGTTCAATCTTGATCCCTCCTTTTTTCTTGACCATTCTGCCTTGCTTTTGGTGGGTTTTTGGCCTATTTGTTGAGTTTTGTTTATGTTTTTTAGTGCAATTTTCTTGTGGCAATCCATAAGGGGGGTTAGTACAACATTAATAACTATCCCAAGGTGGTAAAAATAGCCAAAATTATGATATTACCACCCAGGGGTGGTCGACTTCTTTTAGAGCTATAAAAGGCAAAAAAATGGCCATTTGAGCTCATTTGTGCATGCTACTTGGAGAATTTGGAGAGGAGAGGAGTAGGAGAGGGAGTTCTGAAGTAGTGTGTTGTAAAAATATCAACCTATAATATGATCCAACCAGCGAATACCTTAGTCAGTGGAACCGATGCGAAACGGGTATGAACTACATGCTTTCTCTGCCATATTTTATTAAGTTTTTACAATTTCTACTACAATTTCATTACTACAGCCACACTAATGATTATAAAACCCTATGAGGACTGAAATGTATAAAACATAGCTTTTATTTATGTTTTATTTGTAAAAAATTAGGAGTAAATACCAATTTTGTTTTGTGTTTTTTAGGGTTTTTAGGGCAATTTTTAAGGGTCAAAATGACCCTATTTTACCCATTTTTGGGGACTATCCCTGTAAGGGACAGTCACTGGTGGTCATCCCTATGTGGTATGGCTACCAAATTAGGGGCCGTCCCTAGATGGTATGGCCAAAAATTGGGCCAAAAAAGGCCCATTTCTATGCATTTTTTGGATGTTTTTAGAGCAAAATTTTGTATTTTTAGGGCATTTTTTACACCCTAATTTACATGAGTAGATAGTTAGGAGTTAGTACAGAGTATCAAGTCTCTTTTATGTCATAAGAAACTATTTGAATACTGTATACTTGCATTGGATCGATGCCATTGGTCTGAATCAAGTTACGTGGTTAGATCCCATGGTGGGCGACTATGCCTATCTGGCTGCATTGATAGACCTATGGGGCCCTCATACTAATAATTTCCATTTAGCTACGGGGAAGATGATAGTGACACTAGAGGATGTATATCGAATACTATGTATTTTGATAGAGGGGCACTCGATAGTATCTTCTTTGACAGAACAACAAGAGGTCATAGTGCGGAGGTACTTCAGAGCGTGCTGGGAGGATGTATTGATTGATCTTCTCAATGTAGGGATTCTAGTGGCGAGATAGTACTGAGATGGTGTGATTGGAATTAGGCACAATTTTTTGATGATATTTATTAGCAACATGTTGCTACTTGAATCTTCAGGAGCTAGGTTCCCATAGAACCTAATAGAGTTGGTCTTTACTCTAGTGGATTGCACGGAGGACGAGCCCATAGTTATGGCTTGGGGTCCTACTTTATTGGCACATCTATATAATTAGTTGTATGAGATCTGATATTATGGGTGAAAGGGTTTGGGTTGCAACTTCCTACTACAAACTTGGGCTTTGTAGCATATTGTAGTAGAGAGACAACAAGGACTACCATGGACCTATCAATTAGAGCTACCAGATAGGGATATTGGCCATGGGGAGCTATGGAAGAGGTCATGCGAGTTAGGGCATAGCCAATGATATGTTGGGGACGTAGAGCACTATGCAGAGGCTTTTGCATGACTTAGGGTAGCAAATATCAAGTGGAGATCCTATAGGGATTGTCTTGATTGGGAGGAGGATGAGACACATCTGCACCAATTTTGGAAAGGGAAATGGTTTATAGGGTGACATGGCATGGAGCGAGAGTACTTTCTATATGATCGTGTGCTACGATAGTTATAGCTACACAAGGGGTTGCCTAGGGAGCCGATGGTATACCATAATCATGGGTATGATAGGACTCTAGCATGGACTATGGTAGAGAACTTGGGAGATGAGTCAAATCCTAAGGTGGTATTTTCTAATTCTAATGACACAGGTACTATAGAGGAGTATGAAACATGGTGGGTCATATAGCAGTTGTGAGGGGAGGGACAACTAGGAGGGAATGTCGCTACTATGGTAGTGGATGTAGCTATGGGTGCTCCATATGAGGAGGTATTTTGTGAGTCTCTTGATGATTAGGAGACAGACATAGGTGAGCGAGTCATGCTTCAATGTGTGTCAGTGGATAGGGTGGATCTGATAGATATCTAGGATCTAGTGGGATTTTATGAGGGAGACTTGGGGTATTAGGGTATGCAGGCATAACTAGCAGCATAAGATGCTATGATTACTGAGTTGTAGAGTGATTAGGTATTACTATAGACACAGGTGTAGAGTGCATAGGTTGATATGGAGAGGAAGACAGTAGTGATAGCTATGCTTTAGGCACAAGTCGATGGATAGGGTCCTAGCCATGGGGAGTCCAGTAGTGGTGATCTAGCTAGGATGTAGGAGGAGATAGCACATCTTCATATTTTTGTGGTGATCTATAAGACTAGGTGTCAAGAGGAGCACACATATATGGATATGATGGAGGATGAAATAATTCACTATAAGGGATGCATACCAGATCGAGAATTAGCCATTGGATCATAGTGTAGCCATGGGAGTGGGACAGGATAGTCATCTACTTAGATGAGGGCTCTGAGCTCTTCTTAGAGGATGGAGGTATCTAGAGGTAGTAGATCAGGGGGTAGCAGGTCTAGGAGCTCATGAAAGACTCGTACTAAGAGTAGAGGAGAGATTCGAGGTATCGGTCCTGTGTGACCATGGTCAACAAACTCTGATGGTTCTTTTTGGACTTTTTGGGTTGCGAAGTTGGATGACTCACTTTTATTGTAGCCTATGGGTAGTTTATGGATGATGATGTAGCTTGTCAACTTTTACATATGGACATATATATATATATATATATATATATATATATATATATATATATATATATATGTATATGTATGACTTTGCTTTGATCATTTTGTCATCTTTACTATTTTATGATATGTATGCAATGCTTATATTTGCTTTATGATGTGATGATGTAAGTCTAACATGGATGCATGTATTTATCCTATGATGTGATTCGATGATATGTAGATGTGGATGATTTATTTATATGCTTTTGTAAATTAAAATATATGCATAAAATACTCAGTGGTATTGTAAATATTATTGCTAATATTTAACCGGTATCTATCCTAGATCATGAATACCACTTAATAAACAAAAGTTTAAATGTGTATGATGGATTTGTGATGACTATTTTGACGCATTATATGCTAGCACCATATACTGTACAAAATGTATCTTTGCTATTTGCATGTTATTATAACACTTTTATGTGATGTATTTGGTAATTTTGACAAACATGTAACAACATGATGTAAAATGAAATGGATAATGTAATGTGATATGATATTATTTGATAGTTTTGAAGGGACTCAAACACTCTAGTTACCTAATCAAAAGTCATATAATAACTATGCAAGATATTTTTACAAAGTATGCACCTACTAAGATAACCAAGATAATAAATATCCTTGTGTGTGCACGTGAGTTCATTACCATGATAACACATAATATTACCCTAGTGCAAATGGGATTCACTCAACCCATCGGCATTAGATATCATCATCTACGAGTCTCATTATCCTACGTTTTGTACTTATATAGATTAAAATGCTAAGTAGTGTTGGTTACAAAAATCTAGCTCATTCACATTCAAACATTGGTCTAGACATAAGCAAGGTGCTTGTGTGATAAACATATCATCACGTGTAAGGATACCACCATTGCCAAGTAGGCTATCCACAAAAACTATAATGAGGATCACCTTATGGTTCTCTAATGCTGATAATTCCAAGGATTCAAGTTCAAGAATCCCTTGTTTTATTTTAAATTTGAATTGTGTAGGGGAGTTTCTTGTTCTTTTTTGTTGAGCAAGGGATTTTTGTAGTGGTGAGAACCACTATTTACTTTATTTTTCTTTTCTAGTGATAATAATCATTGTTTCTTTTTGCATATTTTAAGTGATGATAATTATTGTTTGATACTTCTCTTTGGGATACTTGCTCCAGTGTAGAGCAAGGGATTTATGGGTAAGGAGGAACTTGTCCTTTTGTAAATTCTTAGCATATTTGAACCATTCTCACAGGGGGATGAGCAAGATAACCTTTTCGCTTGAAAGTAACCTAGACTACTTTGCAGTTTTCATCTTTCCTAGTGCTAGACTTGGATATATTAATGTGAAAATGTGTTGGTATTTTTATGTATACCAAGAATTATCCAAGTAGGCTTCTACCTTATAAATATCATGATAGATTTCTACAAAATTTGATAATACAACTAAATATGGCTGAGTGACCGAAAACTTTAACTATGTTTTACTAACAATGGCTAAGTGATGGGAAACATACATATAATATGGAATGTAAATGTAAATGGTATATGTAATGTAAACAGGTGGTAATATTGACTCATAATAACAATTATTTTAATAGATGCCTAGTGTATAGACCTGGTGCTAGACATGTATGATCAATTTGGAATAATGTATACTATAATGATGAGTATGCCTAATGCAATTTATATGAAGTGCAATTAAGCAATATTTTTGTATTTTGATGATTTTAATGATGTTTTTGAAATTTTTGATATATATGTATATACATGTTGACCAATGGGCTTAATAAACACCATTGGGCTATTTTTAGGTGACCAAAGGGCTTATAAATACATTTGGAGCATTTTAGGATGACCTAGTCAATTGTAGACTGCTTAGGAACATTTTAGTTTGACCTAGATTGTCATAGATTGCCTAGGGATGTTTTATGGGGACCAAAGGGATTATAGATGCATTTGGGGCTTTTTGGATTGACCTAGATGATCATATATACTCTAGGAGTTTTTTTATTTGACCTAGATGGTCAAAGACCACTAGAAGCTTTTTGGGTGACCTAGACGGTCAGTGGCACTAAAAAGATGCCATAGACTACCTAGGGGTATTTGGTTGTGACCAAAGGGTTTATAGATGCCTTTGGGGATTTTTAAGGTTGACCTATATGATCATAGATTGTCTAGGGGATTTTTTATTTGACCTAGATGATCAAAAACCACTAGGAGCATTTAGGGTGACCTAGATGGTCAACGACACTTAAAAAGTGTCTACAAATGCCTAGGAGCATTTTGATGGTGCTCTACGCATGAAATGGTTGCAAATGACTTAAATTCATGGATTTAAGATCTTCACTTTCTTCGATGGATGCTAGGTGATAAGTTTGAACTCCAATATAGCTTGTAATGATGAATGGACCTAACTAGTTTGCTACAAATTTGTCTCGTAAATTGGAGGGAAAATTTGAGTTTTTTTTCTCTTTTAGAACTAAATCACCTATTTGAAAGTCTATCTAGTGTACTTTCAAGTTGTAAGATCTCTTAATATGTTCTTTATAAACACATAGATGCTCAAGGGCATTTAAACATCATTCATCAAGCAATGTTAACTGATCTAAACAAGCTTGCCTAGCTATATCATCGTTGATGAATTCATGCATGTAAATGCGTAGCGACATAATTTATAACTCTAGAGGAATGATGGCTTTAGCACCATACACTAGTTAAAATAGAGTTGCCCTAGTGGGCGCCCTAATGCTAGTGCAATAGGCCCAAATGGCAATAGGTAATTGATTATGTCAATATTTATGATTTTCCTTGATGGTTTTCTTCAAAATGGCTACTATTGTTTTATTTGATACCTTTGCTTGCCCATTGGCCTATGGATAATAGGGTGTGGAAAAGCTATGATTTATGTTATACTTTGTTGTTAACACACACACATCCTTATTTTTAAAGGGTTTTCCATTATCCGATATTATTTTGGATGGAATACCAAAACAACATATGATATTATGTAGCATGAACTCTACAATGCAAGGTCTAGTCATTGTGGTAAGGGGAATTGCTTCCACCCATTTTGTGAAGTACTCAATTGCCATTATGATAAACGTGTGATGGCCTGAAGAGGTAGGTGAGATTTTCCCAATTAAATCAAACCCCAATTATGCAAATGGCTAGACTAATTGAATCGGTTGTAAGGCCTGTGAAGGTACGTGTGTCAAATTTGCATGATATTGATGCTTCACACACTTCTTAACATAAGTGCAGCAATCTTGCTCTAAATTTGGCCAATAGTAGTCCATGCAAAGAATGCGCTTAGAGATGGCCATGCCACTAAAGTGGCCACCACATGTACCATCATGTTCTTGGATGATGGCCCAAACTGACTCCTGTGAGTCTAAGCAATGAAGGAGGATACCTTCATAACTCCGACGATACATTATGTCTCCTAATAAGACATGTTTCCACCTTTTTTTTGAATGTTCGCTTTGTAGCATGCGATAATCCAGGTGTAATATTACCCATATTAAGATAATATTTAATTTGGATGGCCCAATATTGCTTTAAATAAGCCTCAATATTATGAATCATGCTTTCCTTTTGATGTTCGTCTTGTGCAAATATTGATTGAGATCAAACTTGGAGATATAGCATTGTGCTAGTATCAAAAGGATTGAGGGAACAAAGCCCCCCCAATTAGCGTTATCCAAATATTGGTGTAGTTGATAGAAAATTTCATGGGAAGGCTCAATTTGAATCATGTGAACAATTGGTTTAGCATTATGATCATCATGCTTAGTCACAGATTGTACTAGCATTTTTACTTGGATAGTTGTGATATCATCTGAAGGTTCATGTAGGATTAGCGACCCTAAGGAAGCCATTGTATCCAAAAATTATTAGATGAGTGAGGGAGTGCCTCTATATCATACCATTCAAATTTTACTAAGAGTTTGTCCACTAGGGCTTTGTAGGCTTGCAATATGGGACATCAACACTGGAAAATCCCTTTAACATGATTAACTATGAGCAAGGAATCACCAAAAATGTTTAACTTTGTTATTTTCACGGTGATTGCGATTTGAAGTCCTATGATGAGATATTCATACTCGACATTGTTTTTGGTATAAGGAAATTTGAGTTTAAACAAAATATGTATGGGAGTCCCTTGCAGTTTGAAAAAAACGATACCTACACCACCACCTTGCTCGCATTTAGAACTATCAAAGAATAGAGTTATGTCTGCCTATGAATCAGGATTGACAAAATCAGGTGATTTTGAGATATGAAATACTCCATCATCAGGAATTTATACATGTAGAGGTTGATCATCCTATAGAGGAGCCTCTACTAGTTGATCAGCTATGACCTGTCCTTTGATAGATTTATCTCCAATGAACTCTAGGTCAAATTTCTTCAATAATATTATCCATTTCACCATGCGACTATTATGATATGTTCTACTCATCATGTAGTGAAATGGATTTTATTTAGATACAATATATGTGGTATGATTGAGCATATAATGGCATATATTTTTTGTGGTAAAGACCACTAATAGCTTCTCAATATATGCATATCTAATTTCATAGCTGACTAGTGTGTGGCTAATGTAATAGGTAGCCTGTTCTTTGTGAAATTTGTTCTTTTGGGACAACATGGTGCCCAAATATAACTCAGTAGCTGAGATGTATAAATAGAATGGTACTCCTAGTCATGGTGGAGCCAATACAGGTGGCGAAGCCAAGTATTGTTTTATTTCTTCAAAGGCATTTTGACATTCTTCATCCCAATGAAATGAGACCCCCTTGTGTAGCAACCTATTCATGCGTCGACACTTATCTAATAATTGCGCTATAAAGAATTTTATGGATGAAACCTTTCATTGCAAACTATGTAGTTGCTTAATGGTTGTGGGAGGAGGCATTTCTAATATTTCCTTGACCTTGTTTGGATCTACATCTATACCTCATTTGGAGACTATGAATCCCAAAATTTTACCAGATGTGACACCAAAGACACACTTTTTTGGGATTAATCCTGACATTATGCTTAATGAGGTGATCTAAGACCTTACATAGTACACCAATATGCTCATGAGGTTCTAAATATTTTACCAATAAATGTAATATTTAAAAATCTTATGCATATAGTCATGGAAGATGTATGTCATGGCTCATTGATAGGTGGCGCCAATGTTCTTAAGGCTAAAAGACATGACCTTATAATAGAATGTCCCCCAAAGCATTGTGAATGTCATTTTGATCTAGTCTTTTGGATTAATATGAATCTGATTATATCTAGAGAAACCATCCATAAAGGAGAGCATTTCATGTCCTGTTGTAGTGTCTACCAATGCATCAATGCTAGGTAACAAAAATTCATCCTTAGGACTCACTTTGTTAAGATCTTTGAAGTCGGTGCAAATGTGAATCCTCACATAAGGATTATTTATGGAAACCATTCTTGAAACCCATGGTGTATAATCTATTGAGATGATGAATTTCGCATCCAACATGTTTTGTAATTCATATTTCACCATCAAGGCTACTGTTGGGTGCATTTTATGCAACTTTTGCTTGATTGGCTTGATATTTGGGTCCAGTATAAGATTATGCATGACTATATTTGGGTCTAGTCCTAGCATATATTTATATGACCAAGCGAAAGATTTCATCCTTTCTTTTAGCATTCTTGTGAAATCATCTCTTTCAACTGGGGATAGACCTTCCCCTATTTTGATAATGCAAGGATTATCAGGATCTGTACCGATATATTAATCAATTGTTGGCTCAATTGACATATGAGACCCATATTCCAATTGATGTGGAGTGGTAATCAAATGAATATAATCAACGAGGTTTGCTTTATTTATAGGGAATTCATGATCAACCTTAGCTTGATAAACATCCTGAGTAGTGATTGGAGAAAATTGAAATGGCTATAACATCTCCTCGCAAGGCCAGTACTCTTAGGGTGATGGTGATGAATCTCCCCAATCAAAATCAATTTCCTCAATGTCAAGATGCAAAGACTTTAATGGATTATTTGGATATATCAATGGTGTACTTAAATATATGGAAATCATGTTTATGGATACATGATCTCCTACTCTAGGGTGAGTGTGTCTAGAGACCTGATGTTATCTCATGACTCATGGGTGTGGCTCAGGTGAAGATGGAATAACTGGTGGTGGCCTATGCGAAAGAGGGTGAGCCTACTCTTCACAAGGCAATAGCTAGTGTTAGATGGTTCCTTGGATGGGGAATAACATACGAAGATAATATTCATCCTCATATTCCAAAGTGAATACACACTCATGTTCAGCATATGAGCTAGGAAAGTTAATTGGTGTGACACCATAGTCATCATCGTCATCACTCATCCATTTGTAAGGAGGACCTTGGTCTTGTTCCTCATTGTCAGATTGCAAGGTGTGTGAGCTCTCCTCCACATTATGGGGTTGGGTGATATTACAAAATAGACCTTTATCTATCATTTCTATGGGGAAATTATATCCTAATGAATGAATGTGATTCAGATTAGCATCTGGGTCATGGTCGAGCCTATCATAATAACCTAAGCATAGGTGTTCGAGACTCTTGATGAGGACATCCAAGGGTACCAATTTATTTTGTCCCAACCTATATTTATCAAACAAATGTTGATATTGAGGTTGAAAAGGAACACGAGTACCCTGATCATATAGGCCAAGAACAAACCCATGCCAATTACAGTGATCTAAGTACCGTAATGCATAGTCTATATTTTATAAATAATTTACATCCTTAGAAAAGGGTTCATCATCATCTTCCTTATAATGAATGGGCAGAGCTCCATAATATAAACCTCCATATGTAAAATTTGTTTGATTATGAGGTATACCAAGAGGTACAATGCTACCTATGGGAATACAAGGTCTCTCCATATCTTGCATTATCTCTAGCGATGGAATTATTGTGATATTTCTCACCAAATATTCCCCTATCCCTGTACTAGACATCTGGATTATGACTTGGGATGGCAAATATGGATGAGATGGAATGGAGGTTTGAGGTGATTCAATGTTCACCTCTAGAGGTAATTCCTCATTAATGACATAAGGAACCTCCTCCATGGATATAGTGGAAACTAATGGTGGGCTCTCATCAATAGGCCTCTTCGACGTGTTCCTCGATGGAGGGTTTGATGATGTTGAAGCCTTCTCTGAAGGTGGCAATGATGAGGATGGAGTGGATGATGATGAAGGTGGTGGAATGGGTAGACTTTGAATAGGTGTATTTAGTCATAATTCTACATGAGTCGAAGATAATATCAACTCTAGCATTTGTTGCAACATGTTGCAGTATTTTAAGAGCTCTATATCAGCAGAAACTACGCACACTTGCCCTTCATGAGTGTATTTAAGACATTGATGTGCAATGGATGGGACACACTTCATATCCCATATCCAAGGTCTTCCTAGAAAAATTTTATAGGCCATCTCACCTTCTAGAACATGGCACAACATTGGTATAGTCTTTTGCCCCACCTAAATGGGTAAAACTATGGTACCGATAATAGAACATATTCTATTATTGAAAGCACGAAGAGTGTAAGTTGATGCCACAACATGATATGCTAGCAATTTTAGGTGCTTTTATTAATTTAGTTGTTATAATATTACTTGAGGAACTAGTGTCTATCATAACTCTCTTGTATGGTATCTCAGTTATACATGCAATGATGTATAAAGGATGATCTACCACATCGCTAGCTATTTCCTTAAGCTCATGCTCATGAAATTGTATGACTGGTTCCTTGTACTATTGCACATGACCCATAAAATCTATGAAGGAGTTGGAATCCTATGGTTGCAACTCTATTGACTTTAGAATGTCCATCAAGGCATCCTGATGTGGAGGTGATTTTTGGATAAACTCATAGATGGACAATCGTGTTGGTGTGGTCCTCAAGCTTTGTGTAAGCTTGCTCTTAATTGTCACTATTGGCCTAGAAGTAAGGACCTATACTACAGGTGGTGTAGTTTACATCATAGTTGGAACATCATTCAAATCTACAGGCTATGCAACTTGACTTGGATATCTATTTTTCTTGGTCACAATACTCACCATCCCAATATATCCTTGTATACGGTGTTGTTGCTTCACCTCATTCATCGGTTTAGCAGGTGTTGCCTATACCTCATGAGTTGGTAAAGGGTCTTTGTAAATACCCATTTTTTTATTGGTAGGAGCTAATGGAGCATCCAATTGAATCTCATTCCTCTTAATCATGTCTTGTACTACGTGTTTAAAACCATAGCATTATTGTAAATCATGGCCACATTGTTGATGAAATTTATAGTATTGAACCTCTCGGTATCTCATAGGCTTGGGTTTATCGATTTCTAGATCATTGGGTTTAATATCTGGTAAATTAACCATATTTGCAGCCCATAATTGATTGAAAAGAGAATCCATGGATTCAATGATGGGATTAAATTATCATTGAGGGCAACATTATTGTTTTTGTTCCTGATTCATTGTACCATTATTGTTATAACTCGCAGGAGGAGGTTGGGCTTGATAGTTCACCTTTTGGGAGGCATAACTTGAGAATGCGTAGGGACATTTATGACCACTTGATTGAACATAGCTAGCTTTGTAGGTGCTGAGCTATTCTTAGGATTCTTAGTCCATTCCTTCCTATGAGGCTTTGTTATTTTTACCTCTTGGATTTTGATTTCCTTTATGTTTCTAGCCTATGCTAGAGATTCTTCCAAGGTAGGGTATTGTTGTAATTGTAATGTCAAATAGATGGGTTTAAAGAAAATATTTGAAAACAAATGAGTTAATTCAATCACTGGGAATAGATAGGGTAGCTTAGCCAAAAGCATTTGCCACATGTTTCCATAGTCAGTAATTGACTCATCCTCAGTTTGTTTCATCCCTGTGAGGTCATTTAATGTCACTTTCCTTTTGGTGTTAAAGGCAAAATGTTCCAAAAATGCATCAGTGAATTGTTCAAAAGTGTAGATGCTATGTTTTGGAAGTTTTTTGAACCACTCAATGGCAGGGCTAGAGAGGGTACTCAAGAAATTTCTTAGGAGCAATGTGTCATTGTCCTATATGTTGAAGCACAGATTTATAAATCTAGTGACGTGCTCTTGAGCATATTATTCACCCTTGAATCTATCAAATCTAGGCATTTTAAAATGATCAGGATAGATCCAAGAAGGAATGGATGGGTGTAATGGTTGGTTCTTTAGATGACGCAAGGTAGGCTTTTGAAGCCCATTTTCAGTTGTCTTACCTTCTATAGTTTCTAAACGTGTAAGCAAAGCTTGATACACATATGAGGATTTGATCTCCTCTTCCTTATTTTGAACTTATAGAGGTGGACGAGAAATATTAAGCCTAGGTTGGGGTGGTTGATTGACATCATCCACGCCTCCATAAGGTTATACATAATCCTCATTTTGTTCCAAATAATCGTAAGACCCATAAGGTATTTTAGGTATGGGCCTACAAGGAGGAACAAACGCCTATTGAAGGTAATCTATGTTTGGCCTATAATATGCATTTTGTTCAAGCCTATAAAGTCTATTAGGCAACACAAGATTAGGTCTAAGAGGCCTATATTTTTGGAAATTTGGTTGCCTTAGGCGAGCCTCTTATATATGCGTGCTTGCAGTTACATCTCCATGACATAAAGTTTCTTGAATTTGTCATTCAAGCTTTTCTTTCTCTACTTGTTTCCTCTACTCTAAGATATCTAGGTGATGTTTATCCAACCTAAGTCGATTAAACTCGGCTTGGTGGTCAGAATATCTTTGGACCAAATTATTAATTTTATCAACTGTATTAGGTCTAAGTGCCTTAGCACTATTTCCTTATTGTCTATCATGTTCAGGAGGATCTATGAGATCAATTACGTGCTTCCCTCAATCGAGGGCAATCGCATTGACTTGAGGTTCTCTCCCAAACAAGTCTTTCTGAGAAACTACTGGTGTAGAGGCACAATGTTCTTATGTTGACCCATGTTCATGTGGATAATATAGATGTTCCTTAGATCTTACCTCATAAACAAGGAAATGTAAGGTAGAATAAGGTCACCTAATTTAATGAGTATCATACTCATTGTGATTATGATATCTTGGAGTAGGGTGACTTGAAATCTTAAGATGATTGTTCAACCCTACTTGAGGTGTGAGATCTTGCTCCTGTGTATGAATAGGAATAGAAGATCGATCAGGCACATGAACACATGGCATTGCTCTATGTGGAGGTGCCTCATTGCATAGTGACTCTTCTCTAAAGAAGGTATTTGTAGCATGTGAATTAGGGAGATATTTTCCCAAACTAGAACTATGACCTGCAGGGGTACCCTACGAAGGAGTCCCTTGTAATCTAAGACTTCTATTTGACTCTCTCAGACTAACCATCCACTCATATGTTGATCTACGACTAGGGAGAGTAGTTTATTTCTAGGGAGGAATGATCCTATCCCTAGGCTCAACATGAGGATGTCCTATATCCTCTTCTCTATTACCCATAGCTTCTACCCCTGAATGGGCTTGGCTACGGGTACGTACCATAGCTAGGTACTCTAACTACTGTATGTTTATATTCTTTACAATTTATATGAATTTTAAATAAACAAACAATAGATACTCACAAGCATAGAAGTGATTATCTCATTTTAAATATTTTAAATATGAATCCCTAAACTATTTGATGTGTTTGAAGATGTGTTGCTTTGTAAAGAAAATACTTTTCTTGTGTTTGATATTTCGTTGAATGATATTCTAAAAATTTTAAAGGATTTCACTTATATACTCGCACAAGCTAAATATAGTGATGAAATCCATATCCAACAAGGTAGCATAGGTACTACCAACACTCAACCAGCACCCCGTGCGCAACGATACACTCATTTGAAGAGGAATGCATGCTATTTTGCATAGTTATGAGAGATCTTAGGTCAGCCTTGGCCATGGATGGATCTCGATAGTACTCTTTCTCATGAGCCAATCGAGTGGTAATTACATCCACTGTTGGTCTCAATAAATGGGTTGTATGTGAAATCCCAACACCATTGATGCTAAAATGAAACATGGTGTGTGGGGTTCCTTTTAAAATTTTTAAAGAAAGCAAAAGAACATTCAATGATTGTTCACTAAATACATGAAAGTGCATTTTTCTTTCAGACTTGTCAATAGCATAAAAGTAAAGTACTGAAATTGAAAGCCTATATGAACTTAACCATTTGGCAAGTTTCAATCAAGAAAACTAGACAAAAAGTAGCAAATTTTACTATTATTTTCCATCTATTTTTATAAGCTAATTAATACATGATTTCATATAGAAATAATCTAACCTTTCTATGCATAGAATAAGCAAGAAAAACATGAAATTTGGCAAATTTTAATAGTAAAAGTTCAAATTGACAATGCAAAGAGGTATAAAATGAACCTTTAAAGTTGTTGTTTTTGCAAATTTTTGTAGAAACCCTCTGGTTTTTTGGTCATCCCTATCAGGGATGGTGGCATATTGGAGGCCATCCCACCTAGTGCCTCCTAGATAGCCATCTCACCCTATGCCACCTAGAAGGAAAGGGGCCATTTTTTATCAAAACAGTCAGTACCTGCAACAAGTACATCCAGAAATGGAGGTCTAAATTAGCACAATCCAAGGGGAGATTGAAATCCACTTAGATACCATGATCACCACTAAAGAAATGAAATTCATGATATCGCCTTAAGGGCACTTTATTGCAATATATAGCAGTTATAAAGCATTCAAAAGGGAAGATGATATAAGCTTATAATCTAGTGAAATGAAACATCATAGGCAATACAAATGATCAAAATTATCTCTCTATTCATTTATAAATAGCTTCAAAACCAAATTACAAGACATCCCCTTGAGGGATTTACAAATGTGATACATTTCCATTACAATTTTCCAAAGGATTTAGTCCCTTGGAAGGAGGCTTTTAAGGCGATAAATAATAGTGTATGTGAATACTGCTTCCCATGATAGAGAGCTAGTCTCGGGCTGATAAAATTATGCCTCTTTAGCTCCTCCTCTTGCCTAGAATTCTTTTTCCTAAATAAAATGGATTGAAATGGGATTGAAATCATTTGTGTTATATAATAAATACATTAAACCATGAAAAAAGAGCATATTGTACAACATTAAAAAGTGATATATATGCATGAAAATCGATATACATTAAGCATAAACATATTTTAAGCTATTCTAAATGCAAAAAAGAAAATTTGGAAGCAAGATCAAAGGTGAAACAATGTAGAAATAATGACCATTCCTGGGTGAGCCAGATAGACCTACAATCGTGGGGACCTCAAATCCTGCATCAAAACTCCAAATTAACTCAAATTTGGACCAGAGGTTCCTATAGACATTCCCAAGGGGTCTATGCAGGAATTTATCTGAAATTCTAATATATTTGGTTGTCATCCCTTAGTGTGACACCCACAGACTGCTAATCATCCCCAAGTGGGGTGGTCACAAAACTATCTTATTTTTGTCACCTATGCCTATGGAAATTGGTCCAAAGAATATTTTAATTTGGCCAGTTTGGAATTGGTGGATCGAGCCTATTACCCCTAAAATCACCTTCAGATGAAGAGGGTTTTAAGGATAGGGAAAGGATGAGTTTTGGTTTGCAAATGGTGAGGGTTGATTTGTGCAAAAATTCATTGTATAAATCATCAAATTCTCCTCCCGTTTTAAATTAGGTGTTTGCACCTCCTTTTATAGCCCAAAATAGCATCTAGGGCAAAGAGGCAAGTCTTGCCATGTGATGCAAGTGTCACCATTTATCACATTCTTCAACATGCATTGGGGAGGGAAGGTTTCCCATTTGGGACTTCTAATCTACTATCCTTGAGTCCATTTGTAGGTCCCCAATCAATTTGGGGTGATTAGACGTGTCATCCCACCTAGGGATAGTTATGGATGGCTGTACTTGGGTGGGACGGTCACCAACTATGACCATACCTTGGTGGGACAATCACTAGTAGAATCCCCAAAACTACCCTAAACTGCTAGGAACCCTCCAAACTAAGTTTTGGAGCCTTATTGAAGCCTTTTTCCAGCCTAGAGGGGTGCCCAATAGGGCCATATGTTGTCGATAATAAGGCATATGTGATGCACTCATAGTCTTATCTAATTTACGTGATTTAAGTGTCTATAATTAAAAAAGTAATAAAATCCAAAAAAAATATATATATATATATATATAGAAATGTCAAAAATAAAAAAACATTGTGCATCATTGCATTTTCAATTATATGTTGCATTTCATTTCATTGCATTGCATTAGGAATTTCCATCCGTCACCCTTGCATTAAGATAGGTTGTGTTTGCAATCTTACAAATGACACCAAATTTGTGTTTCAATAATGCATCTATGCATTACATTACCATATATCATTCACCCTTGTGAGTAATTGTGTTTTTTCAACACAACCCATTTTTTTGCTATGAAGAATATACTAGGGTTTTCTGGTCATTCAACCATACCTAGTGGTCTTATTAGGAGTTGGTAAGGAAGCTTGCTTTGCTTTTGTGGTTGAGGTCTAGTTAGTATGGCCATTAGCACATCATAATCCTATCACTAATTAACAAATTAAACAATCCTAATTAGGACTAGCAAAAGATGAAAGCTACAAAGCATGACCAGGCATCTTGAAGTGAAAATTGTATTCTTGCTTATCACCCTATGCGAACGGTTTAGGAAATTTTGATAGTTGGCAAAAGGACAAGATTGCCTCTTACCCAAATAAATATCTTGCTTACAAATAAAGGAGAAACATCCTAGAATGATATCCCTGAAATATATCCCAAAGTAAAATATCAGAGTCAAATCAAATCAAGATCAATTTTTATCAAAGAAATCAAACCAGTATCAAATCCCTTGCTCAAAAAGAAGAAAAAAGAAAGTAAAAAATAAACTATGATTTTTATCACTATAGTACAAAATAAACAGTGATTTTTATCACTTTATATGAGCATCCCAAAAAATTGAAGAAAATAAGGGGGTGAACTTGAATCCCTAGAATTACCTGCACTATTGTACCTTATGCACGATGATATGTCTGATGCATTCACATTTTGCTTATGTGCATACCACTGTTTGAATGTGGAAGAGCTAAATTCAGGTGTCTTGTATCACCTAGTGTTCTAGTCCAACTGAAATATAAACCTAGGATTGGTTAAGAAATTTGTGGACCCCCAATATTAGCAATGGGCTGAAAGAATACCGTATGACATCGAGGTATGATTATGCCTTATCAAATATACTCACTTGCACAAATAGGGGTAATGAATAGTTAGGGCCTATCCTAGTGAAAGCCTTATGTTTCAAAAGTCTTGTATGGTCAGTGTACAACTGATTAGACAACTAGGGTGTTTAAGTCTCATGGAAAACATCAATAATTCCCAAATAGCAACAATCATTCAAATCACAATAACAAAAAATCAAGTTATTTTATAAGAGTTTTTTTATTAGAATTATTTGTATTTTATATTTTGATACTGAATGGATATCAAAAATGATATTTAGATGGCCACTAATTATATTATCCATATTCTTTTAATTTATAAAAACTGATAAATAGAAACCATATACCATTGCATCTCACAAATGGGTGTACAATTTATCAAACATTCATAAAGGTATAGCAATTACAATGCATGATTGTTATACATTCTATGGTGTCATCCATTAGATTTTTTAAATTCATACTAAATTCATACATTATGTTTTAAGTGATTAAAGCATTCATGTTCATTTGCATAGCAGTCATCATAGAAAAATTATGCAACACATACATGGCATAAATTATGTCATAACAACATAAATTAAATGCATACAAGTATAGAAAGTTACACATGCATTTAAAATAAAAATTGCATCCATATGCATCCATCATAAGTAGTCCATATACACATATATCTCATAGAATCTAATCATCTATATCATATCTAGCTAGTGCATGTCATCCATACATCACATCATATAGAATTAAATCAATATAAGTAGTGCATCCATGTGCGTAACATAAATATAAAATACCAAAAATAAAGTACACATGTAAGGAAATAAACTATAATATCATATATATATGTGTCAAATGTACATTATAGCAAGGTATATCAAAATACCTGTAGGATACAACTGTGTAGGTCCTCAGACCTTACACCAAAAGGGCACAAAAAGTAGTAAAATATGTGCTATGGTAATGTGCTAGCTCTAGCATGCATCCCATGATCCACCTATTCTAGAGGACCCTCTACATCCTTCAGCCCTATCCCTCAGGGCCTACTCTGGAGCCTTCTCTAGAGCCTACTATGGGTCCTAGAATGGATCCTGTGCTCATCCTAGACCACTTGCATGCGGTGCATAAGAGATAGTTCTCTGGCTAGACCATGTGCTAGAATACCCTGCCTCCCTGACCTTGGTCCTACTATGGTGTGTCCCTGTAGTAGTGGTCCTATTCATAACCTACCCACCTAGCAACCTCATGATGGCCTCTAGTTGGGTGTTGTAAGCTACATCTGGTGTATGCTTCTCATTACCCTCCTCCATGAGGGTACATAGCCTCCTGATCTATGCCATTGGGTTAAAACCTACTAGCACTAAAGTATATGGTACTGTAGGAGGTGCCATGATAGCCTATGAAGGTGAGGGATCTCCCCTCACCACCTTGAGTAGGTCCCACTTAGTAGTCATAGCATCTAGCATCGCCTGTAGAAGATCACATCATCTAGTAATATTCTCAATATTGGTGTTTACTATAGCTATCTATGCCTATAGATATACCCTATCCTCCATGTAACCCTACCACTACCTTTGTCCATAAGCTAGCTTCACCTCTAGAGTGGTGATAGAAGTGTTCCTATGTAGGAGCTAAGTGCAGAGTCTTCCAACCTATCTCTAGAGGTTGGTAATATGTGCCCTCAACTATCCAACCTCACTGTTTGGACATACCTCATCCTCCTAAGAGGTCTCCTCCTTTGCCTCTACCTATTGGAACTCCTCTACAATGATAATTTTACTCCATTTGAACTCAATCCTTTGATGGATCTTACATCCGCAAAGGTCCACCTCTACGCCCTTTGCACCCTTTACTGTAAAGCCATATGTTGGTCGACCTAGAGGTCCCTCTTCATGCCACTAGAATTCAATCCACCACCCATCATAATTAATAGTAGTGCCTGCGTCCGCCAGACCCGACTCTTAGAAGTAATCATCATCATCCCCTAGTGGAGGCACCTAGGTCTAGTTCAGGTCCCTCTCTAGGACCAAGCGTTTGTAGATGGTAGGCACCTCTGGGACATTTGGTCAAATCCTAAACTACCTCAAGACATGATAGTAGTACTAGTACTCATGTATGTTGGCCTTCTAGCTGATAACCCACATGTCTCTACATGCTTAGTGTAAGTATATGTCCACCTTTTTCCAGGTCAGGTATCCCATGTATGGTCACCACTGTATGTGCTAAGGGTGGATCTATAAAAATTGAGAGATATAATGAGTCAAGTCTCCTACATGATACTTACTCTTGAAGCCCTCCTACTCCTAGGGCTACCAAGATGCATAGCATTGACGATCCTCAAGGATAGCAGTGATCTATAATGATAATTCAATGGGGCACTCTATCAAAATATTCTTCCAACCCCAAATCTATAGGAGTAAACTGTAGCTGATGCCCACTCTATTGTGATATGTAATTTTATACAACTCATGGTAGAGCTATGCTAAGAGAGTGATCTCCCATAACAGAATGAGAGGCTATGTAGTAGAGCTAACCATAACCTCTCTAGTCCTAGCCAGAAGGTTCCAAGGGAACCTCATGCCTTATGAGTCTGGGAGGACTATCTGGATAATCAAATGCATGAAGATAGCATCCCACTATGAAAATAATCTAGCCTATAACCACTCTTGAATGTGGATACCTCTATTGTTGATGATACCCTGATCCTTGCGATTATGTATGCCAAATATAGCATCAAAAATGGCCTTTCTCACTGTGGTAGTAGAGGAGGTGATAGCATCACCATCAATAGGTAGGCGGAAGATGCGGTAGACATCCTCCAAAGTAATAGTCATTTCACCTATCAACAGGTGAAATGTGTTGGTCTGTGCATCCCAATGATGGTCCAAGGTAGTCATGTATGACTGGTAAAATCTAATAGTGGGGATATCCAAGATATAGCTAAAACCCATAGTAGCAAACCAACCCCGCTCCACATCAGTGAGAGTGCAATGCAAGTTCTGAAGGAGATCATTCTCCTTCACTCTATTTGTTAGGGCCTGAGTGAAAGTAATTAAATAAAAACAATTAAAAATAACTTTAAAATGACAAAAAAATCAGAAAATCTCATGAAAATGCAAAAACATGCACATGCATCATCAAAAATTTCAAAAAAAATAAAAAAAGCACTTCAAAAATGCATTAAAGAGCATTAATTACCCAAAAAAATGCATTGAAAAATTTCCTAAAGTTTGGGCACCGTGGGTCAGAATCGTTGTTGACACAATGATTAAAAATGTGACCATTGGGATTTAAATCCTGCCATGGTTGATAGTTATGGTCCCCAATCTAGCAATTGGGAACCACGTCTGCCACCCACGGCTAGGGAACATGACCTTTTTACGATCATTTCCCTCCCAATAAACCAAAATTAAAACCCTCCCCTCTAACCTAACCTATGCTAAACCTAACTAGGGTGAGGTTTGTTACCGATAGTTTAGTGTGGTTTGTTAACCCATTTTTTATTGTGGTTAATTTTAATCTAGTAATGGGATTGTGTGGTATCAGTTTTCAAGTTATATTAGTAGCACTGACTCCTCCACTGGTTGAAGCCTCTAGTTGGTCAGCCATATCGATAGGTGTAGAGCAAGCAAGTCAAGTTTACGATAGCATTTCGTGTCATATTTCACTATTTATATCTCAGAGATCTCAATTTTTATTGTTAGTATCAGGTAAATAATGAAATATTTCAAATTTCATTACCTTATATATTTTTCAAATTTGGTTCAGATCGTGCTTGACAACCGCAACCCCCAAATTAGGGTTTTGTGATCGCAACTTAGAGTTGTGATCAAGGAAATTGGAATTTTCCACTGCTTCTGATAGACGTGGTCAACAAATTATAATAAATGCTCTTAATCCCTACCATGGAGAGCCTTAAAAGTTCAAATTAAAAAATTTCACTACACCATAATTGCCATAAGAACCATAAAATAAGCATATTTGGTGATGCAAAATCATGAGAATGAGCCAAAAAAAGCATAAAGACATTGGAAAATGTCATCATAAGGTAAAACAAAATAATTGGATGAGATTATAAAGTACATTAAATCGAGATCATCACTATGGAAATCCTTTCTTTGAGTGCCACACCTCCCAGCCAATAAAAAAAAATCAAAATTAACAAAAAAATTTAATAAATCAAAAGTCAAATGTGCGTCGTATTCAGTCATTTACCCAACACACTTGGCGGTTGTAGCAACTTGCGATCCATGCAATCCAGAAAGATGAGTAAATTACTATAAGGACATTTGGGGCAAACTAGTCATACCTGAATTGTATGCTTCATTTCAATCCTTAAGAAGGCCCTAACGGTCGAAATGCTCCATGGGAACAAGATATTCATCATAATTATCCTATGATATTTTCAATAGATCATCGACAATATGATTCAAAACAAGCATAATTGACATTGTCTTCATTTTGATTCCCTAAGAAGGCCTTCCTGGATGGACCACTTCATGGGATAGAAATATACAATTACTATTAACAGTTGCAATCATAGTTGATTAGGCCTTTCCAAGTATTCAAATGATAAATATTACTTTGTTCAAGATCATTCATAGTGGTCAAGTGACCTCATAGCTTCATTTAATTGGCATTACCCTCATCGACTCATCGCTTGAGTGGGTATTCATAATATCAAATCATAATCAAAGTCAACAGAAGATCCCTTGATCTTGTCAAAATTGCATTTGTCTTATGAATAATTACCAAAGAATATCATAAGCTTACCCTTCTACTGGGGTAAATAACATATAGGAAAGTATTTTTGTAGCTCTCCTCATTTTTGTTATATAGGCCTAACTCCTATTGTAGCACCAAAGCTACCCAAATATCTGATGACGAGTGCAAACCCTTTCAAATTTAAGCCTTCCATCCAATCGAAAGTAATGATTCTAGTATGCATGTCCTCTTTGTAGGACTTGGGCATCTAATATTGATCAAACTAATGATAATCATCCAACCTATGACATTGTTTTATGAAGTCTATTTTTGCTCAACATTGTTTAATCTCACAATGCATCTCAAAAGGGATATCTATAGACACCTAAAACATGTTATGCCAAGGTGACTACTCATATGGGACATGCCAGAAGACCATATGGAAGCCCTTGGATAGATACTAAGATATAGTAGTGGTATTTACCACTCATTTGGGCACCTTTGCCTAGTTAGTGCTAGCTGTTGTTGACACCCATGGTTAGCAGTGTTGACCACGTCTGTCAGTCGCGATCAGGACTCAGAGTCAATTGGTCTTAATCCAACCCAAAATTAGTTGCAATGGCTAATTGGTTATGAATTGGAGTGGTTTGAGTGAGGAATATTTTGGATCCTTCCATCCAACAAGCTCAACCACCCAATATTGATATAGGATTCCTCATGAAGCCACTCGTAGCCCTTGGAAATTGCTATATAATCCCCATTCAAATTGAGGAAAAGAGAGAGAGAAGCATATCAATTGAGTAGTGAAGCCCTGTCAAATTGCATACTCATTCACATGCATTGATAGGAATACTTTTGCTACCCAATTGGAGATCACATTGCCATGGAGGTCCTAGGAGGATAGGAGAGCCAATAAATTCTAATCTATGTAATACATGCACTCATTGAGAAATTCAACCACCAAATATATCAGAGGACATAGAGGCAATCTTTGACCATCAATTTGGCAAGGAGAATCAGAGAAATTAGCCCTGATTTGGAGGGTAAACTTACTTTAGGCTCAGCCATGGATGTCAGCCATAATGAATAGTTCCCATCACTTTAAGGACCTACAATCAGAGGGTAATCCCTGATTTCCTTTTTCTCTATTTTACATTTTGTTTAACTAGGTTAGATTAATCATGTTGTAGGTTTAATTAAGTATTCTAGAGACTTTTGACTGATAGATTAGGAGCTAATTACATTTTTCCTTCATTATCATAGTGTAGGTATAACAAATGTTTTTCATGCTTTCATGTCTTCAATCGAGTAATTAGGAGCTTAGATAGATTTATCTTAGTTTCTTTCATGTTACTAATGGTAGATCATCATGATTTAGATCAATTTACATGCATTGAATCACTTTCTTGATTATCATGTTATCTTTTGTGCAAGAACCATTTAAAATCCTCATAAATATAGGCCTCCTTTGATTTTAATGTTTCTTGTTTTTTATTGCATGCAGGACTAATAGATTTTTAGGATGCAAGGCAACAAAAGCCTCTAATCATGAAGAAGAGGGTCATCGACACCCTAGAGCAGTTTGTGTCATCCTGAAAGGCACTTGGAAATCACACCTACCCTTGAGAGGGAAACATTACATCCTATTGTAACAATTGTATCAAAGTGATTATCCTAAGAGGGATGTACTTGTAATTTGAATTTAGCTTCAAATATAATGGAATAAAGCATATTTCTTATTGTCATTTTGTTGTTAATTTCTTATTCTTGTATGCATTTTGTGTATCTTTCAATTCTTGCAATGGGAACAGATAGGTGTGAGCCTTTTTTGGATTAGACATAACCCTTAAGGCATGCCATTTTTCATGCTTCTTCAGTGGTGATCATGTTGGTTGAATTTATTCCTTATCCCCTTTGAATTTGTCAATTTTGATGTCTTTTTTCTATTTTGTAGGTTGCAGGTTTTGACTGTTATGAGCAAAAATAAACCCTAAATTGTTGGTTGAACCTGCCAGGGATGGCCACATAGGTGACACACCCTGGGAAAACCCCAAAATTGGCAACCATCCCACCCTAGGATGGTTACAAAACCAGGGGGTTTCTATAAAAATTTGTAGAAACAACAAGTTTTAGGTCAGAAATTACATCTTTTTAAACCTTCAATTTGCATTCATATTGTTCAAATAAGCTTTAATCTTAGTTTTTCTTGCTCTCTTTATGCATGTGAAGGTTAGATATCATACTTCTAAATTTTACATTAATCAAATCAAGAAAAATAGGAAAATAAATAGTATTATCTATGCTTTTTGTTTGGTTTTCCTGCTTGCAACTTACTAAAAGGGTTAAGTTCATATAGTTTATCAACTTTTGTGGTTTCATTTTATATGTATTAATGATTTTGAAAATAAAATGTACTTTTATGCATTTAGTGAATTATCATTGAATTTTGTATTATTTTATTTCAATAATTTTAAAAGAAACAAGAACACATCATGTTCTTCTTTAACATTAGTGAGTTGGATTTCATACCCAACCATTGATAGAGTTCAACAATGGTGGCAGTCATTTCCACCCATTGAATCAAATCCCGTGTACCCTATATTTTTGGCTAATACCAACTCCAATATCTATTCTAACCATACAAAATAGCATGCATCCCTCTTCAGAGAGGTGTATCACTATGCACAAGGTGTTGGATGAGGATCAGCAGGACCTATGCTCCCTGATTGGGTATGGATTTCATCCCCATACTTTGGTTGGTTCATGTGACTATAATTTCATTTTCGGTTGTCAAGCTACGATTGTATAAGTGAAAACCATAAAATTTTTAGTATTACATCAACAAAAATCAAACACATGAAGTATTTTATTTACAAAAGCAACACATATTGAAAAAAAATAAACATTTTAGGGATTCACATCTAAAAAACTTAAAATAGATAATCACTTCTATTCTTGTGTGTTTATATTGTTTGTTTGTTTCAAATTCATAAAAATTGTGAAGGAGATAATCATATAGTGGTCTAAAGTACATAGCTATGGTATACACCCATAGCCAAGCCCATTTAAAGGTGGAAATTGTGGGGACTAGGGAAGAGGACAAATATCATCTTCACCTTGATTCCAAGAACATGGTCATACCTCCTTGGTGATAATCCACTCTTCCTGGCCCTAGATTGGCTGAAAGGAGACCTAGCCAACAAGGGACTCCCATGTGAGACACCCCCATAGGTGATAGTCTCAACTTAGGAAATCATATCCCTAATCGTTGAGTGGCATATGAATGGATGGTTAGTCCTAGACTAGCAAGAAGGGGACCTAGCCAACAAGGGACTCCTATACTGGGTACCCCTATAGAAAATAGTCCCACTTTGGGGAATCATTTCCCTAATATAGATATTTCTAATGCCTTATTTTGAGAAGAATCACTATGCAATGAGGTGCTTCCCCATAGATCAATACCATGCATTTGCATGCCTACTCGGTCTACTCCTCACACTAGTGTGCAGGATCAAGACTTATCACCTAGGGTAGGGTTGAATGATCATCTTATGCTTTCAAACCACTATTCCCAAAGGTTCCAAAATCATGATGAGTATGATACTCGTTGCCATATGCAAGCTAATTTTTCCCTACCTTTCCTCATTTATGAGGTAAGACCTGAGGAGAATCTATATTATCCTCACTCACATGTGTCCATGCAAGTACGATGTGCCTCTATACCAGTAGATTATCAAGAACATTTATTTAGGGGTGAACCTCAAGTAAACATGACTTCCCTAAATTGAGATAAAGTTGTAATAGATCTCACAAACCCTCCTGAACAAGATATATATTAGGGTAACAGTGCTAGGGCACCTAGACCTAATACATTTGATCAAATCAATTAGTTAGTAAAGAAGTATGCTGACCACCAGGCCAAGTTTAATCAACTTAGGTCTAATAAGCATCGTTTAGATCTCTTAGAGTAGCAGTAGTAGTTAGAGAGATAAATGCTTGAACAAAAAATTCAAGAGACTTTGTGTAATGGAGTTCCTACTCTAAATATGCATAGATAGGAGGCTCACTTGAGGAAATCTAATTTCCAACAAGATAGGTCTCCTAGGCCTAATTGAATATTACCTCCTAGACCTCCTAGGACTAAACATAATGTATATAATAGGCCTAATATAGATCACCTTCAATAGGCTTTCCTTCCTCCTTGTAGGCCCATGCTTGAAACACCTCATGGGGCCTACGATGACTTGGAACAAAATGAGGATTATGTAGAAGCACCTTTTGGAGGTATGGATGATGACAATAAACCACCCCAACATCCACTTAATATTCCTTGGCCACCTCTAAGGGTTCAAAAAAAAAGAAGAGATTAAATCCTCGGATGTGCATCAAGCTTTTCTTAAACGCTTAGAAATTATATAAGGTAAGATAGCGGGGAATGGGCTTCAAAAATCCACCTTGCATTAGTTGTAGAGTTAGCCACTACACCCATCCATTCCTTCCCTGATATACCCTGAGCATTTAAAAATGCCAAAATTAGATAGATTCAAGGGGGAAGAAGATACTCAAGAGCACGTTACTATATTTTTAAAACCATGATTTAGCATACAAGACAATGATGCATTGGTCCTGAGAAATTTTCTAAGTACCCTCTTTGGTCTTGCCATTGAGTGGTTCAACCAACTTCCAAAACATAGCATCTACATATTTGAACAATTTGCTAACGTATTTTTGGAAGGTTCACCTTTAACACCAAAATAAAGGCAACATTAATAGACCTCATGGGGTTAAAGTAATACGATGAGTCGATCACTAAATATGAAAATAGGTGGTAGACACTTTTTTCTAAGCTACCTTATCTATTGCCAGCATCTAAGTTAACTCTAATGTTTTCAAAGAGTTTCTTGAAAGCCATTTCTTTAATATTACAATTGTAGCAATACTCCACCTTGGAAGATGCTCTAGCACAATATAGAATTATAGAGGAAATAAAAATCCAAGAGGGAGAAATAGCCAAGCCTCACAAAAATGAATGGACAATGAACCCTAAATGTAGCTCGGCACCTGCAAAGCCATCAACAATTAATAGAGTGGCCATAAATATCCCTGGGCCTACACAAGTGATGCCTCCTCAAAATGTAAACTATCAGGCCCAACCTCCTCCTATGAGCTATAATAGTAATGGTCAAGAGAATTAGAGACAAAATAAATAACATCACTCTAAGAGATAATTAACTCCCTTTGATGAATCTATGGATTCCCTATTCGATCGGTTACGGGTTGCAAGAATGATTAATCTTCTAGACATCAATCCCATAAATCTAGATATAGGTAAACCAAATCCTATGGGACATCGAGAGGATCAATATTGCAAATATCATTGGCAAAGTGGCCATGATTTACCAATGTGCTATGGTTTTAAGCACCTAGTACAATACATGATTGAGAGGCATGAGCTTCAAGTGGATGCTCCACTATCCCCTAACAATTAGCAAATGTATATATTCAAGGACCCATTACCAAATCAAAATGTATAGGCAGTGCCTGCTAAACCGATGAATGAGATGAAGACAACACCCCCTTTGCAAGGGTATGTTCAGATGGTGATTATTGTGACTAGGAATAGATGATATCCAAGCTAAGTTGCACAACCTGCAACTTTGAGTGATGTTCCAACTACATTGCAACCTACACCACTTGTAGTACAAGGCCTTCCACCTAGGCTAGCATTAACAATCAATAACAATCTTGCATAGAGATTGAGGACAACATCAGCAAGATTGTCCATCTATGAGCTAATTCAACAATCCCCTCCACATAGGGAAGATTTTATGGATGTTCTAAATTCAATAGAGTTGCAACCATAGGAGTCTAACTTCATTGATTTTATGGGTCATGTGCAATAGGACCAAGAACTCGTAATAACATTACATGAACATGAGCTTAAGGCATTAGCAAGTGATGTGGTAGATCCTCCTTTGCACATAATTGCATGTTTAAATGATATACAATACAAGATATTGCTCATAGAAACTGGTTTATCGAGTAATATCATAACAAAAAAAGCATTAAAATACCTAGGATTTCTAGCATCTCATGTTTTTGCATCCACTTACACACTCTCCGCATTCAATGACATGATATGCTATACCGTTGATACTATAGTCCTACCCATTCAAGTGGGGTGCAAAACCATATCGACATTGCATCATGTTTTTGAGGGTGATATGGTCTATAACATGTTGCTAGGTAGACCTTGGATTCAAGATATTAAGTGTGTCCCATCTATTTCACATCAATGTCTCAAATACACTTATGAAGGGTAGGTGCACATAGTCAAGTACTGTAATATGGTGTAGCAGATGCCAGAGTCAACATTAAATTTGACTCATGTAGACTTCCAATTGATTACACCTATTTGAAGTCTACCTACTTTACCATTACCTTCCAGTTCACCATCTACATCTTTAGCCATGCCATACTCATCATTGGCATCTTCATAGATGCCTTCGATATCATCAAATCCTCCACCAAGAAACATGTCAAAGAGGCTGATTTATGAGATCTTACCTCTCATTTACACCATATGCATGAAATATATTCCTTGTTTAGTAAGTGAGGAATCATGTCAAGAGGTTCACATTGAGTCATATCAAGCCTCACTTTCATCTCATCCACCTTCGCCATCCCAGGTCACAGTGCATATATCCAATATAGGGATAGGAGAATATCTAGTGAGAAATATCACAACGGTTCTATCTATAGAGATGATGCAAGATATGGGGCGACCTCATATTACCATAGGTAGCATTGTGCCTCTTTGCCTACTGCCCTATCAAACTAATTTTATATATAGGGGCATATATTATAGATCCTTGCCAACTCCTCAGAAAGAAGAATATGATGAACCTTTTTTTAGGACATAAACTATATGTCAAACCTTGATTATGCATTGTGGTGTTTACATCATTGTAATTGGTATGGTTTTGTTTTAGGCTTATATGAGTAGGGTACTCATGTCCCATGTCAACCCCAATATTAGCTACCTTATGATAAATTTGGGTTGGGAATTTGGGTTGGGACACAATAAGCCAGTAATGTTGGATGTTCTCACAGATAGTTTAGAACACTTATGTCTAAGTTACAAGGATAATATTACACACAATCCATATGCCAATCCGAATAATGTTCATTCATTGGGAGATTATTTTCCCATAGACATGATAGATCAAGGGTTATCCAATGATGTTGCTCAACCTCATGAATTGAAGGAAAGATCACATACCTTGCAATATGATAGTGAGGAAGAGTATCAAGGTCCTCCTTAGGAATGGATGACTAATGATGAAGAAGACTATGGTGTAGCACCCATAAACTATCCAATATTGGATTTTGAACACAAGTGAGTGTTCCCTTTGGATGATGAATATGAATATTATATTTGCATATTATTCCTCATCCAAGACCCTATCTGATGCCAAATTTTGCCATGTGAATATAAGGCTTGCAATATTTTGAATCAACCACTGCCATTCATTCCACTTCCACTAGAACTACCCCCATTAGTCATGAGATTACATCAAGTCTCTAGACCCGATCACCCTTGGATGGGATATCATGTATCCATCAACATGATTTCCATATATTTAACTACACCATTGAGAACTTCGAATAACACATCAAAACCATTTCACCTCGACCTTGAGGTAATAGATTTTGATCAGGGAGATTCTCCACCATTACCATCAGATTATTGGCCTTGTGAGGAAATGTTACAACCATTTCAATTTTCTCCAAAAACTACTCAAGATATTTTTCAATATGAGGTTGAGCATGAATTTCCTATGGATGAAGCAAACCTAGTTGATGAAATTCACTTGATTCCTACTCCACATTAGTTGGAAGACAGGTCTCATATGTCAATTGATCCAATAGTCAATAGGGATATAGGTACAAATCTCGATAATCCCCATATTAACAAGCTATGGGAAGGTCTATCTCTAGATAAACAATATGAGTTGACAAAAGCCTTGAAATAAAGGATTGAATATTTTTCTTGATCTTATAAAGACATGCCAGGATTGGATCCAAATCTAGTCATGCATAATCTTACATTGTATCCAAAGATCAAACCAGTTAAGCAAAATTTGCGTAAGATGCATCCAACAATAGCCTTGATGGTGAAATATGAATTACAAAAGTTGTTGGACGCTGACTTCATTATCTTAGTAGACTATCCACCATGGGTTTCAAACATGGTACCCATCAAATAACCTAATGGGAGTATTTGCATTTGCACTGACTTTAGAGATCTCAACAAAGCGAATCCTAAGGATGAGTTTCCATTACCAAATATTGATGCATTGGTAGATGCCACAATAGGACATGAAATGTTATCCCTTATGGATAGCTTCTCTAGATATAATCAAATTTGTATTAATCCAAAAGATAAATAAAAAATGGCATTCACAACACCTTGGGGGACATTATGTTATAAGGTCATGCCTTTTGGCCTTAATAATGTTGGAACCACCTACCAACAAGCCATGACATATATATTCCATGACTATATGCATAATAATTTGGAATATTACATGGACTACTTATTGGTAAAATCTTTATTGCATCATGAGTATGTTTTTTTTTTTGGTAAATAAAAGTCTTCATTAATTATCGAGTTTTGCAGGTTAACCTAAAACCTATTACAATATCCAGCCTTTTGTTGAGATTGTAGTCCTAGTCATCCTTGAAAATTTCTTACAAAACATTGTGTTGAATCCCCTACAACACCTTACTAAAAAAGCACACCCATACCTAAACGTAACTGTAAACATTACTTACATTGATAGGAATTGAAGTTTGGAACTTTGCACTTGTGAAACCTGTTGCTTTCCCATTTCCTATTCTCTATTAGAATCTTCCAAGGCTTACACCCTATTACCTTCATTTCCAATTTAGTATGATTTAGAGGGAAACCCCATAGTTATTACCAACTCCATGGGGAAAGAACACCCATTCATATTTCTCCTTAACAAGTAGGTTTCTTTTTAGGACTAATAATGTTTTCCACTTCATGTGGCACACCTTGTGTCCATGTCACCAAACTACCAACATCAACACCTATGTTGGCTAATTTTTTAGCTGACCTTTTGGCCTCACGGTACACGTGACGAGCCCTCCTGTTCTGTCTTGCCACAAAAAGGATCCTCACTTCATGGATGACTCCCTCGATTCTCCATGGAGGTTTTTTGCCATTGGTTAACAGGTTGATGATGTTCATAGAATCACCTTCAATAATCAAGTTGCCTTGAGTTACTTGGGATACTTACAACCCTCTCTAAAGGGCTCTAGCTTCTGCTTCATTATTAGTTCTGATTCCAAATGGTTTAGCGAAGGCCTTGAATAGATTTACTTGATCCATGATTATTCCTCTAACTCCAGCTCTTCACGGGTTCTCCTCGGCTGTGCCATAAAAATTTAGTTTAAACCAACCCTGGTGGGGTGGCTCCCAAAAAATCCTATTTCTAGGATTGGTCAAAGGAATGGAAGGTTTTTCCTCAATACCTAAGGCCTAAGCTAATTGTTTTTCTTGGGGAATAATTGAGTGGTTCTCATCCACTAAGGTGCTAAGGTTTTCTTTCGTAAAGACAATAATCTTGTTGAGGATGGTTTTTGGGTTGTGAATGGTATCCTTAAAGGCTCTATGGTTCCTTTCTAGCCAAATCTTCTAGAGAAAAATGATGCCAACATATTTTCCATAGGTACTTAAGTTTTAGGCTAACAAATTGTTGATGCCATTGATTTAACACTTCGAATATAAGAGTAGGCTTAATCCATGAGATCCTAAATGCTTGGAAAATTTCATCCAGGATGGACTTCGCTACCGGACACTCCAGAAACAAGTGTTGGGTTGTCTCCCATCCTGCCTTGCACATGTAGCAACGGTTAGCAATAACCATATCTTTGGATAACATATTGTCCATACTGATGATTTTTCCTTGAATCACCAACCATGAAAAAAAGGATATTTTAGGAATTAAGCCTTTGATCCAAACCAAACTCGGTTGAAATTGTTGACCTTCCACATTGAGAAGCAAATTATAGGCAGACTTAACTGTGAAGTCACCACTTTTAGTCTTAGCCCAAATAATGTGATCTTCATCCTCTCTAGAGGGAATAATTTGCTGAGTTAAAATGTTATAAATCTCTTCAGACTCTGCTTCAAAATCCTATACTCTGATGTGTTTCCACCTGTTGATATTTATATCCTACCACATATAATTTGCAACCTTCTTCCCAATATGCTGCTCTATATGCTCTTGAATCCTAGCCAAACAAGGATTCTAGGATAACTCCTTAGCTCTCACCCACCGATCCTTCCAAAAGTCTATTGTTTGCCCATTTCCTAGAATCCATCTAAGACCTTTCTTGACAAGATCCCTTCTCATGAGGATTGCCTTCCAAAAAGTAGACCCCCTACTTGCTAAGTTGTCATTAAGGAATTTCACACCTTGGAGGTATTTCCTCCTAACTATGGCAGTCCATTCATTATTGACCTTAGTCAATAACCGTCATGCTTGTTTTGCTAACAGAGCTATATTGAGATGAGCAACTCTCCTCAATCCTAACCTCCATCAGCTTTAGGTTTGCAAACCTTGTTCCAACCTACTAAATGGATCCTTTTCTTATCGTCAGTCCCTGACCAGAGAATTTTTTTTTGAAGCTTCTCAATTTTGTGATACACCTTGCTGGGAGCATCATGAGTATGTTAATGTATTGTGCAAGGTTCTAGATTGCATCATTGAGCATAATGTTAGGCTTAATCCCAAGAAGTGTGTATTTAGTGTCACATCTGGTAAACTCTTGGGATTAATAGTCTCTAAGTGAGGAATAGAAGTAGACCTACATAAGGTCAAGGTAATCCTAGAAATTCCTCCTCCTATAACGATCAAGTAGCTACACAGCTTGCAAGGGAAGGTCACATCCATAAAATGCTTGATAGCATAATTATCGGATAAGTGTCGACCCATGAATAGGTTTCTACACAAGTGGGTTTCATTTCATTGGTATGAGGAATGTCAAGATGCCTTTGATGAGATCAAGAAATACCTGGCTTTGCCACCCGTATTGGCTCTTATGTGACCATGAGTGTCGTTATATCTTTACATCTCATCTACTAAGTTGACATTGGGCACCATGTTCTCCTAAAAGAATGAATTTCATAAAGAACAGGCTACATATTATATTAGCCACACACTTGTTAGATATGAAATAAAATATACATACATTGAGAAACTATGCTTAGCAGTGGTATTTTCCACCAAAAAGCCATACCATTACATGATAAATTATACCACATATATAGTATCTAAGGAAAATCCATTGTGATACATGATGAGTTAGACATATTACAATAGTCGTGCAATGAAATAGATAATGCAGTTGATGGAATTTGACCTAGAGTTCATTGGACAAAAATCAATCAAAGTATAGGTCATAGTCGATCAACTAGCAGAGGCTTCTCTCCAGGATGACCAACCTCTCAATATAGAACTTCTCAATGATGGAGCGGTTCATGTTTCAGAATCACTTGATTCTCAAGATCCTGAGCTAAATGTTGACATAACTTTATTTTTTAATGGTTCTAAATGTGATCAAGGGGGTTGTACAGATATCATGTTTTTCAAACTATAAGGGGCTCCCATACCTATTTCATTTAAACTTGATTTCCCATGCATTAATAACAACATCGAGTATAAAGCCCTCATAATATGCCTTTAAACAACAATCACCATGAAAATAACTAAGCTAAAATTTTTTGATGATTCCTTGCTCATAGTTAATCAGGTTAAAGGGATATTCCAATGTAGGTTCCCAGTCTTGCAAGCCTATAAATACCTAGTGGATAAAATTTTGGTAAATTTTGAGTGGTATGATATTGACGCACTTCCTCATTCATCTAATAATTTCATGGACATGATGCTATCCTTAGGGTCGCTAATCCTGTAGAACCCTTTAGATGATATCATGACTATTCAAGTGAAAATGCTAGCAAAATTTATGACTAAGCGTGATGACAATAGCGCCACACTAGATGTCCACATGATTCAGATTGAACCTGTAAATACCTAAAATATGTCATGTTTAGGAGAATATCCATATGGATACATTCATAGACCATATGAATCCTCTTGGATCCATCCAAGAGCAAGTAGTGATACTAACCACTCAAAAAGGGTAGTTCTAGCCCATCCAGGCTTGACCACTCTCAAGTAGAGCAACCACCACACCTGGCTACTAAAAAATACAATGGCTAAACCTAGACATAGAACCTAATAGTAGCTAGCACTATGCATAGTTTGGCTATGAATATGGGCCCAAATCATATAGTCTAACTGCACCATTGCATTGTTTATGGATGGATTTTGGTGAGGAACTACCTGAGTTTCTCCTAATTGCCCCTTAAATGCTAATTTGTGATTGATACTTTCCACCTGGTATGGCCATTCGTATGCAATTTGGATTTAATATTATCTAGGAAGCCAAGATCTAGATATATGGGAGGGAATTCTACATATGGACTCTCCCAAAAAGAGTAAGGGATCCATGATTTTTAGAGTTTATGCAGCGAAGCCCTATCATATTGGAGAACAAATCTATGCACCCTTGAGGAGCAACAAAGTGCTATCCAACTAAGGGAAGATGATGCATACGTTATTCACATCCATTAATATTCACCACCATTCCATGTATTTGACAAATCCAGTGACCCTTGAACATCAATTTGAGTAGAGAACCTGGTGCTACAACCCTTGGATCATGAGTAGGAAGGTCTATTTTATAGCTACTATCTCAGATAGTGGCCTGTAGGAATAACCTAGGGTTTTGACATTAGATTCTTTATTTTAGCATTAGATTCGATTACTTTATGCTTTAGCATTTATCTCTAGCATAGATCTTATTTAATGTATACACTTACATTATTGTTTCTGAGATATACCCACATCTTTCTTTAATTTTATTGAATTTAGTCATATTATGCTTTTCTATATTTCTTATCAAGTTTCATACTAAGAGCCTCATTCGGGGAGGCAGCCCAAATTACTAAGCATACTTTATTGTTTCCATGTATACAGATCTATAGGTTTACAGGACCATATCAAGACACTTAGAGAACAAGATCCCTCCTAGAAAAGAGAAGGAGAAGGAGGCATCTATGAGCCCTTAGACAAGTTTGTGTGCAGGATTGGGAAGCCTGAGAAAGTGCACCATCCCTTTGTGATGTAATTTAATCCACAATTTGTTTCCCTCTTGTAACTGATTGTATCAAAAATTGGTTATCCCTCAGAGGGATGAATATGTAATCGGATTCATTGTTGAAATCAATAAAAAGAGGATCTTTCTTTATTGTTTTTATTTTTGAGTTACGCATATTTTCTTTGTAACTTTTTCCATTTGATATAACAATCATTTCCTTGCAAGCAAGGCCATGGTGCACACTCCTCGGGGTTGCACAAAACCTTCACATGAACGGTTCTCTCAACTACACAATTATTTGAATAACATCATATGGGGGACTCTATTACCTCAAAATTCTTTTGATACTAGAACAATGCTATATCTCCAAGTTCATTCTCAATCAACATTTGCATGAGATGAACATAAAAAGGATTATGTGATTCATACAATTGAGGCTTCTTCAAAGCAATATTGGGCCATACAAATTAAAGATTATTTAAAACTGGGAAATATTCCTCCTGGATTGTCGCATGCCGCAAAGTGAGCATTTAAGCAAAAGGTAGCAAAATATGTCTTATTAGGAGACATAATGTATCATCAAAGCTATGAGGGTATCCTCCTTCATTACTTAGACTCACAAGAGTTAGCTTGGGCCATTGCCCAAGCACATGATGGTACATGTGGTGGCCACTTCAGCAACATGGCCATCGCTAAGTGCATTCTTTGCATGGGCTATTATTGGCCAACTTTAGAGAAATATTGCTATGCTTATGTAAAGAAGTGTGTAAAATGTCAACATCATATAAATTTGACACACATACCTTCATAGGCCTTACAATCGATTCAATTAGTTTGGCCATTTACACAATGGGGGTTTGATTTAATTGGGAAAATCTCACCTACCTCCTTAGGCCATCACACGTTTATCATAATGGCTACTGAGTACTTCACAAAATGGGTGGAAGAAATTCCCCTTACCACTATGATTGGACCTCGCATCATGGAGTTCATGCTACATAACATCATATGTCATTTTGGTATTCCATCCAAAATAATATCGGATAATGGGACATCTTTCAAAAATAAGGATGTGCATGTATTAACAACAAAGTATAACATAAAGCACAGTTTTTCCACACCCTATTTTCCACAAGCTAATGGGCAAGCAGAGGCATCCAATAAGATAGTATTTTCCATCTTGAAGAAAACCGTTAAGGAAAATCATAAATATTGGCACAATCAATTACCTCTTGCCCTTTGGGCCTATCACACTAGCATTCGGATGCCCACTAGGGAAAATCTATTTTCACTAGTGTATGGTGCTGAGGCTATCATACCTTTAGAGTTAGAAATTTTGTCACTGCACATTTCCATGCAGGAATTCATCGACGATGATACCACTAGGAAAGCTCATTTAGATCAATTAACGTTGCTTGATGAACAATGTGTTAATGCTCTTGAGCATCTACGTGTTTATCAGGAACACCTTAAGAGAGCTTACAACATGAAAGTACACCATAGAGACTTTTAGGTTGGTGATTTAGTTCTAAAAGAGAACCAACAAAATTCAAATTTGCCACCCCACCTATGGGATAAATTTATGGTAAACTGGTTAGGTCCATTCATCATTACAAGTCAGATTGGACTTGGAACTTATCACTTAGCATCCATCGAAGGAAGTGAAGAGCCTGAACCAATGAATATTAGTCATATATGGCCTTTCCATGCTTAGAGCACCATAAAATACCCCTAGGTGATCTATGACCATCTAGGTCAAACTAAAATGCTCCTAGGTGGTCTATGACCATCTAGGTCAACCTAAAATGCTCCTAGGTGGTCTATGATCATCTAGGTCAACCTAAAATGCTCCTAGGCAGTCTATGACCATCTAGGTCAACCTAAAATGCTCCTAGGTGGTCTATGACTATCTAGGTCATCCTAAAACACCCCTAGGCAGTCTATGACCATATAGGTCAAATAAAAAAGCTCCTAGGTAGTCTATGACTATTTGGATCATCGTAAAATATCCCAAATAGATATATAAGCCCTTTTTTCATCATAAAATTCCCCTAGGTGGTCTACGACCATCTAGGTCAACCCAAAATTCCCAAAGGTCATCTATAAGACCTTTGGTCACCATCAAATACTCTTAGGCGGTCTACGACCATCTAGGTCAACCCAAAATGCCCCAAAGGCATCTATAAGCCCTTTGGTCACCATAAAAAGCTCCTAGGTGATCTACGATCATCTAGGTCAACCCAAAATACCCCAAAGGTATCTATAAGCCCTTTGGTCATCATAAAATGCTCCTAAGTAGTCTATGACTGTCTAGGTCACCTCAAAATGTCCCAAAGGTATCTATAAGCCCTTTGGTCACCCAAAAAGCCCCAATGGCATTCATTAAGCCCATTGGTCAACTTGTATATACATATATACTTATCAAAAATACAAAAACATCATCATAATCTCAAAAACACAAAAATATTGCATCACATTGCATTTCAAATTATTTGCATTATAACATTATGTGCATTAGGCATATTCATCATTGCATTTTGCATTATTAGAAGTGGCTCATACATGTTTAGCACCAGGTATGTACATTAGGCATCTATCAAAATCAAGGTTGTCGAGCATCAATTTTACCACCTATTCATATTACACATATCATTTACATTCACACTCCATATCATATGTATGTTTCCCATCACTTAGCCATTGTTTGTAAGACATAGTTAAGGATTTTCGATCACTCAGCCATATCTAGTTTTCTTTTTAGATTTTGTAGAAAGCTATCATGATTTTTAGAAGGTAGAATACTGCTTATATTATACCTTGTATACATCAAAATCTCAACACATTTTCACATTAATAAATCCAAGTCTAGCACAAGGAAAGATGAAAACTACAAAGTGGTCTAGGTTACTTTAAGCGAAAAAGGTTATCTCACTCATCCCCCTATGTGAATGGTTCAAATATGCTAAGAATTGACAAAAGGACAAGTTCCTCCTTACCCAAATCCCTTGCCTCACATTGGGGCAAGTATCCAAAAGAAAACACTAAACAATGATTATTATCACTTCACAATATGCAAAAATAAATAGTGGTTTTTACCATTAGAAAAAGCAAAAATAAATAGTGGTTCTCACCACTACCAAAATCCCTTGCTCAAAAAATAAAAATGAGAAACTCCCTTGAAAAATTCAAATTTAAAAGAAAATAAGGGAGTCTTGAACTTGAATCCCTGGAATTCTTAGAATTAGAGAACCATAAGGTGATCCTCATTACAGGTTTTGTGGATAGCCTACCTAGCAATGGCGGTATCCTTACGCATGATGATATGTCTGTCACATAAGCAACTTGCTTGTGTCCAGACCAATGTTTGCATGTGGATGAGCTAGCTTTTTGTAGCCTATATTACCTAGTGGTCTAATCTAACTAAGTACAAAACTCAGGATAATGAGACTTGTAGGGTGATCTCTAGTACATATGGGCTGCATCAATCATGTTTGGCACTAGGGTAACTTTATGTGTTATCATAGTAATGAAATCACATGCACACATAGGGATGTTGATTATCTTGGTTATCTTAGTAGGTGCATACTTTTTCAAAAATTCTTGCATAGTTATTATACAACTTTTGATTAGGTAACTAGAGTGTTTGAGTCTCCTAAAAACTACCAAATATATCATATCACATTACATTATTCATTCCATTTTACATCATGTTATCACATGTTTGTCAAGTTACAAAAGTCATTACATAGTGTCATAATAACATAAAATAATAAAGATACATTTTGTACAGTCTATGGTGTTAGCATATATTGTGTCAAATAGTCATCATAAATCCATCATACAAAATTAAATCAAATCATCCATTTCATTATGCATTTACATTACATCTCATATCATTGCATTATCACATCATATTAAAAATACATGCATACATGATAGGCATTCATCAAAAGCATCATAAAGCATAACATAGCATACATATCATAAAGCAGTAAAATATTACATGATGATCAAAGCAAAATCATATATATATATTTTTTTTTATATCCATATGTATGAAGTTAAAAGCTACATCATTAGTCCATAAGCTACCCGTAGGCTACAATAAATGTGGGTCCTCAGACCTCACACTCCAAAAAACAAAAAATCCAAAAAGAACTATCAAAGTCTCCAAGCCATGGTCATGCAGGACCAACACCATGACTCTCTCCTCTACCCTCAGTAGGAGTCCATTGCGAGCTCCCAAATCTGCTCCCCCTGACCTATCCAACCTCCATGTAGAACTAGGAGGCCTCATCCATGTAGACGACTATCTTGTATCACTCCTCTGACTCTATTGTGATCCAATGGCCAATGCTCGATCTGGTATGTGCCCCTTAAGGTGCACTATCTCATCCTCCAACATGTCAATATATGTTCGATCCTCTCAACACCAAGTTTGGTAGGTCGACACTAGACCCTAGAGATGTGCCATCTCCTCCCACATCTTGGCTACCTCACCACTATTGGACTCCCCATGGCTAGGGCTCTATACTCCAAACCATGCTCGAAGAGTAGTTATCAATGCTGCCTACCTCTCCATATCATCCTGTGCACTCTGCACCTTTGCCTATAGTAGAGCTCTCTCCTCTACAAACTCCCATTATCACACCCTACTGAGATCACCCCACAACTCTATAATCATGGCATCTCATGCTACTAACTATGCTTGCATGCCCTAATCCCCAAGGTCCTCCCCATAAAAGTCTAGTGGATCATGTACATCAATAATCTCCACCCTATCCTCTGCTACATGATGACAAATATATCACTCACCTGTGTCTACCCCCTCATCATCTAGAGACTCATCCTCATCATATACCTCTAGTGCATTCCTATATGCCTCCTCTACTACCATAAATGCATCTCCTCCTAGTGGCCCCTCTCCTCACCACTATTGTGTAACCCACCAAGAGTCATACTCCTCTATTATACCAACATCATCCAACTTAGAAACCTCTACCACAGGATCTGACTCCTCTCCTAATGCCTCCATAATAGGCCAAACAAGAGTCTTCTCATCCCCTCGATGATGATAGATAATCAACTCCCTAGGCAACCCCTGGCACAGCCCAAACTATCGTAGGATGTGAGCATAAGGGAAGTACTCTCGCTCCATCCCATGTCACCCTATCAGCCACCTACCTCACCACACTCGACGTAGCTGTGTCTCAACATCACTCCATGTGGGACAATCCCTATAGGGTCTCCATGTAATGTCTACTACCCTAAGCCATGCAAAAGACTCTACATAGTGCTCAACCTACCCAACATGTCGATGGCCCTAGCCTATCTCATGTGCCCTCTACCATAGCATCACATAACCAATATCCCTATCAGCTAGCTCTACTTGGGTAGTCCATGGTAGTCCCCGTGGTTGATCTACTACAATATGTTGCCACCCCCAAACCTATAGTAGGAAGCTACAGCCCAATCCATTTCCACCCATGGGAGTGAATATCATATAACTCCTCATATAGTTGAGCTAACAATGTAGGACCCCAAGCCATCACTATAGGCTCCTCCTCTGTACACTCTACAAGGGTGAACACCAACTCTATAAGGTTCCAAGGGAACCTGGCACCTGATGAGTCTAGAAGTAGCATGTTTCTGATCAAAGTCATCAACAAGGCATGCCTAATATTAAGCACATTAGCCTCAAACCATGATACCACTAGTATCCCTCCGTTGAGAAGATCGATCACTGCATCCTCCCAGCGTCCCCCAAAATACCTTCATAGCACGACCTCTCGTCGCTCTATAGGAGTAGATACGATAGGATACCCCTCTATAAGAATATGTAGTATCTAATATACATCCTCTAAAGTCACTATCATTTCCCCTGTAGCTAGGTGGAAAGTATTAGTATGAGGGTCCCATAAGTCTATCAATGCAGTCAGATAGGCATGGTCGCTCACCATGGGCTCCAACCGCGTAACATGCTTCAGGCCAATGGCATCAATCCATCACCAATATACATCAGTAAAAATGTCTCATGTGACCTAAAATATATTTGGAACCCTATACCGACTCTTCACTATCTAATAGAGTGAACCAACTTGTCAATAATGCACTAAAAATGCATTAAAAGAGTCTAAAAATACCAAAAAATGACTAACAAGGGGCCCTTTTTGCCCCAATTTTTGGCCATCCCACCCAGGTACGGCCCCCAATTTGGTAACCATCCCACCAAGGGATGGCCACCAGTGACCGTCCCACCCAGGGACGGTCCCCAAAAATGGCTAAAATAGGGTCAATTTGACCCCTAAAATAGCCCTAAAAACAACCCTAAAAAGCATAAAAAATAGCATAAAATGGAAATTTAAAGCATTTAAATTACAAATAAAATCTAATATTCATACATTACACTACTATTAGGGTTCCTTAACCATGATTTAGTGTGTGTTATGAAAAATGCAAAAGAAATCATGATTTCACAATAAAATAGAGAAGAGGAGGAAATGTGTCCCATACCCGTTTTGCACCGGCTCCACCACCTATCACATCCCATGGATGGCTCATGTTGTTGGGTAGATATTTTTGCAGCACTTAACTTCAATAAATCACCCTCCTACCTCTCACCTCTCCAATTCCTAAAAGCAGAATGCAAAAATGAGCTCATTTGCCCCATTTTGGGCTTAAATAGCAACCAAAATAGTCCGACCGCCCCTAGGTGGGATGATCACATAATTGGCTGACCATCCCACCCTGGGATGGTCATAAAATATGTACTCATCCCCCCTAGGATGGTCACCAAAAAATTTCACTAAAACAACTTAAAATCATCAAAAATAGGGTCAAAAACCCACCAAAAACAAGGTAAAAATGGTCAAAAATCAGCAGGGATCAAGATTGAATCAAAAGTACTTATGGATGATTTAAAAGTATTTATTTCACTCCTGAAGAAGGCCTCTATGGCTGGACCACTCCACGAGAATGAATTTTTTAGCCTTTTACCTCCAGGAATGCTCATCAAAACAATAAAAAATCCTAGCAAAATAGGTATATATTACAATGGGTACAATAGAGAGTTATCCCAATTCAGTCATATGTGTCAAGTGACTCATAAATTTATCATTGGTCATGCCCTAATTGACTCATCACTTGAGGGGGTAGTCATAATAATGATTTCATAAATCAAATCAACACTAAAACACTCAAAAGTGCAATTTTCATACATTCAAAAGAATCTTTGCCAAAGACAAAATTTCAAGCCCATGCTGGGGAAAATAATCAGCATAAGCAAAAAAACAAGGGATTGACCTCCTTGAAGCCTCAATAATTGACCCATGTAAAGGCTTACAAGAAAACAAGGCACCAAGACCTAGTATACCCTAAGCCCCTAAAACTATCACTATAGTGCGGCTGAAAGGTATACCCAAAAATTAATCCTTCAACTATGTCAAAAGAAAGGATTCCAAGAATGTATGATCTTTCCACAATAGAGGCATCTAAAGTTGGTTAGGTTAATGAATAACCTCAATCATTTAATTATTTAGTCATCTATTTTTGCTCAACGCTTTGTTGCACATAGTGCATCCCAAAAAGGGGCATCTATAGACACTAAAATCATGTAAATCGGATAAGACTACTAATGTGCCACTTTTTCCACTCTTATAGACATCATATGGCCCCATTGGGCAACCCTCTAGGGTAAAATAAGGCTCTAGAAAACTTTTGGGAAGGTTTCCACTAGTTTTGAAAAGTTTTGGGTCATATCTTTATGATCATACCACCCAAGGATGGTCACCCAAAACCATCCCTGGGTGGGATGGTCCCCAAACAAACCTTGCAAAAGTCAAAGGACATGAGAAATGGCAATCAATTCCTGCCATTTCCATGCCCAATCATCCAAAATTGATTTAGAGGCTATCATTGAAATCAAAGACTCCAAATTAGAGGCCCCAAATGGGTAACCTTTTCCACCAATGCATGGCAAGGGATTTGACAAGTGGTGGCACATGCCTTGCATGCCAAAACTTGCCCCTTTGCCTCTTGTGCCCTATTTGGGCTATAAATTGAGGTGTGCTCACCCAATTCAAAGAGAGAAGAGTTGAAGCATAGACCACGAAGTGCTACCCAATTCTATCCTCACTTTTGCTTTACATTTTACCTAGTATTTTCCTTGAAACCCTCTTCATTCGAAGACGCTTTTAGGGGAATTACAAAATATGCCTATTCCATTCCAAAACCTATCAAATTGGAGAGCAATTTGACCACATTTGTTGACACAACATTTAGGAGAGTTCCAAACGACATCCCCTTGGAATTGGTGACAAATTCCACTCAGTTTGGTAACCGTCCCACCTTGGGATGGTTAACAGTGGTAGTTGCACCTGCTAGGGATGGTCAAAAAATAGTTAGGAATTTTGGTGAAATTCCACCATATATCATTTCTAAATGTTTATATTAGCCTTGCATTCAATTTTGGTCAAGTTTTGAGTAGTTTTGATAGGTCAATTAAGAGTTTGGTGATTGCAGGTTTAGTTGTCCCTACCAGGGATGGCCACTATTTTTGCTCACAATTTCCTTTCAATTCATGCTCAGATATTTCCAAAACCATATTAATAATGTCATATTAGAATTGCAAGTCATTTGGAAGTGTTTTTATTTATTTTTTTTGGGGAATGCAAAGAAAAGAACAAAAAAAGTTTTTTATTTATTACAAATAAGTTTTAGTATTTCTAAATGCATGTTTTCTATGTTTTCCTAGTTATAAATCATCAAACACATATGCTTTTAATCTATTTCAATATCTTGTGTGTAGGTGTAGGTATTCTAGGCATGAGGGAGGAGCTAAGAGGCACATCAATATAGGCCCAATATTAGCTCTCAATTATGGGTTACGAGAAGAACACTGGAACACGCCATCAAGCTCATGGAGGGATTTGATCCCTTTATAAAATTGTAAATTGAGATGTATCAAATTATGAAGCCCTCAAGGGGATGTATTGTAATATTATTGAATATTATGGATTAATAAAATACAAGGAGAAACCCCCATTTTTTACCTCAAACAATCCATATTTTGCAATAGATTAGACATTTACATCTTTATGCACATTTCCCTTTGAATGCTTGTTTAAATCTGCTTTTACATTTCAATAATGAACCCTCAAGGCATGCCATTTTTCATGCTTCTTCAGATGCATATATAGAGATCTTAGCAACGTCATATTCACAAATATGCTTCAAGGAAATAATATGGAGACATCACTTAGTACATGCAAATCATAGAATCAGAGCACTATGATAATTATCACCAAGCATAAGATGAAGTAGAAGTCCACTAGCCAACATTGAGTTGGTAGAGATAACTCTTGATAACCAAGAAATGGAAGGAAGGAATAGACTGAAGAACATAAGCTTATACTGAGAGGGGGGTGAATGGTATAAAACCAATTTTTACTTTTCTTCTCAAATCAATATTATGCAATGTATAGATAGCAGTATCAATAGCAGTAATCAAAGCAATGTACAAAACACCACACATGATAGAGACACAAATTTTAACATGGTGAAGAACACAAGCTTATACTGAGAGGGGGGCTGAACAATATAAGAAATTTTTTTACTTTTTCTTCCAAATAAATATTATGTTGTGTAAATATAGCAGTATTAATAGAAGTAATCAAAGCAATGCACAAAAACCATACACAATAGAGACACCAAAATTTACGTGGTTCACCCAATGTGGGCTACTCCACGAAGAAAATATTTTACTAAAAATTTCTCAATAAATCTCTTTGGGAATCACTCCCAATTACAATGTTTATGGACCTCTATCCAAAGGATATGTTGATCCCCTAATCTCAAGTTCATGGATATCTTCCATAGGAGAACTCTTTTCCCTTCTGCTCTGGCTATGTGATATTCTAGAAGACTCTGTCCCAAATGCATTCTCAAAGGATCAATCAATCATGCTCAAGTAGCACTTGAATCTCATCCACAAATCTATAAGGCAAATCTCAAATATGAACTTAACAATGAATGGCAATGTACTCTTCAATGGATGACAACAATGATCCACAATGATCTCAACTCAACTCAACTCATAGAAGCATAAAGAGAATTGTTAGAGACTCAATATGTTCTAATCTCAATCTCAACTCAACTCAACTTAAATCAACTCATAGAAGCATAAAGAGAATTGTTAGAGACTCAATATGTTCTAATCTCAATCTCAACTCAACTCAACTCAAATCAATCTCAACTCAACTCAAGTCAATCTCATAGAAGCATAAAGAGAATTGTTAGAGACTCAATATGTTCTAATATTACTCTCAACTCAAATCAGAATAATAGAATAGTTTTTTTCATAGGACTTGAACAATCACTTCACACATCACTTGACTAGGCTCAATCAACTCAACTCAAACAATCACCACAAGGGACAACTCTCTCTCACACAACCCTAGTCCAAGTATGTATCAACCAACTCAAATGTTTCCAGCAATGATCAACCACAAAACTCACATAAAAATGATACTCATGTTCTTTTCTAACTCAAGTTCTTTCACAACCAATGGGCTTCAACAACTATGCTTATACAACAAATTTTAAATACAACTCTCAACTTATAAAACCTTGAAGCATTCAATCAACCACTTTAGAAAAGGAAACCACAAACAATCCTTTTCCCTCCAATGATATTTCAGAAATAAACCACCATAAACAATCAATAGAAGAATGTGCCCATACCTTTTATGAATATGAAAAAACCTCTTTGTAAATATGCCATAATCACAAAATTATTTTACCAATATTCACAAGGGTTAGTAGATCAGAAAATAATCAACATTATTCCACTTTTCAATAATCATCACCAAGGCATTTAATTGCACAACTTCCTTATCTCTCCTAAAACTACTTGTACCATAAAATAAAATAAATCAAAAAATTGTATAACCTTTTCACTTCCAAAACCACTTATACCATAAAATAAAATAAATCACAATATTGCATACCTTGTCACCTCATGAAAGAATTAATCCTCTTGAAAAATAACAAGGCAAACTTCACTTTTGGAATACCTTTGTAAAATTATAAATATCTCTTTATACACACCTTATTTCTCCTTCTAAATAAGTTAGTCAAATAGCCCTCGAAATAAGCTTTTCGATGATATATAATATGCCCCCTTTCCAAAATAAATTGAAACCTTATATACATATATATATATATATATATATATATATATATATATATATATATATATATATATATATATATATATATATATATATATATATATATATATATATATATATATATATGCCACCCTCCATTAATTTAAACTTAAACTTTAAACTTTAATATCTTCATCACCGGAGGTCCTTTTTTGATGAAACAAAATTCCACCTTGGCTTTTAAGAAAAGCCTTTTCCACATAAGCCCACCATGGTTTTAAATAAAACCTTTTATTTTGCCTCCATTGGTTTTCATAAAAACCCTATAAATATCCATGCTTTCCAAAATATCATAAATGCTTATTTATGAAATATTTTGGCCACCAAAACCAAATGTGATCCATGTGACATCAATGACAACATAAAATGACTCAAATAAACTTAAATTTCCAACAATCTCCCCCTTTGTCATTGATGGCAACACCTCTAATGCAAACACCACAATCAATGAAAAAACCATCTCTGAGAATCAAAGATGCTCCCCATGACTCAATACTCTCTATGGAGGCTACTCCCCCTAACTCAATACTCTCTTTGGAGGTTGCTCCCCCTAACTCAAATCTCTCCCCCTTTGACATAAATGGCAAAAGGGACACCTATGGGGATAAAAGATATGGCTCTTAAGCTTAGCCCCCCTCACCCCCTTTTCTCTTGAGGTGATTAATTTTGTGGTGGGAGTACCTTTACTCCAAACTATTCTCTCAACCGCTCAAATTCTTGTCTTGGTAATGGTTTTGTAAAGATGTCTGCAATTTGATCTTTTTTAGAAACATATTCCAATATTACTTGTTGCTTTGTAACTTTTTCTCTTAAAAAGTGATACTTGATTGGAATGTGCTTTGTTCTAGCATGCATTATTGGATTCTTCGAGATACTTATAGCACTAGTATTATCACATAGAATAGGAATAGGATTATCATGTTCTATGCTAAAATATTTAAGAGTCTGTTTCATCCATAATACCTGTGAACAACATGTTGCTACTACAATATATTCTGCCTCTATTGTGGAAAGTGATACTTATGGTTGTTTCTTACTTAGCCAAGAAACTAGGCAATCACCAAGAAAGAATGCTTCTCAAAGTCTCAATCAATCATGCTCAAGTAGCAATCAAATATCATCCACAAATCTATCAAGGAAAAGCTCAAATATGAACTCAACAATGAATGGCAATGTACTCTTCAATGGATGACAATAATGATTCACAATGATCTCAATTCAACTCAACTCATAGAAAAATAAAGAGAATTTTTAGAGACTCAATATGTTCTAATCTCAATCTCAACTCAAATAAACTCATAGAAGCATAAAGAGAATTGTTAGAGACTCAATATGTTCTAATATCAATCTCAAATCAACTCAAATCAAATCAATCTCAACTCAACTCAAGTCAATCTCATAGAAGCATAAAGATAATTGTTAGAGACTCAATATGTTCTAATCTTACTCTCAACTCAAATCATAATAATGGAATAGTTTGTTTCATAGGACTTGAACAATCACTTCACACATCACTTGACTAGGATCAATCAACTCAACTCAACCAATCACCACAAGGGATAACTCTCTCTCACACAACCCTAGTCCAAGTATGTATCAACCAACTCAAATGTTTCCAAAAATGCTCAACCACAAATCTCACATCAATGATACTCATGTTATTTTCTAACTCAAGTTATTTCACAACCAATGGGCTTCAACAACTATTATTATACAACAACGTTTAAACATAACTCTCAACTTATAAAACCTTGAAGCATTCAATCAACCTCTTTAGAAAAGGAAACCACAAAAAATCATTTTCCCTCCAATGATATTTCAAAAATTAACCACCATAAACAATCAATAGGATAATATGCCCATACCTTTTATGAAGATGAAAAAACCTCTTTGTAAATATGCCACAATCACAAAATTATTTTGCCAATCTTCACAAGGGTTAGTAGATCACAAAATAATCAATATTACTCCACTTTTCAATAATCATCACCAAGGCCTTTAATTGCACAACTTCCTTAGCTCTCCTAAAACCACTTGTACCATAAAATAAAATAAATCAAAACATTGTATAAACTTTTCACTCCCAAAACCACTTATACCATAAAATAAAATAAATCACAATATTGCATACCTTGTCACCTCATGCAAGAACTAATCCTCTTTAAAAAGAACAAGGCAAACTTCACTTTTGGAACCCCTTTACAAAATCATAAATATCTCTTTACACACATATTATTTCTCCTTCTAAATAAGTCAGTCAAATAGCCCTCAAAATAAGATTTCTGAAGATATATAATATGCCTCCTTCTCCAAAATAAATTGAAACCTTTACACATATATATGCCACCCTCCATTAATTGCACATAGGTCGGCCCTCCATTAATTAAAACTTAAACTTTAAACTTTAATATCTTCATCACCGGAGGTCATTTTTAGATGAAACAAATTTCCACCTTGGCTTTTAAGAAAATCCCTTTCCACATAAGCCCACCATGGTTTTAAATAAAACCTTTTATTTTGTCTGTCTTGGTTTTCATAAAAACCCTATAAATAGCCATGCTTTCCAAAATATCATAAATTCTTATTTATGAAATATTTTGGCCACAAAAACCAAATGTGATCCATGTGACATCAATGATCCATGTGAAATCAATGACAACATAAAAATGCCTCAAATTAACTCAAATTTCCAACACGTGGTTCACCGAATGTGGTCTACCTCCACAGAGAAAATATTTCTTCTAAATATTTCTCAAATGATCTCTTGGGAATCCTTCCCAAATTACAATGTTTATGGACCTCGGTCCAAAGGAGATGCTGATCCCCTAATCTCAAGTTCATGGATATCTTCCATAGGAGAACTCTTTCCCCTTCTACTATGTCTACTGATCTTCTAAAAGACTCTATCTCTATGCTGCAATGACTAGTGGATCTCTCTCCACTTGAAGACTTCTCACTCAGATCTTGTCTTCAATTGTCCTGGGTGCTGGATATCTATCCACTAAGACTTTGTCCTCTATACTCTATCACCTGTAAAGATGTGTCTCAATATTGTATCAAACACAGTTCAGTCGGTCTAGCACAGTTATGCTCAATATTTTGAACTAAACACAATAGAGTCAATCTAGTACAATTATGCTCAATAGGTTCACTTAGAACCTGCTCAAATCTGCTCAACATGTTCACACAAAAACCTGTCTAAATATGCTCAAAAAATATTCTCTAGGACTTTCTCAAATATGCTTAATAATTCCTCTATTGGAATTGCTCAAATATGCTCAATAAGTCTTGTCTTGGACTTGCTCAAATATTCTCAATAAGTCCTCTCTTGGACTTGCTCAAATCTACTCAATAAGTCCTCTCTTGGACTTGCTCAAATCTACTCAAGCAAGCTTTCATAAAATCTTAACTCAAAATAGTCCACAAGCCTTCTCAAAGACTTGTCTCAAATATGCTTAACAATCTCACACAGAACTTGTTCAATCTCATAGAATTATAAAGAGAATTGTTAGAGACTCAATATGTTCTATACTCAAAGTACAATCAATATCTCAATTCAATCTCATAGAAGCATAAAGAGAATTGTTAGAGACTCTATATGTTCTATACTCAAATCCCAATCTCAACTTAATAGAAGCATAAAGAGAATTTTTAGAGACTAAATATGTCATATTCTTAAATCTCAATCTCAACTCAAATCAATCTCATAAAAGCATAACGATAATTATTAGAGACTCTATATGTTCTATACTCAAATCCCAATCTCAACTCAATAGAAGCATAAAGAGAATTGTTAGAGACTCAATATGTCGTATTCTTAAATCTCAATCTCAACTCAAATCAGAATATATAATAGTTTGTTTTATGGAACTTGAACAACCATTTCACACATCCACTTGACTAGGCTTAACCAACTCAACTCAACCAATTACATCAAGCAAAAATCCTTTCTCACAAACTCTAGTTCAAGCATGTATCAAACAAATCAAAATATTTCCAACAATGCTTTATCTCAAGTCTCACATAATAATGATACTCATGTTCTTTTCTAGATCATGTTCAAGTTCATTTCATAATCAATGGGCTTCAACAACAATGCTAATGAAACAAGGCTTAAATACAACTCACAAATCAGAAAAACCTTGAAGCATTCAACCAACCATCTTCACAAAGGAAATCATAATCAATCCTTTTCTCTCCAATGATATTTCAAAAATCAACCACCAGAAACAATCAATAGGAGAATGTGCCCATACCTTTTTGATGCCAATAAGTTGTCCACAAAATCTGCCACACTTAATCACAACTTTCCTTTTCAATATTAATAAGGTTTAGTGGTATTTTAAATAATCACAATAAAAGCATAACTTAATTTACACCCTTTTCACTCCAAATTCATAAACACATCCACCAAATTCTATTTTAATAAAAACCTTTATTAAGAATAACCCACAATAAATCTCTCAAAATCAATTTAACAACAACTCCTTAATTCTCCTAAAATCAATTCTCCATTTCCATAAAAATAAAACATAAATCAATTATGCTTTTGCAACAATAATCATAGCCCTAATGATAAAATTTAATTCCCATTAAATACCTTATAACTCTAAACTTTAAGGCTAATAAAAATTATTAAAGGCAAAAATGTAAATACCTCTCAAGGGGATTCGAACCCCTATCCATCACACACCATGAGCATCTTAGCCATGGATAGGATTCCAACCAAGCCAAAGTGCTTGTTGGAAAAGCAAAGGCCAAAAGGGCCTTTAATCTTCCTCTGCCTACCGCAAAGGACAAAGTGCCAAAGCGCTTCCCACACACTGTCATCAAGGGGATTTGATCCCTAATATTTATTTTGCCCATAGTCTTAGAAAAATTGATACGCCAATGCACCATGCCTCATACCATGTTTGATATTTCCAAATCGTTGCATTTTCTTCATTGCTTCCTTTTCAACAATTCACACGAGCTCTTTCGAATTTCCAAGGCAATTAACACACGAGAGCAAGGATGATTATTTGGTTTAATTGCCACCCCTTTATATAGTGTTTAATAACACTTTGAAGATGTTTGTAGAAATATTAAAATTGTATATGCATGATGATGTCGACGGGAAAATTCCCATTTAAATTTGAATTTAAATTTTAAATAATTAAAATTTAAACCAAACATTAAAACTCAAATAACTCCATCACCGGGGTACCTTTTTTGATGAAACGAAAGCCCAACGTGGGTTTTCTGAAAAACCCAAATCAAATCTGTTGTCTATGGTTTTAAATAAAATCTTTTATTTTACCTACCTTGGTTTTCACAAAAACCCTTCATAGATCCTTTTGACATTTATTGCTCTATTGACATCAATGACAACATTTCAGCTTAGGGACTCAAAATGTCCAACAATCTCCCACTTTATCATTTATGGTAACCCAAATCCTTTTACTAAATTCTGACATTCTTTTTTGCTCCTCTTGGGGCTTTGCTTCCCCTGGCTTAATGCTCTCTTAGATATCAAATCTCTCCTCATATCCAAAAACATTCCCCATAATACACAAATCTCTCCCCCTTTAACATCAATGCCAAAGGGTCACCTTTGGGGCTCGGTACTAAGAATTAAACCTCTTATATTAGCCCCTCCACCACCTCCACATGATGTGGTTAATTATGGGGTGGGAGCATTTTTACTCCCCAAAAGCACTGTTATCTGCCTTTGTATTTTCTTTTTTCTTTTTGTTGAATTCTCTCACTGTTTATTTTTGAGTCATCATCCTTGTTCTTGTTCCTATTCTTATTTTCATCCATGTTCTTGTTCTTGTACCTATTCTTGTTCTCATTATTTTTTGAGTCTCTTTTCTTTTTTGAGTCTCTGTTCCTATTCATCTTCTTATTTTTGTTCATGTTCATGTTCTTGTTCCTGTTCATATTCTTATTCCTATTCATGTTCATATTCCTGTTCCTATTCATACCTATTTATGGAATATTTGCTCTACACCATATTGCTATGTGACCATCATTATTGTACTTATAACACTTAATGTTATTATTCCTTGGATATGCAATAGTCTTAGGATTTCTCCTTGTGAAGCCATATCCTCTTCTATCATGAATCCTGCAATTTATTTCCTTATGACCAAACTCATTACATGAATAACAATATCCTTAGAAAAGTTGTTCTCTTCCATATACCTGTATTTCATGTGTCCTACACTGTGAAGCCATGTGCCCAAACCTGTGATATGAGAAGCATCTCCCATTGAATATTCCTTGCCTAGACCTCATTGGTCTCCTGTTATGATTGTTGTTCCATCTGTATCTTCTTTGCCCATTGTCCCTATTGGACTCACTACAATCTAACTCATCCTTAGAAGTTTCACTTTCACTTACATCTGAGAATCCCTCTTCTGATGTTGTTTCTTCTTCTTCAAGACTTGAAGTAGACTTTGCCTTTTCTTGTTTATTTCCAAAACCTAGACCTATTGAACATGATGTTCTTTGTTGTCGATGAATGAACTTATCCAAGTTCTTAGAGCTATTTGTGAAACTCTTCATATTGATCTTGCCTATAAATATTTCTTTAGAGTAGCCACTTATTATGCTAAATTCTCAAATTCCAAGATTTTTGCTTCTAACTTTTCTTTAAAATTACTTGCCTTGGCCTTTGACTTCTCTAAGTCCTCTATGAGCAATAATATTTCTTCATCACATTCTTAAAACTGACTTTCAAGCTTAGAGTGTTGCTTTCTTACCTTCTTCACTGTGTCAAGAGCATAGATATGTTCACCTTTGAGATCATAACCATTCTCTATTGAGTAGTCCTCTATTTGTTTGCCTTTGTCCATATCATTTCTTTCTTTTTACTTGCTTTCTATAGGATCACTCAATTCTTTATCTTCGAAAGCCATTAGAATATTCTCATATGATCTATCAAGTGCATCTTCAAAATCATCATCACTAAAACTTTAACCATATCTTGTGGAACCATCTTCAAGGTGTCCAAATTTACCACATCTAAAACACTTGAGAATAACTGGAGTATTTTTCTTAACTTGATATTTTTCTTTAACCATGAACAAGACTTCATATATATCATTGTATGAAAATATAGCATCACTATCAATTTAGTACTTACTTGGATTATCCACATAGTAGCTTCTCTTTTGCCTTTGGAAAAACTTCTTCCCTTGTCTATTTTTTCCATCCCTATTTTTCTTCTGGTACCTATAATTTTTAGATTCCATGTACCTGTGATCCTATTTTTCTTCATCATTGTTGATATTTGGCTCTTTGCATTCTGTTGCAAAATGTCCAAACTTGCCACAATTAAAGCATTTAACAGATCTCATATCTATTGGTATTTTGAACCCTTTATCTCTTCTACCATAGTTAGCTTCTTCATCACTAGAAGATTCATTGCTTGATTTTGTCTTCTTACCCTTTTTCTTATTGTCCACTTTGAATGCAACTTATTTTGGAGGAATAGGATCTTTTGTTCTTATCTCAAAATTTTTAAGCATACCAAGCAAAACATTTCTTGTTAGATTATCACTATCAATTGATGTTTCTATGGCAAAAACTTTTTCACTATACTTTTTTGGAAGAGTCCTCAAGATCTTGTTGCAAGCATCAGATTCATCAACCTTCATTCCAAGACCTTTCATCTCATGTATAAGTTCATAAACCTTGTTGAGATAGTCATGAATGCTTTCATCATCCCTCATTCTTAGATTATCAAATTATCCTTTGAGATTTATGATCTTTGCTTTCCTGACATTTTTATCTCCTTCATATATGGTTTGCAAGAGTTCCCACATATCTTTTTCTATTTTGCATTCCATCACCTTCTTAGATTCTGATCTATGTAATCCTCTTATAATTGCATTCATAGTTCTTGAATTTGCATGCATGAGAAACCGACCTTCCTTATCTGTAGGAGGATTAATTTCTAAATTATACCCAAATTCCACTGCATCCCAAACTTCATTGCCAAGTGCCATAAGGTGAAATATCATCAGCACACACCAATATAGGAAGTAACTTCCATTAAATAATGGTACTATATTATTGAAGACCTCATTATTTTGACCATTTTGATCCATTGTGTTCTTAGATCTCTTTTCCTTCAAGCTGTCAAACTCTTCTGAAGGAACCCGCTCTAATACCAATTGAAGAACACAAGCTTATACTAAGAGGGGGGGTGAACAGTATAAGACCACTTTTTACTTTTCTTCTCAAATAAATATTATGTAGTGTATAGATAGCAGTATTAATATAAGTAATCAAATCAATGTACAAAACACCACACTCAATAGATACATAGATTTTAATGTGGTTCACCCAATGTGGGATACCTCCACAGAGAAAATATTTCTTCTAAATATTTCTCTCCAACAAGGCTTAAATGCAAATCACAAATCAGAAAAATCTTGAAGCATTCAACCAACCATCTTCACAAAGGAAATCATAATCAATCCTTTTCTCTCCAATGATATTTTATAAATCAAGCACCAAAAAAAATCAATAGGAGAATGTGCCCATACCTTTTTTATGCCAATAAGTTGTCCAAAAAATCTGCCACACTTAATCATAACTTTCCTTTTCAATATTAATAAGGGTTAGTGGTCTTTTAAATAATCACAATAAAAGCATAACTTAATTTACACCCTTTTCACTCCAACTTCATAAACACATCCACCAAAGTCTATTTTAATAAAAACCCTTATTAAGAATAACCCACAATAAATCTCTCAAAATCACTTTAACAACAACTCCTTATTTCTCCTAAAATCAATTCTCCATTTCCATAAAGATAAAATATAAATGAAATATTTTTTTGCAATAATAATCACAGTCCTAATGATAAAATTTAATCCCCATTAAATACCTTATAACTCTAAACTTTAGGGCTAATAAAAATTATTAAAGGCAAAAACGTAAATACCTCTCAAGGGGATTCGAACCCCTGTCCACCACACACCGTGAGCGTCTTAGCTGTAGCTAAGATTCCAACCAATCCAAAGTGCTCATTGGAAAAGCAAAGGCCAAAATGGCCTTTAATCTTCCTTTGCCTACCGCAAAGGACAAAGCGCCAAAGCGCTTCCCACACACTACCGTCAAGGGGATTCGTTCCCTGATATTTGCATTGCCCATAGTCTTAGAAAAATTGATATGCCAATGTGCCATGTCTCATACCACATTTGATATTTCCAAATCACTACGCTTTCTTTGCTACTTCCTTTTCAACAATTCACACAAGATCTTTCAAATTTCCAAGGCAATTAACACACAAGAGCAAGGATGATTATTTGGTTTAATTGCCACCCCTTTATATAGTGTTTAATAAAACTTTGAAGACGTTGGTAGAAATATTAAAATTGTATTTGCATGATGATGTCGACGGGAAAATTTCCATTTAAATTTGAATTTAAATTTTAAATAATTAAAATTTAAACCAAACATTAAAACTCAAATAACTCCATCATCGGGACACCTTTTTCAACGAAACGAAAGCCCAACATGGGTTTTAAGAAAAATCTAGATCAAATCTACTGTCCATGATTTTAAATAAAACCTTTTATTTTCCCTCCCTTGGTTTTCACAAAAATACTTCATAGATCCTTTTGACATTTATTGCTCTATAAACATCAATGACAACATTTCAGCTTAAGGACTCAAAATGTCCAACATAGACAAGGAACCTTAAGGCTTCATCCAGGAATGGGAGGAGGTATTCTAAAATGGAAAAAATAAGGTCAAGGTTATGTTATAGTTAGAGTTGGAAGAGGACGAGGAATATTTTTATCCCCTTCTCCTAGATGGCCAGGAGATGCACCCTTAGCATGTATGAACTGGACAAGGAATATGCAAGGTATACCAAGGATGAGAGGGATCTTACCAAATCCTATAGGGTAGTATCCATTGGGACAACCACCACTAATTTTATGAGGACCTCAAAGAGTGGTAGGTGGTAGAGGATTACTCTAAGGTATGGAGGAATCACCATTGGCACAAAGAAGCCCGATGTCATGAGGAATAGGATGTGGAAGACACTCATGGGATAGAGGCCTTACTAGAAGAGGAAGAGTGTATTTTGCAAATGAAAGAAACCAAGGACAACAAAGGATCCAATTGCCATATATGGGGCTAGAATTAATTTTAAGAGGTAGAGGAATAAGTCGCTCGAATGATAGTAGAGTAGTAAGGACGCTACCAAGGGATCAATCATCTGGAAAATAAGAGAAAAGGACACCAGGTGAAGGTACTCCAACTTACAATTTTATAATTTAAAATTGTTCACACGGTAGTGGCAGGACAACTAAATCGGTAACATCACAAGTGGATATGAATTACCCTAAAGAGCAAGTGGCACTAGATGACATGACCACTTGAAATATCACGGTTGAACCTCCAAGAGAAGAATCATATGGGATCATACAAGTGAATGTCACCATGCGATTCCCATGATAGTAATTTTAAATAGGTTAAGAAATAAAAAATAAAAAATAAAAATAAAATAAAAAGAAAAAGAAAAAATAAAATGTCTTAGTTGTGAAAATCCCTCAAGACGCAATTAAGAAGGAAGTGGGTTGAAAACCGAAAATGATGACCTCTTCAAGAGAGATAAAATGGAAATGTTTTTCTAAGTAATAGATAGTACAAGTCAATTATAAAGCTAAAAAATCATAAGTGGGAGATCGTACAAGAAAATAGGAAAAAGTACATGTAAAATCGTACAAGGAAGCATGTTGTATGATTTATATCGTACAATGTACGATTTTAGGTGTAGTTGTATAATTTTTAATTGGCGCATTTAATGTTCACATGAGTGGAATGATGTGTTGTTAAAAAATAATGAGAAAATATAAAATTGCATGGGGAAAGTGATGAGTTGTCAATCATCTACGCGAGGAAGACAAAAATGCATGCAAAGTGGTGCAATTTTAAATTTTGAGTGGTTAGGGTTTGATAACAGTTTAAATAAAGGGCTAATTTTAGCAATTTGGCAAGAATTCAATTTTTTTAGGAGAAAAAAGGTGAAAAGTGTGCAACTAAACAAAATATACTACATGGATATTAAAAATCATTTGTAAACTATACAATTGCATGACCCATTTCTAAATTTGCACCAGGGAGACTTTTCACATTCTAGAAAATTGAACCAGAAGAGAAAAGCAAGGGTTTCGACTCCATAAAAAGAAAATTTTGAATTTTAGTAAATGGAAATGAGGGTTTGTAGAAGAAGGCATCCAAGTACGAACTAGATTGTGGAAAAATGTACACTAGGGTTCAAAGAAGTTGCAGATTGGAGTCGAAGTAAATAAATTACAGGAGAAAGGAGAATACAAACCCTAATATAATAAAAGTGGCCAAAAAAGAACTAGAGAAGGTAGAGGAAAGGAAGGAGAAGACCGTACAACCCTACATTTTAGCCAAATTTTTTTATTTTGGGGGGTATATTGTGCTAACTGGTGAAAAATTGCAAAATTGCTCCAAAATCACACTAAAAATATAGATCGAGATATTTCAGCAACTGGGTTAGTGAGAAATCATGTATAAGTGAAAAACATGAGTTTCAAGTGAACAAGGATTTCAAAGGATGTATTGTATGGTTTTGAGGGTAGATTGTATGATATCAAGAAAAAATTGTGTGAGTTTAGGTAATTTTGGGGTTGATTTGAGAAATTTGAGCAAATTGTACGAAATCATATGGAAGTGTATAGATCCAATGAAGAAAAGAAGGTAGATAGGGATAGTGTATGAATTGGAATAGGCCTTGTATATTTTGGTGTAGTAGATGTATGATTTACAAAATATTGAACAGTTTTGAAGTATTTGAGGAGATTGTACGATATGGAGGTGGTTGTTGATCTGAAAATCATACATGAACAAGTTGGAGGATATACTATATGATTTACAGTAGACTGCATAATTTTTAGGGCACTTATAATTATAGAATAGGTGATTTCCAAGTAGTAAGCTAACTGGAGAAATTGTGGGAAAATGATTTTAGTGGAAGAGTTTGGATATCAGTTAAGAATAATTATAGCCAATAGAGTAGAATTATCACCAGGACCTCTGCACGAGAGAGAGTCACATTCATGATAATACCAAGGGTGATAGTTTGTCCCATGGTTGGTGTGGTACTCATCCTTGGAGAAGAGGAGGATACAGGCCATGGAAGGGATAGAGGTATTGGAGGGTTGATTAGATAAGGACACCACCAAGATTTAAAGAGGATGAAATGGCACAAGAAAGAATCCCAAGGAGGGAGTTGTGTAGTGAAGTACATTACCCATATCCAAAGGGATATCTGAGTAGAAAACCTAAGGAGATCTAGGTTGAGATAATGAGCATATAATTCATACAACATGGAATATATACATGTAGGAAGTTGTGGAGTAATGAGGAAAATAAGAACTACCCATGGAGGAAATAGTTTTAGAAGGCTGGTTTAGTTGTAATAGCACAAGAACCACTACACCAAAAGACCTATAATTATTTATTATATATGGTTCGGTTGTATAATCCTAAAACTAGACTTACCTATGTCAATGTGGGTAAGCGGTTAGTGAAGATAGAAGTCACAGCAGAGGTATTTTTAGGAAAAAATTTGGGTTAACAGTATATGGTACTGGGCTAGTGAATAAGTTGCTTGATCTGATTGAAACACATCATATAATCACTTCACTCACCACTATGAAATCACCAATCGAAGTAAAAATATTGGTTGTAGGAACTCAAGGAATTAAATAGAGTTAGTTGAGAGGGAAATATTGGCCATGTGCCATGAATACTATGATGGCTTAGCTTTTAGGGGAAATACGAGCCACATAGATGCTAATATGGATGGCTTAGTATGTGGAAGGTATCACCAAAGGAATCTGATATTATTGTGGTACCCATATAGAGAAAAGATGTATGAAGTATAAATAAAGAGGCCTAATAATTTTGGGATGAATTTCCATGCTATTGGATTTTTATTAAATGTTGATATAGATATAGGAATCCACTTTCCAAGTTTGACAGATCCTAGGAATATTGAAGCAGGACAGCCAACCATTTTGAGGTGGGATAAATTAGTACTAATTCAAAAGGAGACTCTAGGTAAGTCTTGAACAAAGAAAGTGTAGCAATCCATCATAGTACATAAGGATAATTATTTAGAGGAGTATGTACACCCTCAAAGGAAAAGGCCTAGGTAGTTGGAACCTGAACTGGAACAACAAGCACTTCAGTAATGACAGTAGGAGTAGCTGTTAGTTCAGGAAAGGGAGGAAATTATGGGGAGGCAATCCAACCTAGTACGAGTAACAACAAGAAGATAATGGGAAAGAATGACAAATAATCCCATTCTAGAAAAATAATCTAATCTTGTACAAAAGAATCAGTGAGAAGGACATTCATACTCGAAGATGCTGGAGTTACAATATTAGAATTAGGCAGAAGTAGAAGATATGGTGGAATCTCCATATATTTTCCAGCATCATCAATTTGAAAATTTGGACTCTTCAAAAATTTTGGATGATAAATAAGTGAGGCAAATAGCACAATAAGTAGTAGCCACTACTCAGGAGGAAAAAGAGAAATCCAAGGTGATAGTTGAATTCTAATAGGAAGAGGTAAGGGAGAAGAAGAAGCCTCACTTTAGATTTGTGATGGGAGGAGGTAGGAATCAAAATGATCAAATTTATGCATAAGAAAATATGAACGCATCACAGGAACAAGAAGATCTTATTGTTGAAAAGTCACAATGATAGAAATCTAGAAAAATCAAGAGGAAGAGTAGGTAACATAAGAACAATAGGTGGACCTAACTGAACAAAAAGAAGCCCAAGAATCTATAGAATAACATAAATATCATCAATAGATTGTGAATGTAGAAGAATAAATGGAGGTGGAGAGGATTGTGGAATAGACTCCACAAAAAGAAAATATAAACACAAAGAGAGCACTAATGGATCTTAGAGGAAGCTCTGGATGCCACTTCAAAAAAGAGGAAGAATAAACTCCTACAGAAGAAGAACTATGGAGGATGCAAACAAGTTACCTCTTGGAGGTACTACAGTTCTAAAAATTTAAAACTAAGGAGGATGCAAAAATAGTAGAAGACCAGGTGGAAAATTTCTTCTCTCAAGTAAGAAATGCCATGGCTAGCACCAAATTATAGTTTTGTATTGTACGCATGGGAGAGTTGAAGATATGGGAAGAACAAGTGTTTATTGAGTTAGAGAAAATAACAAAATGGGTGAGCAGTGAGGAGCATACAAGGAAAATTATGGATATTCATGTACAACACCCATGGAATTTACCCAAGGAAGAGGTAACAATGATGTTAGGAAGAGACAACTTGCCAGACGGAGTGAGAACCAGTTATAGGCAGCATCCAAGGATATATCTAGATAGAGTCAATTATTTGACTTACCCCATGAACACAATGGAGTTGGAACATAAGAGGGTCACCTCAGGCTTGGCTATCACTCTAAGGAAGTTGAACTTCCTAACACATTGGATAGAGTGGTTGAGCATAGTATTGGAGTAGATATATCAGCTCAAGAAAGCTTAGAAAGAAGAGATAGAGGCCACTCAAAAGGAAATGGTTGTAATGGAGGAATAATTTTAGAAGAGTAAGGCTATGGTAGAAGATAAACTAAAGAAATTGGAAGAAGAACTACTAAGTAACAGGACTAATCTTGAGGCCAAAATTAGTTCACTTGAAGAGGAGAAGTGATAGGTCTCACAAATGGTAGAAGATAGGATCAAGGAGTTGGAAGATCAACTCAGAGTAAAGGATGAACAACTGAGAAATTAGTTGGTAAAAAAATATGAGAAATTGGAAATACAGGAGAAGAATATAGAAGAGCTCACATAGGATAATAAATGATATAATGATATAGTCCTATAAAAGCAAGTGCAATTGAATTCTAAGGAAGAGATTGTTCAAGCTTTGGATTCTAATATTCATCACCATCTAAATACCATTGTAGATAAGAATGAAGAGTTAAAATTAGTAGCTCGTATAGAGGCACATTTGTAGGATAATCTGAAGAAGAGTGATACTAAGAATGAACAACAAATAAGGGAAATCTTGAATACTACCAAAGAGAAATCCAATCAACATGACATGAAAGTAGTAGAAATGGGCAACTACGTAGCCAAGTTATAGAATCAATGCACAATTATTCACACCCAGGTGGAAGACCTAAAATTTGTAGTTATATATTATGAGACTCAGTTGAAGTAGAAATATGAGTCGATGAGAACACCAACCAAAGTAAATGGGAGGGCATATGTAGGTAGCAAATCCACCTCCCAGAAGAAGAAGTGACAAGAGGATTTTTCTAGTTTTGAGAGTTTTGACAAGTTTTGGTAAACCATACAGGTAGGAGAAAATCAAACAAGCAGGAGGAAAACCATACAAACTGAAGGGCAAATCATACAATGTGCAATTAAATGAAATGAAATGCAAGGGAAATATAATTTGAGTTGTAATTGTGCATGAATTTGATAAATGATGTGTTGAGACTTAGTAAAAGGTATAATTATGCATTCCATTATGTATGGGCAATTGTGAATAATTAATTGCCTCAATAACCACTTTAGAATGGCATGGACAATATTATATTAGGTCCCCTTTTCAATTTTGATAGTCTGGTTAGTCGAGTTTATGCTTGTATGTTTAGCTATGGTCTGGTCTGAATAGTATGAAGTATTGATGCATTGTGGAGTACTTTTTAGTGATTATATGAAATTGTTGACAAGTAATGAAGAAGAATCATAATTTATAGTTTTCTCTCCTGTACTATATGATCCTGGAATGGTAGAATAAGTTTTTTTAGTTTATCTTGTTGCATGTACTTATTTATGGTTGTTGTTGATACTTAATGCATTGCTATGGAAGAATTGGATTAAACTAGAATTGGTGTAATCCTGATGAATGAGCTATGATGAGGATAATATCAATAAGGATGTATTGAAGGCTGTTGTACAATTTCTAGATGTTACCATTGGATATAACTCTCTCAAACCCTAATGATGGAACTTACATGTTGGTAGAAATGGATTAATTGCCATGTTAGACCTTTAAAAAACTTAGCTGAGAGAGACATAGAAGAATATCCAATTTGTAACTTTGTGGTACTTTAATTTCATACAAATTGTACACCAGAGCTCTTACAAGTTGTACAAAAGAAACTTACCCGATTTGGTATTTTAAGCGATTGAGGAAAACTTACCCGATTTGGAAGTATTGGGAATTCGAACAATATAGTTACAAAACTGTGTACGAAAGCTTGAAAAACTGAATTTTAAGGATTAGATGAGGGTGAATTTTTACAAGCTCTATCACTATATAATTTTGTATCGTACAGTCGTATAATTTAGGATCCGTACAAGATGTTTTTTTGTCACAAATTAATAGTTGTGTAAACTGTATTATTGTAAAATTTGGTCCATCGATTGGGATTACTAAATTAAACATTATAAGCCCTTGAAAACCACCTCCCACTAATAATATTGCACCCCTATGCTACAATTCTTCACAAGCTAGTGTAGCACCCTAAAATTGGCACGGTTAAAACCTTAGTAAAAGATAAAAGATAAAAATTTGAATTTTAACCCCAAAACCGCTCCAAAACCGCTTGTTACCCGTTTCCTCATTTTTCGTGCCATTTTTAGGATTTGTTTTGACCGTTGGACGATATCGTCGTAGATTAGATGAGATCATCCCAGATCTGACGAAATCGTCATGGACAGAACGTCCAGACGATTTTGTCCCAAAACCAAATTTTCATAATTAGCTTCTATTTCAACAGCCTCTCCAACTTGGGCAGAAGTGCATCTGCGTAGTTGGAGATTTCCCTGTTGGAGATCTCCCAGATTGGGATGATCCCCAACCTCCTAGCCTCCCCCTAATCCTATATAAACTAGGATTTTTCTAGTTTATCCCCCTGACTCCCCCTGATTCTGATTCCCCTGAACCCCTTAGCTGACTGATTCAGATCCTTATTCACTAGAGCATCCTCGTACTACTGTCTGTATGCTGCATTTCACATTTTCTTGCAGGAAATCTACTATTTTTTAGTCGAAGATAGCTCGGATCGTCGCAAACGATCTCGGACGATTACGGACGATTTTGTCGAGGAGCGCAGACGATCACGTACGATTGGAGGCGATCCTGACTGTAGTCCAGATTGGGGGCAATCCGAGTCCAGAGTTTGCATCTTCTTAATTTTTTTGCATTTTTCCATTATAATTCTGCATTATCTTAGGTTATTATGTTTATGCATCTTGGAGTTCACCTCATCTAGTACAAATGCATGATAAAATCAAAATAGATTGTGAAGTTGATGCTTGTCCTCTCTAATTACTGTTTGGATCTGTCATTCAGACAAATTTATAGTTATTTCTATCATTTCCCTTCGCTTCTGTAGTTGCATCTTGGGTATTTTGTATCTATTTCTGTGATTGCAGGTTTTTGATGAATTCGTCTGATGAATTCGTCAGATATCAGATGATCCTGTCTGATCTCAGATGATTACGTATGAACTGAGGTGATCTGGACTGCTACAAAACTCAGAATCCTCATCAGACATCCGAAATCAGGTATGATCTGTCCTAATTTGCCTATTCTCTGTGTTTAGCAACCATTTCTATTTTTTGTATCCATTTAAATCATTATTGGCATATAGAATAGTTTAGATTCATTTTGGCCAAACCTAGGAGTTGAATGATTGAGTATAAAATGAACACATCAAACCCATTCCCAACCTAGGCATGGAAACTGCCACTCAAAAGTTTCCTGGTGAACCCACCATCCGTCAAAAATTCACCCTTATACTCCTCCCCCGAGAGGCGGGACCTTCAAAGGGCCTCTCAGTCCGAGGTATTGTCCCATCCTTCTCGCATCCCCCTTCTGGGCGTGGATCCTATAGCCTGAGGGTAAGGATGCAAAAAATTTGGAGCGATACATTTTGGTGAACCCGACGTGAATAACATAGGCATATTTCTGATTCAAAAATATAAAAAAATAAAAATATATATATGTATACAAGAAAAACAAAAACAAAATCATCATTTCAAGTTTGTATGTTTTAGATTCAATTCTAAATAGTAGATACTAAATATTACTTTTAGAAGTACTAAAGAAACCATGAGTTTTTACTCAAATCAATATGAGCCCATCAGTAATGTTGGAAGAATTCAGCCAAATACATTTGTTGATTATGACCAACCTCATCCCTATTCAACATCACCTCCATCACACTTTTCTCATTTTTCATCCTTACCCCAACAGGACAATCCCTTTTCCAATCCTCTTCATAACGATATTATCTATTCTCCCATATATCCATATTATGTCTATCAATCCACATACAATCCTCCTCCACCCTTTCAATATTCTTCTTTCAATACAACACATCCATTTCAACAAGAAAATACTTATTCTTCCAATCCTACCATGCACTCACATCATACTTCACAATCTTCCTATCATCATTCTACCCATAACAAAGAAAAGAGAGGTAAAAAACCATTAGGTCCTTTTATGACTGAACTCCTAAGGCACTTATCAAAAACCTCTCGAAAACCTTCATCACGTACATTTACAAAGCTCAATCAACCAATGGATATAATTCTCAAGCATTTACTTGATACAAATAAGATTGAACTCCCTTCCATAAGACAACTTGATACCACAACAGATTGGTTTAAACCTGAGCTACATTGTGAATATCATAGAGTAGATGGACATATGACACAAAATTGTAAAGATTTAAGATGTGCAATTCAAGATTTGATTGATGAGGGTCTTTTTAATATAAAGGAATTACAATCTACAACTGATTATAAATCTCCAAGTAAACTATCAAACTCCTACACAACAAATACCAATAATCAATCAAGACATGGGGATCTCCCAAGAACCCCTATTCAATTATCAACAATAGGAAACCAATCAAATATTGCATGTTAATGTGTCCCATCATGATGATATTACTAATATTGTAATAGAAACTACAAATGAGCAACCTCAAGTTCAATCAACTCAATCTGATATTCAAGAGATGGATTCCTCATTTGACCAACCTTCAAAACTATCTTTGGCTCTAGAGAATGATCCAAAATGGAATGTAAGCATAGAAAGCTCATCTTTAGAATCAAAATCTCAATCTGAAATCCACTTTGATAGCCAACAACAAGTGATTAATCCTCAAGCAAAGATATCCCTTTTAGAAGTATTACAAAGTTCTCATAAGGAAACTTTGTTCAAGATACCTAGCCAACAATTTGTTCCTCATCATATTTTCTCTAAGAACATAATTAATGGTGTAAGCCCTCTTGAGGTTAACCATATTTCATTCTATGATGAGGAGATTCCTTCCTCTACTCCACAAGAAGACTCCTATCTTTACATTACAGGATCTAGTAAAGAAACACCTGTTAAAACTATCATGGTAGATAATGGCTCCTCTCTTAATTTATGCACTTATCAATTATTCCAAAAACTCAAATTAAAGGAAGAAGATCTTAATGAATCAAATGTTATTATAAAATATTTTAACAATGAAATTCAAGAAGCTCAAGGTACTATAATTCTTCCCCTTAATATTGGATCCAAGATCCTGGATACTTTGTTTTATGTAGCATATTGCCCTTCACCTTACAACCTACTTCTCAGAAGTCCTTGGATTCATACGATGAGGGTTGTCCCTTCCACTCTTCACCAATGTTTGAAGTTTGAACTTGCAAATAAAATTGTTACCATACATAATGACCCAACACCATTTGAAGAATATTTAACGGTTGAAACATCAAGTTCTATACATTCTCTATTGTCACAATTATCTTCTATCCATCACTTTTCTTCATCCATATATGATCATCCTTGTTTACCAAATAACACCCATGCATATCTTTCACATATGCTCCCTCCATATTATCAAGACTTGGAAGATAGTGATAAGAATGAAGAACCTTCTTATCCTTCTGACATTTTATTTTGTAACATGATCAATTTTACACATATAAAAGTAAAATATTTTGCTACATTATTCTACATTATAACAAAGCTTTTGTTATCACTACCTTTTATTCATCACCTTTTGTTCTTACCTTCAACACAACCAAATTATCCTTCAAAACCTCCTTTGATTTTGAAGCAACCTTAGACATGCTATACTCAAATAACCTTGTATAGTGTATATAGATCATCTTGTATATACCACCAATTCCATCATCAAAAAAAAAAAAATAATAATAATAATAATAATTTTAAAAAATAATCACATTATGTATCTTCTCAATTCATCAATTAAAAATCAAAATATAAAAACATCAAAATCATCAAAATCTTCAAAAACATCTTTTATTTTCATACTTGTCAATTCTTGAAGTTTGCAGTTATATTTTCAATTATTTTGGATAAATGAGCATTTATTTGGAATCCCACACTTTCACACTCACATGAATAAATATCTTGATTTTATTTGGTATGATTATTAATCTCTCTTATATCAAAGTCCACATTGGCATTAAATAAAGTTTTGAGCATAGAGAACTGATCTTGTTATTTACTTGAACCAAGTATATCTTTTCACATTAAAATGATTTCATTGCAAATTCAATATGATGCTACATAGTAGACGTGGTTTCTTGAGCGAAAAGTTTCCCCTGCTATCCTATCATGCACATGGTCTAGAATCTTTGAGAATTGACAAAAGGACAAGCTCACCCCTACCCAGAATAAAAATCCCTTGCTCTACAGCTAATCCGAGCAAGTATCCCTAGCATAGGAAGAAAAAGAAAAGTTCAAGAAAAAGAGAAAAAAAAAAATGTTATTTTGTATCATTACAACAATGTTTCAGCATTATCTCAAATATCAAGCAAAAATACAAACAAATAAAAAGAGCAAAAGAGAAAAGCAAAAGCAAAATGCAATAAAATCCTTTCCCTACCCCTTGAAAAGAAAAGAAGGGTGAATGAGCTTGAATCCCTGGAATTCTCAATTATTCGAAAACTGTGAGGTAAGCCCCATAACAAGTGGTTTGTGCCCAACCCGCTTGGCCTTGGGTAATTCCTAGCGTGGTGATATGTCTGTCACATTAGCGACCTTCTTTTGTACAGACCTATGTCGGCTTATGGATTAGCTAGCTCTTGATAACCTAACTTGCATAGTAGTCTGGTATGGTTATATGCATATAAATCATGGTTAACGAACATTCATTTGGTTAAGGCAAATTGCTTGTATCAAATTATCTTGCTCAAAATTGGTGAATGAACAATACAATTGCACACACATTTGTATTTGAGAGATTTTGTATCATTATGATAAATCAAGATCGGTAATGAACTCACATTTGCACATGAGGATCCCTTATAAACCTACATTTGTTTTTGAGATAATTTAAAATATTTCTGTAATTCTTTTCAGAACAATTTTATCCTCTTATTTCAGAATTTTGTTTTGTATAAAAACAATTATATACATTGTGTCACAAAATTGCAAAACGATTTCAAACAACATGTTCATCATATTATTATTTTCTGTTTATCAAAAATCAAAAATCAAAAAATCAATCATGCAATAAAACTAAAATATCTATTTTATCTTTGGATTTCGCGATGATGGTATAAGTCTATACCTATAAATTCTATGCCTAGCGCAAACCATTGTTCTAATTTTATTTTCCCATCCATTTTAATAAAACACATATGGCTTACATCATTATGTTACACAATTGTGCTTCAAAACGAACGAACACTTATTCTATTTCATGTCATTATGTCAAACATTCCATCTTGCAACCATGGTATAATTTCTAAGGAATTATTCAAAAATTTATCACACTTAGGAATTTATGCCTAGCAAAAATCACTTTTTAAATATATTTCATGCATAATTTTTATGAAAAATCTGAAAACAAATCATCACCATCATCATTTTCATCATCACAACACCAAGTCTTAAGACAGTCTCTTAAGCACTCTTTTACTTTTAGCAATATTTCTATACTAGGATTAGCTTGACGACCTAGCGAGCGACGACTCCATGAAATGGTCTATAACAACGACAATGTCCTTTGAAATTATTGTTAGAAGTCCCTTTTATTTTTCATCAAATCACACCAAAACAACCAATTTATGCACATCAGATTATTTCATTTACAAATTTTATGGCATGACATAACATTATAATATTTCCAAAATGACATAATTACATGAATCACCAATCAACAACCAAACAATTCAAACATTAAAGCATCATACAACATATACACAAGTCATATCATCAAAAAAACCATATATATATATCAACAAATTATATACATCATATCACAACTGGATTGGTATGCCACAATCTATACCCCGGCATACTCAATCCTCTCAAAAATAATAATATTATATTGTCTCCATAAAAATGAATAGTAAAAATGAATTAGGGTTTTACCCTATTTTCTTAATTTTATTTAAAAAATCAACATTTTAATTTTTGCTTTTTCGTGTTTTTACCTCAAACGTTCGATTTGGGTAAAAACACGGAGGGGGCACCATAGTCAGCAGTTGTACGATTCGACCAAGAATCGTCGTCTAAAAAATTGAGTACATTTTTGCTTTCTCGTAAAATGGGAAAAACTCGTCTTTAACGCATTTTCTTCGAAAAATTCGCTAAAGAGGGGGCAAAATGTAGCACCCTAAAATTGGCACGGTTAAAACCTTAGTAAAATATAAAAGATAAAAATTTGAATTTTAACCCCAAAACCGCTCCAAAACCGCCTGTTACCCGTTTCCTCATTTTTCGTGCCATTTTTAGGATTTGTTTTGACCGTTGGACGATATCGTCGTAGATTAGACGAGATCGTCCCAGATCTAATGAAATCGTCATGGACAGAACGTCCAGACGATTTTGTCCCAAAATCAAATTTTCATAATTAGCTTCTGTTTCAACAACCTCTCCAACTTGGGCAGAAGCGCGTCTGTGTAGTTGGAGATTTCCCTGTTGGAGATCTCCCAGATTGGGATGATCCCCAACCTCCTAGCCTCCCCCTAATCCTATATAAACTAGGATTTTTCTAGTTTATCCCACTTGACTCCCCCTGATTCTTGATTCCCCTAAACCCCTTAGCTGATCGATTCAGATCCTTATTCACTAGAGCATCCTCGTACTACTGTCTGTATGCTGCATTTCGCATTTTCTTGTAGGAACTCTACTATTTTTCAGTCGAAGATAGCTCGGATCGTCGCAAACGATCTCGGACGATTACGGACGATTTTGTCGAGGAGCGTAGACGATCGCGTACGATTGGAGGCGATCCTGACTGTAGTCCAGATTGGGGGCAATCCGAGTCCAGAGTTTGCATCTTCTTAATTTTCTTGCATTTTTCCATTATAATTCTGCATTATCTTAGGTTATTATGTTTATGCATCTTGGAGTTCACCTCATCTAGTACAAATGCATGATAAAATCAAAATAGATTGTGAAGTTGATGCTTGTCCTCTCTAATTACTGTTTGGATCTGTCATTCAGACAAATTTATAGTTATTTCTATCATTTCCCTTCGCTTCTGTAGTTGCATCTTGGGTATTTTGTATCTATTTCTATGATTGCAGGTTTTTGACGAATTCGTCTGACGAATTCATCAGATATCAGACGATCCTGTCTGATCTCAGACGATTACGTATGAACTGAGGCGATCTGGACTGCTACAAAACTCAGAATCCTCATCAGACATCCGAAATCAGGTATGATCTATCCTAATTTGCCTATTCTCTGTGTTTAGCAACCATTTCTATTTTTTGTATCCATTTAAATCATTATTGGCATATAGAATAGTTTAGATTCATTTTGGCCAAACCTAGGAGTTGAATGATTGAGTATAAAATGAACACATCAAACCCATTCCCAACCTAGGCATGGAAACTGCCACTCAAAAGTTTCCTGGTGAACCCACCATCCGTCGAAAATTCACCCTTATACTCCTCCCCCGAGAGGCGGGACCTTCAAAGGGCCTCTCGATCCGAGGTATTGTCCCATCCTTCTCGCATCCCCCTTCCGGGCGTGGATCCTATAGCCTGAGGGTAAGGATGCGAAAAATTTGGAGCGATACAGCTAGTAGTATCAAAGACATTAAGATCTTTGCCATTGATTTTTAATCCAACAATCCATGTGGTCCTTCTGATGAAGGATAACATATAAATAAATGGAAGGCTATGACCAAGACTGAAGTAGAACATGTGGTGACCAATTAAGAGCTTGATAAATTAAAGCACTAGTGCTTAATGGATAAGGCTCATAATTAGACAAAGGAGATTCCACCTTATTTGAGGACACGTGGCAACTACACACATAAGAAGAAAATAAGCCAAAGAAGAATTAAAGAAGACATTTTCCATGGGGTATAAATATTTATTTTTGTGTGCAAGACTATCAGAGCTAATCATGCATCTATTGCCACCATTTACCACCATACACATGAGCCTACTCTATCCACCTACACTAGTTAGGGAGTTCATGCCCACCACATCAACAAGGTGATGCATTCTAGGAGAAACCCAACATAAGAGTAATTGTGTAGCCACCTTGACATAGCAATAGAGATTCAATTCAACCACACTCGATCATACAAAGACTAAAAAGGTTTAAGAAGTTATGGCCTTGGATCTAGAGATCTCAAAATTTGTATCACAAAAATTGTAGAAGGATTCTTGGCTATAGAAACAAAAGATATTTGTAGGACTTCTACACAAAACGTTGAAGGGAAGGCACCCTACTCTCGATATATAAATAGACCCACTTTTATTGTAAAAGACATTGGTAACTATCTTCTCATACCTTATACTTAACCTTATAGGATTTTCCTTTCATGCTTCTTTCCTACTATAACAAGGTGATCATGAACCTTTTCTCATACCTATGGAGCATCAAACCCTCTAGGTCTCATAGTATTATAATAATTTTGAGCATGTTAATGGAAGCCATGACTATTTTTTCTCTATCCTCCTTCTCTAGACTTGTCTCAATGTTAGAATATATTACATTATTTGGTTATGTAATATACATCACTAGAATAGAAGATTACTTTAGGGATAAGTTATCTAGTTACTTCAAGCAATGTAATAAATGCACAATGTTAATGTGCATGTTGTAATATGCAAGGTTTCCATTTGTAAAGTTATGTAGAGTTTTGGCTAAGGAATCCATCTTCCTATATAAAGGGCCTCATAGTTCCATTTGAATTGTATCACTCTTTTTTCATAATAAGAAGTTGTATAGCTATATTTCTCTTCTTCCTCTCTTTCTCTTGATATGATGGAATGCTACTAAAACCATTAGTGGTATCAGAGCCACTATGAATCTAGAGAGGAATAGGGAAAAATACCATTTCTACTATTGGCTTGTGTCTTTGCAAATTGGACCTATCACTATGCACCATTGCATGCAAACACTGCTTTAAAAAAGGGGAGAAGGCTCTAGAAGATTTATTGCAAGACTCAAGAAGAGTCCATGAGAAACAGGAGATTGGTGATATTATTTGTTTATTGAGGACTACCAAGGAGAAGCTTCTAACATTGAAAGAATTAGGATAATTGTTGCCATCCAACAACAAGCTCAAAAAGGATTACTACTTGATTCTATAATAAATACTGGAAATGTTCATAGCTATGAGCAACCTCCATTCCAGATAGAAACTTGGTGAATCAAATCATCAAGATATTCATCATATTCAAAGGACATTAAAGGTAAGCAACTTAAGGTGCAGAGGGTTCATTACTTGAATACTTATTCATATTACTACTTAAATCCATTGAGCATCTTATTAAGATTTAGAAGCTACAAAATAAAGGGTTGCATATTGAGTCTTCAAAGGGATTGTAGAATATTATTGAGTGCATTAGAATTCATTCTGAGAGTATATTATCATTAAGAGTGCATTATTAATCCATTAAGCACTATACTAGTTGATATTTAACTAGTTACTGTCAAGAAATTAGTTTGTGTTGTTAAAGGCACAAAACTAGCACAAAAATCTGTAGCACTGCATGGACAAAGGAAGCCACCATTAATATCATTGGAAGAATCCTCAAATTGAGACTTTGTGAGTCTAAATATTCAAGGATAATATAAGGATTTAATTTAAGTGCAGAGTGTATAAATACTTACTTCAAAAATAATATCTCATTAGCTTGGATTAATAAAAAAAAATTGTTCATATTGGTGCAAATATAACTATTACAAATCACTGTTGGACTAATCGCCAGCGTCCCTCCTCGGGAATCATGACATGGACTAACCGCCTCCCGTAGGTTAAAGCCCTGGCCTGTAGCGGCTACCTAAAGTTTGAGCTTTTGGTAGAATGGCAGGTTTCGCCTTTCTAACAATTGGTATCAGAGCCGGTCTCGGGTTCGATTCCCTTTGGGTAACGCTGGGGGGGGATTGTTGGACTAATCGCCAGCATCCCTCCTCGGGAATCATGACATGGACTAACCGCCTCCCGTAGGCTAAAGCCCTGGCCTGTAGTGGCTACCTGAAGTTCGAGATTTTGGTAGAACGGTAGGTTTCGCCTTTCTAACAATCACCTCTTTTGTTCCTTTAAAAGGACAACAATAATCCTATTTACAAGAAGTAGTGCATACATCATATTTTTTAAGTTGAAGGGTAAATTTCGAGCAAGAGGAAGGATCCTCTAAAGAGCTCACATGTCTAAGAATCAAGTTGTTTAAAAATACCATTTCTCCACATCCAATCCAACCCTAGAAGCAAGTGTGTCACCTACAACATTGGAGATATTATAAGAAGCCATTATCATCTAAGTCTATAGAGATAAAAGGGTAGCATACAAATGGAGATTATCTATGTAGAAGAAGTGTTATCAAAGCCAAGCAAAGAAAAAAAGGGCTAGCAATCAGATATTATAAAAGACATACAAATAGCATATTATAGGTGTAAATATACAAATGAAGAAGTGATATACCCAAGGTCATTACTTGGATAGAATGACCACCTTTAAAGAGCACAAAAATCTGCCATTGGACTTCTAGTGAAAGTGCCAGAGAACCAAGAAGCAATACAAGTGGTACCATCCATTATCCTCATCAAGACAACATGTGAATAGATAAGAGAGAATGCTTGTGTTTCAAGAAACATAGCAAGCCAATGCACATTTCAAAGATATAGGCAAATATAGGGCATCAAAACCCATCATTGGAGCATTAGAAGAAAGGTTTATATGTACAAGATATAAATACCACTTGCCACAAGAGCTCTAAGAATCCAACACTCCTCTAGGAGGAGCTACAAATATTTGGGAGGTTACCACCCAACTCATCATTGTATACATTGGAATGTCAACACCTACTAAGTAATGCTCAAGTGACACTTATTCAAAATTCACAAGGAAACAATATTATTTAAGGTATCCATATTGAATAAGGAAAAGTTTTGGAGGTCAAAGAGAAGACTAGCATTGATTGTTGTGAAGCATATTCAAAGGAAGAAGGTTAATTAAAGCTTGTGTGCCATTTGAAGGAGAAAGGCATCATTTAAGAAGCTATCATAAGATCAGCAAATACAGTGCCTAATTCGATCAACAATCCAATGTCTCATTCATGGAAGTAATACTTCATAAAACCAACCATACCTAAGAAGCAAAATTTACTGCATGCCTTAAGGGGTTGTTAGTGAGATATAATCTATGGTTTAGGCAAAATATTGCAAAAGGGGAAGAATAAATCATAACATGTAAAATAGTAAAATGAAGATTAAATAGTGATAATGAAAGGAGTTGAATCCTTCTTTATATTCATAAATAAATCATTTCAAAGGGTTACAAATGCACTCTCGTTTAGGGTTGCTCAAAATGATACATCTCAACATTACAAACTCAAGGATCTAATCCTTCCAAAAGGACTTAATGGCATGCACTATTGTCCATTTTGCATTCCCAAACTTGACAACTATCCTTGGGCTTGTTCTTATTGCCTTATTATCTCCTCCCTCCTATATAGCATACCTAAACCTAAACACAAGGGATTGAAAAGAGGTTAATAGCATATGTGTTTGTATATTTAAAGCTAGGAAAACATAATAAGCATGCATATAGAAATCACAAAACCTATTTCTAATAAACCAAAATGCTTCAAAATGACTTATAACTATATAATTTGGTAAATAACATGATTTTGTAAATATATAAGCATAAATAATAAAAAAATTGTTAGCAGAAATAGTGACCATCCCTAGGTGAGCTAGATAGACCTACAATCACAAAACTTCTAATTACCCTATCAAAACTGCTTCAAATCTCACCACATTTGAACCATAGGTTAATATAAGAATTTATAATATGTCTACAATGGAATTGTGTCACAATTACCTACTATTTTCTAACTGTCCCTAACAGGTGCAACTAGCTACTACTAACCGTCCCCAGGTGGGACGGTTACAAATCTGCTTAGATTTTGCTACCAATCCTTATGGAATATAGTCCAAAACTGGTCTAAAGGTTATGTAAATAGATGGGGCCAAATTTCTCTTCAATTTGAATGGTTTGGAATGGTTTGGATTGATTTCTATTACCATTGAAAGAACCTTTATATGAAGAGTATTTCAAGGCCAAAGGAGGGCAAATGATGGTTTGTAAAAGGTGAGTATAGAATTGGGTAGCACTTCATTTCTTAAATGCTTCAATTCTTCTTTTTTAAATTGGGTGCATATACCTCTTTTTATATCCCAAATAGTTCATCTAGGGAAAAGAGGCAAGTCTTGGCATGCAAGGCAAGTGTTGCCACTTGTCAAAACCCTTGCATACATTGGTGAGGGAAGATTACCCATTTGGGGCTTCTAATTTGGAGTCCCTAACTTCCATGATAGGTCCCAAATCAATTTGGGTTGATTAGATGCAGAAATGGTAGTATTTGATTACCATTTCATGTGTCTATTAAATTTTTGGAAGGCCTATTTAGGGATCATCCCACACAGGGATGGTTTTGGATGGCCATCCCTAGGTGGGACAGTAACCATTTGTGACTGTCCCTTGGTGGTACGGTCACCAGGATATGCCCCAAAACAATAAAAAAATACTGGGAAAATTCCCAAATGTGTTTTGGAAAATTATGTAGGCCTAGAGGGGTGACCAATGGGGCCATATGATGTTGATAAGAGTGGAATATATGATGCACTAATAGTATTATATGATTTACACAATTTAGGTGTCTACAAATGCCCCTTTTTGGGATACACTATGTACAACAAAGCGCTGAGCAAAAATATATCACTAAATCATCAAATGATTAAGGTTTTTCATTAAACTAATCAAATTTGGATGCCTCCATTATGGAAAGAGCATACATTATTATAATCCTTACTATTGACATAATCGAAGGGTATACCTTTCAATCGTGCTATAGTAATAGTCTTATGGGGCTTAGAGTATACTAGGTCTTGGTGCCTTGTGTTATTGTAAACCTTTAAATGGGTGGATTCTTGAGGTTTCAAGGAGGTCAATCCTATTTGTTTTTTCTTATGCTGATTCTTTGCCCCAACATGGGCTTGAAAATTTATCTTTAGCAAATATTATTTTGAATGGATGGAAATTATACTTCTGAGTGTTTTAGTGTTGATTTTATTTTTGAATTCATTATTATGACTACCCACTCAAGTGATGATTCAATGAGGGCATGAGAAATGATAAAGTGATGAGTCACTTGACTCATATGATTGAATTGAGACAACTCTCTATTTTTCCCATGGTACTATATACCTATTTGGAGGGGATTTTTAATTGTTTTGATTAACATTTCTGGAAGCAAAAGGCTAAAAATTTCATTCTCGTGGAGTGGTCCAGCCATGGAGGCCTTCTTGGGAAGTAAAATAAATACTTTTTATGGATCCAAAAATATTATAGGTTTAATCTTGATGCCTGCAAAATTTTAGACCATTTTGCCCTATTTTTGGTGGGTTTTAGACCCAATTTTTGCTATTTTTAAGCTATTTTGGTGCAATTTTTGGGTGAAAGTCCTAGGGGGGATGAGTACACTATTTATGACCATCCCATGGTGGGACAGACAACCAACTATATGCTCATCTCACCTAGGAGCAGTCAGCTTCTTTTGGAGCTATATAAGCCTCAAATGGGGCAAATAAGCTTATTTGTGCACTTTGCTTGGAGAATTTGGAGAGGAGAAAGGTAGGAGAGTGATTTTCTGAAGTGTAGCACTATAAAAATATCAACCCAAAAATATGAGCCAGTTAGCAGATGCAACAGGCAGTGGAGCTGGTACAAAACATGTATGGAACACATGTATTTCTCTTCGCTATTTTATTGTGAATTTTTTATTTTTGCTGCAATTTTCATACTACACACTCAATAATGGTTAAGAAACCCTAGGAATAGTAAAATTTATGAAATTGAACTTTTATTTGTGTTTTAGATGCTAAAAATTAGGGATTTATGCTAGATTTTTAGTGTTTTGTATGCATTTTTAGGGGTCAAAATGACCCTATTTTAGCCATTTTTGGGGACCATCCCTGTAGGGAATGGTCACTAGTTTCCATCCTTGGGTGGGAGGGTTACTAAATTAGGGGCCTTCCCTGGGTGGGACGACCAAATACTGGGCCAAAAAGGGCCCTTTTTAAAGCATTGTTTTGGTAATTTTAAAGCATTTTTATGCATTTTTAGTGCATTTTTTTTGCATTATTTATAAGTTAATTTTTATTACCAGATAGTTAAGATTCGTTATAGAGTTATGACACTATTTTAGGTCATTAGAGACCTATTTAATACTATATATTGGTGATGGCTTGATGTCATTGGTCTGAAGCATGTTACACGATTAGATCCCATAGTGAGCAACCATGCCTATCTGACTACATTGATAGATTTGTGGAACCCTCACACTAATAATTTCCATCTAGATATGGGGTAGATAATGGTTACTTTAGAGAATGTATATTATATATTTCATATTCCAATAGAGGAACATACCATAGTATCCACTCCTACAGAGTGATGAGAGGCCGTCATGCAGAGGTACTTTGGGGCACGCTAGGAGGATGCAATGATTGATCTTCTTAGCAGAGGGATATTAGTGGTTTCATGGTTTTAGACTGGTGTGCTTAGGATTAAACATGCTTTATTGTTGACCTTGATAAGAAAAATGCTACTTCCTAACTCTTAAAGTGCTATGTTCCCATGGAATCTTATAGAGCTGGTGTTCACTCTTGTGGATTGTACAAAGGATGAGCCGATAGTGATATCTTGGGGTCCTACTTTGTTAGCACAACTGTATGACGAGCTATATGATTCAATTTTGTAAGTAGAAGGGATTGGGCTGAAACTTATTACTATAGGTTTGGGGTTGGTAGTATATTACTATGGAGAAACCATGGGGACTACAATGGACTACTCGAGTAGAGCTACCAGACAGGGCTATTGGTTATGGGGTGTTATGGCTGAGGTCATGTGAGTTAGGCCGTAGCCGTTGATACACTAGAGAGGTTTAGCATTATGTAGAGGATTTTGCATGGCTCATAGTGGTAGATATTGAGTGGAGACCATATAGGTATTATCCTACATTAAGGGAGGTTGAGATAGAGCTACGCCAAGTTCAACAAGGTAGATGGTTGACAGGGTGACATGGGACAGAGTGAGAGTACTTCCCAAAATGGTCTAGTCCTAAATGCCTTTATAAAATAAATCAATCTACTTTGCAAAGCATGGAAACATGCAATACAAGTGTGTGAAGTAAAAGGGGATTAGGAAACCCTTATTTAAGCTATAGATTACAATATGCTTCGAAAATCAGATGACATAAAATAAGGGGAATAGGAAACCCTAAGTTTAACAATTAGAATGTACACTTCTTTTAGCGATAAATGCTATAAACAAAGGGGGAAATAAGGTAGGCTTGTACTACATGCAAAAAAATAAAGGAAATGAAAATTTATTTGTAAATAAATTTTAAGAACTTGCTAGAAATTTGCAGGTCTTGAAACTTTAGAAAAATTTAACAATCCTACGAACTTGAAATGAAAGAAAATCTACACATAGAAATTGTTATTTGACTAGTGCATGCTTTGTGCTCTCAAAATATTATAGAACAAAGGTGTAAAATGAGGTATACCTGCATTATGATGCTATGGGGGGTTTTCTTGGCCCCTAAAAGAGTCACCCCTATGAATTTGGGGGGTTTTTGAGGCTTCTATGTTCAAATTGCCACTCGGGGGATTAATTTGGTTTTGAAGTCTTAGATCTGATATTTGATAGTTTAGAAGGCCTCTAAAGGTTGTAGAGAGGTCTGAGAAACAAAATTTTTTAGGTTTTTGGGCTCTTAGATGCAGATCACCACCCAAGGGGTGAATTGGTAACTGGTTTGTAGGGTGGGGGGTGAATCTAGTTTAGAAGCTCCAAATCTAAAATTTGATTGCCTAGGATTATTCCTAGGGCTTCAAAGATCTCTATGAAAAATAGATACAATACCTAAAAACATAGAAAATAGAGAACAAAGTTAGATTCACTTGAAACAATTAACCTAGCATTATCCATTGTGGAGGTCCCATCGAGCGTGCCAGAATGAAATGGGTAGAAAATGACATTTGATAATTTAACACAAAACACAATGATGCATTAAACAAAGAAATTGTAATTCCACTGATATTAAGAGATACGTGTTACAAGAGGTACATGATGCCCTTTATCCATTTATTTTCCTAACAATGTTATAATCAATTTGATGTCTTCTTCAATCGTCCCTCAATGTATGTGGGCTTCTTTGTAATTGGGCCACTGTTGGGTTGCTATTTGTTTGATGTTGTTCTTCCTATTTAGATTTGCTAAATAACCTGTGAAGAACCTTCAAAATGGGGTTAATGTGATGGGGGTATTTCCTTAGTCAGGCCCCACATTTATGAATATGGAATGACCATGAAAACATAACAAAAACTAAAATAAATTATGCAGAAGGTGATAAAATAGTAAAACATAGCTTACCTACCAAATATGGGGTGATTTGGGGCTTGTAGACCAAATTTGCCACCCAAGGGGTGAACTGATGTCAAATTTGTGGGGCAAGGGTCGATCTGAGTTATAAGGTCTCTTTTTAAAAATCCCTCTGGTGGATCGATTCCTAGGCAGCTTGGGTGCCTCTGTATACTGTCGAAATCTGAGTGTGTGCATCGAGAACTGAGTGTTCAATATTCACTTTCCATTTCTATAGGGTTTTTGTGCTTTGTTTAAATTGGTAGAGAGAGGTAATTAGGGGTTTAGGACCCACTATTTATAGAAAAATGTAAGGTTCAAGGGGGGTTTTAGATAGACTAAACCTATGTTTGATTCTGACTAGGGTTAGGTTAAGAAATGCAATGTGGCAACATCACATTCCTTATGATAAATATCTCATCCTCACACATGTGTGAGGATGGATTAGGGCTAATCTTGATTAGGAGGTCTTTAAGTCAATTTAGGACATGATTAAATAAATATCCCAACAAACCCTAATTTCACACATGTGAGAGGATGTAATTAGTGTTAATCAAGATTAAGGGTTCTTTTAATCAATTTTGCCCTAAAAAGGTGACTTAAGTAAAGTCAACATTAAATTAGATTTTAGGTATTGACTTGTTAATTGTTTTGGTCAACTAATACCCTGTGGGGGTCTCAATTGAGTGCAAATAGGTCGTCAGATGATATCTCAACACACTGGATGTGATTCTGAAGGCTTATTAGGGTTTTGGACTTGAAATTCAATGAAGTAGTATATGGAAGTCTACATACTACTATGGCAAACTATGGCAATCTACCTATTACTACGCATGACTATGCCTGACTACACATGACTATGATAGCCTACAATAACCTAGGGATGCATAGAAATAAAAATGTGTGACTTTTGGTGTCTACACCTTGAATAAAATTCATAATGAACCTTTATGCCTTTTAGTGCCTATTCTGGCTTATTCCGAGCATTTTGAAATGCCTAAGCTAGAAAATTTTAGAGGAGAGGACGACGCTCGGGAGCACGTCACATTTTTTTTAGACATGTGCTTTCATATTGGAAGTAATGATGCCCTGCTCCTACAAAATTTCATCATGACCCTCTCAGGCCCAGCCCAGGAGTTTTTTAATCAACTCAAGAGGCACAACATCACTAGTTTTGAGTAACTGACCGATACATTTCTTGAAAGCTTCTCCTTTGGTGTCAAGAAGAAGGTAAACTTATCTGAGCTGACTACTTTAATGCAATATTATGATGAGCTAGTTATGGATTGTGGGAAATGATGGAGAAAGATGATGGTAAATTTGTAATTTTCCATACCTACTGCTAAATTAATTTGGATGTTTATGAAAAACTTTTGCAAAGCATATTTTGTTATTATTATAGTTGTAGCAATATCAGACCTTTGAGGAGGCTTTGGAATAGGCTAAAGTGATTGAGTATATCAAGTTATAGGAGGGTAACTTGAAGCTCAAAAATAAGAAGAAAGGGAACAAGAAAAGCACTAAGAAACTATAGGCCAAGCTAGCCCACGTTAATCAGGTGGTTCTAAACCTTTATAAAGGAGATAAGGGGTAGCAATAGTAAAATTATCAAGCCCAACCTCCTCTTATGCAATATGATCAGTGCAAAAACCATAGCGGTAAGGACAAAGAAAGACACCCTCCTCACATATTCATATAATTATCATAATTATTGACTGTAATTTTCCACTAGTTATGTAAGGCAAAGGCAATAAACTTACCAGAAGTCAAAATGGTGGACCCTAGTCAACCCAAGCCTAAGGGATATAAATATGATCAATATTGCATATTTCATAAAATGAAAGGTCATGATATAGAGGTATGTTGGTCTTTCAAACATTTAGTATAGAACATGATTGAGAGAGGTACACTTCTTGTGGATAATCCACAAGTGTTGGACAATAAAAATATGGGGATTTACAAGAATCCTCTACCCAACCATGAGGTGCCAAGGAAAAATATTGGCCAAGTCAATCGAGTACAAATCAAACCACCAACCCATGGGTTCATCAGAATGGTCAATGTCATAACAAGAAATGCGAGGTATGAGAGACCAAATCAACCTCTAGCTTGTATTAGAGTCCATGTTGCACCTCCTCCAAGGCCAACCCAACATGTACCAGGCCCACCAACCAGACTGGTGGTTACAATCAGGAGTAGGTTAGTCCAAAACCTACAAACAACTCCAGCAAAGTTATTAATTTATGAGCTAATTCAGTAGTCTCCCAATCATAGGGAGATGCTTATAAATATTCTAAGATCCATAGAACTATAGTACTAAGATCTTGAATCATTCACACACTTTATGGGATACGTGTAGTAGTGCCAGGAATCAGTCATACAGTTTCATGATCATGAAGTCAAGACGGTTTCTACTATCACATTAGACCTGCTGCTCCATATCATTACATGTGTGAATCACATACTTTTCAAGTGGATTTTGATTGATATAGGATCATAAATAAATATTATCATGACCAAGGAATTGACATATTTGAAGTTTTTGAAATCACATATTGTACCTTCCACTTTCACCTTGAGAGCATTCAATGATGCATTATGCTCGATGGTAGGTACCATAGTTATTCTAATCCAGGTTGGACTAAAGACCATCCTTGTGATATTTCATGTGATTGAAGCTGCCATGCAATACAACATCCTTTTAGGGAGGCCTTGGATACAAGAAATGCATTGTGTCCCTTCCATTATCCATCAATGTATCAAATATGTGCAAGAGGGATAGGTTCATGTGGTGCCTTTCAATGAAGAACCATTCAAATACATGAATCTAGCAGATTTTTTGGGGGATTTTGTGCTCCCCTCAATGCACCTAGATATACAACCTATGTCACCGATAAAAGAGCTAAGAGGTAAAATAAGAGAAGTGTGTGCCAAACCTACAATGTCCACATCTCAACGATTAGAGCACACAACAACTGCTTCTACTAGATCATCGGCATCCATGATGCATCAGGATGATAGGAAGCTAAATTAAAATATGAGTTAAAAAAATATGAAGCAAGAACCCAAACCAATTGTGATCAAGGTTCCTACTCCCATGGAAGTAGAGAATGCTCAATTAGGAGTCAAATAGGTACATCAACCCAATTCACTTGTATCTTCATCAGGGTCATCTGCATCACAGGTGACCATTCATTTGGTTAATCCCATATTGGGAAAATATTATTGGCAATTTTGGGTACCTTGGGTACATTGCCTTTACTCTAAGTGTAGATGTTGTCATTGATGTCAAGAAGGTCTTGAAGCAATTTGGTTTGATGTCAAAGAATGTGTCTTGATGAAGGTTTCAGCATGGACAGTGAGTTTCCAAGAAGATCAGGGTAGCCCAGTTGCAAAAGATCAAGAAAAATACAAGTAAGAAAAAGTATGCAGGCGACTGGAAAAACTGTCATGATTTTGCGACATGTTTTAGGAGAGAGAAAGCGCTGGCAAAACTGTCACGATTTCGTGACATGTTTTAGGAGAGAGAAAGCACTGGAAAAACTGTCATGATTTCGTGACATGTTTGAGGAGAGAGAAAGTTTGGGCAAATGTGTCACGATTTCGCGACATGCGGGAAGGCAGAGACGAAGCAGGCAAAACTGTCACGATTTCGCGACATGTCGCATTTTCGCGACTCGGACAGTGCAGGAAGGCAGAGAAAGAAAAGTGTCATGATTTCGTGACATTCTACAAAGGAGGTTGTACGGACAAGAAAGTGTCACGATTTCGCGACATGTTGCAGAAGAGAAAGTCCGCAGTGTGATCTGTCGCGATTTCGCGACAAGATTGAAGAGAGAGAAAGTGATTCAGGAACTGTCACGATTTCGTGACATGATGCAAAGTTCCAAGTAAGGGCTGTCACATTTTCATGACATGCTATAGAGGTCGAGTTGAGGACTGTCATGATTTCGTGACATGCAACAAAGGAAAGAGCCTGAAAGGAGAAGCGTCATGATTTCACGACAGACAATGGAGAAAGCGTACGAAAGCCAGAAGTGTCATGATTTCATGATAGGTTGCAAGGAAAGCTTTCGAAAGCTGAAAGCATCATGATTTTGTGATAGGCTACAAAGAAGTTGTACGGATGCATAAAGTGTCATGATTTCATGACAGGTTGAGTTGGCAGCTTGCAGTTGGAGAAAGTGTCACGATTTCATGATAGAAATAGTTAGCAAGTCTTAAATAGAAGAAGCGTCATGATTTCGCGATGAATTCAAGAAGGAAGAGCTCGAAGGCGAAAGCGTCATGATTTTGTGACATGTTCCAGTTTTGGGCATATGGCAAAAAAGAGCTTAAGGCAGTGAAAGCGTCACGATTTCACGACAGAGTTGTAGATGACGTCAGCAAAATTCATAAGTGTCATGATTTCATGACAAAAGCTGAGAGGAAGGCCATGAAGACTAAAGTGTCATGATTTTATGACAGAAGTGTGATGACGTCAGCAAGAGGCAAAGGTGTCATGATTTCATGATAGAAGCTGAGAGGAAGGCCATGAAGACTAAAGTGTCATGATTTTATGACAGAAGTGTGATGACGTCAACAAGAGGCAAAGGTGTCACGATTTCGTGACAGAAGCACAAAGGAAGTCGACAAAGGCCAAGGTGTCACGATTTCGTGACATCAGGCTATAGAAGGTGTATGGCTATAAAAATGTCATGATATCATGACATGTTGTAGTTTCGTAGGGACAGCTACAAAACCAGTGGTGGTTGAAGGACAGAGTTAACTTTGAGTCGACAAAGTTAAAATCTGGGTCGATGCAGTGCAGGGTTTTGTAGCCGATGTGGTTGAAGAGTAATAGCCGACTAAGATTGAATGTAATGATCTTGAATCTTACTCTATAAAAGGAGGGTTGTTTGAATAGTTTGGGCATCGATCGAAGTGTGCGTTCGAAGTGTGATTTGTATAGATAGAGTGTGGGGAGAAGTTCGATCGTAGAGGTGCATAAGTGGAAGTCTGATCGACTGTTGTGTTTGCGTAGAGTGTGCGACGACTGTGCTACTGTGTTTGCATAGAGGTTGCGAAGATAGTGCTATCGTGTTTGAGCAAAGAGTGTGAAGATTGTGCTACTATGTTTTTGCAAAAGAGCATAAGTTGATCGAGTGTTGTTGTGTTTGCGCAGACTATGAAAAGTTGGTTTCGACCAAGTGCAACTGTAATAGAAAAGAAAAGAGGAAGAGGACAGATTTGTGCCAGATCGAAGGACTATGTTTTGGTGCAGATAAGAGGACCGACTTTGTGGTGATAGAGTTGAGGACAGAGATCTCCAACCAGAGCAGGGAAGACAGGTGTCTTCTGTGGATAGAGTTCCACTTGCTAAGGGTAGAAGAGGTAGAGGTCTTCTAGAGGATCACCACTAAGAGCAGAGCTAGGGGAAGGTGTCTCCTTTGGGTTGGTGCCCATAAAATTTGTAATTGGGAAGGTTTCCCAAAGAACTGTGATATAACTTTTAGAGAAAAGTTTTATCCGTGGAGTAGCCCACCTTGGGTGAACCACGTAAATTGTTGTGTCACTTTGTGGATGGTGTGTTGTGCATTGATTTGATTACTGCTATTTTTATTGCTATCTATACACTGCATTATACTATTTTGAAAGTTGATTTTAAAGCAAATTAAAAAGTGGTCTTATACTGTTCACCCCCCCTCTCAGTATAAGCTTGTGTTCTTCAATTGGTATCAGAGCGGGTTCCTTCGAAAAGGTTTAACAGTCGAAAGGAAGAACTGGTTAAGAACACAATGGATTTTTTAGGTGGCAATGCAGCACCTATTCTTGATGGATCAGATTTCGGTCCGTGGAGTGCAAGAATGAGAGTTTATCTAATGGCACTTGGTAATGAGGTATGGGAAGTGATTGAAGATGAATACACTATTCTTGAACATGGTCCTTATACCAAAGAAGACAGGCTCATGCTTCACAAGCAATTCAAAAGCCATGAATGCAATCCTGAGAGGCTTACGTAAAGCAGATCTCACCAAAGTTATTCACTGCAAGACAGACTAGTGAAATGTGGAAACAATTGCAGGTGGTTCATACAGGTGATGCAAATGTCCGAAAGGCCAAATTGAGACATTTTAAAGGTATGTTTGAACAACTCAAAATGAATGATGATGAAAATATTAGTGACTACATGCTTCGTATGGATGAGGTTGTTAACTCCATGAAAGACCTAGGTCTTGAGGTTGCTGAAAATGATGTGTGTGATAAGATTTTAAGATCTCTTCCTAATAGATTTAGTGAAAATATTTCTGCTATTGAGGAAGCTAAAGATTTAGATAAATTGAAAAAGGATGAGCTCCATAGTATTCTTGCAGCATTTGAGCTGAGAACTCAAGTGAAAGTTGATGTCAAGAAAGAGGCAGCTTTCAAAGCTACCAAGAAATCAAAGGGCAAATAGATTCAAGAGAGTGATGAGTCTTCTAGTGATGAAGAGGCATATTACAGCAAGAAAGGCAAGTTCTCTAGAAAACACAAAAGCAAGAAAAACATAAGATGTTTCAACTGTGGAAAGTTTGGTCATTATGCTATTGATCGTACTGTTTCCAAGAATGAAAGTGATGAAGATATACAGGATGTTAAGAGCAAGGATTCTAAAAAGCACAGGTATTACAGAAAGAACAAAGATGAGCACAACAATCAAGGAAAGAGGCATTCACACAAGAATAAGAAGAGCTTCTACCTAGACAAAGCAAGTAAGTGTTCTAGCAGTGATAGTGAAAGTTCTTCTAGTGATGATGAAAATGAGATGTTGTTCATTTCAGAAAAGAGGAAGAACCAAAACATAAATTCATTGTCATGAAATGTTTTAGATGTGGAAATTTTGGGCACCTTGAGGATGATTGCACAAATAATGAATTGGTTGCTAGTATGTATGAGGATGCTTCAGAAAATGATAAGGAAGATGCTTGTATGGTTTTTGAAAAGGATAGCACCTCTAGTGATAAGAAATCTGAAAAAGGCCTTGATGATTCAAAATGCAATAATATAGAGGATCTTGAATGTGAACTTACTAATGCTCTTAGTGTTTTGAAAAAGGAAAGAAAGAAGAATGCTAGACTCAAGGATAAATTAGATGAATGTTGTATGGAGAAAGATGAACTCATAGAAAGTCTTGACATCTCTATGGCTAAGACACAAGAACTCAAGAATGAGTTAGAATCTAAGATGCTTGAGTATAGTGAATTAGAACAGAAAATGGCTGCCATGAAAGAGGAAAATAAAGAATACAAGGATAAGCTGTATAGGTTTCAAGATAGCTCCAAAAGGGTTAAGTCTCTCATCCAAAGTCAAAGAAATCCATCAGATAAAATAGGTCTTGGTTTTGTTAAACCACAAAAAAAATAGGTTGGGGAATCAAGTAAGAGATTTCAGAAAGAAGAGAGTTCTGATGAAGAGAGTATTTCAGAGAAAGAGTCCGTGAGTGATAAATGCGCAGAAATAGAAAACAGAATTCTAAATGCGAAAAAGAAGTTTTCGGGACCCAAGAGGTCAAACAGAAGAATATTTCACGATAGATGTTTTGCATGTCACGGGTTTGGCCACATGGCTTCGCAGTGCATGACTCAAGTAAGGAAGATAAATGACAATTTTAGGGGCCGTAATTTATTTCAAGGGTATTGCTACTCTTGTAATCAGTTCGGGCACAAGGCAATTTTCTGCAAGACAAATAACAAGAACTGGGTTAGTCAGAATAGGCGGATTCAAAGAACAGCTATGCCCGAAAGAAATAATATTGTTACTTGCTATAAGTGCAACAATGCAGGTCACACAGCCAGACAATGCAGAGCTGATCTTCCAAGGTACAGGAATAGGAACAGTGGTATAAACAGGTCCAAGGATCAAGGTATGGACAAGAAAAGAGATGAGAACAAGAACAAGAAAAGTGACAAGAACAAAAACATTGACAAAGAGTTCAAGAGAAGGCCCGACAAAGAAATTGTAGACACTGATGATGATGAGTGCCTAATGGGAGTTTCACTCCCACCCTTGTTTTAAATCACCTCATCAGGAGGTGGGGGAGGGACTAAGCTAAGAAGCTCATTCTTAGTCCCAAGCCCCAAAGGTGACCCTTTGCCATTGATGACAAAGGGGGAGAGATATGAGTAAGGGGGAGAGCTTCATAGTGAAGAAGAGAGCTTCAAGTCAGGGGGAGCAAAAACTTCAAAGGCAGATTCTCAGTTGTTGGATCAGTTGTTTTCAGTTTTGGCTCTTGAGTAGTGTTTTTCAGTTAAGGTTTGCCATCAATGACAAAGGGGGAGATTGTTGGCAATTTTGGGTACATTGGGTACATTGCCTTTACTCTAAGTGTAGATGTTGTCATTGATGTCAAGAAGGTCTTGAAGCAATTTGGTTTGATGTCAAAGAATGTGTCTTGATGAAGGTTTCAGACATGGACAGTGAGTTTCCAAGAAGATCAGGGTAGCCCAGTTGCAAAAGATCAAGAAAAAGACAAGTAAGAAAAAGTATGCAGGCGGCTGGAAAAACTGTCACGATTTTGTGACATGTTTTAGGAGAGAGAAAGCGTGCAAAACTATCACGATTTCGCGACATGTTTTAGGAGAGAGAAAGCATTGGCAAAACTATCACGATTTCGTGACATGTTTGAGGAGAGAGAAAGTTTGGGAAAATGTGTCACGATTTCGTGACATGCGGGAAGGCAGAGATGAAGCAGGAAAAACTATCACGATTTCGTGACATGTCGCATTTTCGTGACTCGGACAGTGCAGGAAGGCAGAGAAAGAAAAGTGTCACGATTTCGTGACATTCTGCAAAGGAGGCTATATGGACAAGAAAGTGTCACGATTTCGTGACATGTTGCAGAAGAGAAAGTCCACAGTGTGATCTGTCACGATTTCGTGACAAGATTGAAGAGAGAGAAAGTGATTCAGGAACTGTCACGATTTTGCGACATGATGCAAAGTTCCAAGTAAGGGCTGTCACATTTTTGTGACATGCTGCAGAGGTCGAGTTGAGGACTATCACGATTTCGTGACATGCAACAAAGGAAAGAGCCTGAAAGGAGAAGCGTCATGATTTCACGAGCAGTGGAGAAAGCGTACGAAAGCCAGAAGCATCACGATTTCATGATAGGTTGCAGGGAAAGCTTTCGGAAGTTGAAAGCGTCATGATTTTATGACAGGCTACAAAGAAGTTGTACGGATGTAGAAAGTGTCATGATTTCGTGACAGGTTGAGTTGGCAGCTTGCAGTTGGAGAGGTGTCATGATTTCATGACAAAAATAGTTAGCAAGTCTTAATCAGAAGAAGCATCGCATTTCGTGATGAATTGAAGAAGGAAGAGCTCGAAGGCGAAAGCGTCATGATTTCGTGACATGTTCCAGTTTCGTGGGCATATGAAAGAGCTTAAGGTAGCGAAAGTGTCACGATTTCATGATAGAGTGTAGATGACGTCAGCAAAATTCATAAGTGTCATGATTTCATGACAAAAGCTGAAGAGGAAGGCCATGAAGACTAAAGTGTCACGATTTCATGACAGAAGTGTGATGACGTCAGCAAGAGGCAAAGGTGTCATGATTTCATGATAGAAGCTGAGAGGAAGGCCATGAAGACTAAAGTGTCATGATTTCATGACAGAAGTGAGATGACGTCAGCAAGAGGCAAAGGTGTCACGATTTCATGACAGAAGCACAAAGGAAGTCGACAAAGGCCAAGGTGTCACGATTTCATGACAGCAGGCTATAGAAGGTGTACGACTGTAAAAATGTCATGATATCGTGACATGTTGTAGTTTCACGGGACAGCTATAGAAGGAGGGGGGGGGGTTAGTAAAAAGTTAAATTTGGGCCGACACAGCGTAGGGTTTTGCAGTCGACGTGGTTGAAGGGTAACAACCGACTAAGATTGAGATGTAATGATCTTGAGATCTTGAGTCTATAAAAGGAGGGCTGTTTGAAGAGTTTGGGCATCGATCAAGTGTGCGTTCGAAGTGCGATTTGCGTAGATAGAGTGTGGGGAGAAGTTCGATCGTAGAGGTGCATAAGTGGAAGTCTGAGTGACTGCTATGTTTGCACGGAGTGTGCGACGACTATGCTACTGTGTTTGCATAGAGGTTGCGAAGATAGTGCTATCGTGTTTGAGCAAAGAGTGCAAAGACTGTGCTGCTGTGTTTTCATAGAAGAGCATAAGTTGATCGAGTGCTGCTGTGTTTGCACAGACTATGAAAAGTTGGTTTCGACCAAGTGCAACTGTAACAAAAAAGAAAAGAGGAAGAGGACAGATTTGTGCCAGACCGAAGGACTGTGTTTTGGTGCAGATAAGAGGACCGACTTTGTGGTGATAGAGTTGAGGACAGAGGTCTCCAGCCAGAGCAGGGAAGACAGGTGTCTTCTATGGATAGAGTTCCACTTGCTAAGGGCTGTAGAGGAGGTAGAGGTCTTCTAGAGGATCACCACTAAGAGAAGAGCTAGGGGAAGGTGTCTCCTTTGGGTTGGTGCCCATAAACTTTGTAATTGGGAAGGTTTCCCAAAGAACTGTGATATAACTTTTAGAGAAAAGTTTTATCCGTGGAGTAGCCCACCTTGGGTGAACCACGTAAATTGTTGTGTCACTTTGTGGATGGTGTGTTGTGCATTGATTTGATTACTGCTATTTTTACTGCTATCTATACACTGCATTATACTATTTTGAAAGTTGATTTTAAAGCAAATTAAAAAGTGGTCTTATACTGTTCACCCCCCCTCTCAGTATAAGCTTGTGTTCTTCAAATATATTGTGTAGAATGTGACATTTACACTGATCATTGAGATTGCACAAGATATGGACCAACCACAAGCCCATCACCTTCCCATAGGTATGGTGGTGCCACTAGGGGTACCTCCTATCCAAAAAAAAATTATCTATGGAGGGCTTGACCAGCTTGCATCTCGCACCCTCATGGATGAAGATGATGATGAACCATTTGTCTTGAATGTTCATTATCTTTCTAACCCTAAGTATACCTTGTGATATCTTGAGCATTACATTTGGTATGGTTATGGTCTCAGATTATTTGAGCAAGGGCGTAGGAGGTCATATGAACCTCAGTATCAATTTCCTACTAATAGGTTGGGTTAGTATACTATATTGGAGGATAGAATGAACTCCTCATGACATCTTTAGACTGCCTGTACCTCAATATGGGGGGTGAAGTCAACTTCAATCCTTATCACCCCAATTCTACCTCTTTTCAAAGGGATAACCAGGTAGTGTTTTATGTCACTATAGGACCACCCAAGACATATCACAAATATATCTTGGTGGAGACCAGTCCAAAGCCTATACCAAAAGAAAACTTGGGTGAAAAAATCCATGAAGTGACCAATGAAATAGGTTTGTAGGTTTATCTCACTAGCATAGTGATAGATTATGAGTCAAAGGATAACTCTGATGAGGAGAGAGTAGAGTCTATCTTTGAGATAGATGGACCTAGTTGCATATATGAGAGTGGTGATGATGATGAGTCCTAAAATAGTGAGTAATATGAGGATGAGACTGAGTTGGCTTATCTAGTCCCTATTAATTTAAATCATCTATTACATTCAGATACAGTCATTAAGGATGATCAATCCTTCATAGATAATAGTAGTTATCAAGAGTGGGATTTCATGAGGCCCCACCTTTCCAATCGCCCGATTCTAGTCAATAGTGGTGAATGTATCTATTACGATAGCGATGATGAAGATGAAACAAAGAGAGCCTATTTAGGGCCTCCCTACTTACGTCATCGTAATGCACCATACACTACAATGGATATGTATAGAGATATAAATATCCACCCATGCCTTAGAGTAAGAGCTCCTAACCTAGATAGGATTTATCATATGGTCTTCCTTGACATTTTGACATATAGAGAGCTCCTTGAGCCTAGCGATCTTGTTTTTGACTCTATTCATAGATCAGATATAGAGATTACCCTACCCTGAAAACCACATCTTAGGGATGGAATTTATATTAATATATAATCACACGCACGTGGTCTTGGAGACATGATCCATTCCATCAATATAATATCCATTTATTTGACCACTCCACTTCGTAATCCAGTCGATCCGTCCAAACCATTGTACCTAAATATAGATGCTATCAATTGGGATCATGTTGAATCACCACTAGAGCCTAAATATTTCTTCCCTAACAAATAAATGCTACAACCTTTTCATTTTGTGTTAGGTTTTGCACATGATGTTTATCATGCTGAGGATGCTTCCAATGTAGAACCTATAAACCTAGTAAATGACATTCGCTTGATCCCTACACCTCATTAGCTTAAGGAGGGATCCCACATGTTGTAGAGGAAATATTTGAAGTGGATATCAGTAATAATCCCACCAATCCAAGGAAGGTTAAATTTGGAGATAGTTTATCTCCTGATGAGCATGCCAACCTCATCCCTCTACTGAAAGAGAGACCTGATCTCTTTTCTTGGACTTATAAGGATATGCTAGGTCTATATCCAAAATTGGTTGCTCATAACCTTTTGCTAGATCTATCAAAGAAGCCAGTCAAGAAGAAACTTAGGAAGATGCATCTAAAAGTAGCCTTAATGGTTAAATATGAATTGCAAAAGCTATTAGATGTAGAGTTTGTCATTTCCATCGACTATATGGAATGGGTATCAAACATGGTACCTATAGAAAAACATAATGGAAGGATCTATATTTGTATAGATTTTAGAGACCTTAATAAGGCAACACCAAAGGATTCATTCATGTTTCCGAACATAAATGCTCTTGTATATGCAACTGTGGGTTATGAAATGCTCTCCCTAATGGATGGGTTTTTTTGTTACAACCAAAATCATATTAAGCTCGAATATCAGCATAAAACCATATTCATAATGCCATGGGGGATATTTTGCTATAAGTTTATGTCATTCAGTCTTAAAAATACTGGTGACACATATCAGTGGGCTATGACATATATCTTTCATGACTATATACATAAGATCTTGGAAGATTACATCGATGAATTATTGGCAAATTCATTTTGCGTTCAGAGCATGCTGAGGCCCTAAGAAATGTCTTCGATCACCTAATAGAGCATAATGTCAGGTTTAATCCTAAGAACTGTATTTGGCATAACTTCGGGTTAACTCTTTGGATTCATAATTTCAAAGTGAGACATCGAATTTGATCCAGTGAAGGTCAAGGTAATTTTAGAAATGCATCCTCCCAAAAATATCAAGGAATTAAGAATCCTATAGGGCAAAATAACATCCATAAAGTGATTTATCGCACAGTTATCGAATAAATATCGACCCATGAATCAACTTCTACACAAGGGGGTCCCATTAAATTGGGATGAGAACTATCAAGCAGCCTTTGCTAAGATTAAGCAATACCTATCATTGTTGCCAGTGATAGCTCCACCAAGACTAGATGAGCCTTTTCTATTATATATATCGGTGACTAAATTTGCATTAGGGACCATGTTAGTCAAAAATAACATGGAAAACAAAGAGTAAACTATATTACATTAGCTAAACTTGATGAGTTACAAGCTAGGATATGCATACATGGAAAAACTATGCTTAGCAGTAGTGTTCGCTACAAATAAATTGTGACATTATATGTTAAGTCATACAACGTATTTCATATCAAAACAAAATCCTTTGTATTATATGATGAGCAAGACATATCATTATACATGTACTGCAAAGTGGATCATGCTATTCACAAAATTTGATCTATAATTTATTAGCCAAAAGTCCATTAAGTAATAGGTCATAGAAGATTAGATAACTGAGGTGTTTTTTGAAAATAGCAGGCCCCTCACCATTTAGCTTCTTGATGATGCAGTTTTTGCCTTATCAGAAGCACCCAAAATTGAAGAACTAGATAAAAAACTGATATGACCTTGTTCTTCGATAGTTCAAAGTGTGAGCAAGGTGGTGGTGCAGGAATAGTGTTTTTGCACCACAAGGTGCTCCTATGCCCTTGTAATTTAAGTTGTACTTTCCTTGCACTACAAATAATGCTAAATACAAAGCCCTAATTTTGGGTCTCCAAACAACTATTGCCATGAATATTAAAATGATAAATATATTTTACGATTTCCTTCTCATTGTTAACCAAGTGAAGGGAATTTTTTAGTGTTTATGTCCTATCCTGAAGTCTTACAAAGATCTTGTTGATACATATTTAGCTCAATTGTAATGGTATGACATTTAGGCAATCCCTCATTCATCGAACAGATTCACAGACACTATGGCATATTTGGGATCCTTAATCCATCAAAATCCATCTACCAATTTTACTACCATCCATATAAAAACATTGTCACACTCTATTGTGCAATGTGAAGCTTTGGATAACAAAGATTCAATCAAAATTATTCATATAGAACCAAATCAAGAGTGGTTCTATAGAGCTAAAGACTTTCTCAAGAGAGCACCTTGGGGGTCATTGATCTCGTAGGGTCCTATGGGGAGTGGTACTACCATCCACCATAAGTTTTTTTCCTAGTATACATTTGTAAATTTTAAAACATAGGGGGACCATGTTGTCTTGTCAGTTGAGATTGAGAGTTATCAGAACTAGATGTCACAGATATAAAACTTCCTTAAGATTGGTGTAATCTCTCAGGGATTATCGCAAGCCATGAAGTGCACATTTAAATAGAAAGTGACAAAGTATGTCTTGTTAGGATATATTTTGCATCGTCAAAGCTATGATGGATTTCTCCTTTGTCGTATTGAGATCCAAGAATCATCTTGGGAAATTTTGCAAGCTCACAATGGTACGTATTGTGGCCATTTCACATGGGTTATTATTGGCCCACTATGGAGAAGGATTGTAATGTGTAAGTCAAGAAATACATTAAATGCTAGCATCATGCTAATCTTGTGCACCTACCATCATAGGTATTACATCCCATTCAAGCAGCTTGGCCATTTGCTCAATGGGGTTTGGATCTAATCGGTAAGATCTCTTCTCTATCATCAGGCTGACATACATTCATTAATATGACTACTGAGTATTTTACTAAGTGGGTGGAAGCAATCCCATTAACGATGATAACTAGAGCATGTATTGTTGAGTTCATACTCACTAATATCATAAGTTGTTTTGGAATACCATCCAAGATAATTCTAGATAATGGAACGTCATTAAAAAAAAAAACTATGAGAGATTTGACATTCAAGTACAAGATCAAACAAATTTTTGCAACTCCATATTATTCACAGGAAAATAGGAAAGCTAAGGCCTTGAACAAGATAGTGGTATCCATATTGAAAAATACGATGCAAGAACATCATAAAGATTGGCACAACCAGCTATCCCTTGCATTGTGGGCTTACAGGACTAGTATTTGGACACCTATCAGGGCAACTCCATTTTCACTAGTATATGGTGTTGAGGCCATTATGACCTTAGAGTTGGAAATTCTAATGTTGTGTATCATATTGAAATATTTCATCGATGACGATACTGTGTAGAAAGCTCACCTAGATCAATTGACATGAACATCGTGTGAATTCCCTTGAGCATATTTGTGTTTATCAATAGCACTTAAAATGAGCTTACAATGACAAAGTTATTTTGAGAAACTTTGAGGTTGGTGATCTTGTGCTAAAAGAGAACCAACAGAACTCAAATCTGCCACCAAAAATGTGAGATGAATTTGTGGCTAATTGGTTAGGTCCTTATATCATCTCTGAGAATATTAGACCTAGAACATACCACTTAACATTGTTGGAAGGGGTTGAAGAGCTTGAACCTCTTAACATCCTTCACCTTAAAGCATTTTATGCCTAAAATCATCAAAATGCCCCAAAGGCATATGTAAGCCCTTTGGTCAACTATTAAAAGGCCCCAAAGGTATCTATAAGCCCTTTGGTCAAATCAAAAGTTATAAAATTTAAAAAATTTAGAAAATATCAAAATTTTAAAAACAATTGCACATTGCATTTCATTTACATCATCGCATTCTAGTTATCGCATGCATTTCATTTTGCATTGCATTAGGTATATCCATCTTTCACACTTGCATTAGGATAAGTTGTGTTTACAATCTTACAAACAACACCACATTTGTATTTTAGTCATGCATCTTTGTACTATCATCATCATTCATCACCTGTGTGAGTAATTGTGGTTTTCAACACAACCCTTCTTGTTGCTATGAATATTATACTAGGGTTTTCTAGTTATTCAACCATACCTAGTGCTCTTCTCAAGATTTTGGTAGAAATATTGCTTTTCTTTTGTAGATGAGGTCTAGTTTTGATAGAACTTAGCACACAAAAATCCTATCACTAATCAAACACATTTAAAAAATCCTAATTAGGGTAAGGAAGGATGAGCGCTACATAAGTGGTTTGGGTCATCTTAGGTGAAAGGTTTTGTTACTTGATCATTTTGTGAGGTGCAATGGTCTAGAGTAGTGGTCATTGGAAAAAAGACAAGTTTACCCCCTACCCAAATAAATCCCTTGCTTACAAATGGACCAAAATCCTAGAATGAAATTCAAAATGAAATCAAATCAATATCAAATCCCTTGCTCAAAATAAAAAGAAAAAAAAAATAAATAGTGGTTTTTGTCACTATATATGAGCAAGTATCCCATTAAATTGAAGAAAATAATGGGGTGATATTGAATCCCTAGAATTATCAATGCTTGAAAGCCATAGAGTGATCATCAATATTAGAAATGGGCTAAAATAATCCCGCCTATCATTGAAGGGATAATTCTAAGAAATTTACAAATGAGCTAGATTTAGGTGGACCAGATTACCTAGTGGTATAGTCTTACTGGGTCTAAAACTAGGATCGGATAGACAATTGAGCATCCCCAATACAAAAATGGGCTGAATGAATCCCTCTTGGCACTACGGTATGCTTATGCCTTATCTAATATATTGATTTGCACACACATCGATAATGAATAGTTAGGGTCTATTCTAGCAAAATATTTATATTTTAGAAGTCTAGTATGGTTAGTATACAACTTTTGATAAGTCAACTAAGGTGTTTGAGTCTCATGGAAAGCCTCAAAAATTCCCAAATAGCAATGTTCAATTTTCCATGCAATCATAAAAAATCAATTTCTTTTATGAGAGTTTATTTATTAGACTTATTTATAATATAGGGTAGATACTAGATGGATGTCAGAAATGATATTTAAATGGACACTGACTATGTTATCCATATTATTTTAATCTACAAATGCTTATGAATAGAAACTATATATAAGTGCATCTTACATATGTGTTCACAATTTATCAATTTTCATAAAAAGGTATAGCAATTACATTTCATGATTATTATACATTCTGTGGTGTCATCCATTAGATTTTTAAACTCATATTGCATTCATACATGATGTTTTAAGTGATTAAAGCATACATGTACACTTATATAAAATCATCAAAATATATATATATGCAATACATACATGGCATAAATTATGTCATAATAGCATAAATTAAATCCATACAAGTATAGAAAATTACACATTCATTTAAACAAAAAATATTGCATTCATATACATTCATCATAAGTAGTCCATCTACACATATATATCATTACATTTAAAATCATGCATCCATCATCTATCTAGTGCATATCATACATACATCACATCATATAACATAAAATAAACATCACATATAAGCATTGCATCCATATGCATCTCATAAAATATAAAAAAATAAAACAAATAAACTGCACATATAATAAGTCTCAATGTCAGATCATATATATATATATATATATATATATATGTGTGTGTGTGTGTGTGTGTGTGTGTGTGTGTGTAACAAAAAATATATATAATAAGTAGTACATCGACATATATAAAAAATGCTTGTAGACTATAGCTGTGTAGGTCCTCGACCTTACACATAAAAATGTTACAAGCATCTAGCATAGATCCGTAATAAGTAGCACCTACACCCCTAGTCTATGAGGCCCCACCCTTGCCTCCACCATTGCTACATCTGTAATTAGCACTAGAGGTCCTCTCTGATCTGTGACTCCTATTGATAGAGTGTGACAAAGACTTGCCTATCTCTTGAGTGTGAGTCCTTTGAGAGCCTGAAGCCATGGGCATATTTGAAACCCCACCCCCAAGTAGCTAAATCGATCCTCTGAAGGAAGTGATGTAGGCAAAATCCCATGCTCTATCATCGATGTGTTGTTGCACTAGATCTCGGAGCCTCTTGATATTTGCCCCTAATCTAGACCTACTAAACCCTATACTACCTAAGATGCTAGAGCATATGGTGGTGCTAGAGCAACCTATAAAGTAGAGGGATATCCCCTCTCAGCCTTGAGTGCATCATGCTATGCCCTAAGAGCATCTAGTTGAGACTGTAGGAGGATGTGCTGGCCTATAACCCACTGTATCTTTATCGCTTTCGAGGCAATCCTAACCTATAGAGTGGTCTTCTTATCTTGGTATCTATTCCACTAAGAATGTCCTACTATGAGTTGATATTATCCCCAAAATTTTCTTGTAAGGTGGCAATGGTAGTATCTCAATGTAGAAGCTATGTTTTTAGAGAGCCTACTTGAGTCTGTAGGTTGGCAACCTAGGCCCTGAGCTGCCCAACCTTGCTATTGCATGTGGACTCACCCTCCTCAAGAGTGTCACCCTCCTCCTTAGTTGGAGGTGCATCATTTGTAGCTCCTCCCTCTCCCCATCCATCCTTAGTCCTCTTATGGACTTGGCAACTATGAAGTTTGACATCTGCTCCCTCTACACCCTTGGATACATCATCTACTATCCTATCCAAGGGGCCCTCAAAGCCTTGCCATACCCTGAGTGTCCACTAGGTGTCACAATAAAGAGTAGTCCCTGCATCGGTCAATCCTAACTCTTGAAATTCATTATCCTCATCACCTAGTGGAGTCACCCTGGTCCATGCCAATTCCATATCTAGATTTAGGTGATGGTAGATGGTAGGTATCTCTAGAATGTCCTACATAATCCCAAACTATATGGTAACACGAGAGAAGTAAAAGAACTCCCATACCTTAGACTTACATCCGAGGAGCCATCTATCTCTACGTGCTTGATGCAACCAGTCATCAACCTCTATCCATGGAGGGCAGTCTAGGTATGGGATCTAGTACACTTGGTATGCATATAGTTGTGAGAACTATTCAATGTAGTAGTCCAGGTACCCTATGTGAGATTTGATCTGTAAGCCCTCTTGATCACGAGACCATCATGTGGCATAACACTGGCACACCTCCTCAATGGTGTTGATCTCAAGTGGTATACCAATGGGGAACTTGATCTTAATATGTGAACACTCCCAGATCTGAAGTAGTAGGCTACAATTGATGCCTACTCTACTCTTATGTGTAATATGATATATCTCATTATAGAGTTGTGCTAGTAGGACACTCCCCTAGGATAGGAGTAGGGGTTGATCAATGCTACTCACCAGGACATCCTGTGTTCTAGCCAAGATGTTCCAAGGGAATCTCACTTAAGAAGAGTTGGGTAGGACACTCTGCATGATTAGGTGCATAAAAATGTTTGCTCACTAGGAGAAGACCCATTGGGTGTACCAGTTCTCAATGTGGACCCCTCCATGGTTTGATTATCACTGTGCTACCTCATTATGACCACCAAAGATCATTGTGATACTACATCCTTCACCTCCATCAACGAAGATGTGATGTCATCACCATCTAGAGGGAGTCAAAAGATGTGGTAGACATCCTCTAGAGTGATAGTCATCTCACCTATTAGTAGGAGAAAGGTATTGGTATACTCATCTCAGCATCTGACCAATGTAGTTGTAGCACCCTAAAATTGGCACAGTTAAACCTTAGTAAAAAGATAAAAATTTGAATTTTAACCCAAAACCGCCCATTACCCACTCCCATTGTTTTTCGTGCCATTTTTAGGATTTGTTTTGGCCATTAGATGATATTGTCATCGATCAGACAAAATCGTCCTAGATCTGATGAATTCGTCTGGAATAGAATGTCTAGATGATTTCGTCCTAAAACCAAACTTTCATAAATAGATTATGTTTCAATAGCTTCTCTAACTTGGGCAAAAAGTGTGTCTACATAGTTAGAGTCTCCCCCGTTGGATATCTCCCAAATTGGGATGATCTCCAACCTCCTAACCTCTCCCTAATCCTATATAAATTGGGATTTTATTAGTTTATCCCCCTAAACCCCTTGGCTAATTGATTTCCCTACAAATTTAGTTCCTTGTGAATTAGAAAATCCTTGCACCATTGTTTGCATTCTGTATTTCATGTTTTCTTGCAGGAATATTACTATTTTTCATCCAAAGCAAGCTCAGATCATCAAAGGTGATTCCAAACGATTTTGAACAATCCTATCAAGGATCGACGATGATCTCGTATGATTGGAGGCGATCCTGACTGTAGTCTAGATTAGGGGCAATCAGAGCCCGAAGTTTGCATTTTTATTATATTTTCTCTTCATTTTCTTACGCATTAACTTGGTTTATTTTATTTCTACATCCTGGAGTTCACCTCATTTAGTATAGATGCATGATAAAGTTAATTTTTTTTTTTAAATTAATGCATTTCTTTAAATTGCTATCTATATCTATCATTTAGGCCAATTTATTGTCATTTCTATCATTTTCCCTTACTTTTTTAGTTGTATTTTTGGTTTTTGGTATCTATTTCTGTGATTGCAGGTTTCTGACGAATTCGTCTAACAAATTTGTCATATCGACGATGATATCGTCTGATCTTAGATGACCGACTGAGATCTAAGATGATTCTGTGACATTTCAGATGATTACGTATGATTTGAGATGATTTGGACTTTTACAAAACTCAAAATCTGCATCAGACATCCGGAATTAGGTATATTCTGTCTCATTTAGCATATTTTTTTGTGTTTAGCACTTATTTATCTTCTTTGTATTCATATAAATCAGCATTGGCATATAGAATAGCTTAGATTCATCTTGGCCAAACCTAGGAATTGAATGATTAAATCACAAAATGAACACATCAAACCTACTCTCAACCTAGGCATGGAAACTACCACTCAAAAGTTTCTTAGTGAACCCACCATCCATAAAAAATTCACCCTTATACCCCTCTCCCAAGAGGCGTGACCTTCAAATGGCCTCTCAGTCCAAGGTATTGTCCCATCCTTCTCGCATTCCCCTTTCGGGCGCGGATCCTATAGCCTAAAGGTAAGGATGCAAAAAATTTGGAGTGATACATTTTGGTGAACCCGACGTGAAAACTAAAAACCTTTTGAAAACAATCCAAAAAACAAAACATAAATGTATTTAGAATCATCAGAAAAACAAATAAATATTGCATATCATATTTAGATGGTAGATTATAATAAAAGAAGAGTTGTCACCATTAATGTTGAGAACCAATTAGCAGCCATAGAGATTACTTCTTTGCTTAGAGTATCTCAAACATATAGAGTCCCACATTTATGGGACGAACTTAATAGGAGATTGAATCTTATTTCATCTAGATCAACCAAACTTAGGCAAATCAAGAGGTTTGTCCTAGATAGAATCCTGGATCCTATTCAAGTGACCTTATATCATGAACTTCAGAGAGCTTGCCATAGGTGGTTAGCAGATAAAAGAGCCCTTGTGTCTTCCGAGTTGTACACCTTTGAGGAATACCTCGATAATGCAGTTGTAGTACATAAATTTTTGTCTCGTATAGAGGATCAAGAGGTCATTCTTATGGATAGAAAGATATGGAATAGAGTTCCTAGAGCTGTGTTATATCGAGAGTATTGCCATGAGCTCTTTTTTTACAAGTTAGAGTCAGAAGTAGATAACATCACCATAGCACACTGAATCAATGAAATTTATAAACTATTTATAGAAAACTAAGCCATTCTTTTATTATTTCTTGCATTTAGTGTGCTATTTGTTGTCTTTATCATCATAAAAACATAAAATCACAAAAAAAAAAACAAAAATATAACAAAAATTAAAACGTTTTTCTTTTAATTATTATAGTAGGTATATAATCAAAATATATACCTCCCAAAATTGTTGCAAACAAATATATAAAAATATATATTTTCTAAAATCTAAGTTTAAGCATAATGACTAGACTTAGGAATGGAAAACAGACTGAAGTAGAAGAAGATTGGTTAAGAAAAACAATAAATAAACCAGATGTCCTTCTTGAAGACCCAATTTAGGAAGAAGGAACACTATACCAACAAGAAGAAGAGTTTTCTGAAGCAAACGAACAAAGAAGAACTATTAGAGAGGAAGGATCCTCATCCCCTAAAATGTCTCTAGAAGGAGTTGTTACTTTTGAGAACATGGAACATTTTTGGAAGTTCCTAAATACTAATATTGGCACTCTTAATATAGCAGTCCATATGGACAAGGATCAAATTAGTGACACCCAAGAAACCCTAGAAGAAATATATCACACATGCACTAATCCCTTGTCCTTTGTTGATCAAGAAAGTGATCAAGCTAGACCATCCAATTTGGATATGGCCGCTATAATCCAGAACATGCAACAACAACAGGTTACCCAACCACCTAGAGTGCCTGTTACCAAGCCTAGGGTTATTCCCACACAAAAGAAACCTTCATTCACTACTCTATTTTGCCAAGTTATTGATCAACATACCTCAAATCAACAAAAGCCTAAAACAAAACCTAACACCAATTTCCAACAATCTGGGATACAACATAATGCTACTACAAATATTCTTCATAATACTATTCCTACCAACCATTTGCATAATAGCAATATAGCATCCAATCCTTACGTCATGCCATCACACGCTCAAATACCACCAAACCAATATGGTGGACAAACTAGTAATCTAGAAGCCATGGTGAAATAGTTAGTCTCCCACATGGACCAGATAGATCCCTACCATCCATCGTACAATTATTGAGAGATGTGTAGTCAGCCTTTAGATCCTATAGTTGTAGCACAACCATATCCTAAACACTTTCCTATGCTTGTCCTACCTATATACAAAGGAACCAAAGATCCCATAGAGCATATTTGTATGTTTAGGATAGCATGTCATGATATACCACATGATGAATTTTAATTACTAAAGATATTCCCAAAAAGTTTAGGAGGAATGGCATTAGAGTGGTATTATCAACTACCCACTCATTCTTTGAGGAATTTTGAAGAAATCGCCGAGTATTTTGTTCATCAATTTAGTACCTATATAGAAAGGCATGTAACTATTAAATATTTGTACAACTTAAAACAATACAAAGATGAATGTTTTGCTGATTTCCTAGCTCGATGAAGGCAGTTGATAGGAAAATTACACTTTGTGTTACCTTATCGAGAAATGTTGGATATCTTTATCAATAATTTGCAAGAAAAACTATCCTATGAATTATCAACTGCTACCTTGACCACCTTCGATCAGGCTATAGAATTAACCCGAAGAGTGGAAGATGCTCTCATTAGGAGAGGTCAGCTTAAAAAGAAATATGATGAGAAAACATTCAGAAATCGATATAAAAATTGAAGAACATGGATTTATACTGAGAGGGGGGGTGAACAGTATAAGACTTAACCATTTAATATTTTTAACTTTAGATAGCAGTAGCATCAACACAATATTAATCACCACAGAAAGCATCACACATTGGAAGCCCATTTTTAACGTGGTTCACCTAGAAGGCTTGGGCTACGTCCACAAAACTTTTCTCTAAAAGTTATCTCAATGTTCTTTGGGAAACCTTCCCAATTACAATGTTTATGAGCCTCGGCCAAAAGGAGACACCTTCACCTAATATGAATTTATGAGCCTCTACTCAAAGGAGATACCTTCCCCTCTGCTCTGGAAATGATCCCTCAGAAGATCAACTACCTCTACCTCTTTCCAGCACGTGGAACTCCTTTCCATCGAAGACCTCCTGTCCTCAATGCTTAGCCTAAGAGATCTCTACCTTCTATGATCATGTCCACAGCAGCTCAACTACCTGTACCAAACATAGTCAGTCGGTCTAGTACAAGTCTTCCTCTATCTGTTAGATTTGTCCAACTCGATGAAAAAATCAATCCTCTACACACAAGCCTTCTCAAAGACTTTCCAAATCTGTCCTTAGGTTCTTCTCAAGAACCAATGCACTTCTATCCTCAAGTTCTCTGATAGAACTCTCAAAAACTCAGCTCACAAGTCCTCTGCTAGGACCTACCCAAATCTGCTCACAAATCCCCACTGGAACCTGTCCAAAACTTGCTCACAAGTCCCCAACAGAACCTATCCAAAACCTGCTCACAAGTCCCCAACGAAACCTATCCACAACCTCAGCAAGCTCATAAAGAAAAACTTGCTTAGCATGAACTCACAAAGAGAATTTTTAGAGACCCAATGTAATTCATAAACCTCATAGAAGCATAAAGAAAATTGTTAGAGACTCAATATGTTCTATACTTAACTCCAAATCTCAATCTCAAATCTCATAGAAACATAAAGAGAATTGTTAGAGACCCAATATGTTCTATACTTAACTCCCAATCTCAATCTCAACTCAATCTCAACTCAAACTCAATCTCAAAAGAATAAGATAGATGTAGTATGCTTTTCTTAAGAATATGAAACACAACCCAACAATTGCCAACCATGCAATATATCATATAACAATGATGCTTATATTCTTTTTACCAACAACTAGGGTTTCATCATCTCAATGCAAGTAGCAAGACTTATTAACATAAACCCTAGTGCAAAAAGTGCTTCTTCTTCCTCAACTAGAATTATGCATTCACCCAAAATTTCAACAATAACTTTAATGCATAAGCAATCTTCAATATCCAGAAAATAAGATTTACACCAAAATACCTAGTAGACAACCTTTTCACTCCAAACTCAATTTCAGAAAATATACCATAAACAACATACATGGAAGAAGTTGCCCATACCTTTACTTTGATGAAGAAGAACTCAAAATCTGTCACAACACTAACTCTCAATTTTCCACCAATTAGAGTTAGCAACTATACAATAATACACAATAATAAAGATCCAAATATAACACCTTATTTCTCCAACTTAGTAAAAACCACCAAAGTACAATAACATACAAAATAAAACCTCTTTACACCTTATTACTCCACATAAACATTAAACATTAAACATCAATGTCAAAACAAAAAATATACCTTAACCTTATACCTCCTGTGCATTCATAGCCACCATTCTATGCACACCGCGACCAAAAAAATTCCTAATGAAGAGAATCGAACTCAGCACCTCTGCCATCTAGCACTTTCGCTTAAACGCCACCGTCGATGGATCACAAGTGCCCAACAAAATAAAATGCCGTTGATCTCTTTTATCTTTTTGAGATGCCAAGAACCTGGAAAATGTAAACGTCTTCCACAAACTACATGCAAACAATCCACTGCCATCAAGCCAAAGCATAAGGATGTAGCCCAAGCTTAAATCTGATTTTTCTAGGCACAGTCTCCAAGACACAAAACAAGCGCGATATCTAAGACGTCAAAATGGAGATCAAAAACACAGAGCAAGCTCAACTCAAGTCACCAAGCGCTGTTCAAAGGAAATAGAGCACTTGCAAACTACGGACGCCAAGCACAAATTAGATGAAACAGTGCAATGGCAAATCACGGACGTCAAGAGCAAATTGAGTGAAACGGAGTATATGCAAATCGTATATGCCAAGCACAAATTGAAAAATACAGAGAGCCACAAATCACAGATGTCAAATAATAATCATTGGTGGTTACTTTTGAAAACCATGCCAACTTATATAGCAATTTATCCTTCACTGATTTTCTTCACTGATTGACGTCGACGCTCCTCCAACGATGGAAATAAATCGGCGACGTTTAAGGGTTGAAAGACCCTTTAATAATAATTAAAGTAATAATTATTATTATTTTATTAATAATAAATTAAACTTGGACCTTTGACAAAGGTATGAGTTAATTTAATTATTAATAATACACATGGACCTTTGCATTAAGTTAAGCTTGGTTTTAATAAAAACCCTTAATGAGTCCAAATGGTTTTAAGAAAAACCTTTAGCCTTGTCACCACGGTTTTAATAAAAACCCTTTAACATAATGAAGTTTCTCAAAATATTCTTGACATCACACTCTTTTGAAATCAACACAAAAAAACCTTTTGACATCAATGACAACTTATAAATTTGAGCAAAGGCAATGTACCCAAGGTACCCAAAATTGCCAACAATCTCCCCCTTTGTCATTGATGGCAAACCTTTACTGACAACACTTCTCAAGAGCAAAAACTGAAACCAACTGAGAATCTTCCTTTGAAGTTTTGCTCCCCCTGACTTGAAGCTTTCCTCTTCACTTTGAATCTCTCCCCCTTACTCATATCTCTCCATCTTTGTCATAAATGGCAAAGGGCCACCTTTGGGGCTTAGGACTAAGAATTAACCTCTTAGCTTAGTCCCTCCCCCACCTCCTGATGAGGTGATTAATTATGGGGTGGGAGTACAACTCCCAATTTCTCCCTTAGATACTCAAACGTATCCCTTGGAAGAGGTTTGGTGAAGATATCTGCAATCTGCTCTTTAGTAGACACATACTCTACCTTGACCTATTTTTCTTGCACTTTTTCCCTTAGAAAATGATACTTGATGGAAATATGCTTTGTCCTTGAGTGCATTATCGGATTTTTGGAAATACTTATGGCACTTGTATTATCACAAAGTATGGATATGGGTTGTTCATGTTTGACTTTGAAATCCTCTAGGGTGGTTTTCATCCATAAAACCTGTGTACACCCAACCACTGCTGCTATGTATTCAACCTCTGTTGTAGATAAGGAAACTGAAGGTTGTTTCTTACTTAGGCAAGAAACCAAAATCTTTCCTAAAAATAATGCTCCACCACTAGTGCTTTTCTTGTCATCAGTACCTCCTGCCCAATCTGCATCTGTATAAGCTGTGAGGGTGAAATCATCACCTTTGGGATACCAAAGACCAAAGTCCATAGTGCCCTTCAGATATCTGAATATTCTCTTAACTGCCATAACATGTGAATATTTAGGAGCTACCTGAAATCTTGCTACTAACCCAACTGCCTACATGATATCTGGGTCCGGTAGCCGTAACATATAATAGACTGCCAATCATTGATCCGTACAACCTCCGATCTCATCGCTGGAGATTCATCATCTTTACTCATCTTGCATCCTGTAATCATTGGAGTACATATTGGTTTGCTATCTATCATCCCAAATTTTTTTAACATTTCTTTGATATACTTTCCTTGAGAGAGAAATACACCATATTTTGATTGAGAAATCTAAAGACCTAAAAAGAATGACAGCTCTCCAATCATAGACATCTCAAATTCCTTCTGCATGGTGTTAGCAAAAACTTTGCACATCTGAGTATTATTTCCCCCAAAAATAATATCAACATAGACAACCATAATAAGCATATCATCACCTTCATCTTTAATATACAAATTGCTATCTACCACACCTTTCCTGAAACCTTGCTCATGAAGATAACTGTCTAGTCTTGAGTACCAAGCCCTAGGTGCTTGCTTTAACCCATACAAGGCCTTTTTTAGTTTACACACATAGTCTGATTATTCTAAGAGAGACACTCCTTCTGGCTATTCTATGTAGACTTCTTCTACCAACACCCCATTTAGAAAAGCTGACTTTACATCCATTTGATACACCTTGAAATATATGAAGCTTGAAAGGGCCAAAAACATTATGATAGCTTCAAGACGAGCAACAGGAGCAAACGTCTCTTCGAAATCAACACCTTCTACTTGAGCATAACCTTTGTAGACTAACCTAGCTTTGTTTATGAAAATATTTCCATCCTCATTGAGTTTATTTCTGAATATCCATTTTGTGCCAATGACATTCTTGTCCTTAGGTCTTGGAACCAATTCCCAAGTTTCACTTTTCTCTATTTGATTTAGCTCTTCATCCATTGCTTTTACCCAAAACTTATATGCACATGCTTCACTGAAATCTTTTGGCTCAATTTGAGATAATAATGAAATATTTGTAGAATCATGTGAGGGAATGACTCTTCTTCTTGTTTGCATCCTATTTGGATCACCAATGATCAAATCTTTGGGATGATGTTTCTAAACATATCGTGAAGGAGTTTTTGTTAGCAGTTGTTGTCTTTCCTCTTCTTCATCTGAAACCTCTCTAAATTCTTCTTGACAAATTTCATCACTGAGTTCCTGGATTGGTTCTCTTATCCCTGTCTTTTCATCAACAATTAAATTTATGCTCTCTACAATTGTATGAGTTCTTTTGTTGAAGCATATGTAGGCCTTGCTTTTGCTGGAATACCCAAGAAAGATTCCCTCATCACATCTAGGATCAAACTTACCCAAATTCTGATCTTCCCTTCTGATGAAGCACTTACTCCCAAACACATTGAAGTATTTTACTGTAGCTGGTCTTCCTATCCACAACTCATAAGGAGTTTTATGATGATTGACTCTAAGTTGGGCCCTGGTGATAATGTAGACTATTGTACTGACTGCCTCTTTCCAAAAGCCATCTGAAAGTTTTGACTCATTCAACATAGCTCTCTCCATATTTTCAATAGTTCTGTTTTTCCTTTCAACTACTCCATTTTGTTGAGGAGTTCTTACTACTGAATATTCTCTTTTGATTCATTGCTACTCATAGTATTCCAAAAATACATTTGAAGTGAACTCTCCTCCTCTATATGATCTTAAACATTTGATTCTCTTGTCAGTTTCATTTTCAACCATTTCTTTGAAAGCTTTAAATTTTTCAAAAGCTTCAGATTTTTCTTTGAGAAAAGTAACCCAAGTCATTCTAGAATAATCATCTATAAAAAACATGAAGTAGCTTTCTCCCCGAATGCTCTGAGTTCTGGTAGGGCCACATAAATCAGTATGAATAAGATCCAATGGTTTTGAAGAAGTATACCCTTTTTCTTTGAAACTAGTTCTGGTCTATTTTCCATGTTGACAAGGACCGCAAATGATGTTATGGGGCCTTTTTATTTTCGGCAAGTCTCTAACCGCTTCTTTGTTACTAATATTGACAAGATTATCAAAGCTTAAATGCCTCAATCTTTTATGCCATAACCAACTCTTATCTTCTTGAGTTAGAAAACACTTTTCCTTTTTTATCTCACTTAGCATGTAAAGATTGTTTGGAGTCCTTGTAGCACTAGCAATGAGTTTTCCATTTTTTTCTTTACTTATCTCACATCTATCTGAAAAGAAATATACTATGTGCCCTTGATCACAAAGTTGACTCACACTTAGAAGATTATGTCTTAGACCTTCTACATAAAGCACATTTTTTGTTTTGGATTTCCCATCCAAACTAAGAGTCCCTTTACCACAGATTTTAGCTGACCTATTATCTCCAAAACTGACTGTTCCTCTGTTTGTTTCTTTTAAGACCAAAAATTTTTCCTTTTCACCAGTCATATGTTTTGAACAACCACTATCAAGATACCATTTTTCTACTTTGTCTAGAGCATGAAAAGCAGTTTGAGCTATCATTGACTTAGATTTTATCTCATTTTTCTTTTTAGTGAACTCAAGGCTAGATCTATCCAAACTACACATCCTAGCAATATGCCCAAAATTATTGCACTTGTAACACATGACATCTTTATTCATAAGAGGTGCAAAAGAGTTACCATTTTCTTTACTATGTTTATTCATGGACTTATTGCAATGCATAGCTTTGTGACCAAATTTTTTGCAAGAAAAACAATAGCCATGGAAAGTATTATGTAACTTGTTTTGATGCCTTGGATGATTGTTCTTCTTGTGACCAACTGGAATCCATCGCTCAGGATGAGGATTGATCTTGCTTGAAGACCCTATTTTTTGAATGGTGATACCATCCTTCTTTTGCTTTTTGCACGAAGTATTTTGTCTGAGAGCCAACTGTTCCAACTTCATTCTGAGAGACATAACTTCTAGTTTCTCACAATTAGCTTCCTTTCCTTTGAGAACCTCTGTCAGAACCTATTTAACCTTCTTCCCTTCTTCAGCTAGAATTTTTAAGTCTATAACACTTTAAACCAATTCCGATCTTGCCATCTTTTCTTCCTGATATTGATGCTTGAGAACAAAATTCTCTTCCTTGAATTTCTTAAGCTTTCTCAAAGCCGAGAAGAATTCACCCTTGAGATCAAACTCAACCTCTTCATCTCTTTCTGAATCTGTATGATCCTCTGATAGATCCTTCTCCAAGCTATTAGGCTCTTTCTGGAGAGACCCACTCTGATACTTGTATCGCTCCAAATTTTTCACACCCTTACCTTCAGGCTATAGGATCCATGCCCGAAAGGGGGATGTGAAAAGGATGGCATGGTACCTCGGACTGAGAGGCCTTGCAAAGGTCCCGCCTCTCGAGGGAGGTGTATTATGGTGATTTTTTGATGGATGGTGGGTTCACCAGGAAACATTTAATGGCAGTTTCCATGCCTAGGTTGGGAATGTGTTTTATGTGTTCATTTTTAGCCTTAAGCATTCAAGTCCTAGGTTTGGCCAAAATGCATCTAAGCTATTCTATATGAAGATGCAGATTAAATGAATACAAAAAATAGAATTAAGATAGAAAACAGAGAAATTAAGCAATATTAAAAGAAAATACCTAATACAGATGTTTGATGAAGATTCTGATTCTTGAAACAGTCAGGATCACCTCTGATTTGATAGGATCATCTGCTATCAGACAAGATCGTCTGAGATCTGAAGAATTTTTCAAACGAATTCATCAGAGACCTGCAAACAGAGAAATAGGTGCAAAACATAGAAAATGCAACTATTCTAATAGAGGGAAATAGTGTAAAATGACAGCAATAACATTAACATGATAATAATGAATAAAATACGAGTGTACTATGATGATTTAATGACAATTGATGACTTAATTATGCATTTAAAGCTACATGGGTGAACTCCAAAATGCAAGATAGTATAAAATACTAAATAAACTAGCTAATTGTAGAATAAAACAACAGAGAAAAGATGGAGAAATGCAAACTTTGGGCACTGATTGCCTCAATGTTGACTGCAGTCGAAATCATCTCGCATTGGTACGAAATCGTCTCTGATTCGACAGGATCACCTCCGATCTGAACAGGATCATCTATGATGATGTAAGCTTGCTCCGACTGAAAAACACTAAGGTACCTGCAACAAAATTTGAATAGAACTACTGCAAATATCAATTTAGGATGCCTTAATGCATATGAAGTCGAGTTACAGGGAATTTCAGCCAGGGGGGTGCTAAGGGGAGGGCTTAGGATTAAATAGGCTTAGGAGGGAGGTTAGGAGGTTGGAGATCATCCCTATTTGGGAGATCTCCAATGGGGGAGGGTCTCTAACGGTGCAGACATGCTTCTGCCCAGATTAGAGACACCGTTGGAACAGAGACTAATTGAGAAAAATTAGTTTAGGGACAAGATCGTCTGGACGTCCTAGCCTAGATGAAATCGTCCGATATGGGGCGATATCGTCTGATCGGCGACGATATCATCAAATGGTCAAAAAAAATTCTAAAAATGATGCGGGAAAGGAGGAAATGGATTACACGATGGTTTGGGAGGTTAAAATTTGAATTTAAATTATTTACTAGAGTAATTGTAATTATTAAGATTTCACTGTGCCAATTTTAGGGTGCTACATTTTGCCCCCTATTTAGCGAATTTTTCTAAGAAAATGCGTTAAAGATGAATTCTTCTTGGTTTACGAGAAGGCAAAAATTATTCCCATTTTTAGGCGACGATTCTTGGTCAAATCGTACGACAGCTTACTATGGTGCCCCCTCCGTGTTTTTACCCAAATCGAACATTTGAGGTAAAAACATGGAAAAGCAAAATTTGAAAAATGTTTTTAATTGTGTTTTGAATAAAATTAAGAAAAATAGGGTAAAACCCTAATTCATTTTTACTGTTCATTTTTTTGGTTTTTAGAGCTTTGCAAGCAAAAATGGTGGAGACAACGCACAGATCAACAGAGGTCCGGCGTGGGCTACGGGTAAGAGTCTAAACTTAGCTTAGAATGGTTTAAGTTGAATTTACATGCTTTTTAGGTGAATTTTAAATAAATTTTTGAGCATCGAGGCCGTTTATGGGCTATCGATGTCATTGAGACAAAATCATCTCGATTTCGATGAAATCGTCTCAAGTTCGCCGATTTTGTCTAAGGGCAAAATCGGTGAAAGGGGGACGATTTCAGCTTACAAAATTGGAGACGATTATGCTCAAATTGGGGATGATATCATCCAATAGTGGATGATATCATCATTTGTTTAAAATTGAACTTATTTTAACTTGCATTTTTAATTAATGATTTTTTATTAATGATTTGTTGTTGTTTTGTTGTTTATGTTGCAGAGAGGTTTGCTAAAGAGCAGAGAATGGAAATATGGCAGGTTGAGAGATGACTTGGCCGCTCTATCATAGGCAGAGCGGGATCAGTTGGCTCAGGTCGGCTTACAGACATGCGGCAAGAAATGCCACAAGTTTCTACAGACATGGGGCTACTGACAGCCCTGGCAGAGAGGTGGTATCCGGGTTCTTCCTATTTTTAGCTATCTACAGGGGAGATGACCCCCACATTAGAGGATGTATGGAGGATTCTGAGAATCCCCATACAAGGACGGTTGATCACTCCTACGGCCAATCAGGGCCATGCTATGATGTGGTTGTGTGGTGACCCGAGCTTCGCCCTGGAGAAGGGCGGAGTAAACATCGAGGCACTATGTCAGATGCCTGGGGCATCTAGACTCACATAGGTTTTTGTCAAAGTGGTGGGTGGACTTTTGTTGTGCCACCAGAGTGGGTGCAAGGTACCATGGGTGCTAGTAGATGTGATCTGCAACATGTGGGATCATGGTTATAGGTTTTCTTGGGGCAATTTTTTTCTATGCCGGCTGTACAGGATCCTGCATGGGGTCGTGTACAAGGGTAGCCGATGTCTAGTTATGACATCGCTTCTATAGGTTTGGTGCTAGGAGCACATTGCAGTGCGGAGGCCGATAGGGCTTCCTTTGACAGGGGTTGACGGGGAGAGGCCCCGAGTTTTCTACTGGTGGCTCTAGAGAGGGTCACAACGGCAGATTGACCTATCGATGTCCTAGAGACTGCTGGATGACCTTATCCTAGATCAAATCACCTGGAGGCCATGGCGAGAGCACCTAGGGTGGGCCAAGGATGGACAAGAGTTGGCTCGCATCAAGCGAGTCTATTGGCTACGGATGGAGAGGGGAGAGGTGGAGCTCCATCGCTACAACCAAGTTTTGCAACAGTTCGGTCTACATTAGGGGATCCCATCTCTCAGGGATTATGAGTTTTTTTGGACTGTTCGGGATAACACCACGGTGAGCGGGGCTCCAGACATGCAGCACTTCTAGAGTCAGGACTCAGACGATGCCCCCATTTAACCAGTGGATGGGGATGATGCAGGGGTAGCCGATGTCTACGATGCCTGGTACGTAGGCATCCGCCCTCCTCGGATGATGAGGGCTTAGGGTTTGATTCATGTAGTTGTGCATCGGATAGGGAGGTGATGCCAGGCGGCTATGGAGGTGGCCCAGGGTCACGGTGGGAGAGAGCAGAGGAGGCCATAGGCACAGGAGAGGCCACGGCAGCGGGAGAGGAGGGTAGAGAGACCCCCTTCTCCATAGAGAGAGAGGCCACCATCGCCCAATAAGGGCAAGGGTGTTGACACATAGGAGAGTAGTGAGACAATGACTCTTCGAGCGGAGACAATCTGTATCCAAAAATAGGTGCAGACCCTACAGGAGGATGTTGCATGACACCGAGATGAGGTGACACAGCTCAGAGATGAGATTACACACCTCAGAGCACGGGGTGAAGGGGCGAGCATTGGGGAGCTGGCATGGGCTATTGCCCAAATCACTTTCTACTAGACATTATACTATCAGATGGTGCCAGAGGAGGATAGACTACCTCTGCTAGCTAACATCATAGATCCGATTTGGATTGGGTCATCGAGGACTTCGTCCCGATCGATGACTAGGACTCATAGTACCACTCATACTACGATGGGGCCACCTCGTCCACCTCAGGGTGGGGGAGGAGATGAGGCTGAGAGCTCGAGGGGTTCTCGAGGCTAGACTACTGCATGGCATTGTATAGATTGATATGATAGCATTTATTATTTTTTGATAGAGGATTGAGTATGCCGAGGTACAGATTGTGGCATACCAATCCAGTTTTGAGATGATGTATTTGTTGATATATATATGAGATGAGATATTTTTTGATCATATGACTTGTTTATTGTGTATTTTTATGATGTTTTTATGTTTGATTGATTGATTTGATGATCGGATTGGGGATTCATGTAATTATGTCATTTTGAAATATTATGGTTGAAATGTCATGCTTGAAAAATTTTAATGAAATAATCTGATAGAAAAAATTGGTTGTTTGTGATGTGATGATAAAAAATAAAAGGGGACTTTTAACAATAATTTCAAAGGACATTGTCACTATTATAGACCATTTCATGGAGTCGCCGCTCACTCGGTCGTCAAGCTAATCCCAATATAGAAATATTGTTAAAAAGTAAAAGAGTGCTTAAGAGACTGTCTTAAGACTTTGGTGCAATGGTGCAAATGATGGTGATGATGGTTTGTTTTCAGATTTTCATAAAAATAATATGCATGAAATAATGTTAAAATGATTTTTTCTAGGCATAAATTCCTAAGTGTGATATTTTTTTTTGGGATAATTCCCTAGGAATTATACCATCATTGCAAAATTGAAGGTTGACATAATGACATGAAATAATGATAATGTGCATGCTTTTTGTTTAAAAACATAATTGTATAATAGAATGATTTAAGTCATATGGTTTTCATGATTTTTAAATAAATGGGGAATAAAAATTGTTACAATGGTTTGCGCTAGGCATAGAATATGGAGGTATAGACTTATACCATCATCGCGAAAATCAAGGAAGAAAAATAGATTGTTTTATTGCATGGTTGATTTTTAATAAACAAAAAATATGAAGATGAGGACTTGCGCTAGGCATAAAATTCCAATTTTGGTTTTGGAACTATACCATCGTCACGAAAGCCTATAATATATATATATATATATTATTTATTTATATATTTTTTTTTTTTTTTTTTTTTTGATTGTATAGTTTTGAAAGAAATTTTGATGTTGCTATTATGTAGTTGTCTTTATGCTAAAAAAATGTACTTGAAAGAAGAAAATGAATTATTCCAAACAATTTTTGCAAAAAATATTTCAAAGTATCTTAAAGACAAAAATTAGATTTATAAGGAATCCCATGTGCATATGTGAATTCATTTCCAATCTTGATTTATCATAATGATACACAAAATCTCTCAAATACAAATATGTGTGCAATTGCTATGTTCATTTACCAGTTTTGAGCAAGATAATATGATACAAGTGATTTGAAGAAACCAAATAAGTGTTCATTAACCATGATGTAGATGCATATAACCATACTAGACTACTATGTAAGTCATATTATCAGGAGCTAGCTAATCCATACGCAGACATAGGTCTGTACAAAAGAAGGTCGCTAATGTGACAGACATATCGCCATGCTAGGAGTTACCCAAGGCCAAGCAGGTTGGGCACAAACCACCTGTTATGGGGCTTACCTCATAGTTTTCGAATAATTGAGAATTCCAGGGATTCAAGCTCATCAACCCTTCTTTTCTTTTTTTCAAAGGGTAGGGAAAGGGATTTTATTGCTTTTTGCTTTTCCTTTCTTTTGCTTTTATTTTTTTTTTCTTTTGTATTTTTGCTTGATAATGCTTGGAACACTGCTGTAATGATATAAAAAAACCTTTTTTTTTTCTCTTTTTCTTGAACTTTGCTTTTTCTTTCTATGCTAGGGATACTTGCTCGGATTAGCTATAGAGCAAGGGATTTTTATTCTGGGTAGGGGTGAGCTTGTCCTTTTGCCAATTCTCAAAGATTCTAGACCATGTGCATGATAGGATAGCAGGGGAAACTTTTTGCTCAAGAAACCACTTCTACTATGTAGCAAAGCATGGAAATTACAAATATAATCATTTTATTGTGAAAAGATGTGCTTGGTTTAAGTAAATAACAAGATCAATTCTCTGTGCTCAAACTTTATTTAATTGAATTTTGTGGACTTTGACATAAGAGAGATTAGTAATCATGCCAGATAAAATCAAGATATTTATTTTTGTGTTTGTGAAAGTGAGGGATTCCAAATAAATGCTAATTTATCCAAAATAATTTGAAACATATAACTGCAACATTTGTAAGAAGATATATATATATATATATATATATATATATATATATATATATATATATAAATACTTTTTTGAGAAGTTTTGAGAATGTTGACTCTCTCTTTCTTCTTTATATTGTTTTGGTTTCGAAAGAGTCAAGAATATTGTTGTTTTTATTTTTATCATTTTTGTTTGTTTTTGAAAAAATTAACAAGTGCCATAAATAAATACAACAAATAGTTTTGAAGATTTTGATGATTATGAATGTTTTTGGTGTTTTTGAATTTATAAATTGAAAGAAATACAAGATAGGGATTTGTGAAATATTTTAAACAAATATATACAAGGATGAAATGACCAAATTTATACATAGTAACGTTTAAGATGCAAAATATTCATGGGTTCTTTAAGTTCTTTACCATCTAAGGTAGATAATTTGTATGCTCCCGATTCAAATTTAGCAATGATAATGTATGGTCCAAGCCAGTTGGGTTCAAATTTACCTTTAAGGTCCTTAGTTGCATTAGTATTTTTTTGATTTTCTTTTAAAACAAGGTCGCCGATCTCAAAGGATCGATGACGAACTTTTTTAGCATATGATCTTTTAAGCTTGTTTTGGTAGGCACGGAGATGCTCCAAAGCATTGATGCATTTTTCATCTAGGAGTTCCAGCTAACTGAGTTTGCCAGCTCGATATTCATCTCCTACTTCGGTATCTTGAAGTAGTAGAGCCAAAGAAGGAACTTCTAATTCAAAGGGAAAAATGGCTTTAGCACCATAAACCAAAACAAAAGGTGAAGTTCCAGTGGGGGTTCGAACACTAGTTCGATAGGCCCACAAGACTAGATATAATTGAATGTGCCAGTCACGACCAGTTTTATTGACCAATATTTTGAGGATTTTGATTAAGGTTTTGTTAGATGCTTCCACTTGACCATTACCCTGAGGATAATAGGGAGTGGACCAGCGATGTTGAATCTTATATTTTTGTCATAATTTTTTAACATCTTTATTTTTGAAACAAGTTCCATTGTTAGAGATGAGATTTGCAAAAATTTCGAACCTACAAATGATTTGATTAAAAATAAATTTAGAGACTTGTGTGCCAGTGCATGAAGCTAAAGGCATAGCTTCAACCCACTTCGTGAAATACTCAGTGGCAGTTATGATGAATTTGTGTCCATCAGATGACACAGGATTGATTTTGCCAATAATATCTAAACCCCATTTTGAAAAGGGCCAAAGAGATGAAATAGCCTATAGTTCTTGTGCAGGTGCATGGACAAGGTCAGCATGTTTCTGGAACTTGTCGCAATGGCACACATAATCATGTGCATCATTCTCCATGGTAGGCCAAAATTATCCTATCCGAAGGAGCTTTTTAGCAATGACACTACCACTGAAGTGTCCTCCACAAGATCCATCGTGGGATTCACTCAAGGCTGATTTGGATTCTTCTAAATTCAAACATCTTAATAGGATACCTTCAAAAGATCTCCTATATAAAGTATTGCCAATTATTACAAATTGACTTGCTCGTCTACGTAATAACCGACTTTGGTTTCTATTAGAATTGGCAAGGAAAGTCCCGTTTTGGAGAAAATCAAATATATCCGTATACCAAGGTTCAGGAGTAGTTTCATTGATTAGAAACACATCCAAAGGTTCTAAGCATGAATTATTTGAAGCGGGTTCTTGGAGTCAATGAATAATGATAGTGGCATATTCGTCATCTAACTCCAAGGGCAAGAGAGATGCAGCTACAACCATAGCATTAGCTGCATTATTGCAAGTTTGAGGAATAGCTTCCAAGGTAACTTGATCAAATAGAGACATTAGTTGTAAAACATAGTCTTTATATGGGCGCATTTTATCATATTTAGTCTGATAAACTTCATTAATTTGGTTTATAACCAGTTGAGAATCACCAAAAACTAATAGATGTTTAATTTTTAGCGCCAGGGTAGCTCGTAATCCAAGGATTAGAGCTTCATATTCAACAGTATTGTTGGTGCAAGCAAATGTTAATTTGAAGGATAGAGGAATAAGATGTTTTTGCGGGGATATTAAAATAATACCCACACCAGCCCCACTTATGCATCGGGCTCCATCAAAGTATAAGGACCATTGTTCAATATGGTCTACCTCTAATTGAAGGCATTCATCAAGAAACTCAATGATGAGGGGATGGGTAGACTCTAAGGGTGCAGCAGCTAATTTATCTGCTATGATTTGACCCTTAACAGACTTCTATCCTATGAATGTGAGATCAAACTCACTTAGATCAAGAACCCACTTGGCTATGTGACCCAATAAATAAGGTCGGTTTATGAGATACCTTAAGGGATCGTATTTAGCAATGACATAAGTTTTTTGACTAAGCATATAATGGCATAATTTTTGCGTAGAAAACACGACTACTAGACATAGTTTTTCTAATGTTGTGTAGTGGGTTTCATAACTGATGAAGGTTTGGCTAATATAATAATTAGCACGTTCTCTCTTTTCATCATCAAGCTGAGCTAACATAGCTCCTAAGGCAGAATCTGAAGCTGAAATATACAGGAGAAATAGGCGATCAGGTCTAGGCGGTGAAAGCACAGGTGGATTAAGGAGGTATTGTTTGAGAAGTTCAAAATCTTCTCTACATTTGTCGTCCCAATTAAAAGGGACAACCTTCTTAAGGAGTTTAAGAAAGGGACCAGTTTTTTCCGCCAACTTATCGATGAAGCGACGGATGGCTTGAAGCTTACCTTGTAAACTTTGTAACTCAGATATATTAGTAGGTGTGGGCATATCAGTGATAGCCGCAATCTTGAGAGGGTCAATTTTGATACCATGTAAAGAAACTAAAACCCCTAATATTTTATCGGACTTAACTTCGAATATGCATTTTGTTGGATTTAATAGAATAAGATATTCTCGTAATCGATTAAAAACTTTTCTCAAATCATCGAAATGATTATCCTCATTAATAGAGCGAGCTATAATATCATCTACATAATCATGTAGGATATCATGCATCATATCATGAAAAATATAAGTCATAGCTCGTTGATAGGTTGCACCTGCGTTCTTTAAGCCAAATGGCATCACTTTCCAACAAAAAGTACCCCAGGGGGTAATAAAGGTTGTTTTAGCCTGATATTCAGGAGCTATCCTGATCTAATTATAACCGGAGAATCCATCCATTAAGGACATCATCCCACTCCCAGTAGTAAATTCAATAATTTGATCCATATTTGGAAGAGGAAAATCATCTTTAGGGCAGTTAATATCTCTAAAATCTGTGCAAACCCTAACTTTGGTGGCTTCTTTCTTGGTAACTGGAACTACATTTGAGATCCATTCAGCATAATCAATAGCTTGTATAAAGACAACATTCATGAGTTTTTCTAACTCCCCTTTGACTAGTAGAGCCACTTTGGGATGCATTTTTCTAAGTTTTGTTTAACAAGTTTAGCATCTGGATGGACCACTAGATGATGCATGACTACAGAAGGGTCTAGACCTGGCATATCTTCGTATGTCCAAGTGAAGACATCTTCATATTCTTTTAGGAATGCAATGTATTGTTCTTGTTTTTCTTGACTTAATTCTGATCCAATATTGATTATGTGAGGGTTATCCTAAGTTCCAATGTTAATTTTAATGACGTTTTCTACCTCCATGTGTAGATCTCTTTCAAAATTAGGTGGAGTGGGTGAAACGCCCAACTCTTGTAATTCTTGTAAGGTTAATTTGGATAATTCATATTGAGGATTAGTGGTCTCAAGTTGGGCTATAGTTGGTATAGAACCATCAAAATAAAATCCATTGTGTAACATCTCTTCAACGGAGACATCGTGGAAGATATCTCCTTCCAACTCTTCATCGGGGTCAGCAATCATTTTAGGGTAAGCTATGGATAGCATGTTACATGTAAATGACTAATTTTTTAGAGGCAAATCATCACGCCTATCCAAATAATCTTGATAACATATGAGTTGATCATCATCTTCAAAAGGAAAGGGTTGACCCTTACTAGGAAATAGGCCCACACCACAGCGGGCAGGGCATGGTTCTACCTCGAAAGGTTCTATCATGCCATTTTGGAAAGGTCCCAAGCCTTTCCATTTATATCCCATTTTAAGCATTATGGGTTTAGCTTTAATATATTCATTGGTAAAATAACATCGAGTGTATCCCTCATGATGAGTTTTAATGTTTCGAGGGATTCTTCCCCAGTCATATCCTTTATAAATGAAGGCACAACTCCCGACTTGGTAAGTACTTCCCATAGGTTGTGGGAGGCCCAAAGTACGAGGAGATGGCGACAAGTTATTTAAAAGAATTGAATCTTGCATGAAAGCATTTGTTTTTTTTTATATTAAGGTTGTGGATAAATCTGGTAAAAGTTCATTCGAAAGAGCATAAGATGTAGAAGGATCATTCCCTATATCTTGAGATGTGTAAGGGATGATGGATGTTGATAATGTGGAAGTGTTAATGGATAGGTCTATAGGTTTTGAAATCATAGGGATAGGACATGAAGGATTGGTTGTAGATTGAAGATCTTTTTGAGGTTCTAGAGTAGTTTGTTTAGAAGATTGTTGATCTATATATGAGGATGAAATTAATGGAGGGGAAATAGGTGAAGTTATGGGTGTGTGTTTCACAGTTTTAGATGAAAAATAAGAATTAGGATGTGTGGATGACAGAGCAAGGAAAAATTGCACTCCAAAAGGTTCTGCCAAAGCACACATATCAAAGGGTCTAGGGTCACCATGGATAGTGACCAACTGATTTTTAAATTTGAATTTAACACATTTGTGTAAAGTTGATGGGACAACCCGCATTGCATTGATCCAAGGGTGACCCAAGAGTATATTGTACGATGTAGGGCAATGTACAATAAACACGGTGGTATCTAGAGTTCTAGGACCAACTTACAATGGGATGGTAATAACTCCACACGTTTCTTGTGTTTTGTCATTAAAAGCTTTGATAATCATATCAATTTTCTTCATTTCATCACTTCTAAAGCCAAATCTTTGGTAGAAGTCAAAAGTGCAAATGTTTAGAGATGAGCCATTATCAATAAGGACTCATTTGACAGCTACATCTCCAATTAGAGCAGTAATATATAAGGGATTATCCTTATGTAAACTGTGTTGTGGGATATATTTATCCCAGAAGTCAATACAATCAACCTCTCGAGTAATGATAGTATTGGCCATGGCTTCAGGTTGAATGTTTTGAGGTACCATCATTTGGCTTAATGTAAGCATCAACTCATCCCTATGGGTAGGAGAAGATCTTAATAAATCCAAAAGGGAAATTTTGGCTATAGTATTGGATAATTGCTCATTAATATTGTAAGGGGGTTTAGGTTGAACATTGGAAGCATGATTCCATTTATTGGGATTTTTCAAAATGAATGGAGCTGATCCATCATTCTGGTTTGGTTCTTGTTGAGAATTTTGAGCCTGTTGTTGGGTAACGACTCCAATGGTACCTACAATGTTATATTGAGGACGTTGAACTGGTCTCGGTCGAGCGTTTATGGCTTGTTCATTCGAGAGGAATTGATTAGAAAAGGGTCGAGTAGTAACTCTTCTAGGAAATGGTTCTTCTGGAACCATAGCATCTGTGATGGGTTGAATAGGATCTGATTCATTTTCATAACTATTCGATTGGTTTGAAGTGATGTCTATTTCACTTTTAGTATCTGATTCTACATCACTAGAATCAGGAGTTTGAATATTATGTAGGGGCCTGGTCATAACCATGGAGAAAGTTGTGTCAAATATTTGAGGATCAAGATTAAGTAAATGTCCACTAATGGTTCCTACATATCGGGTAGGAGGGGGAACATTATGATGTTCGATTTGATTGGCCACCTCTTTACCATGTCTTGGTAAAGGGTGTTGAAATATGTCTAATGATTGATTAGCATTTTGATTTTTATTTTGGGGAATGGTCTTTTGAGCATTATTAGGAGCATTTTGTTTAGGTTGGAAGGCTTGCACTTCCATTTCATTATTATCAATAATATCTTGTATTTTATGTTTCAACATTTTAAAAGCGTTGGTAGAGTGTCCAGGTCCTCTATGGAAATCACAGTGTAAGTCAGCTCTGTATCCGGGTATAGTTGGATCAGGTTCCCGGATAGTTGGTAATTGGATCAAACCTCTTTCAAGTAATTGAGGTAAAATAGTTGATAACGGTTGATTTAATCTAGTAAATTCTCGAGGAGGCTTATCAGGAGGTTTCAATATAATTTTTTCTGTTGTCTTCGTTGCATTGATATTAGCAACATTTTTATTGTCTGTGACTCCGTCACCTAGGACTTGTTTGTTTTTATATTGATTTTTGGATGTTTTCTCATCATCCTTCTTCCTAAGTTGGCCTCTCCTAATGAGGGCATCTTCTACTCTTCGAGATAAATCTATAGCTTGATCGAAGGTAGTTAAAGTAGCAGTTGATAGCTCATAAGATATTTGTTCTTGTAAATTATTGATAAAAATGTCCAACATTTCCCTATAAGGTAGCACAAAGTGCAGTTTTCCTGTCAACTGCCTCCATCTAGCTAAGAAATCAGCAAAACATTCATCCTTGTCTTTTTTTAAGTTGTATAAATATTTAATGGTTACATGCCTCTCGATGTAGGCACTAAATTTATGGACAAAAGATTCAGCTATTTCTTCAAATTTTCTCAAAGAATGAGTGGGCAATTGATAGTACCACTCTAATGCCATTCCACCTAAACTTTTCGGGAACATTTTTAGTAATAGCAAGTCATCATGTGATATATCATGACATGCTATCCTAAACATGCGAAGATGCTCTATGGGATCTTCGGTTCCTTTATATATAGGCAATATGGGCATGGGAAAATTCCTAGGATACGGTTGAGCTACAACTATGGGATCCAAAGGTTGACTACAGATCTCTCAATAATTGTACGAGGGACGATAAGGATCTATCTGGTCCATACGCGAAGCTAACTATTTCACCATGGCTTCCAGATTACTAGTTTTCCCACCATATTGGTTCGGTAGGGCATTGATATGGGATTTGTGAGCATATGATGGAGGAACATGAAGGTTAGATGCTATGTTACTATTGTGTAAATTGTTGGTAGGAAAGGTGTTATGAAGGAATTTTGAAGTGGTATTATGATGTATTCCAGATTGTTGAAAATTGGTGTTTGGCTTTGTTTTAGGTTTTTGTTTACTTGAAGCATTTTGATCAATAGTTTGGCGAAGTAAAGCAGTGAAGGAAGTTTTCTTTTGTGTGGGAATTATTTTAGGTTGAATAACAGGTTCCTTAGGAGGTTGGGTAACCTATTGTTTTGACATGTTTTGAATCATAGTGACCATATCTATATTGGATGGTCCAGCCTTATCACTTTCTTGATCAATGAAAGACAAGGGATTAGTGCGCACATCAAACATATGTTCCATTGTTGCCTGAGTGTCACTAATTTGCCCTTTATCAATACGAACTGCCATATTAAGAACACCAATGTTATCATGGAAAAATTTATAGAAATGATCTACGTTGTCAAAAGCAATAGTTCCATCTGGAGCTACTCTAAGAGATGAGGATCCATCCTCTTTAACATTTTCTTTTTGTTCATTATCTTCACCTAGGTCATCTTCTGGTTGATCTAGAGTTTCTCCTTCCAGAATTGGATCTTCAGGAAGGACATTTGGGTCTCTAGTTTTATCTTCTAACCAATCTTCTTCTTCTCCTTCAGTTTGTTTACCATTCCTAAGTTTAGGCATTGTGCTTAATTTTAGATTTCAGCAATTATATATATATATATATATATGCAATAAGCTTAAGAGGTATATATTAATTATATACCTACTACAATATTTAAAATGAAATGTTTTGGTTTTTGTTAAGTTTTTTAGTTTTTCTTTGTTTTTTTGTAATAATATTGTAAAGATAACAAACAACACAATAAATGCAAGAAATAAGACTGAAAAGAATGATCTAGTTTTCTATAAACAATTTATAAATGTCATTAATGGGCTCGAGTTCTTCAGGAGTCATGAAGTGTTCTTCTTCAAATTGAAAGTTTTCCTTCAAAAATTTAATGAAAAGAGCTATAGTGATATTATCTGTCTCAGATGCTGGTTGATAGAAGTAAAGCTCGTGGCAATACTCTCGATATAACACAGCTCAAGGAACTCTATTCCATCTTTCCCTATCCATAAGAACAACCTCTTGGTCTTCTACATGACCTAGGAACTGGTGTACAATGGCTGCGTTCTCGAGGTATTCCTCGAAGGTGAATAATTCTAAAGACACAAGAGCTCTCCTATAAGCTAACCATCTATGGCAGGCTCTCTAAAGTTCATGATAAAAGACGAGTTGATGAGGATCCAGGATTCTATCTAGGACAAGCCTCTTGATTTGTTTAATTTTTGTTGACCTAGATGAAATGACACTAAGTCTTCTATCAAGTTCGTCCCACAAGAGTTGATTTCTATCTGTTTCAGGCACACTAAGCACATAATTGATTTCTATGGCTTCCAATTGGTTTTCAATATTTATAGTAACTGCTAATATTTTCTTAGGAGCTACCATCTAAACATGATATGCAACTTATTAGTTTTAGATGATTTGAAATGCATCTATGTTTTTAGTTGTTTTATTTTTTTTGTTTTTGTTTTCAAAAGGTTTAAAATGCATTCACGTCGGGTTCACCAAAATGTATCGCTCCAAATTTTTCACACCCTTACCTTCAGGCTATAGGATTTGTGCCTAGAAGGGGGATGTGAAAAGGATGGCACGGTACCTCGGAATGAGAGGCCTTGCGAAGGTCCCGCCTCTCGAGGGAGGTGTATTATGATGATTTTTCAACAGATGGTGGGTTCACCAAGAAACATTTAGTGGCAGTTTCCACGCCTAGGTTGGGAATGTGTTTTATGTGTTCATTTTTAGCCTTAAGCATTCAAGTCCTAGGTTTGGCCAAAATGCGTCTAAGCTATTCTATATGAAGATGCAGATTAAATGAATATAGAAAATAGAATTAAGATAGAAAACAAAGAAATTAAGCAATATTAAAAGAAAATACCTGATCCGGATGTCTGATGAAGATTCTAATTCTTGAAGCAGTCAGGATCGCCTTTGATTTGACAGGATCGTCTACTATCAGACAAGATCATTTGAGATTTGACGAATTCGTCAAAGACCTGTAAACAGAGAAATAGGTGCAAAACATAGAAAATGCAACTATTCTAACAGAGGGAAACAATGTAAAATGATAGTAATAACATTAACATGATAATAATGAATAAAATACAAGTGTACTATGATGATTTAATGACAATTGATGACTTAATTGTGCATTTAAAGCTACATGGGTGAACTTCAAAATGCAAGATAGTATAAAATACTAAATAAACTAGCTAATTACAGAATAAAATAGTAGAGAAAATATGGAGAAATGCAAACTTTGGGCACTGATTGCCTCAATGTTGACTGCAGTCGAAATCATCTCGCATTGGTACAAAATCATATCTGATTTGACAAGATCGCCTTCGATTTGAACAGAATCATTTGCGATGATGTAAGCTTGCTCTGGCTGAAAAAAACTAAGGTACCTGCAACAAAATTTGAATAGAACTACTACAAATATCAATTTAGGATGCCTTAATGCGTATGAAGTCTAGTTACAGGGAATTTTAGCCAGGGGGGTGCTAAGGGGAGGGCTTAGTATTAAATAGGCTTAGGAGGGAGGTTAGGAGGTTGGAGATCATCCCTATTTGGGAGATCTCCAATGGGGGAGGGTCTCTAATGATGTAGACATGCTTCTGCCCAAATTAGAGATGTCGTTGGAATAGAGACTAATTGAGAAAAATTAGTTTAGGGACAAGATCGTCTGGATGTCCTAGCCCAGACGAAATCATCCGATATGGGGCGATATCGTCTGATCGACAACGATATCATCAAACGGTCAAAACAAATTCTAAAAATTGTGTGGGAAAGGAGGAAATGGATTACACGGTAGTTTGGGAGTGGTTTGGGAGGTTAAAATTTGAATTTAAATTATTTAGTAGAGTGTAATTATTAAGATTTCACTGCGTCAATTTTAGGGTGCACAGATACCAATTGAAGAACATGGATTTATACAGAGAGGGGGGGTGAACAGTATAAGACTTAACCATTTAATATTTTTAACTTTAGATAGTAGTAGCATCAACACAATATTAATCACCATAGAAAGCATCACACATTGGAAGCCCATTTTTAATGTGGTTCACCCAGAAGGCCTGGGCTACGTCCACAAAATTTTTCTCTAAAAGTTATCTCAAAGTTCTTTGGAAAACATTTCCAATTACAATGTTTATGAGCCTCGGCCCAAAGGAGAAACCTTCCCCTAATCTGAATTTATGAGCCTCTGCTCAAAGGAGATACCTTCCCCTATGCTCTGGAAATGATCCCTCAGAAGATCAACTGCCTCTACCTCTTGCCAGCACATGGAACTCCTTTCCATCAAAGACCTCCTGTCCTCAATGCTTAGCATAAGAGACCTCTCGCCTTCTATGATCATGTCCACAGCGACTCGGCTACCTGTACCAAACACAGTCAGTCGGTCTAGTACAAGTATTCCTCTATCTATCAGATCTGTCCAACTCAATGAAAAAATCAATCCTCTGCACACAAGCCTTCTCAAAGACTTGTCAAATCTATCCTTAGATTCTTCTCAAGAACCAATGCACTTCTGTCCTCAAGTTCTCTGATAGAACTCTCAAAAACTCAGCTCACAAGTCCTCTTCTAGGACCTGCCCAAATCTACTCACAAGTCCCCACCGGAACCTATCCAAAACCTGCTCACAAGTCCCCATCGGAACCTATCCAAAACCTACTCACAAGTCCCCACTGAAACCTATCCACAACCTCAACAAGCTCACAAAGAAAAACTTGCTTAGCATTGTTGGCAATTTTGGGTACCTTGGGTGCATTGCCTTTGCTCTAAGTGTAGATGTTGTCATTGATGTCAAGAAGGTCTTGAAGCAATTTGGTTTGATGTCAAATAATGTGTCTTGATGAAGGTTTTAGCATGGACAGTGAGTTTCCAAGAAGATCAGGGTAGCCTAGTTGCAAAAGATCAAGAAAAAGACAAGCAAGAAAAAGTATGCAGGCGGCTGGAAAAACTGTCACGATTTCATGACATGTTTTAGGAGAGAGAAAGTGCTAGCAAAACTGTCGTGATTTCATGACAGGTTTGAGGAGAGAGAAAGTTCTGGAAAAACTATCATGATTTCATGACATGTTTGAGGAGAGAGAAAGTTTGGGCAAATGTGTCACGATTTCATGACATGCGGGAAGGCAGAGACGAAGCAGGCAAAACTGTCATGATTTCGTGACATGTTGGTAGGGAATAAGAGCAGATGGAAAGTGTCACAATTTCACGACATGTCACATTTTTGTGACTCAGAAAGTGTAGGAAGACAGAGAAGGAAAAGTTTCACGATTTCGTGACATTCTACAAAGTAAGTTGTTCGGACGAAAAAGTGTCACGATTTCGCAACATGATGCTGAAGAGAGAGTCTGCAGAAAGAACTGTCGTGATTTCATGACAAGTTTGAAGAGAGAGAAAGTTACATGTAAAATGTCATGATTTCGTGACATGCTATAGAGGTCAAGTTGAGGACTGTCACAATTTCGTGGCATGCTAAAAATCTCGAAATGAGAAGCATCACGATTTCGTGACATGCAGCAAAGGGAAGAGTCTGAAAGGAGCAGCGTCGCGATTTCGTGATAGGCAGTGGAGAAAGCGTACGAAAGCCAAAAGTGTCACAATTTCATGACAGGCTACAAAGAAGTTGTACGACTGCAGAAAGTGTCATGATTTCATGACAGGTTGAGTTGGCAGCTTGTAGTTGGAGAAAGTGTCATGATTTCACAACAAAAATAGTTAGCAAGTCTTAAACAAAAGAAGCATCATGATTTCATGATGAATTGAATAAGGAAGAGCTCGAAGGCAAATGCATCATGATTTCATGACATGTTTCAGTTTCGCAAGCATATGGCAGAAAAGAGCTTAAGGCAGCGAAAGCATCACGATTTCATGACAGAGTTGCAGATGACGTCAACAGAAGCATATGTGTCGCGATTTCATGAAAAAAGCTGAGAGGAAGGCCATGAAGACTAAAGTGTCACAATTTCATGATAGAAGTGAGATGATGTCAACAAGAGGCAAAGGTGTCACGATTTTGCAACAAAAGCACAAAGGAAGTCGACAAAGGCCAAGGTGTTGCGATTTCATGATAGCAAGCTATAGAAGGTGTACGGCTGTAAAAGTGTCGTGATATCATGAAATGTAGTTTCACGAGAAAAGCTACAGAACAACAGAGGTGGTTGAAGCCGACAGAGTTAACCTTGAGCCAACGAAGTGTAGGGTTGTGCAGCCGACATTGTTTTAGGGATATACAGCCGACTAAGATAAAGAATCTAATCTTGAGATTGTCAGTATAAAATGAGGGTTGTTTGAAGAGTTTAATCATTGATTGTGTGAATCGAACTTGTGCAAGCAAATTACACGATGTGCAAAGACCGAGTCGAGTCGATTCAAGTGAGGTGTGCGAGATGCAGCCATAACAGTGCAGATAGCACAAAAGTGACAAGTTGATGCAAGAATGAGGAGTCCGATCATAGAGTGTTGAAATGCTACTGTATTTACAAAGACAGTGCAAAGGTTGGATTTCGATAAAGGGTGGCTATTATTGTGGCTGTGTTTGCATAGACAAATTTGTGTTTCATGTTCTTAAGAAAAGCATATTACATCTATCTTATTCTTTTGAGACTTGAGATTGAGATTGGGAGTTAAGTATAGAACATATTGAGTCTCTAACAATTCTCTTTATGCTTCTATGAGGTTAATGAATCACATTGGGTCTCTAACAATTCTCTTTGTGAGTTCATGCTATGCAAATTATCTTTGTGAGCTTGCTGAGGTTTTAGACAGGCTTCGGTGGGGATGTGTGAGTAGGTTTTGGACAAGTCATTGAGAGGGCTTGTTGGACAACATTGAGCAAGCTTTTTGTTGAAGCTTATGGAGCAATTGGGCAGGTTCTAAGTGAGAACTTGCAAAGAAGATCTGAAACTAGTCTTGAAGACTTGGGTGAAGATCAAGCTAGCATTAGTGCAAGCTGGTGAACCATTTTTGTGAACCATATTTGAGGACCAGTTGAGGAACAGATATTGATGCAGTGTTGAGGACAGATTTGTGCCAAATTGAAGGACTGTGTTTGGTGCAGACCTAAGAAAGAGGAAGAGGACATTTGTGCGAGACTGAAGGATTATGTTTTGGTGTGAATTCGAGGACCAGTGTTGAGGTGATAGAGTGAGGACAGAGGTCTCCATCTAGAGCAGGGAAGACAGGTGTCTTCTATGGATAGAGTTCCACTTGCTAAGGGTAGAAGAGGTAGAGGTCTTTTAGAGGATCACCAGCCAGAGCAGAGTTAGGGAAAGGTATCTCCTTTGAGAAGAGGCTCATAAACATTGTAATTGGAAAGGTTTCCCAAAGAAATGTGATATAAATTTTAGAGAAAAATTTTATCCATGGAGTAGCCCACCTTAGGTGAACCACGTAAATTGTTGTATCACTTTGTGGATGATGTTTTGTGCATTGCTTGATTATTGCTATTAATACTGCTTTCTATATTCTGCATAATATTGTATTGAAACCTGAGTTGACAGAAAAAGTTAAAAGTGGTCTTATACTGTTCACCCCCCCTCTCAGTATAAGCTTGTGTTCTTCAATTGGTATCAGAGCAGGATCCTTCGAAAAGTTTAACAGCTTGAAGGAAGATCTTACAAGAACACAATGGATCATTCATGTAGTAATGCAGCACCTATTATTGATAAGTCTTCTAGTGATGATGAGACTTAGTACAACAAGAAGGGCAAGTTCTCAAGAAAGCACAAAGGTATGAAATTTTTCAAATGTTTCAATTGTGGAATGGTTGGTCATTATGCTACTAACTGTACTGCTGCCAAGGATGAAAGTGATGAAGACAAATAGGATTGTAAGAGCAAGGATTCTGAAAGGCATAGGCATCACAGAAAGAATAAATATGAGCAAAGAAATCAAGGAAAGAGGTATTCTCACAAGCACAAGAAGAGCTTCTACCTAGACAAAGCAAGTAAATGGTCTAGTAATGATAGTGAAAGTTCTAGTGATGTTGAAAATGAGATGTTGTTCACTTCAGAAAAGGAGGAAGAACTAAAACATAGATTCATTATCATGAAATGTTTTAGATGTGGAAATTTTGGGCACCTTGAGGATAATTGCACAAATAATGATTTGGTTGTTAGTATGTATGAGGATGCTTCAAAAAACTATCAGGAAGATGCATGTATGGTTTTTGAGAAGGGTAGCACCTCTAGTGATAAGAAATCTAGAAAAGGTTTTTCTGAATGCAAACAAATAAAGGATCTTGAAAGGGAACTTGTTAATGCTCTTAGTGCTTTGAAAAAGGAAAGAAAGAAGAATGCTGAACTCAAGGATGAATTAGAGTATAAAGCTCTTGAGTATAATGAGTTAGAGCAAAAAATGGCTTCTTTGAAAGAAGAAAATAAAGAGTACAAGGATAAGCTCTATAGATTTCAGGATAGCTCCAAGAAGGTTAAATCTCTCATCAAAGTACAAAGAAAGATAACAGATAAAATAGGTCTTGGTTTTGTTAAACCACACAAGGAACAGATTGGGGAATTCAATAAGAAATTTCAAAAAGAAGAGAGTTCTGATAAGGAGAGTATTTCTGAGAAAGAATTCGTGGATGATAGATGCGGAGAAATAAAAAACAGTATTCAGAATGCAAAGAAGAAGTTTTTGGGACCCAAGAGGTCGAATAAAAGAAAATTTCATGGCAGATGTTTTACGTGTCACAGGTTTGGTCACATGGTTGTACATTGCATGACTCAAGTAAGGAATATAAATGACAGTTTTAGGGGCCGTAATTTGTTTCAAGGGTATTGCTACTCTTGTAATCAGTTCGGGCATAAGGCAATGTTCTGCAAAACTAATAACAGGAACATGGTTACTCATAATAGATGGATTCAAAGAAGAGATATGCCAAAAAAAAATAACTTTGTTACATGTTATAAGTGCAACAATGAAGGTCACACAACTAGACAGTGTAAAGCTGATCTTTTGAGGTACATAAATAGGAACAGTGGTATGAACAGGTTCGAGGATCAAAACAGTAACAAGAATAGGAATGTGGAAAAAGAATTCAAAAGAAAGCCCGACAAGGAAATTGTTGACATTGATGATGATGAGTGCCTGATGGGAGTTTTACTCCCACCCCAGAATTAATCACCTCATTAGAAGGTGGGGGAGGGACTAAGCTAAGAGGCTCATTCTTAGTCTCGAGCCCCAAAGGTGACCCTTTGCCATTGATGACAAAGGGGGAGAGTTTTGAGTAAGGGGGAGAGATATGAGTAAGGGGGAGGGTTTCAATGTAAAGAGGAAAGCTTCAAGTCAGGGGAAGCAAAAACTTCAATTGTAAATTCTTAGTTGTTGGATTAGTAGGGTTCAGTTTTGGCTCTTGAGTTATGTTTTCAGTTAAGGTTTGCCATCAATGACAAAGGGGGAGATTGTTGGTAATTTTGGGTACCTTGGGTACATTGCCTTTGCTCTAAGTGTAGATGTTGTCATTGATGTCAAGAAGGTCTTGAAGCAATTTGGTTTGATGTCAGAGAATGTGTCTTGATGAAGGTTTCAGCATGGACAGTGAGTTTTCAAGAAGATCAGGGTAGCCCAGTTGCAAAAGATCAAGAAAAAGTATGCAAGCGGCTAGAAAAATTGTCGCGATTTTGTGACATGTTTTAGGAGAGAGAAAGCATTGGCAAAAATGTCATGATTTCGTGACAGGTTTGAGGAGAGAGAAAGTGCTGGCAAAACTGTCATGATTTTGTGACATGTTTGAGGAGAGAGAAATTTCGAGCAAATGTGTCATGATTTTGTGACATGCAAGAAGGCAGAGACGAAACAGGCAAAACTGTCATGATTTCATGACATGTTGGCAGGGAAGAAGAGCAGATGGAAAGTGTCATGATTTCATGACATGTCGTATTTTTGTGACTCGAAAGTGCAGGAAGGCAGAGAAGGAAAAGTGTCATGATTTTGTGACATTCTACAAAGTAAGTTGTTCGGATGAAAAAGTGTCACGATTTCGTGACATGATGCTGAAGAGAGAGTCCACAAAAAGAACTGTCATGATTTCATGACAAGTTCAAAGAGAGAGAAAGTTACATGTAAAATGTCATGATTTTGCGACATGCTGTAGAGGTCAAGTTGAGGACTGTCACGATTTCATGACATTATGAAAAGCTCAAAATGAGAAGCGTCACGATTTTGCGACATGCAGAAAAGGGAAGAGTCTAAAAGGAGCAACGTCACGATTTCATGATAGGCAGTGGAGAAAGCGTATAGAAGCCAGAAGTGTCATGATTTTGCGACAGACTACAAAGAAGTTGTACAGATGTAGAAAGTGTCATGATTTCGTGACAGGTTGAGTTGGCAGCTTGTAGTTGGATAAAGTGTCATGATTTCATGATAGAAATAGTTAGAAAGTCTTAAACAGAAGAAGCGTCATGATTTCATGACGAATTGAAGAAGGAAGACATGTTCGTGACATGTTCCAGTTTCGCAGGCATATGGCAGAAAAGAGCTTAAGGCAGTGAAAGTGTCATGATTTTGTGACAGAGTTGCAGATGACATCAGCAGAAGCAAATGTGTCACGATTTTGTGACAAAATCTGAGAGGAAGGCCATGAAGACTAAAGTGTCATGATTTCATGATAGAAGTGAGATGATGTCAGCAAGAGGCAAAGGTGTCATGATTTTGTGACAGAAGCACAAAGGAAGTCGACAAAGGCCAAGGTGTCGTGATTTCGTGACAACAGGCTATAGAAGGTGTATGGCTATAAAAGTGTCATGATTTCATGACATGTAGTTTCACGAGAAAATCTACAGAACAGCAGAGGCGGTTGAAGCCGACAAAGTTAACCTTGAGCTGACGAAGTGTAGGATTGTGCAGCCGATGTTGTTTTAGGGATATACAACCGACTAAGATCAAGAATCTAATCTTGAGATTTTTAGTATAAAAGGAGGCCTATTCGGAGAGTTTAATCATTGAATGTGTGAATCAAACTTGCACAAGCGAAGTCCACAATGCGTAGATATCGAGTCAAGTCGATTTGAGTGAGGTGTGTAAGATGCAGCCATAATAGCACAGATAGCGTAGAAGTGGCAAGTTGATGCACAAAATGAGGAGTCTAATCATAGAGTGTTGAAATGCTACTATATTTATGAAGATAGTGCAAAGGTTGGATTTCGATAAAGGGTGATTGTGATTGCAGCTATATTTGCGTAGACAGATTTGTGTTTCATGTTCTTAATAAAAGCATATTACATCTATATTATTCTTTTGAGACTTGATATTGAGATTGGGAGTTAAGTATAGAACATATTGAGTCTCTAACAATTCTCTTTATGCTTCTATGAGGTTAATGAATCACATTGGGTCTCTAACAATTCTCTTTGTGAGTTCATGCTAAGCAAGTTATCTTTGTGAGCTTGCTGAGGTTTTGGATAGGCTTCGGTGGGGATGTGTGAGCAGGTTCTAGACAAGTCATTGAGAGGGCTTGTTGGACAGCATTGAGCAAGTTTTTTGTTGAAGCTTGTGGAGCAGTTTGGGTAGGTTCTAAGTGAGAAATTGCAAAGCAGATATGAAACTAGTCTTGAAGACTTGGGTGAAGATCAAGCCAGCATTAGTGCAAGCTGGTGAACCATTTTTGTGAACCATATTTGAGGACCAGTTGAGGAACAGAGATTGATGCAGAGTTGAGGACAAATTTGTGCCAGATCGAAGGATAGTGTTTGGTGCAAACCTGAGAAAGAGGAAGAGGACATTTGTGCAAGACTAAAAGACTGTGTTTTGGTGTGAATTCGAGGACCAGTGTTGAGGTGATAGAGTGAGGATAGATGTCTCCAGCTAGAGCAGGGAATACAGGTGTCTTCTATGGATAGAGTTCCACTTGCTAAGGGCAGAAGAGGCAGAGGTCTTTTAGAGGATCACCAGCCAGAGCAGAGTTAGGGAAAGGTATCTCCTTTGAGCAGAGGCTCATAAACATTGTAATTGGGAAGGTTTCCCAAAGAAATGTGATATAACTTTTGGAGAAAAAATTTATCCGTGGAGTAGCCTACCTTGGGTGAACCACGTAAATTGTTGTGTCACTTTGTGGATGATGTTTTGTGCATTGCTTGATTACTGCTATTAATACTGCTTTCTATATTCTGCATAATATTGTATTGAAACCTAAGTTAACAGAAAAAGTTAAAAGTGGTCTTATACTGTTCACCCCCCCTCTCAGTATAAGCTTGTGTTCTTCAAGCATGAACTCACAAAGAGAATTGTTAGAGACCCAATGTAATTCATAAACCTCATAAAAGCATAAAGAGAATTGTTAGAGACTCAATATGTTCTATACTTAACTCCAAATCTCAATCTCAAATCTCATAGAAACATAAAGAGAATTGTTAGAGACCCAATATGTTCTATACTTAACTCCCAATCTCAATCTCAACTCAAACTCAATCTCAAAAGAATAAGATAGATGTAGTATGCTTTTCTTAAGAATATGAAACACAACCCAACAATTGCCAACCATGCAATATCTCATATAACAATGATGCTTATATTATTTTTACCAACAACTAGGGTTTCATCATCTCAATGCAAGTAGCAAGACTTATTAACATAAAACCTAGTGCAAAAAGTGCTTCTTCTTCCTCAACCAGAATTATGCATTCACCCAAAAGTTTAACAATAACTTTAATGCATAAGCAATCTTCAATATCCAGAAAATAAGATTTACACCAAAATACCTAGTAGACAACCTTTTCACTCCAAACTCAATTTCAAAAAATATACCATAAACAACATACATGGAAGAAGTTTCCCATACCTTTACTTTGATGAAGAAGGAGAACTCAAAATCTGTCACAACACTAACTCTCAATTTTCCACCAATTAGAGTTAGCAACTATACAATAATACACAATAATAAAGATCCAAATATAACACCTTATTTCTCCAACTTAGTAAAAACCACCAAAGTACAATAACATACAAAATAAAACCTCTTTACACCTTATTACTCCACATAAACATTAAACATTAAACATCAATGTCAAAATAGAAAATATACCTTAAACTTATACCTCCCATGCATTCACGACCACCATTCTATGCACACCACGACCAAAAAAATTCCCAACGAAGAGAATCGAACTTAGCACCTCTGCCGTCTAGCGCTTTCGCTTAAACGCAACCATCATTGGGTCACAAGTGCCCAACGAAATAAAATGCCGTTGCTCTCTCTTTTATCTTTTTGAGATGCCAAGAACCTAGAAAACGTAAAAGTCTTCCACAAACCACATGCAAACAATCCACTACCGTCAAGCCAAAGTGTAAGGATGCAGCCCAAGCTTAAATCTAATTTTTCCAGGCACAGTCTCCAAGACACAGAACAAGCACAATATCTAAGACGTCAAAATAGAGATCGAAAACACATAGCAAGCTCAAATCAAGTCACCAAGCGCTGTTCAAAGGAAATAGAGCACTTGCAAACCGTGGACGCCAAGCGCAAATCAGATGAAATAGTGCAAGGGCAAATCACGGACGTTAATAGCAAATCAAGCGAAACGGAGTATATGCAAATCGTATATGCCAAGCACAAATCAAAAAATACAGAGAGCCACAAATCGTAGATGTCAAATAATAATCATTGGTGGTTACTTTTAAAAACCATGCCAACTTATATAGCAATTTATCCTTCACTGATTGACGTCGGCGCTCCTCCAACGATGGAAATAAATCGATGACGTTTAAGGGTTGAAAGACCCTTTAATAATAATAATTAAAGTAATAATTATTATTATTTTATTAATAATAAATTAAAATTGGACTTTTGAGAAAGGTATGAGTTAATTTAATTATTAATAATACACATGGACCTTTGCATTAAGTTAAGGTTGGTTTTAATAAAAACCCTTAATGAGTCCAAATGGTTTTAAGAAAAACCTTTAGCCTTGTCACCATGGTTTTAATAAAAACCCTTTAACATAATGAAGCTTCTCAAAATATTCTTGACATCACACTCTTTTGAAATCAACACAAAAAACCTTTTGACATCAATGACAACTTATACATTTGAGCAAAGGCAATGTACCCAAGGTACCCAAAATTGCCAACAAAAATAAACAAGTTGTGGGTGATGGAGTCACCGATAGCAGAAACGTTGCCAATGTTAATACTATGAAAACAACAAAGAAGTTGATATTGAAACCTCCTAATAAACCACCTCAAGAATTTAATAGGTTAAATAAACCTCTATCAACCATTCTCCCACAATTACTAGCACGAGGTTTGATCCAATTACCAAATATCTAGGAACCTGATCCAAATATACTCGAATACAAAGCTAATTTACACTGTGATTTCCATAGAGGACCTGGAAACGCTACCAACTCTTGTAAAATATTAAAACATAAAATACAAGACCTGATTGATAACAATAAGATGGAGGTGCAAGCCTTTCAACCTAAACAAAATCCTTCCAATAATGCTCAAAATAACATCCCCCAAAATCAAAATCATAATGCCAATCAATCATTGGACATATTTCAACATCCTTTACCAAAGCATGGTAAAGAAGTGGATAATCAAATTGACCACCATAATGTTCCCCCTCCTACCCGATATGTAGGAACTATTAGTGGGAATTCACGTACTCATGATGTGGAAGTATTTGACACAAATTTATCCATGGTTATGACCAGACCTCTATATAATACTCAGACACCTGATCTTAGTGATGTAGAATATGAGACTGAAAGTGACATGGAAATCACCTCAAATCAATCGAATAGCTCTAAAGATGAATCGGATCCTATTCAACCTATCACAAGTTCTATGGTTCTAGAAGAACCATTTCCAAGAAGAGTCACTACTCGACCATCGTCTCACCAATTACTTTCTAATGAACAAGCCATAAATGCTAGACCAAGACCTATTCATCATCTACAAAATAATATTGTCGGTACCATCGGAGTCATTACTAGACAACGAGGCTCAAAATTCTCAACAAGATCAAACTGAGAATGATGGATCAGCTCCATTTGTTTTGAAAGTTCCTAATAAAGGGAATCATGCACCTAATGTTCAACCTAAACCTCCTTATAATATTAACGAACAATTATCAAATACCACAGCTAGAATTTCCCTTTTGGACCTTTTAAAATATTCTCCTACACATGGGGATGAGTTAATGCTCACATTAAGCCAAATGATGGTACCACAAAATATTCAACCTGAAGCCATGGCCAATACTATAATAACTCATTAAGTTGATTGTATTGACTTCTGAGATAGAGACATACCTCAACATAGTTTACATAAGGATAACCCCTTATATATTACTGCCCTAATTGGAGATGTAGCAGTTAAACGAGTCTTGATTAATAATGGTTCATCTTTAAATATTTGCACTTTTGACTTCTACCAAATATTTGGGTTTTAGAAGTGATGAAATGAAAAGAACTGATATGATCATAAAAGCCTTCAATGACGAAACACAAGAAATGTGTGGAGTTATTACTATACCATTACAAGTTGGTCCTAGAACCTTAGACACAACCGTGTTTATTGTACATTGTCATGCATCGTACAATATACTCTTGGATCACCCTTGGATCAATGCGATGTGAGCTATTCCCTCAAATTTACATCAGTGTGTTAAATTCAAATTTAAAAATCAGTTGGTTACCATTCATGGTGATCCTAGACCCTTTGATATGTGTGCTTTGGTAGAACCTATTGGAGTTCAATTTTGCCCTACTTTATCATCCACACATCCTAATTCTCATCAACCGTCTAAGCGTGTGAAACACACACCCATAACATCATCTATTTTTTCTCCATCAACTCTAGCTCTACATATAGTTCAACCATCTTCCAAACAAACCACATTAGGACTTTCAAAAGATACTAAACCCACAACCAATGCTTCTTGTTTTACTCCTATAACTTCCATACCTATAGACCCATCCATCGACATCTCTATAACATCTACATCCACTAAAGGTATACTTTTCGCATCCGACGATGTAGGAAATGTTCCTTCTACTTCTTATGCTCTTATTGATGAGCTCTTACCTGATTTATCTAAAATTCTTATATCAGAAAAAACAAACGCTGTTATGCAAGATTCCCTTATTTTAAATAAATTGACGTCCTCTCCTCGCACCTTGGGCCTCCCATAGCCTATGGGAAGTATTTACCAAGTTGGGAGTTGCATTTTTATTTATAAGGGATATGACTGGGGAAGAATACCTAGAAACATCAAGACACATTATGATGGATATGCTCGATGTTATTTTGCTAATGAGTATATTAAAGCTAAGCCTATAATGCTTAAATTGGGATATAAAGGGAAAGGTTTGGGACCTTCCCAAAATGGTATGAAAGAACCTTTTGAGGTAGAACCATGGCCTACCCGATGTGGTGTGGGCCTATTTCCTAGTAAAGGTCAGCCCTTCCCATTTGAGGATGATGACCATCTCATATCTTACCAATATTATTTGGATGAACGCGATCCTTTGCATTTAATAAATAAGCCATTTACATGTAATATGCTCTCCATGGCTTACCCTCAGATGATCACTGAATTTGACGATGAGTTGGAGGGAGATATTTTCCATGATGTCTTCATTGAGGAATTATTACATAATGGATTTTATTTCTATGGCTCTATACCTAGTATAGCCCAGCTTGAGGCCACGACTCCTCAAGATGAATTATCCAAGCTAACCTTGGAAGAATTACAAGAATTGGGTGTTTCACCCGCCCCACATAATTTTGAGAGAGATCTACACATGGAAATAGAGAATGTCATAAAAACTAACATTGGAACCAATGATAACCCTCACATAATCAACATTGGATCAGAATTCAGTCAAGAAAAACAAGATAAATACATTGTATTTCTTAAAGATTATGTAGAAGTTTTTGCTTGGACATATGAAGATATGCCAGGATTAGACCCTTCTATAGTTATGCATCACCTAGTAGTCCATCCGGATGCTAAACCTATTAAACAGAAACTTAGAAAAATGCATCCTAAAGTGGCCTTACTATTCAAAGCAGAATTAGAAAAACTCTTGAAGGTTATTTTTATACAAGCCATTGATTATGCTGAATGGATCTCGAATGTAGTTCCAGTAACTAAGAAAGAAGCTACCAAAGTTAGGGTTTGCACAGACTTTAGAGATATCAATTTTGCATTCCCTAAAGATGATTTTCCTCTTCCCAAAATGGATCAGATCATTGAATTTACTGCTAGGAGTGGAATGATATCCCTCATGGATGGATTTTTTTATTATAATCAGATCAAGATAGCTCCTAAATATCAGGCTAAAACAACCTTTATTACCCCTTGGGGAACCTTTTATTGGAAAGTGATGCCATTCGGTTTGAAGAATGTAGGTGCAACTTATCAACGAGCCATGACTTATATATTTCATGATATGATGCATGATATTCTACATGATTATGTAGATGACATTATAGCTCATTCCACTAAATAAGATGATCATTTAGATGACTTGAGAAAAGTCTTTGATCAATTAAGGGAATATCTTATCTGACTGAATCCAGCTAAATGTATATTCGGAGTTAAGTCCAGTAAATTATTGGGGGTTATAGTTTCTTTACGTAGAATCAAAATTGACCCTCTCAAGATCACGACTATCACTGATATGCCTACACCCACAAATATATCTAAATTACGAAGTCTACAAGGTAAACTACAAGCTATTCGTCGCTTTGTCGATAAGTTGGCAGACAAAATAGGACCCTTTCTTAAGATTCTTAAGAAAGATATCTCTTTTCATTGGGATGACAAATGTCAGGAAGCATTTGACCTCCTAAAAAAATATCTCCTTAACCCTCCTGTGCTTTCACCACCTAGATCTAATCGCCCATTTATCTTGTACATTTTTGCTTTAGATCTTGCCTTAGGAGCTATGTTAGCTCAATTTGACGATGAGAAGAAAGAGCATGCTAATTATTATATCAGTAGAACCTTAATCAGTTATGAAACTTGCTATACAGTATTAGAGAATTTATGTCTAGCAGTCATATTTTATACACATAAATTACACCATTATATGCTCAGTTAGAAAACATATGTTATTGCTAAATTTGATCCTTTATGGTATCTCATGAGTCGCCCGTACTTATCTGGTCACATCGCAAAGTGGGTTCTTACGCTAAGTGAGTTTGAAATCACGTTTATAGGACATAAGTCTATTAAAGTTCAAATTATAGCAGATCAGTTAGCTGCTGCACCCTTAGAATATACCCATCCCCTCATCATTGAGTTTCTCGATGAATGCCTTAAACTAGAGGTAGACCATCTTGAGCAATGGTCCCTATACTTTGATAGAGCCCGATGCATGAGTGGGGCTAGTGCGGGTATTATTTTAATATCTCTACAAAAACATCTTATACCTCTGTCCTTCAAATTAATGTTTTCTTACACTAATAACACTGCTGAATATGAGGCTCTAATCCTTGGATTAAGGGCTACCTTAGCACTAAAAATTAAAAATTTATTATTTTTTGGTGATTCTCAACTTGTCATAAATCAAATCAATGATGTTTATCAGACTAGAGATGATAAATTACGTCCATATAAAGCATATGTCTTACAATTATTATCTTTATTTGATCAAGTTACCTTGGAAGCTATTCCTCAAACTAGCAACCATACGGCTGACGCTATGGCTACAACTGCATCTCTTTTGCCCTTGGAGTTAGATGACGAATATGCTACCATCATTATTCATCGACTCCAGGAACCCGCTTCAAATAAATCATGCTTAGAACCTTTGGATGTGTTTCTAATCAATGAAACTACTCCTGAACCTTGGTACACTGATATATTTAATTTTCTTCAAAATGGGACCTTTCCTAAAGGTTGTAATAGCAACCAGCTTCAGTTATTACATAGACGAGTAAGTCACTTCATAATTATTGGTACTACCTTATATAGGAGATCTTTTGAAGGCATCCTATTGAGATGTTTGACTCTAGAAGAATCTCGATCAGCTTTGAGTGAAGCCCACGATGGATCTTGTGGGGTACATTTTAGTGGTAGCACCATTGCTAAGAATCTCCTTAGGATAGGATATTTTTGGCCTACCATGGACAATGATGCACATGATTATGTGCACCATTGCGACAATTGCCAGAAACATGCTGATCTCGTCCATGCGCCTGCACAAGAGCTATGGGCTATTTCATCTCCTTGGCCCTTTTAAAAATGGGGCTTAGACATCATTGGAAAAATCAACCCTATGTCATTTGATGGACACAAATTCATCATAACTGCCACTGAGCATTTCATGAAGTGGGTTGAAGTTATGCACTTAGCTTCTTGCATTGGAACCCAAGTTTCCAAATTTATTTTTAATCAAATTATTTGTAGGTTTGGAATTCCTGCAAATATCATCTCAGATAATGGAACTTGTTTCAAAAATAAATATATCAAGAAATTATGTCAAAAATATAAAATTCAACATCATTGGTCCACTCTCTATTATCCTCAAGGTAATGGCCAAGTATAAGCATCTAATAAAACATTAATCAAAATCCTCAAAATACTGGTCAATAAATCTGGTTGAGATTGGCACATCCAATTATATCTTGCTTTATGGGCTTATCGAACTAGTGTTCGCACTCCCACGGGCACTTCACCTTTTGTTTTGGTCTATGGCGCTGAAGCAATTTTTCTCTTTGAATTAGAAGTTCCTTATTTTGCTCTGCTACTTCAAGATACTGAAGTAGGAGATGAATATCATGCTGGCAGGCTTAGTCAGTTGTAACTCCTAGATGATAAGCGCATCAATGCTTTGGAGCATCTTCGTGCCTACCAAAACAAGCTTAAACAAGCATGCCTCAAGAAATTTCATCATCAATCCTTTGAGATCGATGAACTTGTTTTAAAAGAAAATAAAAAAAAATACTAATGCAACTAAAGATATTAAAGGTCAATTTGAACCTAACTGGCTTGGGCCATATGTCATCACTTCTAAATTTGGCTTAGGAGCATACCGATTAGCTACCTTAGATGGTAAAGATCTTAAAGAACCTATGAACATTATGCATCTTAAGCGCTATTATGCATAAAATTTGGTCATTTCATCATTGTATATATTGTAATTTTGCATATTGTTTCATTTTTTTCATCCATATAAAAATTTCAAAAAAACAGTAATAGTATTTATTCTTTATATTCATAAATTAAAATCAAAATATAAAAACTTCAAAATCATCAAAATATTAAAAAACATCTTTTATTTTTATACCTGTCAATTCTTGAAGTATGGAAGTTATATTTTCAATTATTTTGGATAAATTAGCATTTATTTGGAATCCCGCACTTTCACACTCACATGAATAAATATCTTGATTTTATTTGGTATGATTATTAATCTCTCTTATATCAAAGTCCACAGTTGAATTAAATAAATTTTTTGAGCATAGAGAACTGATCTTGTTATTTACTTGAACCAAATATATCTCTTCACATTAAAATTATTTCATTGCAAATTCGATATGATGCTACATAGTAGAAATGGTTCCTTGAGCGAAAAGTTTCCCCTGCTATCCTATCATGCACATGGTCTAGAATCTTTGAGAATTGACAAAAGTACAAGCTCACCCCTACCCAGAATAAAAATCCCTTGCTCTACAACCAATCCGAGCAAATATCCCTAGTATAGGAAGCAAAAGAAAAAGTCAAAGAACATGAGAAAAAGAAAAATATCATTTTGTACCATCGCAGCAATATTTCAGCATTATCTCAGTTTCACGTAAAAAATCCAAAAAAAAAAAAAGAAGAAAAGAAAAAGCAAAAGCAAAAGAAAAAAGCAATAAAATCCTTTTCCCTACCCCTTGAAAAGAAAAGAAGGGTGAATGAGCTTGAATCCCTAGAATTCTCAATTATTCAAAAACTGTGAGGTAAGCCCCATAACAGGTGGTTTGTGCCCAACCCGCTTGGCCTTGGGTAATCCCTAACGTGGTGATATGTCTGTCACATTAGAAACCTTCTTTTGTATAGACCTATGTCGGCTTATGGATTAGCTAGCTCTTGATGACCTAACTTACACAATAGTTTGGTATGATTACTTGCATATAAATCATGGTCAATGAACACTCATTTGGTTAATTCAAATTACTTGTATCAAATTATCTTGCTCAAAATTGGTGAAAGAACAATACAATTGCACACACATTTGTATTTGAGATATTTTGTATCATTATGATAAATCAAAGATCGGTAATGAACTCACATTTGCACATGAGCGTTCCTTATAAATCTACATTTTGTCTTTGAGATGATTTAAAATATTTTTGCAACTCTTGTTGGAATAATTTCATCTTCTTATTTAAGAACATCTATTTAGTATAAAAACAATTACATACAATGTTTTCAAAAATCCTAAAATTCTTTCAAATAACATATTCAAAAACCTAGTAAATAAAGTCATGTTTATATATTATTATTTTCTGTTTATCTCAAAATCAAAAATCACTCATGCAATAAAACTAAAATATCAAATTTCTTTTTGGATTTCGCGATGATGGTATAAGTCTATACCTATAATTCTATGCCTAGCACAAACCATTGTTCTAATATTATTTTCCCATTAATTTTAATTTATAAAAAATGTATGGCTTACATCATTATGTTACACAAATTATGCTTTAAAAAGAACGAACACATTTTTCTATTTTCGTTTCATTATGTCAACATTCCATTCTTGCAACCATGGTATAATTCCTAGGGAATTATTCTAAAAAATTTTATCACACTTAGGAATTTATGCCTAGCAAAAATCATATTTCTTTTAATATCTCATGCATAATATTTTTATGAAAATCTAAAAACACATCATCATCATCATCATTTTTCATCATACAACACAAAGTCTTAAGACAGTATCTTAAGCACTCTTTTACTTTTATCAATATTTCTATACTGGTATTAGCTTGATGACCTAGTGAGTGGCGACTCCATGAAATGATCTATAACAGTGACAATGTCATTTGAAATTATTGTTATAAGTCCCCTTTTATTTTTCATCAAAACACACCACCAAAACAACCAATTTGTTTACATCAGATTATTTCATTTAAATTTTATGGCATGACATAAAATTATACTTTATTTCCAAATAACATACTTACACGAACACTTAATCAAAAAATCCAAAATTAAAGCATCATACAACATATACACAAATCATATCATCAACAAGACCATATATATATATCAACAAATTATATACATCATATCAAAACCGGATTGGTATGCCACAATCTATACCTTGGCATACTCAATCCTCTCAAAAATATGTATACAATCTCTATGCAGTGAGTGGCTAGCCTCGAGAAGACCTCAAGATCTCCACCTCATCTCCTCCCCCACCCTACTATGGAGGAGGTGGTCCCATAGAGGTCTAGGCAATGTCTCGGGTCCTCGTCGTCGATCGTGAGGATGTCATTGATGATCCCATCATGACCGACTCTGCAATGGGGGTTGGAAATGGTATCCTTTAGTTCTCTAGAACCACATGATAGTATAACCCCTATTAGAATGTGGTTTGAGCAATAGCCCATGCCAAATTTTGAGTACTTGTCCCTCCACTCTGAGCCTTGAGTCGTGTAGCCTCATCCTCTAGTGTCTGCACCTGAGCCCAAAGATGGGTATTCTCAGCCTGAAGATCCACCATCTTGTTGCTCTCCCCCACCTCGATACCCTTTCCCTTATCGGGCAATGGTGGTCTCCCCCCTACTGAGAAGGGAATCCCTCCTCCCTCCTCCCTATCTATTGCAGCATTTGTGGAGCCTGTGCCATCCTCTAGCATCTCTCCTATAGAGATCGTCACCTCCCCACCTATCACACCATGACGTACACTGGACACTATGTCCTCGTCATCTGAGGGCAGATGCCTACGTACCAGGCATCGTATTTTTTTACAACCCCAACATAGTCTCCATCCACTAGCTGGATGGGGGCATCATTCATGTCTTGACTCCAGAATCACTACATATTTGGAGCCCCACTCAGTGTAGTACTATCCCAGATAGTCTGGGAGTACTCATAATCCCTGAGGGAAGAGATCCCCTACTGAAGACCAAACTATCATAGAACCCAGTTGTAGTGGTGGAGCTCTACCTCTTCCTACTCCATCCTTAGACAATAGACTCACCTGATGTGAACCAGCTCCTACCCATCCTTTGCCCACCCTGGATGCTCTCTCCATGGCCTCTAGGTGATCTGGTCTGAGATGAGGTCATCTAGCAACTTTTGAGACATTGACAGATCTATCCGTTGTTGTGACCCTCTCTGGAGCCACCAATAGAAAACTTGGGGCCTCTCCTGATCAACCCCTATTAGTGGAAGACCTACTAGCCTCCGCACCATGATGTGCTCCCAACACCAAACCTATAGTAGTGATGTCACAACCAGACATCGGCCTCCCTTGTATACAACCCCATGCAGGATCCTATACAAGCAGCATAGCACAAAGCTTCCCCATGAAAATCTATATTCATGGTCTCTCATGTCACAGACCACATCCAAAAGGAGCCAAGGTAATCTACACCCACTCTGGTGGCATAACAGTAAACCACCCACTACCCCTACCAACACCCGAGTCAACCTAGATGCCTTAGGCATCTGAATTAGAGACTCGATGTTCACTCCACCCTTCTTCAGGGTGAAGCTCAGGTCTTCGCTCAACCTCATCATTGCCTAGCCTTGATTTGTCGTAGGAGTCATAAACCATCCCTGTATGGGGATCCTCAAGATCCTCCATACATCCTCTAGTGTGGGAGCCATCTCCCCTATCGATAACCGGAAGTAGGACGACCTTGGATACCACCTCTTTGCTAGGGCTGTCAGTAGCCCCATGTCTTTCGATACTTTTGGCATCTCTACCACATGCTATAAACTGACCTGTGCTAGTCGATCATGCTCTGCCTGGTTGAGCATGGCTATATCATCTCTCAGCACCTCCTATTTCCACTCCCGACTCTTTAGTAATCCCATCTGCAAAAAAAACAATAAAAAAATAAAATTTATTAATAAACCAATTATTAAAATCAATTAAATGTAATTCAAACAAGCTTAATTTCATCAAATGATGATATCGTCCACTATTGGACAATATCGTCCTAAATTGGGTAAAATCATCCTTTGTAGGATGAAATCATCTCCTATTTTGCAACTTGGGGATCGCCCCTTGTTGGACGAGATCGCCCCTAGTTCACCGATTTTTCCCTCAGACAAAATTGACGATCTAGAGATGATTTTGACGAAATAAGGACGATTTCGTCCCAATGTTAAATCCAAACATAATTCACTAGGATTATATCCTTACCCGTAGCCCACGCTGGACCTCTGTCGATCGGTGCGCTGTCTCAACCATTTTTGTCTACAGAGTTCTTAAACAGTAAAAATGAATAGTAAAAATGAATTAAGGTTTTTCCTATTTTTCTTAATTTTATTTAAAAAATAACTTTTTTTTTTAGTTTTGCTTTTCCACGCTTTTACCTCAAACGTTCGATTTGGGTAAAAACACGGAGGGGACACCATAGTCAGCAGTCATACGATTCGACCAAGAATCATCATCTAGAAAATTGAGTAAATTTTGCTTTCTCGTAAAATGGGAAGAACTCGTCTTTAACGCATTTTCTTTGAAAAATTTGCTAAAGAGGGGGCAAAATGTAGCACCCTAAAATTGGCACAGTTAAACCTTAGTAAAAAGATACAAATTTGAATTTTAACCCAAAACCGCCCGTTACCCACTCCCCTTGTTTTTTGCACCATTTTTAGGATTTGTTTTGACCGTTGGACGACATCTTCGCCGATCAGACAAAATCATCCCAGATCTGACGAATTCATCTGGAACAGAACGTCCAGATGATTTCATCCCAAAACTAAACTTTCATAATTAGCTTCTATTTCAACAGCTTCTCTAACTTGGGCAGAAAGTGTTTCTACACAGTTAGAGTCTCCCTCGTTGGAGATCTCCCAAATTGGGATGATCTCCAACCTCCTAACCTCTCCCTAATCCTATATAAAATGGGATTTTCTTATTTTATCCCTTGAACCCCCTGGCTGACTGATTTCCCTACAAATTTAGTTCCTTGTGCATTAGAACATCCTCGCACAATCATTTACATTATGTATTTCATGTTTTCTTGCAGAAATCTTACTATTTTTCAGACAAAGCAAGCTCCGATCGTCGAAGGCAATTCCAGATGATTTCGGAAGATCCTATCGAGGATCGACGATGATATCATATGATTGGAGGTGATCTTGACTATAGTCCATATTGGGGGAAATCAGAGCCCGAAGTTTGCATTTTTCTTATCTTTTCTCTTCATTTTCTTACGCATTAACTTGGTTTATTTTATTTCTACATCCTAGAGTTCACCTCATTTAGTATAGATGCATGATAAAGTTAAAAAAAAAATTAAATTAATGCATTTCTTTAAATATCTATCTAGATGTATCATTTAGGCCAATTTACTATCATTTCTATCATTTTCCCTTACTTTTGTAGTTGTATTTTTTGTTTTTGGTATCTGTTTCTATGATTGTAGGTCTCTAACGAATTCGTCTGATGAATTCATCAGATCGACGATGATCTCATCTGATCTCAGATGAAAAACTGAGATCTAAGATGATTCTATGACATTTCAGATGATTACGTATGATTTAAGATGATTTGGAATTCTAAAAAACTTAGAATCTACATCAGACATCTAAAATAAGATATATTCTATCTCATTTAGCATATTTTTTTGTGTTTAGCACTTATTTATGTTCTTTGTATTCATATAAATCAACATTGGCATATAGAATAGCTTAGATTCATCTTGGCCAAACCTAGGAATTGAATGATTAAAGAACAAAATGAACACATCAAACCTACTCTCAACCTAGGCGTGGAAACTGCCACTCAAAAGTTTTCTAGTGAACCCACCATCTGTCAAAAATTCACCCTTATACCCCTCTCCCGAGAAAGGGCCTCTTAGTCTGAGGTATTGTCCCATCCTTATTGCATTCCCCTTCCGGGCACGAATCCTATAGCCTGAAGGTAAGGATGCAAAAAATTTGGAGTGATACAATAGTAATGTAGGCTTGATCAGACCTAATGGTGGGGAGGCACAATATGTAGCCAAATACCATAACCTTGAATCAATCCTACTTCACCTGGGTCAGGGCACTACATAGGTTGCAAAGTATCTTCGATTCCCTTGCCCTCATAGTCAGAGTCTAGTCGATGGAAAGATAATAAGGCAAAAATAATCATAAGAAAATGGATAAAGCATTAAAAAAATTATTAAAAATTTCCCTAAGGTCATTGAACCACGACTCAGACCCATGGTTAGGATGGTAGTCAATTTTATGATTGTTGGGATTTAAATCCCACCATAGCTGATAATTATGGCCTCAAATTTTCCAATTGGGGATCGTGCCTACCAGAATTGGTCAGGAGGGAAGGCCTTTTTAGGGTCCTTCCTCATCAAGAGACCCCCCAAAAAAAATATTAAAATAAATGAAAAAACAACAAAAAAAATCAATAATTTTAACCCTCCCCTTAAGCTAACCTAACTAGGGTGAGGTTCATTATCAGTGGTTTAATGATGTTAATTTGACCCATTAATTAGTGAGGTTAATTTTAAAATAGTAAAATAAAGCTGGTCAAGGGTTTTTTTTGCTTCTATCTTAGTAGCACCGGCTCCTCTAGGTTTGGTTGCCATCAATGTAATTGGTGGTGAGGTCAATTTGCAGCAGCGCTTCACGTCAGAATTGTCTAAACACCTCTTAGAGAACATAGGATTTGCAAGCTATCAAGTTGAAAATGATGTAAAAAATGATAGAATTTTTTTAAAATATTTTCTATTTTTTTCCTGACCATGGTTGACACCCGCGGGTGTAGAACTAGGGTTTACCGATCGTGGATGTCAACTGCGGTTAAGAAAATCTAAAAATCTAGTTGTTGTTGATAAACACGACTAGAAACCAGTAATAAATGCTCAAAAATCCCACTATGAGGAGTTGTAAAATATCAAATTAAAAATTCCCACCTAACCAAAATTGTCAAAAACATTAAAAATAATGAAAAAAATCAGATAAACTAAAAATCCAAATGCACCTTGTACCTAGTAATTTACCCTATACACTTGGTGGTTGCAGTGACAAGTGATCCATGCAATCCGATAGGATGAGTACATTACCATAAGGAAATTTGGTGCAAATTCATCATCATGGAATTGCTATGCTTCATTTCAATCCCTAAGAAGGCCTAGACGACTGAACTACTCCATGGAAACGAAGCAATCATATCAATTCTTCTATGATATTTTTAGCATATTATCGAACAATATGATTAAACACATGCCTAATTGGAATTTCTATCATATTGATTCTCTAAGAATGCCATTAAGGCTAGACTACTCCATGGGATAGATATGTACAATTACTCTTAACAATTGCAATCATAGTTGATTGGGCCTAATCAATTATCAGATGCTAAATCTTATTTTAATCAAAGTCATTTATAGTGGTCAAGTGACTTGTTGCTTTGTTCAATTTTCATTACCCTCATAGACTCATCACTTGAGGGGGTAGTCATAATATCATAATCATAATCAAAGTCAATAGAATATCCCTTGATCTTGTCAAAATTGTGTTCGTCTTATGAATCATTGCCAATGACTATCATAATATTACCCTCTATTGGGGAAAAAATCAAATATGATAGTTAAGTTAGTAGCTCTCCTCCTTTCAGATCTATATGGCACGAAGCCTATATTAGCACTGAAGCTACTTGATCATCGTTGGAGATTACCAAAGCTTTGAAAATTTAAGCCTACCATCCAGTTGTAAACAATTTTTCTAAGATGCACATCCTTTTTATGGACCCTAAGCATCTAATGTTGATTAGACTAATGATCATCATCCAACCTATGACATTGTTTTAGGAGGTCTATTTTTTCTCAGCATTGTTTGATCTCACAATCCATCTCAAAAAGGGCATCTGTAGACACCTAAAATACGTCATGCCAAGGTGACTACTCATATGGGATATGCTAGAAGACCATATGGAAGACCTTGAACAAATACCAAGGTATAGCAGTGCTTCTAACTACTCATTTAGGTAGTTTGGCCTAATCAGTATTAGTCACGATTGACACTCATAGTTAGCAGTGTTTATCACACCTCAGATTTGCGGCTAGTAGTTAAAATTAGTTGTACCTTGGCCTATCCAAAATTGGTTGCAATGGAAAATTGGTTGCAGATCTGAGTGGTTTAGGGGTGGAAATATCCATAATTTTCCCTCCAACTACTCTAGTTGTACCTTCTTGATCTTGGCTTCCTCAAGAAGCTAAGACATAACCCTCCTAGGTGCTATAAGAACCCCATACAAAATAGGAGATGTATAGAGATATGCATAGGTAAATTTGAGCAATGAAGCCCTGTTGAATTCAACACTCACCTAATTGCATTGTGATATTTCTTTCTTGCCCCAAATTGAGAGATCAAAATGGCAATTGAAGCCATGGAGGTCTTAGGAGGCTAGGAGAGCCAAGAAACTCAATTATGCCAACTTCACATGCAATATGAACAATCCATCTTCCAAACTAGTCAGAGGACATAGAGGTGATCCTTGAACATCAATTTGATAGGGAGATTTAGAGATTCAACCCCTAAATTGGAGGGCAAATGTATCTTAGGCTCAACCATGGCTAATAGTTCTCATCGCGGGATAGAGCTGTGGTCAGGGTATTATCTCTGATTTCTCTATTTTATAACCATATGATATTTTTAACTTCATTATATTAAGCATATTTCATGTTTATTTGCTTTAGGAGAGACTCTGACTAATAGAATTAGGTGTTCTAGTCACTTTTCTTTCATTCTTGCAATCAAGATACTAATGGTCTTTTATGTTCTTTCATGCTTTCAAATTCATAATTGAGGTATTATATAGATTTATTTATGTTTCCTTTATAGTATTAATGGTATAATTATAATATTTAATATAGTTTAACATGTTTCTTGCACTTTCTTGATTTCATGTTGCTATGACATATTTTGTACAATATTCCTCCAAAATACTCATAAATAGAGGCCTCCTTTTGATATACCTCTTGTTGTTTATTACATGCAGGACTAATAGGGTTTTGAAATGCAAGGCAAAAAATGACTCTAATCATGGAGAAGAAGGTCATATACACCTTGGAGCAATTCGTGTCATTGTAGAAGGCATTGGAAGACACCTACCCTTGCGAGGGATATTTTCCTACTGTAATTGTTGTATCAAATGGGTATCCCTAAGAGGGATGAATTTGTAACATGGATTGATTCAAATTAATGGAAGATACATTTCTTGTTATGTGATTTTTTCATAAATTTGTGTATGAATGCTTATTTTTACATTATTTACAACCATTACAACATTAGGTGTGTTGGACATTTTGAGTCCCTTTGCAAAAAGTTGTCATTGATGTCAAAAGGATCTATGTAAGTAAGCACTATGTTTGTATTCCAAAAGGACCTTCAAGGTAAGCTTAGAAAAAGGTTTTATTTAAAAGCATGGATGGTATATTTGAAATGGGTTTTTCTTAAAACCTAGGTTGGCTTTTTGTTTCATCGAAAAAGGAGTCCCGGTGACAAAGTTATTCAACTTTGAAGTTTAAATTTTAAATTTTAATATTTAAAAATTTAAATTTAAATTTCCAAAGTGGAAATTCTTGCCGATGTCATCAAATTCGATTAAGGGCTGACATATGAAAATTCAAGGCAATATGTATACATACCATTGCTAAAAATTTATTTGGCAATAATTAGAATGTGTGTGAGTTTCGTTCGAACAAAGAGAAAAGATATTTTAGCACAATCAAAACCTGTGAAGAAAGGGAGAAATAGAAGGAAGGGAGGATCCTTCCCATACACCATAGGCACTTGTGGCCTAGAAAAAAGAAGGATGTAGTCAAGTTTTTTAGTGTTAGGAGATCCAAAATTCAAATCTTGTCGATGCTGGTTTTTGCGAAGTGGAAAGGAAGTACACATTTTGGCGCACGTGTCTTCTGGGGCACATTTGGAGGAAGGAAATCATAGTGGCTATGCTCACCATTTCATGTGAGTGGTTGTATCATGTGGTTAGTGATGCCATGGTTAGAGTGGTGCTTGGAAAATGACAGGGGATCGAATCCAACTGAGAAGAAAAAGGCAAGTTAAATTTTTATTTTAATATTTGTAAGACAAGCTTTGACGAGAAATAAGGCTTATGGGTTGTTTTAGAAAATTCTGATTTTACTATTCCTTTTAATTTTTGAAGGGTAGCATATTATATATCATTGGAAATAATTTTTCAAGAGCTATTTAATTAACATGCTTAGAAGGATAAATAAGGGTTGTATAAGAAGGTATTTTAGGTTTTATCAAGGAGTTTCCAAAAGTAAGTTTGATCCATTCTATTGAGGGTTTATATCTTCCATAAAAGAAATTTGGTGGATGTTAAAATAAAGTAGGAGTAATAAGGTGTTACTTGGATTTTTTTGTTGTGTTATTACTCTAATCCTTGTTGAGAGTTGAAAAATAAAGTGTGTTGAGTGAGACAGATTTTGTGGATAAAAAATAAGGCATCAAAAAGGTATGAGCAATATTCTCCATTGATTTTATTTGGGTGGTTGATTTCTGAAATATCATTGGAGTGAAAATAATTAATTGTGGTTTCCTTTTTGAAAGTGGTTGAGTTAATGCCTCAAGGTTTTCTGGCTTGAGTGTTGTGATTAAACCCTATTTTATAAGCATTGTTGTTAGAGTGAGTTGTTGTACAAAGAACTTGAACTTGAGCTGAAAAGAACATGAGTATCATTGTTATGTAAAATTTGTTGTTGAGTATTGTTGAAGACATTTTAAGTTGGTTGATTCATGCTTGGACTAGGGTTTGTGAGAAAGAGTTGTTCCTTGTGGTTATTGGTTGAGTTGAGTTGTTTGAGCCTAGTAAAGAGATTATGTGAAGTGGTTGTTCAAGTTCCATAAAAAAAACTATTTTATATTCTGATTTGAATTGAGTTGAGAAAGAAATTGGATTTTAGTATAGAATATATTGAGTCTCTAACAATTCTCTTTATGCTTCTATGAGATTGCTGAGTTGAGATTGATTTGAGTTGAGATTGGGATTTGAGTATAGAACATATTGAGTCTCTAACAATTCTCTTTATGCTTATATGAGATTGTTGAGTTTGATTTGAGTTGAGATTGGGATTTGAGTATAGAACATATTGAGTCTCTAACAATTCTCTTTATGCTTCTATGAGATTGAGTTGATATTTTGTTGAGCTAATTTGAGGTAAGTCTTTGAGAAGGCTTGTGGACTGATTTTGAGTAAGATATTGTGAAAGCTTGCTATGTAGGTTTGAGCAAGTCCTAGAGAGTACTTATTGAGTAGATTTGGAAAAGTTCTAAGTGATCTTGCTGAGCAGATTTGGACAAGTTCTTAGTGACCTTGTTGAGTAGATTTGAGAACGTTCTAAGTGAACCTATTGAGCATATTTGAGAAGGTTATGAGTGAGCATATTAAGAATATTTGAGCAAGTTCTAAGTGATCCTATTGAGCATATTTGAGAAGTTTCTGAGTGATCCTATTGAGCATATTTGAGAAGGTTCTGAGTGAGCCTATTGAGCAGATTTGAGTAGGTTCTGAGTGATCCTATTGAGCAAATTTGAGTAGGTTATGAGTGAGCCTATTGAGCATATTTGAGAAGGTTCTGAGTGAGCCTATTGAGAATATTTGAAGAGGTTCGAAGTGAACCTATTGACATAGCTTTGGAGGTGATAGAGTATAGAGGATAGAGTCTTAGTGGATAGAGATCCAATATCTAGGACAATTGAAGATAGATCTGAGCAAGGATTCTTCAAGTGGAGAGAGATCCACAAGTCAGTGTAGTAGAGAGATAGAGTCTTCTAGACGATCACTAGTCAAAGTAGGAGGGGAAAGAGTTCTCCTGTGAAAGATATCCACAAACTTGAGATTAGGGGATCAACATATCCTTTGGACAAAGGTCCATAAATATTGTAATTGGGAAGGATTCCCATGAGATTATTTGAGAAATATTTAGAAGAAATATTTTCATTATGGAGGTATCCCAAATTGGGTGAACCATGTTAAAATGTGTGTATCTATTGTGTGTGATGATTTGTGCATTGATTTTGTTATTACTATTGATATTTCCATTGATTATATTGATTAATACTATTTGGGAAAGAAAAGTAAAAAGTGGTCTTATATTGTTAACCCCTCCTCTTAGTATAAGATTGTGTTCTTAAGTTGGTATCATAGCCGATTATTTCAAAATAAGTTTAACATCTTGAAGGAAGATCCTACAATAACACAAATGGAAAATAAAGGCAATATTAGAAGCATGAGATACAAAAATAAAATAACACCTATGGTCATGAAAGAAAAGGAAGATGAGTTTAATATTATTGTGTTGGAAGGACACATGGAAATAGATTCAATAGATGAATCAAGTAACGGATAAATATTCATATTGATAAAGTTTTGTACCAGATGTGGGAACACAGGTCACCATGTAGCTTATTGTACACAAGAATGTTTTGTTTGTGGTCAACTTGGCCATGATACAAGATATTGTAATGGGTTTAGTAGCATTTAATATGAAGATGATATTCTCAGAAATGAAATCCTAGATATTGGTTCAAGAAAGGATAACAGGGACAATCAAAACAGGTATGCAGAAGAAAATCTACTTTCAGTAATAGAAGAAAAAGAAGATGCTTCAAAAAAAGAAAAATGGGAAGCCACTCTTAAGGATCTTATTGAATTTAAAAGAGAGAATTTAGAATTGAAGGCTCAAATACAAGAATATGAGGAATGTAAGACAAAGCTTCTACATGATATCTCTGACTTGAGAGATAAGGTTGAAAAAGCAAGAAGAGTTGAAGAAGATATGATTAAACAGTCAAAGGCAAAAGAGATAGAATGTGAAGGCTTGTGATTACTCTTGAAGAATTAAAAATGGATAACTCAAGATTAAGGGTTAAAGATCAAGAAGATGAGAAAGAAAAAGTAAGGTTTCTACAGGAACCTACTAACTTCAAAATCAAAGTTGAAGAGACAAGAAAAATTGAATAAGGTATGGCTGAAAAATAAAAATAAAAAATATCTAGAGTTTGAAATATTAGAGCATGAGATAGTTTCACTAAAGTTGGACAAGCTACACAAGTTTGAGGAAAATTCAAAGACCTTGGAAAGAACTATCAATGAACAAAGGTCATCAGTCACCATAATAGGACTTAGTTCTAAAGAAGAACAAGGGAAACATGAGGTAGAAAAAGGAGAGTCAAGCTCAAACACTAAAAAAGAAGAAGAGTCAAAATAAGTAAGTAAAATAGAGAGTGAGACATCTAAGGATAATTTGGACAATAGAAAGTTCAACAAGGAAAGGAAAAATGCACAAGTAAGGAACATATGGAATAGGAAACAGATAGAAGAGAATAAGATACCAATGGCATCTAGGCAAGGTTTCTTCAATGGAAGATGTTTTTCATGTCACAAGTTTGGGCACATGGCTTCACAGTACATGACACATGAAATATAGGTATATGGAAAATGACAACTTTTCCAAGGATATTACTACTCATGCAATGAGTTTGATCATAAGACAATGAATTACAGGGTTCATGATAGAAGAGGATATGGATTCACTAGGAGAAATCCTAAGACAATTGCACATCCAAGGAATACTAATATTAAGTATTATAAGTGCAGTAATTATGGTCACATAACAAAATGGTGTAGAGAAAATATTCCATAATCAAGCATGAACAAGAATAGGAACAAGAACAAGAACATATATGAGAACAAGAATAGGAATAGGAACAGGAACATGAACATGGATGAGAACAGGAATAGGAATAGGAATAGGAAAATGAACATGGATGAGAATAGGAACAGGAATAGGATTAGGAACATGGGTGAAAACAAGAACAGGAATAAGAACAGAAGTGATGACAGGAACAAGGATGATAACTTGGAAATAAATAGTGAGAGGATTCAAAAAACTCAGAAAAGAAATTCTCCCAATCCATTATTAACCACCTCATGTGGAGGTGGGGGAGGGGCTAAGCTAAGAGTATTATTCTTAGCCTCGAGTCCCAAAGGTGATCCTTTGCCATTGATGTCAAAGGGAGAGATATTTGTGTATATCGGGGAGATTTTTTGATATGGGGAGAGATTTGATATTTGAGAGAGCATTGAGATAGGTAGAGCAAAGTCCCAGGGGGAGCAAAAAATAAGATCAAATTTTAATAAAAGGATACGAGTTTCCATCAATGACAAAGGAAGATATTGTTGGACATTTTGAGTCCCTTAGAAAAAAGTTGTCATTGATGTCAAAAGGATCTATGTAAGTAAGTACTATGTATTCCAAAAGGAGCTTCAATGGAAGCTTAGCAAAAGGTTTTATTTAAAACCATGGATGGTATATTTGAAATGGGTTTTTCTTAAAAACCAAGTTGGATTTTTGTTTCATCGAAAAAGGAGTCCCGGTGACAAAGTTATTCAACTTTGAAGTTTAAGTTTTAAATTTTAATATTTTAAAATATAAATTTAAATTTCCAAAGTGGAAATTCCCACTGACGTCATCAAATTCGATTAAGGGATGACCTATGAAAATTCAAGGCAATATGTATAAATACTATTGCCAAAAATTCATTTGGCAATAATTCAAATGTGTGTGAGTTTCGTTCGAACAAAGAGAAAAAATATTTTAGCGCAATCAAAACCTACAAAGAAAGGGAGAAATAGAAGTAAGGGAGGACCCTTCCCATACACTGTAGGTACTTATGGTCTAGCAGCAAGAAGGAGGTAGTCAAGTTGTTGAGAACCAAGAGATCTGAAGTTCAAATCCTTCCGACACTGGTTTTTGTGAAGTGGAAATGAAGTACACCTTTTGGAGCACATGTCTTCTAGGGCACGTTTGGAGGAAGGAAAACATAATGGCTATGCTCACCATTTCATGTGAGTAGCTGACTCACATGGTTAGTGGTTCCATGGTTAGAGTGGTGCTTGGATAGTGATAGGGGATCGAATCTTGCTGAGAAGAAAAAAGCAAGTTAAATTTTTATTTTAATATTTGTAAGAAAAGCTTTGAGGAGAAATAAGGCTTATGGGTTGTTTTAGAAAATTCTAAAATTACTATTCCTTTTAATTTTGGAAGGGTAGCATATTATATATTGTTGGAAAAAAAAATTCAAGAGCTATTTAATTAACATGCTTAGAAGGAGAAATAAGGGTTGTGTAAGAAGATATTTTAGGTTTTATCAAGGAGTTTCCAAAAGTATGTTTGATCCATTCTATTGAGGGTTTATATCTTGCATAAAATAACTTTGGTGGATGTTAAAATAAAGTAGGAGTAATAAAGTATTACTTGGGTTTTTTGTTGTGTTATTACTCTAACCCTTGTTGAGAGTTGAAAAATAAAGTGTGTTGAGTGAGACAGATTTTGTGGATAAAAAATAAGGCATCAAAAAGGTATGAGCAATATTCTCCATTGATTTTATTTGGGTGGTTGATTTCTGAAATATCATTGGAGTGAAAAGCATTGATTGTGGTTTCCTTTTCAAAAGTGGTTGAGTTAATGCTTCAAGGTTTTTTGGCTTGAGTGTTGTGATTAAACCTTATTTTATAAGCATTATTGTTGGAGTGAGTTGTTGTGCAAAGAACTTGAACTTGAGCTGAAAATAACATGAGTATCATTGTTATGTAAGAGTTATTGTTGAGTATTGTTGAAGATATTTTGAGTTGGTTGATTCATTCTTGGACTAGGGTTTGTGAGAAAGAGTTGTTCCTTGTGGTGATTGGTTGATTTGAGTTGTTTGAGCCTAGTGAAGAGATTATGTGAAGTGGTTGTTCAAGTTCCATAAAACAAACTATTATATATTCTGATTTGAATTGAGTTGAGAAAGAAATTGGATTTGAGTATAGAACATATTGAGTCTCTAACAATTCTCTTTATGCTTCTATGAGATTGCTGAGTTGAGAGTGATTTGAGTTGAGATTGGGATTTGAGTATAGAACATATTGAGTCTCTAACAATTCTCTTTATGCTTCTATGATATTGTTGAGTTTGATTTGAGTTGAGATTGGGATTTGAGTTAGAACAATTGAGTCTCTAACAATTCTCTTTATGCTTCTATGAGATTGAGTTGATATTTTGCTGAGCTGATTTGAGGTAAGACATTGAGAAGGCTTGTGGACTGATTTTGAGTAAGATTTTGTGAAAGCTTTCTATGTAGATTTGAGCAAGTCCTAGAGAGGACTTATTGAGTAGATTTGAAAAAAATTTAAGTGAGCTTTTTGAGAAGATTTGGACAAGTTCTGAGTGAGCTTGTTGAGTAGATTTGAGAAGGTTCTGAGTGAACCTATTGAGCATATTTGAGAAGGTTCTGAGTGAGCCTATTGAGCATATTTGAGTAGGTTCTGAGTGAGCCTATTGAGCATATTTGAGTAGGTTCTGAGTGATCCTATTGATCAAATTTGAGCAGGTTCTAATTGAGCCTATTGACCATATTTGAGTAGGTTCTGAGTGATCCTATTGAGCAGATTTGAGCAGGTTCTTAGTGAGCCTATTGAGAAGATTTTAGAAGTTTTTGAGTGATCCTATTGAGAATATTTGAAGAGGTTCTAAGTGAACCTATTGACAGAGCTTTAGAGGTGATAGAGTATAGATGATTGAGTCTCAGTGGATAGAGATCCAGTAGCCAGGACAATTGAAGATAGATTTGAGTGAGGAGTTTTCAAGTGGAGAGAGATCCACAAGTCAGAATAGCAAAGAGATAGAGTCTTCTAGAAGATCACTAGCTAGAGTAGGAGGGGAAAGCGTTCTCCTGTGGAAGAGATCCACAAAATTGATATTAGGGGATAAACATATCCTTTGGATAGAGGTCCATAAATATTGTAATTGGGAAGTATTTCCATGAGATTATTTCAGAAATATTTACAAGAAATATTTTCTCTATGGAGGTATCCCAAATTGGGTGAACCACATTAAAATGGGTGTCTCTATTGCGTGATGATTTATGCATTTATTTGGTTATTACTATTGATATTTCCATTGATTGTATTTATTAATATTATTTGGGAAAGAAAAGTAAAAAGTGGTCTTATATTGTTAACCCCTCCTCTCAGTATAAGCTTGTGTTATTCAATTGGTATCAGAGTCGGTTCCTTTGGAATAAGTTTAACATATTGAAGGAAGATCCTACAATAACACAAATGGAAAATAAAGGCAAGAGTAGAAGCATGAGATACAAGAAGAAAATAACACCTATGGTCATGAAATAAAAGGAATATGAGTTTAATATTGTTGTGTTGGGAGGACACATGTAAATAGATTCAATAGATGAATCAAGTAATGGATAAATATCCAGATTGATAAAGTTTTATACCATATGTGGGAACACAGGCCACCATGCAGCTTATTGTCCATAAGAATTTTTTGTTTGTGGTCAACTTGACCATGATGTAAGATATTGTAATGGGTTTAGTAGCAATTAATATAAATATTATATTCTCAGAAATGAAATCCTAGAGATTGGTTCAAGAAAAGATAAGAGGGATAATCAAAAAAGGTATGTAGAAGAAAATCTACTTTTAGTAATAGAAGAAAAAGGAGATGCTTCAAAAAAAGAAAAATGGGAAGCCACTCTTAAGGAGCTTATTGAATTTAAAAGAGAGAATTTAAAATTGAAGGCTCAAATACAATAATATGAGGAATGTAATACAAAGCTTTGACATGATATCTCTGACTTGAGAGATAAGGTTGAAAAAGCAAGAAGAGTTGAAGAAGATATGATTAAACAGTCAAAGGCAAAAGAGATAGAATGTGAAAGGCTTATGATTACTCTTGAAGAACTAAAAATGGATAACTCAGGATTAAGGGTTCAAGCTCAATAATATGAGAAAGAAAAAGCAAGGTTTCTATAGGAACTCACTAACTTCAAAATCAAAGTTGAAGAGACAAGAAAAATTGAAGAAGGTATGGCTGAAAAATAAATAAATAAAAGATCTAGATTTTGGAATATTAGAGCATGAGATAGTTTCACTAAAGTTGGAAAAGCTACACAAGTTTGAGAAAAATTCAAAGACATTGGAAAGAACTATCAATGAACAAAGGTCATCAGTCACCATAACAGGACTTAGTTCTAAAGAAGAACAAGGGAAACAAGAGGTAGAAAAATGAGAGTCAAGCTCAAACACTAGAAAAGAAGAAGAGTCAAAATAAGTCAGTAAAATATGGAGTGAGACCTCTAAGGATAAGTTGGACAATAGAAAGTTCAACAAGGAAAGGAACAATGCACAAGTAAGGAACATGTGGAACAAGAAACATATATAAGAGACTAAGATACCAATGGTGTCTAGGCAAGGTTTCTTCAATGGAAGATGTTTTTCATATCACGGGTTTGGGCACATGGCTTCACAGTGCAGGACACATGAAAGACAGGTATATGGGAAAGGACAATTTTTCCAAGGATATTGCTACTCATGTAATGAGTTTGGTCATAAGAAAATGAATTACAGAGTTCATGATAGAAGATGATATGGCTTAACTAGGAGAAATTCTAAGATAGTTGCACATCCAAGGAATAATAACATTAAGTATTATAAGTGCAATAATGATGGTCACATAGCAAAATGGTGTAGAGCAAATATTCCATAATCAAGCATGAACAAAAATAGGAACAAGAACAAGAACATAGATGAAAACAAGAATAGGAATAGGAACAAGAACAGGAACATGGATGAGAACAAGAACAAGAATAGGAACATGAATAGAAGTGATGACAAGAACAAGGATGATGACTTGGAAATAAATAGTGAGAGGATTCAAAAAACTCAAAAAATAAGAGAAAAATATAAAGACAAAGAGCAGTGCTTTTGGGGAGTAGAAATACTCCCACCCCAGAATTAACCATCTCATGTGGAGGTGGGGGAAGGGCTAAGCTAAGAGGCTCATTCTTAGCCCCGAGTCCCAAAGGTGACCTTTGCCATTGATGTCAAAGAGAGAGATACTTGTGTATATCGGGGAGATTTTTTGATATGGGGAGAGAGTTTATATTTGAGAGATCATTGATCCAGGGGGAGAAAAGTCCCAGGGAGAGCAAAAAATAAGGTCAAATTTCAATAAAAGGATACGGGTTTCCATCAATGACAAAGGGAGAGGTTGTTGGACATTTTGAGTCCCTTAGCAAAAAGTTGTCATTTATGTCAAAAGGATCTTTGTAAGTAAGCACTATGTTTGTATTCCAAAATGAGATTCAATGGAATCTTAGCAAAAGGTTTTATTTAAAACCATGGATGGTATATTTGAAATGGGTTTTTCTTAAAACCTAGGTTGGATTTTTGTTTCATCGAAAAAGGAGTCCCGGTGACAAAGTTATTCAACTTTGAAGTTTAAGTTTTAAATTTTAATATTTTAAAATTTAAATTTAAATTTCCAAAGTGGAAATTCCCACCGACGTCATCAAATTCGATTAAGGGACGACCTATGAAAATTCAAGGCAATATGTATAAATACTATTGCCAAAAATTCATTTGTAAATAATTCGAATGTGTGTGAGTTTCGTTCGAACAAAGAGAAAAAATATTTTAGCGCAATCAAAACCTGCAAAGAAAGGGAGAAATAGAAGGGAGGACCCTTCCCATACATCGTAGGTGCTTGTGGCATAGCAGCAAGAAGTAGGCAGTCAAGTTTTTGAGCACCAAGAGATCTGAAGTTCGAATCCTATCGATGTTGGTTTTTGTGAAGTGGAAAGGAAGTACACCTTTTGGAGCACGTGTCTTCTAGGGAATGTTTGGAGGAAGGAAAGAATAGTGGTTGCGCTCACCATTTCATGTGAGTGGTTGGATCACATGGTTAGTGGTACCGCAGTTAGAGTGGTTCTTGGACAATGATAGGGGATCAAATCCTGCTAAGAAGAAAAAAGCAAGTTAAATTTTTATTTTAATATTTGTAAGAAAAGCTTTGAGGAGAAATAAGGCTTATGGGTTGTTTTAGAAAATTCTGAAATTACTATTCCTTTTAATTTTGGAAGGGTAGCATATTATATATCATTGGAAAGAATTTTTCAAGAGCTATTTAATTAACTTTCTTAGAAGGAGAAATAAGGGTTGTGGAAGAAGATATTTCAGGTTTTTTCAAGGAGTTTCCAAAAGTAAGTTTGATATATTCTATTGAGGGTTTATTTCTTGCATAAAAGAACTTTGGTGGATGTTAAAATAAATTAGGAGTAATAAGGTGTTACTTGGATATTTTTATTGTGTTATTACTCTAACCCTTATTGATATTTGAAAAAGAAAGTGTGTTGAGTGAGACAGATTTTGTGGACAACAAATAAGGCATCAAAAATGTATGAGCAATATTCTCCATTGATTTTATTTGGGTGGTTTATTTCTAAAATATAATTGGAGTGAAAAGGATTGATTGTGGTTTCCTTTTCAAAAGTGGTTGAGTTAATACTTCAAGGTTTTCTGGATTGAGTGTTGTGATTAAACCTTGTTTTATAAGCATTGTTGTTGGAGTGAGTTGTTGTGCAAAGAACTTGAACTTGAGCTGAAAATAACATGAGTATCATTGTTATGTAAGAGTTGTTGTTGAGTATTGTTGAAGAAATTTTGAGTTGGTTGATTCATGCTTGGACTAGGGTTTGTGAGAAAGAGTTATTCCTTGTGGTGATTGGTTGAGTAGAGTTGTTTGATCCTAGTCAAGAGATTGTTGTAAGTGGTTGTTCAAGTTCCATAAAACAAACTATCTATCTTATGATTTGAATTGAGTTGAGAAAGAAATTGGATTTGAGTATAGAATATATTGAGTCTCTAACAATTATCTTTATGCTTCTATGAGATTGTTGAGTTGGTATTTATTTGAGTTGAGATTGGGATTTGAGTATAGAACATATTGAGTCTATAACAATTCTCTTTATGCTTCTATGAGATTGCTGACTTTTATTTGAGTTGAGATTGGGATTTGAGTATAGAACATATTGAGTCTCTAACAATTCTCTTTATGCTTCTATGAGATTGAGTTGAGATTTTGTTGAGCTGATTTAAGGCAAGTCTTTGAGAAGGCTTGTGGACTGATTTTGAGTAAGCTTTTGTGAAATATTGCTATGTAGATTTGAGCAAGTCCTAGAGAGGACTTATTGAGTAGATTTGGACAAGTTCTAAGTGAGCTTATTGAGAAAATTTGGACAAGTTCTGAGTGAGCTTGTTGAGCAGGTTCTTAGTGAACCTATTGAGAAGATTTGAGCATGTTCTGAGTGATCCTATTGAGCAAATTTGAGCAGGTTATGATTAAGCCTATTGAGAAAATTTGAGCAGGTTCTGAGTGAGGCTATTGAGCATATTTTATTAGGTTATGAGTGAGCCTATTGAGCATATTTGAGTAGGTTTTGAGTGAGCCTATTGAGCAGATTTGAGCAGGTTCTAAGTGAGCCTATTGATCAGATTTGAGCAGGTTCTGAGTGAGCCTATTGAGAAAATTTGAGTAGGTTTTGAGTGAGCTTATTGAGCATATTTGAGCAGGTTTTGAGTGAGCCTATTGAGAATATTTTAAGATGTTCTGAGTGAACCTATTGATAGATATTTGGAGGTGATAGAGTATAGAGGATAGAGTCTCAGTGGATAGAGATCTAGCATCCAAGACAATTGAAGATAGATCTGAGTGAGGAGTCTTCAAGTGGAGAGAGATCCACAAGTTAGTGTAGCAGAGAGACAAAATATTCTATAAGATCACTAGCCATAGTAAAAGAGAAAGAGTTCTTCTATGGAAGAGATCCACAAACTTGAGATTAGGGGATAAACATCTTCTTTGGATAGAGGTCCATAAACATTGTAATTGGGAAGGATTCCCATGATATTATTTGAGAAATATTTAGAAAAAATATTTTCTCTATGGAGGTAGCCCACATTGGGTGAACCATGTTAAAATTGGTGTCTCTATTGTGTGTGATGATTTGTGCATTGCTTTGGTTATTGCTATTGATATTTCCATTGATTATATTGATTAATACTATTTGGGAAAAAAAAAGTAAAAAGTGGTCTTATACTATTCACCCCCCTCTCAGTATAAGCTTGTGTTCTTCAAGGTGTTAGCCTTTTACAATGTTACACTTAACAATGACAACTAGAGCATGTATTGTGGAGTTTTGTGACTCCATATTATTTGTAGGTAAATGGGTAAGCTGAGGCTTCAAACAAGATAGTGGTTGCCATCTTGAAAAATATGGTACAATAAAATCACAAATATTGGCACATCCATCTACCCCTTGAATTATGGTCTTATTGGAATAGCATTTGGATGCCCACTAGAGAAACCTTGTTTTCACTGGTATATGGCATTGAGCCCATTATACCCCTAGAGTTGAATATTCCAATGTTGTGCATCGCATTGAAAGACATCATCGATGATGACACTGTGTAGCAAGCTCACCTAGATAAATTGATGCTTATTTATGAATGTCGTGTGAATGCCCTAGAGCATCTATGTGTTTACCAAGAGAACTTAAAATGAGATTACAATAGTAAAGTCCACTTGAGAGACTTTAAGGTTGGTGATATTGTGTTGAAAGAGAACCAACAGAACTCAAACCTACCACCACACTTGTGAGACAAATTTATGGCTAACTGGTTAGGTCCTTACATCATCTCAAAGTAGATTGGACCTAGATCATATCATTTGACATTGCTTAAAGGTGTGAATATCCTTAACCTCTCAATATCCTTCATCTTAAGGCGTTCCACACTTAATAATTCAAAAAACTTAAAAATATGAAAAATATCAAAATCCATAAAAATAAAAAAGCAATAAAATCTAAAAATATTGCTTTGCATTCGCATCATGGATTTTCATTTTGCACATGCATTTCATTTAATTGCATTGCATTAGGTATATCCATCCATAACATTTGCATTAGGATAGGTTGTGTTTGCAATATTACAAATGATACCATGTTTGTGTTTCAATGATGCATCTATTCATTATCATCATCATCTATCACCCTCATGAGTAATTATGTTTCTCAACACAACCCTTCCTATTTCTATGAAGAATATACTAGGGTTTTTCGGTCACTTAGCCATACCTAGTGGTCTTCTCAAATTTTTTTAGAAAGCTTGATTTTCTTTTGTAGATGAGGTCTAGTTTTATAGCACTTAGAATATCAAAATCCTATCACTAATAAACACATTAACAATCCTAATTAGGACAAGGAAGGATGAACACTACAAACATGGTCTGAGTCACCTTAGGTGAAAGGTTTTGTTACTTGCTCATTTTGTGAGGCACAATGGTCTAGAGTAGAGGTCATTGGAAAAAGGAAAAGTTTACCCCCTACCCAAATAGATTATTTTCTTACACAAATGAGAAAAATCTTAGAAATCAATTCAAATCCCTTGCTCAAAACAAAAAATAAAAATAAAATACAAAATAAACAGTAATTTTTATCACTATATATGAGCAAATGTCATAGTAAATTGAATAAAATAAGGGGGTGAGCTTGAATCCCTGGAATGATCAATGCTCAAAAATCATAGGGTGATCCTAATACAACAATGGATTGAATGAATTCCACCTGAAATTGAGGTAGGTCTAAGCAATTTATGAATGAGCTAGCTTTAGGTGGCATGTATTGATGAGCAAGGTGCAACCAAAGTATTGTCATTGTTGTCAACACAGTTAGGTTGATCAGTTGATGCAATGGACAGGAGTTCATTGATGAGCAAGGTGCAGCCAAAGTATTGTCATTGTTGTCAACACAGACAGAGGATCGGTTGATGCAATGGACATGAGTGCAGAGGTCATTAGATGGATCGGTTGATGAAGTGAACAAGAGTTCAGAGTAGTCAGAGCATGTACAGTGAATTTCCAAGAAGACAGAAGTGGCCCATATTCAAAGGATCAAAGAAAAAGACAAGTAAGAAAAATGTCGCGATATCGCGACATGTTTTCTATCACGATATCGTGACATATTTGAGGAGAGAGAAAATGTTGGAAAAGCTGTCACGATTTCGTGACATATCGAAGGAGAGAGAAAATGCTAGAAAAACTATCATGATTTCGCGACATGTCGAAGGAGAGAGAAAAAGCTAGAAAAATTGTCACGATATCGTGACATGGCTAAGGAGAGAGAAAGCGTAAAGAAAACTGTCGCGATTTCGCGACATGTTGGAAGAGAGAGAAAGCATAAGAAAAACTGTCATGATTTCATGACATGTTGGAGGCAAAGAAGCCAAGTGGAAAAACTGTCGTGATTTCGTGACATGTTGGCAGAGAAGGAGGCAAGTAGAAAAATTGTCGCGATTTCACGACATGTTCGAAGAAGCAACGCATACAGGAAAAACTATCGTGATTTCACGACATGATTCGATGAGAAGGCACTTACAATAAAATTGTCATTATTTCGTGACATGTTTGGAGAGAAGGCGCAAGCAAAGAAAACTGTCGCGATTTCACGACATGTTCGAGGAGAAGGAGCTTGCAAAGAAAAGTGTCACGATTTCATGACAATCTGCAAGAGAGGCAGTACGGACGAAAATGTGTCACGATTTCACGACATGTTTGAGAGAAAGAGCTTACAAAGAAAAGTGTCACGATTTCATGACAATTTGCAAGAGGAAGCACTAAGGAGAAAAAGTGTCACGATTTCACGACATGTCGAGTTTTCATGATCCGATGAGAAGAAAAGCGCTAAGGAGAAAAAGTGTCACGATTTCGTGACATATTGCAAGAGAGAGAAGGCAAGATAAAAAGGTGTCACGATTTCATGACATATTGCAAGAGGAAGAGCTCGAGAGAAAAAGTGTCGCGATATCGCGACATGTCGCATTTTCACGACCTGAAGAGAAGAGAAGAGCTAAGGAGAAAATATGTCACGATATCATGACATGTCACATTTTCATGACTAAGAGAGGAGAGAGAATGTACAGAGATAGAAATGTCGTGATATCGTGACAACAGAGAGGAAGACTTCGAAGGATGAAGTGTCACGATTTTGCGACAAAAGAAAAATGAAAGAGCATGGAAGCAGAAGCATCGTGATTTCATGACAAATTCAAGGAGGAAGAGCTCAAAGGTGAAAGCGTCATGATTTCGTGACATGTTCCATTTTTGTGGGCGTAAGGCAGAGAAAAGCACAAGGCAGCGAAAGTGTCACGATTTCGTGACATGTTCCATTTTCGTTGGTGCATGCAAAGAAGAGTGTACGATAGCGTAAAGTGTCACGATTTTATGACATGTTCTATTTTTGTTGGTGCATGCAAAGAAGAGTGTACGGTAGCGTAAAGTGTCATGATTTCGTGACATGTCATGTTTTCATGGGTGCATGCCGAGAAGAGGACTAGGAGGCAAAAAATGTCATGATATCATGACATGTCTTGTTTTCACGGTCAAACGCCAAGGAAGAGTTAAAGGGGCAAAAATGTCATGATATCATGACATGTTGTTTCTGCGTGATAAAAAGTAGAACCCAGCCGAAGTAAAGTTAACTGAAGGAAAACAATAGTTACAGGTGCAGTTACAAATAGAAATCATGCAGTTAAATAAGAATAGTGAACTGAAGTAATTACGACAGTTACAGGGGCAGTTACAGTGACAGTAAACAGAAGTCATTACTGCAGTTACAGGAGCCATTACAAAGAAATATCATGCAATAGTGGTTACTGAAAGTCATCATACGAAGACCATGAGTTGGACAGAGAAACGTCTCGAAGCCCAAACAAAGAACCGTTCTATTAATAAGATTGCATGTGAGAATAAAGAAGTCGTTACTATTAATAGGCTGCATGCGTGAATATGGAAGTTAAGAATAGAAATAGAACACTATTATAAAAGGAGATTTGCATGAAGTAGTAAGGTTGAGCTCTGTGCGAGAAGAGAGAGCAGCATGTTGCTCAACAGGAAAGAGTGCTGCTGTATAGAGGGATAGTGTTGTGGGCTGTTACAAAGCTGGAAGAATGCTGTAAGAAGTACAGAGCTATGAGAGCTGCAAGAGTAAGCTATAAGAAAAGGTTGTAAGTGTGCAGTAAGTGAGCTATGAGAGTGCTATAAGAGTGTAGTAGATAGAGTGCTATAGATAGAATGCAACAGATAGAGTGCAGCAGATAGAATGCAGCAGATAGAGTGGAGAGAGAGAACTGCTAAGAAAAGAGCGGTGGAGAAAGAGAGCAGCTGATAGAGTGTGACTGAGAGAGTGTGGTTGTAAGTGCACAGAAGGAATATGTGTTTCCTAGATTGAAAGAGAGGTTGGATGAGCAATAGACCAGTGAGGGTCTTGTAAAAGTGAAGGCATTTTTATGTCAAAAATATTCAAAATAGAATTCCGAGTTGGTGCTTGGAATCAGGGGTTGGTGCTCCTTTTTGTTGGTGCAGATAAATTAGGGGTTGGTGCTCCTTCTAGTCGGTGCTGGTAAATCAGGGGTTGGTGCTCCTTTCTATTGGTGCAGATAAATTAGGGGTTGGTGCTCCTTCCAGTGGGTGCTGGTAAATTGATTGTAAAGTTGGTGCTTTGCAAAGGCTAGATTTGGATGGGAGTCCAAGCAGTCTATTTTTGAGGAGTAGCCAAAACTGGTGAACCTCGTTACATCTTGTGTTATGTGATGCTCTCTTGTTATATCTACTTTATCTATTTTAAGTTCTCCTTGCTTCAGCTTTAAGAGTTGTAGATTTAAGTTTTTAAATAGCTACACTGATTCACCCCCCCTCTTAGTGCCATTGTAAGACTAACAATTGGTATCAGAGCCAAGTTCCCAATTCAGGCTAAATCAGTCAGGGTTGATCTTGGATTAGTACACAATGGGTAAGAAGAATAGATCCTCCTCCAAAAAGGCATCTCAGCCAGTTTTAGTTCTTGTGGAAGAGAAAACTGAACTAGAGAAGGTAGAAGAAGTGGATTCTGAAGTATGCAATGAAAACCTGGAGATTGAAGTAGATCTAGAAGGTGAGTTGATTGCCGCACTTGAAGAGTTGAGTATAGAAAAGAAAAGGAACAAAATAATGTCCAAGAAGTTAGAAGAATATGGGGATGAGATTGAAGATCTCTTCCTACAAGTTCAAAAGGCCAAGAAATCAGAAGAAGCCTTGAAGACACATCTCGGATGATGAGGATGATGTATGCAACACAAGTAAAGAGGAATCTAACAAAGTTATTGTTGATCTAAAGCTGCAAGTAGAACAGTACAAAAGGATTGAAGATATTCTCAGGTCTCAAATCAATGAGAAAGAGACTGTTTGCTGCCAACAAGAAGGAGAGATTGTTTCATTGAAGAAACAACTAGAAGAGGCCAATATAAGTCTCAAATTTGAGAAGAGCACAGAGTTGCTAGATACAATGATAAAGCAACAAAGAAGCTCCATGGCTAAGTTTGGTCTTGGATATGAAGCTGAACAACCTTCATCCTCCAAATGTGTCGAGAAGAAGAAGCTCACGGTTGAAGGATCGAGGCAAGGAAAGTATGAAGCTGAACAACCGTCATCTTCCAAATATGCAGAGAAGAAGAAGTTCAAGGTTGAAGCTGAATCTTCAAAAGGAAGAAAGCATCAAAGAAGATCTACAGCAAAGCAATCACATCAAAAGAGGTTCTCTCACTCTCACTCTTTTAATAATAATGCTTTTAATGGCTATTGTTCTAAATGCAACTGCTATGGTCACAAGGCAATTTATTGTGGACTGAACAATAGATCAAAAAGTTATGCTGATAAAAACACATCTGCTTTCCTGAGTGAACACCCTATGCAATGTTTTAAATGTAATGGCCATGGTCACATTGCAAGGTTCCGTCCAAGCACTTCTGTATCTAATCTAAGGCAAAACCCTAGATTTCATCAGACACAAAGAGTGCAACACAGAAAGGGGACATATCATGTGCAATGTTTTAAATGTAATGGTCATGGGCACATAGCAAGGTTTTTTCGAGCACGTCTGTATCTAATCTAAGGCAAGACCGTAGATTTCATCAGACGCAAAAAAATGCAACACAGGCAGAGAACATATCATGTGCATAAAAGAAAGGAAAATAATCAACCATCAAGGATGCACAAGAAACAACTACGCAAGAAGAATGTTCAAGTTCACGAAAAGGTGCAAAATAGGGATGTAGTTGAAAAACTCAAGCCCAAGTTCAAGAAAGTCTGGAGAAAGATAGAAGAAAGGGAATCGTGTCTCCTTGGACTGAAGGAGACTACTCCGCTATTGCACTAAGCCACTCCAGGTGGCACATCCTCAGGGGGAGCAATATTAAAGTTTTATTTTAATGCTCCTATGTATTTGTCTGGGTATCTGAGGATGAAAGGCAAGTAGTCGGGATATTGTTGTTTCAGTTGTTAAAGTGTGTTTTTAGTTTTAGTAGTGGTTTGAGGAAGTGTTGTGAATGTGTGTGAAGTGAGTGCAAAGAGAGAGCGGAGTGCGCAGAGAACGCAAAAGGCGAAGACAATCGCTAAGTTCGGATGGAACGACGCAGAGCATACTACAGACGTATTTTTGGCTGGGTGGATTGAGGTAGCCTACTGGATTCTCACTGTAGAGAGAGACAAACAACTGTCATTAGGTTCAAGCTTGTTGAGAATATCCAAGATGCATGGTGGAGATGTATGCAGATGCTGCTGGCATTGCAGAACAAAAATTTGGCCGTGAAGTGTGTGACAAAATGTTGTCTCCTGAGTCGAACAGTTGAAAGTAAGGTGTGACCAGCCGTGACTGTAGAAAACACAGACCAAGTTGAAAATGTAAAAAGTGATTGGTTGAGTTGTGTTGAGATTGGGAGTTAAGTATAGAACATATTGAGTCTCTAACAATTCTCTTTATGCTTCTATGAGGTTGATGAATCACATTGGGTCTCTAACAATTCTCTTTGTGGGTTCATGCTAAGCAAGTTTTTCTTGATGAACTTGTGAGCTGATTTGGACAAGTTCTAGTGAAGACTTGTGAGCTGAATTGGACAGGTTCTAGTGAGGACTTGTGAGCTGATTTGGACAAGTTCTATGAGAGCTTGTTAAGCAGGTTCTGTGTGAGCCTATTGATAGAGTACAGAGAACAGAGTCTCAATGGATAGAGATCCAAAGACCAACACGAGTTGAAGATAGATCTGAGTAATGCCTATTATGCTTATCATGATGTTGTCAAACAGTGAAATGAAGTGGTCACATATTCCCAAGAATAGTCTAAGAATTGACTAGCTATCGGGATCAAATTCTTAGGGGGAGCATTTATGCATCTGTTTATCTTATTGCTCATGTTTATGCTTTTTGCTAACTATAATAATTTTTTCCTAAGAATGTTGTGCATGGACTCAGGGGGAGTTTTGCAGCTGCCCTTTGGTATTATTGTCAAAGGGGGAGAAGATTTACAGGTAATTGCACACAATTACGTGTGTTGCCAACAATTCCAAAGGGGGAGATTGATGAGCAAGGTGCAACCAAAGTATTGTCATTGTTGTCAACACAGTTAGGTTGATCAGTTGATGCAATGGATAGGAGTTCATTGATGAGCAAGGTGCAGCCAAAGTATTGTCATTGTTGTCAACACAGACAGAGGATCGGTTGATGCAATGGATAGGAGTGCAGAGGTCATTAGATGGATCGGTTGATGAAGTGAACAAGAGTTCAGAGCAGTCAGAGCATGTACAATGAATTTCCAAGAAGACAAAAGTGGCCCAGATTCAAAGGATCAAAGAAAAAGACAAGTAAGAAAACTATCGCGATATCGTGACATGTTTTCTATCGCGATTTCACGACATATCGGAGGAGAGAGAAAAAGCTGGAAAAGCTGTCATGATTTCGTGACATATCGAAGGAGAGAGAAAATGCTAGAAAAGCTGTCACGATTTCGTGACATATCGGAGGAGAGAGAAAAAGCTGGAAAAGTTGTCACGATATCGCGACATGGTGGAGGAGAGAGAAAGTGCAAAGAAAACTGTCATGATTTCGTGACATGTTGGAAGAGAGAGAAAGCATAAGAAAAACTGTCATGATTTCGTGACATGTTGGAGGCAAAGAAGCCAAGTGGAAAAACTATCGTGATTTCGTGACATGTTGGTAGAGAAGAAGGCAAGTAGAAAAACTGTCACGATTTCATGACATGTTCGAAGAAGCAGCGCATACAGGAAAAACTATCATGATTTCGTGACATGATTCGATGAGAAGGCACTTGCAAGAAAACTGTCATGATTTTGCGACATGTTTGGAGAGAAGGCGTAGACAAAGAAAACTGTCACGATTTTGTGACATGTTTGGGAAGAAGGAGCTTGCAAAGAAAAGTGTCACGATTTCGTGACAATTTGCAAGAGAGGCAGTATGGATGAAAATGTGTCACGATTTTGTGACATGTTTGAGAGAAAGAGCTTGCAAGGAAAAGTGTCACGATTTCATGACAATTTGCAAGAGGAAGCACTAAGGAGAAAAAGTGTCATGATTTTGTGACATGTCGGGTTTTCGTGATCCGATGAGAAGAAAAGTGCTAAGGAGAAAAAGTGTCACGATTTCATGACATATTGTAGGAGAGAGAAGGAAAGATAAAAATGTGTCATGATTTTGTGACATATTGCAAGAGGAAGAGCTCGAGAGAAAAAGTGTCGCGATATCGTGACATGTCATGTTTTCGTGACTTGAAGAGAAGAGAAGAGCTAAGGAGAAAAGATGTCACGATATCGCGACATGTCGTATTTTTGTGACTATGAGAGGAGAGAGAATGTATGGAGATAGAAATGTCATGATATCATGACAACAGTAGAGAGGAAGACTCTGAAGGATGAAGTGTCGCGATTTCACGATAGAAGCAAAACGAAAGAGCATGGAAGTAGAAGCATCATGATTTCATGACAAATTCAAGGAGGAAGATCTCAAAGGCGAAAGCATCACGATTTCGTGACATGTTCCATTTTTGTGGGTGTAAGGCAGAGAAAATATCAAGGCAGTGAAAGTGTCACGATTTCGTGACATGTTTCATTTTCGCTGGTGCATGCAAAGAAGAGTGTACGACAGCGTAAAGTGTCACGATTTCGTGACATGTTTTGTTTTTGTTGGTGCATGCAAAGAAGAGTGTACGGCAGCGTAAAGTGTCACGATTTCATGACATGTCATGTTTTCGTGGGTGCATGCCGAGAAGAGGACTAGGAGGCGAAAAATGTCGTGATATCGTGACATGTCTTGTTTTCATGGTCAAACGCCAAGGAAGAGTTAAAGGGGCAAAAATGTCATGATATCACGACATGTTTTCGCATGATAAAAAGTAGAACCCAGCTGAAGTAAAGTTAACTAAAGGAAAACAATAGTTACAGGTGTAGTTATAGATAGAAATCATGTAGTTAAATAAGAATAGTGAACTGAAGTAATTACGACAGTTACAGGGGCAGTTATAGTGACAGTAAATAGAAGTCATTACTGCAGTTATAGGAGCCGTTACAAAGAAATATCATGCAGCAGTGGTTACTGAAAGTCATCAGACGAAGACCACGAGTTGGACAGAGAAACGTCTCGAAGCCCAAACAAAGAACCATTCTATTAATAAGATTGCATGTGAGAATAAAGGAGCCGTTACTATTAATAGGCTGCATGCACGAATATGGAAGTTAAGAATAGAAACAGAACACTATTATAAAAGGAGATTTGCATGAAGTAGTAAGGTTGAGCTCCATGCGAGAAGAGAGAGCAGCGTGTTGCTCAGCAGGAAAGAGTGTTGTTGTATAGAGGGATAGTGTTGTGGGCTGTTACAAAGCTGGAAGAATGTTGTAAGAAGTACAGAGCTGTGAGAGCTGCAAGAGTAAGCTATAAGAAAAGGTTGTAAGTGTGCAGTAAGTGAGCTGTGAGAGTGCTGTAAGAGTGCAGTAAGCAGAGAGCAAGAGTGTTGTAGATAGAATGCAGTAGATAGAGTGTTGTAGATAGAATGCAGTAGATAGAGTGGAGAGAGAGAACTGCTAAGAAAAGAGTGGTGGAGAAAGAGAGCAGCTGATAGAGTGTGACTGAGAGAGTGTGGTTGTAAGTGCATAGAAGGAATATGTGTTTCCTGGATTGAAAGAGAGGTTGGATGAGCAATAGACCAGTGAGGGTCTTGTAAAAGCGAAGGCATTTTTATGTCAAAAATATTCAAAATAGAATTTCGAGTTGGTGCTTGGAATCAGGGGTTGGTGCTCCTTTCTATTGGTGCAGATAAATTAGGGGTTGGTGCTCCTTCCAGTCGGTGCTGGTAAATTAGGGTTTGGTGCTCCTTTCTGTTGGTGCAGATAAATTAGGGGTTGGTGCTCCTTCCAGTGGGTGCTGGTAAATTGATTGTAAAGTTGGTGCTTTGCAAAGGCTAGATTTGGATGGGAGTCCAAGCAGTCTATTTTTGAGGAGTAGCCAAAACTGGTGAACCTCGTTACATCTTGTGTTATGTGATGCTCTCCTGTTATATCTGCTTTATCTATTTTAAGTTCTCCTTGCTTCAGCTTTAAGAGTTGTAGATTTAAGTTTTTAAATAGCTACACTGATTCACCCCCCCTCTCAGTGCCATTGTAAGACTAACATGTATTACCTAGTGGTCTAGTCTAACTAAATCCAAACCTAGGATAGTATGGATATTTGAGGATCCCCAATACAAAAATGGGCTAAATGAATCCCGCTTGGCACTGAGGTATGCTTATGTTTCATCTAATATATTCATTTTCACACATAGGGGTAATGAATAGCTTGGTATTTTGATCAAAAACTTTATTTTTTAGAAGTTTAGTATAGTTATTATACAACTTTTGATAAGTCAACTAGGGTGTTTGAGTTTCATGGAAAACCTCAAAAATTCCAAAATAGCAACAACCAAATCAAATCAATTAATTATCAACTTCCTTTTATAAGATTTTGTCTGTTAAGGAGTGTTCACAATATAGGATAGATACTATATGAATATTAGCAAAGATGTTTAGATGACCACTGACTATGTTGTGCATGTTATTTTAACTTACCAAAAGCTTATGAATAGAAACAATATAGAATTTCATAGCACATATGGATGTTTAATTGATTAATTCTTATGATAAGAAGTATCAATTACATGTCATGATTATTATACATTATGTGGTGTCATCCATTAGATTGTCAAACTCATATTGCATTCATACATTATGTTTTAAGTGATTAAGACATACATGTTCATTTACATTAGATCAATCATCATGTAAATAATGCATTACATACATTGCATTCATCATATCATAGCATCATAAATTAAATGCATACAAGTACAATAAATTAAATATGCATTTAACATCTAACAGTGCATCCATATGCATACATCATAGTAGTCTATCTACACATCTATATCACAATATCTAGTCATACATCCATCATCTAGCTAGTGCATGTCATCCATACATCACATAATATAGCATCAAATCAACATACAATATAAACATTACATCCATATGCATATCATAAACATAAAATAAATAAATCTGCACATATAATGAGTCTCATAAATGTTTGATCATATATATATATATATATATATATATATGTGTGTGTGTGTGTGTGTGTGTGTGTGTGTGTGTGTGTCAAAAAGAGTATATAGGCATATGTCCAAAATTCCCATAGGCTAAAATTGTGTAGGTCCTCAACCTTAAACTCAAAAATAGTACAAACATCTGATAAGATATGTACTAGGCAATGCCTATATCCCCAATCTATGAGTCTCCTCCGTCACCTCCACCCTCTTAGTGAGTCTGCCTGGAGCTGGAACCAATGGACCTCTCTAACCTATGAGTCCTATGACTGAGCCATGATGATTGCCCTTTCTCCAATTTCTTGGTATGTTGGGTTCCTACAGTGGTAGTCCTCTCTAGAATCTCACCTCCAAGCAGCTCGATATCTCCCTCCAAGTGAGAGATGTGAGTAACATCTAATACCCGCTTGTTGAGGTGACATTGAACCATGGCTCGTAGCCTTCGAATATTCATATTTAGATCTAAAAATGTGTGTCCCTATACAACTAGAGCTAATATAGTAGCCTATGGAGTCGAGGGTTCCCCTCGTGCACTCCTCACCTAATCCCTCTCATGAGTCATGAGATGTAACTGAGACCTTGCTAGATATTGCTCTAGTGTCATCTTCTCTAGAGCTACAATGACACTCATGATTTGTGCTAGATGGGTGCTCCTCTCCTCCTCGTAACTTCACCATCACTCCTTTCCCCATCCCAAATGATCATGTGTGGCCTTCAATTATGCCTATAAAGTTACCACATAGGTGTCTCTCTATAGAATCTACAGCTGAGAAGTTCCCAACTGAGTCTATAGGTTAGCAACCTGAGTACAAAGCTATGCAGGCTCATCATCAAGCTCCTAATCATCCTCCTCCTCAACCTAGGGCTCATCCTCAGCAACTGAATCCTCACCCAACTCACCCTATATCTATTGGTGAATCCTGTGTCCATGATGATCTACTCCCTCTGGGTAGGCCTCAACTGCCTCTACTACCCCACCATATGTAGGTTTGCCTAGAGGTCCATCACCCTACCATAGCATGGTAGTCCACCAAGTGTTATAGTTTGCAGTCATATTTGCATCTACCAAGCTTGAATCCTACCAGTCATCATCCTCATCACCTAAAGGAGTCACCCAAGGCTAAGTCAAATTCTTCTCTACCTTAAGGTGATGGTAGAGAGTAGGAACTGGTGGAATGTCCTAACAAATACCAAACTGCCTCAAGACATATGAGAAGTAGAAAAACTCATGCATATCAGGCTTATACTTGATAATCCACCTATCTCATTTGGTACATCTCAGGTAACCATTTACCTCTAGCCACATAGGATAATCCATTTAGGGTCGCCATATAATATGATCTGATCAAAGTCGAGTTAGATGGTATAGATAATGTTGCAAGTCTCCTACTTGAGTCCTACTATGAAACCTCTTAGGCTCCCTAGGACAACAAGTAGCGTAGCACTATGAAATAATTTCTATGTATCCAATCCAAAGAGGAAGACCCCCTAGATGGTCGATTGTGATGTGCTACCATGTCATACCTGGAGTAGCATACTACAAGCAATTCCAATGTGGCCCCACTATGTAATCATGTATAGGTCATTGTAGAGCTGGGCTAGGAGGGTGCTACCCCAAGATAGAATTAGTGGATGCTCCTCAGTGCTCTTGATAAGATCTTACATCCTATAGAGGAGGTTTTAGGGGAACCTTGCTCCTAAAGTTTTGGGTATCATGATATGAATGCACAGGTACAACAAGATGGCCTACCATTGAGAGAGTACCTGTTCCTCGAACCAACACTCAATATGCACACCTCCATGGTCAATATCACCCAATACCTCATCACACTAGGTATCAAAGACTCACTAAAATACTGCAAGCTTCACCATGGTAGATGAAGAAGTGATGGTATCCCCATCAATGGGGATGTAGATGATGTGGTACACATCCTCCAGGATGAACATAATCTCTCTGGTAAATAGGTTAAAAGTATTGGTATAGTGCATCCCAATGGTGAGCTAAAGTAGTCAAATAGTCCTGATCAAGCTTGATAGTCGAAATGCAGATAACATATCCTAGGACTATGGTGCTAAACCATGCCCAATCGATGTCACTAATATCATGTAGAAGGTCCTTATAGAGCTCAAAATCTCTCATTTGGGAGGTCATCTAAAAGGGCGTATAATAACAATCAATCAAAAACATCAAAAAATGACCCTAAAAATTCAAGAAAATTCAAAAATATTCAAAAAGATAAAAAAATTCACAATTGCATTTCAAAAAATATCAATTAAATCAGATCAAAACTCAAAAAAATAAAAAATTTTGGAAAATTTTTCTAAAGTCCCTCAATCACGATGGGGACCCATGGTCAGTGACAATGGTTAAATTTTTTATCGTTGAGATTTGAACCTAATCGCAGTTGAAAGTTGTAGCCCTAAATTTACCAATTGGGAACCGCAGATTCCACCCATTACTAAGAGTAATGACCTTTTTGGGATCACGTCCCATCTTGAAAATGGTAAAAAAAAATTAAATAATCCCACCCTCTAATTAACCTAGACTAATCCTAAGCTAGGGTGAGGTTCTTTACTGGTAGTTTAGTGTGGTTTAGTTAACCCATTAATTAATGAGGTTCATTTTATTGGGTAAATCAAAAGAGAGATTTGCAATGGTACCTTTCCAACACCAGCTTTGCCACTAGTGGATGCATCCATCAGGTCAACCATGTTGGGTAGGTTGAGTATGCGATCCAACAATGTTTCGTGTCAAATTTTTAACCTCACCTCTCAAAGCTCTCAATTTTGCAAGTTGGTAGTTGGAAAATAATGACATTGAAAATGATAGATTTTCTTTTATATTTTCCATTTTGCCCTCGACCATGCCTGGAAACTACAGACACAAAATTAGAGTTTTTCAACTGCGGGTCGAAGCTATGGCTAAGGAAATTACAAAAATTATCTACATTTGACAAGTGCGGATATGATCCAAAAATAAATACCCTCAAAATACAACCATGAGGGGCTTTAAAATGCAAAATTTAACATATAAAATGGGCCAAAACCCTTAAAAACTATCAAAAATAATAAAAAAAATCAAATAATTTAAAATTCAAATGTGCCTCGTATCCATTTATTTACCCTATACACTTGGCGGTTGCAGTGACTTGCGATCCATGCAATCCAACAAGATGAGTAAATTACCATAAGGCCATTTGGGGAAAATTAGTCATCATGGAATTGATATGCTTCACCGCAATCCCTAAGAAGGCCTAGACGGTCGAACTCCTCCATAGGAATGAGGTATTCATCTCAATTATTCTATGACATTTTTAGTATATCATCGCATAATATGATTCAACACAAGCCTAATTGGAATTGCTATCATTTTGATTCCCTAAGAAGGCCATAGTGGCCAAACTGCTCCATGGGATAGAGATGTACAATTACTATTAATAGTTGTAATCATGGCTAAATTAGGCCTTTCCAAGTAATTAAAGTGCTAAACCCTTCAATTGTTCAAATCACTCATAGTGGTCAAGTGACTCGTCGCTTCAGTCAATTTTCCTACTCTCATCAACTCATTGTTTGAGGGGGTAGTCATTATATAAATTATCATAATCAAATTCAACATGAGATCACTTGATCTTGTCAAATTGCATTCATCTTATGAATTATTGCCAAAGACTATCATAAGCTTACCCTTTATTGGGGTAAAAAGTAACTATGACTGTTAAGTTAGTAGCTTTCCACCTATCGGTACTATTGTAGCACTAAAGCTACCCGATCATTGTTGGAGCTTGCCAAAGCTTTACAAATTTAAGCCTTCCCTCAGTTGGAAGCAATGATTCTAAGATGTGTGTCCTTTGGCAGGACTAGGCATCTAATGTTGATCATATCAATGATCATCATTCAACCTACGGTATCATTTTAGGAGGTCTATTTTTTCTCAACGTTGTTCATTCTCACAATGCATCCCAAAAGGGGCATCTGTAGGCACCTAAAACATGTCATGTTGAGGTGATCACTCATATAGAACATGCTAACAGACCATATAAATGATCTTGTACAACTCCAAGGTGAAGCAGTGGTTTTAACCACTCAATTTGGGTAGATTTGCTTAACTCAACCTTAGCCACGACTGACACTCGTGGCTAATAGAGCTAGTTGTCCCTCAGAGCCGTGGCTAGCATCAAAGTAGTTTTGGACCTAGAATCAGTTACAATGGCATGGGTGATGAATCCAAATGGATTTTGGGTAGGGAAGCCTCTAGAAATTTCCCTCCAACTACTCCAATTGTAGGTTTCATGTTCTTGTCTTCTCCATGAAGCTAGAGAAAGGCCTTCAATGTGCTATAAGACCCCCTCTCAAAATGGAGGAGACCATCTAGGAAGAGTGTCAATTGAATGCAGTGGACCCTTATCAAATTATATACCTATTTGCTAACATTGAGAGGAGTGTTCTTGCTGCCCAATTGGAGATCAATTTGGCATTTAAATCCATGGAGATCCTAGAGGTCTAGGGAAATCAAGAAACCATAATTGAGTCCCTTAAACTATGAATTCAAAAAATTCACACTGCCAATCCATCAAAGGACACTAAGGTGATACTTGAACATCAATTCAACAAGGATAATTGGATATTCAAGCCCATATTTAGATAGCAAGAAGAGTTTCACCTCAGTCGTGGTTGTCAGTCATGGCTAACAGTGCTAGATGCACCATAGACACGTAGTGAGGGTTTGATCCCTATTTCTCCCTATTTTAGCCTTATATTTATAGTTTTATGCTTTCATTTTGATATATTAACCATAGATTAATCTCATTTGACACATTTGCATGGTTAAATTAGGGATTTAGGAGCAGATTTCCTTTATTTCCTTGTTTACATCATTTAGACTAGTTTTCTTGTTATTTCATGCAATTCAAGTTTCTAATGGCTAATTAGGATGTTTCATAATTAGATTTATGTCTTCCTTTATGTGCTTTACTACAATTTAATGATTTCTTGCATAGTTTCATAGATTACATGCTTCATTTACTTTCCTTAGCATTCTTTATGCAATATTCCTCCAAAAGCCTCATCAAGAGAGGCCACCTTTGTTTGTAATCATTTCTTGTTGTTTCTTGAATGCAGGTTTTATAGGATCCATCCATTTGCAAGGAATTCAAGGTAGCATATGCCTCTAATCATGGAGAAGAAGGTCACCATTGATCTTGAGCAGTTCGTGTCCTATTGGAAAGTTTGTGAATTACACCACCCCCTCGTTTAGAGGGTTTTCAAAACTGTATTGATTGTATCAACATTGAGAATCCCTAAGAGGGACATAATTTTAATCAAATTTGATAAAGTTTTAATAAAAGGAAGCTCTATTTCTTGTTAAATTCATTATTTTCAATATTTTATGCTTTAATTTTTTATATTAGTTGATGTGGTTGATGCATTAGTTAGGTGTATGGTTTCTATGTGGGTACACTAACTTGGTGCACAAACATGTGGGAGGGAATAATTAGGACTAATTTTTGCTAGGCTCCTAAAAAAACCTTTTTAATCCAAAAAATGCACTTAAGTGAAGTGACTTTCAAATTAGAATTTCAATTAATTTAATTATGACTTTTTGGGAACTAATAGTCTTGTGCGGTCCTAATTAGGTCTAGGAAGGGCTTAAGTTGCCTTTGGGTATTGATAAGTGATCTCTTGATAGATAGAAGTGTAGAAACCTAAAATGTGTCATTTTTAGGGGACTACCCATATGGGAACATTCGCAAGCCATATGAATCCTCTTGGATCTCTCCAAGATCAATTAGTGGTCCTAACCACTTAATTAGGGTAGTTCTAGCCCATTTAGGCTTGGTCATATTAGGCAAAGTGGCCAAGAAGCTTGGTCGCTAGAGACTACAATGGCTAGACCTGGACACTAGACCTGATAGTGGCTAGCATCACAAATAGTCTGGCCATGAATACGGGCTCAGATCATGTAGTTTGACTACACCTATGCATGAAATTTGAGCATATTTCAATGAGGAACTCCCTAAGTTCCTCCTAACTACTCCTTCAATGTAAAATTATGATTAATGCATTCCCTATATAATGGTTAGTCGCATGCATATTTGGAGTTAAGCTTATCTAGGAAGCTAAGGTCCAAACCCTAAGAGGGAAGTCTACATATAGACCCTCCCACGAGAAGAAAAAGATCTAAAAAGTTTGAGAGTTGAGCAACAGAGCCCTATCAAGACGGAGAGCCAAAATACGCCCATAGAGAGAGCATCAGAGCATCGTACAGTTGATTCATGTTCATATAATGTGATTCAGATTCATCATACCCAATAACTATTCAATGTATGAGACATGCTAGGCAACCCTTGAACATAAATTTGAGTAAGGATTTACTTCTATAGCCCATAAGACTTGAGGTAACCTTTAAGTTAGAGGTTTTTGTCTTTGGTAGTGGCCCATAGTCATAGCCAGGTTTTAAAATGGTCGATTCCTTGTTCTAAGTAATAGATATTTATTTAGCATTATTTCATTTACATGGCTTTAGCATAGATCTAAATATTTCATTGCATTTAGATTAATATTTTTTATTTTTATGTGTATTGCTTACATCTACTATATTTCAAGGCACATTATGCTTATTTATCTAGATTATCATATTTGCTAATAAGAGCCTCTTTCGGAGAGGTGGCCCATACTATTTACTATGCTTTGTTGTTTTCATGAACATAGATACAGGTCTATAGGATCATATTGAAGCATCAGGAGCACGAGGATATCTTTAGGAGCAGATCTAAAGAATGAGGTATTTGTAAGCCCTCGTATAGTTTCATGTGCGATACCAGGAATCCTATGCAAGCACACCACCCCTTTACGAGGGGATATTTTATTCACATGTAATTCATTGTATCAAAATGGGTATCCCTCAAAGGGACAGACATGTAACCGGGTTCCAATGTAAATAAAAGGATATTTCTTTTTTGTTTCCATGTTATATGCATTTCATGGTCTTTCATTTCATTTTGATATAATATTTGCAAGTAATAGTATGGGTGTGCACTTCTTGGGGTCGCACAAGAAGATGATTGGGTCATGAATTGTGTATTTTAGTAGTATTTCATTCCTATAGACAAATTAAATGGCCTACATAAGTCTACAAAGGTCTACAATGACCTACACTGGTCTAGAGTAGTCTACGCTAGTCTAGAGTGGTCTACGCTAGTCTATAGTAGTCTAAAGTGGTCTACGATATCCTACATAGGTCTAAAATAGTCTACAGTGGTCTACAATATCCTGCATTGGTCTACAATAGCCTAGAGGGGTCTAGGATGGTCTATGCAAACCTACAAGTGCCCTGATGGATCTACAAGTACATAGATTTAAACATGTGTAGCTTTTGGGTGTCTAAAAAAAAATAAAAAAATAGGCTAATTTACTTTAGGTATTGAAAGTAAAAGTGCATGTAGTTTTTGCATCTAGATTAGATTGTTTGTGCTTTTTCCTTGTGCAATGAAAGAATTTATTTTTTGCAATTATAACTAGATATCATTCAAATCAAGAATTATTTTAGGACTAGTTCTTGTTTGTTTGCATTTGTATTCCTTGCATTGCTATTTTATTTATTTTAGTTTAGTACATAGAAGGCCAAACATTAGGTGTTTGTTCAAATTTACACACAAAACATTCCAATACCTGGACTAGGAACGAGACCTAAAATTGTTCCTGGTGAATCCCTTTTACTTATCCATCAAGTGTAAAGAACAATATACCCCCACAATCACCTAGGCTCCCAATGGATCTAGCTAAAAATCATACGTGGTAGGGCAGTTTTCTTCCTCTATAGTTGGTTGTCTATTTTGTATGTAGACTATTGTTTGTACTGCTTCAGCCCAGTATTTGTGATCAAGTTGATCTTCTTTTAGCATACATCTTACCATTTCCATTATTGATCTATTTCTTATTTTTGCAATTCCATTTTGTTGAGGTGAATATGTTGTAGTAAGCTATATTTTAATTTGATTTTCTTCAAGAAATTAATCAAATTCTTTGGAAACATATTATCCCCCTCTATTTGAGTGAAGTGCTTTTATTGGCCTTCCTGATTCTTTTTCAACTTAATGTTTGAATTGTTTGAAGTAATTAAATGCTTCTGATTTATACCTCATGAAATATATCCACATTTTTCTAGTATGATCATCGACAAATAATTGAAAGTATTTGTGTCCTCCAACACTATCAAATTTCATTGGTCCACATAAATTTGTATATATAATTTCTAGAGGATTTTGAGCTTTGTGTTGATGAATTTTGAAAAAAAATCTATGTTGTTTTCTTGCTAGATATTCTAGACACACAGTATAGGATGGGTAGTCCTTCTACCATTTGATATTTGAATAATTCCTTCATTGATGTTTCACTGGTATGTCCTAGTAGTTTGTGCCATAGTTTTGAATCATTGATAGAAAAAACTAAGTGAACAGTAGTATCTAGGACAAACAATCCATTTTTATATGAACCTGATGCTATCACTTTTCCCTATATTGAAATGAGATATTTTTTTCTACTAGTGAATACTTTGAATTCAACATTTAAGTCTTTATCCATGAGTTGAGAAATAGATATAAGATTGGTAGTTAATCCTAGAACATACAATACAATTTTGATCATACCTTTTCCATCCTTAAGATTTCTTGAAATGTTTCCTATTCCTTTCATTTCATATATTTTGTTATCTGCTACTGCAACTGGCTTCTCATTTATTTTCTTCAAGGAATTAAACCAATCTATATTTTGTGTCATATGTTTAATTGCACGTAAATCATATACCAATACTCTATGATGTTGTTTTTGTAAAGTATTTAGAGTTTTGGAGTAAAATATAGTGCTTTTATAAAAAATAAATTTCAATTTTATGATTGATTTTGTACAATAAAAAAACAATTTATCTAACACCTTATTTCTCCTAATTGAACTTAGAACTTTTCCAATATTGAAGATGTTTTAATTTTGTAATCCTTTTGTCCTTTTTGAGAAATTTAGAGACAAGTAAAATATAATTTCCAACTTTAACAATAAGTATTTTAATAACCTCTTTTTATAGCCCTTATGTTTTAATTTCTATTTCCAAAGACCTAATTTGATGTTGTAACCCGTATCACTCCCAAATTTGGAAAATTAGAAAATTAATAATTTTTACAAAATATCAAAGAAATTAATCCAAGTTGAATTCCTTATCTCTCCTAGGTTGAGATGCAAATATTGTTTTAATTTGGTAAGTTATCCCTTATAGCTTTTCTTTCACTAAACTAAATTTTATACCTTAGTTTATAACCCTTATATCTCCAAAGTTGAAAGCAATAATAAAGTGGGATTTCAGCCTTACCTCTTTGATTCTAGACTCCCCACTCTTTGGTGCTCCCTTTGGCTAAATATAACAATGATTATAAGGTTCCCTTGGGTGCTAGAATCAATGGATATGCTCATGTTTAATACTAGAACATATATGGATATGAATATGGAATATTTGACCTTCAAAGACCTAGAGACTTAAATGCTCCTTATCCCTTCCTTCCATACTATTCTTGACTAGATTTGATTGCATTTTGTTCTCTTTTTACCTACTATAATATTTGGACTTTGGGTGCTTTTACTAGAGGAGAAAACTTAGGCTTTGTGACACATGTCATGTTGGTTACGTATGGGCACTCCTTCTTCATAACTCTTTCTTGATGCTGATCACTTTGTAACACCTAATAACTCATGTGGGAAATAACAAGTGTCACCATATATACTAGTGTTTTAGAGTCAAAGTTTCTAGTGATGCTTGAGAGTCAAAGATTTTAGTAACGTGTTGAGAGTCATAGTGAAGTTCTTTGGAATTTTATTGTAATACTTGCCCTTTAGAAGATTAATGCCAAGTGACATTCATGCTCTATGCATGTAGACCTTCAATGTAACACCTTCCAATGAGATTATTATAACTCCTTAGGTCCTTAAGTCTACCATTCCTTTGCGTTGTTATGTTTCCTGAGTAGCAAGCAACCTTGTTTTCTGTAAGTGGATTGATGAGGTACTATGGAGCTTGAGTAGAAAATCTGATGCTTCATTTGATGGAAAATCTTCACCAAGAAATCATCTCCTTTTTATTTATCTTCTATGCCTCCAACATATTGAAATTTATGCATCTTTGTAGTGTAGATGTTTTTCGTTTTTCCTTTCTAGAGGTAGATATCTTTTAGATGATGTTTGTCTTGTATTGTTGTTCATATTACGTTGGTAGTAGTAGATGCCTTATTTTGTAGTGTAGATGCTATTTATCCCACGTTGTTGTCCATATCATGTTGTTGTCCATTGGTAAATGTGCACTCTTTTCTCTACTTAGATGTAGCTTTGACGATGGCCTCTTGTGGGCTTTGTTTTGTAATATTGTCCATCCAAGATGAGCCCTTCGAGTGGCTACTATTTCTTGGAAAGAAGAATGCTTACATTCAGCCATTCTTGGCTGCATTTCCTGTTTATATTATACCTTTTTAATACACATCCAAATCTGCTCTTGGGCTGTAAAAAAATAGATTAAAAATGTGCAGTAAAATATACTATAGATTGTACATTAACCTCCTTATTTTGCACTCTTATTTCAGATCTGAAATTCTGGTTTCATGGCATATTGTTCTTCCTATAATACAAGGGTTTTGAGGTTGTCTTTTATGAGTAGAAACCTTCCCCTTTTTTCTTGGACACTTTTATATTAAATCCAAGCTTAGATAATAGTAAATAGAAGCTTTTAGTTTATGCAATTTTCTGCATTTTCTTTTCTTGCATTCAATCTTGTAATGCTTTGGATATGAGACTCACCAAGTCTCAATATTGAAGCTTATATTTTTTTTTAGTTAAATAGTTTCTTCTCCAAGTTCTTGGAGAATTCTAAATTTTTTTGGTGGATTCCTTTGGCCACTACAAGTTTTAAATTTTAGTGCTTCAATAGTGTCTTTAGACACTTAATACAAATCATATTTTGTGCCCTTCAAAAACACAAAATATAATTTATTTTGAGAGTATAATAGTGCATAATAGATCTAATAGACATATATATATTTTTTTCATGGTGGAATCGGTAGCCACCACAAATCTAAGCAGGATGTCTAGCTTTTATAGCCGCCATAGTATTCTGCGTTGTCCACCCTAGAAGCCGCCACATAGATCTTCGTGTAGTCTGCCCCTATAACCACCATGACACAATCATTTTAAACCTTTCACGCTGCTGAAAGCACTAGGAAAGGGACAAGTGTTCAGTCCTGTGAGGCCCGAGATTTGAACCTTGGACCTCCGCCCCCCTTATGGGGTTTAGATGAACCAATTGGTCTACACCTCGGACCTAGACATATTTTTTGTTGCACTAATAATTTCACCTTATCACTCCAATTAACTCTCAAGATAATGCACTTTAATTAATCTACTGCAACTAATCAAGAATAACCTAAAATGAATCTTTAAAAGTTATTATGCAAATTCACTACAACTAATATTGTAGGGCTTAGTCTAGTTTTCTATTTCTAAAGTAGATGATAGGTAGTTGATAGATATAATTCTAAAATCTAATCAACTCCTAATTAATGTGCAAATGAACCTTTTTCTATTTGCACTTTTGAATACTATAATCTACTTTTCTTCATGCAACTTTAATCCATATAAGGTGCTCTAATGAATCTGATAAGAAGTATAATTAATGAATTAGTTAGGACTAGTAGTTGCATACATTTTTTGTAATCAGTTGTAGCTCCTTCTTCATCAAATTATAATCTCAAACTTTATTTTACAAGCCTAGGATTTGGTGGTTTGTTCTCCTCTTGTAATATTCTCCTTCTATTGTAGATTTGGAGAAGTCTCTATCTTTGATGCGGTGTTTTCTTGCTATGAGATGTAATCTTCAAATATCCTAGATTTCATGAGATTATTCAGCCTTCAAGTCTTCCTATCAAATTATAAATTCAAGTAGGATATTCCTCTCAATATTTTGAATGTCTTGAGGTCTTTCATTGGATTCTTTTTTTGCAATTTAGCATCCCTTGCCAAATTTTCCTTCTCTTGGGCTTGTTTTCGTATGGTGATAATTTTCCCAAATCCTTTGCTTATTATATCCTTATTTATTCTTTTTGAGCTCTCCAAATTATATCATAGTAATGGATTTTGCAAGTGGTAGGTCCAAAGGTGTGTTTGTTTTGCAAAAAACCTGTAATAGTGACTTTCTCTATTCCTCTCTAGGAACGATCATGGATCTGATACCACTGATGGCTTCAATAGCATAATGAGACAAATAAAAGATAGTATATTATCTTATTGAATGAAAATAAGTGATACATTTAAATCATGGTGTGAGATCCTTTATATAGGAAGATGGATTCCTTAGCCAACACTCTATCTAGTTGTACAAGTGATACCTTGCACATTTACATATTACACATTGACACTTACGCATATACTATGTTGTATGAAGCTATTAGATAACTTCCCCTCCAAGTAATCTAATATAACCAAATGATGTAATATATTCTAACATGTAGCAGTTGTAGAGTAGAAAAAACCATACACCTAAACATGTAATATGAAATCAAATTGACAAGAAATAGCATGTAACCATAATGACAAAGAAATATAGAAAATATGGTGCCCTTTTCATTAATATTTAAAAATGTCTTTACAAAGTGGTTACAAAATATCCCTCTTAGGGATTACACCAATTTGATACAAATTATAAAATGAGACCCCAAAAGGGTAGGTGTAATTCGTAGAGTCTTTGCTCTCCCAAAACTAATTATGGAGGGTTTCTTTGCGACCTTCGCTTGATGAAATGAAGATTGAAGGATATTTATGATAAAGAGCTCCTGATAAGACCTAAATCTTGCACATAAAAGCACTTACAAGATATCAATATAAATTGTGGAACTTCTCAGGATGAGGTCCATTTCCATAGTATGTAAATGAAAGGAAATGCTGAAAATAGTAAAGAAATGCATGCAAAACTAAATTAAAATATGCTAAAATATGTTAGAAACCAAATTGAGTGCTACTAAAATTGATCTAAGAAAATAGAGAAAATCAAATATCACAGAGAGGCCACTGTAGGGTACAATGATTAGCTTTGTTAGTCATTAGAGGGTACAACGATTATGCCTATGGGATGATTTGAGGTGAAGCAACCACTGAATAGAGATCTTGTTCTTCATGCTAGATATGAGGTGAAATATAATTTGTTTATCAAATTGATGTTTGAGGATCACATTATTATAAGAACAATTTAATCATAAGAAATTACCTCAAATTTGGGATGAAATGTGATGCACAATGGTGGGATTTGGTTCTCAAATTCTTAAAATCTCCATTGATGCAAATGTAAGATTCATGGTGGGATTTGGGCAGCACTTCATTGCTTATGAAATATTTTTCTCCCTATTCCTCAAACTGGTAGCACTTCGTTGCACTCCTATTTGATCTCATCTATCTATTTTGTGAAGTTTTTAGGCACCTTTTATAAGATATCCAAATTGGTATCTTAGCTTGCAAGGGAGGCCAAGATCAAGATTTGGTTAGGATCTAGGCATACCAAGAATTGCTAATGGAATCTTCTCATGGTTAATCATTATGCATAACTTGCCTTGTAACTTATTTGGCTCAACTCAGGGAGCTCAAGTTTGTTTTAGATGAGGATGTCCCAGGGTGGAACAACTAGACTTGGAGGCTATCACAGGGTCCAGTGACTACTGGAGACTACTCCTAGGTATGGCGGTCCAAGATACAAAGGGATAGATTGCCCTATTTGAGTGGTTAGAACCACTTTTAGGTCTTGGTAAGGCCCAAGGTGAGTCATATGGCTTGAAAATGTGTCCATATGGATAGGCTCCTCAACATGATGTGTTTTAGGTGTCTATAGATGCCCATTTTTTAGATGAATTATGTGAAAGAACAACAGTGAGAAAAAATAGACAACCTAATGCCACATTGTAGGTCAAATGGTGTTCACTAATCTAGTCAACTTTAGATGCCCCTAGAAAAATGAAATTTATGGCATGCCTTAAGTGTTTATATTGAAATGTAAAAGCGTATTGAAATAAGCATTAAAAGGGAAAGATGCACAATATGTAATCTATTGAAATGAAGAATAATGTGCAATAAAAGAGGGGGGATTTCTCCTTGTATTTATTTATTCAATGATTCCAATGGTACTAGCTCTCGATTGTGGGTTGCAAGATAAACGTTGTAACATGCCATCAAGCTTTTGAAGGGACTAGATCCTTTATATTTTGAATATGAAATGTATCAAATAAAATCCCTCAAATGGGGATGTATTAGTCTTAGGCCTATCCTTCTATGCCTCTTAGCTCCTCCCTCATGTCTAGAATACCTGTACCTACACACAAGAGATTGAAATAGTTAATAGCATATGCATTTGATGATTTATAACTAAGAAAACATAGAAAGCATGCATCTAGAATGAATAAAACTTATTTGTGATAAATCAAAACAACTCCAAATGACTTGAAAATCTACTATGATATTATTAACATGGTTTTTTAAATATTTGAGCATGAATTGAAAAGAAATTGTAATAAAAAATAGTGATCGTCCCTGACAGGGACAACTAAGCCTACAATCACAAAACTCCAAATTGACCCATCAAAACAACTCCAAACTTCACCAAAATTAAATGCAAGGCTAATATAAAAATTTATAAATGATATATGGTGGAATTGAATAAAAAATACTAATTATTTTCTAACCATATCTAGCAGGTGCAACTACCCATTGTTAACCATCCCAGGGTGGGACGGTTACCAAAATGAGTGGAATTTGTCACCAATTCTAAGGGGATCTAGTTTGGAACTCTCCTAAATGTTGTGTCAAAACATATGGTCAAATTTTGCTCTAATTTGATAGGTTTTAAAATGGATTTGGTGTCTTTGGTATGCCCTTGAAAGTGACTTTGAATGAAGAGGGTTTCAAGGAAATAATAGGGAAAATATGATAGCAAAAGTGAGGGTAGAATTGGGTAGCACTTCATGGTCTATTCTTCAACTCTTCTCCCTTGAAATTGGGGTGAACACACCTCAATTTATAGCCTGATTAGGGAATTTGGGGTAAAGGGGCAAGTTCTAGAATGCAAGGCAAGTTCTGCCACTTGGCAAAACCCTTGCCATGCAATGGTGAAAGAGGTTGCCCATTTAAAGCCTCTAATTTAGAGTTTATGGTCTAAATGAAAGTCTCCAAATCAATTTTTGATGATTGGATAGGGAATATGGTAGTAATTTATTGCCATTTATCCATCCCTTTGACTTTTGGAGGGTCTATTTAGGGACCATCCCACCCAAGGATGGTTATGAGTGGCCATACCTGGGTGGGATGGTCACCATATATGATCATCCTATGGTGGGACGGTCATAAATATATGACACAAAACCTCCCAAACCTGATGGAAACCTTCACAAAAGTACTATGGAACCTTATGTTACCCTATAGGGTTACCCAATGGGGCCATATGATGTCAATAAGAGTGGCGTAAGTGGTGCATTGGTAGTGTAAGCCTAAAAATTTTACACTCCTTTCCTCTAGGTTGATGGATCCATGCCTCATAGGGGAATGGGAAACTAGTAGAGCTACATATTGAAAGAGAGGAACTTAATTGTGCCTTCTTGTGGTGATTTTTTGATGAATTAAGGGTTCACCAGGAAAATTTTAGCGGTAGTTTCCATACCTAGGCTTGGAAGATGTTTGATGTGTTATTTTTATAAATCATTCTCATACACCTAAGTTTGGCCTTTATGCAACTAAACTATCTATATTCAATTTTTATTTAATGAGCACAACAAATAGTGGATACAAAATGAAATACAATGTATAATATTGGGATTATAAGAAATTATAAGCCTTACTTGAGTCGGATGTTTGATGAAGATTTTGAGGCTTGTAGTAGGACAAAATCACCTATGTTTATGATAGAATCACCTCTATTCTAGACAAAATCGCCTGTGTTCCAGACAAAATTGCCTCCTATTTGATAAAATCATAGGTGATTATATCGCAATCCTGTAGCAAAATAATTGACAGAAAATAGGGTTTCTTGCAACATACGACAATTTTCTTGTATTTCAAATCACAAATATGTTTTAATTTCTATATGCAAATGGATATGAAATGACATGAGAACACTATGATGATAATTCAACCTAGTATGCCATGGATTTATGTGATTATGATCCTAATTTTATGATGCAATTAATTGAAATGATGGTGAACACCAAGATGCAATATGCAAATTTAAGCATTAAACTAAATAAATGTTGAACAATGCGTGCACAAAAGGGGAATAGGGAAAGATATGCAAATAGTGGTTTGAATCCTTACCCCTTGCTGATCTGTAGATAGGATCTCCTATCTTCTGATAAAATTGCATCTAATCTAACAAAATTGCCTGTCGTTTCTGACAAAATCGCCTGGCGATTATGCTGATATCTAGGCGATTGTAACTGGGACTTGCAATGACAAAATTAAACAAATGGGGATGTCGGGAGATGGAATTGCATAGCAAACTGATATGAGGGATCCTTAAGGGATTTTAGAAGCTATCTCAAGGAATCAAAATTCAACCTACCAGGGGGAGAAAAGGGAAGGGGGCTAGATTAAATAGGTCAAGGAGATATTTGAGGAAGTTGAGAGGTTAGACTAAACATGGAGGAGGTTTTGATCCTTCCTATGTTTACCACCTTCAATCTACTCGCCAATTTCCCTGATTCGAATGAAAGCTAAACCAGGTAATTAAACCAAATTTTTTCTTTTTAGTAAATTTGTTAAAATTTTGTCTTAAGACAAAATCGCCTGGTGATTTTGTTGATCATAAGGCAATTTTGTTGACCGTTGGGCGATTTTTCCCAAAGGTCAAACAATTTTTGGTTTATTGGTGCGAAAAATGAGGAGATTGTTTTCTCACCATTTTAGCTGACTTTCGGGTAAATTTTGAATAATTTTAATAATTTTTATGATGTTTAGGTAAATTAAATGTGTCAATTTTACCCTACTACATTTTGCCCCCTCTTTAGCAATCTTTTGAAAAATGTCGTTAAAGATGAAATGGTGCATTTTTTGAGGTAGTAAAAAAAATTGGACACATTTTTAGTTCATAGCTCAATATTTACTATTTTAATAGTTTATTACATTGCCCCCTTCGATTTTTACATTAATTTCATTGAATTAGTGAGAAAATCGAAAAGCTTTTATATTGACTTAAATAGTAAAAAGGGTAAGAAAAGTTTATTTCATTTTTACTTTTTACTAGCTAAAAAAACTTGTTCTGTAGAGACTAATGGTGGAAGAGACTCATCGAGCTGATTTAGTACGGTGAGGGGTGAAGGTAAGATTTTATTTAGCATTTATTTGGATTTTACTTTTGAATCTTTGCATTTTTAAATTAAAATTTTATTCTTATTTTTTTGGATTTTTAGATTATGTTTGTCGTTTTTCGTGGCTCGGGGAAAAATTGCTCATATTTTGGGAAAATCGCCTAGGGTTTTTGCAAAATCATCTTCAAAATTGGAGGCAATTTTGCAAAATCGTGGGCGATTTTGACAAATGTGAGTCGATTTTGACAAAATCGAGTAATTGATTATGTCAAAATCAAGGTGATTCTATCAAAATCAAGACGATTTTGATAGGATCGACGACGATTTTGACAAGATCGACGATGATTTTAATTATGTAATTTTAATATATGGTTTTGATGTATGATTTTGTGTATGATTTTATGTAGCAAGGTACTCTAAAGAGCAGGGAGTGGAGATATGATGGACTTCAGGTGAATTTGGGAGTCTTGAGTGTGAAGGAGAAGACTACCTTGGAAAAGGTTGGTCTTAGGCATGTGGAAAAAGTGCCATAAATTCCTACTAATATGGTGTTATTGATGGTGCTTGTGGAGTGATGGTATCCAAGCTCTTCCTATTTTTGGCTGCCCACAGGGGAGATGGCTCCCACACTTGAAGATGTGTGGAGGATTCTACATGTACCTATCAGGGGTAGGGTGATTACCTCCTTCGGTACTCAATACCAGGCACTGTAGAGGTTAGCAGGGACTTCTAATCTCACATTGGGATTAGGAGGAATGTCTGTCACTACTTTGAGATAGATACAAGGCATCTCACCTTTGACATTACTGCTCTCTGAAGTATTGGGTGGACTACTCCTTTGTCATCAAAGTAGATGCAGGTTGCCTTTTTTATTGGTAGAGGTGGTGGCAGATATGAGGGATCATCAGATAAAATTTTCATGGGGTCCTTTCATTATTTGTAGGATCTATAGGACCTTGTATGAGTTCATATATAGATATGGAGTTGCCCTAGTTCTCACATCATTCCTACAAGTTTTGTGTTGGGAACATATTGTTTTTAGGATACCAGAGGGGTTGCCACTAGCTATAGTAGAGGTGGGTAGGCCACAGGCTTATTATTGGACTATGATGGTCAAGGGGATGAGGAGGCTTGACCTGGATGATGTTTAACATCTGTTTGACAATCTGATAGGATATTCTATCACCTGGAGGTTGTGAAGAGATCATCCAGGGTGGGCAGAGTTGGCTCGTGTGAGATGAGTCATTTGGTTATAGATGCATACTAGAGAGATGGAGTTGCGTTGGGTGGATAGAGTTTTGAGGTAATTTGGGATTCAACAGATAATCCCTACTACTAGAGATTTCTATTTTGCTTATACTATACGAGATCCAATATTGATTAGCGATGCTCATGATATGCAAAAGTTTCTATATAGATATCCCGATGAGCCAGTTGCTATAGTAGATGGGGATGACGTAGGAGTTACAAATGATTACCCTACTTGGTATGCATCCAACCGCTCTCATAGATTGACTCTATGGAGGGGACCATTTCACAGAGATGTAGAGAGCGTACTCTAACATCATTGTACCGCTAGTGAGCAGAGTAGCATGGGATCTTCACCATGGGGTAGAGGAGCCAGTACTAGGGGTGGCTTCACATGTGGTCAAGGTAGGATACAAGATACTCCTAGGAGGGAGGAGATGGGGATGAGAGACAGATGTCTCCTCCTCATTAGGAGGATAAATTGGATCCCCCTAGAAAGGGGGTGGATATGGAGATCGAGGAGAGTAGTGAGATGGCTTCTCTACAAGGTGAGGTGGCTTGGCTAGAGAGATAATTCCTCCCATAATACTAAGATCGAGTCTCTAGAGGCAGAGTTAGCCCAGGCCAAGATGCAGTTATAGTAGAGGGCTGAGGCTTAGGGAGTTGTAGCTCCTATTACTACATATTTTGAGGTGAGTGTCAGCATAGCTGATGAATTGGTTAGGGCTTCTGGATGAGCTACTTTTTATCAGGCCCTGTATTTTGCAGTAGTTCTTGTGGATCATAGGTAGCCACTTCCTACGATGTATGAACCTTCGACTCGTTCGATTCACTCGAGATCACACTCAACTACTAGGACTACTACTACTATTGGAGTAGGAGGAGTTTTAGCCCCTCGACCTCCTGGTGGATATGATGATGCTCAGAGTGCTAGTTGATCTATTTAGTTTTATTTTTATGACTGAATATACTGATGATAGATATGTGGCATATCAGTCGACCATTTTTGTATATGTACTTTTGATGATGATATATATAGCTATATTTTGTCTTTCATGTGTTTTTTATGGTGTTTTATTTAATTTTACATTTTAATTTTTGGATACTAATGATGTCTTTAATCATGCCTTTTAAAAATAAAAATGATTTAAAATGATTTGGTGTGTTTTGAGAATATGTTTTGGAACATGTGAGTGTTGGAATGATGATAAGGTTAAATATATTTTAGCAATATACCTTGAAGGATGTTATGTTGTTATATGATTGTTGGTGGAGTTCAATTCTCACTAAGTCATGAAGCTAATCCTATTTGTGAGGAGTATTTTGAAATTGCTAAAATGATTGTTTTCTTAAGAAAGATCTCAAGGATTTTGATGATAAAATGAAGTATGTTTACTATTGTTTTGGAACAAAATATATGATAAATATTTTGTGAAATTTATTTGATCGAGCATGAAAAATTTGAAAGATGATTTGCACTAAACAAGGAATTGTTAATTGCTTAAGAATAATGTCATCATCATGAAAATCAATATGAAAATGCAAGATGCGATATAATTTTTGTTTGTTTTTTTAAAATGCAAAATTAATGTTTGATAGGTCATTATATCACATGTACAAAAGTTTTTATAATTTTGTAAATAAATGTGCACATTTATTTTGAGGTATGAAAAATTAGAAGGACAACTTGCGCTAAACAAGGAATTCCTAATTGCTTAAGAACAATGTCATCATCATGAAATTCAAAAATTAAGATGCAAGATGATATAAATTTTATTTTTAGAAATGTTGGATAGGAAATGTGAACTATTTAAACTATTTTGGACATAAAAATTAGAAATATGGTTTTATCTAAGCAAGGATTTCCTAATTGCTTAGGAATAATGCCATCGTTGCGAAAATAAAAAAATGCAAGATGAATAATTTTTTTTTGTATTTTTATTTAAGATGAATAATGATAAAATAATTGATGATATTTATCTAATAAAATTCCAAAGAAATATTTTAATTTATTTCAAAGACAAATTCAAATTTATCTAGAACCAATGTGTGTGAAGTGCATTCATTATCTATTTTGATCTTATCATAATGATACAAAATATCTCGAATAACAAATGTGTGTGCTTTGCAAAATTTATTTACCTATTTTGAGTAAGAAAATGATATAGCAAACTTAAATGAACCAATGTGTGTGCATGTGAAGTATTCTTTAACCATGATTTTGTGTATGCATAGGGACTGAACTACTATGCAAATAAAACCACCAAAAGCTAGCTATTCCATAAGCGAACATTGGTCTATACAAAATAATATCGCTAATTTGATAGACATATCACCACGTGAAAAAGGAATTACCCAATGTCAAGCAATTTGGGCACAAATCGCCTGTTATGGGGCTTACCTCATGATTTTCAAATAAATTAGAAATTCAAGGGATTCAAGTTCCATAATCCTTCTTTTCTTCATATTTACAAGGTAGGTATTTCTTACCCATTTATGAACAAGGGGATTTTATTGCTTTGGAACATTTTTCTTTGATTTTTCTCTCTTTTTCTTTTCTCTCATTTTCTTTCTATTTCTTTTTTTTCTTTTTCTCTCAGGATACTTGCCCAGATTAGACATGGGGTAAGGGATTTTATTTGGGTAGGAAGAAACTTGTCATTTTTCTAATTTATCAGTATTCTAGACCATGCACATGATAGGATAGTAGGGAAAACCTTTTACTTAAGGTTTTAAGATTCACTATGTAGTATCTATAGCGACCCCGAGACGCACACACCGCTCTTTACTCTACTTGCAATGTTATTAAAAACCCAAGATGAAATAGAAGGCAATGAAAAAAAGCATATAACATGAAAATAACAAATATGGATCTCTTTATTTGTGTTGAAATTCAATTACATGTCGATCCCTCTTAGGTATACCCATTTTGATACAATAAGGTTACAAATAGGCAAAGAGTTCCCCTTTCATGAAGAGATGGTGCGCTTTCAAAAAGCTTCTTGGTTTTGCACACGAAAATGTATGAGGGCTTACAGATGCATCCTTCTCCAGGTCTATTTCCTATAGGGATACCTTTTGCTCTCGTATGTTGCAGATTCCATCCTATGAACCTGTGGCCCTGTAAGGAATGAAACAACAACAAATGCTTAGATGTCCGAGAATGCCTCCCCGAATGAGGTTGTTAATACTGAATATAACAAATGAAAGCAAATGCAAATTAGAATAATGCTATGAATACAAACAAATGAAATGATGTTATGCTAATGATATGCTAAACAAAGTAATGAATCCAATGTCTAAAACCCTAAGCTAAGCCTACGGGCCATTGTCCAAGATAGCGGTTGCTAAAGTGACTCTCGTTCTCTTTACTCCAAAGCTATGGACCAAAGCTTGTATCCGATGTTGAAATAATGGTTGCTATGCTCTTCAATATTTTAAGGTTTCACTATACTCATGAACTCCAAGGGAACTCTCCAAGTATTGAAAGCTCTCCCAAATGACCAAGATTGATAAAATATTGATTCTCTGATAAGAAGATATCTTTGGTGCTCTTAGGCTTGTACCTTTTATAGTGTGAAACCCTAGGTCTATTTCCAAGCCCCAAGAATTAATTTCTCATGCGTAGTGTAAGTTAGAATGAGAACTTCTTGTCTTTCATATTTTTGGAAGTCAGTTATCTAAAATATAACTGCCAACTTGAGTCTCCTATGCGAACTGGTCATTAGCATGAGAAGCTTTTGTCCTTTATTTATTCTTGGAGGTTAGTTAATTAAATTTTAAATGCAAACTTAAGTCTCCTATGTGAACTAGTCATGAAAAGGAATGCAAAGTTACTCCCGCTCACCTTTATTGCATGCAGACTGCTACTTTCACCCATGATTAGGCTTATTTATCGATAAAATTTCTTTTATTGTTTAGCCACTATCGTCTACAATGACTAAGATCTAGCCACTGTCGTCTATAGCAGCTAAGGTCTAGCTGCTCTAGGCTTGAGTGGGTAGGATTTGGCCACTCTTGGCTTGAGCGACTAGGCTTGGATGGTTTAAAAAGGCCCCAAATGAGTGGTGAGAACCACTATTGATGTTTGGAAAGTCCAAGATTATGTCTTATGATCTTATGAATGTATCTATGTGAGTAGCTCCCCTAAGAATGACATGATTTAGGTGTCTATAGATGCCCCTTTTTGCGATGTGTTGTGTGGAAAACACAACGCTGAGCAAAAAAGTAGACTAATATGCTTGTAGGGTGTATGGTGATCAATGGTCTGATCAATGTTGGATGGCCCAATCATGCAAGATGGCGTGCATCCCTTGAATCATTGCCTCAACATTTGGAGGACTTAGCTTAGTGGCTTGGGCATGTTAAATTGCACTCATTCCTCAAACTCAATCGGGTATCTTCAGCTGCTACAATAATTTTGACTGGTAGGAGAGCTACAATTAAAGATGTAATGTCTGCTTACGTTCCTAGCAAACAAGGGAAATTTGTGATTTTTGTATGCAATGATTCATAGGACAAACACAATTTTGTTATGATCGAGTGATCTTTTGCTGATTTTGATTATGATTATGTTGAATTTTTGAACTACTTCCTCACATAATGAATTGGTGAAGAAATGACAATGAATGAAGCGACAAGTCACTCGAACAATATAACTAATCTGGTTCCTTTCTAGCATTTTTTGCTTTATAATGGGCAATCCCATATCCAAGTGTGATTCCAAGTGTTTATGATAATAATTCATCCTTATCCCAAGGAGCATTCCAACTATCAATAGCTTTCTTAGGGAGTTAGGATGAGTGATTCTATTTATGTTTAGATTGTATCACTTTGGCTTAATGTTTTTGATGTCATAGGGAAATTAGAATGATCCTTTCACACCCATAGAGCAATCTGACCATCTTTGTCTTCTTTAGTATTGAATGGTAGCACATCATAATTCCAAAATGAGTTGTTTTTACCCCAAATGGCCTTATGGTTATCTACTCATCTCATCGAAATACATGGATTTCAAATCACTGTAATCACCGAGTGGATAGAGTAAGTAACTAGGTATGAGGCCTGCTTGAGATTGTGCTTTTATGTAATTTTTTTTGTTATTTTGAACATTCTATTTTATTTTCCTTTGTTATTAGATCCTCTCTGCTTGGGATCGAGACCTGAAGCTCTTGCTTGAGCTACTTCCTAGCTTTTATGATATGGACTGGATGTGGTTCAAAGCCTACAGGTTACAGTATGTCATCAGGCTACCTTACATCATGGCAGATCAGGCTTACCTTATGGCCCTGGACCATCGTTGGGACCCGTGGACTAATACCTTCCACCTCTCGACCGACGAGATGACCATTATGCCGAAGAATGTATATAGGATCTTTCAGATTCCATTTGATGGGTGGCCATTGTCTCTTCGACCACTAATGATTAGGTGGCTATTTATGCTCAGGTTTTTAGAGAACACTCTACGAAGGCCCTCTGGGACACCAAGTCTGGAGGAGTGTCTATCAACCGCTGGTATGGAGAGCATGTTTTTACGATGAGGTATGTCGTATTGTTGATGGTTATCAACAATTTTCTTATCTTGGAATGCTCGAGTTTGAGGTTCTTATGGAACCTTTTGGTGATAGTGCATGATCTATTAGATATCAAGAAGCCTATCATCTATGCATGGGGTAGGTCACTATTGGCTTAGTGCTATGATGATTTGTACCACATCCATCGGTGAGGACGTGTTAGCATTACCAGAAGCTTGCTCCTATAGGTTTGGGGATGGGAGCATATTAAGGTAGATCACCCTAAGGGGCTCTAAGACAATATTACAGTGATCGATGCTTGGGCACAGTGTTATGCTGATAAATGGGCTTGAGAGCATGAGAAGCGCAAGAGCCACACTTTCACATGGGAGTTGTCCCATTACACTAATAGTTTTACTAGAATTTTGGTTGGAGATGTCATATGGCACCCTTACCATGAGTGTCCTACTTGGGATGATCCAACTAGCTTTAATTCCAAGATACAGTGCCAGCGATGGCTCGTTGGCCGTAAGGTTACCATTCATGAATACTTCTTCTACTCTTGAGTTCTTTTTCAATATGGATTGTATCAAGATGTGCCCTTGGTACCATTCTTGTATAGGTGCCTCATTGCAGATAGGGACCTACCTCCATGCCCCAGATGTTGACCCTAGAGTGGCTGGGGGAGTTATAGAGGCATACACTCAGTGGTGGGGTGATCATATGTGGCATGGTGTTGGTAACCTAGGGTGCGAGGATGATGGTGGGGGTGATGGTGCAGATCCAATAGGAGGTAGAGTCCAAGCCAGGACTGAGGTATGGGGCCAATCAGTAGAGCAGGTGGCAGTGGAGGATCCTAATATTATTGAGAAGGAGGAGGAGTTAGAGCTTGAGGAGAGAGACTCTCCTTTGAGAGCATAGCTAAATGATGTCAAGTTTGAGCTTTAGGCAACTAATATCTAGGTACGGTAGTGAGATGCTACCATTGAGTAGCTCACAACACAGATACAGGCTCTACAGGCTACTATTGGGGGTGGCAATGCTAGGATGCAGTTTGTTGTTTCTCCTACACCATAGGAGGTTATAGTGGTAGGTTCAGGAGTAGATGTGGGACAACTTTAGTCTTTTTTGGATGAGTATCAGGAGCAGATTTGCGGATATGTGGATCACATCACCATTCTTCAGATGCATCTTAGGAGGCATGGGATTATCCCTAAGGAGCCACCCAATGCAGGTGGTTCGTAGGTCAGTGGGTTCTCCACCTTGGGGTAGTCTTTCGCTCATTCTAGCTAGAGGACCCAAACTCAGACAGAGATACTGACAGGTTCACATAATTTAACTCGCAACACTGCCATAGGGGGAGGTGGAACTAGAGGAGGTGATGCAGGGGGCTCTGGCCCAGTATTTGATTGATGGTTTATTTGGTCCTTGATTCATTTTTGAGGTCAATTGACCTATATTACTGTAGCCCATAGGAATTTTTGTACATCCATGGACTTGACACACATACTTTTATGATATATTTGCATTATGACTTATTATGTGTATCGTTTATTGCTCATGTTTTTGTTGTTATTTTTTTTTATGATATGATGTGATGATGGTATTATGCTGACTTGATGAATATGATAGATGATATTGTATATACTTATATGGATGTGTAAATACTTATATTATTTGATGATATGACGTGATGTATTTTTATGATGAATGATGAATTCATGATTGTATGCAAATGGAAATTGCCTATGTGTTTTATGATGTGCTTTATGATGTGATGATGAATGATTAATGAATTGTGTTTGTGGATGTGATGTTATTTCTAAATGCATGTTTTAACTTTGCTTTAATTGTATGCATCTAACTTATGTGATGGGATGGTATAAATGAACTTGTATGCTCTAATAACTTAAAACATACGAAATGCATGACATTGACAATCTTAATGGGTGATACCACAGAAAGTAAAAAAATAATAATAAATTTAAATAATCACTCTTATCATAAGAATTAATTGAGTATTCATATATGATGTGTAATGGTGTGTAATGTGTTTTCTTAATAACTTTCTATAAATTAAAAGATATAAAGTAGTCAGTGGATTTCTATATACTATTTCTAATATATATGCGGTATCTGTCCTACTATGTTGATACCCCATAATTTATAGAATCTTATAAAGAAAGTGATGGTGTGAATGATGTTATGATTTGTTGTTATTTAAGAATTTTTGGGGCTTTTCGGAGGTTCAAACACTCTAGTTACCCTATCAATAGTTGTCTACTTACCACTTAGACTTTTAAAAAGTAAGGCTTTTACCATGGACCTGGTTTTTCATGATCTCCGTGTGTGCAAGTGATTGTATATTTTGATATAGAATTCAAGCATTTCCTCTGATGTCAGGCAGGATTCTTTCAACCCATTGCTAATATAAGGTATCCTCAAGTGTTCATCTCATCCTTATGTTGGACTATACCAATAGGCAATATTGGGTTACCTAAGCTAGCTCATCCACATTCAAACATTGTTCTACACAAATGAATGAAGTAATTGTAATAGACATATCATCATGCATAAGGATTTATCCTTCCAGTTTTCTACAATGCTAAGAATTCCATGGATTCAAGCTTTATTCCCTTTTTGGCTTATTTTTGGTTTTGGATATTTTCTCATATGTGGTGATGAAAATCACTGTTTATTTTGATTGATTTTTTTTTTTTTGAGCTAGGACTTTTGTAGTGATGATAATCATTGTTTATTTTGCTCATATGTAGTGATGAAAATCACTATTTATTTTTGATTGATTTTTGAGCTATGTTTCTTTGAATTTATGATTTGTGTATTGGATTATTGCTTTGAAATATGGATTGTATGCTTGGCCTTTTGAATATGTACTTTGCTTTGGGATTTTGTTTATTTTTATGTAAACAAGGGATTTGTATAGGGTAAAGCTTGTCCTTTTTCCAATTCTCAACACCTTTAAACCAGTTGCACAGGGGGATAAGAAAGGAAGATCCTTTTCACTTAAGGTAACCTAGAAAACTTTACAACTTTCATCTTTTCCTTGTACTGGCTGGGATTTTAGTGTTTCAATTAGTGACAGGATATTGAATATCCAAGGCATTATCACAGCTAGATGTTACCTTCTACTAATCATATTTTTTTTCCATAAAAGTTGATAATATCACTAGGTGTGGTTTATTAACCAAAAAACCTTAGTATATTATGTACAACAACAAATAATGGTTGTGTTGAAAAACATAATTACACACGGTGTTGATGGAGGTATGGATTTGAATGATTTGTGTGACAAACTAAGGTATCACTTTTAAAGTTCTCATGACATATGCAATTGTAGTGGATATGAAAATGCAATGCAATGATGTGGATGCAAGATGTGAGATGCAATTGTTTTTGTATTTTTGTCTTTATATTGTTTTTATACTTTTGTTTTATTTGACCAAAGGGCTTATTATACCTTTGGGGCTTATTTTTGACCAAGTAGCATGAAGTACCCTTGGAGATTTTTTATTGAAGTTGACCAAGTGGTTTGAACACCCTTGGAGCATTTTGAATTGATTTTTACCAAGTGGCTTGAATACCCTTGAAGCCTTTGATTGATTTTGACCAAGCAGATTGAATGCCCTTGGAGCATTTGAATTGATGTTTGACCAAGTGGTTTGAATTACCCTTGGAGATTTTTGAATTGATTTTGTCCAAGCAAGATGAATTACCCTTGGAGCCTTTGATTGAAGTTGACTAAGCGATTTGAACACCCTTCGAGTGTTTTGAATTGATTTTTGACCAAGCAGTTTGAATTACCCTTGGAGCTTTTTGAATTGATTTTGACCAAGCGGGATGAATTACCCTTGGAGCTTTTTGAATTAATTTTGACCAAGTAGGATGAATTACCATTGGATACTTTTATTGTATTTTGAAATTTTATGTTTTTATGATTTGTTTTGTGTTTTTGACATATTTGTTTTTTTTTTGTTTTTATGACATATTTGAATGTTTTTGTGTTTTATGTGTATAATTCCTTTAAGTGAATGATATTGAGAGGCTCAAGCACCTCAATACCATATAATTATATAAGGCGATATGCTCCAGGCCCCATTCTTTGTGAAATCATGTATGGGCCTATCCAATTTGTCACAAACTTGTCTCGCAGGTGCGACAACAAATTCAAATTTTGTTGGTTTTTTTTATCACTAGACCTCCAACCTTGAATTCCCTTAAGTGGATTTTACTATTGTAAGCTCACACAAGGTGATCTTGATAAATGTAAATATGCTCTAAATAATTGACTCGACGTTCATCAATAAGCATCAACTGATCAAGGCAGCCTTGCCATGCAACATCATCATCTATGAATTCCTTTAATGCTATGCGTAGAGTCGAAATTTCTAACTCTAGTGGCATGATGGCCTCAGTACCATATACTAGTGAAAATGGTGTTACCCCAATGGGTGTCTATATACTAGTACTATATGCCCATAGTACAAGAGGTAACTGCATGTGCCAATCCTTGTGATTGTCTTACACCGTCTTCCTCAAAATGGAGACTATTGTTTTGTTTAAGGCTTCTACTTGCCCGTTTGCTTGCGGATAATAAGGGGTTGAAAAATTTATGCTGAATACAATATTTTTTCATTATAGCATGCATATTTTTATTTTTTAAAGATGTCCCATTATCCAATATTATCTTATAAGGGACCCCAAAATAACTTATGATATTGTGGAGTATAAACTCCACAATCCTTGGTTCGGTTGTTGATGTTAAGGGGACTGCCTCCACCCATTTAGTGAAGTATTCCATGGCCGTTATGATGAATGTGTGTCAGCCTAAGGATAGGGGTGAGATCTTCCCAATCAATTCTAGTCCCCACTATGAGAATGGCCATGCTATCTGGATGGGCTGCAAGGCTTGTGATGGCAAAGTGTGTTAGATTTGCATGATTCTAGCACTTACTGCATTTATTGACATACTCGTAGTAGTCCCTTTCCATGGTGGGCCAATAGTAACCTATTATAAAGATGCACTTAACGATGGGCATTCCACTGAAATGCCCTCCACATGTGACATTGTGAGCTTGCAAAATTGTCTAGGATGCTTCATAGGGCTCAAGACAATAGAGTAATACTCCATCATATCCTCATATGTAGAGGATTTCTCATAGAAAGATGTATCTTGTTGATTTCTATTTGAAAATTCACATTTTAGTATGCAAAAAACCTTGAGGTACTATTCCAAGCTTCAGGAAGTCCCACAGTTGGGAAAACCAATCATGATAATCCATGACTTCTATAGAAAATACGACTTGCTTTTTCTATATTTTTGAGCTAGTGAAAACGGATTGAGGAACAAATATATGGTGTATGGTTGCACCACACTCCATAGGTCCTTGGGATATCAAATACCCCCAAGGTGCTATTTGTAAGAAATATCTGGATGCGAAGGACCAATCTTGATTTGGCTTGATGTTGATCACGTTTATTGATTCTTGATTGTCAAAAGCTGCACAAAGTATTACTGAGTGCGAAAGCACTTTCACATGAATGGTTGTAAAATTAGTAGATGGATTCTGAGGGATTAAGTATCCTAAATATGCCATAGTCTCTACAAATCTATTCAAAGTATGAGGGATTACCTCGATTTCCTACCATTTCAGTCGGGCTAGGTAGGTGTCAACAAGTTCCTTGTAAGTCTTCAAGAGTGGGCACCTACATTGGAATAGTCCTTTGACCTGGTTTACTATGAGCAAGGAGTCACCAAATATATTCAATATTTTAATACCCATTGCTATGGTTGTTTGGAATCCCAGGATCAATGCTTCATATTCTATTTTATTTTTTGTGCATGGGAAGTCTAGTTTGAATGATAAGGGCAATGGAGCACCTTGTCGTGTGATACAGATAATCCTTGCTCTGACCCCTTTTTCACACTTTGAACCATTGAATAACAATGGCATGTCTCTTTCCTTCATAGGTTATTCAAGTTCTGGTGGATCTAATAATTCAAAGACCGCATCATCAGGAAATTCTATGGTGAGAGGCTTGATGTCCTAAAGAGGTGCCTCTTCTAATTGATCTGCTATGACTTGTCCCTTAATATAATTTTGGATTATGAACTCTAGATTTAATTCTGTCAATAGCATTATCCACTTTGCGGTACATGTATTGTGATATGTCTTGCTCATCATGTACTGCAAAGGATTTTTTTTGATATGACATAGGTCATATTGCTCAACATGTAGTGTCGCAACTTTCAAGTTGCAAAGACCATTGCTAAACACAATTTTTTGACATATGCATATCCTAGCTCATAACTCACCAAGGTGTTACTAATGTAATATATGTATTGCTCTTTGTCTTGTGCATTATTTTGGGTTAACATGGTTTCCAATGCGAAATCAGTAGCCGATATATAGTAAAAATGGTATCTCTAGTCTTAGTGGAGCCAATATTGGGGGTGTGGCTAGATAAGTTTTAATCTCTGCACAGGCTTGATGGTATTCCTCATCCCAATGAAATAGGACCTCCTTGCGTAGCAACCGATTCATAGTTCAGCATTTGTCTGATAATTGCACGATGAATCTTTTGATGGATGTTATCTTGCCTTGTAGGCTCCACAACTCCCTAATGTTGGTAGGGGTGTCCATTTCTAGTATAGCCTTTCCCTTTGCATAATCAACTTCAATGCCTCTATTGGATACAATTAATCCAAAAAACTTGCCAAAAGTTATGCCAAGTATGCATTTTTTAGGATTCAATCAGAAATTATGTTCTATGAGGCGATCAAAGACTTGTCTAAGGACTTCAGCATGCTCTTGCCGCAATAGGGACTTGGCCAGTAATTCATCCATGTAATCCTCCAAGATCTTATGTATATAGTCATGGAATATGTATGTCATGGCCCGCCGATATGTGGCACTAGAATTTTTGAGACCAAATGACATCACTTTATAACAAAATGTTCCCCACGGAGTAATGAAAGTAGTTTTATGTTGATCTTCGGGTTTTATCCAGATTTGGTTGTATCCTAAGAAACCTTCCATTAGGGAGAGCATTTCATGACCTGCAGTTGCATCTACAAGAGTGTCTATGTGTGGCAATGGGAATGAATCCTTTGGTGTTGCCCTATTTAAATCTCTGAAATCTATGCAAATACAGACTCTTTCATCGAGTTTCCCCATGGGTACCATGTTCGACACCCAGTTAGGATAGTCAATGGGAACTATGAATACTACATCCAGTATTTTTTGCAATTCATTCTTCACCATCAAAGTGATGGTTGGATGCATTTTCATCAACTTTTACATGATTAGCTTCTTCATTGGATCCAATAAAAGGTTGTGAACAACTAACTTTGGATCTATCATCGACACATCTTTGTAAGTCTATGAAAAAATGTTGGGCCTCTCTTTGAGGAGAGGAATTAGGATGGATTGTTCCTCTGGAGATAGAATTTCTTCGAACTTGAATTTTCTTAGTTGGATAGGATCATCATTGATGTCCACCTCAAAATTTTCTTCTATAGCAATATGTGACCCATCCTATAGATGATGAGGTGTGGGTATCGAATAAATGTCATTGGAAGGATTTATAGGACCTACTAACTCAGGTTCCAAACCAACATGGAAGACGTCATACACACAACCTGATGCAAAATGAAATGTTTGTAACATCTCTTCATTGGGGAAGAGGTATTCTAGATCTATGGGCAAATTAACGTGATCCCAATCAATAGCCTCTACATCAAGATGTAATTATTTGGTAGGATATGCTAGATTATGAAGTGGAGTGGTCAAATCAATGGATATCATATTGATGGATGGGATGAAATATCCAGTACCATAGGGGTGTAATCTTATTTCATGGATTTTCCTTCCATACTCACGATGAGGTTTTGGAGGAATGGAAATTTTTGGATCTGGCACATGAGTAGGATGGATAATAGGATCATTGGGCTCTAATAACTCTTTGAATGTAGGTAGAGGGGGATTGACCATCTGATGAATGATAGCTAGGTCAATAGGTCTCCCCAAAAATTGTATATGAGGATCTATGGCATGCAGTTCTACCTCTCTCTCTACTAGCTTGTTGACTTGTCGCAAGTAGTGAGGTCCAAGATAAGCCATATCGATCTCATCCTCAAAGTCATCATCACTTATCCAAAAATCCTTAGCATTAGTATGCAACCCTAAGATGAGGTGCTCATGTATTGGCACTAAGTAGGCCATATTTTTTTCATATTCATATTCTTCGTAACTTATGAAGAATCCATTTGCATTTGTTTCTTACCCAAAATTTAGGGGTTGATAGCTTAGGCCTAAGTAGGCTCTTTCCATTGAGTCTTTTGATTCATAGTCACTTTCATCTGATGTATACCCACTCTCATCATGGATGGACCATGTGAATCTTTGTAAATAGTGGGGCCCCTGGTAGGCTAAGCCATGTTGCACCTCATCACCACTTGCTTCATATCCATTCTCCTCATCCCATGAGTTGTACCGTATTGGGATGGAATCAATTGAGATGTTTGGATGATAAATTTATGGTGGCAGTATATTTACTATGGCCACTTTTCTGTTGCTCAAATTTCCTATTCTTAGGGGGTGATAAGGAATGAAATCAATATCTTCTCATAACCCTAAGCTTAATCTACCCAATGCCACTACAAGAGAGCCATCTCAACCTCCAATATAATATCCTAGGCAAAATATGTTAGAGGGAAGCTGATATTATGGCTCGTATGGGTACCTGAACCCCTGCTCATATATGCTAAGGCTATAGCCATGCCAATGGCAATGCTCAAAGTATCTTAGAGTAAACTCATGGTTAGAGAGATAACAAACATTGACCATGAATAAGTTTTCACTATCCTCTTCTATATTTGAAGACTTATGGGAACAGTCTAGGTCGACGTAGACAAAATTGGTTTGGTTGGGAGGGATTTTGAGTGGGACCATTGTTCCCACTGGCGGTATCAAGTCCTTAATCCTTCCCATGTCTTGTGCAGACTCAATGATAGACGTAAAGGTAATGTTCTACACAAGGTACTCCCCTATACCTGTGCTTGCCAAGTGTATTTATGCATGCAATGTAGATGACCCTATGGATGAAACTGGCGATGTAGGGTGATAATCACTATATTCATCTTTATCCTGAGGATATTCTTCTATAGGACTTGGTATTTTAGCAATGGCTATAGCTGGAATTTCCTTGGACCTTTCTTCCTTGATTAAGGGTGCCTTTAGCTTCTGATTGTCTTTCAATTTTGACATTGATGGTACTTTATAAGCATTGACTATTTTGAGTGTACCAGGAGGTGTTGAAGTGCATTGGTATTTTCTTACCCATTTGTCTTCATTATCCACTTATGTGGTTGGGGATGATGGCGCTACGTACAGGTGAGTATAAGGGATTACAAATTCTCCTAGAATGTCCACCTAATGGATGTATTTGAAAGGCTCTTCATCAGCTAGAACTACATAGACTTTGTTCTCGTGCACATACTTGACACATTGGTGCAATATTGAAGGCACACACTTCATGGCCCTTATCCAAGAATGCCCTAAGAGTATGTTGTACTACATAGCTCCTTACAATACATGAAACATCATAGGTATGGTCTTGTGCCCTGCCTTGATGGGTAGGACTATCATTTCCATAGTATTGCATAAAGTATCATTAAAAACTCTCAATGTGTAAGCTCCTAGAATGATATTGGACTTGGGTATCTTGAGGTGCTCTATTGCAGTGGTTGTAGTGATTTTATTGATGAACATGTATTGACCAAGACCCTCTTGAAAGGTAAGTTTTTGATTTCCACTACAATGTTTAGCGGAGGGTCTAGTAAGGCAGTAGGAATTGTATTAATCTCATGGTCATAGAATCGAATTACAGGTTCCTGGCATTCTTGTACTTATCCCATAAAGTGAGTGAATGCATTCACATCTTGTGGTTGGAACTCAATTGTCCTTAAGATCTCAATTAGGGTCTCCCTATGCTTTGGGGACTGTTGTATGAGCTCATAGATGGATAACTTAGCTAGAGTCATCTATAGGTTTTGCTCCAATATACTCTGAATAGTTCCACAGGTTGCATTGGTGGACCTAGAAGGTTGTCTTACCTTTTCCTAGGAGTGGCTAGGATGTTCATGGGAGCTCTAGGTGGTTGTGGTTGACCATACCACCTAGTCCTTGTTGCTATTTTAACAATCTCAACCATCCCAATGCATTTGTGGGTAGGTATATCAGCTCAAACTTGATTGACTTGGGTCCCTTGCTCTCTATGGGCCTCATGATTGGGATATGGATTTTTGTATATGTCCATGTCTCTATTATCGAGAGCCAATGGGTTGTCAACTTTGAGTTCTCCTGCCTCAATCATGTTTTGCACTTGATGCTTAAACCCAATGCAAGCCTCAATGTCATGCCTCGGTATCCTATGATAAGGGTAAAATTGATCTTCCCTATATCCTTTTGGCTTAGGATGGTTGGGATCTATAAGAGGTATATCATGAAATCTGATCCTTCTGGCCTTACTCAACTTATTAAAGATTGATTGCATTGATTGTGTCAGAGGTGTGAAATAATGATGTGGCTTGCATTCTTGGTTTCTTCCCTAATTTTTATTTTTGTCATAATTAGCTAGCGAGGGATGTGCTTGATAGTTCTGGGGTTGTTGTGCACCCCCATCCTTGGGAGTAGCCAATACGACTTGATTTACTAGAGCAGGATTGCCCTACTTCTATTTGTAGTTGTCATTCTTACCATTTTTGTTCCACTCCTTTTTATTTCAGAGTTTAATGGTTCCCTCATCTACTTTTATTTCTTCGATGATATTTGCCTATGCCAAAGCTTCCTCAAATGAAGGATACTGCTGAATTTTTAGTAATATGGAGATATGTTTAGAGAAAATTTTTGTGAAAATGTGAATGATCTCTTCTATGGGAACGGAGAATGATAATTTTGCCATGACCTTTCTCCATCTATTCCCATAATCTATTACTGGATCATCATCATACTGTTTCAAGTTGGCCAGGTCTGAAAGGTTCACTTTATTCTTAGCACAAAATGAGAAACACTTAAGGAATGTGTTTACTAGTTGTTCAAATTTAGTTATGCTATGCTTAGGTAGTTGATTAAACCATTGAGTGGCAGCACTTGAAAATGTCATTATGAATTTTCTTAGCATGAGAGCATCATTGTCTTCAATATGAAAATAGGCATTGATAAAATTGGTGACATGCTCTTGTGCATCCTATTTAGCCTTAAAATTTTCTAAACTAGGCATCTCAAAGTGCTTAGGATATGGAGGGCTAGGGATTGATAGGCACAATGGTTGGTTGTGTATTTTTCTTAATGTTGACGAGTTCCCAGCTACCTCTTGTTTCTCAAAGGCTTTCATCTTTTTAGAAAGCTCTTGAAATGCCTTTGATGCATGAATTTCCTCCTCTTGTAGGCCTACCTACAGTGACAATGGAGGTAACTCTCTTTCCATTTGATTCATTCCATTTTCCTCCCTCCGACGAGGGGACTCAAGATTGCGATCCTAGTTTTTTGTGTTTGCCCTTCCCCCACTAGTTGGATTTCATTCATGGTTTAGTGGAGGATTTTGTTGTGGTCTATCTTTTCTAGTGCACCTCTCCTTAGGTGAGTCAGTACATCTTGTTATTTGGTGGTCACCACCATTTGTATGTAAATTGTTAAGAGCTAGTCGCTCAACCTGCTCTCTTAAAAGCTACTCATGTTGGTGCAAGAGTCTTTCTCTTTGTTTATCCTATTTGAGAGCTTCCACTAGCTCTTGCTCCTAACGTAATGCATTTTCTAACTGACACATTCGGTTATTTTATGCTACCATAGAGGAATCATGTTTATGTGACTCTGTTCTTGTTGTCTTAACTCACAGATTCCTCGAGGATGTTTTTATTGTGTCTGTACTCTTGATAGCTAATGTGACTTGTTTAGTGTACTGTTGAGTATCCCTATGATCAGACTCCATGCATCTACTACGGGGTCACTCTAAGGTACCCCTAGACTAGAAGATGTGTTTAGAAGTCACAGTTCATTAGATTTGAGATGCAAAGTTTTTAGTAGCTAAAGTTATTTGAGTTGGTCATGTAGGAAACCGATCCAACCCATCTAGTTGTCTTGTTTTCCATGGCTAGTCCCATGGGGTGCTATTGACTCCTATGAGGTCATAGTATATAGGAATATTTCCTTTTGCATGAAGGGTTTCTTCTATTTTATTCACATGGCTAGATGTAGCTCTAGTTTCCTTACCTTCAGTAGGTAGTCTTGTTTCATATGTTTCTTGTGAATCTTGGGGTGTTGTGACTCTTGTGTGCCTTCTTGATGAAGAGGGCTTTGTGACATGTTTTCTCCATGTATATGGATATGTAGCAGTCTCGTCATCCTTATGTGAAGAATGAGTTTTAGAACCTTCTTTATGTCCATGTGAGGAGGAGGCCCTTGAAGCTTCCTCCCATATTTGAGATGTTTCTATGTGTTTAGAGGAGGCCCTTGAGGTCTCCTCATGTCTCCTTGATGAGGATGGTTGTGAAGCCTCTTTTTGTTTATGTGACTTTGTTCCATGATGTGGTTCCTTACTTGGGGTTTCTCAAGAAGATTCCCTAAGGGTTGAATTATCACCCCTTAGGCTCGTAGAGCTACATCTCATGGTCTTATGGGTGGGTCATTCAAATCGAGGGTGCTTACTTCTTATTTTGACCATGTTGTCTATGAATTGATCTTTTGAGTTACAATTTAGGAATAACCACACAATACCAAACAAATGTTTATCTTGATTACCAATTTAAGTGTGTCCTAAACTATTTGGTGTGTTTTGATGTGTTGTTATTTCGATTTCTTGCTCTTGTTCTTGGATTAAGAATGAGAAGACTCATCCATGGTGACAATCAAGTATACCTATGCCAAACATGATTTTCTCAAAAAAAAAGCTAGGGTACACTATTGAAGATCGAGTGGGGGGTTCGCCTAGCTCTTCCAATTTGAACCAATGATTGCTCCAATAGTGGGAGACAATTTGAGCACAAGTAATTTAGTGTTACTATAAGAAAGTTTCTCAATCCATTTCTATGAAGCTTTAGGGGGTAAACCAGTGGAAGGAGATGAATTCCAATGTCACAAGACTGAATTGAAGGTTGGTGATGAAATTCAAATCCCTAATGTTTAAATGAGACATGCGTGTGTGGTGTTCATTTTAATATTACATAACATAAAGTGCATCATATAGCAACAATGAATTTTTATTATATTCCTAAGTGCAAAAATACATTTCAATATTCAGAAAGATGCATGAACTACTATGATTTGTATGAGCGCACTTTACTTCATGTAGTTATGGCCTTTAGCAAGGCCTCAAAGCAAGCAAACAACATACAATTTCTAGCACGTTGGATTCTAGGGTGAAATTTTTAGGCATAAGTCGCTATTCCTAGCAATGCCTAGTGGAAAATTTAAAAGAAGATCTATGATATGCAAAATGCTTAATTATTTCTTCTCTCATTATTTCAATTTCCAAACATAAATGTGCTTTAAGTTCTCTATTGTAGACACATAGAAGTAGATAAGCTATACCAACCTTTGATCCAGCTCAGAGAGTTAGAGTTTTGACCTTTGTTGCAGTCTAGTTCTAGTCACTATTGACCAGAGTGATTGGTTCTTGGCCGCTGTAGCTCAGAGCGGCTAAAGCTCTATTAGCCATTGTAGCTCAGAGCGACTAGTTTCTAGCCATTGTAGCTCAAAGTGGCTAGACCCACACATAAAAATAATTTAGTATTCTGGTATCAAATGAAAAATTAGTGGAGGTCCCATCGTGATCACCATCTGTAGCAACCTCGGGATGCATGCACCGCTCTTTACTCTACTTGCAATGTTATTAAAAACCCAAGATGAAATGGAAGGCAATGAAAAAAATCATATAACATGGAAATAACAAAGATGGATCTCTTTATTTGTATTGAAATTCAGTTACATGTCGGTCCCTCTTAGGGATACCCATTTCAATGCAATAAGGTTACAAATAGGTAAAGAGTACCCCTTTTGCGAAGAGGTGGTGCACTTTCAAAAAGCTTCCCGATTCTGCACATGGAAATGTATGAGGGATTATAGATGCCTCCTTCTCTAAGTCTATTTCCTAGAGGGATCCATTTTGCTCTTGTATGTTGCAAATTTCATCCGATGAACCTGTGGCCCTGTAAGCAATGAAACAACAACACACACTTATATGTCCGAGAATGCCTCCCTAGATGAGGTTGTTAGTACTAAATATAACAAATGAAAGCAAATGCAAATTAGACTAATGATATGAATGCAAATGAATGAAATGATGCTATACTAATAATATACTAAAAATAATAATGAATTCAATGTATAAAACCCTAAGCTAAGCCTACGAGCCACTGTCCAAGACAATGGCCACTAAAGTGACTCTCATCCTATTTTCTCTAAAGATATGGACCAAATATTGTATTCGATTTTGAAATAATGGTTGCTATGCTCTTCAATATGTCAGGGCTTCGCTATACTCATGATCTCCAAGGGAACTCTCCAAGTCTCGAAAGCTCTCCTTAATGACCAAGATTGATAAAAGATTAATTCTCTTATAAGAAGATCTCTTTGGTGCTCTTAGGCTTGCACCTTTTATAGTGTGAAACCCTAAGTCTATGTCCAAGCCCCAAGAATGAATTTCTCATGCATAGTGTAAGTTAGCATGAGAAGCTTCTTATCTTTTCTATGTTTGAAATCTAGTTATCTGAAATATAACTACCAACTTAAGTCTCCTATGTGAACTGGTCATTAGCATGAGAAGCTTTTGTCCTTTATTTATGCTTGGAGGTCAGTTAACTAAATTTTAAATGTAAACTCAAGTATCCTATGTAAATTGGTCATGAAAATGAATGCAAATTTACTCCCACTCACCTTTATTGCATGCAGACTGCCACTTCCACTCGTGATTAGGACTATTTCTTGGTAAAACTACTTATAGGGTTTAGCCATTATCGTATGCAGTGACTAAGATCTGGCTAATGTCGTCTGTAGTGGCTAAGTTCTGGCCTATCTAGGCTTGAGCGACTAGTATCTGGCCACTCTTGGATTTAGTGGCTAGGCTTGGATGGCTTAAAAAGGCCCCAAATGAGTGGTGAGAACCATTGTCGATGCTTGGAAAGTCCAATATTATGTCTTATGATCTTATGAATGTGTCTATGTGAGCAACTCCTCTAAGTATTACACGATTTAGGTGTCTACAGTATCATTTTTTAAAATTTATAACAAATCATTTTAATGTGTAGAAGTGTGTTCTTGGTTCCAAAAAGTAGCAAAATCATTTACAAACTCAGAATTATTTAGTGAAGTAATAGTGTTCTTTGATATAGGAGAGATTTATAATCAAAACAAAAAAAATTAAAATAATTAATTTAGAGAAATTTTGGTGCATGGTTCAGGATAATTTTTGAATTTTATCTGAGATAAAATAAAATATTATTCATAATTTTAGTAGATAATAATGCAGAGATATAAATAAAAAAATGGTGTAGAAATATTTTTGGAGATTTTTGGATTTTGTGAATTTTTTTGGTTGTTTTGATAAATTTTTGAAATGCATGAAAAATTATTTACAACTATTTACAGTGATGAGACTTTTGGATCTATGTATAATATATTTTTAGGTGCATGATATTCATGGGTTCCTTGAGATATTTTCCATCCAAGGTAGCCAATATGTATGCACCTGATCCAAATTTGGCAGTGATGATGTATGGTCCAAGCCAGTTGGGTTGGAATTTTCCTTTAAGGTCTTTTCTTGCGTTAATATTTTTTTGATTTTCTTTTAAGACTAAATCTCCAAATTCAAATGATCTATTATGGACTTTATTAGCATATGATATTTTTAAGTTTGTCTTGGTAGGCACAAAGATGTTCTAAATCATGAATGTGCTTTTCATCTAGAAGTTCTAACTAACTTAATCTGCCAGCATGATATTCATATCCAACTTCAGTGTCTTGAAGTAAAAGAGCTAAAGAAGGAACTTCTAATTCGAATGGAAAAATAGCTTCACCATCATAAACTAAGACAAAATGAGATGCACCAGTAGGAGTATGAACACTAGTTTGATAAGCCCACAAAGTAGGATATAAATGTATATGCTAGTCATGACCTATTTTATTAACCAATATTTTTAGTATTTTTATTAATGTTTTATTGGATGCTTCAGCTTGGCCATTTCCTTGTGGATAATAAGGAGTAGACCATCTATGTTGAATTTTATATTTTTGACACAATTTTTTAATGTCTTTGTTCTTAAAGCAAGTACCATTGTCAGAGATGAGATTAGATGGAATTCCAAATCTACAAATGATTTGATTAAAGATAAATTTAGAGACTTGGAATCCTGTGCAAGAAGCTAAAGGCATAGCTTCCACCCACTTTGTAAAATATTCTGTTGTAGTTATTATAAATTTATGACCATCATATGAGACAGGATTAATTTTACCAATAATGTCTAAACCCCATTTAGAGAAGGGCCAAGGAGAAAATATGGTTTGGAGTTCCTGAGCAGGAGCATGGACAAGGTCAGCATGTCTTTGAAATTTGTCATAATAACGCACATAATCATTGGTATATTTTTCCATGGAAGGCAAAAAATAACCCATTCTAAGGATTTGATCTGCAATGGCACCTCCACTAAAGTGTCCTTCATAGGATCCATTATGGGCTTCACTTAAGGCTTTCTTAGATTCTTCTAGGTGTAGACATCTTAAGAAAATACCCTCAAAGGATATTTTGTATATAGTATTACCAACAACTACGAAGCGGACAACTCACTTACATAATAACCTACGTTGGTTTCTATCTAATCCTTTAGGGAAAGTCCCATTTTGTAGGAAATTAAATATATCTATATACCAAGGTTCTGGGGTAATATCATTAATAAAAAATACATCCAATGGTTCTAAAAAATATTTATAAGAAGTGGGTTCTTGGAGTTTGTAAATAATGATAGTAGCATATTCATCATCCAACTCCAAAGGCAATAAAGATGCAGCTGTAGCCATAGCATCGACAGCACGATTGCTAGTTCTAGGAATGGCTTCTAAAGTCACTTTTTCAAACAATGAAATAAGATTAACCACATATTCTTTATAAGGTCATAATTTCTCATATCATTTTTGATAAAATTCATTAATTTGACTTATCACAAGTTGAGAATCTCCAAAAACCAACAAAATCTTGATTTTTAAGGCTAAAGTGGCTCGTAATCCAAGGATTAGGGCCTCGTATTCTATAGTGTTATTAGTACAAGCAAACTATAATTTAAAATATAATGGTATTAGGTGCTTCTGAGGAGATATTAATATGATTCCTACACTTGCACAACTCATACATCTAGCTCCATCAAAAAACAATGTCCAATTTTTTGAATGATCCTCTTCTAAATTAAACCATTCATCAAGAAATTCAATGTTCATGGATTGAGTAGATTCTATAGGAGAAACAACTAACTGATCAGCTATAACTTGGCCTTTCATAGATTTTTGGCTGATAAATGTGAGTTCAAACTCACTAAGAGAAAGAACCCACTTAGTTGTGCATCTTGATAAGTATGGTCTACTCATTAAATACCTTAGTGGATCAGATTTTGCAATGACATATGTTTTCTAGCTAAGCATATAATGATGCAATTTTTGCATAGAAAACACAACTACTAAATAAAGTTTTTCCAATGGAGTGTATATTTTTTCATAACTTATCAAAGTTCTACTTATGTAATATGTGGCTCGTTCTTTCTTTTCATTGTCTATTTGAGCTAACATAGCTCCAAGTGTGAGTTTCGAAGCAAAAATATATAAAATGAAATGATAGTATGGTCTAGGTGGAACAAACACTGGAGGATTGAAAATATATTTTTTTATACTATAAAAAGCTTCTTGACATTCCTTACCCCATTGAAAGGAAGTATTTTTCTTGAATAATTTAAGAAAAGGTTTTGTTCTATCTGCTAGTTTATCAATGAAACGGTGAATAGCCTGTAACTTTCCTTGTAAAATTCTTAATTTCGATATGTTCTTAGGTAGTGACATATCACAGATATCCTTAATATTTAAAGGGTCTATCTCTATACCTCGTATAGAAATAACGACTCCTAATAATTTTCTAGATTTTACTCCAAACACACATTTATTTGGATTTAAATGTATAAGATATTCTCTTAATTTGTCGAACACTTTTCTTAAATATTTAATATGATCATCTTCTTTAGTAGAACTAGCAATGATATCATAAACACAATCATGTAAAATTTCATACATCATATCATGAAAAATATATGTCATAGCTCTTTGATATGTTGCACCAACATTATTTAAACCAAAGGGCATGACTTTCCAACAAAATATCCCCTAGGGTGTTATAAATGTTGTTTTAGCTTGGTCTTCAGGAGCTATTCTAATTTTTTTATATCCTCAAAATTATCCATAAGAGAAAACATCCCACTCCCAGCTATGAAATCTATGATTTGATCCATATTAGGGAGAGGAAAGTCTACTCATTAAATACCCTAATTTTGGTAGCTTCTTTCTTGATTACTGGAACAACACTAGATATCCATTCTGTATAATTGATAGCTTGTATGAATATGACATAAAATATTTTCTAGTTCACTTTTAACTAGTAATGCTACTTTTGGATGTATTTTTATAAGTTTTTGTTTTATAGGTTTAGCATCCGGGTGCACTACTAAATGGTGAACAACTACAGAAGGATTTAATCCTAGCATATCCACATATGTCCAAGCAAAGACATCGAAATATTCTGTAAGAAATTCAATATATAATTTTTTTTTCTTCACTTAGCTCAAATTCAATCTTGACCATGCGAGGATTTTATTCTATTCCAATGTTATTTTTTATAAAATTTTCTACAACAATATTCAGTTCTCTTTCAAATTAGGAGGTGTAGGTGACACTCCCATTTCTTGTAATTCCTCTAAAGTGCATTTAGCTAACTCTTCTTATGTATTAGTTGATACTATATGAGCTATACATGGAATTGATCCATCAAAGAACTTATTTTGAAAAATTTCCTCAATGGATATATCATGACAAATATCTCCTTCTAAACATTCATCCATAGAAGCAATAATATTTGGATAAGCCATAGTTAACATATTACAAGTATGTATCTTTTTAGAGAGCTCTTTTTGATCCATATATTCTTGATATGTTATAATATGATCATCATCTTTATATGGGAATGGTTCTATTTTTGTAGGAATATATCCAAGACCACATCAAACCGGTCAATCCATGACTTCTAAAGGTTCTTTTATCCAATTTTCATGGGGTCCTAAAACTTTACCTCTATAACCCATATTATACATCATTGGTTTTGATTTTTCATATTTATTAGAAAATAGCATCTAGCAAATCCTTCTTGATCAATGGTAATATGTAGAATTGAAAATTTTCCCCAATCATATCCCGCATATACAAATGCGTAGCTTCCAATATGGAAAATGCTCCCTTTCTTAGGCAAACCTAATGTTCAGGGATATGGTGGTAACTTGGATAATACCAATGAATATTGTGTATCAAAATTAACCTATTCTATAGTTGCAAGGACTGAGGATAAATCCGATAATACTTCATTTGAAATGGTATATTAAGTAGATGGTTTATCTTCCTTAGTTTTTTATTTAGATGTTGTAAATTTAAACACTATAGATTTAGGTGGTAATTCTGGCACTACAGACTTATAAAATGGATTAGGTATATTTTGAGTAGGTGATGATGATAATGATGTAGAATTTACTATTGTTGGTGATTTAGAGCATGTTTTGGATGATGTTGATTTAGAAGGTGATTTAGATTTAGAAGATTTTGAATATGGAGATGTACTAGGATAAATAGAAGACATGGCAGGACAAAATGGAACCCCTACAGGTTCCATCATAGCACACATATCAAAAGGCCTAGGATCACCATGAATAGTGACTAATTGATTTTTAAATTTAAACTTAACACATTGATGTAGTGTCGAGGGTACTGCTCTAATTGCACTAATCCAAGGTCGACCTAAAATAATGTTGTACGATGAAAAAAAAGGTACAACAAACACAGTCGTATCCAAAATCCTTGGGCCAACTTGCAATGGGATTTTCATGACTCCACATGTTTCTTGGGTTTCATCATTAAATGCCTTAATGATAATTTCAGTATTTTTCATATCTTCTTTCTTGAATCCAAATATTTGAAAGAAATCATATGTACATATGTTTAATGAAGATCCATTTTCAATTAGAACTCTCTTAACTCCTACATCTCCAATCATTGTTGTAATGTACAAAGGATTATCTCAAAACATACTTTGAGGAGGTATAACCTTGTATTTGAAATCTATAAATTTTGTTTCATCTAAAGTGATAGCTTTTACTATAGTGTTAGGTTCAATATCTTCGGGTACCATCATTTTGCTTAGAGTTTTCATTAGTTCTTCTCTATGCATGGAAGAAGTTCTTAAAAGGTCTAAAAGAGAAATTCTAGCTATAATGGTAGCTAATTGTTTATTGATATCATAAGGTGATCTTTGTTGTGAACCTAACACATTATTTCCCTTGGTAGGAGCTTTTAATACAAATGGTATTGCTTTCTCACTTTGATCCTGAGGATTTTGGTTTTGTGCTTGTTGTCTTGTAACAACTCCAATGGTACCTATAATGTTACTATGTCGTGGATTACCAAAATAGGGTGTAGTACATTTTGCTTGTTCATTTGTAATCCATTATTTAGATGATGGTCTAGTAGTTACCCTTCTTGGGAATTATTCTTTCGAAACTGATAAATCTGTAATAGGTGTGACAGGATCTGATTCATATTCTGAACTATTTGAATCAATTTCTGCTTCACTGCCTGTTTCACTTTCTTCATCACTTTCTAGAGGTATAATTTGGCATATTTTTAAGGGTCTCATAGTAACTTGAGATTATGTAGTTACACATGATGTTTGCAAGTTTTTATGGGGTAGCAAACCACTTTTAGTTCCTACATATTAAGTTGGATGAGGAACATTATGGTGTTCTACTTGGTTTATATCTTCTTTACCATGCTTTGGTAAAGGATGTTGAAAAATATCCAAACATTGATTTGCATTTTTATTTTCAGTCTTTTGTGTATTATTTTGAGCCTCTTTTGGTGGGAATTTTTCTACCTCCAATTTTCCATTATAAATTAAGTCTTGTATCACATGTTTTAATCGTTTACAATATTTGGTTGAATTACCATCAGTTCTATGAAAATTATAGTGTAAATCAGCTCTAAATCTAGCCACAGTTGTATCAGGATGCCTTATCTTAGGCAATCATATCAAGCCTTGTTCTAATAAATGAGGTAAAACCATATGTAAAGGTTGATTTAATCTCATAAATTCCCTTGGTGGTTTATCAGGAGTATTCAATACAAACTTCTTTATGGCTTCTGTCAGATTAACATTTGAATTATTTCTACTGTTAGTAACTCTGTCACCCACTACTTGTTTGTTTTTATATTGATTTTTAGCAGCTTTATCTTCATATTTCTTCTTAAATTGACCTCTTATAGTGAGGGCATCTTCTACCCTCCTTGCTAAATCAATGGTTTGATCAAAGGTTGTTACTGTAGTAGTAGAAAGTTCATAGGAAAATTGTTCTTGCAAGTTGCCTATGAATATTTCTAGCATTTCTCGATGAGGTAACGCAAAGTGTAATTTGCCTAGAAGTTGTCTCCATTTTATTAAGAACTTAGCAAAGCTTTCATCTTTTCCTTGCTTTAAGTTGTATAAATCTTTAATGGTCACATGCCTTTCTATATAGGCACTAAACTAATGAACAAACATCTCTATTGTTTCCTCAAAATTCCTTAAAGAATTATTTGGTAATTGGTAGTACCATTCTAGGGCCATACCTCCCAAAATTTTAGGGAACATATTTAATAACAACAAATCATCATGAGAAACATCATGACATGCCATTCTAAACATACAAATATGCTCTATAGGATATTCAACACCTTTATATATCAGGAGAACAGGCATGGGGAAATGCTTAGGATAAGGTTGAGCTACCACTATAGGATCCAAGGGTTGGCTATACATCTCTCGATAACTGTACAAGGTACGGTAGGGATAAATTTGGTCTAGGAAAGAGGCTAGTTGTTTGACCATAGCTTCAAGCCCTTATTGTTGTCCACCAAATTGATTTGGTTGTGCCATACTATTATGCCTTTGATAGTAAGTTGGTGTTGTTGTATGAAAATTTCCAATTGAAACACTATTATGTAGAGTGTTTGTTGGAACTATGTTTGGTTGAATTTTTTGTTGATAGTTGGTACTTTGTACTTGTTTAGGCTTTTATTTCTGATTTGACATTTTTTTATTAATATCTTGAGAAAATATGGAAGCAAATGGTTTCTTTTGTTGTTTAAATCTTACTTTAGTGTTTCTAACAACCGTATTAGATGACTGTGTTTTTGGTTTTGAAACATTCTGATTTAAAGGTACCATGTTTTGAGTAGATGGTCCTACTTGATCATCATATTGGTCTATTGAAGGTATATAAGATAATGGATTTGTATGAATCTAAAATATAGCTACCAAAGCTAATTCCATATCACCTTCTCCTAAATTATCTATTTGTACTTCTTGACTAAATTCCCCTATATGATCTTTCATGAATTGAGTAAAACTTGCAAGAGATCCAAATTTTACATTTCCTTTTTCATATAAAGTGGGTTCATTAGGATATTTTATTTCATCTTCCTCATTATCACCTTCATCTTCTAAAGGTACATCATCTTCAATGAGTGCTCTATCTTCAAAATCATCTTGTTCTTGTTCTCCCATATTATTGTTATCTACTTGTTTACCACTTATTAAGATTCTAGGCATTTTGTTTTAAAATAATTATTTTTGCAAATATATATTTTATATATATGTGCTAATTTTTATGGTATATATATTATATATATACCTAACTAAATAAATAAAGTACTATAGTTGATTTTTGATTTTTTGATTTTTTATTTTTATTTTTTGTAATTTTCTTGGTTTTTCATATTGCAACAACAAAGCAAACACACATATATAATATTACGCCTTAATTTTCTTCAAAAATTCTATATATATCATCAATAGGTTCAATTTGATCTGGTTTCATGTAATTTTCTTCTTCGAATTGGAAATGTTCTTTTAGAAATCTTACAAAGTGTTCTAGTGTAATACAATCAACTTCTAAGTTTGACTTGTAAAAGTATAACTCATGGCAATATTCTCTATAAAGCATAGCTCTAGGAACACTGTTAAATATTCTTCTATCATCTAAGACAACTTCCTGATTTACTACTCGTGATAAGAACTAATGTACTACTATGGCATTTTGAAGATATTCCTCAAAAGGATAAAGTTATGTAGAAATCAAGGCTCTTTTGTCGGCTAACCACCTATCGCATTCTCTTAGAAGGTCAAAGTACAAGGGTGTGCTATAGGGATCCAGGACTCTGGATAGGTCAAGCCTTATGATTTGTTTAAGTTTAGACTTCCTAGCTTCTATGATATCTAATATTCTATTAAGTTCATTCCAATGTTCTTGAAATGTTAAGTTTGAACTGCCAACTAATGAAGAGATTTCTTGGATTGACAATGATGTACTAACATCAATGAGAATGTCTCTTCTTCTATTGTAATCTACCATTTATGATTTGTAGAGTTATATGTTTTAACTAATATTTATTTATTTATTTTTATTTTTTTGAAATAAGAAGAAATACCTATGTATTCACGTTGGGTTCACCAAAGAATGTAGGCCTAAAATTTTTGCACTCCTTTCATCTAGGCTGATGGTTTCATGCCTCAGAGGGGAATGAGAAAATATTAGAGCTACACCTCAAAAGAGAGGCACTTAATTGTGCCTTTTTGTGGTGATTTTTTGATGAATTAAGGGTTCACTAGGAAACTTTTAACGACAGTTTCCATACCTAGGCTTGGAAGATGTTTGATGTGTTCTTTTTATAAATAATTCTCATACACCTAAGTTTGGCCTTTATGCAACTAAAATGTCTATATGCATTTTTTATTTAATAAGGACAACAGATAGTGGATACAAAATGAAATACAATGCCTAAGATTTGGATTATAAGAAATTAAATGCCTTACTTGATTCGAATGGTTGATGAAGATTTTGAGGCTTGTAGCAGGATAGAATCACCTCTGTTTATGACAAAATCACCTATGTTCTGGACAGAATCACCTGTGTTCCAGATAAAATCACCTCCAATTTGACAAAATTGTAGGCGATTATGTCATAATCCTGCAGCAAAATAATTGATAGAAAACATGGTTTCTTGCAAAATACGACAGTTTTCTTGTATTCCAAATCACAAATATGTTTTAATTTCTATATGAAAATGGATATGAAATGACATGAGACCACTATTATGATAATTCAACCTAGTATACCATGGATTTATGCGATTATGATCCTAATTTTACGATGCAATTAATTGAAATGATGGTGAACACCAAGGTGCAATATGTAAATTTAAGCAGTAAAGTAAATAAATATTGAACAATACATGCACAAAATGGGAACAAGGAAAGAGATGCAAATAGTGGTTTGAATCCTTACCCCCTTGATGATTTGCAAATAGGATCATATGTCTTCTAACAAAATCACCTTCGATCTGACAAAATCACCTGCCGTTTCTGACGAAATTATTTGGCGTTTTTGTCGATTGCCTGGCGATTATGTTGATATCTAGGCAATTGTAACTGGGACCTACAATGATAAAATTAAACAAATGGGGATGTTGGGAGATGGAATTGCATAGAAAACTGATGCGAGGGATCCTTAAGGGAGTTTAGAAGCTATCTCAAGGAATCAAAATTCAACCTACTAGGGGGAGAAAGGGAAAGGGGGCTAGATTAAATAGGTCAAGGAGATATTTGAGGAATTTGGGAGGTTAGACTAAACATGGAGGAGGTTTTGATCCCTCCTATGTTTGACACCTTCAATCTACTCACCAACCTCCCTGATCTGAATGGTGGCTAAACCATCTAAGATGTTTTAAACCAAATTTTGTCTTTTTAGAAAATTTGTTAAAATTTTATTTTAAGACAAAATTGCTTGGTGATTTTGTTGATCGTCAGACGATTTTGTTGACCGTTGGGCAATTTTTCCCAACAGTCAAACAATTTTAGGTTTCTTGGTGTAAAAAATGAGGAGATTGTTTTCTCACCATTTTAGCTGACTTTCGAGTAAATTTTGAATAATTTTAATAATTTTTATGATGTTTAGGTAAATTAAATGTGTCAATTTTACCCTAATACAAGTAGTATTATCTGATTTACATGATTTTAGTGTCTACAGATGCCCCTTTTTGGGATGCGCTATGTGCAAAAAAGCACTGAGAAAAAATAGATGACTAAATTATTAAATGATTGAGTTTATTAATTAACCTAACCAACTTTAGATGCCTCCATTGTGGAAAGAGCATACATTCTTGGAATCCTTGCTTTTGACATACTTTTTGTGGACGTGACTTTGGAATTTTTGACATACTTGAAGGATTAATTGGGTATACCTTTTAGCCACACTGTAATGATAATTTTAGGGGCTTAGGGTATACTGGGTATTGGTGCCTTGTGTTCTTGTAAGCCTTTACATGGGTATTTTTTTTTTTTTTGTTTTTTTTTTCAACATGGGCTTGAATATTTATCTTTAGCAAAGATTCTTTTGAATGTATGAAAATTGCACTTTTGAGTGTTTTAGTGTTGATTTTATTTATGAAATCATTATTATGACTACCCCCTCAAGAAATGAGTTGATTAGGGCATGACCAATGATAAAGTGATGAGTCGCTTGACACATATGATATAATTGGGATAACTCTCTACTTTACCCATGGTACTATATACCTATTTTGAGGGGATTTTTGATTGTTTTGATGAGCATTCCTGGAAGCAAAAGGCTAAAAACTTCATTCCCGTGGAGTGGTCCAGCCATAGAGGCCTTCTTGGGGAGTGAAATAAATACTTTTAAAGCATCCATAAATGTTTTTGATTCAATCTTGATCCCTGCTAATTTTTGACTATTTTTACCTTGTTTTTGGTGGGTTTTTGACCCTATTTTTGAGGTTTTTGAGTTGTTTTTATAGGATTTTTATTTGGTGTTTATTTCTTCATTGATCTAGTCAATGCTAGATGCCCCAATAATGGAAAGGGTATGCATATTAGAATAATTACCTTTGACAAGTTAAGGAACTTTATTTTTGTAGTCTTTGGGATACTGTCAAACAAGCTTAAGTCTAATCCTAGCCTTGGCGGCAATTAGGAGATAAGCTTAAGAAGACAGGCTTAAGTCAAATCCTAGCCTTGATGGAAATTAGGAGACAAGATTAAGAAAATAGGCTTAATTCAAATCCTAGCCTTGACAACAATTAGGAGACAAGCTTAAGAAAATAGGCTTAAGTCAAATCCTAGCCTTAACGACAATTAGGAGACAAGCTTAAGAAAATAGGCTTAAGTCAAATCCTAGCCTTAACGACAATTAGGAGACAAGCTTAAGAAAATAGGCTTAAGTCAAATCCTAGCCTTGATGGCTATTAGGAGACAAGTTGCTCGAATTGCTTGAATCTATTTTTGATCTTTTGCTTATTTACCCCGAGCAAGGAGGGTGCATGATTATCTTCGGCAATGATTCGTGCACAAACACACTTAGCAATGATTAAGTTATCAATTGTTGATTTGGATTATACATTTGGGTGACCAAAGGGTTTATGGATACCTTTGGGGATTTTTGGAGGTTGATTGCTTAACTATTTGATTACTGATTATGGGAGGTATGATACCAATAATGCCCTAGTTGATGTTTAAAAATGTTTGTGTGATTTTGGAACTTTAGATGCATTATGTGTTATGATTTTATGGATGCATTAATGGATGCAATGCCTATTGATGATGCCAATATGCTATATGTATGTGATGTACTGATGACATGCACTAGCTAGATGATAAATGTATGATTAGATATTGTGATCTAGATGTGTAGATGCTCTACTATGTATGCATATATGAATGCAATGGTGAATGTTAAATGCATGTTTCATTTGATTCAATTATTATGCACTTAAGTTATGTTGATATGATATGGTGAATGCAATGTATGTAATGCATTATTTGCATGATGATGATCTAATGTAAATGAACATGTATGCTTTAATCACTTAAAACATAAGGAATGCAATGTAATATGTGTTTAACAATCTAATGGATGACACCATAGAATGTATGAAAATCATGGATGAAAATGATAACTCTTATCATAATAATTAATTATTTAAGCATCCATATGTGAAATGATATGATGTGAGATGTATGGTATTTCCCTATAAGCTTCTGTAAATTAAAAGATATGCATAAAAAAGTTAGTGGCCATCTAAATATCAGTGCTGATATTTATCTAGTATCTATCCTATTTCATGAACACCACTTAATAAACAAAAGTTCATAAGGAAAAATGTGTATGATTTGGTGAGATGATTTGTTGCTATTAGAGAATTTTTGAGGTTTTCCATGAGACTCAAACACCCTAGTTGATTAATCAAAAGTCGTATAATGACTATACAGGACTCTTGAAAGATAAAAGCTTTTGTTATGAAGACCAAGATATTCATTATCCCTGTGTGTGCATGTGAGTTCATTACTATGATGCCACATAAATATACCCCAGTGCCAAATAGGATTGACTCAGCCCATATGTACTAAATATCACCTCATGAGTATCATTATCCTAAGTTTTGTACTTAGTTGGATTAGACCACTAGGTAATATAGGCTACAAAAAGCTAGCTCATCCACATGCAAACATTGGTCTAGACACAAGCAAGTTGCTTATGTGATAGACATATCATCATGTGTAAGGATACCACCATTGCCAGGTAGGCTATCCACCAAACCTGTAATGAGGATCACCTTATGGTTCTCTAATGCTGAGAATTCTAGGGATTCAAGTTCAAGACTCCCTTCTTTTCTTTTAACTTTGAATTTTTCAAGGGAGTTGCTCATTTTTGTTTGTTGAGAAATGGATTTTGGTAGTGGTGAGAACCACTATTTATTTTTATTTTTTCTAATGGTAAAAACCACTATTTCTTTTTGCATATTTTGAAGTGATAATAATCACTATTTATTTTTCTCTTTTGGATACTTGCCCCAGTGTGAGGCAAGGGATTTGGGTAAGGAGGAACTTGTCCTTTTGTCAATTCTCAACATCTTTGAACCATTCGCACAGGGGGATGAGCGAGATAACATTTTTTGCTTAAAGTAACCTAGACCACTTTATAGTTTCATCTTTCCTTGTGCTAGACTTGGATTTATTAATGTGAAAATGTGTTGGGATTTTGAAAGATACAAGGTACTATCAAAACTAGACCTCATCTCCAAAAGTAAAGATAGCTTTCTACAAAATTTGAGAATATCACTAGGTATGGTTGAATGATTGGAAAACCCTAGTATATACCTTATAGCAATAGGAAGGGTTGTGTTGAAAAACACAATTACTCATATGGGTGATGGATGATGATGATGAATAAATGCATGATTGAGACACAAACATGGTGTCATTTGTAATATTGTAAACACATCCTATCCTAATGCAAGTACAATGGATGAAAATGCCTAATGTAATGCAATTAAATGAATGCATATGATGCGATACAAAATGTAAATGTTTTTGTATTTTTTATGTTTTTGCAATGTTTTTGAATTTTTTATTTTTCCATTGTTTTTTAAATTTGATTATTTTGAATGTTTTTTGATTTTTATAAATATATATATATATATACATTTGACCAATGGGCTTAGTGGATGCCATTGGGGCATTTTGGGTGACCAAAGGGTTTATAGATACCTTTGGGGCTTTTTAGGGTGACCAAAGGGTTTATAGATGCCTTTGGAGCTTTTTGGGTGACCTAGATGGTTGTAGACCACCTAGGGGCATTTTGGGGTGACCAAAGGGTTCATAGACCACCTTGGAGCTTTTTGGGGTGACCAAATATTCGTAGACACCTTTGGAGCATTTTGGGGTGACCAAAGGGTTTGTAGACACCTTTGGAGCATTTTGGGTTGACCAAATGGTTTGTAGACACCTTGGAGCATTTTGGGTGACCAAAGGGTTTGTAGACACATTTGGAGTATTTTAGGGTGACCAAAGGGTTTGTAGATACCTTTGGATATTTTGGGTGACCTAGATGATCATAGACCACCTAGGGGCATTTTAGGTTGACCTAGATGGTCGTAGACCACCTAGGGGTATTTTAGGTTGACCTAGATAGTCATAGACCACCTAGGGATATTTTAGGTTGACCTAGATGGTCATAGACCACCTAGGGGTATTTTAGGTTGACCTAGATGGTTGTAGACCACCTAGGAGCATTTTAGGTTGACCTAGATGGTCATAGACCACCTAGGGGCATTTTATGGTGACCAAAGATCTTATAGATACCTTTGGGGCTTTTTGGGTTGACCTAGACAATCGTAGACTACCTAGGAGCATTTTAGTTTGACCTAGATGGTCATAGACCACCTAGGGACATTTTAGGTTGACCTAGATGGTCATAGATAACCTAGGGATATTTTAGGTTGACCTAGATGGTCATAGACTACCTAGGGGTATTTGATGGTGACCAAAGGGCTTATATATGCCTTTGGGGATTTTTGGGTTGACCTAGACAATCGTAGACTACCTAGGAGCATTTTAGTTTGACCTAGATGGTCATAGATTACCTAGGAGCATTTTAGGGTGACCAAAGGGTTCATAGACACCTTTGGATGGACCCCCTATCTATAGACCCCCTATCTATAGATTTTGATATTCCTGTTTCTCTGTTACAACACTGATCATTCCCACAAACTCTTGGGGAGGTAGATTAATGTGCACCTTCTTAGGTTGTTCGACTTGATTGATAAGTGCTATGTTTGCTTCATGTGCAAGCAAGGGGTCTTGGAAGACTATTATCTAAAGTTCCTAACTCTCGATCATATCTTGTATTAAATATCTAAAGGGATGATATTTTTGGATGTCATGACCCCTTTGTCGATGGTAGATACAATATAGGTTTACCCTGTGCACCTTTGATCTATGCTTGTTAGGTTTCAAAGGATGGATCTCAGGAAGCTTGATCTTTTGTGCTTCATACAATCGATTGAAGATTGATGCTAAGGGCTCTAAAAAATGAGTATATTGTCATGGTGGCTGATGCGTATGATTTTTGGCCAATGGAGGTTGAGCTTGGTAATTAGGCTGCACTGGTAATTGTGGTGGTGGAGCCTAGTTTGAGGGTTCAAGGATACTCAAAACCACTTGATTGATTGGGGCTATATTTTGTTGCATGTTACCACCTTTAATATTCTTGTTTTGCCATTCCCCCTTTTGGAGTTGAACATCACCCTCCTGGACCTTGATGTCCTCAATGATCTTGGCTTGTGCTAAGGCCTCCTCAAATGTTTGATATCATTGTAATTGTAAGAGAAGTGAAATATGCTTTGAAAAACTTCTAGTAAACATTTGGATGAGTTCTTTTGTGGGTAGGGTGAAAGGTAGTTTTAACATCACCTTCCTCCATCTATTTCCATACTCTATGACTGGCTCATCATCAAGTTGACGAAGGCTAGACAAGTCAGTCAAGTTTATCATTTTCTTAGTGCTAGAGGTAAAATATCCTAGAAATGCATCAACCAATTGCTCAAAGGTGTTTATGCTATGATGTGGTAGATGATTATACCATTCCAAAGCATCCCCAACTAATGTTGTAATGAAGATTCTCAACATCAAGGGGTCATTGTCTTGAAGATGAGAGCACATATGGATGAAGCTTGTCATGTGGTCTTGTGCATCTTCATCATCTTTGAAATTTTCAAGTTTAGGCATCTTGAAATTTGATGGGTATGTCAATGATGACACTGATGGATGCAAAGGTTGATTGCTAAGCTGCTTTAGTGTAGGTTTTTGATAACCCAAACTTTGATATTGTTTCTCGAATGAATTTATCCGATCAGCTAGTGCTTTGTATGGCCTTGATGAAATGATATGATCAACCTGTTGTCACCCTTGTTTAGACAATGGAGGTCACTTTTGATGTTGAGGTGGATGATAAGTATAATTATTAGGTACCTCATCATAACTGGATTTAGGGTAAGCATCTACTTGATCCTGATGTTCCCATTGGGACTCTTCATATGATTCTTCCTCATCTTGATCTTGGTATTGTTGAGGATTATGAGGCTTTTGATTATAACCAGATAATGGCCTCTGATGTTGAATGTGATTTTGGCATGATTGAGGGGGAAGATTTTGAGATTGTATTGGGTGCCTTGCACGTTGTTGCATCCTATAGGTGCTAGGTGTAAGCACCACTTCATGTAATGCATTTTGCAATTGCTCTTGTTGTATATTTTGTTGTTCTTGTATCTTTCATTGATACAACCTTTGTAGGTGTGCTCATTGTGAGTCCACACATTGTTGATTTAATCGTTGTTGATCCAACTGGAGTTGATCCATATGTTGTTGTTGGTTAAGTTGTGGCCTTAGTGCCTGATGAGTGTAACTTTGTTGTTCAGTTGTATGGGGGCTATGTTCCCTCGTATTGGAAATACAAATGGATTGATCATGTCTTTCCCCCTAATAGGATCTATTATTTGTTTTCCACTCTCCTTAAAGTTTGCATTGACCTGAGACTCTAGTTTATGAATCAGATTTGTATAATCCGATGTTGTAGAGCCACAATGTGGTCGCACCAAGTACTCTTCATGAGAAGTAGGAGGATGATTTGGGTCTTCTTCCTCATCTATGAGGAAAGACTCATATTCAGGGCTAGATGTATGCTCTATATACTCAGGCTACATAGAAGCATGATGTATGCACATTGAGTGCTCTCTGTGAGGAGTATGGGGATGACTTGCTCTATCAGACGGGGTGGTTTGCTCATCCAGGCTAGGCCATGGTGTACTCTCATGTTCATATTCTTATTGATGTATAGAGCAATTTGGGGTGTGAATCCATGATATTGACCTACTAGGCCCCTCAATGGGTGGATTATTTGCTATATAAAATTCCATCAAGGTATCTAAGTCAGGAAGGTTTCCTAGAGGATCTATGGGTGCTTCCTGAGTAGGGGTATCTCAAAGGTTTGCCCCCTAGGGATTGAATTTTTGTTATGATAAAACTTGGGATGCCATTCAGGGATGGGCATGTCCTCTGGACTTATTTTGAGATATTCACTCGTTATGGAGCTTGATTCTCTCTCTGAATTGGAGATCTTGTTTTCAACCATATTTGGACTAAATCCATAAAAGGGGGTCCCCCGACCATTTTTAGAAAATTTTGACTTTTCAAAAAAAGGTTATAAGTGTTATATATCAAAATGATCAGTGCGATGAGCTGATCACAATGGGCTAGGGCTCCAAAATTTGACTTTTGGGTCAAAAATTTGTATTTTTGGAATATTTGGCCAACCAAGGCCCATGGGGAAATGCCCACTTTTGGGATTTTTTGGGAATTTTTGAAGCATGAAGAGTTAGGACTCAAAATTTCTATGAGAGGTGTAGAAGGAGCTAACTAAGACAACAAAATAAATTTGGAAATTTTTGGAGTTGTCTAGACCATTTTATGACTATTTTAGTGTAGTTTTTCTCTATTTTCGACTTCAAAAATAGAGTAATCATAAAACCAACATAATTTTTTTGTTATAGCTCTGATTTGCATGATTCTCAAACCATTGGATGTAGAATAAAAAAGTATATATTTTTATTATTAGGGTTTGACCCCTAGATCAAGGATATTGGGTTGATTACCCGAACAATAAAGAAACACCTAAAGTAGACAACATGATTATCTCTTTTAAGTTTTATAGATTCAAATACACAATCAATAGAAACACACAAGAATACAAATGATTATCTCTTTTAAATATTTAAATGTGAATTCCTAAGTTGTTTGATGTGTTTCAAGATGTGTTGCTTTTGTAAAGAATTTCTCACGTGTTTTGAATGTTGATGTAATTCTCAAATGTTTAAAGGTTTTCACCTATATACTCACAGCTCGACAACCAACAATGAAATTTTGATCACGTAAACCAACCAAAGTATGGTGATGAAATCCATACCCGATCAGGGAGCATAGGTCCTACTGATCCTCACCTAGCACCCCATGCACAGTGATACACCCCTCCGAAGAGGAATGCATGCTATTTTGCATGGTTAGGATAGATCTTGGAGTCGGTATTGGCCAATAAAATAGGGTACATGGGATTTGAGTCAATGGATGGAAATGACTACCACCATCATTGAACTCTATCAGTGGTTGGGAATGAAGTCCAACTCACCAACATTAAAGAAGATCGTGGTGTGTGTGTTCCTTTTAAAATTATTGAAATAAAACAATACAACATTCAATGATGATTCACTAAATGCATGAAAGTACATTTTATTTTTAGAATCGTTAGTATGTATAAAAGGAAACTACAAAAGTTGACAAACTATATGAACTTAACCCTTTTGGTAAGTTGCAAGCAGGCAAACCAAACAAAAAGCATAGATAATATTATTCTTTTTCCTGATTTTATTAATGAAAATTTTAGAAGTATGATATCTAACCTTCACATGCACAAAGAGGACAAGAAAACTTGAAATTTCAGTTATTTGAAACAATATAAATGCAAATTGAAGGTTGAGAAAGGTGTATTTTCTGACCTGGAACTTGCTGTTTCTACAAATTTTTGTAGAAACCCTCTAGTTTTGTAACCATCCCAAGGTGGGATGGTTAGCAATTTTGGGGCCATCCTAGGGTGTGTCACCTAGTTGGTCATCCCTGGCAGGTTCAACTAGTAGAAAAGGGGTCATTTCTGCTCAGAACGGTCAAAACCTGCAACATGCAAAACAGAAAAAGGAGGTCAAAATTGACACATTCAAAGGGGATAATGAATAATTTCAATCACCATGATCACCACTGAAGAAATGAAAATAATGGCACACCTTAAGGGTTCTTTATTGAAATGTAAAAGCGATTAAAACAAGCATTCAAAGGGAAATGTGCATAAAGATGTAACTAAGTAAACTATTGCAATACATGAATTTTTTGATATAAAAAAAGGGCATTTCTCCTTGTATTTTGTTAATCCAAAATACTCAATAAGATTACAATACATCCCCTTTGAGGGCTTTTCTTTGATACATTTCATACTCAATTTACCAAAGGGATCTAATCCCTCCAAGAGCTTGATGGCGTGTTCCAATGTTCTTCTCGCAACCCACACTCGAGAGCTAGTCTTGGGCCTATCCTTATGTGCCTCTTAGCTCCTCCCTCATGTCTAGCATACCTGCACCTACACACAAGAGATTGAAATAGATTAAAAGCATATGCGTTTATAGATTGAAAGCTAGGAAAACATAGAAAGCATGCATCTAGAAATAATGAAACTTATTTGTAATAAATAAAAACATCTCCAAATGACTTGCAAATCTAATATGATGTTATTAAGATGATTTTGGAAAGGTATGAGCATGAATTGAAGGGAAATTGTTAGCAAAAATAGTGACCATCCCTGACAGGGACAACTAGACCTACAATCACAAAACTCCAAATTGACCCATCAAAACAACTCCAAACCTCACCAAAATTGAATGCAAGACTAATATAAACATTTATAAATGATCTATGGTGGAATTGAACCAAAATTCCTAGCTTTTTTCTAACCATCCCTAACAGGTGCAACTACCCACTGCTAACCATCCCAGGGTGGGATGGTTACCAATCTGAGTGGAATTTGCCACCAATTCTAAGGGGATCTGGTTTGGAACTCTCCTAAATGTTGTGTCAGAAAATGTGGTCAAATTGCTCTCCAATTTAATAGGTTTTGGAATAATATTAGTGTATTTGGGATGCCCTTGAAAGTGCCTTCGAATGAAGAGGGTTTCAAGGAAATACTAGGGAAAATGTGATAGCAAACGTGAGGGTAGAATTGGGCAGCACTTCGTGGTCTATGCTTCAACTCTTCTCTCTTGAAATTGGGGTGAGCACACCTCAATTTATAGCCCAATTAGGGCATTTGGGGAAAAGGGGCAAGTTTTGGCATGCAAGGCAAGTGCCACCACTTGTCAAAACCTTTGCCATGCAATGGTGGAAGAGGTTACCCATTTGGGGCCTCTAATTTGGAGTTTCTGGTCTCTATGACAGTCTCCAAATCAATTTTTGATGATTGGGTAAAGAATATGGTAGTAATTGATTGCCATTTCTCCACCCCTTTGACTTTTGGAGGGTCTATTTAGGGACCATCCCACCCAAGGATGGTTATGAGTGGCCATCCCTGGGTGGGATGGTCACCATCTATGACCATCCCAGGGTGGGACAGTCATAAATATATGACCCAAAACCTCCCAAAACTGATGGAAACCTTCCCAAAAGTGCTATGGAGCCTTATGTTACCCTAGAGGGTTTCCCAATGGGGCCATATGATGTCGATAAGAGTGGCACAAGTGGTGCATTGGTATTCTTATCTAATTTACATGATTTTAGTGTCTACAAGTAATAATATCAACAATCATAATCAAAATCAACAAAGCATCACTAAATCATATCAAACAACATTCATCTTATGAATAATTGCCAACAACTATCATAAGCTTACCCTTTGTTGGGGCAAAAAACAAATATGATAGTTAAGCTTGTAGCTCTCCTCCTATTGGACCAATCATAGCACCAAGGCTACCCGATTATCACTGGACTTGTGAAAGCTTTTGCAAAATTAAGCCTTCCATACTATTGGAAGCAATGATTCTAGGATTCATGCATTTTCTCATTACTGAGGCATACAATGTTGATCAAATCAATGATCATCACACACCCTACAATGTGGCCCTAGGTGGTCTTTCTTTGCTCAGCACTATGTTTTCCATTAATGCATCCCAAAAAGGGTTATCTATAGACACCTAAAATATGTCATGTTTAGGAGACTACTCATATGGGCACATCCGAAGACCATATGATTGATCTTGGACCTTTCCAAGAGCTAAAAGTGGTCCTAACCACTCACAAGGGGTAATTTTGGCCCATTTTGGCTCAATCGCTATCAATTAGAGTGGCTTCCAATATTGGTTGTTGAAGTTGAGAGTGGCCAGATCTAGCCACTGCTCTAGATAGTGACTAGAACCAAAACATAGTTTGGTCATGAATACGGGCAAAGATCACGTAGTCTGACTACACTTGCATTTTTGGTGACTAGTTTTTGGCATGGATCTCTCGGAGATCCTCCTGACTGCCCCTTCAATGTAAATCAATGATTGATCATTCTCCCTAGGATGGTCAGTTGCATGTAGATCTTTATTTTGGCTTCTCCAAGAAGCCAATATCTAGATATAAATCTAAATCTAGGAGGTCTACATATATATCCTCCCAAGAAAAAGAAGAATCATGAATATCATAATTTTTGTGTAGCGGAGCCCTAGAAAATTGGAGAGTGATTACATACCCCTTTGAGGAGTAGCAAAGTGCTATTCGATTGAGCAATGAATATGAGCCATCCAAGAATTCAGATCAATATGTTCTTCACCACAAATCAGTGTACAGATATAGAGGCGATCCTTGTACATCAATTTAAATGAGGAATCTAGTGCCACAACCCTTGGTTCATGAGGAAGAAGGTTTCATTTTATGGTCATTGTCCTTAATAGTGGCCTGGAGGTATAGCCTAGGGTTTGAGACACTAGTTCCTGATTTTTAGCATAAATATTTTATTATTTTCTATTTTACCAAGTAATGTTAGCACAGAACTATCTTTTTTAATGCATTTCCATAGTGCTTTCTAAGTTATCAATGCATTCTTGCTTATTTTTGCTTCATTATGCTTTTACTATGCTTTTACATCATTCTTTGTAGATCTACTAATAAAGCCCTATTTTGTGAGGCCACATGTGCTATTGATCATTTACTATTGTTTCTTGTACACAGGTTACAGGTTCTAGCACCAAGTCAAAGCATTCAAAGCATCAGATCCCTCTAGATAAATGAAGGAGAAGAAGGCATTAGTAAGCCCTTATAAAAGTTCATGTATGATATTGAGAGGCCTGTAGAGTGCACCATATCCTTGCAGGGGCCTTTATATATACTTGTAATAATTGTATCAAATGCGGTATCCCTAAGAGGCACCTATCTATAACTAAAATTTCAAATAAATTAATAAAATATATCCCTTGATTTTGTTACTTTTGTCTTATCTACGCATTTATGGTATTTTATTTTGATATTATTCTATAATTAGACAAATTTAATTGCTTCTCGGGGTCGTACTATTTGGTTTTTTAAGGTCACATTAATCCTAATTTACATAATTAAAGCTAATCTAACTTACATAATTGAAATTGCAAAATTTAACACTTAAGCTACAGTTGCAGGAATTGAAAATTGTAAAATTGAAATTGCTAAAACATGCATTATTTTAAGCTTGATAAATTGAAATAACATCAATAGGAAAATTTTAAATTGAAATATAATATAGTTCAATCATTCTAGATTGGAAATGCAGAAAATTTTTAGAAAAACTACTAGGAAAACTTGTCAGAAAAGTTATAGCAGGAAAACTTGTCAGAAAAATGTTTCTAAAATGTAAATGTAGAAAAAAAGGGAAATAAAAACACACAATATGCTAGCTGCAAAAAATATTATACACATCACACTTGAAACATACTAAAAAATATGCTGGAAATAAAGAAATCTGCTATGATAATATTTTAGCAAAAAACTAGATAAAAACTACTAAAACAAAAAATTAATAGAAAACCTAAAAAAATTCTCCCTCCTCTAGCCCTGTTAGTGGTCCCTTGCTCCCTGGTCTATAATAAGGTAATGTCACACAAAATTCTAAATTCTAAATGCTCTCACACTCATGAATTCACATGTTTTGAACAAAAAACTACACTATTTGAAATTTGCTAATTCAAAATACAACGATTACAATGACTTTTTTTTATTCTAACTATGGATTTCTATTCGGACTAACTGAACCAATGAGGGAGTATCCCATTTATAATATTTTCTACACAAATAATTGCAACTACCAAATCAATATTCTATGTTTTCCATTTGTGATTTGCCTATGTTGTTGTCGTAGACTTGATCTATTTTAGGATAAAATCTATTGTAGCAGCTATCTGTGCATCCAATGAGTCAAAAATAGGTTAGAATTAGTTGTTACACCTATATTATCTCTATTATCCTTAATTCCCCATGAAATGGATGCAAACTATGCATTTTTAGTTGAAATAGTTTGTTTTTTGCCCTTCATTTCGAAGAGCTCTGGAATATAAGGTAGAATTGTAGGAATGTATTATTATCACCAATTCATATCAAGTGGGATTACTTAAAAGTGTGAAATAAGTCCTTTATTACCATTCTAAACACATTCCAACCATTCACACTTGCCCCTTTTTACATGTTCTATGAATTCCTTTAAATTTGCGAAGGACTAATTTTTGTATGTTGTTTACAATTGTCCCTATATTTCTGCTTTATGCCTTGTTGTTGTTAGTTATACCACGTGGGAATACATCTAAGTGGATTATAGGTATTATTTGGTCTCTATGATCACATTCCATACATTTTTACTTGTCTTTTTTTACCACTTAAAATTTCCCCTTAAATATGATAGTTGGCTAGTTTTTGTATGTCGTGCAGAACTTGTCTATGCCCTGTTTTACAACAGGAACTATTTTGGCACTAGATTATCTTGACAAATTGGTTTTAAGGTGGGATAAAATTTCAAAAATTCTTTATTTAATCATAAATCACAACATGCTTATTTGCCCTTATTTTTCTATGTTATTTTACCAACAAAAATCATGCAAAAACAATCATAAAATGCTAAAAATAGTCAAAATAGGGGTACAGTGTTCCTAATCAATAAATCATGCAAACAATAACAAATAATTCATTCTAATCATACGTTCAGAATAAAATAATATTATATTTTGTTTTATGGTAGTATTTTAATATCCAAAATGTAGTAAAAATGAGTTATTTCTTGGCCTCATCACCTTTTCAATTTCTTCAGCTTGAATATGTTTGCCTTGTTTTAACCTTAGGATCTACTCCTAGGATGGATTTATATACTTCCAAATGCCTACAAATCTCATAATTTGGTACATACTTTATCAAATTAGAGAGAGGATCCCATACTCCTCTCAAGAATAGATTTCCCCATCTATTCTTTCCACTAAAAATTGTTCAAACCTATGAATGGAATTCCATTTCCATTCTTTCCCATTAAGTTTGATCACAAATTAGATTATTATGAGAGGATCCCATACTCCTCTCAAGAATAGATTCCCCACCTATTATCTTTCAATATTTTCTCTATTCCATCTATTATGTTATATTCATAATCCAGGTTCACAGGGATCCATGGTTAATGTTCATAATAAGTAAAGAGCACAATTTAATGTTCAAAACACCACCAAATGTATCTATCATAGTCCAAGCTACACCACTTAGAACCTTCCCAAATCCTACCCACTTTTGGGAATCATCCTTCATTGTGGTTATAATGAACATTAAAAATCTCTTCACACATTATAAACCTCAAGCATGAATTCTACCTGTAATAATGAAAACTTTACATAGCAGTAGAGAATTCCATATTTGATCTAACTACGGTTTGAAAAAAACTATCTATAAAAATCTCATAAATTAAATATTCTTACTTGTTTTAAGTCTTTCCTCCATTCTAATATTGTATCAAGCACATGAATGGTAACCCTAATATTTGGATTAGAAATAAATAATTCCTCAAGGAAAATATTTCTTTCCAATTCATACAACTATGCCTTAGCTAAAATCACCAATTTGAATACCCTAATATTCTTCAGGTCCTTGGCTAGCTCTACCAATATTCAAGCTTTACCTTTTTTATCTTCTACAACAGGATACTCCTCTTGTCTATGCTCAAAATTTTCATTCTAGGGAACTTGATCAATAATAATTTCCAATAATTGCTCATTTTGGTTCATTTGTTCCCTCTATCATTCAATTTGTTCTTATAGTAACCATACTACAATAATGTGGTTGTCTACCTATTTATATAATATCTTCAAAAATAAATTTGGAGTCTAGATTCAACTTGATTCTACTTAGCTAGCCCTAGATTTAGTGAAGATTCTCTACTTCACTTTCTTACCTTGGGTGTCAATTATCCTTGCCTCACGAAGGAGTTGGATGTGAATGTACAATCCAAATCTAATCATCCTAGAAGAGTAAAAATTTCCTTACTTTGCATTGTTAAGGTTCACAAAGGATACACCAGATAGGATCATAAATGTTCAACCATATTTTGAATTCTAGATGCTGCAAACATCCCTTAAGTGGATAGGAGTGATAAATATCCCATTTTTTGTTGAGGTTAACCTTGTACACTACCCATACATCTTAAAATATACCTTCACATAGTCTCCTCATTTTCTAAAAATCAATGAATGTAGGACAACTTGAACACATCATAACGATTAACCCTATCTTAGTCAATTGAGAAAAGGGATGTCAATTCCTTCACTAATATTAGTCCTTTGAGCTAGTATTTAGGTGTAACAACCTCTCTTTTCCATGATGGGTTAAATTAAGATATCTATCTCATCACCATGATGAGCTAAATTAATCCATCTATCTCATCCCAATGATGAGCTAGCTTAAGCTATTTGTCTCATATCCATGATGAGTTAACTTAATCCATATATCTCATCTCCTTCATGATTCCAAAGGTTAGCTATATCTTACCAAGAGCTAACTTAATTCATGAATGGTCACCATCACACCTATAACCCACAAGGTGCCATCTCAGTTATGACCATCATTGCCTTCATGGTAAAAGCTTAGGTCACACTTACCCCATCACAAGGTGTCATTCTCCTTATCTACATAAGAGTTGAGTTTAGTTGTTTATAGTTAGTCCTTTATCCTTTCCAAATAACTTATTTCGTAGACACTCATTTAATATTGGCTAAGGTTGTATTTGCTCTATGTAAGATATTATTCCTAGGTAATATTATGCATTATCAATATCCTAATAATGATGGCCATGCTTACTCTGTGCAAGGTGCCATGTCAAGGTAAAGCTATCGTTCCTAGGTTTAATTCTTAAGCATATTTATCCATGGTAGCTTCTAATCCTTTGTAACATAGAGCTTCTTTATGAAAGCATCTAATCCATCACAACCTAGATATCTAATACCAAATGTAATAACCCTAAATTTTGACCCACTCGAGAGAGAGATTTGTTTTTATACATTCATTAGGGATCCACATATCCCTCTTTGCATAAGCTATTCTATGCAGTTGTCTATTGACATCAAGCCTTATGATTAAGTTATCCATCTCATCTTAGCGATGAGCCAACTTATCCTTTTATAATCCATCTAAGGTGTACACCCATATTTATACCATACATAAGTCTATCAATGTAGGTGTACTAAGCATATTGTAAGTCAGCTATCTATCTCATCTCCACGATCAGTTAGCTTATCCCTTGTAGTCTATCAAAAGGGTAAGTTCATCCCTACACCATACATAAGTTTATCTATGTAGGTTCACTCAGAATAATGTGAATAGACTATACATATCTCTCTCTCTACAATTTCTTCTAATCTAATAAACCATAAGTATAACCATTATGATTATCAAGGAATATATATGTCATTCACATGTATTTCTTAATAGATTCTTAACCATGATATTCCTTTTTAAATTTTAGAAACAAGTCTATATCAAGCTATCCTTATAATGCAATAATAAATAGGACCATAAGACAACAAAAATCACACACATATGACACATCATATATCCTAGTAAAACCCCTAAGGAAAAAATCCAATCTCAAAATATTCTTTTTTCATTTCATTCATTTAGTTTCCTCCAATACAAATATTGTTAGCATATAGCATATATGTCATTTTCATTACATTATTTGCAAAAGGGTAGCACTCTCTAGGTTGGTTTATTAACCACCAAGTTGGTTTGATAAACCAACTCATAACTACATTGTAACTTTTATAATGAATCAATCAAAATGAATGATGTGCTTCGTCAATTTTTTATATGGTATCAGAGCCAGGGAATTTTTTCTTTTAGATAATGTGCATGGACAATATGGTACATTCTCTGCCATTCCATCGCACTCTAGGAAAATAGATCCATTGATGCTATAGATGAATATTTGTTTTTTTTTCCATTTGCAATATTTATACTGTGGCATGAGAGCATGTTCTGTTCACTTGTTGAACAACAACACTTCCCCCTTGAAATGGTTTCATGACTATTGAAGTCGGACCAAGTTGAATCTCAATACGCATAGGCGGAGATTGAACAGACGATGTTTGCAGATAATCTACAATTTTGACCAGAGTCATTAAGACCTTTTTTTATGACTATATTTACGTGTGCAGCAGGCCTATCTATCCTTAGCGAAGGAGAGTGCTACTAGTGGCATGTATCATAAAGCACACATATGATTCGAAAGTGCCATTTGCTGCGCGGTGAGCCATAAATGCAATGTTTCTGTCCCTGTTGATTGGTGAACTCCAGGCAAGCATAAGGTGTAAGAGAACGACATTCAAAGCAAGAACATGCTTTCTGTGTGACGTGATTGGAGCAGGTGCCTTGTCATGGCTCCCATCCTACACTGCTATAGTGGGCTAAGTGTTGTTATTGGAGGTCAGACGCGGTGATCGTGTGACAAAGTCGATGTTTGTTGTGATAGCAACCAAACGGAGTCCATACTGGTGATTGATTTGTTGGAAACCCTAGTGACATGTCGGTTATAACAATTTTGTGATATGAAGGAGAGTGCTAGTGGTTGCAGCCAACCATGCCTAAATTTGGCACACGTTAGTGACTCATCTGCAACTTTTCACATTTTTTGTTGACAAGAAAACCAAAAGTTGCATTTTTTTTCAAAACAAGAAATGAGTGGCAATTTTTTTTAACTAAAAACAAGTTTTTTCTTTGGAGGGATAAGGGCTTCATTTTTTGTGTTGTTTCCTTCCAAGAACACGAAACTCTTTTGCCACTTAAACCCTAATGCTAAGAACCTATTTTGGAGTCATAAGGCCAATTAGTTTCTTTTGCATTTTTGAAAGCATTATTTTTTCTTGCAAAATTATAAGACAAAGGGGGGGAAATTTGTGGAATTGAATATCTTTTTTTTTGCAAACCAAAACCTCACATATTTTACAAAAATTATTGTAACAAAGATGCATTTTTGGTGGACACCGACATCTTAAACAAAAATTGGCATTGTACATAGGTGCATTTTCGGTGGAAACCGACACCTATAGTTAAAATTTGTGGGCATTTGTGATTGTTTCTTTTGCATTTAAATATTTTTTTCTTGCATTAACAATCATAAATTAAAAAAATATAAGACCCCAAATTTATACCCTATTTGTGCAATTTATTGCATAACACCGTTCGGTATTTGAGATACCTCTAGTCCACACTTAAAGGTAATGCTGTCGTGCTTTGGACTACTGTATTCGCTGCCTAATATAGCTGCAACAACAACGTATGGGCTTGTTCTCTATAAATCATCAAGGAGAAATAAGGCAAACTAGTTTTTTTTCCATTTCATACCCACATCATGATTGTTGTTAGGCGTAAATCCTAACGAAAGTTTTTTTTTCCAAAGTGTTTAGGGGAAGTTACGCCCCATGCATGAGGAATAAAACTTTCTATGGTAGGTGTCATTAACAACACGATGCACTTTTAGTATCACCTATTGTCAATATATTTTGCTTCTCATATGTACTTATAGTCTCCCTATCGTAAGGGCGGGTACATATTGAGTAGTATATTGTTCATATATATACCTATAGTCTCCCTCACGTAAGGGCAGGTATATATTGAATAGTTAAAATATAAATATCTGGTAGGTATAAAGAAAGGGAGATCAATTGGTGATATAAGGAACCTTCATAATGGACACAATTCATAAGTATCTCTTAGATTCACAATTTTTGAAAGGTCCTAACTTTGTTCCATGGAAAAAAAAGATGAAAGCCATACTTCAGTTGGAAGATTTATGAGATGTAGTGACTAGCACTACAAAACCCCCTCAGGAAATAAGAACAGATCAAGATGCTTGGGATAAGAAAGACAAGAAGAGTCTTGTGTTTATCTTGATTGATACTACAGATGAGGTGCAGCCTCATATTTATGATGCCAAAACTAGTAAGATAGTTTGGGATGCCTTGATCATAGTATATGAAGGAAAGAATCAATCCACTATTCTACACCTTCAAAGTCAACTACATAATCTCAATATGAATTCTAAGGAAACAGTTGATATATTACTTTGTAGAGTGGCTGACTTGAAAGCCAAATTGAATGCCATAGGAAAACCAGTGGATGATGATATCTTGAACTCTGTCATCTTGAGAGCATTGCCAAATTCCTACAAGATGTTGATCACTTCTCTCAATGTTTCGGGTAGACAAGTATCATTTTTGGAGCTGGTAAATTTGCTTCAAACTGAGGAGGCAACTTAGGTCTAGAAAGATGATATGCCAGATAATGCTCTTTCCACACAACAAAGTGGTAAAAAACAAGGTCAATTTCAAAAAGGGGGTCCTTCTTCCAAAGGAAAAGGGAAGAAAAATCAGTAGAAGGATACAAACTATTGCAATATTTGTGATATGAATAACCATAACACCAATAGGTGTTGGTTCAAAAACAAGCAACAAAATGATAGAGGTCCTCAGAAGAAGGGCAAAAACAAACAGAAATACAACAAACATAAGTAATCTAAAGGCCATGTTGCTTATGCTGACTCCAACTCAAACTTAGATTCTCCTGGGTCCGATTCAAATTTTGACTCTGAAAGAGCACACAAGGTGCTCATAACCCATACTTCGTCTTCCCAGATAGATGATGTATGGTATATTGATTCAGGAGCTAGCAAACACATGACTGGGGAAAAATCATGGTTTGATACTTTTGTGGAGAAAGAGGGTAAGCCAGTCACCATTGCTAATAATCAAGTCTATTAAGTAAAGGGAGAAGGGGATATTTATGTGTCCCTTCTTGATCATAATTTTCAAATTGGGAAAGTTCTCTATGTTCTAGGTTTAGCCAATAATCTGCTCTCATCCACATGAATGTTGGATAGAAACATGGATGTCGTGTTTCGAGTTTTCAAAGGCAAGAAGAGATGTTTTATCACCCACAGTGGTAAACATGTTGCAAAAAACATGGCTTGTTCATTCTAGATGCACTTTCAACTCCTCATGTTTCTCTAGATGCAACTACAAAGGAGGCCACCTCTCTCTGGCATAGACATTATGGGCACCTCAGTTTTGGATATTTACTTGAATTACACAAATATGGGATGGTGAAAGGTCTTCCACCACTCTCATCTATCTTACCAGTTTTCTCGGATTGCTTAGCAGGGAAGCAACACAGAGTACCTTTTGAAGCCATCTCCTCTCGAGCTACAAGCCCTTTAGATTTGGTACATATCGATCTGTGTGGTCCTATGCCAACCAGCTATGGTGGGAAGCAGTATTTTCAACTATTTATTGATGATTACTCATGAAAGATGTGGGTTTTCTTTCTTCAATTGAAATCAGAAGCATTTCTCTACTTTCAACAATTCAAGAAACTTGTTGAGAAGGAGTCAGGTTGTTTGATAAAAACCCTCCACTCAAATTGATGGGGGGAATACACCGTTGAATAGTTTTTAGAGTTTCTTAAGAAACATGAGATCAAAAGAAAACTAACTACAACCTATACACCTCAGTAGAATGGAGTTGCAGAAAGGAGAAATTGTTCCATTATGGAAATGGTTCGATGTATGCTAAAGGGAGCACATCTTGAGGATCAATATTTGGCAAAAGTAGTAAACACAACATTATACCTCCTAAATAGAGCACCCACTAGAGCTCTACAAGGGAAAACACCACAAGGAGATTGGAGTGGTAAGAAAAATTCCATTTCTCATCTAAGGGTGTTTGGATGTAAAGCATTCATGCACATTCCAAAATACAAAAGGAGGAATTTAGATGAGAAAACCCTATAGTGTATCTTTCTTGGCTATGATGATTATTCAAAAGGTTATCGATTGATTGATCCTAAGACTAAGAAGACACACGTAAATAGAGATGTTGTATTTGATGAAGCTTTCACATCAAAAGACACATCCACAGCTGTATACCTATATAAATAAGAACCTAAGAAGGAGGTTCAACTTCCATAGCAACAACAGAAAGTCCCAAAATGGTATACTAGCAATATGAGAGATGCTAAGTTGAATTCCTTTCCAGATCTATCTCTAGATAGGCCATGTACTCACAGTATGACTCAGCAGATGAGAGCAGAGGAATCTACTTCAAAGGTTGACGAACTTTGTCAACACTTTGATGATTTGTTAGTGGGTACAAAAAATGATAGAGAGGAAGATGAAGATGAAGAAAATATTTATATGTCTACATTGAATGCAAATGAACCCACAACGGTTAAATCTATACTTGATAAACCATAGTGGAAAGAGGCCATGGATGTAGAACATAAGTCTCTCATAAAAAATAATACTTGGAAGTTAGTCGATCTGCCAACAGGAAAGAAACCCATAGGCTGCAAATGGGTGTTCAAATTGAAGTATAAGGTAGATGGATCTATTTATAAGCATAAATCCTAACTTGTTGCTAAGGGATATGCTCAGAAAGAAGGCATAGAATATGAAGAGACTTTTGCTCCTACTGCAAAAATGACTACCATTCGAGTACTTTGTGCCATGGGAGCTCAGTTTGGGTGGAATTTGCATCAGATGGATGTTAAAAGTGCCTTCTTGAATGGTGACTTACAAGAAGAAGTATACATGACTCAACCAAAAGGATTCATGGTCGAGGGGCAAGAACAAAAAGTATGCAAGTTGATAAAATCCTTGTATGGGCTAAAAAAATCTCCTCAAGCTTGGTATATCAAGATAGACAATCACCTTGTGCAACATGAATTCAAAAGAATTCCTTCAGATGCAAATATCTATATTAAGAAAAATGGTTCTGATATAGTGATCCTTGTACTTTATGTAGATGATCTGATCATAACAGGAAGCTCGAAAAGAATGATTGACATAGTAAAAAATGATTTGAAGCAATCATTTGAAATGATAGATCTAGGACTTCTGCACTATTTTCTTGGTTTAGAAGTTACTCAGCAAAGATTTCATATTAGAGTAACACAAAAGAAATATGCCAAGACTTTAGTAGAAAAATATCGGATGACTAACTGTAAGTCAAAAGCAACTCCAATGGAGCAAGGACTTCAGTTATCTTGATATGATGAATCACCTCAGGTAGATGGTACTCTCTATCACCAGTTGATTGGGAGTCTCCTATATCTAACAAATACCAGGCTAGATCTCAGTTTTGCTATGGGATATCTTTCAAGGTTCATGCAAGAGCCTAAGATGAGTCACTGGAAAGTAGCAAAAAGAGTTCTTCATTATGTTTATGGTAGTACAAATTATGGTCTGGAATGCAAAAAGAATAATAAGTTTTTCTTACTAGGATACACGGACTTGGATTATGCTGGATTCATTGATGATCGTAAATCCACTTCTGGATAAGTTTTTCATCTAGGTTCTGGACCTGCCTCATGGCACAGTAAGAAGCAACATGTGGTTGCTTTATCTTCTATAGAAGCAGAATATCGTGCAACCAGTGAAGTAGTCTGTGAGATAATGTGATTAAGTCGTATTATTACAAACATGGGTATTCCAAATAATATTCCTCTTCATTTGTTTTGTGACAATAAAGGTGTTTTGAATCTTGTCAAAAATCCAATTTTTCATGAATGTACCAAACATGTTGATACCAGATGTCATTTCATTCGATATGAAGTTCCCAAGCACCATATACAACTTCAATACATTCCTACTGATGTGCAAGTTGCCGATATCTTTACCAAAGCACTTGGACGTATCAAATATGAAAAGTTTCAAGATACTATTGGAATTTGCCAATAATGTAATAAGGGGGGATGTTAGCATATATGTCATTTTCATTACATTATTTGCAAAAGGGTAGCACTCTCTAGGTTGGTTTATTAACCACCAAGTTGGTTTGATAAACCAACTCATAACTACATTGTAACCTTTATAATGAATCAATCAGAATGAATGCAGTGCTTCGTCAAGTTTTTATAAATATAGAAAAGGAATCCATATTTCCTTTTGATAGATCCATAAATGTAAATGCATAGGAACCCCATAGTTACTATGTTCCTAACATGTAAATAGTTCTCTTAATTTATAATACATCTTGATGAGGGAACCCCATAATTCCCTTGAATGAATTCCACATTCATTATTTCTTTCCCAAACATCAACATCAAGATAAATACATAAGAATTATCATTAATACCATATCTCTAAGGCATGAATAGATCCTTTAATTCATGTTACAAAGCTATGAGGGAACCCCATAATTCCCTCGGATGAACTCCATGTTCATCCTCCAAAGGATATCTCCTCCCCTTGGTCCAAGCTCAAAGGAACATCTCCTTTCTGAGAGACAAAAGAAACCATACATCAAATATAGCATCTCACACATTGAATCATTAAATATTACCTCATAATCCTCTCAAATTAGTTCCTATGCAAGCTCACCAAAAAGGTGAAGAACCTTCTCCCACTTAATCAAAGCACCTCTTAATTTTTTTTTGGTATTGATAAAAAAAGGGGTTGAAGGGTCATGAACCTTTACACAGAGCTTGAAATATGTACACTAAAAAAACAAGAGAAGGTCATACAAATGAAATATTTTTTTGGTAGATAAGATACTATAGCATTAATACCGAGTTTTACAGGTTTACCCAAAACCTTTTACAAAAATCAGCCCAGGGCTGTTCATGAACATGTCCTTACTAAAGATCCTATATATGTAAAATCTATATGCCACCAAAGCCATTACATCCGGTAAGGCACATAGCTTGTTATCAAAAAGAAACTTCCCATAAAAAATTTTGTGTATACCCCAAGAAAACACACCTACATCATAATTACAAAAAAAGAAACAGACACAAATCCCTTCTTTGAAATAGTGGATAAACAAAAAGCCGCAGACCCACATAGCAGAGTACTGAAAAAACTCCCACAAGCTCTATAATGACAGTTAATCTTAATAATTCTTTGGTAATTGATTTCTGCCATATATGACATGCTTTGGGACCACATCCTATCTTGGCCAATCAACCTTGGAGAAGTGAACATGCTGGCTAGATTTATGGTGGTGGCTATTTGGTGGACCATGTGGCTCTGGTTCAAAGTCTTATATTGTCATTTCTTTCCTGCCCTGTGATTATCAACCAACCTCAAATTACTAAGACAGCTAGGAGCCATGTTATCTGACATGTGACTATACCCATTAGTCTTTGTGGTATTTCTAAGCAGCATCCACCAAGACTGACAACTCGGATAATTTTTATTGTGAGTCCATTTTAAAAAGAGATAGGAATACTCATAGCCTTTGAACTTATAGTGCCTTCCCTATTGGTAAATTTGACTATCATTCTTGGCATTATTGTTGAATAAGCCCTCTACTTTTCCCGAGACACCGTGTTCCCATTTGAAAAGTCCTTCACCATCGACACCCAAATTGGCCAGCTTATCAACAACTTTGTTAGCTTCTTGAAAGACATGTTGGGCTTTTCTGTCCTGTATTCCCTGGAAAAGGATCCCAGCCTCTTCAAAAAAAAATTTAATCCTCCAAGGAGGTGTTTTCCAATTACTGAGGAGAATTTTAACATGCATAGAGTCTCCTTCTATGATCAAATTGCCTTCTAAGTCTTGAGTCATTTTAAGGCCTCTCCACATAGCTCTAGCTTCAGCTTCATTGTTCATCCTTGTTCCCAAATATTCAAAAAATGCAAGCATCATATTCTCATTATGATCTCACACAATTCTGCCAATGCCTACTCTACCAGGATTGTCCTTAGCCACTCCATAAAAATTAAGCTTAAACCAACCCATAGGAGGTGGGGACCACTTAATACTAGCTATGGAGTTGACTACCCTAGGCACAGACTCATCTAACAAGGTTAAGCTTGAATATTGAGCAATCATGGTCTAATGCAGATGAGGTTTATGACTATCAAAAGAGATAAGATTCACATTCTCATTGGCAAAGGATAGGATCCTGGAAATTATAGTTTTATGATCATGGATAGACTCATTAAAGACTGTATGGTTCCTTTCTAAACACCTACCAAAGATAGTTATTGAGAAAAATTTTCCACATGCATCTAAGTATTTGGCTTGAAAAGGGGCAAGGCCACTAGATGAACAAATCAAGTACAATGGCTGGTTTAACCCAAGAAATATTGAAGGCCTGAAAAACCCCACTTAGGATAGTCAAGGAAAAAGGGCACTCAAGGAAAATGTGATAAATGGTATCCCAATTAGCCCTACACAGATAACAATGATTAGTGATACAAATACCTTTACACATCATATTATCAATGGTTAGAATTCTTCCTTGGATAACCAGCCATGAAAAGACTATAATTTTTGGAATTAAATTTTTTATCCAAACTAAGTCTTTTTGGAGAAAAAAATCCTCATCATCAAGCAGAAGCTTGTAAGTTGATTTAACAATGAACTACCCATTTTCCGTTGGACCCAGGTCACTTGATCTTCCTTGGGTCTCATGGGGATAAAATATTGCCTGATAATGTTACAAATATCATGTGATTCCACTTGAAATCCTTGAATCCTTATTTGTTTCCACTTCATTCTGCCTCTGTCCTCAACCATATAATTAGAGACTTTTCTACCAATGAGTTCTTATGTGATATCTCTTATTCGGGCTAAGTTAGGATATTGCGTTAGTGGTTCATCCTTAGCCCACATATCATTCCAAAAATTTATCCTCTCACCATTGCCTAAAACCCATCTTAAACCTTTTTTTATGATTTCCTTACAATTGAGAATTGCTTTCCAAAAAGTAGAACCTCTAATTGAAACTGAGTCACTTAGAAATTCCATATTTTGAAGATACTTTCATTTGATGATAGTTTTCCATTCATTTTATTTACCAGAAATGAGGTGCCACACCTGCTTAGCTAGTAAACCTAAATTCATATGAGTAATTCTCCTCAGACCTAAGCTCCCATTTTCCCTAGGTCTACACACTTTGGTCCATCCTACAAGGTGTATCATTTTTTTCTCCTCTGATCCAATTCATAAATATTCTTTTTGGAGTTTCTCAATTTTCTAGAAAACCTTCACAGGGGCTTTTAAAATGAAGAGTAAATAGACTGGAATGCTCTAAAGAGAGGCCTTAGTGAGGGTCAGCTTTATTGCTTGAGATAGAAGATGACCTTTCCATCTAGCAAGTTTTTTTTGAATTCTTTCAATAACCCTGTACCACATTAACTCTCTCGGAGAACCAATGAAAATAGGGAGACCAAGATACGAAGCGGGGAGGTTTGCTATATCACACCCTAAAATTTTTGCAATCCTTCCTTGCCTATGAATGGGGGTGTTCAAGAAATATAACTTGCTTTTACTGAAATTATCTTTCTTGCTAGCAACATCCTCATAGAGTTGCAAGATGTATTTGATTCTTTTGGCCTCAACCACCAATGCCTTAGTTAATAGAAGGGTATCCTCGATGAATTGTTGGTCAGAAATAGACATAGTGAGAGATGTTGTCTTGGTTCCTAATATTAGCCTTGAACTGCAAGCATTTTTTATGGTTCTACCTAAATATTCTACCATAATGATGAATAACATGGGGATGATAGGGTCCCACTGCCGAATTCCTCTATGACTTTAAAAGTAACCAGTAGTTGTTCCATTAACTAGAATTGATAACTATGCTTTAGAAATGCATTATTTGATCAAATTAACCCATTAGTGCTGAAAACCAAACTTAAGGAGGACAACAATTAAAAAGTACCAATTTAGCCTGTCAAATGCTTTGTTCATATCAAGATTGAGGGCAAAAATAAACATGTTAGTCTTATGAGTAGAGTGCAGAGCTTCATGAACTGTGATAACTCTATCCAATATTGACCTACGTTGGACAAATCTTCTTTGGCATGGATCTATGATGCGAGGTAGAACATATCTCATTCTATTAGCAATGGCTTTAGTTAGGACCTTGTAAGAAATATTACACAGACTAATTGGCCTAAAGTCAGCCATAGATTCAGGGGTTTACTTCTTAGGAATTAGAAAAATAAAAGTAGATTTGAGACCTTTTGGGATATTAATGCTTTCTTGGAATTCTCTGAAAGCAAAAATTACATCTTCACTTATGATGTCCCAAAAATATTGATAGAAACGAGGGGAAAGTCATCAGGTCTCAAGGATTTGTCTAGCTCCATGCTAAATAGGGCTTCCTTAATTTCCTCATCAAAAAATGGAGCTAAGCTTAAGTTTTATATCCTTATTTATTATTCTAGGAATGTATTGCAAGATAATATATTTGGCCTCCTCATTGCACTGTGATTCCTAACCAAGGATAGAATTGAAATAAGTTACTGCATCCTTTTTTATTTTTGTTAAGTCCTGAGTAATAGAACCATCTGCTTTTTTTAAAAAAATTATCTTGTTATTGATTTTGTTTCTAAGTGTGGTGACGTGAAAAAACTTGGAATTTTAATATCCATATTTCAACCAAAGATCCCTTTATTTTTTCCTCCAATAGATTTCATCATAGGTCAAAATGTTATGAAACTCTGCTAGTTTTGTTCGTTCCTCCTACCTAGTAGTTTCATCAGCATCACCATGTTGAATCCTCTGATCAATTATATTCAAACTTTCAACAACCTATTTTTTATTTTCAAAGAGGTTCCCAAAGACCTCTTTGTTCCAAGTTCAAATATTTTCCTTAACAAACTTTAATTTTCCAACAAGTTTAAAAGCTGCACTACCCCTGATAGGTTGTTGCCACCACTAAATTAAGTTATCTCTGAAATTGGAATGTTTGATCCCCATAGATTGAAATCTAAAAGGTTTATTGAAGGAAAAAGAGTAAGGGATATCCAAAAAAATGGTATTATGATCAGAGGCAATTTTAGTAAGGGCTTCCAGGGTGGAATCATCGAACAAATTTGTAGCCTCCTTTGATAGAAAAAACTTGTCAAGCCTTTCTTGAATGAGCTGACATCCTATCCGTCGATTACTCCAGGTATAATTTACTCCTCTAAGTTTTACATCCATAAACATGTTGGAGTTCACAAAGTCATTGAACTCATCCATGATCCTAATAGGTGGTTCATTTCCACCCATTTTGTCTGAAGGGTAAAGAGGAGTGTTAAAATCCCTAGCCAGAATCCAGGGGATATTATGGAAGATTTCACTTAGATTGCCTAAGTACTCCCACAGTAGAGATCTCCCTTGAATTAAAGTTAGGGTATAAATATTTGAAAGGATCCATGACTTGTTGTTGTTTATTTCCTTAAATAAAACACTAAGAACCCTATCATCTTTTTGAATAATGGTGCCTTATACTATCTAGGGATCCCACAAAGTCATAAGGCCTCCAGACGCTCCTCTGGCTTATTTGCAAACCATATCCCCTTGATTCTAGATTTTTTTGCTACTTTTTTTGACTGAATATCATCAGTTTTTGTTTCTTGTAACATGATAATAGTTGGATTCACTTGATTTCTTATTGCACTGACTTCCTTGTGTTTGGGCAGGCCATTAAGGCCTCTCACATTCCATGAAAGGAACTTCATTTAGATTGTTTGGGATTTATTCCTCTCTCCCTCCCTTGAGGGGGTTTTCCTAATTTGTTGTCTTCAAAACCTAGAATAACTTGTTGAAACAAGGTTCTCTATTTTCCATTGGCAATGTCATTATCAGTTTTAATTTTTTGATGCTCAGCATTTGATATTCTCCCTCTTCTTTTTTACTGCCAAAATCTATAGGATACTTCACAATGCTCCTGGTTTGTTTAGAAATAAACTGGGGGGAGGAAATTTGTTGCAAAACCAAACTACCATATTCTTCAGTATAAAGAGTTTCACATATCTCCACCCCTACATCCATATCTTCTCATTTTTTAATGTATTCCCCTGGTCTACGGGACGACCCTTCAGTAGCATTCACTTGGATCCTAGTGATGATGTTAGGGAGATGAGATTTTTTATTTTCCAATGCCTCAACTTTCTTCCTAAGTTCTTCAGCATTAGTTTTTAGCTTTTGGATGCCCACTGGGCTTGAAGTATTTTCAGCATTGGGATTTAAGGATCCCAACTTGGATGGGGATTCTAGATATCAGGCATTAGGGATTGGCTTTGTGATGCCCACGGGGCTTAAATTAATTTAGGCATTAGGGTTTGATTATCATAACTTGGATGGGGATTCTAGAGAGTCAAAAAGGTTAGCTTGAAGGTTCTAGTCTTCCATGTCTTCTGATAATCCTCCTACTACTATATTGGATAGAATTGAAAATTTATTTGAAACTAGACGATTGGAACTTACCTGAGTATTTTGGTTGCCAACAACCTATTGTTTTCCTTTGTCTTGTTGGGGCCCTGCACCCTCTCTTTTATTTTTTTGGTAGACATAGTTTACCTTATTGAAATTACCTCTTCCAAGGAAACTCCTCAAATTTCCTCTGTCCAGCATTCCTTGCTTCTACTTTTCTCTATTCATTGCCAGGTTGCATTGATTGCATAGATGTCATTGATTTTTGCATTCTGCATAGAATTTTGGTCTATTATCATATTCTACCGACTATTTTTGATAGTATTCTCCATACTCTAGCTCCACAAACCTTGGCAATTCATTATCCAAATTAACATTTACGCAGATTCATGCATGAGTCATCCTTGTCTTGGCCAAGGTCGTATGGTCAATAGGGATCAGGTCCCCTATAGTTTTGGCTATGCCCTGCAACCAATATTCATTGAAGAACTAGGTAGGTAGACTCAAGAGAGGAACCCAAATAAGGGTAATGTTAATATTTTACTTTTCAGGGTCAAAATCTTCACCCCATCATCTGAGAAAAAGTCTCATTTTGCCCAAAAACCAAGGACCTCCTATTAAAATGTGGTTAGCATCCTCTATATTATTAAAATAGATAATTAAGAACCCTCAAGTTAGAGCTACCAACTCCAATCTACCTATCAGTTGCCATTTATCCATCGCCCAAGCCCTGATAATCTCCATGTTTGGCCTACCTCCCAAAAACTTGCCTACCAGGGATAATTCTTCCATTGAAAGAAAAGGTCTCATGAAACTTGCTAAGGCCAATTTTTTATTATTTACTAGAACTAGAGGCAGAAGATAGAGAACCTCCTTTCTTTTTACTCTAATAGTCTCAGCAAAATACCACTTCTTGGGCCTCGCATTGTCCTTCGTATATTTTTTTTGGGGTTCTAAGGAGGGTCAGGACCCCGCGTGATGCCCACCTCCAAACCTATCGTAGCCTAACCACCTTCCTCTATATCCTTGCTTGATCCATGCTTGAGGTTCCCACATACCCCTTCTGTACCTGCTCTATCTCTGCCACATTGGCTAAGATTCCTACCCAAAAAATTCAAACCCTCACTCCCACCACACCCACTAAACCTCAGCTCACTCATTCCTGATGATGCAATAGTCTTTCCATCCATACAAATGAAATATAGTCTTATCTTAGTAAAAAAAATAAACTTGGGCTAAACCTATTGATAGAGAAGTTGAATTAATATTCCTCCCACTATCCTTCTATTTTACGTGGTTTATGTAGTGCTCAATGCTTTACATAACTGATAAAGAAACTTTTGAGAACAATGTAATTTAGTATGCTCAAATATTTCATCACATAATCCCAATAAATATTCTGCTTTGCTCTACCCTCTTTATCTACTAGTTTCATTATCAATTCTTAATATCTATTCCAACTCTATGGGGGCATATAATGAGACCTTGAAATTCTAAGATTTAACTACCATATTCACCATTATCAATAACTTTGTTTCCTTTTCTATAAATATGTTTAACTTGACTTTCTTCTAGGTTTCCAAAAAAACCCTCATAATAGTAATTATTTGGAAAATGCTAGAATTATTTACCTCCCATTTTTGAAGGGAAGTTATAATATTCTTGGAATCCCCCTAAATAATAATTCACCTAAAACCTAAATTCATTACAATTCAGAGGCCTGTAAGCATCATCATTGCTTCAACTTGGTGATTTGTGGTAATTCCTAGATCCTTAGCATATGCAAACACTACCTGACCTCTATCATTCCTAATGAGCCCCCCACCACAAGCATGAACCAGGTTACCTTTTGTAGCCCCATAAAAGTTAATTTTTACCTAGGTTTCCCATCTAGTATCTAGTCTCACCTTATTGATTTTTTCCATATTTAAGATATATATTTCTCTAAAGAGGATAATGGCAAGTTTTTCTTGGCTGACAATTTTTTTAATACAATCATCCAATAGGGCTATTTTTATCCTCACATAAAATCTAATTATTCCTATGGTTTTATTTTTGAAAACTCATATTTTTCTTTCCAACAAAATCCCCCAATAAATATGTGGAATTCATTTTTTTCAAAAATACTACTTTTTAAGTGCCACTGTTACCAAATCCTGATCAGAGAATCTAGAATGACCCAAGCAACATTAACTTCTTTCAATAACATATTTAGGATATTATAAAAAAAAATCACAAGTTCCAAATAGGTTGTCCATGAACTCATCCTCTTTGTTACATAAGACAAACAATTGGAACCACAATCCCTTTTTTGAACATATTCTCTTTCATAAGGATCTTATTGAGAATGGTAGTCCAAAAATATATAGCAACCTTAAGGATGATGTTTAACTTCAAAATTCTCTTAAGCTCTGGTTTCTTTGAGGTTACTTTACCCAAAACTCTATATTCATCCTTCACAAAGTACTAGCCTTACTGGTTTCTTCCCCAAATTATATGATCCTCCTTTGAATCTCTACCTAAAAAATAAATCCTTAAAAGGTTATGCAAATATTTACCCCTCGGGCCTTGCATATCTTCTTGTAGGATTTTACACTCCTAAAAATCACCCACCCTATGAATGTGACAATTAATTTTCTTACCATAGGTTCTAGTTAAATTTTATTTAATATATTTGAAATTTTTCTAGTTCACTAAAGGCTCCTCTTGAATCCAAGGGTCTTTCCAAAAGTCAATTTTACCCCCTACCTACTGTCCATTTTATACCTTGCCATAAAAATTTCATGCTATTGATTATATTTTTCTAAAAAATAGACCCATGTGGAGGATTAGAATAATTGATAAAGTGGTTTCTACCCTCCAAGTATTTATTTTGGATGATGCTAGCCCATTTCTCGAATGCTTCAATGCAAATCCTCCAACCATGTTTAGCTAGAAGGGCTCTATTTAGATCTCTCAACTTCCTCATTACATCTTAGCATGAATTATGCTATCAAAAAAATCTTGACCACAATAAAATATATTATCCACTAATACATTTCTATCACATTTAATCCAAAGATATACATTATCCACTAATGTATATTTCTACCTCATGAAACATGTTATCCACTAACATAATTCATCTTAACCATTGAAATACATTATCCACTAAAGTATGCAATATATTATCCATTAACATATTTCAAATCATCAAATCAAATGAAATACATTATCCACTAATGTAAATTAAACTTATGAATTATGTTATCCACTAATATATTTTAACTTATCTCAATCAAATACATTATCCACTAATGTATATCAAACTCATGAAATATGTTATCCACTAACATATTCTAACTTATCTCAATCAAATACATTATCCACTAATGTATATCAAACTCATGAAATATGCTATCCACTAACATATTCTAACTTATCTCAATCAAATACATTATCCACTAATGTATATCAAACTCATGAACTATGTTATCCATTAACATAATCTAAATTAACCCAATTAAATACATTATCCACTAATGTAAATCAACTAATGAATTATGTTATCCACTAACAAATTCTAACTTATATCGATCAAATATATTATCCACTAATGTATATCAAATTCATGAAATATGTTATCCACTAACATAATCTAATCTATCTCAATCATATACATTATCCACTACTGTATATCAAACTCATGAAATATGCTATTCACTAGCATATTCTAACTTATCTCAATCAAGTACGTTATCCACCAATGTATATCAAACTCATGAATTATGTTATCCACTAACATAATTAACTTATCTCAATCAAATAAATTATCCACTCCTTTAAATAAACAATAAGGAACCTTTCATTTAGATAAGTTTTAATATCAAATAAGCAAAATTCTATTTAAACAATAATTACCCTTTCACTCGACCATGGTTTAAAACCAAATAGGTAACCATTTATTTATTCAATAATTAACCTCCTTTTAATTAAAGTTAAAATATAAAATATTTATTATTTAATTTAAATAAAGTGAGTCCCCCAAACCATTTCCTTATTTAAATTCAAAGGTTATAAATTAACCCCAAGGGGGTATTAATTTCAAAAGTAAAATATTTGATTAACCTAACATTAAGCATGCCTAAATTTAGGTCATTTGGCCCCTATGTGACTCTAGCATCTCATCTAGTGCAACCAAGGAGGCCCCACATGGGTGGGTCCCACCACCAACACATAACCCCCACATGGAAGCTATAATGGACCCAAACAGGAGCTACGGGTGGCCCCAACATGCAAGCCACCCAAAACCTCCTATTGGCACAAAGGACAGTCCATTTGGGGCCACCCTAACCATCACTTGATGGTTGGGTAAATATGGGAGATAAATCCCTTTTGAGGTGCTAATGCACCTCCCCACACTCCATGTGGAATAAATCTCATCTAGCTACACACTAGTAAGTCAAATAATTATCTTATTCTTCTCTATTGATGAAGATCAAGGTCAAATGAGAAACACATAGTTCAATAAGCTAGATGGTTAAATTTGAAGAGATAGAATGCCCTTCCTAAATAGGTACCATCTAGAAACTCCTAAGCAATAAAATACAAACCAAAACTAGGTGGTCAGCCAATAGGGAGAGGCTCCTCCTTTACAAAGTTTTGAGGCATCATCCGACAAATGATATGGGATAAAACCTTAAACTTCCATACCTTCCTACCCTATATTGCATGTGCATCCCTTTCCTAAGCAATGTTATGTGCTGAGATGGTGTTTGAAAGAGTAAAGTTAGGTAAATAAATCCACAATAAAAGGTTGGGTTATAGTGAAACTGCCATTAGGATCGTTATTTGACCAAGGGACACTAACTGGGTGATTGATGGAAATTGCACATAGGATGACTACTAGCAACTAATGACCTCTCAAAACATTAACAAGGAACTATTTTACATTACAAAATATTAAGGGGTGTATTTAAAGAGGGAAGTCCAAAAATCCATACCCATAATGTAGCAACATCGACAACTTGCATACTAGAAAAAAATAGGTGATAGCAATAATTGGGGGGAAAGTATCATGTTCAAAGGAGATAGGCATAATAAAAGCATAGGTAATAACAATATTAAAGAAAAAAATCTTATAAATCCTAAGGTTCATTTATTTAAAAAATATCACCTTCCAACTATGATGGTTGGGCTACATTCGACTGAAATACAATGTATGAAAAAGACTAGATCCAAGTCAGTGACACACATAAAAGTTGGTTTTGCATATCAAAAGCTCAAATTTAAAAAAAGGGACATCAACATGATAGTAATCATGATCTTCAAAAAAAATTGTAATGTAATCATAATCCAAAGGTACAAAGGACTATATTAAAATTTAAATGTATATCACCAATATACCAAAGCAACACATGCATAATAGAATGACATTAATGATATTATCACAATGACACTGATAGGGGGGGGTGAATCAGTGTAGCTATTAAAATTCAAATCTACAACACTTAATGCTGAAGCAAAGAGAACTTAAAAATAGGTAAAGCAATTTTCACAAGAGAGCACACCACAACACACAATGTAACGAGGTTCACCAATTTGGCTACTCCTCAAAAATGACTGCTTGGACTCCAATCCAAATCTAGCCTTTGCAAACACCAATTTTACAAACACTTTAACAGCACCCACTGGAAGGAGAACCAACCCATTATTTTTTTGCTGCAACAGATAGGAGCACCAACCCCTAATGCCAAGCACCAACTTGGAATGCAATTCTGAATTATCTTAATGACATAAAAATGCCTTCGCTATTTACACGACCCTGACTGGTCTGCAATTAATCAAACTCTGCACTCTCTCATGACTCTTCTTATCTCTCTCTCAGCCCTCTTCTAACCCTCTTTACACAGCAATTTCTCACATACAGCAACAACCTTATTCTTCATGCAGACCTGCTTTTATAACATATTAGTCTCTATTTTTAACTTCCATATTTATGCATGCAACTTCGTAATCGTTCCTTTAATATTCTCTTCTGCCACTTGTCAACTGTAACTTCCTCTTTATGTAACTCCTTTTGTATTTATAGAGTGGGCATTTTGTTAAACATTTTACATGCAACATATACCTCTACCATGACTGTTAGACTTCTTGGTCATGACTGTTCATATTCTTTTTTGTGCATTCATGCATTTTTTGATTCTATTTATGCGACTATTTGATTTCTCCTTCTTTGACTGTTCTTAAAATAGCTGCATGCTTTTCTTTTGTAATTGCTCCTGTAACTATCGCATTAACTCTAGTTAACTCTTCTTATTTCGACTGCATGCTTTTCCTCTACAACTGCCCCTTTAACTGTTGTTTTGCTTCAGTTAACTGTCAATGATCGTTCTATTGTGACCTGTCACAAAATCGTGACACTTCTGTCTCTTTATGCTCTTCTCGCCTTTTACCCGTGAAAACTCAACATGTTGTGAAATCATGACATTTTCTACCTCCTTGTTTACCTCTTGTCTTGCACCCACAAAAACCAAACATGTCGCAAAATCATGACACTTTTTGCTTCCTTGCACTTCTTTGCATTTCGCCTGTGAAAATGAAACACGTCGCAAAATCATGACACTTTCGCTGCCTTGTGCCTTTTCTGCCTTTGGCCCACGAAAAAACATGTCGTGAAATCATGACACATTCACTGCCTTGTGCCTTTTCTGTCTTTGGCCCACGAAAATGAAACATATCACGAAATCGTGACACTTTTCCTCCTTGGCGCTTTCTCTTCGAACCTGTCGTGAAATCGTGACACTTTCTCTCCTTGGTGCTTTCTCTTCGAACCTGTCATGAAATCATGAAACTTTTTCATCCGTACAGTCCTTCTTGCAAATTGTCACGAAATCATGACACTTTCCTTTGCAAGCTCCTTCTCTCCAAACATGTCACGAAATCATGACAGATTTCTTTTCCTGTGCCTTCTCTCCAAACATGTCACAAAATCGCGACAGTTTTCTTTGCTTGCACCTTCTTTCCAAACATGTCATGAAATCGTGACAGTTTTCTTACTTGCCTTCTTTGCTTCCAACATGTCGTGAAATCATGACAGTTTTTCTACTTGCCTTCTTCTTTGACAACATGTCGTGAAATCATGACAGTTTTTCCACTTGGCTTCTTTGCCTCCAACATGTCGCTAAATCATAATAGTTTTGCCAGCATTTTCTCTCTCCTTCGATATGTCATGAAATCATGACAATTTTGATAGCATTTTCTCTCTCCTCCGAGATGTCGTGAAATCATGATAATTTTGACTACATTTTCTCTCTCCTCCGATATGTCACGAAATTGCGATAGAAAACATGTCACGATATCGTGATAGTTTTCTTACTTGTCTTTTTCTTTGATTTTCTGAATCTGGGCCACTTCTATCTTCTTGGAAATTCACTGTACATGTTCTGACTGACCTCTAAACTCCTATCCACTGTATCAACTACATCAACTGATCTATCTGTCTATGTTGACAACAATGACAATACTTTTGCTACACCTTGCTCAACAATCTCCCCCTTTGGAATTGTTGGCAACACTCATGCACTCTCCTGAAATTCTTCTCCCCCTTTGACAATAATACCAAAGGGCCGCTGCAGACTCCCCCGAGTCTATGCACACCATTCTCAGACAAACATTATTATAGTTAGCAAAAATCATGAATATGAGCAAAACTATAAGCATAGGCATAAATGCTCCCCCTGAGAATGTGATCCCAATTGATAGTCAGTTCTTGGGAAACGTGACCACTCCCAACTTACTCCGAAGGTACTCAAAAAATTCCTTGGGTAATGGTTTGGTGAATATATCTACTACTTGCTCTGTAGTTGGAACAAAATCCAATTTGACCTCACCTTTTGCAACTTTATCCTTCAATAAGTGATACCGAATTGCAATATGTTTGGTTTGAGAATGCATAACCAGATTCTTTTATATGTTAATAGCACTAGTGTTATCACATTTAACTGAAATTGGCTCTTTGAAGTGAATACCAAGATCTTTCAGGGTTTGTCTCATCCATAATATCCGTGTACGCATGTTGTTGCTGCAATGTATTTTGCCTCTCGTTGTGGATAGAGAGATCGATTCTTGTTTCTTGTTGTGCCATGCTACCACCTGTCTCCAAGATAAAATGCTCCTCCACCGGTACTCTTTCCGTCATCAATACATCCTCGCCCAATCTGCATCGAATATGCAATAAGAGTGAAGTCCTTACCTTTTGGGTACCATAACCCATACTCCATAGTACCCTTGAGGTACCTAAAAATCCTCTTCACGGCTCGTCACATGAGTCTCTTTGGGACTAGCCCGAAATCTTGCCACCATGCATACCGTCTCGTAAGATATCTAGTATGGTAGCTGTCAAATATAGCAGGCTTCCAATCATAGACCTGTACATGGTTTGATCTACATCTGGAGATTTGTCATCCTTGCTCAACTTGCAACCTGTTGTCATGAGAGTGCTAACAGGTTTACTATCCTCCATTGTGAACTTTTTCAACATTTCTTTCATATATTTAACTTGAGAAATAAAAATGCCCTTTTCACTTTGATTGACTTGCAGTCCGAGAAAATAAGAAATTTCACCAATCATAGACATCTCAAATTATTTCTTCATTTTATTTGCTATGTCACTACAGGACTTATCATTGCTGCTGCCAAAAATGATATCATCTACATAAACAAGGACAATAAGATGGCCATTCTTTGTTTTGACATACAGATTGTTGTTCACCAAACCTTTCTTGAATCCCTATTGAATCAGATAGTTATCTAGCCTTGCATACCATGCTCTGGGTGCCTGTTTCAAGCCATACAAAGCTTTCTTCAACTTGCAAACAAATTTGGGATTATCACCGAGTTGGAATCCATCTTGCTGCTCAATGTAAACCTCTTCTTTTAGTTTTCCATTCAAAAATGCTGATTTTATGTCCATTTGATATAATTTGAAATTTTTATGAGCTGCTAAGGCCAGAAACATTCTGATTGCCTCTAGTCTAGCTACTGGTGCAAAGGTTTTCTCAAAATCAATACCTTCAACCTGTGCATAGCCTTTACAGACTAGTCTTGCTTTATTCCTTACAACCTGTCCATCTTCGTTCAATTTATTTTGAAAAATCCATTTAGTATCGATTACATTTTTATTTTTTGACCTTGGTACTAACTCCCAGGTTTTGTTTTTCTCAATCTGATCTAGTTCTTCATTAATTGCCTTCATCCAAATTTCATATGTGCTTGCTTCAACAACATTTTTGGGCTCAATGCTGGATAATAGAGAGTAGTTATGTACTACTGCTCTTCTTGTCTGAATACCAACTGTTGGGTCCCCAATAACTGCTTCTCTGGGATGATTTTTCTACCAAATGCCTATTTTGAATTTCTTGTTTTCTTCTTCTTCTGAGTCAATTCTTAAATCAGCTGGGTCAATTTTTTGATTCTCTTATGTTTCCATTTCTTCATCTCCTTCAATGACTTCTTCATAAATAGGGTAGTTTTCTTGATAAGTAGTTTCTCGATCTCTACCTTCATCAACTTTAACATCTCGCACTCTCCACAATTTTCTTTAGCCTCTTGTTGTAACATGTGTAGGCTTTGCTTTTTGTTGAGTAACCAAGAAAAATACCTTCGTCAGCTATATCTTCAAATTTACCGAGATTATCTTTAGTTCGTTTGATGTAGCACTTGCTGTCAAACACTTTGAAATATCTTGTTGTTGCCTTTCTACCAAACCACAGCTCATACGGTGTTTTGCTTTCATGCGTTCTTAGCATGCACCTATTTTGGATGTAAACTACAGTATGGACTGCCTCTTTCCAAAATTTGTCAGCTATTTTGTTCTCAGCCAACATTGTCCGTGCCATTTCCTGCACTGTCTTGTTCTTCCTTTCTACAACACCATTCTGTTGAGGTGTTCTTGTCGCTGAAAACTATCTTCCGATCCCATATTTTTGATAGTATTCTGCAAATTCTTCTGAGATAAATTCTCCTCCTCTGTCTGATCTTAGGCATTTAATTATTTTTCTAGTTTGATTCTCAACCTATTTTTTAAAAATATTGAACATCTCAAAGGCATATGATTTAAGCTTTAAAAATAGTACCCATGTCATCCTGTAGTAGTCATCTATGAACAACATAAAGTATTTGTCACCATTTATGCTTTGTGTTCTTATGGGTCCACACAAATCAGTATGTATTAGATCTAAAAGCTTACTGGTGAAGTATTCCTTTGATTTGAATGTGGCTCTAGTTTGCTTCCCTTTTTGGAATGAAGCACAAATGCTATTTACTGGTTTGCCAATGGTGGGTATATCTCTTACTACCCTTTTTGAACTTATTTTTACTAGATTGTCAAAGCTAATATGACCGAGCCTCTTGTGCCATAGCCAATTTTCATCTTCCTGTCCAATCAAGCACGCTCCTTCTGAAGTTTTTGAGAGAGTATATAGATTTATAGAAGTTCTTAATCTAGTAGCTATCAGCTTCCCATTGTGTGCTTTTTTGACTTCACAGCCCTGCTTCTTAAAGATGACTTCATGACCTCTGTCATAGATTTGACTTACGCTCAATAAGTTGTGCTTCAAACCAATCACAAATAGAACTTCTTTGGAATTGATCTGTCCATCACTTATCTTGACTGATCCTTTGCAAACTATCTTGGCTCCATCATTATTTCCAAACTTTACAGAGCCCCCTTCATATTTCTATAAATTTTCAATTTTTTTTTATCTCCTGTCATGTGACTGGAGCATCCACTATCCAATATCCATGGTGCAGATTTGTTCTGTTCTTTGAAAGCTATCTAAACAATCAAGGATTCCTTTTCTTCCTTGGGTCGCTCCTTTTCTTTCCACTCTGGTTTGGCTACAATTTTGGTCACTTGTTTAGACTTTTCTTTATCGCAGCTTCGTGCATGTTTTTCTCGGGAATTTTCTATTTTGCCTTAAACCTGTTTGGTTGAGATCTTCTTCCCTAATATATGTTTGCTGCATATGTGCTTCTACGGTTTCTTGCAATGTGTCCAAAGTTATGACAGTTATAGCATTCTACTGCATAATCCATCAAGGGTGAAAAGACATTTCTACTAGTGAAATTTCTTTGTCCTATATTATGAATGCAGTCTGAAATCTTATGACCGTAAGCATTACATTTAAAACAATAACCAAAAAAGGAATGATTGAACCTAGGAATTGGTCTTTGCCATTTTGTAGTAGGAGCCACAATTTTTCTTCTCCTTTGATGTGTGAATTTTATGAATTCCTCATTATCAGCACTCTTCTCATGTCTGACACTGTTGCTTTCTTTTGCCTGATTCATTTTTCCTTGATCAACCTTGATCTTATCTTCTTTCTTTACTTTTTCTATAGTTATGGCCTCTGATCCACTTGACGATTCTCCTTTGACAAAGCCCAAGCAAAATTTGATGCCCGTAGTCCTCTGACTATTTATAATCTTTTCAAGCTTTGCAGAACTTCCTTCAAGTTTGTGATAGCAATTTAATTTTTGATTCTTTTCTTCTAGCCGCATTCTTAAGATAACAATCTCTTCTTCTAGTTTGCAACACTCATCTATTTTCATGGTTAATTGAACTTCGAGTTCTTCAGACATTTTCTTAAATTCTTTTGTCTGTACTTTCAAACTGCTTATTATTTCATTCGCAACCTCTAGTCTTCTTGCGACTTTTTTATTCTTTTTCCTTTTTGTACTCAACTCTTTAAGTGCAGCAACCAACTCTCCTTCCAGATATACTTCAGCCTCATCCTTACTTTTTGTGTCACCTTCCTATTTTTCTTCTATTTTTGCTTCTTCAAATGCCATGAATAGAGCTTCACCTATTTTTTCTTCAGAATATTCACCTGAGCTATCTTCAAAAGAGCTAACATTCTTTGATATGAAACTTTTCTTTTTGAAGTTGCTTTTCCTAAAATTTGGCTTCTTCTTCCAGTCACTTCTTTCTTGGTGTGACCCTTCATCACTTTTGGTTTTCTCATTCATTGGACACTTAGCTGCAAAGTGACTGACCCCTCCACAATTGAAACACTTAAACGATAACTTTTCTTTATACTTTCCTTTTCTCTTTGTAAGTTTCTGAACAAAGTTGGCTTTCGTTTCATCTGATGTCTCTTCATCCTCAGATTCTTGTTCAGCTTTTGTATTCTTATGTGCTTTAAAAGTAGCTTCTCTATCTATGGGATTATTTTGTCCTATTCCCATTTCATATGTAGTCAAAGAACCATGCATCTCATCCATGCTAAAATTATTTAGATCTCTAGCCTCTTCTATTGCAAAAACTTTAGAATTAAATATTTTGTGAAGAGTTCTAAGTACCTTTTTCATGATAATCGCATCTTCAATTTCTTCACCGAGTCCTCTGATTGCATTAATGATTTCGTTGATTCTTAGCATATAGGCCTCTATGTTCTCATCGTCATTCATTTGTAATGCTTTGAACTAAGCTCGATGAGTTTGCAGTTTGGATTCCTTGATCTTGCTGTATCCTTCATGGATGCTCTTTAGTTTGTCCCACATGTCTTTTGCTGATTTATAGCTCATGATCCTTATCAGTTCACTGTCTACTAGCCCACACATTATGGCATTCTTTTCTTTGGAGTTATTCTTAAACTTATTCTTCTCAATAGTATCTGTTGGAGGAGTAGCAGGTACTATGTATCCACTTTCTACTGACTCCCAAATGTTGTATCTTAATGCACTTAGATATGTTTGCATATGGAGTATGCAGAATGAGTAATTAGTTCCATTGAACAAAGAAGCTTTGTTTGATGAGAATCCTTCATTACTTGCCATTATGTTCCTTCTAATATCACCTTAGCTAATTAAGCTTATTTAGGAACCTTGCTCTGATACCAATTGATATTATCACAATGACACTAAGATGGGGGGGTGAATTAGTGTAGCTATTAAAATTCAAATCTACAACACTTAATGCTGAAGCAAATAGAAATTAAAAATAGGTAAATCAATTTTCACAAGAGAGCACACCACAACACACAATGTAACGAGGTTCATCAATTTGGCTACTCCTCAAAAATGACTGCTTGGACTCCAATCCAAATCCAGCCTTTGCAAAACACCAATTTTACAAACACTTTACCAGCACCCACTAGAAGGAGCACCGAACCCTTATTTTTCTATTGCAATAGATAGGAGCACCAACCCCTAATGCCAAGCACCAACTTGGACTACAATTCTAAATTATCTTAATGACATAAAAATGCCTTCGTTGTTTACACGACCCTGACTGGTCTGCAATTAATCAAACTCTGCACTCTCTCACGGCTCTGCTTATCTCTCTCTCGGCCCTCTTATAACCCTCTTTACACAGCAATTTCTCACATATAGCAGCAGCCTTATTCTTCACGCAGACCTACTTTTATAACATATTAGTCTCTATTTTTAACTTCCATATTTACGCATGCAACCAGTAACTGTTATTTTAATATTCTCTTCTGCCACTTGTCAACTGTAACTTCTTCTTTATGTAACTCCTTTTATATTTATAGAGTGGGCATTTCGTTAAACATGTTACATGCAACATATACCTCTACCATGACTGTTAGACTTCTTGGTCATGACTGTTCATATTGTTTTCTGTGCATGCATACATTTTTTGATTCTATTTATGTGACTGTTTGATTTCTCCTTCTTCTACTGTTCTTAAAATAGCTACATGATTTTCTTTTGTAATTGCTCCTGTAACTATCGCATTGACTCTAGTTAACTCTTCTTGGTCAGTGATCGTGTTGTTGTGACCTGTCGCGAAATCGTGACACTTCTGTCTCTTTATGCTCTTCTCGCCTTTTACCTGTGAAAACTCAACATGTCGTGAAATTGTGACATTTTTTGCCTCCTTGTTTACCTCTTGTCTTGCACTCGTGAAAACCAGACATGTCATGAAATCACAACACTTTTTGCTTCTTTGCACTTCTCTGCCTTTCGCCCGCAAAAATGAAACATGTCACAAAATCATGACACTTTCGCTGCCTTGTGCATTTTTTGTCTTTGGCCCGTGAAAACACAACATGTCACGAAATCATGACACATTCGCTGCCTTGTGCCTTTTCTATCTTTGGCCCGCAAAAATGGAACATGTCACGAAATCGCGACACTTTTCCTCCTTGGTGCTTTCTCTTCGAACCTGTCATGAAATCGTGACACTTTCTCTCCTTGGCACTTTCTCTTCGAACCTATCGTGAAATCGTGACACTTTTTCATCCGTACAGTCCTTGCAAATTATCACAAAATCGTGACACTTTCCTTTGCAAGCTCCTTCTCTCCGAACATGTCGCAAAATCATGATAGTTTTCTTTGCCTGTGCCTTCTCTCCAAACATGTCATGAAATCGTGACAGTTTTCTTTGCTTGCACCTTCTTTCCAAATATGTCATGACAGTTTTCTTACTTGCCTTCTTTGCTTCCAACATGTTGCAAAATCATGACAATTTTTCTACTTACCTTCTTCTCTGACAACATGTCATGAAATTGTGACAGTTTTTCCACTTGGCTTCTTTGCCTCCAACATGTCGCGAAATCGTGACAGTTTTGCCAGCATTTTCTCTCTCATTCGATATGTCACGAAATTGCGACAATTTTGACAGCATTTTCTCTCCTCCGAGATGTCGCGAAATTGTGACAATTTTGGCTGCATTTTCTCTCTCCTTCGAGATGTCATTAAATCACGACAAAAAACATGTCGCGATATCGCGATAGTTTTCTTACTTGTCTTTTTCTTTGTTTTTCTGAATCAGGGCCACTTCTGTCTTCTTGGAAATTCACTGTACATGTTCTGACTGACCTCTGAACTCCTATCCACTGCATCAACTGATCTATCTATGTGTGTTGACAACAATGACAATACTTTTGATGCACCTTGCTCAGCAATTAAAATACATAAGGAATATTAAACACAAGGTTACTGTAGACATAGACCCAATTTAGTGGGCAATCTTTCCTGAGCCCTCTAGGAGACCCATTACACTTTCCTAAGGTAAGGGTAAGGCTTCTCCTCCCCTAGTTTGTCTTTTTTCTCTCTATGTGAAATCACGCTCGCCCTTGAAAAAGTGTAACTTTGCATAGGTGAAATCATGGTTGGCTTTCACAGGGTGTGATTTTGAATTTTTAGTGTTTCTTCTATGAAAACACTAATTCTTCAGGTTTGGTGTGTTTTACATTGGCCCTCCTTGGTTTTCCTACCTTTCTTGCCTTAAAATCCACTATATAAGGAGGGTTTGGATTCAATTTTAACACACGATACAATTCAAAATTATTACACACGTTGTTTGATGATTTATTATTTCTTGTAAAGTGTTATTATTTGGTCTACATCCTTTCTTATTTTTGAAAGTGAATTAATTTTGGATAGTGAAGTTTGATTGGTTTTCTACTGCATTGGATTGTTGATTATTTTTTCTAAATATTGGTGGATTTATGTTGAATCCCTAAGGAGAGATCAACTATTTGGGAGTTCTCAACCCTTTTGCCTACTTCCTCACTCTCTGCTAGGTGAAATTACTCTATTGCATGTTTGTTTTCATTCATTGCACTTAATATTTATTATTTCATCTTATCTAAAACATTTCATATCACTTTAGAAAAATCACACCCCGGTCTCTACGGGATATGATTCTACTTGAGTGAAGTCACGGTCACCTAATACGAGGTGGGATATTACCCAAAAAATAATTGGGGGTAATATACTATTCTATACTTCACCATTTCATTTTAGGTTGTATTAGAGCTTGATACTATATTTATTCTATGGTTTTTTTTTCATTTTATTCTGTTGTATTGTATTATGTTTATTTTCTTCCAAATATCAAATTTTTATTTTGTTTATCAAATTTCAGCTAAAAGGACCTAGGGGGATTGAATTTTGTGCCTCCAAGAATTTTTGTACGATGGCCTAAGTAGGCCCCCTAACGCTAATCATATTCTTCAAGTTTTTACCAAGTTGTCTTACAGGAATAGGAATTGTTGATAGCATTGGATAAAGGGATAAAGGTAAGGATAAATCACCATATAAGCTAAGTACTTTGATAAGTCTTTAAGTTGTTTTTGAGTGCTTTATATTTTTTTTGTAAATGCTAGATCTTGTTTATGAGAAATACATTTTATTAAATTCTAGGCATTTGAAAGATGAATAACATATAGTGTGCACTTAGGGTTAATTTTGTTTGTGCATCTCTTCTTGAGCCCTTGCTTAAAGGTTATTTATTTGAAACCCTAGAGTTAGAAAGCATTCAAAGGAAGAATTATTCTATTGTTAGCTCTTGTGTTCTTGTATTTTGTATTTTTGCATTGTCATTTATCTTTCATAGCATAGATCTAGAAAGACCGAATCTAGGTGTTTGTGTGAAATCTAATATGCCAAACATTCTTGAAAACCATAGGACTTGGAGCAAGTTCTTAAACCATTCCTGGTGAACTCTTCCCCCCTAGCACCTAGTGTAGAGAACAACATACCCCCGTGGTTCACCTTAATGCTTTATCTTGTGGATCTAACATTTTATAATTATAAGTGTTAGGGCAGTTTTCCCCATCTACATATTTGGTAAACCCGATGTGAACATCTCATTTCTTTTAAATATTTTAAGCAAGATCATTAAATTTATTTTTGTGGTTGAAAAAAATTAATAACATCTTTAAAAATATTTTTGTTTTTTTTGTTAGCATTCTCTTCTATCCTTTCACTCTTCTAATGGCTCCTTTCATTAGAATTCAGCAGAAGCACCTTGAATCTGATTATGTTCCTCTTGAATATGATCAGACTAATAGAGAGGATCCTAACATAGATCCATAGTAACAATATAATATGGAAACTAAAATAAATTTGAATCCTTATGAGGTACCTAACGATGGGTTTGTCTTTTCATAATTTGAGCACATTTGGGGTTTTATGAAAGCTAATGGGGATAAGATAATGGAAGGTATGAAGTGAGAAGCTCATATTGAAAGAGGTGAAACTCATCCACCTCCTCCTCTAACAAGCTCCCTATGCTTGACCAAAATAACCCCTTGCCTAAATCAATGCATACTAATAATTTAAACCAAGCTATTGATACTACAACAACCACCAATGTTGGAAGGAATCTATAAGTTTCTCTAATTAGTAGTGTCACTCAAAAAAAAATTCAATTTCTTCCTCAATTCTCTAATATCGACACCTTTGCTTATGTTCCACCAAACGTTATCTGTCTATTTTCACAAGGTGCCACATATAACAGTAATATTCATCAAGCATTGGTTCCTCAATACTCATATGCTCCACTTTTAGGGAATGTCAGAACAATGCATAACAGTAATCCAAAAGTGCAAAATTTAACAAATATGGTAAAGCGGTTGGTTTCAAAAGTTGAGATGATTCAACCTTCAATTTGTTTTTATAATTTTAAGGAAATGTGTAATCAGCCATTGGATCCTATTATTTCTTCTAGGCCTTATCCTAAGCATTTTCCTATGTCAATTATACATATTTATAAGGGGATATAAGATCCAATAGAACATATAAGAATATTTATAATAGCATACCATGACCTCATTTATGATGATATGTTGTTACTCAAAATATTTCCTAAGAATATTGGTGGCATGGAATTAGAGTGGTATTTTCTATTACCTAATTAATATTTGAAGAATTTTTAAGAAAAAACAAAAATATTTGTTCTACAATTTGGTGCTTATATTGAAAAGGAAGTGACAATGAAATATGTTTACAATTTAAAACAAAGTAAAGAGGAAAATCTTTCAAAATTATTGGCTCGTTGGAGAATTTTAGTTGGCCATTTGAGATATACTTTACCTCCAAAGGATATGCTTGAGATATTTATTGGTAATTTACAAGAATAGTTATATTATGCATTAGAGACTACTACTACAACATCTTTTGATCAAGCAATTGATTTAGCAGGAAAAGTGGAATAGGCCTTTATCAAAAGAGGTCAACTCAAAGTCAAAGAATAAAAACCTACTAAGTCTCAACATAAGAGTAAACACATAGGAGGTGATAATGGAATGGATAGTAGGCCTGTTATTAATTTTACTAACATACAAAATATAGTACTTCAGAAAACTCCACAAATTTTTTTTAGAAGACTTAATATGTCTATGGAAGTAGCTTTGAAACAACTCTTAGAAGCCAATGCAATTGAGTTACCTCCCATAAGGAAACTAGATACTACAACTCATTGGTATAAGGTAGGTCAACATTATGCATATCATAAAGTGGAAGGACATTGGACAAATTCTTGTAATAAGTTGAAACATGTGGTTCAGGATTTGATTGATGCAAGATGTATTGACTTAGGTAATTCTCAAGTAGTGAATCATTAAGTACCTACCCAACAAACTACGACTACCAATCAATATATGGAAATATTTGAAGATCCATTACCAAAACATAATCAACAAGTAGAAAATTAGGTGGCTCATAAGAATGAGTTTCCTACCTATGGTAATATGGTTTGCATGGTTGGGTAACCATGAGAAAGCAAGTTGAGACTCAACATCCTCAACAAGGATAGAATTCAGTATTACAACCCAATTAATTTTTTAAGAATAGTCAAAAGAAAGTTTCAGATACAGGGACTCCACCTATGGTATTGAGACCATAGCCTAAGGTCTCATTTGATCTCCAAAATTAGTTAGCTAGTACTCCAACAAAGATATTAGTTTTATATTTATGTTGAATCCCTAAGGAGAGATAAACTAATTTGGAGGTCTCAACTCTTTTGCCTTCTTCCTCTCTCTCTTCCAAGTGAAAGTGCTCTATTGCATGTTTGTTTTCATTCACTGCATGTAAGATTTATTATTTTATTATTTTATTCTTATATTAAACATTTCATATCACTACAGCAAAATCACACCCAGGTCTCTACGAGGCACGATTCTACCTGAGTGAAGTCACGGTCGCCTGTTACGGGGTGTAATATTACCCAAATAGTATATGGGGGTAATATGCTATTATAGACTTCACCATTGCATTTTAGGCTATATTTAGAGATTTATACTATATTATATTTAGTGGTTTTGTCATTTTACTCTATTATATTGTATTATGTTTATTTTATTCCAAAGATCAATTTTCGCTTCTGTTTATCAAAGGTTAGCTAAAAGCACCTAGGGGGCTTGACTATTTTTCCTCCAAGTATTGTTGTACAATGGCCTAAGTAGACCCCCTAACACTAATCATATTATTCAATTTTTTCCCTAGTCGTCTTGCAAGAATAGGAATTTTTGATAGCATTGGATAAAGGGATAAAGTTATGCATCCTTTCTTCTTTGTTCACAAGCAAATTAACTTTGGAGAGTGAAGTTTGATTGATTTTCTAATGCATTGAATTGTTGATTACTTTTTCTCACTCTTGGTGGATTTGTGTTGAAGCCCTAAGGAGAGATCAAATATTTGGGAGGTCTCAAATCTTATGCCTACTTCCTCGCTCTCTACCAAGTGAAAGTGCTATGTTGCATGTTTGGTTTCATTCTTTGCACTTAAGATTTATTATTTTGATCTGATCTGAAACATTTTATATCACTTCAGTAAAATCACACCCAGGTCTCTACGGGGTGTGATTATGCCTGATTGAAGTCACGATCACCTATTACGGGGTGCGATCTTTCCCATATAGTATATAGGGGTAATTTTCTATTTTAGACTTCACCATTGCATTTTAGGTTGTATTTAGAGCTTTATAATATATTATGTTCTATGGTTTTGTCATTTTATTTTGTTGTATTATATTATGTTTATTTTATTCCAAAGATCAATTTATGCTTCTATTAATCAAAGTTCGGCTAAAAGGACCTAGGGGTCTTGACTGTTATGCCTCCAAGCATTTTTTTACAGTGGCCTAAGTAGGACCCCTAACGCTAATCATATTCTTCAAGTTTTTACCAAGTTTTCTTGTAGGAATAGGAATTGTTGATAGCATTGGATAAAGGGATAAAGGAAAGGATAAATCACCATATAAGCTAAGTAATTTGATTAGTCTTTAGGTTGTTTGTTGAGTGCTTTATATTTTTGTTGTAAATGCTAGATCTGATTTATAAGAAATACATTTAATTAATTTCTATGCATTTGAAAGATGAATAGCATATAGTGTACACTTAGGGTTAATTATGTTTTTGTATCTCTTCTTGATCCCTTGCTTAAAGGTTTTTTAGAAATCCTAGGGTTAGAAAGCATTCAAAGGAAGAACCATTCTAGTGTTAGATCTTGTGTTCTTGCATTTTGTATTTCTAAATTGTCCTTTATATTTCATAGCATAGATCTAGAAATACCAAATCTAGGTGTTTTTGTGAAATCTAATATGCCAAAAATTCTTGTCAACCATAGGACCTAGAGCAAGTCCTTAAATCATTCTTGGTGAATCCTTTCCTCCCCTAGCACCAAGTGTAGAGAACAACATACCCCCGTGGTTCACCTTAAGGCTTTATCTTGTGGATCCAACCTTTGAGAATTGTACGTTGTAGGGCAGTTTTCCCCCTCTACATATTTGGTGAACCCAATGTGAACACCACCTTTCTTTTAAAAAAATTTAAGCAAGATTATTAAATTTATTTTTGTGGTTGAAAAATATTAATAACATCTTTAAAAATCTTTTTGTTTTTGTTGTCAGCATTCTCTTCTATCCTTTCACTCTTCTAATGGCTTCTTTCCTTAGAAGTAAGCAGAAGCACCTTGAATCTAATTATGTTCCTCTTGAATATGATCAGATTTATAAAGATGATCCTAACATAGATCTAGAAGAATAAGATAATATGGAAATTGAAATAAATTTGGATCCTTATGAGGGACCTAATGGTGGGTTTGTCTTTTCATCATTTGAGCATATTTGGGGTTTTATGAAAGCTAATAGGGATAAGATATTGGAAGGCATGGAGTAATAATATCATATCAAAAGATGTGAAACTCCTCCACATCCTCCTCCAATAAAATCCCTATGCCTGACCAAAATAACCACTTGCCTAAATCAATGCATTCTAATAATTTAAACCAAGCTATTGATACTACTACAACCACCAATGTTGGAAGCAATATACAAGCTTCTCCAATTAGTAGTGTCACTCAAAAGTGTTTTCAATTTCTTCCTCAATCCTCTAATCTCAACACCTTTTCTTATGTTCGACCAAATTTTAGTTTTCCATTTTCACAAGGTGCCACATATAAAAGTATTATTCATCAAGTATTGGTTCCTCAACACTCATATGCTCCACCTTTAGGGAATGTCATAACAATGCATAACAATAATCCAAAAGTGCAAAATTTAACAAATATGGTAAATCAGTTGGTTTCAAAAGTTGAGATGATTCAACCTTCAAGTTTTTTTTTATAGTTATAACGAAATGTGTAATCAGCCATTGGATCCTATTGTTGCTGCTAGGCCTTATTCTAATCATTTTCCTATGTTAGTTCTACCTATTTATAAGGAGATAGAAGATCCAATATAACATCTAAGAATATTTAGAATAGCCTTCCATGACCTCATTTATATTGACATGTTGTTACTCAAAATATTTCCTAAGAGTCTTGGTGGAATGGAATTAGAGTGGTATTATCGATTACCTAATTATTATTTGAAGAATTTTGAAGAAAAAACAAAATTATTTGTTCAAAAATTTGGTGCTTATATTGAAAAGGAAGTGACAATAAATTATGTTTACAATTTAAAACAAAGTAAAGAGGAAAATATTTTAGAGTTCTTGGCTCGTTGGAGAAGTTTAGTTGGACATTTGAGATATACTTTACCTCCAAAGGATATGCTTGAGATATTTATTGGTAATTTACAAGAATAGTTATCTTATGCATTAGAGATTACTACTATTATATATTTTGATCAAGCAATTGATTTAGAAAGAAAAGTGGAATAGGCCTTTATCAGAAGAGTTCAACTCAAAGTCAAATAAGAGAAACCTACTAAGCCTCAACATAAGAGTAAACATATAGGAGGTGATAATGGAATGGATAGTAGGCCTATTAAAAATATAGTACTACGAAAAACTCTAGAAATAAATTTTACAAGACTTAACATGTCTATGGAAGAAGCTTTGAAACAACTCTTAGAAGCCAATGCAATTGAGTTACCTCCCATAAGGCAACTAGATACTACAACTCATTGGTATAAGGTAGGTCAGAATTATTCATATCATAAAGTGGAAGGACATTGAACAAATTCTTGTAATAAGTTGAAGCATATGGTTTAGGATTTTATTGATGCAAGGTGTATTGATTTAGGCAATTCTTAGGCAGTGAATCATCAAATACCTACCCAAAAAAATGTGACTACCAATCAAGATATGGGAATATTTGAAGATCCATTACCAAAACATAATCAAAAAGTAGAAAATTAGGTGGCTTATCAGAATGAAGCTTCCTCCCTATGGTAATATGGTTGGCATGGTTGGGGTAACCACAAGAAAGCAAGCTCAGACTCAGAAAGGATAGAATTCAGTATTACAACCTGGTTCAATTTTTAAGAATAATCAAAAGAAATTTTTAGATACAAGGACTCCACCTATTGTATTAAGACCATATCCTAAGGTCTCATTTGATCTCCAAAAGTAGTTAGCTAGTACTTCAACAAAGATATTAGTTTTAGAGCTCTTGCAAACTTATCCCAATCATAGATATGCTTTGATGGAATTTTTAAAGTAGCAATTGATTCCCTCAAATATTTCTCCTAATGCTATAGTTGATGCCATATGTTATCTTGGGATACATATCATTATCATATGATGATAAACCTTCCTCAAAATTGCAAGAAAATTCTTCACTTTACATCACTGCACTATTTGGGGAATACTTTTATTAAGAGAATATTGATTGATAATATTTCTTCCCTCAATTTGTGTACATATCAATTCTTTCAAAATTTTATATTAAAATAGAAATATTTAAAAAAAATTGATATCATTAGAAAAGCTTTCAACAATGAGTCCCAAGAAGCATGTGGTGTCATATCTCTTCCCCTCAATGTTGGACCTAAACTATTGGATATTTTGTTTTATGTGGTATATTGTCCTACATATTTTAATATTCTTCTTGGAAGACTTTGGATCCATGCAATGAAGGTTGTACCTTCTACTCTTCATCAATATCTCAAGTTTAAATTTGAAAATCAAGTTGTTACCATCTCGAGTGATCCTTGACCATTTGAATTTTGATAAAATGTAGAGCAAGCTCAATATGAGTTCAACCTATGTCCTTCTATTTCTTCAATGGTTTCTTCACGTTCCTCATCTCAAATATAAAAATAATTTCAAAATTAAAAATGAGTGAGGAATATATGTCAAATTTCTCATCTCAGAATCATGACAATCAGTTTCTTCAAAAACCTCTTCTAGATCTAGCTAAGTTACCACCATCACCAAGAACCATTAGTTTACCCCATAGGAAAGGTGATGTTGTACACATTGGTAGCAACCCCTCTCCCATTGAAGAAAAGATATGTGGTAGCAACCCCTTAGGATCCCATAAGGAATTGCCTTTTAAGAAAATATACGTGGTAGCAACCCCTCTCCCATTGAGCATTCTTTTGCTTATTATTACCTTTCCAATGACTACCCACTTCCTAAAAAAATCCTATCTAGTATAGGATATGTAGTTAAAGGTTTGGGGCCACAACAAAAGGGCATTCAAGAGCCTTTGGATGTTGATATCTGGCCTAAGATATGTGGCATAGGTTTTATACCTAGTAAAGATCAATATTTACCATTTGATAATGATGATCATCTTATGACTTATGTTGAATATATGGATTACCAAAATTTATAAGTGGGTAATGAGGATGATGGTCCTCCTTATTATTTTGAGAACTTGTTTTACAATATGATTAGTTCTATATGTTTTAAAAATAAGCCTTTTGTTTTAAAAGTAGATCCTGCTTGGTTATGTTATAATGATATTTATGTTAAAAATAATGGTTTTGTTCGTAAATGTATTTATTATCATGCCATGGCTATTAGAGAAAAATCCATGAAGAAGATTCTCCATGATTTTATCATCAAGATGACTTTTTATCATGGTCAATTGAATATAGATCTAGATTTTGGCTTCTCCAGGAAGCCAAGATCTGGATCTAAATATGAATCTGGGAGGTTTACATATGCATCCTCCCAAAAAAAAGAAGAATCGTGAATATAATAATTTTTGTGTAGCGAAGCCCTAAAAAATTGGAGAGTGATTCTGAAAGCACGAGATTTCGGAAGATTTAAAAAGAAACACTATTGCGATGCATTTAAAATCAAAACTAACGCTTAAGTCCTAAAATGTGAAATGCATGAAATGAAAGAGACAAATTGAACTGAGATAAAAGAAAATGGAGAAATCACAACCCTTTTATTTAACTCTCTTGATCTCGGTTACAAAGATGCCTCCTCCCTTTTCGGGGGCTAGGAGCGTTAAATGAATTTGGTTACAATCATGACTTAGTCTTCTTCCTTCCGCGTGCCCACATTTGAAATGGGCGGGCCAAAGTGTTGTTGCCGCTTGCGTTGATGAATCCTTGACTCTTGCTGCTCCTCCTACGTTCAAAGAAACAACAAAGTTGTTAGTAGCACCTGTGGCAAAGATGAAGTGTTTGATCTCTAAAATTAATGAAAGATGCATGCAAAAGATTAGCTAAATCGATAGATAAAATGACTCCAAATGACCTACAAATTCGACAGAGACCAGAAAACATTACCAGAGGGCCACTACCATCGAAACAGTCGGCCAATTCGCACTCAACTGCAATTCGTCCCTGGGTAGGACGAATTCTACTGTAATTCATCCTCGGGTAGGACGAATTCTACTGTAATTCGTCCTCGGGTAGGACGAATTCGACTGTGATAAAAGTTTCGAAGTGATGCCACCCAAATGTCACGTCTCGGGATCTCCAAATGACCTGCAAACATAGGGGTTAGCTAATTGGGGGCATTTTGGGATGACCCAGATGGTCGGATTCTCCCAATTTGACCTCCATCAGCGGGAATTTGACGTCGCTACCTGCAAGTTAGTGGGACAACAAAAGCGACGAGAACATGATGAAATCTGATCAAAACATTATGAAATCGAACATATGAACTATCTAGACAGCATAAAATGAAATGAAGGATGAACAAGTGACAACAGAACAAATTAAAATGAAACTAAAAAGAATGTGGGCGCCCAAGTGGGCTGCCCACCATTGGAACTTGATTTTGGCACCAATCCACTTGGGATGGGCCCAAAATCTCTTAGGATGGGGTTGTCAACAAATTGGTGGATTAAAGTGGTCAAATGTCGGGTTTTTGGGTCCGAATTCACACTTCCAATAGCCACCCAATAACCTCTCTTGCGAAAGAGATTAAGGATGTGGAAGATGTAAATCAAAAGGGTAAAGGCATGGTATCAAATCGGCAGCACTTCATTGCTTGAAAATGCCTCCAACCTTTCTCCTTTTTTGGGTGGGAAAGTCCACCATTTTATAGACCCAGGGGGTCTCTTTGGAGGGGCATGCAAGGTGCCATGTGGCGGCCATGCCTTCCCAAGAGGGAGGAGACTCCTCCATGACTTGGGCTTCCATGACTCGCCCTTGTGATAGTCCTCCAACGGCCAATCTACCCACCTACACGCGCATGCAAGGCAGGAGTCATAAATTGACTGTCTTCGGTCGCCACTTGGCGCCATTCTTCTTTTTGCCCGTTAAACCTAGAATTCGTCCTGACCAAAGACGAATTCAGAATTCATCCCTGGGTGAGACGGATCCCAGTTAGAATTCGTCCCTGGGTGGGACGAATACTGAGCAAAGTGCCTGAATGTGCCAAATTGCCTTTTGACCTTCCAAAATTGCTACAAAAGTGGTTAGGACCATTGTTTAACCTCTGAGGGCTGCCCTGGGGGTTGTGTGTGTCAAAGCGATCAGTGTTTGCAGTCACATAATCGGATTGGTGCTGTTTTGGTGTCTACAGATGCCCCTTTTTGGGATGCGTTGTGCATGGCGCAGCGCCGAGCAAAAATAGATAACCAAAGCACTAATGATTAGGGTTTCTTGGTAACCTAACCAACTTTTGATGCCCCAAGTATGGAAAGGGCATGCATTCTTGAATCCTTGCTTCTGACGAGCTAAGGAATTTGATTTCAAGTATTAACCTATTTTGGTGAGGTGTGACTTGAGCTTGGACATTGATCAGTCATGAATAGGCAAAGGGCACAACCTTTTGTCCACAGGGGAACCTTGTGTTCATGCTTCAAGAATGCCAAGTGTTTGATCAATTTGTGATAATTGCTTGTTTACTGCCCCAAGCAGGAGCGTAATTGTCTTTGTCAATGATTCTTTGAATGCATGCCATTTTCCTTAATTGGGTGTGTGTTTGTTGATTGGTGACTAAGTGTGACTACCCCCTCAAGCGACGAATCGATGAGGGAATGACCTTCATGAGAAAAGCGACGAGTCGCTTGACCCAAGATGACTTGTGCAAGGGTGCCTTCGGATGTTTTTTCTTTTAAGCATGTGCAATTTTTCCGACATTTGGACCTATTTTTGGTGGGTAAAATCCCTTTTGGTGATGCCATAATGGGGTGAAAGTGTCGAAAGTCCGTCTTCCCGTGGAGTGGTCCGGCTATGGTAGCCTTCTTGGGGAAGTAGGAGAGTGACAATTTGAGCCCCGACATCGATTTTCTATGCCAAGAGGTTAAGTGCAAGAGCACTTGTGTCCGGCAATGCTTATTGCTTTGTGTTTGTGTTGCATTTTTTTTGTTGTTTTTGTTGTTTTTGTGGTTTGTTGTTTTATTGTTTTTGAGTGGGTTTTGACCCTTTTGTGACGTCATTTGGGGTGAAATTGTCAAAAATCCATCCTCGGGTTTCTTGGGGGGTTGTTGTTGGTTTTGTTGTTTTTGTTGTTTTGTTTTCCCTTTTTGTGACGACGTTTGGGGGTTAAATTGTCAAAAATCCGTCCTCCCGTGGAGCGGTCCGGCTATGGTAGCCTTCTTAGGGAGTAGGATAGTGACAATGTAAACCCCGACATCAGTTTTTCTATGCCAAGAGGTTAAGTGCAAGAGCACACTTGTCTGGCAATGTTTATTGTTGTTTGTTTGTGTTGCATTTTTTTGTTGTTTTTGTTTTTTTTGTTGTTTTGTTGTTCTTGTTGTTTTTGAGTGGGTTTTGACCCTTTTGGGATGCCATTTAGGATAAAATTGGTGAAAATCGTCTCCCGTGGAGCGGTCCAGCTATGGTAGCCTTCTTAGGGAGTAGGATAGCGACAATGTAGACCCCGACATCGGTTTTGCTATGCCAAGAGGTTAGGTGCAAGAGCACTCTTGTCTGGCAGTGTTTATTGCTTCTTTTTTGTTGCATTTATTTGTTGTTTTTGCTGTTTTTGTTGTTTTGATTTTTTTTTTGTGACACCATTTGGGGATTAAATTGTCAAAAATCCGTCTTCCCGTGGAGTGGTCCGGCTATGGTAGCCTTCTTAGGGAGTAGGATAGTGACAATTTGTGACCCCGACATCGGTTTTGTATGCCATTGAATGTCAGGCGCAAAGGTGCCTTTGTTCGGCAATTTTATTGTTTGTCGTCTGTGGATATTTGATGTTTTTGTTGTTTTGATTTTCTTGCTTTGTGTATATGTCATTATTTTATGTTATGCACAATGATTGATGTTGATGGATGCATGCTTATGGTAATGGATGTATATGGTATGATAAATGCAAATGTTTTTGATATATATGTGATATGCAAAATGTAATGGATGAAATGAATTTGTGTTGATTGGTTAGGGCACCATAGACTGTTTAGGATTTTGTTATTTTGTTTTTAGGCGATTGCTGTGGTAAATGACTTTGTATGTATACATGTGGTTTTTTTTTTTTGTATTTTTTTATGGTATTGTAAGGATGAAAAGTAGCGCAGTTGGTTTAGAAATGTAGCTAAGGTTTTCTGAGACTCAAAAGGTTTTAACTCACTAGCCACGACTGTACTTTATCTTACAAGACTTTTGAACAAGGTATGAATCGGACTTGTTTTTGACCAAGTTATTTCACATCCCTGTGTGTGCAATTGAGTTCATTTATGTGGTATTTGTCAGGATACCGCCAGTGCCAGATGGGCTTTCAACCGAACCTATATTGAGGATCACCTAATTAGCTCCACTAACTCCTTTATTGTATTTAGTCGGATTAATCTACGGTGCTATCTAGGATACCATAAGCTAGCTCATCCACATGCAAACATTGATCTGTACACAAGTTAATGTGACAGATATATCGTCATGCGGGAGGTTTTACCACCAGTGACCGATAGGTTATCAACCAAACCGGTACTGAGGCTTGCCTCATGACCTATCGAAATGTTGAGAGTTCCAGGGATTCAAGTTCGACTCCCTTCTTTTCTTCAATTGTATTGGGATACTTGCTCCTTTGTAGTGATAAAATCACTGTTTATTTTTATTTTATTTTTTTTCTTTTGAGCAAGGGATTTGGATATGGAGTGACGAGAATCACTATTGTTTGTGCCTTTTGATGTGTGCACTATGGGATGTCAAATTTTGGAGTTTTGACTTTTGCAAATTTTTGATGTTTTGCAACTATTGAGAACTTTGGGATTCTTGGGGAATTGGGTAGGGAGGATGCTTGTCCTTTTGCCAACTCTCAGCATTCTTTGGGTCATTCACACAGGGGGATGAGCAAGATAACCGTTTCGCTTATGGTGACCTGGATTGCTTTGCAGGTTTCATCTTTCGTTCACACAACTTGGGAATTTTTTATGTGTTTTAATTTGTGTTGGGATGCTACGTAACAAGGTGTGATTCAAGTAGAACTCTACCTTTGTAAAATATTTCTGACTTGGTACAATACATGGCTAGAAAGCAAAATTACGATCTGAAAGACGAAAACTCTTGATACATTATAAGACCAACTTGACTTATGATATGGTGACTCTATGTATGGTGTTGTTTTTGCGATATTGTATGGAAAATGTGAAAAATGGTATGCTTGCTAAGTAATGACAGTCCATGGTGCCTTTGACTTCTATGATCAACAAATGTGCGATATATGGATGTAATGGTTAATGCAACTATTATGTAGTGCTTTGATTGATGAAGTATGCATGAGAATGAGATGCAGATTTTTTTTTTTTTTTGAGATTTTGATGGTTTTTGTTGTTTTTGAATTTTCTTGATGGTGACCAAGGGATTTCGAGAATCCTTTGGGGCCTTTTTGGGGTGACCAAGCGATTGCGATAATCCTTGGAGCTTTTGGGGTGACCAAGTGATTGCGATAATCCTTGGAGCTTTTGGGGTGACCAAGTGATTGCGATAATCCTTGGAGATTTTTGGGTTTTGACCAAGCGATTGTGATAATCCTTGGAGCTTTTGGGTTTTTTGACCAAGTGATTGCGATAATCCTTGGAGCTTTTGGGTTTTGACCAAGTGATTGCGATAATCCTTGGAGCTTTTGGGGTGACCAAGTGATTGCGATAATCCTTGGAGCTTTTGGGGTGACCAAGTGATTGTGATAATCCTTGGAGCTTTTGGGGTTGACCAAGTGATTGGATAATCCTTGGAGCTTTTGGGGTGATAATCCTTAGAGCTTTTGGGGTGACCAAGCGATTGCGATAATCCTTGGAGCTTTTGGGGTGACCAAGCGATTGCGATAATCCTTGGAGCTTTTGGGGTGACCAAGTGATTGCGATAATCCTTGGAGCTTTTGGGGTGACCAAGTGATTGTGATAATCCTTGGAGCTTTTGGGGTGACCAAGTGATTGCGATAATCCTTGGAGCTTTTGGGGTGACCAAGTGATTGCGATAATCCTTGGAGCTTTTGGGGTTTTGACCAAGCGATTGCGATAATCCTTGGAGCTTTTTGGTTTGGACTATGGCTCTTCAGGGGATAGAGGTACCCCTAGCTTGATGGTCTTTGTGCTCCGGATCTGGCTCTGGAGGGATTGGCACGAATGGATCGGCCCTATGTGTGGATAGGAGGACAGGGTCTACCCCCGGTATTGATGTTGCTATGGGATCTCTGGGTGGAAGTTGATCTCTGTGTGCCCAAAGTGGTGGATGTAACACTTGGTCCCACTACGGTGGGTTAACGCGCCACTCATGCCCTAGTATTATGTTTATCTGTTGAAGTGCTTCATCAATATTTATGGGATGTCGATGCTGTCGCATGTGATTGCTGTGGGCAATCTCTGTTTTATCCTCACCTTCGACCAGTGAGTACAGCTCATCAAAATCTGGAGATTCTGAGACATGGAGGACTGCATCATCAGGTAGCCCTATGGTTAGAGGTTGATCCTCTTTGAAAGGAGCCTCATGTAAGTTGGGCCTTGGGAGCTCCAAAATCTTGGTCTCTATCGACTCTAAGTGCTCTAGCGCTTTGCATGTATAGGGGGATTTGAGCTCCTCCTCTTTGGTTGGTTCTTGTTGAGGAACTTGGGGCCTATGGAGGGGTGGCCAGATAGCACCCCCATGCCTTGGTAGGGTATTTCATCCCGCTCTCCTCCTTGCTCAGATTCCTTAGAGGCTTCTTGATGAATTTCTAAGGGTGGCCCATAAACCTGAGTGGGTTCCTGAGGAAGGCACCCATCATTGGTTATAGGAGTAGCCTCCCGCTCATGTCTAGGAGGCATCAGGGGCGGTGCTCGATAAGGTCACGGAGACTTGTCTCGCACCCGGGGGTTGTGCCTCTCATAATGTTTTGTCTTATGTGTGTGAGGGGTTGGAGTCCTCTCCTGCATAGTGTGTTGGAACAACTCATCCTTCTGGCATTGAAGGTGCTCTTTATTTAGAAGATACCATTGCTCTAACTGTTGTCATTCTAGCTCAAGTAGTGCGAGTTGCATCCGATGTGCGATATGCTCGATAGATTCTAAGATAGTTGGTCTTGCCATCTCATGTCTAGAAGGGTTAGATGCCTCTCCTACATATCTATCTCGGTCATAGTGATCCAAGATCTCTATAGGCTGCCTCCCTCTGTTGGGGGTAGCGGCATTCCCTCGGGGCTTTGGCCTTAGTGAGTGGTCCTGATAGATAGCAGGTGCAGAGGCGTATTGCTCCCACACTGTATATTGCTCTCGAGGAAGGTAGGGGTCTTCCTCGTGCTCTCTTTCATAAGTGAAAAAGGGACGGACGGAGTTGGCTCGCCCCGCCTGAAGAGCCTTGTGCTCTCGGATTTGACTCGGTTGTTGCTAACAATGATGCGAGGTGTAGGAGGGATGGCATAGTCATGTGGCCCCCCCTTATGGACCCCCTGCCATTCTAGCACTTCATCACGCAATGGCCACTTATAGCGGGTGTCCAAGGGAGTTCTCCCATGGGTATACCTCTCCTGAATGGGTGTGTGTTGGGTGTTGTGCTGGCAGGGAGTGCCCCTAGAAGGGGTGCCCTTATAGTCCCATTCCGTCAAGGCACGGAGGGGACTGCCTTGTGTGTCAGGCCACCAAGGTGGTATGACCAAATCCTTGGGGCTATACCGGAGGTGACTTGTGCCTCCTTGGATATTCCCCATAGCATCCGCCCGTGATTGGGCTTGGCTATGGGTGAGCACCATGACGATGTCTCTCTAAAAACCCTAAAATTGAAAATGAGTCATATGGGGCCCAAAATTGGGGTGCGCATCCCTCTTACAATAGATAAGCCATAAATAAAGTTTCAAGTCCTAACTCTAAATACATTAGGAGATATTAACCTTCGAACAACTCAAAAAGCATAAAAAATTAGGTGAGCAATTTTAAAACCTAATTTCGGGGCACTAGATGATGGAATTTGGCCCCGAAAATCTCCCAACTAGCTCCCTGTAAAATTTCACGTCAATCGGAGCTACGGTTGAGAAGTTATGGCCCCGACAAAATGCACTAAAATTTAGGGAAAAAAATAAGATTTCCCATATTTTGTTGGATGCTCCTGCATCACTTATGGGAACCTTTGGGGTGCTTTTGGGTTGACCAAAGGGTTCATGGACACCTTTGGGGCATTTTGGAGTGACCAAGCGATTGCGGGAATCCTTGGAGCTTTTGGAGCGAGTGACAAAATGCGTAGATTTTTATCTTTTGTTTATGATTTTTCTGATTTTTTTTTTGTTACACTAAGTAGAAATGAACACACGCATACACAAACGGTGATTATCTCTTTTAAAGATTAATGGTGTGTCCTAGACTGGTTTTAGTGTGTTTTGATGATTTTGTTTTGTTTTTGAAAGTTTTGAAGAACGTTTAAATGCAGAATGTTGGCTCATATGACTCCCATAAATGGTCGCCCCTTCAATATACCATTGCCAGGCCGATATACCAACCTCTCTATATACCCGCCCTTACGAGAGGGAAACTATAGGTACGTGAGAGCAGATGGTACATGGTACATAGGTGGTACGGAAGGGGGATTGTCCTGTTAATGACACCTACCATAGAAGACTTATCCTCGCGCACTGGGAATCACCCCAGTGACACTCGGTCAGCTTTCGTCAGGATTTACGCCTAACAACAGTGACAATCGGGGTAAATGGATGCAAAAATCAAGCCAAGGTGGTGATGAAATCCACCGATGGTCTTGATCAAGGGTTGGGGTCTTACGACCAGCTCCTTGGTTTAAAAATGTTGCGTGAAGTGTGTGTGATTCTTTTTATTAAAAAAATGAAACATGCAAAAGCAACTACTTTCCCTAAGAAGGCAAAATTGACAGAAAATAGAAACAAAAAAGTAGAAAATGATAGGAACAGTTTAGAACCCTTACCTTTCTCTGCCTAGACCTATTTTTTTCGATCCTCGGCTCTGAAAAATTCATAGACAAAAATTCGTCCCTCCGTGAGATGAATTACAGAACAGAATTCGTCCCTGTCTGAGATGAATTAGAATTCGTCTCAGGGTCAGACGAATTACAGTAAAGTATTCGCCACAGGCAAAGACGAATAATAGTCAAAAATTGAAAAATGGTACCTGTAAGCACAAAAACACAAGTTTTAATCAGTTCTGTGATCTCAAAAATTAGGGGACAGGGTCCCACCGTGATCGCCACTGAAAGCACGAGATTCCGGAAGATTTGAAAAGAAAAACTATTGCGATGCATTCAAAATCAAAACTAACGCTTAAGTCCTAAAATGTGAAATGCATGAAATGAAAGAGACGAATTGAACTGAGATACAAGAAAATAGAGAAAGCACAACCCTTTTATTTAACTCTCTTAATCTCGGTTACAAAGATGCCTCCTCCCTTTTCAGGGGCTAGGAGCGTTAAATGAATTTTGGTTACAATCGTGACTTAGTCTTCCTCCTTTCGCGTGCCCACATTTGAAATGGGCGGGCCAAAGTGTTGCCACCGCTTGTGTTGATGAATCCTTGATTCTTGCTGCTCCTCCTGCGTTCAAAGACACAACAAAGTCGTTAGTAGCACCTGTGACAAAAAGAAGAAGCGTTTGTTCTCTAAAATTAATGAAAGATGCATGTAAAAGATTAGCTAAATCGATAAATAAAATGACTCCAAATAACTTGCAAATTTGACAGAGACCAAAAAACATTACCAGAGGGCCACTGCCATCGAAACAGTCGGCCAATTCACATTCAACTGTAATTCATCCCTGGGCAGGATGAATTCTACTGTAATTCATCCTCGGGTAGGACGAATTCTACTGTTATTCGTCCTTGGGTTGGACGAATTCGACTGTGACAAAAGTGCCGAAGTGATGCCGCCCAAATGTCACGTCTCGGGATCTCCAAAATACCTGCAAACATAGGGGTTAGCTAATTGGGGGCATTTTGGGATGACCCAGATGGTCGGATTCTCCCAATTTGACCTCCATCAGTGGGAATTTGATGTCGCTACCTGCAAGTTAGTGGGACAACAAAAGCGACGAGAACATGATGAAATCTGATCAAAACATTATGAAATCGAATATATAAACTATCTAGACAGCATAAAATGGAATGAAGTATAAACAAGTGATAACAGAATAGATTAAAATGAAACTAAAAAGTGCGGGGCGCCCGAGCGGGCCGCCCACCGTTGGAACTTGATTTTGGCACCAATCCACTTGGGATGGGCCCAAAATCTCTTGGGATGGGGTTGTCCGACAAATTGGTGGATTAAGGTGGTCAAATGTCGGGTTTTTGGGTCCGAATTCACACTTCCAATAGCCACCCAATAACCTCTCTTGCGAAAGAGATTAAGGATGTGGAAGATGTAAATCAAAAGGGTAAAGGCGTGGTATCAATTTGGCAGCACTTCGTTGCTTGAAAATGCCTCCAACTTGTCTCCTTTTTGGGTGGGAAAGTCCACCATTTTATAGACCTAGGGGGTCTCTTTGGAGGGGCATGCAGGGGTGCCATGTGGCGGCCATGCCTTCCCAAGAGGGAGGAGACTCCTCCCTGACTTGGGCTTCCATGACTGCCCTTGTGATAGTCCTCCAATGGCCAATCTACCCACCTACACGCGCATGCAAGGCAGGAGTCATAAATTGACAGTCTTCGGCTGCCACTTGGCGCCATTCTTCTTTTTGCCCGTTAAACCTGGAATTCATCCTGACCAAAGATGAATTAAGAATTCATCCCCGGGTGAGACGGATCCCAGTTAGAATTCGTCCTTGGGTGGGACGAATACTGAGCAAAGTGCTTGAATGTGCCAAATTGCCTTTTGACCTTCCAAAATTGCTACAAAAGTGGTTAGGACCACTGTTTAACCTCTGAGGGCTGCCCTGGGGGCTGTGTGTGTCAAAGCGATCAGTGTTTGCAGTCACATAATCGGATTGGTGTTGTTTTGGTGTCTATATATTCCATAAGTCTTTGAGGAGTAGCGAAGCATTGTCTGATTGAGCAATGACTACGATCCATCCAAGCCTTAAGATCAAGATGTTCTTCACCACAAATCAATGTATAAATATAGAGGTTATCCTTGTACATTAATTTAAATGAGGAATCTAGTGCCACAACCCTTGGTTCATTAGGAAGAAGGTTTCATTTTGCGATCATTGTCCTTGATAGTGGACTGGAGGTATAGCCTAGGGTTTGAGACACTAGTTCTTGATTTTTAGCATAGATATTTCAATATTTTCTATTTTACCAAGTAATGTTAGCATAGATATATCTTTTTTAATGTGTTTCCATAGTTATTTTTGAGTTATCAATGCATTATTGCTTATTTTTGTTTTATTATGATTTTACTATACTTTTACATCATTCTTTGTAGATCTACTAATAAAGCCCCATTTTGATAGGCTGCATGTGTTACTGATCATTTGCTATTATTTCTTGTACATAGGTTACAGGTTCTAGAACCAAGTCAAAGCATTCAAAGCATCAAATACCTCTCGATAAGTGAATGAGAAGAATGCATTAGTAAGCCCTTATACAAGTTCATGTACAAGATCAAGAGGCCTGCAGAGTGCACCATCCCCTTGCGGGGGGTATTTATCTATGCTTTTAATAATTTTATCAAATGTGGTATCCCTAAGAGGCACATTGTAGCACCCTAAAATTGGCGCAATAAAACCTTAATAATTACAATTACTCTAGTAAATATTCAAATTCAAATTTCAACCCCCAAAACCACTCCCAAACCACCGTTTAACTTGTTTCCTCCTTTCTCACGCCATTTTTAGAGTTTTTTTTGACCGTTTGACGATATTGTCGTCGATCAGACGATATCGCCTCAAATCGGATGATTTCGTCTGGACTAGGATTTCCAGATGATCTTGTCCCAAAACTAATTTTTCTCAATTAGCCTCTGTTCCAACGGTGTCTCTAATCCGGGCAGAAGCATGTCTGTGTCGTTAGAGACCCTCCCCGTTGGAGATATCCCAAATTGGGATGATCTCCAACCTCCTAACCTCCCTCCTAAGCCTATTTAAACTTAGGCCCTCCCATTAACCTTCCCCTAGCTGAATTTTCTTGTAAATAGACCTTCACATGCATTAGAATAATCTGTATTCCCAGCTACATTTGTTGCATCCAATTTTCTTGCAGGAACCTTGTCATTTTTTAGCCGGAGCAAGCTTACATCATCGCAGATGATTTTGTTCAGATTGGAGATGATACTATCAAATTAGAGATGATTTCAACTGCAATCATCATTGGTGGCAATCAGTGCCCAGAGTTTGCATTTTCCTCTTTTCATCTATTGTTTTATTCTGCAACTAGCTAGTTTATTTATTATTTTTTGCTATTCTACATCTTGGAGTTCACCCATGTAGTTTAATTGCATAATGAAATCATGATTAATTATTAAAATATTGTAATTTGTTTGCATTCCTATTTAGGATTATCTGTTAACATATTTATTGTTATTTTACATCTTTATCCTCTATTAGCATTGCTGTATTTTTTGTATTGTGTGTCTATTTCTCTGTTTGTAGGTCTCTGACAAATTCATTTGACGAATTCGTCAGATCTCAAACGATCCTGTAGGTAGGAGACGATCCTGTTAAATGCTAGATGATCCTATCTGCTTCAAACATCAGAATCTCCATCAAACATCCGGATCAGGTATGGTTCTGTAATTTATATTTTCCTCTCAGTTTTCTATTTAAAATCTATTTTCTGTATTTCATTTAGCTTGTATTTTCATAATAGAACAACTTAGATTCATTTGGCCAAACCTAGGACTTAAATATTTAAAGATAAAACTAAACACATTAAACACATTCCCAACCTAGGCATGGAAACTTCCATTCAAACGTTTCCTGGTGAACCCACCATCCATCGAAAAATCACCATAATACACCTCCCCCAAGAGGTGAGACCTTCGCAAGGCCTCTCAGTCTGAGGTACCGTGCCATCCTTTTCCCATCCTCCTTCCGGGCATGGATCCTATAGCCTGAAGGTAAGGATGCAAAAAATTTGGAGTGATACATTTTGGTGAACCCGACGTGAATGCATTTAAAACCTTTTGAAAACAAAACAAAAAAAATAAAACAACCAAAAACAATAGATGCATTTAAAATAATTTAAAATACTAAGTTGCATATCATGTTTAGATGGTAGATCCTAATAAAATATTAGTAGTTACTATAAATGTCGAAAACCAATTAGCAGCCATAGAAATCAATTATGTGATTAGTGTACTTGAAACAGATAGAAATCAACTTTTGTGGGACGAACTTGATAGAAGACTAGGTGTCATTTCATCTAGGTCAACAAAACTTAAACAAATCAAGAGGCTTGTCCTAGATAGAATCCTGGATCCTCATCAATTTGTCTTTTATCATGAACTTCAGAGAGCCTACCATAGATGGTTATCTTATAGGAGAGCTCTTGTGTCTTCAAAATTTTTTACCTTCGAGGAATACCTCGAGAACACAGCCACTATACACCAGTTCCTAGGTCGTATAGAAGACCAAGAAGTCGTTCTTACGGATAGTGAAATATGGAATAGAGTTCCTCGAGCTGTGTTATATCGAGAGTATTGCCACGAGCTTTACTTCTATCAACCAGAATCTGAGACAGATAATATCACTATAGCCCTTTTCATTAAATTCTTAAAAGAAAATTTTCAATTTGAAGAAGAACACTTCATGACTCCTGAAGAACTTGAAGCCCATTAATGACATTTATAAATTATTTATAGAAAACTAGATCGTTGCTTTCATTATTTCTTGCATTTATTGTGTTGTTTCTTATCTTTACAATATTATTACAAAAACAAGGAAAAACTAAAAAACATAACAAAAACCAAAACATTTCATTTTAAATTTTTATAGTAGGTATATAATTAATATATACCTCTTAAGCTTGTTGCATATATATATATACAAGTATATATATATTTGCTGAAATCTAAATTTAAACACAATGCCTAAACTTAGGAATGGTAAACAAACTGAAGGAGAAGAAGAAGATTGGTTAGAAGATAAAACTAGAAACCCAAATGTCCTTCCTAAGGATCCAATTCCGGAAGAAGAAACTCTAGACCAGCAAGACGATGAGCTTGTTGTAGATGAACAAGAAGAAAATATTAAAGAGGATGGATCCTCATCCCCTAGAGTAGCTCCAGATGGAACTATTGCTTTTGATAACTTAGATCATTTTTGGAAATTTTTCAATAATAACATTGGTGCTCTTAATATGGTAGTTCATATTGATAAAGGGAAAATTAGTGACACTCAAGCAGCCATGGAACATATGTTTGATGTGCACACTAATCCCTTGTCTTTTATTGACCAAGAAAGTGATAAGGCTGGACCATCCAATAGAGATATGGTCACTATGATTCAAAACATGCCAAAACAACAGGTTACCAAACCTCCTAAGGAACCTGTTATTGAGCCTAAAATAATTCCCACACAAAAGAAAACTTCCTTCACTGCTTTACTTCGCCAAACTATTGATCAATATGCTTCAAGTAAACAAAAATCTAAAATAAAGCCAAACACCAATTTTCAACAATCTGGGATACAGCATAATACAACTTCAAAATTCCTCCATAACACCTTTCCTACCAACAATTTACACAATAGCAATATATCATCTAATATGCATGCCCCTCCATATGTTGACAAATCCCATATCAATGCCCTACCGAACCAATATGGTGGGCAAACTAGTAATCTGGAAGCCATGGTGAAGTAGTTAGCTTCCCGCATGGACCAGATAGATCCCTACCGTCCCTCATACAATTATTAAGAGATATGTAGTCAACCTTTGGATCCCATAGTTGTGGCACAACCATACCCTAAGCATTTTCCCAAGCCCATCCTGCCTATATATAAAGGAACCGAAGATCCCATAGAGCATCTTCACATGTTTAGGATAGCATGTCATGACATATCACATGATGACTTGCTATTACTAAAAATGTTCCCGAAAAGTTTAGGTGGAATGGCATTAGAGTGGTACTATCAATTTCCCACTCATTCTTTGAGAAAATTTGAAGAAACAACTGAATCTTTTGTCCATCAATTTAGTGCCTACATTGAGAGGCATGTAACCATTAAAGATTTATACAACTTAAAACAAGAAAAAGATGAATGTTTTGCTGATTTCTTAGCTAGATGGAGGTAGTTGACAGGAAAACTGCACTTTGTGCTACCTTATAGGGAAATGTTGGACATTTTTATCAATAATTTGCAAGAACAAATATCTTATGAGTTATCAACTACTACTTTAACTACCTTCGATCAGGCTATAGATTTAGCTCGAAGAGTAGAAGATGCCCTCATTAGGAGAGGCCAAATTAGGAAGAAAGAGGATGAGAAAGCATCCAGAAATCAATATAAAAACAAACAAGTTGTAGGTGACGGAGTCACTGACAGCAGAAATGTTGCTAATATCAATGCAATGAAGACAACAAAAAAATTTATATTGAAACCTCTTGATAAACCTCCTTGAGAGTTTACTAGATTGAATCAACCATTATCAAATATTTTACCTCAATTACTCGAAAGAGGTTTGATTCAATTACTAGTTATCCAGGAACCTGATCCAACCATACCCGGATACAGAGCTGACTTACACTGTGATTTCCATAGACGACCTGGACACTCTATCAATGTTTGTAAAATGTTGAAACATAAAATACAATATTTGATTGATAATAATGAAATGGAGGTGCAAGCCTTCCAACCTAAAAAAAATGCTCCTAATAATGCTCAAAAGAACATTCCCCAAAATCAAAATCAAAATGCTAATCAATCATTAGACATATTTCAACATCCTTTACCAAGACATGGTAAAGAGGTGGCCAATCAAATTGAACATCATAATGTTCCCCCTCCTACCCGATATGTAGGAACTATTAGCGGACAATTACCTATTTAGGATCCTCAAACATTTGACACAACCTTATCCCTGGTCACGACCAGGCCCCTACATAATTTTCAAACTCTAGATCCTAGTGATGTAGAATCAGATACTAAAAGTGAAATAGACATCACCTCAAACCAATCGAATAGTTCTAAAAATGAATCAGATCCTATTCAACCCATCACAGATGCTATGGTTCCAGAAGAACCATTTCCTAGAAGAGTTACTACTTTACCCTCTTCTAATAAATTTTTCCCTAACGAACAAGCCATAAACGCTCAACCAAGACCAGTTCAACGTCTTCAATATAACATTGTAGGTACCATCGGAGTCATTACCCAACAACAGGCTCAAAATTCTCAACAAGAACCGAACCAGTATGATGGATCAACTCCATTTGTTTTGAAAAATCCCAATAAAGGGAATCATGCTCCTAATGTTCAACCTAAACCCCCTTACAATATTAATGAGCAATTATCTAATACTACATCCAGAATTTCCCTTTTGGATTTATTAAGATCTTCTCCTATCCATAGGGATGAGTTGATGCTTACATTAAGCCAAATGATGGTACCTCAAAACATTCAACCTGAAGCCATGGCCAATACTATCATCACTAGAGAAGTCGATTGTATTGACTTCCGGGATAAAGATATCCCACAACACAGTTTACTTAAGGATAATCCCTTATATATTACTGCTCTAATTGGAGATGTAGCTATTAAAAGAGTCTTGATTGATAATGGTTCATCTCTAAACATTTGCACTTTTGACTTCTACCAACGATTTGGCTTTAGAAGTGATGAAATGAAGAAAACTGACATGATCATAAAAGCTTTCAATGACGAAACACAAGAAATGTGTGGAGTTATTACCATCCCATTGCAAGTTGGTCCTAGAACCTTAGATACGATCGTGTTTATTGTACATTTCCCCACATCGTACAATATACTCTTGGGTCGTCCTTGGATAAATGCAATGCGGGCTGTCCCATCAACTTTACACCAATGTGTTAAATTTGAATTTAAAAGCCAGTTGGTCACTATCCATGGTGACCCTAGACCCTTTGATATGTGTGCTTTGGTAGAACCTATTGGAGTGCAATTTTGCCGCGCTCTGTCATCCACACATCCTAGTTCTTATTTTTCATCTAAACGTGTGAAACACACACACATAACATCATCTACCCCATCAACTACACCTATACATTTAACTCAACCATCTTATGAACAAATCACATTAGAACCTCAAAAAGATCTTCAATCCACAACCAATCCTTCATGTTCTATCCCTATAATTTCAAAACCTATAGACCCATCTATTAACACTTCCGCATTATCAACATCTATCATACCTTCCACATCTAAATATATAGGGAATGATCCTTCTACATCTTATGCTCTTTCTGATGAAATTTTACCAGATTTATCCACAATATTAATATAAAAAAAAACTAATGCTTTCATGCAAGATTCAATTCTTTTAAATAACTTGCCGCCATCTCCTCGTACCTTGGGCCTCCCACAACCTATGGGAAGTACTTACCAAGTCAGGATTTGTGCCTTCATTTATAAAGGATATGACTGGGGAAGAATACCTCGGAATATTAAAACTCATCATGATGGATATGCTCGGTGTTATTTTACTAATGAGTATATTAAAGCTAAACCTATAATGCTTAAAATGGGATATAAAGGGAAAGGCTTGGGACCTTTCCAAAATGGCATGAAAGAACATTTCAAGGTAGAACCGTGGTTTGCCCGTTGTGGTGTGGGCCTATTTCCTAGTAAGGGTCAACCCTTCCCTTTTGAAGATGATGATCAACTCATATGTTATCAAGATTATTTAGATAGGCGTGATGATTTGCCTCTAAAAAATCAGCCATTTACATGTAACATGCTATCCATAGCTTACCCTGAATTGATTGTTGACTCCGATGAGGAGTTGGAAGGAGATATCTTCCATGATGTCTCCGTTGAAGAGATGTTACACAATGGATTTTATTTTGATGGTTCTATACCAACTATAGCCCAGCTTGAGGCCACTAATCCTCAAGATGAATTATCCAACTTAACCTTAAAATAATTACAAGAATTGGGCGTCTCACCTGCCTCGCCTAATTTTGAATGAGATCTACACATGGAAGTAGAAAACATCATTAAAGTTAACATTGGAACTGAGGATAATCCTAACATAATCAATATTGGGTCAGAATTAAGTCACAAAAAACAAGAGCAATACATTGCACTCCTTAAAGAATATGAAGATGTCTTCGCTTGGACATACGAAGATATGCCAGGTTTAGACCCTTCTGTCATCATGCATCATCTAGTAGTCCATCCGGATGCTAAACCTGTTAAACAAAAACTTAGAAAAATGCATCCCAAAGTGGCCTTACTAGTCAAAGGAGAATTAGAAAAACTGTTGAATGTTATTTTTATACAAGCTATTGATTATGCTGAATGGATCTCCAATGTAGTTCCAGTCACCAAGAAAGAAGCCACCAAAGTTAGGGTTTGCACAAATTTTAGAGATATTAACGCTGCATGCCCTAAAGATGATTTTCCTCTTCCAAACATGGATCAAATCATTGACTTTACTGCCAAGAGTGGGATGATGTCCTTAATGGATGGATTCTATGGTTATAATCAGATCAGGATAGCTCCTGAAGATCAGGCTAAAACAACCTTTATTACCCCTTGGGGTACCTTTTGTTGGAAAGTTATGCCATTCGGCTTAAAGAATGTAGGTGCAACATATCAACGAGCTATGACTTATATTTTTCATGACATGATGCATGATATCCTACATGATTATGTAGATGATATTATAGCTCACTCTATTAATGAAGATAACCATTTAGATGATTTGAGAAAAAAATTTAATCGATTAAGAGAATATCTTATTCGATTAAATACAGCCAAATGCATATTCGAAGTAAAGTCTGGTAAACTATTAGGGGTTATAGTTTCTTTATGTGGCATCAAAATTGACCCTCTCAAGATTGCGGCTATCACTGATATTCCCACACCTACTAATATATCTGAGTTATGAATTTTACAAGGTAAACTTCAAGCTATCGTCGCTTCATTGATAATTTGGTGGACAAAACCGGTCCCTTTCTTAAGCTCCTTAAGAAGGATGTCCCTTTTAATTAGGATGATGAATGTAAAGAAGCTTTTGAACTTCTCAAACACTACCTCCTTACCCCATCGGTGCTTTCACCACCTAGACCTGATCGCCCCTTTCTCTTGTATATTTTAGCTTCAGATTCTGCCTTAGGAGCTATGTTAGCTCAGCTTGATGATGCAAAAAGAGAATGTGCAAATTATTATATTAGCTGAACCTTCATCAGTTATGAAACCCGCTACATAGCGTTAGAAAAGCTATGTCTAGCAGTCATTTTTGCTATGTAGAAATTACGCCATTATATGCTTAGTCAAAAAACTTATGTTATTGCTAAATATGATCCCTTGAGGTATCTCATGAGTTGACCTTATTATCGGGTTGTACAGCCAAGTGGGTTCTTTCTCTAAGCAAGTTTAACCTCACATTCATAGGACAAAAGTCTGTTAAGGGTCAAATCATAGCAGATCAATTAGCTGCTGCACCCTTAGAGTCTACCCATCCCCTCATCATTGAGTTTCCTAATGAATGCCTTCAATTAGAGGCAGACCATATTGAACAATGGTCCTTATAATTTGATGGAGCTCGATGCATGAGTGGGGCTGGTGCGGGTATTATTTTAATATCCCCACAAAAACACATCATTCCTCTGTCCTTCAAATTAACGTTTGCTTGCACCAATAATACTGCTGAATATGAAGCTATAATCCTTGGATTATGAGCTGCCTTGGCGCTAAAAATTAAACATCTATTATTTTTTGGTGATTCTTAGCTCGTCATAAACCAAATTAATGAAGTTTATCAGACCAGAGATGATAAACTGTGCCCATATAAAGCCTATTTTTTACAATTAATGTCTCTAGTTGATCAAGTTACCTTGGAAGCTATTCCTAGAACTTGCAACCGTGCAGCTGATGCTATGGCCACAGCTGCATCTCTCCTGCCTTTGGAGTTAGATGACAAATATACCACTATCATTATTCATCGACTCTAGGAACTTGCTTCAAATAAGTCATGCTTCGAACCTTTGGATGTGTTTCTAATAAATGAAACTACTCCTGAACCTTGGTATACAGATATATTTTATTTTCTTCTAAATGGGACTTTCCCTGCCAATTCTAATAGAAACCAGCGTTGGTTATTACGTAGACAAGCAAGTCAATTTGTAATAATTGGAAATACTCTATATAGGAGATCTTTTGAAGGTATCCTATTCAGATGTTTGAATCCAGAAGAATCCAAATCAGCCTTGAGTGAAGCCCACGATGGATCTTGTGGAGGACACTTCAGTGGTAGTGTCATTTCTAAAAAGCTCCTTAGGATAGGATACTTTTGGCCTACCATGGAGCATGATGCACATGATTATATGCGCCATTGCAACAAGTGCCAAAAATATGCTGACCTTGTCCATGTGCCTGCACAAGAGCTGCAGGTTATTTCATCTCTGTTAGGAAAAAGGTAAGTGGAAATATTAAACCTTAATCATTAACCTTAGCATAGGAATACGCTAGGTTTATATAGGTTACAAAATAGACTAATTAACAATAGATCCTATGTCTACGCTAACAACTAACCTATCTGCCGTCCAAAATGGAAATGACGGTAAGATAGACTACTAACCAAGGTAATTGGTAATAGTAACTACTAGTGGTAAAAAGTAAGAAATTACTTTTTACCATGTGGTAAATTATATCTACCTAGGTGAAACTTTAAATATTACCTAAATGAGGTAATAATTATAGTTACTAACATAGTAACTCTAACATCCCCCCTTATTACATTATTTGGGTAATACATACATATCCCTCTATACAACAATATTTGGGAAAAGTATATAACTGCCCCAATATAAGTGAAGAAGATGTTGATCTGTTGGTTCTTTGCTCTATCACAGTACTCTGGCTGCTCCTAGGCAAAAAATGGGTCATTCCTCGCTTTGTCTTCATGCCAACGAATGTCCTTATGGTAATCACATCATCCAATCGATTTGCATGGGTAACCAACCACTGCAATCGCTAGGTGTAGTAGAATAGATCACTTCATACAAGGTTCATTCATTTACAATATGAATTTGCAAAAGATAAGGTAGCTAAGGTGTCGGTCGCTATCGAAAATGCACCCTTATAAGTTCCCCCCTTCTTGTTGCAAAACATAGTGTAATTAATTTCTGAAGGAAGTGTGACTAAGGTGTCGATCGAAGTCGAAAATGCACCCTTATAAGCCTTCTTCCCTATTTACAAAAATCAGTGAAGAAAAGAAATGGATATCCCCCCTCAATTGCAAAAAGTATGCAACTCAAGAGTGTTGTGAAGGATTTTACAAATATTGCCTCCTAGACAATTTTTACATCACAAAAAGTCGCTCTTCTTTGTTACAAGTACTTCAAACACCTAGAATTTGCTATTTATGAAGCCTAAAAGAGGTACAAGCACCCCTTATTGCAAGGTCTTCAAACAAAATACTTATGCTATTTATGAAGCCTAAAATAAGAGAGAGAATATGGTGTTTTTTTTTTGCCCAAGGGACACATGTGTTTTCCCTCTACAAAATTGTTTTAGCAATTAGCACTCTGTGTGCTTTCTCTGAACCAGAATCAGAATCTGTATTAGACATCTCATTTGCAACATTGCCTTGGTTTTTATTTTGACCTTTTTCTTTGGGTGGCTTGTTCTTAAACCAACATCTCTTGGTTTGATGAGTGTCTGTGTCACAGATTTTACAATGTTGCTTCTTCTTTGGAACCTCTTTGGTTTTACCCTTGTCTTGTCTAGAAGAAGAACCCCTTTGTTGATTCCATTGTTTCTTACCACCTTGTCGTTTGTGTGAGAAAAGTGCATTGTTGGATGCATCATCTCTTTGGAATTGATTAGCTTCTTCAATTTGAAGCATATTTACCAACTCGACAAAAGTTATTTTCCTACCAGAAACTTGTAAGGAGGTGATCAAAATTCTGTAGGAGTCAGGAAGAGCTCTCAAAATGATTGAGTTCAAGACTTGGTCTTCCAACTTTTCTCCTAAGGATTGTAGCTTTGTTTTTAATTCTACTACTCTATAGAGGAATAGCTCTACTGTTTCTCCTGATCTCATATGTAATGTATGAAGCTGTGTTTGAAGGTTAAGAATCGTTGATTGATTCTTGCCCTCAAAAATGGTACTTAAGGCATCCCAAGCTGCCTTACCAGTTGTAGCTTCACTGATATGAGGTTGGATATCATCAATAATAGCAAGCAAGATCATTAAGGAAAGTTTCTTATCCTTTTTATCAAAGTCTATTTGATCTTGTCCAGAAGATTGAGGTCTAGTGACACTTCCATCCACTATTGACCACAAGTCCTCTACAGTTAAGATAGCCTTCATCTTAGTCTTCCATGCTGAGTAATTTGAACCTCTGAGCAGTTGGCTCTCAGTGAGATACTTGTGTATCATGGCCATGGTTTAGGTTTCAAATTTTTGGAGAGGACTAATATGATGCTATCTTGCACTATACCCTAAGAAAAGGTATAGAGAAGTTGTTTCAAATTGCTTTCTATAAGATATTTAATGGCACATGCCTTAACACTCTTAGCAAGAGATGAAAAGTTTGAGGAATATTGAGCCAAACAAAATAGAGCAAATGAAACAAGGGAAGGATTTGTCAAACTTTTGATATTTGCTCTCTAAGATATTTAATGGCACCTGCTTTTAACACCTTTGTAAGAAGGATGAAAAAATTTGAGGTTTATTTAAGCCAAACAAAAGAGAGTCTTATCAAGGTGATTGAAATTTTTGACCTTTTGATGGGGAGTAATTACTTGTTTGAACCTATGCAAAGTTTAGCATGGTGTTGGAGTGAAGTTTGGGTGTTTGTGAAAAGCTCCTTGTAATGTTTTATTTTTGACCTTGTAATTGCAAAAAAAAAATTTAGTGCAATAATAAAAAAAACATAAGAGCACCCAAATTTATATCACTCTAGGTGTCGGATTCCATCGAAAATGCACCTAGTACAAGCAATTTTGAAGAGAAGGTGTCGAGTAAAATCGAGAATGCACCTTTCTTTAAACTAAAATAGCCCCCCTTTATCTTTACAATTTTGAAAACTATAGAATTCTAAAAAAAATTCTATCCCCCCTTAATGTTTACAAAATGTAGAATTTAGAGCATATCTTTCAAGACAAGTCGACACATGACAAGCATTTGAAAGACCTTCCAGGACCAGTTGACACACAACTTGGTTTTATATCTCCCGTAATTATTCAATACTCAAAAATAGGAGGTGCATCAGAATTAAAGGGTTCTCTAATCCTCATGGGACCATAACTACGATCCAAACCCTTCCAAGGATCAGTGTAAGTATTGAAACGGGGTAAGCTCCTTCTATGCTCTCTAAGCATACGACGAAAATGAGATCTTGTCGTCTGACGTCTAAGTTGGTTCCTCTTTCGAATAACTCTTAGACGACGAAGGGCTTTTGTGATCCAAATCTTTTTCTTCATGAGACAAAAATTTTGTTCTCTCAAAACAATTGATTAGAAAATTTTGGAGAAATTAAAAAAATTATTTAGAAGTCTCAAAGCTGCAAAAGAAATTTGTTTTACTGATTGTCTCTTGTCTCCCTCTTTTTGATTAGGAGAAAACAACTCTAAACTTTTGCCTCTTCTCTTTTTTTTAAATTGATTATTTCAATGCAAAAAATTCTAACTTAATTTAGTATAATTTAATTAATAAAAAAAATTCTGAAAAAAAATCACTTAAGGTTTTAAAGAAAATGATTTAATCAACAGAAATTATTAATTATTAATTAAAAAAACTAAAAAAAAAAAATGCAAAAAAAATAAAAAATTACCTGAGCAGCCGCCTCACCGTGCAAAATATTTGTGGATGGCGCCGTCGGGAGTCGAACTCCCGACCCCGCGGCTGTCAAGCGGCCGACTGGCGCTCCTGCCAGTCGGTCTACACCGCCCGACGAGAAGGGAAGGGAACTCCTTCCCTTTCTTCCTTCTCACGGCGGGAAAAAAAATTTAAAATGTCGATCCCCGCTGGGGATCGATCCCGCGATCCCGTGGGTGTCCGACTGGCGTGCTGGCCAGTCGGGCTACGCCGCCCGACGGGAAGGGAAGTAATAAACTTCCCTTTGGGATTCCGTCGGCGGCGAGAAACCCAAAAAAAATTTTGGGTTTCCCCGCTGGGAATCGAACGCGGCTCGTCCGCGTTGGGGAGCGCCCTGGGCTGGCAGCTTTTGCCAGTCCTGCTCCGTTGGCTGATCCGTCAGCCAACGTGAGGAAGGTGCTTTTTTTTTTTTTTTTAATTATATATATTTTTTGAATTCGTGGGACTTATCCCACATGCGCTCTGCGAGCGCTTTCACCTTGTTTAAAAAACAAAGCTCGCCCGATTGTCTTTGATTGCCTGCGGGCAATCGGCAGGCTTCAGAAAACCTCTTTTGTCGATCGCTTCAGCCACGCGCAGGTCACCTCGGGCCGCATGCCACCTCGGGCCGCATGCCACCATGTCACCAGATCAAACCGCCTCGGGTCGTGTGCCGCCTCGTCACCAGATCGGACCACCTCGGGCCGCATGTAGGTCACCTCGAGAACCATGTCGGTCAGCCTATGGGCTGCCTCAAAAAACATGTCAGATCCAGACTACGGGCCACCTCGGGAACCATGCCGGTCAGCCTGTAGGCCGCCTCAAAATGTGCCAGATCCAGACTGCAGGCCACCTTGGGAAGCGTGTCGATTCGCTTGCGGGCAAATTCAGCGGAATGGCTCTGATGCCAATGTTAGGAAAAAGGTAAGTGGAAAAATATTAAACCTTAATCATTAACCTTAGCATAGGAATACGCTAGGTTTATATAGGTTACAAAATAGACAAATTAACAATAGATCCTATGTCTACGCTAACAACTAACCTATCTGCCGTCCAAAAGGGAAATGACGGTAAGATAGACTACTAACCAAGGTAATTGGTAATAGTAACTACTAGTGGTAAAAAGTAAGAAATTACTTTTTACCATGTGGTAAATTATATCTACCTAGGTGAAACTTTAAATATTACCTAAATGAGGTAATAATTATAGTTACTAACATAGTAACTCTAACAATCTCCTTGGCCCTTTTCAAAATGGGGCTTAGACATTATTGGAAAAATCAATCCTGTGTCATCTGATGGACACAAATTCTTCATAACCGCCACCAAGTATTTTATGAAGTGGGTTGAAGCTATGCCTTTGGCTTCCTGCACTCGCACACAAGTTTCTAAATTTATTTTTAATCAAATCATTTGTAGGTTTGAAATTCCTGCAAATCTCATCTCTGATAATGGAACTTGTTTCAAAAATAAAGATGTCAAGAAATTATGCCAAAAATATAAGATTCAACATCGCTGGTCCACTCCCTATTATCCTCAAGGTAATGGTCAAGCAGAAGCATCTAACAAAACCTTAATCAAAATTTTCAAAATATTGGTCAATAAATCTGGCCACGACTGGCACATTTAATTATATCCAACCTTGTGGGCCTATCGAACTAGTGTTCGAACCCCCACTGGAACTTCACCTTTTGTTTTGGTTTATGGTGCTGAAGCCATTTTTCCCTTTGAATTAGAAGTTCCTTCTTTGGCTCTACTACTTCAAGATACCGAAGTAGGAGATGAATATCGAGTGTGCAGACTCAGTCAACTGGAACTCCTAGATGAAAAGTGCATCAATGCTTTGGAGCACCTCCGTGCCTACCAAAACAAGCTTAAAAGATCATATGCTAAAAAATTTTGTCATCGATCCTTTGAGATCGGCGACCTTGTTTTAAAAGAAAATAAAAAAATTACTAATGCAACTAAAGACCTTAAAGGTAAATTTGAGCCCAACTGGCTTGGAACATACATTATCACTGCTAAATTTGAATCGGGAGCATACAAATTATCTACCTTAGATGGTAAAGAACTTAAAGAACCCATGAACATTTTGCATCTTAAACATTACTATGCGTAACAAAAATTAATCATTTCATCATTTGTACATATTTTGCATGTTGTTTTATTTTAAAAATATATCAAATTGTTTACACAAAAACAAAAACAAATAAAAATAATAAAAATAAAAATAGCAATATTCTTGACTCTTTCGAAACCAAAACAAAATAAAAAAGAAAGAAAGAGTCACCATTCTCAAACCTCTTAAAAAAATATTTGTATATATTTCTTCTTACAAATGTTGCAGTTATATATTTCAAATTATTTTGGATAAATTAGCATTTATTTGGAATCCCGCACTATTACAAACACAAAAATAAATATCTTGATTTTATCTGGCATGATTACTAATCTCTCTTATATCAAAGTCCACAAAATTTAATTAAATAAAGTTTGAGCATAGAGAATTGATCTTGTTATTTACTTAAACCAAGCACATCCTTTCACAATAAAATTATTATATTTGTAAGGTCCATGCTATGCTACATAGTAGAAGTGGTTTCTTGAGCGAAAAGTTTCCTCTGCTATCCTATCATGCACATGGTCTAGAATCTTTGAGAATTGGCAAAAGGACAAGCTCACCCCTACCCAAAATAAAAATCCCTTGCTCTACAGCTAATTCGAGCAAGTATCCCTAGCATAGAAAAAAAAGAAGAAGCAAAGTTCAAGACAAAGAGAAAAAGAAAAAATGTTATTTTATATCATTACGGCAATGTTCCAAGCATTATCAAGCAAAAATACAAAAGCCAGCAAAAGAAATACAAAAGAAAAGCAAAAGAAAGCAAAAGCAATAAAATCCCTCTCCCTACCCATTGAAAAGAAAAGAAAGGTTGATGAGCTTGAATCCTTGGAATTCTCAATTATTCGAAAACTGTGAGGTAAGCCCCATAATAGGTGGTTTGTGCCCAACCCGCTTGGCCTTGGGTAACTCCTAGCGTGGCGATATGTCTGTCACATTAGCGACCTTCTTTTGTACAGACATGTCTTGCTTATGGATTAGCTAGCTCTTGATAATTCGACTTACATAGTAGTCTGGTATGGTTATATGCATCTAAATCATGGTTAATGAACACTTATTTGGTTCATTCAAATCACTTGTATCATAGTATCTTGCTCAAACTGGTAAATGAACAATGCAATTGCACACACATTTGTATTTGAGAGATTTTGTATCATTATGATAAATCAAGATTGGAAATGAACTCACATATGCACATGAGATTCCTTATAAATCTAACTTGTCTTTAAGATACTTTGAAATATTTCTACAAACTGTTTGGAATAAATTCATTTTCTTCTTTAAAGTATAGTTGTTTAGTATAAAGAAAACTACATGCATTATCAAAATTCAAAATTTCTTTCAAACCATACAATAAAAACATATATATGTATTGTCGACTTTCGCGACGATGGTATAGTTCCAAAACCAAAATTGGAATTTTCTGCCTAGCACAAGTCCTCATCTTCATATTTTCAAAAAATTAAAAATCAACCATGCAATAAAACTATTATTTTCTTCTTTGATTTTCACGATGATGGTATAAGTCTATACCTAAATATTCTATGCCTAGCACAAACCATTGTATCAATTTTTATTCCCCATTTATTTAAAAATCATAAAATCCATATGACTTAAATCATTCTGTTACACAATTATGCTTTAAAAACAAACAAACACCTATCACTATCTCATGTCATTATGTCAATATGCAAATTTGCAACCATGGTATAATTTTTGAGGAATTATTCAACATTTTATCACACTTAGGAATTTATGCCTAGCAAAAGCCATTTTAAAATATTTCATGCATAATATTTTTATGAAAAGTCTGAAAACAAAATCATCATCATCATCATTTGCATCATCACACCAAAGTCTTAAGACAGTATCTTAAACACTCTTTTCTTTTTAACAATATTTCTATACTGGGATTAGCTTGACGACCGAGTGAGCGGTGACTCCATGAAATGGTCTATAATAGCGACAATGTCCTTTGAAATTATTGTTAAAAGTCTTTTTATTTTTTATCAAATCACCACATCACAAACAACCAATTTGTTCTATCAGATTATTTCATTTAAATTTTAAAGCATTTATTAAAAATCCATACATATTTCCAAATGACATAATTACATGAATCATTAAATAAATCACACCAAAAAATTAAAAGCATCATACAAACACATAAGACAAGTCATATGATCAAAAAAATATATCTCATCTATATATATATCAAATATATGTACATCATCTCAAAAATAGATTGGTATGCCACAATCTACATCTTGGCATACTCAATCCTCTCAAATCATATAATCAGTCTATACAGTGTAGTAGCCTAGCCTCGAGAACCCCTCGAGCTCTCAGCCTCATCTCCTCCCCTACCTTGAGGTGGACGAGGTGGCCCCATCGTAGTATGTGTGGTACTACGAGTCCTAGTTGTCGATCGATATGAAGTCCTCGATGACCCAATCCTGATCGGGTCAGCAATGCCAACTGGCATCTGTACCCTCTGACCCTCCGGCACCATCTAGAAGTAAATACCCTGGTAGAACGTGGTCTGAGCAATCGACCGCGCTAGCTCCTATGTGCTCGCTCCTCTATCCCGTGCTCTAAGGCATGCAATCTCATCTCTGAGATGTGTAACCTCAGCTCGATGGTGTGTAGCCTCATCTTGCAATGTCTGCACCTATGCCTAGATACGTATTGTCTTCGCTTGGAGAGTCACTATCTTGCTGCTCTCTCCAATGTCAACACCCTTGCCCTTATCAGGTGATGGTGGCCTCTCTCTCTAAGGAGAAGGGGGTCTCTCCTCCCTCCTCTCCCATTGTCGTGGCCTCTGCAGAGCCTGTGGCCTCCTCTACTCTCTCCCATCGTGACCTTGTGCTGCCTCAATGGCTGCCCGGCGTCACCTCCCCATTCGATGCACAACTGCATGAATCGGACCCTGAGCCCTCGTCATCCGAGGAGGGTGGATGCCTATGTACTAGGCATCATAGCCATCAGCTACCCCAGCATCGTCCCCATCCACTGGCTAAATGTGGGCATCATCTACATCTTGACTCCAAAATTGCTGCATATCTAGAGCCCCGCTAACTGTAGTGTTATCCTGGATAGTCCGAGAAAACTCATAGTCTCTTAGAGATGGAATCCCCTGTTGTAGATCGAACTACCTCAAAACTCGGTCATACCGATGGAGCTCCACCTCTCCCCTCTCCATCCTCAGCCAGCAGACTTGCCTGATGCGAGCCAGCTCCTGTCCATCCTCGACCCACCCTGGATGATCTCTCCAAGGCCTCTAGGTGATCTGGTCGGAGACGAGGTCATCTAGTAGTCTCCGGGACACTAGTAGATCTATCCGCCACTGTGCCCCTCTTCGGAGCCACCAATAGAAAACTCGGGGCCTCTCCCCGTCAATCCCTGTTAGTGGAAGCCCTATCGACATCCACACCATGATGTGCTCCCAACACCAAACCTGTAGTAGCAATGTCATAACCAGACATCGGCCACCCTTGTACATGACCCCATGCAGGATCCTGTACAATCTGCAGAGCACAAAGCTCCCCCAAGCAAATTTGTATCCGTGGTCTCACATGTCGTAGACCACATCTATCAATACCCATGGTACCCTACATCCACTCTAGTGGCACAACAAAAGTCCACCTACCACCCTAGCCAAAACCCATGTGAGTCTCGATGCCCCAGGCATCTGACGTAATGACTTGATATTCACTCTGCCTTTCTCCAGGGTGAAGCTTAGATCACCACACAGTCGCATCATCACGTGGCCCTAATTGGCCATGGGGGTGATCAGCCGTCCTTGTATGGGGATCCTCAAAATCCTCCATACATCCTCTAGTGTGGGAGTCATCTCCCCTGTCGGTAACCAAAAACATGAAGAACCCGGATACCACCTTTCTGCTAGGGCTATCAATAGCCCCATGTCTGTAGAAACCTGTGGCATCTCTACCACATGCTGCAAGCCGACCTGAGCCAGCTGATCTCGCTCTGCCTAAGACAGGGCGGCCAAGTCATCCCTCAGCCCGTCATATTTCCATTCTCTACTCTTCAGTAATCCTATCTACAACATAAACAAAATCAACAATAAAAATCATTAATTGAAAAAGTAAGTTAAAATAAGTTCAAATGATGATATCGTCCATAATTGGACGATATCATCCCCAATTTGAGCAAATTCATCTCCAATTTTGCCAGCCGAAATCGTCCCCTTTTTGACGAAATCGTCCCCCTATCGCTGATTTCACCCTCAGACGAAATTGGCGAAATCGAGACAATTTTGTCTCGATGACGTTGACGGCCCAAAAACGGCCGCGATGCTAAAAAATCAAGCAAATCTAGTCTAAAAAGCATTAAATTCTAAAGTAAAGCATTCTAAAATAAGTTTAGACCCTTACCCGTAGCCCGCACTGGACCTCTATCGATCTGTGAGCTGTCTCGACCATTTTTGTCTCCAGAGCTCCAAAAACCAGAAAACTATAAAAATGAACAATAACAATGAATTAGGGTTTTACCCTATTTTTCTTAATTTTATTCAAAAACACTTAACAACTTTTTTTTTAAATTTTGCTTTTTCGCATTTTTACCTCAAACGTTCGATTTGGGTAAAAACACGGAGGGGGCACCATAGTAAGCTGTCGTACGATTTGACCTAGAATCGTTGCCTAAAAATGAGAATAATTTTTTCTTTCTCGTAGATCGAGAAGAACTCGTCTTTAACGTATTTTATTTAGAAAATTCACTAAAGAGGGGGAAAAATGTAGCACCCTAAAATTAGCGCAATAAAACCTTAATAATTACAATTACTCTAGTAAATATTCAAATTCAAATTTCAACCCCCAAAATAGCTCTCAAACCGCCGTTTAATCCATTTCCTCCTTTCTCGCGCCATTTTTAGAGTTTATTTTGACCGTTTGAAGATATCGTCGTCGATCAGACGATATCGCCTTAGATCAGACAATTTTGTTTGGACTAGGTCGTCCAGACGATCTTGTCCCAAAACTAATTTTTTTCAATTAGCCTCTGTTCCAACGACATCTCTAATCTGGACAGAAGCGTTTCTACACCGTTAGAGACCCTCTCCATTGGAGATCTCCCAAATTGGGATGATCTCCAACCTCCTAACCTCCCTCCTAAGCCTATTTAAACTTAGGCCCTCCCCTTAACCTTCCCCTGGCTGAATTTTCCTATAAATCAACCTTCACATGCATTAGAATAATCTGTATTACCAGCTACATTTGTTGCATCCAATTTTCTTGCAGGAACCTTATCATTTTTTAGCCAGAGTAAGCTTACATCGTCACAGACGATCCTGTTCAGATCAGATATGATCCTGTCAAATCAAAGATGATTTCAACTGTAATCATCATTGGGGGCAATCAGTGCTCAGAGTTTGCATTTTCCTCTTTTCATCTGCTGTTTTATTCTGCAACTAGCTAGTTTATTTATTATTTTCTGCTATTCTGCATCTTGGAGTTCACCCATGTAGTTTAATTGCATAATGAAATCATGATTAATTATTAAAACATTGTAATTTGTTTGCATTCCTATTTAGGATTATTTGTTAACATCTTTATTGTTATTTTACATCTTTATCCTCTATTAGCATTGCTGTATTTTTTGTATTTTGTGTCTATTTCTCTGTTTGTAGATCTCTGATCTCAGACGATCTTGTAGGTAGGAGATGATCCTATCAAATGCCAGACGATCCTGTCTGCTTCAAACATCAGAATCTCCATCAGACATATAGATTAGGTATGGCTCTATAATTTAGATTTTTCTCTTTGTTTTCTATTTAAAATCTATTTTTTGTATTTCATTTAGATTGTATTTTCATAATAGAACAACTTAGATTCATTTGGCCAAACCTAGGACTCGAATGTTTAAAGATAAAACTGAACACGTTAAACACATTCCCAACCTAGGCATGGAAACTGCCATTCAAACGTTTCCTGGTGAACCCACCATTCTTCAAAAAATCACCATAATACACCTCCCCCGAGAGGCGGGACCTTTGTAAGGCCTCTCAGTATGAGGTACCACGCCATCCTTTTCCCATCCTCCTTCTGGGCACGGATCCTATAGCCTGAAGGTAAGGATGCAAAAAATTTGGAGTGATACACACATATTTGTAACTGAAGTTTCAAATGAATTAATAAAAGAGATCCCTTGATTTTTTTACTTATATCTTATCTACGCATTTATGGTCTTTTATTTTGATATTATGCTACAATTAGACTAGTTTCATTGCTTCCTAGGGTCGTACAATTTGGTTTTTTAAGGTTACATTAATCCTAATTTATAGAATTAAAGCTAATCCAACTTACATAATTTTTTTTTGAAAAAATTGAAAAACTTGTATTAAAACAAAGAACAGTTACAAAAGGGAGAGAAGACATCCCAACCAAGAGCAAAGAACAAGATTACAAGCGCAGAGCTTAAAAAGGCAACACTTTCCACCGCAGAGCGCAAAAGACAACAGGGCGCGAAAACGCGACATGTCACGAAATCGTGACATGTCACGAAATCGCGACAATCAAACCCGCCTCGGCCGTGCCAGAGCCACAAGTCACGAAAACGTGACATGTCACGAAATCGCGACATGTCGCGATATCGCGACAGCCAGAGCCCTCGGCGCCCGATCGCCAAAAATGTCACGAAATCGCGACGGCAGCTCCCTTCGGCGCCCCATCACCAAAGGTGTCACGAAATCGCGACGAGAATTCCAAATGGCTCCTGATCTCCAAAAGTGTCACGAAATCGCGACGAGTTTTCTCCTAAGCGCCCAACCTGCAAAAGTGTCGCGATATCGCGACGAGTTTTCCACTTGGCGCCCAGTCTTCAAAAGTGTCGCGATATCGCGACGATTTTTCCCAAAGACTCCTATGCGCCAAAAGTGTCGCGAAATCGCGACGAGTTTTCCTTTCGGCGCCCAACCCTCAAAAGTGTCGCGATATCGCGACGAGTTTTCCACTTTGCGCCCAGTCTTCAAAAGTGTCGCGATATCGCGACGAGTTTTCCCCATGACGCCAGTTCGCCAAAAGTGTCACGAAATCGCGACGAGTTTTCCTTTCAGCTCCCAATCCTCAAAACTGTCGCGATATCGCGACGAGTTTTCCACGTTGCGCCCAGTCTTCAAAAGTGTCGCGATATCGCGACAAGTTTTCCTAATGGCGCCAGTTCGCCAAAAGTGTCGCGATATCGCGACGAGTTTTCTCCTTGGCGCCCAATCTTCAAAAGTGTCGCGATATCGCGACAAGTTATCCCCTTGGTGCCCGTTCTTCAAAAGTGTCACGATATCGCGACGGTTTTTCCCCTTAGTGCCAATTGTCCAAAACTGTCGCGATATCGCGACGATTTTTCCTTGTGGCTTCCAATCTTCAAAAATGTCGCGAAATCGCGACGGATTTTCCTCTTGGCTCCAATTCACCAAAATTGTCGCGATATCGCGACGATTATCCTCCTTGGCGCCCCTGCTCCAAAAGCATCACGAAATCACTGCAGCTTCCAGCCAAAGGCCGCGATGGCGCAATAGGTCACGAAATCGTGACAACTTCCCACTGAAGGCCGCGACAGCGCAACAGGTCGCGAAATCGCAACAGCATCTCTCCAAGGGCCGCGACAGCGCGACATGTCACGATATCGCGACATGTCACGATATCACGACAGGTTCCCTCCAAAGGCCGCGACGGCGCAACCTGTCGCGATATCGCGACAACTTCCCACCAGAGGCCGCGACGGCGCTACAGGTCACGATATCGTGACAAAAACCTCCCTTAGCATAAACTTTGCTCATTGTCTCAAGGATCGTTCAAGACCTTGCCTAATCACTGCATCCTCCACAGGCATGTCACTGTGCAGCTGCACCCCAACCTCTTTCTCAGCACCCATCTTTGCAAGGAAATCGACCGCCTTATTTAAATCTCTACTCACATAGACGGGGATCACATCATCTAATTCCCTCCATAGTTCCTTGATTTGAGAGACCAGAATCCGCAACCTCCAAGCTTTCGAGGCAAAGTTCCTCATGCAGTCTAGAGCGCCAACCAAAATTTGGGAATCAGACTCGAGAATTATCTTCCTGTGTCCCTGCTTGACAGCCCAGATGGAAGCAGATTTAATAGCAAAGGCTTCTGCTTCATTGTTTGTGGCTCATCCCAGACCTTGCATTTCCCAATAGAGCACAGACCCAGCATGATCTCGGCACACTACTCCAATTCCAGCACTACCCGGGTTGCCTTTTGCAGCTCCATCAGTATTGATTTTGATCCAACCTTCTGGGGGAGGTTTCCAGCTACCTCTAACCTGTCTCTCTTGCTCTACAGCTCCCTCTTCCAGTGGCTCAGGACCAACCTGATTTTCCTCCTCAGCATAGATGGCAACCGTTTCCACGACTTTGCTCCAGATGACCTGCCAAATTCCATCTAGCGAGGAGAAGGTTTCTCGAAAAATACGAGCATTTCTCTCCAACCACACCTACCACCAGATGAAAAGTAAGCCAAGCTCCCAACCAATTCGAAGAGCTTTAGATTTAAATCTACCTCTCTTCCATCTTTCCCAAATATTGGTCCGAGTCAGATCACCATTAGCCTGGATTTTATAGTGAGAGAACCAACGCTTCCAAATCTGCCGTGTGAAGGGGCACTCAAACATCAGATGATCAGCTGTTTCCTCATTCTTGTGGCATAACACACACTGAGATGGACCGATGATTCCTCTATTTCTGAGATTGTCAAAGGTGAGAATTCCATTGTGCATAAACTGCCAGGCAAAGAAGTTCACTTTCGGCCAACCCTTGGAATGCCATATCTTCCTCCAATCTTGAACCAGAAATAAATGTGGGGGAGGCTCTGGGAGGATCTTATCGTATCCCTCCTTCACAGTATATACCCCAAGGTTCCCATAGCCCCAAGCTAGTTCATCCTCCTCATCTCTCCCAGTGAGAAACCTTTCTGTCAAAATTTTGGTCAAGATGGGTGCCAGCTCCGGAGGGATTGTAATTGGCCACTCTTCCAACCGCTTAAACTTCTTGAACTTGTACTCCCCCAATTGGTTGGTGTTGAAATAACTCTCAATTTGAACCCAGCCTTTGTCTTCTATGGCGGATTTAATCGGTTGCAATTCGGGAAACTCAGCAATGATGGGTGGGTGCTGGTCCCAAGAATCAGTCCAGAAACGTGCCTTCTCCCCTCTCCCCACTTTCCAAAACAATTGGTCTTTGATAACCTGAGATCCAAGCTTGAGAGCCTACCACACTAAGGATCCATTACCATCCAGAGGGAAACGGCCCACTTCATTGGGGTGAACATGACCCAAGTATTTACTGGAAAGGATTCTGCTGAAAAAGGATGTTGGCTGGGAAATCCACCTCCAGTACAGTTTTCCAGCCAAAGCTTTGTTGTTAAGCTTGGAGCTTCTCAGTCCCAACCCTCCTTTTTCCTTGGGCTGGGTAACTTTATCCCAGCCAACCAAGGCCCATTTCTTCTCCCCTTTTGCACCTTCCCATAAAAATCTTCTAGCCATTTTGTCCAGCTCTTTCCAAATAGAATGTGGGGCAGCCAGGATGGAGAATTTATATATTGGCATGGCCTGAATAACTGACTGTAAGAAAGTTAATCGGCCCCCATAGCTTAACCATTTATGAGACCAATGATTCATTCTATCTTTGATGCCATCCAAAAGATCCTTCCAGATATCTATTTTCAATTTTTTGAAATGCAAAGGAACCCCCAAGTAAACTACTGGAAGAGAGGTCCTAGTGAATCCCAAGATCTCTATAACTCTGTCCTGTAACCTTTGGTCAAGATTGAAGAAGACCACTTTGGATTTTTTATCATTGATGACTTGGTTTGAGGCCCTGAGGTAGACATTTAGAGTATCTCTGATTCCTCTTGCTTCCCTGAGACTGGCCACTCCAACCAATCCTGTATCATCCACAAACTGTAAGTGAGTCAAAACTTCCTCACCCACCTTGATACCTGTTATCAGACCTTGATGTCTTCTCCTCAAGAAGAGTCTACCTAATCCTTCAGCCAAGATGAGGAAGAGATAGGGAGAGCAAGGGTCCCCTTGACGAAGACCCCGTGTGGCTCCAAAAGGTGGCGAGGGAAGCCCCTTGATTAGAACAGAATAAGAAGGCGTAGAAATGCAACTCATGACCCAATCTATCCAGTCCTGAGAGAAACCAAAGGCTGCCAACATCTTTGACAGGAAGCCCCACTCCACCCTATCATAAGCCTTGGACATATCCAGTTTAATGAACATTCCTTTGTTACCAGATTTTTGCATTGTATGGATTGCCTCTTGGGCGAGGACCACCCCATCCAAGATCTGTCTACCCTCTACAAAACCCCCTTGCTCCGAGGAAATGATATTATGAAGGAGAGGTTTTAGCCGTTCAGCCATTATCTTTGTGATTATTTTATAAATCACGTTGCATAAGGCAATAGGTCTGAAATCAGAGATATGAACCCCCTCCTCCCCTTTTGGAATTAAAGTGATGAAGGTGTGATTTAGTGCCTTGAGCATTCTTTTATTAGTTCTGGACTCCTCTGTGACAGCCAAAACATCCTCCTCCAAGGTATCCCAAAAGGCCTGAAAAAACTCAATAGGAAAGCCATCTGGACCTGGAGATTTGTCGGTGCTCATCCCAAAGACCACATTCTTCAGTTCATCTCTATCAATGGGTCTAAGAAGGGCCTGATTCTCTTCTTGAGAGATAATAGAGGGTATGACATCAATAACTTCATTTTGAGCTTCCACATCTTGCTCCATACTTTCCTTAAAAAGTTTAGAGAAATAATCCATTGAGTGGGAATGCATACCAGGAAGAGTATCAAAGGAGTGTCCATTCTCATCTTGAAGGACTTCCATGTTATTCATTTGTCTCCTAGCACAGGCTGATCGATGGAAAAATTTTGTATTTCTATCTCCTTCTAATAACCAAGTGTTTCTTGCTCTCTGTTTCCAGTAAGTCTCTTCTTGGTTATCAATGTCCTCAACCGCTTTGCGCAAGGCATCATCCTCGGTTTTAAGCTGCTCAGTAATTGTTCCTTCCCTGAAATGTTTTTGCACCTCTTCCCATCTGGCCACCAAGGGAGCTCGTTGGAGCTGGAAATCTGACTTATTAGTTTGCCTCCACTGTTTCAATTTAATCTTGACAAAATGAAGCTGTTTGTGGAATTTAAACATTGCTGTCCCAAAAGGTAGGCGGCCTTCTTCCCACCACTACGGAATTTTCTTTCGGAGATCCTCCTTTTGCAACCAAAAATTCTCAAATTTAAACGGTTTGTGGTGCTGCCCTGTCATAGTCCCTCCCTCCAACAAAATGGGAAAGTGATCTGAAACTGGGCCCTCCAAAATCTGAAATTTAATATTCCACTTAACAAATGCCTCCTCGGAGACCAAAAAATGGTCTAGCTTTACCTTCCTGCTGTGTGGCTCCCTCCTCTTGTTAGTCCAAGTAAAGTAGGTTCCAGGGCCTTTGATATCCACTAGGTGAAAGGCCTGGACTTGGGCAATCAGAAGCCGGTCCCCTGGATCCAAAACTGGGATACCACCTTCCTGATCTCGAGCAGATAATTTGGCATTAAAATCCCCAGCAATAATCCAGTCTAAATCTTCCCGTGAGGACCTCATGTTGTGTACAACTTTCCATTGGAGCCTCTGGCCATCAATGCTTTGAGCCCCATAGAAATTTGTAATTAAAACATGTTCTGCTGTGACCTTATTCCTAAAAAGAGATGTGAGAACACCCCTCCAAGCTATATGTTCTATTGCTGTCCATTCCAGAGGGTTCCAAAGAGTAACAATCCCCCCAGAGGCACCTTGAGCAGCCACATCCATATAACCAGCGCCCCTCCATATTCTACTAACGGTTTTACACATAAGATCTAAAGACATTTTTGTCTCCTGGATGAGCAAAAAGTCTGTTTTACACTTTCCTAAGAGTCTTTGAACAGCAGATTGATGGGTTCTACTGTTTAAACCCCTAACATTCCAAGATTGAATAATCATTGAAAACCTTGGGAGCAATAAGAATCAATTGTCCTCACCGATCCTCCATTGATCAGCTTGTCTCCTTGCACTGCTAGTAGATCCTTATTGGACTTTCTGCCCGCTCCTTGAGAGTTACTATTTTTGGATCTCTTCTCCACCTGAGTAATCCCTAGGGCTGGCCTTTCTCTGTTCTTTTTTGCACTTCCCATGCTGACATCCTTAATAACTGGCTGTGCTGGGGAGTGTATTATCAATGCCCCTGGGTTCTCTGGCTGCAATATCTCAGTGGATTCAATCACCTGTTCTAAGACAGGAGTAAATGAAGGAGAAGCATGAGTGTGGATGTTATTATCCTCAGCATTCCCATCCACTCCTTCCATGACTTGGTCCTCTTGATCCACTAGTGACTTAAAGATTTCATACCGATTGGTTGGCTTGAGTTGTGCCTGCTCCTTGCCATTTTTCTTTTGCTTTCTCCTTCTTTTAGGCTGTTCAAAGCCATCTTTCTGAACATCAGTACCCTGAGGAGTATTGGATGGTTCTTTGACAAGAGTAGGCTTACCCTCTCTGGGGCGATTTGGCATTCCAAGCGGAGCCTCCGCTTTTGTGTTCAAAATATTTGGACAAAACCTTGCCAAATGGCCATGCTTATGGCAGACTCTGCATCTAAAGGGCAGGGCCTCATAATCTAACTGCTGGATCCAGGATAGTCCTGCCAACTCAAGTTCCACCTCGGCCGGTAGAGGCTGGCTAATATCCATTTCTACGCAAATTCTAGCAAAGACAGTTGTGTTTCCCTCTATGGTGTCTTTGGAGACGCCCAGATGTCTACCTAGGGAATTACCAATCATTTCCAGAACCTGCTCACCCCAAAACTCCATCGGGAGAGCGTACAGCCGGATCCAAACCGGGACAGCCGTGGGTTCAATACGAGGATCGAAACCCACTCTCCAGGGTTGAACAAATAACCCTGCCGGTCCGTGGTTCCTCTTCTCTGATTCAAATGCTCTGTTTCTATCGGCTAAAGAAGAGAAACTAATAATGAAATACCCATTGCTTATAGACCATAAGGAGTACTCACCGTGTGGCTCCCAGTTCTGTCTGACCCAGGTATGCAAAAAATTCAGGGTAGGTCGGATACCCATGAATTTGCAAATCAGATCATGGTTAGCACGGTAGATGATTGTGTCTTCGACCATCTTTGGTTCGATAACAATCTTAGGTCTGGAGGCGGATTGCGGGAGGCATCCATTAACTCGGTGTGCAGTTGAGCCCTTGCCAGCATTCTTGAAGAGCGTTTGAAAAGCATTCCGCTGAGCTTCGTCATTGGAAGACGAAGCATTTTCTTTTAGCATCTCAGCATATGAGCTCTTTCTCCCAGAGAGAGGATCTGGAGGAGACCCCATTGGGCCCTCCCGAGGCAGCGGACGATCCTTCAGAGTAGCACTAAGTCAACCCACCAAAGTCCCTGGATTTTCCTTCACACCAAAAACCCTAGAACATCGCCTGTCGCCTGCTCAGAAATTTTCCCGCCAAATCGCCAGAGCTCCGTTTCCCAAATCAATTGCATCTAATCCAACTTACATAATTGAAATTGCAAAATTTAACACTTAATCTACAGTTGCAGGAATTGAAAATTGCAAAATTTAAATTGCTGAAATAGGCATTATTTTAAGCTTGATAAATTGAAATAACATCAATAGGAAAATTTTAAATTGAAATATAATATAGTTCAATCATTCTAAATTGGAAATGCAGAAAATTGTTAGAAAAACTACTAGGAAAACTTGTCAGAAAAGTTATTGCAAGAAAACTTGTTAGAAAAATGTTGCTGAAATGGAAATGTAGAAAACAAGGGAAATAAAAATACACAATCTACTAGCTGCAAAAAATATTATACACATCACACTTGAAACATACTAAAAAATATGTTGGAAACAAAGATATCTACTATGATAATATTTTAGCAAGAAACTGGATAAAAACTACTAAAACAAAAAATTAATAGAAAACCTAAAAAAATATTCCTTTCTCTAGCCCTGAGAGTGGGCCCTTGCTCCCTAGTCTATAATAAGGTAATTTCACACAAAAACCTAAATTCTAAATTCTCTCACACTCATGAATTCAAACATTTTGAACAAAAAACTACACTATTTGAAATTTGCTAATTCAAAATACAACGATTACAATGAATTTTTATGATTCTAACTATGGATTTCTATTCAAAATAACTTAACCAATGAGGGAGTGTCCTATTTATAATATTTTTTAAAAAAATAATTGCAACTACCAAATCAATCTTCTATGTTTTCCATGCATGATTTGCCTATGTTATTTTCGTAGACTTGGTCTATTTTAGGAAAAAATTTGTTGTAGCAGCTATCTGTGCATCCAATGAGTTTAAAATATGTTAGAATCAGTTGTTGCACCTATATTATCTTTATTATCCTTCATTACCCATGAAATGGATGCAAACTATGCCTTTTTAGTTGAAATCGTTTGTTTTCTGCCCTTCATTTCGAAGAGCTTCGGAATATAAGGTAGAATTGTAAAAATGAATTATTATCACCAATTCAGATTGAGTGGGAGCACTTACAAGGGTGAAATAAGTCCTTTATTACCATTCTAAAAACATTCCAACCATTCACACTTGCCACTTTTGACATGGTCTATGAATTCCTTTAAAGTTGCGAAGGACTAATTTTTGTATGTTGTTTACAATTGTCCCTATATTTTTGCTTTATGCCTTATTGTTGTTAGTTAGACCACATGGGAATACATATAAGTGGATTACAAGTATTATTTGGTCTCTATGAATACATTCCATCCATTTTTACTTGTCATTTTTTACCACTTCATTGTTCCCCTTAAATATGATAGTTGGATAGTTTTTGTATGTCGTGCAGAACTTGTCTATGCCCTGTTTTACAACAGAAATTGTTTTGGCACTAGATTATCTTGACAACTTGGTTTCAAGGTGGGATAAAATTTCAAAAATTATTTATGTAATCATAAATCACAACATGCTTATTTAACATTATTTTTCTATGCTACTTTACTAACAAAAATCATGCAAAAACAGTCATAAAATGGTAAAAGTAGTCAAAATAGGGGTACAATGTTCCTAATCATTAAATCATGTAAACAATAACAAATAATTCATTCTAATACTACATTTGGAATAAAATAATATTATATTTGGTTTTATGGTATTATTTTAATATCCAAAATATAGCAAAAATGAGGTATTTCTTGGCCTCATCACTTTTTTCAGTTTCTTGAGCTTGAATATGTTTGCCTTGTTTTAGCCTTAGAATCTACTCCTAGGATGGATTTATATACTTCGAATTGCTTATGAATCTCATAATTTGGTACATAATTTATCAAATTAGAGAGAGTATCCCATAATCCTCTCAAGAATAGATTTCCCCATCTATTATTTCATCTAAAAGTTGTTCAAACCTATAAATGGAATTCCATTTCCATTCTTTCCCATTAAATTTGATAGCAAATTAGGTTATTATGAGAGGATACTCTAATACTCTCGAGAATATATTCCCCACCTATTCTCTTTCAATCTTTTCTCTATTCCATCTACTATATTATATTCATAATCTAGGTTCACAAGGATCCATGGTTAATGTTCATAATAAGTAAAGAGCACAATTTAATGTTCAAAACACCACCAGATGTATCTATCATAGTCTAAGCTACACCACTTAGAACCTTCCCAAATACTACCCACTTTTTGGAACCATCCTTCATTGTGGTTATAATGAATACTTAAAATCTCTTTACACATTATAAACCTCAAGCATGAATTCTACCTGTAATAATGAAAACTTTACATAACAGTAGAGAAGTCCATCTTTGATATAACTACGGTTTGAACAAAACCATCTATCAAAGTCTCATAAATTAAATCTTCTTACTTGTTTGAAGTCTTTCCTCCATTCTAATATTGTATAAAGAACATGAAGGGTAACCCTAATATTTGGATTAGAAATAAATAATTCCTCAAGAAAAATATTTGTTTCCAATTCATACAACTATGCCTTAGCTAAAATCACCAATTTGAATACCCTAATATTCTTTAGGTACTTGGCTAGCTCTAACAATATTCAAGATTTACCTTTTTCATCTTCTTCAATAGGATACTCCTCTTGTATACGCTCAGAATTTTCATTCTAGGGAACTTAATCAATAATAATTTTCAATAATTCCTCACTTTGTTTCATTTTTTCCCTCTATCATTCAATTTGTTCTTATAGTAACCATACTACAATAATGCGGTTCTCTACCTCTTTATAGAATTTCTTCAAAAAATAAATTTGGGGTCTATATTCAATTTGATTCTACTTAGCTAGCCCTAGATTAAAGATTCTCTACTTCACTTTCTTACCTTGGGTGTCAATTATCCTTGCCTCATGAAGGAGTTGGATTTGAATGTACAATCCAAATATAATCATCCTAGAAGAGTAAAAATTGCCTTCATTTACATAGTTAAGGTTCACAAAGGATACACCAGATAGGATCATAAAGGTTCCACCTGTTGAGAAGCAACACACCCCCACTAAAAAATGAAATTCCATCCTTTGAAAATATTTAATATTCATTTGTTCCGCAGGGACCCTCTTGATGTTTTTCGGGTTTTAATTCCAAATTTTGCTTGCATCCTTTTTCAAACTTCGCCTACATCAAAGTGTCCAAGTAGACTTGCATATGGCATTGATTTCAATTTAGAAATAGCAGTTTCTATTTCTGGCCAGCAAGCTTCTAAATGCATTTTCTCTTAATCCGTGATGAATTTTTAAGTTCCGTTTGCAGATTGGGATACCCTTTGGGCTTTTTTAGATACTTGTAAAGTTTCATCAAATTCTGGGCACTTTGAATTTTCATCATTTTTCTACACCATGTGAAGTTGATCATTCTCGAGCAATTTAAAATTCATTTTTCAAATGTTAAAATTATTTCTGAGTAAGGAAGATCCTTCACCAATATGTAAAAATGCCAAATACAGATGGACAAAGTCACTGGAGTCAACCTACAATTTTTGGAGAATTTGCAAAGTGGAAGAAAAGCTTGAGGGAAATGTCGCGATATCGCGACATGTTCCATTTTCGGACCTGTCTCATTTTCGTGAGAGGAAAAGCTTGGAAGAAAAGCTTGAGGGAAATGTCGCGATATCGCGACATGTTCCATTTTTGGACTTGTCAGAATTTCGCTCAAATTTAATTGTATCCTAAAATCTTTTAAAGTCCGATGTCGCGATATCGCGACATGTTCCATTTTTGGACATGTCTCATTTTTGCGAGGGCAAAAGCTTGGAAATAATGACTTGAGGGAAATGTCGTGATATCGTGACATGTTCCATTTTCATGAGGAAAAGCTTGGAAGAGGCATAGTGAAGGAAATGTCGTGATTTCGCGACATGTTCCATTTTTGCGAGGAAGAAAGCTTGGAAGAGATTAAGTGAAGGAAATGTCACGATTTCGCGACATGTTCCATTTTCGTGAGGGAGAAGCTTGGAAGAGACAAAGTGAAGGAAATGTCGTGATTTCGTGACATGTTCCATTTTCGTGAGGAAAAAGACTTGGAAGAGATTAAGTGAAGGAAATGTCACGATTTCGTGACATGTTCCATTTTCGCGAGGGCGAAAGCTTGAAAGAAGCGAAGTGAAGGAAATGTCACGATTTCGTGACATGTTCCATTTTTGCGAGGAAGAAAGCTTGAAAGAGATGAAGTGAAGGAAATGTCATGATTTCGTGACATGTTCCATTTTTGCGAGGGCCAATGCTTGGAAGATATTAAGTGGAGGAAATGTCACGATTTCGTGACATGTTCCATTTTCGCGAGGGAAGCTTGGAAGAGATTAAGTGAAGGAAATGTCACGATTTCGTGACATGTTCCATTTTCGTGAGGGAAGAACTTAGAAGAGATTAAGTGAAGGAAATGTCATGATTTCGTGACATGTTCCATTTTCATGAGGGCGAAAGCTTGAAAGAAATGAAGTGAAGGAAATGTCACGATTTTGTGACATGTTCCATTTTTGCGAGGGCAAATGCTTGGAAGAGATTAAGTGAAGGAAATGTCATGATTTCGTGACATGTTCCATTTTCGCGAGGGCCAAGACTTGGAAGAGATTAAGTGAAGGAAATGTCGCGATTTCGTGACATGTTCCATTTTTGTGAGGACGAAAGCTTAAAGACATGAAGTGAAGGAAATGTCATGATTTCGCGACATGTTCCATTTTTGCGAGGGCGAATGCTTGGAAGAGATGAAGTGAAGGAAATGTCACGATTTCGCGACATGTTCCATTTTCAGAGGGCAAAAGCTTGAAAGAGATGAAGTGAAGGAAATGTCACGATATCGCGACATGTTCCATTTTCGTGAAGGCACAAGCAAGGAAGAAGTAACTTGAGGAAAATGTCACGATATCGCGACATGTTTGGACTTATATTCATTTTGCAAAATTTGGCCATTTCATCACCCATCCAAAGGAAGTGGAAGCTTTTCGACATAGTCCAAACCCTAGAAATATTTAAATGAAAAAATTAATTAATTAAAATCTAATCTTTGCTTTTCTTTTGCAGAAAGTGATTCGACAGTTACATTCATGGCAGAAGTAATGGCGAGAAAGACAGACAAACCTGAATTTTGGCACAAATCAAGCGAGGAATTAATGAGATGCTCTGACGGTTTGTCGAAAGATAAAGATAAGAGATGTCGGGAAGTCAGTGACTCATCCAGATTTTGCAGATCTGGCCGCAAATATAGACTTTAAGGAATTTTTCGATGGATGCATTTGCCAAGAAAATTTATGGCAAAAGTAATGGTAGGGAGAGAATCTCGACTCGAACCAAACAAAGGCAGCTGTGCGAGGATGGAAGGCCTCGGAAGTCAGTGACTCATCCGAATTTTGTAGAAGAATTAATGAGATGCTCTGACAGCTTATCGAAAGATAAAGATACATTTACACGCGGTGCCCATTTGATGAGGATAAAACCAAGTCTTATCTTCTCCATTTATGGCAAGATCCACACGAAGATTTTTAGAGTGATTAGGGTTTATCGAAACTCTATATAAAAATACCTTATATTGTAAAGCCTCGATGGTGGGATTTTTATGATAAGATTTAGATATTTGGAAGAAGATATTTTGAAAAGATCAGGGTCTGTCCTGAGTCTATATATACTTCTTTTGAATGTAAAGTCCAGAGGCGAAAACTTGGAATAAAAGACATTTTAGCAATTTCCTGCAAATCTTGTTTGAATGCTTTGTTCTGGACCTGGGGTTGGTGTGAAATCGTTCTTCTGTGATAGCGTGGCCAGGAGCCTAATCTCTTTCGGATTTCGATAAGTGCATCTTCTTCTATTTTCGTCTCACTAAAGTTCTATTTATTTTAGTTGTAAATCTGTGTTATCAAGATTGAATATGCTACTAGGCTTCATTCGATTTGTTGTATGCTAGGGAAAGTTAGAGATTTAAGGTTTAGGTCTGTTCTAATTGCTCTATCCTCACTGCGTGAGCTAGGCTACTAGTGAGAGATACCAGTTGACACCGACTTCCCTTCTATTTATGATTTTCTTTCAGATCTTTGTTATCTCCGTCTTATGCTCTTAGTAGAAGGTGATCTTAGAAAGTTGGACACCTTCCTCTTTGATTGGTTTTATTGTGAAGCTAAATAGTGTAATTGAAATTGGTAGTTTTGATTTTGCATCTAAGTTAGATAAGCTTCTCTTTTCTTCCCTACCCTACTCTCTCTGTTCCACCGTTAAATGATTCATTTTTATTTTCTTTCAAATTTGTATTTTATTTAATCTGCTAAAACATAAAGAGCTATATCAAAGAACTCATTGTAAATCCGATAGTCAACAAAGATAACAACCTCTAAACATTATTGAATGAAGGTCGAGCCCATTGTAAGGTAACAGATAGTCCACTTGAAACTATTCCAGAAGTGGAAAAGAGTGAATAGACATTCGACCCAACTCTGTAACTCACACCTTGGATAACCAGGAAGATCCTAAAGTGAGTGGGATTTATCCCGTATAAGTGTTATCGGTATTTTATGCTCATTCTTCATGGGGTGTGTATGAAATACGAACCAACATTTAAAATTGGTGCTAGAAGGAGGGCCTACTGAACTCCATTCAGTATTTGTTAAGGATTGTAAGTTGCTTGTGAAAAGCTAGATTCTACCTACAGAGTAACCAGGTCCCACTCCAGAGCTGGAGAGCTCCTTGTGCCTGAGTTAGAAACCCCAAGGAGAAGCAGCCTCAGAAGGGCCAAGTCTTTGTCCAGCATAGTTTTATCACCACTTGTAGTTCCTCCAACTGCAACTCAAAATATCATCGTTAATCAGGTAGTGATGGCAAGCTGGTTGGGTTCCACTGCTTTGAATATCCCTGGTGTAGCACATGATTTACCCAAAAATCCTGAGAAGTATCTTCCTACCTACAAACATGATGGAATCAAAATAGCAGAAGAACACCTGGTGGCATATAAAAATGCTCTAAAGTTGTTGAATGTGCAGCATGAAGATGTGGCTTGTAGGTTATTCCCATTCACTCTCCAGGGGGGAGCATACGACTGGTTTTTGGATCTTACTAATGACTCTATTACTAGTTGGAATGACCTAGAGAAAGTTTTTGTATCACAATTTGGTGAAGTGATTGACCCCAGTGTGTTATATCAACAGTTTTCTAACATTAAGAGAGAGTCTGGTGAAGCTATCAGGTCTTTCAATATGAGGTTCCAAAAAGCTTATGGTAGAATGACTGGTCATTACATCCCAAGTGCAAATCTAGCCTTAGAAATCTATAAGAATGCATTGGATTCGGTGACCTCTATTTTCCTCAAGAGAGACATCAATATCACAACCCTGGCAGGAGCTTATAAGGAAGCTTTAATTCTTGAAAGACAGTTAGGACCTCAAATTTTGAGCAGTCCTTTGATATCCTATGTTACGTAGAACATGCCTATTTTGAATCCCATTCCACATCATGAGTTAGTGCCAACATGTCACGCTCTACCCAAGGAAACTCCATTAACTGTGACACACACTCAACATGTGCAAAATATAGAGAAAGATTCTGACAAGTTCAAGGTGGAAGTGCCTAAAGTAAACATTTGTGACCTAGCATTACCCAACTTTGAAGCTTTTCCTGGTGAGTTAAATTTTCCTAAAAATCAGAGAAATATTGATAGTTCTGGTTCATCCAAAAATAGTACGACTATGGTTTCAGATTCATTCACTTTTCTCGATGAGTCAGAGAATGTTGTGGAGATACCTATGGATGAAGTGCAAGCTTTTCAACAGTTCCAAAGGGACAGTTATAATTTGAGATGTGAGAATCCAGAACCTACTCCTAATAATGATCCTCCCTCACCAAAGGGTAATGAAAATAAGATTCAATATCACTATACATAAGTAACTAGGAAGGAGTATAACATCATTGAGGATATGAAGAAAATTAAGGCTAACATCACCCTCCATGAGTCGGCTCAGATTGTTGAACAAAAAGATAACTTGATTGAAACTTACTCTGGACCACCTATTGAATTTCAAGAAAAGGAGAAGAAAATAGTAAATGTGAATGTGGTCAACCAACTCAGAATAGACAAAGAGTCTCAGTATAAGCATGTGATCACCGAACATAATATCAAAAAAGAGGTTGTAAACCGTGTTGATGCGAGATATTGGAGTTTATAATTTGACAACTGAGAAGGTGAGACCAAGTTATAGCTCTAACCAATCACAACAATGATATTTGGACATTACACATTGATGGGGTTAAATCTAAGCAAGGCTCAGGTGAAAGAGCAAATTATGAAAATTCTACTAGAGGGATAAAAATTGAAATCTTGGATATTGGAGCAGTAGAGCAACCACAAAATGTTCAAGTTATTAAGAACTATGACGTACAAATAAAATATGATCTCTTTGAGTTGTTACATAAATCTGAAGATGTGATGATCTGGGTCTATAAAGGCTTTAAGGTATTTGATCCTGGGGGGTTTTTACATTCCGTCCCTTTGAAAGGATTCTGCAAACCCTTCAAGTAGAAGCATAAACATGTTAATGCCTTGATTTTGAAGGAGGCATAAAAATTGTATGCACATGGGCTGATAGAATAAGACATAAGCAGGGGTTGAAAACTTCACCATTCATGTTATTATATGATTTGACTAATTTGCAGGGTGAAGGACTTGCAGATTTGGTGTTTCTGTGGGACAAGATCCATAAAAAAAAAAAAGGGGAAGACAGTAAACACACCAAGTCTTTCCCAGGTAGCAAAAATTTTGGGAAGCATAATCTGGAGTGCATTTCGTCAACAGGACCTGAAAGGTATTTTTCTAAATTTACCTGCAAATGGTCAATTTTTTTAAGGCACTATTTCTCTGCTTTTCCATCTGCTACATATTTTGAGTGATTGAAGGGACTTTGTGCATATGTATATATTGTAAATAAAGTTTGAAGTAGTGTGTTTTTATTTTGTTTTATTTAAAGTTTGAAGTACCGTGTTTTATCTTTTGAGGTCTGTGCAATTTTGTCTTTAACTGGTGGCCTTTTTCCCCCCTCTTTAGCTTTTAAATCCTGTTTGTTTGAGTTTTCCTAAACAAAGAAAACACAAATCAACATTTAAAATTGGCCTAGTGTGTTTTCATTTTGTTTCATTCTATTTTAAGAGATAGTCTGCTAGAGCTAAAAAGTGGAACTACTTGTTATTTAGAACAACAGTAGAAAGATAATTGGATTTTGTATCTTGCTTGCCACAATTATTTTGATTATAAAGAAACTACTATACTTGTTTGGTTGAAGAACTCCTAGGGAATCCAAGAAAAGTTGGTCATGAGAGGGGACTCCGATTCATAAAATTATTTTAAAGTGTCCAAGGAGACTATTGGTACCTGGGCTGAAATAGTTAGTCGATCAATTGCTCGATCAATGAAATATAAAAAATTCTAGCAAGGCTTTCTAGATATCGGTATCTTTCAAAAAAAAGAGAGAGAAGGTGAAAGTTGGGCAAGCCAACATAAAATTGGCACTCTTTTCTGTGCATAGCCAAGGCTCCCGAAGGATACATCTCAAACGTGTTCACCAAGCTATAGATGCCACCTCATAGTTGTGAATCAAGGTCTTGAAAATCTAAAGAGTAACTCTGTCAGGGTTGTAAAAGGCTAAACTAGTAAATAGAGCTCTACTCGGTTTCCCCTACACAATCTAAATAGTTGATCAATCCATAGTGAGCATTCGAAGCCCCGGTCATCCTTGAAGGAAGGTTTATACGCTTATAATCGCACATCAGAATCTTCCTTAAGTGATTCAACCTAGTATGTCCTTGGGAAACTTTAACAACTATCAGATAGTAGTTAAATCATTTTAGAAAATATTTGTGGCAAAGCATGGTACATAGTCTAAATTGTTTTGAAACTAGAGTTCTGGATTCTAAATAGTGCTACTATTTTCCCCATGAGATATCGCCATTTGTTGAGAAGCAACACACCCCCACTAAAAAAATGAAATTCCATCCTTTGAAAATATTTAATATTCATTTTTTCGTAGGGACCCTCTTGATTTTTTTGGGTTTTAATTCCAAATTTTGCTTGCATCCTTTTTCAAACTTCGCCTACATCAAAGTGTCCAAGTAGACTTGCATATGGCATTGATTTCAATTTAGAAATAGCAGTTTCTATTTCTGGCCAGCAAACTTCTAAATGCATTTTCCCTTAATCCATGATGAATTTTAAAGTTCCGTTTGCAGATTTGGATACCCTTTGGGCTTTTTTAGATACTTGTAAAGTTTCATCAAATTCTGGGCACTTTGAATTTTCATCATTTTTCTACACCATGTGAAGTTGATCATTCTCGAGCAATTTAAAATTCATTTTTCAAATGTTAAAATTATTTATGAGTAAGGAAGATCCTTCACCAATATGTAAAAATGCCAAATACATATGGACAAAGTCATTGGAGTCAACCTACAATTTTTGGAGAATTTGCAAAGTGGAAGAAAAGCTTGAGGGAAATGTCACGATATCGCGACATGTTCCATTTTTGGACATGTCTCATTTTCGCGAGAGAAAAATTTTGGAAGAAAATCTTGAGGGAAATGTCGCGATATCGTGACATGTTCCATTTTTGGACATGTCGTTTTGATGTCGGATTTAAATGTTCCATTTTGGAGGCAAAGCTTAGAGAAAGTGAAGGAAATGTAATATGTGACATGTTCCATTTTCATGAGGGAAAAGCTTGGAAGTAATGACTTGAAGGAAATGTCACGATATCATGACATGTTCCATTTTCAGAGGAAGCTTGGAAGAGAGAAGTGAAGGAAATGTCGCGATTTCGTGACATGTTCCATTTTGGAGGGGGAAGCTAAAAGAAGAAGTGAAGGAAATGTCACGATATCGCGACATGTTCCATTTTCGAGGGCAATCTTGGAAGAGACAAAGTGAAGGAAATGTCACGATTTCGTGACATGTTCCATTTTCGTGAGGGCGAAAGCTGAAAGAAGTGAAGTGAAGGAAATGTCATGATTTCGCGACATGTTCCATTTTTCGAGGAGAAGCTGAAAAGTGAAGGAAATGTCAGATATCGTGACATGTTCCATTTTTGTGAGGGAAAATCTTGGAAGAGATTAAGTGGAGGAAATGTCACGATTTCGTGACATGTTCCATTTTCGTGAGGGAGAAAGCTTGGAAGAGATTAAGTGAAGGAAATGTCGCGATTTCACGACATGTTCCATTTTCGCGAGCAAGGAAGCTTGAAAGAAGCGAAGTGAAGGAAATGTCATGATTTCGTGACATGTTCCATTTTCACGAGGGAGAAAGCTTGGAAGATATGAAGTGAAGGAAATGTCACGATTTCGTGACATGTTCCATTTTCACGAGGGCCAATGCTTGGAAGAGACAAAGTGAAGGAAATGTCGCGATTTCGTGACATGTTCCATTTTTGCGAGGGCCAATGCTTGGAAGAGATTAAGTGAAGGAAATGTCACGATTTCGTGACATGTTCCATTTTCATGAGGGCGGAAGCTAAAAGACATGAAGTGAAGGAAATGTCACGATTTCGTGACATGTTCCATTTTTGCGAGGCAAGACTTGGAAGAGATTAAGTGGAGGAAATGTCACGATTTCGCGACATGTTCCATTTTCGTGAGGGCGAAAGCTTGGAAGAGACTAAGTGAAGGAAATGTCACGATTTCGTGACATGTTCCATTTTTGTGAGGAAGAAGCTGGAAGAAAAGGAGGAAACGCAATGTTCATTTGAGGGCGAAAGCTTAAAGACATGAAGTGAAGGAAATGTCACGATTTCGCGACATGTTCCATTTTCATGAGGGCCAATGCTTGGAAGAGATGAAGTGAAGGAAATGTCACGATTTCGTGACATGTTCCATTTTTGTGAGGGCAAAAGCTTGAAAGACATGAAGTGAAGGAAATGTCGTGATATCGCGACATGTTCCATTTTCGTGAAGGCACAAGCAAGGAAGAAGTAACTTGAAGAAAATGTCACGATATCGCGACATGTTTGGATTTATATTCATTTTGCAAAATTTGGCATTCTTTAAATTTTTCATCACCCATCCAAAGGAAGTGGAAGCTTTTTGACACAGTCCAAACCCTAGAAATATTTAAATGGGAAAATTAATTAATTAAAAAGTTCTAATCTTTGCTTTTCTTTTGCGAAAGTGATTCGATAGTTACATTCATGGCAGAAGTAATGGCGAGAAAGACAGACAAACCTAAATTTGGCACAAATCAAGCGAGGAATTAATGAGATGCTCTGATAGTTTGCCAAAAGATAAAGATAAGAGATGCGGGAAGTCAGTGACTCATCCAGATTTTGCAGATCCGGCCACAAATATAGACTTTAAGGAATTTGTCGGTGGATCCATTTGCCTAGAAAATTTATGGCAAAAGTAATGACGGGTCGAGAATCTCGACTCGAACCAAACAAAGGCAGTTGTGCGAGGATGGAAGGCCTCGGAAGTCAGTGACTCATCCAAATTTTGTAGAAGAATTAATGAGATGCTCTGACAGCTTATCGAAAGATAAAGATACATTTACACGCAGTGCCCATTTGATGAGGATAAAACCAAGTCTTATCTTCTCCATTTATGGCAAGATCCACACGAAGATTTTCAGAGTGATTAGGGTTTATCGAAACTCTATATAAAAATACCTTATATTGTAAAGCTTCGACGGTGGGATTTTTATGATAAGATTTAGATATTTGGAAGAAGATATTTTGAAAAGATCAGGGTCTGTCCTGAGTCTATATATACTTCTTTTGAATGTAAAGTCCAGAGGCGAAAACTTGGAATAAAAGACATTCTAGCAATTTCTTGCAAATCTTGTTTGAATGCTTTGTTCTGGACCTGGGGTTGGTGTGAAATCATTCTTCTGTGATAGCGTGGCCAGGAGCCTAATCTCTTTCGGATTTTGATAAGTGCATCTTCTTCTATTTTCGTCTCACTAAAGTTCTATTTATTTTAGTTGTAAATCTGTGTTATCAAGATTGAATATGCTACTAGGCTTCATTCCATTTGTTATATGCTAGGGAAAGTTAGAGATTTAAGGTTCAGGTCTATTCTAATTGCTCTATCCTCACTGCACGAGCTAGGCCGCTTGTGAGAGATACCGGTTGACATCGACTTCCCTTCTATTTATGATTTTCTTTCAGATCTTTGTCATCTCCGTCTTATGCTCTTAGTAGAAGGTGATCTTAGAAAGCTGGACACCTTCCTCTTTGATTGGTTTTATTGTGAAGCTAAATAGTGTAATTGAAATTGGTAGTTTTGATTTTGCATCTAAGTTAGATAAGCTTCTCTTTTCTGCCCTACCCTACTCTCTTTGTTCCACCGTTAAATGATCCATTTTTATTTTCTTTCAAATTTGTCTTTTATTTAATCTGCTAAACCATAAAGAGCTATATCAAAGAACTCATTGTAAATCCGATAGTCAACAAAGATAACAACCGCTAAACATTATTGAACGAAGGTCGAGCCCATTGTAAGGTAACAGACAGTCCACTTGAAACTATTCCAGAAGCAAAAAAGAGTGAATAGACATTCGACCCAACTCTTAACTCACACCTTGGATAACCAGCAAGATCCTAAAGTGAGTGGGATTTATCCCGTATAAGTGTTATCGGTATTTTATGCTCATTCTTCACGGGGTGTGTATGAAAGACGAACCAACACCACCATATTTTGAATTCTAAATGTTGTAGTCATCCCTCAAGTGGATATGAGTGATCACTCTAACATTTTTTGTTGAGGTTAACCGTGTACACTACCCATACATATTAAAGTATACCTTCACATAGTCTCCTCATTTCCTAACAATATCAATGAATGTAGGACAACTTGACCACATCGTAAGGATTAACCTTGTCTTAGTCAATTGAGAAAAGGTATGTCAATTCCTTCACTAAGATTTGTCCTTTGAACTAGTATTTATGTGTAACAACCTCTCTTTTCCATGATGAGCTAACTTAAGCTCTCTATCTCATCCCCATAATGACCTAAATTAATCTATCTATCTCATCCCAATGATGAGCTAGCTTAAGCTATTTGTCTCATCTCCATGATGAGCTAACTTAATCCATATATCTCATCTCCTTCATGATTCCAAATGTTAGCTATATCTTAAAAAGAGTTAACTTAATTCATGAATGGTCACCATAACACCTATAACCCACAAGGTGCCATCTCAGTTATAACCATAATTACATTCATAGTAAAAGCTTAAGTCACACTTGCCTCATCACAAGGTGTCATTCTCCTTATCTACATAAGAGTTGAGTTTAGTTGTTTGTAGTTAGTCTTTTATCCTTTCCAACTAACTTATTTCATAGTCGTTCATTTAATATTGGCTAAGTTTGTACTTGATCTATGTAATATATTATTCCTAGGTAAGCTTATGCATTATCAATCTCCTAATAATGATGGTCATGCTTACTTTATGCAAGGTGCCATGTCAAGGTAAAGCTATCTTTACTAGGTTCAATTCTTAAGCATCTTTAGGTTATCCATGGTAGCTTCTAATCCTTTGTAACATAGAGCTTCTTTATGGAAGCATCTAATCCATCACAACCTAGAGCTCTAATACCAAATATAACAACCATAAATTCTGACCCACTTGAGAGAGAGATTTGTTTGTATACATTCATTAGGGATCCACATATCCCTCTTTGCATAAGCTATTCTATGCATGTGTCTATTGACGTCAAACCTTATTATTAAGTTATCCATCTCATATTAGCGATGAGCCAACTTATCCTTTTATAATCCATCTAAGGTGTACGCCCATATTTATACCATACATAAGTCTATCAATGTAGGTGTACTAAGCATATTGTAAATTAGCTATCTATCTCATCTCCATGATGGGCTAGATTATCCCTTGTAGTCTATCAAAAGGGTAAGTTCATCCCTACACCATACGTAAGTTTTTCTACATATGTGTACTAAGCATAATGTGAATAGGCTATCCATATCTCTCTCTCTCAACATTCCTTCTAATCTAATAAACCATAAGTTTAACCATTATTATTATCAAGGAATATACATGTCATTCACATGCATTTCATTATTGCTTCTTAACCATGATATTCCTTTTTAAATTGGATAAACAAGTCTATATCAAGCTATCCTTAGAATGCAATAATAAATAGGACCATAAGACAAAAAATCACACACATATGACACATCATATATCATAGGAAAACCCCTATAGAAAAAATCCAATGTTAGGATCCTCAATTGCATTTTCATCATTGGGAGAACTACAAGGAATAGTTGCCTCTAAAATATAAGTGCTTTGTGCCCTTCCATTATGCATAGGTTTGGGAGTGATCTAAGTGGTCGATGATTTCCCCATAGGTGGTTTCCCTAATTGCCATTGTGCATTGATTTTATCCTCGGATAATTTAGCCAAACCAATAGTTTGCATCATGGTATAGGGTTTCCACTTCATCACCTCCATTTTAATTTCCTCTTTCAATCCATTGATGAAGCAATATATGAGAAATGCTTCATCCAAACCTATGTTGTGTTTGGTGATATCCTTAAATTGAATATCATACTCACGTACAGTAGTTTTTAGTTGAACCTTAATAAATTCCCACATGGTTGGGTCCCACATGGCTCTGATACCAAATGGTAAGACCCCAAGGTCTTACTATAAAAATATTAATAAATTAATGTAAAATGTAATCACAGGCCACTCAAAGGGGGATCCATATCCCTGTCTATGGAAGGAGGATATTAAAAGAGTCCAAGAACTTATGCAAATCCTTATTGGAAAACAAAAGACAAAGCTCCTCACTTTGAGCTTTGAGGACAAATATATTTTTAAGGAGGGTGGAATGTTAGGATCCTCAATCCTAGCATTATTAGTTAGTATTAGTTAGTATTATTAATAATTTAATTATTATATTATTAAATCATAAAGTGAACCATCACATCTATTCATAACATGAACCATCACATCTCTTCATAACATGGACCATCACGTCTCTCCACCAACGTAGCTTTAGGGTAGATATATATATTATGTTGGCCATTCACACAAATCAACCAATAAGAAGAAGAAACGGAATAAGAGTCATAGATTCTAAAGGATGGAGCCCCCTATAGCGGAAAAGCAATTACATTTTACATTAATTTATTAATATTTTTATAGTAAGATCTTGGGGTCTTACCAGATATTCAATTTAAGGATATCACCAAACACAACACAGGGTTGGATGAAGCATTTCTCATATATTGCTTCATCAATGGATTGAAAGAGGAAATTAAAATGGAGGTGATGAAGTGGAAACCCTATACCATGATGCAAACTATTGGTTTGGATAAATTAGCCAAGGAAAAAATCAATGCACAATGGCAATTAGAGAAACCACCTATGGGGAAATCATCGACTACTTACATTGCTCCCAAACCTATGCATTATTGCGGGCCAAACAAGGTTAACTTTTTCCTACTTTTGTCACATGCCCATGCATTTAATTATCAACCCAGGGAGATTCGTAAACTTGTGAAGGCTCTGAATAAGATTGCTTACAATACCACTTTAGATGAGTCCGCTAATCCTACTATTGGGGGGTTTTTTCAAAATGGTTGTCAATCATTCATGCACTCCTCAATAATTTACGTAAGAAGAAAATAATTAAATCTATGAAAATAAAACATTCACACATTCCTGAAAATGAATCTATTGCAAATACTAGAAATAGCAATGTGGTAAATGACCTTATAAAAGCAATAAACTAATCTAGAAAAAAAAAAAAAAGTGGGGAAGAAATACTGGCTTGGAGTGGGCCCAAGATCTAGTAACTTCCTCCCAGCTGAACACGCGCTTAGAACTCTTAGAACTGTAATATATTTATCAAAGTATTACAATATCTATCTATCTCTGTATCTCTATATGAATCTATATCAATCTATTTATCTCAGAGCGGTCTATGCGTGTTTATATAACACACTCGCAAAAATTTTGTTACAAAGAGGTTACAACAGTCGATTCATCCCAGACTAAATTAAGACAGTCTGGTGAATGCAATCGACGTCTGCTTAAAATTGGCATTTGGTTCTAACAGTGGCATGTTCACTAATTGGTTTGTGCTTCGCCTGGCATTGGTAAGATGTTTTCATACATTGGTGCAATATCCAATTTAGCTCTACATGATGTAGAGTTGGAACTGCACCAGCCGTTGCTGTCCACATCATGCAAATCTGGTCAACGGGTGAAGAACAGAGGTGCATTCCCTATGAGGAAGGTGCTTAAGTATATCGAGCGCCTTCCCTATATGGAAGGTATCTTACTACCATGGCACCTTCCTGGAAGAGGAAGGTGCTTACCTTCTGTTGGTGCCTTCCTATGGGAGGAAGGTGCTTGCCTTCTAGTGGCACCTTCCTTATGGGAGGAAGGTGCTCGCCTTCTATGAGGAAGGCGCGTCTTCTAGTGGTGCCTTCCTTATGGGAGGAAGGTGCTTTGCCTATCATGGCACCTTCCCATCGGTGCCTTCCTTATGAGAGGAAGGTGCTTCCTTCCCTTTGGCACCTTCCTAGAGGAGGAAGGCACTTTTCTTTCCTTGGCACCTTCTTGGAAGAGGAAGGTGCCTACTTACTCTTGGTGCCTTCCTAGAAGAGGAAGGCACCTACATTCTCTTGGCGCCTTCCTGGAAGAGGAAGGCGCCTACTTTCTCTTGGCGCCTTCTTAGAAGAGGAAGGCACCTATGTTATCTGCATTGACCCTCAAAGAAACAAAGAGCCAGGTCCATCAAAAATACCTCGACTAATCCAAATATAACTAAACCAACTACAATTCCACAAAACACACTAAAAACACACAAATTAGATAACACACATAATTTCATCAAATATTTATATAATCATTTATAAAATTATGCAATCCTTATTATACAACCGCATAATTATCAAGAAAATGTGTACAAAATATGAGCATTTTTGGTGCTCATCATCCCCCCACGCCTAACATATGCCATGCCCTGGTGGCATCCAAATGTAGGTAGCCCTATTGACCCTTCATCGTTATTGTTTCTTGGAGGATTCGGTTGCCCCTGAAGCCTGAGTCTGTCTCCTCTATGTGTTTTCATATGAAGGTGTGGTTGCATTTTCCTATGTGTAACTGAGGGTGTAGCTATCGACTGTCCCTTTATTTTTATGGCTACTACTGATAGTGATATAGCCAGCGTCGTCTCTACTGACTGGAATGCAGCTTCGACAACTTGCTAGAGGTTAGTGTCTAGAGGTCTGACCACTACCAGAGGGATATCTGAATTATCCCTCCTAGAAGGTACTACTTGGGCCTTGTATAATTTTGCCACTTCAGGAGTAAGCCCTATGTTCTCCTTTGCAATGGTAGTGGCCTCAAATTGGGGTCCATATACCTCCCATCATTCCAAATACCTCCTCATCATGGAGGGCCGTCCCCGAGATGTATCGTAAATATCCCAAAACTGGCTATCCTCTGCTAGATTAACTCAGATGCCAGAGTCTCCTCACATCCTCGAGGCTGCCTTCCTGGCATCTTTGGCTGCTTTCATCTCCTTGAGCAGTCGTTCAAACTATTTTTGCCTTTTGGAAAATGTTGCATATCCCACTCATCCTCTTCGGGCTCGGTGAAGGTCACCTTCACATTCTTTCAAGCTATCCTAGGCCTTTTTCCTCTGGCCTCTACAAAAAATGTGGTGGCTTGAATAGGGGTCTTCTATTTCTCCTTGGTGGACATCTCCTCATTTTGAGGGGCCTGATCTAGAGTGTTCTCTTCATTCTATGCTACTATCTCTTGGGGTGATCCTTCATTATCCTACCTATCCGATGTCGACCCCTCAGGCTCTTCTCCTTTTTTAGGTCTGGGGAGTTCCTCCTTATCCTCTGGTTCTGTCTACTACTGGAGGCCCTTGTCCTACTTTGTATCACTTAGGACGATGACAGGGGGTATTGTGGGACTTCTCTCCCCTTCACTCCCTAAATAGAGGAATTCTCCCCTGCCTTTGGGCTACTCTTTCGGGTGTCCAATCAGTTTGAGTGTATGTATACCTTATTTCTATTCCCCTATCCTGAAGTAGTTGGTTTTTCTCCAGCAACTATCAAACCAGCTACTCGAGCTGGGTGATCTGTCTATGTCATTCCTTCAACTTCCCTTCATGCTTGTTTTGGAAGTCCTCCAAAATTTACTGGGTCATCCAGCAATTGGTTTGCCATTCAAGTGCCTCCTCCAAGGCTGCATCGACCTGGTCATTGTTCTCGGAAGTCCCTACATCTTGTGGGCTCTGATTCATCAATTCCTAGAGGGTTTAGGCTGCAACATCTACTTTCGGGTCACTCTATTCTTCTTCTGCTGAGAGGAGTCACCGCAGATGTTTCCTCCTAGGGACTAGTTGGCTGAAACTTGTCCTCATCGCTAGAAAGAGGCTCTCCTTCTTCCTCATGCTCGGGCACTGGAGAATGTCCTCTTTCCTTCGTGTTATTGAGAACTGGTGACTGCCCTCCTTCCTCTATGTTTTTGGGTACTGGTGACTTCCCTCTTTCCTCTATGAAATAGGGCAATGCCAATCGCCTGATATTCATTATTTTCTCTACAGGGCATCTCTCATCTTGCCCTACTTCGACAACAACATCATGTTGCCTTTCCTAGTCGCCATCTCCCCCTACGTCAGGGTTCTACCTCTATGGTTCTGCATGGCGGGCCAATTTCGATATCAGCCTACGATGGGCTAATATGGACAATGCCACCTTTTGGTACCAAGCCGCTTCGTCCTTCAGATAATTTGCCAAGTAGAAGAGCACGTTCAACTTCCTTCCATGCACCAGGTTATTGAGAAACTGCACATGATTAGCATGCATATGGGTATATTTCTTGGTGCATGTGAATAATCAAGCAACCTACTTGAATATCTTCCATAGATTCATGGGGAGGCTATTTTTGGGTAACCCCTCCTTGTCTATCTACACATTCTCTCCTGGCAGTAGCACCTCGGCGTACGGCTTTAATAGTCCACCCTTATATACACATTCCCCTATGAGGGGCAATCCAGTTGCCTGTGAGATGAACTCGGGGGTGACTGGAATTTCTACCCCTCGTACTTGGGCCACATAACCCCTCAAGGAGGTAGTGAACTCCTTGGCTGCCTCTATATCCTAGCCTTGACTGACCAGGGTACAGTATTCAAGCCATCCCTTAGCCTCAAACTATGTCTTCACCACTCCTATGATTCCATCTGTATCACCTAGTTCATTCTTCTTCACTGCGTGTGTATCGTTCCAAATTTTTTGCACCCTTACCTTCAGGCTAAAGGATCCACGCCCGGAAGGGGGATGCGAGAAGGATGGGACGGTACCTCGGACTGAGAGGCCCTTTGAAGGTCCCGCCTCTCGGGGGAGGGGTATTAAGGTGATTTTTTGATGGATGGTGGGGTTCACCAGGAAACGTTTAGTGGCAGTCTCCACGCCTAGGTTGGGAATGTGTTTGATGTGTTCAATTTTACATTTAATCATTCAAATCCTAGGTTTGGCCAAATGAATCTAAGTTGTTCTATATGAAATACAGATTTAAATGAAGACAGAAAATAGATTTAAGCAGAAAACATAGAGAATAAATTAAGTGAAGAAATCCATACCTAATCCGGATGTCTGATGGAGGTTCTAATTTTTGAAGCAGTCAAGATCGTCTTGAATTTGACAGGATCGTCTCCGATCTGACAGGATCGTCTGAGATCTGACGAATTCATCAGACGAATTCGTCAGAGACCTGCAATCAGAGAAATGGACACAGAATATAGAAAATGCAGCTATGCTGATAAAGGAAAATGATGTGAAATGACAAAATGATGTTAATAAGATAATCCCAAATAGAAAAGCAAATAAATTATCATGCTTTAATAGCTAATCATGATTTTATTATGTACTTAAGCTACATGGGTGAACTCCAAGATGCAGGATAAGAGAAAATAATAATAAAACTAACTAGATGCAGAATAAAATAGCAGAAAGGTATAGGAAAAGCGCAAACTCTGGGCACTGATTGCCCCCAATGTAGACTATAGTCGAAATCATCTCGAATTGGGGCGTGATCATCCGAGATTGTACAAGATCATCTGCGATGATCTGAGCTTGCTCCGGCTGAAGAATAACAGAGTTCCTACAAGAAAATTCGAAAAGCACAAATGCAGATGATAATCCGGGGTATTATAATGCACGCAAAGATCAAATTACAGGAAAATTCAGCCGGGGGAATGTCAAGGGGGGTCCTAAGGTTTAAATAGGCTTAGGAGGGAGGTTAGGAGGTTGGGGATCATCCCAATTTGGGAGATCTCCAATGGGGAGGGTCTCTAACGGTGCAGACACGCTTCCGCCAGATTAGAGAAGTTGTTGGAATAGAAGCTAATTTTGAAAAATTAGTTTTGGGACGAGATCGTCTGGACGTTCTTCTCCAGACGAATTCGTCCGATCTGAGGCGATATCGTCTGATCGGCGACGATATCGTCCAACGGACAAAACAAACTCTAAAAATGGCATGGAAAATGAGGAAAGCGGTTTAACAGGCGGTTTGGGGTTAAAATTTGAATTTTGAATTATTACTAAGGTAATTTTAATTATTTGCTAAGGTTTACTGTGCCAATTTTAGGGTGCTACATTTTGCCCCCTCTTTAGCGAATTTTCCAAAGAAAATGCGTTAAAGATGAGTTCTTCTCGATCTACGAGAAAGCAAAAATTATTCCCATTTTTAGGCGACGATTCTAGGTCGAATCGTACGACAACTTACTATGGTGCCCCCTCCGTGTTTTTACCCAAATCGAACGTTTGAGGTAAAAATGCGAAAAAGCAAAATTAAAATGTTGTTAAGTGTTTTTTTTGAATAAAATTAAAAAAATAGGGAAAAACCCTAATTCATTTTTACTGTTCATTTTCCTGATTTCTAGAGCTCTGCAGACAAGATGGTCGAGACAGCGCACAGATCGACAGAGGTCCGACGCGGGCTACGGGTAAGGGTCCAAACTTAGTTTAGAATGCTTTAATTTTGAATTTCATGCTTTTTAGATTAATTTTGAATGATTTTTGAGCATCACGGCCATTTTTGGGCCGTCGACGTCGTCGGGACGAAATCGTCTCAATTTCATCGAAATCGTCTCGATATCGCCGATTTCGTCCAAGGGCGAAATCGGCGATATGGGGATGATTTCGTTCAATAAGGGATGATTCCCTCTTGTGAAATCGGAGACGAATTTGCTCAAATTGGATGATATCGTCCAATAGTGGACGATATCATCATTTGTATGAAATTGAACTTGTTTTACTTGCATTTTTAATCATTGTTTTATTAATGATTTTTATTGTTTTGTTGTTTATGTTGCAGAGAGGATTACTAAAGAGCAGAGAATGGAAATACGGTGGGCTGAGGGATGACTTGGCCGCTCTATCTCAGGCAGAGCGAGATCAGTTGGCTCAAGTCGGCTTGCAGCATGTGGTAGATATGCCACAGGTTTCTATAGATATGGGGCTATTGACAGCCCTAGCAGAGAGGTGGTATCCGGGTTCTTCTTGTTTCTGGTTACCGAAAGGGGAGATGACTCCCACATTGGAGGATGTATGGAGGATTTTGAGGATCCCCATACAAGGATGGCTAATAACTCCCACGGCCAATCAGGGCCACGCGATGATGCGACTGTGCGGAGATCCGAGCTTCGCCCTGGAGAAGGGCGGAGTGAACATCGAGTCGCTACGCCAGATGCTCGGGGCATCTAGACTGACACAAGTTTTGGTTGGGGTGGTAGGTGGTCTGCTGCTATGCCATCAGAGTGGATGCAGAGTACCATGGCTACTAATAGATGTGGTCTACGACATGAGAGACCATGGGTACAGGTTTGCTTGGGGGAGCTTTGTACTATGCCGATTGTATAGGATCCTGCATGGGGTCGTATACAAGGGCGGCCGATGTCTGGTCATGACATCACTACTACAGGTTTGGTGCTAGGAGCACATCACGGTGCGGAGGCCGATAGGGCTCCCACTGATAGGGATTGATGGGGAGAGGCCCCGAGTTTTCTATTGGTGGCTCCGGAGAGGGTCACAACGGCGGATAGATCTGCCAATGTCCCGAAGACTACTTGATGACCTTGTCTCCGACCAGATCACCTGGAGGCCTTGGAGAGATCATCCAGGGTGGGCCGAGGATGGACAGGAGCTGGCTCATGTTAGGCGAACCTGTTGGCTGAGGATGGAGAGGGGAGAGGTGGAGCTCCACCGCTATGACCGAGTTTTGAGGCAGTTCGGTCTACAATAGGGGATCCCATCTCTTAGGGACTACGAGTTTTCCTGGACCATCCGGGATAACACTACAGTCAGTGGGGCTCCAGATATGCAGTGCTTCTAGAGTGAGGACGTGGACGATGCCCCCATTCAGCCAGTGGATGGGGATGATGCAAGGGTTGTCGATGGCTATGATGCCTGGTACACAGGCATCCGCCCTCCTTGGATGACGAGGGCTCAGGGTCCGATTCATGCAGTTGTGCGTCAGATGGGGAGGCGGTGCCAGGCAGCCATTGAGGCGGCACAGGGTCACGGTGAGAGAGAGCAGAGGAGGCCACGAGGCTCAGCAGAGGCCATGACAGTGGGAGAGGAGGGAGGAGAGACCCCCTTCTCCATGGAGAGAGAGGCCACCATCGCCCGATAAGGGCAAGGGTGTCGAGGTAGGAGAGAGTAGCGAGATGGCTACTCTTCGGGCGGAGACTGTTCGTCTCCAGGCTCAGGTGCAGTCCTTGCAGGATGAGGCTGCACGACACCGAGAGGAGGCCACACAGCTCAGAGATGAGGTCGCATGCCTCAGAGCATGGAGCGGAGGGGCGAGCACTCGGGACTTAGCATGGGCTATTGCCCAGATCACATTCTATCAGATGCTATACCACCATATGGTGCCAGAGGGGGAGAGGTTACCACTGCTGGCCCACATTGTGGAGCCTGTCATGATGAGGTCATCGAGGACATCATCACGATCAGAGTCCAGGACTCATAGCACCACATGGACTACGATGGGGCCACCTCATCCACCTCAGGGCGGGGGAGGAGATGAGGCTGAGAGCTCGAGAGGTTCTCGAGGCTAGCTGCTATAGACTGCACTATACAGATTGATACATAGTGTTTATTATTTTTGATAGAGGATTGAGTATGCCGAGGTACAGATTGTGGCATACCGATCCGGTTTTGAGATGATGTATATATTGTTGATATATATATAGATGAGATATTTTTGATCATATGACTTGTCTTATGTGTTTGTATGATGCTTTAATGTTTTGATGTGATTGATTTGATGATTCATGTAATTATGTCATTTGGAAATATTATGGTTTGAATGTCATGCTTTTAAAATTTAAATGAAATAATCTGATGTAAACAAATTGGTTGTTTGTGGTGTGATTTGATAAAAAATAAAAGGGGACTTTTAACAATAATTTCAAAGGACATTGTCGCTATTATAGACCATTTCATGGAGTCGCCGCTCACTCGGTCGTCAAGCTAATCCCGGTATAGAAATATTGCTAAAAGTAAAAGAGTGCTTAAGAGACTGTCTTAAGACTTTGTTGTGATGATGCAAATGATGATGATGATGGTGATTTGTTTTCAGATTTCCATGAAAATATTATGCATGAAACATATTAGAAAATGATTTTTGCTAGGCATAAATTCCTAAGTGTGATAAAATTTTTGAATAATTCCCTAGGAATTATACCATCATTGCAAAATTGAAGTTGGACATAATGACATGAAATAGAATAAGTGTTTGTTTGTTTGTAAAGCATAATTGTGTAACATAATGATTTAAGTCACATGTTTTGATGAATTTTGTTTTAAAATAAATGGGAAAGAAAATTAGAACGATGGTTTGCGCTAGGCATAGAATTATAGATATAGACTTATACCATCATCGCGAAATCCAAAGAAGAAAATAGATTGTTGGTTTTATTGCAAGATGCATTTTTTATTTTTGATAAACAGAAAAATAATAAGATGAAAACTTTTTGTTTGAAATTATTTTTGAGATTTTGTGAGAAGATGTATGTAATTGCTTTGATACAAAACAAAAAATTCTGAAATAAAAGGATAAAATTACTCCGAAAAGAGTTACAAAAATATTTTAAATTATCTCAAAGAGAAATGTAGATTTATAAGGAATCCTCATGTGCAAATGTGAATTCATTACCGATCTTGATTTATCATAATGATACAAAATCTCTCAAATACAAATGTGTGTGCGATTGTATTGTTCATTTACCGATTTTGAGCAAGATAACTTGATACAAGTGATTTTCCTTGACCAAATAAGTGTTCATTAACCATGATTTAGATGCATATAACCGTACCAGACTACTATGTAAGTCAGGTTATCAAGAGCTAGCTAATCCATAAGCAGACATAGGTCCATACAAAAGAAGGTCGCTAATGTGACAGACATATCACCACGCTAGGAGTTACCCAAGGCCAAGCGGGTTGGGCACAAACCACCTGTTATGGGGCTTACCTCACAGTTTTTGAATAATTGAGAATTCCAGGGATTCAAGCTCATCAACCCTTCTTTTCTTTTCAATGGGTAGGGAAAGGGATTTTATTGCTTTTGCTTTTGCTTTTTTTTTGTACATTTTGTATTTTTGCTTGATATTTGAGATAATGCTGAAATATTGCTGTGATGATTCACATAACCTTTTTCTTTTTCTCTTTTTCTTGAACTTTTCTTTTTCTTCCTATGCTAGGGATACTTGCTCGGATTAGCTGTAGAGCAAGGGATTTTTATTCTAGGTAGGGGTGAGCTTGTCCTTTTGTCAATTCTCAAAGATTCTAGACCATGTGCATGATAGGATAGCAGGGGAAACTTTTCGCTCAAGAAACCACTTCTACTATGTAGCATAGCATGGACATTACAAATATAATCATTTTATTGTGAAAGGATATGCTTGGTTTAAGTAAATAACAAGATCAATTCTCTGTGCTCAAACTTTATTTAATTGAATTTTGTGGACTTTGATATAAGAGAGATTAATAATCATAACAAATAAAATCAAGATATTTATTTTTGTGAGTGTGAAAGTGCGGGATTCCAAATAAATGCTAATTTATCCAAAATAACTGAAAATAGAACTGCAATACTTCACAATTTGAGAGGTATGAAATAAAAGATGTTTTTTGAATATTTTGATAATTTTGATGTTTTTTTTTATTTTGATCTTAATTGATGAATTGAAAGAAATACAATGTGATTGTTTTTTGAAATTTTTATATGAATTTACTAAAATGAGACAAGATGTACAATATATACAATGACGAAATTACCAGAATTATGCATAATATCGCTTAAGATGCATAATATTCATAGGTTCTTTTAAATCTTTACCATCTAAGGTAGCTAATTTGTATGCTCCCGATTCAAATTTAGCAGTGATAATATATGGTCCAAGCCAGTTGGGCTCAAATTTACCTTTAAGGTCTTTAGTTGCATTAGTATTTTTTTGATTTTCTTTTAAAACAAGGTCGCCGACCTCAAAGGATCGATGACGAACTTTCTTAGCATATGATCTTTTAAGCTTGTTTTGGTAGGCACGAAGATGCTCCAAAGCATTGATGCGCTTTTCATCTAGGAGTTCCAGTGACTGAGTCTGCACACTCGATATTCATCTCCTACTTCGGTATCTTGAAGTAGTAGAGCCAAAGAAGGAACTTCTAATTCAAAGGGAAAAATAGCTTCAGCGCCATAAACCAAGACAAAAGGTGAAGTACCTGTGGGAGTACGAACGCTGGTGCGATATGCCCACAAAGCTGGATATAATTGAATGTGCCAGTCGCGGCCAGATTTATTGACCAATATTTTAAGAATTTTAATTAAGGTTTTATTGGATGCTTCTGCTTGGCCATTACCCTGAGGATAATAGGGAGTGGACCAGCGATGTTGAATCTTATATTTTTGGCATAATTTCTTAACATCTTTATTTTTGAAACAAGTTCCATTGTCTGAGATGAGATTTGCAAGAATTTCGAACCTACAAATGATTTGATTAAAAATAAATTTAGAGACTTGTGTTCCAGTGCAGGAAGCTAAAGGCATAGCTTCAACCCACTTCGTAAAATACTCAGTGGCGATTATGATGAATTTGTGTCCATCAGATGACACAGGATTAATTTTGCCAATAATGTCTAAGCCCCATTTTGAAAAGGGCCAAGGAGATGAAATAGCCTGCAGTTCTTGTGCAAGGGCATGGACAAGGTCAGCATGTTTTTGGCACTTGTCGCAATGGCGCACATAATCATGTGCATCATTTTCCATGGTAGGCCAAAAGTAGCCTATCCTAAGGAGCTTTTTAGCAATGACACTACCACTGAAGTGTCCTCCACAAGATCCATCATGGGCTTCACTCAAAGCTGATTTGGATTCTTCTAGATTCAAACATCTCAATAGGATACCTTCAAAAGATCTCCTATATAAAGTATTGCCAATTATTACAAATCGACTTGCTCGTCTACGTAATAACCGATGTTGGTTCCTATTAGAACTGGCAGGGAAAGTCCCATTGTAAAGAAAATTAAATATATCCATATACCAAGGTTCAGGAGTAGTTTCATTGATTAGAAACACATCCAAAGGTTCTAAGCATGACTTATTTGAAGCGGGTTCCTGGAGTCGACGAATAATGATGGTGGCATATTCGTCATCTAACTCCAAGGGTAGAAGAGATGCAGCTATGGCCATAGCATCAACCGCACGGTTGCTAGTTCGAGGAATAGCTTCCAAGGTAACTTTATCAAATAAATATATTAATTGTAAAACATATGCTTTATATGGGCGTAATTTATCATCTCTGGTCTGATAAACTTCATTAATTTGGTTTATAATAAGTTGAGAATCACCAAAAACTAGCAGATGTTTAATTTTTAGTGCCAAGGCAGCTCGTAATCCAAGGATTAGAGCTTCATATTCAGCAGTATTATTGGTGCAAGCAAATGTTAATTTGAAGGACAAAGGTATAATGTGTTTTTGTGGAGATATTAAAATAATACCCGCACCAGCCCCACTCATGCATCGGGCTCCATCAAAGTATAAGGACCATTGTTCAACATGGTCTACCTCTAATTGAAGGCATTCATCAGGAAACTCAATGATGAGGGGATGGGTAGACTCTAAGGGTGCAGCAACTAATTGATCTGCTATGATTTGACCCTTAACAGACTTCTGTCCTATGAACGTGAGTTCAAACTCGCTTAGAGCAAGAACCCACTTTGTTGTTCGACTCGATAAATAAGGTCGACTCATGAGATACCGCAAGGGATCATATTTGGCAATGACATACGTTTTTTGACTGAGCATATAATGTCATAGTTTCTATGTAGAAAATATGACTGCTAGACATAACTTCTCTAATATGGTATAATGAGTTTCATAACTGATGAGGGTTCTGCTAATGTAATAATTAGCACGTTCTTTCTTCTCATCATCAAGTTGAGCTAACATAGCTCCTAAGGCAGAATCAGAAGCAAAAATGTACAAGATAAAAGGACGATCAGATCTAGGTGGTGAAAGCACAGGTGGATTAAGGAGATATTGTTTGAGAAGTTCAAAAGCTTCCTTACATTCGTCGTCCCAATTAAAAGGGACATCCTTCTTAAGGAGCTTAAGAAAGGGACTGGTTTTGTCCGCCAGCTTATCGATGAAGCGACGGATGGCTTGAAGCTTACCTTGTAAACTTCGTAACTCAGATATATTGGTAGGTGCGGGCATATCAGTGATAGCCGCAATCTTGAGAGGGTCAATTTCGATACCACGTAAAGAAACTAAAACCCCTAATAGTTTACCGGACTTGACTCCGAATATGCATTTAGCTGGATTTAATCGAATAAGATATTCTCTTAACCGATCAAATACTTTTCTCAAATCATCTAAATGATCATCTTCATTAATAGAGCGAGCTATAATATCATCTACATAATCATGTAGGATATCATGCATCATGTCATGAAAAATATAAGTCATAGCTCGTTGATAGGTTGCACCTGCATTCTTTAAGCCAAATGGCATCACTTTCCAACAAAAGGTACCCCAAGGGGTAATAAAGGTTGTTTTAGCCTGATCTTCAGGAGCTATCCTGATCTGATTATAACCAGAAAATCCATCCATTAGGGACATCATTCCACTTCCGATAGTAAAGTCAATGATCTGATCCATGTTGGGAAGAGGAAAATCATCTTTAGGGCATGCAACATTAATGTCTCTAAAATCGGTGCAAACCCTAACTTTGGTGGCTTCTTTCTTGGTGACTGGAACTACATTCGAGATCCATTCAGCATAATCAATAGCTTGTATAAAAATGACTTTCATGAGTTTTTCTAACTCCCCTTTGACTAGCAAGGCCACTTTGGGATGCATTTTTCTAAGTTTCTGTTTAACAGGTTTAGCATCCGGATGGACTACTAGGTGATGCATGACTACAGAAGGGTCTAAACCTGGCATATCTTCATATGTCCAAGCGAAGACATCTTCATATTCTTTAAGGAATGCAATGTATTGCTCTTGTTTTTCTTGACTTAATTCTGATCCAATACTGATTATGTGAGGATTATCCTCAGTTCCAATGTTAACCTTAATGACGTTTTCTACTTCCATGTGTAGATCTCTTTCAAAATTAGGTGGGGCGGGTGAAACGCCCAATTCTTGTAATTCTTTTAAGGTTAACTTGGATAATTCATCTTGAGGAGTCGTGGCCTCAAGCTGGGCTATAGTAGGTATAGAACCATCAAAATAAAAATCATTGTGTAACAACTCTTCAACGGAGACATCATGGAAAATATCTCCTTCCAACTCATCGTCGGATTCAGCAATCATTTCAGGGTAAGCTATGGATAGCATATTACATGTAAATGGCTGATTTTTTAGAGGCAAATCATCACGCCTATCCAAATAATCTTGATAACATATGAGTTGATCATCATCTTCAAAAGGGAAGGGTTGACCCTTACTAGGAAATAGGCCCACACCACATCGGGCGGGCCATGGCTCTACCTCAAAGGGTTCTTTCATACCATCTTGGAAAGGTCCCAAGCCTTTCCCTTTATAGCCCATTTTAAGCATTATGGGTTTAGCTTTAATATATTCATTAGCAAAATAGCATCGAGCATATCCATCACAATGCGTCTTGATATTTCGGGGTATTCTTCCCCAATCATATCCTTTATAAACAAAAGCACAACTCCCGACTTGATAAGTACTTCCCATAGGTTGTGGGAGGCCCAAAGTATGAGGAGATGGTGGCAAATTACTTAAGATAATGGAATCTTGCATAGAAGCATTTGTTTTTTCTGATATAAGAATTTTAGATAAATCAGGTAAGAGTTCATCAGAAAGAGCATAAGATGTAGAAGGATCATTCCCTATATCTTTAGATGTGGAGGGTATGATAGATGTAGATGATGTGGAGGTGTTAATAAATGGGTCTATAGGTTTTGAAATTATAGGGATGGAACATGAAGGATTGGTTGTGGATTTAAGATCTTTTTGGGGTTCTAGTGTGGTTTGTTTAGAAGATGGTTGAGTTAAATGTATAGGTGTAGTTGATGGGATAGATGATGTTATGGGTGTGTGTTTCACACGTTTGGATGGATGATAAGAACTAGGATGTGTGGATGACAGGGCAGGGCAAAATTGCACTCCAACGGGTTCTGCCAAAGCACACATATCAAAGGGTCTAGGATCACCATGAATAGTGACCAACTGATTTTTAAATTCAAATTTAACACACTGATGTAGAGTAGAGGGAACCGCTCGCATCGCGTTGATCCAAGGGCGACCCAAAAGTATATTGTACGATGCAGGGCAATGTACAATAAACACGGTCGTATCTAGGGTTCTAGGACCAACTTGCAAGGGTATAGTAATGACTCCACACGTTTCTTGTGTCTCGTCATTGAAGGCTTTGATAATCATATCCGTTCTTTTCATCTCGTCACTTCTAAACCCAAATCATTGGTAGAAGTCAAAAGTGCATATGTTTAAAGATGAACCATTATCAATCAAGACTCGTTTAACAGCTACATCTCCAATTAGGGCAGTAATATATAAGGGGTTATCCTTATGTAAACTATGTTGTGGGATATCTTTATCTCGAAAGTCAATACAATCGACTTCTCGAGTGATGATAGTATTGGACATGGCTTCGAGGTTGAATATTTTGAGGTACCATCATTTGGCTTAATGTAAGCATTAACTCATCCCTATGGGTAGGAGAAGATCTTAACAAGTCCAAAAGGGAAATTCTGGCCGTAGTATTGGATAATTGTTCATTAATATTGTAAGGAGGCTTAGGTTGAACATTAGACATATGATTCCCTTTATTGGGATTTTTCAAAATAAATGGAGCTGATCCATCATTCCGAGTTTGATCTTGTTGAGAGTTTTGAGCCTGTTGTCTGGTAACGACTCCGATGGTACCTACAATGTTATATTGAAGACGCTGAACTGGTCTCGGTTGAGCGTTTATGGCTTGTTCATTAGGAAGGAACTGATTAGAAGAGGGTCGAGTAGTAACTCTTCTAGGAAATGGTTCTTCCAGAACCATAGCATCTGTGATAGGTTGAATAGGATCTGATTCATTTTCAGAACTATTCGATTGGTTTGAGGTGATGTCTACTTCACTTTCAGTATCCGATTCTACATCACTAGGATCCGGTGTTTGAGTATTATGTAGGGGCCTGGTCGTGACCATGGAGAAAGTTGTGCCAAATATTTGAGGATCTTGAACAGGTAATTGTCCGCTAATAGTCCCTACATATCGGGTAGGAGGGGGAACATTATGATGTTCGATTTGATTAGCCACCTCTTTGCCATGTTGTGGTAAAGGATGTTGAAATATGTCCAATGATTGATTAGCATTCTGATTCTGATTTTGGGGAATGTTCTTTTGAGCGTTATTAGAAGCATTTTGTTTAGGTTGGAAGGCTTGCACCTCCATTTCATTATTATCAATCAAGTCTTGTATTTTATGTTTTAATCTTTTGCAAGAGTTTGTAGCATGTCCAGGTCCTCTATGAAAATCACAATGTAAATCAGCTCTGTATCCGGGTATAGTTGGATCAGGTTCCCGGATAGCTGGTAATTGAATCAAGCCTCGTGCTAGTAATTGAGGAAGAATGGTTGATAAAGGTTGATTCAATCTAGTAAATTCTCGGGGTGGTTTATCAGGAGGTTTTAATATAAACTTCTCCGTTGTTTTCGTAGTATTAACATTAGCAAGGTTTCTACTATCAGTGACTCCGTCACCTACAACTTGTTTGTTTTTGTACTGATTTCTGGATGTTTTCTCATCATCTTTCTTTTTAAGCTGACCTCTTCTAATGAGAGCATCTTCCACCCTTCGAGCTAAGTCTATAGCTTGATCGAAGGTGGTTAAGGTAGCAGTTGATAACTCATAAGATATTTGTTCTTGCAAATTATTAATAAAAATGTCCAACATTTCCCTATAAGGTAGCACAAAGTGCAGTTTTCTTGTCAATTGCCTCCATCTAGCTAAGAAATCAGCAAAACATTCATCTTTGTCTTGTTTTAAGTTGTATAAATCTTTAATGGTTACATGCCTTTCGATGTAGGCACTAAATTGATGGACAAAAGATTCAGCTGTTTCTTCAAAATTTCTCAAAGAATGAGTGGGTAGTTGATAATACCACTCTAATGCCATTCCTCCTAAACTTTTCGGGAACATTTTTAGTAATAGCAAGTCATCATGTGATATATCATGACATGCTATCCTAAACATACGAAGATGCTCTATGGGATCTTCAGTTCCTTTATATATAGGCAGGACGGGCATGGGAAAGTGTTTAGGGTATGGTTGTGCTACAACTATGGGATCCAAAGGCTGACTACACATCTCTCGATAATTGTACGAGGGATGGTAGGGATCTATCTGGTCCATGCGGGAAGCTATCTGTTTCACCATGGCTTCCAGATTACTGGTTTGCCCACCATATTGGTTCGGTAGGGTATTAAGATGGGATTTGTGAGCATATGATGGAGGGACATGAAGATTAGATGCTATATTGCTATTGTGTAAATTGTTGGTAGGAAGGGTGTTATGAAGAAGTTTTGAAGTTGTATTATGTTGTATCCCAGATTGTTGAAAATTGGTGTTTGGCTTCATTTTAGGTTTTTGTCGATTTGAAGCATATTGATCAATAGTTTGGCAAAATAAAGCAGTGAATGAAGGTCTCTTTTGTGTGGGAATGATTTTAGGCTCAATAACAGGTTCCTTAGGGGGTTGGGTAACCTGTTGTTTTTGCATGTTCTGAATCATAGTGACCATATCTCTATTGGATGGTCCAGCTTTATCACTTTCTTGATCAACAAAGGACAAGGGATTAGTGTGTATGTTAAACATATCTTCCATGGCTGCTTGAGTGTCACTAATTTGTCCTCTATCAATACGAACTGCCATATTAAGAGCACCAATGTTATTATTGAAAAATTTCCAGAAATGATCTAAGTTATCAAAAGCAATAGTTCCATCTGGAGCCATTCTAGGGGATGAGGATCCTTCCTCTTTAAGATTTTCTTCTTGTTCATCTACAACCAGCTCATCTTCTGGCTGTTCTAGAGTTTCTCCTTCTGGAATTGGATCCTCAGGAAGGGCATTTGATTTTTTTGTTTTCTTTCCTAACCAATCTTCTTCTTCTTCTTCTTCAGTTTGTTTACCATTCCTAAGTCTAGTCATTGTGCTTAAGTTTAGATTTCAGCAAATATATATATATATATATATATATATATATATATATATTGCAACAAGCTTAAGAGGTATATATTTTAATTATATACCTACTATAGTATTTAAAATAAAATGTTTTGGTTTTGTTATGTTTTTGGTTTTTCTTTTTTTTTTTGTAACAATATTATAAAGATAACAAACAACACACTAAATGCAAGAAATAATAATAATGAAAGCAATGATCTAGTTTTCTATAAACAATTTATAAATATCATTAACGGGCTCAAGTTCTTCAAGAGTCATGAAATGTTCTTCTTCAAATTGAAAATTTTCTTTCAAGAATTTGACAAAAAGTGCTATAGTGATATTATCTGTCTCAGACTCTGGTTGGTAGAAATAAAGTTCGTGGCAATACTCTCGATATAACACAGCTCTAGGAACTCTCCTCCACCTTTCCCTATCCGTAAGAATGACCTCTTGATCTTCTACATGACCTAGGAATTGGTGTATAATGGCTGCGTTCTCGAGGTATTCCTCGAAGGTGAACAATTTTGAAGACACAAGAGCTCTCCTATAAGCTAACCACCTATGGCAAGCTCTCTGAAGTTCATGATAAAAAATGAGTTGATCGGGATCCAGGATTCTATCTAGGACAAACCTCTTGATTTGCCTAAGTTCAGTTGACCTAGATGAAATGATACCTAGTCTCCTATTAAGTTCGTCCCACAAAGGTGGGACTCTGTATGTTTGAGATGTTCTAAACAAAGAATCAACCTCTATGGCTATTAATTGATTTTCAACATTTATAGTAACTGCTAGTCTTTTCTTAGGAGCTACCATCTAAACATGATATGCAACTTAGTAGTTTTCTAATGATTTTAAATGCATCTATGTTTTTTTGTTTTTTTTGTTTTCAAAAGGTTTTAGTTTCACGTCGGGTTCACCAAAATGTATCGTTCCAAATTTTCTGCACCCTTACCTTCAGGCTAAAGGATCCATGCCCGGAAGGGGGATGCGAGAAGGATGGGACGGTACCTCAGACTGAGAGGCCCTTTGAAGGTCCCGCCTCTCGGGGGAGGGGTATTAAGGTGATTTTTTGATGGATGGTGGGGTTCACCAGGAAACGTTTAGTGGCAGTCTCCACGCCTAGGTTGGGAATGTGTTTGATGTGTTCAATTTTGCATTTAATCATTCAAATCCTAGGTTTGGCCAAATGAATCTAAGTTGTTCTATATGAAATGCAGATTTAAATGAAGATAGAAAATAGATTTAAGCAAAAAACACAGAGAATAAATTAAGTGAAGAAATCCATACCTGATCCGGATGTCTGATGGAGGTTCTGATTTTTGAAGCAGTCAAGATCATCTTGAATTTGATAGGATCGTCTGACTGAGGATCTTAGACGAGATTCGTCGAGAGACCCGTAATCGAGAGAAATGGACACGAGAATACAGAAAATGCAGCTATGCTTGATAAAGGAAAATGATGTGAAATGACAAAATGATGTTAATAAGATAATCCCAAATAGAAAAGCAAATAAATTATCATGCTTTAATAGCTAATCATGATTTTATTATGTACTTAAGCTACATGGGTGAACTCCAAGATGCAGGATAAGAGAAAATAATAATAAAGCTAACTAGATGGAGAATAAAATAGCAGAAAGGTATAGGAAAAGTGCACAAACTCTGGGCACTGATTGCCCCCAATGTAGACTACAGTCGAAATCATCTCGAATTGGGGCGTGATCATCCGAGATTGTACAAGATCGTCTGCGATGATCTGAGCTTGCTCCGGCTGAAGAATAACAGAGTTCCTACAAGAAAATTCGAAAAGCACAAATGCAGATGATAATCCAAGGTATTATAATGCACGCAAAGATCAAATTACAGGAAAATTCAGCCAGGGGAATGTCAAGGGGGTCCTAAGGTTTAAATAGGCTTAGGAGGGAGGTTAGGAGGTTGGGGATCATCCCAATTTGGGAGATCTCCAATGGGGAGGGTCTCTAACGGTGCAGACACGCTTCTACCCAGATTAGAGACATCGTTGAAATAGAGGCTAATTTTGAAAAATTAGTTTTGGGACGAGATCGTCTGGACGTTCTGCTCCAGACGAATTCGTCCGATCTGAGGCGATATCGTCTGATCGGCGACGATATCGTCCAACGGACAAAACAAACTCTAAAAATGGCGCAAAAAATGAGGAAAGCGGTTTAACAGGTGGTTCGAGGTTAAAATTTGAATTTGAATTATTACTAAGGTAATTTTAATTATTTGCTAAGGTTTACTGCGCCAATTTTAGGGTGCTACAGCGTGATTCTTAGACCTTCCTCCCATGGTGCCTTCCCTTACTACTGTTATTTTTTTTTTGTCCTTCCTTCCTTAGGAAGGTGCCTTCTTATAGGGAAGGCGCCTAACCCTAGTAGTTATGGAAGGCACCATATCATTGGCACGCGATTCCGGCTATGGGGGGATATGATCTTTATTATGGAGATATCTTTTTTGGTACTGCATATTTTATAAATAATTATATAAAAATTTGAATTAACATGCACGTACCTAATTCGGTGTTTCAAGCATCGTGAAGGTTGTTGATTCATCGATTTGTGACATGGGGGAGGGGTATGGTCATCTGGTGCCGCTCATTCGTGTGATTCTTCATTTCGCTCGAGGCATCCGGGAGGCGTGAGTGTTGGCTATACATGGAAGGTGTTCTTTGGTACCTTCCCCATGTGGAAGGCACTTATGTGGCACCTTCCCGATGTTGTCGGTGCTTTCTAAATGGATGTGCATTTCGATGATGGAAGGTACCTCTGATTGGATGTGTCATCCGATGGTGGAAGGCTCCTTCTTGATGATGGCACCTTCCTGCTATAGAACGTGCTCTTGATTGGGTGCATCTTTTCGATGTGGAAGGTGCCTCAGTCTGCATGCACCTTCCCGATGTGGAAGGCGCCTCTAGATGATGTGCCTTCCTGATGTGGAAGGTGCCTTGGATTTTTTTTTTTTTTTAAATGGTGCCTTCCACCCACGGAAGGCGCCTATATTTTTTTTATTTTTTATATTTTTTTTATTTTTATTTTTGAACTTTTATTGGGTTGGGCGCCTTCTTTATAAGGAAGGCACCTTCCATTGGTGGGGTGCCTTCTTCTGGTGGGGTGCATTCCATTGGTGGGGTTCCTTCTTCTTGTGGGGTGCCTTCCATTGGCAGGGCACCTTCTGGATGTGGAAGGTGCCTTCTTCTGGTTGGGCGCCTTCTAGATGTGGAAGGCACCTTCTTCTGGCTGGGCGCCTTCTAGATGTAGAAGGTGTCTTCTTCTGGCTAGGTGTCTTCTAGATGTGGAAGGTGTCTTATTCTGGTGGGGTTCCTTCTGAATGTGGAAGGCACCTTCTTATGGGGTGCCTTATTTATAAGGAAGGTGCCTTCTTCTTGCTGGGCGCCTTCTGGATATGGAAGGTGCCTTATTCTGGCAGGGCACCTTCTGAATGTGGAAGGCACCTTCTTCTTGCGAGGTTCCTTCTTTATAAGGAAGGAACCTTCTTCTGGCTGGGTGCCTTATTTATAAGGAAGATGCCTTATTCTCAGCAATCATGTTGTGATTGACTAGGAAAGGGTGATCAAGCCTTCCCAGTATTGCTTCATGCTGCCTCAACTTTTACCTACGAGCCGGTGTCAGAATGCTGACCTAAATCAGGCCTGGTTTCCCAGATACCTATTCCTCATGCTGTCAGGTCCTCCACCTGTAAAAAGCAACCAAAAAAGAAAGGAAAATAAATTCAGTTAGATGCATTCCGTGCTTTTTAGGCCTTGGGTTAGGATGCCTATAGCTTGCATGCGGGCATTGTCCCTACAAAAACACACTATATAAAAAAAAATACATTAACTAATTTTGGGTGAGCACTTCCATGCCCACCATTTCACCTATGAGAGTTCATTCTAGATCTAGCAATATGGGGTCTCCCCCACGCCTATTATGGATTCTACCTATAATGTTTCGAATGTATTATAGGGGCGTAGTTAGTGGTCATTGACTGTGAACATGATGTTGCTACCATCAATTGTCTTAATGCGCACTACCCCATTCTTGATGATCTCTACCACCTCATACGGCCCCATCCATCTCTACATTAATTTGCCTTTCCTCTCCTAGAACCGAGAATCATACAACAGTACCCATTCCCCTTCTTGGAACTGCTTCAGCTTAATGTGGCTATCATGCCATCGCTTTCTTTGCTTCTGTATAATTTTTGTTCTCTGCAAAGCATCTAGTCAAATTTCATCCAACTGATCTAGCTTTCGAATCCTTTATTTTTGAGCTTCATCCAAGCTCAAGTTCAATTCTGAATCCATTCTCAGTGTCTTGATTTCAAATTCGATGGGCATCATCATATTTTTCCCATAGACCAGTTGGAAAGGTGTAAAACCTATGGTGGATTTCCATGTGGTGTTATATGCCTAGACTACCTTCGGCAATCGTGTAGCCCAATATTTCCTGTGTTGCTACACGATCTTCATCAGGATGTTCTCTATTTCTTTTTTTGTCACTTCCACTTGCCCGTTTGCCTGTGGATGGTAGGGCATAGTTTTATTGTGCCAAAATCTGTATTGCTCCATTAGCTCCTCAATCAAATTGGAGGTAAATTGAGGCCCTTGGTCTATTTTTATCTCCCTAGGGACCCCAAATCATGTAAAAATATGGGCAAATAAGAAATGGGTGATCGTTATTTCCTTTGAATCCCTCAATGCCTGAACTTCAACCCATTTGGTAATGTAATCTATACAGACCAAAATAAACCTCCTCCCCATCGAAGGTGGATTAAACGGTCCCACGAAGTCCATGCCCCACTTATCGAAAGGTTCCAGGTGTACCTGAGGCTGGAGGGGCATTTCATCTCGATGGTTTGGTCTGCCCATCCTTTGGCATTTGTCACACTTGCTGGCATACGCAATCACATCCTTAAATAGAGTGGGCCAAAAGTACCTAGCCTGTAGGATTTTGTAGGCAGTTCATTTCCTTGCAAAGTATCCTCTACATGGTTCTTCGTGACATGCTTTGAGTACTTCTGAGAACTCCTGTTCTGCTATGCATATTATTATAATTTGGTCACGTCCTATTTTGAATAGGAGGCCATCCATCCATAGGAATGATGCACTTTTCTCTATGACTTCCTGCTTTTCTCAGTAAGAGAGAGCAGGTGAGGTCCTTCCGATGGCCAAATAATTGGCTATATCTGCATACCATGGGGTTTGCTCACTAATACTAAACAAATGTTCATCCAAAAACTGGTCTTCCACTGCTTGATGGTCTGTTGGTATCAATCTAGACAAAAAATCTGCTATGACATTATCCTTGCCTGGTTTTTCGACTATGGTGATGTCGAATTCCTACAGTAGCAACAGCCATCTAATAATTCTTCTACCAATGGCTAGCTTGCTCATTAGGTATCTGATAGTCGCATGGTCCATATGGAAAAATACCTTATATCTGGTGATATAGTGGCAGAATTTGTTTATAGCATGGAGAACTACGAGGAACTCCTCTGTCATTGTGTAGTTGAGCTTTGCTCCTGCCAAGTTTTTACTGACATAATAAATGGCATAAAATTCTTTGCCATATTTTTTTTCGAGGACTGTTCCAATCGCACCGTTAGATGCATCACAGTAGATATGGAATGGTATGGCCCAATTTGGTCCTCTTAAAACTGGTGTAGATATTAGTTTCTCCTTAAGCAATTGGAACACTTCTTCACATTCTTTCGTCCAATTGAACTTCACATCCTTAGATAATAGAGTGTGCAATGGTTTGGCAATTTTGCTAAATTCGATGATAAATCGCCAATAGTACCTGGTTGATCCAAGAAAACTCCTTACCTCTTTCTACGTTATGGGGCTAGGTAGGTCTCTGATGACCTCAATCTTCATTTTATCAACTTTTATTCCTTTTGCATAGAGGTGGTGCCCCAGTATGATGCCTTCTTGCATCATCATAAAGCATTTTTCATTACTTAGGGACAAATTATTTTTCTTGCTTCTATCGAGCACTCTTTCCAAGTTTGTCATTGCCTCCTCAAATGTTTCTCCATAGACAATGAATTCATCCATGTATACCTCAACCCTGTCTCCCATCATGTCTAAGAATATGATAAGCACCGCCATTTGAAAGGTGGCAGGTGCGTTGCACAGTCCAAAAGGCAATACCCTATAGGCAAATGTTCCCCATGGGCAGGTGAACGTTGTCTTATCTTGATCTTCTTCTCCTATATGGATTTGGTTGTATCCACTGAATCCATATAGAAAGGAGAATTACTTCCTCCTCGAGAGTGTGTCCAAGACCTGATCAATGAACATGAGTGAAAAGTGGTCTTTCTTGGTTGCTTTGTTCAATTCTCTGTAGTCCACATAGATTTGCCACTTCCAATTATTTTTAGGGACCACCACTAATGGTGATACCCACTCACTATTAAAAATTAGATATATGAATTCAGCAGCCAAGAGTTTGTGCAGTTCTTCCTTGATAATGTCTTTCATTGTCGGGTTCATTCTTCTCTACGATTTTCGACTTAGATTTGCATGATCATCTAGATAAATCTAATGGGTACAAATCTCTAGGCTGATGCCCTACATATCTGAGTAATCCCATGCAAATGCTTGTTGGTGCCTTACTAGGAGCTCTTCTAATTTTTTTAGTTGTGTGGGTGTCAACCTACTATTGACATTTAATGTTCTTCCTGGCCCAACATGTATCTGTCGAATGTGGTGATCTTGGGTGCCAGTCAATGGCAATCCAGGTGTGGAGATTGAGGGCTCTCCATGGAGAAACTCCACAATAGCACCATATTTGTCTTCTTCTATCAACTCCTCCAATGTCATCACTGGCTGGATTATGGACAGCTCTAAATTTCCATGCTCGATGAACATGGGTTCTCCTACTGAGTCGACAGACTGTGCTGGGGGTGAAATGGTCAACCTTTTAACATTTTTCCCATTGGATATGGTCATTAGCCCATCCTGACTACTGTTTCTAGCCATGGCCTCCCTAATATGAGTGGGTAACCACCCAACCTAGTTTTGGATTGCAAAACTAAAAATTCGACTAGGTATTCCCATGTGCTGACCATTACTATCACGTCTTCCAACATCCCTTATGGCAATACGATTGATTGATCGGCTAGCTACAACACTATCATGGTGGGTTTCAGGTTCATGAGCTTTAGCATTTGCATGGTCTCTTGAGGCATTACATTGATGGTTGCTTTGATATCGACCAACGTATTAGACAAGGAATGTCCCTTGATTTTTACAGTTAGCACCGGGCTGCTTGGGTTTGCATACTTCGGATGGCATGTTCTACCCATCATAAAATCCACAAGTTTACCCATGACGTTGATAGTCTGGGTTGCTCTTCATCCTGGCTTCCTCAGACACACCTCTCTGTTTGCCTTGGTATATATTGGAATATCTCGGATTGGTTGAAATAATGGAATTGTCACTGTGAGGTTCTTCAAGCTTGACAAGATGTTGAATTTTGGCTGCATTACTTTTCTCTGTTCTTGCAGTTGGTTAGGAAATGGAGCCTTTGCTCTCTCAAGTGTTTCTTCCTCCTCTACCAAAGGTGTTTCTTCTACCTCTTCCTCATCTTCTACCAGTGGAGGTGTTCCTACTCCTAGTTGCCTACCTAACCTAAGATGAATATTATACATAGGATACATCTCACCCTCCATGTTGTATGATGGCTGGTTCACTTTGTTATTTAGATTTGTCATCAATTATGCGGGTAGCTGTGCAGGTATCACTGCTGGCAATGTCGGTAAATTCTATTGGGGGTGAGCAGGTGGTACATTCTATGGAGCCTGATTCCACGTAGTGTGGCCTCTCCATTACTGCCCAAGATATGGATAAGGCATCTATGGCTTTTGGTTTTGGAATGCTATTGGGGGTGCGTTAGACCAGGATGATGGCCCCCACCACCCCATGTTAGGTGGTTGAGGTGGTCCTTGGTGCATGTATGGCCCTCCCCCATATGGTGAAATTTCGGTTAGCATATTCCCCATGGGGGGTTGTGGCCAACTCTTTCGATTGCCTATGAAATATGCATCTATGCTTTTAGCCTCCTCCTGATTATTGGGTAGTTGTGGGTACAATCGAGTTTTATGATTCATCTTGCAAACTGTGCATACTATGACTTTGTTCTCTAGGAAGGTATTATTTGCATGCCTCCCTCTACATTTTGGATAGAAATAAGCCAATGTTGCGTCATTCTCTTGCTTCTTTTTCTCTAACAGCAACGTATCCATCTGCAATGCTAGATATGAGAGAATTTTGCTCTTTAAATCCTCTAGCATGTTACCTATTTTTGTATTTGTGACTAAATCAGTCCCTTTCATGGTTTTGGATGTGGCCTTGCCTTGCCTTATTGAGTAGTTCTGACATAGTTGTCATATGTCTTCCATAGCATGCTGGTAGATATCACCTTCAGAGATCATGTTAACAGCCTCCAGTGATTCATTGGTAAGTCCTCTCAAGAAGATGCTTTTGAGGGACTTATCAGATAGTCTCGCATTAGGAGATCATTGAATATTAAAGTTGAATCTCTCCCAGTACTCCTCAAGAGACTCATATTCTTTCTGTGTCATGCTCAGGACCTCCTCCCTGGAGTCTCTTGCTCTCCTGAAATCTTGGTATTGCTCTAAAAAGAGCCTCTTCATCTGGTCTCATGTGGTAATGTGTTTGTCTCCCAGACCGATGAACCACCATAGAGTTGCATCGTCTAATGTAGAAGAAAAGAGTTTTAGCTTCTACGTATCAGATTTATAGTCCACATACTTGCATAAGACATCAAACTTAAATAAAAATAGGTCAAGGTCCTCAGTCGGGTATCCTCTGAAGGACGAAAGGTGAGCAGGGGATATGTTTTTCATTTTGGCATCTCCTACTCCTTCCTCTATCAGGAAACTAAATCCAGATGATACTTCATCTTTATCAGCCATTTTTTTAGGAAATGTGGTTTCTAATGTAGTGCTTATGGCTTTATGGTCGTTTAAGAATTTCTAAGTCAAATCTCTAAGGTTTTCTGGTGAGATCATCCGATCTTCTATAGCCTTCCACAATAGGGCTTCCTCTAAGGGAGTCCTATTAAACAGGGGATCTATGATCATTCATTCTTCCCCATGTTTATGGGATGAGGAGGCACTTTGCACAAATTGCGGTTCCTCACTCCAATGGATTGATGGTGGGTCGGGTGAGTCTAATTCAAATTCAGAATGTTCAGCTGACTCTGGTTCTGATGGATTGGTTCTTATAAACTAACCGTTCGGTCCTCTTCTTCTCGAAGAACTCATACAAGGTCAGATGGAAGGTTTCAGGGTAATGTAAATAATCTAGTTGAGATGCTTCCCCGATAATAGTGCCAAAATGTTGCGGGCCAAACAAGGTTAAATTTTTCCTACTTTTGTCACATGCCCATGCATTTAATTATCAACCCAGGGAGCTTTGTAAACTTGTGAAGGGTCTGAATAAGATTTCTTACAATACCACTTGAGATGAGTTCGCTAATCCTATTATTGGGGGATTTTTTCAAAATGGTTGTCAATCATTCATGCACTCCTCAATAATTTACGTAAGAAGAAAATAATTAAATCTACAAAAATAAAACATTCACACATTCCTAAAAATGAATCTACTACAAATACTGGAAATAGCAATGTGGTAAATGACCTTATAAAAGCAATAAACTAATCTAGAAAATAGAAGAAAAGTGGGGAAGAAATACTAGCTTGGAGTGGGCCCAGGCTCCAACAGCTTCCTCCCAGCTGAACACGCACTTAAAACTCTTAGAACTGTAATATATTTATCAAAGTATTACAATATCTATCTATCTCTGTATCTCTATATGAATCTATATCAATCTATCTCTCTCACAGCGGTCTGTGTGTGCATATATAACACACCCGTAGAAATTCTGTTACAAAGAGGTTACAACAGTCAATTCATCCCAGACTGAATTAAGATAGTCTGGTGAATGCAATCGATGTTTTCTTAAAAATGGCATTTGGTTCTAACGACGACATGTTTTCTAATTGTTTTGTGCTTCACCTGGCATTGGTAAGACATTTTCATACATTGGTGCGATCTCCAATTTTGATCTACATGACGTAGAGTTGGAACTGCACCAGCCACTATTATCCAGGTCATGCAAATCTTGTCAACGGGCGAAGAACAGAGGTGCCTTCCCTATGAGGAATGTTCCTAAGTATATCGGGAACCTTCCCTATATGGAAGGTATCTTACTATCATGGCAACTTCCTAGAAGAGGAAGGCACTTACCTTCTATTGGTGCCTTCTTGTGGTAGGAAGGCACTTGCCTTCTAGTGGCACCTTCCTTATGGGAGGAAGGCACTCGCCTTCTATGACGAAGGCATGTCTTCTAGTGGCACCTTCTTATGGTAGGAAGGCACTTTGCCTGTCGTGGTGCCTTCCCGTCGGTGCCTTCCTTATGAGATGAAGGTGCTTCCTTTCCTTTGGCGCCTTCCTGGAGGAGGAAGGCACTTTTCTTTCCTTGGCACCTTCCTGGAAGAGGAAGGCACCTACTTACTTTTGGTGCCTTCCTGGAAGAGGAAGGCGCTTACGTTCTCTTGGCACCTTCCTAGAAGAGGAAGGCACCTACTTTCTCTTGGTGCCTTCCTGGAAGAGGAAGGCGCCTATGTTCTCTGCATTGACCCTCAAAGAAACAAAGTGCCAGGTCCATCAAAAATACCTCAACTGATCCAAATCTAACTAAACCAACTGCAATTCCACAAAACATACTGAAAACACACAAATTAGATAACATGCATAATTTCATTAAATATCTATATAATCATTTATAAAATTACGCAATCCTTATTATACAGTCGCATAATGATCAAGAAAATGTGTACAAAATATGAGCATTTTTTGTGCTCATCATGTATAATGGAAGGGCACAAATCACTTATATTTCAGAGGTAACTATTCCTTGTAGTTCTCCCAACGATGAAAATGCAATTTAGGATCCTAACATCCAATCTCAAAATATTATTTTTTCATTTCATTCATTTATTTGACTACAATACAACTATATAAAAGGAATCCATATTTCCTTTTGATAGATCCATAAATGCAAATGCATCGGAACCCCGTAGTTCCTATTTTCCTGACACATGAATAGTTCTCTAAATTCATAATACATATTAATGATGGAACTCCATAATTCCCTCGAATGAATTCCACATTCATTATTTCTTTTCCAAACATCAACATCAAGATAAATACATAAGAATTCCCATTAATCCCATATCCCTAAGGTATGAATAGATTCTTTAATTCATGTTATAAAGTTATGGGGGAACACCATAATTCCCTTAAATGAACTCCACGTTCATCCTCCAAAGGATATCTCCTCCCCTTGGTCACAGCCCAAAGGAACATCTCCTTTCTGAGAGACAAAAGTAACCATACATCAACTATAGCATCTCACACATTGAATAATTAAATATGACCTCATAATCCTCTCAAATCATTTCCTATGCAAGCTCACAAAAAATGTGAAGAACCTTCTCCTACTTAATAAAAGCACCTCTTAATATTTTTTTTGGTATTGATAAAAAAAGGGGTTCAAGGGCCCTGACCCTGTATACAGAGCTTGAAATATGTACACTAAAAAAATAAGAGAAGATCATACAAATGCAAGATAGTCTTATCTTAGTAAAACAAATAAACTTGGGCTAAACCTACTGATGGAGAAGCTGAATTAATATTCCTCCTGCTATCCTTCTATTTGACGTGGCTTATGTAGTGTTCAATTCTTTACTTAACTGATAAAGAAACTGTTGAGAACAATGTAATTTATTATGCTCAAATCCTTCATCACATGATCCCAATAAATATTCTTCTTTGCTCTACCCTCTTTATTTACTAGCTTCATTATCAATTCTTAATATCTCTTCAAACTCCATTGGGTCATATGACCAGACCTAGAAATTCTAATATTTAACTACCATATTAACCATTATCAATAACTTTGTTTCCTTTTCTATAAATATGTTTAACTTGACTTTTTTCTAGGTTTTCCAAAATAGTCCTCATAATAGTAATTATTTGAAAAATGCTAGAATTATTTACCTCCCATTTTTTAAAGGAATTTATAATATTCTTGTAATCCCCCTCAATAATAATTCTCCTAAAACCTAAATTCATTGCAATTCAGAGGCCTGTAAGCATCATCATTGCTTCAGCTTGGTGATTTGTAGTAATTCCTATATCCTCAGCATATGCAACCACTACCTAACCTCTATCATTCCTAATAAGGCCCCCACCACTAGCATGACCCAGGTTACCTTTTGTAGCCCCATAAAAGTTAATTTTTACCCAGGTTTCCCATATAGTATCTAGTCTCACCTTATTGATTTTTTCCATATTTAAGATATATATTTCTATAAAGAGGATCATGGTAAGTTTTTCCTAGCTGACAATGTTTTTAATACAATCCTTTAATAGGGCTATTTTTATCCTCGCATAAACCCCAATTATTACTTTGGTTTTATTTTTGAACACTCATCTGTTTCTTTCCAACCAAATCCCCCAATCAATATGTGGAATTCATTTTTTTCCAAAAGATACTGCTTTCTAAGTGCCACTGTTCTCAAATCCTTGATTAGAGAATCTAGAATGACCGAAGAAACATTAACTTATTTCAATAACATATTTAGGATATCACAAAAAAAACACAAGTTCCAAATAGGTGGTCCATGCACTCATCCTCTTTGTTACATAAGACACAAACAATTGGAACCACAATCCCTCTTTTGAACATATTCTCTTTCATAAGGATCTTATTGAGAATGGTAGTCCAAAAAAATATAGCAACCTTAGGGATGATGTTTAGCTTCTAAATTCTCTTAATCTCAGGTTTCTTTGAGGTTACTTTACCCAAAACTCTATATCCATCCTTCACTAAGTACTAGCCTTGCTGGTTTCTTCCCCAAATTATCTGATCCTCCTCTGAACCTCTACCCAAAAAATAAATCCTTAAAAGGTTTTGCAAATATTTACCCCTCAGTCCTTGCATATCTTCTTGTAGGATTTTGCACTCCTAAAAATCACCAACCCTATGAATGGAACCATTAATTTTCTTATAGAAGGTTCTAGTTAAATGTTATTTAATATCTTTGAAATTTTTCTAGTTCACTAAAGGCTCCTCTTGAATCCAAGGGTCTCTTAAAAATTCAATTTTACTTCCCTACCTACTCTCCATTTTAGACCTTGCCATAGAACTTTCATGCTATTGATTATATTTTACCAAAAAATAGACCCATGTGGAGGATTATAATAACTGATAAAGTGGTTTCTACCCTCCAAGTATTTATTTTGGATAATGCTAGCCCATTTCCTGAATGCTTCAGTGCAAATCCTCCAACCATGTTTAGCTAGAAGGGCTTTATTTAGATCTCTCAACTTCCTCATTACATCTTTGCATGAATTATGCTATCAAAAAAATCTTGACCACAATAAAGTATATTATCCACTTATACATTTCTATCACATTTAATCCCAAGATATACATTATCCTCTAATGCAGATTTCTACCTCATAGAACATGTTATCCACTAACATGATTCATCCTAACCATTGAAATACATTATCCACTAAAGTATGTAATGTATTATCCATTCACATATTTCAAATCATCAAATCAAATGAAATACATTATCCACTAATGTAAATCAAACTTATGAATTATGCTATCCACTAATATATTTTAACTTATCTCAATCAAGTACATTATCCACTAATGTATATCAAACTCATGAACTATGTTATCCATTAACATAATCTAAATTAACCCAATTAAATACATTATCCACTAATGTAAATCAACTCATGAATTATGTTATACACTAACATATTCTAACTTATCTCAATCAAATAAATTATCCACTAATGTATATCAAACTCATAAAATATGTTATCCACTAACATAATCTAACCTATCTCAATCATATACATTATCCACTATTGTATATCAAACTCATGAAATATGCTATTCACTAGCATATTCTAACTTATCTCAATCAAGTACGTTATCCACCAATGTATATCAAACTCATGAATTATGTTATCCACTAACATAATTAACTTATCTCAATCAAATAAATTATCCACTCCTTTAAATAAACAATAACGAACTTTTCATTTAGATACATTTTAAGATCAAATAAGCAAAATTCTATTTAAAAAATAATTACCCTTTCACTCGACCATGGTTTAAAATAAAATAGGTAACCTTTTATTTATTCAATAATTAACCTCATTTTAATTAAGGTTCAAATATCAAATCTTAATTCTTTCATTTAAATAAATTGAATCCCCCCAAACCATTTCCTTCTTTAAATTCAAAGGTTATGAATTAACCCTAGGGGGGTATTAATTTCAAAAGTAAATTACTTAATTAACCTAACATTAAGCATGCCTACCTTTAGGTCATTTGGCCCCTGTGCGACTCTTGCATCTCATCTAGTGCAACCAAGGAGGCCACACATGGGTGGGTCCTACCACCAACACATAGCCCCCACATGGAAGCTACAGTGGCCCCAAATGGGAGCTACAGGTGGCCCCCACATGAAAGCCACCCAACACCTCCTATTAGCACCAATGGTAGCCTTCTTGTAAATCTATATAATGAGACTCGATGCTCATTCTTGTCATCAAGAATTTTATGAGTTTTTTTCTTATTAACAATGTCTGAAGCTGCAAATAGAAGCTTCCTATTCCTAGGGGAATAGTTTTCTTTAAATCTGCAAATCTTTCCAGACTCTAGCTATATGGCCTTTTGGTGTCTTAGAGCTCCTGAATAGATTTCAGTCTCCAGAATAGAAATCCCTAGAAGCCATTCTAAGTGATGCGATAAATTGCCATAGGGATGTATATCCTATTGTAGTGCTTCCACAGAATTAAGGGGTTTTACTGTTGCACAAACGTATGCTCTGTGACTATGCTTTATAGCGATCTGCTCGCATCAAAAATTTTGATGCATATCTCCCTTTAATGATTTCCATTTGGGACCACCCTAAACATCACTTTATGGTTGGGTAACTATGGTAGATAACTCTCTTTTGAGGTGCTAATGCACATCCCCACACTCTGTGTGGAATAAATCTCATGGAGTTACACACAGGTAAGTCAAATAATTGTCTTATTCTTCTCTACTGATGGAGACTGAGGTCAAATGAAAAAAATATAGTTCAATAAGCTAGACGGTTAAATTTGAAGATATAGAATGCCCTTCCTAAATCGATGTCATCGAGAAACCCCTAAGCAATAAAAATACACACCAAAACTAGGTGGTCATCCAATAGGAAGAGGCTCCTCCCTTACAAAGTATTGAGGCATCATCCCACAAATGATATGAGATAACACATTAAACTTCCATACCTGCCTACCCTATCCTGCATGTGCATCCCTTTCCTAAGCAATTTTATGTGTTGAGATGGTGTTTGAAAGACTAAAGGTAGGTAAATAAATACACAAGAAAAGGTTGGGTTATAGTGAAACCACTATTAGGATCATTATTTGACCAAGGGACACTAATTGGGTGATTGATGGAAATTGCGATAGGGTGACTACTAGAAACTGAGGACCTATCAAAATATTAACAAGGAACTATTTTACCTTACAAAAAATTAAGGGGTGTATTTAAATAGGGAAGTCCAAAAATCCATACCCACAATATAGCAACATCGAAAACTTGCCTGCTAGAAACAAATAGGTGATAGCAATCATTGGGGGAAAGTATCATGTTCAAAGGAGATAGGCATAATAAAAGCATAGGTAATAAAAATATTAAAGGAAAAAACCTTACAAAGCCTAGGGTTCATTTATTTAAAAAATATCACCTTCCAACTGCGATGGTTGAGCTACATTCAATAGTAATACAACGTATGAACGAGACTAGATCCAAGTAAATGATGCACATAAAAGTTGGTTTTGCATATCAAAAGCTCAAATTTAAACAAAGGGACATCAACATGATAGTAATCATGATCTTCAAAAAAATCTATAAAGTAATCATAATCCAAAGGTACAAAGGACAATATTAAAATTTAAAGGTATATCACCAATATACTGAAGCAACACAGACATAATAGAATGACATTAAAATACATAAGGGAGGTTAAACACAAGGTTATTCTAAACATAGACCTAATTTAGTGGGTAATCTTGTAAGTCCAATTGAAAGGAAATGGGCCCACATTTACAGAATCGCAGAGCAGCAATAATTATTTATTTAATTTAACCCCTACTTAACAACTATTACAATAGTAAAGCCTTATATAGGCTTAGGGAGTGCGGGGGAGTAGGGAAAGGAAGTTGGCGGGAGTTAGGGAAGAGGAGAGGACGAAGGCGTAGGGAGTGGAGAGTAAGGCGGCTAGGATAGGTGGCCTAGGGTGTGGGGAGAGGAAAGGTGTGGAGCGATAAGGGAAAATGGACGACAGGGGATAGGAGGATGAGGAGGAAGAACAATGGAGGGATAAGGAGAAGAACAAGGCAGGAATATAGGGAAAGAAGAAAATTATAATATAATCATGCCGACCAAATTAGCCGACAATATGAAAGGGAGGTCACATGGTGGCTTAGAAAAAATTGGATTGTTCTAGCCCCTGTTCACACTTGCTACATTCTCCCCCTTAAAGTTGAGAGGACTGACTATACAGTCTCTCAGCTTTATAAATTGAGCTTTGGTCATTGCTTTGGTGAATATGTCAGCAACATTTTCCAAAGTATGGCAATATTGAAGCTCAACAATTTTAGATTCCACCATATCTCTGATGAAGTGGTACTTCATATCAAAATGCTTTGATCTACTATGGTGGACAGGATTGTATGCCAACTGAATGGCACTGATGTTGTCATAGTATATTCTGGTTGGACCACTTTGCTGCTCTCCAATTTCTTCCAATACTTTTCGTAGCCATAGAGCTTGTGTACTAGCATGAGTGACTGCTATATACTCAGCTTCTATTGAAGATAGAGCTACTACTATCTGCTTCTTGGAACTCCAAGTTATTAGTCCCGAACCAAGACTAAAATAGTTTCTCGATGTGGATTTTCTGTCATCAACATTGCTGCCCCAATCACTATCACTAAAGCCTTCAAGCTTGATAGTATCACTTCTGTAGTACTGGATTCCAAAATCCAATGTACCCTTCACATATCTCAAAATTCTTTTAGCTGCCTGCAAATGCAACTCGGATGGATTAGACATAAATCTAGAAACAAGAGATACAACATACTGAATATCTGGCCTGGTGTTGGCGAGAAACATCAAACTCCCAACAATGCTTCTGAAAGTGGTCACGTCAACTTTTGGTGCTCCATCATCCTTGCTTAATTGGATCCCATGTCCAACTGGAGTTGCAACTGATTTGCATTGCTCCATAGCAAACTTCTTAATCATATCTCGAGCATACTTAAGTTGACAGATGAAGATCCCTGAATCTGTCTGATGGACTTCCATTCCAAGGAAGTATTGCATTAAGCCAAGATCCTTCATCTCAAATTCTTGCATCATGGAGTGCTTGAACTCCATATTAAATTTTTCATTACTACCCATAAAAATGAGATCATCCACATACAAACAAACTATGAGGATGTCATTACCTTGATTTAGGTAGTAGAGCGTGGGTTCATTTTTGCTTCTGATGAACCCAAAATCTTTAAAGTACCCATCAATGTGTGAGTACCAAGCTCTCGGTGCTTGCTTGAGGCCATAGAGTGCCTTCTTCAGTTTATAAACAAGGTGCTCCTTGTCTTTCTCTTCAAATCCCTGCGGTTGCTCAACATACACTTCTTCTATCAAATAACCATTGAGAAATGCACTCTTTACATCCATGTGTTGGACTTTCCATCCCTTATGTGCAGCTAAGGCAAGAACTATTCTGATAGTCTCCTGTCTAGCTACAGGAGCAAAAGTCTCTTCATAATCAATTCCATATTTTTGAGTGAATCCCTTTGCAACTAATCTTGCCTTGTGCCTCTCAATGCTTCCATCAGCATTGAACTTGGTCTTAAAGACCCACTTACATCCAACACGTTTCTTTCCTTTAGGAAGCTTCACCAGCTCCCAAGTGTCATTGTTGTTTATAGAGATTATCTCTTCTTTCATGGCATCTTGCCAAATATTTTGGGTACAAGCCTTCTCATAACTAGAAGGTTCAAGTTGTGCACTAGTTAACAAAGCATAGTTAACTAGATCTCCCCTAGGTTCCTACTGAGAGACATCATCACCATACAAGTGCATATTTTCTAATCTTTGTAGAACAAAATTCATTTCACTAGCTTGACTCCTAGTGTATCTTTTTGAAAAAAATTTATCCAACATCTGATATGATGGATGGTTCTGTAGAGTTCTCTTACCTTTGGATGGAGAATCGATGTCCATTGGTGAGGAACTTACTGATCTCTGCGGAGAAGGACTTGGTGAAGAAGTTGAACTAGAAGATGAACTTGGGCTTGTGGGGGAGACTTCTTACCTTTCTGTGGTGACTGTTGTTGCACCTGCTTAGAAACTACATCATTGGATTCATCATCACTGAATATTTGGGGCTTACCCCATTCTCCCCCTTCATCAAAAATCACATCCCTGGAAAGCACAATCTTTCGAGTCCTGGGATTGTAGAGTTTGTAAGCTTTTGTGTTCTCACAGTACCCTACAAATATGCATGCCTGACTCTTTGGATCGAGCTTCTTTCTCAGCTCATCAGGAATGTGAGAATATGCCAATGAGCCAAACACTCTGAAATACTTAACATTTGGCTTTTTACCATACCAAGCTTGGTAAGGTGTTTGCCCTTCCAAACTTGAAGTAGGACTTCTGTTCAAGATATGTACGCTGGTCCTGGCTGCATCTGCCCAATATGAATTAGTCAAATGCTTCATCTGAAGCATAGACCTTGCCATCTCCACAATGGTGCGATTCTTCCTCTCTGCGACACCATTCTGCTATGGAGTGTAGGCAGCTGTGAACTGCCTCTTAATGCCATGTTGCTTACAGAAATTCAAGAACTCATTAGAGGAGTATTCTCCTCCCCTATCTGATCTAAGACATTTTACAAAATATCCACTCTCACTTTCAACTCTTGTTTTGAAATCGACAAAGCATTCAAATGCTTCATCCTTATGTTTCAAAAAATATATCCAGCACATTCTAGTAAAATCATCAATGAAAAGTAGGAAGTAAGAGTTGTTACCAAGACTCTTGGTTTGCATCGGACCACAGATGTCTGTATGCACTAACTGGAGTGGATAGCTGGCCCGCCATGCTTGTCCATGAGGAAATTTTGATCTGGCATGCTTGCCCAAGGCACACCCTTCACAGACTTCCTTACTATCCTGAACTTTGGGAAGTCCGGTTACCATTGCTTGTGAAGTTAGCATTTTCAAACTAGCTGAATTCAAATGACCATATCTCAAGTGCCATAGGACACTTGGGTTGGTAATAGCAACATTTGCTAACTTATCTCCCCTTGGCTGGCCAAACTTTAAAGGAAACAATCTATTCTTTGACATTGGCACTTGTGTAATGATTCTATTACTATTATTTTTATCAAAAATAGTGCATTTACCCTCATCAAAAAGTAACTTGTAGTTCTTTTCTAACATTTGACCAACACTTAAAATATTGTGTTGGAGATGGGGTGTGTAATAGATATCACTTACTTGCTTGATGCCTTCTTTAGTTGGAACTGCCATGGCGCCAATGCCTTCAACCGCCAATGATTTGTCATCTCCCAATCGGATGCTTGATTTGTATGAGGAGTCTAGAGTAGCAAAGAGTTCTTCTTTGCCACTCATATGGTTTGAACACCCAGTGTCCAAGATCCATGTATCATTCATGTTCTGATCTGCCTGACCATATGAGAGAAAGAGATTTGTGGCCTCTTCCTCTTCTCCAAAATTGCCAAACTGACTGCTTTTGCTGCTATTGCTTCCTTGTGAAGGCTTTGACCAATAGTCACGAGCATAATGGCCAGGTTTGCCACAATTGTAGCAAGTTTGTTTTGATTTATCTCCTCCTTTTCCTCTGCCTGGTTGTTTCCCTCTGTTTTGCTGTCCTCCTCTATTCTGATATTCACCTCTGTTTGAGAATCCTCCTCTATTCTGATTTCCTCCTCTGTTAGGAGTTCCACCTCTCTGATTATTTTTGCCTCTACCTCTGTATTGTCCTCTGCCATGGCCTCTACCTCTGCCTTCATGAGAAGCAAAGGCTTTTTCATCTCCTCCGTAACTTGTGGAAGGAGATTGTTGTAACCTCTCTTCATGTGAGAGAAGTGAGCCAATGAGGGCTTCAAAAGATAGAGAGGTTAGGTCTTTGGATTCTTCTATAATTATGGCAACTGAATTCCACTTAGGAAGAAGTGTCCTCAACACTTTCTTCACTATGACTTCAGGCTTGACTTCTTCTCCTAAAGTGACCATCTTATCTACTACAACTTTTACCCACACGCAGTAATCACCAACCTTCTCATTCTCTTGCATTTTAAGAGTTTCAAAATCTCATTTCAAGGTTTGTAGTTTGACTTGTTTGACTTGGTCACTACCCCTATAACTTTCTTTTAAAGCATTCCAAGCAGATTCAACAGTTATAAAAGAAGCTATTCTAGGGAAAATACTTCTATCAAGGGCAGCTTGGATGTGATAAAGGGCGAAAGAATTATTCTTCCGAGCTTCCTTTTTAGCCCTTTTATCAGCGAGCATTCAAAGTTGCCCAATCAGCAGCAATTAGGTTCAATATATCCCTCTTCAATCACATCCCAAAGACCTTTGCCTATCAAAAGAGTTTTCATTTTAATTGACCAATACTCGTAATCACCACCATTGAACTCAGGGATTGGTAGACTAGTATTGGATGCCATTTCAGAAAGTAGACTTTATTTCAATTTCAAACAAGTAGTACAAAGAAGTACAAAATAGATCACTGATTTAAATCAAATCTAGCCTTTTTAATATGCTCACTGATTTGGCGTTCTTCTTCTTGAGGATCGCCCAGAACTGGAAGGGCGAAGTTGTCTGCTTCGTCGTCACTAATCATAATGACTTCTGGTGCTTCTTCCCCTTCTTCCTCTTCCTCTTTTTCTTCTTCTACTGATTCTGGATCAGGAGAGCGTGGTGTATAGCTCTCACTTGATTCTACTTTAGGCACTGCAGGGGTATAACTGTCACTCGATTGTCCTTCAGGGATGACTTCAACCGTCTCGGACTCTTCTATTCTTTTCCCGAAGATATTGTCCTCTGAGTCAGCCTCGTATCCAGAATCGGGCTTCCTCTGGTGTGCTATTACTGAGTTCTGCAGTTGACTGAATACCACATGTATTCCATTTCTTCGGATCCGCTCATCAAAAGACTCAGCTGATTCTCTCCTCAGTAGAGAGCATAGGGCGTGATAACATCCGGTTGACCGGATCATCTACTCATCATGGCAAAATAAATTAGCTGAGTTGCATATATCTATATTTCAAATGCTCAAGAAATTTTGATCTTCAAAAAAAGGTTTTCCAATTTCCCTTTCCAAAAAAGTTTTCAAAGTTTTCAAATTTTTTATAAAGTTTTAAAAAAAAAATTAATAATTTTTTATATCCTTCGTTATTTTTTTTAAACACAATTATATTTTAAAAAAAATGAAGAATATAATTTTAAAACTATTAAATTAATTAAAAAACTTTAATAAAAATTAAAAAAAACTTTAAAAAACGTGCTAAAACCTTGTTTAACAAAAAACTTTGTTTTTTTTTAAGCGGAGGGGAACCGATCCCCCGACCTGCCGCCAGGTAAATTCTTCACGGCGGGCAATCAACCAACCCGTCTACTCCTTCGTACGGGAACAAAGGTGGTAAGCCTTTTATTTAATCCTTTCTTCACCAAGAAACAAGGAGAAAAAAAAAAAACAAAATATATTAGCGCCACGGTGGGTTTCGAACCAAAGACCTCCGCCAAACAACTCGTCCGACTTTGCCAACTGCGCTATGCACTTCGGATGAACATTAGGGGCAAATATTGATAGTTTAAAACAAAGAATAAAAGGTTTGTTTTTTAAAAAGAACCTCCCTTTTATCCCACATGCACTGTGAGATGGGTGCGGAGGGATTTATAAACGCGAAGGCGCGCGTTATAAATCGATTGCCTTCGGGCAATCACCAAACCAGTCTTCTACCCTTTATCGATGAATCATTGTTCACCATGTGGCGTCCTCGCTTGCAATCACCTCGCCACGTCAGACCAACCAAATTTTGCCTAGTGTCAACTCCTCGCCACCTCCACTTGCCAACTCTACTGCCAACTCAGCTCCTCGAGCTACGGGCCCTCCACGTCAGCTGTCCACGTGCTGTCCACGTGTCACCTCCCGATTGGTTCCTCGGGATTCATGCCTGTCTATGTCCATACAATGCCACGTCGGCCTCCTTGGTCCACGTGCTTCTCAGATGTGTCTCTACGTGGACTTCCTATCCACCTCCTCGATTCTCGTGTCGAGCCTGCTGTCCTCCTGACAGCTGTGTCGCCTCGATCCTCATGAGCCCTCGGCTCTCATGCTACTCCGATGAATGCTTCTCTACTTCTGATGCCTCCTGATGCCTCGGTTCTCGTGCCCCCTGACGTGTCCTCACAGAGCATGGCTCTGATACCAGTGTAAGTCTAGTAGAAAGGAAATGGGCCCACATTTATAGAATCGTAGAGCCAGCAATAATTATATATTTAATTTAACCCCTACTTAACAACTATTACAATAGTAAAGCCTTATATAGGCTTAGGGAGTGCGGGGGAGTAGGGAAAGGAAGTTGGCGGGAGTTAGGGAAGAGGAGAGGACGAAGGCGTAGGGAGTGGAGAGTAAGGCGGCTAGGATAGGTGGCCTAGGGTGTGGGGAGAGGAAGGGTGTGGAGCGATAAGGGAAAATGGATGGTAGGGGATAGGAGGATGAGGAGGAAGAACAATGGAGGGATAAGGAGAAGAACAAGGCAGGAATATAGGGAAAGAAGAAAATTACAATAAAATCATGCCGACCAAATTAGCCGACAATATAGAAGGGAGTTCACATGGTGGCTTAGAAAAAAATTGGATTGTTCTAGCCCCTGTTCACACTTGCTACAAATCTTCCCTGAGCCCTCTAGGATACCCCCTAGAATTTCCTAAGGTAAGGGTAAGGGTATGTGAAATCACTCTCGCCCTTGACAAAGTGTAACTTTGCATAGGTGAAATTGCGGTTGGCTTTGACAGGGTGTGATTTTGAATTTTTAGGGTTTCTTCTATGAAAACACTAATTCTTCAGGTTTGGCATGTTTTTCCTACCTTTCTCGCCTTCAAATCCACTATATAAGGAGTGTTTGAATTCACTTTTCACACATGATACAATTCAAAATTATTGCACACTAAATTTTGATGATTTATTATTTCTTGTAAAGTGTTCTTATTTGGTTTGCATCCTTTCTTCTTTTTTCACAAGTGAATTAATTTTGGATAGTGAATTCTGATTGGTTTTCTACTGCATTGAATTATTAATTATTATTGTTCACTCTTGGTGGATTTATGTTGAATCCCTAAGAAGAGATCAACTATTTGGTAGGTCTCAACCCTTCTGCCTACTTCCTCACTCTCTGATAGGTGAAATTGCTTTGTTGCATGTTTGTTTTAATTCACTGCACTTAAGATTTATTATTTTCATCTGATCTAAAACATTTCATATCAATTTAACAAAATCACACCTAGATCTCTACGAGGTATTATTCTGCCTAAGTGAATTCATGGTCATCTGTTATGGGGTGGGATCTTGCCCAGATAGTATCTGGAGGTAATATGCTATTCTAGACTTCACCATTGCATTTTAGGTTGTATTTAGAGCTTGATACTATATTATGTTCTATGATTTTGTAATTTTATTATGTTGTATTGTATTATGTTTATTTTCTTCCAAAGATCATTTTTTGCTTCTATTTATCCAAGGTCAACTAAAAGGAACTAGGGGGATTTACTGTTGTGCCTCTAAGCATTTTTGTACAATGGCCTAAGTAGGCCCCCTAACGCTAATCATATTATTCAAGTTTTTACCAAGTTGTCTTGCAAGAATAGGAATTGTTGATAGCATTGGATAAAGGGATAAAGGTAAGGATAAATCATGAGATAAGCTAAGTACTCTAATTAGTCTTTAGGTTGTTTGTTGAGTGCTTTATATTTTTGTTGTAAATGCTAGATCTTATATATAATAAATACATTTGATTGATTTCTAGGCATTTGAAAGATGAATAACATATAGTGTGCACTTAGGGTTAATTGTTTTTGTGCATCTCTTCTTGAGCCTTTGCTTAAAGGTTGTTTGTTTGAAATCCTAGGATTAGAAATCATTCAAAGGAAGAATCATTCTAGGGTTAGCTCTTTTGTTCTTGCATTTTTTATTTTTGCATTGTCATTTATCTTTCATAGCATAGATCTAGAAAGACCAAATCTAGGTGTTTGTGTGAAATCTAATATACCAAACATTCTTGAAAACCATAGGAATTGGAGCAAGTCCTTAAACCATTCCTAGTGAACCCTTCCCCCCTAGCTCCAATTATAGAGAACAACATACCCCTGTGGTTCACCTTAAGGCTTTATGTTGTGGATCCAACCTTTGATAATTGTACATGTTAGGTTAGTTTTCCCCCTCTACATATTTTTTAAACCTGATGTAAACACCTCCTTTATTTTAAATATTTTAAGCAAGATAATTAAATTTATTTTTGTGGTTGAAAAATATTAATAACATCTTTTAAAATATTTTAGTTTTTTTTGTTAGCATTCTCTTCTATCCTTTCACTCTTCTAATGGCTCCTTTCCTTAGAAGTTAGCAGAAGCACCTTGAATCTGATTATGTTCCTCTAAAATATGATCATACTAATAGAGAGGATCCTAACATAGATCCATAATAACAAGATAATATGGAAACTAAAATAAATTTGAATCCTTATGAGTTACCTAATGGTGGGTTTGTCTTTTTATAATTTGAGCACATTTGGGGTTTTATGAAAGCTAATAGGGATAATATAATGGAAGGTATGGAGTGATAAGCTCATATTTAAAGAGGTGAAACTCCTCCACCTCCTCCTCTAACAAGCTCCCTATGCTTAACCAAAATAACCCCTTGCCTAAATCAATGTATACTAATAATTTAAAACAAGCTATTGATACTACTACAACCACCAATGTTGGAAGGAATCTATAAGTATCTCTAATTAGTAGTGTCACTCAATTTTTTTTCAATTTCTTCCTCAATTCTCTAATCTAGACACCTTTTCTTATGTTCCACCAAATGTTATCTATCCATTTTCACAAGGTGCCACATATAAATGTAATATTCATCAAGCATTGGTTCCTCAATACTCATATGCTCCACCTTTAGGGAATGTCATAACAAAGCATAACAGTAATCCAAAAGTGCAGAATTTAACAAATATGGTAAAGCAGTTGGTTTCAAAATTTGAGATGATTCAACCTTCAATTTGTTTTTATAGTTTTAAAGAAATGTGTAATCAGCCATTGGATCCTATTATTTCTTCTAGACCTTATCCTAAGCATTTTCCTATGTCAGTTCTACATATTTATAAGGGGATAGAAGATCCAAAATTATTTTTTCTACAAAGTCTGATTATGTTCCTCTTGAATATGATCAAACTAATAGAGAGGATCCTAACATAGATCCATAGTAACAATATAATATGGAAACTAAAATAAATTTGAATCCTTCTGAGGTACCTAATGGTGGGTTTGTATTTTCATCATTTGAGCACATTTGGGGTTTTATGAAAGCTAATAGGGATAATATAATGGAAGGTATGGAGTGAGAAGCTCATCTTGAAAGAGGTGAAACTCCTCCACCTCCTCCTCTAACAAGCTCCCTATGCTTTACCAAAATAACCCCTTGCCTAAATCAATGCATACTAATAATTTAAACCAAGCTATTGATACTACTACAACTACCAATGTTGGAAGGAATCTATAAGCTCCTCTAATTAGCAGTGTCACTCAAATGTGTTTTCAATTTCTTCCTCAATTATCTAATCCCAACACCTTTGCTTATGTTCCACCAAATTTTATCTATCCATTTTCACAAGGTGCCACATATAACAGTAATATTCATCAAGCATTGGTTCCTCAATACTCATATGCTCCACCTTTAGGGAATATCAGAACAATGCATAATAGTAATCCAAAAGTGTAGAATTTAACAAATATGGTAAAGCAGTTGGTTTCAAAAGTTGAGATGATTCAACCTTCAAGTTTTTTTTATAGTTATAAGGAAATATGTAATCATCCATTGGATCCTATTATTTCTTCTAGACATTATCCTAAGCATTTTCCTATGTCAGTTCTACATATTTATAAGGAGATAGAAGATCCAATAGAACATCTAAGAATATTTAGAATAGCCTACCATTACCTCATTTATGATGATATGTTGTTACTCAAAACATTTCCTAAGAGTCTTGGTGGCATGGAATTAGATTGATATTATCGATTACCTAATTAATATTTGAAGAATTCTGAAGAAACAACAAAATTATTTGTTCTACAATTTGGTGCTTATATTTTAAATAAAGTGAAAATGAAATATGTTTACAATTTAAAACAAAGTAAAGAGGAAAAATTTTCAAAAATCTTGGCTTAGTGCAGAAGTTTAGTTGACCATTTGAGATATACTTTACCTCCAAAGGATATGCTTGAGATATTTATTGGTAATTTACAAGAATAGTTATATTATACATTAGAGACTACTACTATTACATATTTTGATCAAGCAATTGATTTAGCAAGAAAAGTGGAATAGGCCTTTATCAAAAGAGGTCAACTCAAAGTCAAAGAAGAGAAACCTACTAAGTCTCAACATAAGAGTAGAAACATAGGAGGTGATAATGGAATGGATAGTAGGCCTGTTAATAATTCTACTAACATACAAAAGATAGCACTTCAAAAACCTCCCCAAATTTTTTTACAAGACTTAATATGCCTATGGAAGTAGCTTTGAAACAAATCTTAGAAACCAATGCAATTGAGTGACCTCCCATAAGGCAAGTAGATACTACAAATCATTGGTATAAGATAGGTCAACATTATGCATATCATAAAGTGGAAAGACATTGGATAAATTCTTGTAAGAAGTTTAAACATGTGGTTCATGATTTGATTGATGCAAGATGTATTGACTTAGATAATTCTCAAGTAGTGAATCATCAAGTACCTTCCCAAAAAACTATGACTACCAATTAAGATATGGAAATATTTGAAGATCCATTGCAAAAACATAATCAAAAAGTAGCAAATTAGGTGGCTCATCAAAATGATTTTCCTTCCTATGGTAATATGGCTGGCATGGTTGGGTAACCACAAGAAAGCAAGCTAAGACTCAACATCCTCAGCAAGGATAGAATTCAGTGTTACAACCCAAATCAATTTTTAAGAATAGTCAAAAGAAATTTTTAGATACAAGGACTCCACCTATGGTATTGAGACCATATCCTAAGGTCTCATTTGATCTCCAAAAGTAGTTAGCTAGTACTCTAGCAAATATAATAGTTTTATATATGTGTTGAAGCCCTAAGGAGAGATCGACTAATTCGGAGGTCTCAACCCTTCTACCTTCTTCCTCGCTCTCTTCCAAGTTAAAGTGCTCTATTGCATATTTGTTTTCATTCACTGCACATAAGATTTATTATTTTTATTTGATTTGAAACATTTCATATCACTACATAAAAATCACACCCAGGTCTCGACAGGACATGATTCTATTTGAGTGAAGTGACGGTCGCCTATTACAGGGTGCAATATTACACAGATAGTATCTAGGGGTAATCTACTATTCTAGACTTCACCATTGCATTTTAGGCTATATTTAAATCTTGATACTATGTTATGTTCCATGGTTTTATCATTTTATTCTATTGTATTGTATTATGTTTGTTTTCTTCCAAGTATCAATTTTCACTTCTGTTTATCAAAGGTTAGCTAAAAGGACCTAGGGGTCTTGACTATTGTGCCTCCAAGCATTGTTGTATAGTGGCCTAAGTAGACATCGTAACGCTAATCATATCCTTCAAGTTTTTACCAAGTTGTCTTGCAAGAATAGGAATTGTTGATAGCATTGGATAAAGGGATAAAGGTCTGCATCCTTTCTTCTTTGTTTGTAAGTGAATTAACTTTGAAGAGTGAAGTCTGATTGGTTTTCTAATGCATTGGATTGTTGATTATTGTTCCTCACTCTTGGTGGATTTGTGTTGAAGACCTAAGGAGAGATCAAATATTTTGGAGGTCTCAACCCTTCTGCCTACTTCCTCACTCTCTACTAGGTGAAAGTTCTATGTTGCATGTTTGATTTCATTTGTTGCACTGAATATTTATTATTTTGATCTAAATCTAAAACATTTTATATCACTTCAGTAAAATCACACCCAGGTCTCTACGGGGTGTGACTCTGCCTGAGTGAAGTCACGATCACCTATTACGGGATGCGATATTTCCCAAATAGTATCTAGGGGTAATTTGCTATTTTAGACTTCACCATTGCATTTTAGGCTGTATTTAGAGCTTTATAATATATTATGTTCTATGGTTTTATAATTTTATTTTTTTGTATTGTATTATGTTTGTTTTCTTCCAAATATCAATTTCCACTTTTGTTTATCAAAGGTCAACTAAAAGGACCTAGGAGGCTTGACTTCTATGCCTCCAAGCATTTTTGTACAGTGGCCTAAGTAGGACCCCTAATGCTAATCATATTCTTCAAGTTTTTACCAAGTTGTCTTGTAGGAATAAGAATTGTTGATAGCATTGGATAAAGGGATAAAGGTAAGGATAAATCACCGGATAAGCTAAGTAATCTGATTAGTCTTTAGGTTATTTGTTGAGTGCTTTATATTTTTGTTGTAAATGCTAGATATGATTTATAAGAAATACATTTAATTAATTTCTACACATTTTAAATATGAATAGCATATACTGTGCACTTAGGGTTAATTATGTTTGTGAATATCTTATTGATCTCTTGCTTAAAGGTTGTTTAGAAACCCTAGGGTTAGAAAGAATTCAAAGGAATAATCATTCTAGGGTTAGCTCTTGTGTATTTGCATTTTGTATTTTTGCATTGTCCTTTATATTTTATAGCATAGATCTAGAAAGGCCAAATCTAGGTGTTTGTGTAAAATCTAATATGCCAAACATTATTTTCAACCATAGGAACTGGAGTGAGTCCTTAAATCATTCCTGGTGAATCCTTCCCTCCCCTAGCACTGAGTGTAGAGAACAACATACCCCCGTGGTTCACCTTAAGGCTTTATCTTGTGGATCCAACATTTGATAATTATACGTTGTAGGGTAGTTTTCCCCCTCTACATATTTGGTGAACTTGATGTGAACACCTCCTTTATTTTAAAATATTTTAAGAAAGATCATTAAATTTTTTTGTGTGGTTGAAAAATATTAATATCTTTAAAAATCTTTTTGTTTTTGTTTTTAGCATTCTCTTCTATCCTTTCACTCTTCTAATGGATCATTTCCTTATAGGTCAGCATAAGCACCTTGAATCTAATTATGTTCCTCCTAAATATGATCAGATTGATAAAGAGGATCCTAACATAGATCCAAAAGAACAAGATAATATGGAAATTGAAATAAATTTGGATCCTTATGAGGGAACTAATGGTGGGTTTTTCTTTTCATAATTTGAGCACATTTGGGGTTTTATGAAAGCTAATAGGGATAAGATATTGGAAGATATAGAGTGATAAGATCATTTCAAAAGAGGTGAAACTCCTTCACCTCCTCCTCCAATAATATCCCTATGCCTGACCAAAATAACCACTTGCCTAAATCAATGCATACTAATAATTTAAACCAAGCTATTGATACTACTACAACCACCAACATTGGAAGGAATTAGCAAGCTTCTCCAATTAGTAGTGTCACTAAAAAGTGTTTTCAATTTCTTCCTCAATCCTCTAATCTCAACACCTTTGCTTACGTTCCACCAAATTTTAGTTGTCCATTTTCACAAGGTGCCACATATAAAAGTATTATTCATCAAGCATTGGTTCCTCAAAAATCATATGCTCCACCTTTAGGGAATGTCAGAACAATGCATAACAGTAATACATAAGTGCAAAATTTAACAAATATGGTAAATCAGTTGGTTTCAAAATTTGAGATGATTCAACCTTCAAGTTTTTTATAGTTATACGGAAATGTGTAATCAACCATTAGATCCTATTGTTGCTGCTAGGACTTATTCTGAGCATTTTTCTATGTTAGTTCTACCTATTTATAAGGGGATAGAAGATCCAGTAGAACATCTAAGAAGATTTAGAATAACCTACCATGACCTCATTTATAATGGCATGTTACTCAAAACATTTCCTAAGAGTCTTGGTGGCATGGAATTAGAGTGGTATTATCGGTTACCTAATTATTCTTTGAAGAATTTTGAAGAAAAACAAAATTATTTGTTCAACAATTTGGTGCTTATATTGAAAAGGAAGTGACAATAAAATATGTTTACAATTTAAAACAAAGTAAAGAGGAAAAAATTTTAGAGTTTTTGGCTCATTGGAGAAGTTTAGTTGGTCGTTTGAGATATACTTTACCTCCAAAGGATATGCTTAAGATATTTATTGGTAATTTACAAGAATAGTTATATTATACATTAGAGATTGCTACTATTAAATATTTTGATAAAGCAATTGATTTAGCAAGAAAAGTGGAATAGGCATTTATCAGAAGAAGCCAACTCAAACTCAAATAAGAGAAACATACTAAGCCTCAACATAAGAGTAAACATATAGGAGGTGATAATGGAATGGATAGGAGGTCTGTTAATAATGTTACTAATAACCTACAAAATATAGTACTTCAAAAAACTCTAGAATTTTTTTTTACAAGACTTAATATGTCTATGGAAGCAGCTTTGAAACAACTCTTAGAAGCCAATGCAATTGAGTTACCTCCCATAATGCAACTAGATACTAAAAATAATTGGTATAAGGCAGGTCAGCATTGTGCATATCATAAAGTGGAAGGACATTGGACAAATTCTTGTAATAATTTGAAACATGTGGTTCAGGATTTGATTGATGCAAGATGTATTGATTTAGGTAATTCTTAGGCAGTGAATCATCAAGTACCTACCCAAAAAATTGTGACTAGCAATCAAGATATGGGAATATTTGAAGATCCATTACCAAAACATAATCAACAGGTAGAAAATTAGGTGGCTCATCAGAATGAGCTTCCTCCCTATGGTATTATGGTTGGCATGGTTGGGGTAACCATAAGAAAGAAATCTCAGACTTAGCAAAGGTAGAATTCAGTATTACAACCTATTTCAATTTTTAAGAATAATAAAAAGAAATTTTTAGATACAGGGACTCCACCTATTGTATTGATACCATAGCCTAAGGTATCATTTGATATCCAAAAGTATTTAGCTATTACTTCAACAAAGATATTAGTTTTAGAGCTCTTGCAAACTTCTCCCAATAATAGAGATGCTTTGATGGAATTTTTAATGTAGCAATTGATTCCCTCAAATATTTATCCTAATGCTATAGTTGATGCCATAGGTTATCTTGGGATACATCACATCTCATTATCATATGATGATGAACCTTACTCAAACTTGCAAGCAGATTCTTCACTTTACATCATTGCACTTATTGGGAATACTTTTATTAAGCGAATATTGATTGATAATGTTTCTTCTCTCAATTTGTGTACATATCAATTCTTTCAAAAATTTAGATTAAAAGAGGAAGATTTAAAAAATCCGATATCATTATATAATCTTTCAAAAATGAGTCCCAAGAAGCATGTGGTGTCATATCTCTTCCCCTCAAGGTTAGACCTAAAATATTGGATATTTTGTTTTATGTGGTATATTGTCCTGCATATTTTAATATTCTTCTTGAAAGACCTTGGATCCAAGCAATTAAGGTTGTCCCTTCTACTCTTCATCAATGTCTCAAGTTTAAATTTGAAAATCAAGTTGTCACCATCTCAAGTGATCGTTGACCATTTGAATTTTGATCAAATGTGGAGCAAGCTCAATATGAGTTCAACCTATATCCTTCTATTTCTTTAATGGTTTCTTCATGTTCCTCATATTAAATATCAGAAAAATTTTAAAATTAAAAAATGAGAGGAATATACCTCAAATTTCTCATCTCAGGATCATGACAATTATTTTTTTAAATAACCTCTTCTATATCTATCTAAGTTACTACCATCACCAAGAACCATGATTTTACCCCATAGGAAAGGTGATGTTGTACACATTGGTAGCAACCCCTCTCCCATTGAAAAAAATATACGTGGTAGCAACCCTTCAGGATCCCATAAGGAATTGCCTTTGAAGAAAATATATGTGGTAGCAACCCCTCTCCAATTGAGCATTCTTTTGCTTATTATTACCTTTCCAATGACTACCCACTTCCTAAACAAATCCTATCTAGTATGGGATATGTAGGTAAAGTTTTGGTACCACAACAAAAGGGCATTCAAGAGCCTTTGGATGTCGATATCTGGCTTAGGATATGTTGCATAGGTTTTATACCTAGTAAATACCAATATTTACCATTTGACAATGATAATCATCTTATGACTTATGCTGAATATATGGATTATCAAAAGTTAGAAGTGGGTAATGAGGATGATGGTCCTCCTTATTATTTTGAGATCTTGTTTTGTAATATGATTAATTCTATATGTTTTAAAACTAAGCCTTCTATTTTAAAAGTAGATCATGCTTGGTTATCTTATAATGATATTTATTTTAAAAAGAATGGTTTTGTTCACAAATGTATTGATTATCGTGCCATGGCTATTAGAGAAAAAGCCACGAAGAAGCTTCTCCATGATTTTTATCATCAATATGACTTAGTTTTTGGGAATTTCTTTAATGAAAAAATTCTTGGTATGCTTGTTTCTTATCCCAAGAAAGGTGACACACTTAGATTTTGTGTTGAATTTCATCTTGCTTGCTTAAATTAATTAAATTAATATAACAATAAAAATAATAAAAACAAATATAAACTACATCAAGTCAATTAAGTATCATTTAGCTATACATTTGCCTTTCTGTTGCATCCATATTCTTGTTCATATTCCATTGTTGTTTGTCATACTTTTGCATTTTCTTTCTTGATATTTAACACAACTTGCATGCTTAAATGTCATAATTTACATGATTTATTTTTCATGACTACTTGATCATATATATTTTGGGGGATCTTGTGACAATGGCATGTGATGATACCTATTTGGGTCATAGCTCACATGCACTGCACTATCACTAGGTATTTTATGCCTAGTAGGATCCCCACATAGGGTTTCTTCTTCAATATTTCTTGCTTCTCTTTGTCTATTCAAAGTTCTATCTTCCTTGGTCTTAGAGGTATTGAGAAGTATCTCTTAGATTAAGACTGATAGTTTTTTAATCTCCTTGTCACTCCTCTATTGCCTTATTTTTCATATTTGTCTTTCTTTAATTTTGATAAGGAGATGCATGCATTTTACTTATTCCTTTATATTTTTCAAAGTTGTCTTCTCTACACATTTGCACACACTCACCATATTGTTTTCATATTTAAAAATACCTATCGAGGGTAGCACTCGCCTAATATATTTTATCCTTATATATTGTACCCCATATGGGATAATTATACATCCTAGAAGGTTATCTTATCGTATATGATCTTCTATCAGGTTATACTCCATTTTGAATTAGTGAGCTCAACATCCCATTACAGGATAAGCTCCTTGGCCATTTTTAGTAGGCCTTGACATACATCCTAGCAGGTAATCACCCCATAATAGTCAGTTAGCAATCAACCACCCATAGTGGATCAGAATCCAACACCTCATCCTTTATGGAAAGCACTATACCCATAGTGGGTTTAGCTCCCCATTTTTTGGTATGATTCATAATATTTAATCACATTGGTCCCTTGCAACCTATCCTAATTTTGATACTATGTTTTATCTATCCTTATTTTTTTTATATGGTTGACATTTGGATCTTCTTCTTTTGTCTTTTTTTTTTCTTTTGTGCCTTCTCTTTCTTCTTCTCCTCTTTGTTGGTTTTCTTTCTTGTTTTCTATCTCATTTTTTTTCTTCCTTCCATCCATTGCATTCATGCGTTTCATATAGTCTTGCATTAAGATAGATTGCATGCATAAAACATTAAAATTAAAGAACATATAATCAAATCAAATCACATGCACACAATCACATAAAATATAAAAGCATTAGCTATGTATTAATCAATGAGAAAAAGAGAGATACATTAGTGTCTGGTTGGTGTACCATAGTTCAATATCAATATACTCAACCAATCCCTTAGGGATGCATACCACAATTAAAACTAGTATGTCATCTTGATCCCTAGCCCTTGCTCTAAGAGACTGTCTCATTTGCTTTACCTAGAGGAGGAGGTGGTCCAGGTAGCCATATACCCATGGATAGCAAATCTAAGAATATTTGTGATCAAGACCATGACCTGCTAGCTGACTAGAGGGATGGAGGGAGTATCACTCTCTACCCCAATGGTACCACCTGTTAGTACATAGTCTCATAAAATATAGCCCATTGAATGACCATATCCAACCTCTCCCCTACCCTCTGTAGTCTACCTATAGAAGGTGGACCCCATCGCTAGCCTGACTACTCTTGATGATAGCCATCACCTCTACCCAAGCCCTCTGGAACTTTGTGTCTGGATGGCTCACCTTCCCTAAGGATAGGCCTCTTCTTGAGATACATATCTCTCCCTCTCTATGGTACTTATCAAGCCCTATAGTTCCTCAATTCTCTTGGACTTATCCTCTTGAATTAGGTCCACCTATCTCTATAGAATTACCAATTGTTCTCATATAACCTCTACCTCCCCCCTCAGATCCCCTCATCCTGAGGCCTAGCCTTGAAAATCTATTTCTAATGTGGAGGTCTCTCTATATCCTCCACCTAGTAGTACTCTGGCCTCTATGGGGAAAATTTTGGATGCTCCTACATCATTTTTCCTTGCAGTGCTAGTGTCCTCCATCACCAGCATAATATAGATCCAAGATTATCTCTATCTTGGAGCTATAAGGCCCTGTTGTGCCCTATCTATGGCCCTACAAGCTACATATTGAAAATATTACTATACGCCCAGTTCTATCACCTAGTATCTCTGTATCAAAACTAGCAAGGAGACCATCCAAGGCATGACTCCTTTATACCACCACCTGTAGTAAAAGACCACTCCTGCATTATCTACCCTAGGATCCATGTAAGGAGGATCATCTAAATCCTCCTCTACCCAACTAGCCAAGTGAGGTCCCCCTCCCACCCCTACTGGATCTCGGTAGACTCTCTGGTACCAGTAATCCTCTAGGTTTAGGATTACCTGTAAGATATCGAAATACCTCAAGACTCGATCAAATTGAAATACCTCTAGCTCCCCTTTGTACCTAGTAAGCCATTTAAGCCTCCTGATACTAGCTATATCTATCCTATTCTCAACCCATCATGGGTGTAGATACCATTACCATATAATATTTATTAGTGTATATTCATTATTACATTATTTAGTTTAGTGTTAGTATTGTTGTAACAATATTGACATTGTTACAACTACTATCTAATTAGTGACTTGTTAGCTCTGTAACCAACAGGCTAATTAAGGGCCTAATATTTTCTATTTATTCATTGATTTATTAATAGAATAACACCATATTTTTGACATGGTATCAGAGCTCAAAAATCAAGCTCATTTGGTAGCTCAAAAATCAAGCTCATCTGGTAGCTCGATTGACTGGTTGACCCAGGCCCATCGAGATATGAGGATCTCTATCTTGCTACCCGAGATCTAACTTTTTCTAGTGGATAAAGTTGCAACATCGATATCTAACACTTTCCAATGCAAGATACAAGCCTGACTAGAAGTGGATATTTACCGTGATACAAATATCCTACTGGACTACGATCTATAGTCGAGCGGACTCCTGACCTAGATGTAGCAGATCATTGATATAATACTGCTAGAGGATGATGCCAAACATAAGGACCTAAGATAGACAGTGCGATCAAACTCCTACAGACTTGACCATAGACTATGAATTCAGACTCTACCAATGGGACTGTTACCTAGAACCTGATAGAGAACAGGATGACACTAGTCTAGACACCTAAGACCTAGGGACAGTGGATATGGAAGACAACAACTTGTCCATAGATATACCACATGATCTGACATGGAGAGGCTAGCACAGGACTCTTAGACCTAATTATAATGGATATGGACTCAGTTGGCTTAGACCTAATTATAATGGATATGGACTCAGTTGGGTGATGCGTAGAGGCTAACCAAGGGACCGAGTGACTAGATGTGGCAACCTACCTTAGCTGGAGACATCTAACTAGTGGTTCATTCAAAAGGGGTTGAATACCGTGGAGAGGAACAAAAGGCTAATTAGTGAATTGTCCACCATAATGTAGAAATTTAATCATCTATGATTTATTATTTTTAAAGAGTTTGATGAAACCTCCCATGCAACATGTGGGATATTGATCCCTATGTGCTACTGCATATCGTGAAGAGTTGTAGATTCACCAATGATCATAGATTTACCCTATACAGCACATCCTGCATCTTGATCGATATTCTTACTTTCATCGATTGAAGGTAGACTGAAGAGCTGGACATGGAGGAGAGTGTCACCGAAGAGAAGTAGAATGCTCAAATATTTTTTGAACAAGGAGGCACCACTGGTGGCAGTAGATGGGATCCGCTACCCATAGAGAGTAGAAAAGTGCTTGATAACTATCATCAGTTTGAAGGAGGAGACATAAACATCCGCTTCTGGTAGATTTCTAATATGGAGTACTCTACTAAGAAAGAGAGGCAGTGATGCCCTTGATGATTTCTTGATACCCTAATATGACGTCCAACCCAACATGGTTCTACAGAAGAACAACAAAAATGAAAATGAAAAATTAAATTTTGTTTTTAAGGTTTTCTCTTCTACCAAATAGAATGCAGTGCCACATAGTTGTTTGATGGGATGGCATAGACCATCTAACAACAATGGGAGAGCACCAAAGAGGAGTTTCGTAGGAGCGCCAGGAGAGAAGCATACCGCCCAAAGAGGAGTGTCATCACTTGATGGTGGTAGCGCGGTAAGGAGGAGGTTGTGCCACCCAATGGAGGTAATTTGGGTACACCATTCCTCATATAGGGGATCTTTTCCCCTTATCACCACCAGCGATGGTAGTCGAGGTGGTATTCCACCTAGTGCTAAGGCATAAATACCCGAGAGATCCCAAGTTCCAATCTCATTGGTGACCTCCATACCTTTTGCTCCAAAGGCAAAAATAGCAATCAGTTATTTTTTGTTGTTTTAAAATTAAAATTCCCTTTTATTTTATTTTTCTTAAATTAAATTTTATTTAATTTAAAGAAATTAAAATAAATTAAATTGTTTATACAATTTAATTCATTAATTACATTTCTTTTTGTAATTTATTATACAAAGTCATAAAATAATCTTTTTAAGGGAATTAACTTGCACACCTAAGGGGGTGGGGTCCCAATTGAGAATTGTAACAAGCCTTGTAAAGCTTCAGGGGGGATAACTCCACATTTACCTTCAAAGCACCATTGCACACCTTTTAGGCTTCATAAATAGCAAAATAACTTCTTTTTTTGAAGTCATTGTAATAAAAGGGGGGGATTATTGTGGTGACATTTTTTGTCAAGGAGGCAAGTTTTGTAAAAGCATTTTTATGCTTCATAGTTGCAATTTTTTTTGCACTAAGGGGAGATATCAGTTTGCAAAAACAAGGGGAGAAGACTTATAAGGGTGCCTTTTCGGCAGTGACTCGACACCTTAGTAAAATTATTTTGCAAAATTTTATTGTAAAAGGTGCATTTTCGGTAGAGACCGACACCTTAAGAATGGGCAGATCAAAGAAGAAAACTATCCCAAAATCAACTGATGTTGCTAAATTAGTTAAAGGCCCATACTTTTCCCCACACATGGACGGGATGGATTTTTATGAATATGGCACATTTCTCACACTACATAATGGTGTAGATGCCATAATCAATGATTCTACGTATTGTGAAGACATGCATAAAAATGGTGTTCTAATCCCTATTGGCGAATATACATGTCATTTTATGCTCTTGATATTGCATAGTATAAATAAAACAGGAATAATAGAGAGGAAATAGAGGTCAAAACCCTAATGGTCAATGCTTGTAGTGACACAAGTGACCTTCAGCCCATGGTGGTGAATGCTTGTTGTGACACATGTGACCTTGAGCCCATGATGGCCAATGCTTGTTGTGATACAAGCGACCTCCTACCTTCTATGGTAGATATCAGTTGTAGCATAGGTGATCTCATCACATTAGCAAATTTTTCTTGCAACACTAGTGACTTAAAAACTAAACCTCCTAAAAAAGAACTCCATAATCTCATCAATAGCGACAAATGCAATATTGTTAAAACCATTTATGAAGATGATGAAATTGGATGTTTTGAAAAACACACCAAAGGATTTGGATCAAAAATGATGAAGAAAATGGGATTCAATGGTGAGAGATTAGGTAAACGGAAACAAGGCATTAAAACTCCTATAATGCTAAATGTCAGGGCAAAGCATGAAGGCCTTGGCTATTCTAGACAAGCAAGTACCAGTAATTCTATGTTTGTAAAATATAAATCTCCTCCATATACTAAAAATCATTGTTCAAGTCATTGTGGAAAGATATGACATGTTGCAGCTAAGTGTTGGATATTACATCCTTGTGATTCTTGTGGATGTATGAATCACTCTTCTTCTAGATGTTGGTACAAAGTAAAAATGGACAACAAGGTTCATATTGATTGTGGATGGACAGATCTCACAGAATGGATCATGATGAAAGAAATTTTATATGGATTCTACCAAAAATTTAAAACCTATGGTAGACCCCAAGGAAAATTCAATGACAGATCGAGTGGTAGTCCTAGAGATAATGACCCAAAGATAGACCTAAATAAAGAGCCAGAGACAAAGTTCCAGAGGTATATCTAAAATCAGATCCAAAGGCAATGATCTAGAGGTAGATTCATCAAAATATCCAGAGATATATCCATAGGTATGCTTAGAGCCAACACCAGAGCCATGAGCTAGATCCAGAGCTGAAGACAAAGCACGAGCCACCATTCTTTCATTTCTTCTTCTTCACTGTATTGGTACAGTTATATACTTTACCCAAATATTTTTGTATGGGGGGATGATAGTGTAGCTAGTAGTTATCTTATTACCCAAATAATGTAATAAGGGGGGATGTAAGTGTATATTCATTATTACATTATTTAGTTTAGCATTAGTATTGTTGTAACAATATTGACATTGTTACAACTACTATATAATTAGTGACTTGTTAGCTCCGTAACCAATGGGCTAATTAAGGGCCTAATGTGTTCTATTTATTTTTTGATTTATTAATAGAATAAAACCATCTTTATAACAATATTGGCCTTCCTCAACTCATCTACGACCCATCTCACTAGTTGCAGGTGCTCGGTGTAGGTCCTCACGACCTACTCTAGAGATCTGGATCATATGTATATTATTGGTCACTTCAAGGTACGAAATGGTCCTAGTAGTGCATCTAGTCTCTGTACCACTATGTGCTCCCAACTACATACCTCTATTAAATTCATGCACATTATCCCTGTATATTGCTTGCAAACGATGTTGTATAACATCCTATACAAGTAGGTCAACAAATATGGACCCCATACAAACCAATATTCTTGGTGTTGCATGCTAGCCACTACACCCACCATAGTCTATGGGAAATGTCACCTACTTGTATGGCACATCAACTATCCTTCCACAACCCCACAAAGCATGGTCATCAATGGGTCCACCCCATACACCCCACTAGGTCATCTACGATAATGGTTCTCTCTCACACCTGGTGGGTCCAACCTCCTAAAAATTATTATAAGGTTTTTGTCCTCCCTCGCTCTCTATAAACTACAATCACTTTGATAGGGATGTGCAAGATGCACCACATATCCTCTAGTGTGACGGTTATCTCTCCTATGGGTAATCAAAAGGTGGATAACTCTAGGTACCATCTCTCTACCAGTGTTGTTAGTAGAACGTTGTCTACCTCTACTTGAGGTAGTCTTACTAGGTTGTCTAGCACCATCACTCCTAATGTGTCTCTCTCTACCTATCTGAGTGCCTCTAACTCCACCTCCAGGGATCTTGCTTGCCACTCATGGCTCTCGAGTACCCTAAGCTGCAATAACAACAACAAAAAAAATCTATTAGTTAAATTAATCAAAAACTAATTCTAAATAAATAAATCAATTATTTAACAATTAATTACATTAAAATAAAACTCTAAGTTTATTTATAAGTTTAATTTTTGCATTATCAAAGTTAGCTTGCTTGTGTCATTCCTTCTTTTTATTTCTTCCTTTTTCTTTCTTTCTTATTTTTTCCTCTCTTCTTTATTTCTTTTGCCTTTTTGATGAAATCATGCCTAGTTTTCCAAGACTATGATCTCACAAAATCATGCTTGGTTTTATTCACCAGGTATGGTTTGTCCACTACCACCCAAGGAAAAATCGTAGTTGAACCACAAGATCGTGTCTAGGTTGTACATGGAAAAATTATCGATTTTGGCAAAAAACCACCCAAAAAAGCATAAAAAAATTGAAATGCAAGTGTGTTTTTTGATCCTACTTGTGCTCGCTCTACTTTTTTTTCAGCCTCACCCCTCACAATCACTTAATGGTGCACCGATAGCATCATCTACCCTTTTTCTATATAGCTCATTTCTTCTCTCCCATGGTAAAATTGAATTAGGGTTTTACCCCTTTTTCACTTTTATCCCTATTTTTGCATGCTTTTCTCTTTCCCTTTTGTTTATTTTTGCTTCTTCTTCTGAGTCTATCTTTTCAAGTTTTCATGAGGGATGTGTTCCTCATAAAACTTAAGGGGGCACCCTGGTCTTAGAGGTATTAATGTCCCTAATGCCTTGATTTACGTGAAAAACATGAAAGTGTTTGGAATAACATCATTTTTGTACCATCCTTTTTTTCTAAACTAGCAACCCTATTTTTGCTTGTCACATTTTATTTATGAGTGTTTACACCTTTTCTTTGACACATTTATTAGGCCATAAATGCATCAAATACAGGGAAAGCCTAAGGCAAGGGTAAGGCTTCTTCCTCCCTCTTTTTTATTTATTCTCTCTCTATACAAAATCATGCTCGCCCTTGATGGGGCACGACTTCACATAGGTGAAATCATGATCGACTTTTATGGGGTATGATTTTACATTTTTAGGGTTTCTTCTATGAAAAATCTAATTCTTTGGGTTTGGCATATTTTACATTGGCCCTCCTTTGTTTTACCACATTTATCACCTTTAAATCTACTATATAAGGATATTTTGAATTCACTTTTCACACACGACACAATTTAGAATTATTGCACTCTAATATTTGATGATTTATTATTTCTTGCAAGTGTTCTTATTAGGTCTACATCATTTCTTCTTTTTTCACAAGTGAATTAACTTTGGAGTGTAAAGTCTGATTGGTTTTCTACTATATTGGCTTGTTGATTGTTGTTGCTTTCTCTTGATAGATTTATGTTGAATCCCTAAGGAGAGATAAACTATGTGGGAGATCTCAACCCTTTTTTCTCCTTCCTCGCTATTAGCCAAGTGAAAGCACTCCATTGCATATTTTTTTTTCACTACACTTAAGATTTATTATTTTCATCTTATCTGAGACATTTTATCTCACTTCTATGAAATCATGCCCAAGTCTTTACAAGGCATGATTTTTTTTTAGCAAAGTCATGATCACCTATTATGAGGAATGATCTCACCTAGATAATATCTGGGGGTAATTTGTTGTTCTAGACTTCACCATTGCATTTTAAGTTTCATTTATATCTTGATACTATATTTTGTTCTATGGTTTTATTATTTTATTATGATGTACTATATTATGTTTATTTTCTTCCAAAGGTTAATTTCCACTTCTATTTATTGAAGTTCATCTAAAAGTACCTAGGGAGCTTAACTGTTGAGTCTCCAAGTATTGTTGTATAGTAGCCTAAACAAGCCTCCTAACGCTAATCATATTCTTCAAGTGTTTACCAAGTTGTCTTGTAGGAACAAGAATTATTTATAGCATTGGATAAAGGGATAAAGGTAAGGATAAATCACTGGATAAGCTAAGTACTCTGATTAGTCTTTAGTTTGTTTTTTGAGTGATTTATATTTCTATTGTAAACCCTAGATATGATTTATAAGAAAAAAAATTGATTAATTTCTAGGCATTTGAAATATGAACAACATATAGTGTGCACTTAGGGTTAATTATTTTTGTGCATATCTTCTTGAGCTCTTGCTTAAAGGTTATTTGTTTGAAATCCAAGGGTTAGAAAGCATCAAAGGAGGAATCATTCTAGGGTTATATATTGTGTTCTTGCATTCTGTGTTTTTGCATTTTCCTTTATATTTCAAAGCATAGATCTAGAAAGGTCAAATCTAGGTGTTTGTCTAAAATCTAATATACCAAACATTCTTGAAAACCATTGGATTGGGATTGAGTCCTTAAACCATTCCTTGTGAACCCTTGCCCCCTAGAATCGAGTGTAGAGAATAACATACCCTTGTGGTTCACCTCAAAGCTTTCTCTTGTGGATCTAGCCTTTGAGAATTATACGCAGTAGGGAAATTTTCCCCCTCTATAGTTAAATACCTTCAAACCCCATGGCTGCAATCACATCCATACCCTTACTCTAAAACATGATACAATGCAATGTATGACAAGTACAAACAATTTTCATCAATAATTGGAGTTCATCCTCAATGAACACCCCCAAAAATGCATAGGGGGTAAAGTAATATTTAAAATTTTCAACATCCTTCTATTATCCCTATGGATATAGAGACATTCATTGCTTCCCTCTAAATTGGGTAACATGCTACTATACAAGTAGATGCATACCTTTGATCTCTGACTTGAACTTAGCCACTAACCCTACCTCTAAAAATGGCCTACCCAAAGCAAAACCTCCTTCCTCCTTTCTTTGATCCCTTCTCTCTTGAATAAAGATTATTTTTTTTAACATGACTTCCAAGTATGATGGCTTCCTCCCCAAGACATTCTCCTCCTCATGAACATATGCACTTTTTTCAAGTTGGTAGGGGTAGAACTTCATTATTGCAACCCCTTTACTCAGTCCTAATTTACATGGGTCCATTAACTCCAAAATCTAAGAATAGTCATCTTACAAATGCATCTTGAATACTTGCTTCTTTTGGGAAATAAAAAAAAAGACTCACACATATACAATGTATATTAAATAACTTATCATCCTAGTCATATTAATTGTAGCCATAATGAGTATAAAAATAATTACTAATCAATTGTTTAGCTAAACAATTTAAAGGCATGATCAAAGTAAAATATTAAATTGCTAGCTTAAAATTGCAATGGTTAGTAATTTTAATAAAATCATTATATGCATAAATAATATCAATCATTTCCTTGGCTAAACCATTTAAAAGCATCATCAAGGTAGATTTAAATCGTTAGCCCAACATTGTCCACCTACAAGCATTGTTAGCCCTAAAAAACCATAAAGACGTAGCAGCATCATAGAAATAAATAAAAACCAAGTTCTACATCATATAAATGCATATTCATAGCACCAACAAAGTTAGGCATTAAAACAATAAGCCCAAATCATATTGTTTCCTCAAGGGTCCTATAGGGGTGGGTTGTGACAATGATGTTGATGAGGCCAAATAATGCCTCATTTTTGCACCATTTTTTTGACATAAAAACTACCATATTTAAATAAATAATATAGTTAAATGTCAAATATTTGATTAAAGTGTATTATTTTTTTTATTTTTGCATGATTAAGTGTTAAGAGATAACATGCCACTATTTTGATTATTTTCTACATTTTCTATCATGTTTTTGCATGATTTTAGTACTAAAATAGCATAGTGAAATTAGTAGCAAATAAAAGTTTTTGTCACTTGTGATTGGTTGAGATATTTTGTATGTTTTTCCTATCTAAAAAAAAAATCTAGGGTTATGTGGTTCCAAATCAACCACTCTACTGTTGAAATAGGGCATGACAACTATACATAGCATATATAGGGTAGCCACTAGCAACATTAAAGGAGGACCAAGGCAAATTCAAGAGGAAAATTTTAGTCAAGGAATTATAAATTATATAATAAGTTTAAGGAAGACTGTAATTTGTAGATTATAACAACATTAGTAATAAAGTGCAATATTTTCAAATGAGTTGATTTATGAGTGAATGAGTGTTTAGAGCTTAGGTTTTTGAAGTGATAATACCTTATACTAGACCAAGGATCAAGGGAATACTATTGGGGCTGGTGGAAGGAGTCATTTTAGCAAGTTTGAAGGTTTTTTCTATTTTGTGCAATTGTTGTTAAATATTATCAATTTCTTATCATTTCTTAAACATAATTTTTCTTATTTTTACCCTATTTTCCTTATGTTTTAAGTGTGATGTGTGAGAGTGGATTTGTAGCTAGATAACCTATGTTTATTTGTGAATTTATTATTTACATTTTCTACAATTTTTTTTTAAGCGAAAAACCCCTTACGGGGCCGCCTTGGTCTGAGAGACCACGAACAAGGGGTTCTACACCGTCAAAGTCACTCGGGGTCGCACCTGACCCTGCTCGCACCAACATTATCAATTGGATTTTGGATACCCAATTTAGCTTTTTGGTAGGGTGGATATTTGAACCTGGGACCTCCCTTGGAGAATTGCCCTCTCCTCTCCAACTCACCTACAACACCTGGGTGCATTTTCTGCAATTTTAGCTTCAATAACTTTTTGATAGTTTTCAACAACTTTTTCCAGTTTTTTAGCAACATTTCCATTTTCTGCAATTTCTTTCATAGTAGTTAATTTTTAGCAGTTTGTTAATTTAGTGATTTCAATTCAGAATTTTTTATTTTAGTCATTTCAATTTAGCAAGTGTAGTTTAGTTTCTTTTTTTAGTAAAGTAAATTTTTGCAATTAAATAATTTTTATGTGAAAGGGAGCAAAGTGACATTGTTTCCTTTCTACCAAGATTTCTAGCTTTCTTAGAATAATCTAGTGTCTTGATATCTAAGTTGTAGTTTAATGTCTCTAATGTATACAACCCTAGGATACCTCCTTGGATTTGATAAATTGAATTAAAATTAAATGATGACATTAATGAAACTTATCATTTTTGGTGTTGTTACCAAGGAGCAAATTGGCATTGTTAGAGAACAACCAATGTTAATTGTTTTCTTGTGAAATTGACAACTTTGCTTGAAAATAATTGCATTGTTTGAGATTGCATTTTGGATATTAGGACACTAGAATAGGAGTTTTGTTTTAATAGCAAGTATGAATAGATTTAGAGGACACAAAACAAACTTTTCACAAACCATAAGAAGAAAATATTCATGATAAGAGGTTGAACCTTTGCCAAAATTGCCTAAATTTATTATTCCCAAAAATATTGGAATTTTCAAATAATTGTAATCATCTACTTCAACAAGTGTATTATTCCTTGAGAAATCATTACAAGGAGGAAAAATCAGTAGTTCAACACCACCTTCCCTTGAAAAATCCATACAATCAGGACAATTTAATAGGATTTATAATTGTTGTTGGGAACACAAAATGGTAGAATCATAAGAGAATCTAGGAAAATCTAGTAATGTGCTTCATCCTAGTAAAACTAGTATACCTACCATAACTTTTTAAAACTCCATTTGATTAAATCCTAATAAAAAATCTCCTATGAAATTCATTTCACCTTCAGTATTACCAACTTTTAAGGGAGTTACATATGAAGATCCGAATATGTTTCTATTTGAGTTTAATATTGTATGCTAAACTTATGACTACATCAATGATAATCAAAAGCTTAAATATTTTCCTTCCACTCTTAAAGAAGCAGCCTTATGATGGTTTATAACCTTAGAACCTGATTCAATTTGAACCTAGGATGAAATGGAAAATATATTTTAGGAGAGATACCAAGAATATTATCAAGTAAAAAATCAAAATGATGAATTTCTTAGAATGAAACAAGAGGAATATTAAATTTTAGAATATTATCTAAATATATTTTATTTTATTCATAATAAATGTGGAGGTGTTGAATCAAAATTAAGTAAAGCCATATTATTGAGAGAACTACAAAATGAATCAAGATATGTATTGGATATTATGGGAAAAGGAGATGCAAATACACTTGAATTTCAGGAAATCATTGAACTTTGTAAAAATTATTCTCACACAAAACATAGACAAAATAAAATTGGTAATAACACAAGTGCTTTGAAATAATTCATGAAAGATTTTTCTAATCTAAAAGTTGATTTTTAGACCATCTTAACACAACATTAGATGAAATGAACACAAAAAAGAATCCATTGAACCTTTAGCTATCTATAGTTCAATATGTAAGAAGAAGTACTCTCTTCATGAATGTCTTTTGAACAAAATAATTATATTTACTATATGTAGCATTTGTGAAAAGAACACCCCACATATCAATATCATTTGTTACTAGGATTTAAAATTGTCTTTGATAAACATTATCAACCTATGAAAGAACTCAATTTTATAGGATAAAGACAAGTGGGTAATTTTCCTAAATTTCCACATCAAAATACTTCTCGATTTCCTACAAATTGGGGAAATAATCTTTGGTATATGCCATGGGCTACTTCAGGTCCACTTCAACAACATTGAAGTCAACCACCATGGGCATATTCTAAAGAGTGGTATCAACCTATATGGATGAATCAACAATGAAATCAATAACATCCACCATGGTTGCAACCAAAAATGTAGGAACACCAATGGGTACAGCAACAATCTTACCAAGGGCAACATCAATATCAAAACCAATAACAAAATTTATTGCCTACTCGCACCCATAATTTCTCTCAAGGAAAACAACAACAATAATAAGCAAAACAACCTCTATTTTCATCTCAACCTATGGCCACCAAATAATATTAAACAGAAAACCCCTATCTCTATGGCTAAACTAGAAGATATAGCCATAACAAATGTCAATGACTATGAAAATACTCAATTGTGTTCAAGAAAAATATTTTTTAACCTACACCTATAATTGTAGAAATAGAAGTTGATAATAATAAAAAAGAAAACCCATCTACACTAAAACAACAAAAACAAGAAAAATAAAACCTCCCACAAGATAAATCAAAGAAATATCATATCTTGAACAGTTTGAGATATCACAAATAACATATTTTAAATTATATTTTATGGAGAAATTAAAATATTTAAATGTTACAATCCCTTTACTACAAGCTATTAAATATGTACCATCATTTATAAGATTTTTCAAGAATTGTGTTTTAAAAAACAAGAAAAAAGAAGAAAATATGTCCTAAAACCATATAAATAGGTGGAAAATTAGTAGACTTGCTTGTAGGAAAACTTACTCCACCTAAGTATGGTTATCTAAACCCCCAATGGTTTCTTGAATAATATAAGAAAAATGAAAATAACAATTCAAATTTGGCCTCCATAGTTGTAAATGATAATGTAGAAGAGTTGGATTCATCTAAAAGGTTTATTTTTTATGAAAATATTCTAATCAACAAATTGCATGATTTAGATTTTGAAGATGAATCAATTACTTTCCAACAATTACTATGAACAAGAAATTTAACATTTTCCACCCATTGCAATACAAGATAGTTCTTTTCATTTACCACATGGATGGAATAATCATCATATTTTCTCATATTTTCATTTTCATCTATCAAATTTAATTGTTTTTTATAAAGATACACAAATATTCCATTCTATTCTACCACACAATTGCTCTCTTAATTCATTAGAGCATAATTTTAAAAGAATCAATTGAATACATCCTGGTCCAAAATAAATTGAAACACAACCAAAAATAACTTTGAATATCATTATTTGGTCGAATAATGACCAGGAAGAAAAGTATTTGATGCATTGATCCACCATACTAATGCTTTACTAACACTTTGTACATCTTTAGAAGTTGGTATTGCATTGTTGTAAGTACAAAATAAAATAAATTTGCAATCAAATGCATTAGATGAACTTTGGTTGGAGGTACTTCACCAAACAAATTTCATTCAACAACAATGGAGAATGTGGCCCGATGATCACATTAGGAGTAGCAAGTATGAACCAAAAGTGTTTGAGAATGGATTTGTTCAACTTTCTTTAGTTGATAATTCAAGGACATTGGTGGTGGATGGAAATAACTTACGATTGTACCATAAGCCACTACCAAAGATGGAATTTTCTTGATATTTCTCACAGTTAAACTTGCACATAATAGAAAAGGCTTCCTCTTCTAATAGATATTTTGAATGATCATATATTTGAATCATGAAAAAAAGAAGAATAATCTTGATTGCAAAATTTATTCATGGCCATAATCAAGACAGATTAGATATTTTGAAAAATGAAAAAAAAAATGAATGAAAAAAGAGAGATGAAAAAGACAAAGAAAAAGAAAAAGAAAAAAAAGAGATGAAAGTTACATACCAAATAACATAGCGTCGGCAATGTTCTACAATATTATCCAAGTGTATTTAGCTATACAATTTTGTAGTCTTAGAACATCATCTTTTATTTTAATATTTCATTTGTGTTCTCGCATATTTGCCTTTACGATGAGGGTGTGCCCACCTTAAGTGGCAAACCATTTACTTCGTTATTGATTTAATTTCTAAATCCGTTTCCGCTGTGTTTATATTGGTTTCTAGATATCTACATTAAGTTTTCTGAGCATTGGTGAATTATTGTTGAAAGGAACGTTTGGTCCTTTCCAAGTGGTATCAGTATCCACCTTCGATCCTGAAGAAACCGCAGGTGTCCTTCGCACTCCGCAGGCATCATCTCCGTTTGGGCATTCTCGTGACTGTTTCCATCTCAAATGCAGTCGGGGTCACAACACTGCATGCTTGTGTGGGGCACAACACTACATGTTTGAGGCATCCACCGGCAGCCATGGTTCCACCGCAAAAATAACACCTGTGTTGAGTGGTATTTTCACCCGATTGTGAAAACACACTCTCCGATAGGATTTGGGTTCTAAATCCTCTCTTGCAAAGAAATTTAATAAACAATTTCTCCAAGGTTCCGCTATGTTAGCATTTTACATCTGTGTATTAATGATCTCAAATGAAGATATTCGATTAAAATGCTTGGAACACCTTAGTGGTTGCAAGTAACTGAAAACAAGGGGCAATGCTGGTTTATTTTACTGTGAAACTTTAATGATTGTTCTTTGAACCCTAATAAAGCAAATATGATTTGATCTCTATATGACCAAGTTGTAATTTCAAAATGGAAACTGATGAAATGCCTTGAAACATAACCCCTTCAATGAAATTGGAATTTTATGAAGGGAATATCATCATCTGCTCATGAATGAAAAACAAAACTGTAAAATGAAATTCTGGCCTAGAAATGGAAATTTTCTATTTTCTGACTTTGAGATTTTTTAGTTTTTTATTTTTTTATTTTATTTTAATGCCTGTAAATAAAATAAAGTGCAAAAAAATGAAAATAAAATGCAAAAGTAAAATGAAATGCATTCAGGGTGATGCAATCCTATTCTGACAAAACCGAAGCTAATGAGGTTTCCATGCATGCAACCTAACTTATTGAACTTGCAAAACACGCACAATCTAGATAAGTTAAGTGCTTGGTCTCGGGGTTTTAACTGTGATTTCAGATTTAGACATTCGCATGAAGCAACCAAGAGAACTTGCATTAAACTTCACCTATAAGCCTAGAAATCTGAAAAGGGGAAAGATAAACATTTAATCCTGCATGCAGAAAACAACTCCTTCTTTCTTGCCAATGAGGTGCAACTCTCTGAATTTTTTGTATTAAAAATTGGTCATTTTACAATAACAGAATCTCTAGTTTTCTCAAAACCAGAAAAAGGGGAAGAAAAACACTCCTAAGCAGGCCCAGAATGGCTTCTCGCCTTCGGCACTGCAACTCTGCTTGCAGCGGTTTTTAACCCCTGTACCAATCTATGCTTCTGCTTTTATACTTTCTGGCAATGCTCTCTGTTTCGCTCCATGACGCTTCGTTTCATTTCCCAAACTGCATCGCTTCATCTTCCATGCCTCTTCGTTGTCTTTGACTTTCTGTTCTACGTCGAAACGTTTAATATTTTCTGTGAACTATAACGCCTCTGTAACCCTTACACCTTTATGCCACGTGTTCCATGCTTTTTTGCATGTTTCGTAACTGCCCCCTGTAAATCATGACCAAAAATAGCATGTCGTGATATCACGACATTTTTATGTATGCAGCTTAGCTTTTCTTCTTTCATCGCAAAAATGAGACATGTCGCGATATCGTGACATTTTCTGTCAGCAGCCTTGTTTGTCATCATGCATCACGAAAATGAGACATGTCGCGAAATCATGACATTTTTTTTTTAAGATGCAACTTGTCGAAATCATCGAGTGTTTTTCTTTGAGTTGTGCAGATGCAACCTGTCATGAAATCATGATGCTTTTCTCTTTCGGGCTGTTGTCATGAAATCGTGATGCTTTTCATCTTTCTACGATCTTTTTTCCCCTTTGCTTCTGTCGTGAAATCGTGACATCTTTAGTGCCTTGCCCTGTTTGACCGCGTTTTTGTGACATGTCACGATTTCGTGACAATTTTCCATTCTGTCTTTCTCTCTCTTCTATGACCCAGGATTTCACAACACGTCGTGATATCGCGACATTTTCTCTTCATGATGCATTCTTCTCTTGAAAAATGTAGCATTTCATTCTGGCGACATGTCGCGAAATCGTGACAATTTTCCATTTCTAGCCGCGATGAGCAACATGTCGCGAAATCGTGACAACTTTTCATTTCTGGCCGCGACGGAGCAACATGTCGCGATATCGCGACAACTTTTCATTTTCGGTCGTGACGGAGCAACATGTCGCGATATCGTGACAACTTTTCATTTTTGGCCGCGACGGAGCAACATGTCGCGATATCATGACAACTTTTCATTTCTGGTCGCGACGGAGCAACATGTCGCGATATCGCGACACTTTCTTTTTCTTGCTATATTTTGCTCTTCCTTTGATTTTTTAGCATCTGGGCCACTGCGGTCTTCTTTGAAAGCATGCAAAAAAGGTGGGTCCCCAATTTTGGGGTGTGTTGTGGATCAGCCACAACAAATGGCGACTCTGTTGTCAAATGCTCCTGAGCATTTTGGTGAGAACCCAACCTGAAATATAGAAGCTTAGATACAAGCGTCAGCACATAAAGGATAAACTAATACCGATAGATCAGAAATACATGAAACATCAGAATCATTAAGTATCAGCTCGGTGTGTGCAATGTGTTTTCATTCCCTATCGCTTGAACTTGATCAACATTCCATTGTCAGTTTCACTTATGATTTGTATGCAAGGCTATGAATAATTTGTGCAGGATTTGATGCATGATGAAGATGCTAAAGATATGACAACCTGCATTGCAAAGGCTCAAACCTTCTAATATCATGTACAAACAATTAAAGTTGTCAAACCCTCTTAGGACCAAATATATGTCTACTAAATTATTTATTAGATCCCAAAGTTGGTTATGTGTCACTACCATCTTGAACCCATGTGCAAGTGTAAGTGAAATCAGAACTTTGGGGAATAGGATTCCCAACCTAAGCGAGATGGGAATTTAACCTTATCCTTACTATTCTGATTTAGAGTTCATTACCTCATCTTAAACAAAATGATTTAACCTGTTATGGATGAAATGGTCAGGCTAGTCTATCCATATGAGCAATCAGTGGTCTTGCTTTTAGACAAGACATGTTGCCACGCATGAGCATACTTAACCCCATAATCCCTGGTTTGGCTTCATTCATTCTTTTTCTTTTATTTCTTGGACCTTTGGGATGACTACCCATCCTTGCTAGGGACATGTAGTACGATCCTTCCAATCCAATATTGAGATGAAATGGGAAATATTAATTTTTTACTTCTTGGACCTTGGGGATGACTACCCATCCTTGCTAGGGACATGTAGTACGATCCTTCCAATCCAATATTAAGACAAAATGGGAAATATTAGTTAATTTTATTACTTGGACCTTTGGGATGACTACCCATCCTTTGCAGAGGACATGTAGTACTATCCTTCCAATCCAAGCTTTATGATGAAGTGGGAAAAATGGAAGCTTTGGGGAATCGGATTCTCAACCTAAGCGAGATGAGAATTATGTCCTATCCTTACTACTCCATGTAGGTCAAATCAGAGCTTTGGGGAGTTGGATCCTCAACCTAAGTTCGATGAGGATTTAACCCTATCCTTACTACTCTGGTTTTAGGCTTTAAGCTTTTATGGGAGTGGTAAAAACCACTTTTTCAAGGATTATGTTGCATGATAGGACAAACATGAAATATTCTTTTCACCTCACCTTTTCATCCAAGTATGGTTTTGACCATTTTGCTCAAGATTCTTTTAATGTGCATAGAATGTGCTTGGTTCAAGATAGTTCGGACATCAGTTCCCAACCTTAGGATTTTTTTATGTTTTATGTTATAGAATAACCCTAAGAGGATTCGACACCTTCTCAATGATTGCACATGAAATGAAAATGTAACTTGAGATGACATGTATATATGCCATGTGGAATGTGACATGAGATGTGAATGCACTTGCTTCTTTTGGAATATATCATCTACTTTACCATAATGTGCAAAACTGACAACTTCATGCATCACAAGATTCAAACGATATCATTTAAATGTTTGTGTTACTTGTGGAGCTTTCTACAACACAATTCCAATGTTTCATATTCTCCTGATTTTAGGCATAAGTTGACATCTCAAAACCAATTTTTTTTTTTTTCATAAACAAACCAAAAATGTCCAAAGGACCAACACACAACTTAAATCCAAATCCAAATAGCAATCCCAAAATGAAACTTGAAAACACAAACCCAAAACCAAAAACCAAAATCTATATACAAATGTACACTATAATACAAGATGATGCAAAGCTTGGACTATCACTTTCCTGGATCCCAAACATGATTAGAACATTTTAACAAAAATATAACATGATATGCATGCCAAATGTTGTGGGAATCCAACAAAAACAAGACAAGACCAAACAATGCAACCCACTTCAACTTTCCTCTCTCACCCCACCAATTAAATTTAGTTCCATTAGTATTCCCATAGGTGAGCTTCAAATTTTCAAATTGATTAGACAATGATTGATATTCAATTTTATCTTGTCTATTCTCTAAAACTTCCATTTCAAAACTCAATCTTTGATTTAGAATTAGGCTATCTTCTTCCAATATGCAATTTTGTAAGTAGGAGCCTATTTCTACAAATTTTAAAGCCAAATTATTTTCCAAATTTGTAGGCCAATCAAATTTGTGTAACAGTTTGCAAGCATCTAGGATATTTACTAAATTAGGATCATTAACAGTTTTTACCCTAGATTCGATTAGCAATTGTTGATGAATTTGATTTAACAATTCAAGTGCATCAACTTCTTTTCCATTCATTAAAACAATGTTATTAAAGGTGTGATTAAAAATTATACCTTGTTTTTCATTTACCTTTAATGACATTTCACCATAAACATTATTTAAATTCAAAATATGGTCATCCTTTTCAATCCTCAAACATTCTTGGTCAAAGTGTATGTCCCATGACTCATCTTGATGATCCTTCATTTGAGTTGCTTCCAATTGATCAATCTCTTTGTCATTTGGTTCCAATTCTTTGTTCACTATCCATGGTATCTCTTCATTTGAATCCTCCAAATCATCATGCAAACTTGCATCCGCACCTTCAATGAATTTATATTCAACATGATCGAATTTTGTCACCTTTTCAAATCTTGTGAATATGAGATCTTCGTATGATGTAGAAGGTTCAACATCCTGCATATCAAGTGAAATATGAGTTTCATCTATAGGGATGTGAGAAAAGAATGCATTATCATATCTCCCCCAACCATTGTGAAAATCGTCATCCAGATCTGTGGGATGAAACTCCATGGTATTTGTGACATGATCTTTTGATTCATTCATCAATTCATTTTCTTCTTTGTCCTTGGTAATAGAATCATTATAATCTTCCAAAATTTGATGAGATTTGAAACCCTCTTCCAAAACATCCTCAAATTGTACAGGAGTTGTAATATCTTCCTTCGAGTAGGCGATTATGTTGTCCTGTATATCAATTGGCACACAAGTTTCATTAGTAGTTTTGGATTGAGTGTAGTCTTCCCACTTCTTCCAAGCATCATAATAATCCTCTTTCAAAATCAAGTGGTGACGTTCAACTACTTCTTCAACATCTTCCATTTCATCAATGTGTTTCTCATCAAATTCATCTTCACCTTCCTTAGATGATTCAATTATTTCCAAAAGTGGGTCGTTTCTTGAATTCAAATTTGTAAGGCTATCATCGTCCAAATTAGTAACCCATGATTCAATTTTATCATAATTTGGAGGGTGAAGAATTTCTTGATTGTTAATTTTACACATCTCATCAATAGTATCTTCCAAGAACAAGTGGTGAAATTCTATCATATCTTCAAATTTATTTATTGATTTTCTTTCCATTTCACTTTCAACCACTTCATTCAATTCTATGGTGGGTTCCATCCTATCACATATATCAAACATTGTTGAATTTAGAACCCCTTCATCCGGATAATCGTGTATCTCTATGAATGAGATCATTTCTGCATAATCCTCACTAGCGGATGTTGGCTTAGCCATTTGCACCTCCTCGTGGACTACATCTAAGGTGGTTGTAAAATTTGGATATTCAAATTCATCCCCTTGATCATTTACCTTAGATATCATTGGAGTGGAGGGTGCTATATTTGATGGTTGGTGTAGGTTGGCATCAAAAGAACAATCTCTCATATGAACATGTTGTGCCTTTTCTTCTTCAAGACCTTGTCGTTCTATCTCTTCCAAGATCTCATGGATTTTCTCTAGAGACAAACCACTCATTTTTTTCTCAATGTGTGAAGCAAGTGTGGGGTGTATGGCTCCTAGGTATACTTCCATGGCTTCCTCTTCTAATGTGTTAAAATTTTCCCACATTTGGGAGTGCAACTCACGAAATCTTCCATTGAATTGACTCAAGGATTCATTAGGCTCTTTACATATGGAGGTAAACTGATTTTTCAAGATTTCTAAGTCAACTTTGATTACCAAAATGATAAAGATAGGCTGCTTCTAGTTGTATCCAAGAAGTCCTAACCTCCATGGGTAGTTGGCTATACCAAAAGAATGGCTTATCATCCAAAATGTATGCAAATAACTTACAAGCCACCTCCTCATAGAAAATCTGGAATTGACACAATGTATTCTTGTAGACATGCAGTCTTTGCAAGTATTCTAGTGGCACCTCTTGATTAAAACACCGTAAAAAATCCAATAACATTTTAGGAATATGATAGGGTATCACATGTATAGACAAACCCTTATAATGATCCTCCATTGTAGATACCATTCTTTCTCTTAGAGATGCTATTTGAGCTCTTAGGGATACCATTTGCTCCTCAAGTGTTGCCATTAGTGAAACTTAAAATGTAATTTTAGAACCAAATCTGTTGAATACTCAACCTGCAATGTATAAAAAATCAAGTTAGCATCAACTAAGAGATGTATTCATTAAAATCAAATGAAAAGTAATTGCATGAAAACAACACTTTGTTAGTCAAAACCAAAATTTTCAAAATTAAATCAAATCACATTGTTTATGTATGAACAATCAAAAAAATATACAGCATACCTGAATTGCTTAAAATAGAATAAAGTAAACCAATTCAGGCCATCCTTTTAACAATCTGAGTGTTAGAGGAGTAAAGATAACAATTAATAGGGCATGAAATATTCAAAATTTAAATCCTTGTAGCACTTAAATCATCGTGAAATAAACCAATTCAGGCCCTCCTTTTAATGCCAATCTGTTGAGTGGTGTTAGAGGAGGGCGAAGATGCTAATCAAATGGACTTGAAATATTTAGCAATGTAAAGCTCTTAAACAATTATAAACCTGTAGCATCTAAAATCATGATAAAATAAATCTTTTCATGCCCTCCTTCTAGCACCAATCTTTTGAGTGGTGTTAGAAGGCTAAAGATAACAATCAGTAGGGCATGAAATATACAAAAATTTTAAATCTCACTAAAATAAACCCATCTGAACCTCCTTCTAGCGCCAATCTGTTGAGTGGTATTTTCACCCGATTGTGAAAACACACTCTCCGATAGGATTTGGGTTCTAAATCCTCTCTTGCAAAGAAATTTAATAAACAATTTCTCCAAGGTTCCGCTATGTTAGCATTTTACATCTGTGTATTAATGATCTCAAATGAAGATATTCGATTAAAATGCTTGGAACACCTTAGTGGTTGCAAGTAACTGAAAACAAGGGGCAATGTTGGTTTATTTTATTGTGAAACTTTAATGATTGTTCTTTGAACCCTAATAAAGCAAATATGATTTGATCTCTATATGACCAAGTTGTAATTTCAAAATGGAAATTGATGAAATGCCTTGAAACATAACCCCTTCAATGAAATTGGAATTTTATGAAGGGAATATCATCATTTCCTCATGAATGAAAAACAAAACTGTAAAATGAAATTCTGGCCTAGAAATGGAAATTTTCTATTTTTCGACTTTGAGATTTTTTAGTTTTTTATTTTTTTATTTTATTTTAATGCCTGTAAATAAAATAAAGTGCAGAAAAAAAAATGAAAATAAAATGCAAAAGTAAAATGAAAGTGCATTCAGGGTGATGCAATCCTATTCTGACAAAACCGAAGCTAATGAGGTTTCCATGCATGCAACCTAACTTATTGAACCTGCAAAACATGCACAATCCAGATAAGTTAAGTGCTGGTCTCTAGGGTTTTAACTGTGATTTCAGATTTAGACATTCGCATGAAGCAACCAAGAGAACTTGCATTAAACTTCACCTATAAGCCTAGAAATCTGAAAAGGGGAAAGATAAACATTCAATCCTGCATGCAGAAAATAACTCCTTCTTTCTTGCCAATGAGGTGCAACTCTCTGAATTTTCTGTATTAAAAATTGGTCATTTTACAATAACAGAATCTCTAGTTTTCTCAAAACCAGAAAAAGGGGAAGAAAAACACTCCTAAGCAGGCCCAGAATGGCTTCTCGCCTTCGGCACTGCAACTCTGCTTGCAACGGTTTTTGACCCCTGTACCAATCTATGCTTTTGCTTTTATACTTTCTAGCAATGCTCTCTGTTTTGCTCCGTGACGCTTCGTTTCATTTCCCAAACTGCATCGCTTCATCTTCCATGCCTCTTCGTTGTCTTTGACTTTCTGTTCTACGTCGAAACGTTTAATATTTTCTGTGAACTGTAATGCCTCTGTAACCCTTACACCTTTATGCCACGTGTTCCATGCTTTTCTGCATGTTTCGTAATGGCCCCCTGTAAATCATGACCAAAAATAGCATGTCGCGATATCATGACGTTTTTATGTATGCAGCTTAGCTTTTCTTCTTTCATCGTGAAAATGAGACATGTCGCGATATCATGACATTTTCTGTCAGCCTTGTTTGTCATCATGCATCGTGAAAATGAGACATGTCATGAAATCATGACATTTTTCTCTTAGCAGCTGAGCAAATGCAAACTTGTCGCGAAATCATGACGTTTTTCTCTTTCGGAGTTGTGAGATGCTACCTGATCATGGAAATCGTGACGTTTTCTCTTTGGTGCTGAAATCGAGTTGGAAATCTGATGTTTCTTCAAACACGCGCTTCTTCCTTCCCGTGAAATCGTGATGCTTTTCATCTTTGTACCACTTGGCTGCTTTCTGTCGTTGAAATCGTGACATCTTTAGTGCCTTGCCCTATTTGACTGGTTTGACCATGATTTTGTGACATGTCACGATTTCGCGACAATTTTCCATTCTGTCTTTCTCTCTCTTCTATGACCCGTGATTTCACAACACGTCGTGATATCGCGACATTTTCTCTTCATGATGCATTCTGCTGCTCTTGGCCACGAAAACGTGACATGTCGTGAAATCGTGACAATTTTCCATTTCTAGCCGTGACGGAGCAACATGTCGCGAAATCGCGACAATTTTCCATTTCTAGGACGGAGCAACATGTCGCGATATCGTGACAACTTTTCATTTTTGCCGCGACGGAGCAACATGTCGCGATATCGCGACAACTTTTCATTTTTGCCGCGACGGAGCAACATGTCGCGATATCGCGACAACTTTTCATTTTTGGTCGCGACGGAGCAACATGTCGCGATATCGCGACACTTTCTTTTTCTTGCTATATTTTGCTCTTCCTTTGATTTTTTAGCATCTGGGCCACTGCGGTCTTCTTTGAAAGCATGCAAAAAAGGTGGGTCCCCAATTTTGGGGTGTGTTGTGGATCAGCCACAACAAATGGCGACTCTACTGTCAAATGCTCCTGAGCATTTTGGTGAGAACCCAACCTGAAATATAGAAGCTTAGATACAAGCGTCAGCACATAAAGGATAAACTAATACCGATAGATCAGAAATACATGAAACATCAGAATCATTAAGTATCAGCTCGGTGTGTGCAATGTGTTTTCATTCCCTATCACTTGAACTTGATCAACATTCCATTGTCAGTTTCACTTATGATTTGTATGCAAGGCTATGAATAATTTGTGCAGGATTTGATGCATGATGAAGATGCTAGAGATATGACAACCTCGCATTGCAAAGGCTCAAACCTTCTAATATCATGTACAAACAATTAAAATTGTCAAACCCTCTTAGGACCAAATATATGTCTACTAAATTAATTTATTAGATCCCAAAGTTGGTTATGTGTCACTACCATCTTGAACCCATGTGCAAGTGTAAGTGAAATCGAAACTTTGGGGAATAGGATTCCCAACCTAAGCGAGATGGGAATTTAACCCTATCCTTACTATTCTGATTTAGAGTTCATTACCTCATCTTGAACAAAATGATTTAACCTAGTTATGGATGAAATGGTCAGGCTAGTCTATCCATATGAGCAATCAGTGGTCTTGCTTTTAGACAAGACATGTTGCCACGCATGAGCATACTTAACCCCATAATCCCTGATTTGGCTTCATTCATTCTTTTTCTTTTATTTCTTGGACCTTTGGGATGACTACCCATCCTTGCTAGGGACATGTAGTACGATCCTTCCAATCCAATATTGAGATGAAATGGGAAATATTAATTTTTTACTTCTTGGACCTTGGGGATGACTACCCATCCTTGCTAGGGACATGTAGTACGATCCTTCCAATCCAATATTAAGACAAAATGGGAAATATTAGTTAATTTTATTACTTGGACCTTTGGGATGACTACCCATCCTTTGCAGAGGACATGTAGTACTATCCTTCCAATCCAAGCTTTATGATGAAGTGGGAAAAATGGAAGCTTTGGGGAATCGGATTCTCAACCTAAGCGAGATGAGAATTATGCCCTATCCTTACTACTCCATGTAGGTCAAATCAGAGCTTTGGGGAGTTGGATCCTCAACCTAAGTTCGATGAGGATTTAACCCTATCCTTACTACTCTGGTTTTAGGCTTTAAGCTTTTATGGGAGTGGTAAAAACCACTTTTTTAAGGATTATGTTGCATGATAGGACAGACATGAAATATTCTTTTCACCTCACCTTTTCATCCAAGTATGGTTTTGACCATTTTGCTCAAGATTCTTTTAATGTGCATAGAATGTGCTTGGTTCAAGATAGTTCGGACATCAGTTCCCAACCTTAGGATTTTTTTATGTTTTATGTTATAGAATAACCCTAAGAGGATTCGACACCTTCTCAATGATTGCACATGAAATGAAAATGTAACTTGAGATGACATGTATATATGCCATGTGGAATGTGACATGAGATATGAATGCACTGCTTCTTTTGGAATATATCATCTACTTTACCATAATGTGCAAAACTGACAACTTCATGCATCACAAGATTCAAACGATATTATTTAAATGTTTGTGTTACTTGTGGAGCTTTCTACAACACAATTCCAATGTTTCATATTCTCCTGATCTTAGGCATAAGTTGACATCTCAAAACCAATTTTTTTTTTTTCATAAACAAACCAAAAATGTCCAAAGGACCAACACACAACTTAAATCCAAATCCAAATAGCAATCCCAAAATGAAACTTGAAAACACAAACCCAAAACCAAAAACCAAAATCTATATACAAATGTACAATATAATACAAGATGATGCAAAGCTTGGATTATCACTTTCCTGGATCCCAAACATGATTAGAACATTTCAACAAAAATATAACATGATATGCATGCCAAATGTTGTGGGAATCCAACAAAAACAAGACTAGACCAAACAATGCAACCCACTTCAACTTTCCTCTCTCACCCCACCAATTAAATTTAGTTCCATTAGTATTCCCATAGGTGAGCTTCAAATTTTCAAATTGATTAGACAATGATTGATATTCAATTTTATCTTGTCTATTCTTTAAAACTTAAATTTCATAATTCCATCCTTGATTTAGAATTAGGCTATCTTCTTCCAATATGCAATTTTGTAAGTAGGAGCCTATTTCTACAAATTTTAAAGCCAAATCATTTTCCAAATTTGTAGGCCAATCAAATTTGTGCAACAGATTTGCAAGCATCTAGGATATTTACTAAATTAGGATCATTAACAGTTTTTACCCTAGATTCAATTAGTAATTGTTGATGAATTTGATTTAACAATTCAAGTGCATCAACTTCTTTTCCATTCATTAAAACAATGTTATCAAAGGTGTGATTAAAAATTATACCTTGTTTTTCATTTACCTTTAATGACATTTCATCATAAACATCATTTAAATTCAAAATATGGTCATCCTTTTCAATCCTCAAATATTCTTGGTCAAAGTGTATGTCCCATGACTCATCTTGATGATCCTTCATTTGAGTTGCTTCCAATTGATCAATCTCTTTGTCATTTGGTTCCAATTCTTTGTTCACTATCCATGGTATCTCTTCATTTGAATCCTCCAAATCATCATGCAAACTTGCATCCGCACCTTCAATGAATTTATATTCAACATGATCGAATTTTGTCACCTTCTCAAATCTTGTGAATATGAGATCTTCGTATGATGTAGAAGGTTCAACATCCTGCATATCAAGTGAAATATGAGTTTCATCTATAGGGATGTGAGAAAAGAATGCATTATCATATCTCCCCCAACCATTGTGAAAATTGTCATCCAAATCCATGGGATGAAATTCCATGGTATTTGTGACATGATCTTTTGATTCATTCATCAATTCATTTTCTTCTTTGTCCTTGGTAATAGAATCATTATAATCTTCCAAAATTTGATGAGATTTGAAACCCTCTTCCAAAACATCCTCAAATTGTACAGGAGTTGTAATATCTTCCTTCGAGTAGGCGATTATGTTGTCCTGTATATCAATTGGCACACAAGTTTCATTAGTAGTTTTGGAGTGAGTGTAGTCTTCCCACTTCTTCCAAGCATCATAATAATCCTCTTTCAAAATCAAGTGGTGACGTTCAACTACTTCTTCAACATCTTCCAATTCATCAATGTGTTTCTCATCAAATTCATCTTCACCTTCCTTAGATGGTTCAATTATTTCCAAAAGTGGGTCGTTTCTTGAATTCAAATTTGTAAGGCTATCATCGTCCAAATTAGTAACCCATGATTCAATTTTATCATAATTTGGAGGGTGAAGAATTTCTTGATTGTTAATTTTACACATCTCATCAATAGTATCTTCCAAGAACAAGTGGTGAAATTCTATCATATCTTCAAATTTATTTATTGATTTTCTTTCCATTTCACTTTCAACCACTTCATTCAATTCTATGGTGGGTTCCATCCTATCACATATATCAAACATTGTTGAATTTAGAACCCCTTCATCCGGATAATCGTGTATCTCTATGAATGAGATCATTTCTGCATAATCCTCACTAGCGGATGTTGGCTTAGCCATTTGCACCTCCTCGTGGACTACATCTAAGGTGGTTGTAAAATTTGGATATTCAAATTCATCCCCTTGATCATTTACCTTAGATATCATTGGAGTGGAGGGTGCTATATTTGATGGTTGGTGTAGGTTGGCATCAGAAGAACAATCTCTCATGTGAACATGTTGTGCCTTTTCTTCTTCAAGACCTTGTCGTTCTATCTCTTCCAAGATCTCATGGATTTTCTCTAGAGACAAACCACTCATTTTTTTCTCAATGTGTGAAGCAAGTGTGGGGTGTATGGCTCCTAGGTATACTTCCATGGCTTCCTCTTCTAATGTGTTAAAATTTTCCCACATTTGGGAGTGCAACTCACGAAATCTTCCATTGAATTGACTCAAGGATTCATTAGGCTCCTTACATATGGAGGTAAACTGATTTTTCAGGATTTCTAAGTCAACCCGATTACCAAAATGATAAAGATAGGCTGCTTCTAGTTGTATCCAAGAAGTCCTAACCTCCATGGGTAGTTGGCTATACCAAAAGAATGGTTTATCATCCAAAATGTATGCAAATAACTTACAAGCCACCTCCTCATAGAAAATCTGGAATTGACACAATGTATTCTTGTAGACATGCAGTCTTTGCAAGTATTCTAGTGGCACCTCTTGATTAAAACACCGTAAAAAATCCAATAACATTTTAGGAATATGATAGGGTATCACATGTATAGACAAACCCTTATAATGATCCTCCATTGTAGATACCATTCTTTCTCTTAGAGATGCTATTTCAGCTCTTAGGGATACCATTTGCTCCTCAAGTGTTGCCATTAGTGAAACTTAAAATGTAATTTTAGAACCAAATCTGTTGAATACTCAACCTGCAATGTATAAAAAATCAAGTTAGCATCAACTAAGAGATGTATTCATTAAAATCAAATGAAAAGTAATTGCATGAAAACAACACTTTGTTAGTCAAAACCAAAATTTTCAAAATTAAATCAAATCACATTGTTTCTGTATGAACAATCGAAAAATATACAGCATACCCGAATTGCTTAAAATAGAATAAAGTAAACCAATTCAGGCCGTCCTTTTAACAATCTGCGAGTGTTAGAGGAGTAAAGATAACAATTAACAGGGCATGAAATATTCAAAATTTAAATCCTGTAGCACTTAAATCACCGTGAAATAAACCAGTTCAGGCCCTCCTTTTAACGCCAATCTGTTGAGTGGTGTTAGAGGAGGCCGAAGATGCTAATCAAATGGACTTGAAATATTTAGCAATGTAAAGCTCTTAAACAATTATAAACCTGTAGCATCTAAAATCATGATAAAATAAACCTTTTCATGCCCTCCTTCTAGCACCAATCTGTTGAGTGGTGTTAGAAGACTAAAGATAACAATCGTAGGGCATGAAATATACAAAAATTTTAAATCTTACTAAAATAAACCCATCCGCCCTCCTTCTAGCGCCAATCTGTTGAGTGGTATTTTCACCCGATTGTGAAAACACACTCTCCGATAGGATTTGGGTTCTAAATCCTCTCTTGCAAAGAAATTTAATAAACAATTTCTCCAAGGTTCCGCTATGTTAGCATTTTACATCTGTGTATTAATAATCTCAAATGAAGATATTCAATTAAAATGCTTGGAACACCTTAGTGGTTGCAAGTAATCGAAAACAAGGGGCAATGTTGGTTTATTTTACTTGTGAAACTTTAATGATTGTTCTTTGAACCCTAATAAAGCAAATGTGATTTGATCTCTATATGACCAAGTTGTAATTTCAAAATGGAAATTGATGAAATGCCTTGAAACATAACCCCTTCAATGAAATTGGAATTTTATGAAGGGAATATCATCATCTGCTCATGAATGAAAAACAAAACTGTAAAATGAAATTCTGGCCTAGAAATGGAAATTTTCTATTTTTTGACTTTGAGATTTTTTAGTTTTTTATTTTTTTATTTTATTTTAATGCCTGTAAATAAAATAAAGTGCAAAAAAAAATGAAAATAAAATGCAAAAGTAAAATGAAAGTGCATTCAGGGTGATGCAATCCTATTCGACAAAACCGAAGCTAATGAGGTTTCCATGCATGCAACCTAACTTATTGAACCTGCAAAACATGCACAATCCGAGATAAGTTAAGTGCTGGTCTCTGGGGTTTTAACTGTGATTTTCAGATTTAGACATTCGCATGAAGCAACCAAGAGAACTTGCATTAAACTTCACCTATAAGCCTAGAAATCTGAAAAGGGGAAAGATAAACATTTAATCCTGCATGCAGAAAATAACTCCTTCTTTCTTGCCAATGAGGTGCAACTCTCTGAATTTTCTGTATTAAAAATTGATCATTTTACAATAATAGAATCTCTAGTTTTCTCAAAACCAAAAAAAGGGGAAGAAAAACACTCCTAAGCAGGCCCAGAATGGCTTCTCGCCTTTGGCACTGCAACTCTGCTCGTAGCGGTTTTCGACCCCTGTACCAATCTGTGCTTCTGCTTTTATACTTTCTGGCAATGCTCTCTATTTCGCTTCGTGACGCTTCGTTTCATTTCCCAAACTGCATCGCTTCGTCTTCCATGCCTCTTCGTTGTCTTTGACTTTCTGTTCTACGTCGAAACGTTTAATATTTTCTGTGAACTGTAACGCCTCTATAACCCTTACACCTTTATGCCATGTGTTCCATGCTTTTCTGCATGTTTCGTAACTGCCCCCTGTAAATCATGACCAAAAATAGCATGTCGCGATATCACGACGTTTTTATGTATGCAGCTTAGCTTTTCTTCTTTCATCGTGAAAATGAGACATGTCACGATATCGTGACATTTTCTGTCAGCAGCCTTGTTTGTCATCATGCATCATGAAAATGAGACATGTCATGAAATCGTGACATTTTTTTGTCAGAAAAACGTCGAAATCGTGACATTTTTCTCTTTCGGTTGTAGATGCTACCGTCACGAAATCATGATGTTTTCTCTCTTTGGTTGTGCGATGCTCCTTCATGTGCGTTTTTTTGATGCTTTTCATCTTTGATACTTTTTGGTTTGTTTGTCGTGAAATCGCGACATCTTTAGTGCCTTGCCCTGTTTGACTGGTTTGACCATGATTTTGTGACATGTCACGATTTCATGACAATTTTCCATTCTGTCTTTCTCTCTTCTATGACCCGCGATTTCACAACACGTCGCGATATCGTGACATTTTCTCTTCATGATGCATTCTGCTGCTCTTGGCCGCGAAAACGTGACATGTCGCGAAATCGTGACAATTTTCCATTTCTAGCCGCGACGGAGCGACATGTCACGAAATCATGACAATTTTCCATTTCTAGCCGCGACGGAGCAACATGTCACGAAATCGCGACAACTTTTCATTTTCGGCCGCGACGGAGCAACATGTCGCGATATCGCGACAACTTTTCATTTTCGGCCGCGACGGAGCAACATGTCGCGATATCGCGACAACTTTTCATTTTTGGCCGCGACGGAGCAACATGTCGCGATATCGCGACAACTTTTCATTTCTGGTCGCGACGGAGCAACATGTCGCGATATCGCGACACTTTCTTTTTCTTGCTATATTTTGCTCTTCCTTTGATTTTTTAGCATCTGGGCCACTGCGGTCTTCTTTGAAAGCATGCAAAAAAGGTGGGTCCCCAATTTTGGGGTGTGTTGTGGATCAGCCACAACACACTGCATCCGACGAAAACAAATCCTTTCAATTGCTTGACAATCTAACAAAAACAACACTGCTTTTCCTCTCGTCACCGTCAACCAATCAAAAATCGCAATTTTATTCAATTAAGGGCAACATTAAGGTTTTTATTTAATTCACAGTGTTGACTTTAGAAAAATTAATTTGTTTCGTGTGTCAGTTTCATGGTTTATCCCACATTTATTGTATCCAGAGTATAGAAGGGTTTAATGAACATTACTCACTCCTACATTGTGACTTTGGTCACACGTCGAGAGTCTTTCGCTTGTAGCCTCCTCATTGTTCATCCATTTTGGTCCAGCTATCGTTGTGTCCTGTTGTTCGTCCGTCTTGGTCTAGTTGTCATCGTTTCTTGTCCTGTCCACTTTGGCCCTATCTGCTCCTTGTTGTCCGTCCATCTCGGTTTAGCTGTCTTCACGTCCCGTTGTCTATCCGTCTTGGTCCAGTTGTCATCGGTCCAGCTATCGCATCTGTCTAATTTCCTCACTGTCCTTTTTGTGGTCCAGTCTTCGTAGTGTCAGTCCCTGCATCAGCCAATTTCAATCCTCCCTATTTTTGTCATGTCAGTCCAACTTCGATCCTCGCTGTCGTGTCAGTCCCTACGTCAGTCGACTTTGATCCTCGTTGTCTTTGTCATGTCAGTACGGTCAGTCTTAGTCCTTTTTTGTGTTAGTTTTAGTTCAGTTGGAAAAATTGCTAGAAACTTGCTCTCCAAGTTGCTAAAATTGTCCAAATTGAAAAGTTGTTGAAATTTGTGTTGTGGCTGATCCACAACACACCCCAAAATTGGGGACCCACCTTTTTTGCATGCTTTCAAAGAAAATCGCAGTAGCCCAGATGCTAAAAAATCAAGGAAAAAGCAAAAATTTCACAAAAGAGAAAAAGTGTCGCGATATCGCGACATGTCGCTCCGTCGCGGCCAAAAATGAAAAGTTGTCGCGATATCGCGACATGTCGCTCCGTCACGGCCAAAAATGAAAAGTTGTCATGATATCGCGACATGTCGCTCCGTCGCGGCTAGAAATGAAAAGTTGTCGCGATATCGCGACATGTTGCTACTTAGAAAAAGAAAGTTGTCATGATATCGTGACGTGTTGCTACAGTGGAATGAAAAAGTGTCGCGATATCGCGATATGTCACATTTTCGTGAGACAAGCAAAGTGGTACGAAATGAAAAAGTGTCACGATTTCGCGACAGATTGCATCTGCACAAATAGAAAAGCGTCACGATTTCATGAGAGAAAGTAGCCAAAGTGTACAGAATGAAAAGTTGTCACGATATCGCGACATGTCACCATTTCGTGACCTAAAGACGAGATGAAGGGTAAGATGAAAAGCATCATGATTTTGACGAAAGCGGCCAAGTGGTACGGAATGAAAAATTGTCACGATTTCGTGATAGAAAGTAGCAAGATGGTGCCAAAGAGAAAAGCGTCACGATTTCACGATAGAAAGTAGAGACAAGAGAAAAGTGTCATGATTTTGATAAAACAAATGTGTATGGAATGAAAAGGTGTCACGATTTTGACATGTCACGTTTTCGCAGGTAGAGCAAAACATAGCAAAATGAAAAGGCGTCATGATTTCGTGACAGGTTGCATCCTCGTGGCCCGAAAAAGAAAAACGTCATGATTTTGCGATATTGAAAAGTCACGATTTCATGACAAGTTGCAGCGAGATAGCCCGAAATAGAAAAGCATCACGATTTCGTGACAGGTTGCATTTGCGCGGCCCGTTGACAAAAAATTGTCACGATTTCGTGACATGTCTTATTTTCACTGTGCATGAAGGCAGACAAGGTTGCGGGCAAAAAATTGTCGCGATTTCGTGACATGTCTTATTTTCGCGATACAGGTAGAAGAGCAAAGCTGCATGCAGAAAAATGTCGCGATATCGCGACATGCTATTTTTGGTCACGATTTACAGGGGGCAGTTACGGAACATGCAGAAAAGCATGGAACACGTGGCATAAAAGTGTAAGGGCTACAGAAGCGTTACAGTTCACAGAGAAGATCAAGCGTTAGACATCGAACAGGAAGTCAAAGACAATGATGAGATGGGGAATACGAAATGATGCAATCTGGAAGATGAAATGAAGCGTCGCAAGGTGAAGCAGAGAGCATTGCCAGAAAGTATAAAAGCAGAGGCACAGATTGGTACAGGGGTCGAAATGTGAGAATATTGGGATGAAGGCAAGGCCTTGACACGGTTTTTTGGTTTTTTTCCACATGGGAAACCGCTGGGAGCAGGGTTGCAGAGCTGAGGGTGATGAGCCATTCTGGACCTGCTTTGGAGTGCTTTTCTTCCACTTTTTTTGGTTTTGGAAAACCAGATATCTGTTATTGTAAAATGACAAATATTTAATGCAGATAACATTTCAAAAATTTGCATCTTATGGGCAAGAAAGAAGGAGTCATTTTCTGCATGCAAGATTAAATGTCTATTTTCCCTTTTCAGATTTTAGGCTTGTAAATGTAGTTGATACAAGTTTTTCTTGGTTGTCTGCATGCGAATGCTTAAATCTGAAAACCTCATTCAAATCCCTAGAAGCTAGCACTTAGCTTATCAGGATTGTGCATGTTTTGCAGGTCCAATAGGTTAGGTTGCATGCATGGAAACCTCATATCTTCGGTTTTGTCGAAACAGGATAGCATCAGACTGAATGTGTTCTATTTTTAATTTTTTGCATTTCTTTTTCATTTTATTTTATTTTTCCCGAAGGTTTAATTTATTTAAAATGAACATTTAAAAATTACAAAATCTAAAAAAAAAACAATGAACAATCACTAAAGTTTCATGGTGAAATAAACCAACATTGCCCCTTGTTTACAGTTACTTGCAATCACTAAGGTGTTCCAAGCATTTAAATTGATTATCTTTATTTGAGATTACTAATATACATATGCAAATGCTAATACAACGGAGACCTTGGAGAAGTTGTTTGTTTGACTTCTTTGCAAGAGGGGATTTGGGACCCAAATCCTAAAGGAGAGTTGTACTTTCACAGCTGGGTGAAAATACCACTCAACATTTTGGCGCTAGAAGGAGGGCATGAAAGGGTTTATTTTATCATGATTTTAGATGCTATAGGTTTATAATTGTTTAAGAGCTTTACATTGCTAAATATTTCAAGTCCATTTGATTAGCATCTTTGGCCTCCTCTAACACCACTCAACATTTTGGTGCTAGAAGGAGGGCCTGAACCGGTTTATTTCAGATTGATTTAAATGCTATAGGGATTTAAATTTTGAATATTTCATGCCCTATTGATTATTATCTTTAGCCCTCTTTTAACAATACAACTTTGTATTGTTAAAAGGAGGACATGAATTGCTATGCACTGTTCTAACGCTTTGATTGTTCATACAGGAATAATGTGATTTAATTTAATTTAAAAAAAAAAATTGATATTAAAGTTGTATTCTTTAAGATACACTAATGGCTATGTTTTCACCATGGATGCCAGGTAGCCCATTGAACATACCGGGAGTTCAACATTATTTTCCCGTTGGTTTTGAGAGATGTCTTCCTCGATTTTTGTCTAACGGGACAAATACTGTAGAAGAACACATTCAAGCATTCAAATTCTGTGCCAATCACTTAACAAGTTGGTATGATGATGTTGCTTGTAAAATGTTCCTGTACACCTTGGACAAAGTGGCATATGATTGGTTTACAAGTCTACCTTTAGGGTCTATCACTTCTTGGGCTCAACTAGAGGCAGCATTTCTTAATCAATTCAACAAAAAGCAAGTTGACTCAATCCGCATGTATGAGCAGTTTTTCACTATTAAAAAAGGACCAAGTGAAAATGTGAAGTCATTTTCTGAAAGGTTCTTTGGATTATATACTCAATTAGTGACATTTTATGTTCTGCAAGAAGAAGTGGCTCTCCAAATATATGTCAATGCTCTTGACCCACTCACTTCCACATATTTGCGAGGGATGCCTCTAATCACATCTTTGTCACAAGCCTATACTCAAGCAATGGCAATTGAGCAACAATTGAGTTGTCAAAATTATGGTGTGGGTTTTGGATCATATAATTTTCAATCATTTAATACCTCCTTTACCCACCCAATGATTTATCCACCTCAACCGAGTTCAAGTTTGAATCAATTTCAGAATCAACAATCACTCCCAAGCTTCAATCAATTTCAAAATCCTCAACCTACTATGCAAGATCAACCATCTTTCTTAAGTATGAATCAACTTCAAAATACTCATCTTGATTCAAAAGATGTTTCTAAAATCAATTTCAATGATTTTCATAATAATATGATTTTAGGCAAGGGAGGAGTACTAGATCCAACTAGTATTGAAACATGTGACAGATTGGGAACCCTTGACTCACCAAAAGATGAATTCTACGAGGATGAATCTATTTCGGATGACATGTTGGATGACATTGTTGAAGATAATGGCCAAGAAAATTCACACCTTCCAAATTATGTTAAACTTGAATCATGGGTTACACATGTGGATTATGATGGCCTTATCAATTTGAATACAAGCAATAACCCAATTTTGGAAGTAATTGAACCATCTAAGGAAGGTGAAGATAAATTTGATGAGAAACATGTTGATGAATTAAAGGATGATGAAGAAATAGTTGAGCATCACAATTTGATTTTGAAAGATGATCATCATGATTCTAGGGAAGAGTATGCTCACTCCAAAACTGCTAATGAAATTTGTGTGCCTATTGATATGCAGGATAATACGATTGCCCTTTCATATGAGGATGTTACAAGTCCTGTACAATCTAAGAATGCTTTGGAAGAAGGGTTGGAATCTCATCAAAAGTTGGAGAAGGATAATGATTCTACTACCATGGATAAAGAAGGAGAATCAATTGATTTTGTTCCCCTTGAGGGGCAAGAAATCAAAAATCTTGATCCACCTATTGCTTCTACAATGTCTATGCCATCTCAAAATGATGAAATTACAAAACCTAAGTGGTGTGGGTTTGATACTATTGATGATCCTAATGAAAATATGGATTTTGAGGCAACTCAAGCCATTGATCATGGAAAGGTGTCACGCGACACATATCTTGAAAAATTAGGCTCTTGTTTTGAAAAATATGGACGCATGTTTGATTGGGTGCCTAACTTTGGTGTTTTTGAACAGGTGTTGGATGATGAAGAAGACAATGAGGAAAAAGAAAAAGCTACTAACACTCATCAAGTTGTGGTAAATTCTAATCATGATGGGTTGAGTATGGGTGACAAGGTGAAATCTTTACCTTTGGTAGTAGCTACAAAAATTTTAAGTGATGGATTACATGATGTCCCTTTGGATGCTAATGTCATTAATGATGAAATGTCAAATCTTGGTGATGTTTGTCAAGTTTTGATTGATTTTGATTGCTTTAAAATCTCGAAAAATAATTTGAATTCAAGACTTTTAGAAATAGGCTCTTGTTTGCAACATCTCACATTTGAAAAGGAAGGCCTAATTTCAAATCATGAATTGAATTATGAAACTGGATACTTTAAAGAATAGACAAAAAAAAATTGAAAACCAATTATTGTCTAATCAATTCAATGAATTGAAATCTCACCTATGATGTTGCTAATAGAATCAAATCAAGTTGGTAGGGTGAGAAAGGCATAATTGGAATTGGTATATTGTTTGGCTTACTATTATTCTTGCATTCTTGCAAAGCTTGGCATGCGCCTATTGTGTCATATGTCTTTTGAAATGTTCTAATCATGTTTGGGATCCAGGAAAGTAATAGCCCAAGCTTTTACACCATCTTGTACAATAGTGTATATAATTTTTGGTTTTTGGTTTTGGTTTGTGTTTTCAAGTTTCCTTTTTTTTGGGATTGTTAGTTTAATCATGGTTTAAGTTGTGTGTTTATTTGACATGTTTGGTTTGTCTAAAAAAAAAAATGATGAAAAGTTGTTATTTGAGATGTCAACTCATGCCTAAGATCAGGAAAATATGAAACATCGGAATTGTATTGCAGAAAGCTCCACGAATATTGCAAACACATTAAAGAATATTGTTTGGAACTTGTGATGCATGAAGTTGTCAGTTTTTCACATTATGGTAAAGTAGGTGATGTATACTCCATTAACATTTCAAAAGAAGCAATGCATTCATATCTCATGTTATATTCCACACTGCATATATATTTCATCTTAGTTGCATCTTCATGTCATGTACAATCATTGAAAAGGTGTTGAATCCTCTTAGGGTTATTCTATAACATAAAACATAAAAAATCCTAAGGTTGGGAACTGATGCCCGAACTATCTTGAACCAAGCACGTTCTACGCATATTAAAGAGAGTCTTGAGCAAAATGGTTAAAACCATACTTGGAAGAAAAGGTGAGGCGAAAGGAATAGTCCATGTCTGTCCTATCATGCAACATAATCCTTAAAACAGTGGTTTTTACCACTCCCATAATGCTTAAAGCCTAAAATCAAAGTAGTAAGGATAGGGTTAAATCCTCATCTCGCTTAGGTTGAGGATCCAATTCCCCAAAGCTCTGATTTGACCTTCATGGAGTAGTAAGGATAGGGCATAATTCTCATCTTACCTAGGTTGAGAATCCGATTCCCCAAAGCTTCCATCTTTCATTTTATCATAAAACTTGGATGGGAAGGATCGTACTACATGTCCTCTGCAAAGGATGGGTAGTCATCCCAAAAGTCCAAGAAACAAAAATAAAATTAACTAATATTTCCCATTTCATCTTCATCTTGGATTGGAGGGGTCGTACTACATGTCCCTAGCAAGGATGGGTAGTCATCCCAAAGGTCCAAGAAATAAAAATTAATGTTTCCCATTTCATCTTAATATTGGATTGGAGGGATCGTACTACATGTCCCTAGCAAGGATGGGTAGTCATCCCAAAGGTCCAAGAAAAAAAAAAAAGAGAATGAATGAAGCCAAATCATGGATTATGGGGTTAAGTGCTCATGCGTGGCATCATGTCTTGTCTAAAAGCAAGACCACTGACTGCTCATATGGATAGACTAGCTTGACAATTTCATCCATAACTGGTTAAATCATTTTGTTCAAGATGAGGTAATGAACTCCAAATCAGAATAGTAAGGATAGGGTTAAATTCCCATCTCGCTTAGGTTGGGAATCCTATTCCCCAAAGTTCTGATTTCACTCACACTTGCACATGGGTTCAAGATGGTAGTGACACATAACCAACTTTGGGATCTAGTAAATTAATTCAGTATACATATATTTGGTCCTAAGAGGGTTTGACAGCTTGAATATGTTTGTTCATGATATTAGAAGGTTTGAGCCTTTGTAAAGCAGGTTGTTATGTCTCTAGCATCTTCATCATGCATCAAATCCTGCACAAATCATTCATAGCCTTGCATACAAATCATAAGTAAAACTGACAATGGAATGTTGATCAAGTTCAAATGATAGGGAATGAAACACATTGCACACACCGAGCTGATACTTATGATTCTGATGTTTCATGTATTTCTGATCTATCGGTATTTGTTTATCTTTATGTGCTGACGCCTGTATCTAAGCTTGTATATTTCAGGTTGGGTTCTCACCAAAATGCTCAGGAGCATTTGACAGTAGAGTCACCATTTGTTGTGGCTGATCCACAACACACCCCAAAATTGGGGACCCACCTTTTTTGCATGCTTTCAAAGAAAACTGCAGTAGCCCAGATGCTAAAAAATCAAGGAAAAAGCAAAAATTTCACAAAAGAGAAAAAGTGTCGCGATATCGCGACATGTCGCTCTGTCACGGCCAAAAATGAAAAGTTGTCGCGATATCGCGACATGTCGCTCCGTCGCGGCCAAAAATGAAAAGTTGTCGCGATATCGCGACATGTCGCTCCGTCGCGGCCAGAAATGAAAAGTTGTCACGATATCGCGACATGTTGCTGCTCAAAAAAAGAAAGTGGTCACGATATCGCGACGTGTTGCTGTAGTAGAATGAAAAAGTGTCGCGATATCGCGAAGTGTTGGAGAAAGAAAGTGGTGAAATGAAAAAGTGTCATGATTTCATGACATGTCCAAAATATGAAAAGGTCATGATTTCAGATAAAGTAGCAAAGTGTAGAATGAAAATGAATGTTTTGCAAAGATAAGAAGATGAAAAGCGTCATGATTTCATGATAGGAAGCAAGCGAAAGAGAAAAGTGCACGATTTAAAAGAAAAGTATTTAAAGAAAAGGTGTGATTTAGAAGAGAGTGGTACGGAATGAAAAGGTGTCACGATTTTGTGACATGTCGTGGCGGCCGAAACATGAATTGGTGATTTGACGTGCATTGTGTAAAAATGTATGCGATTTCATGACATGTCTTATTTTCGCTGTGCATGAAGGCTGACAAGGTTATCGGCAAAAAATTGTCACGATTTCGTGACATGTCTTATTTTTGATGCAGGTAGAAGAGCAAAGTTGCATGCAAAAAAATGTCGTGATATCATGACATGCTATTTTTTGTCACGATTTATAGGGGGCAGTTATGGAACATGCAAAAAGCATGGAACACGTGGCATAAAAGTGTAAGGGCTACAGAAGCATTACAGTTCATAGAGAAGATCAAGCGTTAGACATCGAACAGGAAGTCAAAGACAACGATGAGACGGGGAATACAAAACGATGCAATCCAAGAAGATGAAACGAAGCGTCACAGAGGCGAAGCAGAAAGCATTGCCAGAAAGTATAAAAGCAAGAGGCATGAATTGGTACGGGGGTGAAAATGTTGTGGGGGGTTTTTGTTGTCGAAAACCGTTGGGAGCAGGGTTGCAGAGCTGAGGGTGATGAGCCATTCTGGACCTGCTTTGGAGTGCTTTTCTTCCACTTTTTTTGGTTTTGGAAAACCAGATATCTGTTATTGTAAAAAGACAAATATTTAATGCGAGATAACATTTCAAAAATTTGCATCTTATGGGCAAGAAAGAAGGAGTCATTTTCTGCATGCAAGATTAAATGTCTATTTTCCCTTTTCAGATTTTAGGCTTGTAAATGTAGTTGATACAAGTTTTTCTTGGTTGCTTGCATGCGAATGCTTAAATCTGAAAACCTCATTCAAATCCCTAGAAGCTAGCACTTAGCTTATCAGGATTGTGCATGTTTTGCAGGTCCAATAGGTTAGGTTGCATGCATGGAAACCTCATATCTTCGGTTTTGTCGAAACAGGATAGCATCAGACTGAATGTGTTCTATTTTTAATTTTTTGCATTTCTTTTTCATTTTATTTTATTTTTCCCGAAGGTTTAATTTATTTAAAATGAACATTTAAAAATTACAAAATCTAAAAAAAAAACAATGAACAATCACTAAAGTTTCATGGTGAAATAAACCAACATTGCCCCTTGTTTACAGTTACTTGCAATCACTAAGGTGTTCCAAGCATTTAAATTGATTATCTTCATTTGAGATTACTAATATACATATGCAAATGCTAATACAGCGGAGACCTTGGAGAAGTTGTTTGTTTGACTTCTTTGCAAGAGGGGATTTGGGACCCAAATCCTAAAGGAGAGTTGTACTTTCACAGCTGGGTGAAAATACCACTCAACAAGTTACTGTCAAGGAGGCCGCTCAAAATCCAATCCACGTCGCAGTTGGAGCGACAGTTGAAGCGGAATACAAATTTTTTTTTGTAGAAATCAAAACTCAAGTACTTTTATACTAATATACAGCCCAAACAGTGCACCAAAGGACCTGACGGTCGACTATCAAGCTCGAAGATGTCCTATAACAGTGCAAGAAGGCCTCATCGAAGCCAAGGTACAAAAAATTCTCCTCCTCATTTAAAAATTGGTAGTTTTAATCCGAATCATCCACTGGTTGATCCCATGGCTACTAACCCTCCCCCAACTCATGAAAATGTCACACAAGGAGAATCAAGCAACTCGGCCATTACCATAGATGAAACTCTTCAACACTTACTAGATGGTATGCACCAAATTAATGTCAACCTAACTAAACTGTTGAATGCACAAAATCGACCTAATCCCAACACTAATTCCCAAAATCACTCCCATGAACAAAGGAATGAAGAAAATGATGACCAGGATGAAGATTGGGAGCAGCAAAGAGGCAATCCAGATAATTACGGGAATCGCTTTGATCGACAGAGATATAACCAAGATCAGGATAGGGATATGGGTTATCACCAACCGAGAGGTCCTAATAATTTTCCACGCATTGATATGCCCACTTTTGAAGGTCATGATCCTTGTGGTTGGATAACAAATATGGAAGGCTTTCTGGACTTATACCAAATTAGGGATTCTGATAAAGTCCCTTTCGTTGCATCAAAATTAGGCACTGAGGCCTACCAATGGTTCGTATGGCTTAAACGTGAGAAATGAGCTATTATTTACTGGAATAAATTCACTACCTATTTTTTATAAAGGTTTGATGAAGGTGCTACATCAGTTAGTGAGTTCATTTTAGAATTCACCAGTTTACTACCGTATACATTACACCTCAGTCTAGACACAGTGGTAGGAGCTTTTTTTAATGGATTAAAGGAAAATATTAAGGTTGAGTTGGACATTCAAAATCCAACCTCGTTGAACGATTGCATAAGAATAGCCAAGTTGTTTGAGAAGAGAGTTCAGTTGTATACATTGCACGAAACTTATAGTCATCCTTCGTACTACAATAACTCTTTTCACATAAATGATCAACCATCAAGATACTTTTGCTATCAATGTCACATTCACCATCCCAAAGAACAAGCATGTGCACAAAAACAAAACTTTTAGATTGAATGCACTCAATATGAAGGAGAAGAAGAAGAAGCATACCACCAGGAAGAACCTCTGCACAAAGAACTATCGATTATTTTCAAAGATAAGGAAGAGGATACAATGGCTATTTTCATGCAGGCCCTCATGGGGTTAACAGCCCACCATAAAATCAAGGTACTAGGATTTATCCGATAGAAAAAGGTAAATGTGCTAATTGATTCAGGTAGTACCCATAATTTTATCAACATCAAAACAACAAAAGCTTTGAATTTATTCATTAACTCTTCCAACAAAGACAAATTTTAGGTTCTAGTAGCCAACGGGGTGAACACTCAATGTAGTGGGCAAACATCTAAAGTTTCCATTAAAATGGGAACTTATACATGGTATGGATCTCTCTTCGTAATGAATTTAGGGAACTCTGATGTCATTTTGGGAGTCGAATGGTTGGAAACACTAGACACGGTTAGCTTCAATTTCAAAAAATTATTTGTGGAATGGAAGGAAAATGGACAGGTCATTCGCTTACAAGGCATTACTACTCCATCACATATGGTGAGCTCTCATAGTATGGAGAAGATGTTAAAAAAGGGTGGTTCTGGATTCATAGCTCAAATTAATTATTTGGAAAAGTAATCTCGAGAAACTTTGGATATTACTACTCCAGATTTACAAGACAGCGTAGCACATTACAAAGAGGTATTCCAAGAACCAAAGGGACTACCTCCCAAAATATCCCATGACCTTTCCAGACAATGTCTCAAGAAGGTGATTGGCCAAAAAGTGAAATCTCAGTCAGAATTACCAATACTAGATGCAGAAGGGCGTATATATCTCCAGCCAAAAGCAATTCTACAAATCAAAACATGCATATGGAGCTCTCGTCACATCCAAGAATTTCTCATCAAATGGCAGGGCCTACCAGATGAAGAGGCTACATGGGAACCCGAAAGGATTTTCCAAAAATTTCTAGCTTTGAGGACAAAGCTTTTTGAGGAGGGGAGTCATGTTACATACCAAATAACATAGCATCGGCTATGTTCTACAATATTATCCAATTGTGTAGTCTTAGAACATCATCTTTTATTTTAATATTTCATTTGCGTTCTGGCATATTTGCCTTTACGGCGAGGGTGTGCCCACCTTAAGTGGCGACCCATTTACTTTTTTATTGATTTAATTTCTAAATCTGTTTCCACTGTGTTTATATTGGTTTCTAGATATCTACATTAAGTTTTCTGAGCATTTGTGAATTATTGTTGAAAGGAACGTTTGTTCCTTTCCATGAAAAAAATTGAAAAAAAGAGAAAAAAATGAATAATTCAATAGTGAAAACATTTTTAAGGTGTTATTGAATTAAGGCTTACATGAAAATCGGTTTTCATAATGTTTACATTCTTTATCTATCCATCATTGTACAAATATCACTTACTACACATGTCATATTTTTGTATTTAGATAGTCTATTAACAATATTTAGAAGCAGCGACCTACAAGCTATATGATAAATATTTCAGAGTAGTAAGGTATGTGTTTCTTGCATTTTAGTCATAGTAAGCATTAACATGTGATGTATGATAATTAAGTATTTGGCAAAAAAATGGAATATTATGTTCAACGTGTCAAGAAACACCCTATCCTACCCTTGGTTGCATAATTAGTTTAGTCTGGCAGCATAAAAATAGATAATTTATAGATCTTCTAAAATAATTATGGCACGGGCTAAAACAACCAATTCATAATCTATAGAGAAAGATGAAATTGGCTACACAAATAGTTCTATAGGAAGAAAAACTACAAAAATAGAGCATACTAGCGAACAAATAAAATAAGGGCACAACCATTGATAAGGTCCACCAAGTAGAGGAGAAAAGCTATTGCAGATGAACCTATTGAAATAGGGGAGAAAGAGGTTGAAACTTTGGATAAACCACCTTCATCTCCTCCTCTAAGAAGAATATTAAGGAGAAATTGTTGTGTTTGTCGCACAACACACCCCAATTTGGGGATCCAATTGAAATTTTGGTGGTGTAATTGAAATTTGATTTGCATCAACTGATTCGTTGTTAAAGTTCAAGTGTTAAAATGTACCTAAGTTCAAAATGTTGTAGGAAAGGCCTTTTCACAGGATCTCAATGGGTTAAATCCCTTAACATTTAAGGAAGAAGCCAATGTTCAAACCTTGAAATTTTTGACAAGTCATGCATGAATATTCAAGCTTTGCTTAATATATGATGATATGCCACTTTAAATCTTAATAATGAATTTCTATACTTTTATTATATTCAAACCAAAGTTTAAATTTCTATATATAAAATCATTTTTTAATGTTGGTTTGATTGATTAAATTCATATATATGATTTTGATATGGGTTTGATTTATTAAATTCATATGTATAAATTTTAATGCCAAAGCTTAAATTTCTATATAGAAAATCATTTTTGAGGTCAGTTTGATTGATTATATTCATATATATGATTTGTTTGATTTATTAAATTCATATATATATATATATATATATATATATATATATATATATATATATATATATTAGTATTTATTTTTGCTACGTAGGGTTCAAAAAGTGGCACCATTTTTTAGGCAAACAATGTAGACCTATGAATTTTGCATGGTCTACTTTATGGCACGGATATCAAGGTGGCACCAATTTCAAAGAGTGGTTAAGTGATGTGATCAAGCAATTTCGCATGGGAGGTTCCATGAGAATAGCTCGTCATATATTCTTGGGTATGCTCACATTGATAAACCTCATACTGCTTTGTTACTCATTTCATATGGTACTAAACCCCTCAATGCTAGTCGAGAGCTCGTTTAATGTTGCTTTTCAACCATGGTTTTGAGCATCAAATGTTTCAACAATTGGTTGAAAATTGAAGGTTCAAAGGAACATGACACTGTGAACAACAGGTGTAGGAAATATAATGGGCATCTCTCAAATTATGTGCACCAGATCTATGGACTATCGAGCGATGTGGACTTCCAAAGAGACATGTTCCACAACGTGCGCTCCATAGATGTTGTATTCATGAAGTTGATAACGCATGACCTAGAGAATGATAGCTTCAATAAATATTTGGGGCCATAGTCACTACGAATTTACCCATTGAAAAATAAATATGATAATTGTGGTACTTATACTTACATCACTAATTTTTGTGAAAGAGAAATTCATAACATGTTATAAGCTATGTGTTTTTTGTTCAGATATGGTTCCTAAATATTTAGGGAGTTTATGTGTTATCGTGTAAAGGATGGTGTACATGACGGTCCAATGCTAATGATGTTACTATAATTACATGGGCTCTCACGCTATAAAATGTGATAACATTTGCCCTAATGCACTTTCATAGGAGACATCGCTACGACACCTGTAAATATTCTTGTTGCACGTGTTGAGTGGACAACAACTAGTAAATCGTCTATTATAGAATTTGGGATCGATGTCCATCTACTAAACATAGTGCAATATGATGAATTCATTTATCCAAATTGAAGCTAATTTCTTTGAAGAGGTCTTTGATATCATCACCAAAAAAATGGTCTTCAAAAATATCAAGTCATTTTAGAACTAATGAACAATAAACATCAATACGTCTGTGGAAGCTCTTGGATGAAAAGAGAAAACCTACAAGAGGCTTTTTTATCGCCACTCTACATTAAATATTGGAGTAATCAAATGGTTATTGGTGGGATTTTGAGCCTAATTACATAAGGAGTAAACGAACTTGCACCCATTGTAAATAATATCAAATACTAGTTAGAGGCAATGGGTTTCACATTAGCAGATGATGATGGGAAAAATATTACTATCTCACATTTTTTTTCTTTTGTCTATGTTGGACCGTAACCACGATGGGTAATTTGATTAATACCATGTCACACCAAACAAATGAAAATATTAGTGAGAGAGTGATTTCCTACAACATGTGCGGGTTGTGGCAACACACTTGCTATGCTACAATTGTTGATTTGGATTTTGTTACATTCCTCTACAATCAATATATGCTTAGCTTTGTTGAGTAATCGATTTCTAATGGTTACTATATGTACATTGAAGAGTGGGCTCCACACCTCTATATTCCACCCATTACTTTGGTTTGTTAAGGATGTAGTGGTTTGTTCTAGTGTCCACATGGGATGTATTAAAAGGAATATGTCACCCATGAAAGGTAGATATGATTGTTATCATTGATGAAGATGAATATTAGGTATTGGAAGCTTGGAGCATCGACATTTGGTAACACGATACATGTATGGCTGATGTTGGAATAAATTTCCAAAGAATGATAACATTTATTTTGGGATTGCGATAACATATAAGAAAATAAAAATGATAGCAAGGTGTGAATTAATGATAGTTGGTGGTTACGAAGCTAGGCCAAGCAGAGGGAAACAAAACCAAATAAAAGAAAGGAAATGAAAGGTTAGAAAGTTGAAATGACAACTATTTTTCTATTAAAGCCATTGAAACTCATAGAAGAAGGGCTAGAATTTTTGGAGCAAAAGGGTGTGAAGAGGATTGGAAGGTTTTCAAGCTACTATAAACAAATTGTATCACCTTGTATGCAGATAGAAGGTTTTGAATATAATTTTTATCGTATATCTTTCTCCTGCATGTATTGGGTTCATTCACTAGTTTTTTATGCATGGATATGGTAGCATCATTTAATTTTTTGATAAATGCTTTTATTTCCTCAAAATTTTGTACTTAACCAGATTTGGATTGTGTGGATGCTGGTCTGACCTGGTTTTGATTTAATATTCATGATCTTCTCTTTTCTATAGAATAGGAGGAATTAATTTACATTAGCTCACTTTGATCACTTTTTCGTACTTTGTTTCCATATTATTTCATATTTTTCTCATTTTTTCTCTAACCCTACCTTTTGTTTTATTTATTTTCCCTTTTTATTTTTTTTAAGTTCCATCAAACACTCAAATCCCTAAAAGGTTATATCGTTTTGCACTAAAATCAACAATGGGGGTTTTGAAGTAATTAGAGCATCCAAATAATTTTTCTCTTAAGGCTAACATGTTAAATTATTTGGACACATTTAATTAAGGCATTTATTAAGATTTTAAAACAAAAAAAATATCTTGCACTCCACAGGTTCTATCATTTTAAAATTTGTTTAACAAAGCAATATAAAAATTTGTTAATAAAATTAGATAAAATGAATTAAATCACTGTTCCAGGATTGACATTTCAAAGTTAAATTTAGTCATTTTAATTCATGCTCAAACAAAGCTTAATAAAAAAATATAAAATTCGTTAACAATTCAAGAAAAAAATTGTTAATAATTTAAGATAAAATGAATTAAATCATCGTACAAGAACTATTATTTCAAAGTACATAGTAGAAATACACATTTTCAATAATCATATGAGCAACAAAATTATTGCAAATCAAATCAATACTAAACCATAGGCCCCTTGTTAACAGTTACTTGCACCTCTAAGGCATTTCAGTACATTTTTCATATTTTCATAAGCATTCAAGCACATATTAAGCAAATAAGAACCTTGGAAATTTTTTGAATTTCTTTGCAAGAGAGGGTTTTCTAACAATACCTTGATTGTGAGTATGGTTTTGCAAGTGGAAAAAATTATCACTCAATAGAAAGCAGTAAGAAATTGTTGTAGCTAGAGAAATAATATCCCCTGCACCACTTGAGCCAAGAAGGATAAAATTGATTTTGTAGGAGGATGAATATGATGATATTCAAGAAATACCTATCTAGCCAACACTTTTTCCGATGGCAAAACTCAATATAGTTATGCAAGAATAACATTTAAAAAAAACAATGATGAAAAAAAGGAAAATAAATTACAAATTTCTAGTTCTTTTTTTATGTTTCTGCAACAATATGGGCACAAAATGATGTATTCTATATAGTTCTAGCATATTCTAAAATAGTACAGACACATTTCAAAGAAGCTCTGGAACATCTAGAAAAAGTGCTAAAACGTCTAGAGGAAGCTCTGAAATGATAGGATAAGCAAGGCACATTGATCATCAAAGTTCTTGGAGTGAAAAATACTTTAATCCATGTAAGTGCATCACCTAAGGAAGAGGAAAATTTAATTTTTATAGAATTTTTTAAAATAGTGCAGACTTCAAAAATTGTAGAATTACAAAAATTGTAGGAACAAAGCAAGAAACAAACTACAAAAATTGCATAATTATAGTCCAAGGTGAACAATTTGTGCCTAATTGCAGAAAATTGGGTGCAATATAGGAGGCCTACCAGATTATATAATTTATTTCTCAAGGATATATTTCTTACGTGGCATAGGATGTTGTTTAGAAGGCTAGACCTGAATATTGCTATGGCCCATTAGGATGCAGGAGGACATGTGTGAGGTTAAGTTGAGGGGGAATGATGAGGTCAAATAATACCTCATTTTTGCACCATTTTTTGACATAAAAACTACCATATTTCAATACATAATATAGTTAAATGTCAAATATTTTATTAAAGTGCATTATTTTATTGATGTTTGCATGATTAAGTGTTAAGAGATAACATGCCACTATTTTGATTATTTTGTCCTATTGTTGTATGATTTAGTACTAAAATAGCATAATGAAGTTAGTAGTAAATAAAAGTTTTTTTCACTTGTGATTGGTTGAGCTATTTTATATGGTTTTCCAACATAAAAAATTTGCTAGTATGATGTGGTACCAAATCAACCACTTTGTCGTTGAAACAAGGTATGACAACTATACATAGCATTTACAAGGGAACCACTTGCAACATTAAAGGAGGTTCCAAGAAAAAATCAAGAGGAGAAGTCAAAACTAGTTGGAAAATGTTAAATGCAAAAATGGAGGACTTACCACACACCTAGAAGTACCCCTGAATGGTACAAATGGCAGTAACATAACATGAAAGGTATTCAACCTATTTTCTAAAGCTGCTCTAGAAGAGGGAAACCACCTACAACATAATAGGAAAGCAAGATAAAACACCAAAAGTGGAGATAAAAATATTTGGGGAGTTTTAAAGCAACTAGGAGGGTCCCAAAAATCATTTGGAAGAAATCCCATGTGACCCAATTGACTCCATAAACCTTTGACAAGTGTGCAGCCTGTTGCTACAAAAAAACTATAATTTTTCCTATACATAAACAACAATGAACTAAAAACTTTGAAGAGTGCAACCAATGAGATAGAAATATGAAATCATGCACACACATACCTAAAATTATTTCCAAGTATACCATAATATGTTGGACATGCAAATAGGAGAGAATATCTCATTTTCAACTCACTATCCAAAAGGTTGAAAAGTCAATTAAAACTGCAGTATTTTCTAAAACAAATTTTTGGTAGATTTTCAAGGAAGTTGAGAAATTTGGCACAAGGATAGGTGTGGAAATTTATGATACACCTATTACCAGCCAATTCTAATGAAACTAGAAGCATGGATAAGCACACAAATAGATGCCACAATATATTATATCCTAAAATAGACCGTTTGTTGTAACGGAACAATGAATCAAGCACGTACAACAAATTGATGATTTTGTATGCTAGAATAGGAATATAGAAATTACTATAAATAAGACTACTCACCTATTTGTTGGAGTTAGTCAGGAGTAGTTATTCAAGGAATTTTAAATTATACAATAATTTTATGGAAGACTGTAATTTGCAGATTGTAATAGCAACATTAGTAATAAAGTGTAGTATTTTCAAATGAGTTGATTTATGAGTGAATGAGTGTTTAGAGCTTAGGTTTTTGGAGTGATAATACCTTATACTAGACCAGGGAGAAAGGGCCCACTCTTGAGGCTGGTGGAAGGAGCCATTTTAGCAAGTTTGCAGGTTTTTTCTGTTTTGTGCAATTTTTGTTAAATGTTGTCAATTTCTTATCATTTCTTGTAAACATAATTTCCCTTATTTTTACCCTATTTTTCCTTGTGTTTTAAGTGTGATGTGTGAGAGTGGATTTGTAGCTAGCTGAACTATGTTTATGTATGCATTTATTATTTATGTTTTCTGCAATTTCAACTTCAACAACTTTTTGACAGTTTTCAACAACTTTTTCTAGTTTTTTAGCAACATTTCCATTTTTTGCAATTTCTTTCACAGTAGTTAATTTTTAGCAGTTTGTTAATTTAGTGATTTCAATTCAGCATTTTTCATTTTATTCATTTCAATTTAGCAAGTGTAGTTTAGTTTCTTTCTTTAGCAAAGTTAATTTTTGCAATTAAATAGTTTTTATGCAAAAGGGAGCAAAGTGACATTGTTTCCTTTCTACCAAGATTTCCAACTTTCTTAAATTAATCTAGTGTTTTGATATCTGAGTTGTAGTTTAATGTCTCTAATGTATACAAACCTAGGACACCTCCCCATATTTGACAAATTAAATTAAAATTAAATGATGATATTAACGACACTCATCAAATGTATTGTAAATTTGACTACTCATCAACCTCATATGATATCATTACAAATAGCCTTTACAAAGAGTCTCTTAACATTTTAACTTCAACCATATCTTCATCTCCTCAAAATCAAGGGAGATATGACTCTTCATATTTTTTTTAGAGATAAAAAAAATTATTTACCTTCTAATAATGAAAAAAAATAATGATTATTGAATGCTAAATATTTACAAGATACCTAGATACCAATTATTTGTAAAGTATTTACAATATACTTGCAAGTTTTTAAGATCCCATCCTAACATTATTTTGTATTTCTCATTTGCTTATGTAATGACCCACTTCTAATGTGGGGAATTACATTATAATGTTATTTTGTAATATTTTGTGATGTATGTGGCAAGGAAGGCACCTAGCTAAGTGGTGTCATCTCATGTAACCGTTATCAAGATTGTAATCGATGTTTGGTAGAATATTCTAGCTCGAGTGGCATTTTGCATGTAAGCCAACTCTTGAGCCTTCAGGTAGGATTGCATAAATATTTCTCTTTAAAATACATGGAGTCATATACAAATGTATATTTTTACAAGTTAATGAAATATTGAAGGAGTTTGCCCACTCAAAGAGGTCTACAATCTAAGTTATTTATGAGATTTTTTCAATTCTGCAATTACTTTCTGCATAGTGTTATTTTGTTATTTCATATATTTTAGTTTTTTCAATAATTTGTGTGAGTGAGCTTTATTTTAATAGTAGGTTCCTAACAAGTGGTATCAGAGCGCTTTCTAGGGTCGAGTTCTGTTGCAATTGTGAAAATTCTTGCTCAACCATTTTCACTTGTTAGGTATAATTTTCTTGTGTTTTTTATTCTATTTTTCTTTAATTTAAAAAACCAAAAAAAAATGCAAAAAAAATACAGTCTTTTTTTCAATAGTTGAGTAGGCTAGAAATCATGTGTTGAGGGTTTTAAAATATCATGAAGGAGCTATCATTATTAGCTAAGCTAGATAACTCATAAAGTGTCTAGTGAAGTGAGTGTTAGAATATATATTATATCCTAAGTTGTTACTAGGTTAATTTGTGTGGCTGAGATCATTCAGTTAGTTATGATCCAATAGATCAGATTGTAAGCACTTGTTATTTAAGTAATGTCCTTTCAATAGAATATTATCAAGTTTTTTATTTTTCCAACATGGTATCAGAGCAGGCCTTCCTTACTCTGTGAGCTTGAGGAGCTTTTTCTCATGAGGGGATTTCTCTCATGGAAATCCCCCCCTCATTTTTTTCTCCCCATTATTTTTTTCCAAAACTAAGGGAGTATGCTCTCCATATTTTGATGGATCAGAAACTAGATGGTTAAAAGAAAAAAATTTGAAGTTTTGGGAGGTTTTTTTTAGGTTATTTTTTAGTTTTTTAGTTTTCTATGGATTTATAGTCTTATACTACAGATCTGGGTTTGCAGAAGGTGCCATCATTACCGGTGAGAGTTCAGAGTGGAATATCAAGACTGTCATATTGTTCCTTCTGGAACATATTGTAGATTTTGTTGTTATTTCTACCAGATAGTGCTTTATATCCTCTGGGCTAGTGTGCCCATTGTACCTCTTCTACTTGATAAAATGACTGGTCTCTCTATTAAGCTACTAGATTTTATGAAAAAATTATTGTCAAGAGTATGGAATATTTTGAGAAAATATCAACGATATTAAAAACAATGGATTTTTTGATGGCGGGCACTGTGATTTTTTTGTTGCCACCATTTTCTACTATCATAATCTATTTTTTTGTTAAAGTCATTATCAATGCCAACAGATGACTCTAAAGATTGGATTCGATCAAAAACATGTTTTTTTGGATCATAGAAGTGATGTGTAATGGAGCGGTGGAGTTCTTGATCGTGACCATGCATTGTAATGCATTTTTTTACCTCCACAAAACCTTTTTTTTCTCTGGAGTGTGTATTTTTTCTGTGGATATGTCATTCTAGTGGAGGCGCAAGCTAATGAGGAGTTCGTTGAGATATCCAAAATTAATCCATCATGGGATTCATGATTTGGTGTGGCTCTAATTTTTTGGATCTTCATCTAAAGCCATATAGAAGCATGTTGATGATGCATCACATAGAGCATATCTCAAAGGGATGGGTTGTTGTCTCAACACAAAGATCTAAAAAATGTCACATAGATACGGATTTCCACTAGTACACAAAAGACACCAACTAAAAGTGATCGGGTGATGAACACCAACTATGGAGTGGGGGTGTTGACAGAATAGCAAATACATAATGGAGCAATGATCATGGTGTAGGAGGATGATCTGGAGCCATTTACTTCAAACTTTTGAACTAGATCTTGTCTCTCTTTTCCTAGAAATCGATTGGAATACAACATGGAAGCCATGATCATAATCGAAGGAGGATCGATATGGTCGTATTTCATGGATTTTCTGATAAAAAAGGAGGAGAAAATTGATATTATTGTGTAGCCTGCCATCGATCTTCTTCAAACAGGCTGCATCAAAAATGGAGGAAATATCTATTTTTTGTCCTCCATTCGAGTAAACCTAGGCGCTTATGTCGTGTAGTTAGAAAGCATCTTCATTGTAGTCGGTGTGTGTTAACTCTACTCACAATGTATGTGTAAATCAATGGAGCTTTCCTGGATGTCGAGGTTGTAGATGTAGTAGATCAGTTGAAGCTTTCTTGAACAAAAATTGTATCTGCATTGTCTTTGATTTTCTAGTAACAATAGTGATTTGTTTTGGTGCTTCACTATGTTTGATAGTGACAGCAATGGTGCTGAGGTAGAATGTTACCTCTCTATAGTGTTATTATTATTTTTTTAAATATCATATCCTGTCAGCTCTTTTGTGGCCTCTTTACTGGACTCCATAGCTCCTATGGACTATTTCGTATTTTGGAACATCACTCTAGTTTTTTATAGTGGAGGGGTGATATGGTTTGTTGATCTCATAGAATATGTACATGACCCATCCATCATGGAGATGATATAGTCTCTACTGAACTTGACATTCACCCATGATTTACTACCAAGAAATGGACGCACTCTATTTAAGGAAATCTGGCCATTGCCATGTGGAGACTTTCATGTTGGTGACTTATGAGCCAGACCTCATGAAGAAGGCATGGGTGACATCATAGTGAAGTAGATATTTCTTAGTTAGTGATAGTTTCACTATCACACTCTAGTATGTCGAGGATTTGTGCTATAGATGATAGGTTGCAGGTAGATCACTTGGAGAGCTTGTTCAAATATCATAGGCGCGCTGGCAGGTTTTGTGTAGTTCTACACTCTCGCTATGTGTGCATGATATTTTTCACTTATAAGATCAATGGCATTGTGTATGCATGAGCCCAAGAATCATAGCAATTATAAATCAGGGAGTGCTTACAAGTTCACATGGCCAAAATATCTTCAATGATGCCATTCTGATCTGCTCGATGAGTGCTTCCTATAGAACTTCGATGCCTACGAGCTACCATGGCAGTCATACAGTCTGAATAAATGGAGAGAAAAAATCGAAGGGTAGATTTTCGTCTACTTCCTATGAAGAATTTTTAAAAAATTATGAGTTTGAGAGCACCGCACAGACAGGACAGGTGAATATTTTTATCAGACAAGGTAGAACCTTCGTAGTTTGTTCCTGTGATGAACGATGAAGCGCACCTCAATGGAGCTATAATGAATTTTTTTTAGGGATATGGAGGTCTATACCGATGCAGAGATTGATGTACACATGGTGGCCCATTTTTTGTATTTTCTTAAAATTTGCATGACCTTGGTATTTCGCCCATTTTTTGCGCACCTGACAATCATGGCAGACCAAGAGAAGCCATTTTTTCAAGCACTTGGAATGGGTGAGTTAACAAATATTTCTACCTAATCTACCTATTAAAGGTACCAACACACATAGATGAGGGATATTGATATGGTTTTGTGTATGGGACCCACAGACAACAATTACAAGGGTCCATTCATGACCTTTTCCCCTTTTGCCATATAATGTATTTAAAAATATATTTTTTAAAAACATTTATTACCTTCATGATACTGGGAAGGTTATTTTTAAACCTTAATTTAAATAATTGAAGGGTGCATCCAAGAAAAGTTTTATTTTGGGGGCCATATAAATTTTTTAAATCATGCGAGGGAATGGAGAAGACTGTTGTTTTTTCTACAAGATGAAGGTCACATTGAAACCCAAATATAGGGGTATTTATAGTCATCAAAAATGTTTTTCCGATTTGGACAAGATGGTGCAATCCATTTTTAGTTTTGAAATTGTTTTCCACACTTTTTTGTGGCTCAAAAATATTGTATCATGGAGTGCATTCTCGGTTGAACCTGACACTCCCAAAGCTTTTTATGTGATCCTAGTATCTAGTCATCTTCTCTATATCACCTAGTGATTGCAGTGGCTAGTTACCCATGCATTCCAGTAGGATGAGGAGGTCACCATAAGGACATGTTCGATAACTACCTTGGTGCTTCATTTATATTCCCTTGTTTTTTGTTGTTTTTATAGAATTTTTTTGGACCTTGTTATCATCCTATTGTGTTCATATAGGTGGAAACCACATACTTATGCTTGTGGAGTCATTTTGGACTACCCTTGCAATTTTTGTGGTTATTTTTCCACACTATCTTCACACTCTCCTTTTGTGAGACACTTTGGTTTCAAAGGGTTTTTCTTTAGTGAATTTTTTCATGGTTTACGGCCTTAATGTTTGTCACAAGCACCAATATGGGAGTAGGATTTCATTCATTTGGGCAATGAGGCTTCTCTACTTTTTTGAGACATCTGATGGATCCTTTGCAGGCTTCTTTATGGAAGTTGTCCTAAGGGGGGTTGAAGAGGACATCTTCCTTCCTCTCCATACTACTTCCACATCTTCCTTCTTCTTCTTCTTCTTCTTCTATTATGGCAAGTGGTTTTCTCCTTCATGGTTTTTCATCATCTCTCTAGCAATTTTTTCTTATGCATATATTGTAAATGATTACCTTATCAGGTCTTGTTGTCGGGACTCATATTTGTGGATATACCACTTATTTGGTTTTATTAATTTTCATTACCTCCTAGTACCACTTAAAGGGGGGTGTTAGTATATCCTAGTACCACTTAAGGGGGGTGTTATAATATATTATATCCTAAGTTGTTACTAGTATAATTGTGTGGTTGAGATCATTTAGTTAGTTATGATCCAATGGATTAGATTGTAAGCACTTGATATTTAAGCAAGGTCCTTTCAATAGAATAATATCAAGTTTTTTATTTTTCTAACAGTGAGGGGTGATCAAGCTCCCAGTCCTCAGACAACACACGTGCACAGAATCAAGATCCCACACATATTCAAGTGTAATGAGAGACAATTCTAGGGTTAAACAAATTTTTATCTAGTAGGAGACTTTTTGGCCTTGTATCATCCATAGTCCATGCGATACAACATCCTAGATGATTACCCTCTTGTATTGTCAAAGAGGTAGATAATGTGCTCAAGAGTATGTATGGAATCCTCCTTGGGTAGTGGTCTAAAATATTAGTTCGAGCATTATTGTTCTTCATTGTGGTATAACAAAGGGCCTATGGGTGTTACATACTCATTTACATAACATACCTTGGTTTTTCAAAAAATTCAACCTGCAAAAATACCATCTCCCTACTCTGATGAACTTGCATTCATGATCCTAAAAAGTGAGCATACAAAAAAGGACTTCCCTATCATAGAAGAATGCACTTTGCATGCACCAATAGTCAAGATAATTTGTAAGTGTCTATAATGATCTAAAATATTCCAGTATCATTCAGGTTAATGGTAGTAATAGTCGGATCAGGGACAGTAATAGTCAAGTCAGTGAAAATAATAGTTGGGTTAGTAATAGTAACAATCAGGTCGATAGTGATAGTAACAATTATCTACAACGATAAAAAATTGTAGGTGGTCAAGGTCAAAAATAGAACCATTAGTGTTAGTAACTGCATAGTATAGAAAATCCCTAGGTTAGTGATGTGAAAAGTGTTAGTAATTGCAATATATATGATAGGGATAGAGATAAGATATTGACAAGGGGCCAGTTGATAGAATGCAAAAGTCAGAGACAGTTGATCCAGTACCCAACTTTTGAACTGTAACTCCAAATCAAAAATTGACCACACTAGTAGACTCATCAAAATAGAGGAAAAAAATCTTGGGGTGCAATTCGTGTTGTGGGATATATATCATTGTGACCATTGTTTTGAGATGATCATTTTGATATATAACACCCAAGCACTTTTTTAGACTCCTTACTAAAAATAGTAACTCCTAAAAACCACATTTCTATTTTTAGTAATTCAGTTAAAGAGGTTAAAGACTCTTCCAAATGGTTGGTGGCACTCATAGATAGCAAAAAGAGGTAGATAAAACAAACACATTGTTGAAGATCCTAATAAGCATTGTTAATAGCTTACAAATTACAAATCAAAACCTGATGGCAAAATTTCAAAATTTCAGAACTGATTACTTTACCTCTAGAACCTGCCTAGAATAACAACTTGCAGAAGTTGAGTTCAAATTGCAATGTGGTATAAGAAATTTTGAGTACCATACTAAAAACTCACATTTTGATCAAGTTAAAGGAAAGGAAACATATGACTCTCATCCTCACTATGATTGTGATTCTACCTTTAAGATGCTAAAATTAGACTTTCCAAAGTTCAATGGGAAGGATGTGGATGGGTGGCTATGTTGTGTTGCTCAATTTTTTAATCTCCATGATGTCCTATATATTATTGGGTTCAAATGGCTTCATTCAACTTAGAATATGAAGCTTTACAGTGGTACCAATGGTTGCAAAAAACTACCACTAATCCTTCTTGGGAAGACTTTAAGTCTCAATTACTCACTCACTTTGGCCATAGTGAGTATGATGATTTTATAGGACAATTGAAAAAGTTGAAATAAAATTTGATAGTTTGAGATTACCAAATACAATTTGAGAAATTTGCCAATAAAACTAAAGGACTGAATGAAGGGTTCTTTATGAGTTTTTTTATTAGCCGTTTAAGGGAAGATCTCCAAGCTGAGGTCACAATTTTTAAACCACAATCATTGATGCAGGCTATCAAGTTGGCCCATTTGGATGAAACCAAATTTTTAGCTCAGAAGTGGATATCTAAATTTCCACAGGCTAGACCCTCTTTTTCTCATAGATTCCAAAATAAGAATAAACAAAAAATTGTTTCATCCAAACATCTAACCACTATTGAAATGGATGCACGATGCACTCAAAGGTTGTGCTACAATTGTGATGAAACATTTTCTCATGGGCATAGATGCACCCAAAAGAAGTTATTCCTCATAGATGGTGATGAGCTTGACACTGGCAACCACAGTGATGATGACATAAAATCAGTATTAGAACCACCCCAACTGGAGGAAGGAAACCAAGATGACACACAGAATGAGAATTATGTTCATGCTCTTGTTGGTATTACTACTCCCTAAACCATGAAAGTTATGGGTGATTTCAAAGGCCTATGTCTTACCATCTTTATTGATTCTAGTAGTACACACAAATTTATTGATCCTCCCATTTCCAAGAAGACAAATTATTATGTACATACATGTAATTCCTTTGAGGTTATGGTAGCTAATGGCAGTACCTTACCTTGCAAAGGTAAATGTCATAATGTTAAGGTGAAAATTAGGGACTATGAGATAAAAAAAATATATGTTTGTACATCAACTAGGGGGATGTGATATTGTTTTGGGAGCTCAATGGTTGGGTACATTGGGAACCATCTCATAGAATTTTGTCAAGCTTTGGATAGAATTTTCAAAAAAAAAGGACAGTCCCACACTCTCCATAGCTCCAAAGTCGAGCCTCTAGAGATTATCAGTTCAATCCAGATGGAGAAGTTGCTAAAAAAATTATCTTGAGGTATCATAACTCAAATATTTATGATCCAATATCCCACTTCTGATGTGGAGTCTATTATCACCAATTTGTAGCTTATTTTGGACAAATATAATTCCATTTTTGTAGAACCTTCAGAATTGTTGCCTCATCGCTCACATAACCATGCTATTCCCTTGTTATATGATGGTGTACCATCCAACATCAGAATGTATCAGTATCCTCATGCTCTTAAGTCAGAAATCAAGAAGTTAGTACATGAATTATTGAAATTCAATGTCATTCTACCAAGTAACAGTCCTTACTCTTCTCCAATCTTATTGGTACAAAAGAAAGATGGTTCTTGGTAATTGTGTATAGACTACTAAGAGCTCAATAAGCTCACCATCAAGGATAAGTTTCCTATTCTGGTGGTGGATGAATTACTGGATGAGCTACATGGAATTATGTACTTCTCCAAATTAGACCTTTGCTCTGGGTATCATCAGATCGGGCTCAAGGATGAAGATATTTCAGAGATTGCTTTTCATTATCATGAAGGTCACTACAAGTTCTTGGTGATGCCATTTAGCTTGACTAATGCTCCTTCCACATTTCAAAGCCTTATGAACAACATCTTTCACCCGTTTCTTTGAAAATTTATCCTAGTTTTATTTTATGATATTTTTGTTTATAGTCATTCATGGGAAGAACACCTCGATCATGTGGATCAAACTTTATAACTGTTGGCACAACATCAACTTTTTGCTAAGCGGTCCAAGTGTTCCTTTGGTTTGAAAAAAGTGGAGTATTTAGGACACATTGTCACTAAATTTGGCATCAAAGTTGACCCCAAGAAGATACAGGCGGTCTAATACTAGCCAAAACCCCACACTCTCAAAGGACTCCAGGGATTTTTAGGGCTTACAAGATACTACCACAAATTTATTTGTAATTATGGTAAAATTGTAGCTCCCCTCACTTCCATGTTAAATAAAGACTCTTTTACTTGGATGGGACCCATGGAATAGGCTTTCCTAGAATTGAAGCATGCTATGACCACCACTCTTGTCCTAGCTATGCCAAATTTTTCTAAATTGTTTATCATTAAAAGCGACACTTCTGGTCGTGGTATTGGTGTAGTGTTGATGCAAGAAGGGTGACCCTTGGTTTCACTAGTAATGCTCTCTAGTCATAATTTGGAAAAGTCCACTTATGCCAAGGAGATGATGGTAATTCTACATGCGGTAACCCATTGGTGACCTTATGTCATTAGGCATCATTTCTCCATTAAAAATGACCATCAGAGTCTCAAATACTTTTTGAAGCAACAGGTTGCCACCCCCAAACAACAAAAATGGGTCTCTAAACTCTTGGCCTATGATTATGATATTACCTACAAGAAGCGCAAGGAGAATATCATGGTTGATGCTCTCTCTCTCATCAATTTGAGACTCTTAGTATGTTGTGTACAATTTCATTGTCTGTTCCCCAATGGATCGATTCCTTAAGCTAGGTGGTACTTCAATATTTTGATTTGCAAACTTTGGTTTCCTCCATCCACACTGGGCCCACTTCATGCCTAGGCTACATGTGGTATGGCTATGATTTGCCTTACCACCAATGCCATGTTGTTCCCCATATTTCTCCACTTCAAGAACTTCTCATGAAAGAATTGCATATCACCCCATCTGCAGGCCATTCAAGATTTCTCAAAATATATGAATGACTTAAGCACACTTTTATTGAAAGGGTATGAAAAAGGACATTCAAGATTTTGTGGCAGCTTGTGATACTTATCAAAGGATGAAAGGTGAAACAGTGCATTCTCTAGGCACTCTTCAACCCTTGCCCATTCTTGACCAGGTTTGGACTAATATTTCCATGGATTTTATTGAAGGGTTACCTAAGTTTGGAGCCAAATATGTCATAGTTGTGGTAGTGGATCATCTTTCCAAGTATGCTCACTTTTGTTCCCTCTCCCATCCTTACACAACCTCCACAATTGCCCAACATTTTCTTGATTCTATCTTCCACCTTCATGATATGCCTACCTCCATTGTGTTCAATCGTGACCCAACCTTTAGTAGTCATTTTTGGCAAGAATTATTTAAGTTGTAGAGAACTCAACTCAAAATATTTTAGCCTATCATTTGCAAATGGATGGCCAGATCATGATTGTTAACAAATTTTTGGAGACCTACCTTCTCTGCTTTGCATCTAATCATCCTAATAAATGGGTGAAGTGGATTCCTTTCTTCGAATGGTGGTACAACACTTCCTATCACACAACAACCAGGATTATCCCTTTTGAGGTAGTTTATGGGTGCCCTCCAATCACGCCTCCCTCTTATATTCTGAGAAACTTCAAGGTCCATGCAATCGACACTACTATCACTCAATGCACCGATATCCTCCACCAACTAAAGATAAATTTGGATGTGGCCCAAAATTAGATGCACCAACAAGTTGACCAACACCATTTTGAGTGTAACTTTGATGTGGGTGACATGGTTTTCCTTCACTTGCAATTGTATAAACAATCATCCCTCCAAATTTATAGGTTCCAAATACTTGTTACAAAATACTATGGGTCCTACCACATTTTACAGTAGATTGGTGCCACAACGTATAAATTGGTACTCCCACCTACCCCCAAGCTCCATCCTATTTTTCATGTCTCCTATCTTAAAAAGGTTGTGGGCACTCAAGTACAGGTTCAATTTACACTCCTAGAATTGGATGAAGAAGGTTCTATCTTGCTCGAGCTCGAAATGTTGCTGGAGCATCAGACTCGTACTCTACACAATCGTACCATTACTAAGATCCTTGTTCAGTGGTGTGGACTTTAGCTAGATGATGCTACATGGGAGTCTCTCCACCAACTCCAACACTAGTTTCCTCATCTTTAGCTTTGAGGATAAAGATTTTTTAAGGGGAAGGACATGCTAGGATCCCATCCTAATGTTATTTTGTATTTCTTATTTTCTTATGTAATGACCCACTCCCAATGTGGGGGATTCTATTATAATATTATTTTATAATACTTTGTAATGTATGTGGCAAGTAAGGCACCTAGCCAAGTGGTTCCATCTCATGTAATCGTTATCAAGATTGTAACCGATGTTTGGTAGAAGATTCTAGCTCGAGTGGCATTTTGCATGTAATTCAATTCTTGAGCCTTTAGGTAGGGTTGCATGAAGATTTCTCTTTTAAAGACATGGAGCCATATACAAATGTATATTTTTGCAAGTTAATGAAATATTGAAGGAGGTTGCCCCTTCGAAGAGGCCTATGATTCTAAATTATGTGTGAGTTTATTTTAATTATGCAATTAATTTCTACATAGTGTTATTATGTTATTTGATGTATTTCAGTTATTTTTTAATATTTTGTATGAGTGAGATTTATTTTAATAGTAGGTTCCTAACACAAGTTACTCACAAGGTACCAAAAAATTATAATCTCCAACAAAGTGGGTTTACATAACAACTAGATATTATAAGTGATAGGCCCATAACAATTGGGTAGTGCAAACAGGAGTCCACAATGCTAATGGAAGTGAAAACAAGAGTCCATAGTGTGAACACAAGTCTACAAATGGGAGTTGATCTAAGCAGGCTTTGAGGAATCAATTATCATATAAGTATAGGTATATTTGTACTCATTAGAAAAAAAAATTCAATATTAATCTAACAAAAGTATTTTAAGGAACTTGCATAAAGATTTTTAGGATATTTCAAAGTGCTTAGAATTACACAATTTTTGCACCATCACTTTGCTTTAGCCTAATGACCATCCAAAAGCCATTTTTATCAAAATTGAGGGCATTTACAGTTGTTTTTTATGCATTTTATTATATAAAATGGGGGTAAAACACCCAAAATTGGACCATCCAATTTGTCAAACTTATCCATCAAACATGCAAAAACATAATTCAATTGTTCTAACCTCAATTCCTAAGTTTTTTAATTGCTCAAGTGGAATCACAGTCTATGAAGTGAAGGCACAATTCCATATGCATAATATTCTCATGTAAAATTCAAGGTATTGTTTCTCCCCCACCTGATCAACCTACAATGGTCACATCTATAGAATCATGGTAGAGAAAGTTAACCCATGTTTCCATGATCCAAGGCCAAGGACTGACAATATTGGATCCTCTACCCTCTTGATATTTGATCTATTTATGGCATCATCCCCTTTAGATACCTACCGCTTGCATCCATACCCAAGACTATTATTTTTATATTTTTCTTATGATCTCAGATATTCAAGTTTGAATCCTTACCTACTCCTATCATTCATGAATGCTCCAAACTTTCCTTCCCAAAGACAAAAAAAATCTATAAATTGAGGCCTTGGGGTCCCATTATATCAAGCATATTATAGTTAAAGAAACTCTACCTCTTTTCTTTCTCACTTTGCTCTCTCATTCTCTAAGTTTTCATGGTGGTCATAGTCTCTTATTCAAACGATAAAGGAGCTTTGGAAAGGCTAGAAGAGAGAATTCACTCTCTCTATCTCTCTCTCTTTTTTGTTGTATCTTCCTCTCTACCTATTTGGAGTTTATTTCTTTTATTATGTATACTAGCATCGTGTTTAGTAATTAGTTAGTTCTTTCTTTGATTATAACCACTCGTTATATGCTTAAATTTTGGCATTCTAGTATGTTGTCCTTATTTTTTAAGCATTGGCAAGTTTCTAACTTTAAATCTTTAGTTTGTTTACCTCCCTTGTTGTTTTTCTAAGATTGAAATTAGCTCTTAGGCTTGTATCCCCCTATGTAGTTCCATAGGGCAAAATTTACCTTGACTTTCTCAAGGCACGATTCCATCAACCCAAATCTTAGGGATAAGATTTCACTCCTTCCCCTCTTTGATCTAGATCCTTGTTCATATATTTACCCTCTTTATTTCCTAGTAGCCTTTTTCTTGCTCAAATATACTCCATTTTCACTCCTTGTTCTTCCATTTTATCCCTTAGAGCATAAATGTACCTTACCTAACATAAGGTATGATTCAATTTGTTACATTTGCTTAAGTCATTTGCACGAGAAACTCTCTACTCCACAACATTTTACAATTTCTGGTTACCCTCTATTCCTTCTACTTTTGGTTCAAATCAAAATATCTTTGTCAACACTCTACCCATCCTTCCTTTTGCATATAGGGCATGATTGTGCTTTTTCATCTTAAGGAACAATTTTTCTACAACTGGTCATTTTATTACATCTAAAAATTTCATAAACCTATAATTTGTTTCTTGCATTTGACTCTTAAGGAAAAATTGTGTCATACACATTTTAGGATATGATTATGCTTTATATGCATATTTGGTCAATGTATTGCCCTGATTTTTGGTCAACTAAATAGACCTCGGGGGTTTGAATTTTAAACAAGGAAGCTTTTTGTTTCCTCCATTTAGTAGGCCCCAAAAAAGCTAATCAACTTACATAGTTCTTTCTATTTTTACAAGTATTTTGAAATCGCAGCCAGACTCCAAGAAGTGTGATACCGTATAATCATTCTACAATCTCAAGGTATTTTTTTACCTCAAACTTTGGTCGAGGTAATTTTCTTAAGTAATTTTAGTGCTTTTCATTTAGTAGCAGCGGAGGAAGTTTGAAAGTTTCAGGCGGGAACAACAGAGAAGGCACGGAGGGTTTGGGAAGGAACCTCGAGAAGGAATCAGGCGAGGATCCAGAGGAAGGGAGGCCTTCGGCGACAGGTGGGGCTGCCCAAAGAGGGCTCGACCCTCCTCAAAAAGATCCGGACAAAGGGACCCAGAAGGGCGATGCGGGTCCCAGAGGAGGCCGGTCCTTTGCGGAAACTGTTAAGGGGAGAAAGAGTGATTTCCTTTCACTCCCGCCCCTCATTCCGGTGAATAATAGGATAATGGCTCCTACTGCTTCGATGGGTTCTTTTTTATCCATGGAAGAGTTTTCTTTAGTGGGTAAGTTTCTGGGTGGAAGGCCGGATATAGAGACTATACGATCCTGGGCTCTATCCAAATGGAGAACGGTGGGGAGTATGGAGGTTGTTGCCCTGTCCAGGGGTTTTTTCATCATAATATTTAATAACAAGGAGGATGCGAACCGCGTTCTAACTGGAGGACCCTGGTTTTTAGGGAAACGCAGTCTATTCCTCAGGAAGTGGGGGGAGGATTTCGACCTTGAAAAATAGAATATCAATACTGCCCCTATCTGGGTTCGACTTCCTAACCTACCAGCTTAGTTTTTCAATGAGTACTGGCTGCAAGGCATCGCCAGAGCGATTGGAGAACTGGTTTCCATAGATCATGCAACCTTGGCTAGGACAAGGATGACACATGCAAGAATATGCGTCAACGCTAATTTAGACTCTGAGTTGCCAAATATTGTGGAGCTAGGGTACGACAACTACCTAAGAAAATAGGTGGTGGAATATGAAAACAGGCCAGCTTTTTGCCCTGAGTGCAAAACCCAAGGCCATTTGCAAAATCAGTGCCCTAATCTAGCAGCTAGCAGAGAAATCCAAAGGACGGAAGGCAAACGAGCAAATGAGAAAGGGTTTCCTAGGAACCTCCCTCTAAAAGGAGGCCCTATGGGCAAAGGAGGGTTTAGGCCATCTAAAAATAACCACTTTTATCAGGAGAAGACAAAACAGGGGGCAGGGCAAGGTCAGAGCAAAGACAAGCAACATCTCACCGACGAACAGGAAAATCAGGTAAGCCCTAAAATTCCAAGCTCAAATAAGTTCAAAATTTTAGATGATCTAATGGTAGAAGGGGAGAGTGAGGAATTAGAGGAAGGAAACCTGCAAGGTGAAATCCCTGAAACCCTAGAATCCCCATCAAGGGCGGGTCCTACAAACCCCATAACCAAGAACCCCTCAAGCCCCCAGGGAGGGGTAAGGCAAAATCCCAGAGAATATAGAAAATGGGTGGAGGAGATAGAGTCTTCGAAAATAGACCTTCCCAACATCATAGCCAGAAGCCCATCAAACCATCTAGAAGGTTCAATACAAAAATCAGGAGAATACAGGAAACAGATGGAGGAGTTAGAATCAAGGATTGAGGTGGTAGAAATGAATGATTTTGAGGAATGCGTTAGTACGGTTCTACAATAGATAGTTCATCCACATTTTAGCCCCAAGCAGACCAGGAGTACTACTAAGTCACCTATTGACTATGGCAGTGAGAGAAAGAAGGGGAGGATGTCAAATGCAGAGCACAACAGAATGAGGACTGACAATGAGATTGCCAGTGGCAAACAGAAAACACTGATACAACAAGTTATCCCAGGGCATGAAGATAACAAATCAGGAAAACCTCCTCAAGGGAGGGGGAAGGGGAAAAACTCTAAACAATCTAAATGAAGGTTCTCTCATGGAATGTGAGAGGCCTCAATGGCCGACCCACTCAGAGGGTGGTTAGCTCGTTAAGAAGGCAATACAATCCAACAATTTTGATGTTGCAAGAAACAAAATTAGACGAAGCCCAGTCAAAAACAATAGCAAAAAATATGTGGAGTCAAGGGGACATGGTGTACAAACCGGCTAGAGGAACTTCAGGGGGGCTCATGGTTCTTTGGGATCCTCGGGTGGTGGAAGGCAGCATTATCCAAGATGATGACAGGGTGCTGAGTGTTTTTTCCATGATATTGACAACAATAGATCGTGGATCTTCTCAAATGTCTATGCTCCCAATTCTGTTCAAGGGAGAGCTTCTTTGTGGGAGTACCTAGGTAAACTGGGTGATGCTTTCCATGACATCCCGTGGGTGGTGGCTGGCGACTTCAACACGCCATTATACCCCTCGGACAAAAAGGGTGGAACAGGGCTCCCAACCAGAAGTATGGAAGACTTCAATGACTTCGTAAACTCGAACCAACTGATGGATGTGAGGCTAAGAGGAGCCAAGTATACTTGGAGCAACAGGCGAACAGGAAGCCAACTTATCCAGGAAAGACTTGACAGGTTTTTCTTATCTAAGGAGGCAATTGCTGGGTTTGGAGACTCTACTCTGCAAACTCTTCCCAAAATTTCCTCTGATCACAATCCCATCCTTTTGGAGGTTCCAAAGTCAAACTCCTTCAAAAAACCTTTTCGATTCCAGTCAATGTGGATCAGGCACCCGGAGTTAAAAGAAAATATTTCCAGATGGTGGCAGCAACCCTTTCAGGGAAGTTCAGGTTTCAAACTTGCTCAAAAGCTGAAATTAGTAAAGGATAATCTTAGAACTTGGAATAAGGAGGTTTTTGGGAACCTGTTTGAGAATAAGAAACAAGTGGGAGAAAGGATGCAGGTCATTGACAACTCGATACAAAATGGTATCGGTGATGAAGCTACTAGGAAGGAGGAGCAAGCCAAGCTTTCAGAATATCACAATATTTTGGCTTGTGAAGAGATATACTGGAGACAGAAATCCAGGGCGTTATGGCTAAAGGATGGTGACTTGAACTCAAAGTTCTTTCATGTCACAACCTTGAGGAACAAAAGTAATAACAAGATCAGAGAGTTGACCAAAGTTGATGGATCCAAAACCCAGGATTTGATTGAGATCAGAGAGGAAGCAATTGCTTATTTCAGCTCCCTTCTCGGGGATGAATCCCAGTGTATAGAGGAAGCCAAGGACACTCTCCTCCAGTTCATTCCTAGCTTGGTTGATGAGGCCATTAATGGTAAGCTTCTTGCTCCCTTCACCGATGAAGAAATCAGAAATGCTTTGTTTAGTATGGAACCTGAGAAGGCCCCTGGCCCTGATGGGTTCCCTCCTCGGTTCTTCCAAGTTTTCTGGGATATTGTGGGAGAGGATGTCATTTCTGCTATCAAAGAGTTTCAGGCTTCAAAACATATCCCGAGAGGGTTCAAGTCCACCTTTATAGCCCTGATTCCTAAGGGCCCAACACCGGAGACAATGGCAGATTTCAGACCGGTTAGTTTATGTAACGTATCCTACAAGATCTTAACAAAAGCCATTGCTAACAGGATGAAAGAAATATTGCCCCTCATTATTGACCCTGGTCAAGGAAGCTCAGTTCAGGGGAGATCAATTGTGGATGGTGCGATCACAGTCCATGAAGCTCTGCACTCTGCTAGGCAAACCAACAAGGAGGTCTTTGCCCTAAAGCTTGATATGAATAAAGCTTTTGACCGCATTAACTAGGATTTTTTGATGGTTGTTCTTCTGAAGTTTGGCTTTCATCCTCAGTGGGTCAGGCTGATAAAAGAGTGCATATCCGAACCTTGGTTCTCAGTGTTGGTCAATGGTACGACAGCTGGGTATTTCCAGAGCCATAGGGGGCTCAGACAAGGAGATCCGATTAGCCCAATGTTGTTCATTATAGTAGCAGAGGCATTAGGTAGAACTATTAAAGCAGCATGCACTGCTGGATTAATTTTGGGGATTAAAGCCACCTCTCTCACCAACCCAGTTACTCACCAACAATTTGTTGATGACACTCTGATGTTGACCCAGTCGTCAGTGGTTGAAGCCGAAGGATTAAGCACATTCTCCAACTCTACGAGGATGCGACGGGATAGAAGGTGAACTTCAACAAGAGTAAGCTTTACTTCCTCAACACCCCAATTCAGAGACAAGCCAGAATAGCAGAGATTTTGGGATGTTCGATAGCGACTCTTCCTACCTCTTATTTAGGCCTTCCCCTTTTCTATGGTTCTCCGAGAGAATCTATGTGGGATAGAGTGGTAGAAAGAATCCAAAAGAAACTGGCTGGCTGGAAAGGACATTTTTTATCTCAAGCCGAGAAACTTACTCTCACTAAGGCATCCTTACAGAGCATTCCAGTTTATTTTCTATCTGTGTTTAAGGCCCCAACCAGAGTATACCAAAAAATTGAACAGCTCCAAAAGAATTTTCTCTGGTCTGGGTCAGAGGAAAAATAGAGGATCCACCTTGTGGGCTGGGGCAAGGTTTGCAGGCCGAAAGAAAATGGGGGGCTAGGACTGAGAAGAGTTGCTCACCTAAACACAACCTTGCTAGCCAAACAAGCTTGGCGTCTCATTAACAATGAGGAGAATGAGTGGACTGCCATAATTAAAAGAAAATATCTTCAAGATATCGAATTCCTAAATGACACGGTGCACAGTAGAGGTTCGACATTCTGGAATGCAATCTTAACAAGCAGAGAGGTCATAAAGAAAGGCCTAAGATGGGTTCTAGGTAACGGGTAGAAGATCAGGTTTTGGGATGACAGGTGGGCCAAGGATGAAGCTTTATCTCAGGTTCCTCACCTAGCGAGGATCAAAAGAATCACAGAGGATCTCATAGGAAGGAAAGTAGCTGATTTCATGAGACAGGACAGAGGAAGGCTTATTTGGAAACAGATAAGGATTCAAGGATTTGAAGTTGAATCAGAAGAAATCCAAAGCATCCTGCATCAACAATTCATTTCTATGAGACCTGAGCGAGGATCATGTAATATGGGCAGCTACCAAAAATGGGCAGTTCTCAATCAAATCTGCATACATGCTAATGTTAGATACTGAGGACCCCACACTCCAGACACAGCTGGTGTGGGTCAAAAATCTTATTCCTAAAGTTGCAATGTTCTCGTGGCTGGTGATCCAAGGCAGGATTCTTACTATTGACAACTTGATAAGGAAAGGTATGATAGTTGCTAACCGCTATTTTTTGTGCAGGGCCAATTGGGAGTCCACCCTCCATATTTTCCTTGAATGCCCGGTCTCTCCGAGTATCCTCAATGGGTTATTTCAAGCCTTTAGCATTTGCTGGGTCAGACCAGCCACCATCATTGACCTCTTCCACCAATGGCCAAATCCCTTTGTTAGCCTTAGGCTGAGGTTTTTTTGGAAGATTTGTCTCCATCATTTTCTTTGGCAGGTTTGGCTAGAAAGAAACCATAGAGCTTTCCATGAGTCGAGCCATGATGTCACCTCCATCACCAATAAGATTCTTACCTTCACCCATGAAAACGTCAGCCTTATTCCTCATGAAGCTCGAAATCCTTCCCCCTGGGAGAGGCTGATCGCTCAATCCTTAAATATTACTCTGGGCGAGAAACCTGTGTCTACCAAGGTCAATCCCAGATTAGATGTCAAGTGGAAACCGCCCCCGGTTGGTTGGTTCAAGCTCAACTTCGATGGGGCCTCTAAAGGTAACCCTGGCAAAGCAGGGGCTGGAGGAGCAGTGAGAGACCATCAAGGCAAGCTGGTGATGGCCTTTTCTGAGCAGTTGGGAACAAGGACTAACAACGAGGCGGAAGCAAGAGCGTTATGGAGGGGTCTTCAGTTGGCTCAGGAGATTGAAGGTAAACTAATTATCGAAGGAGATTCGATGCATGTCATAAACCTTCTCAGCAATGGGAAAAATCCTCCGTGGCGGATTAAGACTGTCATCGAAGAGGCTAGGATCCTCTACCAAGCCAGGAATGATCGGAAGGCCCAACACGTGTTTAGGGAAGCAAATAAAATAGCTGATATCTTGGCCAATATAGGGGTGGAAGCCGATGGGCTGGTCACTTGGGAACATGGGGTCCCAAGTGATGTGGACAAAATTATTCAAAATGATCGCCAATGATGATGAAACTGTGGGGTTCAAAAAAAGGGAGAGGAGTTTCATTTTTGTTTTGTCAGTATTGCTTCGGTCCTTCTTGTGACGGCTTTAGTTTTCTTTGCAATGGGGGAAGGATCCAGGTGGCATGGTGGCCTCATGTTATGGGGTTAGGGGCAAAGGCAGCTGCCAAGGACCGATGCCACGATTTCGTGACATGTCGTAGTTTAAGGAAAAGCAAAATACAACAAGAAAGAAAAAGTGTCACGATATCGCGACATGTTGAGCAAGAAAGAAAAAGTGTCACGATATCGCGACATGTTGAGCAAGAAGGAAAAAGGGTCACGATTTCGCGACATGTTGAGCAAGAAAGAAAAAGTGTCACGATTTCGCGACATGTAGAGCAAGAAAGGAAAAGTGTCGCGATATCGCGACATGTTGAGCAAGAAAGAAAAAGTGTCACGATATCGCGACATGTTGAGCAAGAAGGAAAAAGTGTCACGTTTTGGCGACATGTTGAGCAAGAAGGAAAAAGTGTCGCGATATCGCGACATGTCACAGTTTCGCGACCAAAAGAGAAGAGAAAGAGCAAGAGGGAAAAAGTGTCGCGATATCGCGACATGTCGCATTTTCGCGACCAAAAGAGAAGAGAAAGAGTAAGAAGGAAAAATGTCGCGATATCGCAAGAAAGAAGGAAAAGCAAAATACAGCAAGAAAGAAAAAGTGTCGCGATATCGCGACATGTTGAGCAAGAAAGAAAAAGTGTCGCGATATCGCGACATGTTGAGCAAGAAGGAAAAAGTGTCACGATTTCGTGACATGTTGAGCAAGAAAGAAAAAGTGTCACGATTTTGCGACATGTAGAGCAAGAAAGGAAAAGTGTCGCGATATCGCGACATGTTGAGCAAGAAAGAAAAAGTGTCGCGATATCGCGACATGTTGAGCAAGAAGGAAAAAGTGTCGCGTTTTGGCGACATGTTGAGCAAGAAGGAAAAAGTGTCGCGATATCGCGACATGTCGCAGTTTCATGACCAAAAGAGAAGAGAAAGAGCAAGAGGGAAAAAGTGTCGCGATATCGCGACATGTCGCATTTTCGTGACCAAAAGAGAAGAGAAAGAGTAAGAAGGAAAAATGTCACGATATCGCGACATGTCGCATTTTCGCGACCAAAAGAGAAGAGAAAGAGTAGGAAGGAAAAAGTGTCGCGATATCGTGACATGTCGCATTTTCATGACCAAAAGAGAAGAGAAAGAGTAAGGAGGCGAAAGTGTCGCGATATCGCGACATGTTGGATTTTCGCGGGCAAAAGCCAAGAAAAGGAGCAAGGAGGCGAGTGTGTCGCGATATCGCGACATGTTGCCTTTTCGTGTCCAAAAGCAACAAAAGAGGACAAAGAGGCAGAAGTGTCACGATGTCGCGACATGTCGCATTTTTGACATGTCGCAGTTTCACGACGATCCAGAGCAAATGAAGGAAAAGACTCAAGGACGACGCGATTTCGTGACTTGTCGATTCTTCACGGCTGGAAGCGGCAAGAGAACAAAATGGGAAACGAATGTCACGATTTCGTGACATGTCTCAGTTTCATGATAGGCAGTGGCAAAGGAGCAGAACGAAGGCAGATTGTCATGATTTCGCGACAGGTCTCATTGTCGCGACATGTCACATTTTCGCGACTATCCAGAGCAAATGAAGGAAAAGACTTAAGGACGTCATGATTTCGTGACATGTCGCACTTTCACGGATGGAAGCGGCAAGAGTGCAAAATGGGAGACGAATGTCATGATTTCGTGACATGTCTCATTGTCGCGACATGTCGCATTTTTGCGACATGCAACGGCAAAGGAGCGGAACGAAGGCAGAATGTCACGATTTCGCGACATGTCTCTTTTTCGCATTTTGTGACTATCCAAAGTAAAATATGGAAACGACTTAAGGACGTCACGATTTCGTGACATGTCACATTTTCACGGCTGGAAGCAGAAAGAGTGCAAAATGGGAGACGAATGTCGCGATTTCGCGACATGGCTCATTTTCGTGACATGTCGCATTTTCGCGACTTATAGCGGCAAAGGAGCAGAACGAAGGCAGAATGTCGCGATTTCGCGACATGTCTCATTTTCGCGACATGTCACCGTTTCGCGACTCTCCAGAGCAAATGAAGGAGAAGACTTAAGGACGTCGCGATTTCGCGACAGGTCGCATTTTCGCGGCTGGGGCAGCAAGAAAGCAATGCGGTGGGCCGCTGCCTGTGTTCTAAGGTGTTTGTTAAATATGTGTAAGGGGTTGTGCTCTTTCTTGGCAGGGTGGCCTCAGAAGGGTACTAGTAGCGAAGGACAGACTGTCCCTATTGAGGTTTTGATCCGTAATAGCATAGTGCTGATTTTTGTAAAAGGTTTTGGGTCAACCTGGAAAACCCGGATGTAATGAAATTGTACCTTAATTACCAAAAAAAAAAAACCTTGTCTATTGTGCTCTACTTTTTGTTTTGTTTTAGGTAACACTAAAGAGACAAGAAATTAAGGAACCTCTAGAGTAACTTTATTTTGCTTTCATTATAATATATATAAGAAAAGGAGGAAGTCAAAGAACTTCTACATTAATTTGTTTATCTCATTTGTTAACTTAAACATTAAAATTAAATTGCACATAGATTTGCATATAGGCTAGTTTGTATGTTGGACCCTTCTTGTGCCCTTGCTTAATATATTCATAAGATAATTAAATTAGCATAATTAATGGATTCCTAAAATGAGAAAAGGGAGACATGGAAACATAATAAATCCGATGTGTAGCAACTTTAGAACCATAGTGAAAATCAATCTTTACTTAACACCGCAACAAAGAAAAATGCATATTAGTTTTTGCTATCCAAAATTTGTAAATCTAAAGAGTTCCAAGTATCGTTGAGATAGTGTGTAGTGTATTTACATATTCTAATCAAAAGAATAAGTGTACTAATAAGTTACCTCTATAGCTAGATCATTGATGTATCCACTATTTATGTCTAGACCGGCTATTGCTAGATTGTTGATGTATCCACTACTTATGTCTAGACTGTCAATTACTAAATTGTTGATATATTCACTATATAGACAATCAATTGGTGATAATGTTTCATTTACCCCTATTAGTAAGTTATGCAACATAATAATATATTATTATGTAAATTTTATATATATCATTATTATAAAATAATTATTAGTTCAACAAATACTTGAATGAGCAGCAATATAATTTGCACTTACATAATTTACAATTTTCTTTCAAATATTAAAAAAATGAAAAGAAAATACTACACTTAATTTTAATACCACGCAAAATAACATAGTCAACCATCCACTGCTTACCATGATTATTTCTTATCTGTTAAATTTTTATTTTTTAAATCTTAAAAAATTCATATTAAAAATCTCTGCCAGAATATTACAATTTTTTTCTATTAAAATATGTTCAGGACGTATGAATATGTCAAATATCCTACTAAAAATCTCTGCCGGAAAATTAAATTTTGACTATTAAAATTTGTTTAAGACGTATGGAAATGCCCAATATCCAAGTTTACGCCATAAAGTGGGGATGAGATGTAACTTGGGTTTATTTGTGTGTATGTAATATCGAATACGAGAGATTGTAAAGGACCAGATTCTAGGAACGTTGGCCTTTTGTCATGTTCAATTCCATTAATGATTTTGACCTTATTGCCATGAATGGCCAAATTTCTTTGGTGTCGCGGCTCAATCACGATGAAATATTCTATTCCGTTCTAATTTATAGCGAAGTGGACCACCACCACCTTTGGATGACCCCGCATCCACGTAAATAAAGTAACCCACCATACTAGTGACCATTTCTTTTTAATTTTCTACAACAATAATTATGGAGACAATTAATAAATGGTTCGAGATGTTGGGGAATAATCAATCACAGTGGGTTTAGGTATAGGAATATTCCCTCCTCCTCTTGTCGTGTGTGTCAAACATAGACAACATTAAAGAAAACAAGCAAAATGAATGATTGCGTGCATTACACAACTTCAAAACCTTTGGCAACATGGAATCTGCCGACCACATGTTCTACTTTCTCATCATTTATATTACTAAGAAGAAGGTGACTCGCATGGGTATTGGACCGCTAAAGCTAGAGTGGAGATGAGGCCTCTTTTAAGTAATTGATATGCAATGCTTGTCATACTGTTAATTGACCTCTTCCTTCACATGCTTTGAAATTTGGAAGGACATTGATTTTCGTCAATTTATACCATGATGAAACTTATATAAATGTTATAGGTTTTTTTTTCCCTGAAAGATAGGAAAATTAGGGGTTTTGAAAGGTTCTCCAATCTTTTATATTAGAAATTAAAAAATAGTCGCATAATAGAGATAACAAAACATAGACATACAGATAACAAAACATAGACAAGAACAACCAACTAAGAAGTAGGAACAACTCAAACAAATAATTCAAACAAGAATCACAAGGAGATAGAAAGGACAATCCCCACCAAAAGAGAACAATAAAGAATGACCAACACAAAAATTTAATCTTGCAAGGACTTCTTCGAGATGAAAAGGTCTGTCATAGGAGTGCTTGGATTATGTTTTAGATTCCAGGATAGCTTGTTCACAAAGTAAATGGTCTGATTAATTGATCTCTTAATTGATCTCAATAATTTCTTAATCAGATTAGAAGAACTTGGCCTTGCAATAGGGTCGTCCTAGATCTTACTCCTGGAAGGCAGATTGGACGACTTCAAACATATATTTGTTATAGTTTATTAATAGTCCTTCAACAAAATATAGTGTTCAAGGTAAACAATTAATAACTCCTATCAAACCCATCAATATTAATCAAATATAACATAAACATTAATATGTTCAAATGATATATTTTTAATTTGAAAAGTATTTTATTTAAATTAGGGTTAAATGATAGTCCTTTATTTAGAATTAATTTTCACTTTTATTGAAGACCTTTTTTAATAAACTATGTGTGGCTTTTAATTCGACCACTTTCACCAAAATAACAAAATATCACATTTGTTGTTAGGTAGTCAAACCATATCTACCTTTCCTTTTCATCAAAGATATTTTTGATTTCCTTATAAAGAGGGGGGGTTGATTGAGATGATGGTTGATTAGAAATTTGATTGATTATTGATGCCTAATGTTGAATTAAGGACGAGTTAAAGAAGATTAGATAAAAACATGAAAGAGGGAAGATGAAAAGAGATGAAGGGAGAGAATAAAGGATGAAAGACATCAAATATTGTTAATATTTTTTTGTGAAAACGATTACTTTTAAGTTTTTTAACTTAAAGGATTTTTTTGCGGCTAATTACCATTAAGTGTTACCTTAAAGGACATTTTTTTGAAATATAAATATAGAGCTATGTACAAATCGATCCACCCTTAAGTGGTGGGCTCATAGCCTAATTATTGGACAAGCGCTTAAGTAATGATACATTTGCCTTTATGAGATATACATATGTGCACCAAAATACATTTTGTAATCAATTACCTTCAAGCATTTAACTTCAAAAAAGATATTTTTATTAGCGATTACCTTCAAGTGTTACCATAAAGGATAATTTTCGAGATCGATTACCTTTAAGCATAAACTTAAAGGACAATTTTTGAGATCAATTACCTTTATGTGTGAACTTAAAGGATGTTTTTTTAAATCAATTACCATTAAGCAAGAAATTAAAGGATAGTTTTTGAGATCAATAATATTTAAACATGAATTTAAATGACAAATATTGAAATCAATTATCTTCAAGCATGAACGCAAAGGACATTTTTAAATATTGATTACTTTTGAGTAGACGTCCAAAGGATATTTTTGATAAACTGATTGCCTTTGAGAAAGTGTTGAAAGTACATTTTTATAAATTGATTACCTTTGTGCAAGTGTTCAAATGATATTTTTGATAAACTAATTACCTTTAAGCAAGTGCCCAAAGGATATTTTTTGATAAACTAACTACCTTTGAGTGAGCATGCATAGGATATTTTTGATAAACTGATTACCTTTGAGCAAGCACCCAAAGGACATTTTTTTTAAATTAATTACCTTTGAGTAGGCATCCAAAGGATATTTTTGAAAAAAGAATAACCTTTGAGCAAGTTCCCAAAGGATATTTTGATGAACATGATTACCTTTAAGCAAATGCTTAAAGAATATTTTTGATGTGTTGATAATTTAATATATGATTACCTCTAAGTAAACACTTAGAGGGCATTATGATGAGCTAATGAGATGTAATTTATTTAAATAGGTGCTTAAAGAGAATTTTGATGATTGGATTACCTTTGATCACCTACTTAAAGTACATTTTGATTATTTTATTTATTTGTTAGCCATATAACATTTAGAAAGATCTTATGAGCTTGTTAGTTGTAGATTGCCTTGATTGATTTTACCCCTTAGTCCTAAGGAGATCATACTAGTTTTTATCTAAGTTGCCTCATAGAAAAGTGTTATAAAAAACTTATGCTTGATTGGCATGAAAATAGATGATTCTCCTAATTGGGGAGATATTTCACTTTTTGTTGGTTTCCCTCATACATAAGATGTTAGATGGGAAAGTGATAGAGCATAAGATTTATGGGGCTATCAATATCTACAAAGTCTTACAATATGCATCATTTAGTTGGGGATGATATAGAAGAAGTTTATATGATTGGATTTGTGATCAATACCTATGAAATTTATAGTATTCATCATATGGCAAGGAAGTTATAGTTTGAAGGATCTTAAAATTTTGATTTTGAGACAAAGTAGATTGAGCTACATAGACATAAATAATAAAGATAGATGGAAGATTGATAATTTAGATTGATAATTTGATAAATATAGATGGACTTAATTTGATGAACAGATATATTTATTTTCATTGATGAAGAGATAAATTAATAAATGATAGACTGATATAAACTGATAAATATGGACCAAGTTAGATTGACTGATAGAGATAGATTGAATTGATTTGATAGAGATATATGGATTCTGTAGACACCAAAAACAAGTATAATAAACACTAATTAATTTAGTCATCATTAATTAGTATATTTAATATTAATTAAATTAATTAATATTAAATTAATACGTGTAGACACCTAAATCGTGTCATGCTTAGGGGAGCTACTTACATACACACACTCATAAGATCATAAGACATAATCTTGGACTTTCCAAGCATCAACAATGGTTCTCACCACTCATTTGGGACCTTTTCAAGCCATCCAAGCTTGGACGCTCAATCCAATAGCGATCAGATCCTAGCCGCTCAAGCCTAGAGCGGTCAGACCTTAGCCACTACAGATGACAATGGCTAGATTGTAGCCACTATAGACGATAGCATCTAAGCCATAAAAAGTGGTTTGCCGACAAACATGCCCAATCTCGAGTGAAAGTGGTAATTTGTATGCAATAAAGGTGAGCGGGAGTGACTTTGCATTCCTTTTCATGACCAGTTCACATAGGAGACTTGAGTTTGTATTTAGACTTAAGTTAACTGACCTCCAAGCATAAACAAAGGACAAAAGCTTCTCATGCTAACGACCAGTTTGCATAGAAGACTCAAGTGGGCGAGTAGATTTAGTTAGTTGGCCTTCAAATATAGATAATGGACAAAAGCTTCTCATGCTAACTTGCACTACACATGAGAAATTCATTTCTAGGGCTTGGACATAGACCTAGGGTTTCACACTATAAAACGTGCAAGCCTAAGAGCACCAAGAGGGACAGGAGATATCCAAAGATCTTTAGACATCTTCCTGAGGAGAGCTTTCAAGACTCGAAAAGTTATCTTTGAGATCACGTGTACGACAGAGCTTTGACGAATCGAAGAGCATAACACCTACTATCTTCAACATCATATTATAGTCTTTGACCCATAGCTTTGGGGCAAAGAGGGTAAGGTTTACTTTAGCGGCCGCTATCTTGGAAAATGGCCCACAGGCTTGGCTTAGATAGACATAACATATTTTATTTTGTTTTATTATATCATTAGCATAGATTTACATGATTTCATGACATAGTTTTATCATATTTTCATTACATTCTTTGATTACTAAAAACTCTCATCCGGGAGGCAATCTCGGACACCTAAATGTGTGTTGTTGTTTCATTGCTTATAGGGCCACAGGTACATCAAACAAAGATTACAACATACGAGAGCAAAAGGGATCCCTCTAGGAAATAGACCTAGAGAAGGAGGCATTTGTAAGCCCTCATACATTTTCGTGTGCGGAATCGAGAAGATTTTATAAGCACACCACCTCTTCGCGAAAGGGGCACTCCTTGCCTATTTGTAATTTATAGTATCAAAATGGGTATCCATAAGAGGGACCAACATGTAACCGAGCTTCAATATCAATAAATAGATCCATATTTTGTTATTTCGTGTTATATGTTTTTTCCTCTTGTCTTTCCATTTTATCTTTGGTATTTTAAATAAGCATTGCAAGTAGGGTTTTAGAAAAAAAGGGACCGATGTGTGCGTTCCTGGGGTTGCTACAATATGCATTTGCCTGAAGCATTAATTAATTATTTAATTAAATAATTGATTAATTATTCCTTAAGATATACAACCACTCACCTTTCCATCCCCCATGGACACATCATTTGCATTCCTAAGTTATACCTAAGATATTAAATAGTTACAATTGGTATGCGGTCCTAAAACAAGGGGCTCATGTCTTGGCCCCAAGTAGGCCATATCTGTTTCATATTCATATTCTTCGTCACTTATGAAGAATCCATTTGCATTTGTCTCTCACCCCAGAGTCAGGGGTTGATGACTTAGGCCTAAGTAATCTCTTTCTGTTGAGTCTTCTGATTCATAGCCACTTTCATATGATGTATATCCAATCTCATCATGGATGGACCATGTGAACCTTTGTAAATAGTGAGGCCCTTGATAGGCTAAGCCAAGTTGCACCTCATCATCACTTGCTTCATATCCATTCTGCTCATCCCATGAGTTGTACCCTATTGGGATGGAATCAATTGAGGTGTTTGGATGATAAGTTTCTAGAGGTGATATGTTTACCGTGGCCACTTGTTTATTCTCAATTTTACTATTCTTAAGGGGTGATAAGGAATGAAATCAATGTATTCTCCCAACCCTATGCTTAATATTTTCAATGCTGCTACAAGTGAGTCATATCAATCTTCGCTATAATAGCCTAAGCCAAATCTATCGGAGGGAAGCTGATATAGTGGCTCGTAAGGCCTCCTACACCCCTGCTCATATACGCCAAGGCCATAGCCATGCCAATGGCAATGCTTAAAGTAGCTTAGAGCAAACTCGGGATTAGAGAGGTAATGAACATTGACTATGAATAATTCGTCACCATCCTCTTCTGTATCTGAAGACTTATGGGTGCAGTCCAGGCTGACATAGATAAAATTGGTTTGGTTGGGAGGGATTCCAAGTGGAACCATTGTTCCTACTGGTGGCCTCAAGTCCTTAGGCCTCCCTATGTCTTGTGTAGACTCAATGATAGGTATAAAGGTAATGTTCTACACAAGGTACTCCCCTATGCCTATGCTTGCCAAGTGTATTGATGCATGCGATGTGGATGACCCCACGGATGATACTAGGGAAGCAGGGTGATAATCACTATATTTATCTTGATCTTGAGGATCTTCCTCTTCCATATGACGTGGCATTTCAACAATGGCTACAATTGGCACTTCTTTGGGCCTTTCTTACTTAACTAAGGGTGCCTTTAGCTTCTGATTATCTTTTGGTTTTGACATTGATGGTACTTTAGAAGCATTGATTATCTTGAGTGCATCAGGAGGTGTTGATGTGCATGGGTATTTTCTTACCCCTTTGTCTTCGTTATCCACTTGTGTGGTTGGGGATGAAGGTGCCACGTATAGGTGAGTAGAAGGGATCATGAATTCTCCCAAAATTTCCACCTGATTAACATATTTAAAAGGCTGTTTATCGACCAAAACCACATAGACTTTGTTTTCATGCACATACTTGACACACTGGTGCAAGATCGAAGGCACACACTTCATGGCCCTTATCCAAGGGCACCATAAGAGGATGTTATATTATATTGCACCTTCTAAGACATGACACATCATGGGGATGGTCTTGTGCCCCACCTTGATGGGTAGTACTATCGTTCCCATAGTATTGCATAAAGCATCATTAAAAGCTCTCAATGTGTAAGCTCCTAGAACAATATTTGACTTGGGTATTTTGAGGTGCTCTATTATAGTTGTTGTGATGATGTTTATCGATGAACCTGTATCGACCAAAAACCTCTTGAAAGGTAAGTCATTGATTACCACTACAATGTTTAGTGAAGGGTTTGGTAAGGCAACATGAACTGTCTGAATCTCATGATCATAGAATCGGATTACAGGTTCTTGGCATTCTTGCACTTGTCCCACAAAGTGAGTGAATGCATTCGCATCTTGTGGTTGAAGCTCAATTGTTCTTAAAATATCCATTAGAGTCTCCCTATGCTTTGCAAACTATTGTATGAGCTCATAGATGGATAACTTAGTTGTATTCATCTGTAGGTTTTGCTCTAATATACTTCGAATAGTTACCACAGGTCTCATCAGTAGACCTAGAAGGTTGTCTTGCATTTGCCTAGGAGCGACTGGGATGTTCATGGGAGCTACAGGCAATTACAGTTGACCATACCACGTAGTCCTTGTTGTTATGTTAATGATCTCATCCATCCCAATGCATCCATGGGTAGGTATTTCAGATCGATCCTGATTGAATTGGAACCCTTGCTCTCGATGGGCCTCGTGATTGGGCAATGGGTTTTTGTATATGCACATGTCTCCGTTATAGGGAGCCAATGGGTTGTCAACTTTGAGTTCTCCTGCCTCAATCATGTTTTGCACTTGATGCTTAAACCCGACACAAGCCTCAATGTCATGCCCTAGTATCCTGTGATAAGGACAAAATTGATCTTCCCTATAAAAATATGCATAAGATCTTGGAATATTACATGGATGACTTACTAGCCAAGTCCCTATTATGGCAAGAGCATGCCGAAGTCCTTAGACAAGTCTTTGATCGCCTCATAGAACACAATGTCCGATTGAATCCTAAGAAGTGTGTATTTGGTGTAACCTCTGGCAAGCTTTTAGGATTCATCATATCCAAGAGAGGTATCGAAGTAGATCCTACAAAGGTAAAAATTATACTAGAAATGGCCACCCCTACCAACATTAGGGAGTTGAGGAGCCTACAAGGCAAGATAAAATCCATCAAAATACTCATCGTGCAATTATTAGACAAATGCAGACCTATGAACAGGTTGATACGCAAGGAAGTCCCCTTTAATTGGGACAAATAATGCCATCAAGACTTTGCAAAGATCAAAACTTATTTGGCAACACCGCCAGTATTGGCTCCACCAAGGCCAGACATACCATTTTTACTATATATCGGCTACTGATTTCGCACTGGGAACCATGTTAGCCCAAAAGAATACACAAGACAAAGAGCAAGCCATATATTACATTAGTCGCACCTTGGTGAGATATGAGCTAGGATATGTGTATGTCAAAAAGTTGTGTTTAGCAGTGGTCTTTGCAACTCAAAATTTGTGACACTACATGTTGAGCCATACGACCTACGTCATATTAAAACAAAATCCTTTGCAGTACATGATGAGCAAGATATATCACAATATACATACCACAAAGTGGATCATGCTATTGATAGAATTTGATCTAGAGTTCATAAGCCAAAAGTCCATCAAGGGACAAGTCATAGCAGATCAATTAGTAGAGGTGCCTCTTCAGGATAACAAGCCTCTCACCATAGAGTTGCTTGATGATGCGATCTTTGCATTATCAGATCTGCCACAACTCGAAGAACCTAAGAAAGAAAAATACATGTCATTATTCTTCTACGGTTCAAAGTGTGAACAAGGAGACGAAACAAAGATTGTCTTTATCACACCATAGGGCGCTCCATTGCCATTATCATTCAAATTAGACTTATCGTGCACAAACAACAACATAGAATATGAAGCATTGATCTTGGGACTCCAAACAACCATAGCAATGGGCATTAAAAGATTGAATATCTTTGGTGACTCCTTGCTCATAGTAAACCAGGTCAAAGGACTATTTCAATGTAGGTGCCCACTCTTGAAGACTTACAAGGAACTTGTTAACAATTACTTAGCCCGACTAGAATGGTACAACATCGAGGAAATCTCTTGTATGTCGAATAGATTTGCAAACACCATGGCATCTTTGGGATCCTTAATCCCTCAGAATCCATCTATTGATTTTACTACCATTCATATAAAAGTGCTTTTGCATTCAATAATACATCGTGAGGCTTTTGAAAATCAAGAATCAATCAACATGATCAACATCGAACCAAATCAGGATTGGTCCTTCGCAGTCAGAGATTTCTTGTAAATAACACCTTGGGGGTCTTTGATCTCCCAAGGACCTGTAGAGTGTGGTGAAGCCATCATGCCTCTAGAGTTGGAAATCTTGACTCTACGCATAACATTAAGGACTTCATATATGATGAAGTTGCATGGAAAGGCCGCCTTGATCAGTTGATGCTTCTTTATGAATTTTGAGTCAATGCTTTAGAGCTTCTCCATGTTTACCAAGATTACCTTGTGCGATCTTACAATACTAAAGTCCACCTAAGGGAATTCAAGTTTGGATATCTAGTTCTCAAAGAAAACCAGCATAATTCAAATATGTCACCGCATCTGCGAGATAAGTTTACGGTAAACTAGATAGGTCCATATATTATTTCACAAAGAGTTGGGCCTAGATCATATCGTTTTATATCATTAGATGGTGTTGAAGAGCCTGAACCTCTCAATATAATTCATTTAAAGGTATTTTACACATAAACACAAAAACATTCAAATATGTCATAAAAACACAAAAACATTCAAATATGTCAAAAACACAAATAAATCATAAAAACATAAAATTCAAAAAAATCAATTCAAAAGGCTCCAAGGGTAATTCAAACCACTTGGTCAAATCCCATCAATTCAAAAGGCTCCAAGGGTAATTCAAGCCACTTGGTCAAAAATAAATTCAAAAAGCTCCAAGGGTAATTCAAACCGCTTGGTCAAAATCAATTCAAAAAAGCTCCAAGGGTAATTCAAACCACTTGGTCAAAATCAATTCAAAAATATCCAAGGGTAATTCATACCACGTGGTCAAAATCAATTCAAAAAATCTCCAAGGGTAATTCAAACCACTTGGTCAAATCCCATCAAATCAAAAGGCTCCAAGGGTAATTCAAGCCACTTGGTCAAAAATCAATTCAAAAACTCCAAGGGTAATTGTATCGCTCCAAATTTTTCGCATCCTTACCTTTAGGCTATAGGATCCGCACCCGAAAGGAGAATGAGAGAAGGATGGGACAATACCTCAGACTGAGAGGCCCTTTGAAGGTCACGCCTCTCGGGGGAGGGGTATAAGGGTGAATTTTCGATGGATGGTGGGTTCCCTAGGAAACATTGAGTGGCAGTTTCCACGCCTAAGTTGAGAATGGGTTTGATGTGTTCATTTTGTACTTTAATCATTCATAATCCTAGGTTGTCCAGAATGAGTCTAAGATATTCTATATGAAAATGTTGATTTATATGAATACAGGAAGCAGGAATGAATCCTAAATGTAAATATTATACGAAATGAGAAAGAATGCACCTGATTTCGAATGTCTGATGAAGATTCTGAAGCTTGTAGGAGTCCAGATCATCCTAAATATGATAGGATCATCTGCAATTGTACAGAATCATTTCAGATCACAATCGATCATCTGAGATCAGACAAGATCATCGTCGATATGATGAATTCGTTAGAAACCTGCAATCACAAAAATAGACACCAAAAACAAAAAATGCTACTGCCAGAATAATGCAAAATGATAGTATAAATGCCTAACTGATAAATCTAGATAGCAAATTGAAGGAAATGCATTATTTTAATAACTTATTTTAACTTTATTATGCATTTATGCTGAATGATGTGAACTCCAGGATGTAGAATAAAAATAAATCAAACTAATGCATAGTAAAATAAAGAATACAAATGAGGAATGCAAACTCAAGGCTCTGGTTGCCCCCAATCTGAACTACAGTCGAAATCACCTCCAATCGTACGAGATCATCGTCGATCTATGACAAGATTGCTCGAAATCATCTGGAATCACCTACGATGATCCAAGATTTCTCCAACTGAAGCACAGTGAAAACTTGCAATGAAAACTTAAAACTATGAGTGCAAACAATGGTGGATAGGACGTCTTGACACAAAAAAACTAAATGGTAGGGAAAAATCAATCAGGGAATTATGGGATCAGCCAACCAGGGGGATAAACTAAGAAAATCCTAGTTTATAGAGGATTAGGGGAAGGTTAAGAGGTTGGGGATCATCCCAATCTAGGAGATCCTCAGTGGAGGAAACTCCAACTGCGCAGACACGCTTCTGCCCAAGTTGGAGAGGCTGTTGGAACAGAAGCTAATTATGAAAATTTGGTTTTGGGACAAAATCTTCTAGACGTTTTGTTCCAGACGAATTCATTCGATCTGGGATGATTTTGTTTGATCAGCGACGATATCGTCCAACGGTCAAAACAACTCCCAAAAATGGCACAAAAAATGGGGTGAGCGGTTAACGGGTGGTTTCGGGGTTAAAATTCAAATTTTTATCTTTTTACTAAGGGTTTAATGAAGAACACAAGCTTATACTGAGAGGGGGGGTGAACAGTATAAGACCACTTTTTACTTTTGCTCTAAATCAACTTTCAAATCAGCTTTATGCAGAGAACATATAGCAGTATCAAGAGCAGCAATTAAAACAATGCACAACACATCAACAACAAAGAGACACAACAATTTACGTGGTTCACCCAATGCGGGCTACTCCATGGATAAAATTTCTTACTAAATTTTATCAAAGTCCTCTGGGAATACTTCCCGATTACAATGTTTATGAGCCTCAACTCAAAGGAGACACCTTCCCCTAATTCTGCTTTGGCTGGTGATCCTCTAGAAGACCTCTACCTCTTCTACCCTTAGCAAGTGGAACTCTATCCACAGAAGACACCTGTCTTCCCTACTCTGGTTGGAGATCTCTGTCCTCAACTCTATCATAGCAAGCTGGTCCTCTTTTCTACACCAAAACACAATCCTTCGGTCTGGCACAAATATGTCCTCTTCCTCTTTTCTTTTCTGTTATAGATTCTACTTGGTCGAAACCAACTTTTCATAGTCTGTGCAAACACAGCAGCACTCGATCAAATTATACTCTTCTATGAGAAACTCAGCAACACATTCTTCGCGCATACAACAACACAGTCTTCGCATAAAAATAGGTTCACATGAACAACAGTCTTCCACATGAACAATAGCATAGTCTTCCACACTTTAGACGATTCGACGAAATGCACTCTTATACTATAGTCAAACTTCGCACTCTGCTTTTTCGATGATCGAACCTCACTATCGCACTAAATCTATGAACGCCACTCTTCGAACGCACACTTCGATCAATGCACAAAACTGCTCAAACAACCCTCCTTAAATACTCACAATCTCAAGTTGAAATCTTGTTCTTAGTCGGTTGTTCAACCTTCAATCACGTCGGCTGTAAAACCCTGCGCTGCGTCGGCCCAGTTTTAACTCTGTCGGCTTCACTGCCTCCCTGAAGCTCCTGGCACGAAACTTCAACATGTCACGAAATCGTGACACCTTTACCTGTCGTACACCCTCTTTAACTTGTTGTAGCGATATCGCGACGCTTTTGCTTTTGTATGCTTCCTTCGCTCTTCTGTCATGAAATCATGACACTTTTGCCTGTCGCTGACGTCATCTCACTTTTGTCATGAAATCATGATGCTTTAGACTTCAAAGCCTTCTTCTCCGCTTCTGTCACGAAATCGTGACACCTTTGCCTCTTGCTGACGTCATCAGCAACTCTGTCGTGAAATCATGACACTTCTTGCTTCTTCAACATTTTCTTGGTTTGCACTAGCGAAAATGGAACATGTCACGAAATCGTGATGCTTTCGCTGCCTTAAGCTCTTTTCTACCAACTGCTCGTGAAACTGGAACATGTCATGAAATCGTGACGCTTTCGCTGCCTTAAGCACTTTTCTGCCAACTACTCGTGAAACTGGAACATGTCGCGAAATCGCGACGCTTTCGCTGCCTTAAGCACTTTTCTGCCAACTGCTCATGAAATCGGAACATGTCACGAAATCGTGACGCTTTCGCTGCATTAAGCACTTTTCTCGCCAACTGCTCACAAAATTGGAATATGTCATGAAATCGCGACACTTTTGCCAACTACAAGCTGCCAACTCAACATGTCACGAAATCGTGACACTTCCTGCAACTCAACACTGCCAACTCAACTTGTCACGAAATCGCGACACTTCCTGCAACTCAACGCTGCCAACTCAACTTGTCATGAAATCGTGACACTTTCTGCAACTCAACGCTGCCAACTCAACTTGTCGTGAAATCGTGACACTTTCTGCAACTCAACGCTGCCAACTCAACTTGTCGTGAAATCGTGACAGTTTTGCCTGAACTTTCTCTCTCCTCAAACATGTCACGAAATCGTGACAGTTTTGCCTGCTTCGTCTTTGCCTTCCAGCATGTCACGAAATCGTGACAGTTTTGCCAAAACTTTCTCTCTCCTCAAACATGTCGCGAAATCATGACAGTTTTTCCAGCAGCCTGCAAAATTTTTCTAACTTATCTTTTTCTGGATTTTTGGCAACTGGGCTACTCTGATTTTCTTGGAGACTTACTGACCAGTTGAAACCTTCATCAAAACACATACTTAGACATAAAAACAAATTTCTCCAAGAACTCCTTGACATCAAAAACAACAACTACCAAGAGCTCCTTGACATCAATGACAACAACTAAACTTAGGCAAAGGCAATGTACTCAAGGTACCCAAAATTGCCAACAATCTCCCCCTTTGTCATTGATGGCAACCCTTTACTAAAAACACATCTTCAAGAGCCAAAACTGAAATCAATCTCTTTGAAGTTTTGCTCCCCCTGACTTGAAGCTTTCCTCTTCACTTGAAGCTCTCCCCCTTACTCATATCTCTCCCCCTTACTCAAATCTCTCCCCCTTTGTCATCAATGGCAAAGGGTCACCTTTGGGGCTTGGGACTAAGAATGAGTCTCTAGGCTTAGTCCCTCCCCCACCTCCTAATGAGGTGATTTTAAAACAGAGTTGGGAGTGAAACTCCCATTAGACACTCATCATCATCAGTGTCTACAATTTCTTTGCCGGGCCTTTTCTTGAGCTCTTTGTTAATGTTTTTGTTCTTGACACTTTTCTTGTTCTTGTTCTCATCTCTTTTCTTGTCCACACCTTGATCCTTGGACCTGTTTATACCACTGTTTTTGTTCCTGTACCTTGGAAGATCAGCTCTACACTTTTTTGCTGAGTGACCTGTATTGTTGCATTTGTAACAGACAACATTATTTCTTTCAGGCATAGTTGTTCTTTGAATCTGCCTATTATTTGAATTGTAAAAAATTGCCTTGTGCCCGAACTGATTACAAGAGTAGCAATACCCTTGAAATAAATTACGACTTCTGAAATTATTGTTAACCTTCTTCATTTGAGACATGCAATGTGCAACCATGTGTCCAAACCTGTAACACGCAAAACATCTACCAAAAAATATTCTTTTAATCGATCTCTTGGGTCCCGAGAACTTCTGTTTCACATTCAAAAATTTGTTTTCTATTTCTGCGCATTCATTACTCACAGACTCATGATCTGAAGTACTTTCATCATCAGAACTTTCTTCTTTTTGAAATCTCTTGCTAGATTCCCCAATCTGTTTCTTGTGCGGCTCAACAAAATCGAGACCTATTTTATCTGTTGGATTTCTTTGATTTTTGATGAGAGACTTAACCTTCTTGGAGCTATCCTAAAATCTATAGAGTTTATCCTTGTAATCTTTATTTTCTTCTTTCAAAGAAACCATTTTCTGCTCTAACTCATTATACTCAAGAATCTTAGACTCTAACTCATCCTTGAGTTCCTGTGTTTTGGCTATAGAGAAGTCGAGACTTTCTATAAGATCGTCTCTCTCCATATAGCATTCATCTAACTTAACCTTGAGTCTATCATTCTTCTTCCTTTCCTTTTCCAAAACACTGAGAGCATTATTGAGTTCACATTCAAGATTCTCTATTTGATTACACTTTGAATTATCAAGACCTTTTTCTGATTTCTTATTACTAGATGTGCTACCCTTTTCAAAAACCATACATGCATCTTCCTTATCATTTTCTGAAGCATCCTCATACATAATAGCAACCAATTCAATATTTGTGCAATCATCCTCAAGGTGCCCAAAATTTCCACATCTAAAGCATTTCATGACCGTGAATTTATGTTTCGGTTCTTCTTCTTTTTTTGAAATGAACAACATCTCATTTTCATTATCACTGGAAGAGCTTTCACTATCACTGCTAGAACACTTACTTTGTCCAAATAGAAGCTCTTCTTGTTCTTGTGTGAATACCTATTTCCTTGATTGTTGTGTTCATCTTTGTTCTTTCTGTGATACCTGTGCTTTTCGTAATCCTTGCTCTTGACATCCTGTATATCTTCATCACTTTCATCTTTAGAAATAGTACAATCAGTAGCATAATGACCATACTTTCCACAGTTGAAGCATCTTATATTTTTCTTGCTTTTGTGCTTTCTAGAGAATTTGCCTTTCTTGCTATAATATGCTTCTTCCTCACTAGAAGACTCATCACTCTCTTGAATCTGTTTGCCTTTTGATTTCTTGGTAGCTTTGAAAGCTGCCTCTTTCTTTATATCAACATTCACTTGAGTTCTCAGCTCAAAAGCTGCAAGAATACTATGGAGCTCATCCTTTTTCAATTTATCTAAATCTTTGGCTTCCTCAATAGCAGAAATCTTTTCACTAAATCTATTAGGAAGAGATCTTAAAATCTTATCACACACATCATTTTCAGCAAGTTCAAGACCTAAGTCTTTCATGGAGTTCACAATCTCATCCATCCGAAGCATGTAGTCACTAATATTTTCATCATCATTCATCTTGAGTTGTTCAAACATACCTTTAAAATGTCTCAATTTGGCCTTTCGGACATTTGCATCACCTGTATGAACAACTTGCAATTGTTTCCACATTTCACTAGCTGTCTTGCAGTGAATAACTTTGGTAAGATCAGCCTTCTATAAACCTTTCAGGATTGCATTCATGGCTTTTGAGTTGCTGTGATGTAGGAGCCTGTCTTATTTAGTATAAGGACCATTTGCAGGAATGGTGTACCCATCTTCAATAACTTCCCATACCTCATTACCAAGAGCCATTAGATAGACTTTCATTCTTGCACTCCACAGACCAAAATCTGATCCATCAAGAATAGGTGTTGCATTGCCACCTGAGAAATCCATTGTGTTCTAAATCAGTTCTTCCTTCCGATTGTAAAACCTTTTCGAAGGAACCCGCTCTGATACCAATTGAAGAACACAAGCTTATACTGAGAGGGGGGGTGAACAGTATAAGACCACTTTTTACTTTTTCTCTAAATCAACTTTCAAATCAGCTTTATGCAGAGAACAGATAGCAGTATCAAGAGCAGCAATTAAAACAATGCACAACACATCAACAACAAAGAGACACAACAATTTACGTGGTTCACCCAATGCGGGCTACTCCACGGATAAAATTTCTTACTAAATTTTATCAAAGTCCTCTGGGAATACTTCTCGATTACAATGTTTATGAGCCTCAGCTCAAAGGAGACACCTTCCCCTAATTCTGCTTTGGCTGGTGATCCTCTAGAAGACCTCTACCTCTTCTGCCCTTAGCAAGTGGAACTCTATCCACAGAAGACACCTGTCTTCCCCGCTCTGGTTGGAGATCTCTGTCCTCAACTCTGTCACAGCAAGCTGGTCCTCTTTTCTGCACCAAAACATAGTCCTTCGATCTGGCACAAATCTGTCCTCTTCCTCTTTTCTTTTCTATTATAGATTCTACTTGGTCGAAACCAACTTTTCATAGTCTACGCAAACACAGCAGCACTCGATCAAATTATACTCTTCTATGAGAAACTTAGCAACACATTCTTCGTGCATACAACAACACAGTCTTTGCAAAAATAGCAGCACAATCTTCCACATGAACAATAGCACAGTCTTCCACACTTTAGACGATTCGACGGAATGCACTCTTATACTGTAGTCGAACTTCGCACTCTGCTTTTTTGATTATCGAACCTCACTGTCGCACTAAATCTACGAACGCCACTCTTCGAATGCACACTTCGATCAATGCACAAAACTGCTCAAACAACCCTCCTTAAATACTCACAATCTCAAGTTGAAATCTTGTTCTTAGTCGGCTGTTCAACCTTCAATCACGTCGGCTGTAAAACCCTGCGCTGCGTCGGCCCAGTTTTAACTCTGTCGGCTTCACTGCCTCCCTGAAGCTCCTAGCGCGAAACTTCAACATGTCACAAAATCGTGACACCTTTACCTGCCGTACACCCTCTTTAACTTGTTATAGCGATATCATGACGCTTTTGCTTTTGTATGCTTCCTTCGCTCTTCTGTCGCAAAATCATGACACTTTTGCCTTTTGCTGATGTCATCTCACTTTTGTCGCGAAATCATGATGCTTTAGACTTCAAAGCCTTCTTCTCTACTTTTTCACGAAATCGCGACACCTTTGCCTCTTGTTGATGTCATCAGCAACTCTGTCGCGAAATCGTGACACTTCTTGCTTCTTCAACCTTTTCTCGGTTTGCACTAGCGAAAATGGAACATGTCACGAAATCGTGACACTTTCGCTGCCTTAAGCTCTTTTCTGTCAACTGCTCGCGAAACTGGAACATGTCACGAAATCGCGACGCTTTCGCTGCCTTAAGCACTTTTCTGCCAACTGCTCGCGAAATTGGAACATGTCATGAAATTGCGATGCTTTCGCTGCCTTAAGCACTTTTTTGCCAACTGCTCGTGAAACTAGAACATGTCACGAAATCACGATGCTTTTGCTACCTTAAGCACTTTTCTGCCAACTGCTCACAAAACTGAAACATGTCGTGAAATCGCGATGCTTTTTCCAACTGCAAGCTGCCAACTCAACCTGTCACGAAATCGTGACACTTCCTGCAACTCAACGCTGCCAACTCAACTTGTCATGAAATCGCGACACTTTCTGCAACTCAACGCTGCCAACTCAACTTGTTGCAAAATCGTGACACTTTCTACAACTCAACGCTGCCAACTCAACTTGTCGCGAAATCGCGACACTTTCTACAACTCAACGCTGCCAACTCAACTTGTCGCGAAATCGCGACAGTTTTGCCTGAACTTTCTCTCTCCTCAAACATGTCGCGAAATCGCGACAGTTTTTCCTGCTTTATCTCTGCCTTCCAACATGTCACGAAATCGTGACAGTTTTGCCGAACTTTCTCTCTCCTCAAACATGTCACGAAATCGCGATAGTTTTTCCAATGACTCTGCAAACTTTTTCTAACTTATCTTTTTTTGGATTTTTGGCAATTGGGCTACTCTGATTTTCTTGGAGACTTACTGACCAACTGAAACCTTCATCAAAACACATACTTAGACATAAAAACAAATTGCTCCAAGAACTCCTTGACATCAAAAACAACAACTACCAAGAGCTCCTTGACATCAATGACAACAACTAAACTTAGGCAAAGGCAATGTACTCAAGGTACCCAAAATTGCCAACATTTAACTGCACCAATTTTAGGGTGCTACATTTTGCCCCCTCTTTAGTGAATTTTCTGAAGAAAATACGTTAAAGATGAGTTCTTCCTGTTTTACGAGAAAGAAAAAATTTACTCAACTTTCTAGATGACGATTCTAGGTCGAATCGTACAACTGCTTACTATGGTGCCCCCTCCATGTTTTTACCCAAATCGAAAGTTTAAAGTAAAATCACAAAAAAGCAAAATTTTAAAAAATGTTTTTTTTTTTAAAATAAAATTAAAAAATAGGGTAAAACCCTAATTCATTTTTACTGTTCATTTTCACTGTTTTTAGAGCTCTGCAGGAAAAATGGTAGAAACAGCGCATAGATCAATAGAGGTCTGGCACGGGTTGCGAGTAAGGATCTAAACCTAGTGAATTATGTTTTTGATTGGATTTGTGTAATTTTTTATTTAAATTTTGACTATTTTGGGGCATCGCAGCCATTTTTAGGCCATCGACGACGTCGGGATGAAATCGTCCCAATTTTGTCGAAATCATCCCTAGATCATCGATTTCATCTAGGGGCGATCCCATCCAACAAGGGATGATCCCCAAGTTGTGAAATCGAAGATGATTTTGTCCTACCAAGGATGATTTGACCCAATTTAGGATGATATCATCCAATGGTGGATGATATCATCATTGTTTTTAGAAGATTAAATTGATTTAATTGATTTTAAGGATTATCTATTGATGATTTTTGTTGTTTGATTGTTTATTTTGTAGAGGGGATTACTAAAAAGTTAGGAATGGAAATACGGGGGACTCGGAGATGACGTAGCCGTGCTCGGCCAGGTGGAGCAAGACCAATTGGCGGAGGTCAGACTACAACATGTGGTAGAGATGCCACAAATACCGATAGACATGGGGCTACTGACAGCCCTAACAGAGAGGTGGTATCTGGGGTCATCCTATTTTTTGGTTACCGATAGGGAAGATGGCTTCCACTCTAGAGAACGTATGGAGGATCTTGAGGATCCCCATACAAGGGTGGTTTATGACTACTACGGCCAATCAGGGCCATGCCATGATGCGCCTATGCAGAGATCCTAGCTTCACCTTAGAGAAGGGCGGGGTGAACATTGAGACATTACGGCAGATGCCTGGGGCATCTCGATTGACTCAAGTTTTGGCAGGGGTGGTAGGTGGCTTGTTATTATGCCACCAGAGCGGATGTAGGTTACCCTGGCTACTCTCAAATGTGGTTTGCGATATGAGAGACCACGACTATAGATTTGCTTGGGGAAGCTTTATGCCATGTCGCTTGTATAGGATCCTTCACGGGGTCATATACAAGGGAGGTCAATGTCTGGTTTTGACATCACTGCTACAGGTTTGGTTCTAAAAGCACATTACGATGTAGAAGCCGATAGGTCTTCCACTGAAAGGTATTGATCGGGAGAGACCCCAGGTTTTCTATTGGTGGCACCAGAGAGGGTCATAGTGGTGGATAGATCTGTCGATGTCTCGGAGGTTGCTAGACAACCTCATCCCAGACCAGATCACCTGGAGGCCATGGAGAGAGCATCTAGGGTGGGGAGAGGATGGACAGAAGCTGGCTCGCATCAGGCAAGTCTGCTGGCTAAGGATGGAGCAAGGAGATGTAGAGCTCCATCGCTATGACCAAGTTTTGTGGTAGTTCAGTCTACAGTAGGGGATCTCTTCTCTTAGGGATTATGAGTACTTCTGGACTGTTCGGGATAGTACTACACTGAGCGGGGCTCCAGATATGCAATGATTCTAGAGTTAGGACACAGACGATGCCCCCATTCAACTAGTGGATGGGGACAATGTAGGGGTCATAGACGGGTATGATGCCTGGTATGTAGGCATCCGCCCTCCTCGGATGACGAGGGCATAGGGTTCGATGCATGTTGTGGTGTGATGGATGGGGAGGTGGTGCCAGGTTGCTATTAAGGCAACGATGGGTCATGAGGGGAGGGAGTAGTGATGATATCCTTAAGAGAGACATCAGAGAGTGCCATAGGCTCTGGAGAGACCACAACAGGTAGAGAGGAGAGAGGGACTCCCTTCTTAGTAGAGGAGGATAGGCCAGCATTGCCCGATAAGGGCAAGGGTATCAAGGTGGGGGAGAGTAGTGAGATGGTGGCTCTCTAGGATGAGAATGCCCACCTAAAAGCTTAGGTGCAGACTCTACAGGATGAGGCTACATGGCTCAGGGATCAGAGTAGAGGGACAAGCATGTAGGAGTTAGTGTAGTCTATTACTCAAACCGCATTCTATCAGGGAGTATACTTCCAGCTGGTTCTAGAGGGCCAAAGGATACAGCTGCCAACCGACATTGCAGAGCCAATCAGGATGGGATCATCGAGGACATCCTCACGATCGATGGTGAGGACCCGAGACACATAACGGACCTCTATGGGACCACCTCCTCCATGGCAGGGTGGGTGAGGAGATGAGGCTGAGAGCTCAAGGGCTTCTCGAGACTAGCTGCTCTAGACTAGATTGTATATTTTTTGAGAGGATTGAGTATGCCAGTGTATAGATTGTGGCATACCAATCCAGTTGTGATATGATGTACAAATATTTTGATATATATATATATATGATCTTTTTTGTGATATGACTTGTCCATATGTTTGATGATGCTTCAATTTTAGAATTGTTGATTGATTATTCATGTAATTATGTCGTTTGGAAATAGTATAATTTTATATCATGCTGTAAAATTTAAATGAAATAATATGATGTAAAAAAATTGGTTGTTTTGGTGTGATTTGATGAAAAATAAAGGGACTTCTAACAATAATTTCAAAGGACATTGTCGCTATTATAGACCATTTCATAGAGTCGCCGCTTGCTAGGTCATCAAGCTAATCCCAGTATAGAAATATTGCTAAAAGTAAAAGGGTGCTTAAGAGACTGTCTTAAGACTTGGTGTTGTGATGATGAAAATGATGATGGTGATGATTTGTTTTTAGATTTTCATAAAAATATTATGCATGAAATATTAAAAATATGATTTTTTCTAGGCATAAAATTCCTAAGTGTGATAAAGTTTTGAACAATTCCTTAGGAATTATACCATGGTTGCAAAAATGGAATGTTGACATAATGAAATGAAATAGAAAAAGTGTTCGTTCTTTTTAAAGCACAATTGTGTAACATAATGATATAAGCCATATGTTTTTGATAAATAATAATGAATGGAAAATAAAACTAAAACAATGGTTTGCACTAGGCATAGAATTATAGGTATAGAATTATACCATCATCACGAAATCCAAGAAAAATAATTTTATTGCATAATTAATTTTTGATTGTGAGATAAATAAAAAATATATATAAACTTGACTTTATTGCTGGATTTTTGAATATGTTGTTGAAAGAAAATGTTGGATTTTTTGAAAACAATGTATGTAAAATTTTTATATGAAATAGATGTTCTTAAATAAGAAGATGAAATTATTCCAAAAAGAGTTGTAGAAATATTTTGAATTATCTCAAAGACAAAATGTAGATTTATAAGGAACCCTCATGTGCATATGTGAGTTCATTGCCGATCTTGATTTATCATAATGATACAAAATCTCTCAAATGCAAATGTGTGTGCAATTGTATTGTTCATTTACCAATTTTGAGCAAGATAATTTGATACAAGTAATTTGAATTAACCAAATAAGTGTTCGTTGACCATGATTTATATGCATGTAACCATACCAGACTACTATGTAAGTTGGGTCATCAAGAGCTAGCTGATCCATAAGCAAACATAGGTCTGTATAAAAGAAGGTCACTAATATGACAGACATATCACCACGCTAGGGATTACCCAAGGCCTAATGTGATAGACATATCACCATGCTAGGGATTACGTGCAATTGTATTGTTCATTTACCAATTTTGAGCAAGATAATTTGATACAAGTAATTTGAATTAACCAAATAAGTGTTCGTTGACCATGATTTATATGCATGTAACCATATCAGACTACTATGTAAGTCAGGTCATCAAGAGCTAGCTGATCCATAAGCAAACATAGGTTTGTACAAAAGAAGGTTGCTAAGGTGACAGACATATCACCATGCTAGGGATTAACCAAGGCCAAGTGGGTTGGGCACAAACCACCTGTTATGGGGCTTACCTCACAGTTTTCGAATAATTGAAAATTCTAGGGATTCAAGCTCATTCACCCTTCTTTTATTTTTCAAGGGGTAGGGGAAGGGATGTTATTGATTTTTGCTTTTTCTTTTCTTCTATCTCTTGTTTTTTGTATTTTTTTTTGGAACTGAGATAATGCTGAAATATTGCTGCGATGGTACAAAATAATATTTTTCTTTTTCTCATTTTCTTTGACTTTATTTTTATTTTTTTCTTCCTATACTAAGGATACTTGCTCGGATTGACTGGAGAGCAAGGGATTTTTATTCTTGGCAGGGGTGAGCTTGTCCTTTTGTCAATTCTCAAAGATTCTAGACCATGTGCATGATAGGATAGCAGGGGAAACTTTTCGCTCAAGAAACCACTTCTACTATGTAGCATCATATCGAATTTGCAATGAAATCATTTTAATGTAAAGAGATATACTTGGTTCAAGTAAATAACAAGATCAATTCTCTATGCTCAAAACTTTATTTAATTCAACTATGGAATTTGATATAAGAGAGATTAATAATCATACCAAATAAAATCAAGATATTTATGCATGTGAGTGTGAAAGTGCAGGATTCCAAATAAATATTAATTTATCCAAAATAACTGAAAATATAACTGCAATACTTCAAGAATTGACAGGTGCGAAAATAAAAGATGTTTTTGAATATTTTGATGATTTTGATGTTTTTATATTTTGATTTTGATTGATGAATTGAAAAGATACACAATGTGATTGTTTTTAAAAATTTTATATGAATGACTAAAATGAAACAATATGCAAAATAACAATATATACAATGATGAAATGACCAGATTTTATGCATAATAGTGTTTAAGATGCATAATGTTCATAGGTTCTTTAAGATCTTTACCATCTAAGGTAGCTAATCGGTATGCTCCTGATCCAAATTTAGCAGTGATGATATACGGTCCAAGCTAGTTGGGATTGAATTTACCTTTAAGATCTTTAGTTGCATTAGTATTTTTATTTATTTTTTGTCAAGACAAGGTCATCAATCTCAAAGGATCAATGATGAACTTTCTTGAGGTATGCTCGCTTGAGCTTGTTCTGGTAGGCTCGAAGATGTTCCAAAGCATTGATGCACTTCTCCTCTAGGAGTTCCAGTTGACTAAATCTTCCAGCACGATATTCATCTCCTACTTCAGTATCTTGAAGTAGTAGAGCCAAAGAAGGAACTTCTAATTCAAAGGGAAAAACTACTTCAACGCCATAAACCAAAACAAAATGTGAAGTGCCTGTGGGGGTGCAAACACTAGTTCGATAAGCCCACAAATTAGGATATAGTTGAATGTGCCAATCTCGGCCAGATTTATTGACCAGTATTTTGAGGATTTTAATTAATGTTTTATTAGATGCTTACCTTGGCCATTACCACGAGGATAATAGGGAGTGGACCAACGATGTTGAATTTTATATTTTTGACATAATTTTTTGACATCTTTATTTTTGAAACAAGTTCCATTATCTGAGATGAGATTTGCAAGAATTACGAACCTACAAATAATTTGATTAAAAATAAATTTGGAAACTTAGGTTCCAGTGCAAGAAGCTAAGGGCATAGCTTCAACCCACTTTGTGAAATACTCGGTGGTGATTATGATGAATTTGTGTCCATCAGATGACACAGGGTTGATTTTTCCAATGATGTTTAAGCCTCATTTTGAAAAGGGCCAAGGAGATGAAATAGCCTGTAGCTCTTGTGCAAGCGCATGGACAAGGTCAACATGTTTCTGGAACTTGTCTCAATGGTGCACATAATCATGTGCATCATTTTCCATGGTAGGCCAAAAATATCCTATCCTAAGGAGATTCTTAGCAATGGTGCTACCACTAAAGTGTCCCACACAAGATCCATTGTGGGCTTCACTTAAAGCTGATATAGCTTCTTTTAGATTCAAACATCTCAGTAGGATACCTTCAAAATATCTCCTATATAATGTATTGCCAATTATGATGAAGCGACTTGCTCGTCTACGCAATAACTGACGTTGGTTTCTGTTAAAATATTTAGGGAAAGTCCCATTTTGAAGAAAATTGAATATATCAATGTACCAAAGTTCAGGAGTAGTTTCGTTGATTATCATGGAGACATCATGGAAGATATCTCCCTCCAACTCATCGTTGGATTCGGCGATCATCTAAGGGTAGGCTATAGATAGCATATTACATGTAAATGGCTTATTAATTAAACACAAAGCATGACTTTCATCCAAATAATCTTGGTAACACATGAGTTGGTCATCATCCTCAAATGGGAAGGGCTGACCCTTACTAGGAAATAGTCCCACACCACATCGGGCAGGCCACGGTTCTACCTCAAAGGGTTCTTTCATACCATTTTGGAAAGGTCCTAAATATTTCTGTTTATATCCCAATTTAAGCATTATAGATTTGGATTTAACATACTCATTAGTAAAATAACATCGAGCATATCCATCATAATGAACCTTGATGTTTCTGGGTATTCTACCCCAGTCATATCCCTTATAAATAAAAGCGCAACTCCCGACTTGGTAAATACGTCCCATAGGCTATGGGAGACCCAAGTGTAGCACCCTAAAATTGGCACGATTAAACCTTAGTAAAAAGATAAAAATTTGAATTTTAACCCAAAACCACCCATTAACCGCTTGTTACCCGCTTTCCTTGTTTTTCACACCATTTTTAGGATTTGTTTTGACCGTTGGACGATATCGTCTAAAATCAAATGAAATCATCCCAGATCTGATGAATTTGTCTGGAACATAACGTCCAGATGATTTCATCCCAAAACCGAATTTTCATAATTAGCTTCTGTTTCAACAACTTCTCTAACTTGGGCAGAAAGCATGTATGTGCGGTTAGAGTCTCCCCCATTGGAGATCTCCCAAATTGGGATGATCTCCAACCTCCTAACATCTCCCTAATCCTATATAAACTAGGATTTTCTTAGTTTATCCCCCTAAACCCCCTAGCTGACTGATTTCCCTACAAATTTAGTTCCTTGTGCCTTAGAAAACCTTCATACTTTTGTTTGCATTACGTATTTCAAGTTTTATTGCAGGAATCTTACTGTTTTTCAGCTGGAGCAAGCTTGGATCGTCATAGGCGATTCTAGATGATTTCGGATGATCCTGTCACAGATCGACAATGATATCGTACGATTGGAGGCGATCTCGACTATAGTACAGATTGGGGACAATAAGAGCCCAGAGTTTGCATTTTCTTATTGTTTCTCTACATTTCTTTATGCATTATCTTAGTTTATTATATTTATGCATCCTAGATTTCACCTCATTTAGTATAGATGCATGATAAAGTCAAAATAAATTATCAAATTGATGCATTTCTTTTTAATTGCTATCTGTATTTATCACTTAGGCAATTTTACTGTTATTTCTATCATTTCCCCTTGCTTTTGCAGTTGCATTTTTGGTATTTTGTATCTATTTCTGTGATTGCAGGTTTCTGATGAATTCGTCTGATGAATTCATTAGATCGCTAATGATCCGGTCTGATCTCAGATGACTTTTTGTGATTTGAGATGATTATGTGCAATAACAGATGATTACATACGATTTGAGATGATTTGGACTTCTACAAAACTCAGAATCTTCATCAGACATCCAAAATCAGGTATGTTCTATTTTATTTAGCCTACTTTTTGTGTTTAGCACTTATGCATGTTTTTTGTATTCATAAAAATCAGCATTGGCATATAGAATAGCTTAGATTCATCTTGGCCAAACCTAGGAATTGAATGATTAAAGCACAAAATGAACACATCAAACCTACTCTCAACCTAGGCATGGAAAATGCCACTCAAAATTTTCCTGGTGAACCCACCATTCATCGAAAATTCACCCTTATACCCCTCCCTCAAGAGGCGGGACCTTCAAAGGGCCTCTTAGTCCGAGGTATTGTCCCATCCTTCTCGCATCCCCCTTCTGGGCATGGATCCTATAGCCTTAAGGTAAGGATGCAAAAAATTTGGAGCGATACATTTTGGTGAACCCGACGTGAAAACTAAAAACCTTTTGAAAACAATCCAAAAACAAAACATAAATGCATTTAGAATCATCAGAAAAACAAGTAATATTGCATATCATATTTAGATGGTAGATTATAATAAAAGACGAATTTTCACCATTAATGTTGAGAATCAATTAGCAGCTATAGAGATTACTTCTTTGCTTAGAGTATCTCGAACATATAGAGTCCCACCTTTATGGGATGAACTTAATAGGAGATTGAATCTTAATCTCATCTAGACCAACCAAACTTAGGCAAATCAAGAGGTTTGTCCTAGATAGAATCCTGGATCCTAATCAAGTGACCTTGTATCATGAGATTCAGAGAGCTTGCCATAGGTGGTTAGCAGATAAAAGAGCCCTTGTGTCTTTTGAGTTGTACACCTTTGAGGAATACCTCGACAATGTAGTTATAGTGCATAAATTTCTATCACGTATAGAGAATAAAGAAGTCATTCTTACGGATAGAAAGAGATGGAATAGAGTTCCTAGAGTTGTGTTATATCGAGAGTATTGTCATGAGATTTATTTTTACAAATCAGAGTCAGAAGTAGATAACATCGCCATAGCACACTTTGTCAAATTCTTGAAAAACCATTTTCAATTTGAAGAGGAGCATTTCATGACTCCTGATGAACTTGATCCCATCAATGACATCTATAAACTATTTATAGAAAACTAAGCCATTATTTTATTATTATTATTTCTTGCATTTAGTATGTTGTTTGTTCTCTTTATAATATTATCATAAAAAAAACAAAAAACAAAAAACAAAACAAAAATAAAAACAAAAAATCAAAACATTTTATTTTAAGTATTATAGTAGGTATATAATTAAAATATATACCTCCCAAATTTGTTGCAAATATATATATATATATATATATATATATATTTGCTAAAATCTAAATTTAAGCATAATGACTAGACTTAGGAATGGAAAACAGATTGAAGTAGAAGAAGATTGGTTAGGAAAACCAATAAATAAACCAGATGTCCTTCCTGAAGACCCAATTCAGGAAGAGGGAACCCTAGACCAACAAGAAGAAGAATTTACTAAAGGAAATGAACAAAGAGAAACTGTTAGAGAGGAAGGATCCTCATATCCTAAAATGTCTCCTGGAGGAGCTGTTACTTTTGAGAACATGGAACATTTTTGGAAGTTCCTCAATACTAATATTGGTACCCTTAATAGAGTAGTCCATATGGATAAGGATCAAATTAGTGACACTCAAGCAACCCTAGAAGAAATATATCACACATGCACTAATCCCTTGTCCTTTGTTGATCAATAAAGTGATCAAGCTGGACCATCCAATTTGGATATGGCTACTATAATCTAGAACATGCAACAACAACAGGTTACCCAATCACCTAGAATGCCTGTTACCAAGCCTAGGGTTATTCCCACACAAAAGAAACCGTCATTCACTACTCTATTTCACCAAGTTATTGATCAACATACCTCAAATCAACAGAAGCCTAAAACCAAAAAAAACACCAATTTACAACAATATGGGATACAACATAATGCTACAACAAATATTATTCATAACACTCTTCCTACCAACCATTTGCATAACAACAATATAGCATCTAATCCTTACGTCACGCCATCATACGCTCATAAATCCCATACTCAGGTACCATCGAACCAACATGGTGGACAAACTAGTAATCTGGAAGCCATGGTGAAATAGTTAGTCTCCCGCATGGACCAGATATATCCCTACCATCCCTTGTACAATTATCGAGAGATGTGTAGTCAACCTCTAGATCCTATATTTGTAGCACAACCATATCCTAAACACTTGCCTATGCCTGTCCTACCTATATACAAAGGAACCGAATATCCCATAGAGCATCTTCGTATGTTTAGGATAGCATGTCATGAAATATCACATGATGACTTGTTATTACTAAATATGTTCCCAAAAAGTTTAGGAGGAATGGCATTAGAATGGTATTATCAACTACCCACTCATTCTTTGAGGAATTTCGAATAGACAAATAAGTCTTTTGTGCATAAATTTAGTGCCTACATTGAAAGGCATGTAACCATTAAAGATTTGTACAACCTAAAACAAGACAAATATGAATGTTTTGTTGATTTCTTAGCTTGATGGAGACAGTTGATAGGAAAATTGCACTTTGTGTTACATTATCGAGAAATGCTGGATATATTTATCAATAATTTACAAGAACAACTATCCTATGAGTTATCAACTGCTACCTTGACCACCTTCGATCAAGCTATAGATTTAGCTCAAAGAGTGGAAGATGCTCTTATTAGGAGAGGTCAACTTAAAAAGAAAGATGATGAGAAAACATCCAAAAATCAATATAAAAATAAACAATTTGTGGGTGATGGAATCATTGATAGAAGAAATACCGCTACTATTAATACTGTGAAAACAAAAAAGAAATTTATACTGAAACCTCCTGATAAACCACCTCAAGAATTTACTAGGTTAAATCAACCTCTATCAACCATTCTCCTGCAATTACTAGCATGAGGTTTGATCCAATTACCAAATATCCGAGAACCTGATCCAACTATACCCGAATACAAAGATGATTTACACTATGATTTCCATAGAGGACCTGGACATGCTACCAACTCTTGTAAAAGATTAAAACATAAAATACAAGACCTAATTGATAACAATGAGATGGAGGTGCAAGCCTTTCAACCTAAACAAAATCCTCCTAATAATGCTCAAAAGAACATCCCTCAAAATTAGAATCAGAATGCCAATCAATCATTGGACATATTTCAACATCCTTTACCAAAGCATGGTAAAGAAGTGGCTAATCAAATTGAGCACCATAATGTTCCCCCTCCTACCCGATATGTAGGAACTATTAGTGGACAATTACCTACTCATGATTTGGAAATATTTGACACAAATTTATCCATGGTTACGACCAGACCTCTATATAATACTCTGATACCTGATCTTAGTGATGTAGAATATGAGACTGAAAGTGACATGGAAATTACCTCAAATCAATCGAATAGCTCTGAAGATGAATTAGATTCTATTCAACCTATCACAAGTTCTATGGTTCCAGAAGAACCATTTCCAAGAAGATTCACTACTCGAGCATCGTCTCACCAATTACTTTCTAATGAACAAGCCATAAATGCTAGACCAAGCCCCATTCATCATCCACAAAATAATATTGTAGGTAACATCGAAGCTATTACTAGACAATAGGTTCAAAATTCTCAACAAGATCAAGCTCAGAATGATGGATCAACTCCATTTGTTTTGAAAGTTCCTAATAAAGGGAATCATGTATCTAATGTTCAACCTAAACCTCCTTATAATATTAATGAACAATTATCAAATACTATAGCTAGAATTTCCCTTTTGGACCTTTTAAGATCTTCTTCTACACATAGGGATGAATTAACGCTTACATTAAGCCAGATGATGGTACCACAAAATATTCAACCTGAAGCCATGTCCAATACTATCATAACTCATGAAGTCGATTGTATTGAATTTCGGGATAGAGATATACCACAACATAGTTTACATAAGGATAACCCCTTATATATTACTATCTTAATTGGAGATGTAGTAGTTAAACGAGTCTTGATTGACAATGGTTCATCTTTAAACATTTGCACTTTTGACTTCTACCAAATATTTGGGTTTAGAAGTGACGAAATGAAAAGAACTGATATGATCATAAAAGCCTTCAATGATGAAACACAAGAAACGTGTGGAGTTATCACTATCCCATTGCAAGTTGGTCCAAGAACATTAGACACAACTGTATTTATTGTATATTTCCCTGTATCATACAATATACTTTTGGGTCATCCTTGGATCAACGCAATGCGAGTTGTTCCCTCAACTTTACATCAATGTGTTAAATTTGAATTTAAAAATCAGTTGGTTACCATTCTTGGTGATCCCAGACCCTTTGATATGTGTGCTTTGGCAGAACCTATTGGAGTTCAATTTTGTCCTGCTTTATCATCCACACATCCTAATTCTCATCAACCGTCTAAATGTGTGAAACATACACCCATAACATCATCTACTTTTTCCCCACCAACTACACCTCTACATATAGTTCAACCATATTTTGAACAAACAACATTAGGACCTCAAAAATATCCTAAACCCACAGCCAATGCTTCTTTTTTTACTCCTATAACTTCCATACCTATAAAATACTCATCCATCAAAATCCCTACAACATCTACATCCAAAAATGTAGGGAATGTTCCTTCTACCTTTTATGCTCTTATTGACGAGCTTTTACCCGATTTATCTAAAATTATTATATCAGAAAAAACAAACGTTGCTATGCAAGATTCCCTTATTTTACATAAATTTCTACCCTCTCCTCGCACCTTGGGTCTCCCACAGACTATGGGAAGTATTTACCAAGTTGGGAGTTGCGCTTTTATTTATAAGGGATATGACTAGGAAAGAATACCTAGAAACAGCAAGACACATTATGATGGATATGCTCGATGTTATTTTGCTAATGAGTATATTAAAGCTAAACCTATAATGCTTAAATTGGGATATAAAGGGAAAGGTTTGGGACCTTCCTAGAATGGTATGAAAGAACCTTTTGAGGTAGAACCATGGCCTGCCCAATGTTGTGTGGGCCTATTTCCTAGTAAAGGTCAGCCCTTCCCATTCGAGGATGATGACCATCTCATATCTTACCAAGATTATTTGGATGAACGTGATCCTTTGCATTTAATAAATAAGTCATTTACATGTAATATGCTCTCCATAGCTTACCCTTAGATGATTGTTGAATCCGACGATGAGTTGGAGGGAGATATCTTCCATGACGTCTCCATTGAGGAATTATTACATAATGGATTTTATTTCGATGGCTCTATACCTAGTATAGCCCAACTTGAGGACACGAATCCTCAAGATGAATTATCCAAGCTAACCTCAAAAGAATTACAAGAATTGGGCGTTTCACCCGCCTCGCCTAATTTTGAGAGAGATATACACATGGAAGTAGAGAATGTCATAAAAATTAACCTTGGAACCGAAGATAATCCTCACATAATCAATATTGGATCAGAATTGAGTCAAGAAAAAAAAGATAAATACATTGCATTTCTTAAAAAATATGAAGACGTCTTTGCTTGGACATATGAAGATATGCCAGGATTAGACCCTTCTGTAGTTATGCATCACCTAGTAGTCTGTTGAGTGGTATTTTCACACACTTGTGAAATTACACTCTTCCTTAGGATTTGGGTTCCAAATCCCCTCTTGCAAAGAAGTTAAACAACCAACTTCTCCAAGGTCTCTGCTATATTAGCATTTGCAACTGAGTATTAGTAATCTCAAATAAAGATATTCAATTAAAATGCTTGGAACACCTTAGTGATTGCAAGTAACTGTAAACAAGGGGCAATGTTGGTTTATTTCATCATGAAGCTTTAGTGATTGTTCCTTAAACCAGAATAAACAAATGTGAATCGGCCCAGCAATGAAAATTTCCATTTTTGGATTTTTTAAAGATCTGCAATAAAACAGCAACTTCGGTGAATTTTGAAAATAATTTCGAAAGTGAAATTTTAGTATGCATATTTGAAGTCTGCAGTATTACCTATGCCCTAGTGCAACTAGTTTGGGATTTTGAATTTTGAATTTTTTAATTTTAATGACTGCAAAATAAAGTAACAGCTTTTGGAAAGTAAAGTGCAAAAAAATAAAAATAAAATGCCTTCAGTATGATGCTATCCTATTCCGACAAAACCGAAGATATGAGGTTTTCATGCATGCAACCTAACCTATTGGACCTGCAAAACAAGCACAATCCGGATAAGCTAGGTGCTGGCTCCTAGGGATTTTGAATGAGGTTTTTAGATTTAAGCATTCACATGCAGCAACCAAGAAAATACTTGCATCAACTACATTTACAAGCCTAAAATCTGAAAAGGGAAAATAGACATTTAATCTTGCATGCAAAAAATGACTCCTTCTTTCTTGCCCATAAAATGCAAATTTTTGAACAATTCTGCATTAAAAATATGTCCTATTACAATAGCAGAATCTCTGGTTTTTCTCAAAACCACAAAAAGTGGAAGAAAAGCACTCCATAGCAGGCCCAGAATGGCTAATCACCCTCAACTCTGCAACACTGCTCACAGCGGTTTTCGACCCCTGTACCTGTCCTATGCTTCTACTTTTAAAGTTTTGGTAAATTGCTTCTCCTTCCATGATGGTTCGTTTTGTCTTCCAGATTGCTTCGTTTCACCTTCCTCGCCTTTCCATTGCTTTTGATTTTATGCTCGAGATCTTCTCTATGAACTGTAACGCCTCTACAGCCCTTACACATGTACGCCACGTGTTCCGCACTTTTCTGCATGTTCTGTAATGGCCCCATGTAAATCACGACAAAAATAGCATGTAGCTTTGCTCCTTTACTTTCACCGTGAAAACGCGACATGTCGCGATATCGTGACATTTTCCTACCAACAGCCTTGTCCGCCTTCATGCATAGCGAAAATGAGACATGTCGCGATATCATGATGTTTTTCTATCAGTAGCTTTGTTTCTCCTCATGCATCACGAAAATGATACATGTCGCGATATCGCGACATTTTTTTGCTTTGGGCCGCATGGAGCAACCTATCGTGAAATCGCGACGCTTTTCTCTTTTGGGCTGTCTCGCTGCTTTCTGTCGCGAAATCGTGATGCTTTTCTCTTTCGGGCTGTCTCGCTACTTTCTGTCGTGAAATCGTGATGCTTTTCTCTTTTGGCTGTGCAGATGCAATCTGTCATGAAATCGCGACGTTTTTCTATTTCGGGCTATCTTGCTGCATTTGGTCGCAAAATGTGACATGTCACGAAATCGCGACATATTTTCCTTCCATACCACTTCGCTGCTTGGAGCCGCGAAAACGTGACCTGTCACGAAATCGCGACGTTTTTCTGCTTCGTGCCCCTTTGCTGCTTCCTATCGTGAAATCGTGACGCTTTTAGTGCCTTGCCCTGTTTGACTGGTTTGACCACGATTTTGTGACATGTCATGATTTCACGACAATTTTCCATTCTGCCTTTCTCTCTCTTTTGAGAACCGTGATTTCATGACATGTCACGATATCGTGACAACTTTTCATTTTTGTCGCGACGGAGCAACATGTCACGATATCATGACACTTTTTCATTCCTGCCGCGTCAGAGCAACATGTCGCGATATCATGACACTTTTTCATTTTCTGTCACGACGGAGCAACATGTCGCGATATCGCGACAACTTTTCATTTTCGGCCGCGACATGTCACGATATCGCGACACTTTTTCTCCTTTGTGAAATTTTTGCATTTTCCTTGATTTTTTTAGCATTTGGGCTACTGCAGTTTTCTTTGAAATCATGCAAAAAAGGTGGGTCCCCAATTTTGGGGTGTGTTGTGGATCAGCCACAACAAATGGTGACTCTACTGTCAAATGCTCCTGAGCATTTTGGTGAGAACCCAACCTGAAATATACAAGCTTAGATACAAGCGTCAGCACATAAAAGATAAACAAATACCGACAGATCAGAAATACATGAAACATCAAAATCATTAAGTATCAGCTCGATGTGTGCAAAGTGTTTCATTCCCTATCATTTGAACTTGATCAACATTCCATTGTCAGTTTCACTTATGATTTGTATGCAAGGCTATGAATGATTTGTGCAGGATTTGATGCATGATGAAGATGCTAGAGATGTAACAAATCTGCTTTATAAATGCTCAAACCTTCTAATATCATGGACAAACATATTAAAGATGTCAAACCCTCTTAGGACCAAATATATGTGTATTGAATTAATTTATTAGATCCCAAAGTTGGTTATGTGTCACTACCATCTTGAACCCATGTGCAAGTGTAAGTGAAATCAAAACTTTGGGGAATAGGATTCCCAACCTAAGCGAGATGGGAATTTGACCCTATCCTTACTATTCTAATTTGGAGTTCATTACCTCATCTTGAACAAAATAATTTAACCTATTATGGATGAAATGGTCAGGCTAGTCTATCCATATGAGCAATCAGTGGTCTTGCTTTTAGGCAAGACATGTTGCCACGCATGAGCATACTTAACCCCATAATCCATGACTTGGTTTTCATTCATTCTTTTCTCTCTCTTTTTTCTTTGGACCTTTGGGATGACTACCCATCCTTGCTAGGGACATGTAGTACGATCCCTCCAATCCAATATTAAGATGAAATGGAAAATATTATCTTTTATCTCTTGGACCTTGGGGATGACTACCCATCCTTTGCAGAGGACATGTAGTACAATCCTTCCAATCCAAGATTGAGATGAAATGGAAAAAATTAGTTTTACTTTTATTGCTTGGACCTTTGGGATGACTACCCATCCTTTGCAGAGGACATGTAGTACGATCCTTCCAATCCAAGCCTTATGATGAAACGAGAAAAATGGAAGCCTTGGGGAATCGGATTCTCAACCTAAGCGAGATGAGAATTAAGTCCTATCCTTACTACTCCATGTAGGTCAAACCAGAGCTTTGGGGAGTTGGATCCTCAACCTAAGTTCGATGAGGATTTAACCCTATCCTTACTACTCTGGTTTTAGGCTTTAAGCTTGATGGAAATGGTAAAAACCACTATTTTAAGGATTATGTTACATGATAGGACAGACATGAAATATTCTTTTCACCTCACCTTTTCATCCAAGTATGGTTTTGACCATTTTGCTCAAGATTATTTTTAATGTGCATGGAATGTGCTTGGTTCAAGATAGCTTGGGCAGTAGTTCCCAACCTTAGGATCCTTTTAATATATGTTATGTAATAATCCTAAGAGGATTCAACACCTTCTCAATAATTGCCCATGGAATGAAAATGTAACTGAGATGACATGTATATGCAATGTGGAATATGACATGAGATATGAATGCACTACTTCTTTTGGAATATATCATCTATTTTACCATAATGTGCAAAACTGACAACTTCATGCATCACAAGATCCAAACGATAATATTTAAATGTTTGTGTTACTTGTGGAGCTTTCTACAACATAATTCCAATGTTTCATATTCTCCTGATTTTAGGCATAAGTTGACATCTCAAATTTTCTTCTTCTTCTTCTTTTTTTTTTTATCAAAACAAACCAAACATGTCAAATGAAATCAACCACACAACTTAAATCCTAATCCAAATAGCAATCCCAAAATGAAACTTGAAAACACAAACCCAAACCAAAACCAAAATTTATATACAATATAGTACAAGATGATGCCAAGCTTGGACTATTACTTTCTGGATCCCAAACATGATTAGAACATTTCAAAAGACATATGTCACAATACACATGCCAAATGTTGTAGGAATCCAACAACAATAAGAACAAACCAAGCAATGCAACAAATTTCATCTTGCCATGCTCACCATACCAATTTGATTTAGTTCTATTACCAACATCATAGGTGAGATTCAAATCAAATTGATTAGACAATGGTTGGTATTCAATTTTATTTTGTCCATTCTTTAAAGTGCAAGTTTCATCATTCCATTCATGATTTAGAAGTAGGCTTTCCTTTTCAAATGTGAGATATTGCAAACAAGAGCCTATTTCTAAAAGTCTTAAATTCAAATTATTTTTCAAGATTTTAAAACCATCAAAATCAATCAAATCTTGACAAACATCACCAAGATTTGACATTTCATCATCAATGACATTAGCATCCAAAGGGACATCATGTAACCCATCACTTAAAATTTTTGTGGCTACTACCAAAGGTAAATATTTCACCTTGTCACCCATACTCAACCCATCATGATTAGAATTTATCACAACTTGATGAGTGTTAGTAGCTTTTTCTTTTTCTTCATTGTCTTCTTCATCATCCAACACTTGTTCAAAAACACCAAAGTTAGGCACCCAATCAAACATGCGTCCATATTTTTCAAAACAAGAGCCTAATTTTTCAAGATATGTGTCATGTGACACCTTTCCATGATCAATGGCTTGAGTTGCCTCAAAATCCATATTTTCATTAGGATCATCAATAGTATCAAACCCACACCACTTAGGCTTTGTAATTTCATCATTTTGAGATGGCATAGACATTGTAGAAACAATAGGTGGATCAAGATTTTTGATTTCTTGCCCCTCAAGGGGAACAAAAACAATTGATTCTCCTTCTTCATCCATGGTAGTAAAATCAATATCCTTCTCCAACCTTTGATGAGATTCCAACCCTTCTTCCAAAACATTCTCAGATTGTACAGGACTTGTAATATCCTCATGTGAAAGGGCAATTGTATCATCCTGCATATCAATAGGCACACAAATTTCATTAGCAGTTTTGGAGTGAGCATACTCTTCCCAAGAATCATGATGATCATCTTTCAAAGTCAATTGTGATGCTCAACTATTTCTTCATCATCTTTTAATTCATCAACATGTTTCTCATCAAATTTATCTTCACCTTCCTTAGATGGTTCAATTACTTCCAAAATTGGGTTATTGTTTGTATTCAAATTGATAAGGCTATCATAATCCACATGTGTAACCCATGATTCACGTTTAACATAATTTGGAAGGTGTGAATTTTCTAGGCCATTACTTTCAACAACGTCATCCAATGTGTTATCCGAAACAGATTCATCCTCATAGAATTCATCTTTTGGTGAGTCAAGGGTTTCCAATCTGTCGCATGTTTCAATACTAGTTGGATCTAGTACTCCTCCCTTGCCTAAAATCATATTCTTATGAAAATCATTAAAATTGATTTTAGAAACATCTTTTGAATCAAGATGAGTATTTTGAAGTTGATTCATACTTAAGAAATATGGTTGATCTTGCATAGTAGGTTGAGGATTTTGAAATTGATTGAAGCTTGGGAATGATTGTTGATTCTAAAATTGATTTATACTTGAATTTGGTTGAGGTGGATAAATCATTGGATGGGTAAAGGAGGTATTAAATGATTGAAGATTATACGATCCAAAACCCACACCATAATTTTGACAACTCAATTGTTTCTCAATTGCCATTGCTTGAGTATAGGCTTGTGACAAAGATGTGATTTGAGGCATCCCTCGCAAATATGTGGAAATGAGTGGGTCAAGAGCATTTACATATATTTGGAGAGCCATTACTTCTTGAAGAGCATAAAATGTCACTAATTGAGCATATAACCCAAAGAACCTTTCAGAAAATGACTTCACATTTTCACTTGGTCCTTTTTTAAGAGTGAAAAACTGCTCATACATGCGGATTGGGTCAACTTGCTTTTTGTTGAATTGATTAAGAAATGCTGCCTCTAGTTGAGCCCAAGAAGTGATAGACCCTAAGGGAAGACTTGTAAACCAATCAAATGCCACTTTGTCCAAGGTGTAAGGGAACATTTTACAAACAACATCATCATGCCAAATTGTTAAGTGATTCACAACAAATTTGAATGCTTGAATGTGTTCTCCTGCAATATTTGTCCCGTTAGACAAAAATCGAGGAAGACATCTCTCAAAACCAACGGGAAAATAATGTTGAAATCCTGGTATGTTCAATGGGCTACCTGTCATCCATGGTGAAAACATAGCCATTAGTGAATCTTCAATAATATAACTTTAATACCCAAAAATTTCTTTTATTTATTTATTTATTTTATTTTTTTTTATTTTTTTAAATTAAATCAAATCACCTTATTCCTGTATGAACAATCAAAGCGTTAGACCAGTGCATAGCAATTCATGTCCTCCTTTTAACAGTACAAAGTTGTAATATTAAAAGAGGGCTAAAGATAATAATCAATAGGGCATGAAATATTCAAAATTTAAATCCCTATAGCATTTAAATCAATCTGAAATAAACCGGTTCAGGCCCTCCTTCTAGCGCCAAAATGTTGAGTGGTATTTTCACACACTTGTGAAAGTACACTCTTCCTTAGGATTTGGGTTCCAAATCCCATCTTGCAAAGAAGTCAAACAACCAACTTCTCCAAGGTCGAAAACCGTTGCGAGCAATGTTGCAGAGTTGAGGGTGATTAGCCGTTCTGGGCCTGTTGTGGAGTGCTTTTCTTCCACCTTTTGCTAGTTTTGGAGAAAAATTGGAGATTCTGCTATTGTAACAGGACATATTTTTAATGCAGAATTGTTCAAAAATTTGCATTTTATGGACAAGAAAGGAGTCATTTTCTGCATGCAAGATTAAATGTTTATTTTCCCTTTTCAAATTTTAGGCTTGTAAATGTAGTTGATGCAAGTATTTTCTTGGTTGCTGCATGTGAATGCTTAAATCTGAAAACTTCATTCAAATCCTTAGGAGCCAGCACTTAGCTTATCCATATTGTGCTTGTTTTGCAGGTCCAATAGGTTAGGTTGCATGCATGAAAACCTCATATCTTCGGTTTTGTCGGAATAGGATAGCATCATACTTAATGCATTTTTATTTTTTTTTGCATTTTACTTCAAGAAATTTTAATTTTATTGCAATATTTAGACATTAAAATAAATATAAAAAAAAGGTTTCAAAATACAAAAAAAAATAATGTAACCATTGCGTAGGTTATACTTCATACTTCAAATACGCAATTTGAAATTTCATTTTCGGAGTTGTTTAGTATTTTAAAAAAATTCACCGAAGTTGCTTTTTTATTGTAGGTCTTTAAAAAATCCGAAAATGGAAATTTTCATTACTGGGCTGATTCACATTTGTTTATTTTGGTTTAATGAACAATCACTAAAGTTTTATGATGAAATAAACCCACATTTCCCCTTGTTTACAGTTACTTGCAATCACTAAGGTGTTCCAAGCATTTAAATTTATTATTTTCATTTGATATTACTAATACACAGTTGCAAATACTAATATAGCAGAGACCTTGGAGAAGTTGGTTGTTTGACTTCTTTGCAAGAGGGGATTTGGAACCCAAATCCTAAATAAGAGTGTACTTTCACAAGTGTGTGAAAATACCACTCAACAAGTCCATCCGGATGCTAAACCTGTTAAACAAAAACTTAGAAAAATGCATCCTAAAGTGGCCTTACTAGTCAAAGGGGAATTAGAAAAACTCCTGAAGGTTATTTTTATACAAGACATTGATTATGCTAAATGGATCTCGAATGTAGGTCCAGTAACTAAGAAAGAAGCTACCAAAGTTAGGGTTTGCATTGACTTCAAAGATATTAATGTTGCATGCCCTAAAGACGATTTTCCTCTTCCCAACATGGATTAGATCATTGATTTTACTACTGGGAGTGGAATGATTTCCTTAATGGATGGATTTTTTGGTTATAATCAGATCAGGATAGCTCCTAAATATCAGGCTAAAATAGCCTTTATTACCCCTTGAGGGACCTTTTGTTGGAAAGTGATGCCATTCGGTTTGAAGAATGCAGGTGCAACCTATCAACGAGTTATGACTTATATCTTTCATGATATGATGCATGATATTATACATGATTATGTAGATGATATTATAGCTCATTACAGTAAAGAAGATGATCATTTAGATGACTTGAGAAAAGTCTTTGATCAGTTAAGGGAATATCTTATCCGACTGAATCCAGCTAAATGTATATTCGGAGTTAAGTCCGATAAATTATTGGGGGTTATAGTTTCTTTATGTGGCATTGAAATTGACCCTATCAATATCATGACTATCACTGATATGCCCGCACCCACAAATATATCTAAATTACGAAGTCTACAAGGTAAACTTCAAGCTATTCGTCGCTTTGTCGATAAGTTGGCAGAAAAAATAGGACCCTTTCTTAAGCTTCTTAAGAAATATGTCTCTTTTCATTGGGACGATGAATGTCAGGAAGCATTTGAACTCCTCAAACAATATCTTCTTAAAACATCGATGCTTTCACCACCTAGATCTAATCGCCCATTTATCTTGTATATTTCTGCTTTAGATTTTGCCTTAGGAGCTATGTTAGTTCGACTTGATGATGAGAAGAAAGAATGTGCTAATTATTACATTAGCAGAACCTTAATCAGTTATGAAACTCGCTATACAGTATTAGAGAAGTTATGTCTCATAGTCATATTTTCTACATAGAAACTATGCCATTATATGCTCAGTCATAAAATGTATGTTATTGCTAAATTCGACCCTTTGCGATATCTCATGAGTCGATCGTACTTATCTGGTCGCATAGCAAAGTGGGTTCTTGCACTAAGCGAGTTTGAACTCATGTTTATAGGACAAAAGTTTGTTAAGGGTCAAATCATAGCAGATCAATTAGTTGTTGCACCCTTAGAGTCTACCCATCCCCTCATCATTGAGTTTCCTGATGAATGCATTAAACTAGAGGCAGACCATCCAGAGCAATGGTCCCTTTACTTTGATGGAGCCTGATGTATGAGTGGGGTTGGTGTAGGTATTATTTTAATATCTCCATAGAAACATCTTATACCTCTATCCTTCAAACTAACATTTGCTTGCACTAATAATACTACTGAATATGAGGCTCTAATCCTAGGATTACGAGCTACCTTGGCATTGAAAATTAAAAATCTATTGGTTTTCGATGATTCTCAACTTGTCATAAATCAAATTAATGATGTTTATCAGACCAGAGATGATAAATTGTGTCCATACTGAAAGCACGAGATTCTGGGCGAAGGAAACACTACTTGCGATGTATTCAAAATCAAATACGCTTAAGTCCTAAAAACATAAAATGCATGAAATGAAAGAGATGCATTGAAATGAGATACAAGAAATTGGAGAAAACACAACCCTTTTTATTAAACTCTCCTGATCTCGGTTACAAAGATGCCTCCTCCCTTTTCAGGGGCTAGGAGCGTTAAAATAATTTGATTACAATCAAGACTCAATGTTCCTCTTTTCGCATGCCCACATTTGAAATGGGCGGGCCAAGACGCTGTCGTCACTTGTGTTGATGAGTCCTCGCTTCTCGCTGCTCCTCCTACATTCAAAGACACAATGACATTGTTAGTAGCACCTGTTGCGAATAGGAAAAGTTTGTTCTTTGAAATTAACAAAAGATGCATGTAAAAGATTATCGAAAACAGTGAGAAAAATGAATCTAAATTGCCTACAAATCTGACAGAGGTCAGAAGACATTACCAGAGGGCCACTGCCATTGAAACAGTCAGCCAATCTACTTTCAACTAAAATTCGTCCTTGGGTAGGATGAATTTTGCTGTTATTCATCCCCGGGTGGGACGAATTCGACTGTTATTCATCCCCGGGTGGGACGAATTCGACTGTGCTAGAAAATTCGAAGTGATGTCGTCTAAATGTCGAACCTCAGAGTCTCAAAAACACCTGCAAAGAAAGGGGTTAAGTAATTGGGGCCATTTTGGGATGACCTAGCTGGTTGGATTCTCCCAATTTGGCCTCTATCCATGTGAATTCCATGTCGCTACCTGCAAGTTAGTGGGACAACAAAAGCAACGAGAACATGATGAAATCTAATCAAAAAATTATGAGATTGAATACATAAACTATCTAATCAGTAGAGAACAAAATGAAAGATGAACAAATGATAGAAGAATGAATTAAAATGAAACTCAGAAGGTGCGGGGTGCCCAAGTGGGCCGCACCCATTAGAACTTGATTTTGGCACCAATCCACTTGGGATGGGCCCAAAATCTCTTAGGATAGGGTTGTCAGAAAATTGGTTGATTCAAGTGGCCAAATGTCTGGTTTCGGGTCCGATTTCACACTTCCAATAGCCACCCAATAACCTCTCTTCCAAAAGAGATCAAGGATGTGGAGAAGGTGAATAAAAAGGGTACAAGGCGTGGTATCAAATCGGCAACACTTCATTTCTTGAAAATGCCTCCACCTTGTCCTTCTTGGGTGGGAAAATTCCACCATTTTATAGACCCAGGGGGTCTCTTTTGAGAGGAATGCATAGCGCCATGTGTGATATAGGTGCCATGTGGCGGTCATGTCTTCCCAAGAGAGAGGAGAGTCCTCCATGACTTGGGCTTTCATAACTGCCCTTGTGACAGTCCTCTAATGGCCCATTTTCCCACCCACACACGCGTGCGAGGCAAGAGTCATCAACCGACTGTCTTTGGCTGCCACTTGGTGCCATTATTCTTTTTGCTCGTTAAAATTGGAATTCGTCCTACCCAGGGACGAATTTAGAATTCATCCCTAGGTGAGACAAATCCTAGTTAGAATTCGTCCCTGGGTGAGATGAATACTGAGCAAAGTGCCTAAATGTGCCAAATTTCCTTTTGACCTTACAAAATTGCTACAAAAGTGGTTAGGACCACTATTTAACCTCTGAGGGCTACCCTGGGGGCTGTGTGTGTCAAAGTGATTAGTGTTTGCGGTCACATAATCATATTGGTGTTGTTTTGGTGTCTACAGATGCCCCTTTTTGGGATGCGTTGTGCATGGCGCAGCGTCGAGCAAAAATAGATAACCAAAGCACTAATGATTAGGGTTTCTTGGTGACCTAACCAACTTTTGATGCCCCAAGCATGGAAAGGGCATGCATTCTTGAATCTTTGCTTCTAACGAGCTAAGGAATTTGATTTCAAGTGTTAACCTATTTTTGTGAGGTGTGACTTGAGCTTGGACATTGATCAGTCATGATTAGGCAAAGGGCACAACCTTTTGTCCATAGGGGAACCTTGTGTTCATGCTTCAGGAATGCCAAGTGTTTGATCAATTTGTGATAATTGCTTGTTTACTACCCCAAGTAGGAGCATGATTTTCTTTGTCAATGATTCTTTGAATGCATGTCATTTCCTTGATTGGGTGTGTGTTTGTTGATTGGTGACTAAGTGTGACTACCCCCTCAAGTGACGAATCGATGAGGGAATGACCTTCGTGAGAAAAGCAACGAGTCACTTGACCCAAGATGACTTGTGCAAGGGTGCCTTTAGATGGTTTATCGTTAAGAATGTGCAATTTTTCCGACATTTAGACCTGTTTTTGGTGGGTGGAAACCCTTTTGGTGATGCTTTTTTTTTTCTTGCATAATGGGGTGAAATTGTCAAAAGTCCATCTTCCCATGGAGCGGTCCGGCTAAGGTAGCCTTCTTAGGGAGTAGGAGAGTGACAATTTGAGCCCCGACATCGATTTTGCTATGCCAAGAGGTTAAGTGCAAGAGCACTTGTGTCTGGCAATGTTTATTGCTGTTTGTTTGTGTTGCATTTTTTGTTGTTTTTGAGTGGGTTTTGACCCTTTTGTGACGTCGTTTGGGGGTGAAATTATCGAAAATCCATCTTCCCGTGGAGCGGTCCGGCTATGGTAGCCTTCTTAGGGAGTAGGATAGTGACAATGTAAACCCCGACATCAGTTTTTCTATGCCAAGAGGTTAAGTGCAAGAGCACTTGTGTCCGGCAATGCTTATTGCTATTTGTTTTTGTGTTGCATTTATTTGTTGTTTTTATTTTCTTGTTGTTTTGAGTGGGATTTGACCCATTTGTGATGTCATTTGGGGGTGAAATTGTCAAAAATCGTCCTCCCATGGAGCGGTCCGGCTATGGTAGCCTTCTTCGGGAGTAGGGTAGTGACAATGTAAACCCTGACATCAATTTTTTATGCCATTGAATGTCAGGCGCTGAGGTGCCTTTGTTCGGCACTTTTATTGCTATTGTTTGTGGATATTTGTTGTTTTTGTTGTTTTGATTTTTTTGCTTCGTGTATATGTCATTATTTTACGTTATGCACAATGATTGATGTTGATGGATGTATGCTTATGGTAATGGATGTATATGGTATGATAAATGCAAATGTTTTTGATATATATGTGATATGCAAAATATAATGAATGAAATGAATTTGTGTTGTTTGGTTAGGGCACCATAGACTATTTAGGACTTTGTGATTTTGTTTTTATGCGATTGTTGTGGTAGATGACTTTGTATGTATGCATGTGGTTTTTTTTGTATTTTTTTGATGGTATTTGTAAGGATGAAAAGTAGCGCAATTGGTTTTGAAATGTAGCTAAGGTTTTCTGAGACTCAGATGGTTTTAACTCACTAGCCACGACTATACTTTATCTTACAAGACTTTTGAACAAGGTATGAATAGGACTTGTATTTGACCAAGCTATTTCACATCCTTGTGTGTGCAATTGAGTTTATTTATGTGGTATTTGTCAAGATACCTCCAGTTCCAGATGGGCTTTCAACCGAACTTGTACTGAGGATCACCTAATTAGCTCCACTAATTCCTTTATTGTATTTAGTCAGATTAATCTGCGGTGTTTTCTAGGATATCATAAGCTAGCTCATCCACATGCAAATATTGGTGTATACACAAGTTAATGTGGCGAGATATATCATCATGCGGGAGGTATACCACCGTTGACCAATAGGATGTCAACCAAACCGGTAATGAGGCTCACCTCGATGACTTCGAAATGTTGAGAGTTCCAAGGATTCAATTTTGACTCCTTATTTGTGCTTCAATTGTATTGGGAGACTTGCTCGATATGTAGTGATAAAAATCACCGTTTATTTTTCTATTTTATTTTTCTTTTTGAGCAAGGGATTTGAATATGGTGAGAGAATCACTATTGTATTTGCCTTTTGATGTGTGCCTTTGTGGGATGTCAAATTTTTGAGTTTTGATGTTTGCAAATTTTGGGATTCTTGGGGAATTGGGTAGGGAGGATGCTTGTCCTTTTGCCAACTCTCAACATTCTTTGGGTCATTTACATAGGGGGATAAGCAAGATAACCATTTCACTTATGGTGACCTAGATTACTGTGCAGGTTTCATCTTTCAATCGTACAACTCAGGAATTGTTTTAATGTTTTAGCTTGTGATGGGATGTTACGTAACAAGGGCATGATATTTCAAGTAGGACCTCCTTCGGGAAATCTCTCCGACTTGGTACAATACATGGCTAGAAAGCACAATGTCGTGAAAGATGAAACTCCTGATACATTACTTGGAGACCAATGACTCGATTGTGGTAAAAGGTTAATGGTAGTTTGTTTGTTTGTTTGGTAAAATGGAAAGTATGGAACAAGTGGACTGGGTTTCTATGGTGCCTTTGCCTGTCGCCCATGTGTATTGGTGTGATGCTTATGTGCTCATTTTTTGTTTTTTGATGGTTTTTTTGTTTGAAGATGAATTGAGAAAACTCTCTTTGTGATTTGAGCTGCCTAGAAATGAGTGCAATTTTTTGTTTTTGATGATTTTTGTTGTTTTTGAATTTTCTTGATGGTGACCATGGGGTTCGAGAATCCTTTTAGGACCTTTTTGGGGATGACTACCCGATTGTGATAATCCTTGGAGCTTTTGGGGTGACCAAGTGATTGCGATAATCCTTGGAACTTTTGGGGACCAAGTGATTCGATAATCTGGGAGCTTTTTGGGTGACCAAGTGGTTGCGATAATCCTTGGAGTTATTGGGGTGACCAAGTGATAGGGAGAGCTAATCCTTGGAGCTTTTCGGGTGACCAAGCGATTGCGAGAACCCTTCGAGCTTTTGGGGTGACCAAGCGATTGCGATAACCCTTGGAGCTTTTGGGATGACCAGTGATTGCGATAATCCTTGGAGCTTTTGGGGTGACACAAGTGATTGGGATAATCCTTGGAGCTTTTGGGGTGACCAAGTGATTGCGATAATCCTTGGAGATTTTTGGGTGACCAATGTTGGAAATTACCATTAGTAAAAGGTTAAAAATTTGATTTTAACTGGGGTAAAGGTAACTTACCTTTTACCTTACATGGACGGCAGTGGACGGCAGCATTTGGGCGGCAAGAGAATTCCTTCCATCCTTCTTTTCCCCCAATTTCTCCTTTCTCCCTTTCTTTCTCGAATAGGTTATTTACCGCCTATTTAATCTATGTAACCTAAGTTTGAAGGTTAATGCAATAATTCCTTTTTCCGTAATCACTCACCTTTCACATTTGGTATCAGAGCGGCGCGATTCCCGAGGCGGTGGGGCCCGCAGTTCGAGGCGATGGCACGGATCCCGAGGCGGCCCGTAGGAGCCGAGGCGGCACGGATCTCGAGGCGGCCCGTAGGAGCAGTTTGACATGCTTTTCGAGGCGTTGGAGGAGCTGGACGAGGCGGCCCGTAGGAGCAACAGATCCGCATGATTCCTGAGGCATGTTGACGTGGCATCGACGTGATTCTCGAGGCATTATTGACGTGGCGATCTGCTGCACGTGACCCAAGGCACGAGACTGACGTGGCATGATGCGTGGCGACGTGTGAGCGGGCACGCCCGAGGTGTGGTGACGTGGCGCTGGTGCGCGGCCCGAGGAGGGTGACGTGGCGATCCCGAGGGGTGACGTGGCGGTGTGCGGCAGGAGGGTGACGTGGCGATCTGCAAAGTGTGCGTTGACGTGGCACTGGCGCGCGGCCCGAGTGGTGACGTGGCAAAAGGAACCTGCGTGTTCGTGACTGCCCGTAGGCAGTCAAAGTACAGTAGGTGTTTAGTTATTTTTAAATAACTAAAACATCGCCCTACGGGCGATGTGGGACAATTAGTCCCAACAATTTTTAAGCTTCGCGCCGAAGCGCGAAGCCAACACTAGCTTCGCGCTCGACGCGGAAGCCAAGGGGTGGGAGCACGCATTGCTCCTGGATCAGCCGGTAGCGCAGCGGCTACCCTCAGCCCTGACACCCGCGAGGTCGCAGGATCGACTCTCGGCGGGGTCGATAGATAGTTAAATTTTTTTTTAATTAAATTTAAAAAAAAAAAAACTAATGAATAGTTTAAAAAATATATATAATATTTTTTTTGTGTGTGTAATTTCCTAAGAGGAAATTTCTGTTCATTAGTTTTTCAAAAAAAAAAAAATTTTCAAAGTTAAATGAAATTTCCTAAGAGGAAATAATTGTAAAGTTTTTTTTATAAAAAACTTAGAAAGTTAATTTTTTTATTACTATTTCCTAAGAGGAAATCTTTGTAAAAGAAAATTTTTGGGAAATTTTCTTAAATGATAAGATCGGAAGGTTGTTATCATGCCCTCTGCAAGTTGTTACTGAGAACAACTCCTGAAAACTTTGATAGGCACGTGAAAACACTAGGACTTAATACAATTTTTTCACAGTTGCAAAACACGGTTATTGCACACCAGAGAAATCCTGATCAAGGATACGAAGCAGATTCAGAAGATAACTCCTTTGGCAGCAAGTTTGAACAATCTGACACAGTTGCAATTGCTCCACAAGGATCAGAATATACTCATTATAGTAATTCAATTGAAATCCTACAACCTCCTTCTCCTGAAATAATATTGATCAGTGACGATGATGAACAAGTCGTTGACAATTTTGTAATGGCTGAACAAGTTTGAGTTGTTTATGATTTTAAATCAAGCGGGGGCTTGATAGTTTGTAAAGTCTTTTTTGCAATAAGACTATAAAAGAGAGGTTTCTTGTTTTAGTAGATAAATGGGATCACATAATAATCTACCAATTCCCGAATTCAGAGGGGATAATTATGAGTATTGGTCCATCAAGATGAGGACATTACTCATCGGAAAAGGACTATGGGATATTATTGAAGACGGTTACATTGCTCCAACAGATTGGACTACCTTAAGTGCAAATGATAAAAAGATCTACAAAGATGCACGAGAAAAATAATTCATTTGCCTTATACCATCTTCAATCAGCATTAGATCCAAGTATCTTTTCGAGAATTGCATCTTTCTTAACTGCAACAGATGCATGGAATGCCTTGAAAGAAGGATTCCAAGGAAGTGATAAAGTAAAGCAAGTCAGGCTTCAGACTTTGAAAAGAGATTTTGAAAATCTCAGAATGAAGGAAAATGAAAGAGTTGGAGACTACTGTGTTCGAGTTAAAGCGGTAGTTGATATGATGCAAACTTTAGGTGAAGACACAAAAAATGAAACAATTGTGAAGAAAGTGTTGAGAACACTTCTTCCTAAGTGGAATCACATTGCAATCATAATTGAAGAATCCAAAGATCTTTCTACTCTTACATTTGATAGTTTGATTGGATCATTAACATCACATGAAGAGCGACTTCAAGGTGCACCTTCAACAAGCTATGGAGGTGATGACAAAGCCTTCACTTCGAATGAAAGTGCAAGACGAGGACAAGGAAGAGGCCGAGGCGAGAGGTCAACAACAAAGAGGCAAGGGCCAAAGCAACTCCTACGAGAGGAGGTAATCAAAACAGAGGTGGAAATCAAAACAGAGGAGCCAATCAGAACCAAAGCGGCAATGCAGGCCGTGGAAATCAAGGACGAGGAAGTAACAAGACTAAAACAACTTGTTTCAATTGTGGGAAACAAGGCCACTTCGCTCGGGACTGCTGGTCAAAGTCTACAAAAGATCAAAGCAGTCAATATGGCTCATTCTACGGAGAAGAAGAAGGTCCACCAAACCTTTTTCTCTCTTATGGACAGCGAGATCAAAATCTAAATGATACATGGATTTTGGATACTTGGTTGCTCCAACCACATGAGTGGCAAAGAAAATCTCTTTGCTACATTAGATTCAAATTACAAATCTCATGTTAAGTTAGGGGATAATAAATCCTTGCAAGTTGAAGGCATAGGAGCTATGGAAGTTCCAACAAAAGAAGGCCTTAAAAATGTGAATGACATATACTATACTCCACAGCTACAACACAATTTGTTAAGTGTTGGCCAAATGATGGAGAAGCATTACAAATTAGTTTTTGATGAAAGAAAATGTACAATCTTTGATAAAAACAATTGTAACCGGGTCATCACTGAAGTACCTATGACAAAGAATAGGTTGTTCCCTCTAAAATTTGGTGAGCCAGGGGGAGCTCAACTTGCAAACATTGCTATTACAAATCCAAGTGAATTGTGGCACTTGAGATATGGTCACCTCAATTCCGCTAGCTTGAAAATGTTAACATCACAAGCTATGGTGACGGGACTACCAAAAATTCCAGAACATAAAAAGGTATGCAAAGCATGTGCTTTGGGAAAGCACTCCAGAAAGAAGTTTCCAAGAGGCCGAGCGTGGAGAGCAAGCTATCCTCTTTCGCTAGTACATTCGGACATCTGTGGTCCAATGCAAACAAAGAGCCTTGGAAACAATTCTTATTTTCTAACATTCATAGATGATTATTCTAGAATGTGTTGGCTTTATTTTCTGAAACACAAAGATGAAGCATTTGATTGCTTCATAGACTTCAAAAATAATGTAGAAAAGCAAAGTGACTACTATGTCAAATGTCTTCGCACCGATAAAGGAGGAGAGTACTCCTCAAATGAATTTCTTCATTATTGTAAGCAAAATGGGATAAAAAGGCGGTTCACCTTGCCTACACCCCCTAGCGAACGGTGTGGGTGAGAGAAAGAACCGCACCCTTGTTGAAATGGCACGAACAATGCTTCGGGCAAAACATCTCACAAACGGCTATTGGGCGGATGCGGTGAGAACAAGTGCATATATTCTAAATAGAAGTCCGACTTCTAGTTTAGATGGTATCACTCCTTATGAAGGATGGTACGGTAAGAAACCAAATGTCAAACATTTCAGAGTATTTGGTTCTTTAGCATATGCACACATTCTTGAGGAGAATAGAAAGAAGCTTGATCCAAAGAGTCAAGCATGTGTTTTTGTAGGGTATTGTGATTCAACCAAAGGGTATAGATTGTACAATCCCACGACACATAAAATCATTATCTCCAGGGATGTAATTTTTGATGAAGGGGGAGAATGGGGTCATAAAAAATTTGTTGATTTTGACTCTAATTCGGACAGTTCTACATTAGTACCTCCCACATTGGTACAACCCAAGAAAAGCAGTGTAAAAAGTCCTCCTCCACAAATTCCACATCAGGAAACTTCATCAAGTACATCAAGTGGTACACCAAGTCCAAGAAGGAATTTGTTGGCACCCCCAAATTCTCCAAAATGATTTCAAAGATCTGTAAGCGCTCCAAGCCCGATGGATATTGATTCAGTTTCTCAAAGGAAAGAGACAAATAGAGGAAAGCGCATCCTTGCGAGTCATCCATCTACTCAAATGTTGGATAGGAATTTCCAACAAAGATACACTAGGAGTCAAGCTAGTGAGATGGATGACATTTTGTCAAGACTTGAAAATCTTCAAATGTCAGGGGATGATGAGTCTCATGAACCAAGGGGTGATGTAGTCAATTATGCTTTGTTGGCTGCTGCACGAGCTAGAACCTTCTAGCTATGAAAAAGCATGCACTGAAAATATATGGCAAGATGCCATGGAAGAGGAAATATCCTCAATTAAAAAGAATGATACTTGGGAGCTTGTGAAGCTTCCCAAGGGAAAAAAATGTGTTGGATGTAAATGGGTCTATAAGACCAAATTCAATGCTGATGGGAGCATTGAAAGGCACAAGGCGAGATTAGTAGCTAAAGGTTTTACTCAGAAATATGGAATAGATTATGAGGGAAACCTTTGCTCCAGTTGCTCGACAAGAAACAATTAGAACTGTTCTTTCCTTGGCAGCCCATAAAGGATGGAAAATTCAACACATGGATGTGAAAAGTGCATTTTTAAATGGATACCTGACAGAAGAGGTGTATGTTCAACAACCTCAAGGTTTCCAAGAACCAGGAAAAGAGAACCTTGTTTATAAATTGAAAAAAGCACTTTATGGCCTCAAGCAAGCACCAAGAGCATGGTACTCACGAATTGACGGCTATTTCAGCAAATATGGTTTCACAAAAAGCAAGAGTGAACCAACATTATACTACCTAAAAAATGGAGTAGATATCCTCATAGTTTGTTTATATGTGGATGATCTAATATTCATGGGTAGTAATGATAAAATGAATATGGAGTTCAAAAACTCCATGATGAATCAATTTGAGATGAAGGATCTCGGATTAATGAGATACTTTCTAGGAATGGAAGTACATCAATCAAAGAATGGGATCTTCATATGTCAACAAAAATATGCTCATGACATGATCAAGAAATTTGCTATGCAGCGGTGCAAATCAGCTGCAACACCAAGCTGGACATGGAATCCAGCTAAGCAAAGAAGATGGAGCACCAAAAGTTGACTTGACCAATTACAGAAGCATGGTTGGGAGTTTAATGTTTCTCACCAACACTAGGCCAGATATACAGTATGTTGTTTCTCTTGTATCACGATATATGGCATGCCCATCCGAGCTGCATCTTCAAGCAACCAAACGAATTTTACGATATGTAAAAGGTACATTGGATTTTGGAATCCATTACCACAAGTCTAACTCTGTGAAGTTATTTGGTTATAGTGACGGCGATTGGGGCGATAATATAGATGACAAAAAATCTACATCGAGGGAAGCTGTTTTAGTCTAGGTTCGGGACTAATAACTTGGAGTTCCAAGAAGCAATCTGTTGTAGCATTATCATCTACGAAGGTGAGTACATAGCCATTACTCATGCCGGTGCTCGGATCCTCTGGTTGAGGAAAATCCTTGAAGAGATTGGCGAAAAACAAATTGGTCCAACCAAGCTGAATTGTGATAATATTAGTGCCATACGGTTGGCATATAATCCGATCCACCACAAAAGGTCAAAACATTTTGATATGAAGTATCACTTCATAAGAGATATGGTGGAGCAGCAGACAGTTGAGCTTCAATATTGTAGCACTTTGGATAATCTAGCAGACATCTTCACCAAAGGCATGGCTAAAGCTCAATTTATAAAGCTGAGAGACTATATAGTTAGTCCTCTCAACTTTAAGGGGGAGAATGTTGGAAATTACCATTAGTAAAAGGTTAAAAATTTGATTTTAACTGGGGTAAAGGTAACTTACCTTTTACCTTACCTGGACGGCAGTGGACGGCAGCATTTGGGCGGCAAGAGAATTCCTTCCATCCTTCTTTTCCCCCAATTTCTCCTTTCTCCCTTTCTTTCTCGAATAGGTTATTTACCGCCTATTTAATCTATGTAACCTAAGTTTGAAGGTTAATGCAATAATTCCTTTTTCCGTAATCACTCACCTTTCACAACCAAGTGATTACGATAATCCTTTGGAGCTTTTGGGGATGACCAAGCGATTGCGATAATCCTTGGAGCTTTTGGGGTGACCAAGTGATTGCGATAATCCTTGGAGCTTTTTGGGATTGACCAAGCGATTGCGATAATCCTTGGAGCTTTTGGGGTGACCAAGCGATTGCGATAATCCTTGGAGCTTTTGGGGTTTTGACCAAGTGATTGCGATAATCCTTGGAGCTTTTGGGGTGACCAAGTGATTGCGATAATCCTTGGAGATTTTTGGGTGACCAAGTGATTGTGATAATCCTTGGAGCTTTTGGGGATTTGACCAAGCGATTGTGATAATCCTTGGAGCTTTTTGGGATGACCAAGCGATTGCGATAAACCTTGGAGCTTTTTGGGGATAATCCTTGGAGATTTTGGGGTGACCAAGAGATTGCGATAATCCTTGGAGCTTTTGGGGTGACCAAGAGATTGCGATAATCCTTGGATCTTTTGGGGTGACCAAGCGATTTTATGGATCCTTGGAGCATTTTTGGGATTGACCAAGAGATTTTAGGGATCCTTGGAGCATTTTTGGGATATGGCTCTTCAGGGGATAGAGGTACCCCAAGCTTGATGGTCTTTGCACTCTAGATCTAGCTCTGGAGGTATTGGCATGAATGGATCATCCTTATGTGCTGATAGGAGGACAGGGTCCACCCTCGGCATTGATGTTGCTATGGGGTCTCTGGGCGAAAGTTGATCTCTGTATGCCCAAAGTGGCGGATGTAATGCTTGGCCTCACTACGATGGGTTAACGTGCCACTCATGCCCTAGTATTATGTTTAGCTATTGAATTGCTTCATCGATATTTATGGGATGTCGATGCTGTCGCATGTGATTGCTATGGGCTATCTCTGTTTTATCCTCACCTTTAGCCAATGAGTATAGCTCATCAGAATCTAGAGATTCTGAGACATGGAGGACTACATCATCAGGTAGCCCTACGGTTAAAGGTTGATCCTCTTCGAAAGGAGCCTCATGTAAGTTGGGCCTTGGGAGCTCCAAAATCTTGGTCTCTACCGACTCTAAGTGCTCTAGCGCTTTGCATGTATCGAGAGATTTGAGCTCCTCCTCTTTGGTTGGTTCTTGTTGAGGAACTTGGGGCCTATGGAGGGGTTTCCAGATAGCACCCCCCATGCCTTAGTAGGGATTTTCATCCCGCTCTTCTTCTTGCTCTGATTCCTCAGAGGCTTCTTGATGAATTTCTAAGGGTGGCCCATAAACCTGAGTGGGTTCCTAAGGAAGGCACCCGTAATTGGTTATAGGAGTGGCCTCCTTCTCATGTCTAGGAGGCATCGAGGGCGATGCTTGATGAGGTCACAGAGACTTGTCTCATACCCAGGGGTTATGCCTCTCATAATGTTTTTTCTTATGCATGTGAGGGGTTGGAGTCTTCTCCTGCATAGTGTGTTGGAACAACTCATCCTTTTGGCGGTGGAGGTGCTCTTTATTTAAAATATACCATTGCTCTAACTGTTGTCGTTCTAGCTCAAGTTGTCTGAGTTGCACCCGGTGTGCGATATGCTCGATAGATTCTAAGATAGTTGGTCTTGCCATCTCATGTCTAGAAGGGTTAGACACCTCTCTGAAATATCTATCTCGGTCATAGTGATCCAAGATCTCTATAGGCTGCCTCCCTCTATTGGGGGTAGCGGCATTCCCTCGAGGCTTTGGCCTCAGTGAGTGGTCCTGATAGATAGCAGGTGTGGAGGTGTATTTCTCTTGCATTGTATATTGCTCTCGAGGAAGGTAGGGGTCTTCCTCATGCTCTCTTTCATAAGTTAAAATGGGATGGACGGAGTTGGCTCACCCTGCCTGAGGAGCCTTGTGCTCTGGATTTGTCCTTGTAGTCCTGACAACTAGAGGGGGTGAAGGAGGGATAATGTAATCATGTGGTTCCTCCTATCGAACCCTATGTTGACTTAGCGCTTCATAACGTGGTGAACACTCATAGCGAGCATATAAAGGAGCTCTCCTATGGATGTACCCCTCATGGAAGGGCGTGTGTTGGGTGCTATGCTGAACAGGAGTGCCCCTTGAAGAGGTGCCCCTATAGTCCCTTTCTGTTAAGGTGTGGAGGGGTCTGCCTTGTGTGTCAGGCCACCAAGGTGGTATGACCAAATCCTTGGGGCTATAACAGAGGTGACTCGTGCCTCCTTGGACATTCTTCACAGCGTTCGCTCGTGATTGGGCTTGGTTGCGGGTGAGCACCATGATGATGTCTCTCTAAAAACCCTAAAGTTGAAAATGAGTCATATGGGGCCCAAAATTGGGGTGCACATCCCTCTTACCATAGAAAAGATAAAAATGAAGTTTCAAGTCCTAACTCTAAATACATTAGGAGATATTGACCTCTGAACAGCTCAAAAAGCGTAAAAAATTAGGTTAGCAATTTTAAAACCTAATTTTGGGGCACTAGATGATGGAATTTGGCCCTAAAAACTGACTTTCTTGGACAAATACAACTCAATAGAGTTATATTTGTTTAAAACTCTCCCAACTAACTCCCTGTAAAATTTCAAGTCAATCGGAGCTATGGTTGAGAGAAGTTATAGCCCCGACAAGATGCACTAAAATTTAGGGAAAAATATAAGATTTCCCATATTTTGTTGGATGGTCCTGCATCACTTATGGGCACCTTTGGGGTGCTCTTGGGTTGACCAAAGGGTTCATGGACACCTTTGGGGCCTTTTGGGGATGACCAAGCGATTGCGGGAATCCTTGGAGCTTTTGGAGCGAGTGACAAAATGCATAGATTTTTATCTTTTGTTTATGATTTTTTTGATTTTTTTTTTTGTTACACTAAGCAAAAATGAACACTTACATACACAAATGGTGATTATCTCTTTTAAAGATTAATGGTGTGTCCTAAACTGGTTTAGTGCATTTTGATGTTTTTGTTTTGTTTTTGAAAGTTTTGAAGAATGTTTAAATGCAGAATGTTGGCTCATATGACTCCCATAAATGGTCGCCCCTTCAATATACCAACCGGGCCGATATACCAACCTCTCTATATACCCGCCCTTATGAGAGGGAGACTATAGGTACGTGAGAGTAGATGGTACGTGGAACATAGGCGGTATGGAAGGGGGATTGTCCTGTTAATGACACCTACCATAGAAGACTTATCCTCGCATGCATGGGAATCACCCCAGTGACACTCGGTCAGCTTTCATCAGGATTTATGCCTAACAACAGTGACAATCGGGGAAATGGATACAAAATCAAGCCAAGGTGGTGATGAAATCCACCAATGGTCTTGATCAAGGGCTGGGGTCTTACAACCAGCTCCTTGGTTTAAATATGTTGTGTGAAGTGTGTGTGATTCTTTTTATTTGAAAAATGAAACATGCAGCAACACTACTTTCCTTAAGCAAGCAAAATTTGAAAGAAAATAGAAATAGAAAGATAGAAAGTAACAGGAATAGTTTAAAAACCCTTACCTTTATCTACCTAAACCAATTGTTTCTGATCTTCGGTTCTAAAAATTTATAGACATAAATTCGTCCCTCTGTGAGATGAATTATAGAACAAAATTTGTCCCTCCCAGAGATGAATTTGAATTCATCTCAGGGTCAGACGAATTGCAGTAAAGCAATCACCACAGTCAAGGATGAATAACAGTCAAAAATCAAAAAAGGTACCTGTCAAGCACAAAACACACAAAATTTGATCAGTTTCTTGATCTTTAAAAACAGGGGACAGGGTCCCACCGTGATCGCCACTGAAAGCACGAGATTTCGAGCGAAGGAAACACTACTTGTGATGTATTCAAAATCAAATACGCTTAAGTCCTAAAAACATAAAATGCATGAAATGAAAGAGACGCATTGAAATGAGATACATGAAATTGGAGAAAACACAGCCCTTTTTATTAAACTCTCCTGATATCGGTTACAAAGATGCCTCCTCCCTTTTCAGGGGCTAGGAGCATTAAAAGAATTTGATTACAATCAAGACTCAATGTTCCTCTTTCTGCATGCCCACATTTGAAATGGGCGGGCCAAGATGCTGCCACCACTGGTGTTGATGAGTCCTCACTTCTCGCTGCTCCTCTTGCATTCAGAGACACAACGACATTGTTAGTAGCACCTGTTGCAAATAGGAAAAGTTTGTTCTTTGAAATTAACAAAAGATGCATGTAAAAGATTATCGAAAACAGAGAGAAAAATGAATCTAAATCGCTTGCAAATCTGACAGAGGTCAGAAGACATTACCAGAGGGCCACTGCCATTGAAATAGTCAGCCAATCTACTTTGAACTAAAATTTGTCCCTGGGTAGGACGAATTCTACTGTTATTCATCCCCGGGTGGGATGAATTCGACTGTTATTCGTCCCCGGGTGGGATGAATTCGACTGTGCTAAAAAGCCGAAGTGATGTCATCTAAATGTCGAACCTCGGAGTCTCCAAAACACCTACAGAAAAAGGGGTTAAGTAATTGGGGCCATTTTGGGATGACCCAGATGGTCGGATTCTCCCAATTTGGCCTCTATCCACGAGAATTCCACGTCGCTACCTGCAAGTTAGTGGGACAACAAAAGCGACGAGAACATGATGAAATCTGATCAAAACATTGTGAGATTGAATACATAAACTATCTAATCAGCAGAGAATAAAATGAAAGATGAACAAATGATAGAAAAACAAATTAAAATGCAACTCAAAAGGTGCGGGGTGCCCAAGTGGGCCGCCCATCGTTGGCACTTGATTTTGGCACCAATCCACTTGGGATGGGCCCAAAATCTCTTAGGATAGGGTTGTCAGCAAATTAGTTGATTCAAGTGGCCAAATGTCTGGTTTCGGGTCCGATTTTACACTTCCAATAGCCACCCAATAACCTCTCTTCCAAAAGAGATTAAGGATGTGGAGAATGTAAATCAAAAGGGTAAAGGCATGGTATCAAATCGGTAGCACTTCATTGCTTGAAAATGCTTCGTCCTTCCTTTTTGGGTGGGAAAAGTCCACCATTTTATAGACCCAGGGGGTCTCTTTTGAGAGGGATGCATAAGCGCCATGTGTTGGTCATAGGTGCCATGTGGCGGTCATGTATTCCCATGAGAGAGGAGAGTCCTCCATGACTTGGGCTTTCATAACTGCCCTTGTGACAGTCCTCTAATGGCCCATTTGCCCACCCACACATGCGTGCGAGGTAGGAGTCATCAACTGACTGTATTTGGCTGCCACTTGGCGCCATTCTTCTTTTTGCCCGTTAAACTTGGAATTCGTCCTACCCAGGGACGAATTTAGAATCCGTCCCTGGGTGAGACGAATCCCAGTTAGAATTCATCCCTGGGTGAGACGAATACTGAGCAAAGTGCCTAAATGTGCCAAATTGCCTTTTGACCTTACAAAATTGCTATAAAAGTGGTTAGGACCACTGTTTAACCTCTGAGGGTTGCCCTGGGGGCTGTGTGTGTCAAAGCGATCAGTGTTTGCAGTCACATAATCGGATGGGTGCTGTTTTGGTGTCTACACATACAAAGCATATGTCTTACAATTATTATCTTTGTTTGATCAAGTTACCTTGGAAGCTATTCCTCAAACTAGCAACCGTGCGACTGATGCTATGGCTGCAGCTACATATCTTTTTCCCTTGGAGTTAGATGACAAATATGTTACCATCATTATTCATCGACTCTAGGAACCCGCTTCAAATAATTCATTCTTAGAACCTTTGGATGTGTTTCTAATAAATGAAACTACTCCTGAACCATGGTACACTGATATATTTATTTTTCTTCAAAATGGGACCTTTCCTGAAGATTGTAATAGCAACCAGCGTCGGTTTTTACGTAGACGAGCAAGTCGCTTCGTGATTATTGGTAATACCTTGTATAGGATATCTTTTGAAGGCATCTTACTAAGATGTCTGAATCTAGAAGAATCTAGATCAGCTTTGAGTGAATCCCACAATGGATCTTGTGGGGGACATTTTAGTGGTATTGCCATTGCTAAAAAACTCCTTAGGATAGGATATTTTTGGCCTACCATGGAAAATGATGCACATTATTATGTGCATTATTGCGATAAGTGCCAGAAACACACTGACCTTGTCCATGCGCCTGCACAAGAACTATAGGCTATTTCATCTGCTTGGACCTTTTCAAAATGGAGCTTAGACATCATTGGAAAAATCAACCCTATGTCATCTGATGGATACAAATTTATCATAACCACCACTGAGTATTTCACGAAGTGGGTTGAAGCTATGCCCTTAGCTTCTTGTACTGGAACCCAAGTTTCTAAGTTCATTTTTAATCTAATTATTTGTAGGTTCAAAATTCTTGCAAATCTTATCTCAGATAATGGAACTTGTTTCAAAAATAAAGATGTCAAAAAATTATGTCAAAAATATAAAATTCAACATCTTGGTCCACTCCCTATTATCCTCAGGGTAATGGCCAAGCAGAAGCATCTAATAAAATATTAATCAAAATCCTCAAAAGACTGGTCAATAAATCTAGTCGAGATTGGAACATCCAATTGTATCCTTCTTTGTGGGCTTATCGAACTAGCATTCGCACCCCCACAGGTACTTCACCTTTTGTTTTGGTTTATGGCACTGAAGCAGTTTTTCCCTTTGAATTAGAAGTTCCTTCTTTGGTTCTGCTACTTCAAGATACTGAAGTAGGAGATGAATATCGTGCTGGCAGATTTAGTCAGTTGGAACTCTTAAATGAGAAGCACATCAATGCTTTGGAGCATCTTCGAGCCTACCAAAACAAGCTTAAACGAGCATACCTCAAGAAAGTTCATCATCAATCTTTTGAGATCGACGACCTTGTCTTAAAAAAAAATCAAAAAAATACTAATGCAACTAAAAATCTTAAAGGTAAATTTGAACCTAACTGGCTTGGGCCATATATCATCACTGCTAAATTTGGCTTAGGAGCATACAGATTATCTACCTTTGATGGTAAATATCTTAAAGAACCTATGAACATTGTGCATCTCAAACGTTATTATGCATAAAATTTGGTCATTTCATCATTGTATATATTATTATTTTGCATATTGTTTCATTTTCGTTATCCATATAAAAATTTCAAAAAAATAGTAATAGTATTTATTCTTTCCATTCATAAATTAAAATCAAAATATTAAAAAACTTCAAAATCATCAAAATATTCAAAAACATCTTTTTTGTACCCGTCAATTCTTGAAGTATTGTAGTTATATTTTTAATTATTTTGGATAAATTAACATTTATTTGGAATCCCGCACTTTCACACTCACATGGATAAATATCTTGATTTTATTTGGTATGATTATTAATCTCTCTTATATCAAAATCCATAGTTGAATTAAATAAAGTTTTGAGCATAGAGAACTGATCTTGTTATTTACTTGAACCAAGTACATCTTTTCACATTAAAATGATTTCATTGCAAAATTTGATATGATGCTACATAGTAGAAGTGGTTTCTTGAGCGAAAAGTTTCCCCTGCTATCCTATCATGCACATGGTCTAGAATCTTTGAGAATTGACAAAAGGACAAGCTCACCCCTACCCAGAATAAAATCCCTTGCTCTACAGCCAATCCGATCAAGTATCCCTAGCATAGGAAGAAAAAGAAAAGTCAAAACAAATGAGAAAAAGAAAAATATTATTTTGTACCATCGTAGCAATATTTTAGCATTATCTCAGTTCCAAGAAAAAATACAAAAAAAAAATAGAAAGAGAAAAGAAAAAGCAAAATGCAATAAATCCCTTTCCCTACCCCTTGAAAAGAAAAGAAGGGTGAATGAGCTTGAATCCCTGGAATTCTCAATTATTCAAAAACTGTGCGGTAATCCCCATAATAGGTGGTTTTTGCCCAACCCACTTGGCCTTGGGTAATCCCTAGCATGGTGATATGTCTGTCACATTAGCGACTTTATTTTGTACAGACCTATGTCTGCTTATGGATCAACTAGCTCTTGATGACACAACTTACATAGTATTTTGGTACGGTTACATGCATATAAATCATGGTCAACGAACACTTATTTGGTTAATTCAAATTACTTGTATCAAATTATCTTGCTCAAAATTGGTAAATGAACAATACAATTGCAAGTAATCCCTAGCGTGGTGATATGTCTGTCACATTAGGCCTTGGGTAATCCAAACAAAAAACAATCAAAATTTAAAACAAAAAATTGCACAAAACAAATTCAAACATCATTCACTAGGATTAGATCCTTACCCATAGCCCGCGTCGGACCTCTATCGATCGGTGCGCTGTCTCAACCATTTTTTTTTGTAGAGCTCTAAAAATAGTAAAAATGAATTAGGGTTTTACCCTATTTTCTTAATTTTATTTTAAATCAACAACTTTTTTTTAATTTTGCTTTTTCGTGCTTTTACCTCAAACGTTTGATTTGGGTAAAAACACGGAGGGGGCACCATAGTCAGCAGTCAAACGATTCGACCAAGAATTGTCATCTAGAAAATTGAGTAAATTTTTCCTTTCTCGTAAAATGGGAAGAACTTGTCTTTAACGCATTTTCTTCAAAAAATTCGCTAAAGAGGGGGCAAAATCTAGCACCCTAAAATTGGTGCAGTTAAACCTCAGTAAAAAGATAAAAATTTGAATTTTAACCCAAAACCACCCGTTAACCGCTTGTTACCCACTTTCCTTGTTTTCCATGTCATTTTTAGGATTTGTTTTGACCGTTGGACGATATCATCTAAAATCAGACAAAATTGTCCTAGATCTGACGAATTTGTCTGGAACAGAATGTCCAGACGATTTCGTCCCAAAACCGAATTTTCATAATTAGCTTCCATTTAAATAGCTTCTCTAACTTGGGCAGAGAGCGTGTCTATGCAATTAGAGTCTCCCTCATTGGAGATCTCCCAAATTGGGATGATCTCCAACCTCCTAACCTCTCCCTAATCCTATATAAATTGGGATTTTCTCAGTTTATCCCCCTGAACCCCCTAGCTGACTGATTTCCCTACAAATTTAGTTCCTTGTGCCTTAGAAAACCTTCATACTTTTGTTTGCATTGTGTATTTCAAGTTTTATTATAGGAATCTTACTGTTTTTCAGCTAGAGCAAGCTTGGATCGTCGCAGGCGATTTCGGACGATCCTGTCTTAGATCGACGATGATCTCGTACGATTGGAGGCAATCTCAACTATAGTCTAGATTGGGGGTAATCAGAGCCCAAAGTTTGCATTTTCTTATCGTTTCTCTACATTTCTTTATGCATTATCTTAGTTTATTATATTTATGCATCTTGGAGTTCACCTCATTTAGTATAGATGCATGATAAAGTCAAAATAAATTGTCAAATTGATGCATTTCATTTTAATTGCTATCTGGATTTATCACTTTGGCAAGTTTACTATTATTTTTATCATTTCCCCTTGCTTTTGTAGTTGCATTTTTGGTATTTTGTATCTGTTTTTGTGATTGCATTTTTTTGACAAATTCGTCTGATGAATTTGTCAGATCGTTGACGATCCGATCTGATCTTAGATGATCATTTGTGATATGAGATGATTTTGTGCAATAACAGACGATTACATATGATTTGAGACGATTTGGACTTCTAAAAAACTTAGAATCTTCATCAGACATCCAGAATCAAGTATGTTCTATTTTATTTATCCTAATTTCTATGTTTAGCACTTACGCATGTTTTTTGTATTCATAAAAATCAGCATTGCCATATAGAATAGCTTAGATTCATCTTGGCCAAACCTAGGAATTGAATGATTAAAGCACAAAATGAACACATCAAACCTACTCTCAACCTAGGCATGGAAAATGCCACTCAAAATTTTTCTGGTGAACCCACCATCCGTAAAAAATTCACCCTTATACCCCTCCCTCGAGAGGCGGGACCTTCAAAGGGCCTCTCAGTCCGAGGTATTGTCCCATCCTTCTCACATCCCCCTTCCGGGCATGGATCCTATAGCCTAAAGGTAAGGATGCAAAAAATTTGGAGCGATACACCAAGGTACAAGGAGATGGTGGCAAATTATTTAAAATAAGGGAATCTTGCATAACAACATTCGTTTTATCTGATATAAGAATGTTAGATAAATCGGGTAAGAGTTCGTCAGTAAGAGCATAATAGGTAGAAGGAACATTTCCTACATATTTTGACGTGGAAACTATGCCTTTGGTGGATGTATATGTTGTAGATATGTCGATGGATGAGTCTATTATAGGGATAGAAGTGATAGGAGTAGAACAAGAAGCCTTGGTTGTGGGATTAGGGTTTTTTTGAGGTCCTAATTTGCTTTGTTTAGAGGATGTTTGAGCTGTATGTAGAGGTGGAATTGATGTAGACGGAGTAGATGGCATTATGGGTGTGTGTTTCACATGTTTATATGGATAATGAGAATTAGGATGTGTGGATGATAAAGCAAGGAAAAATTGAACTCCAACAGGTTCTGCCAAAGCACACATATCAAAGGGTCTAGGATCACCATGAATGGTAACCAACTGATTCTTGAATTTGAATTTAACACATTGATGTAAAGTTGAGGGAACGGCTTGCATTGCGTTGATCCAAGGGTGACCCAAGAGTATATTGTACGATGCAGGGCAATGTACAATAAACACAGTCATATCCAAGGTTCTCGGACCAACTTGCAATGGGATGGTAATAACTACACACATTTATTGTGTTTCATCATTGAAGGCTTTTATGATCATATCAGTTCTTTTCATTTCATCACTTCTAAACACAAATCTTTGGTAGAAGTCAAAAGTGTAGATGTTTAAAGATGAACCATTATCAATCAAGACTCGTTTAACTACTACATCTCCAATTAAGGCAATAATATATAAGGGGTTATCCTTATGTAAACTATGTTGAGGTATATCTCTATCCCGAAAGTCAATACAATCAACTTCACGAGTTATTAGAGTATTATCCATGGCTTCAGGTCGAATATCTTGTGGTACCATCATCTGGATTATTATGAGCATTAATTCATCTCTATGTGTAGGGGAGGATCTTAAAAGGTCCAAAAGGGAAATTCTAGCTGTAATGTTTGATAGTTGCTCATTAATATTATAAGGAGGTTTAGGTTGCACATTAGGTGCCTGATTCCATTTATTAGGAACTGTTGACACTTTTTGTCACATTATACAAGGGGTAGAAGAATAGCAAAAATTTTGTATGATATTAATTATTACCTTTTAAAATGTATGTAAGTTATAGCAATTTTGGTTTTCCTAGCCATTCCCCTTGTACACCAAAGAAGATAGAAAGAGCTTCGCAGCTAGGATAGCTTCACTGAGGGGAGGAAGAATAAAATGAAAAGAACTTCGGGCCCGAGGCATTTCAAAAGGTTACTTCGGGTGGAAAATCAGCGAAGCAGTTTTGTCGAAGAAAAACACGAGGAAGGCGCCAGAAAAAGCTTCGCACCTGAAGCATTCCCAAAAGCGTTTCGGGTGAAAGTTTTGCGAAGTAACTCTCCTGCCGAAAAGAGAAAATCCAAGACGCAAGGCGAATTGGCTAAGGCAAGAAAAGGACTTCGGGCCCGAAACATTTCCAGTGATCGCTTCGGCCCCAAATTTTGTGAAGCAGTTTTGTCGAAGAAAAACACGAGGAAAGCGCCAAGAAAATCTTCGCACCCGAAGCATTTCCAAAACTACTTCGGGTGGGAACCTAGCGAAGAGATATTCAAATGACAACTCCGCCCGAAGAAGGAAGGCCCAAAAATCAAATTCCAAAGTCGCTAAGGCAGAAGAACTACTTCGGACCCGAAGCATTTCCAAAGGCTACTTCGGCCCAAAAACTTGCGAAGCAGATCTCGAAGCAAACATTGAAAATGCTTCGCCAGAAAGTCACCGAAATACCCACCTCGGGCCCCTCCGCCTGTGAACCATTTTTGCTTCGGCCGCAAGCCTCCCGAACCATAGTTTCAAAGAAAGATCACGACGAAGCATTTCCTTGAGGCATAGGCGAAGTAATTCAACCAGTGAAGTAGTAGAGCATGAAGGGCCCCACCAAAAGAGATCTACTTCGGCACTCAAACCTCCCGAAGTTGTGCCGTGAAGCTCAACTATCCGAAGTACCAAACCTAGAGGAAGGATCTGCTTCGGCCCAAACCCACCGCGAAGCAGAATTGCAAGAAGAGATCCAACGAAGCGCTTCCAAGGGCACACGTTCCAAGCCGGGTATCTTCTCGAGGTGATCAAGTGCCTCATAAATGCAATTTTTTGTGCCCAACAAGCCTGTTGCTCATTTTTGGCAATCAGAAGTGAAGTATCAAGCCATGATGGAGAACCCGACGAGCATGGCGGCCACTCGAGCACTTGCACCCGGAGACCAAGGACGTCTAGACGGCTCATCAATGCACCTTTCCATGGTTGACCCGATCACAGTTGCCAGTTTTGGTAACAGATTTGAAAGCTCAGTCACGAGAGCCGAGGAAGGCCAAATTCTCAGAGCTCGAGGGCGTACTCTTCTTTGCTATGTAATTATGATTCAGAGGCTCGGGTCCTCTATAAAAACCCAGGCATTGTAATGGGAAAAGGGGGGAACTATCTGCTAGAAAGCTGCTGTAACTTGATGTCCTATGATTAATACTAAGAGACTTTGAGCTCAATTCTTCTCTTTTATGCTGCCTTCTGTGCTTGATTCTTCTATCTCTCCTCGTTTGTATGTTGGATGCTGAACTCTGCGTCCGGTGTGCGATTGGGGATAGTGTCCTGAAACTCGTTCGAAAGGATACATAGGAGTAGAAAAGTGTTGTATTGGCTTTCTTTTATGCTGCCTGCCTTGCTTGATTCTTCTATCTCTCCTCGTTTGTATGTTGAGATGCTGAACTCTGCATCCGGTGTGCGATCGGGGACAGTGTCCTAAAACTCGTTCGGGAGGATACATAGGAAGGTTGATACTACGTTTCTTTCGTTTTACTCTTGGTGTTCCTTGTTGCTATTCAAGTTGTCTGTTAGCGATCGTGCTTCCTGTTCTCTCCCACCTTAAATCACCAATCTCTCTTCCCTTAACCCCTTTATTTATTTTATTTCTCTAACCCTTATCCCTTTTATCTCTTTCCTGCACTCTTGTCTTCAAAACACCCAAGTAGTTTAGCATAGGAGCCGGCCTTTCTCTGGAGATTGGCACGAGGGGCATCTCTTCCCTTCGGCCTTTCAATGTTGGTCCAGGTCTAGGGCGCATACATTTACCCAAAACCCTTACCTAGGCGGATTTGATGACCAATAGTTTTTGGCACGCCCGATGGGACCGACTGTGTATGTCTCAGTGAGATCCTTAACCAGTCAAGGTCCCATATTTTAATGCACAATCCCATTTCATCGGGGCCACTAGTTCTAACCAGTTCCCGATGTGACCCAGTCAGTCTCACCTGACTAGTGGTAGTGAGAATCGATGCTCTCATTACCAAAAGACTCATTAGCATCTGGCGACTCTGTTCAACCCAAAAATCTCTAAGTCGTAAAGACCAGTACCTAAACCTGTGCCTTCATGGCAAAAGTCCCCATGTTTTAAGGAAGCTCGAGTTGGTGAATCTCTGGCTTGCCTCCATCTGGTAAAATCACTTGGCGACTCGACTGAGCTGAAGATCCAGATTTCTTGATCGTAGGCACCTTTTTAAATCTAAAAGAAGACATCCCGGAGGAGTCAAGGTTCGGTGAGCAGCCTTGACCTCACAAGCGGAGAAAAGTATGTTCACCTGGCGACTCCGACTTAGTGGCGAGAACCGTGATCTCTGCAGGCCACTGCTATAATGGAGAGGGTATGCTATCCCAGCTGGGATGATCGTGGCCCTCTGAATCTCTCAAGTTACCATGAAATTCTTGAAAGTGCCTTGAAGACAGTGACAAAATACAATGGCACTAAGGGAATGGCCTTAGAGCACCTTGAATATCTTATTGATTTAAGGTCCATCTTTGACATAATCCACGAAGATGTCATGGTCAGGCTCCTGTTCCTGTCTCTGGAAGGAAGGGCACTGCAGTGGTACAGACTGCTCAGGCGTGGAAGCATCTGCTCGTGGGATGACTTAGCGGGAGTGCTACTCGAAGCATTTGATGGCTCCCAAGATCCCTTCCAGCTTTTGACGTACCTCTACACCATCAGGAGAGCACCTCTGGAGAGCGTTACAGACTTCAATGTCCGATTTTGTAGAAGTTGGAAGAGAATTCTAGGAGGGGTCCAACCGACGCCCGCCCAAGCCCACCTCTTCTATGTTCGGGCCTTTCACCCGGACATGGGCCTCCTCTTGCTACGATCAGGAGAACGAAGGTTTCCTCAAATTTTTGAGGAAGCAGTACGAGCAGAGCAGCTCCTGCTCCTATCTAGAAAGTGGCAGTGGGGGGAAACTCCATCACTTCCTCCAATAATTGTTGCTCCTGTCTATCCTGCACAGTATTCATCATGGCAGACCCTTCATACTGAGCAGATGCCTGAGTTGCAGTTGTTTGTAGCTCAAGAGGCGGGTTCCATCCAAGCCCAACAATGGCAATATGCAAGCTTTGCCCCACCAATGAACAATATGGTTGCTTGCAGTCTCCATCAGAGGACGGGCCAAGAAGAAGAGCAGTCTCAAGTGGTAGAACCTGAGAACGAAGAGGGCCCATTTTTGCACCCTTTTTGTATCCCAGTGGATGGCACGCGAGTGTTCAGCCAGAATCCATCAAGCGTATCTCATCAAGCTGAACCTGAAGAGATCCTGGAAGATTACTCTTTGTCGAAAGAGCCCTGTTACCACATCAGGAGGATGGAAGAACCTGTACCTAGCCCACAGTTAAAAGATTCATCAAAATTTTGGTATTGGTTCCAACCATCATTACAACCAGTACCCCAAGAGGCCCCTCATGCGGTGAACTTCTTCGCCACATCTTTCATCAATAGTATGGGTACTGGCAGGAGCGACAACTCACTGTGTTGCTCCTTGTTCGCAACATGGACAACTTCGGGAAGAAACCAGCCGAACCTCAAAAATCAACTAAAGTTCAATCGGATCTGGTCTGGACATTGCAGGTTTGTCGGATAATCACCCGAAGTTGAATTTATGGTGGCGGCATGCCGATTATGCCACAAAAAATTTGTGTAAATACTATAAATAGTTTGGTTGGTAAATAAGGTGTTGCTCAAAGACTCAGGTCGAGTTTTACTTCGATAGCTAATATAAAAAAAAAAAAGAGAAGCTCGGGGACTGGGCGTACGAATTAGCTGACAGAAAATAGCTCACAGCAAATTTTGTTGGCCGAGCAAGACTCAGACCGAGGTACGAAGGGTGCTTCGCCAAGAAGAGTCCAAGTGAAACAGTTTTTGAAGGAGGACCGACGAACCACCTTCTGCGAAGAGAACTACTTCGGGCCCGAAGCATAGAAAATCGGCTCGCACCAAAGGTTCGCTATGAAGCATTTCAACCCTGACCTCGACTTCACCAACCCAACGACGAAAAAGGTAGGGGCATTTAAAATGTGCCTAGGGGAACATGTCGACAACCACCTTCAAAAGCATCCGAAGTGGGCGAGTTAAATGAAAAGGTGGTGGGTACGTCCTCTAGGGATTCGGTTAGGGGAAAAGTTCATGCTCGGGTACAAAGTGGCAGAAGGTCATGCTTCCAAAGCAAGCCGCAATCATCATAACACACAGCCCTGTGTACCACTCCACCATGCGATGAATTAGATGAAGCGACGCGAAGTTAATTATGGCAAGTGCCATAAATACTGGTGGTTGCCTTCTAAGGCTATATAATGTAGACTCCAGTAGTGGAGAAGCTACTTGCTCAATGATTCATGCAAACTTCGTTGTCAACCTACAAGCTCTTCCATCCTACGCTTTCAAGCCTCCGAACCCCAGCACATTGCAGACTTCGCCGCCCTAAGCATCAACCATGGGAAAGAAGAACTCCAAGGAAAATGGAAAGGAACCAGAAGTGGTGGCCCCCGAACAGCCAAAGGCAAAGGGCCATGACAAAGGGCCAAAGAAAGTTGACTTTAGCCGTCGCCCTGAGAAACAAGTCATGGGAGAAAGAGAGGATTCTAGGGATGAGCAACCTGAAGAACCACCAGTTGATGCATGGGATAGGATCAGAGACACCAAGCTGTCGAGGAGCATAGCTGAACTCAGGAGCACCATCGAGTTCATGAAAAGCAGGCTCTCGATAGACAACAAAAGAGTTGTCGCTTACTACTCCTAGATATACTGGTATCTGACGCCCCCCACACATCACTGCCCTGAGCTGATTGATGCCATCACGTGGAACTATCAGCCCACCTCCAGGCAAGTGGTAGATGCCTTCGGCAACAAGCTGTTCTCCATTCTGAAGGAAGATGTCCAGGCAGCCTTTGCGCCACAGCAAGGGCCCTCCTAAGGGGTACACAGTTCGCAACGTTATTCTTAGCGAACAAATGGAGAGGTTCACATCCTCCAACTACATGATCAATTTCTTGTAACAGAGCCTCAAAAGTGGGCTCCCTTCGGGAAAATTGCCCCAAATGCCCCTACCCTTGGAGGCCTTCAAAAATACCGACATCTTCTCCATCATTGCATGGGTGGCAGGCCTATCTACCGACGCTTCGGTGCACCCGTGGCAGGTGTCTTTGGCTGAGTGTATTTCCAGAGGGGAATTTTATGCCCCTGATGCTTCGAGGTCGAGCACCAACCCAGTATTTTTTGACTGGGCAGAATGGGTGGCCAGGACCCTACATACGTGGCTCACCAGCATGAAGAATGTTGGGACAAATAAGTACTTCTCGCCCTGTTCTCTTCTTGTTTGGTTATTTTTCTTTCATGTACATAAAAGTTTCCCTTATGTTGCTATTACGGCAAGCGGCGAGGATGGAAACCCTCTACCTATATACCAGTGGACCCTTCTCCTATTGAAGACGGAGTCCTATTATTCTTTTAACCAACAATTTTTGGGACCCGCAATGCACATGCTAACAGGGTCTTCCCCTCGGGTTCCCCTCCTCCTAAGGGACAAGGTGGTACAAGAGAAGAGGGGAGACATTTTTTAGCTGACACAGGGGCTCGTAATTCGCATATTCGGCTTCATAGGGAAGCCTTTCCTACTACCAGTCTATCCCTCCGAATACTAGTTCGCATTGGAGGTCGCTCGGCAGAGCGATGCAACAAACGCCATTTATGGCCATGGACGGAAATGGGCTCACACCTATGATTTCCCTTTCAAAATGGGAGTTATCGAGGTGTTTGCCCTCAACCAAAATGTTTTCTTGGAGGAGAAACTCGCCAATTTTGGCCTAGTCCAACTTCCTCAACAATGGCTCTATGACCCCTTGGGGGTAATGAGGGACCATCTTCGATTCAAGAACTTCCACGCTTGCCCCTATCCAAAAATTGTGGAGCAAAGGAACAATCCTAATGGGAAGGATCTGGAGTGGCACTTGGAGAAAATGGAAACGCTACCTCCCTGGCATGAGTTCTACCCGATGGAGGTCGCATATGACCCAGTTCGGCACCCTCTCCCGAGCCCCAACTCCACCTTCTGGAAGAAGGCAAAAGATGATTTGAGGGAGGCAGTGAAAGATTGGGACGTGGCCCAGCTAAGAGAGTGGTGGATAATGAGGGTCCATCATCGAAAGATGAATTCTTATGGTTTTTGTCATCTGACAAGGACTTCACGATGGTCTATGAGGCCAATGTCGGGACATGGAAGCCCCTGTCCTTCGTCGACCTCATTCCTCCAGCTATCCCAGGTTCGGGCGAAAGCCCAAAAAGAGAAAATAAGACTTCGGGGCCAAAGAAGGAGAAGAAGGCCAAAGCCACACCATGTAAACCACCTCAGGTACCTGTGGGAGGCCAAGACACGAGTTTCAAAGAGTCAGAACAACCGTTGGTGAGAACAAAAAGAAAGAGGCCAGAACAAGGCCCAGTGCCCCCAAACTATCCGAAGCGACCCCGTACAGGTTTTTAGAGTGCCTCCACTGGACGACCTACACCAGGTCCATCCGAAACAAACGTTGAAGGCATAGCACCACCAAGCACCGAAACCATCCCGGATATCAATGTCATCAATGTGGAGGAACTCCTCCAATCCGAAGGGGATGCTGAGGCAGAAACCATGGAGGTTGAAAATGCCGAGGCAGAGAAAGAACAGGAGACGGCTGCACTTGAAGTCACTACAGCCACTTTTCCAGGAGGGCACTCAAGTACGCATTCTCCACCCTTTGCTCAGGACTCACCCATGTCCACTATGGCCACGGCCGAAGGTTCCCATCAGTCTCCCCTGCAGGGCCACTCATCCCCTCACGCGTCACCCATGGCTAGTCCAAGTCCATCCCACAATCTCGATAGGGACAAGTCCATCGATCCTACTTCACCTACTCATGCTGCCATTCCCTTGGTCGTTAGTAGAGGCGGGGATGCTACTTCGACGTCGAGTCCCACTTCTCATGATGTGGCCCCCATCGCTGAAATGCCCGCCACACCCACCGCCGAACCTTCTGGCGAGGCATCCCCCATCCATTCCCTATATTTGTTCACTCCTTCGGCTGGAGATCCAGCCTTATTCGAGTCAGAGATGTCCTTGATCAAGGAACGCCCCCTTGCCGAGAAGCTGCTCCGAGCCCAGAAAAATATCGACAAAATACTGAAGGAGGCGAGGAAAAGAAGAGGGCACGCGATGGCTCAGGTTGAAAAATGCATCGTGTTTGACTTGAAAGCCGGGAAGATGCACAAAATCAAGAAGGTCCCTAAGGTACAGAAGCCTCTGGATGAAATGACTCCAGCAGACTATGATTACCAGGAAACACCTAAGGACCTGGTGCATCTGAATGTGGATAACGAATCGACATCCATGCATGTCCGAATCGAGACCTTTAGAGCGCATGCTACCATTGCTAACTAGTGCAGGTTGGAGGCAAAAATTGCCAATGTCAAACTAGAGGAAGATCTGGCAAGGGTTCACTCCAAGTTGGCAGAAGCTAAGGAGCAGTGCAAAATAATGAAAAGGGAAGTACGTGCTCTAAAGCAAAAAATTCTACAGCTTCAGTGTACAGAGGAGAATCAAGTGCAAAGACAGGCCAAAAATGATTTAAAGGCCAAAGAGCTTGAAGGCAAAGTCACGCAAATGCAAGCTCAGCTGTACGAGAAGGAAGACCTATCGATGTTCGACAGGAGCAGGATTAAGGAGATTCGCGTGCATCTGCTTAAGAATTTTAGGTCTCGGTGTTCCAGCACCCTTTCCATATTGACCTACGTCACCGAAGCCCAGCGTGCTATTGCCGAGGGAGGGCCGGTTATTGATGAAGTCACGCAGAAAGCCAGGAGCCGGCTCAAGTTGGCCTTTGACGTCTAGAATGCTAGATATCAGGACCTGCAGGTCACTGCAATGACCTAGACAGCTAGGGACTGGTCCACGGCCCAGGCCACGGTTCGCGCCTTCTTCTCCAAGGTGCGAAAAGCTCAGAAAGCTAGAAGCCTCCAGGACATTTTTGACAATGAGCAGTGCGCCTCAATGAATTATTTTTAGGACCTTTCTTCCTTGGGTTTCCCGAGTTTCACAGACGATGATGGAAATCTTCTGACTAAAGACGAGCTCAAACCAGTCTGGCTTCAGTTTGAGAGTGATGTCTCAGAAATAGATGGGTGGGCGAAGCCGATCTCAGAGGGGTAGATAACCGACTTCATCTTGAGACACTGCAAGATGGTAGCATGCCTAAACGATCTATTCATCAGGGCCAAACATGCTGACATCGGGAAAATTGATCGGTTTCGTGTTCTAGTAAAGGCATTGCAAGATCAGGAGCCTTTTTAGAAGGGTGCCTGGGCTCATGTCCGACGAACGATGAAACGTATCCGGGATCGCCTTGAACCATCACCGCAGCAAGAGGCCATGCTAGAGGAAGCCGCATGAAGAAGAGGAAGAGGAATCGAAGGAAGAGCAGAGCGAGAGGAAGGAGAACCAACTACCGAGGAGCACCCGAGGAGAAAAATAAGGTGGAAAGGAGGAGGAGAAGGATCGGGAAGGACTCCGGCCCAATGGATCAGGGCTAAAGGGTTCTTTTGCCGAGGCGAGCTCGTCACCCCATGAGCCGCCAAGAATGTTGACACTTTTTGTCACATTATACAAGGGGTAGAAGAATAGCAAAAATTTTGTATGATATTAATTATTACCTTTTAAAATGTATGTAAGTTATAGCAATTTTGGTTTTCCTAGCCATTCCCCTTGTACACCAAAGAAGATAGAAAGAGCTTCGCAGCTAGGATAGCTTCGCTGAGGGGAGGAAGAATAAAATGAAAATAACTTCGGGCCCGAGGCATTTCAAAAGGTTACTTCGGGTGGAAAATCAGCGAAGCAGTTTTGCCGAAGAAAAACACGAGGAAGGCGCCAGAAAAAGCTTCGCACCCGAAGCATTCCCAAAAGCGTTTCGAGCGAAAGTTTTGCGAAGTAACTCTCCTGCCGAAAAGAGAAAATCCAAGACGCAAGGCGAATTGGCTAAGGCAAGAAAAGGACTTCGGGCCCAAAACATTTCCAGTGATCGCTTCGGCCCCAAATTTTGTGAAGCAGTTTTGTCGAAGAAAAACATGAGGAAAGCGCCAAGAAAATCTTCGCACCCGAAGCATTTCCAAAACTACTTCGGGTGGGAACCTAGCGAAGAGATATTCAAATGACAACTTCGCCCGAAGAAGGAAGGCCCAAAAATCAAATTCCAAAGTCGCTAAGGCAGAAGAACTACTTCGGACCCGAAGCATTTCCAAAGGCTACTTCGGCCCAAAAACTTGCGAAGCAGATCTCGAAGCAAACATTGAAAATGCTTCGCCAGAAAGTCATCGAAATACCCACCTCGGGCCCCTCCGCCTACGAACCATTTCTGCTTCGGCCACAAGCCTCCCAAACCATAGTTTCAAAGAAAGATCACGGCGAAGCATTTCCTTGAGGCATAGGCGAAGTAATTCAACCAATGAAGTAGTAGAGCATGAAGGGCCCCACCAAAAGAGATCTACTTCGACACTCAAACCTCCCGAAGTTGTGCCGCGAAGCTCAACTATCCGAAGTACCAAACCCAGAGGAAGGATCTGCTTTGGCCCAAACCCACCGTGAAGCAGAATTGCAAGAAGAGATCTAGCGAAGTGCTTTCACGGGCACACGTTCCAAGCTGGGTATCTTCTCGAGGTGATCAAGTGCCTCATAAATGCAATTTTTTGTGCCCAGCAAGCCCGTTGCTCATTTTTGGCAATCAGAAGCGAAGTATCAAGCCATGATGGAGAACCCGACGAGCATGGCGGCCACTCGAGCACTGCACCCGGAGACCAAGGACGTCCAGACGGCTCATCAATGCACCTTTCCATGGTTGACCCGGTCATAGTTGCCAGTTTTGGTAACAGATTTGAAAGCTCAATCACGAGAGCCGAGGAAGGCCGAATTCTCAGAGCTCAAGGGCGTACTCTTCTTTGCTATGTAATTATGATTCAGAGGCCTGGGTCCTCTATAAAAACCCAGGCATTGTAATGGAAAAATGGGGGGAACTATCTGCTAGAAAGCTGTTGTAACTTGATGTCCTACGATTAATACTAAGAGACTTTGAGCTCAATTCTTCTCTTTTATGCTGCCTTTTGTGCTTGATTCTTCTATCTCTCCTCGTTTGTATGTTGGATGTTGAACTCTGCGTCCGGTGTGCGATCGGGGACAGTGTCCTGAAACTCGTTCGAAGGATACATAGGAGTAGAAAAGTATTGTATTGGCTTTCTTTTATGCTTGCCTGCCTTGCTTGATTCTTTTATCTCTCTTCGTTTGTAGACTGAGATGCTTGAACTCTGCGTCCGGTGTGCGATCGAGGATAGTATCTTGAAACTCGTTCGGGAGGATACATAGGAAGGTTGATACTACGTTTCTTTCATTTTACTCTTGGTGTTCCTTGCTGCTATTCAAGTTGTCTGTTAGCGATCGTGCTTCCTGTTCTCTCCCACCTTAAATCACCAATCTCTCTTCCCTTAACCCATTTTTTATTTTATTTCTCTAACCCTTATCCCTTTTATCTCTTTCCTGCACTCTTGTCTTCAAAACACCCAAGTAGTTTAGCATAGGAGCCGACCTTTCTCCGGAGATTGGCACGAGGGGCATCTCTTCCCTTCGGCCTTTCAATGTTGGTCCAGGTCTAGGGCGCATACATTTACCCAAAATCCTTACCTAGGCGGATTTGATGACCAACAGGAACTTTCAAAACAAATGGAGTTGATCCATCATTTTGCATTTGATCATGTTGAGAGTTTTGAGCCTGTTGTCTAGTAACAGCTTCGATGGTACCCACAACATTGTTCTACGGATGATGAATGGGTCTTGGTCGGCTTGCTCATTAGAAAGTAATTGGTGAGACGATGGTCGAGTAGTGACTCTTCTTGGAAATGGTTCTTCTGGGACCATATGACTTGAGATAGGGAGAATAGGATTTGATTCATCTTCAGAGCTATTTGGTTGATTTGAGGTGATTTCCATATCACTCTCAGTCTCATATTCTATATCACTAAGATCAGGTGTTTGAATATTATGTAGAGGCCTGGTTGTAACTATGGATAAAGTTGTATCAAATATTTCCAAATCATGAATAGGTAAATGCCCACTAATAGTTCCAACATATCCGGTAGGAGGGGGAACATTATGATGTTCAATTTGATTAGCCACTTCCTTGCCATGTTTTGGTAAAGATGTTGAAATATGTCCAATGACTGATTGGCATTCTGATTCTAGTTTTGAGGAGTGTTCATTTGAGTATTATTAGGAGGATTTTTCTTAGGTTGAAATGCTTGTACCTCCATCTCATTATTATCAATCAGGTCCTGTATTTTATGTTTTAATATTTTACAAGAGTTGGTAGTGTGTCTAGGTCCTCTATGGAAGTCACAGTGTAAATCAGTTCTATATCTGGGTATAGTTGTATCAGGTTCCCAGATAGTTGGTAATTGAATCAAACCTCATTCTAATAATTGTAGGAGAATGTTTGATAAATGTTGATTTAACCTAGTAAATTCATGAGGAGGTTTATTGGGAGGTTTCAGTATAAACTTCTTCGTTGTCTTCGTAGCATTAACAGTAGCAATATTTCTACTATCAATGACTTCATCACCCACAAATTTTTTATTTTTATATTGATTTCTGGATGTTTTCTCATCATATTTCTTTTTAAGCTGACCTCTCCTAATGAGAGCATCTTCCACTCTTCGGGCTAAGTCTATAGCCTGATCAAAGGTGGTCAAGGTAGAAGTTGACAATTCATAAGATAGTTGGTCCTGTAAATTATTAATAAAGATGTCCAACATCTCCCTATAAGGCAATACAAAGTGCAATTTTCCTATCAACTGTCTCCACCTAGCTAGGAAATCAACAAAAAATTTATCTTTGTCTTGTTTTAAGTTGGATAAGTCTTTAATGGTCACATGCCTTTCGATGTAGGCACTAAATTGATGCACAAAAGACTCAACAGTTTATTCAAATTTCCTCAAAGAATTAGTGGGTAATTGATAATACCACTCTAATGCCATTCCTCCTAAACTTTTTGGGAATATTTTGAGCAATAATAAGTCATCATGCAATATATCATGACATGCTATCCTCAACATACAAAGATGTTCTATGGGATATTTAGTTTCTTTATATATGGGCAAGGCAGGCATAGGAAAATGTTTAGGATACGGTTGTGCTACAACTATAGGATCTAGAGGTTGACTACACATCTCTTGATAATTGTACGAGGGACGATAGGTATCTATCTGATCCATGCGGGAAACTAACTATTTCACTATGGTTTCAAGATTACTAGTTTGTCCACCATATTGGTTCGATGGGACATAGGTATGGGATTTATGAGTGTATGATGGTGTGACATAAGGATTAGATGCTATATTGCTATTATGCAAAGTTCTGGTAGGAAGAGTATTATGAAGAGGATTTGTAGTAGTATTATGTTGTATTCCAGATTGTTGGTAATTGGTGTTTGGTTTTGTTTTGGGTTTTTTCTGATTTGAGGTATATTTCTCAATGGCTTGGCAAAATAGAGCAGTAAATGAGGGTTTCTTTTGTGCGGGAATGACCCTAGGCTTGCTAATAGGAACTTTAGATGGTTGGGTAACCTGTTGTTGTTGCATGTTCTAGATTATAGCTGCCATATCCAAATTGGATGGTCCAGCTTGATCACTCTCTTGTTCAATAAAGGACAAGGGATTAGTGCGTGTGTGAAATACATCTTCTAGAGTTGCTTGAGTTTCACTAATTCAATCCTTGTCCATATAGATTGCTCTATTAAGCACACCAATATTAGTATTAAGGAACTTCTAGAATTGTTCCATGTTTTCAAAAGTAACAACTCCTCCTGGAGACATTTTATGGGATGAGGATTCTTCCTCTCTATTTTCTTCTTGTTCATTTCTTACAGCAAGCTCTTCTTCTTGCTGATCTAGGATTTCTTCTTCCTGAACTTGATCTTCAGGAAGGACATCCGGGTTATTTAATGGTTTTCCTAACCAATCTTCTTCCTCTTCAGTTTGTTTTCCATTCCTAAGTAGAGGCATTGTGCTTAAACTTAGAGTTTATCAAATATATATATATATATATATATGCGATAGGTTTGAGAGGTATATATTTTAATTATATACCTACTATAATACTTAAAAGGGAAATGTTTTGATTTTTGTTTTGTTTTTATATTGTTTTTGTGTTTTTGTGTTTTATAATATTATTATAAAGATAACAAATAACATTCTAGTTGCAAAAAAATAACAATAATAACATAAATGACTTAGTTTTCTATAAATAGTTTATGGATGTCGTTGATAGGATCAAGTTCATCAGGAGTCATGAAATGCTCCTCTTCAAATTGGAAATGGTTTTTTAAAAAATTGACAAAGTGTGCTATAGTAATATGATCTGTCTCTGATTTTGACCTATAGAAATAAAGCTCATTGTAATACTATCGATATAACACAGATCTAGGAACTCTATTCCATATTTTTCTATCCGTAAGAACAACTTCTTGATCCTCTATACGAGATAGAAACTTATGTACTAAAATTGCATTCTCAAGGTATTCTTCAAAGGTGTACAATTCAGAAGACACAAGTGCTCTTTTATCTGCTAACCACCTATGGAAAGCTCTCTGAAGTTCATGATATAAGGTTACTTGATCAAGATCCAGGATTCTATCTAGGACAAACCTCTTGATTTGCCTAAGTTTGATTGATCTAGATGAAATAATATCCAATCTCATATCAAGTTCGTCCCATAAAGGTTGGACTCTATTCGTTTGAGGTACTTTAAGCACAAACGTAATCTCTATGGTTGTTAATTGATTTTCAACATTAATGGTGACAACTCATATTTTATTATAATCTACCATCTAAATATGATATGCAACTTTAATTGTTTGTCTGATGATTCTAAATGTTTTTAACAATAATTTTTTTTTTTGGATTGTTTTCAAAAGGTTTTAGTTTCACGTCGGGTTCACCAAAATGTATCACTCAAAATTTTTTGCATCCTTGCCTTCAGGCTATAAGATCCATGCCTAGAAGGGGAATGTGAGAAGGATGGGACAATACCTTAGACTGAGAGGCCCTTTGAAGGTTGCGCCTCTAGGGGGAGGGGTATAAGGGTGAATTTTCAATGGATGGTGGATTCACCAGGAAACTTTGAGTAGCAGTTTCCATGCCTAGGTTGAGAATGGGTTTGATGTGTTTATTTTGTACTTTAATCATTCATAATACTAGGTTTTCTAGAATTATTCTAAGCTATTCTATATGAAAATATTGATTTATATGAATACAGGAAGCAGGAATGAATCCTAAATGTAAAGATTATACAAAATGAGAAAGAATGCACCTGATTCCAGATGTTTGATGAAGATTCTGAAGCTTGTAGGAGTCCAGATCATCCCAAATATGACAGTATCATCTACAATTATATAGAATCATCTCAGATCACAGTCGATCATCTAATATCAGATAAGATCATCATCGATCTGACGAATTTGTTAGACGAATTCATCAGAAACCTGCAATCACAGAAACAGACACCAAAAACTAAAAATGCTACTGCCAGAATAATGCAAAATGATAGAAATGATAGTATAAATGCCCAACTGATAAATATAGATAGCAAATTGAAGGAAATGCATTATTTTAATAACTTATTTTAACTTTATTATGCATTTATGCTAAATGAGGTGAACTCTAGGATGCAAAATAAAAATAAATCAAACTAATGCATAGTAAAATAAAGAATACAAATGAGGAATGCAAACTCAGGGCTCTGGTTGCCCCCAATCTAAACTATAGTCGAGATCACCTCCAATCGTACGAGATCATCGCTGATCTACGACAGGATCATCCGAAATCATCTGGAATCGCCTACGACGATCCAAGCTTTCTCCAACTAAAGCACAATGAAAACCTGCAATGAAAACTTAAAACTATGAGTGCAAAAAATGGTGGATAGGATGTCTTGACACAACAAAACTAAATGGTAGGGAAAAATCAATTAGGGAATCATGGGATCAGCCAACCAGGGGGATAAACTAAGAAAATCCCAGTTTATATAGGATTAGGGGAAGGTTAGGAGGTTGGGGATCATCCCAATCTGGGAGATCCTCAGTGGAGGAATCTCCAACTACGTAGACATGCTTCTGCCCAAGTTGGAGAGGCTATTGGAACATAAGATAATTATGAAAATTTGGTTTTGGGACAAAATCGTTTGGACGTTCTGTTCCAGATGAATTCGTCCGATCTGGGATGATTTTGTCTGATCGGCGACGATATCGTCCAATGGTCAAAACAACTCCTAAAAATGGCACAAAAAATGGGGTGAGTGGTTAACGGGCGATTTCGGGGTTAAAATTCAAATTTTTATCTTTTTACTGAGGGTTTAACTACACCAATTTTAGGGTGCTATAGTAATTCAAACCGCTTGGTCAAAATCAATTCAAAAAGGCTCCAAGGATAATTCAAACCGCTTGGTCAAAATCAATTCAAAAAGGCTCCAAGGGTAATTCAAACCGCTTGGTCAAATCCCATCAAATCAAAAAGCTCCAAGGGTAATTCAAACCACTTGGTCAAAATCAATACCAAAAGCCCCAAAGGCATAATAAGCCCTTTGGTCAAATTAATCAAACAAAAATACAAAAACAACATAAAAATCAAAAGTACAAAAACAATTGCATCTCACATTTTGCATCCACATCATTGCATTGCATTTTCATATCCACTACAATTGCATATGTCATGAGAGCCTTAAAAGTGATACCACAGTTTGTTGCACAAGTCAATCATATCCATAACTCCATCCAAATGTGTGTAATTGTGTTTTTCAACACAACCATTATTTGTTGCTATACATAATAAAATAAGGTTTTTTGGTTAATCAACCACACCTAGTAATCTTATCAACTTTTGAGGAAAACAACTTTGATTAGTAGAAGGTAAGGCCTAGCTGTGATAAAGCCTTGGATATTCAAGATCCCATCACTAATTGAAACACTAAAATCCTAGCTGGTACAAGGAAAATATGAAAGTTGCAAAGCGGTCTAGGTTACCTTAAGTGAAAATGATTATCCTTGCTTATCCCCCTATGCAACCGGTTTAAAGGTGCTGAGAATTGGCAAAAGGACAAGATTTACCCTATCCAAATCCCTTGCTTAAATCAAAATAAGCAAAAATCCCAAAGCAAAATACATATTCAAAAGGCCAAGCATACAGTCCAAATTTCAAAGCAAAAATCCGATACACAAAGCATAAATTCAAAAATTACAAAAAAATCAAGCTCAAAAAAAAAAAATCAATAAAAATAAACAGTGATTTTCATCACTACGTATGAGCAAAATAAACAGTGATTATCATCACTACAAAAAAATCCCCGCTCAAAGAAAAAATCAAATCAAAATAAACAGTGATTTTCATCACTACATATGAGCAAAAATCCAAAGCCAAAAAGAAGGGAATAAAGCTTGAATCCCTGGAATTCTTAGCATTGTACAAAACCGGAAGGAGAAATCCTTATGCATGACGATATGTCTACCACAATTGCTTCATGCATTTGTGTAGACCAATGTTTGAATGTGGATGAGCTAGCTTAGGTAACCAAATATTGCCTAGTGGTATAGTCCAACTAAGTCCAACATAAGGATGAGATGAACACTTGAGGATCCCTAATCTTAGCAATGGGTTGAAAGAATCCCGCCTAACATCGGAGGAAATGCTTGAGTTCTACCTCAAAATATACAATCACATGCACACACAGAGATCATGAAAAACCAAGTCCATGGTAAAAGCCTTACTTTTCAAAAGTCTAAGTGGTAAGTAGACAACTATTGATAGGGGAACTAGAGTGTTTGAATCTCCAAAAAGCCCCAAAAAATTTTACATAGCAACAAATCATAAAATCATTCACACCATCACTTTATTTATAAGATTCTATAAATTAGGGGGTATCAACATAGTAGGACAAATACCGCATATATATTAGAAATAGTATATAGACGACCACTGACTACTTTATATATTTTAATTTACATAGAAACTTATTAAGAAAATACATTACACACCATTACATCTCATATATGAATACTTAATCAATTCTTATGATAAGAGTGATTATTTAAATTCATGATTATTTTTTTACTTTCTGTGGTATCACCCATTAAGATTGTCAATGTCATATGCATTTCGTATGTTTTAAGTGATTAGAGCATACAAGTTCATTTATACCATTCCACCACATAAGTTAGATGCATACAATTAAAGCAAAAATTAAACATGCATTTAACAATAACATTTGCATCCACAAAAACAAGTCATTAATCATCCATAAACCACATCATAAAACATATAGGCAATATCCATTTGCATACAATCATAAATTCATCATTCATCATCAAAATACATCGCATCATATCATCAAATCATATAAGCATCTACACATCCATCTAAGCATCTTCAAATATCATCTATATTCATCAAATCATCATAATACCATCATCGCATCATATCATAAAATAAAATAATAACAAAAACATAAGCAATAAATGATACACATAATGAGTCATAAAAAGAAAATCTATCATAAAAGTATGTGTGTCAAGTCCAATGGATATACAAAAATGCCCATGGGCTATAGTCATGTAGGTCAGTCGACCTCAAAAATGGATCAAGAACCAAGTAGAGCATCAATCAAATATCGGGCCTGAGCCCCCTACACCACCTCCTCCGGTGCCACCTCCCCCTGTGGTGGTGTCGCGAGTTGAGTGATGCGAGCCTGTAGGTCTCTCTATCCGAGTTTGGGTCCACTAGCTAGGATGGGCGAAAGACTACCCCAAGGTAGAGCGCCCGTTGACCTACGAACCACCTACACCTACTGGATCCTTAGGGACAATCCCATGCCTCTTGAGTTGCATCTAAAGGATGGTGACATGATCCGTAAGTCCCTAGATCCACTCCTCATGCTCATCCAAAAAATACTAAAGTCATCCCACATCTGCCCCTGAGCCTACCACTGGAACCTCCTGTGGTGTAGAAGGAGGAACAACAAACTGCATCCTGACATCGCCACCCCCAATAGTAGCCTGTAGAGCTTGTATCTGTGATGAGAGCTGCTCAATCGTAGCATCTCATCATTGTACCTGGATCTTAGTGTCCTGGAGCTCAACCTCGACCTCATGCAACTGTGCTCTTAGAGGAGAGTCTCTCTCCTAGGGATCTAACTCCTCCTCCTCCTTAGGAACGTCAGGATCCTCTGTTGCCACCTGCTCTGTCGGCTGGCCCCATACCTTGGTCCTGGCTTGAACCCTACGTCCTATCAGATCTGTGCCATCACCCCCACCATCATCCTCGTGCCCTAGGTTACCGATGCCATGCCACATCCGATCACCCCACCACTAAGAGTAGGCCTCTGTAACTCCCCCAGCCACTATAGGGTCTATGGTTGGGGCATCCTCCTCATCTGCAAGCTCTGTGACCTATCATGGAGGTAGGTCCTTCTTTGTTGTGAGGCATCGATACATAAACGGTATCAAGGGCACATCTTACTACAATCCGTACTGACGAAGAACCCGAGAGTAGAAGAAATACTCCCGGATGGCAATCTTACGGCCAACAAGCCATCGCTCGCGCCATGTCCTAGCAATAAAACTAGCTGGATCATCCCAAACAGGACACTCATAGTAAGGCCACCACACGACATCTCCGGCCAACAGTCTGGTGAAAGCATCAGTATAGTGGGATAGCTCCCCTACAAAAGTATGACTCTTACGCTCCTCATGCTCTCAAGCCCATCTGGCAGCATAGCACTATGTACGAGCCTCAATAGCTGTAATCTCGGCTGGGAGCCCCTTAGGGTGATCTACCTTAATGTGCTCCCATCCCCAAACCTATAGGAGAAAGCTGCAAGCAATGCTGACACGTCCCCACCGATGGATGTGGTACAACTCATCGTAGCACTAAGCCAATAGCGATCTACCCCATGCATAGATGATAGGCTCCTCGCTATCTAGTAGGTCCTGCACCATCGCTAGGAGGTTCCAAGGGAACCTCAAACATGAGCAGTCCAGGATAAGAACATTGTTGATCACCATCAGCAACACGACATGCCTCACTATGAAAACATGAGCATCATACCAAGCCTTGATAGATACTCCCTCGGACCCAGTATCCCGGAGGGCCTGTGTAGAGTGCGCTCCAAACACCCGAGCATAGATGACCACCTGATCATTAGTGGCCAATGAAACAATGGGCACCCCATCGAATGGGATCCAAAAGATCCTATACACATCCTCCGGCGTGATAGTCATCTCACCGGGTGGAAGGTGGAAGGTGTTGGTCCGTGGGTCCCAACGGTGGGCTAAAGCCGTAAGATAAGCTTGGTCGGCCATAATATGGGGCAACCTGATAACGTACTGTAGCCCACGGGCCTTAAAACACTCCCAGTTAGTGTCATCAAATCCAGGAAGCAAGTCAAGCAGGAGCTTCGGGTCCCGAGCCCGAGCAGTGAGGATCTAAACAAAGCAGAAGAAAGACAAAACATAACTACAGTGCATCTAAGGCATAATTCACAATAAACATGAAAATGGTGCAAAAGAGTATGAGTTACTCTAAATATAAGCAAAGGAAGAATAAATTGCACCTAATCAAGCAAAGCAAAAATTCAAAAGTCAAAAAAATCATAAAAATCAATACACAAAATGCAAAAAATAGGGCTTAAGCTTTAGCTACTATCGCCTACAATGGCCGAAACCTGGCCGCTGGAGGCAGTAGCAGCCAAGGCCCAACGGTCAAATTTTTGACCATTGGGATTCAATCTTGGCCGCTCTGAGCGACAACGGCCAAGGGGCGGCACGACAAACCCGTGAACCCTTGGCCAAAAAATAAAAAAAATTACAAATTTAACAAAATAATTTAAAAAAATGACATAGGGAGGGAAAGCAAACAAAATGGAAAGCAAATCCCCTACCCAAGCATCAAAACTAAGCTAAGTTTGAGAACGCCCAAAATGGCGACAACAGGTGAATAATGAAAAATAATTAAAAAAACCCTAGGTTGAAGCCACTGATAGATAGCAAAATTGGGGACTAACCCACCGTAGCAAAAGGGAACCTAAGCCTAATTACGAAGTTTGTTCATTGCCAATAGGTTTAGTGAGGTTCATTTTGCTCATTTCTTAGTGAAGTTTAATTTTACTTAGACAAAGAAAAGAGAGCTAGGGTTTTGAAGAGAAATACCCAAGAAGCTTCGACTCCTCTAGTAGCTGATGTCTCACCCCATGCAGCCATGTCCTCAGCACCAACAAGTTTCAAAGTCGCAACCGTCATCATTGCACCAGAGCTCTAAAAATGGAATCTTCAATAGTGAAAATGATAGGTCAAACCCTAGAATTACAAATTTTATATTTCCTTAATTATGCCTTGGCCACTGCTGATGTCAGTGGCCCGAGCTTCTTGGCCACTCAAGGCGACAACGACCACAAGAAGGAACTCAGAGGCCGTTGGACCTGATAGTGGCCAGGCCCACAAATCAAAGTAAAGTAGTTCCTTCCATGAGGGAATAACAAAACAACAAATAAGCACACTTTGGTGGTTTAGGATCATCAGAATGTTCAAAATAACAAAAAGAATCACATAAAATCACAATCTCAAGTAGGCCTCGTATCCAGTTACCTACTCTATCCACTCGATGATTGCAACGACCTGCACTCCATGTATTTTGGTGAGATGAGTAGGCAACCATAAGGCCACTTGGGGCAAAAACAACTCATTTTGGAATTATGATATGTCACCCTTCAAACCCAAAGAAGATCAAGATGGTCGGACTTCTCCACGGGTGCGAAGGGGTCATTCTAATTCCCCTATGACATCAAAAACATTAAGTCAAAGTGATACAATCTAGGCATGAATAGAATCACTCATCCTAACTCCCTAAGAAGGCTATTGATAGTCGGACCACTCCTCGGGATAGGGATGGATGATTATCATAAGCAATTGGAATCACACTTGGATGTGGGATTGCCCATTAAAAGTAGCAAATGCTAGAAAGGAACCAGATTAGTCATATTGGTCAAGCGACTTGTCGCTTCATTCATTGTCATTTCTTCACCAATTCATTGTGTGAGGAGGTAGTTCAAAACTTCAACATAATCATAATCAAAAATCAACAAAATATCACTCGATCATAGCAAAATCATGTTCGTCCTTTGAATCATTGCATACAACAATCACAAATTTCCCTTGTTTGCTAGGAACATAAGTAGACATGACATCTTCAATTGTAGCTCTCCTACCGATCAAAATTTTTGTAGCAGTTGAAGCTACCCGATTGAGTTTGAGGAATGAGTGCAATTTAACATGCAAAATCCACTGAGCTAAGTCCTTCAAATGTTGAGGCAATGATTCAAGGGATGCATGCCATCTTGCATGATTGGGCCATCCGGCGTTGATCAAACCATTGATCACCATACACCCTACAAACAGATCAGTCTACGTTTTTGCTCAACGTTGTGTTTTCCACACAACGCGTCGCAAAAAGGGGCATATGTAGACACCTAAATCATGTCATGCTTAGGGGAGCTACTTACATAGACACACTCATAAGATCATAAGACATAATATTGGACTTTCCAAGCATCAACAGTGGTTCTCACCACTCATTTGGGGCCTTTTCAAGCCATCCAAGCTTGGCCGCTCAAGCCAAGAGCGACCAGATCCTAGCCGCTCAAGCCTAGAGTGGCCAGACCTTAGCCACTGTAGACGATAGTGACCAGATCTTAGCCATTGCAGATGACAGTGGCTAAGCCATAAGAAGTGGTTTATCAACAAACAGGTCCAATCTCGGGTGGAAGTGGCAATCTGCATGCAATAAAGGTGAGCGGGAGTGACTTTGCATTCCTTTTCATGACCAGTTCACATAGGAGACTTGAGTTTGCATTTAGACTTAAGTTAACTGACCTCCAAGCATAAAAAAAGGACAAAAGCTTCTCATGCTAATGACCAGTTCGCATAGAAGACTCAAGTGGGCAGTTAGATTTAGTTAACTGGCCTTCAAATATAGACAATGGACAAAATCTTCTCATGCTAACTTGCACTACGCATGAGAAATTCATTTCTAGGGCTTGGACATAGACCTAGGGTTTCACACTATAAAAGGTGCAAGCCTAAGAGCACCAAGAGATATAGAGATATCAGAGATATCTAGGAGATCTTTAGAAGAGAGACATCTTCTTGAGGAGAGCTTTCAAGACTCAGAAAGTTCTCTTTGAGATCACGTGTACGGCGGAGCTTTGACGAATCGAAGAGCATAACACCTACTATCTTCAACATCAGATTACAGTCTTTGACCCATAGCTTTGGGGCAAAGAGGGTAAGGTTTACTTTAGTGGTCACTATCTTGGATAGTGGCCCGCAGGCTTAGCTTAGATAGACATAGCATCTTTTATTCTATTTTCTTATATCATTAGCATAGATTTACATGATTTCATGGCATAGTTTTATCATATTTTCATTACATTCTTTGATTACTAACAACCTCATCTGGGGAGGCAATCTCGGACACCTAAATGTGTGTTGTTGTTTCATTGCTTGCAGGGCCACAGGTACATCGGACAAAGATTACAACATACGAGAGCAAAAGGGATCCCTCTAGGAAACAGACCTGGAGAAGGAGGCATCTGTAAGCCCTCATACATTTCCATGTGCAAAACCGGGAAGCTTTTATAAGCGCACCACCTCTTCGCAGAAGGGGCACTCCTTGCCTATTTGTAATTTATAGTATCAAAATGGGTATCCCTAAGAGGGACCAACATGTAACCGAGCTTCAATATCAATAAAGAGATCCATCTTTTGTTATTTCGTGTTATATGCTTTTTTTCCTCTTGTCTTTCCATTTTATCTTTGGTATTTTAAATAAGCATTGCAAGTAGGGTTTTAGAAAAAAAAAGGGACCGATGCGTGCGTTTCTGAGGTCGCTACAATATGTATTTGCCTAAAGTATTAATTAATTATTTAATTAAATAATTGATTAATTATTACCTAAGATATACAACAACTCACCTTTCCATCCCCCATGGACACATCATCTGCATTTCACTCTAGTTCCACATCCCAATCCCCATTTCGATCTCGTGCAAGAAAGGATCACCTTTTTTTCCATAATTAAACTCCACTAATTTATAGTCCCACCTCCATACACATTTAGTTGAATAGGGTCACTAAAATTAGATGGCAACATACATAATTCGTTTTAATATGCATATCCAATTTAATATGCATATCTTATCTAGTGAAAATTTTGAAGTACACACCCATCACAAAATTGCATGCACATTTTGATGATAACTCTGAGTTGTGCACAAGGGTGATAATCACAAGGTAAACTTATCCTCCTTTTACAAGCATGCATCTTCAGTGATATAATCAATACAGAGGTAAAACATTAGTTAATCCCACTTAACTGATTGAGCCACATCCTCACCCATTCCCCCTAAGAAATCTATAAATGCAACCTCTCCTCCTTCCTAGAGTATGAGAATGGTATATGCATTGAAGCACTGTTGAAATCCTAAGCACCCTTCATACCCAAAATACCCAAATTAAATCCTGTCCAACCATATTCATCCTATGCTAAACCCCGATAAAAACACCCTACAAGCCCGAATACGATTTTTGGTAGCAATAAGGCTTCGTAGATCATGCTTTTCTAAACCTAGATAATATTTACTCGCAGTCACCTAGACTTTGATGGTCAACACCTAGCCTATACAAAAAACCTATAGAAATAGTATGACGTAACTCAACACATCATGATGCAGCTCGACACATCACGATGCAACCCGAAATATCACGATGCAACCCAACACAATACAATGCAACTACAGAGATAATAATAATAGTAAAACAAGGGTAAGATCTGTTTATCCTTCATTCAATTTTATTCATTTATAGATCTTCATTCCCTTTTTGTATCTCTAGTTTCTAATCTGGTTTGAGAATCAAACCTCACCTTGGAAGGCTCAATAGGTATTATTGAGTAGTTACATCTCACTTATGTGCAGGTATACAGGTTTAAAGTGAGCAAACCTAGATGTAACATTAGACCTAGATGTAGTAGTAAGCTCTAATTATAGGTTATTCAACACCAAATGGTTGAAAATATCAACCTTTTGGTACCTATATGGTCAGAGCACATGGTCATCAACCTCCATGATGATCAACATCCATACACATATTCGGGTGATCAAATGTATACTCAGATCCAACAAAAGTGATGGTTACGATAAACCCATTCTCTAGTGCTATTGTGACAAAATGACTAAGGCACCATTAGCATTTGTAAAAGGAAAACCAATCCCTTACATATTTGTACAACCCTTCAAGGGTTTTATTGTAATCACAAAAGAGGACAAAAGCATAATAAAATATAATACAATACATAATTTATTGCTTTTTATTCATTTTCTTTACATGGTGCATCTTTTTATCATATACAAGATGGTGATCATGGTGGGACCATCCCTTTGATTTGGTTTGTGCAATAGTTCAGGTTGCTATTTTTATGTTTGATATAAGTCTATTTTCTGCATTCTGAAAATTACTAACACATTTCCCTATTTCGAGTTTTTTTACACAAGAAACACATGGATGAAACCATCCAACCTAGGATATCCATAGTTTTTAGCTGTCTACCATAGTATGGTCTTAGATAGAAACCATATGACCTTGGATGGTCAAATAACATAGTCACCGCCAACCTCAATGTCATGACCCTCCCTTGGAAAGCTTTTTCATATGATGGACTTATGAATTGTTATGTTGTTTTGAAGATAGATTAAATGGAATTAAGTTGATTATTTGCAATGTATGATTGGTTTATTTAAGAATATGGTATTGCTGATAGTCTGCATTAGTATGTATGGTTGCAAGAATAGAAATCCTTCAGATAGAGTGGATGAGGGAGTCACCACTTTGGACAAGAAAGAAGGAAAATATGGATGAAGATCCATAATGGTCTTAATGATGATTTAATATTAATTACAAGTTTAATTAATTAATTATTATTAGCTTTAATTAGATGATTTAATATTAATTACAAGTTTAATTAATTAATTGTGATTAGCTTTAATTAGATGATTTGATTATTTAGCCTATTTTTGTAAAATAGAAAATTGAGTTGGAATTGGGTGACAAAGACCCCTTTCAAACCAAGGGAGGAGAAAGAGCATCTTACCCTTGGAATAAAATAATAGTTTACCAAATTGACCCCTTCTCCAAATGAAGGGAGGAGGATTGGTATCTTTGCTAATGGGAATTTAAATTGATTAAATTAAGGCATCTTACTATTTCAATAGTAAACCTTTTGAATTAGGGAAAATGGCAAAAAAGAGAAAGGGCTAATGGATTAGGACTCCCATCCAAATGGTTAGAGGAGGAAGACCTAAATGGTGGCTAGGAAAGGGCCAAATTTAAAAAGATAATATAATAAAGGAAATATCATTTCTTAAAACACCTTTCAATAAAGGAAATAAAATATTATAATAACAATATTATTATAATATATAATATAATATAATATATTATTAATATTATAATATTATAATATTGAGCCACCTTCATGACTCATAAAGGTAGAGAATTGGCATAATTAGCTTAACTTATTAATTATGTTTAACATTAATAAGAGGGTTAATTTATTCTTATAATGGATAATGCTATGACAAAGACCCTAACCATGCCTATTAAGTCCCTATTTTAAATTCAAGGGTAGAGAATTGGCATATTTCCTTAGGAATTAAATAATTATTTTCAAATAAAATAAAGAGTAGAGACCTCCCGCTCTGGGTGGGATGTCACTTTCTCAAATTCCTGCTCCCTCCATGGCTCCTTCCAAGGATTTTTGGGTGGATCTCCTATTTTTCTAGGCCTATCAGGCCTTTCTAGTCTCAACTTGGTGCCTGGAGTGTTGTTCCAGGACCTTCTCTATGTTTTCCTAGGTTGTTTCAGGAAGGTTTTTTCTTGGTGTTCCTACTTTTTTCTTGGGTAGTTTTTGCTTGGCTGAATAATCATGGTTTTTCTTCAATGTGGGTTGTTTTGTGGGCTTAGTTTCTCACTTGTTTAGGAAAGTGGGTTGTTTTGTGGGCTTAGTTTCTCACTTGTTTAGGAAAGTGGGTTGTTTAAGGTCTCCCCTATGATATTTATTTTGGCATTGGGAGTGGACCATGTGCTTTCTAGTTCATAGGGATGGCTCTTTGTTATTTCCTAAGCCTTGCTTCATTTTGTGGTGGGCTTCTATTCACCCATTCTGTTGTTGCCTAGAGGGTCTTTCTTTGTGTTTCTTTTTTGTATTTGGGAGGGTATCATGGTTTTATTACCCACATATGAGAGGCTCTCATGGTTGATTGTGGTTCAATATTTTAGTGGCAATTCTGGTTCAAGGGTTTCCCAGTGGTTCCCTTATCTTCATTCTTTGAGTCTTGGAAGGAGGACTCTATGCTCTATCATGTTGTAAAAGGGTTTTATTGGTTTCTTCTTGTTTTATGGTGGGGTTGGAATTCTTGTAGATCTATTGGTGTTTTTATGATGGACCTATAGGTTTTTTTTTGGTCTTGAGGGGAGATCATGTGTTGATTATTTACTACAATGGAGGGATTCTTGAAATATAACACCATGTATTATCTACTTCATGGTTCTACTTCAAGGGTTTCCTAGTAGTTCCCTTATCTTTATTCTTCTGGTCTTGGAGGAAGGAGCCTATGCTATATCGTGTTATAGAAGGGTTTTGCTAGTTTATTCTTGTTCTTTGGTAGGGTGAGGCATCTTGTAGATCTACTGGTATTTATTTTTATGGACTTACCTACATTTATTTTCTAGTATTGAGGGGATATCATGTGATGATTTTTTATTGTAGTGGAGGGCTTCTTGAAATCTAACACCATGTTTGATCTGCTTCAAAGTTTGAAGGTATCGTTTCTTGGCTAGGATTTTCTAGATCTAGTTGTGCATCACCTGCTCTATAGGAAGACCTTGTGGAATGTGGATTATTTCTTAGATTGTTTCATTTCCAAACCTTCAAAAGACCTAGTGTGGGTTATTTTTTAGATCTTGTATTTTTTCTTATTTCAATCTACTCGGTACTGGTCTTTCTAAGTTTTGGTGGTTAAACCTATGGAGTGTTTGATCTCTACTCTTTGGTCCTTATAGGACTATTTGGTTTTCTCCTACATAGTAAAACCAATTTCAAATTTTAGTGTACGATATTGTTTGGTTTTCTCCTAGGCAGGAAAACCTTTTTCAAATTTTAGTGTATGGGACTATTTGGTTTTCTCCTAGGTAGGAAAACCTTTTTCAAATTTTAGTGTACAAGACTATTTGGTTTTCTCTTAGGTGGGAAAACCTTTTTCAAATTTTAGTGTACGAGGCATCTTGTCTCCATGGTTGTGAGGTTTTCCTTTTATGGGAATACCTATTTCAATTTGTATGGGGGTGTTTCCTAGTATGTCAAGAAACCCATTTTTCATTTTTGTTCCTGTCCATAGATGGTTCTTCGAAGATTATCTTTGGGTGTATTTTTTGGAGATCATCTCACTATTTCTAGGAGGCTGCTTATTTTGTTTTTTCTCATTGTAAAAGGTTACAGGACCCTTTCAAAGTCCCTTTTACCAATAAAAAAATGTCCTCCTACTCTAAAGAATAATAATGCTTTTCAACATAGACCCCCTTTCCAAACCAAGGGTGGAGAAAGGGCATCTTAATTAAAGCATTATTAAAATAGGAGGCATAAAACATTTTGATGACAACCTTCTCCAAATTAAGGGGCGAGAATAAAAAGGGGTCATAATGGAGGATATTTCTATCATTTACTATTAACTCACCTTTATGACTCCTAAATTAAGAAATTAATAGTTTAATAAATGCATATTTCAAGAAGGCCTTTATATAAACCTAAGAGGGTTTAGTTGGGAGTGAATGAAGCACAAGGAGAAGACTAGGCTAAGTAGAGCATGAGGAGGACTTGGAGGCTAGCATGAGAGGGTAAGCATGAGGAGGCAATATTGGAAGCAACCTTGGGAGTATTAGAAGGAGGCATATTGGAGGAGAAGGAGAATTTAGGTGGACTCCTTTCATGATTTTAATTTCCTCCTAATTGCTTTCATATCTAAAGGATTGTATTTCCTTCTATGCTCTGAATGTTTCCCATTAATACATGCTTTGTCTTTGAGTAACTAGGTGATATAGAATATCTTCTCCTTTAATACATGCTTTGTATGTGATTACTCTCAAAAACTTAGTAATGAATGATTTCTTTAGAGGATAGATAGACTCCATTAATGACAACTTTTATGCTCTGCTTATGCAATATGGGGATATAGAAAGTTATTTATAGAGAAAGGAAAACCCTATTGTTTGAGAGTAGTTGGTCTCTAAATATAGAAAATTGTTAATAGGGAAATAAAAACCCTATTGTTTGAGACTATTTGGTCTCTAAATATAGAAAATTGTTTATAGGGAAATGAAAACCCTATGGGCCTATTGTTTGAAGACTAGTTGATCTCTAAATATGTGGAATTAATTTTAGAATATGAAATATCCTATTGTTTAAGATTAGTTGACCTTTGAATTAAAGAAGTTAATAATTTCTTCTTTTGGAATAATTAGAGATTAAATGGACTAATATCTTCTTTTGTAATAATTTGATATTAAATGGATTAATATCCCATTTTAAAATAATTAGAGATTAAATGGACTAATCTTTGATTTTAGAATAATTTGAGATTAAATGGATTAATCTCCCTTTTGGAATAATTAGAGATTAAATGGACTAATATTTTTTTTTTTTTTATTTGTGGAAAACATCCCAAAAGGGATGCCACTTTCGGGTAAGACCCAAGGAGGCAGGGGTATCCATTCCGCCAAAAACGCCCAGGACTCGGACTTGGCCTACCACCTTTGACATACTCAAGGAGCAAACAAACACACAAAACCAAATTAAAAAAAGTAAATAACAACAAAAATAATAAAATAAAATAAAAAACATGCTCCTTGAGTGTGTCAAAACCAAAAGCACAACCAAACACGCACAATAAGATAAAAGAAACCACAACACAAACCACATAGAAAAACACAAGAACCACATAACAAAACACAAACAAGACAAAAACAACAAAACACTACAAAGACATAACCCAAAAAACATGAAAAATAAACACAACCAAAACCTAAAAAATAAAATAAAAAATAAAAATAAAAACAACCAACAATAGACAATAAACAAAAACAAAAAACATAGAAAACACTCACACATAAAAAAATGAAATAACACAAACAAAGAGAAACCCAAGAACAAGAACGAAAAAAACACAAGAACAATAACAAAAAACATAAAAAAAAACAAAACAACAAAAACACAAGAACAACAAAAAACAACACAAAGAACACAAAAACAAAACAAAACAAAAGAACCCACCCACCTTAAAAAACTAAACAAAAAAACAAAGAAGACAAAAGAAAAAAAATGAACAAAACAATGACCTATCTAGACCGAAGACTATTAATGCAAGAATCAACAGAGGAAACAAAATAAAGAATAGAATGAGCTAGGGAACTAAAAAAACTGAATGAACCAAAGAGAAAAAAAAAAAAACAAGAAGAAACTAGGTACCTTCAGAACTGGAGCCATCCAAAGAAATGATAGAAAGAAGAGCTTCCCTAATTTGAGAAGCCCACCATATAGGAGGGTGGCCATAACAAGTAAGATCACCTTTGTCCAAAGCCCAATTAGCTAAAGCATCAACACTCTTGTTTTGATCTCTCGACCACATGATTGTAATCAACTTTCAAAAATCCCATCTGGATTAACCGAATCTTCTCAATAATTCTTTTTATTCTCCAATCCACCTTATGATTCTTAGAAGGAGTCTTCAAGAGATTAATCATAAGTTGAGAGTCAGACTCAACTAACACCTTTTCCCATCCAACCTTAGTAGCCTCCTAAAGGCCTCTAAGGATACCATACCCCTCAACAAGGTTATTGGAAAGAATACCCAAATTCTCAGAAAAAGTAAAAACCAGGGAGCCATCTGAAAGTCTACCAATTCCTCCCACATCGGCTTTTCCAGGGTTCCCTCTAGAGGCTCCATCAGTATTGACTTTTCCAAAATCCTTAGGAGGAGGTTGCCAATTTCTAGTCCTATCCATCTTACTAATACTCACATTCCCTTTAAGTTGGTTGCCCTTAGAAGGTTTAATCTTCAATATTTGCATCACTTGATCCCATCTTTGGTGGGAGTTTTGGGGGTGATTAAGGAGTTGATGGACTGATTCAACTAAGTTGGCTATGGTCTTTTGCCAAATATAGTGAATATCCTTCCTATCTTGATTAAAAATTTGGTTGTTCCTTTCATTCCAAATATTCCAAAGAAGAATGGTAGAACCCATCCAAACTAACTCCCTAATAAAATGATCAACACCCTCTTGATTAGGCCAATCCCTCCAAAGCTGTTCAAAAGTGAAAAAATTGGACCACCGTAAGCCAAGTAAAGTTGCCATTCTCCTCCATAGCTCAGAGGCTAAAGTACACTCAATAAAAATATGGTTGATATTTTCTACATTCTCTTCACACATTTCACATCTAAAAGGGCCATGAAAACCACGCTTCATAAGTTGCTCACCAAGAAGCACCCTACGATGCAATAAAAGCCAATTAAAGAACCTCACCTTAGGCCAGAGCTTTTGAGCCCACAATTGAGAAAATATGTCAGAAGAATGGTTGGGATTATTATGGCATAAGGTCAAATAACCTTGAGCAACCGAATACTCACCCTTAGTAGTGTTGTTCCATCCAAAACAATCTTTTTCATGGGACCAAGAGAGGGATCTCATATGAAGGATGCCTTGGATATCTTGTCTTTGCCTTTCTAGGATTTGAATAGGCCAGTCCTCAATAGGGATCCAATATCTACCAACCTTTGAATTACCAGTATGGTACCGACAGTAATTAGCCACCTTTATCCAATTAGCTCAGTGAAGCTCCTCCATCCAAGGCCTCCAATCGGGAAACTGAGTTATCAAAGGCTTGTGACCATCCCAAGAATCTGTCCAAAAATTTGCATGTTGACCATTATGAATGATCCAAAATAATTTTTTCTTTATCAAATCCTCACCAGCCTTAAGAACTGCTAAAATGGGAGAACCTTTGGTAGGAAGTTGATAGCGAACAAGGTCTTCAGGACTTTTGTTCTAAGCATATTTAGCATGGAGATTATTGGCCCAAAGAGCATTGGGGTTATGCAACATCCTCCAATATAATTTAGCAGCTAAAGCTTTGTTGTTATTAATTGAAGACCGAAATCCTAACCCCCCTTCACTCTTAGGAAGACATAAAGTATCCCATTTCACCAAGGCCCATTTTCTTTTCTCCTTAGTACCACTCCAAAGGAAACGATGACTGATTTGATCCAATTCTCGAAGAACAACCTTTGGGATATTCAAAATGGAAGAAACATAAATAGGAATAGCTTGAAGGACTGATTTTACCAAGGTGATTCTACCCCTATAAGAAAGCCACTTGTTGGTCCACTTTCCAATTTTCTTCTTGACTTTGTCCAACAACCAATTCCAATATTTATTTTTTTGCCTTTGAATATTTATGGGAATACCTAAATAAGTGATTGGAAGAGAGGTCTTCTTATATCTTAATTTATCCAAGACCATGGATTCCTGTCTAGCAGAGCAGATAAAGAAAATAACTTTAGATTTGTCTTCATTGATCAACTCGCCCAAAGAGCCTTAGAAAAATAGCTAATGATTTGCTTAATATTAGAAGCTTCCTTAATCGTAGCTTTACCTAAAAGGGTAGAGTCATCCACAAATTGAAGATGAGAGATAGGTCTAGCTCCATGAGCAATGGTAACTCCCTCAAGGGTTTTGTTTTCCCTCTTTTTGGTTATAGTCCTACCCAAGCATTCAACAAGAATGATGAATAAATAAGGGGATAGCGGGTCACCTTGCCTAATACCTCTAGAATCTGGGAAATACTGAGAAGGCCTGCCATTGATAAGAACTAAGTAGGAAACTGAAGAGATACATCCCATAATCCAATCCATCCAATCCTTAGAGAAACCAAATTGCCTCAAAACTTTGATAAGGAAGTGCCAATCCACTCTGTCATAAGCTTTGGATAAGTCTAACCGGATGAACATAGAAGGAGAATTTTGCATATCCATGGAATGGATGGCTTCCTGAGCAAGAACTATCTCATCTACTATTTGACGTCCTTCCACATATCCCCCTTGCTCGGGGAAATAATCTTATGCAAAAGAGGCTTCAACCTTTCTCGCCATGATTTTAGTAATAATTTTGAGAAGAACATTACATAAAGCAATAGGTCTAAAAGTTGAGATATGATCAACCTCTTGAGCTTTTGGAACAAGAGTAATATAAGTTTTATTGATAACCTTCAAAATTTCTTTGGATTTCCTGGCTTCTTCCACCACCTCTAATAAATCAACATGAAGGATATCCCATAACTCTTGGTAGAACTCAATAGGAAAACCATCAGGACCTGGGGTTTTCCCTTTTTGCATTTTAAAAACTACTTGTTGAAGCTCATTGATAGTAACAGGAGCAATCAAAATAGAGTTCTCCTCGTAAGTGATAAGAGAAGGGATTGCTTGAAGAACATTTTGTTGTGAAGTCGAGTCAAGAGGAGTAGCAAGCAAAAATATTGGAAAAGTAATCAACAACAATAGAGTTCATGCCATCCCAAGTATAAACAACATCTCCAAAATCTGATTTTAAGGAAGAAATAAAGTTGTGAGATCTTCGAGCTAGAAGAGATTTGTGGAAGAAATTTGTGTTTCGATCTCCTTCTTTGAGCCATTGAATTCTAGATTTTTGCTTCCATAAGATTTCTTCTCTTTTTTCCCATTCCTCTAACCGAGTTGTGAGTTTAATTTCATCCGCACTTCTCTTTCTCGTGAGGCCATCTAAATGGATTTTCTTATTCAAATTTTCAAGATGAGCAATAACTTCATGTTTTTTTTTATGAACATCCCCAAACTCTTTCCAGTTCCAAGTCTTGATTTTGGATTTAATGTATTGCAGTATTTTGGCAAAACAGAACATCTTAGTCCCATGCCTAGGTTTACCTTCCTTCCACCATTGTTGCACATGAGGTCTGAAGGAAATGTCTCTAAGCCACATTAATTGAAAATGAAAAGGAGAGAAACTCACATTGGTTTTCCACATTTCCACCATGACTGGCCAATGATCCGAACCAACATTATTAAGAGTCTTCACTTTAGGAATGTGACCATGGATTAAGAAATTTTCAGAGAGCAAAAACCTATCCAATCTCTCCATTATACAAGCTAAGCCTTGCCTTCCGTTAGACCAAGTCATAAGGCCATTATCTGGTTGGATATCCACAAGATGGAGGTTTGCAATATATTCGCTCATGAGGTCAGTACTTTTGTCCAAATTTCTATTTCCCCCATTTTCTCATCCAGAGAGAGGATGGTATTGAAATCTCCTCCGATCAAGATCCAAGATTTAGGAAAATGAGAGATAATATGAGTAATATCCTTCCACTGTCTTCTTTTTTCCTCCAAAGAAGTCCGGGCATAAACAGTAATGCAGAGCATAATCTGGTTGGAATGTCTACTTTGAATAGCTATAGCCAACAAACCCCAACTGCCAACCATATGGTGAATAACTACCTCCTTTGGGTCCCAAAGACAAGCAATGCCACCCGAAGTCCCTTGGGAACTGAGGAAAACCACTTTTCTAGCTGGCAAAATTTTATTGACAATTAAGTCCATATCCTCCATTGACATCTTTGTTTCTTGAAGGAAAACAAGATGTGGATGATTTATCCGAATCATTCTTCTAATTTCATTTTGTTTTGAAAGACTCCCTTTGAGTCCTCTAATATTCCAAGTGATGATCTTCATTAATACCAGGGCTAAAAATGTTGGGAAGGGCATTAATCTTACCTTCCTCTACAAGCTTTTCACCTTCTTTTACCATATGATATTGATTGGTCTTGCGACCTACTTTTTGATTAGAATCCATCTTCAATTTTTTTTTCCCTATTTCTTGACTTATTCCAATTGAATCTGAGATGGCTTCTAACCTTGAAGAATGCTCATACACAACCAAAATTTTACTAGATGGTTCAATGGAGTCTATATTGGGACTCGCATTATTTGAAGTTTTGACATTTGAAATATTGTTTTTCTTGTGTAAATTTTCTCCTTTTTTTTTTGTTGAAAACCTTTGATTTGTTGGTTTGTCTCCGAGTTCTTTCCTTCATATTTAAATTGTGTTTCTAAGATTTCAGTTTCCATTATTTCCTCTTCCTCACTTGGGACATCATTTGTGGAAAGGATTTCAAACATATTAGCAAATGACTTTGATTGATCCTTCATTACCGGTTTTTTTTGAGTGTTCTTCTTCTTAGGTATTTGGAAACCTGCTGAGTTTATATCTTCTTTCTTTTGATCAAGAATTTTATTTGGGCAAGCATCTGCCAAATGACCATATTCATGGCAAATTCTACAATGAAAAGGAATGTTCTCATAGTCCACTACTTGCTCCCAAGTGTCTTCCCCAAATTGTAATGTGATATTTTTAGGTAGGGGTTTGTCAAAATCCATTAAAACACAAATTCGAGCATAAATAATATGTTCAAAATTTTGAGTACAATCAATAGTCATCATAAAAGTTCCTAAAGAGTTTCCAATTGAAGAAAAAATAGTAGGATTCCAAAATTCAATAGGGAGGCCAAAGAGTCTAACCCACACGGGAGCTATAGAAGGCATCTCTTCTTCGGCTTTAAATTTAGTATGCCAGGGCTTCATGAAAAGCCCCGCCCTTCCAAAAAACCAAGGACCCCCTTGAAAATTTTTCTCTCTATCTTCATTATTAGCAAATAAAACAAGAAAATAACCATTTGGATAAATAGAGATTTGTAACTCACCTTTAGTTTTCCAGATTTTTGCAGCCCAGACTTTGAAAGCAGATAGACTCGGATGAAAACCCCTGAACCGACAAATTAGTCCTCTTTTTTCCAAATCTTCAATGCCACCTCGAATGTTACCCATATCAAGCTTAACAATAGGAGTTCCATCACCTGCTTTAAGACATCCCGACTCCGTTTTCCTGGGATCAATCTTAGGCATTCTTAGAGGTTTATGAGAAGCCCTAATATTGATATTAGCATTGGGCTGAGGCTGTCCACCATGAAGGGCATCCCTAAAATTCATTTTTGGGACCGAGTCTTCAAAATTCTTACCCTTGACAGGGGTTTTCACAAGTAGAATTATTTTGTGGGTGCACCTTAGCACCAGATTCACTTGAGATATGAGCCATTTTTTGATCAACTGCTTGAAACTTATTTCGTGGTCTCTTTAATCCTTGCCCTAGACGCCGTGGAAAGGTATGGTTTTCACTTTTCTTTTGTGCAGCAAATTGGAAGCCGTTGTCACTCAAGTTCAGAGTATGATCTGTTGAAAGACAAATTTCTAACCCATTTTGTATTCCTTGCAACATTTCCTACTAAAATATTGAGCATAAACCACAAAAATATTGGCCTCTAGGGCCCGAAGGCCCTAAAAACCAACCTCCTGGAGCCGCTTGCACTCAACCCAGATGAAACCCTCGCATAGCCGCTTGCCAAATATATCGTTCACACATAGGGATGCGCTAGGATCTGTGTTGCTCCAAATGATATGAAAATTGGTGGAGACGTTCTAGGGTTTTTCAGGCATCTACCCTCAAAATTTCAGCTCAATCCGAGTTCGGATGAGTGAGATATGGCCGAAACGAGTTCGGAAGTTTGGGCAGTCCTGCGAAAAACGTCTAATCCTCCCCATATCTCTATGCAAAGTATCAATGGACTAATATCTTATTTTGGAATAATTTGAGATTAAATGGATTAATCTCCCCTTTTGGAATAATTAGAGATTAAGTGGATTGATCTCCCTTTTTTATTAACCTCCTCTTGGATTTACTAAGAGATTAAGTGGATTAATCTCCCTTTTGATTTAATGAATGCATATTTTTTTGAAAGGCAAGTTTTATTGTATTTTGGAAAATGAAACTTGGTTTTCCTTACAAATGAGAAGGTCTTATTTTATAATAAAAATAGTTAATGAAGATGGATGACTTAGATAAATGTATTTATGTTTCCAAATGATATGATTAAGTGCTTGAACCTATGCTTAACTTTTGGTTAAGGAAAGATAGATTGTCTAATAAAAGTATGGGTTTCTCTTAGAGTGTCCTTTAGAAATTACATGAATATCTAAGAGAAGTAGAATTTCTCTTAGTATGTCATTTAATCATGGTTTCCTTATTGAATGGATGTAATCATTCATATATAGGAACCAAGGAAGTTCTAAGTTATGATAGAACTATGGAAGTTCTAAACTAATGATAGAAATATGGAAGTTCTAAGATGATGATAGAACTATGGAAGTTCTAAACTAATTATAGAACTATGGAAGTTCTAATATGATGATAGAACTGTGGAAGTTCTAGGTTTTTGATAAAACAATCTTTGGAAAAGAATGAATGTGGAGTTCATTCTTGAAGGTATTATAGGGTCCCTTATTGAAATTTATTTTATATAATATGATATGAACATGGAGTTAATTTTTGAAGGGATTATAGAGTCCCTTCTTGAAATTTATTTTATATAATATGATTGTTGAAAACATGATACCTTGTTTGATGAAAACATGTTGTTACTGAATATATTTGGAAAGAATGGTGTTCTTTCATAACATAAAGAATTGTGGAAATTCTTATGTAATATATGGATGCTTTTGAAAAATGGAATTGTGGAAATTCCTTAAATTGATTGTATTGGAGAAAATTATGATTATATAATGAAAATATATCTTTGAGGTTGGGTTTTTCCCTTAGGGGTTTTCCTAGGATAAATGTGGTGTTATCTTTGATACTTGCATCTACTGTTTTAGTTTATTGTATGCTCTTTAATGAAAGGTTATTAATATGAAATATGCATAGTCTTTTGCTAATATGGAATATGAATGAATTCATGTCTTGTTTATATGATGTAAATATTATTGCTCCTTAAAGGTGAAGATGGATATCTAATGTAAGGATTTGGAATTATGAAATATTTACTTTGAGATATTTTTAAAAGTGTAGTTATGTAATGGAATCAATATATTATTTATATTTCTTAGATGGAGAGCCTTTTGGGCTTGTGTATATCTATATGATGTAATATTAGTATTACATGCATTGATTAATAATTTAAGAAATTGATAGACTTCTCATAAGTTATGTAATTTCCTTGTTCATAATTAGAGATGTTCCTTGAAGGTTCTTATTTAAGAATAGAGATTGTGGGTAGATCTCTTAGAGGTTAATAATGAGAGTAGAGACTCTTAATACATTATAAAACCTAAAACATGATGTTTCCAATACTTGAGGGGAGTTGTAGTAGGCAACACTCAAGTCTCCTTGCATTTGATTACTCTGGGTGGCATAGCCTAGAGGGTTCCCAAAAGTGGGTTAGCTTTAGAAAATTCCTATTATGGAAAGCTTGGACAATATATCCTATTGTGGAGGTATGGAGTAACATCACAAGTTTGGTGTTGGAACCTTGAATGGGGAGGATCGGGTGGCCAAGCTATTTATCATGGGGAGTGATAAATACCTTAATTAGCTAGTTTAGTAATTAAGCACTAAGCACTAGATAGCTCATCATGGAGGTGTAGGTATCTAGGCTTCAAGGCATTATGCTTAGATCCATAAGTTAATATAGGATGTGGCCACATCCTAACCACTTGAGTGTCATCTACAGTGACTAGTCTCAGTTGTGGTATGCCTAGGAATGAAAAAGAAATTTGGAATACATCTAGGTGGTGTAGCCTAGGGTGGGTATTTTATACATCTATGTGAAATTTATCTAATGAACTTAACATGTGTTGTTAAAAAAAAATAGTCTATCAATGGGGTTTAGTTAACATTGGGGTTGTTACACTTTGGTCTTCAACACAGTGTATGATCATAGGTAGGGAGGTTTTATTCATTTTGTTCTGAGTTTGAATCAATATTTTAGATAAGCATATTTAGGGTTTTTGTTTCTTTATGCTTTTTGAATGGTATATGATAATGTTTTCTTTATTTTGAAGGCTTGAATAGTTGTAGTTATTTTAGTCATCAAGTCTTCCTTTCTTAGTTTAGAAGTATTATTTTGCTTTAAGATATGATTCATTGCATAATAAGGAAATGTGAAAAAAAAGAATAATTTTAGGGTTAATATTTATTACTATTGCATTAATATAGTTGCATTAGACATCTAGATCAAGACCACACTTAGAGGGAAAAACAAAACTTAACAAGAAAAAAAAATTACATCACACACTGCATGTTTCACAAACACATCGATGAAGTTGGAATGCATCATCAACCATTGATCAAGACCAACAATGTTGGAATTCTCCTCCTTTTGTTAGCTCGCCCCATAGACACCATAGTAGTCTCCATGAGTATTTTTCTAGATTTCATCATTGAGAAATCCCCCACTCTTGAGGATATATCAGGGTGGGTTAGGTTAGATACCCCTTTGTTCATAGGGTTTAATAATCAATGGAACCATAACTATCATTATTGTTTATGCTCGCTCAAGGGTGAAGTGAAATCCTAGCTAGGCAAGTAGCAAGACCTAGAGAACACAACCTCTTTTAGGAGGGTGATTTATCCATTTAGGTTAACATAAGCCATAACTATCCTAGGAAGATATTTCATCCATTTTTGTATCACTTCTCATCAAATATGTGGGCATCAACACACTTGGTTAGATTTCATTCCACCATCACATTCATAGTTTTTAGGTTTGAGAGTCATTAAACACACAAAACAAAACAAAAAATAAAAAATGAATCAAAATCAAAAGGCTTCAAAAAAGCAAAAACAATCCTAATATATCTCACAAAAATATCAACTAAACACTAGCACACCAAAATAAAAAATATTAAAACTATCGTTTGTTGATTGTTTGTTTTTGTAGATAGTAGAAAACCTCAACCACACCATCACAATAAACCCCCAAACCCACTCCATCCCTTACCCACTCAGCCTATGGTCTTGAATCAAATTCAAGTCTAAGCCCAAGCTTGAGTCCAAGCCATCACCCAAGCCACCATGGACCAATCTAGTCAAACCTCCTATCCATCCACTACTTCTCCAAATCAGTAGGAGCTAGCCTTGCAACTACCCCAAAATAGCTTTTCCATATACACCCATAAAACCACCACCAAATTTCTTAAGACACACAGCTAGGACACCACTTACAACCACATACCTACCAGTATCCTTGAATCCATTGGTCCAAGGACACTTGTGTCCCTATGCCATGAATTGAAAAAAAGAAATACCTCTTTTTTATTAATCAATATCAAATATCGGTTACATATTCATCCCTCTTAGGGATACCAAATTTGATACATGATTACAATAGTTTTGAGCCCCAAAATGGGGGTGATGTATTCTACAATCTCTTTAGATCTCCACCACTTTGCTTATAAGAGGGATTATTAGCTGCCTCCTTCTTTGATGCCAAGGAATATGATATCGATGATGCTCTTGGATCCTTGATTATCCCTATCACCTACACACAAAGAAACTAGAAAACACATCAATAGCACATGATGCCTCTCAATATGAGGCTAGTTTCTTAAAATATGCAAATAAGAAAGAAATACAAGAATTGATAAAGAATGATTGAAAACTTGAAATAAATCTTGAAAGAGTGAATATAGAGAATGAAAATGCTGCTATGCTAGGTTATAAATCCCATGTAAAGACTATTAATATAATATAATGGCTAAAAATAGAGGAAAAAAGACATATGACCATGGTTGATATCACGTAGAGTAGTTGGATCTGTTAGCTGCTATTAAATTTGGTAGCTAAGCTTGTGGGCCATTGTCAAAGATAGCGGCCATGAGAAAATAATTATTCCTTCTAAATATATGGCCTACTGTCAATCGATTCCATTGCAAAGGGGTTTGACGTTATTGGTTCATTCTATCAAAATGACTTTGGGTGATGAATTAGCTTAATTTACATTGAATTGAGTGCTTGAAAAATGGTTGTTCTTCTCAATATGTGGTAGTCTCCATTGGCATATAGGCACTTGTCATTATTCAATTGGAAAACACTTCGATACTCCTCAAGGAGACATGAAATTGCTCTCCAATACGATAGGGCTTCACTACAATTAATTTGGGATAAGAACTTGGGTTTGATTGATAAATTTAGGGTCTTAAGTAGACTCCCACATTCTTTGGTCTAGCTTATCCAAGAAGCCAAGATCAAGAACTTGTTGAGCTAGAATGGTTAGGCAAAGCTTCTGGAACCCAAACCATTACCAATTTGTTAGATGCAACTAATTTTCTCGGCTTGAGGAGCCCAATTTTATTATAGGGCTAGCTACTCTCACTCAACATGGCTAGGATTAAGCTTCCCTTAGCTGCTATCGACAGATATAACTAGCTCTTAGCCACTCTGATTGTCAATGGCTAGGATATTAGCTACTATTGAAGTTAACGACTAGGACTACATAGGACTAGACTACCCTAAATGAGTGGTTAAAACCACTACATAGTATTGGAAAGGTCCTAAGTCATTCGTATGGTCTACAAAGGTGCCCATATGAGTAGTATTATAAACATGAAGTGTTTTAGGTGTCTACAGATGCCCCTTTTGGGATGCATAATGGGAAAAATTGAGTAAAAATAGACCACCTAAAGCCATATTATAGGTTTGCTGATATTCATTGATTTGGTCAACGTTAGATGCCCCAATCCTGGTGTAAACACCTAAAACATGTCATGTTTAGGAGAAATACTCATATGGGCATCTATAGACCATGTGACTAAACCTTGGGATCTTCCAAGTACCAAAAGTGGTTTTCACCACTCATTTTGGGGCAGTTTTAGCCCATCCAAGACTGGCCGTTATAAACCAGAGCAAATGGATCTTGGCCACTGAAGCTCAGAGTGGCCAATCCCTATCCACTATATATGATAGTGACTAAGCCCTACTCACTATAGACGACAATAGTTAAGTCTTAAATAGCAATTTTCTATCAAACTAGCCTAATCTCGGGTGGAAGTGGTAGTTTTCATGCAATAAGGCCAAGCAAGGATAAATTTGCATTCCTCCTTATAGCCAGTCTACATGAGAGACTCAATTTTGTATTTAGACATTAGTTTAACTAGCCCTCAAGTGCGGAAAAAGACAAAACATCTCATGCTAACATCCAGTCTACATGCAAGATTCAGTCCTAGGGTTTAGACCTAAACCTAAACCCTCAACACAATATAAGGTGCAAGTATAAGAGCACCAAAGAGACATAATTTCTATAGTTGAAGCAGTGAATCCCTATTAAAATGGAGAGAAAATCTAAGCACCCTTGAGGAGCAACGAAGGGCTATCTGATTGGGAAGAGATTGCATAATCACCATTCAGATCCATCATTACCCATTACCAATCCATGCACTGAGGCACAAGAGACAACCCTTGGACATCAATTTGGAGTGGATAACTGGTGCTACAACCCTTGGATAACAAGGGAAAGGTTTTATTTAGCAGTCGCTATCTTGGACAGTGGCCCATAGGCATAACCTAGGGTTTTTACACTAGTTTCCTCCATTCTAGATTTAGATTACATTGCTTTTCTTTTCAATATATGTTATTGTAGCACCCTAAAATTGGCGCAGTAAAACCTTAATAATTACAATTACTCTAGTAAATAATTCAAATTCAAATTTTAACCTCCCAAACCGCCCGTTAACCATCGTGTAATCCGTTTCCTCCTTTCCCGCACCATTTTTAGAGGTTGTTTTGACCGTTTGACGATATCGTCGCCGATCAGACGATATCGCCTCAGATCGAACGATTTCGTCTAGGCTAGGACGTCCAAACGATCTTGTCCCAAAACTAATTTTGCACAATTAGCTTCTGTTCCAACGACGTCTCTAATCCGGGTAGAAGCGTGTTTGCGTCGTTAGAGACCCTTCCCCATTGGAGATCTCCCAAATAGGGATGATCTCCAACCTCCTAACCTCCCTCCTAAGCTTATTTAATCCTAAGCCCTCCCCTTAGCACCCCCTGGCTGAAATTCTCTGAAAACTGACTTCACACGCATTAAAGCATCCTAAATTGTTATTTGCATTAGTTCTATTCAAATTTTGTTGTAGGTACCTTAGTGTTTTTCAGCCGGAGCAAGCTTACATCGTCGTAGACGATCCTGTTCAGATCGGAGGCGATCCTGTCGAATCAGAGACGATTTCGTACCAATGCGAGATGATTTCGACTACAGTCAACATTGAGGCAATCAATGCCCAAAGTTTGCATTTTCCTCTCTTCAATCTGCTGTTTTGTTCTGCAATTAGCTAGTTTATTTGTTATTTTATGTTATCTTGCATCTTGGAGTTCACCCATATAGATCAAATGCATAACTAAGTCATCAATTGTCATTAAGTCATCGTGATACATTCGTATTTTGTTCATTATCATCATGTTAATGTTATTACTGTCATTTTACATTATTTCCCTCTGTTAGAATAGTTGTATTTTCTGTGTTTTGCACCTATTTCTCTATTTGCAGGTCTCTGATGAATTCGTCAGATCTCAAATGATCTTGTCTGATCTCGTATGATCCTGTCAAATCAGAGACGATCCTGACTGCTTCAAGAATCAGAATCTTCATCGTACATCCGGATCAGGTATGATTTTTAATCTTGCTTAATTTCTCTATTTTTCTGTCCTAATTCTATTTTTTGTATTCATTTAATCTGCATCTTCATATAGAATAACTTAGACGCATTTTGGCCAAACCTAGGACATGGATGTTTAAGGATAAAACTGAACACATAAAACACATTCCCAACCTAGGCGTGGAAACTGCCATTAAATGTTTCCTGGTGAACCCACCATCCATCGAAAAATCACCATAATACACCTCCCTTGAGAGGCGGGACCTTCGCAAGGCCTCTCAGTCCGAGGTACCGCGCCATCCTTTTCCCATCCTCCTTCCGGGCATGGATCCTATAGCCTGAAGGTAGGGATGTGAAAAATTTGGAGCGATACATTTTGGTGAACCCGACGTGAATACATTTTAAACCTTTTGAAAACAAAAACAAAATAAAAATAAAAACAACCAAAACATAGATGCATTTCAAATCATTTAAAATTAATAAGTTGCATGTCATGTTTAGATGGTAGCTCCTAAGAAAATATTAGCAGTTACTATAAATGTTGAAAACCAATTGGCAGCCATAGAAATCAATTCTGTGCTTAGTGTGCCTGAAACAGATAGAAATCAACTCTTGTGGGACGAACTTGATAGAAGACTTAGTGTCATTTCATCTAGGTCAACAAAATTTAAACAAATCAAGAGGCTAGTCCTAGATAGAATCCTGGATCCTCATCAACTCGTCTTTTATCATGAACTTCGTAGAGCCTCGCCATAGATGGTTAGCTTATAGGAGAGCTCTTGTATCTTCAAAATTGTTCACCTTCGAGGAATACCTCGAGAATGCAGCCATTGTACACCAGTTTCCTAGGTCATGTAGAAGACCAAGAGGTTGTTCTTATGGATAGGGAAAGATGGAATAGAGTTCCTCGAGCTGTGTTATATCGAGAGTATTGCCACGAGCTTTACTTCTATCAACCAAAATCTCGAGACAGATAATATCACTATAGCTCTTTTCATTAAATTTTTGAAGGAAAACTTTCAATTTGAAGAAGAACACTTCATGACTCCTGAAGAACTCGAGCCCATTAATGATATTTATAAATTGTTTATAGAAAATTAGATCATTGTTTTCAGTATTATTTCTTGCATATTGTGTTATTTGTTATCTTTACAATATTATTTCAAAAACAAAGAAAAACTAAAAAACATAACAAAAAAACCAAAACCTTTCATTTTAAATATTGTAGTAGGTATATAATTAATATATACCTCTTAAGCTTGTTGCATATATATATATATATATATATATATATATATATATATATATATTTGCTGAAATCTAAAAATTAAGCACAATGCCTAAACTTAGGAATGGTAAACAAACTGAAGGAGAAGAAGAAGATTGGTTAGAAGATAAAACTAGAGACCCAAATGTCCTTCCTGAAGATCCAATTCCGGAAGGAGAAACTCTAGATCAACCAGAAGATGACCTAGGTGAAGACAATGAACAAGAAGAAAATGTTAAAGAGGATGGATCCTCATCCCCTAGAGTAGCTCCAGATGGAACTATTGCTTTTGACAACGTAGATCATTTCTGGAAATTTTTCCATAATAACATTGGTGTTCTTAATATGGCAGTTCATATGGATAAAGGGCAAATTAGTGACACTCAAGCAGCCATGGAACATATGTTTGATGTGCGCACTAATCCCTTGTCTTTCATTGATCAAGAAAGTGATAAGGCTGGACCATCCAATACAGATATGGTCACTATGATTCAAAACATGTCAAAACAACAGAGTTACCCAACCTCCTAAGGAACCCGTTATTCAGCCTAAAATCATTCCCACACAAAAGAAAACTTCCTTCACTGCTTTACTTCGCCAAACTATTGATCAATATGCTTCAAGTAAACAAAAACCTAAAATGAAGTCAAACACCAATTTTCAACAATCTGGAATACAACATAATACAACTTCAAAATTCCTTCATAACACCTTTCCTACCAACAATTTACACAATAGCAACATAGCATCTAATCTTCATGTCCCTCCATCATATGCTCACAAATCCCATATCAATGCCCTACCGAACCAATATGGTGGGCAAACTAGTAATCTGGAAGCCATGGTGAAACAGTTAGCTTCGCGTATGGACCAGATAGATCCTTACCGTCCCTCGTATAATTATCGAGAGATATGTAGTCAACCTTTGGATCCCATAGTTGTAGCACAACCATACCCTAAGCATTTTCCCATGCCTATCTTGCCTATATATAAAGGAACCGAAGATCCCATAGAGCATCTTCGCATGTTTAGGATAGCATGTCATGATATATCACATGATGACTTGCTATTACTAAAAATGTTCCCAAAAAGTTTAGGTGGAATGGCATTAGAGTGGTACTATCAATTGCCCACTCATTCCTTGAGAAACTTTGAAGAAACAACTTGAATCTTTTGTCCATCAATTTAGTGCCTACATCGAGAGGCATGTAACCATTAAAGATTTATACAACTTAAAACAAGATAAGGATGAATGTTTTGCCGATTTCTTAGCTAGATGGAGGCAGTTGATAGGAAAACTGCACTTTGTGCTACCTTATAGGGAAATGTTGGACATTTTTATCAATAATTTACAAGAACAAATATCTTATGAGCTATCAACAGCTACTTTAACTACCTTCGATCAAGCTATAGATTTAGCTCAAAGAGTAGAAGATGCCCTCATTAGGAGAGGCCAACTTAGGAAGAAGGATGATGAGAAAATCTCCAGAAATCAATATAAAAACAAACAAGTTGTTGGTGACGGAGTCACTGACAGCAAAAATGTTGCTAATATCAATGCAACGAAAACAACAAAAAAATTTATATTGAAACCTCCTGATAAGCCTCCTCGAGAATTTACTAGATTGAATCAACCGTTATCAACTATTTTACCTCAATTACTCGAAAGAGGTTTGATCCAATTACCACCTATCCGGGAACCCGATCCAACTATACCCGGATATAGAGTTGACTTACACTGTGATTTCCATAGAGGACCTGGACACTCTACCAACGCTTGTAAAAGGTTGAAACATAAAATACAGGATCTAATTGATAATAATGAAATGGAGGTGCAAGCCTTCCAACCTAAACAAAATGCTCCTAATAATCCTCAAAAGAACATTCCCCAAAATCAAAATCAAAATGCTAATCAAACATTAGACATATTTCAACACCCTTTACCAAGACATGGTAAAGAGGTGGCCAATCAAATCGAACATCATAATGTTCCTCCTCCTACCCGATATGTAGGAACCATTAGCGGACAATTACCTGTTCAGGATCCTCAAATATTTGACACAACCTTATCCCTGGTTACGACCAGGCCCCTACATAATATTCCAACTCTAGATTCTAGTGATATAGAATCAGATACTGAAAGTGAGGTAGACATCACTTCAAACCAATCGAATAGTTCTGAAAATGAATCAGATCCTATTCAACCCATCACAGATGCTATGGTTCCAGAAGAACCATTTCCTAGAAGAGTTACTACTCGACCTTCTTCTAATCAATTCCTCCCTGATGAACAAGCCATAAACGCTCGACCGAGGCCAGTTCAACGTCCTCAATATAACATTGTAGGTACCATTGGAGTCGTTACCCGACAACAGGCTCAAAATTCTCAACAAGAACCAAACCAGAATGATGGATCAGCTCCATTTGTTTTGAAAAATCCCAATAAAGGGAATCATGCTTCCAATGTTCAACCTAAACCCCCTTACAATATTAATGAGCAATTATCCAATACTACAGCCATAATTTCCCTTTTGGATTTATTAAGATCTTCTCCCACCCATAGGGATGAGTTGATGCTTACATTAAGCCAAATGATGGTACCTCAAAACATTCAACCTGAAGCCATGGCCAATACTATCATCACTCGAGAAGTTGATTGTATTGACTTTTGGGATAAAGATATCCCACAACATAGCTTTACATAAGGATAATCCCTTATATATTACTGCTCTAATTGGAGATGTAGTCGTTAAACGAGTCCCGATTGATAATGGTTCATCTCTAAACATTTGCACTCTTGACTTCTACCAACGATTTGGCTTTAGAAGTGATGAAATGAAGAAAACTGACATGATTATCAAAGCTTTTAATGACGAAACACAAGAAACGTGTGGAGTTATTACCATCCCATTGCAAGTTGGTCCTCGAACTCTAGATACCACCATGTTTATTGTACATTGCCCCGCATCGTACAATATACTCTTGGGTCGTCCTTGGATCAATGCAATGCGGGCTCGTCCCATCAACTTTACACCAATGTGTTAAATTCGAATTTAAAAATCAGTTGGTCACTATCCATGGTGACCCTAGACCCTTTGATATGTGTGCTTTGGCAGAACCCGTTGGAGTGCAATTTTGCCCTGCTCTGTCATCCACACATCCTAATTCTTATTTTTCATCTAAAACTGTGAAACACACACCCATAGCTTCACCTATTTCCCCTCCATTAATTTCATCCTCCTATATAGATCAACAATCTTCTAAACAAACCACTCTAGAACCTCAAAAAGATCTTCAATCTACAACCAATCCTTCATGTTCTATCCCTATAATTTCAAAACCTATAGACCCATCTATTAACACTTCCACATTATCAACATCTATCATACCTTCCACATCTAAAGATATAGGGAATGATCCTTCTACATCTTATGCTCTTTCTTGATGAACTTTTACCGGATTTATCCACAATCTTAATATCCGAAAAAACAAATGCTTTCATGCAAGATTCAATTCTTTTAAATAACTTGCCGCCATCTCCTCGTACTTTGGGCCTCCCACAACCTATGGGAAGTACTTACCAAGTCGGGAGTTGTGCCTTCATTTATAAAGGATATGACTGGGGAAGAATCCCTCGGAATATCAAAACTCATCATGAGGGATACGCTCGATGTTATTTTACCAATGAATATATTAAAGCTAAACCCATAATGCTTAAAATGGGATATAAAGGGAAAGGCTTGGGACCTTTCCAAAATGGCATGAAAGAACCTTTCGAGGTAGAACCGTGGCCTGCCCGCTGTGGTGTGGGCCTATTTCCTAGTAAGGGTCAACCCTTTCCTTTTGAAGATGATGATCAACTCATATGTTATCAAGATTATTTGGATAGGTGTGATGATTTGCCTCTAAAAAATCAGCCATTTACATGTAACATGCTATCCATAGCTTACCCCGAAATGATTGCTGACTCCGATGAGGAGTTGGAAGGAGATATCTTCCACGACGTCTCTGTTGAAGAGATGTTACACAATGGATTTTATTTTGATGGTTCTATACCAACTATAGCCCAACTTGAGGCCACTAATCCTCAAGATGAATTATCCAAATTAACCTTACAAGAATTACAAGAATTGGGCGTTTCACCCGCCCCACCTAATTTTGAAAGAGATCTACACATGGAGGTAGAAAACGTCATTAAAATTAATATTGGAACCGAGGATAGTCCTCACATAATCAATATTGGATCAGAATTAAGTCAAGAAAAACAAGAACAATATATTGCATTCCTTAAAGAGTATGAAGATGTCTTCGCTTGGACATATGAAGATATGCCAGGTCTCGACCCTTCTGTAGTCATGCATCATCTAGTGGTCCATCCGGATGCTAAACCTGTTAAACAAAAACTTAGAAAAATGCATCCCAAAGTGGCTCTGCTAGTCAAAGGGGAGTTAGAAAAACTCCTAAATGTTGTTTTTATACAAGCTATTGATTATGCTGAATGGATCTCAAATGTAGTTCCAGTTACCAAAAAAGAAGCCACCAAAGTTAGGGTTTGCACAGATTTTAGAGATATTAACGCTGCATGCCCTAAAGATGATTTTCCTCTTCCAAACATGGATCAAATCATTGACTTTACTGTCGGGAGTGGGATGATGTCCTTAATGGATGGATTCTCCGGTTATAATCAGATCAGGATAGCTCCTGAGGATCAGGCTAAAACAGCCTTCATTACCCCCTGGGGTACCTTTTGTTGGAAAGTGATGCCATTTGGCTTAAAGAACGCAGGTGCAACATATCAACGAGCTATGACTTATATTTTTCATGATATGATGCATGATATCCTACATGATTATGTAGATGATATTATAGCTCGCTCTATTAATGAAGATAATCATTTAGTTGATTTGAGAAAAGTTTTTAATCGATTACGAGAATATCTTATTCGATTAAATCCAACCAAATGCATATTCGGAGTTAAGTCCGATAAACTATTAGGGGTTTTAGTTTCTTTACGTGGTATCAAAATTGACCCTCTCAAGATTGCGGCTATCACTGATATGCCCGCACCTACTAATATATCTGAGTTACGAAGTTTACAAGGTAAGCTTCAAGCCATCCGTCGCTTCATCGATAAGTCGGCGGACAAAACCGGTCCCTTTCTTAAACTTCTTAAGAAGGATGTCCCTTTTAATTGGGACGACGAATGTAGAGAAGCTTTTGAACTTCTCAAGCAATACCTCCTTAATCCACCTGTGCTTTCACCGCCTAAACCTGATCGCCCATTCCTCCTATATATTTCAGCTTCAGATTCTACTTTAGGAGCTATGTTAGCTCAGCTTGATGATGAAAAGAGAGAACGTGCTAATTATTACATTAGCCGAACCTTCATCAGTTATGAAACCCGCTATACAACATTAGAGAAACTATGTCTAGCAGTCGTTTTTGCTACGCAAAAATTATGCCATTATATGCTTAGTCAAAAAACTTATGTCATTGCTAAATACGATCCCTTAAGGTATCTCATGAGTCGACCTTATTTATCGGGTCGCACAGCCAAGTGGGTTCTTGCTCTAAGTGAGTTTGATCTCACATTCATAGGACAGAAGTCTGTTAAGGGTCAAATCATAGCAGATCAATTAGCTGCTGCACCCTTAGAGTCTACCCATCCCCTCATCATTGAGTTTCCTGATGAATGCCTTCAATTAGAGGCAGACCATATTGAACAATGGTCCTTATACTTTGATGGAGCCCGATGCATGAGTGGGGTTGGTGCGGGTATTATTTTAATATCCCCACAAAAACATCTTATTCCTCTGTCCTTCAAGTTAACATTTGCTTGCACCAACAATACTGCTGAATATGAAGCTCTAATCCTTGGATTACGAGCTGCCTTGGCGCTAAAAATTAAACATCTGTTAGTTTTTGGTGATTCTCAACTGGTTATAAACCAAATTAATGAAGTTTATCAGACCAGAGATGATAAACTGCGCCCATATAAAGCCTATGTTTTACAATTAATGTCTCTATTTGATCAAGTTACCTTGGAAGCTATTCCTCGAACTTGCAACCGTGCAGCTGATGCTATGGCCGCAGCCGCATCTCTCCTCCCCTTGGAGTTAGATGACGAATATGCTACTATCATTATTCGTCGACTCCAGGAACCCGCTTCAAATAAGTCATGCTTAGAACCTTTGGATGTGTTTCTAATCAATGAAACTACTCCTGAACCTTGGTATACAGATATATTTGATTTTCTCCAAAATGGGACTTTCCCTGCCAATTCTAATAGAAACCAACGTCGGTTATTACGTAGACAAGCAAGTCGATTTGTAATAATTGGCAATACTTTATATAGGAGATCTTTTGAAGGTATCCTATTAAGATGTTTGAATTTAGAAGAATCCAAATCAGCCTTGAGTGAAGCCCACGATGGATCTTGTGGAGGACACTTCAGTGGTAGTGTCATTGCTAAAAAGCTCCTTCGGATAGGATATTTTTGGCCTACCATGGAAAAGGATGCACATGATTATGTGCGCCATTGCGACAAGTGCCGAAACATGCCGACCTTGTCCATGCGCCTGCACAAGAGCTGCAAGCTATTTCATCTCCTTGGCCCTTTTCAAAATGGGGTTTAGATATTATTGGCAAAATTAATCCTGTGTCATCCGATGGACACAAATTCATCATAACCGCCACTGAGTATTTCACGAAGTGGGTTGAAGCTATGCCTTTAGCTTCCCGCACCGGCACACAAGTCTCTAAATTTATCTTTAATCAAATCATTTGTAGGTTCGGAATTCCTGCAAATCTCATCTCTGATAATGGAACTTGTTTCAAAAATAAAGATGTTAAAAAATTATGCCAAAAATACAAAATTCAACATCGCTGGTCCACTCCCTATTATCCTCGTGGTAATGGTCAAGCAGAAGCATCTAACAAAACCTTAATCAAAATCCTTAAAATATTGGTCAATAAAACTGGCCGCGACTGGCACATTCAGTTATATCCAGCCTTGTGGGCCTATCGAACTAGTGTTCGAACCCCCACGGGAACTTCACCATTTGTTTTGGTTTATGGTGCTGAAGCCGTTTTTCCCTTTGAATTAGAAGTTCCTTCTTTGGCTCTCGCTACTTCAAGATACCGAAGTAGGAGATGAATATCGAGCTTGCAGACTCAGTCAGTTGGAACTCCTAGATGAAAAACGCATCAATGCTTTGGAGCATCTCCGTGCCTACCAAAACAAGCTTAAAAGATCATATGCTAAAAAAGTTCGTCATCGATCCTTTGAGATCGGCGACCTTGTTTTAAAAGAAAATAAAAAAAATACTAATGCAACTAAGGACCTTAAAGGTAAATTTGAGCCCAACCGGCTTGGACCATACATTATCACTGCTAAATTTGAATCGGGAGCATACAAATTATCTACCTTAGATGGTAAAGAACTTAAAGAACCCATGAATATTTTGCATCTTAAACGTTACTATGTATAAATTTGGTCATTTCATCCTTGTATATATTTGTTTAAAATATTTCAAAATCACTATCTTGTATTTCTTTCAATTTATAAATTCAAAAACACCAAAAACATTCAAAATCATCAAAATCCTCAAAACTATTTGTTGCATTTATTTATGGCACTTGTTAATTCTTTCAAAAATAATAAATAAAAATCAAAACAACAATATTCTTGACTCTTTCGAAACCAAAACAACATAAAGAAGAAAGAGAGAGTCAACATTCTCAAAGCTTCTCAAAAACAGTATTTATTTATATATATCTGCTTACAAATGTTGCAATTATATGTTTCAAATTATTTTGGATAAATTAGCATTTATTTGGAATCTCTCACTTTCACAAACACAAAAATAAATATCTTGATTTTATCTGGCATGATTACTAATCTCTCTTATATCAAAGTCCACAAAATTCAATTAAATAACGTTTGAGCACAGAGAATTGATCTTGTTATTTACTTAAACCAAGCACATCTTTTCACAATAAAATGATTATATTTGTAATTTCCATGCTTTGCTACATAGTAGAAGTGGTTTCTTGAGCGAAAAGTTTCCCCTGCTATCCTATCATGCACATGGTCTAGAATCTTTGAGAATTGGCAAAAGGACAAGCTCACCCCTACCCAGAATAAAAATCCCTTGCTCTACAGCTAATCCGAGCAAGTATCCCTAGTATAGAACAAAAAAACAAAAGCAAATTTCAAGAAAAAGAGAAAAAGAAAAATGTTATTTTATATCATTACAGCAATGTTTCAAGCATTATCTCAAAAATCAAGCAAAAATACAAAAGAAAGAAAAAAGAAAAAGAAAGCAAAAAGAAAGCAATAAAATCCCTTTCCCTACCCTTTGAAAAGAAAAGAAGGGTTGATGAGCTTGAATCCCTGGAATTCTCAATTATTCGAAAACTGTGAGGTAAGCCCCATAACAGGTGGTTTGTGCCCAACCTGCTTGGCCTTGGGTAACTCCTAGCGTGGCGATATGTCCGTCACATTAGCGACCTTCTTTTGTACGGACCTATGTCTCGCTTATGGATTAGCTAGCTCTTGATAATCCGACTTACATAGTAGTCTAGTATGGTTATATGCATCTACATCATGGTTAATGAACACTTCTTTGGTTCATTCAAATCACTTGTATCATAGTACCTTGCTCAAACTGGTAAATGAACAATGCAATTGCACACACATTTGTATTTGAGAGATTTTGTGTATCATTATGATAAATCAAGATTGGAAATGAATTCACATATGCACATGGGATTCCTTATAAATCTAACCTTTGTCTTTAAAATACTTTGAAATATTTTTTTTGCAAATTGTTTGGAATAATTCATTTTCTTCTTTAAAAGTACAGTTGTTTAGTATAAAGACAACTACATGCATAATAGAAACATCAAAATTTCTTTCAAAACCATACAATCAAAACACACAACACACACACAATATATATATATATATATATATATATATATATATTATTGACTTTCGCGACGATGGTATAGTTCTAAAACCAAAATTGGAATTTTATGCCTAGCGCAAGTCTTCCTCTTCATATTTTCTGTTTATCAAAAATCAATCATGCAATAAAACTATCTCTTTTTTGGATTTCGCGATGATGGTATAAGTCTATACCTACATATTCTATGCCTAGCGCAAACCATTGTAACAATTTTTATTCCCCATCTATTTAAAAATCATGAAAACCATATGACTTAAATCATTCTGTTATACAATTATGTTTTCAAAACAAAAAGCATGCATATTATCACTATTTCATGTCATTATGTCAACCTTCAATTTTGCAATGATGGTATAATTCCTAGGGAATTATCCAAAAATTTTATCACACTTAGGAATTTATGCCTAGCAAAAATCATTTTAACATTATTTCATGCATACTATTTTTATGAAAATCTGAAAACAAACCATCATCATCATCATTTGCACCATTGCACCAAAGTCTTAAGACAGTCTCTTAAGCACTCTTTTACTTTTTAACAATATTTCTATACTGGGATTAGCTTGACGACCGAGTGAGCGACGACTCCATGAAATGGTCTATAATAGCGACAATGTCCTTTGAAATTATTGTTAGAAGTCTCTTTTTATCTTTTATCACATTACATCACAAACAACCAATTTGTTACATCAGATTATTTCATTTAAATTCTTACAAGCATGACATTCAAACCATAATATTTCCAATGACGTAATTACATGAATCATCAAATCAATCAATCCAAACATTAAAAGCATCATAAAAGTACATAAGACACAAGTCATATGATCAAAAACATATCTCATCTATATATATCACAAATATATATACATCATATCAAAATTGGATTGGTATGCCACAATCTGTACCTCGACATACTCAATCCTCTATCAAAAATAATAAATGCTATCATATCAATCTATACAATGCTATGCAGTAGTCTAGCCTCGAGAACCCCTCGAGCTCTCAGCCTCATCTCCTCCCCCGCCCTGAGGTGGACGAGGTGGCCCCATCGCAGTATGAGTGGTACTACGAGTCCTAGTCATCGATCGGGACGAAGTCCTCGACGACCCGATCCGGATCGGATCTACGATGTTAGCCGGTAGTGGTAGTCTATCCTCCTCTGGCACCATCTGATAGTATAATGTCTGGTAGAAAGTGATTTGGGCAATAGCCCGTGCCAGCTCCCTAGTGCTCGCCCCTCCGCCCCGTGCTCTGAGGCATGCAATCTCATCTCTGAGCTATGTCACCTCAGCTCGGTGTCATGCAGCCTCCTCCTGTAGGGTCTGCACCTATGCTTGGAGATGGATTGTCTCCACTCGAAGAGTCACTATCTCGCTACTCTCCCTAGTGTCAACACCCTTGCCCTTATCGGGCGATGGTGGCCTCTCTCTCTATGGAGAAGGGGGTCTCTCCGCCCTCCTCTCCCGCTGTCGTGGCCTCTCCTACGCCTGTGGCCTCCTCTACTCTCTCTCTCTGTGACCCTGGGCCACCTCCATAGCCGCCTGGTACCGCCTCCCTATCCGATGCACAACCGCATGAATCGGACCCTAAGCCCTCGTCATCCGAGGAGGGCGGATGCTCACGTACTGTGCATCATAGCCATCGGCTACCCCTGCATCGTCCCCATCCACTGGCTGAATGGGGGCATCATCCGAGTCCTGACTCTAGAAGCGCTGCATATCTGGAGCCCCGCTCACTATGGTGTTATCCCGGATAGTCCGAGAAAACTCGTAATCCCTGAGAGATGGGATCCCCTACTGTAGACCGAACTATCACAAAACTCGGTCATAGCGGTGGAGCTCCACCTCTCCCCTCTCCATCCATCCTCGGCCCACCCTGGGTGCTCTCGCCATGGCCTCCAGGTGATCTGGTCTGGGACAAGGTCATCCAATAGTCTCCGGGACATCGGTAGGTCAATCCGCCGCTGTGACCCTCTCTGGAGCCACTAGTAGAAAACTCGGGGCCTCTCCCCATCAACCCCTATCAAAGGAAGCCCTACCGGCCTCCGCACTACAATGTGCTCCCAGCACCAAACCTGTAGAAGCGATGTCATCACCAGACATCGACCGCCCTTGTACACGACCCCATGCAGGATCCTGTACAGCCGACATAGAACAAAACTACCCTAAGAGAATCTATAGCCATGGTCTCGCATGTCGCAGATCACATCTGCTAGCACCCATGGTACCCTGCACCCACTCTGGTGGCACAGCAGAAGTCCACCAACTACTCCGACCAAAACTTGTGTGAGTCTAGATGCCCCAGGCATCTGACGCAGCGCCTCGATGTTAACTCCGCCCTTCTCCAGGGTGAAGCTCGGGTCACCACACAACCGCATCATAGCATGGCCCTGATTGGCCACAGGAGTGATCAACCGTCCTTGTATGGGGATTCTTAGAATCCTCCATACATCCTCCAGTGTGGGAGTCATCTCCCTTGTCGGTAGCCAAAAACAAGAAGAACCCGGATACCACCTCTCTGCCAGGGCTATTAGTAGCCCCATGTCTGTAGACACTTGTGGCATTTCTGCCACATGTTGTAAGCCGGCTTGTGCCAGCTGATCCCGCTCTGCCTGTGTTAGAGCGGCCAAGTCATCTCTCAACCCCCCGTACTTCCATTCTCTGCTCTTTAGCAAACCTCTCTGCAACATAAACAACAATAAAAAACAAATCATTAATAAAAAACTCATTAATTAAAAATGCAAGTTAAAATAAGTTCAATTTTATACAACTGATGATATCGTCCACAATTGGACTATATCGTCCCCAATTTGAGCAGAATCGTCTCCGATTTTGCAAGCCGAAATCGTCCCCCTTTCGCCGATTTCGCCCTTAGACGAAATCGGCGAACTTGAGACGATTTCATCGAAATCGGGACGATTTCGTCCCGACGACGTCGACGGCCCAAAAACGGCCGCGATGCTCAAAAATTGATCAAAATTCACCTAACAAGCATGTAAATTCAAATTAAAGCATTCTAAGCTAAGTTTAGACTCTTACCCGTAGCCCGCGCCGGACCTCTGTCGATCTGTGCGCCGTCTCCACCATTTTTGCTTGCAGAGCTCTAAAAACCAGAAAAATGAACAGTAAAAATGAATTAGGGTTTTACCCTATTTTTCTTAATTTTATTCAAAAACAATTAAAAACATTTTAAAATTTTGCTTTTCCGTGTTTTTACCTCAAACGTTCGATTTGGGTAAAAACACGGAGGGGGCACCATAGTAAGTCGTCGTACGATTCGACCAAGAATCGTCGCCTAAAAATGGGAATAATTTTTTGCTTTCTCGTAGATCGAGAAGAACTCATCTTTAACGCATTTTCTTCAGAAAATTCGCTAAAGAGGGGGCAAAATGTAGCACCCTAAAATTGGCACAGTAAAACCTTAATAAATACAATTACTCTAGTAAATAATTCAAATTCAAATTTTAACCTCCCAAACCGCCCGTTAACCATCGTGTAATCCGTTTCCTCCTTTCCCGCGCCATTTTTAGAGGTTGTTTTGACCGTTTGACGATATCGTCGCCGATCAGACGATATCGCCTCAGATCGGACGATTTCGTCTGGGCTAGGACGTCCAGACGATCTTGTCCCAAAACTGATTTTGCACAATTAGCTTCTGTTCCAACGACGTCTCTAATCCGGGCAGAAGCGTGTCTGCGCCGTTAGAGACCCTTCCCCATTGGAGATCTCCCAAATAGGGATGATCTCCAACCTCCTAACCTCCCTCCTAAGCTTATTTAATCCTAAGCCCTCCCCTTAGCACCCCCCGGCTGAAATTCTCTGAAAACTGACTTCACACGCATTAAAGCATCCTAAATTGTTATTTGCATTAGTTCTATTCAAATTTTGTTGCAGGTACCTTAGTGTTTTTCAGCCGGAGCAAGCTTACATCGTCGCAGACGATCCTGTTCAGATCGGAGGCGATCCTGTCGAATCAGAGATGATTTCGTACCAATGCGAGATGATTTCGACTGCAGTCAACATTGAGGCAATCAGTGCCCAAAGTTTGCATTTTCCTCTTTCTTTTCTACTATTTTGTTCTGCAATTAGCTAGTTCATTTGTTATTTTATGTTATCTTGCATCTTGGAGTTCACCCATCTAGATCAAATGCATAATTAAGTCATCAATTGTCATTAAGTCATCTTAGTACATTCGTATTTTGTTCATTATCATCATGTTAATGTTCTTATTGTCATTTTACACTATTTCCTCTCGTTAGCATAGTTGCATTTTCTGTGTTTTGCACCTATTTCTCTGTTTGCAGGTCTCCGACTGAATTCGTCGGATCTCGGATCGATCTTGTCGGATCTCGGATGATCCTGTCAAATTTCGGACGATCCTCGATCGCTTCAAGAATCAAAATCTTCATCGGACATCCGGATCAGGTATGATTTTTAATCTTGCTTAATTTCTCTGTTTTTTGTCCTAATCCTGTTTTCTGTATTCATTTAATCTGCATCTTCATATAGAATAACTTAGACGCATTTTGGCCAAACCTAGGACATGGATGTTTAAGGATAAAAATGAACACATAAAACACATTCCCAACCTAGGCGTGGAAACTGCCATTAAATGTTTCCTGGTGAACCCACCATCCGTCGAAAAATCACCATAATACACCTCCCTTGAGAGGCGGGACCTTCGCAAGGCCTCTCAGTCCGAGGTACCATGCCATCCTTTTCCCATCCTCCTTCCGGGCATGGATCCTATAGCCTGAAGGTAGGGGTGTGAAAAATTTGGAGCGATACAGTTATTAGCATAGATCTAGATTATATGCTACATTTACATTCATATTATTTAGTTATTGCATATTTACAATATTTTACTTATTCCATTTTATTATCAGATTCACACTAACAACCTCATCTGGGGAGGTAATCTTAGATAGCTAAACGTGTTCAGTTATTTCTATGCTTGTAGGGCTACAGGTTCATTCAGATAGATCCACAACATTTAGAAGCATCAAGATCCCTCCAAGAATTAGATATGGAGAAGGAGGCATCTATAATTCATCATACAATTTTGTGTGCATCATTGGGAAGCCTACGAAAGCACACCACCCCTTGCATGGGGATATTATATATATGCTACCATCTTTATGTAAAATTATGTATCAAATGAAGGGTATCCCTCAAAGGTATGAATGTGTAACAAGATATTAGAAATATCAATAAAAAGCATTCATTTATTTATTTCTTTGTATCTTAGCTATGTCTTATTTTATGTCTTTCATTTAATGCATATTAAACATTAGGAGATCATATTAAATTACCAATAGAGTAGCATACAGTGCATGCTCCTGGGGTTGCTACAGATGGTGATCACGGAGGGACGCCCGTCAAGTTTTTATTTTTTCTGCTGCTTTACTAATCCATGCTTTTATGTGCAGGTTTAGCCACTCTGGTATACAGTGGCTAGGATTCAGCTGTTCTGGTCTACAACAGCCAAGGATTAGCCACTCTGGTCTACAATAGTCAAAATCAGCCACTCTGGTCAACGGCGGGCGTAAATTAAGTGTAGTAGAGGGCAAAATTTTTGTCATCTGATCGGGATTCAAGGTTGGTACCCCTTCCCTACATTTTTCTAATTTTTTTTCTGCATTTGATTTCCAGAAACAACAAGCATAAACATAGATTAATTAGGAAAATGAAAGAAAAAGAAATAAAAATGGCATTTTACATTTCTTAGGTTTCTTTTAGATTTTCTCTAGGCACTACTAGGAACAGTGGACCTCTACCTATAATATTCACCCTAGTCTCCAGTGTGCTAGGCCATTGTATTTTGGTTTGCTTGCATGTGGCCCAATCAGTGGCTATTTTTTTATCACAAATTAGGAGAATGCATCAAGGAGAATGTAGAATAATTGTAAATGCATTTGTTTGAAAATAAAATGTTCTTTTTAGGCATTGTAGGAAAGTAGCCATGAATGTTGGTTGATGTATTGCTTTCTATTTTTTTAAATATGAAAATAACTGCACACACTTGTATGTATCATAATAAACATTGGTAAGGTTGGATTTCATCACCAACCCCCAATTCAGACCGATGACATTGGAATTCACCTCCTTCCATAGGCTTGCCCTCTAGATATCTTAGACAGAATAGGGAACTCCTTCAAGGAGGTGATGGTCTCTTGTGTTCAAACTGTCTCCCACTATTGGAAAAATTATTGGTTCATAGTGGAAGAGCTAAGCAAACCCCCACTGGGATTTAAGCGGTGTACCCTAGACTCTTTTGAGAAATCATGTTTGGAACTAGTGTTCCTAATCACCACTATGATTGAGTTCTTTCATTCTAAGTCCAAAGCAAGAGCAACAACAAATCTAAACACACTGAAACCAGTTTTAGGACACACATTTAATCCGTAAAAGAGATAATCATATTGTCTGCTTTGTGTGTTTCTTTGTTATTTGGGACCAAACCCTAACCCTAATTTTTAGGGAATTTTATTGAAAAAAATCTAATTTTTGATTCTGCATCCAATAGATCGAGAATCATGCAAAACATATCTATAACAAAAAAAATCATTTTGGTTTTATTTTTACTCTATTTTCGAGGCTAGAAATAGGGAAAAACTACACTAAAATAATCATAAAGTGGGCTAGACAACTCCAAAAACTACTAAATTTGTTTTACTATATTAGTTAGCCCTTGGAGCACCTCTCCTAGAAATTTTGAGTCCTAAATCTTCATGGTTCAAAATATTTCAAAAAAATCCTAAAAGTGGGCATTTCCCCAAGGGCCCCGGTTAGCCAATTATTTCAAAAATACAAAATTTTGACCCGAAAGCCACTTTTTAGAGTCATATCCCATGGTGATAAGCTAGTATCACTGATCATTTTGATATATGACACTTAAAACCTTTTTTCGAAAGCCAAAAATTGTATTATGGTCGGGAGACCTCCCATGATGAGCAAGACATACAATCTGGAGAGGGAATCAAGTTCCATGACCATGAGATATATCCAAATAAGTATAGAGGACATAGCCCTCTCTAAAAGTCATCCCAGGTTGTATTATAACATCAATACCAACCATAGAGAGTCAAGCCTTCAAAGTATCCCTACTAGGAAAGCATCCATAGGCCCTCGAGGAAACCTTCCAGATTGGAACACCTTTATGGAATTCTATATAAAGAAAAATCCACCCATTGAGGGGCCTAGTAGGTCAATGTTGTAGTTTCACATACTAGCTAGCTCCATACATCAATCAAAAAATGAAAAATGAGGGCACACCATGGCCTAGACTAGTTGAGCAAACCACTTCGGTTGATCAAGAAAGTGGATTCCCTACTCCTCATAGAGAGCATTCTGTATGTTCACGTTCTACTTCTATGTAGTCTAAATATGTAGAGCTTACATCTAAGTTTGAATATGTGTCCTTCCTCACAGATGAGGAAGAGAACCCAAGTCATCATCCTACTCATGAAGAGTACATGGGGAAATCATGTTGCATGTCTGCATTGTCAGACTATATACAGAGTCCATTCATAGACCAAAGTATCAAGCTAATTCAACCTTTAAAGAACATGGAAAATAACTAATAGATCCTGCTAGGGGAAAAATATATGAAAAACCATTCATATTTCTAATACGAGGGTACATAGCCCCTATACAACTAAATAACAAGATCATACACATCAGGCACTAAGGTCACAACTTTACCAACAACAATGCATGGACCAACAAAAATTAAATCAGCAACAGGTGGACTCACAACAAGCACACCAAAAAAGGTCGTATCAACTAAAGATATATGAACAAAAAAAGATACAACAAGAGCAAGTGCAAAATGCATTGTGTGAAGAGGTGATTATACATAGCACCCAAAGGATGCAACAACGCATAAGGCATCTAGGGCAATCTCAGAATATGCCCCCTAAGCCATGCAAAAATAGTGTTCAACATCAAAGGCCATTATCTGGTTATCGCCAAGAACCTCATACTCCTCAACAATACCAAGATCAATATGATGATGAATCATATGAAGAGTCCCAATAGGAACATCAAGAAGAAGTGGATGCTTACTTTGATTCCAATTATGATGAGGTATCTAATGATTATAATTATCGTCCAACTCAATATCAAAAGCAACCTCCTCAACCTAATCAAAGGAAACAACTGGAAGATAATATCATTTTATCGAGGTGATACAAAATTCTATTTGATCGAATGAATGAAGTTGAAAACAAAAATCAAAGGCTGGTTTATTATAAATCTACACTAAATAAGCTTAGCAATCAACCTTTGCATCCATCAGTATCATCACCAACATACCCATCAAATTTCAGGATGCCTCAACTTGAAAAATTCAAATATGACGAAGATGCACAAGAGCACATGACAATATTCATCAATACATACTTCCAATTTCAAGACAATGACCCCTTGATGCTAAGAGTTTTTATTACAATGCTAGTTTGGGATGCTTTGGAATGGTATAATCATCTACCCCATTGTAGCATAAACACCTTTGAGCAATTGGCTGAGTTATTTCTAGAACATTTTGCCTCTATTGCTAAGAAAATGATAAAATTTACTAACTTGGAAAGCCTTTGTCAACTTGATGATGAGCCAATCATGGAGTATGGCAAGAAATGGAGAAAGATGATGTTAAAATTATCTTTTACCATATCAAAAACAGAGCTTATTCATATGTTTACTAGAAGCTACTCAAAACAAATATCGCTTCTCCTACAATACAACAATATTAAACATTTGAGGAGGCCTTGATGCAAGCCAAGGTCATTGAAGACATTAATATATAGGAGTGTAAACTCCACAAGGGGTAATGGTAAAACAAGAATATTAAAGGTGACAACAACCAGCAGAAGGTAGCCCTAGTTAATCAAGCTATTTTGAGTAGCTCGGAATCCTCAAGTCAGGTGGCACCACCTCTAATAGTGGGGCATAATTACCAGGCTCAGCCTCCTCTGGTCCGATATCATATGCAACAAAATCAAATACATGGCCAACAATGTAGGCCACAATGACAATATACTAATTTTCTAGAGACATTAGCATCACTCTTTGATCGATTACATGAGGCATGAAGAATCACTCTTCCAGAGATCCATCCGTTGAAGCCTAATAAGCGTAGATCAAAGGCACACAAAGAAGAGCTATTTTGTGTGTACCATCAACAAAAGGGGCATGACACCCAGACATATCATCCCTTTAGAAATTTAGTGTAGGATATGATTGAGAGGCAAGAGATTCAGATAAGACTCCTCCAAGACCTCTTGCTTACACACGAAGCAAAAATAGCACCTAACAATCAAGTTGAGCATGTCAATAAGGTGCACATAGCCCCGCTTGATGAGGGTTTTATCGGTATGATCAATACTACAATAGGAAGTAAAAGATGCCTTGATCAACCCAACATACCAAAAGATTCAATTGAAGGTAATAATTTATCATGGTCCACACCAACAATGAATTCACTTCACTTACAAAGGGACCCTATGAGCATTTTTTATTTTGAATTTCACCAAGTGGCCGAAGATACCCTTGGAGCATTTTGAATTTTGAATTTTAAAGTTTTATTATTTGTTTAGATTTTTTATGTTTTATAATATTTTTGTATTTTTTATGTATTTGAATGTTTTTAACCAAAGGGTTTATTTCACCTTTGGGGCCTTTTGTGAGTTGACCAAAGCGGCTTGAAGATGCCCTTGGAGATTTTAGTGATTTTGACCAAAGGGCTTATGATGCCTTTGGGGATTTTAGTGATTTTGACCAAAGGGCTTATGATGCCTTTGGGAATTTTAGTGATTTTGACCAAAGGGCTTATGATGCCTTTGGGGCTTTTTATGATTTTGACCAAAGGGATTATGATGCCTTTGGGGATTTTTGAAATTGATTGCTTAACTATTTGATTACTGATTAAGGGAGGTATGATACCCAAAATGCCTAAGTTGATGTTTAGAAAACATATATTTTTGGATGCAATTATGGTTTTATGATATACGATGTTGATGATACAATGCTTAGGTGGTTAGGTGATTAGATGGTTTATCCTGTACGCATAGATGGATGCAATGCTTGTGCGTGCTTTGATGATGTGATGTATGAATGACATGCGTTGGCCAGATGATGAATTTATGATTCTATGTATGGATGGATGCATAGATGGATTATGATGATGAGCCAATCATGGAGTATGGCAAGAAATGGAGAAAGATGATATCAAAATTACCTTTTACCACACCAACAACAGAGCTTATTTAGATGTTTACTAGAAGCTGCTAAAAAAAAATCTTGATTCTCCTACAATTGCAACAATATCAAACATTTGAGGAGGCCTTGAAGCAAGCCAAGGTCATTGAAGACATTAATATAGAGGAGGGTAAAATCCACAAGGGGCAATGGTCAAACAAGAATATTAAAGGTGACAACAACCAGCAAAAGGTAGCCCTAGTTAATAAAGTTATTTTGAGTAGCTCAGAATCCTCAAGTCAAGTGGCACCACCTCTAATAGTAGGGCATAATTACCAGGCTCGGTATCCTCTGGTCTAAGATCATATGCAACAAAATCAAATACAAGGCCAACAACGTAGGCCACAATGACAATATACTAATTTTACAGAGATATTAACATCGCTCTTTGATCAATTACATGAGGTGTGAAGAACCACTCTTCTAGAGATCTGTTCGTTGAAGCCTAATAAGCATAGATCAAAGGCACACCGAGAAGAGCTATTTTGTGTGTACCATTGACAAACAAGGCATGACATCTAGACATGTCATCCCTTTAGAAATTTAGTGTAGGTATGATTGAGAGGTAAGATATTTAGATAAGACTCCTCCAAGACCCCTTGCTTACACACGAAGCAAACATAACACCTAAAATCCAAGTTGAGCATGTCAATAAGGTGCACATAGCCCCGCTTGATGAGGGTTTTATCGGTATGATCAATACTACAGTAGGAAGTAAAATATGCCTTGATCAACCCAACATACCAAAAGATTAAATTGAAGGTAATAATTTACGGTCCACACCAACAATGAATTCATTTCACTTACAAAGGGACCCTGTGATTACTTTTTACAAATAGGAGATTGAACCAATCTCTAAAGATGAACTTGATCCTCCACTACATATCATAGCAAGCATTCATCAAATTCCATACAAGAGAGTATTTATTGATACTGGGTCAGGAATCAACATCATTACGGCTATAGCTTTGGAGTATTTAAATCTCCCACCTTCACGCATTAAGGATACGACATTCACATTGATATCCTTCAATGATGCCACTTCCTCAATAATTAGCACAGTAATATTACCTATACAGGTTGGGATGCATACGATAACTACATTGTACCATATCCTAGGGGTCTTGGAGGAGTCTTATCTGAATCTCTTGCCCCTCAAACATATCCTGTACTAAATATCTAAAGGGATGACATGTATGGATGTCATACCCATTTTGTCGATGGTACACACAAAATAGATCTTCTCTATGTGCATTTGATCTACACTTATTAGGCTTCAACAGATGGATCTTTGTAAGAGTGATTATTCACACCTCATGTAATCGATCAAAGAGTGATGCTAATGTCTTTGTAAAATCAGTATATTTTTGTTGTGGCCTACGGTGTTAGACCATGGATGAGGGATATGGAATGTGTGCCTTCCATAGTACACCAGAATATAAAATTCGTACACCAAGGACAAGTGTAGGTGGTCCCCCAATATCCTGAGCCATTTAAGTATTACAATAAATTTGATGAGCCACAAGAAGCTTTGGTGATATGTGGGCCCCCAAACAATCAATGGAGGCTTGCATCGAGAAGTCGCTACCTCCTTCCATAACAAAATATCATGATATCATACTACTTGATGATAAGAATAGAACATCAATTAACATGACTAAAGCACCTTCTATTGGCCCAAAAGATAAAGCACCTTCTCAAGAGTTCGTGGTAATGGTTGATGTTATGTCAGATGACCAAGTGAATCTAAAGCATATAAAATAGGAAACGATGCAAGCATATGTTGCTTCCACATCAAAGGGGTCAAAACCATTGGATTTAGTTACCCCAAAATCATTCTTCATAGTGCCTCCTCATGAGAAAGAGCAGGTATTTTACCCACATTAGATTAAGGGTATTCAAGTTGGCAAGCAAAATCTTGTAGATGCCACTAGCAAAGTGCATCATCATGAAGCATCCACATTAGATCAAACGAATGAAAGGGATGATTTACATTTAGGTTGTGAATATTTAACATCAACTCTTTCACCCAAGTCAATCTGTGATGATATCCCAATCTCATTTCTAGAGGTGCACATTAAATATTTGCTAGTCATGCATTCCATCTTGGATCGTCTAGATAGAATGGAGTACCAAGTAAATTATAAAAATGAGGTATTGCAATATATCATGAACAAGATAAAGAAACAAGAGGTACAAGAGCAACCCTCATTTGAAGTCAAACTATCCCTTGTGTAGCCATAGGAAAATCCTCAGCCAAATAAAATGCCAATTCGATCGCCTCAAAGGTTGAACAAGCATCCCCCATTTCCTAAGCCCACGGTAGTGATTTTTAATCGATTATGTGCTACAAATGCTATCAAATTACCTAAGGTTGTCCAGTTAGATCCAAATCATCCAAAACCTCAAGGTTATGATGAAGAGATACACTATCTATATCATAGACAAAATGGTCATGATATTCAATCATGTTGGGGTTTTAGAGCCATAGTACATAACATACTTGAAAAGAAACAACTATGGGTGGTTGACCAACATATGATCTTAGTCAACCACCCATCACTTGCATAAAAAAGGCAAGAAGAGCCCCTTGAGCCAGCAAGTGACATACCTAGGGCTCAACCTGGTCCTCATACCAGGCCAAAGCATGCTAAACAAGCAAATCAACAACAACGCATTTGGAATCCTTTAAACAAGTCCATGTATGATATTTTCAAAATCTGTAGAAAGCTAAGGTCATCACCTTACCTGACATAAAGCCTATAGAACCAAATAGAGATAAACCCAAATGTTACAAGGAGGGTCATCATTGTCTATATCATCAAATAGAGGGTCCTGACATTTGAAATTGCTATGGATTAAAAAATGTGGTCCAAGACCTATTAGAATGAAATGGGCTCCATACAGATGGTCCACTCATTCCTCCCCACCTATATATGGGAACCTCGTAGATATTAGTGCCCTTATTAGGAGAGTTGATTTCCATCACTCTTACTAAGCAAGTTGATTACATTACAGTGGACAACATGTGCACTGAGGGGATTAAAGGTAATTTACCTTCCCCATCAAGTTTAATAAGACAAAGTGAGGGTTTGAAGGTATCACACCTTCCTCGCTTACATTAAGTGTTACACACATAAGGGGTATCTAAGGTGTCATACCTTCCCTTTAAAAATAATAAAATTCAAAAACATTCAAATATTACAAAATCACAAAAACAATAGAATATAAAAATACAAAAAAAATATGAGAGCAAGAAATGCAAACAAATTCGAAAAACATAAAAAGTTCAAAATTCAAAATTCTCCAAGGGTATCTTCATACCGCTTGGTAAAAATTCAATCCAAAAAGCTCCAAGGGTATATTCACACCGCTTGGTCAAAAATTCAATTCAAAAATATCCAAGGGTATCTTCACAATGCTTGGTCAAAATTCAATTCAAAATGCTCCAAGGGTATATTCACACCGCTTGGTCAAAAATTAAATCAAAAAAGCTCCAAGGGAATATTCATGCCACTTGGTCAAAAATTCAATTCAAAAATCTCCAAGGGTATCTTCTCATCGCTTGGTCAAAATTCAATTCAAAATGCTCCAAGGGTATCTTCACACCACTTGGTCAAATTTCAACCAAAAAACTCCAAGGGTATATTCACACTGCTTGGTCAAAAATATAATTCAAAAATCTCCAAGGGCATCTTCACGCCGCTTGATCAAAATTCAATTCAAAATGCTCCAAGGGTATATTCACACCGCTTGGTCAAATTTCAATCAAAATGCTCCAAGGGTATATTCACACCGCTTGGTCAAAATTCAATAAAAAATGATCCAAGGGTATCTTCACACCGCTTGGTCAAAGTTCAATAAAAAATGCTCCAAATATGGCTTCACGTCACTTGGAAAAATCTAAAATCCCCAAAGGCACAACAAACCCTTTGATCAAAATACAATAAAAAAATACAAAAATAATGCAAAAATCAAAAATACAAAAATAGTTGCATCTCACATCTGCATCCGTATAGTTGCATTACATGAAACATGCATATACATTGCATTTGCATATGTTATGATCACACTCTTACAAATGATGCCACAATTTTTATCAAAATCACAAATACGCAAGTCCACCTTCACCCATTCATCCATATGTGTAACTATATTTTTCAACACAACCATGTCAGGTTGCTATAAGGAATAGGCTAAATTTTTTTGGTCATTCAATCATATCTATTGGTCTTATCAATTTTTGTAAGAAGCCATCTTGATTAGTAGAGAGTAAGGTCTAGTCATGGTAATGCCTTGGATATTCAGGATCTCATCACTAATTGACACACTAAAATTCTAGTTGGTACAAGGGAAATATGAAAGCTACAAAAGTGGTCTAGGTTACCTTAAGTGAAAGGGGCCTTCCTTGCTTATCCCCCTATGTGATCGGTTCAAAGGTGTTGAGAATTTACAAAAGGACAAGTTCCAACCTACCTAATTAAATTCCATTATTTTATCAAAACAAGAAAAATCCCAAGATCAAGAAAAATTCATAAATCAAAACAAACAAGCAATCATCATCTTTACATAAATCCCTTGCTCAAGAGAAAAGTCAAAAAAATAAAGATAAAAATAAACAATGATTTGCATCACTAAGTATGAGTAAGTATCCCGAATGAAATGAAGAAAAAAATGGAATGGAACTTGAATCCCTGGAATTCTCAACATAAATAAGCCGTAAGCACGATGATATGTCTACCACATTAGCATATTGCATTTGTGTAGACCAATGTTTGCATGTGGATGAACTAGCTTTGGGTAACCCAATACTGCCTAGTGGTATAATCCAACTAAGTCCAAAATAGGATCATATGAACACTTGAGGATCCTCGATATTAGGAATGGATTGAAAGAATCCCACCTGACATTAGAGGAAATGCTTGAATTCTATCTAAATATATTAATTTGCACACATAGGGATAATGATTATCTAGGTCCATGATGAAAGCCTTGCTTTTCAAAAGTCTTGAATGCTCAGTACATAGCTATTGATAGAATAACTAGAGTGTTTAAGTCTCATAGAAAACCTCAAATATTCCTACATAGCAACAAATCATATCATCATCAACTTTCTTTATGAGGTTATGTTAATTAAATGGTGTTCACAAAGTAGGCTAGATACTGAATAAATGCTAGTAATGATATTTAAATGGTCACTGGCTATTTTTTACATATCTTTTAATTTACAGAAGCTTATCAAGAAATAACATACATTTCACATCCCCGCATTTCACATATGGATGCTCAAATAATTACCTCTTATGATAAGAGTTATTATTTACATTCATGATTGTTATGCATTCTATGGTGTCACCCATTAGATTGTTAAACTCATATCATATGTATTCCTTATGATTTAAGTGATTAAAGCATATAGGTTCACTTACATTAGATCAAAATCATTTAGATAATGCATTACATATATTGCATTTACCATATCATAACATAAATTAGATGCATACAATTAAATCAAAATAAAACTTGCATTTAATAATAAACATTGCATCCATATACGCATACCCCATCGACGAATATGATACAAATCATCATAAAAATGGGCCAATAGAGACCTACCCCATACATAGATGATGGGATCCTCGCTGTCCATCAGATCTTGGACCATCACAAGGAGGTTCTACGGGAACCTCAGGCCTGAGCAATCTGGAATAAGAATGTTACTAATAACAATCAGAAACACTGCGTGCCTCTCCGTGAAGACACGCTCCCTGTACCAACATATGATAGATACACCACCAAATTTGGTGTCCTTGAAGGTATCTACAACATGCCTTCTGAAAACCCAAATAAAGACAACATCATGATCATTAGTGGCCAAAGATACAATGGCCACTCCATCAAAGGGGATCTAGAATATCCTATACACATCCTCTGGTGTGATAGTCATCTCGTCGGTAGGAAGGTGGAAGGTATTAGTCATAGAATCTCACCAGTGTACTAGGGCCATGAGGTAAGCCTGATCTAACATAATATTGGGCAGCCTAGTGATAAACTGTAGCCCACGGGCCTTGATCCAAGCCCAGTTTGTAGCACTCAAAAGGGGTAGAAGGTCATTCATGAGCTTCGGGTCACGATCCCGAGCAATGAGAATCTAAGAGCAAAAGAGAAAAATAAGCATAACTACAATGCATCTGAGGCATAAATCATGATAAAACATGAAAAATTGGGCACATAATGATAAAACTATCCTAAGACCAAGAAAAGAGAAATAATGCAACTAATTAGGTAGCACAATGCAAGGAAGCAACTCAAAATTTTAGGAAAATTCAGCATAATCACCTTGTAAGAATTCAAAATTTTAAAATAATCAACTAAGGCATTCAATTACTATCACCTACAGTGGCCAAAAATTGGCTGCTATGGACAGCAGCAGCCAAACCCCAATGGTCAATTTTTTTATCATTGGAATTCAAATCTGGCCGCTTTGAGTGATGACAGCCAAACCACAGGCCGAGCTGGCCACTCTGAGCAGCAGCGGCTGATGGGTGACATGACAAAAATGTCTGCCCTAGGCTTAAAATGATAAAAAAAATTGAAAATAAACAAAATAGGGGTAAGCCCACCATGAAAAATCCTAATCTAAACCTAACTATGGGTTCAGTTGGTTACTAGTAAATTTAATGAGGTTCTTATACCGATTACTTAGTGTAGTTCATTTTATCCAAAAATGAAATAGACAAGGTTAAGGTTTTGAAGAGTACCCAAGAAGCTTTGGCTTCTCCACTCTTTGATGCCTCACCCTATGCAACCATGATCCTTTGAATCGTAACAACACTCCAAATCACATAAGTCGCTTTCACTATAGAGCTTTGAAACACAAATTGATAGCTAGTGAAAGTGAAAGGTCAAAACCCTAGGGTTACTTCTTATATTTTTGAATTATGCCTTGGCCACTACTGTCATCAACAACCCAAATTTCTTGGCCACTCAGGATGAGAGCAACCATGAGCAGGCATTTAGGGGTCACTGGACTTGATAACGACCAGAAGCCTAAGCAAAAACAAGAGGAATTATCTCCATGAGAAGCAGCAAAAACATTAAATAAACACATTTTTATGACTCATGGTTATCATAATGTTCAAAATAATAAAAAAATTACATAAAGACAAATCTCAAGTAAGCCTCTTATCAAGTTACTTACTCTATCAACTCAGCGGTTGCAGCGATTTGCCCTCCATGCAACTCGGTGAGATGAGTAAGTTACCATGAGGTTACTTGGGGCAAAAAATTCATTTTAGAATTAGGATGTGCCTCCTTCAATCCCGAAGAAGACCAAGATGGTCAGACTGCTCCACGGGTACGAAGGAATCATCCTAATTCTCCTATGACATCAAAAATACTGAGCCAAGTGATGCAATACAAACATAAATAGAATCGCTCATCCTAAATCCCTAAGAAGGCTATTTATGGCCAGACCACTCCTCGGGATAGGGATGAATGATTATCATAAATAATTGGAATCACACTTGGATGGGGGATTTCCCATTAAAATAAAAAATACTAGAAAGTAACCAAAACTAGTCATATTTGGTCAAGTGACTCGTCACTTCATTCACTTCCCTTTCCTCACCAATTCATTGTGTGAGGAGGGTAGTTCAAATCTTCAAATTATCATAATCAAAATAAACCAAATATCACTCGATCATGTCAAAATTGCATTCATCCTACGAATCATTACACTCAACTCTTACAAATATTTTCTATATTTGTTAGGTTCATAAGCAAATATGACATCTTCAATTTGTAGCTCTCCTTCGATCGGATCACATTGTAGTAACATAAGCTACCTGATTGTGTTTGAGGAATGAGTGCAAGTGGACATGTGCAATCCTTATGCTAAATTAAACCTTCAATCATGTTGAAGCAATGATTCAAGGATGTGTGTCATCTTGCATGATTGGGCCATCTAGCATTGATCATATCAATGATCATCATACACCCTACAAACATAGCAATCTATGTTTTCACTCTGCCCTATGTATTTCACTCAGTGCATCACAAAAAGGGGCATTTGTAGACACCTAAAACATGTCATGGTTAGGGAGACTACTCACATGGATACACTCATAGGTCATGTGACTAAACCTTGGGACCTTCCAAGTGTCAAAAGTGGTTTTTTCCACTCATATGGGGTATTTTCAGCCCATCCAAGCCTGACCACTATAGACCAGAGCAGCTAGAATCCAGCCATTGTAGCTTAGAGCATCCAAACATTAGCCACTGTAGATGACATTGGCTAAACTTTAAATACATTTTTCTGCCCATCTGACCTAATATTGGGTGGAAGTGGTAGTTTGCATGCAATAAGGACGAGCAGGGATAACTTTGCATTCCTCCTCATAGCCAATCTACATGGAAGACTCAAGTCCAGATTTAGACTTTAGTTAAACATAGAAAAATAAAAAAAGCTTCTCATGCTAACACCTAGTATGCATGAGGGATTCAATCCTAGGGTTTGAACATTGACCTAGGGATTCAAAAAATTTATAAGGGTAAACCTAAAAGCACTAGGGGACCTTATTCGAAGACCTTCTTTTATCAATATGAGGGGGAGAGAACATAATACATCAGAACTTTGAAAAGGTTGGATCATTGAGGAGAGCTTCTAGAGACTTGGAGAGCTTCCCTTGGAGATCGATCCTTGTAGCAGAGCCCTGTCATATTTGAGGGCAAACATGAACACATAAGGTAATAATTTTAACATTAATAGCAGACTTAAGCCCATAGCCTTTGGATCAATAGAGAGAGATTTCACCTTAGCATCCGCTGTCCTGGACAGTGGCCTGCAACCTAGTCTAGGTTTTAGGTGTTAGTTTCTTTTATTCTGCTTTCTCTTTCATTTCATTAGCATAAGATTTATTTCAGTTATTCATGTTCATAGTACTAGTTTCATTGCAGTTTTTCCCATTAAGATTATTCATTGCTAACAACCTCATACAGGGAGGCAATCTTGGACATCTAAGTGTGTGTTGTTGTTTCATTGATTTCAGGGCTACAGGTTCAATCAGGTAAATTTGCAACATACGAGAGCAAGAGGATCCCTCTAGCAATCAGACCTAGAGAAGGAGGCATCTATAAGCCCTCATACATTTCCATGTGCATCATTGGGAAGCCTGATAAAGTGTGCCCCCTATGCGAGGGGATATTTTATACACTGTTGACCTCTTTGTGTGTAAAATCATGTATCAAACGAAGGGTATCCATTAGAGGGATTCATATGTAATCGGATCTTGGGAATATCAATATAAAAAGCATTCATTCATTTATTTCTTCACATTATGGTTATATCTTCTTTATGCCTTTCATTTATTGTATGTTTAACATTAAAGGATTCAATTGAACCGCAAGTAGAGTATTTAGTGGATGACACACCACATCATCTGGCCAACGCATGTGATTCATACATCACATCATCAAAACACACACAAGCATTGCATCCATATATGTATACAGGATAAATCATCTAATCACCTAACCACCTAAGCATCACATCATCAACATCATATATCATAAAATCATAATTGCATCCAAAAATATATATTTTCTAAACATCAACTAGGGCATTGTGGGTATCATACCTCCCTTAATAAATAATCTAAAAGTTAAGTAATCAATTTCAAAAAGGCCCAAAGGCATCATAAGCCCTTTGGTCAAAATCATAAAAATCCCCAAAGGCATCATAAGCCCTTTGGTCAAAATCACTAAAAGCCCCAAAGGCATCATAAGCCCTTTGGTCAAAATCACTAAAATCTCCAAGGGCATCTTCAAGCCGCTTTGGTCAACTCACAAAATACCCTAAAGGTGAAGTAAACCCTTTGGTTAAAAACATTCAAATACATCAAAAATACAAAAATATTATAAAATATCAAAAATCTAAACAAATCATAAAACATTAAAATTCAAAATCCAAAATGCTCCAAGGGTATATTCATGCCACTTGGTCAAATTTAAAATAAAAAATGCTCCAAGGGAATCTTCATGCCGCTTTGTCAAAATTAATCAAAATGCTCCAGGGGAATATTTATGCCATTTGGTCAAATTCAAAATTAATAAAAAATGCTCCAAGAGCATCTTCATGCCACTTGGTCAAATTCAAAATCAAAATGCTCCAGGGGCATCTTTATGTCGTTTGGTCAAATTCAAAATTAATCAAAAATGCTCCAAGGGCATCTTCATGCCGCTTGGTCAAATTCAAAATCAAAAATGTTCCAAAGGTATTCCAAGCCACTTTGGTCAACTATAAAAATGCTCCAAAGGCATCCATAAACTCTTTGGCCACCCAAAATACCCTAATGGCATTTTCTAAGTCCATTGGTCATAATAACAACATACACAATCAAAATCAACAGTTAAATGCTAAATCATTGCTAAGTGTGCTTATTCAAAAGTCATTAGCGAAGATAATAATTCACCCCCATGCTTGGGGTAAATAAGCAAAAGATCAAAAGAAAATTCAAGCAACCTAGGCTAGGATTTGACTTAAAATAAGTATCCTAATTGCCACCAAGGCTAGGATTTGACTTTAAAAAAGTCTCCTAATTGCCACCAAGGCTAGGATTTGACTTAAACAAAGTATCTTAATCACCACAAGGGCTAGTATTTGACTTAATATTATCTCCTAATCACTTCACAAAAGGATCCAAAGGTACCTTAATACCTTTGGTCACTTCACAAAAGGCTCCAAAGGTACATTAATACCTTTGGTCACTTCACAAAAGGCTCCAAAGGTACCTTAATACCTTTGGTCACTTCACAAAAGGCTCCAAAGGTACCTTAATACCTTTGGTCACTTCACAAAAGGCTCCAAAGGTACCTTAATACCTTTGGTCACTTCACAAAAGGCTCCAAAGGTACCTTAATACCTTTGGTCACTTCACAAAAGGCTCCAAAGGTACCTTAATACCTTTGGTCACTTCACAAAAGGCTCCAAAGGTACCTTAATACCTTTGGTCACTTCAAAAAAGGCTCCAAAGGTACCTTAATACCTTTGGTCACTTCATAAAAGGCTCCAATGACACCTTAATTCCTTTGGTCATAGGATGTGTATCATCTTGCATGAATGGGGCATCCAATGTTGATCAAATCAATGATCATCATACACCCTACAACCGAACATAGCAGTCTATGTTTTTGCTCCGTGTTGTGTCTTTCCCACACAGTGCATCAAAAAAAGGGGCATCTGTAGACACCTAAAACATGTCATGTTTAGGATAACTACTCATATGGGTATTCATAGGTCATGTGACTAAACCTTGGGACCTTCCAAGTGCCAAAAGTGGTTTTCACCACTCATTTTGGGGCAGTTTTAGCCCATCCAAGCTTGGCCGCTATAAACCAAAGTGGCTATATCTTGGTTGTTGAAGCTCAGATAGGTCAATCCCTAGCTATTTTAGATGATAGCGGCTAATCCCTAGCTACTACATATGATAGCAACTAAGTATTAAATAGCAATTTTCCATAAAACTAGCCTAATCTTGGGCAAAAGTGGTAGTTTGCATGCAATAAGGCCGAGTGGAGATAACTTTACATTCCTCCTCACAACCAGTCTACATGAGAGAATCAAGTTCATATTTAGACATTAGATTAACTGGCCCTCAAGGGTAAAAAAAGATAAAACTTCTCATGCTAACATCCAGTCTGCATGCAGGATTCACCCTAAGGTTTAGACCTAAACCTAAGCCCTCAGTACAATATAAGGTGCAAGACTAAGAACACCAAAGGGACATAATTTATAGAGTGCAAGCAGTGAAGCCCTATTAAATTGGAGAGCAAATCTGAGCACCCTTGAGAAGCAACGAAGGGCTATCCAATTGGGAAGAGATTTCATACTCACCATTCAAATCCATCGTTAACCATAGCCAATTTGTACACTAAGGCACAAGAGGTGACCCTTGGACATCAATTTGGAGCAAAAAATTGGTGCTACAACCCTTGGATCACAAGGGAAAGGTTTTATTTAGCAGCTTCTATCTTGGACAATGGCCTGTAGGCATAACCTAGGGTTTGTACACTAGTTTCCTCCATTCTAGATTTAGATTATATTGCTTTTCCTTTCAATATATGTTATTAGCATAGATCTGGATTATATGCTACATTTACATTCATCTTATTCAATTATTGTATCTTTACAGTATTTTACTTATTCCATTTGATTATCATATTCACACTAACAACCTCATCCAGGGAGGTAATCTCGAATAGCTAAATGTGTTCTATTGTTTCTATGCTTGTAGGGCTACAGGTTCATTCAGATAGATCCACAAAATTTAGAAGCACGTATATCCCTCTAGGAATCATATCTAGAGAAGGAGGTATATGTAAGCCCTCATACAGTTCCATGTGCGTCACCAAGAAGCCTGCAAAAGCGCACCATCCCTTGCACGGGGATATTATACATATTCTACCCTCTTTGTGTAAAATTATGTATCAAATGAAGGTTATCCCTCAGAGGGATGAATCTGTAACTAGATCTTAGAAATATCAATAAAAAGCATTCATTTATTTGTTTCTTTGTATCTCAGCGATGTCTTCTTTTACATCTTTCATTTAATGCATATTAAAAATTAGGATATCATATTAAATTGCCAATAGAGTAGTAGCCGATGCGTGCTCTCAGGATCGCTACACCTATAAAGGACACACATCTCAGAATCATTGCTTCCAATGGCATGGAAGGCTTAAATTGATGCTCTGACATATTCAGGCATAATCGGGTAGCATACAAGCTACTATAGGTCTGATAAGCGATACAATAGAGGCATAATTTGTTATATTTACTTTTTACCCCTACACATGGGGAAGGTTAAGATAGCTATTAGCAATGATTCATAAGACAAACATAATTAATAAGATTAAGTGATCAATTTTTGATGTAGATTATGAATGTTGTTATTATGACTACCCCTCAAGCAACGATTCGATGAGGAAAATGACAAATGATGAAAGTGATGAGTTGCTTGACCAAGATTATTGATTTGGAAAATTCAAGATGATTACATTTGTTGTAAGGCAGGTCCTATTATAGCTATGATTTCAACCATTAATAGTAATTTTACTTCTCTATCCTAAGGACCAGTCCAATTGCAATGGCCTTCTTAGAGAATCAAGATGATAGCAATTCAATTTAGCATATGATAAATAACTATGTTTTGATGATATGATGAAACTTCACAGGAGAAATGAAATGAATACCTCATTCCCATGGAACAATTTGACTTCCATGGCCTTCTTGGGGATAAAAGTGAGTACATTTCAAGGCAACAATGAATAATTTGGTTCAAATGGACTTATGGTAATTTAATCATCTTGCTAGAGTGCATGGAGTGCAACTTGTTGTACTTAGTATGGCATTGAGAGAGGGGGTGAATCAGTGTAGCATTCCAAGACATGAATTAACAGCTCTAAAAATTATAGCAGATAAAATTTATAAACAGATATAATAAGTACCGCAAGAGAACATCACACAACACAGATTTTTAACGAGGTGAATCAGTGTAGCATTCCAAGACATGAATTAACAGATCTAAAAATTGTAGCAGATAAAATTTATAAATAGATATAATAAGTACCGCAAAAGAACATCACACAACACAGATTTTTAATGAGGTTCACCAAAATGGCTACTCCTCAAAAATAATGGTTGCTTGGACTCCCATCCAAATCCAGCCTCTTGCAAAGCACCAACTTTAAAATTTGTTTACCAGCACCAACTAGAAAGAGTATCAACCCTTTATTTATCTGCATCAACAGAAAGGAGCACCAACCCCTAATTTGCCAAAGACCAACTGGACTTCAATTTTGAATAAAAATGTTTGACATATACCTTTGTTATTGCAAGACTCTAACTGGTCTACATCACCTTTGCAATCTCTGTGCACTCTGCTCTCTCTTGCACAATCACTTCACATAGTCTACTGCACTGCTATAGCCAAACTTTGAAATCAACTTTTCCCTTCGCGCTCTCTGCACACTCTAATTTCTCTATGCACATGCTTCACACACTCTGTGTCATTTCACATTCTACTATTTGTGCGTATTCACAATCAAACTTCGAATAACTCGACATGACCAGCTCACATTACACACTTCACTATCATTTTTCTAGCTCTGCGCTATCTATGCTTTTACAGTCACATATCGTGCACGATACTCAGACACACTGCATACCCTCAAACTCAAAGTAGCCCTCATTTAATAGAAGAAATTTCAAGAAAAAACCCTAAATAACGTCAGCTAAGAAACCCTAGAATTTGTCGGCTGCCAAACCCTAAAATCCATCGGTTATAACCCTAAGAATGTTGGCTACAAAACCCTAGAAATTTTTTGCTGCAAAACCCTAAAATTTTTTGGCCTAGATTTAACTTTGTCGGCCTCAAACTCTTCTACCACCTTTGTCACCTTCCTATAGCTTACTGTCACAAAATAATAACATGTCGCGATATCGCGACACTTTTTGTGGCCGTACGCCTTCTTGTCCTTGCTGTCGTGAAATCGTGACCCTTTTGGTCGTTGATAGCTTTGCCACCATTCTTGTCATGAAATCGTGACACTTCAAACTTTTGCTGATGTCATTCTCATTCTTGTCATGAAATCGTGATGCTTTCGACTTCCAGCAGCTTTTCTTGCACCCTGTCATGAAATCACGACACTTTCAGCTTTCACTGATGTCATCCTCAGCTTTGTCGTGAAATCATGATGCTTTCGACTTCTAGAGGATTTTCTTGCAGCCTATCACAAAATCATGACACTTTCAGCTTTTGCTGACATCATCCTCATCTTTGTCACGAAATCACGATGCTTTCGGCTTCCGTACATTCCTTGCTTCATGCAGTAGCAAAATCATTCCAACTTTGTGCCTTGTGCTTCCAACTTTGCTTCTACCCATGAGATTTTGACTTGTAGCGAAATCGCTACACTTTTGAGTTATGTGCTTTTGACTAGTAGCAAAATTGCTACACCTTCACGTTGTGCACTTTTGATGCGTAGCGAAATCGCTACACCTTTTCTTTGTGCACTTTTGACTCGTAGCGAAATCGCTACAACTTTTCACTTAACACTTTCTTCCTGCTTCGGCCAGCGAAAATTCAACATGTAGCGAAATCGCTACAACTTTTCAACTTAACGCTTTCTCCTTGCTTCGGCCAGTGAAATTTCAACATGTAGAAAAATCGCTACAGTTTCTTGACTTAGCTTCTTGGCCTCCAACATGTCGCGAAATCGTGACAATTTGCCTTGCACCTTCTCTCTCCTCATTTTTGTCGTGAAATAGTGACATTTTTGGCTGCGTCTTCTCTCTCCTCATTTTTGTCATGAAATCGCAACATTTTTGGTTGCGCCTTCTCTCTCCTCCGACTTGTCACGAAATCACGACAGAAAACATGTCGCGATATCGCGACAGTTTTCTAACTTGTATTTTTCTTCGAAATTTAGAAACTGGGTCACTTTTGTTTTCCAAGAATTGCACTTTACATAATCTGACTGTCCTTTGAACTTCTATCTTCTGCATCTGAATGACTCCTGAACTGTCTGTCCACTACATCATTGGATCTAACTGCCTGTATTGACAACAATGACAATACTCCTGCAACACCTTGCTCAACACTGAACTCCTGTCCATTGTACTTTGGATGCACCTTGTTGTTCACTAAACTCTTGTCCATTGCATCAATAAATCTGTCTGACTGTGTTGAAAAAAATGACAATACTATTTGCTGCACCTTGTTGTTCAATAAAATCTTGTCCATTGCATCAATAAATCTATCTGACTGTGTTGAAAAAAATGACAATACTGTTTGCTGCTCCTTGCTCAACAATCTCCCCCTTTGGAATTGTTGGCAACACATGTGCAATTTTCTTGTAAATATTCTCCCCCTTTGACAATAATACCAAAGGGCTACTGCAGACTCCCCCTGAGTCTATGCACAACATTCTTAAACACAAATTATTACAATTAGCAAATATTCCAAGCATGAACAAGAAGAAAAAACAAGTACACAAATGCTCCCCCTGAGAATGTGATCCCAAGCTAGTCACTTCTTGGGAATTTTAACCACTCAACCAATCTGCCTTCCCGATAAAATGCACCTCCACTGGTAAACTTCCAGTTATCTACACATCCTGCCTAATCTGCATCTTTAGGATACCATAACCCATACTCCATAGTACCCTTGTAATATTATAGAAGAATCTGTCTCTTTGCTGCACTGATTGGTGGACCTCTTCTTCACTTGAAGAATCCTCACTCTGATCTAACTTCAGCTGTGTTGGATGCCAGAATTTCTATCCATTGAAACTCTGTATTTTGTACTCTGTCACCTCCAATGCTTAGTCAATAGGCTCACTAAGAACATGCTCAATCGGCTCACACAGAGCCTGCTTAACAAGCTCACCAAGGAACTTGCCCAAATCTGCTCTTGCCAAGCTCTCTAAAAACTTGTCCAAAACTTCTCTAGCAATTTGTCCCAACATTGTCCTCAAAATATTTCCCAAAGAGCTTCTTCAAAGGCTCAATCAAACATGCTCAAGTGGTACTCAATATAAGCTCAACAAAGAATGATAGTCTGAAATTAAATCCACTTCATAGAAGCATACAGAAGATTGTTAGAGACTTAATATCTTCTATTCTCAAATCTCAATATCAACTCAAATCAAGAAAAGTTTATTTTATGGGACTTGAACAACCACATGCAATCAATCACTTGACTATGCTCAATTATCTTTACTCAACCAATCATCTCTCACACAACCCTAGTCCAAGAATGTATCAACCAACTCTTGTTCAGTACTGTACCAACACTGCAGTATTACTGTCAACTCTGTGTACGCATAAAATACTATACCTCAACACAAATCAGATCCGTTTTTATATTTGTAGCTTTGTCTAAGTTTTCTGTAGTCAACGCTGGTCACCCCTTACTTTCAACTGTGCAAACTGGAGAAGACATTTTGTCAAACACTTCATGACCAACCATTCATCTCTTTACTCAGCCTTATACTTCTTAACCTCGGATTGGCTTTTTATTAACAATTAAAACAAAACTGTCTGAGAATTAAATAATTCCACCAAGGCACCATGAAAGTTCTAACAATATTTACATCAATGAATGGAACAAATACACACTTCTTTTATCGAAACATAAATACGTAGCTAGAGCAAAAATTCTTCCACTAATCAAATTATCTGAATCGTTACATTTCATGGCTTCGAACAGTTACAGTAAGAACCATCAACAGTACAACAATGACATACAACAATACTAGAAATGGTGGTGACTCTCCATTTAATCTCCAGCCTTCATGGCACTTCCACAAACAACTATATGAACTGAAATAAATTTAAACAACTATAGTGCAACTCCTCCTTACTACTTGCCTTTCATCCTTAGGTTAACCCAACAAACATATAAGAGCAATAAAATAAAACCTTTTTCAAAATGCTCCCCCTGAGGATGTGTTACCTGGAGTTGCTTAGTGCAGTAGAAGAGCAGTCTCCTTTAGTTCAAGGAGACACAATTTCCTCTCTTCTTTCTTTCTCTAGAATTTCTTGACCTCAAGCTTGGATTTTTCACCTACGTCCCTATTTTGCATCATTGCATGAACTCGAATATCTCTCTGGTGTGGTTGTCTCTTATGCATCCATGATGAATGATTATTTTTCTTTCTTCTATGAACCTAATTTATTTCTTGTCTATGTTGTGTTCTTTGCGTCTTATAAAATCTATTGTTTTGCCTTAGATTTGATACAGAAGTGCTTGGACAAAACCTTGCTATGTGCCCATGACCATTGCATTGAAAACATTGTACAAAGTGTTCACTCAGATATGCAAATGTATTTCGACCAGCATAACTCTTTGATTTATTATTTAATCCACAATAATTTGCCTTGTGACCATACTGGTTACATCTGAAACAATAGCCATTAAAAGTGTTAGTATGAAAAGAGTGAGAGTAGTAGAACCTATTTTGTTGTGGCTGCTTTGCTGTAAATCTCCTTTGATATTTTCTTTCTTTTGAAGATGCAGCTTTAACCTTTTCTTGCTCGGACCCTTCAACAATGAACTTCTTCTTCTCTGCAGAATTGGAAGATAAAGGTTGTTCAACTTCATATCCAAGACCATTCTTAACCATGGAGCTTCTCTGATGACTTATCATTTTATCTAGCAATTCTGTGCTCTTCTTGAATTTAAGATTTGTATTGGCCTCTTCTAGTTGTTTCTTCAATGAAACAATCTCTTCTTCTTGTTTGCGGCAAATAATCTCTTTCTCATTGATCTGCGACTTGAGAGTTTCCTCAATCCTTTTAGACTCTTCTACTTGCAACTTTAGATTACTAACTACTATGTTAGAATCCTCTTCATGTTTGTTACACACATTGACTTTATCATTCAGCTGTGACTTCAAGTCTTCTTCTATTTTCTTGGCATTTTGGAATTGTAAGAACAGATTTTCAATCTCATCCCCATATTCTTCCAATTTCTTGGATAGTCTTTTGTTCTTTTTCTTTTTTATACTCAAATATTCAAGAGCAGATATCAACTCACCTTCCCAGTCTACTTCAGCATTGAGGTTTTTATTATCTGCTTCAGTGTTCACTCCTTCTGCCTTTTCTGGTTCAATTTCCTCTACCATAGAAACTGAAATTGGCTGAGATGTCTTTTTGAAGGAGGTTCTATTCTTCTTACTTGGAGTTGTAATTTGATCTTCATTCCAATTTACTTCTACATTCATTTCTTCTTTATTACATTCCTGTTCTGATTCTATTTCTTCTTCATCTTCACTGCTACTAAACCCATGACACTGACGTTCATTATGCCCGAGTTGATTAAAAAATTTTGAATCTTGTGAACCTGCATTATGATCGAGTTGACTCTTGGCCATTTCTCTATTGTTTGATTCATCTCTTGAATCTACAGCAATAATGAATTTATCTTTATTTTCTTTTATGACCCTGTGTGATATTTTCTTCTTGTGTCTCATGGTTCCATTCTTGCCTTTCTTTGCCATTAGATTATTAATCCAAGATCAACGCTAGCTGATTTAGCATTTACAGGGAACTTGGCTCTGATACCAATTATTATACTTAGTATGGCACTAAGAGGGGGGGTGAATCAGTGTAGCATTCCAGGACATGAATTAACAGCTCTAAAAATTATAGTAGATAAAATTTATAAATAGATATAATAAGTACCGCAAGAGAACATCACACAACACAGATTTTTAATGAGGTTCACCAAAATGGCTACTCCTCAAAAATAACGGCTACTTGGACTCCCATCCAAATCCAGCCTCTTGCAAAGCACCAACTTTACAATTTGTTTACCAGCACCAACTGGAAAGAGTATCAACCCTTTATTTATCTGCATCAACAGAAAGGAGCACCAACCCCTAATTTGCTAGCACCAACTGGACTTCAATTTTGAATAAAAATGTTTGACATATACCTTTGTTATTGCAAGACTCTAACTGGTCTACATCACCTTTGCAATCTCTGTGCACTCTGCTCTCTCTTGCACAATCACTTCACACAGTCTGCTGCACTACTACAGCCAAAATTTGCAATCAACTTTTCCCTTCGTGCTCTCTACACACTCTACTTTCTTTGCGCACACGCTTCGCACACTCTGTGTCATTTCACATTCTGCTCTCTGTGTGTATTCACAATCGAACTTCAAACAACTCGACATGACCAGCTCACATTACACACTTCGCTATCATTTTGCCAGCTCTGCGCTATCTACGCTTTTACAGCTGCATATCGCACACGATACTCACACACATCGCATTCACTCAAACTCAAAGTAGCCCTCCTTTTATAGAAGAAATTTTAGGAACAAACCCTAAAGAACGTCGGCTAAGAAACCCTAGAATTTGTCGGTTGCCAAACCCTAAAATCCATCGACTGTAACCCTAAGAATGTCGACTACAAAACCCTAGAAATTGTTTACTGCAAAACCCTAAAATTCATCGGCCCAGATATAACTTTATTGGCCTCAAACTCTTCTGCCACCTTTGTCACCTTCCTGTAGCTTACTGCCATGAAATAATAACATGTCACGATATCACGACACTTTTTGTGGCCGTACGCCTTCTTGTCCTTGTTGTCGCGAAATCATGACCCTTTTGGCCGTTGATAGCTTTGCCATTGTTCTTCTCGCAAAATCATGACACTTCAAACTTTTGCTGACGTCATTCTCATTCTTGTGGCGAAATCACGACGCTTTCAGCTTCCAGCAGCTTTTCTTACACCCTGTCATGAAATCATGACACTTTAAGATTTCGTTGATGTCATCCTCAACTTTGTCATGAAATCACGACGCTTTCGACTTCCAGAGGCTTTTCTTGCAGCCTGTCACGAAATCGCGACACTTTCAGCTTTTGCTGACGTCATCCTCATCTTTGTCATGAAATCATGACGCTTTCGGCTTCCGTACATTCCTTGCTTCATGCAGTAGCGAAATCATTCCAACTTTGTGCCTTGTGCTTCCAACTTTGCTTCTACCCATGAGATTTTGACTTGTAGCGAAATCGCTACACTTTTGAGTTCTGCGCTTTTGACTTGTAGCGAAATCGCTACACCTTCGTGTTGTGCACTTTTGACGCATAGCGAAATCGTTACACCTTTGCTTTGTGCACTTTTGACTCATAGCGAAATTGCTACAACTTTTCACTTAACACTTTCTCCCTGCTTCGACCAGCGAAAATTCAACATGTAGCGAAATCGCTACAACTTTTCCACTTAACGCTTTCTCCTTGCTTCGGCCAGTGAAATTTCAACATGTAGCAAAATCGCTACAGTTTCTCGACTTAGCTTCTTGGCCTCCAACATGTCACGAAATCACGATAGTTTGCCTTGCGCCTTCTCTCTCCTCATTTTTGTCATGAAATCATGACATTTTTGACTGTATCTTCTCTCTCCTCATTTTTGTCGTGAAATCATGACATTTTTGGCTGTGCCTTCTCTCTCCTCTGACTTGTCACAAAATTGTGACAGAAAACATGTTGCGATATCGCGACAGTTTTCTAACTTGTCTTTTTCTTCAAAATTTAGAAACTGGGTCACTTTTGTTTTCTAGGAATTGCACTTTACATAATCTGACTGTCCTTTGAACTTTTGTCTTCTGCATCTGAATGACTCCTGAACTGTCTGTCCACTGCATCATTGGATCTAACTGCCTGTATTGACAACAATGACAATACTCCTGCAACACCTTGCTCAACACTAAACTCCTATCCATTGTACTTTGGCTGCACCTTGCTGTTCACTAAACTCTTGTCCATTGCATTAATAAATCTGTCTGACTGTGTTGACAACAATGACAATACTGTTTGCTGCACCTTGTTGTTCAATAAACTCTTGTCCATTGCATCAATAAATCTATCTGACTGTGTTGACAACAATGACAATACTGTTTGCTGCTCCTTGCTCAACAATTTGACTTCCATGGCCTTCTTGGGGATAAAAGTGAGTACATTTCAAGTCAACAACGAATAATTTGGTTCAAATGGACTTATGGTAATTTAATCATCTTGCTAGAGTGCATGGAGTGCAAGTCACTACAACCGCCAAGTGTATAGGGTAAATAACTAGATACGAGGCACATTTGAATTTTGATTTATTTTATTTTTTTGTTATTTTGATGATTTTTGAAAATTTTGGACTTTTAGATATGCTTAAATATCCATTTTGAATCTCCTCATGATGAGAAAATATAATTATTTATTGCTACCAACTAGCCGCTATTAAAAACTATAGTTGGGATTTGCAAATCCCATAGCTACTATTGACATCAATGATTGAGGTTACCCTAATCTATGGTTGCTGTCATCGTGGGTGATCGGGAGAAAACTAGGAAATATAAAAGAAAAATTAGGGTTTTTATTCTTCATTATTTCTAGTTGGTAGTTAGGAAAGTGAGAGCTCTGAGGGAGAGGAGAGAAAAATTGACTAGGAATATTACCTGATTTACCTTAAATTTCTATGGCAGACCAGCCAAAGGCATTGATGAGTGGCAAAGCTGGTGCTCCTATGGTAGACTTGAAATCCTTCACACATGATTTTAGCAATAAAATGAACCTCACCCCTTAGTTATAATTAGCATTTGGTTAACTTAGATGGGTGGGTTTCAATTTTTAGGTATTTTTGGGGTGGGAAACGACCTTGCAAGGGGTATTTCCCATAGTTGTTGTTAGTAATGGTGGCTCCCAATCTGACAAATGGGGGACACTATCACTATAGGTTGCTAGGTTCAAACCCCAATGGTCAAAAATCAATCATTGGTGCTAGCCTCTGTTAATGTCGATAGTGACCATGGTGGCTACTGTCAGCTTAAGCGACTAAGGAACCTTAGAAAAATTTTAATTTTTTTTTTAATTTTTGCTTCCTTTTTTTTAGGGTTGATTATGTATTTGAATTTTCTACATCTTAGACCCTGATAGCATGGGTTCAAGAGCCTAATTTACTACTTGAGCTACTACCCCAGTTAGACGATGGGGATCAGGACTGGTTTGGGGTTCTAGGCCTCAACTATGTTGTGAGATTACCGATAGCAATGTTAGACTAGGCCTACATCATAGCCCTAGCCCATCGATGGGATGCTAGAATGAACATATTCCATATCTCTAATGGCAATATGATGGTGACATTGGAGGATGCCTACCATATCATCTATATCTTTATTGATGGTCGAACTATCACTTCTTCATCGACTTCAGTTAAGGCAGCCATATTCTAGAGGGTTTTTAGGGATAGAGCTATTGAGGTAGTGGGTGAGATTGAGCATGGTGGAGTGTTGGTTACTTACTAGTTTAGAGAGGATGTCTTCTCATGGTTCTAAGTTATGCTTATGTACATTATTTGTAATATGCTTTTACCAGAAACTTTGGGTGTGAGGTTCCCTTGGAACCTCTTGGCTATGGTACAAGAACTTTTGGATAGCACTATGTCACTAATTATGGCATGGGGGAGTGTGCTACTGGCCCATATCTATGATGAGCTATACTAGATTACGTAGCATGTATGAGCTAGAGTTGGATGTAGATTGCATCAACATATTTGGGGGTGGGAGCATATCAGGATAGACAGGCTTGGTGGATTACCCTTAGGTATTACAATAGTAGCAGTAGTGGCATAGTGCTATGGTGCCCGATGACCATGAAAGGTAGAGACACACTAGAGCATATCTCATGCTATGGATATATCTCATTACATGGGGTCACTTATAGGGCTACAGCTGATCTAGATCATATGGAGACTCTATTTAAACTATCCATATTAGGAAGAGGTAGACATGTACCTAAATCAGACTAGGTATGATAGATGGGTCATTGGGCACAAAGTCAGGATGAGGGAGTTCTTCTATCTAATAGGATTTCCCTAAGGAGTTGATCCTATACCATCGTCTAAAGGTTGAGATGTCACTCACATGGCCCTAGGTTACAACTCTGGTAGAGTATGCCGACACTCCTATAGCAGATAGGGGTAGTATATGCTATGAATTCTAGGGAGTATGACACTTGGTGGACCATAAATTTATGGTAGGGTGGCGATAGCCTAGATAGGGCTAGTGATTAGGCAATAGTAAAGGGTGGTGATGGTGGTGGGTGATGGATGTGTCATAGGATATATGAGGCATGGGGATAGGGAGTAGAGTAGGTGGATGAGTTGCATGATGAGGAGAGGAACGAGGAGGACCCAAATGATGAGGTGTCCCAACTACAAGCTCAGTACATAGTCTATAGGCACAACAATAGATAGTGTAGAGACAAATATTGGAGTGAGATATATCTCTCACTATAGCATGGATCAAGCTGAATTAAGGGTAGATACAATGGTGAGGGTACGTAGAGGAGACGACCACTCTATAGGCATAGGTGGATTAAAATTAGGCTAAGATAGATAAAATTACTAGGTAGAGGGATCTCTTGTAGGTACAGTTGGATGCTAGAGCTACTGAGAGAGATACTCTCAAGACACAAGTGGGGGTTACTCCTGGTGGCCAGTCAACACCATCTACTCCAATTTCTCAGGGGTTGCCAGGATTGGATGCAATTGTAGAGATCAGGTGACTGTATGATCTTTTGGAGGATGATGATAGGTGACATACCTTATATATGGCCCATATAGCTCTGCTAGAGGCTTAGGTTAGGATGCACGATGGCATTGTGCCAGCTAGGTCTATAGACGGGGGGGTTCATATCGAAGTAGTCCTTAGTGTGGCCAAGTCATAGAATAGGTGCTCGATCAAAGATATTTGTGGGTACCAACTCTAGATAGCATCGCAAATATCTAAGGGTGGAGGTGATTCAGGAGGTGTAGGCATTGTTTGATACATCATGATGATTTTTTACCATTTTTCAGTGTAAGGTCTAAAGACCTACACAATTGTAGCCTATGATAATTTTGTACCCCTATGTACTTATTTATATTCACACACACACACACACACACACACACACACACACACACACATATATATATATATATATATGCTACTTTACTTGTGTCTCATTATGTGTGTTATATTATGACTTTATTGTTCATACAATGCAGTTATGAATACAATGGTGATGAGTGTCATCAAATCTTCATCATTTAATCATTATGTGTCAATCCAGAGCGGTGTCCAAGGCTATATACGAAAGTAGGGGTTAACAGACTGATTTTTAGTTCATCTAGATCATGGTCTTATTCATGGAAAAGTTAGTGTTTTGGGGGTGTCAGGTGTCCCTTTTAATCTCCTAGAAACTAAAACTGAGTGCCTACTTATCCTTGTATAATTGAAATTCACATAGTTGCAAGAAAATCAAATCTAAACTATTGTAGAATTGAAAATGATAGAATTTAATTGATAGAATTTAAAATAATAAAATTGAAATCACAGAATTAACTATAACAACAGTGAAAATTTTCAGAATTGAAACTTACACCTGCATAAAATGAAACCTAATACAATGATAAAATTCAAAGGTTGGTAAGTAAATATTGCAAATCTATAGAAAACTGAATTAACAAGAAATTCTCTGATGCAAACTAGAAATATAGACTGGAAATACTGAAGCTGAAACAAAAAATGTTATGCTATAAAATTTATTCTAGATGACTTGACTATAATGCATTCATGTGCCACATGCTAGATGAAGTTTAATTTAATATTAACCATGCAAAAAGCTATCAGATTCCTGCTGACCTGCTACAACAAGAAATTAGCAGAACTCTGGCAGGAATAATCCCTCTTCTAGGCCTAGAAGTAGCTCTTGCTTCCTAAACCAAAAGAGGGGAATATTACTTGCTCTACACTATCAAATCATCACACTAAACTCATAAGCAAACATGAATGACAAATATTGCACCTTTATTTCATTAGCAGCATATCAGCAATGCAGGGGAAGTTCTACAGACTACTGATTTGTTGTAGTACACAATTACAACACTTGGACTGCTCTATCTCCTAGCACCTATATCCTATTATAGACACAAAAATTAGGTAAATTATATAGGACTACCAATGCACCAAATGCATCATCCTATAAACATCATATGACATCACTAGAGGTAGTTTCTAGGGTCAAAAGGCATCCTAGGATAGTTTTGGGAAGGTCTCCACCTGTTTTGGGAGCCTTAGAGGCCCTGGTTTGTGATCGTCCCTACCAGGGAAAGTTATGATTAAGGTTAGGATATGTGGCCGCTCCTACCTAGGATGGTCATATATGACCATCCCAGGTAGGGACGACCCCCAGATCCACCTACCAAAAAGTAGGTGGGATCGAGATTGACAATCAAATCTTGCTAATCTCGACCCTAATTAGCACCCATGCTAATTGGGAGTAGCATGGCACAATTTGGGCTGCCTAATGGGTTTCCCAAATGGGGCAACCTTCCCAAACCCATCCAGGGAAACCTTGGACAAGTGGCAAGGGTTTCCCTAGATGGGCAACATGCCATTTTGGGTATTAGGGATCCAATTTCCTATAAATTGGAGCCTTACCTCAACCAAAAAAAGAGGAGAATGGAATGTAGGTTTGGAGCAATGAAGTGCTTCTAGAATTGGGAGAGAACCGGTGTTACTTACCTCACCCCTTTTTGCAAACTTTGTGCCCCTTTGCCTTTGAATCCCTCTTCCCTTGTGAAGGCGATTTGAAGGATTAAAAAACATACCAAAACGATTACAAAACCAGTCTGCTCTAGCACAGATACAGACCCCATTTGCCTAAAAACCTAATTAGTGAGCTCTAGAACCTATCCAATAGGGATTGGTGGCCATTTTTGAAGCGAACCTACTAACCATCTTGGGCAGGAGCGGTCAACAGTCATGACCATCCCTAACTATGATGGCCATAAAATATGTAGGGATTTTTCCCTATATTCCACCATAGGAGTCTTCAATAGGTCCTACCCTAACCCCTATCCAAATTTGATCTAATTCGAAGTTGATATGGCAGGGTAACCGGCCATTTGACCATCGTAGGGTGAGGTGGACCAACATTAAGGCCTCCACCATCTTTCACCTAGTTTGGTGCCTAAATGACCTCAAAATGATCTAAAAATTTTCTAGAGTAATTTTAGAACATATATCTATCTATTTTATGCATTTTTATAAGTTTTTATATCTTATATTCCTTTCATTTTATTTTATTTCAATCGATGTATGCTATTTTCCATTATAATATCTATGCTATTAACCCCCTTTCAAGCTCCCATGTGTGTAGATTGTAGGATTGAACAAACTAGGAGCTAGAGGTATAGTAATAAACATCAACATAGATTCTTAATGGGAAGAGGATTCAACCATTGGATGTGCCAACATCAATTTACCACCGAGGATAGGATCCCTTAGTACCATCATTTTCATTGTTTGTATGGTTGATGTATCGCTAGTTTTAAGCCTCCATTAATGGAGTGCATATTGTAATAAAAGTTCTGAAAATAAAATTAATAAAATACATATTATTGCATTTCATTTGGTTATCATATTCATATTTTGTTGCTTTCTAGCTTAGTTTCATTATATGCACTCTTTTTGGCCTATAAGGCCCTTAGCTTAAATTTACCTGTTTGAAGGCTATAGAAACATAAGTAGAGCCATATCCATTGATTTTATGCTTCTACACCTCTTATCCTATATGCTCAACCAAATGGGAGCACTTTATTTATATAGCAAAGTACAATAGTGATAAGGTTTGGTGCTTCAATACAGGACTGTTACAACTGTTGCAGGACTGTGTTTCCCAAAAATGTAGGGATCTAATCCATTAAACCTTATCCATTCTAGCTGTTGGCTTTATCTAGTGAGGGACAAGTGTTGGAAAGGATAGGGAGGTCCCTAGAATAGTTGCAACCACCGTTTACCTCCCTTTTACTGCAATTAAAGATGCATTTGACCAAATTTATGTCTTCTACGCTTATTTCAGAGCTGCTCTGGAATATCAGGCAGCAGAACAGAGTTTATATTAATTCATGCTCCAGAAGTGCATGAGAATAGTTGTGATGGTGGAAATAGTCTCCATAAGTGCCTAGAAGACTGATTCCATATTTTGCATGAGTTGGAGTGGACAAATTCCAAGCCATGTTGTATATGTATAGCTGGCTAGAATTTGTATGGAAAAGTTCCTTATTTTCTGCACAGTCAAACTGTTGATAAAGTTTTGGCACCTTTTGGTTATTTAAAATGGTTAAATGGTGGGGAAATCTTATGAAAGAAGCACAAAACCAAATAGATAGCAGCACCTTAATATTACAACATTAACTTAATGCAAAATATACTAAATAATACAACTAAAACAGATTATAAAACATAGATAAATAGTCAAAATAGGTCATATGCACTTTATCATTCCAATATGCAAACATCATCATATAATGCATAGTATCACTAAAATTAGTACAAAATCATATCATAAGTGGTTCCAAATAGTTTAAAAAGTTATCAAAAGTAGTCTTTGTATGAGGCAATGTTCTGCCTCATCATTTCCCCCCAACCTATTGTAATGCATGTCCTCATGCATTCTATTCTGCTATAGCAGCACAAAGATCTATGTCAAGATAGCGTTCAACATATTTCCATAGTCTACTTCCAACTTTGTAATATCCTTTGTGCTCTTTGATTTCCCTGAGCCACTCCTAGAATTGATCGTCTGATTGAGGGTCATTATCAAAGAAATATGGAACAGGGATGATAATTGTTGGATTCCTATACCTGAGACCTATCCACTACTCCTTTACCTCAAATATGGTCTGGATTATACATTCTGCCCTTCTTCTAGACCACATCAGGTTATTTGGTGAGATGGGTTCTCTCTTCTACAGTGATATAGGTAACTCTCCCCACCTATTTTTGCAAGCTGATAAAGCATCAACAAAAGATGTTGCACAGAAGGTTTGAAAACCATCTATGCATTTTTGCAAGTTCCCCAGATACATTTTTCTTACTCTGTCATCCCTCATTAGAGTATAGTGCTCACTGGTGGAGGTCCTATGGTTCAGGTGAACAGGCCTAATGAGCAAAACTGCCTGTAATTCCATGGCCTTGTTGGTTTTCTTTTCCTACTCCCAATATATTTGATTCTGGAGTGTAGACTGAAAAGCCCTAAGCTGAAGATCACCAGTGAAGACATGGGGAAGGAAGATAACTTCGGTTGGCAAAAAGAAATTATGCAGGAACAATTCACATAGCAAATTCTGGTGTTCTGTAGAACTTTGCCAAAAAGCTTCTAGAAACTCACTAGGTGTTTCCAATTTGTGAGAGAGGCCAGAGGTGATCCTCATTGTTTGCCAATGGAGGTATTTTTCTTTCAACATTAAGTTATAGAATCTAGCTGGCCTCCGACACTGAACCATACACTCTGCAATCCGGCATACATCCTGCACTTGTTCCTTCAATTTTTCAATTTCTGAATTTTTTTTTTCTAGCTCTTTTGTTAAGGTCTATAATGATGAGACCTTTCCTTCTAATTGATGACATCTTGCCATCCAATATGCCACATATTCATTATATTTTGCTAATGTAACTATTTCTGGTGACCTAACTATTGGTTGCATTTGTGGAATGACATTAACTTGGATGCCTACATCCACCTTTTCAATTATAGGGGGCTCTGTCTGTGTTTCAATTTCTACTAGTTCAATCTTAGGTGCATTCAAATTAACAAGATTTTGAGGAGACTATGGAATTACCTCTTCTTGTACTATTATTTCTCCCTCTGTAGGTGTTATTGATTTGGTTATCTATTGTGTCCCTGGATGCTCATCCTTTGTTCTGTCTTCAACCTGTTGTGGTGCTTGTGCAACTTCTTCCTCTTCAATTGCTGCCCTAATTGGTGAGTTCCTCTCAGATAAGGCTGCATCACCAGCCAAGTTCAATAGAATATTGGCTAATTCATCTCCAGAGTCATACTGAGGAGGATGCTGCTCCAGAAGTGTGAGTCTAGCCTTTACAACCTCTATCTCTTGCCATAACTTAGCAATAATATCATCTTTTTCCTTCAAAGAAGCTTCACTTTGTTCAATCCATCTTGTCTGTGTTTTAATTACACTCCTGGCTGCATGCAACTGAGTCCTGATGTCCATTTCCTCTTCTTCTTCAGTGCTCAAATCATTCTTTCCTTCTTCAGCTGCCTCAGATTCTTCCTCAGAATCTGAATAATCCACAAGTGGTGCAGACATTTCTGCAATAGTGGTGTGTCCCTCTACTTCTTCTGTTATGGTTCTATCTTCTGAATCTGGTGGGTAATTGAGGGACATTGTAGGCATAGCCATATCTTTTGCACTATCCATGCCCTTGGTACTTATATCTTCAACTTTCTCCATAGTTTCTTTCACCTGCAGGGTATCAACATGTGCAGTTCCTTCTTCCTTTTCCACATCACCTATGTTGGTGGATTTCTGAAGTCTTGAAGACCTTCTCAATCCCGAAGCTGATTGCTTTTGTTTCTTTTTAGATTGTGAAATAGGGCTTGTCAATCCTAGGGCAGGGTCTGCTTCAGGTGTTCCCTTCTCCATCTGCCCTTCCCTACTTGAACTTCCAAATTGCTCAGTGGACTGAGTGGGAAAAATAGTTACATTTTCAAAAAATGTAACCTTCCTCCTCTTACCTACAGGATCAATCTTAGACTGTTTCTCTCTTTGCTTCCTTGTCCTGGAGGATGGAGGTCCCTGTGGTGAGGAGGGAATTTATTTTTTAGAGGATTCAGTTTCAATTTCATGTTCAGAACTTTCAATTTCTATTTCTGCTTTAGATTCAGGTCCTTCAACCTCTACCTCTTCTTCAGATCCAGGGCTTTCAACTGCCTCTTCCTCAATCAACTCATTCCATGCATGAAAAAACCTATCAAAGCTTCTAGGGTTTCCCCTGAAGTGATGTCTACATATCATCTTGATTAGGCCATGGTGTTTGGGAGACCCTTTTCCTTCTTGGTACTTTTTGGCCATATTTACCAACTCTTGGTATAGGTACAGAGGTAGATTTACCTTCAGTTCAGGGTTTGAGCGGCCATGATGAAGATGGGTTAAAATTCGCATATGATGTCCTGAGAGGATAGGGAATTGCCCATCGCAGGTCAAAAACCTAATGACCCATACTGCAACTTCATCCCAAGGAGGTTGTAAACTTGTTCTTTTGACCCCCTTGCAGATATTATTACTTAATACAAACTCAGTGGGCCTATCCTCATTTCCCTTGAACTGATTTACAAGTTCAACTAAAGTATTTTTCCCTGATTTTCCAATTTGAACCCCATGCAATGGTAATTCAATAACCTAGCTGAGAATTTCAAGGCTTACCTGGATGGTCATGCCACTGATATGAATTTGGTTGTTGCGGAAGGTACATGCGAACTCAACAACCAACCCTTCTGAATACCCATCGAACTTGCGCAAGAAGGGCATAAATCCCCCTTCAATAAAAATTTACATGCATTCCCCATATTTTTGCAAATATTCTATGTTATCTGGCTCAATTTTATTCTTCTGTCCTCCCATTATCAATGATTGGGGTTCTGCGTATCTTAGGTCTAAAAATTTTATTGTAGGTTTTTCTCAGCTTTGGAATACTTGAGTCTGTAAAGAGTAATGCTCGAGGGTGAAGAGTAAATGAGTGCAATGCCAGAATAACTTCCAAATGTGCTAGGTAACATGAACTTGGCACGTGGTGGCAATTCATTGCATGCAAAAGTTACCATCAACCGGATGTTACTACGTGTCATCGTATAATTGCAGTTGTTGAGAGTGATATGGGATAATTAAATTTTTATGAGAGTCCTCCTTTTCAATAGGCTTTGAGTTGTGTGCCATACTAGTCACATGCGATAATTTTTGAAACTCCATGCCCCCTCAAATATTTGCTTTGGAACTCGAATTTGAAACCTGCGTTCCAAATACTATTTCCAACCCAATTGGCGCAAAACCTTCAAAAATTTTAATTTATTTGACTTTTTAGCCATGTGATTTTAGAGATTAATGAATTAACCTTTTTTTTAATTCATTCCAATCATTTTTATTGCATAGTCCATTCCAGAGCATATACCCTTTTCATTCTGAAACTAATTCTAAAGCTTCTTCATTCGAAAACTTGTTATGTGCAGCAGGTTCGTTCTAGAGTAGTACCTTTCAAGAGCATTTGAAGAGCCTTTTCTGCCTTAGACTACCTTGATAACTTTTTGGAACTAGACCTTATGTATGCTTTATACTAACTAGGGATATCATACACTACATAATAAATATTTACAATATTAGAATAGAAAAAGGCACATACCTGAAGAAACCATTCTATCTATATTTTGTATAGATGTTATTTTCTGCTGATTTTAAACTGACTCCTCATAGAGTGTAATAGGTGCAATCTGAAAAATAGTGAAATAAAGGTGAGAATGAATGGAATGGTAAATAGTGAAACAATGGTGAGAATGAATGGAATGGTAAATAGTGAAATAATGGTGAGAATGGATGGAATGGTGGTGGGTCTGGGAGGCAAACATGTCAAAAAACCCTATTTTCAGGTAAACTCAACTCAGATGTGCCTCAAAGAGGTTTTCACATTCTGAATTATTTATTTTATATATATATATATATATTTATTTATTTATTTATTTATTTTTTATATATTTTGGTTCATGTCACTTGATTGAGTCCATCTTGGAAGAAGTGGTTTCTTCCAATACTGATACATCCAAGTTTCCTACTTGCTTGAGAAACTCCTCCTTGGTTAACGGTTTGTGATATATCCAAAGACGATGACCGTTAACCACCATTTTCCTTCTTGAATCATCTATTGGTGAAAGACGTACAACTCCATTTGCAAATACCTCCTCAACCTGATAAGGTCCGAGCCACCGAGTCTGCAACTTGCTAGGATAGTCTTCATATCGTGAGTCAAACAACAAAGCCCAATCACCTTGTTGAAATTTCTATTGTTGGATATGACTATCATGCCACAACTTGCATTGTGACTGGATCATCTCAGTATGGTGCAATGCATCCCTCCGTAGCTCATCCAATGCATTGAGCTACAGAATTCGGTCCATTTGTGCCTGTGACAAATCAATACCTACATCCAAAGTAGTTCGAAGAGTCAATAACTCAAATTCAATAGGCAAAAGAGGCTTTTTACCATAAACCAATTCATATGGTGTGAATCCAGTAGTGGATTTCCAAGTAGTGTTGTAAGCCCAAATTGCTTCAGGTAACTTCTCCACCCAATTCCTCCTATGGGCTGCTACAGTTTTGGTTAAGATCCTCTCTAATTCCCTATTTGTCACTTCAACTTGGCCATTGGCTTGTGGATGGTAAGGTGAGGATTTTTGGTGTTTGATTTCATACAGCTTTGTAAAGGCTTCAACAACTTTTGAGGTAAACTGAGGTCCCTGATCAGTGGTGATAGAGTGTGGGGCTCCAAATCATAGAAATATTTGTGAATACAGGAAATCAACAACTTTCTCTTCTCGGGCATGCTTAAAAGCACGGGCTTCTACCCACTTGGTTACATAATCAGTACATACCAAGATATGCACTTTCCCTTGGGAAGGTGGATCAATGGGTCCTACAAAATCTAGCCCCCACCTTTCAAATGGTTCTGTTCCTACTTGAGGTTGTAATGGCATTTCACTAGTGAAGGTAGGTTTTCCCATCCTTTGGCATGCATCACAATGTCTAACATAATTTTTCACATCTTTATGCAAAGATGGCCAGTAATAACTAGTACCCAAGATCTTTTGAATTGTACTCTTGACTGAATAGTGTCCTCCTGAAGGTTCATCATGACATGCTCATAGGATGTCATATACCTCGTCCTTGCGAACACACCTATGCAAAACATGGTCAGGACTGCATTTAAACAATAAACCTCCTATCCATTCAAAAGAAGAACTTTGCTTGATCAACTATTTCTTTTGTTTAGGAGTAAAGTGAAGAGGAATCTTCCCTATAGCTAAATAATTAGCTATATCTGCAAACCATGGAGATTGTACAGAAACAACAAACAATTTCTCATCAGGAAATGCATCCTCAACCAATTCCTCCGTATCTGCATTTGACAATCTTGACAAGAAATCTACCACTACATTAGACTTCCCTGGTTTATTGACTATAGTAATATCAAATTCCTGCAATAGTATTAACCAACGAATAATTCATGCACTAACCAAGGGTTTATTCATCAAATACTTTATAGCAACATGGTCTGTGTGGATGAATATGGGATATCCTGTGATATAGTGTCAAAATTTGTTAATAGCATACACCACAACTAAAAATTCCTTCTCGGTTGTGGTATAATTCTTTTCAGCTCTAGTCAAATTTTTACTAATGTAGTATATGGCATAGTGTTGTCCATCTTCAATCTGCCCTAATGCAGCTCCAATAGCAGTATTGGAAGCATCAGTTTGAATATGGAAGGGTAACTCCCAATTAGGACCTCTCAATACAGGCGGAGTTGTTAACTTTTCCTTTAAAACTTCAAAGGACTATTGACACCCAACAGACCAAACAAATTCAGAATCCTTTGTTAACAATGCGAACATTGGATTAGCAATGGTACTAAAATTAGCAATAAATCTATGATAAAAGCCAATATGTCCTAAGAAACTACGGACATCAGTTTGAGTTTTTGGAGGAGGAAGGTTCTTGATGACCTCTACCTTTTTAGGATCAACTTTAATTCCATAAGCAGAAATATGATGTCCAAGAACAATTCCTTCTTCCATCATCAAGAAACATTTATCAGGATTCAGAGACAAATGATATGTTTCACAGCGTATTAAAACTTTTTCAAGTTGTTCTAAAGTATATTCAAATGTATCTCCAAACATTGTGAAGTCATCCATATAAATCTCTACACTTTCATTTGTTAGATCAGAAAAGATAGCCAAAATAGCTCTCTGAAATGTTGTTGGTGCATTGCACAAACCGAAGGGTAACACTCTGTAAGCAAATGTTCCCCAAGGACATGTGAAAGTTGTCTTTTCTTGGTCTTCTGGTGCAACCTGGATCTGATTATAACCACTAAAACCATCAAGGAAACAGAAAAATTTCTTACCAGCAAGGGTGTCCAACACTTGGTCTATAAATGGTAATGGAAAGTGATCTTTATGTGTGACCTTATTCAATTCCCTGTAGTCCACACATACTCTCATCTTCCCATTTTTCTTTGGAACAATGACCAATGGTGAAACCCACCTATTGTCTAAAATTGGATAAATGAATCCTACATCCAATAGTTTTTTGATTTCTTCCTTAACAATATCCTTCAGAGTGGGATTCAAACACCTTTGTGGTTGTCTTACTGGTTTGACATCTTCAGTGTATATCCTATGTGTACACACATCAGGGTGAATGCCAATCATGTCCTTATAACTCCAAGCAAAATCTTGAACATGTCTCTGTAAAACAATAAATAATTTGGCTTCTTGCTCATTAGTCAACCAACTATTAATGTTCAAAAATTTTCTTGGTTGTATCTCAATCTGCTTAATCCCTGGATAAATAGAGTTGAAAACCTCATATTTACTGATTAAAGCATTTAAGGGATAATGATGTGGCTGTAGAGTATGAAATACTCTTGATTCTAGTGTAAATGTGATACCTGATGGGATCATTTGCATAGGACAGGTGAAAGAAGTCAAGAAGATGATGATGCCATCCATGTGGCAATGTGAAGGAGCTTTCTTGTAGTGGAATAGATGATAGATGTTCAGCAATTTGTTCTTCATATTTCCATAACAAATGATGGACAAGAATTTGATCATCCCTAAGGCCTTCTTCTTGCAATGTTTTCACCAAAATTGTTTCATGTTCAAAGATTTCTCTTTCTGGTGAATTAAGTTCTTCAATATGTTCTTTTACTACAATGGTGGCCAAGGTGACAATAGTTTCCTGTTCTTCATCAGACTCAGGATACCATATCTATCCAAAAAATTTGGCTGAAGGTTGGGCTGGTGGATACAAGGAAATATTTTTTAGGTCTACACCATTTGAAATGGTCATCTCACCTGACCTACAGTCTATAAATGCAGCTACAGTGGCAAGCCAAGGTCATCCTAGAATAATAGGATAGCCATTAGTTGAGTTTCTAGGCTGCAACACTAAGAAATCTATAGGGTATTCCCAAGAAGACACTTCAATGGCAACATCCTCTAGAATTCCTTCCGGTTTAGCCACTGACCTATCTACCATTTCCAAAACTATGGTAGTAGGACTAAGGTTATTGAGCTACAATTTTTGCATGGTTTCCTTAGTCATCACGTTGATTGCAGCTCCTAAATCGATAAGTACATTTGGAATTTGAACTAACCCAACAGTAATTGTAACTATTGGACTCCCTGGATCACCATATTTAGGGGGTACTAGTTTTCCAGAAAGTAGGTCAGCCAACTTACCTTCTACTTGTATAGTCTTAGGAAAGGCTTTCTTCTTCCTTCCAGGTTTCCTAATACACAACTCCTGAATGGTTTTCCTAATCAGAGGTACATCCTTTATTGCCTACAACAAAGGGAGTGAGATAGAAATTTTCCTCAATTCTATGATTAATTCTGATTTAGGAGCAGTGATAGGGTGGTCAAACCTTTCAGGATACGGTAGGTCTACCGAGGCAGGTTCAATTTTTCCTTGTAAACTTTCTATTTTTTCTTCTTTTTGCTCTGTTTGTGGTTTTTTTGGACTTGAAAATTCTTGCTTTCCATCAATTTCTTCAATAGTGGGTGGTGCAAGGTCAGGTAAAACCTTCCCTAAATGTAACTGGATGTTACTACAGTCAAGGACATGGACTGTAGTAATCTCTTCAGACTCAGCTCCATAAATAGGGGTTGCTTGTCTATTGTTATTGGGGTTAGCCATAGGCTGAGCTGGAAGTGGAGGTTGCTTAACTGGTTGTGTTTGTTGTGGTTGAACTCTTCCCTAAAAATTTTGATTAGGGGTTGGCAACAAGTGTTGATTTGGTGATTGATACCTCTATTGCCCTTGATAGGATGGGTATTATGGCCCCCATATTTGCCCTGACTGATTTGGTACCCAAGATGGATTAACTGAATGCCATGGCTGATTCCAACTAGAATGTGACCAATCTTGAGGGGCTGCCCAAGATTGATTCCAAGTTTGGGGAGGAGGTTCGGTATATGCCCATGGCATATTCCAAGGATTCTATCCCCAATTTGAAGAAAAGCGAGGGGTATTTTGGTTTTGTATGAAGTTGCCTCCTGGCCTTTGCCCAATAGCATGAAGTTCTTCAACTTGGTTTTCTAAAACACTCTGAAGATGGGGCAAAAGGTGACATTTATCAGTTTTATGCTCCTTTGAGAAAATGCCACAAATTGCTGAAATTGAAGTCTTGTCCAAAGGATAATCTTGCAGAGCATGCTTATTTCTGCACCTAGGACAATAGATAGACAGGGGTGGTGAAGAATTGGCTCTTGTATTTCTTTCTCCTAAAGCAGTGTTTAGTTGAACAAGTATATCAGTTTTCATATTAGCCATTTCCTCCATCAAATATTTTATATCAGTATTACTAGGATTCCTTTTCCTTCTTCTTTGCCTAGTGCAGGAATAATTTTTGCACAACTCTACAATATCATTAATATCAAGCTGGTTTATATCTCCTTTTCCCATTAAGTCTAATACTTCTCTAGAATCATCCTACAAACCTCTCAAAAATATAGTTTTTAATAAGTCAGTTTCCACAGGACCACATCTCTTTTGGATAAAGGTAAATCTATCAAGATAATCCTCTAAGTTTTCATCCTCTTCTTGTCTTATCCAAAATAACTCATCCTTCCTATTTCTCACTCTACAATACTCCTGATACTTATCCAAAAATGCAGTTTCCATTTGATCCCAAGTGCGGATTGAATCTGGTTCAAGGCTCATAAACCACCGTAAGGTTGCATCTTTGAGTGTAGAGGGAAATAACTTCAGTTTCTGGTTATCATTGACATAGTCATAAGTCTGACATAGGACCTTGAATTCAAATAAAAATTGATCAGGATCTTCAGAAACAACTCCCCTAAATATTGGCAATATTGAGGGTGAAATTGTTTTCATAGGAGCATTCTAAGTAGGATTCAGATGAATAGGGTATTCAAAAGTTCTAACAGGAGGATTTTCAGCATCATGACCAACAATATCCCTATCATGTTCTCCTTGTTCTGCCATAGGTGCTTCCTCAGCTTTAATTTGTTCAACTGGTTCAGATGGATCAGCCCTATGGGTATGTCTAGAAGCAAGTGCCTCTAAGAGCTCTTCTTGCAAAGATCCTACAATTTTAGTTGATGAAGAAGATGATTCTCTTTTAAGTCTTTCAGGAAGTTCATACATAGGCAGATCTTCACCTGATCATGAAGAACGCCTTGGTGGAAAAGAGCCAGTTCTGATAAACCTTCCTCTTTCATCTCTTGGCCTATGCATTCATGCCTATTTACTAAATAAACTAAACCTCAGGTTTCCAAAAACTATTTCCTGAAACATGACAGTTTTTGGACTGCTAGACCTCTCCTAACAACACCTAAGTTTCCCTAACAATGGTGCCAAAAATGATGAGTGTCGTCAACTCTTCATCATTTAATCATTATGTGTCAATCCAGGGTGGTGTCCAAGGCTATATACGAAAGCAGGGGTTAACAGACTGATTTTTAGTTCATCTAGATCATGGCCTTATTCATGGAATAGTTAGTGTTTTGGGGGTGTCAGGTGTCCCTTTTAATCTCCTAGAAACTAAAACTGAGTGCCTACTTATCCTTGCATAATTGAAATTCACATAGTTGTAGGAAAAGCAAATCTGAACTATTGCAAAATTGAAAATGATAGAATTTAATTGATATAATTTAAAATAACAAAATTGAAATCACATAATTAACTATAACAACAATGAAACTTTTCAGAATTGAAACTTCACACCTACAGAAAATGAAACCTAAGACAATGATGAAATTCAAAGGTTGGTAAGCAAATATTGCAAATCTGTAGCAAACTGAATTAACAAGAAATTCTCTGATGCAAACTGGAAATACAGACTGGAAATGCTGAAGCTAAAATAGAAAATGTTATGCTATAAAATCTATTCTAGATGACTTAACTATAATGCATTCATGTGCCACATGCTAGATGAAGTTTAATTCAATATTAACCATGCAAAAAGCTATCAGATTCCTACTGACCTACTACAACAAGAAATTAGCAAAACTCTGGCAGGAATAATCCCTCTTCTAGGCCTGGAAGTGGCCCTTGCTTCCTGAACCAAAAGAGGGGAAGAGTACTTGCTCTACACTATCAAATCCTCACACTGAACTCAGAAGCAAACATGAATGACAAATATTGCACCTTTATTTCATTATCAACATAGCAGTAGTGCAGGGGAAGTTCTGTAGACTACTGATCTACTGTAGTACACAATTACAACACTTGGACTGCTCTATCTCCTAGCACCTATATCCTCTTATCCTATATGCTCAACCAAATGGGAGCACTTTATTTATATAGCAAAGTACAATAGTGATAAGGTTTGGTGCTTCAATACATGACTGTTACAACTATTGCAGGACTGTGTTTCCCAAAAATGTAGGGATCTGATCCATTAAACCTTATCCATTCTAGCTGCTGGCTTTATCTGGTGAGGGACAGGTGTTGGAAAGGATAGGGAGGTCCCTAGAATAGTTGCAACCATCGTTTACCTCCCTTTTACTACAATTAAAGACACATTTGACCAAATTTATGTCTTCTGCGCTTATTTCGGAGCTGCTCCGAAATATCAGGCAACAGAATAGAGTTTATATTAATTCATGCTCTAGAAGCACATGAGAACAGTTGTGATGGTGGAAATAGTCTCCATAAGTACCCAGAAGACTGATTCCATATTTTGCATGAGCTGGAGTGGACAAATTCCAAGCCATGTCTGTATATGTACAACTGGCTGGAATTTGTATGGAAAAGTTCCTATTTTCTGCATAATCAAACTGTTGACAAAGTTTTGGCACCTTTTGGTTATTTAAAATGGTTAAACGATGGGGAAAGCTTATGAAAGAAGCACAAAACCAAATAGATAGCAGCACCTTAATATTACAACATTAACTTAATGCAAAATATACTAAATAATACAACTGAAACAGATTATAAAACATAGATAAACAATCAAAATAGGTCATATGCACTTTATCATTCCAATATGCAAACATCATCATATAATGCATAGTATCACTAAAATTAGTACAAAATCATATCATAAGTGGTTCCAAATAGTTTAAAAAGTTATCAAAAGCAGTATTTGTATGAGGTAATGTTCTGCCTCATAAAATGGTTACATGATATTTTGGTTTGATTATGCAACATGTATGCTATTTACTAATGATATCCACTAGCTAGATGATATATGTATTATTAGATGTTGTGATCTATATGTTTAGATGCACTACTATGTATGCATATATGGATGCAATGGTGGAATGTTAAATGCATGTTTAATTTGTTTCAATTGTTTATGCATTTAATCTATGTGATATGATATGATAAATGATATGTGGTGTAATGCATTAATTACAAGTGAATCATCTAATGTAATATACCTGTATGATTTAATCACTTAAAACATAAGTAATGAATTTAAAATGTGTTTAACAAACTAATGGATGACACCACAAAATGTATGAAAACCATGAATGTAAATGGTAACTCTTATCATAATAATTAATTATTTAAGAATCCATATGTGAGATGAAAGGATGTGAGATGTATGCATTTTCCTTATAAGCTTTTGTAAATTAAAAGATATGCATAAAATAGTTAGTGGCTGTCTAAATATCATTGGTGATATCCATCCGGTATCTATATTATTTCATGAATATCCTTTAATAAACAAAACCTCATAAGGAATTTTGTGATTTATTGATGAGATGATGTGTTTCTATAAGAGATTGTTGAGGTTTTCCATGAGACTCAAACATACTCGTTGATTAATCAAAATTTGTATAATGACTACACAAGAATATTGAAATATAAAAGATTTTGTTATGAAGACCAAGATATTCATTATCCTTGTGTGTGAAAATGAATATATTAGATGAAGCATACGACTATATCATTGCCAAGAAGAATTTATTCAGCCCATTATTGTAATGAGTATAACCAAATGTTCATCATGATCCTAGGTTTGGACGTAGTTTGACTAGACTAATAGGTAGTATAGGCCACCTACAGCTAGCTCATTTTTAAATTGCTTAGAACTACCCCATTTCCAGGCAATATTCAGTCCATTATTGTAATGGGGATCACTCAATGGATTTGAATACTAACCATTTCATGGATTCAAGCTATTCACCCCATTATTTTCTTTTGATTTATTGGGATACTTGCTCATGCTTAGTGATGAAAATCATTGTTTGTTTTGTAATTTATTTTTGAGCAAGGGATTTTATTTTGATTTTGAGATTTTGCTTATTTTGGAAAGAAAGGGATTTCTTTGGGTAGGGGGAGATTTTCCTTTTGCCAATGATCATCATCATAGACCATGTGCATCACAAGATGATCAAGTACAAACCTTTTACTTAAGGTGACTAGGACCACTTTGTAGAGTTCGTATTTCCTAATTCAAACTATAATTGTTAATGTTTAAATTATGATAGGATTTTGAAATATGCAAGGTACTATTAGAACTAGACCTCATCTCCAAATGTTAAGATAGCTTTCTACAAATCTAAGAATATCACTAGGTATGACTGAATGATCAAAAAACCCTAGTATATTCCTCATAGAAACTTATGGGGTTGTGTTGAAAAAAACAATTACTCACAAGGATGATGGATGATGATGATGTAAGGCTGCATGATTAGCATATAAACATGATGTCATTTGTAATATTGTAAACACAACCTATCATAATGCAAGTGCAATGGATGAAAATACCTAATGCAATGCAAGTAAATGAATGCATATGAAAAATATAAATGCAAATGTTTGTGTTTTTGATGTTTTAAATTGTTTTTGAATTTTTGAATTGTTTTTGAATTTTAATGATTTTATGATTTTTTTTAAGGAGAAAGGTGTGATACCTTAGGTAACCCCAATTTGTGTACCACTTAATGAAATTAAGGAAGGTGCAATACCTTTGGAGGTCTCACTTTGCTTCATTGATCTTGAGTGGATGGTGGGGAAGGTATGTTACCTTGAGGACCCCCATTGTGTATGTTGTTCACCACAATATGATCAACTTGTTTAGGAAGAGTGATAGAAAACAACTCTCCCAATTGGGGTGCATACCTCTACAGGATGCCCATGTATTGGTGGGGTAAAATGAGTGAATTGTCTACATGAAGCTTATTTTGTTCTATCAAGTTTTTGACCACCTTCTTGAATGAATGACAACTATAAATGGCATGCTCATGTGTACGATGGTAAACACAATAAAGGCTTTCCTCTTGTGACCCAATTTTAGGTGCTCTAGGTTTGGCCTTTGGTAATGCGATTGCATTTACCTCATAAATATTTTGAAATAGGGTTGTGGTTGTCATATAAAATGAAACTGCTTGATGATTTGGGTTGTTGGGGTTATAATATAGTGGATGACCTTGAGGTCATAGCTAGAATGTGGTCTCTATTTTGGTAGGCTAAGGCACTGTGGATGAGTTGTCTATGGAAAATGCCCCACTATCAATGAGATATTAAACCACGTTCTTGAATCCATAATAGTTGCAAATGCCATGTCCCTCTATTCAATGATAGAGATAGAAGTGGTCCTCCCTATAACCCTTAGGTTTAGCTCTGGTTGGGTCTATAGGGTTTATGTTAGGTAGAGTAATGAGCTTAGTGTTTTGCAACTTCTAAAAAATATCTGACATAGGCTCATTTAAAGGTGTCAAAATGACTGCTACTACTTTGAGTGTGTAGCACACTCTAGTTTAGTTTGGTGGTTGGGTTGAGCCCTAGGTATAGCAATTTCTAGATTAAGGGGCTTTCCTTACCTTTTCAATGCAAGGGATGGATTGCTGACTATGAATATTTGTTGGTTGACAACCCGAAGCTACTTCTTTTCAAGCAAGTTGTATATTGTGGCTCTAAAACTATGACATGATTGAATTTCATGGCCATTTTGTCTATGATATAAGCAGTGCAATTCCTCATTATATCCTTGGGGTTTCAAATGATTTAGATCTAAAGGTTGAACCTCAGGCAAGGTGATGGTATTTGTGAAACATAATCAATTAAAAATTGATACCGTAGGTTCAGGAAATGGTGGATACTTGCTAGGTTGTTGGCATGGTCGATTTGGATCTTGCTCTTACTAAGGATTTTATTATGGTTGCATAGGAGGTGGTTTGGTATTAAATACATATTACTTTTATAATTCCAAACTCTAGAGGTAAAGTGGGATAAATTGCAACATCTCATTTTATTGCTCCATCCACACCTCTATATTATAAATATGATTTTGCATACGTTTCAAGATTGATAAAGCCTTCATGTGTATTTCTAGAAGTGAGTTTGGATCAACATCGTCAACTAATGGAGACAAAATAGTGGGTGCTAAATATCTACTAGGTAAATGCATATCATCGATCGCCTTCATATGAGATGATGTGGATGCTGCTTGATGATCCACTTTGATAGTGGCATCCACATGCTTTGGTTGGCTACTCAATTTAGATTTATGTTTAACCTTGTAATTTTGAGTTATAGATTTAGTACCCCTAGTCTAACATGAGGGAAGCATATCTTCTTGCTCTTGAGAGGGTGCCATGAGAAATGAACTAGGAGTGACTAATTTCAATGATTTTGGCCCCTTCAATGTGGAAGCAACATCTAATTGTACTATCTATTGTTTTATCTGATTTAGAGTTATTCAGCCTTATGACTTGATTTTGACCATTCCTACAAACTCGTGAGAACGTATTTTGGCTTTTGAACTACTTGTGAGCAGATCATCAATTGTCCAAGTGGCTTTTGTATTAGTTATGTTAGCTGATGTTGTCTTCTCCTCATCTGGTAAGCTGATACCATGCATTTTATAATGGTAGAATGTGGTGATGGCTCTATGAAAGCTTTGGTTGAATGTTTTTTTATTTCATCCAAGTGAACACTTTTAGTCTTGCATGTCACAATATTTTCTTATGACTCATCATATTTCTTGTAATATTTGAATGGTTCAATATCATTAGGGACCATATACACTTGTCCTTAGTGTATGAATTTCAATATTTGGTGCACTATGGAAGGCACACATTCCATGTCCCTCATCCACGGTCTAACTAACAATGTTATATTACCTCTCACCCCTAGGATATGACACAATGTATGTATTGTCTTTATCCCAACCTATATAGGTAGGACTATTGTGCCTATTATCATAGAGGTGGCATCGTTGAAGGCTCTCAATGTGAATATTGAGTCCTTAATATGCAAGGATGGCAGATTTAAATATTTTAAAGTTGTAATCATGATGGTGTTGATTGATGATCTAGTGTCAATAAAGACTCTCTTATATGGAATCTAATAGATGCTCGCTATGATGTGTAACTATGGATCGAGTTCCTCTCTAGAGATTGGCTTAATTTCTTACTTGCAAAAGGTAATCACAGGGTCCTTTTCTAAATGAATTGAATTCATTTTTGGTATGGACCATAATAAATGATCAACTTTAGTTGAATTATTCAATACATTAGGATGATAAAGACATATTTTACTTCCTATTGCAGTATTAATTCTACTGATAAAGCCTTCCTCAAGAGGATCTATGTGCACCTCATTGACATACTCAAATTGATTGTTGTTGATCCCATGATTGGGAAGATGGTTTTTGAATATGTCAATGTTTTTATTATCAATAGCCAAAGGACTATCTATTTGTAATTCATTCTTATCCAACATATTCTACACTAAATTCTTGAACATGACACAATCTTGGATATCATTGCCATTTTGTCGATGATAAACACAATAGAGATCTTCCTTATACCCCCTAGATTTGGTGTGATTACGATCCAAGGTGCATATTTCGAGCAAAGTTAGAGCCCTAGCCTCTCATAAGTGATTGAAAATAGATGCCAAAGATTTAGGTAATGGTGTGTAATTACGAGGTTCTCATTGCTATTTATCCTTGCCTTGGTTCCTCTTGCACTAGTTGTAATGTGTAGGAGGAGGGTGAGCCTGATAATCCAATGGTTGTTGGCTCTATGTTGCTTTTGAAGCATTTAACATGACCTAATTTATAGGTATAGGTTTACCCTAATACTATGGTTTATGTCATATGTTCTTGTTGTTCCAATATTTCTTTGTATGGATATTTAGGTCTACTTCTTATAGCTTGATATCTTCAATTACTTTGGTTTGCACCAAATCCTCTTTGAATGTCATATACTACTATAGTTTAAGTAATAGTGATATGTTCTTGACACAAATTTTTGTGAAAATTTGGGTGAGTTCTATAGTGGGGATGGAGAATGATAGTTTTGCCATTAGCTTTCTCCATAGATTCCTAATCCATGATTGGATTATCATCATATTGTTGTAGATTGACCAAGTTGGGTAGGTTAGTTTTCTTCTTGATGTCAAATGAGAAGCGTTCAAGAAATTAATTCACCAACTATTCAAAGTTGGTGATACTATTCCTAGGTAATTGATTATACCATTCGACAACTGCACCCAAGAGGGTATTGAAAAAAGTTCTCAACAACAAGGTGTCATAATTTTATAGTTGAAAACATGAATTCATAAAGCATGTTAGGTGTTCCTGTGCATCTTCATCTCCTTTGAACTTATCCAATCTAGACATTTCAAAATTCTTAGGATAATTAGGGCTTGGGACTGATGGACACAATGGTTGATTGTGTATCTTTCTTAAAATGGGCTTTTGACTAACCACATATTGTTTTTGAGAGTTTTGACTCTCTCTGTAAGAACTTTGTAGGCTTGAGAAGAGATGATATCTTCCTCTCAAAGGGATCTTTAGGGTGCAAGTAGAGGTAGGTTTCTTTGAGTACAATGTGGTAAATTGTATTAATTGGCCATATCTATAGAATATGGTTCAAGATACTATTGATCCTAGTCATCCCATTCTAATTCTTTATACTGACTATGCTCTAGCCAGTTTAGTGCTAAGCGCTTATTTGAATAAGAAGCATGTTGATAAGTATGGTAAATATACTCATCTACTTGCCTATTATGTAGCTCATGGAAAGACATAACATGTCTCTCATTGTGTGGCTTCCTATACTCACTATGGGGAGGTAAGTTTGATCAAGCCAATATATTTGATTGCTCTTCACACTTATTTTGATCAAGGAGGTGTTTCTCTTCTAGGTAGTGTTCATATAAATATTATTGGTGCAACCTCCGTTGTTTTATAATTTCATGTTCTAAGTTCTCTAGATGCTCATGCTTTATGCACAAATCCTCTAATTGATCTTGGAGTATTTGTTGTCTTTAAATTGTGTATGATCTATGTGATCAATTTGATCAGTTTTTTGTATGAGACCTCTAACTTTGTAACTCTGTGTGAGGGGCTTTGTTTACCTCAAATTATGCAACTAGGTTGATGAATCACTTCCCTTTATTAATCGAGGTTGCATTAACATTAAAATCTTCCCCGAGGGTATGATCCTTGTGTAAGGATGTTATGTGGGTGCCATGTTTTCACCTGGGACATTCACCATGGGTATGGATAGGAGGAAACTAGGTTACATTTTCTTCATCCATGATGTATTCCTCAACATACCCAGTAGATCCATGAGGAGTATGATCATGATATATATTTCCATGCTTAACTATCCCATGTTGGGATCTTCTAGCACCTTGATCTAAGAAGTCAAGGTGATGGATTTTCCATGGTTGGTCAAGGGGTATACCTCCTTTGCTAAAATTGTGGTAAGATAAATAACACCCTCCATGCTTAGAAGGATTTTACATTATGATGGACACAAAAATAGTCACAATCCATTTACCCTTATCATTATTGGGTAGATTTGATCTCTCAACGTGATGAGATCAGGTAGGTTTGGAAATTATCTTATCTGGATCATGAGAAAATCCAATGTTAGTTATCTTGGATGGGGTCTCTTGGTGAGATCTAATGTGAGTGGTGTTTTCTCCTCTGAGACTACCTTAAGTCCGATCATGTATGTTCTGGGCAAGTGTGTTGCCTCTAGGGTGATCTGGGCCTTGTGGAAAATTGGGTGCTACCTTGATTGTATACCGAGGATGGTCTCTTGTAGTGACCATAGTTATATGAAATTATCTCTTACATAATATTTAAGTAACATACAAAGTATACAAGGTTATTATCTTGTTTAAATTTTGCTTGTGTTTCCTAAAATTTGTTTTGTGCATTTTTTATTTGTTGTGTATACAATCAAAATTCTTATCGTGTTTACAATAGTTTACGTAATTCTTATATTATTTAAATATTTCACCTATACACTCATAGCAACAAACCTGGTAATGACATATAGACTATCTACCCACTAGAATATGGATATGAAATCCATACCTTATCAAGTAGCATAGGTACTATTGATTCTCGCCTAGCACACCATGATCAATGATACACCCATCTGAAGAGGAATGCATACAATTTTCCATAGATAGAAAAGTCCTTGAATTGGCCTTGGCCACAAATGGGTAATGATGATACAATGTCAGATAAGCCAATCGAGTGGTAATGACTTCCACCATTGGTCTTAATCAGTGGGTTGGATGTGAAATCCCAACACCCCTTATGTTTATCCTTGGATCATGGTTTGTGATTGGTTCATTTTAACTTGCATGAAAAAAATATGCATCACTTAGCATCTGATGAATTTTCCACTATATGTATATAAAAATATATTTTACTTTTAGATATGCAACATGGAAAATATGTTTTACATTAAGAAAAAATGCAATGCACATTAACATGAATTAGCCTTTGGATAGGTATCAAGCAAGCACACCTACCAAATAAGTTAAATAATAGCTACAACTATAAATAGTAGTGCACAATATTGACCACTATAGACAGTTACAGCTAAAATCCTAGCCATTGTCTTCAAGGGTGGCTAGCAGAGATATCCATTGTTCCCAATAGAAACATAGCAAAAAAAATGGTTTTACCTTTTTTAATATTTCTCTATGTGATTTATTTAACCCTAATACATTTTAGAAATAAATTAGAAGCAGGAAGCATAAAAATAAGATAGTATCACTTACCAGTAAATCCACATTAAATGAAAAAACATGCTACTAACTATTTTTGCTATCTTTTTAGCTAGCTGCTATCAATCAAAGCGATTATGATGCTAGACACTATAAATTAGGGTTATTATGATGCTAGCCATTTTTGCTGATGATAGCTAGGATTGCTAGCCATTTTTAATCAAAGTAGTTGTACCTGCATGAAGGGAAAAGATAAAATATTAGTAAACATAGCAAAAATAGGGCCGGTATGACCGTGATCGCCACTTGTAAAGCTCTAAAAAGCATACATCTAGGCTAATTGCAACATGATAAAAAATTTAAAGCTATGAAGCATGTATAACCAAATGAATTGAAAAAAAGAAATGTCTCCTTTGTATTAATCAATCTCAAAGCTCAGTTAAATATTCATCCCTCTTATGGATACCAAATTTGATACATGATTACAATAGTTTTTATCCCCAAAATGAGAGTGATGTTTTCTACAAAGCTCTTTAGATCTCCATCACTTTACTCATAAGAGGGCTTATTAGATTCCTCCTTCTTTGATGCCAAGGAATATGATCTTGATGATGCTCTTGGATCCTTGATTATACCTATCACTTGCACACAAAGAAACTAGAAAAAACATCAATAACACATGATACCTCTCAATATAAGGCTAGTTTCTTGAAATAAGAAAATATGAAAGAAATGCATGAAATGATAAATAATGCTTGAAAATTTGAAATAAAGCTTGAAATACTGAATATAAATAATGAAAATGTTGTTATACTAGGTTATAAATCCCATGTAAATATTATTAATCTAATATAATGGCTAAAAATAGGGGAAAAGAGACATTTGATCCTGGTCGCTATCGCATAGAGCAGCTAACTCTTCTAACTGCTATCAAATTTGGTGGTTAAGTCTACAAGACACAATTGAAAACAATGACCATGAGGAAAGAGTTTTTACCTCTAAATATTTTAGTTGTCTACAACCTCAATGTTGTATATGCCTATTAACAAGGGGCCTATTTTGGTATTGATTTGATTTGTAATGATATTTTTTGTTCATGGAATTTGTAAAATATGACTTTATTGATCAACTATCTACTTTGAAATAACAATATTTGAACGGTGATTTAATCAATTTTATCTCAAATTTTTAATCCATTTTATCTTCTTTTGTTAACCAAATTTATCTTCTTTTGTTAACAAATTTTTAATCTTCTTTGTTAACCAATTTTATCTTCTTTTGTTAGCAAATTTTTATCTTCTTTTGTTAACCAATTTTATCTTCTTTTGTTAACCGATTTTATCTTCTTTTTTTAATATTTGTTTGAGCATAAAATAAAATGACTAAAATCTAACTTTGCAATGTAGGAGCTTTGGAATATCATATTAATTATTCATTTTAATGAAACTTTGGAATTTATTGAAATTTCAATTTTCATAAAAATAAGGTTAGTTTGATTGCTTGAAAAAAATGTGCAAAGTTAAAAAAAACTCAAACTTTCATTAAAAATGTGAACTTGCGTAAAATGAGAATTTGAATTTTAAATTTTGAAATTGCCATATTTCATTTTTTGGGTTTTAAATTTTTTTTTGTATTTTGTAATTGATGAGATTAAAAAAAATGTAAAAGGGCTAGGGTTAGAGAAAATAAAATAAAAGGACAAGTTGCCATAACTTTTAAAATTTTAAACCGAACCTGCATAAACACACATCCTGCATTAAACCAACATTAGTTTGACTCGTATTCATGCAGTCCACAATTAATGAGGTGCAATATTCTACAAAATAACATAATATATTAAGAAAAATAAATGAGTCTACCATCCGCATGCATAAAACTCATCAGAATTTCCAATATATTGCCAACATGAAAGATTTTAAATAAATACACTTGCAGAATATCATGTTCCAATGGCTTCCAATGGTGAAATTTGGTGCAGTCCAACAACTTGGGAGGAGAATTTTCTTCCAAAAATTATGTTTCCAATGTGCAATGCTTCCCAAAAGTCTCTGACACTCTTTCATTAGTTTCCATGATATTTAAAATTTTGAAGCAAACCCTTTAATTTCCTTTGTTGTGTTTGGTTTCATAATGCTCCACGAGCATCCATTTTAATTCGTCTTCATTCTCTATTCATAATCGTAAGGTCTTTCTTTATATTCATAGGTAATTATCACCTTTCGATAATATGGCTTCTACATGTTGTAACAGTCATAGTATTAATTTGAAATGAGGTCTTCATCATTATTCTATGCACTAAAGAACCTCCACATGAAACACTATGACATGCGTGGCAATTGTCCATTCCTACAAATATGGTTTGACCATAAATTAACCATTGAAGATTTGGCTTCGCATTTGGGTTTCTTGGTTTTGGTACTTGGTATAATTTTGCTTGTAAAAAAATACAACAAAAATGAATACCATGGTCATCGATGAGTCTCTAATGGGCACCCAAACTCTTACTTCCAAGAATGACATCTTTAGCCTTGGCTTCTTCAACCTCAAAGGCACCTACAATTGGTACATCGATATCTGGTACACCCACCTTTGGTACATCGATGTCATCAACCTACAACATGTGTGTGTGAGGGTGACCATGCCATATTACCATATCTAAAGGAGATTTATATCTGTAATCGTAGTTTAGCCCGACTCTCATTTTGATTCGCAGAGGAAATGAGGCCGAGCGTGAGATTGGATGAGGTAGATGATGCACTTGTTGGTAATTTGAGTTATTTTGTGTTGTCATTGATGTCACATGGATGACATTGAGTTTTGGTGGCAAAAGCACTTCATAAATAATCATTTATGATATTTTGGAGAGCATGGATATTTACAGGGTTTTGTGGCACAAGAGGCATATAATATTTATTTTTTTAAATATTATATTAATTGTTTTTATTAAAACCAATGGTAAAGGTTTTTATTAAAACCAATGGCAAAGGTTTTTATTAAAACCAACAGAAAGGTTTTTATTAAAACCAACGAAAAGGGTTTTCATTAAAACCATTGGAAAAGGTTTTTCATTAAAACCACTATGCTAAGACTTCTCCAAATTATGATGGATGAAAAGGTTTTCCAATAAAACCTAGGTGAAAAACTTTTCATGGTGAAATTCAAAATAATGAAGGAGATATCCCAATTCAAAGTTAAGAGGTGAATTATTAAATTTTTATTTAATAATTCTAAGGTCTAAAGTTGAATTACATTATTTGTCGACGTGCAAAGGTTGGGGAGATTAATAAATATTCACCGATGTCATTCGAAGGATGGAGGTGCATATAAATAAAAGGTGAAAAACCTTTGTTTATTGAAGACTTGACATAGCGCATGAGAGAGATTCATTGAAATGGGAGTAGCGAAGAAATAAGGATAAATAACTTTTGATTTGAGAGCAAGGTCAAGTAAACAGTGCAGGAAATTGACATCACGCAGGAGCCTATAATGCAGTTGGTAGCGCACAAACTTTGCACAAGGTAGGTTCACTGTTTGAATCCCGTGAGGGGCAAAGTATTTTTCTAAGTAATACAACTTAAGTTTTTTAGATTTGAGCGCAGGTGAAGTTGGGTGTTTGGGATTAAATCCCAACATGGATTGATGCCCACGTGGTAAGCGCCTCACATCACTAGGTGAGAGGAACATAGTTTGACTCCCGTGAAGGTGTGAAAGCACATTGATTTTTGGTAAGGCATTGACGATTTCAAATGTGTGAAGGTGCATTAATTTTTGGCAAGGCACTGATGATTTCAAAGGTGTGAAGGCGCATTGATTTTTGGCAAAGCATTAACGTTTTTGAATATGGTGAAGGCGCATTAATTTTTGCAAAGGCATTAACAATTTTGAAGGTTGCGAAGGCTACGAATTTCATAAAAAGGTATTTATCTCTAGCGCATGGTAATATTTTATATTTCCAAAGTTTTGGTGCATTTAAAATCATTTCTATTATAACTAGGGAGTCATAAGGTATTTAGTGAAAATAAATGATTGTTGTATGTGCTTAGGGAATTATAAGGTGTGAATTTAGATATTTGTGATTGTTGTATGTGGAGTTATAAGGTGTGGAATTAAAAATAAAAGCATAGGTGCTTTTTGTATGTGTTAATGAAATTAGGGAGTCATAAGGTTGAAAAATGTTGAACTTGTTATATGTCCTAGTGCATGATTTAATTATGAAATTAAACTAGGAACTTGAGACCTAGTTAATTGCTACCTTGAGTTAGAAGACATGCACATGAGTTAGGGTTTGAAGTTGAAGAAAAATTATTTTATTATGTGCCTTGGCTATTGAGAGGAAGTGGATGGATTAGAAAATAAATTTTATGGATAAAATTGATACTTGAGTTCCATGATTGCTTTAGTGGAGTTCATTTATAGTATTACCATTATTGAGGAGGTTTTTGCTATTGATTTTAGGATATTATTGTTGGTTACTTTTTGAGTACATTGCCACTATTTGAGACCATTGAAGAGATCATTTGCTAGTCACTTGTGGATACATTTGCCTTTCATTTGAGGATATCATTGTTGGATATTTGAGAGCTCTTTTCTTGAGAGAGTTGTGCTTGTTTCTTGAGAGCTTATTGACATTGCATGAGGAAGATATTATTGAGAACCTATTGCTATCACTTGTGGAGATTATCCTTGGTTGGTTGAAGTTCTCATTGTTATTGCTTGGAGAGGTATCCATTTGAGAGTATATTGTTGAGCATTGTTGTCATCCATTTGAGAGTACATTTTTGAGCATTATTGCCATCCATTTGAGAGAGTATTTGTCATACATTGTTGAGATCATTGTTGTCATCCATTGGAGAAGTACATTTTCCATTTATTGTTGAGCACATTTTTGAGTATTGTCATCATTCATTTGTTATCCATTGTTGAGTTCATCATTGAGCCTTACCTTCATTGATTTGTGGTTGAGATTTGAGTGCTACTTGAGAGTCATTGGTTGAGCCTTTGGGAAGGCTTTTGGGACAGAATTTCTAGACAGATTTGAGACAACTTTTGTGCATGATTGGTTGAGCCTTTGGGAAGGCTTTTGGGACAGAATTTTTGGATAGATTTGAGATAACTTTTTTGCATGATTGGTTGAGCCTTTGGGAAGGCTTTTGGGATAGAATTTTTGGATAGATTTGAAAAAGCTTTTGTGCATGATTGGTTGAGCCTTTGGGAAGGCTTTTGGGATAAAATTTATGGACATATTTGAGACAACTTTTGTGCATGATTGGTTGAGCCTTTGGAAAGGCTTTTGGGACAGAATTTATGGACATATTTGAGACAGCTTTTGTGCATGATTGTTTGAGCCTTTTGTGAAGGCTTTGAGGACATATTTGGGATGGTATTTGAGCAGGATTGTTTGAGCCTTTTGTGAAGGCTTTGAGAATAGATTTGGGATAGCATTTGAGCAGGATTGTTTGAGCATTTTGTGAAGGCTTTGAGGACATATTTGGGACAACATTTGAGAAGGATTGTTTGAGCCTTGTGAGAAGATATTGAGGCATATTTATGAGTAGTGAAAGAGACATGATAGAAATAGAAAACACATCAACACCAGTTGCCTAGCTGAGTAGATCAGTGGATAGCCTAGCTGAGCAGATCAGTGGATAGCCTAAATGATTAGATTAGTGGATAGCCTAGTTGATTAGATCAGTGGATAGCCTAGTTGAGCAGATCAATGGATAGCTAGCTGAGCAAATCAGTGGATAGCCTAGCTAAGCAGATAAATGTAGATCCTAGCTGAGCAAATTAGTGGATACCACCTAAGTAGATTAGGATAGCCTAGCTTTGAGTAGATGAAAGTAATCATTTGTATTGGGATAAGGATATCTATTTATTTGTGAAATATTATAAGGAGAATATCTTATGGACTACCCCACATTGGGGGAATGATGAGGATCAACAAACATGAACAAAAAAAAAATCCAAGGAGTTAAATTAGAATTATTTTCATAATGACAGCCTAAAGGGGAAAAATTTACAATGCTAGACTTGTTCAATATTGGAGCCCAATCCCATATCGAAGACCCTATTTCTAGATCCAAAATCCGCTTTTAAAATCTACCTTCCCTGCCCAACTGGCAGTTGACAAAATTTTAAATTCTACTTTCCCACCCAACTGGCGGCTGACAAAATTTTAAATTCTACTTTCCCGCCCAACTGGCGGCTAAAAATTTAACTTCTACTTTCCCGCCCAACTGGTGGCTAATAAAATTTTAAATTCTACTTTCCCATCCAACTGGTGGTTGACAAACCCAAGGAAAAACACTTCAATTTTTTTTTGTTTTCTGTTGATGAAAGATTGCTCTTCTGCCACTGGATGCTCCTACATCAAAAACCCAGGGTAAGTTTGAGAAGTGACCTCACTTCTTTGTTGTTGGAGGAAAACCAAGGTGGTCAACCTCGGACTTGGACAGCCAAGTTGAATCTTCTATAGGCCTTCCCTTCCATTTCACCAGATATTCTTCATACTGCCTGTTTCTTTTAATTCTGCCGATATGGGTATCCAGGATTTCCTCTATCTCTTCTATCACTAGAGCCGATGTTGGAACACTCCACAACTCTACAACTGGTTCCTTAAAACTATCACCTTCATGATACTCTACCAAATTAGAAATATTGAACACATGTGATATGTTCAATCCACTCAGCAACTCCACCTCATATGCATTTCCTGAATCTCTTTTCTGTATGATCCTGAATGGTCCAAACTTCTTCATTTTTAGCTTGTTATATGTTTTAGCAAGAAACCTCTCCTTTCTCAGGTGCACCATGACTTCATCACCAACCTGGAACTCCTTAAACCTCCTTTTCTGATTATCCTTTGTCTTGTACTAAGTGTTCATCTTATTGATGTGTTGTTTTACTTCTTCATGCAAATCCTTCAGGTGCTCTACAAAATTCTCAACTTTAGAACTATTTTTTTCTCCCCTGTCCAACTTCCTCAACTTAGAAGCATTTCTTGGACTACTCCCATATACAATCTAGAATGGTGATTTACCAATACTCCTATTGATAGTCCTATCCAGAGTAACTAGGGCTGTACAAACTCTCCAAGCTTCAGCAAAATCTGGGTCTTTAGGGTACAAACCCTTAAGTTCTTCAAACCCCACAACTTCCACTCTCATTGTTGTCAACAAAATCTTTTCATCCATCTCCTTCAGTGGCTTCAATTTATGGCACACTCCTTCCTTTGTTAGGGAGTAAGTGTTGGCATGGACTCCATGGTGATCAAACTGCCATGGTCTTCCTAACATCATATGACAAGCATCCATAGGTAGGATATCACACAGGACCTCATCCTGGTATCTCCCAATATTAAACTTGACTAAGCACTGTTCACTGACCAATGCCCTATGGTCCTTCTGCAACCACGTAATCTGGTATGGATGTGGGTGTTTCCTCCTCTCTAGCTATAACTTAGTAACCATTTATTTAGATACCAAGTTATCAGTATTGCCATTATCTATAATAACATTACAAAACTTACCTAAACATTTACACCTTGTGTGGAATAAGCTCTTCCTCTGGTCTGGTTCCTTCTCCTCATTCAAAAATGTTCTCCTTGTGACCATAACTTTTCCTCTTTGCCTCCTCAAAGTACTTTGATTTAGCTCTTTCATATACAATAGCAGCTCTAGCATGACCCTCAGGACTCTTATCCGTCCTCCCTTGGTGTTGGGGATACTCATATGCCCGATGTCCCTCTTTCCCACAATGGAAATAGGTTCTATGAAATCCTCCTCTTCTATACATACGTCCAGATCTACCTCTTCCTCTTTGGTAACCATTGTTCTGATCACAGGGGCGGTGGGTATTCTCCTCTTTTTGATCCTGGTTATTACCTGTTTCACCAGTCTTCTTCTAATCTTCATATTTTTCTCCATTGGTTCTTCCACTAGTTCTTCCACCATTATCTCTTCCTCTTTGTTTGCTTTCAAATCTTTTGTTCAGCTTCTCTTCAACCTTCAAGGCAAACTGATATGCATCCTCAATGGTGGTCATCCTGACCAAACTGAGTTCTTGTTGGATATTTATTATTAACCCATTTATGTAATGAGCTACTTTCTCCTTATTAGCCTCTGAGATCTTGTAAAACTCCTCTATATATTATTTGACAAATTTTCTTGACTATCTCAAACTCTACATTTTCCTCAATAAATCCAATTCGTAATCTACAGGAATAAATTGCCTCTTCAAATTCTCTACCATTCGATCCCATCTGGTTATATTTTTCTTTCCTCTTCTATTTCTTTCTAGCTACACTTCTTTCCACCATATTCTAGCATGGCCTTTCAACTTAATTTTTGCAAACTTGATCTGATCTAGATCTACAACCTCCTCATACTCAAAATACTCCTCCATATCATTGATCCAATCAATCAACTCCTCTAGATTGAGATTCTCAAAATACGTGGAGACATCAAACTTTGGCCTCTTCCCGATCAGAGATATGGCCCTAAATAATCTAGCTTCTTTAGGATCCATTTCTTCTTCTTTGTCTGATGGATCATCAACCTCCCAAGCTTCATCTTCACTATGGTCTTCTCTCCTTAGCTCAACCCCTATTTGCAACTCCTCTTGTAGGGCTTGCACTTGCCTCTGCAAAGATCTGAAATATCCTTTAGGTACCACATTTCTCCCATCACCATGGTTTCTTCATGGAGGCATTTTTACTCACTCTCTTCTCATAACCCTTCCATAGATCCTGGTGCAAACTGCCTCACTTTCGATGATCTACTCACACACTCAGGAACCTAGCTCTGATACCACTTGATGAGGATCAACAAACATGAACAAAAAAAAAATCCAAGGAGTTAAATTAGAATTATTTTCATAATGCCAGCCTAAAGGGGTAAAATTTAGAATGCCAAACTTGTTCAATATTGGAGCCCAATCCCAGATCGAAGACCCTATTTCCAGATCCAAAATCCCATTTTAAAATCTACCTTCCCCGCCCAACTAGCGGCTGACAAAATTTTAAATTCTACTTTCCCGTCCAACTGGCAGTTGACAAAATTTTAAATTCTACTTTTCGGCCCAAATTATGGCTGAAAATTTAAATTCTACTTTCCTGCCCAACTGGCGGCTGATAAAATTTTAAATTCTACTTTCTCACCCAACTAGTGACTGAAAAACACCAAGGAAAAACACTTAGAATTTTTTTTTGTTTTTTTTTTTCTGTTGATGCAAGATTGCTTTGCTGCCACTGGATGCTCCTGCATCATGGAACCATGTTAAATCTTGTGTCTCAATTGTGTGTGATGATTTGTGCACTTGATTACTATTGCTATCTATGTTATTAATGCACACTACTATATTTAGTTATTACAATTGAGGACACTAATTGATATTGGTTTGGAAAGAAAGTAAAAAGTGGGCGCTATAATGTTCACCCTCCCTCTTAGTATAAGCTTGTGTTCTTCAATTGGTATCAGAGTGGGTTCCTTTAGAAAGGCTAACAACTTGAGGTCATATTCTAAAAGAACACAAATGGCTTCACATAATGGATCATCTACAAGTAAGGATCTACTATTTTATGGTAACAATTATGCTTTTTGGAGCATGAGAATGAAGAACTATTTGATATCACAAGGATATGAGGTATGGCAGATGGTTGCAAAAGAGTATAATGTTGAAGGTGATCTCAAGATAGATAATACTATCAAGAAATTTTTTGAGATCAATGCAAAGGCAATGAATTGTACTTTGAGTGGGCTTCATGAGACAGATTTTGCAAAGGTCATGGTATATAATTCAGCTAATGAAATGTGGACCAATTTGTGGAATACCTATGAAGGATATTACAAGGTAAATTTGGAAAAACTACAAACTCATAGAAAAATATTTGAGGAATTTAAAATGGAAGATTTTGAAGATATTATAAAGTTTTTGCTTCGAGTTGATGAGATTGCTAACACCATGAGAGGTCTAGGATTTGAGATGAAAGAATCAGATGTTACTCAAAAGTTTTTGAGAACACTTCCCATGAAGTATGATGCAAAGGTTTTAGCAATAGAAGAAATAATGAATATTGATAAGCTAACAATGGAATAACTACAAGGAACTCTCACAACTTATGAGATGAGGATAGATAAGCATCAGACTCCAAAGAAAGAAATTACATTCAAAGCTTTAGAGAGAAAGAAATGGAAATATCCAGAGACAGATAGAGATTCATATAATGATGAGGAAGCTAACTTCATCAAAAGGAAAAAGGACTCAAGGAATTACAAGATTATGAAGAAAGTCAAATTCTACAAGTGTGGTGATTATGGTCACTATGCAAACAAGTGTCCACATGAAGAAAATAGTGATGATGAAAAATAGGGTCATAGAAGAAAATAAGAAGGAAAGCATAAGCATGACAAAAAGGACAGGTGCAAGCAAAGAAAGCATGAGAAGAAAAATATTTTTCATAAGAATAATAAAACTTTCTATATTGAAGAAGCAAGTGATGGTTCAAATCACAGCAATGAAGACCAGTCAGATGAAGAAGAATGTACATTCTTTGGAATAAGTGAAGAAAGGCAAGAACACCTATTCCTAGGTATTAAATTTAAAGAAGATGATATATCTATCGAAGAACAACATGAAGAGCTTTCTATAGCCATTAAACAAGCAAACAGGTACAAGAAGGGTCTAAGAATACTAAAATTCTTCACATACAGATACTTTGGGAATTTAGATGATGATTGCACATACTACATCAATTGCAACAAGAAAATTTTATTTGTGGAAAAAGAAAGTAGCAGTTCCAGTAATAGTTCTAGTAGTAGTTCTTTGACAATTCCAGTAGTAGTGATGATGAAGAAGATGAATCCACAAAAAAAGAAAATAAAATCAAGGGATTGAAAAGGAAAATTAAAAGACTTTAAAATAAGGTTCATGAAAATGAAAAGGTCAAAGTAATGCTTAATCGACACATTCAAGGTTTGGAAAAAGACCTTCAAGAAACAAAAGATCTTGGCATCACTATTTCTGAGCAATTTAAGAAGAAGAAAGATGTAATTAGTTAGATAAGAAATGTTTGGGGACCTACATAAATAAGTTAGCACGATTTCAAAGGAATACAAAAACTTTGGATAACTTTTTGGATTTACAGTGAGATCCATCTATAAAGATAGGGCTTGGTTATGAAGAAGGGAAATAAAAAATAAATACACAAGGACCTCTATTTGTATCAGGAGGTTTTGTTTCAGAAATATATAAGGAATAACTGGTTCCCAAAGAAAATAAAGCAGTAGAAATGTATACTTGCATTTCAGAGGCTATAGATATGTGTGCCAATTTGCTATTTGACACAAATGAAGAGAAAGAAGAGGAAGGTTACAAAGCACCAAAGGTCTCATATTTTAGGTTTGGGGAGTCACACTCAAAATGAAAGGAAGTTCTAAAAGATGAAATCAAGGAAGCACCTAAGATTCATGAAGAAAGTTCTAAAGCTCCTATGGCTCCAAATATCCATTTTGGATCTTGTTTTGAGATAGGTGAATCAAGTTCAAGAGGCAAATAAATTATTGGATAAGAAGGCAAGGAAGAAGTTAAGGAAGAAGATTTGGATACCACAAAGAAGGATCAAGGATACAATGCATAATTCAAAGATGATCACAAGGATAAAGGTCAAGAAAGGTATGAGGAACCAAGGCATGAAAAAAGGGATTTTCAAGGATATTATTTTTCTTGTAATGGATTTGGACACAGGGCTATACATTGTAGGGTCTATGGATCAAAGAAAAAATTTGATTTCACTAGAAGGATATTCAAAGGAAGAAGATATGGTTTTCAGGGACATTGCTTCTTATGCAACAAGATTGGTCATAGAGCTTCTCAGTGTGAATAAAATGAGCAACATGGTTTTGTTTTTAGAGCTACACAATTCAGAGGTCATGGTCATAATGATTATGGAAAAAGAGCTTCACAATACAAGGTTCAGGAAAGGAATGGATATGGAAATGATTTCAAGAAAGAATTGAGGATATGACCACCATTCAAAGGCTACACTATCAAGTGTTTTAATTGTAATAACTTTAGATATATTGAAAGATGGTGTAGGAATCAATTCCAAATAGTTTCAAGGCAAGAAGGCCAACAGGTTCAAGACAAGAAGATCAAGTAACTCATCAAGAAAATGATATCAGAAAGATGTGGAAGGAAGTTGACAAAGGAAAGGAACAATGTAATATGGGAGTAAATTTACTCCCACCCTAAAATTAATCACCTCAAGAGAGAAGGTGGTAGGGGGGCTAAGCTTAAGAGTCATATATTTTAGCCCCATAGCTGTCCCTTTTGCCATTGATGTCAAAGAGGGAGAGATTTGAGTAATGGGGAGAGCATTGAGTTAGGGGAGTAGCCTCCAAAGATAACATTGAGATAGGGGGATCAGCCTCCAAAGAGAACATTGAGATAGGGGGAGCAGGCTCCATAGAGAGTATTGAGTTAGGGGGAGCATATTTGATTTTTAGAAATGTCTTTTGTAGTGATTGTGGTGATTTGCATTAGAGGTGTTGCCATCAATGACAAATGGGGAGATTGTTGGTAATTTGAGTTTTTTTGTGTTTTCATTGATGTCACATGGATCACATTGAGTTTTGGTGGAAAAAGCACTTCATAAATAATCATTTATGATATTTTGGAGAGCATGGATATTTACAGGGTTTTGTGGTACAAGAGGCATATAATATTTAATTTTTTAAATATTATATTAATGGTTATTATTAAAATCAATGGTAAAGGTTTTTATTAAAACCAATGGCAAGGGTTTTTATTAAAATTGATGGAAAGGTTTTTTATTAAAACCAACAGAAAGGGTTTTCGTTAAAACCATTGAAAAAGGTTTTTCATTAAGACCACTATGCTAATACTTCTCCATATTATGATGGATGAAAAGGTTTTCCAATAAAACCTAGGTGCAAAAAGTTTCATGGCAAAATTCAAAATAATGAAGGAGATATCCCAATTCAAAGTTAAGAGGTGAATTATTAAATTTTTATTTAATAATTCTAAGGTCTAAAGTTGAATTACATTATCCACCGATGTGCAAAGGTTGGGGAGATTAATAAAGATTCACCGATGTCATTCGAAGGATGGAGGTGCATATAAATAAAAGGTGAAAAACCTTTGTTTATTGAAGACTTGACATAGCACATGAGAGAGAGTCATTGAAAGGGGAGCAGCGAAGAAAGAAGGATAAATAACTTTCGATTTGAGAGCAAGGTCAAGTAAACAACATAGGAAAGTGATGTCACGCAGGAGCCTGATGAGAAGCAACACACCCCCACTGAAAAATGAATTTCCACCCTTTGAAAATTTTGAGCTTTCATTTTTGCAGTAGGGACCCTCTTGATGTTTTTCAGGTTTTAAATTCCAAATTTGCTTGCCTCCTTTTTAAGTTGTGCTTTTATTTGCATCTGGCTTTGTTTTATTTCAGAATTCATTTTGCAAATGTTAGAATCATTGCTGATTAAAGAAAATCTTTCACCGGTATGAAAAAAATGCAGAATCCAGATAGATGAATTCATTGGAAACCAAAACTTTCCATTTTTGGAAATGTCGCGATATCGCGACAGGTTTTGGAAAAATCAGCTAAGTCCCAAAAACGTAGCGAAATCGCGACACTTCCATTTTTGGAAATGTCGCGATATCGCGACACTTTCCATTTTTGGAAATGTCACGAAATCGCTACCAGTCTGGAGAGAGAAAGCAAGATCGTACGAAACGTCGCGATTTCGCGACATGTCGCGAAATCGTGACATGTCACATTTTCGTAGCGAGCAGGAGTGAAGAAGAAGCTAAGGCATGAAAGAGGTCACGATTTCGTGACATGTCACGAAATCGTGACATGTCGCATTTTCGGGGGAGGAAAAAGGAAGCAAGTGGAAAGCGTTTGTCAGACGAGGGGGGTGAGATTTCGTGACATGTCGCGAAATCACGACGGGTCCAAGGCAAAGAAGAAACAAAGAGAAATCAAAGTGAAAAATCGACTAAGGCATGAAACAGGGCGCGATTTCGTGACATGTCGCGGTTTTGCTGCAGATGAAGGAGAAAGTTGCTAAGGCATGAAAGAGGTCGTGATTTCGTGACATGTCACGAAATCATGACATGTCGCATTTTTGTGGTAGGTGGAGGCAAAAAGGAAGCAAGTCGAAAATAGGTCACGATTTCATGACATGTCGAAATCGTGACGTCGCAAAATCGCGACAAAGAAAAGCAAGAAGTGCCTATGGAAGGAAGGTGTCACGAAATCGTGACACGGCAGAAAAGGGAACCCAGGGCAAAGCTTGGCATCGCAAAATCATGACATGCCAGAAGAAACAAAGGGAAAAGAAAGAGCCAAGTGAGATAAGGGGTCGCAATTTCGTGACATGTCACGAAATCGCGACATGTCTTGGGAGAAAGGGCAGTGAGGTGAGATAAGGTGACATGTCACGGTTTCACGGCTAGTGAAAAAGAAAGAGTTGCCAAAGAGCAGGGTAAGTCACGATTTTGTGACATGTCATGAAATCGTGACATGTCGCATTTTCACGACAGCGACAGGGAAGCAGGTCACGATTTCGCGACATGTCACGAAATCGCGACATGTCGCATTTTCGCGGCCTTGACAACAAAGAGCCCGAAAGTGGAAAACAACTAGAAATGGACACGTGTCACGATTTTGCGACACGTGTCAAGACAAAGCAAGCCACGTATCAGATAATTAGAGCCGACATGCAAATAAACTTTAGGGTTTCATTTTAATATTTAAGGTTTTGATTTAATAATTTTAAAATGCTAATCCTTGTTTGTCTTTCATGCAGGAAGCCATCTGGCACTTACATGATAACGGAGAAATGGCCATAAAGACAAAGTTAAGTGCAAATTAATCAAAGACAGCCATATTGAAATGAGAGATGCCGAGAATTGCTGTTTCATCCAAATTTTACAGATCTGGCCGCAAAGAGACTTTACGGTGACTAAGCAACTGCCCATTTAATGGAGTATGTCGAGAATTGGCCGAAAAATGAAAATATCTACACTCAGTTATCGGAATTTGCCGATGGATGCATTTAATGAAAATTTATGGCAGAATTAATGGCTTGCAGACATTTTCAACTCAGGGATGGCTCTGCGGAGATGAAATGTCAGAGAAGTGGTGACTCATCCAAATTACCCGAGGGCATTAATGAAGACATTTACTCACAGTTGCGGGTGAATGCAAGTGGCATTCGAATTCTATCTTCTCCATTTATGGCAAGTGACTGCACTGATTTGCAGAATGGTTAAGTTTTATCCGAACTTTGTTTTAAAAGAGCTTTATATTGTAAAACCCGGGTACTAGGGTTTAAGATGATAAGATTTAGGGTTTGAGAAGAAGATATTTCTGAAAAGATCAAGGTCTGTCCTGAGTCTATAAATACTTCTTCTCAATGTAATCGCAAGAGGCGGAGACTTAGAAATAAAAGGCTATTGAAGCAATTTCTTGCAAATCTTGTTAAATACTTTATTTCTGGACTTGGAGTTGATGTGCTTTTGTTTTCTATGATAGCATGGCCAGGAGCCTAATATTTTGCAGATTGTGATAAGTTCATCTTCTTTTGTTATCCGTTTCTTTAAAGTTTATTAAATATATGTTGTAAATCGATGTTATCAAGATTAAATATGTTGTTGGGCTTCATTTGTTCTATTGTATGCTAGGGAAAATCACGGATTTAAGGTTCAAGTTTGTTCTAATTGCTCTGTCCTCACTGTGTGAGCTATGCTGCTGGTGAGAAATACCAATTTTAATGGACTTCCCTTCTGTTTATGATTTTCTTTCGGATCTGTTCCATCTCTCGCCTTATGCTCTTAGTAGAAAGTGATCTTAGAAAGCTGGACACTTTCTTCTTTGATTTGTTCTGTTGTGAAGTCGATAGTATAAATAAAATTGGTAGTTTTGTTTTACAGCTAAGTTTGATAAACTTCTCTTTTTGCCCTACCCTACTCTCTTTGTTTTACCGTGAAATGATCCATTTTTATTTTCTTTTAAATTTGTCCTTTATTTAAATCTGCTGACCCATAAGAGCTAGATCAAAGAACTAATTTTAAATCTGATTGTCAACAAGTGACAACTTCTAAACACTACTGAACAAGTTCAGAGCCCGTTGTAAGGTAACAGATAGTCCATATTGAAAACTATTCCAAAAGCGAAAAAGAGTGAATAGACATTCGACCCAACTCTGTAACTCACACCTTGGATAACCAGCTAGATCCTAAAGTGAGTGGGATTTATCCCGTATAAGTGTTATCAGAGTTTCATGCTCATTCTTCACAGGGTGTGTATAAAAGTCGGACCAACATTTAAAAATGGCGCTAGAAGGAGGGCTGAACTTACGTTCTTAGTGCGCTTGAGTTGAGAAATCTGATTGTATGTGGTACTTGACAAATGCTGTATTTTATCCAAAGTCTGGTAGCCAATTTTCCCTCCTCCTCTGCCTTTAAAATTTTGTTGTTTGAGTTTTTTGCCTGAACAACGAAACTTAACACCAACATTTAAAAGGCCCACTGAACTCCGTTCAGTATTGTAAATTGTCAGTACAATATCTAAAATTGCCAGAAAAGGGGACCTGAAGTTCAGTAGTCTGTTAAGGATAGTTTTATCACCATTGGTAGTTACTCCAATTACAACTCAGAATATCACCGTCAATCAAGTAGTAATGGCAAATTGGTTGGGTTCCACTGCTTTAAACATTCCGGGTATAGCCCATGATCTGCCCATACATCCTGAGAGATATCTCCCTAGATATAAGCATGATGGGAATAAAACAGCCGAAGAACACCTGATGGCATATAAGAATGCTCTAAAATTGTTAAATATACAGCATGAAGATGTTGCTTGCAGATTGTTCCCGTTCACTCTCCAGGAGGGAGCTTATGACTGGTTTCTAAACCTCACTAGCAATTCTATTACCAGTTGGAATGACCTAGAGAAAGTTTTTATATCACAATTTGGGGAAGTGATAGACCCCAGTGTGTTATACCAACAATTTTCCAGCATCAAGAGAGAGTCGGGAGAAGCTATCAGGTCTTTCAATATGAGGTTCCAAAGAGCTTATGGTAGAATGACTGGTCATTACATCCCAAATGCAAATCTGGCCTTAGAAATCTATAAGAATGCATTGGATTCAGTGACCTCTATTTTCCTCAAGAGAGACATCAATATCACAACCCTGGCAGGAGCTTATAAAGAAGCTTTAATTCTTGAAAGATAGTTAGGACCTCAAATTTTGAGCAGTCCTTTGATATCCTATGTTACACATAACATGCCTATTTCGGATCCCATTCCACATCATGAGTTAGTGCCAACATGTCATGCTCTACCCAAGGAAACTCCGTTAACTCGTGACATCCACTCAACATGTGCAAAATATAGAGAAAGGTTCTGACAAGTTCAAAGTGGAAGTGCTTGAAGTAAACACTTGTGATCTAGCATTACCCAAATCTGAAGTTTTTCCTGGTGAGTTAAATTTCCCTAGAAATCAAAGAAATATTGATATTTCTAGTTCATCCAAAAATAGTACAACCAGGGTTTCAGATTCTTTCACTTTTCCCGTAGAGTCAAAAAATCTTGTAGAGATTCCTATGGATGAAGTACAGGATTTTCAACAGTTCAAAAGGGACAGTTATAATTTGAGATGTGAGAGTCCAGAACCTAATAATGATCCTTCCTCATCAGAGGATGATGAAAATGAGATTCAATATCACTATGCAGAAGTAACTGAGAAGGAGGATAACATCATTGAGGATATGAAGGAAAGTAAAGCTGACATCACCCTCCATGAGCTGGCCCAGATTGTTGAACAAAAGGATAACTTGATTGAAGCTTACTCTGGACCACCTATTGAATTTCAAGAAAAGGAGGAAAAGATAGTAAATGTGAATGTGGTCAACCAACTTGGAATAGATAAAGAGTCTCAATATAAGCCTTTGATTACTGAACATAATATCAAAGAAAAGGTTGTAAATCATGTTGATGTGGATATTGGAGATTATAATTTGGCAACCAAGAAGGTAAGACCAGTTACAGCTCTGACCAATTACAACAATGATGTTTGGACATTACACATTGATGGGGTTAAATCTAAGCAAGGCTCAGGTGAAAAAGCAAATTATGAAAATTCTGCTAGAGGGATAAAAATTGAAGTCTTGGATATTGAAGCAGTACAACAACCACAAAATGTTCAAGTTGTTAAGAACCAGGACATACGGATAAACTATGATCTCTTTGAGTTGTCACATAAATCTGAAGATGTGATGGTCTGGGTCTATAAAGGCTTTAAGGTATTTGATCCTGGGGGTTTTTACATTCCGTCCTTTTGAAAGAATTCTGCAAACCCTTCAAGTAGAAGCATAAACATGTTATCATATGATTTGTTATTATATGATTTGTTTAATTTGAAAGAGTTGCAGATTTGTTTTTCAGTGGGACAAGATCCATAAAAAAATAAAAAAAAAGAGAGAGAGGGAAGACGGTAAACACAAGTCTTTCCCAGGTAGCAAAAATAATTTGGAAGCATAGTCTGGAGTGCATTTCGTCAACAGGACCTGAAAGGTAATTTTTCTAAATTTACTTGCAAATGGTCAAAATTTTTTAAGGCACTATTTCTCTACTTTTCCATCTGGTACATTTTTGAGTGAATCACAAAGAAGTTGTAACATGTGTATACATTGTAAATAACTCTGCAGTTTTATTTTATTTCCTTTGGTGCCTGTACAGTTTTATTTTGTTTTATTTAATTTTGTTTTATTTTGAAGTCTGTGCGTTTTATTTTATTTTGTTTTGTTTTTAAAGGTCTGTGTTTATCCTTGGAAGTCTGTATAGTTTATTTTATTTTAAAAATTCTATTTTTTAAGCTTTGCCTGAGCATCAATGAAAAAGTCAGCCTTCTAAAGATTGTTTTATTCTGAGTCCAGAATCCAGTGTTCATTATCATAATTGTGAGATAGTCTGTTTGAATTGAATAGTGGAACTATTTTTTTATTCAGAACAACAATGGAAGGATGATTGGATTTTGTGTCTTGCTTGCCACGCTTGTTTTAATTATAAAGAAACTGCTATGCTGTTTGGTTGGAGAAACTCCTAGGGAATCCAAGAAAAGTTGGTTATAAGAGGGGACTATGATTCATGTAATTATTTGAGTATCCACAGAGGCTATCAGTGCCTAGGTGAAGCAGTTTCAGATTGATGAAATATTAAAAGAAAATTGTTATTCTTTCTAAGGCTTTTCAGATGTTGATATATTTCAAAAGAGAGAGAGAGAGAAGATGAAAGTTGAGCAAGACAACATGAAATTGGCACTCTGTTATTTCCAATATATATATAAAAAAAGATAAAAAAAAAAAAAGTTATATAATGAAAGAGGCAGCCAAGACTTCAAAAGATGTTTTTCTTCTACCAAGTTGTAGATTCTACCTTACAGTTGTGAATTTGGGTCGTGTAAATCTAAAGGGTAACTCTGTCGGGGCCGTAAAAGGCTAAACTAGTAAACAGAGCTCTACTCGGTTTCCCCTTTTACAATCTAGAAAAGCTGATCAATCCAGAGTTCAACATTCGAAGGCCCAATCATTCTTGAAGAAAGTTTTATACGCTTGTAATTGCACATCAGAAATCTTCCTTAAATGATTCAACCTAGTATGTCCTTGGGAAATTTTGACAACTATCAGTTAGTAGTCAATTTATTTTGAAGAATATCTGTGGCAAGGCATGATGCATGGTCTATGTTGTTTTGAAACTAGAGTCCTGGGTTCTAAAATAATGCTACTATTTTACCCGCAGATATCGCCATTTGTTGAGAAGCAACACACCCCCACTGAAAAATGAATTTCCACCCTTTGAAAATTTTGAGCTTTCATTTTTGCAGTAGGGACCCTCTTGATGTTTTTCAGGTTTTAATTCCAAATTTGCTTGCCTCCTTTTTCAAGTTGTGCTTTTATTTGCATCTGGCTTTGTTTTATTTCAGAATTCATTTTTCACATGTTAGAATCATTGCTGATTAAAGAAAATCTTTCACCGGTATGAAAAAAATGCAGATTCTAGATAGATAAATTCATTGAAAATCAAAACTTTCCATTTTTGGAAATGTCGCGATATCGCGACACTTCCATTTTTGGAAATGTCGCGATATCGCGACAGGTTTTGAAAAAATCCGCCAAGTCGCAAAAACGTAGCGAAATCGCGACACTTCCATTTTTGGAAATGTCACGATATCGCGACACTTTCCATTTTTGGAAATGTCACGAAATCGCTACCAGTCTGGAGAGAGAAAGCAAGATCATACGGAACGTCACGATTTCGTGACATGTCGCGAAATCGTGACATGTCGCATTTTTGCGGCAACAGGAGTGAAGAAGAAGCTAAGGCATAAAAGAGGGACGATTTCGGAAATGTCAGGAAATCGCGACATGTCATTTTGGTGGAGAGAAAAAGGAAGAAAGTCGGAAATGGCACTTGAGTGGAAACGGTGTCGGAGGGGGGTGGAGGGATTTGCGACATGTCGCGAAATCGCGACAAGTAAGGCAAAGAAGAAACAAAGAGAAATCAAAGTAAAAATCAGCTAAGGCATGAAAAGGGAGTTGAAGTCGTGGAGGAGAAAGTGCTAAGGCATGAAAGGTCATGATTGGAGTCGCGAAATCGTGACATGTTAAAAAGGGCAAGTAAGTCGATTGGAAATGTCACGAAATCTGCGTCGACAAATAAAGAAAAAGGTAGGAAGGAAGGTGTCGCGAAATCGCGACGTCGGACGGAAATCGTGACAGAAAAGGGAAAGGGAAAGTGGTCAGAAATCGTGACATGGAGACAAAGGAAAAGAAAGGCAAGTGAGAAAGGGTCACGATTTCGTGAGTCGAAATGCGACATGTGGAAAAAGGGAGGGGTTCGAATGTCACGAAATCGTGACAGCTCGGTGAAGAAGAAAGAGTTGCCAAAGAGCAGGGTAAGTCATGATTTCGTGACATGTCATGAAATCGTGACGTGTCACATTTTTGCGGTAGCGACAGGGAAGCAGGTCATGATTTCGTGACATGTCACGAAATCGCGACATGTCGCATTTTCGCGGCCATGATAGCAAAGAGCCCGAAAGTGAAAAACAGCTGGAAATGGACACGTGTCATGATTTTTGCGACACGTGTCAAGACAAAGCAAGCCACGTATCAGATAATTAGAGCCGACATGCAAATAAACTTTAGGGTTTCATTTTAATATTTAAGGTTTTGATTTAATAATTTTAAAATGCTAATCCTTGTTTGTCTTTCATGCAGGAAGCCATCTGGCACTTACATGATAACGGAGAAATGGCCATAAAGACAAAGTTAAGTGCAAATTAATCGAAGACAGCCATATTGAAATGAGAGATGCCGAAAATTGTTGTTTCATCCAAATTTTATAGATCTGGCCGCAAAGAGACTTTACGGTGACTAAGCAGCTGCCCATTTAATGGAGTATGTCGAGAATTGGCCGAAAAATGAAAATATCTACACTCAGTTATCGAAATTTGCCGATGGATGCATTTAATGAAAATTTATGGCAGAATTAATGGCTTGCAGAGATTTTCAACTCAGGGATGGCTCTGCGGAGATGAAATGTCAAGAAAGTGGTGACTCATCCAAATTACCCGAGGGCATTAATGAAGACATTTATTCACAGTTGCGGGTGAATGCAAGTGGCATTCGAATTCTATCTTCTCCATTTATGGCAAGTGACTGCACTAATTTGTAGAATGGTTAAGTTTTATCAGAACTTTGTTTTAAATGAGCTTTATATTGTAAAACCCGGGTACTAGGGTTTAAGATGATAAGATTTAGGGTTTGAGAAGAAGATATTTCTGAAAAGATCAGGGTCTGTCCTGAGTCTATAAATACTTCTTCTCAATGTAATCGCAGGAGGCGGAGACTTAGAAATAAAAGGCTATTGAAGCAATTTCTTGCAAATCTTGTTAAATACTTTATTTCTGGACTTGGAGTTGATGTGCTTTTGTTTTCTCGTGATAGCATGGCCAGGAGCCTAATCTTTTGCAGATTGTGATAAGTTCATCTTCTTTTGTTATCCGTTTCTTTAAAGTTTATTAAATATATGTTGTAAATCTGTGTTATCAAGATTAAATATGTTGTTGGGCTTCATTTGTTCTATTGTATGCTAGGGAAAATCATAGATTTAAGGTTCAAGTTTGTTCTAATTGCTCTGTCCTCACTGTGTGAGCTATGCTGCTGGTGAGAAATACCAATTTTAATGGACTTCCCTTCTGTTTATGATTTTCTTTCAGATCTGTTCCATCTTCGCCTTATGCTCTTAGTAGAAAGTGATCTTAGAAAGCCGGACACTTTCTTCTTTGATTTGTTCTGTTGTGAAGCTGATAGTATAAATAAAATTGGTAGTTTTGTTTTACAGCTAAGTTTGATAAACTTCTCTTTCTACCCTACCCTACTCTCTTTGTTTTACCGTGAAATGATCCATTTTTATTTTCTTTTAAATTTGTCTTTTATTTAAATCTGTTGACCCATAAGAGCTAGATCAAAGAACTAATTTTAAATCTGATTGTCAACAAGTGACAACTTCTAAACACTACTGAACAAGTTCAGAGCCCGTTGTAAGGTAATAGATAGTCCATATTGAAAACTATTCCAGAAGCAAAAAAGAGTGAATAGACATTCGACCCAACTCTGTAACTCACACCTTGGATAACCAAGCAAGATCCTAAAGTGAGTGGGATTTATCCCGTATAAGTGTTATCAGAGTTTCATGCTCATTCTTCGCAGGGTGTGTATAAAAGTCGGACCAACGAGCCTATAGCACATTTGGTAGTGCATGAACTTTGCACAAGGTAGGTTCCCTATTCGAATTCCACCAAGGGCAAAGTGTTTTTCTAAGAAAGGTAACTTAAGTTTTTTATATTTGAGCACAGGTGAAGTTGGGTGTTTGGGATTAAATCCCAACATGGGCTGATGCCCATGTGGTAAGAACATCACAACACTAGATGAGAGGAACAAAGTTTGACTCCCACGAAGGTGTGAAAGTGCATTTATTTTTGGCAAGTCATTGACGATTTCGAAGGTGTGAAGGCGCATTTATTTTTGGCAAGGCATTGACGATTTCAAAGGTGTGAAGGCACATTGATTTTTGGCAAAGCATTAATGATTTTGAAGGTGGTGAAGGCGCATTAATTTTGGCAAAGGCATTAACAATTTTGAAGGTTGCGAAGGCTACGAATTTCATAAAAAGGTATTTATCTCTAGCGCATGGTAATATTTGATATTGCCAAAGTTTTGGTACATTGAAAATAATTTCTATTATAACTATGGAGTCATAAGTATTTAGTGAAAATAAATGATTGTTGTATGTGCTTAGTGAGTTATAAGGTGTGAAATTAAATATTTGTGATTGTTGTATGTGGAGTTATAAGGTGTGGAATTAAAAATAAAAGCATGGGTGCTTGTTGTATGTGTTAATGAAATTAGGGAGTCATAAGGTTGAAAAATATTGAACTTGTTATATGTCCTACTGCATGATTTAATTATGAAATTAAACTAGGAACTTGAGACCTATTGAGGTGTGTTTTTTTCTAGTCACAAAACCACCTGATAAACTCAGAATTATGATTCTCTCTTGAAAATAATATTACATATCTCCAAGGTTCTTATGTTATATCTAACATTTCATATGTATATACATCAATGAGTACTTGAATAACTCTTGGATTTGTGAACTATTGTTTACAGGGGGCCTAAAATTAAAAATTAATTTCAAGTTTATCATGTATAACATGCTTTGATATCAATTCAACAAAATAAAATTTATTTTATGATATTAGGTTAAAGTATACCAAATTTTATTTCCTCTCTTCAATTTAATGTCTCAAAATACTTTAAAAAAAATTAGCATAAAAAAACCCAGGTGTTGTAGGTGAGTTGGAGAGGAGAGGGCAATCCTCCAAGGGAGGTCCCAGGTTCGAATCTCCACCCTACCAAAAAGTTGAATTGGGTAACCAAAATCCAATTGATAATGTTGGTGCGGATAGGGTCGGGTGCGACCCCCAGGTGACTTTGACGATGTAGAACCCCATGTTCATGGTTTCTTAGACCAAGGTGGCCCCGCAAGGGGTTTTTCGCCTAAAAAAAAAAAAAATAGCATAAAAAGAATCTAGCATTTTGTATTAAATTTCAATTTAACTTTAATAAAAATCAAAGTAAATGAAATTTTATAAACTTGATAAACCTTTGGAACATAATAAATTTATAATCAACTCACTTCCTAATGTCTATTTGATAAAGCAATCATTTTTTCAAACTCCCTTATGAAATTATAAATCAAATCCAAAAGAAGTGAATAAATGAAATAATGTCTTACCCAATTTTTAAGGTTCCAAAACATTTTCTACGATAAAATCTTAGGTCTTAATATGAAACTAATGTATAAAATTTGGATTTTTTGATAAAATAAAGTTTATAGGTTTGCTTTGAATATTTATCTTTTGAAATATTTATGAAATTAAATATTCAAAATAATAAATATGATCTCTGATTTGAAATTTGGACTTCTTAAATAAATAGAACTATATTAAAAAATTAAATCCAAATTGAATTTTAGAGATATCAATCCTTGTTCCTCAACCTTATGAAATTAAGGTGAGGAAAAGAATATTCATTTATCCCTTCTTAAATTTATTAATTCAAAAAGTAAAACTATATGGTTAGGTTATAAACTAAATTTATTATTCAAATATTAATTAATGTAATATTTGAATAATAAATTTAGTTTATAACCTAACCATATAGTTTTACTTTATGAAATTATTCTAGGTTATTTCATCAACAGCCCTGGGCTGATTTTTGTAAAAGGTTTTGGGTCAACCTATAAAACCCGGTATTAATGATAAAGTATCTTATCTACCAAAATATATATATATTTTTCAGAATGAAATAATAAAAAATATAATAAAATACTATAGATTTTAGAAATCACTTAATGTCTCGAAGAAAATACACAGATCATATTTTCATCTACAGAATTATAAAACTAATCTAAAGTTCACCAGTGTGTACACAATGAAATCAAATGAATTGGTGCAATCTTCTAAGGTATACAAAATATTAAAAAAAAATTGTAATAAACATTTTATTAATTCCAAATACAGTCTGTGCACAAATATGGATCCAAAATGCTTAATTTTTTTTATAAAATCTTACAATTAATTTCCAATGTTCTACAAATTACTTTCTCCATTTTCCTCCAATGAATGTGTAGCTTTGCTTCCTTCCAATCGTTCTCCTTCTCTGTATAAAATGTTCGACCATTTCCATGAATCTCAATGATTTATTTATAATTTGAAAAGTTTAGTTATTCTGTTTCATCCAAGAATGGATTTTATAACGATATTCTTCAAACCCTTGCCCTTGTATTACCTGAATAATGAAACAATAATCATAATATCAAAAAAAAACCAAAATTTACTTTCCCGTAACTTTCCTTTTTTTCAAAAATATTTCAAAGTTCTTATATTGCTAAATTAACCCACTATTTTTTAGTGAAATTGACATCTAGAATCTTGCAAGTTTGGTATCATTAGAAAGATAAAATCCATATCTTTTAACCAAGTTTTGAATGAGATCAAACGAAGTTCTCTGCCTCAAGATATGTCCATTTCAATTTTGCACTAATTTTAGGGTTAACCCTAAAATAAAATTTAATTATTTAAATGAAAATTAATCATTTAAATATTTGAAAATTATTTTAATCAAATTATTTCATTTAAACCTTTGAAAAAGAGTTTAATCAAATTATTTGATTTGAAATAATGCAATTAATATGCAAATAATCAAAATATTTAATTTTGAAGCATTGCAACTACATTCAAACCTTCAAAATGCAAATATGTTAGCAATTCCAAAGTGAAAGCAAATTTTCCAAGACCTTGATGCGAGCAAAATCATATAAACAAAAATTTCCCGAAATCACAAAATTTAAGGTGGGTCCCCATTTTTGGGGTCATTGTGAAGGACGTCACAACATTGGCGACTCTACTGGTAAATGTCCCTGGACTTTTCTAACTAAAAACTAAACTCTAAAAACACACAAAACATGAATATTAGAATCACAAGCATTGATAAGCATCCAAAGAATGAGAATAGACCAATACAAATATGAATTACCGAAATCATAGATGATTTATGCAGAATGTGATGTATTACTGGTTGGGATCATGTGATATGTATTAATGATCATTTTCAATATAAATCTTTGCTTTTACCATGCTTGTCATCGTAATTTAATCAGGGGCCCTAAAAATGACCTTTCATGACTGATAAGTTAATATGGAATATAATATGATATGAGCTAAAAGAATGTATTGAAATGAACCGCCTGTCTTATAGAGACTCAAACATTATAGTACAATAAACAAACACACTAAAACTGGTCTAACCCTCTTCGGACCAATGTGTGTGCCATGAATTCCTTTACCATATCAAGAGCTCAGTTATGACCTTACTATCATCCAGAACCAATGTGTGCGCAAGTGAGTTCATTACCTCATTTTGACCAAAATGGTTAAACCTATTATGAAATAAATACAAGGCTAGCCTACCCATTTGAAATGAACATAGGTCTCACTTTTCAATGAGACATATCGCCACCCATGAGCGTACTACACTACGAGTTAAGCATCTATAGCCCTGGTGGAGGTTAACCCCATAGTCCATTTGTTGAGCAAAGTGCAGCAAACAATATTGTCATTGTTGTCAACACAGTCAGACAGATTTATTAATGCAATGGACAAGAGTTTATTGAACAACAAGGTGCAGCCAAAGTACAATGGATAGGAGTTCAGTGTTGAGCAAGGTGTTGCAGGAGGATTGTCATTGTTGTCAATACAGTCAGTTAGATCTAATGATGCAATGGACAGGTAGTTCGAAGTCACTCGGATGCGAGAGGATAAAGTTCAAAAGTTTTGTCAACACAATTAGACAGATTTATTAATGCAATGGACAAGAGTTTATTGAACAACAAGGTGCAGCCAAAGTACAATGGATAGGAGTTCAGTGTTGAGCAAGGTGTTGCAGGAGGATTGTCATTGTTGTCAATACAGTCAGTTAGATCTAATGATGCAATGGGCAAGTAGTTCAAAAGTCACTCAGATGCAGAGGATAAAGTTCAAAAGTTAGTCAGATCATGAGTCCTTAAATGATAGATGCACAAAAATAGAAAACATAATTCAGAATGAGAAGAAGAAGTCTTCAGAACCTGAGATGTCAAGAAGCGGAAAGGTTTTTTGTGAAAACCAAGGCAGTCAAAATAAAAAGTTTTATTTAAAATCATGGATAACAGATTTGAAATGGGTTTTTCTTAAAACCCAAGTTGGCTCTTCGTTTCGTTGAAAAAGATGCCCCGGTGATGAAGATATTTAAATAGGCAGTCAAAATAAAAAGTTTTATTTAAAATCATGGATAACAGATTTGAAATGGGTTTTTCTTAAAACCCAAGTTGGCTCTTCGTTTCGTTGAAAAAGATGCCCCGGTGATGAAGATATTTAATTTTAAATATTTAGTTTAAATTTTATTTTATTTAAAATTTAAATTAAAATATTAAATTAAATTAAAAGGGCCGACGTGTTACTATTTCGCGGCAATAAGCTACAGGAAGGTGACGAAGGTGGAGAAGAGTTTGAGGCCGACAAAGTTAAATCTGGGCCGACGGATTTTAGGGTTTGGTAGCCGACAATTTCTAGGGTTTTGCAGCCGACATTCTTAGGGTTACAGCCGACGGATTTTAGGGTTTGGCAGCTGACAAATTCTAGGGTTTCTCAGTCGATGTTCTTCTAGGGTTTGTTCCTAAAATTTCTTCTATAAAAGGAGGGCTTCTTCGAGTTTGAAAGATGGGGTGTTAAGATAAAGTGCAAATGCGAGCATAGTGTTTGTGAAAGTGAAGTTCGTGTTGAGCAGAGAGCAAGTCGTTTCGATTCAGAATGAGAGCGAAGTGATAGTTCTTTGGAGTTGCAATAAGGTGTGCGTTGCGATGAGATAATGTGCGAAGAGCGAGTAGAGTGACTTGTGCGAAGATAAGAGCGCGATGTGCAGAAGTTGTGTTCTAAGTCCGAAGTGACAGTGCGTAGTTTACGAAGTGATTGATCATCCGAATGCGAAGAGAGTGCAAAGAAGTACGAGAGAAGAGGTGGAATAGTGTGACTCATTTTGCGCAGAAGCGATAGAATGCAAAAAAATAGCAGACCATGAAAATTGAGGTGAAAGTTTTATTCTGTAATTTTTATTATTGTCTTCCAAGTTGTTGCTTGGATTAAGGGGTTGGTGCCTCTTTCCAGTAGGTGCTGGTAAAATAGGAGTTGGTGCTCCATTCTATTGAAGCAGATAAAGTTAAGGGGTTGGTGCTCCTTCCGAGTTGGTGCTGGTAAAGGATTATGTAAAGTTGTAGCTTTGCATTGATTGGATTTGGATGGTAGTCCAAGCAGTCTTTTTGAGGAGTAGCCACATTGGTGAACCTCGTTAAAATGTTGTGTTATGTGTGATGCTTTCTTGATGCATTTAGTATCTCTTTTATCTCCTTTAAACTGCTTCTGGTTTTAAAATCATATGTTTTAGAAATTTTAAAGAACACACTGATTCACCCCCCTCTCAGTGTCATTGTGATTACAACAATTGGTATCAGAGCCAGGTTCCCAATTTTGGCTAAATCAATCAGGGTTGATCTTGGATTAGTACACAATGGCTAAGAAGAATAGATCCTCATCCAAAAAGGCATCCCAGTCAGTTTCAGTTCTTGTAGAAGAGAAATTTGAACCGAAAAAGGTAGAAGAAGTGAATCCTGAAGTCTGTGATGAAAATCTTGAGGCTGAAGTAGATTTTGAAGGAGAGTTGATATCTGCACTTGAAGAGTGGAGTATAGAAAAGAAAAAGAACAAAATACTGTCCAAGAAGTTAGAAGAATATGAGGATGAGATTGAAGATCTCTTCCTACAAGTTCAAAAGGCCAAGAAATCAGAAGAAGCCTTGAAGACACACCTGGATAATAAGAATGATGTATACAGCACAAGTGAAGAGGAATATAAAAAGGTTATTGTTGATCTAAAGCTGCAAGTAGAACAGAACAAAAGGATTGAAGATATTCTTAGGTCTCGAGATCAATGAGAAAGAGACCGTATGTCTGCCAACAAGAAGAAGAGATTGTTTCATTGAAGAAACAACTAAAAGAGGCCAATATAAATCTCAAATTTGAGAAGAGCACAGAGTTGCTAGATACAATGATAAATCAACAAAGAAGCTCCACAGCTAAGTTTGGTCTTGGATATGAAGCTGAACAACCTTCATCCTCCAAATATGCAGAGAAGAAGAAGTCCTCGGTTGAAGGATTGAAACAAGAAAAGTCTGAAGCTGAATCCTCAAAAGGAAGAAAATATCAAAGAAGACCTACAGCAAAGCAACCACAACAAAAGAGGTTCTCTCACTCTCACTCTTTTAATAATAATGCTTTTTATGGCTATTGTTCTAAATGCAACCACTTTGGTCACAAGGCAATTTATTGTGGACTGAACAATAGATCAAAGAGTTATGCTGATAAAAATACTTCTATTTTTTTGAGTGAACACCCTGTGCAATGTTTTAAATGTAATGGCCATGGGCACATAGCAAGGTTTTGTTCAAGCACTTATGTATCCAATCTAAGGCAATACCATAGATTTCATCATACACATAGAATGCAATACAGACAGGGAATAAAACATGTGCAATGTTTTAAATGCAACGGTCAAGGGCACATAGCAAGGTTCTGTCCAAGCACTTCTATATCTAATCTAAGGCAAAACCCTAGATTTCATCAGACACAAAGAGGACAACATCGACAAGGAACATATCATGTGCATAAAAGAAAAGAAAATAATCATCCATCAAGAATGCACAAGAGACAACCCCACAAGAGAAATGTTCAAGTTCACGAACAGGAGCAAAATAGGGATGTTGTTGAAAAACCCAAGCCCAAGTTCAGGAAAGTCTAGAGAAAGACAGAAGAAAGGAAATTGTGTCTCCTTGGACTGAAGGAGGCTACTCTGCCATTGCTCTAAGCAACTCCAGGTGGCACATCCTCAGGAGGAGCAATATTAAAGTTTTATTTTAATGCTCCTATGTATTTGTCTAGGTATCTGAGGATGAAAGGTAAGCAGTCGGGTTAATGTTGTATAGTTGTTAAAGTGTGTTTTTCAGTTTATATAGTGGTTTGTGGAAATGCCATGAAGTGTGGTGTTTAATTTGAGAGTTGTCACCATTGGTAGTTTTGAGATATGTCACTGTTGTACTGTTGATGATTCTTAATACCACTGTTCAAAATTACGAATCATAATAGTCCAGATAATTTGCTCAATGAAAGAATGCTTGCCCTAGCTGTGTATGTGTGTTTCGAGCAACATGTATTTGTTTTTACTCTTTGATGTGAAGATTGCCAGATCTTTCATGACACCTTGGTGAATATATTTAATTCACAGACAGTTTTGTTTTAACTATTGATTTAATGCCAGTCCAAGGATAAGAAGCTTGAGGTTGAGTAAGGTGCACTACGGTTGGCCATAAAGTGTTTGACAAAATGTCTTCTTTCGACATGCATAGTTGAAAGTAAGAGTTGGCAGTAAAATTGCAGTGCTGGACAAAAATTGGTACAGATGTGAGTCACTTGTCAATTCTGTTGACAAAAGTGAAATCAGCATGTTGAATGGGAAGATTGAAGAAAAAGTTTTTTTAATGAGCAGCCAGATGATTTCCAGCCTGGTGATGAATAGTTGAGTTGCTTTCATAGTGGTTGTTTTGATCAAGTTAATGCTTTTCTTGATACATGATTTGGGCTTACTCCATTGAGTTTGATTTGAGCAAGTTATTCTTTGCCTCGGTGATTTATGTTGGTGGTTGTCTTGTTCAAATACCTTTGGAAGGAAAAGGATGTCTTCTAGTTTCCTTTTCATGTAGTGATTGGTTGAATGCTTCAAGGTTAATCTTGAGTTGAATGATGTTGGTTAAACCTTGTCTATAAGCATTGTTGCTAAAGCCCTAATTGGTTGAAAAAAAAAGATGTTGGTTGTGCTGTGGTACAGTGTTTGGTACTTGCATAGAGTTGAAAGTGGATTGAGGTAGCCTACTGGATTCTCACTGCAGAGAGAGACAAACAACTGTCATTAGGTTCAAGCTTGTTGAGAATATATCCAAGATGCATGGTGAAGTTGTATGCAGATGTTGCTGGCATTGCAGAACAAAAAGCTGGCTATATAAGATTATTGTATGCCTTCACTAACAGTGGACAAGTTTGAGTTTGCAAAGCAACAGAGGGTAGTTGCACAGAAGACAGTGGTTCAATCATGTTCTTACACATGTTATATTGGTGAAGTTGACGGTGATGGTGTCATTCACTGGTTATTGCTGCTATTCACATTGTTGATTTTATTGATGCCTATTATGCTTATCATGATGTTGTCAATCAGTGAAATGAAGTGGTCTTGGACTCGGGGGAGCATTTGTGTATTTGTTTTTCTTCTTGTTCATGCTTGGAATATTTGCTAATTGTAATAATTTGTGTCTAAGAATATTGTGCATAGACTCAGGGGGAGTCTGCAGCAGCCCTTTGGTATTATTGTCAAAGGGGGAGAAGATTTACAAGAAAATTGCACATGTGTTGCCAACAATTCCAAAGGGGGAGATTGTTGAGCAAAGTGCAGCAAACAGTATTGTCATTGTTGTCAACACAGTCAAACAGATTTATTAATGCAATGGACAAGAGTTTATTGAACAGCAAGGTGCAGCCAAAGTACAATGGATAGGAGTTCAGTGTTGAGCAAGGTGTTGCAGGAGGATTGTCATTGTTGTCAATACAGTCAGTTAGATCTAATGATGCAATGGACAGGTAGTTCAGAAGTCACTCAGATGCAGAGGATAAAGTTCAAAAGTTTTGTCAACACAGTCAGACAGATTTATTAATGCAATGGACAAGAGTTTATTGAACAGCAAGGTGCAGCCAAAGTACAATGGATAGGAGTTCAGTGTTGAGCAAGGTGTTGCAGGAGGATTGTCATTGTTGTCAATACAGTCAGTTAGATCTAATGATGCAATGGACAGGTAGTTCAGAAGTCACTCAGATGCAGAGGATAAAGTTCAAAAGTTAGTCAGATCATGAGTCCTTAAATGATAGATGCACAGAAACAAAAAACATAATTCAGAATGAGAAGAAGAAGTCTTCAGAACCTGAGATGTCAAGAAGCGGAAAGGTTTTTTGTGAAAACCAAGGCAATCAAAATAAAAAGTTTTATTTAAAATCATGGATAACAGATTTGAAATGGGTTTTTCTTAAAACCCAAGTTGGCTCTTCGTTTCGTTGAAAAAGATGCCCGGTGATGAAGATATTTAAATAGGCAGTCAAAATAAAAAGTTTTATTTAAAATCATGGATAACAGATTTGAAATGGGTTTTTCTTAAAACCCAAGTTGGCTCTTCGTTTCGTTGAAAAAGATGCCCCGGTGATGAAGATATTTAATTTTAAATATTTAGTTTAAATTTTATTTTATTTAAAATTTAAATTAAAATATTAAATTAAATTAAAAGGGCCGACGTGTTACTATTTCGTGGCAATAAGCTACAGGAAGGTGACGAAGGTGGAGAAGAGTTTGAGGCCGACAAAGTTAAATCTAGGCCAATGGATTTTAGGGTTTGGCAGCCAACAATTTCTAGGGTTTTGCAAGTGACATTCTTAGGGTTACAGACTGACGGATTTTAGGGTTTGGCAGCTGACAAATTCTAGGGTTTCTCAGTCGATGTTCTTCTAGGGTTTGTTCCTAAAATTTCTTCTATAAAAGGAGGGCTTCTTCGAGTTTGAAAGATGGGGTGTTAAGATAAAGTGCAAATGCGAGCATAGTGTTTGTGAAAGTGAAGTTCGTGTTGAGCAGAGAGCAAGTCGTTTCGATTCAGAATGAGAGCGAAGTGATAGTTCTTTGGAGTTGCAGTAAGGTGTGCGTTGCGATGAGATAATGTGCGAAGAGCGAGTAGAGTGACTTGTGCGAAGATAAGAGCGTGATGTGCAGAAGTTGTGTTCTAAGTCTGAAGTGACAGTGCATAGTTTACAGAAGTGATTGATCATCTGAATGCAGCAGAGAGTGCAAAGAAGTATAGAGAAGAGGTGGAATAGTGCGACTCATTTTGCGCAGAAGTAGCAAAATGCAGAAAAATAGCAGACCGTGAAAATTGAGGTGAAAGTTTTATTCTGTAATTTTTATTATTGTCTTCCAAGTTGTTGCTTGGATTAAGGGGTTGGTGCCTCTTTCCAGTAGGTTCTGGTAAAATAGGAGTTGGTGCTCCATTCGTTGAAGCGAGATAAAGTTAAGGGGTTGGTGCTCCTTCCAGTTGGTGCTTGGTAAAGGATTATGTAAAGTTGTAGCTTTGCATTGACTGGATTTGGATGGTAGTCCAAGCAGTCTTTTTGAGGAGTAGCCACATTGGTGAACCTCGTTAAAATGTTGTGTTATGTGTGATGCTTTCTTGATGCATTTAGTATCTCTTTTATCTGCTTTAAACTACTTATGGTTTTAAAATCATATGTTTTAGAAATTTTAAAGAACACACTGATTCACCCCCCCCCCCTCTCAGTGTCATTGTGATTACAACACCATTATTTTGGCTTTAGAATTGCTTGAATCTTGGGGACGACTACCCATCCATCTGAGGTATAAGTAGTACAAATACTTACAATCCAATAGTGAATGATGTGTTTGGCTTTTGATTTATTGAACCTTGGGGATGACTACCCTTCATTCTGATGAACGAGTAGTACGAATCCTTACGACCCAATAGTCGATGGTATGTAATTTAAATAGACTCAGATCTTTGGGGAATTGGATTCTCAATTGAAGTATGATGAGAATTTAACCCTATCCTTACTACTCTTATTTTGTTTAGATATTTTAAATATTTTTGGTAATAATGAGTTTTATGGACTATGTTGCATGATAGGACTAACAAGGATGCCCCTTTTCACCCTATATTTCTTCCAATTATGGTTTTGACAATTTTACCCAAAATGTTTTTAATGTGTAACTATGTTTGGTTCCAGATAATTTTAACATCAGTCCCCGATATCAAGATCCTTTTAGTGTATATTTTGTAATGATCCTAAGAGAATATGACATGTTTTTTGGTGGTTGCCTACCACACTAGAAATGGTTGAGTGACCGAAGATATTTTAGGAATTATGAAACAATGGTGTGTAAACATGAAGCTTTGTATTTTACAATTTTTCACAAAATGCCTTTGTGAAAGTACCCCTGATTAAAGCAACCTGAATTTTGACGAACCAATTAGGATCTTTGAATTTTGTAAATGATATTTCTATGGAATATGAAATGTTGAATACGAGGGGGATGTACACAATATTATAAAATGTGTTATGAAATGAGGGTGTATGTAAGTGTATTCATGGTACTTGTGGAGCTTTTGCAATACAATTCCAAATTTTCATATCCGCATTATCTTAGTTCACATTCATGAGGACCTAAACCAATATCTTACTTTTATTTTTTTTTAGGTTTCATAGGTTTTCAAACTAGGTAACTTCATCCTATTCAATCCAGGATCAAATACCAAACACCGCTAACAAATGACTAGGTACTCAACCACAAATACCTTACTTCTGACACATCCACCTTAAAAATTGATCAATTTGAATCACATCAATTTCATGAAACTCTAGCAAGTTTTGGCAAAGTCAATATGTCCTTAATCTCAACAACAACATACAATATATGAAAACAACACACAACACTAACACATCACATGACAAAACAACAAAACAAACACACAATCCAAAAACTATTTACAAAAATGTATATAATATACAAGACACTACAAAATGTATACCATTATTTTCCTGGATCCCATACACGATAGACACACCTTAAAAGACATATGTCATGATTTGCATTCCAAGTTTCACATAAATCCAATAAAATCAAGATTAAATCGAACCATGCAACATTCGTTTTGCCTTTCACACCCCATTGATTTGATTCAAACTTATAAGAAATTATATGTTTAAGTTTTGATTTATTAACCTTATGGGCAAATATATGATCTTTGATTATCCTTTGCTTATTCAAAAAGGTGTAAATTTCACATTCTGATTCATAATTTAGAACTAGGCTCCTCTTTAGAAATGGAAATCTTGTAAGTAAGAACCTATTTCTAAAAAGTTTTTAAATTAATCACAATCATTCAAGAATTGACAAGCATCTAAGACATTTGGTATAAGAAGATCATAAATAATTTGCACCCTAGATTCACTAGTTGATTGCTCATGAATTTGATTAAGCATCTCCAACATTTTTCCTTCATTTCATTTATGGCAAAAATTTCAAAAGTTATCTCCCACTTTTTTTTAACAACATTTAACATATCATTATTGATAGCCTTAGCATCCAAAAACTTATCATGCATCACATTACCTAAAAAATTTGTAACCAATGAGAAAGGTGAAGATTTTACGTCGTCATCTATACTCAACACATCATTATTAGCATTTACCAAAATTTTATGAGCATTTGTCACTTTTTCCTTTTCTTCATGGTCTCCATCATGGTCACCTTGCAGTTCTTCATCTTCATAAAATACATGTTTGTTAAAGACACCAAAATTAGGCACCCAATTAAAAGTATGCCCATCCTTTTCAAACCACAAATCTGACTGATCATAAAATAACAAATTTTCTTGATCAACCACCTGAGTTACTTCAGATAGATCATAATTTTCCTTTAGGTCATCACCAACATTAAATACAAACAATTCATGTGAATTTGTACTCAAATTTTTATTAGTCACGGGTAAAAGAGATGACTTTACCTCATCCTCATTATTAAAAAACAAGTCATAAGAAACATTTAACATTTATTCATTTTCAATTTTAGAAATGTGTTCAATAAATTCATCTTCAAAGTGATTCAATTTTGGAACCTTCTCTATTTCTACAATTGGCATGTCATTTTCTGATTGTATAAAAATTACGAAATATTCTTTTGAAATAGAATTTTCAACATCCTGCATATCAAGTGAAACAAAAATTTTATCAGTAGAAGTATGAGAAAACAATGATTCACTATACATACCCAATCCATAATAATAATTATCTTCTAAAGCTAAGGGATGAGATTTTATCGTGGCTTTAGAAAACATGTTATTCTTTGATTGTATAGGAGTTGTAGACTCTTCATGTAAGATATCAATTTGAGCATCCTACATATCAGATGAAGAAAAATTCTTATCAATAGGCATAAATTAAAAACATTCATCATATCCTCCCCAACCATTATAAAAATTATCTTCTATTGTTAAATGGTGAGGTTCCACCATATATTTTGTGCAAACTTCGGATAGGTCTATACTTTCCTTTTCAAATTAACCTTTATCAATCACCTGAGATGAATATTTGATTTCTTCCTGTATGAGCATTGTATAATCCTTAAGTGATACAAGACTTTCAATTTCCTACACATCATCTGAGATAAGAACTTCTTTGGAAATTGTGAATAAAGTGAATAATTCTTCTTCATGATATGAAATAACAAAATCATTATATTTCTAAAGCACTTGGTGACATTCCATATTTTCTTTCATAGCATCTTTATATTCATTTTCAGATTCACTTTCTTTAATAAAGAATTCATATTCAATTTCAAACAATTCATCTTCCTCAAGCAATAAGCTTTTAGAATCAGTCATTTGAACCATCATCATTGAGGTATTATTTTCTTGTAATCCCTTCCAATATTCAATGAAATAACATCTATCATCATTCAATTCTTTAACTTTACCTGTTTGAACATCACACTCATTATCGTCTTAAAACAAATGATGAAAATCTATCATTTCTTCTATACATTCTTCAGATTCACTTTCAAATTCATTTTCTTTAATTTCAAAAAATTCATCTTTTTTAGATTCATCCTCCTCAATTTCAAAGAATTCATCTTCCTTAGATTCATCCTTTGGTAAGACAAGCGTTTCTTCAATGGGATCAATTTCTGCATTTTGTTTCATAAAATCATCCCAATCCTCCTTTGTGAATAATGGCTCTAAATCAGTTTCTACATTTTGATCAACTTGATCATCACAATGTTCATTGAAGGGTACTAACTCTGAAACCTGCACCTCATTCTCAACATCTAAGGTAGTTGTGACATCTAAACTATCAATCTCAACCTGACTCATTTGTGATATTTTATTATGAGTTTTAGGTCTAAGTCTGTAAAGTTGTTCCACATTAACACCTTGAGATATCAATTGTCGTTCAAATGTTACTGCCTCATTGTAAGGTCTAGGCAATGATGTAATTTTAAGACCTTTCTCCAAAAACATAGATGTGACGTGATTTAAGGCTCCCATGTATATTTGAGTAGCTATTTCTTTTGAAATGATATAATGCATCCCCACCTCAGTATACAACCTATGAAAGTTATCATTAAATGATCTCATGGGTTCGTTAAATTTTTTACAGATGGAGACAAATTTATTTAACATCGTAATTGAATCATCCAACCTTCCAAAATTCTCGAGAAATGCTTTCTCTAGTTTAATCCAATAAGTAGAATGCCTTACAGGTAATTGTATGTACCACTTAAGCGCAACCTCATCCAATGGGTATGAAAATAATTTGCAAGGAACATCTCCCTGCATAAGCTGCAAATGACGTAACACACTCTTGTATCTTTGAATATGGTCTTTGGCTTGATCCACATCATACCTAAATTTGGGTAAACAAACTTCTACACCTCTAGGAATTTTATGAAGTGGCATGTTTAAACTGCTATAATAATCACCTATCCAAGAAGTCATCATTTCCTTTACTGAATAAAGTGACGCCATTAGTGAACTTTAAAGATCACAAAATTTAATGCCAATATTATTAGTCAAAGAAATATATCTTGCAACTAAGCATGAAATGACTAATCAATTGATAAAATATATGCATCAATTAAACCTTGGCATTAAATAACACCCTTCAATTTGTAATTTTTTTTTTTTTAATTGAGATTTGAATGATTTCAAATTAAAATCAAATATTTACCTTTCAAGACCTCCTTCTAGTACCAATTTGTTGAGGTGTGATTTTGTCCAGTCACAAAACCACCTGATAAAATCAGAATTATGATTCTCTCTTGAAAAGAATATTATATATCTCCAAGGTTCTTATGTTATATCTAACATTTCATATGTATATACATCAATGAGTACTTGAATAACTCTTGGATTTGTGAACTACTTTTTACAAAGGGTCTAGGATTAGGTAAATGATTTCAAGTTTATCATGTATAACATGCTTTGATATCAATTCAACAAACTAAAATTCATTTTATGATCTTAGGGTAAAGTATACCAAATTTTATTTCCTCTCTTCAATTTAATGTCTCAAAATGCTTTAAATGAAATTAGCATAAAAAGAATTTAGCATTTTGTATTAAATTTCAATTTAACTTTAATAAAAATAAAAGTAAATAAAATTTTATAAACTTGATAAGCCTTTGGAACATAATAAATTTATAATCAACTCACTTCCCAAATTTTTATTTGATAAAGCAATCATTTATTCAAACTCCCTTATGAAATTATAAATCAAATCCAAAAGAAATGAATAAATGAAATAATGTCTTGCCCAATTTATAAGGTTCCAAAACTTTGTCTATGATAAAATCTTAGGTCTTAATATGAAAATAATGTATAAACTTTGGATTTTATGATAAAATAAAGTTTATAAATTAGGTTTGCTTTGAATATTTATCTTTTGAAATATTTATGAAATTAAATATTCAAAAGAATAAATATGATATTTAGACATCTAAAATAAATAGAACTATATTAAAAAATCAAATGCAAATTGAATTTTAGAGATATCAATCTTTGTTCCTCAACCTTATGAAATTCAGGTGAGGAAAATAATATTCATTTATCCCTTCTTAAATTTATTAATTCAAATATTAATTGATGTAGTATTTGAATAATAACTTTAGTTTATAACCGAACCATATAGTTTTACTTTATGAAATTATGCTAGGTTATAATATATAGTTTTTCGATTTTAGAAATCACTTAATGTCTCGGACAAAATACACAGATCATATTTTCATCTACAGAATTATAAAACCAATCCAAAGTTCACCAGTGTGTACACAATGAAATCAAATGAATTGGTGCAATCTTCTAAGGTATACAAACTATTAAAAAAATTGTAATTAACATTTTATTAATTCCAAATACAGTCTGCACAAATCTGGATCCAAAATGCTTAAATTTTTTTATAAAATCTTACAATTAATTCCATTGTTCTGCAAATTACTTTCTCCATTTTCCTCTAATGAATGTGTAGCTTTGCTTCCTTCCAATCGTTCCTCTCCTTCTTTGTATAAAAGTTTCGACCATTTCCATGAATCTCAATGATTTATTATAATTTGAAAAGTTTATTTATTTCGTTTCATCACCAGGAACGAATTTTATAACTATCTTCTTCAAACCTTTGCCCTTGTATTACCTGCATAATGAAACAATACTCATAATATCAAAACAAAACCAAAATTTACTTTCCCGTAACTTTCCTTTTTTTCAAAAGTATTTCAAAGTTCTCATATTGCTAAATTAACCCGCTATTTTTGGTGAAATTGACATCTGGAATCTTGCAAGTTTGGTATCATTAGAAAGAGAAAATCCATATCTAATTACCAAGTTTTGAATGAGATCAAACGGAGTTCTTTGCCTCAAGATATGTCCATTTCAATTTTGGACTAATTTTAGTATTTAAATGAAAATTAATCATTTAAACCTTTGAAAATGATTTTAATCAAATTATTTGATTTGAAATAATGCAATTAATATGCAAATAATAAAAATATTTAGTTTTGAAGCATTGAAACTACATTCAAACCTTCAAAATGCAAATATGTCAATAATTCCAAAGTGAAAGCAAATTTTCCAATACCTTGATGCGAGAAAAATCATATAAACAAAAATTTCCTGAAATCACAAAATTTAAGGTGGGTCCCCAATTTTGGGGTCGTTGTGAAGGACGTCAAAACAATACCTAGTTAATTTCTACCTTGATTTAGAATACATGCACATGATTTAGAGCTTGAAGTTGAAGAAAAAGTGTTTGATTATGTGCCTTGGCTATTGAGAGAAAGTGGATGGATTAGAAAATCAATTTTATGGATAAAATTGATACTTGAGTTCTATGATTGCTTTAGTGGAGTTCATTGAGAGTATTGCCATTATTGAGGAGGTTTTTGCTATTGATTTGAGGATATTATTGTTGGTTACTTGTTGAGTACATTACCACTATTTGAGACCATTGAGGAGTTAATTTGCTAGTCACTTGTGGATACATTTGCCTTTTATTTGAGGAGATCATTGTTGGTTATTTGAGAGCTCTTTGCTTGAGAGAGTTGTGCTTGTTTCTTGAGAGCTTATTGACATTGCATGAGGAATATATTATTGAGAACCTATTGCTATCACTTGTAGAGATTATCCTTGGTTGGTTGAAGTTCTCATTGTTATTGCTTGGAGAGGTATCCATTTGAGAGTATATTGTTGAGCATTGTTGTCATCCATTTGAGAGTACATTGTTGAGCATTATTGCCATACATTTGAGAGAGTATTTGTCATACATTATTGAGTAGATCAGTGGATAGCCTAGCTGAGTAGATCAGTGGATAGCCTAGCTGAGTAGATCAATGTATATCCTAGTCGAGTAGATCAGTGGATAGCCTAGCTGAGTAGATCAATGGATAGCCTAGCTAAGCAGATCAGTGGATAGCCTAGCTGAGAAAATCAGTGGATAGCCTAGCTAAGCACATCAGTGGATAGCCTAGCTATGAATATCAGTGGATAGCCTAGCTGAGCAGATCAATGGATAGCCTAGTTGAGCAAATCAGTGGATAGCCTAGCTAAGTAGATTAGTGGAGAGCCTAGCTAAGCAGATCAGTGGATACCACCTAAGAAGATTAGGATAGATTAGCTTTGAGTAGATCAAAGTAATCATTTGTATTGGGATAAGGATATCTATTTCTTTGTGAAATATTATAAGGAGAATACCTTGTGGACTACCCCACATTGGGGGAACCATGTTAAATATTCTATCTCAATTATGTGTGATGATTTATGCACTTGATTACTATTGCTATCTATGTTATTAATGCAGACTACTATATTTGGTTATTGCAATTGAGGATACTAATTGATATTGGTTTGGAAAGAAAGTAAAAAGTGGGCACTATACTGTTCACCTCCCTCTCAGTATAAGCTTGTGTTCTTCATGCACCAATTTTAGATCCAAGGGCTAGACCTGTGGAATAATGGGTTGTACTAGCTACTTCGATCATGGTAACATATTTCATAACAATCACAAATATTTTGGAATATGCTGATTTATGTAGGAATATGCTTGCCTTACATGTTTTCATCACACTTGAGAGTGTAGCAGTTAATTCTTCTCTTAGAGTGTTGGTATTCAAAGTACTAAGAGGTGGTCATGAGACGAGGATGGATAGGGGGATTCACTGAGTACTGCTAGGGTATTTGGGATACTCTATTCGTATGAATTTTCCTCCATTAATCATAACATTTTTTCAAGTACTATTTTGTTCTTAAAGACCTTCATGTGCATTTTTACATAAATTATATTGTTTGCTTAGATTGCCAACAAATAAGACCCATTCAAGAACAACTTTGGTAATTTGAATCTAGTAGAAGATGACTGCCTCATATTATTCGATGAATGGGTGGTCATATGGTCCAAAAATACCACCTAGAAGGTATCCTTCATGGTGCTCAGAGAGAAGTCAAGTCCTCCTAGGGGTGTCAACTTTTCAACCACCACCACTTCCACTTATGGGTGCAAGATCGTCTATATCAAAAATTGCTCGTGCATAGCGTACGCCTACGTCACCAATGCTTTCCATTTGTGGTTCAAGATCTACTTAATCTAGTACATGAAATAAATATTAAAAATTATATACATGGATCAAATAACCTTAAAAATAATATACATGGATCAACTAATATTAAAATGATTTTATATATAGAAATTCAAACTTTGGCTTGAGAAATATAGAACTTCATTATTAAATTTAAAAGTGTTATATCATCATATAATTATAACAAAGCTTGAATATCCATGCATGTTTTATCAAAATTCCAAAATTTAAACTTTGGCTTCTTCCTTAAATGTTGAGGAAGTTAACCCCTCGAGTATTTTGTGAAAGACCTTCCTTACAAGACTTGGAATGTAGGCACATTTTAACACTTAACCTGTAATCTTCCCAACTTTGTTATCCACATTGTAACAAATTTTTTTCTTTTATTTTTATTTTATTGTTTTTTTTTATTTTTATCTTATTGATCCATGGTCAATCCATGAACTATATTCAAGAATGATGTGACATAAAACCTTAAACCAAGCACGAACAATGTGGGCTCCAAAATGGGATGACATTATTGGTAAAATTATGAGGTCAAACACATGAGGACAAATGATATTGATCACAAAATTTCCAATACTAAGACCATGATAAAATCAACCAATCACTCAATGTAAACCAAAATTTCCCATAAACATCAAAATTCAAGTGGGTCCCCAAAATTGGAGGGTGTTGTGTGATAACCACAATAAATGGTGACTCTACTGGGAAATGCTCCTGAGTATTTTAGATGAAGAACTCGATCTAACACAAAAAAAACCAAAGATCATATAAATAAACATCATCTAGCAATATCCAAAGAAAATAGGGTAAACAAATTCAAATGAAAATAGATGGACCATTTGCTTCTGCTTAGTGTGTGAACTATGATTCATTTTGTATTCTTGAAACAATTCAGATTCCATCATTTGTTTTGCATTTAGGCTATAAAATATCACTCATTAAGATGTGCCTCTGCATTGCTCCACTACTATTCAAGCATCCATAGCTCCATGGATATGACCTTGATATCTTCTAGACCTTGCTCTACTTCCAATCAGGCGTCTATAGACCTAATAGAGATTATCTGAATCACCCAGGCATAATATTGATTTTGCTTATTTTTTTTCTTTTTTATTAAGCATTTAATTGCTTTGCAAAATTTGTATGCAAACTAGGTTAGAGACCACTTAAGACTAAATATGGAGCGTATTATATTTTCACCTTAATCTGTAAACCATAATTACTTTATTCTTCAATGTTTAAAAGAATACCCTTTAATATGATGAGTTACATGTGGAGCTTCAACAGAATATTTCATTGTTCCCAAAATCCACTTAGTCCAAAATCTAAGAATGATTACTAAAAAATTCATTTCATTTTTCTCAATTTCACCTAATTCTAGACTAGGCAATATATCCTACATTACAAAGGAATAACTATTAACAAGATATCGAAAGTTAGCAGCTATCACAAAGCAATAGCCTCATCAAGGAACACACCTAAAAGTGTGAAAATATTAAAAGTGAAAAAATTCAAAATGGAATTGATAGGACCAACAAAATCTATCCCCCATTTATCAAATGGTTATATATGCAAATGTGGCTAAAGATAAATTTCATCTCATTGAGTTGGTTGATTCATTCATTGACATTGATTACAATGGTTGACATAGTTTATTGCATCTTTAAGTAATGAGGTCCAATAATACCCTATTTGTAAAATATTAAATGTAGTTATTTTCTCTATTAAATATCCACCATACGGTTCATCATGATAGGCTTTTAAAATTTCTATGGTTTTATTTTCTATAACACATCATCTCATGATTTGATCAAGGCTAGTTTTAAATAGGCAACCATCAATCCATGAAAAGGTTACACTCTTTTCAATTAATATTTGAGATTCTCTAGGAGTGAGTGTAAGGGATATTTTATCGATAGCTAAGTAATTGGCCATATCGAAATACCATGGTATGTGGTTATCAAGAGAAAATAGATGCTCATATAGGAATATATCCTCAGTGGCATTGTTATCATGAGAGATTAACCTGAACAGAAAATCTACCACAACATTATCCTTATCGAGTTTGTCTATAATAGTCACATAAAATTCCTACATGAGTAACAACCATCTAATAATATTTCCACTTACCATTGGCTTATTCATCATATATCTGATGGCTATATGATAAGTATGCATAAATATTTTATGGCTCATGATATAATGGTAAAATTTATTAATGGCATGTAAAACTGCTAAGAATTATTTTGTTGTGATAGTGTAATTGAGTTCAAAACCTGTAAGATTTTTATTGACATAATATATGGTATATACCTCATTTTATTCTTTCTATACTAGTGCTACCCCTATGGCATTATTGGATGCATCCCCATAAATGTGTAATGGAAGTTTCCAATTTGGACCTCCAAGAATAGAAGCAATTGTTAGTTTTTCTTTTAAGGTTTGGAACACTTGCTCACATTCACTTGTCTAAACAAACTCAACATCTTTGGTTAATAATGTGTGTAGTGGTTTGGAAATTTTTTTTAAAATCTTGAATAAATCATCAATAGTATCCAATAAATCCTAAGAAACTGTGGATATATCTCAATGTTTTGGGGGTAGGCAGTTCTTTGATAACCTCAATTTTTATCTTATCTAATTTTATCCCCTCAACAGAGATGTGTCCTAAAACTATCTCTTCTATCATTAACATAAAACATTTTTATTAATGAGGGACAGGTTTGGTTTTTTGAAAGTGTTGAAGTACTCTCTCTATATTAGCTATAACTTCAAAATTTTCATTGTACACGGTAAAATAATCCATATAGACCTCTACAGTATCTCCTATCATATCTAAAAAAATACTAAGGAATACCTATTGGAAAGTTGCAGGTGCATTACACAACCCAAAAGGTAAGATATCATAGGTAAAGGTACCACAAGGATAGGTAAATATGGTATTTTATTGATCCTCTTCCCCTATTTAGATTTTATTATAGTCACTATACCCATCAAGAAATAAAAAATATTTTCATCCTCCCAAGGTATCTATGACTTGGTCTATAAATGGTAAGGGAAATAGTCTTTTTCGATGGTCTTATTTAAAATCCAATAGTCCACACAAATCCTCCATTTTCCACTCTTCTTGGGTACCACCACAAATGAAAAGATCCATGGACTATTAGAAATGGGATAGATGAATCCAATAGATAAATTTTACTGCAATTCAATTTTTACAATTTCTTTCATGGTTGGATTCATCCACCTTTGGGGTTGTCTTACCGGTATTACACCATCCTCCAAGTAAATACTATGAGTGCATACATTGGGTGCAATACCCATATTGTCTCTATAATACCAAGTGAAAGTAGTTTTATGTTTTTTTAATATTCCTTTCAACTTCTCTTCTTGGTTAGTTATAAAGGAATTATCAATGTTTAGTGTTCATCCAAGTTTTGTTTCAATCCGTTTAACATGATTTTTCCTGCTACCAATGAGTGGAGAATCCATAAGAGGGTGTGAATATTCTCCTTGGAGAAATTCCATTATGATTTTATCTTCATCTACTTTATCCTTTACTTCATCTAGAACCATAACTTTTTGCAACATAGGCAAGGTATCATCATAAATAAATTTAGAATTAGGCTCTCCCAATTCAATGGTAGATTGTGCAGAAGGATAAATCCTAAATTTTTAATATTTTATCCATTGGATATCATCATTAGTATAGTCCTAAAACTTATGTAGGTTTTAGTAATTGCTATAAAAGGATGTCCTAATATGAGTGGATAACCACCCAATATTGATTTTTATTTCATAATTAGGAAGTTTGTTAGATATTCCCATGCATCCATAGTTACAATCACATCTTTCAGCATTTCCTCAGGGAGTATTGTAGACTAATCTACCAATTGTAAAATTGTTTTGGTTGACCTCATGTCTATTAATTGCAATTTATACATGGTTTCCTTAGGCATGAAATTTATGGCTACATTTAAATCTACTAGAGTATTGGGTAGCCTCAATATTTCAATTTGAACTATTAAAACTAGGCTTCCTAGATTATAATATTTTTGGTGATAGATGTTCCCTAACATTAAATAAGCTAACTAACCTACCATGTGTACTAATTTTGACTATTATCATCATCGTGGTTCTTAAAAAACATTTATCTAATGGATTTTATATAGATAGGTACATATCATATAGCCTGATATAGGGGAATTGTGATAGTTAGGTTTTTCAACCCTTTCATTATGTCAAATTATGGTTGCATAATTTTTCTAGACTATTGTAATATTTTGGGAAAGGGTTGAACCCCTTTGTTGTTGGACTATTTAGAAGTTAAATTTTCTTCCAACCCCTCTATCATAGGTGTTGGTTCTTTTACTTCTACTTCTATTTCCTCTTCCTCTGCTATTGGAGGTGTTGGATCTACTCTTACTTCTCTACCTAATCTAAGTCTAATTGGAATATAATCTATGCTAATATGATACATAGGATACATCCTTGCATCTACTTCATACATTGGTTCATTTGTATTATTATTATTTGGATTTGGGGTTCATTGTGTTAGTAGCTATCGTGGTCTAGAAGTAGGTAGTACTGGAAAACTAGGTTGTAGTGCGGCTTGTATTGTTACCTATGGATGTGAATTCCACATATTATAGTTTTACCACTAATTATATCTTGTTGGTATGGCATCCATAGATAAGGTGTATAAGGATTTAGCCCTTGGGTAGTGTTCATCTAAGGTGGCTGATCCCACCATCCCATATTGGGTTTTTGAGTCAGACCTTGGTACATTTGATCCCCCATAGGGTGGTGTAGACATGAAAAAATGACTCATTTCCCTTAGTTTTCCTCCTAGAAAATTAAGGTCATATTTGATATTAACTATACCAAAATAAATCCCCTATAAATTTCCCAAATCCTACACCATTGGATAGGGCTCAAAAAGAGTTTTCCAATGGTATATTATATGTCCAATTTTGACACCATTTCACCCCTTAAATTACCAAAAAATTGTATACATGTCTAACCTCCTGTTGAGTGGTATTTTCACCCGATTGTGAAAATACACTCTCCAATAGGATTTGGGTTCAAAATCCTCTCTTGCAAATAAATTAAACAAGTAACTTCTCCAAGGTCTCCACTATGTTAGCATTTTATGAAGAACACAAGCTTATACTGAGAGGGGGGGTGAACAGTATAAGACCCATTTTTACTTTTTCCTTTATACTTCAAAATAGTAAAGCAATATACCCAAAGCAATATAAAAAAAATGCACAATATCATCCACAAAGTGACACCAATTTTAACGTGGTTCACCTAGAAGGCCTAGGCTACGTCCACAAAACTTTTCTCTAAAAGTTATCTCAAAGTTCTTTGGGAAACCTTCCCAATTACAATGTTTATGAGCCTCGGCCCAAAGGAGACACCTTCCACCAATATGAATTTATGAGCCTCTGCTCAAAGGAGATACCTTCCCCTCTACTCTGGAAATGATCCCTCAAAAGATCAACTACCTCTACCTCTTGCCAGCACATGGAACTCCTTTCCATCGAAGACCTCCTGTCCTCAATGCTTAGCCTAAGAGACCTTTGCCTTCTATGATCACGTCCACAATAGTTCAACTACCTATACCAAACACAGTTAGTCGGTCTAGTACAAGTCTTCCTATGTCTGTTAGATCTGTCCAACTCTTTGAACAAATCAATCCTCTGCACACAAGCCTTCTCAAAGACTTGCCAAATCTATCCTCAGGTTCTTCTCAAAGAACCAAAGCACCTCTGTCCTCAAGTTCTCTGATAGAACTCTAAAAAACTTAGCTCACAAGTCCTCTGCTAGGACCTGTCCAAATCTTCTCACAAGTCCCCACCAAAACCTGTCCAAAACCTGCTCACAAGTCCCCATCGAAACCTGTCCAAAACCTCAACAAGCTCACCAAGAAAAACTTGCTTAGCATGAACCCACAAAGAGAATTGTTAGAGACCCAATGTGATTCATAAACCTCATAGAAGCATAAAGAGAATTGTTAGAGACTCAATATGTTCTATAATTAACTCCCAATCTCAATCTCAAATCTCATAGAAACATAAAGAGAATTGTTAGAGACCCAATATGTTCTATACTTAACTCCCAATCTCAATCTCAAATCTCATAGAAACATAAAGAGAATTGTTAGAGACCCAATATGTTCTATACTTAACTCCCAATCTCAATATCAAAATAATAAGATAGATGTAGTATGCTTTTCTCAAGAATATGAAACACAACCCAACAATTGCCAACCATGCAATATCTCATATAACAATGATACTTATATTCTTTTCACCAACAACTAGGATTTCAACAACAATGCTCATCAAACAAGGTTTAGTCAACCAACACCATTCAACTCAACATCAACCTTGAAGCATTAACCAATCATCACAAGAAAAGAAAACAAGTAGAAATCCTTTTCCCTCCAAAGATATTTGAACAAAACAGCCACCAACACAATATCACCAAATGTAAATAATAACTTGCTCAAATCAACTCAATGGAGTAAACCCAATATCATGTATCAAGTAAAGCACTAACTTGATCAAAACAACATCTATGGAAGCAACCTAACCATCAATATCAAAAAAACCAACTAAAGGTTTTCATCATCTCAATGCAAGTAGTAAGACTTACTAACATAAACCCTAGTGCAAAAATGCTTCCACTTCCTTAACCAGAATTATGCATTCACCCAAAAACTCATCAATGATTTTAATGCATAAACAATCTTCAATATCTAGAAAATAAGATTCACACCAAAAATACCTAGTAGACAACCTTTTCACTCCAAACTCAATTTCAGAAACTATACCATCAACAACATACATAGAAGAAGTTGCCCATACCTTTACTTTGATGAAGAAGGAGAACTCAAAATCTGTCACAACACTAACTCTCAATTTGCCACCAATTAGAGTTAGCAACTATACAATAATACACAATAAAGATCCAAATTAACACCTTATTTCTCCAACTTAGTAAGAACCACTATAAGAGTAATATACATACAAAGTAAAACCTCTTTACACCTTATTACTCCACATAAACATTAAGCATCAATAAAATAATGTCAAAGCAAATATGATACCTTAACATTATACCTCCTATGCATTTACAGCCGCTATCCTTTGCACACTGCGACCAAAAGAAATTCCCAACGAAGAGAATCGAACTCGGTACCTCTATCGTCTAGTGCTTTCGCTTAAATGCCACCACCGTTGGGTCACAAGTGCCCAACAAAGAAATACAGCACTGCCATCTCTTTTATCTTCCTTTGACGCCAAGAATCTGGAAAATGTAAATGACTTCCACAAGCAACATACAAACTGGTGAGCGCTGTCCAAAAGGTAAGCCACTGAATGCTTGCATTAAACATCTCACAACACAGTCTGGAAAAATGCAGTTCAAGTGCAATTGCCAATCCACTACCGTCAAGCAAAAAGGTAAGGATGCAGCCGAAGCTCAAGTCTGAACATGCCAAGCATGGTTTCCAAGACATAGAACAAGGACAATTTTAAGGATGTCAATTGAAGATTCGAAGACACAAAGCGTTGTTCAAAAGAATAGAGAAAATGCAAAATCGTAGACGCCAAGCGTAAATCGAAAGATACAGAGCAAACCACAAATCGCAGATGTCAAAAATCGGTGGTGCTCACTTTAGAAAAACATCCCCACTTATATAGCCATTTCTCCTTAATGTTTGACGTCAGTGCTCCTCCAATGATGGCAACATATCTATGAAAGAATTATTTTTCCTTCCGTCGCTTAAGGGTTGAAAGACCCTTTAATAATAATTAAAATAATAATAATAATTATTTTATTAATAATAAATTAAACTTGGACCTTTGAAAAAGGTTTGAGTTAATTTAATTATTAATAATAAACATGGACCTTTGCATTAAGTTAATCTTGGTTTTAATAAAAAACCTTAATGAGTCCAAATGGTTTTAAGAAAAACCTTTAACCTTGTCACCATGGTTTTAATAAAAACCCTTTAACATAATGAAGCTTCTCAAGATATTCTTGACATCACACTCTTTTGATATCAACACAAAAATGCCTTTTGACATCAATGAAAACTTATACACTTGAGCAAAGGCAATGTACCCAAAGTACCCAAAATTGCCAACAATCTCCCCCTTTGTCATTGATGACAAACCTTTACTGAAAACACTTCTCAAGAGCCAAAACTGAAACCAACTGAAACCAACTATGCTAACAACTGAGAATATTCTTTTGAAGTTTTTCTCCCCCTAACTTGAAGCTTTCCTCTTCACTTTGAAGCTCTCCCCCTTACTCATATCTCTCCCCCTTTGTCATAAATGGCAAAGGGCCACCTTTGGGGCTCGGGACTAAGAATTAGCCTCTTAGCTTAGTCCCTCCCCCACCTCCTGATGAGGTGATTAATTCTGGGGTGGGAGTAAAACTCCCATTAGGCACTGATCATCATCAGCGTCTATAACTTCCTTGCTAGGCCTTCTCTTGAACTCTTTTTCCATATTCCTGTTCCTATCACTTTTCTTGTTCTTTTTCTCATCCCTGTTCTTATCCATGCCTTGATCCTTGGACTTGATCATGCCACTGTTCCTGTTCCTGTAATCTGGAATTTCAGCTCTACACTATTTGACTATGTGACCTTCATTGTTGCACTTATAACAAGTAACAATGTTATTTATTTTAGGCATACCTATTCTTTGAATCCACCAGTTCTGACCAAACTTGTTTTGACCAAACCTGTTCTGGCCAAACCTGTTCTAACCAAACCTATTCTTGTTATTTGCCTTGCAATAAACTGCCTTGTGCCCAAACTTTTGACAAGAGTAGCAATACCCTTGAAAGTAACTAGCACTTCTGAAACTGTCATTTACCTTATTCACTTAAGCTATGCAGTGTGAAGCCATGTGACCAAACCTGTGACAAGCAAAACATCTGCCTTGAAACTTTTCTTTATTTGACCTCTTGGGTCCTGAAAACTACTTCTTCTTCTCATTCTGAATTCTATTTTCTTTTTCTATGCATCTATCATTCAAGGACTCATGATCTGAAATACTTTCCTCATCAGAACTCTCTTCCTTTTGGAGTCTCTTACTAGACTCTCCAACTTGTTCCTTGTGAGGCTTAACAAAACCAAGGCCTATTTTATCTGTTGTCTTTCCTTGACCTTTGATGAAAGACTTAACCTTTTTGGAGCTATCTTGAAACCTGTGAAGCTTATCCTTGTACTCTTTAGTTTTATCTTTCAAAGAAGCCATTTTCTGTTGTAACTCACTATACTCAAGAACCTTAGACTCTAACTCATCCTTGAGTTCTTGTGTCTTAGCTATAGAGAAGTCAAGACTTTCTATAAGATCATATCTCTCCATACAACATTCATCTAACTTATCCTTGAGTCTAGCATTCTTATTTCTTTCCTTTTTCAAAGCACTAAGAGCACTAATAAGTTCACCTTTAAGATCTACTTCACCTTCCTCTATATGTTTGCTTTTAGAATCATCAAAGACTTTTTCATATTTCTTATCACTAGAGGTGCTACCCTTTTCAAAAAACATACAAGCATCTTCCTTATAGTTTTCTGAAGCATCCTCATACATACTAGAAACCAAATCATTATTTGTGCAATCATCCTCAAGGTGACCAAAATTTCCACATCTAAGATATTTCATGATAATGAATCTATGTTTTGGTTCTTCCTCTTTTTTTGATATGAACAACATCTCATTTTCATTATCACTTGAATAACTTTCACTATCACTACTAGAACACTTACTTGCCTTGTCTAGGTAGAAGCTCTTCTTGTGCTTGTGAGAATACCTCTTTTCTTGATTGATGTGCTCATCTTTTATTTTAAGATTTGTATTGGCCTCTTCTAGTTGTTTCTTCAATGAAACAATCTCTTCTTCTTGTTTGTAGCAAACAGTATCTTTCTCATTGATCTGAGACCTGAGAGTTTCTTCACTCCTTTTGGACTCTTCTATTTGTAGCTTCAGATTGCTAACAACTTTGTTAGATTCCTCTTCATGTTTGTTGCATATATCGACTTTATTACTCATTTCTTCTATCTGCATTCTTAAACCGTCAATTTATTTTTCTAGCTTACTGCAATACTCTATTTTCTTGGTTAATTGCATTTTGAGATCTTCAAAAATTTTCTTGTATTCTTCTATTTGTACTTTCAAACTGGTGATTATATCTTCTGCATCCTCAACCTTTTTACTCAGAGCTGAAATTAGTTTTTGTTTCCAATTTGCTTCTGCATCACTTCCTTCTTCATCACATTCTTGTTCTGAATCTATTTCTTCACCAATTTTGAATGGATCATCTTCATCTTCACTACTACTAAACCCATGGCACTGACGTTCATTATAACCGAGTTGACCACAAAAAAAACATTCTCTACCTTGTGAGCAATCAGCTGCAAATTGACCGGTCTTCCCACATCTGGTGCAAAACTTTATTAATCTGACCTGTTTTCCACTGTTTGATTCATCTCTTGAATCTATTTCCATTCTTCTTCCCAAAATAGCAACATTGAGTTCATCTTCATTTTCTTTCATGACCATGTGTGTTTTCTTCTTCTTGTGTCTTATGGTTTTGCTTTTGCCTTTCCTTGACATTTGTGTTCTTGTAAGATCTTCCTTCAAGCTGTTAAACTTTTCGAAGGCACCGGCTCTGATACCAATTGAAGAACACAAGATTATACTGAGTGGGGGGGGTGAACAGTATAAAACCTCTTTTTACTTTTTCCTTTATACTTCAAAACAGTAAAGCAATATACCCAAAGCAATATCAAAACAATGCACATATCATCCACAAAGTGACACCAATTTTAACGTGGTTCACCCAGAAGTCCTGGGCTACGTCCACAAAAATTTTCTCTAAAAGTTATCTCAAAGTTCTTTTGGAAACCTTCCCAATTACCATGTTTATGAGCCTCGTCCCAAAGGAGACACCTTCCCCCAATCTAAATTTATGAGCCTCTGCTCAAAGGAGTACCTTCCCCTCTACTCTGGAAATGATCCCTCATAAGATCAACTACCTCTACCTCTTTCCAGCATGTGGAACTCCTTTCCACTAAATACCTTCTATCCTCAATGCTTAGCCTAAGAGACCTCTGCCTTCTATGATCACATCCACAGCAGTTTAGCGACCTGTACCAAACACAGTCAGTCGGTCTAGTACAAGTCTTCCTCAGTCTGTCAAATCTGTCTAACTCTTTGAAAAAATCAATCCTCTACACACAAGCCTTCACAAGAAAAGGAAACAAGTAGAAATCCTTTTCCCTCCAAAGATATTTGAACAAAATAGCCACCAACACAATATCACCAAATGTAAAGAATAACTTGCTCAAATCAACTCAATGGAGTAAACCCAATATCATGTATCAAGTAAAGCACTAACTTGATCAAAACAACCTCTATGGAAGCAACTCAACCATCAATATCAAAACAGCCAACTAAAGGTTTTCATCATCTCAATGCAAGTAGTAAGACTTACTAACATAAACCCTAGTGCAAAAATGCTTCCACTTCCTTAACCAGAATTATGCATTCACCCAAAAACTCATCAATGATTTTAATGCATAAACAATCTTCAATATCCAGAAAATAAGATTCACACCAAAAATACCTAGTAGACAACCTTTTCACTCCAAACTCAATTTCAAAAACTATACCATCAACAACATACATAGAAGAAGTTGCCCATACCTTTACTTTTATGAAGAAGGATAACTCAACATCTATCGCAGCACTAACTCTCAATTTGCCACCAATTAGAGTTAGCAACTATACAATAATACACAATAAAGATCCAAATTAACACCTTATTTCTCCAACTTAGTAAGAACCACTATAAGAGTAATATACATACAAAGTAAAACCTCTTTACACCTTATTACTCCACATAAACATTAAGCATCAATAAAATAATGTCAAAGCAAATATGATACCTTAACCTTATACCTCTCGCGCATTTACAGCCGCTATCCTTTGCACACCACGACCAAAAGAAATTCCCAACGAAGAGAATCAAACTCAGCACCTCTGTCGTCTAGTGCTTTCGCTTAAACGCCACCGTTGTTGGTTCATAAGTGCCCAATGAATAAATACAGCACTGCCCTCTCTTTTATCTTCCTTTGATGCCAAGAATCTAGAAAACGTAAACGACTTTCACAAGCAACATGCAAACTAGTGAGCGCTGTCCAAAACGTAAGTCACTAAATGCTTGCATTAAATATATCACACAGTCAGTCTGGAAAAATGTAGTTCAGGTGCAATTGCCAATCCACTACCATCAAGCAAAAAGGTAAGGATGCAGCCCAAGCTCAAGTTCGAACATGCCAAGCACGATTTCCAAGACACAAAACAAGCACGATTTCAAGGACATCAATCGAAGATTCGAAGACATAAAGCGTTGTTCGAAATAATAGAGAAAATGCAAAATTGTAGACACCAAGCACAAATCGAAATATATAGAGCAAACCACAAATTGCAGATGTCAAAAATTGATGGTGCTCACTTTAGAAAAACATCCCCACTTATATAGCCATTTCTCCTTAATGTTTGACGTCGGCGCTCCTCCAACGATGGCAACATATCGACGAAAGAATTTTTTTTCCTTTCGTCGCTTAAGGGTTGAAAGTCCCTTTAATAATAATTAAAATAATAATAATTATTATTTTATTAATAATAAATTAAACTTGGACCTTTGACAAAAGTTTGAGTTAATTTAATTATTAATAATAAACATGGACCTTTGCATTAAGTTAAGCTTGGTTTTAATAAAAACCCTTAATGAGTCCAAATGGTTTTAAGAAAAACCTTTAACCTTGTCACCATGGTTTTAATAAAAACCCTTTAACATAATGAAGCTTCTCAAGATATTCTTGACATCACACTCTTTTGATATCAACACAAAAATGCCTTTTGACATCAATGACAACTTATACACTTGAGCAAAGGCAATGTACCCAAAGTACCCAAAATTGCCAACATTTTACATCTGTGTATTAATAATCTCAAATAAAGATATTCAATTAAAATGCTTGGAACACCTTAGTGGTTGCAAGTAACTGAAAACAAGGGGCAATGTTGGTTTATTTTACTGTGAAACTTTAATGATTGTTCGTTGAACCCGAATAAAGCAAATGTGATTTGGTCCCTATATGACCATGCTGTAACTTCAAAATGGAAATTGATGAAATGCCATAAATGATGGAATTATTTTTGGATTTTGAATTTTTTGAATTTTTTTTATTTTAATGCCTGAGAATTAAAATCAAATTTGGAACTTCTAAAAAATAAAGTGCAGAAAAAAGAAATTAAAATGCAAAAGGAAAACTGAAAATGAAATTGCATTCAGTTTGATGCTATCCTATTTCAACAAAACCGAAGATGTGAGGTTTCCATGCATGCAACCTAACCTATTGGACCTGCATGACATGCATAATCCCCATAGACTAAGTGCTGGTTCCTAGGGTACGAAATAAAATTCAGATTTCAAATATTAGCCTAATGTAACCCACAAAGGTGGTATTTAACATTATCTACAAATCCGAAATCTAAAAGAGAGTGAAAGAATAAACATTAAATCCATAGCATGCACAGAAGATCTCCTTCTTTCTTGCCCATAAGATGCAAATTTTTGAATACTTCTGCATTAAAAAATATGTCATGTTACAATAGCAGAATGTCTGGTTTTCCAAACCAGTCTGTGGAAGAGAAATAGCTCAAACAGTAGGCCCAGAATAGCCTATCAACTTCAGCTCTGCAATGCTATTCGCAACGGTTTCCAACCAGTCCATGTGGAAGGAAAATATTTAGGAAAAACCTAGTGTCAAGGCCTTGCCTTCCTTCCTGCAATATTCTATGAACATTTTTCAACCCTTGTACCAATCTGTGCTTCTATTTTTATACTTTCTAGCAATGCTCTCTGCTTTGCCCTGCGATGCTTCGTTTCATCTCCCAGATCACTTCATTTCACCTTCCCCGCCTTTTCGTTGTTTTTGACTTTATTATTCGACATCGAGACGCTTGATCTTCTCTGTGAACTATAATGCTTCTGTAGCCCTTACACCTTTATGCCATGTGTTCCGCATTTCTCTGCATGTTCCATAACTGCCCCCTGTAAATCGTGACCAAAAATAGCATGTCGCGATATCATGACGTTTTTATGTATGTAGCTTAGCTTTTCTTCTTTCACCATGAAAATGAGACATGTCGCGATATCGTGACATTTTCCTGTCAACAACCTTGTCCGCCTTCATGCACCGCGAAAATGAGACATGTCACGAAATCATGACATTTTTATGTCAACAGCCGAGCAAATGCAACCTATCACGAAATCGTGACGTTTTTCTCTTTCGGGCTGTGCAGATGCAACCTGTCGCGAAATCACGACGTTTTTCTCTTTCACTGTGTTTTGCTTTACTGGCCGCGAAAACGTGACATGTCGCGAAATCATGACACTTTTTCATTCTATTCACTTTGGCAGCTTTCTGTCACGAAATCGTGATGCCTTTCATCTTTGTACCCCTTGGCTGCTTCCTGTCATAAAATCATGATGCTTTCTCTTTTCATACCACTTGGCTGCTTTCTATCGTGAAATCGTGACACTTTTCATCTTTGTACCCCTTGGCTGCTTCCTATCGTGAAATCATGACGCTTTTCATCTTCGTACCCCTTGGCTACTTCCTATCACGAAATCGTGATGCTTTTCATCTTTGTACCACTTGGCTGCTTTTTGTCACGAAATCGTGACATCTTTTCATTTGGCATGTCTTGTTGCTTCAGGTCACGAAAACGCGATATCGCGACAACTTTAGTGCCTTGCCCTATTTGACTGGTTTGACCATGATTTCATGACATGTCACGATTTCATGACATCTTTCCATTTTGTCTTTCTCTCTCCTCTGAGAACCGTGATTTCATGACATGTCGCGATATCGTGACAATTTTCCATTCTACTGTATTCTGTTGCTCTTAGCCGTGAAAACGTGACATGTCACGAAATCGTGACACTTTCTTTTTCTTAGCAGCGACAGAGCAACATGTCGCGATATCGCGACAACTTTTCTTCTCTAGCCGTGATGGAGCAACATGTCGCGATATCGTGACACTTTTTCATTTTCAGCCGCGACGGAGCAACATGTCATGATATCGCGACAATTTTTCATTTTCGGCCGCGACGGAGCAACATGTCGCGATATCGTGACAATTTTTCATTTTCGGCCTGACGGAGCAACATGTCGCGATATCGTGACACTTTTTTCATTTTTGCTATTTTCCTTTGATCTTTTGCATCTGGGCCACTGTAGTCTTCTTTGGAAAGCATGCAAAAAAAAGGTGGGTCCCCAATTTTGGGGTGTGTTGTGGATCAGCCACAACAAATGGCGACTCTACTGTCAAATGCTCCTGAGCATTTTGGTGAGAACCCAACCTGAAATATACAAGCTTAGATACAGGCGTCAGCACATTAAAGATAAACAAATACCGATAGATCAAAAATACATGAAACATCAGAATCATTAAGTATCAGCTCGGTGTGTGCAATGTGTTTTCATTCCCTATCACTTGAACTTGATCAACATTCCATTGTCAGTTTCACTTATGATTTGTATGCAAGGCTATGAATGATTTGTGCAGGATTTGATGTATGATGAAGATGCTAGAGATATAACAACCTTCTTTACAAAGGCTCAAACCTTCTAATATCATGAACAAACATATTAAAGTTGTCAAACCCTCTTAGGACCAAATATATGTATATTGAATTAATTTATTAGATCCCAAAGTTGGTTATGAGTCACTACTATCTTGAACCCATGTGCAAGTGAAAGTGAAATCAGAGCTTTGGGGAATCGGATTCCCAACCTAAACGAGATGGGAATTTAACCCTATCCTTACTATTCTGATTTGGAGTTCATTACCTCATCTTGAACAAAATAATTTAACCTGTTATGGATGAAATGGTCAGGCTAGTCTATCCATATGAGCAATCAGTGGTCTTGCTTTTAGACAAGACATGTTGCCACGCATGAGCATACTTAACCCCATAATCCCTGATTTGGCTTCATTCATTCTTTTTCTTTTATTTCTTGGACCTTTGGGATGACTACCCATCCTTGCTAGGGACATGTAGTATGATCCTTCCAATCCAATATTGAGATGAAATGGGAAATATTAATTTTTTACTTCTTGGACCTTGGGGATGACTACCCATCCTTGCTAGGGACATGTAGTACGATCCTTCCAATCCAATATTGAGATGAAAATGGGAAATATTAATTTTTTACTTCTTGGACCTTTGGGATGACTACCCATCCTTTGCTAGAGGACATGTAGTACGATCCTTCCATCCAAGTTTTATGATTTAATGAACGATGGAAGCTTTGGGGAATCAGATTCTCAACCTAGGTGAGATGAGAATTATGCCCTATCCTTACTACTCCATGTGGGTCAAATCAGAGCTTTGGGGAATTGGATCCTCAACCTAAGTTCGATGAGGATTTAATCCTATCCTTACTACTCTGGTTTTAGACTTTAAGCTTGATGGAAGTGGTAAAAACCACTGTTTTAAGGATTATGTTGCATGATAGGACATACATGAAATATTCTTTTCACCCCACCTTTTCATCCAAGTATGGTTTTGACCATTTTGCTCAAGATTCCTTTTAATGTGCATAGAATGTGCTTGGTTCAAGATAGTTCGGACATCAGTTCCCAACCTTAGGATCCTTTTATGTTATATGTTATGTAATAACCCTAAGAGGATTCGACACCTTCTCAATGATTGCACATGAAATGAAAATGTAACTTGAGATGACATGTATATGCAATGTGGAATGTGACATGAGATATGAATGCACTGCTTCTTTTGGAATATATCATCTACTTTACCATAATGTGCAAAACTGACAACTTCATGCATCACAAGATTCAAACGATATTATTTAAATGTTTGTGTTACTTGTGGAGCTTTCTACAACACAATTCCAATGTTTCATATTTCCCTGATCTAAAGCATAAATTAACATCTCAAAAACAACTTTTTCATCATTTTTTTTTTTTAGACAAACCAAACATGTCAAATAAACACACAACTTTAAATCATGATTAAACTAACAATCCCAAAAATGAAACTTGAAAAACACAAACCCAAAACCAAAACCAAAACCAAAACCAAAATCTATATACAAATGTACAATATGGTACAAGATGAAGCAAAGCTTGGACTATCACTTTCCCGGATCCCAAACATGATTAGAACATTTCAAAAGACATATGACACAATATGTATGCCAAATGTTGTAGGAATCCAACAATAATAAGATCAAACCAAGCAATGCAACAAATTTCAACTTGCCACGCTCACCATACCAATTTGATTTAGTTCTATTACCAACACCATAGGTGAGATTCAAATCAAATTGATTAGACAATGGTTGGTATTCAATTTTGTCTTGTCTATTCTTTAAATTGCAAGTTTCATCATTCCATTCATGATTTAGAAGTAGGCTTTCTTTATCCAAAATGAAACTTTGTAAGTAAAAGCCTATTTCTAAACATTTTAAAGCCAATTCATCTTCCAAGTTTGTAGGCCATTCAAACTTGTGTAACAGTTTGCAAGCATCTAGGATATTTACTAAATTAGGATCATTAAAAGTTTTTACCCTAGATTCAATTAGTAATTGTTGATGAATTTGATTTAACAATTCAAGTGCATCAACTTCTTTTCCATTCATTAAAACAATGTTATCAAAGGTGTGATTAGAAATCATACCTTGTTTTTCATTCACCTTTAATGACATTTCACCATAAACATCATTCAAATTCAAAACATGGTCATGCAAATTTTCACCTAAATCTTGGATGTTTGAACACAAAAGGTTAGACTCTACCTTTTGAACATTTTTATTTACCAAAAATTGGTGAGAAATCACAATTTCTTCTTTTACCTCATGGTCTTCATATTCTTCATTGATTACTTGTTCATTAAACATACCAAAATTGGGCACCCAATTGAAAACATGCCCATCCTTTTCAACCCTCAAATGTTTTTGGTCAAAGTGTATGTCAAGTAATCTGTCTTGATGATCCTTCATTTGAGTTGCTTCCAATTGATCAATCTCTTTGTCATTTGGTTCCAATTCTTTGTTCACTATCCATGGTATCTCTTCATTTGAATCCTCAAAATCATCATGCAAACTTGTATCCGCATCTTCAATGAATTTATATTCAACATGATCAAATTTTGCAACCTTCTCAAATCTTGTGAATGTGGGATCTTCGTATGATGTAGAAGTTTCAACATCCTGCATATCAAGTGAAATATGAGTTTCATCTATAAGGGTGTGAGAAAAGAATGCATTATCATATCTCCCCCAACCATTATAAAAATTATCTTCCAAATTTGTGGGATGAAACTCCATGGTATTTGTGACATGATCTTTTGATTCATTCATCAATTCTTTTTCTTCTTTGTCCTTGGTAATAGGATCATTATAATCTTCCAAAATTTGATGAGATTTGAAACCCTCTTCCAAAACATCCTCAAATTGTACAGGAGTTGTAATATCTTCCTTTGAGTAGGCGATTATGTTGTCCCGTATATCAATTGGCACACAAGTTTCATTAGTAGTTTTGGAGTGAGTGTAGTCTTCCCACTTCTTCCAAGCATCATAATAATCATCTTTCAAAATCAAGTGGTGACGTTCAACTACTTCTTCAACATCTTCCAATTCATCAATGTGTTTCTCATCAAATTCATCTTCACCTTCCTTAGATGGTTCAATTATTTCCAAAAGTGGGTCGTTTCTTGAATTCAAATTTGTAAGGCCATCATAGTCCAAATTAGTAACCCATGATTCAATTTTATCATAATTTTGAGGGTGAAGAATTTCTTGATCGTTAATTTTACATATCTCATCAATAGTATCTTCCAAGAACAAGTGGTGAAACTCTATCATGTCTTCAAATTCATTTATTGGTTTTCTTCCAATTTCACTTTCAACCACTTCATTCAATTCTATGGTGGGTTCCGTCCTATCACATATATCAAACATTGTTGAATTTAGAACCCCTTCATCCGAATAATCGTGTATCTCTATGAATGAGATCATTTTTGCATAATCCTCACTAGCGGATGTTGGCTTAGCAATTTGCACCTCCTCGTGGACTACATCTAAGGTGGTTGTAAGATTTGGATATTCAAATTCATCCCCTTGATCATTTACCTTAGATATCATTGGAGTGGAGGGTGCTATATTTGATGGTTGGTGTAGGTTGGCATCAATATCTTTAGAAGGACAATCTCTTATGTGAACATGTTGTGCCTTTTCTTCTTCAAGACCTTGTCGTTCCATCTCTTCTAAGATCTCATGGATTTTCTCTAGAGACAAACCACTCAGTTTTTCCTCAATGAGTGAAGCAAGTGTGGGGTGTATGGCTCCTAGGTATACTTCCATGGCTTCCTCTTCTAATGTGTTAAAATTTTCCCACATTTGGGAGTGCAACTCACGAAATCTTCCATTGAATTGACTCAAGGATTCATTAGGCTCCTTACATATGGAGGTAAACTGATTTTTCAAGATTTCTAAGTCAACCTGATTACCAAAATGATAAAGATAGGCTGCTTCTAGTTGTATCCAAGAAGTCCTAACCTCCATGGGTAGTTGGCTATACCAAAAGAATGGTTTATCATCCAAAATGTATGCAAATAACTTACAAGCCACCTCCTCATAGAAAATTTGGAATTGACATAATGTATCCTTGTAGACATGTAGTTTTTGCAAGTATCCTAGTGGCACCTCTTGATTAAAACACCGTAAAAAATCCAATAACATTTTAGGAATTTGATAGGGTATCACATGTATAGACAAACCCTTATAATGATCCTCCATCATAGATACCATTCTTTCTCTTAGAGACGCTATTTCAGCTCTCAGGGATACCATTTGCTCCTCAAGTGTTGCCATTAGTGAAACTTAAAATGTAACTTTAGAACCAAATCTGTTGAATATTCAACCTGCAATAAAAAAATAAAAAAAATCAAGTTAGCATCAACTAAGAGATGTATTCATTAAAATCAAATGAAAAGTAATTGCATGAAAACAACACTTCGTTAGTCAAGACCAAAATTTTCAAAATTAAATCAAATCACTTTATTTCTGTATGAACAATCAGAAAAGTGTTAGAATAATATACAACATACCTGAATTGCTTAAAATAGAATAAAGTAAACCAATTCAGGCCGTCCTTTTAACAATCTGCTGAGTGTTAGAGGACTAAAGCATACAAAAATTTAAATTTAAATCACACTAAAATAAACCCGTTCAGGCCCTCCTTCTAGCGCCAATCTGTTGAGTGGTGTTAGAGGAGGCCGAAGATGCTAATCAAATGGACTTGAAATATTTAGCAATGTAAAGCTCTCAAACAATTATAAACCTGTAGCATTTAAAATCATAATGAAATAAACCTTTCATGCCCTCCTTCTAGCACCAATCTTTGAGTGGTATTTTCACCCGATTGTGAAAACACACTCTCCGATAGGATTTGGGTTCAAAATCCTCTCTTGCAAAGAAATTAAACAAGTAACTTCTCCAAGGTCTCCGCTATGTTAGCATTTTACATCTGTGTATTAATGATTGTTCGTTGAACCCTAATAAAGCAAATGTGATTTGGTCCCTATATGACCATGTTGTAACTTCAAAATGGAAATTGATGAAATGCCATAAATGATGGAATTATTTTTGGATTTTGAAGTTTTTTTATTTTTTTATTTTAATGCCTGAGAATTAAAATAAAATTTGGAACTAAAAAAAAGTGCAGAAAAAGAAATTAAAATGCAAAAAGAAAAATGAAAATGAAATTGCATTCAGTTTGATGCTATCTTGTTTCAACAAAATCGAAGATGTGAGGTTTCCATGCATGCAACCTAACCTATTGGACCTGCATGACATGCATAATCCCCATAGACTAAGTGCTGGTTCCTAGGGTACGAAATAAAATTCAGATTTCAAATATTAGCCTAATGTAACCCACAAAGGTGGTATTTAACATTATCTATAAATCCGAAATCTAAAAGAAAGTGAAAGAATAAACATTAAATCCATAGCATGCATAGAAGATCTCCTTCTTTCTTGCCCACAAGATGCAAATTTTTGAATACTTCTGCATTAAAAATATGTCATGTTACAATAGCAGAATGTCTGGTTTTCCAAACCAGTCTGTGGAAGAGAAACAACTCAAATAGCAGGCCCAAAATAGCCTATCAACTTCAGCTCTGCAACCCTGTTCGCAGTGGTTTCGACCAGTCCATGTGGAAGGAAAATATCCAGGAAAAACCCAGTGTCAAGGCCTTGCCTTCATTCCTGCAATATTCTCTGAACAGTTTCTGACCCTTGTACCAATATGTGCTTCTACTTTTATACTTTCTAGCAATGCTCTCTGTTTCGCCCTGTGGCGCTTCGCTTCATCTCCCAGATCGCTTCGTTTCACCTTCCCCGCCTTTTCGTTGTTTTTGAATTTATTGTTCGACATCGAGACGCTTGATCTTCTCTATGAACTATAACGCTTCTGTAGCCCTTACACCTTTATGCCACGTGTTTCGCATTTCTTTGCATGTTCCGTAACTGCCCCCTGTAAATCGTGACCAAAAATAGCATGTCGCGATATCGCGACATTTTTATGTATGCAGCTTAGCTTTTCTTCTTTCATCGTGAAAATGAGACATGTCACGATATCGCGACATTTTCCTGTCAACAGCCTTGTCCGCCTTCATGCATCGCGAAAATGAGACATGTCACAAAATCGTGACATTTTTATGTCAACATCCGAGCAAATGCAACCTGTCACGAAATCACGACGTTTTTCTCTTTCGGGTTGTGCAGATGCAACCTGTCATGAAATCGTGACATTTTTCTCTTTCGCTGTGTTTTTCTTTATGGCCATGAAAACATGACATGTCACAAAATCGTGACACTTTTTCATTCCGTTCACTTTGGCAGCTTTCTATCACGAAATCATGACGCCTTTCATCTTCGTACCCCTTGGCTGCTTCTTGTCGCGAAATCGTGATGCTTTCTCTTTTCGTACCACTTGGCTGCTTTCTATCGTGAAATCGTTATGCTTTTCATCTTCATACCCCTTGGTTGTTTCCTGTCATGAAATCATGCCGCTTTTCATCTTCATACCCCTTGGCTGCTTCTTGTCGTGAAATCATGACGCTTTTCATATTTGTACCACTTGGATGCTTTATGTCGTGAAATCACGACATCTTTTCATTTGGCATGTCTTGCTACTTCAGGTCACGTTTTATGTCGTGATATCACGACAACTTTAGTGCCTTGCCCTGTTTGACTGGTTTGACCGCGATTTCATGACATGTCACGATTTCGTGACATCTTTCCATTTTGTCTTTCTCTCTCCTCTGAGAACCGCGATTTCATGACATGTCGCGATATCGCAACAATTTTCCATTCTGCTATATTCTGTTGCTTTTGGCTATGAAAACATGACATGTGAAATCGTGACACTTTATTTTTCTTAGCAGTGATAGAGCAACACGTCGCGAAATCGTGACAACTTTTCTTCTCTAGCCACGATGGAGCAACATGTCGCGATATCGCGACACTTTTTCATTTTCGATCGCAATGGAGCAACATGTCGCGATATCGCGACACTTTTTCATTTTCGAGCGCGACGAAGCAACATGTTGCAATATTGTGACACTTTTTTGTTTTCGGGGGCGACAAAGCAACACGTCACGATATCGCGACACTTTTTTCATTTTTGCTATTTTCCTTTGATCTTTTGCATCTAGGCCACTACAGTTTTCTTTGGAAAGCATGTAAAAAAAAAAGGTGGGTCCCCAATTTTGGGGTGTGTTGTGGATCAGCCACAACACCTCCTATGCAAGATTGGATAACCCGATCTGAGATCAGACCTAAATGTGCAAGATTAGATTACCCGATCTAAAATTAGACAATTTTGTATGATATTAGATCGCCTAATCTCATCCAAAACTAAAAAATGCCTACTTTAGCAAAGTGAAAAAAATGGTTGCAACTTCTTTGTCCTTACCTAAACAACTACATAGTGATTGCAGGATCGTCTCGAATGATTTTATCTAGAATAGGGGAAGTTGTAACCTTATTCATTTTTAGCCCAACCTCTCAACCTATTCTAATGTATTTAATCTAGGCTCCTCTCCCTGGATTCCTCCTATAAATTTCATATACTTTCACTCTAGTATTCCACACATTTGTTGTGTTTTTTTAGGTTGGATTTGTGCATCAGCTAGATTCGTGCAGGATCGTATCACATGATATCACAGAAAACTACCCGATATCATAGAAAACTACCCGATATTGTAGAAAATTGCCCGATATCATAGAAAACTACCCGATCTTGTTTGTATCAAATATTTATGTTGTTAAAGCTACTTGGGCGCATCTAGACCTCACTGTTTGGATTATTTTTCCTTATTTCTTCTATTTTAGATCATATTTATTATTTGTTAAATCATTTTAAATTCACTTTCATTGATACATTAGTTTTTATATTCATATTTTATTGCTTTTTCATGAATGTTCATGTATTTAGCATAGATATACATTTAGTCATTCAATAATTATCCTTTTAAGTTCATTATTGATCATAATTCACTTCAATAAATGCATGTTATTCTATAAATCTATTATTTTCTATATCAAAGTTTTCAAATTGTAGCTTCCTATTCAGATCGATTGGATTTTTACATAATTAGATAACTTGATTATCAGATTGTACCACCCGATTTTGCTTGATTTCAATCAATTTTTCTTGAAACAAAGAATCAAAAACTACATCAAACTTTCGGATACAGGTCAGAGTTTAAATTTCTTTTAAGCACTACATAGTTCATTTAAATTCACTTTTCTGCTATTTGTTGTCTTCATAGAAATCAAAATTGCATATAGGTTAATGTAGTTGCATATTGGCCAAACTAGGTGTATGTGATATTTGATAAAAGGAACACATCAAAACAAATCCTAAAATGTAGGTGTGGAAACTGCCATAAAATATTTCCTGGTGAACCCACCTAATTCATCAAAAAATCACCATAAGATGGTATGAACTCAAGTACCTCTCCTCTGACGTGTAGACCTATCATTCCTACATTCCCCTTTGAGGTATGGATCCATTAGCCTGAAGGAAAGAAGTGTGTGAATTTTAGACCTACATTCTTTGGTGAACCCAACATAAAAAACATTAGGTATCTTTCAAATTTATAAAACACAAAAAAAAACAAAAAATCAAACAAATATCATTAATTTAAATTTGCATATTTTCATTCCATAGATATTAAATTTCAACATAGGAAGAGCTGTAAGCATAGATGTTAAAACAAAATACCTAGAATTTTGAGAGTTGGTAAGCAATTAGAATATGATTACATGGAGGAAAAAGATCAAGAAAACTTTGATTATAGAGTTCAAATAGAATATGATAGAATTTCATAACAAGGTGAAGAGAATAATAATGAAGATGAAATAGATAACACTTATAAGGGATAAATCCCACTCACTTTAGGATCTTGTTGGATATCCAAGGTGTGAGTTATAGAGTTGGGTCGAATGTCTTTTCACTATTTTCCACTTCTGGAATAGTTTCAAGTGGACTGTATGTTACCTTACAACAGGTTCTAGACTTTAGTTTAGTAATGTTTTTGGAATTGGTTATCTTTTTGGACACTCAGATTTACAATCAGTTCTTTGATCTAGCTCTTTATGTTTTAGCAGTTTTAAATAAAAGACAAATTCTAAAGAAAATAAAAATGGATTATTCAATCGGTGGAACAGAGAAAGTAGAGTAGGGTAGAAAGGGAAGTTTACTTAACTGCAAAAACACAACTACCAATTTTAGTTATACCAGTTAGCTTCACAATAGAACAAATCAAAGAGGAAAGTGTCCAGATTTCTAAGATCACCTTCCACTAAGAGCATAAGACAAAGACAAAATAGATCTGAAAGAAAATCACAAACAAAAGGAAAGTCAGTTGAAATTGGTATCTCTCACCAGTAGCTTAGCTCGCACAATGAGGATAGAGCAATTAGAACAGGCCTAAAACTTAAATCTGTAATTTTCCCTAGCATACAATAAAAAGAATGAAGCCTAGTAGCATACCCAATATTTGATAACACAGATCTACATCATAAATTAAATAAACCTTAATGAAATGGAAACAAAAGAAGATGAACTTATCGTAATATAAAAGAGATTAGGCTCCTAGCCATGCTATCACAGAAAACGAAACTACACCAACTCCAAGTCCAGAACAAAGCATTCAAACAGGATTTGCAGGAAATTCCTCCAATAGCTTTTATTTCTAAGTTTTCACCTCTAGAATTTACATCTAGAAGAAGTATATATAGACTCAGGACAAACCCTGATCTTTTCAAAAAATCTTCTTCTCAAACCCTAAATCTTATCCTCTAAACCTTACTGCCTAGGTTTTACAATATAAGGCCCTTTAAAAATAGAGTTTTGATAAACCCTAACCATTCTACAAATCTTAGTGCAGTTACTTGCCATAAATGGAGAAGGCATGATCTGATATTATTCTCATCCATCTGTAACTGCAAGTAAATATCTTTGTTTTTTGGCCGATCATCGATATATTCCATAAATGGGCACTGCGTAAGTAAATATCTTCATCTTTCTGGTGCATCTGTCGGGAGCGTCTCATTAATTCCTCAGAGATATTCGGAATGAGTCACTGGTTTCTCTGACATTTTATCTTTGCAGAGCCTCTTTTGAGTTAAAATTCTCTGCACGCCATTACTTTCACCATAAATTCTCCTGTTAAATGCATCCATCGACAAATTTCGATAACTGTGTGTAGATATTTTCATTTTTCGGTCAATTGCCGACATATTCCATTAAATGGGCAGCTGCTTAGTCATCGTAAAGTCTCTTTGCGACCAGATCCGTAAAATCTGGATGGACCAAAAATTCTCGGCATCTCACATTTCCATATGACGGCCTTCGTTTGATCTGTGCTTATTTTATATTTTTTGCCATTACTTTCGCTAGTATGCAACTGCCAGATGGCTTTTTGCAAAAGACAAAACCAGGATTAGCATTTTAATATTATTAAATTAAAACCTTAATGTTCATTATATGTCAGCTTTATTTATTTTGACACGTGTCGTGATAACGTGACGTTTTCCTCAAGCTGCTTTTCATTTTGGCCTCTTTGTCACGAAACCGTGACATGTCATGAAATCGTGACATGTCACGAAATCGCGACGTGTCGCTTCACTTTTGTTCCGCTTCGGCCCCTTTGCTGTGAAACCGTGACATGTCACGATTTGTCATGAAATTGCGACGTCCTTCGCACTTGATGCTCCATTTTTCTTTCTCCGTCGTGAAATCATGAAATGTCACGATTTCGTGACGGTCTCTCCACTTAGCCTCCATTTTCTCTTTCTTCATCACAAAACCACGACACATCACGATTTCATGACATGTCACGAAATCACGACGGTCTCCCCACTTAGCTTCCATTTTCATTTCTCCGTCGCGAAACCGTGATGGTCTCTCCACTTAGCTTCCATTTTCTCTTTCTCCGTTGCGAAATCACGACACATCATGATTTTGTGACATGTCGTGAAATCGCGACAGTCTCCCCACTTAACTCTTTCTTCCAAAACCTGTCGTGATATCGTGACATTTTCACGTTGACTCTTCCCCTTGCTGCGTTGACCGTAAAAATGGAACAGGTCACGAAAATATGACATGTCGCGATATCGCGACGTTTTCATCAAGCTTTTCCTTCACTTCAAACGTGTCACGAAATCATGATGTTTTCCATACTTAGCCTCTTTCAAGCTTATTATTTCCAAAAATGGAATATGTCATGAAATCGTGACGTTTCCAAAAATGGCATATGTCGTGAAATCGTGACATTTCCAAAACTCGGCTCTTTCAACCAAAACACGTCGCGAAATCGTGACCCTTTTATCACTTGGTCCTTTTAGTCGAAATACGTCGTGAAATCGTGATGTCTCTGTTGCTTGCGTCACGATTTCAAACCATGTCGCGATTTCGCGGCATTTCCAAAAATGGAATGTGTCGCGAAATCATGACTTTTCCAAAAATGGAATGTGTCGCGAAATCATGAATTTTCCAAAAATGGAATGTGTCACGAAATCGCGATGTTTTCTCAAGTTACTTCCACTTTGCAAATTTTTCAGAAATTGTAGGTTGACTCCAATGATTTTGTTCATCTGTATTCTGCATTTTTTTACATATTAGTGAAAGATTTTCTTTGCTCAGAAATGATTCTAACATTTGAAAAAATGAATTCTAAAATAAATCAAAGCCATATGCAAGCCTACTTAAATGCTTTGGTACATGCAAAACTTGAAGAAGAAGGAGGCAAGCAAAAATTGGAATTAAAACTTGAAAAACATCAAGAGGGTCCCTATGGCAAAATGAAAACTAAATATTTTCAAAGGATGGAATTTCATTTTTTTAGTGGGGGTGTGTTGCTTCTCAACAAATGGTGATATCTGTAGGGAAAATAATAGCACTATTTTAGAATCCAGGACTCTAGTTTTAAAAACAATATAGACCATGCACCATGCTTTGCCACAAATATTCTTCAAAATAATTTAACTACTACATGATAGTTGTTTAAATGTCCCAAGGACATACTAGGTTGAATCACTTAAGGAATATTTCTGATGTGCAATTATAAGCGTATAAAAATATCTTCAAGAATGACTAGGCCTTCGAATGTTGTACTCTAGATTGATCAGCTTTTCTAGATTGTGAAAGGGGAAACCGAGTAGGGCTCTATTTACTAGTTTAGCCTTTTACAGCCCCGACAAAGTTACTCTTTAGATTTTCACGACCCTGATCCACAACTGTGAGGTGGTATCTACAAATTTTTCTCTCATTTATTTATTTATTTTTGTGGGAAATAAAAGAGTGTCAGTTTTATGTTGCCTTGCTCAACTTTCACCTTCTCTCTCTCTCTCTTTTGAAATATACCGAAATCTGGAAAGCCCTGCTAAAAACAAAAAAATTATTCTTCATCGATCTAAAAATTGCTTCAGCCTGGGTACTGATAGCCTCTTTGGACACTTAAATAATCTCACAAATCAGAGTCCCCTCTTGCAACCAACTTTTCTTGGATTCCCTAGGAGTTTCTTCAGCCCAACAGTATAGTAGTTTCTTTATAATTAAAATAACTGTGGCAAGCAAGACACAAAATCCAATTATCTTTCTACTGTTGTTCTGAATAACAAAATAGTTCCACTGTCGAGTTTAAGCAGACTATCTCTCATTTAAAAACAAAAAAAAATGAACACAGGACTTTGAACTCAGAATAAAACAGTTTTTTAAAGGTTGATTCTTTCTTTTCTGCCCAGACAAAACCTTAAAAAAAAAAAACAAAGCTTTAAAAGCTAAAATAAATTTTTACAGACCCCAAAGGATAAAAAATAGAACTTCAAAAACAAACAAAATAAAATAAAAGAAAACTACTTTGTACAGACCCCAAAGGATAAAACATAGAACTTTAAAATTAAACAAAATAAAATAGAAACAAACTACTTCAAAGATTATTTACAATATATACACAAAATAAAATAAACTAAATATCTGTACTGAAGTCTGGGCTCACCAAAGACTGGAGCTTGTTGGATGGCAGATTTGATCTCCTGGAATGTTGTTTTGGCTTCTGTTGTCCAAACGATATTAGCAGTTTCCTTCAGCATGTCATTTAGTGGCTTGACTATTTCTACGAAGTCGGAGATGAATTTCCTAACAAAATTAATTTTCCCCAAAAAAGGATCTTAAATCTTTCTTAGAGTTGGGAAACGGTATCCCGGATATGGCCTCAACTCTTTCAAGATCCATGGAAATGCCATGTTTGGTGATCAAGTGTCCAAGGAGCTTTCCTTCAGTTACATCAAAAACACATTTTTTCAAGTTCAAAGAAATGCTGAACTCCTTGCATTTGTTGAAAATAGACTCCAAGTGCTTTACGTGGTCAAACCGAGATTTAGAGAAAACTGTCAAGTCATCCATGTAAACAACAATGCACTTACCCATAAGGCCTTTGAAAGCATGATCCATTGCACGTTGAAAAGTAGCTTTGGCATTAGTCTATTCGAATGACATTCTTTTGTAGGCAAAAGTTCCCCACTTAGTTGTGAAGGCAGTTTTCATCCTGTCTTCCTTTTCAACTAATATCTAATTATACCCTAAGAAATCGTCTAAGAAATACATCATTTCCGAACCATTGAAAATCTATAGCACCTCATCCATGGAAGGCAGAGGATAATTATCTTTCTCAAATGCTTTGTTCAAGTTTCTAAAATCCACACACAAGCAGATCTCTCCATTTTTCTTTCTGACCGGCACCAAATTGGCACCAAATTTGCCACCCAAGTAGAATGCCTAACGGAAAAAATAATGGCGGCACTCAATAATTTTTCTACCTCCTTCTTGATGAGGGGCTCTAGAAAAGCATTGACATGCCTCTATTTTTGCCGGAAAGGTTTGCAAAAATCTTTTAAAGGTATAACATGAGTGTAAACTTTTGTATCAAAAACCTTTAAGTCTTTGTAAGACCAGGCCATAACATCCTTGGACCTGTGAAGAAATTCAATCATATTTCTTTTTATTTTAGGGTCACAAGTTTTAGCCAACTTAAGGTGCCTGAGATCTTCTTTAGTCCCCACATTCAGGTTCTTAGTCTCACTGTTTGTTACACAAATAGAATCCCCAAAACTGACCTTTTGCTTAATTTGGTCAACATCAAACAGTCACTCTAGTTCCACCATCCCTTTCAGAATTCTGTTATCTTTCAACCTTATTATTCCCCTTTCATCGTCTAAATGTTCTAGCAAAGTATCCCTTTTACCATCATCGATTATAGCATTTTCAAACGCATTGGTACTCTGTAAATTATCCACATTATTTGGGACCGAAGGACAAGGGACTAACTCGATCGAAAACTTGTTCCATTTGAATTCTTCCAGTGGCTTCAGACTTGCGGTTGATGAAGCTAAGATATCTGCACGTGAATTCTTCTCTCTAGGTATGTGTGTTAAATTAAAAGCATCAAAATCTTCCACGAGATCCCATGCTCGATGTTTGTATCATTTTAAGTAGGATGCTTTGCACTGGAATTTACCTTTAACTTGATTAGCCACCAACTCTGAATCTATAAAAACTTGGATATTTCTTACACCTTTGTCCAAAGCAATTTTCAATCCTAGCACCAGTGCTTCGTACTCTGCTGAATTATTTGTGCAAGGGAACTGTAGATGATAAGACATAAAATATGTCTGACTCTCAGGCCCTTTAAGGACTGTCCTTGTACCAGAAACATGTTTATATTTAGCCCCATCCACATGAAGCGTCCAAACTTTGTTATTCTGAACAAGATGAGCTTTACTAAACTTCTCATTTTGTCCTGTTGTTAAATTATAAACCCCAATATCTACATCAGCAATATTTACAGTCTCATTCTCTGCATTATATTCAGTGATCGTATGTTTGTATCTAGGTTCTCTTTCAACCTTCAATTGGTTTGCAACTCCTTTCCATGACAACCACATATGTGAAAAATTAGTTTCCAAGTATCCGTTCAAATATTTCGACCAATCTCTGATCAGAAGCATCCCGTACCCCATGGGAATATCTACCACCTAAATTTCAATTCTGTGTTGTGCCCTTGGTTCATATGCTAACTAGATATGAATATTTTGAAGTTCACCTATTACTTTAACCTCTAATTTATCCAATTGGACAACTCTTCTTTCAGACTTCATTGGGGTTAAACCCAACTGTTGACAAATGGCCAAAGGCATAACATTGGTTGAAGCACCCGAATCTACCAGACAGTTGTGTAAGTTTTTCCTAAAAATACGAACAATCAGTAGAAAATGCGGAACTTCAGTCTTCTCTTTATACATGGCCACATTTGCATTGGCCATATTCTTTCCTTTGTCCAAATATTTGGTAGTAGGCCCATAGTATGTTTTAATCAAGTTATCCCTCTATTCTGAAATTTGAGCTAACTGATGGAGAGTGATACTAGCTTTGATCTTCTTCATGTCCTCCACTATATTATATCCCTTATTGAGTGGAGGGACAAATGCATCTGGTCCTCTTGGATTTCCTCCCTTGGGTGGAGATGGGTTATTGCTTGAAGATGGATCTGGAAGAACATTGTGGGAGTTGTCCGAAGGGGTAGATGTAGTGTTGGGCTCTGAATTTCTATTTTTGAGGTTGTAGTTGTCCCTCTTGTATTGTTGAAAAGCCTACACCTCATCCATAGGCATTTCAACTACATTCTCATACTCACATGGAAAAGTGAAAGAATCTAATACCATAGTTGCACTGTGGCTGGATGAACTTGGGCCGTCCGCATTTCTTTGATGTTCAAGAGAAATCAACTCACTAGATAAATCTTCAAAGGCATTACAGAATTCCAAACAATCCAATTCCCCATGCTGAGAAGTAGCATGTATCCTGCACCAGTTAGGCAAAGCCAAATCACAAATATTTACATCATGACCTTTACCTTTATAATCCTTATTGGGTTCGTATGGGGGCCGAGTAAATCTATTCTGCTGATAGGAAAACCTGTTTGAGTTCTCCCCAGTAGAAACCTGCCTTTTAAAACTTAAAAAGTCATTGGCCAACTTTTGGACTATTTTTGATACTTCCTCAACTCTTGTGTTATCATCTTCTTTACCTGGATTCTATACATTTTTAGTAGGTGTTATAGCCAATGGATTTCCTGATGGTGGAGTTTGACATACTGGCAACATCATCTGATGTGGTATGGGATTGAAAATAGGGGTACCTTGTGTGACCAAAGGAATTTGATGAGCATTTAAAGGTTGGGGTCCCAACTGTCTTTCTAGAACCAAAGCTTCTTTATAAGCCTCTATTAGATTGGTAATAGAGGGATCTCTTTTTAAGAAAACAGAAGTCATTAGATCTAGAGAATTCCTAAAAATTTCTAATGCCAGGTCTGCATTTAGCACATAATAACCAGTCAGTATACCATAAGCCTTCTAAAATATGACATTGTAAGATCTGACAGATTCATTTATTTCTCTTTTAATACGAGAAAATTGTTGATATAATACACTGGGATCTATCACTTCACCAAACTGTGATACAAAAACCTTTTCCAAGTCATTCCAACTGGTAATATAATTGTTAGTGAGATTTAGAAACCAGACGTAAGCTCCCTCCTGGAGAGTGAATGGGAACAATCTACAATCCACATCTTCATATTGTATATTTAATAATTTTAGAGCATTCTTGAATGCTACTAGGTGTTCCTCTATTGTCCTAGTTCCATCATGCTTGTATCTGGGAAGATATCTCTCAGGATTTCTGGGTAGGTTATGGGCTGCACCCGGGATATTTAAGGTAGTGGAACCCAACCAGTTTGCCATTACTACTTGATTGATGATGATACTTTCAGTTGTAGTTGGAGTAACTACAAGTGGTGACAAAACTATTCCAGACAAGGACTTGGCCCTTCTGAGGCTGCTTCTTCTTGGAGTTTCTAACTCAGGCACAAGGAGCTCTCCAGCTCTGGAATGGTACCTTGTTACTCTATAAGTGGAATCCAGCTTTTCACAAGCAACTTATAATCTTACAATCCTTAACAAACTACTGAACTTCAGGCCCTCCTTCTAGCACCAATTTTAAATTGTTGGTTCAACTTTTATACACACCTTGTGAAGAATGAGCATGAAAACCCGATAACACTTATAAGGGATAAATCCCACTCACTTTAGGATCTTGCTGGATATCCAAGGTATGAGTTACAGAGTTGGGTCGAATGTCTTTTCACTCTTTTCCACTTCTAGAATAGTTTCAAGTGGACTATCTATTACCTTACAACTAGTTCTAGACTTTAGTTCAGTAATGTTTTTGGAATTGGTTATCTTTGTAGACACTTAAATTTATAATTAGTTCTTTGATCTAGCTCTTTATGTTTTAGCAATTTTAAATAAAATATAAATTCTAAATAAAATAAAAACAAACTACTTCAAAGCTTATTTACAATATATACACATGTTACGTCTTTGTGATTTATTCAAACGATGTGTTGGATGGAATAGCTAAGAAATAATGCTTTAGGTATTTTGACCATTAATAGGAAGGTTCAAAAAATTACCCTCGAGGTCTTGTAGATGAAATGCATTATTACCTAGGATCTCGATGATCTGGTATGGCCCTATCCATAATGGCTGCAACTTTGTGTGTTTACCTTTCTTTTCATGGGCCTTGTCCCATAGAAGCACCAGGTCTGCGAGTCTAAAGGCCTTCACTTTGGCTCTTTTGTCAAACCAGCGCTTGACTGTTTCTTGGTGCCGACTAAAATTTTCCAAGGCTTGAAGTCATTCATCCTACAAATTAGTTAAATCCAAAATACGAGCCTCTGCATCTGCTTGATCCTCAAAATAGTCTAAAATAAATTGATAAGTGGGCAACTTCAAAGAAATAGGAACAATGGGCTGAATACCATACATCAAAGCAAATGGGGAAGTCTTAAGAGCTACTTTATGTCTTATCCTATCAGCCCAAAGTGCATATTTCAATAATGTGTGCCACTGTCTGGGTTTGTCTATAGCAGACTTCTTAATGGCATTCATCAGATTCTTATTTGTGGACTCAGCTAGTCCATTACCCTAGGGGTAATAGTTGGATGCAAATCTGATGACTATCCCCATCTGGTATGTCCACTTTGCAAATTCTAATGATTGAAAGGCTAGCCCGTTGTCGCACACCAAATTCAAAGGAACTCCAATCCTGGTTATGACATTTGACTCTAGAAATTAGATCACCTCATGGGTTGTACTCCTCATGGTGGCTACTGCTTCAACCCATCTTGTGCAATAATTAGTGGTTGTTAGAACATACTTATGCCCTACTGATGAATTTGGGTTTATCACACCCACAAAGTCAAGTCCCCATTGCATAAAAGGTTTGTTTATTACAATAGGCTGCAATGGTAGAGCTCGATTAGCCTCTTTGGATGCAAAAGTCTGACATTGATGGCAAGTTCTCACATGTTGATGTGCATATTTAAACAATGTAGGCTAGTAATAACCTACTCTCAATATCTTGTGTGCAGTAGCGAAACTTGAAGAATGCCCTGCCCCTAACTTCTCATGAAAATTGGACATCACCTCGTTGACTTAATTTTGGGAAATGCATCTTAAAAATATGCCAGCATAGTTTTCTCTATACAAGTTACCTCCTTTGAGCAAAAAATATGCAGATTTCAACTTTAGTGCTCTTCTCTGGGTTCTATTCAAGTGATATGGGCAAATTCCAAATTGCAGTAAATGAATTATATCTCCATACCAATCATCAAATTTAGAATCTAGCTGATTAATTTCTCCTTGTATAGGTACTTCAGCAATATGTCAAGACAACCCAAGTCCTCTAATTAATTTTGCAGGCCAAATTTCTAAGTCGTATTCCTATAGTCTTGTAACCCAATTACCTCTCAGCTCACCCAATTTGTCCTGGCTTAATAAGTATTTGACAGCTGGATCAAGAACTATAGCATTGACTTTGCTTCTTAGTATGTAGTGCCTGAACTGCTTAACTACTCTTACCAAGGCATAGGCTTTCTTATCCAAGCGAGAGTATTTTAGCTTAGCCCCCTTTAAGTTGGTACTTTTGAAAGCAATCGGATGCTCCCCTATTTCTCTTCGTTGGGTCAAAACCATAGCAAGTGTGTGTTCAGAAGAAAAGGAGTACAAATAAAAATCTATACTAAATTCTAGGCTCACCAGCACTGGAGCTTGTTGGATGGCAGATTTGATCTCCTGGAATGTTTTTTTGGCTTCTGTTGTCCAAACGATCTTAGCAGTTTCCTTCAGCATGTCATTCAGTGGCTTGACTATTTCTATGAAGCTGGAGATGAATTTCCTGACAAAATTAATTTTCCCAAAAAAAGGATCTTAACTCTTTCTTAGAGTTGGGAAAGGGTATCCTGAATATGGCCTCAACTCTATCAGGATCCATGGGAATGCCATCTTTGGTGATCAAGTGTCCAAGGAGCTTTCCTTTAGTTACACCAAAAATACACTTCTTCGGGTTCAAAGAAATGTCGAATTCCTTGCATTTGTTGAAAACAGACTCCAAGTGATTTATGTGGTCAAACTAAAATTTAGAAAAAACTGTCAAGTCATCCATGTAAACAAAAATGCACTTACCCATAAGGCCTTTGAAAGCATGATCTATTGCACATTGAAAAGTAGCTCTGACATTAGTCAATCCGAATGGCATTCTTTTGTAGGTGAAAGTTCCCCACTTGGTTGTGAAGGCAGTTTTCATCCTGTCTTCATTTTCAACTAATATCTGATTATACCCTGAGAAACTATCTAAGAAAGACATCATTTTTGAACCATTGACAATCTATAACACCTCATCCATGGAAGACAGAGGATAATTATCTTTCTCAGATGCTTTGTTCAAGTTTCTAAAATCCACACACAAGCAGATCTCTCCATTTTTCTTTCTGATCGGCACCAAATTGGCCACCCAAGTAGAATGCCTAACGGGAAAAATAATGGTAGCACTCAATAATTTTTCTACCTCCTTCTTGATGAGGGGCTTTAGCAAAGCATTGACATGCCTCTATTTTTTCCGAAAAGGTTTGCAAAACTCTTTTAAAGGTATAACATGAGTGTAAACTTTCGGATCAAAAACCTTTAAGTCTTTGTAAGACTAGGCCATAACATCCTTGGACCTATGAAGAAATTCAATCATATTTCTTTTTATTTCAGGGTCACAAGTTTTAGCCAACTTAAGATGCCTAGGATCTTCTTCAGTCCCCACATTCAGGTTCTCAGTATCACTATTTGTTACACCAATAGAATCCTTAGAACTGACCTTTTGCTTAATTTGGTCAACATCAAACAGTCACTCCAGTTCCACCATCCCTTTCAAAATTCTGTTATCTTTCAACCTTATTATTCCCCTTTCATCATCTAACTGTTCCAACAAAGTATCCCTTTGACCATCATCGATTATAGCATTTTCAAATGCATTGGTACTCTGTAAAAATTTTATAATCTGTTGGTCATCAGAGAAAACCTGAAAATTATCCACATTATTTGGGATCGAAGGACAAGGGACTAACTTGATCAAAAACTTGTTTCATTTGAATTCTTCCAGCGGCTTCAGACTTGCGGTTGATGAAGCTAAGACATTTGCACATGAATTCTGCTCTCTAGGTATGTGCGTTAAATTAAAAGCATCAAAATCTTCCACGAGATCCCATGCTTGGTGTTTGTATCCTTTTAAGTAGGATGCTTTGCACTAGAATTACCTTTAACTTGATTAGCCACCAACTCTGAATCTATAAAAACTTGGATATTTCTTACACCTCTGTCCAAAGAAAATTTCAATCTTAGCACCAATGCTTCATACTCTGCTAAATTATTTGTGCAAGGGAACTGTAGGTGATAAGAAATAAAATATGTCTGACTCTCAGGCCCTTTAAGGACTGCCCCTGTACCAGAACCCTATTTATATTTAGCCCCATCCACATGAAGCATCCAAACTTCGTTATTCTGAACAAGATGAGCTTTACTAAACTTCTCATTTTGTCCTGTTGTTAAATTATAAACCCCAATATCTACATCAGCAATATTTACAGTCTCATTCTCTGCATTATATTCAGTGATCGTATGTTTGTATCTAGGTTATTTTTCAACCCTCAATTGGTTTGCAACTCCTTTCCACGACAACCACATATGTGAAAAATTAGTTGCCAAGTATCCGTTCAAAGATTTCGAACAATCTCTGCTCAGAAGCATCCCGTACCCCATGGGAATATCTACCACATAAATTTCAATTCTGTGTTGTGCCCTTGGCTCAGATGCTAACTGGATATGAATATTTTTAAGTTCGCCTACTACTTTAACCTCTGATTTATCCAATTGGACAACTCTTCTTTCAGACTTCATTGGGGTTAAACCCAACTGTTGATAAATGGTCAAAGGCATAACATTGGATGAAGCACCCGCATCTACCAGACAGTTGTGTAAGTTTTTCCTAAAAATACGAACGGTCAGTAGAAAAGGTGTAACTTTAGTCTTCTCTTTATACATGGCCACATTTGCATTGGCCATCTTCTTTCCTTTGTCCAAAGATTTGGTAGTAAGCCCAGAGTATGTTTTAATCAAGTTATCCCTCTGTTTTGAAATTTGAGCTAACTCATGGAGAGTGATATTAGCTTTGATCTTCTTCATGTCCTCCACTATATTATAGACCTTATTGAGTGGAGGGACAAATGCATCTGGTCCTCTCATATTTCCTCCCTTGGGTGGATATGGGTTATTGCTTGAAGATGGATCTGGAGGAACATTGTGGGAGTTGTTCGGAGGGGTAGATGTAGTGTTGGGCTCCAAATTTCTATTTTTGAGGTTGTAGTTGTCCCTCCTGTATTGTTGAAAATCCTACACCTCATTCATAGGTATTTCAACTAAATTCTTAGACTCACCTAGAAAAGTGAAAGAATCTAAGACCATAGTTGCACTATGGTTGGATGAACTTGGGCCATCTGCATTTCTTTGATGTTCAGGAGAAATCAACTCACTAGATAAAGCTTCAAAGGCATTATAGAATTCCAAACAATCTAATTCCCCGTGCTGAGAAGTAGCATGTATCCTGCACCAGTTAGGCAAAGCCAAATCACAAATATTTACATCATGACCTTTACCTTTATAATCCTTATTGGGTTTGCATGGGGGCCGAGTAAATCTATTCTGCTGATAGGAAAACTTGTTTGAGTTCTCCCCAATAGAAACCTTCCTTTTAAAACTTAAAAAATCATTGGCCAAGTTTTGGACTATTTTTTATACTTCCTCAACTCTTGTGTTATCAGCTTCTTTACCTGGACTCTGTATATTTTCAACAGGTGTTACAGCCAATGGATTTCCTGATGGTGGAGTTTGACATACTGGCAACATCATCTGATGCGGTATGGGATTAAAAATAGGGGTACCTTGTGTGACAAAAGGAATTTGATGAGCATTTAAAGGTTGGGGTCCCAACTATATTTTCAGAACCAAAGCTTCTTTGTAAGCCTCTGTTAGATTGGTAATAGAGGGATCTCTTTTAAAGAAAATAGAAGTCATTGGATCTAGAGAATTCCTAAAAATTTCTAATTCCAGGTCTGCATTTGGCACATAATAACCAGTCAATCTACCATAAGCCTTCTAAGATCTGACATTGTAAAACCTGACAGATTCATTTATTTCTCTTTTAATATCAAAAAATTGGTGATATAATACACTGGGATCTATCACTTCACCAAACTACAATACAAAAACCTTTTCCAAGTCATTCCAACTGGTAATAGAATTGTTAGTAAGATTTAGAAACCAGTCGTAAGCTCCCTCCTGGAGAGTGAATGGGAACAATCTGCAAGCCACATCTTCATGCTATACATTTAACAATTTTAGAGAATTCTTGAATGCTACTAGGTGTTCCTCTGCTGTCCTAGTTCCATCATGCTTGTATCTGGGAAGATATCTCTCAAGATTTTTGGGCAAGTCATGGGCTGCACCCAGGATATTTAAGGTAGTGGAACCCAACCAGTTTGCCATTACTACTTGATTGATGATGATACTTTCAGTTGTAGTTGGAGTAACTACAAGTGGTGACAAAACTATTCCAGACAAGGACTTGGCCCTTCTGAGGCTGCTTCTTCTTGGATTTTCTAACTCAAGCACAAGGAGCTCTCCAGATCTGGAATGGGACCTTGTTACTCTATAAGTGGAATCTAGCTTTTCACAAGCAACTTATAATATTACAATCCTTAACAAACTACTAAACTTCAGGCCCTCCTTCTAGTGCCAATTTTAAATGTTGGTTCGACTTTTATACACACCCTGTGAAGAATGAGCATGAAAACCCGATAACACTTAAAAGGGATAAATCCCACTCACTTTAGGATCTTGCTGGATATCTAAGGTATGAGTTACAGAGTTGGGTCGAATGTCTTTTCACTCTTTTTTGCTTCTATAATAGTTTTAAGTGGACTGTCTGTTACCTTACAACGGGTTCTGGACTTTAGTTCAGTAATGTTTTTGGAATTGGTTATCTTTGTGGACACTCAGATTTACAATCAGTTCTTTGATCTAGCTCTTTATGTTTTAGCAGTTTGAAATAAAAGACAAATTCTAAAGAAAATAAAAATGGATTATTCGATCGATGGAACAGAGAAAGTAGAGTAGGGCAGAAAGGGAAGTTTACTTAACTTAGCTGCTAAAACACAACTACCAATTTTAGCTATACCAGTTAGATTCACAATAGAACAAATCAAAGAGGAAATTTTCCAGATTTCTAAGATCACCTTCCACTAAGAGCATAAGACAGAGACAAAACAGATCTGAAAGAAAATCACAAACAGAAGGAAAGTCAGTTGAAATTGGTATCTCTCACTAGCAGCTTAGCTCGCACGGTGAGGACAGAGCAATTAGAACAGGCCTGAACCTTAAATCTATAATTTTCCCTAGCATACAATAAAAAGAATGAAGCCTAGTAGCATACCCAATATTTGATAACACAGATCTACATCATAAATTAAATAAACCTTAATGAAACGAAAACAAAAGAATATGAACTTATTGTAATCTGAAAGAGATTAGGTTCCTGGCCATGCTATCACAGAAAACAAAACTACACCAACTCCAGGTCCAAAACAAAGCATTCAAACAAGATTTGCAGGAAATTGGTCCAGTAGCTTTTATTTCTAAGTTTTTGCCTCTAGAATTTACATCCGGAAGAAGTATATATAGACTCAGGACAAACCCTGATCTTTTCAAAAAATCTTCTTCTCAAACCCTAAATCTTATCCTCTAAACCTTACTACCTAGGTTTTACAATATAAGGCCCTTTAAAAATAAAGTTTTGATAAACCCTAACCATTTTGCAAATCTTAGTGTAGTTACTTGCCATAAATGGAGAAGGCATGATCTGATATTATTCTCATCCATCTGTAACTATAAGTAAATATCTTCATTTTTTGGTCGGTCATTGATATATTCCATAAATGGGCACTGCGTAAGTAAATATCTTCATCTTTCTGGTGCATCTGTCGGGAGCGTCTCATTAATTCCTTAGAGAAATTTGGAATGAGTCACTGGTTTCTCTGACATTTTATCTTTGTAGAGCCGCTTCTGAGTTAAAATTCTCTGCACACCATTACTTTCACCATAAATTCTCTTGTTAAATGCATCCATCGATGAATTTCGGTAACTATGTGTAGATATTTTCATTTTTTGATCAATTTCTGACATATTCCATTAAATGGGCAGTTGCTTAGTCACAGTGAAGTCTCTTTGTAGCCAGATCCGTAAAATATAGATGGACCAAAAATTCCCGGCATCTCACATTTCCATCTGACGGCCTTCGTTTGATCCGTGCTTATTTTGTCTTTTTTGCCATTACTTTCGCTAGTATGCAACTGCCAGATGTCTTTCTGCAAAAGAAAAAACCAGGATTAGCATGTTAATATTATTAAATTAAAACCTTAATGTTCATTATATGTCGACTTTATTTATTTTGACACGTGTCATGATAACGCGACGTTTCCTCATGCTGCTTTTCATTTTGGCCTCTTTGTTGCGAAACTGCGACATGTCACAAAATCATGACATGTCAATAAATCACGATGTGTCACTTCACTTTTGTTTCGCTTCGGCCCCTTTGCCATGAAATCGTGACATGTCATGATTTCGTGACATGTCACAAAATCACGACGTCCTTCGCACTTGATGCTCCATTTTGCTTTCTCGTCGTGATTTCGTGACATGTCACGAAATCACGACGGTCTCTCCACTTAGCTTCCATTTTCTCTTTCTTCGTTGCAAAACCACAATACATCATGATTTTGTGACATGTCACAAAATCACGACGGTCTCCCCACTTAGCTTCAATTTTTGTTTCTCCGTCGTGAAACCGCGACATGTCACGAAATCGCGATGGTCTCTCTACTTAGCTTCCATTTTCTCTTTCTCTGTCACGAAACCGTGACACGTCACGATTTTGCGACATGTCACGAAATCACGACGGTCTCCCCACTTAGCTCTTTCTTCCAAAACCTGTTGCGATATCGTGATGTTTTCACGTTGACTCTTCCCCTTGCTGCGTTGACCACGAAAATGGAACAGGTCACGAAAATACGACATGTCGCGATATCGCGACGTTTTCATCAAGCTTTTCCTTCACTTCAAATGTGTCACGAAATCGCGACATTTTCCATACTTAGCCTCTTTCAAGCTTATTATTTCCAAAAATGGAATATGTCACGAAATCGCAATGTTTCCAAAAATGGCATATGTCGTGAAATCGCGACATTTCTGAAACTCGGCTCTTTCAACCAAAACACATCGTGAAATCGTGACCCTTTTATCACTTGGTCCTTTTAGTCGAAATACGTCACGAAATCGTGACGTCTCTGTTGCTTGCGTCACGATTTCAAACCATGTCGCGATTTCACGACATTTCCAAAAATGGAATGTGTTGCAAAATCGTGACTTTTCCAAAAATTAAATGTGTCGCAAAATCATGATGTTTTCTCAAGTTACTTCCACTTTGCAAATTTTCCAGAAATTGTAGGTTGACTCCAATGATTTTGTTCATTTGTGTTCTGCATTTTTTTTTTTACATATTAGTGAAAGATTTTCTTTGCTCAGAAATGATTCTAACATTTGAAAAAATGAATTCTAAAATAAATCAAAGCCATATGCAAGCCTTCAAATCAAAGCCATATGCAAGCCTACTTAAATGCTTTGGTACATGCAAAACTTGAAGAAGAAGGAGGCAAGCAAAATTTGGAATTAAAACCTGAAAAACATCAAGAGGGTCCCTATGGAAAAATGAAAACTAAATATTTTCAAAGGATGGAATTTCATTTTTTTAGTGGGGGTGTGTTGCTTCTCAACAAGATGAAAAAGAAAATGTTAAATTTGAGTCTCTTAGTAAATTTACCCAATTTATAAAAAATCATATAGAAGAGTTTAATCAAGTAGTAAAAATTGATAATTCAAGAGAAGGTGATATGGAATCAGCCTTAGCAGTAGCATTTCGAATACATACAAATCCATTATCATACATGAACTCAACATACCAAGATAATGATCAAGCAAGACCATCTAGTCAAAACATGATACCTTTAAATTAGAATGCTCAAAAACCAATGGCACAATCAAATGAAATTGCTACTAGAAAAACAAATCCTAAACAAAAAAATCAACCATTCACATCCATGTTCACTCAAGATCTTAATCAGTAAGTATCAAAACAACAAAAATCCAAACAAGTACAAAATACCAATCATCAGCAAAAAGTTCAACAAAATCAGGTTCATAACATTTTGCATAACAATATTTCAGTTGGAGATCCTTACACAACAACATCAACTTATCAAAGATACAACAACATGATGCAACACAACCAATTTTATGGAAAACCACAAGGCCTTGAAGACATAGTTAAACAATTAGCTTAAATACTAGATCAAATAGATCCCTACCATCCCTCATACAGCTATAGAGAGATGTGTAGCCAACCCTTGGATCCTATTGTGGTTGCCCAACCATACCCAAAACATTTCCCTATGTCTATCCTCTATATATATAAAGGAACCGAATATCCTATTGAGCATCTTTGCATATTTAGGACAACATGTCATGATATTTCTCATGATGACATGTTGTTGCTAAAAATATTTCCTAAAAGTCTTGGAGGCATGGCTCTAGAATGGTATTATCAACTACCTAAAAATTCTTTAAAGAACTTTGAAGAGACAACATAAATATTTGTCCATCAATTTAGTGCCTACATAGAGAGACATGTGACCATTAAGGATTTATACAATTTGAAACAAGGTAGATATGAGAGTTTTGTTGAATTCTTGACTAAGTGGAGATAACTCTTAGGCAAAGTACATTTTGCATTACCTCATAATGAAATGTTGGACATATTCATTAGTAATTTACAAGAACAACTATATTATGATCTTTCTACTGCTACAGTAACCTCATTTGATCAATCCAGAAGGGTAGAATATGCCCTCATTAGAAGAGGACAATTTAAGAAGAAATATGAGGATAAAACTTCTAAGAACCAATATAAGAATAAGCAAGTAGTGGGTGATGGAGTTACTAATAGCAAAAACAACTCAAATGTTAACCTTGCTGAAACTATAAAGAAATTTGTATTGAAAATCCTTGATAAGCCACCAAGAGAATTCACAAGATTAAATCAACCCTTAACTATGATTTTACCTCAATTATTGGAACAAGGTTTAATATTATTACCTAAGGTAAGACAACTAGATACTACTACAATTGGATATAGGGCTGATTTACATTGTAATTTTCATCAAGTAGATGGACATTCTATAAATTCTTGTAAAAGGTTAAAGCATATGATACAAGATTTGATTGATAAAGGTAAAATGGAAGTTCAACAATTTCTTGCAAACAATAATATCCAAAGTAATACTAAAAAACAAACAAATTAAAATGTAAATCAAAACCTAGATATTTTTCAACATCCCTTACCTAAGCATGGTAAATAGGTAGTAAATCAAGTAGAACATCACAATCTTCCTCCTCAAACTTGGTATGTGGGAACCATTAGAAATGTTTTACCACAACAAGATTTGAAAAACTCTTATATACCTACTTTATCTATAGTCACAACTACACCAATACAATTTTATCAAACTTCATCTTCAGAAGATACAAGAAGTGACACAGAAAATATAGAAAGTGAAACAGAATATGAGGTGGATATTACCTCAAATAATTCAAATAGCTTGAAAGATGAATTAGATCCAATTACTCCTATCACAGATTTAATGGTGCCTGAAGAACCATTTCCAAGAAGAGTAACTACTAGACCATCATCTCAACAATGGCTTTAAAATGAGCAAGTAGAAAATGCTAGACCACATTTTGGTGATCCTCGACATAGCAACATTGTGGGTACCATTGGGGTTGTCACAAGACAACAAAATCAAAATCAAAATTCTCAATCACAAACTGAAATAATGAATAAAAATCACCACTATATTCTTCTCTACAAAATATTTATCCACCTCAACCTCTTCACAATAGTGGTATTATTCCCACTAAACATTCATATCAAACTATTCAATCCATATGTAATTCTTCTTTATCATAATTGCAATCACAACCATTTCAACCTTCTTCTTTCAACACAACACATTCATCTCAACCAGGAAATACTTCTTCTTCTAGTCCTACCATGCAATCACATCATAATTCACAATCTATTCATCATCATGCTACTCACAATCAAGAAGAAAGTGGTAAAGAACCAATTATTGATAAACTTATAAGAGAACTAATCAAGCATCAACAATAGGAAAGCAATAAAATATTACATCCTAATGTGTCCCATCACAGTGATATCACTAATAATATGATAAAAACTAAGAGTGATTAACCTCAAGCTCAACAAACTCAATTTGATAAATAAGAAATAAATTCTTCATCCAACCAACCTTCAAGACCTTTCTTAGTTTTGAATAATAATCAGAAAGAGGATACAAGCATAGAAAACCCATCTTTAATTTTGAAGTCTCAACCTAAAGTCTCTCTCAAAATTCAACAACAATGGGACAATCATCTACATAATATATCCCATTTGAAACTTTTGCAAATATTTTCTATTCATATGGAACCTTTGTTCTTTATTCTCTCTTTTGTTATCATCACTACAACAAGTTCTCTACTCTTTTCCTCTTTATCTTCATTGCCACCTTTTTATGTCACCTTTTATCCTTCATTCTCTCTTTCATTATCATTATCACATCAAGTTCTCTATTATTTTCCTATTTATTATCATCAGTGTCTTCTATTCATCACTTTTCTTCATCTACATCTACTTATCATTCTTCATCACAATAATCTCAACTATTAACCAATCAGCTTCAATCACCTACACCACAACCAAATTGTTCTTCAAAACATCCTTTGATTTTGAAGCCACCTTAGACATGCTATAATCAAAATCACCTTGTATAGTGTATATAGATAACCAATTCCATAATTAAATTATAAAAGCATCAAAAAAATCAAGAAAACATCAAAATTTCCAAAAATATTTTAAAATTATTGTTAAGTCATCATTCTGCATTGTTATTTATTGTTATCTTTCAAAAATTTTGAGTTATATTTTACTTTATTTTAGAGAAATTCAAAAGTTATCTCGAACCATTCACTTAAATTACATCTTCTATAATTTTGATTTTATCACCTTGATTATAAATATCTCTTGTATCGAAAAGCACTATTACTTCATTAAATAAATTTTGAGTTTTGGGAAATGATCTTGCTACTTCTTGAACCAAGAAAACTTTCTCACATCTTAAATATGATTTGTTACAATATTCAAAAATTATACTACATAGTAGTCTTAGTTCCATAAGCTAAATGTTTCCCTTGCTATCCTATTATGCACATGGTATAGAATACTGATAATTGGCAAAAGGACAAGCTCCCCACCTACTTGACTAAAATCCCTTGCTCTACATCTAATATGGGAAAGTATCCCAAAAAATAAAAAGAAAAAGAAAAATAATAAGGAAATAAAAATAAATAAATAAATAAATAATAAAATCCCCTTCTTCAAAAATGGACAAGAATCCCTACTCCAAAAATTAGATGAAAATAAGGGGGTAGTGAGCTTGAATCCCTACATTTTCTTAGTTATTTTAAAACCATGAGGTAAGCCCCATAACAGGTGGTTTGTGCCCATCCCACTTGACCTTGGGTAATCCCTCTTGTGTGGCGACATGTCTTTCACATTAGCGACCTTATTTTGTATAGACCTATGTCCGCTTGTGGATTAGCTAGATTTTGGTAACTAGACTTACATAGTAGTTCAGTATAGTTGCATGCACAAAATCATGGTTAATGAACCTTTCAATTGCACACACATTGGTTCATTCAAGTTTTCTTGTGTTAATACTTTACTCAAAATCAGTAAATTAATTTCACAAGCACACACATTTGATCCTTGAGAGATTTTGTATCACTGTGTCAAATCAAGATGGATAATGAAATCACTTATAACACACTGGTTCTTGATAAATTTGATTTTGTCTTAATAAATAAGTTAAAATATTTCTTTGAAATTTTTTAGACAACTTTTTATTTCATTTATTACATAAACTTTTTTCAAAAACTCCAAAAGAACTTGTAATCCAAAATCATCTATCATATTATCATTTTGACTTCACAATGATGGTATAATTTCTAGTAACTATTTTCTTAAATTTCACACTAGGAATTATATGCCTAGAACAAGTATATTTCTCATGTTGTAATCATTTCTTATAGCACAAAAATTTATCATACATCAATTTGCATTATTACAAACCAAAAAATATATATTATCATACATTGCATTTTGACTTCGCGATGATGGTATAATTCCAAGGAATTATTCTTCTCAAATTTCACACTAGGAATTCTATGCCTAATGCAAGTCAACTTTCTCAATTTTTAGGTCTAAAACATTCCATATTTATTAATATTATTTAATATGTGATACAAATGATTTATTTTATATCAAATTATGTTTTAAAAATAAATAATTTCATATTATCATGCATTGCATCTTGGCTTCGCGATGATGGTATAATTCCTAGGAATTATTCTTCTCAAATTTTCCACTAGGAATTATTTGCCTAGTGCAATTCATCTTTCCCAAATTTTCATGCTTAAAATCACTTTATTCTCACAAAAAATAAACATCATCAAAATATTTCTTAAAAATCAAACATTTTTTTCTATCAAGTATAAACCTCAAGATCATACTTGAGCATCACAAAACATTTCTATTATTAGCAATACAAAATTCTTCACGACATGATTCACTTCATTACTTAGAGAGCATTAATATCCACCAATAGTCATATAACAACACAACATCCTTTGAAGAACATTTCTAATCCCTTTATGTCATCATCTTACCAAAAATGTTTTTTTCCAAAAATATCATTTCAAAAACACATTTACACAAATCGATTTTCATTTTAAGCATGATCATAAATATTTAAATCAAAAGCATGATTACAAGAAATTTAAAACATCATGAAAATTTTGATCAAATACAATAAAATCATACCAAATCATATAAATCAAATAAGATCAATATATATATATATATTATAAAATTTTAAATTTTCCACCAAATGTAGAATTTGGCGTAAAAAATTGAGGGGGCATCCTAGTCAGTAAATTAGTAATTATTTTTCTAAAACATAAATTTTCTATGAAATATTCATTCTAAACCATCTATTAATTTTTTCCCATGCTAATCATCATTACCTCTACTCAAGTATCTACACTTTTATTTAAAGTATTTATTATTCATAAATACACCAAAGAGGGGGAAAAATGTAGACATGAAAAATTGACTCATTTCCCTTAGTTTTCCTCCTAGAAAATTAATGTCATATTGGATAGGGCTTGAAAAGAGCTTTCCAATGGTATATTATATATCTAATTTTGACACCGTTTGACCCCTCAAATTGCCAAAAAACTATATACATGTCTAACCTCCTGTCCAAGATCGGATCACCCGGTCTGATATCAGACCTAAAAGTGCAAGATAAAATTGCCCAATATGAAATCAAATGATTTTGTATGAGATCGGATCACCCAATCTCGTCCAAAACTAAAAAATGCTTGCTTTAGCAAAGCGACAAAAATGGTTGCAACTTCTTTGTTCTTACCTGGCCAACTGCACGGTGGTTACAAGATCAGCTCAAATGATTTTTTATAGAATAGGGAAAGTTGTAACCTTATTCATTTTTAGCCCAACCTCTCAACCTATCCTAATCTATTTAATCCATGCTCCTCTCCCTAGATTCCTACTAGAAATTTCATATACTTTTGCTTTGGTATTCCACATCTTTGTTGTGTTTTTGTAGGTTGGATTTGTACATTGGCTAGATTCGTGTAAGTTCATATTGCTCGATATCATAGAAAATTTCCCGATATCATAAAAAACTACTTGATATCGTAGAAAATTGCCCGATATCACAGAAAACTGCCTGATATCGTAGAAAGCTACCCGATATCGTAGAAAACTACCCAATCTTGTATGCATCAAATATTTTTGTTGTTAAAGGTACTTGGGGGCATCTAGACCTTGCTATTTGCATTCTTTTTCCTTATTTCTTCTATTTTAGATCATATTTATTATCTGTTAGATCATTTTAAATCCATTGTCATTGATACATTAGCTTCTATATTCATATTTCATTGCTTTTTCATGAATGTTCATGTATTTAACATATATCTACATTCAGTCATTCAATCATTGTCCTTTTTAATTTCATTATTGATCACAATTAAATTCAATAAATGCATGTTATTCTATAAATATATTGTTTTATGTATCAAAGTTGTCAAACTGTAGCTTCTTGTTTTGATAGATTGGATTTTTGCATAACCAGATCACCCAATTATCAAATTGTACCACCCAATTTTTCCTGATTTCGATCGATTTTGCCTAAAGCAAAGAATCAGAAACTACATCAAACTTCCAGATACAGGTCAAAGTTTAAATTTCTTTAAGCACTACATAGTTCATTTAAATTCACTTTTATACTATTTGATATCTTCATAGAAATAAAAATTGCATATAGGTTAATGTAGTTGCATATTGGCCAAACTAGGTGTATGCAATATTTGATAAAAGGAACACATCAAAACAAATCCCAAAACCTAGGTGTGGAAACTACCATAAAATGTTTCCTGGTGAACCCACCTAATTCACTAAAAAATCACCATAAGAGGGTACGAACTCAAGTACCTCTCCTTTGAGGTGTAGACCTATCATTCCCACATTCCCATTTGAGGTACAGATCCATTAGCCTAAAGGAAAGGAGTATGTGAATTTTAGACCTACAAGTGGTACTATTCTTGGCATTTCACCTCCCATAGGAGACTATTGCCAATTTCTACTATTACCCATAAAATAAATCAGAGCTACTTTCAGTTCTTCTTTCATATTTTCTAATTGTGGGTACTTCATTTTGTGATCCATTTGATAAATGGTACACACTCAGGCCTTGTTTTTTAGACATTCATTCTTTGGGTGTTTCTTCCTACAACTTGAGAAAAAAAAAAAGGCCAATGTTGCCTTCATTTTCTACTTCTTTTTCTAAAGCTAGAATGTATCTAGTTGGATTTCAAGAGATGATAAAATATCACTCTTCATGTCTTCCAACAAGGTACCTATTTCAATTTTTGTTTTGAAGGTTGTTGTTTTTGTTCTTTGGGTTATGGGTTTACCTTTTCTCCTAGAGTAAATTCGACAAAACTAAAATGTTTAAGGCTTCTAATGACTCGTTCATGAGACCCCTTAAGAATATACTTTTGAAGGATTTCTCACCCAATTTTGTATGGGGTGAATATTGAATATTAAAATTAAATCTACCCTAGTATTCCTCTAATGACTCTTCCTCCCTCTATGAAATATCTAGGACTTCTTCTCTAGCATACCATGTCCTGCCAAAATCTTGGTATTGTTCAAAAAAAAAATTCTTCATGTATTCCTAGGTGGTAATTTTTTTGTTCCCTAATGCTAAGTCATCCAATGTAGAGGGAAAATGTTTTAAATTTTAGGCATCAATTTTATAATCCACTAATCTGCAAAGATCATAAAATTTAAAACTAAATAGATCAATATCTTCTATTGGTAGTCCTCTAAATATAGGAAGGTGTGCGAGAGAAATATATTTCATTTTAATGTCTCCTCTATCTTCTTCAATTAGAAACTCAAAACTTGTTAGGAACCTACTATTAAAATAAAACACACTCACATAAAATACTGAAAAATAACTCACATACATCAAATAACTCAATATCACTATGAAAAATTACAAAAATGAAACAATCTCATAGTAACACTGAATCGTGGGCCTCTTTGAGGGGGCAACCTCCTTCAATATTTCATTAGCTTGCAAAAGGATAATCTTGTACATGGCTTCATATATTTTTAAAGGAAAACTTCATGCAACCCTACCTAAATGCTCAATAGGTGGCTTACATGCAAAATGCCACTTGAGCTAGAATCTTCCACCAAATGGTGGTTGTAATCTTGATAAAAACGATTACATGAAATGGTACCACTTGGCAGGGTATCTTACTACATCGGTTACAATATTGATAAAAATGATTACATGAGATGGAACCACTTAGCAAGGTACCTTTATTGCCACATACATTACTAAGTATTGCATAATAACATTAAAATGGGATCCCCACGTTGGAAGTATATTATTACATAGGTAAATGAGAATTACAACATGGTGTTAGGATAAGATCCTAACATGTCCTTCCCCTTCAAAAATATTTGTCCTCAAAGCTGAAATTGGCGAAAATAGTGTTGGAGTTGATGGAGAGACTCCCATGTATCATCTTATAGCTATAGCCCATGCCACTAGACAAGGAATTTTATGATGGTACGATTGCAAAGAGTGCGGTTGCGATGATCCAACAACTATTCTAGTTCGAGTAAGATGGACCCTTCCTCATCCAATTATAGTAATGCTGATTGAACTTAAACCTGTTTTCCCACAAATTTCTTGAGATATGAAACATGGAAAACAATATGGAGCTTGGAGGTGGGCAAAAGAGCCAATTTTTAGGAAGTGGAACCAATCTACTGTAGGACTTGGTAAGGCCCATAGAATTTTGTAGCAAGTTTTTGGCACCAACGGAGTTGGAGTGATGACTATTTGTACGGTTGCAAGCGAAGGAAAACCATATCACCCACATCAAATCTATGCTTGGATCAATGCTGGTCAGCCTGTTGTCACATCCGATTCTAGGCCATGTCCAAATTATGCTTTAGCTAGTGAAGGACATCGGTCTACTAGTGAAGAGTAATGTCGACTACCTAGACCCTGGAGTTGCCTGGAATGTATGAAGAAGGCATGGGTGGAGGGTGCCCATAAACAACCTCTAAATGAGTGAGTTTGGTAGTTGTATGATAGGATATGTTGTACCACCATTTGGCCAAAGGAAGCCACTTTTCCCTGAGAAGGATGATATTATGCAAAGCAACAAAGATAGGTCTCCAAACATTTGTTGACAATCTCAGTTTGACCATATGTTTGTGGATGATAGGCTGAACTCATTTTGATCTTCGTTCCCTATAACTTAAACAACTCTTGCCAAAAATGACTAGTGAAGGTTGGGTCTCGATCGGACACAATGGAGGTGGGCATACCATGAAGGAAAAAATTGGAATCAAGGAAGATTTGGGTAATGGTGGAGGTTGTGTAAGGATGGGCAAGGGGATAAAAATAAGAATACTTTGAAAGGTGATCCACTACCACAAGAATAATAGACTTACTGCCTAATTTAGGTAACCCTTCGATAAAATCCATAGAAATATTAGTCCAAACCTAATTTGGAATGGACAAGGGTTGAAGTGTACCTAGAGAATGAATTGTTTCACCTTTCATCCATTGGCAGGTATCACAAGATGCCACAAAGTCACGAATGTACGATTTCATCCCTTTATAAAAGAATGTGCACTTGAGGTGTTCATATGTTTTGAGAAATCCAGAATGACCTGCAGAGGGAGCAGTGTGTAGTTCCTTCATGAATAGGTCATAGAGTGGTGAGGCACAGGGAATAACAAGGTTTTGGCAATAACATAAATCTTGGCCATCCCAATTGTAGCCTTGGGATGAAGTTGAATAAGTTTGAAGTGAAGCCATAAAAGCTTGCAGGTCTGCATATTGAAGTACCTTCTATCGTAAAGAATCTATCCATTGGGGGATAGGTGTAGAGATAGCACATATCATACTGAGGGCCTCAAATTGGCAAGAGAGAGCATCAGCCACAATATTTTCTTTGCCCTTCTTATAGGTGATATCATAATCATAGCCCATGAGTTTAGAAACCCATTTTTGTTGTTTTAGGGTAGCAACCTGTTGTTCTAAGAAATATTTGAGACTCTGATGGTCTATTTTAATGGAGAAATGACACCCAATGAGATATGATCTCCAATGGGTGACAGCATGTAAGATGGCCAACATCTCCTTGGCATATGTAGATTTTCCAAAATTATGCTCAGAGAGTGCCTTACTGGTGAAGGCCAAGGGTCTCCCTTCTTGCATCAATACTACCCCAATGCCACGATCGAAAGCATCACTTTCAATGATGTATGGCTTGGAGAAATATGGCATGGCTAGAGTAGGTGTGGTGGTCATGGCATGATTTAATTCAAGAAAGTCTTGATCAGTAGGTCTTATCCAAGTGAAAGAGTCCTTCTTTAACATAGATGTGAGTGGAGCTACTATTTTCCCATAATTAAGAACAAATTTCCTATAATAACCTATAATTCCTAAGAATCCTCGAAGTCCTTTGAGAGTGTGGGGTTTTGCCAACTCTTGAACTGCCTGAATCTTCTTAGGATCGACCTTGACACCATCTTTGGAAACAATGTGTCCTAAATATTCCACTTTAGTCAGACCAAAGGAGCACTTAGACCGCTTAGCAAAAAGTTTATGTTGGGCCAATAACTGTAATGTTTGATCCACATGGGTAAGGTGTTCTTCCCACGAGTGGCTATAAATAAATATATCATCAAAGAAAACCAGGATGAACTTCCACATGAAGGGACAAAATATGTTGTTCATAAGGCTTTGAAATGTGGATGGTGCATTTGTCAAACCAAATGGCATTACCAAGAACTCATAGTGACCTTCATTAGTATGAAAAATAGTTTTTGGAATATCCTCATCCTTGAGCTTGATTTGATGGTACCCTGAATGAAGGTCCAACTTGGAGAAGTACATAGCTCCATGTAATTCAACCAACAATTCATCCACTCCCAGAATGGGAAATTTATCCTTGATGCTGATCTTATTGAGCTCACGATAGTCTATGCACAATCACCATAAGCCATCTTTCTTGCAAACTAGGAAAATTGGAGAAGAATAGGGACTGGTCCTGGATCGAATGATACCTGCCTTGAGCAATTCCTGTACCATCTTCTTGATTTATGACTTGAGAGTATGAGGATACTGATACGGTCTGATGTTCAATGGTGCACTACTTAGAAGTAGTGGAATAGCATAGTCATGAGAGTGACAAGGTGGCAGTGTAACTGGTTCTGAAAAGATGCCATTGTGCTTGGTTAGAACAAGTTGCAAATATGTTGGAAGTGGATCTACTATAGAAGTGGGTGGCTGAATTTAAAATATTTGTGCAATGACCCCACGGGAGGACTTTTTCAACAACTTCTCCATGCGATTGGAACTAATAATTTGTGTAGGTCCAACCTTGATACCCTTGAGGGTATATGTTTATCCATTTTGTGAAAATTGTAGCCATAGTTCTACAATATTGTAGGAGAAAGTGCCCAAGGTGCTCATCCATTGGGATCCTAACACAAAGTCACATCCTCCCAATTGGAGGGTGAACATATCTTTATTGAGTTCATAATCCCCAATATGAATTTTGACATTTTGACATTTACCTTTACAAGGTAAGGTGCCTCCATTGGCCACCATGACTTCAAAATAATTACATGAGTGTATATAGCAGTTGGTCCATTTGGCCACCTGAGGATCAATAAATTTGTGCGTACTGCCTGAATCAATAAGAATTGTGAGATTTTGGCCTTTGAAATAACCCACAACTTTCATGGTTTGTGGGGTAATAATCCCAACAAAATAATGGACTAAAATTTTTGCTGGTGTTTCTGATGGTTCCTCTTCCTGTAGAGTTGGTTCCTCAGTTGTATCACTCTCCTCATCACTATGGTCACTGTGTTCTGGTTCCTCCACATCTAATAAAAAAACTCTTATTTGTACATCTATGCCCCTTTGTAAACTTTTCATCACAATTATAACATAACCCTTGGGTATGACGCACATTCATTTCCTCTGTAGTCAGCCACTTGGGAGCATGAGGTTTATTATTAGTATGGTTTTAGACCCAAGGAGGGAAAGAAGGTTGGTTATGCAAAAATAATGATGTTTGCCTTTGAGCTGAGAGTTTAGATTCATCCAATCAGGCTAAAATGATAGCCTCCATCATGGTGTGGGGTTTGAACATCTTGACTTCAGCCTGGAGATCATATCGTAACCCACTAACAAAACAACTCATAAAAATCCCTCATTCAAACCCTTAGTTTTATTGGCCAATTTATCAAATTGGGTCTAGTAATCATGAATTGAGGTGGTTTGTTTCAACTTTGTCAATGCACCTATAAAGTCATCATAATCATTAGGGCCAAATTGGGTGAGTAGTTGGGACTCAAAGTCCTCCCAGGATAGATTAGGTTCAACAACCCGTAGCCATTGGAACCAATGTAAGGCCTTATATTATAGGTTGAAGGAAGCCATCTGAACCTGATGATAGACAGGGACATGATAGATAGGGACATTATGGAGTCGAAAGAACTGATCAACCTGACATAACCACCCATAGACATCCTTTCCACTAAACTTAGGGAATTATAATTTAGGCATTCTTAAGTTTGGATCCCGATCAAAGTGATTGCCATCTGGTGTTCGTCGACCTCGTTAAGAGTTTTTAGTATGGTGTTTAGTTTTGGTACTACCATGCAATTTGGTCTCCATCTCTGTGAGTTGTTCTTCTAAACAGATTCTAGTGTTATCCTGATCTAGTCGAAGCTCTCGAATCTCTATGCCTATGTTCTTGTTTGCAGAGGTCAAGTCAGCAATGGATTTTTGCAGGTCAGCCAATAATGTGCCCAAGTCTAAATCCTTTTGTTGTTGTCCTTGAGTGTCGCTTGCCATTGCGGTCCCTCTTGTGTTGATTTACTAAAAATAGACCTCAAATTTTTAGGAGTTACTATTTTTAGTAAGGGTCCAAAATTCAATTTGGGAAATAAGTTGCAACACTGATTTTAGGATAGGGTCCACTCTAGTGGTTGTTTTATCTGAGCGCTCAATGAGGAGATATACTAAATTTCTTGACTTTTTGTGATCTCCTGTTGGTTGCAAGTTGATGTCAAGGTAATTTCTTCCACTTGTACTTAAAATTTCACCAATGAGTCCTTGAGGGTATTTTTTACAGAATAAGTAGATTCTATTCCCAAAAATTTGGATCAATTTTATGGACCGATGAAAATTTATGGCCTTAGCAAGAAAAATTAAAATTTGCTATTTTTAGAAATTTTGTGCAAAATTTGACCAAGAGCTGCCAAGGACAATTTTATCTAGAATAGAGTGTAGAATTTACTACTAAATTTTTGAGTCAATCCGAGCTCTATGTGAAGAGATATCCTTTTTTTTCACTACGTTGATGAGTCTACCGGTGTTCTCTATTTTTTATTTGGAGTTACGGTTCAAAAGTTGCCCTCTAGAATCAACTATCATTGATTTGTGTAGTATGTGCCCTGACCACCGTGTCACTCATTTTTCTCTATTTCTATCACTTGTACTAGGGTTACTACCACGGTTGTTGCTTCTGACCTTAGAGAATTTTTTGACACTAACAACTCTATTTTTGACACAAAGTCTGCAATTCTAGACTGGTACAGAGGACTTACTATCGCTATCTCAACTGTTTAGATTCTGACCACATGTTGTTTCAAACACTTGTAAAAATTTGTCTTGACTGTTGATGCATGCAAGTTATTTTATGTGATAGGGAAAGCCTTCTTCGTATGCTCACTTTTAGGGATGGTGAATGCAGGTTAGCAGAATAGGGATGGGTTGATTTGCAAGGGGATGATACTTTATTTTTGTTTTGTTTTCATGAACCAGGATGCTAAGTAAGGGAGTATGTAATACCCATAGTCCCTCTTTTATATTGTAGTGACGAACAATAGTGCTCAGAACAATATTTTAGGCCACTACTTAAGGAGGATTCCACACATACCCTTGAGCACACTATCTGCCTCTCTAACAATATGAGAGGGTAATTGTTCGAGATGTTGTGTCCCATGGACTATGGATAATACAAGACTAAAAAACTTCCTAATGGATAAAATCTTGTTTAAATCTAGATTATCTCTCGATATACCCGAAGATACGTGGGAGCTCAATTCCATGCACGAATGTTGTCTAAGGCTTGGGTATTGGAGCCTGATCACCCCTCACTTCACTAGATGTTTTATGGGCTATCTATCTTAGCCAATAATTATAGCTCCTTCAAAATATTTTAAAACCCTCGACATAGGGTTTCTAACCTACACAACTACTATATTTTTTTTGGTATTTTTTGATTTTTTGCAAAAAAAATGATTATATTTTTTGGATTTTTTTTATAAAATAAAAATAGAAATAAAAAACACACAGGAAAATTATACCTAACAAGTGAAATGACTGGTAAGAATAATCTTAGTTGCAGTAGAACTTGGCCCTAGAAAGTGCTCTGATACCACTTGTTAGGAACCTACTATTAAAATAAAGCAAACTCACATAAAATACTAAAAAATAATTCACATACATCAAATAACTCAATATCACTATGCAAAAATCAATTACAAAAATGAAACAATCTCACAATAACATTGAATCACGGGCCTCTTTGAGGGGGCAACCTTCTTTAATATTTCATTAGCTTGCAAAAGGATAATCTCGTACATGGCTTCATATCTTTTTAAAAAAAAACTTCATGCAACCCTACCTAAATGCTCAAGAGGTGGCTTACATGCAAAATGCCACTTGAGCTAGAATCTTCCACCAAATGGCGGTTACAATCTTGATAAAAATGATTACCTGAAATAGTACCACTTAGCAAGGTATCTTGCTACATCGGTTACAATATTGATAAAAATGGTTACATGAGATGGTACCACTTGGTGAGGTACCTTTATTGCCACATACATTACTAAGTATTGCATAATAACATTAAAATGGGATCCTCACATTGGAAGTGGGTTATTACATAGGTAAATGAGAATTACAACATGGTGTTAGGATATGATCCTAACAAAACTAGTGGAAGCCTCATAATTTCTAGCCATGGTTTCAGATGATGTAGGTATTAAATCAGATGCTTCTACAATAGCTAATAAAACTTCATGCTCATTTCTTGTATCTTCAAAAAGTAAATCTAAATCAAAACCTAAGGCAAATCCCCTTTATAATGTTTTCCACCTTGAGTCTTTAAATAAATTTTATCCAAATAGTGGATTAATATAACAAGGTGTATTAGGTGGAGATGATGGTCCAATAATAGGAAGTGTTTTAGATTCTTCAAAAGGTATTTCAGGTGGTTCCAATGTGACTTCTACTCTCTTAATAAAACATCCATCCAGTCCTCTTCATCTTGGTGGACTCATGCATTCTCAAGTAGGAGATCTAGTTATTTTCAAGCTGACTAACCTACAGATCCTAAAATACTACAGTTGGCACTCCCCAATAATGGTGTCAAAATGATGAGCAAAAAATGGTGTTCTATAAAATAGTTATTTTCTTTCCATTTAAATATCAATATAGGAGTTCATAAACTTGTGAGTACCTATGCATAGTATATGCATGTAGTAATTGGGATATGAGTCCTATATATCATTTGGTTTGGTGGCGGGTGTGTTTATTCATGTAATTCAATTTTAGCCAAACCAATAAAAATTAAATGTAGAAAAATAAAGCACACAATTAAAAGAAATTGGAGAAAATAAATTGCTCACAACTAAAATTAAAATGCTAAAATAAAACACATGACTAAAAGGAAAATTTCTAAAATTAAACACACAACTAAAATTTAAAAATGTAGAAAAGAAACATACAACTAAAATAAATAAAACAATAATTAAACACACCACTAAAATAAATAAAGTAGGAAATAAAATAAACAAGGGAGGATTACTGCTTGGAGTGGGCCCAATGAAACAACCATGAAAACAAGAAACAAGAAACACATAGAAAAGAAAGGATATATTTTTTTTACTAAGGAGAGGGATTCATAAACCCCTAACCAACCTTATATTAACTTAATGTTTAAAAAATACCCTAAGTTTCTCAAAGAGCTACATCTCATAGAATTTCCTCATGCAAGTCCATCTATGTAGTAATATCTCATGTCATGCAAATAAGTCCATCCATCTCATCATTCTCGATGAGCTAGACTTATCACCTTCAACCATTAGAAGGTGTACACACATCTCCATACTCTATGTAAGCCATTATGCATAGGTATACTATGTGTATTGTGAGTTAAGCTATCAATCTCATCTTTTGACAAGCTATCTTAACTCAGATGTAGTCTTTCCACAACCTAGTTACCATTCTCCCTAAGGGGTCTTAATACCTTAGGTCCACTATGTTCACCCTAAGGGGGTCTCAAGCCCTTAGGTTATCCTCTAAGTTCACCCTAGAACTTGTTACTCATTCTTTATAAAGTTATTCAAGCAAGAAAATAAAAGATAGATCTAGATACTAAATCTAACAAAATATAACCTATAAAACATGCAAATATACTAAAAAGGAAACATCATACAAGAAGATAAACATTAAGGGAAATATATTCAACTATAAAAAATGGATAATTCAATTAGTAATTTAAAGGTACATATTTTAACAATAAGCAATTATTACATATAAAAATGTATGGCAAATCCTCCATACTTCAAAGAATATTACATCAATTTCATCAAGGAAATATCCCCATAATTTTAATTTATTTTAGAATAAGTAAATAAGCGGTCTCCACCTCCTACGGGTTGGTTTAAGCTTAATTTTTATGGAGTAGCTAAGGAAAATCCTGGCAGAGCAGGCATTGGTGGCATTGTGCGAGATCATAATGGGAATATGATGCTTGCATTTTTTGAATATTTGGGAACAAGGATGAACAATGAAGTTGAAGCTAGAGCTATGTGGAGAGGCCTTCAAATGACTCAAGATTTAGAAGGTAATTTGATCATAGAAGGAGACTTTATGCATGTTATAAATCTCCTCAATAATTGGAAAACACCTCCTCGGAGGATTAAAACAATTGTTGAAGAGGCTAGGATCCTTTTCCAGGGAAGACAGGACAGAAAAGCCCAACATGTCTTTCGGGAAGCTAACAAAATTGTTGATAAGATGGCCAATTTGGGTGTCGATGGTGACGAAATTTTCAAATGGGAACATGGTGTCCCGAGTGAAGTAGAGGAGCTTATTCAATAAGAATTCCAAGAATGATATTCAAATTTACCAATAGGGAAGGCACTGTAAGTTCAAAGGCTAGGAGTATTCCTGTCTATTTTTTGAATTGGACACAATAAAAATTATCTAAGCTGTCAGTCTTTGTGGATGTTGCTTGGAAATACCATAAAGTCTAATGGGGACAATCACATGTCAGATAACATAGCTCCTAGTCGTCTTAGTAATCTGAGGTTGGTTGATAATCACAGGGAAGAAAAGAAACAACAATATAATACTTCTAACCAAAGCCATGTGGACCACTAGATAGCCACCGCCATAAATCTAGCCAGTAGGTTCACTTCTCCAAGACTGATTTCCCAAGATAGTGTGTAGTACCAAAGCATGTCATATACGGAAGAAAGCAATTACCAAAGAATTATTAAGAGTAACTGTCAATACAGAGCTTGTGGGAGTTTTTTTTTAGTACTCTGCTATGTGTGTCTGTAGATTTTTTTTTCTCCATTGTCTCAAGGAAGGGATCCGTGTCTATTTCTTTTTTGTAATTATGATGCATGTGTGTTTTCTCGGGGTATACCCAAAATGCTGTATGGGAATTTTCTTTTTGATAATAGGTTATGTGCCTTACTGGATGTAATGGCTTTGGCGACATGTAGATTTTACATATATAAGATCCTTAGTAAAGATATGTTCATCAACAGCCCTGGGCTGATTTTTGTAAAAGGTTTTGGGTCAACCTGTAAAACCCGGTATTAATGCTATAGTATCTTATCTACCAAAAAAAAAAGATAAACCAAGCAAGTAAACCAGTTACCATCCTTAGTCATCCACCTCATTCCATCGATTAATTAAGGATAGTAAGGGGTTAGGACACTCATGGTTTAGGATAGGCATACCTCTAAATAAATTTACTTTCTTTACTTTACCAAATTGTAACTATACAATTTAGTTAAGTCATTAACCATCTAATAACATTGTTGATGTCATAAAAGAACCATTACTTTTACCATCCCCTCTCAAATGCCTTTAGAGAGTTATTCAACATGCATCGTTTACTACTAAAATCAAATCTAATCATGACTTAAAGTATTAAATTCCCATACATTTAACCTCTAAAACAATCCCTTCATTTATTTACTAAAATAAGGCTTTACTCCTTTAATTTAAAAATAAACCTTTTTACGTTCATTCCATAAACTAAAGCTCCATACCTTTGGTTTACAAAAAAACTATACCATTTAATTAATGGATCAAAGCACCTACCTTGATCCATTAATAAACCATTTCTTTTATTTTATAAATCAAGGCCCCAAACCCTTAATCTACAAATAATCATTTACATCTATTTATTAAATTAAAGTCTCGCTATTTTAATTCATAAATAACCCAATTTCTTTTTATCATTTCACAAATTAAGGTCCCATACCCTTAATCTACAAAATAATCATTATTTTATTTTAAATAATTAAAGTTCCATTTCTTTAAAATATTTAAACCAAATTATTTTCTTTAATTTAAGCAGTCAAGTTTCACTTTTCAAATCATTTAAATCAAACTCTTTTATTTTAATTTAAACAATCAAGTTTCACTTTTCTAATCATTTAAATCAAACTCTTTTATTTTAATTTAAACAATCAAGTTTCACTTTTCTAATCATTTAAATCAAACTCTTTTCTTTTAATTTAAACAATAAGTTTCACTTTTCTAATTATTTAAATCAAACCCTTTTCTTTTAATTTAAAAAATCAAGTTTCATTTTTCTAATCATTTAAATCAAATGATTTAAATAGTCAAAGTTTCACTTTTCTAATAATTTAAATCAAACTATTTAAATAATCAATGTTTCACTTTTTTAATCATTTAAATCAAACCCTTTTATTTTAATTTAAACGATCAAGTTTCACTTTTCTAATCATTTAAATAAAACTATTTAAATAATCAAAGTTTCACTTTTCTAATCATTTAAATCAAACTCTTTTCTTTTAATTTAAAAAATCAAGTTTTAATCTGCTTGTTGTGGTGTAGTGGTAAATTACCTGGGTGTTGGTAGAGGTCGACCCAGGTTCCATTCCCCTTGTCTCCATCCTGCAGATATATGGTATAGTTAATAATGTCCTATATGCTGGTAGAGGCCGACAAGGCTCCATTCCTCCTATGCCCAACCTGTTGAAAGTGGCACCTTGAAAGGGGTGTTTTCCACTATAAATTAGTTTTAAACCCAGGTTTTTTAGGTGATTTGGAGAGGAGAGGGCAATCCTCCAAGGGAGGTCCTAGGTTCGAATCTCCACCCTACCAAAAAACTGAATTAGGTACCCAAAATCCAATTGATAATGTTGGTACGGGCAGGGCTGGGTGCGACCCCCGGGTGACTTTGATGGTGTAGAACCCCCTGTTCGTGGTCTCTTGGACCAAGGCGGCCCCGCAAGGGGTTTTTCGCTTAAAAAAAAAAAAACAATCAAGTTTTATTTTTCTAATAGTTTAAATCAAACTCTTTTCTTTTAATTAAAACAATCAAGTTTCACTTTTCTAATCATTTAAATCAAACTATTTAAATAATCAAAGTTTCAATTTTCTATTGTTTAAATTAAACTATTTTCTTTTAATAAACAAACTAAGGTATTTTTCCCACAATTTAATCACAATTCATTTAATTAATACATGAAGCATAGTCTATATTATTAAAATTTATGGGACATTCCAAACCAACTCAACTCTTATATTTTTAGAATGGGAACCTAGCTTGATGCAGTCTATGATAGCAACTTAGAAAGGGCTCAGAGTAAGGGCACTCACTTCCTGGGAGAGACTCAAGCAAGAGATACGAGATAATTATTGTAGGTAAATAAACACAACCACCCACTCACCTCACACTCATGCACTCCCCAACATAATCAACAAGGGTTGTTGGAAGATGCACACAGGTTCTAATACTTCCAAGAATGAGGTTCACAACACCTCAAACCTTGGCTGATGTAGCCAAGGATCTTCCATCATGAGGTAGAAGAGAACCACTCAACGTGGTCATTGGTACTTCCCAGAATATGGAGATGCACACCAAAATAGTGTCATTCAAACTAGATAGAGGCCAATACATCACTCACCTAGCATAATACTAAACTTATCCACTTTCTACACATATAAACAGATGCAACTGATGGGAGAAATAGTGATATATAGATTTTAAGCTATGATTTTGGAGCCAATAGATCACCACACAAGGTAGGGATTCCAAACCACAAACAAGAGTGCAAGCTAGATATACATGAGAAACACATGGTAGAAGGACATTGCAGTGATTACTAAGCTTATAAGAGCTAACTTCAAATGAAAATATTCTTTAAACTTTACTAACCATCACAAGATACCCAAATTACAACCTGGATCTCTTTTGCAAGCTATCGTGTCCTCCTGGAATGATGTTCTCTTGCAGGTGTCTAGTTTTTTAGATTTTCATCTTTCCTTCTCTCCTTTGTTTGTCTCCTCCAAAGCCTGACTACCCTCTTCTCTCTCTCAAGGTAGAGTCTTTCACCATGAATTGCTCACCCACCTCATTACTTCCTTCATATGCTTGCCTTTACTCTCTAGATACTTTCCCAGGCGGTTGAGTGAGGTAACCCATTATATTTTTATTAGATTGCAATCCCTCAAAATTCACCATAAATACGATATTACCAAGTCGATGAAGCTTCATATCTCATGTGTAGCTCACTGCGATATTCAAAAGATAATCTTCAATCTTATCCTTTTTTAATTCAAAAGAAATTTACAAGGTCAAACAAAGTTTGATCTTCCATTTTAAATATTTTATTATTCATTTTAGAATATAATTCAATTATTATTTATACTAAAGTTCTAAATGAGAATCTACAATTTATTTTAAAATATAGATTTCATTACTTAATTAAAAAAAACTCCATTATCATTTAATTATATTATACACATATAAGTAAATATATGGGGTTTCTTTTTTATTAATAAATAAGACACTTTTATTTATCAAATGAAATTTCATCTTAATTTAAACCATTTATAAATTTTAAATTGAATATATTATCATTTAAAATAAATCATTCATAAATTTTAAATGAAACCCACTATCATTTAAAATAAAGCATTCACTAATCCTTCTATTTGTCAAAGCAACACAAGGAGTTATGAAAGCAACCAACTCATGCATTCTTTCCAAACCATTGAGGCAAATAGTGATGAAGTAAAAGACAACCAAACATATGCAATCAAACATATAGGGAGTCTTTTCATCAACTTTAGTCACATGTCTCAGCTTGAGAATTTATGATAGCTACCAGGCTATCAACTTGAGGCTCAAGGTGGCTAGTTATTGATGATTATACCTAATCAATTATATATTCCTATATGAAGGTATCCATCCATGTTACCTCTGTGTTTCCTTATCATCACTTCCCCAACCTCAAGTACCCTCACCTTTTGTGGATGACTCAACTTCTTCCACCTATGAGCATACTTGATCTGACACATTGGTAAGTTGTTAATAGTATCGTATTCTTCCATACCAACTAACATCACATATTTTTCCAATTACAAATAATAAAGTATTAAAGCACCATAAAAATTATACATTATTCCATGCCACAAATTCCTTCAAATAGGGTCATGGCACCCAAGCTCCTGTAGATGGTCCACCCCACTAGTTACTGAAAAATCACTCTTCCAAATACACGTGAATGGAGAACACTCAAAACTTTATTAATATTTATGCAGTACAAAATAATAAAACTTCATAAATTTATTGATCTCTTTTTTCAAGGATGGCTTGCATTTTTATACAGAATGTAGTCAATCCTCATTACAAAAATAGGTTTTTCTTAATCAGAATGTAGTCAATCCTCATTACAAAAATAGGTTGTTCTTAATCATACATCATGATTCACTATGGTCAGTTTGTACCTAGTTACAATTATTATATATTAAAGGAATGACCATGTATAAAATTCCTCATGAGATATAAGAATGATTCTCCCTAAGTTTACATAACAATTTATTTCTAAAATTTGTATGATCTCTTGTTCAATCGATCAACATGTAAAATAAAAGCACTTTATTCCCATTGGATATAGGTGCTTACCTACCTGCCATTGGGATATAGGCATCGAGATATAGGTACCTTCAAATAACCAAGATATAGTCACTGAGATATAGGTATTGAGATATAGGCACATTTTTTATCACTAAGATATAGGTATTTATCCTAGGATAGGCACTAACCCTTAGAAGGATTTAGATGCCATATTCAAGCACCATGATCTCTTTCCAAATGTATATTATTATTCAAACACATTACACTTGTTGTACAATTCCAGGTCCATGTAGGACCTTGACTAAAATATGTGAAAAAGTAGCAAAAATCTATATCTACACACATTTCCCACTAAAAACACCATTCAAGAATAATACACAATTTTCCATTAAACACTCTTTAAACTTTACCAACCAACACAAGATATGCAAATTACCAACCTGAATCTCTTTTGTGAGCTACCATGTCCTCTTGGAATGTTGTTCTCCTGTAGGTGTCTAGTTTTTCAGATTTTCATATTGCCTTCTCTCTTTTGTTCATCTTCTCCAAATCCCAACTACCCTCTTCTCTATCACAAGGTGAAGTATTTCACCACGACTTGCTCACCCATCTCATTACTTCCTCCATCCACCTGCCTTTATTATCTGAATACTTTCCTAGGCATTCGAGTGAGGTAACCCACTATTTTTTTATTAGATTTCAATACCCAAAAATTCACCATGAGTGTGATATTACCAAGTTGATGAAGCTTCTTGTCTCACACGTAGCTCATTGTGATCTTCAAGAGATAAGATTCAATCTTATCATTTTTTAATTCAAAAGAACTTTACAAGGTCAATTGAAGTTTGATCTTCCATTTTAAATATTTTATTATTCATATTAGAATATAATTCAAATATTATTTAGACTCAAGTTCTAAATGATAATCTATGATTTATTTTAAAATATAGATTTTATTACTTAATTAAACAAAACCCCATTATCATTTAAATATCTTATACACATAAGTAAATATATGGGATTCCTTTTTTTTAATAAATAAGACACTTTTATTTATCAAATGAAATTCCATATTCATTTAAAGAATTTATAAATTTTAAATGAAACATATTATCATTTAAAATAAATCATTCATAAATTTTAAATGAAACCCACTATCATTTAAAATAAAGCATTCACTAATCCTTCTACTTATCAAAGCAACACAAAGATTTATGAAAGCAACCAACTCATGCATTCTTTCCAAACCATTGATGAAAATAGTGATGAAGTAAAATACAACCAAACATATGCAGTCAAACATGGAGGGAGTCTTTCCATCAACTTTAGTCACCCATATTAGCCCAAGAAATTATGATAGCTACTAGTATATCAACTTGAGGCTCAATATGACTAGTTATTAATGATTATACCTAATAGATTATGCATATATATATGAAGGTATCCATCTATGTTACCTCAAAGTTGCCTTATCATCACTTTTTCAACCTCAAGTACCCTCGCATTTTGTGGATGACTCAAATTATTCCACCTAGGAGTGTACCTAATCCTACACATTGGTAACTTGTTAGCATTATCATATTCTTCCATACCAACTAACATCACATAGCTTCCCAATTGCATATAATAAAGTATCAAAGCACCATCAAATTAATGCATTATTCCATGCCATAATATCCTTCAAGAAGGATCATGACATCCTCCCCCACTAGAACTAAACATTGTCTTGGGTGTTCCCAATTTTACACAACCATAACCACAAACAAAAGCAAATTATTACATTTAAAAAATTTTAAACAAAAAATGAAAATATTTTTGCATATCTATCACTTTATCCCAAGTGGTATTCCTTTTAGAGAAACGGTCCCATTAGACCTTACATTACTTAAGAGTCTGATTTCACATAGTCTTAGAAAAAAAGTCAAGAAATTTTACTAGCATTAATTCAATTACCTCTAGATTTTCCATCTATAAATTAGAAACATCCCACAAATTCTCAGGGCTAGATATATATTTTCTAAGCAAATATATGTGGAAGGTGTCATGGATTTTTGATAGATTAGGAGGTAAAGCAAGTTGGTATGCAACCATATTGATATTTTTAGTAATATCAAAGGGTCCTACAAACCATGGATCCAACTTCATAGATTTAATCACACTTTTCATTGGTTTAACCATTAGGAACACTTTGTCTCCCATTGAGTACTCTCTTGGAGTTCTCTTCAAATTAGCATAACTCTTCTACCTATCAAAAAATTCTTTGAGTCTTTGCCTGATTACATATTTCATTTCTCTAACCATTTCTAGTCCAATCACAACTCTATCCTCTAGGTTATCCCAAGACAATGGTGTCCTACACTTTCATTCATACAAGGTATCAAAACATGCCATTCCTAGATATGAGTGATGCCCATCATTGTAGGTGAACTCTACTAGATGTAGATAGTCTTCCCAAAAATATTTGTGATCCATGTAGTACATGTGAAGCATATCCTCTAGTACTTAGTTTATCCATTATGTTTGACTATCTGTCTTAGTGTGGTATTCCAAACTCATGTTTAGTTTCATACCTATTGCGTTATGAAGGGCTTTTCAAAATTTGAAAGCGAACTTGGACTCCCTATATGAGATGATTACCTCTAGAAATCCATGCAATCAAAACACTTCTTTGGCAAATCTATTAACCACCACCTGAGCATCATCCTTGGTGCTCCCAGGTATAAAATATGTAACCTTAGTCAATTTTTCAACTACTACAAGGATTGCATCATGTTGATACCTGGTCTTAGGTAGTAAATCCATAGATATGACCTACCATTTTTGCATAGGTATACTATGTGGATACAAATATCCTATGGGATGCTTTCATTCTACCTTAACCTTTCGAGATTCAAGGTATTGAGTGATAAAATCGGTGATATCCTTCTTCATTCCTATCTAGAAGAAGGTTCTTTTCATTTTTTCCCTCATTTTGGCCCCTTAGGGTGATAGTACTAAGGAGATATATGGGCTTCTTGTATTAATAGTTTTCTTAAATCACCCACTTTTGGTATGATGATTCTACCTTTGTAGCACAAAATGTTATCTATCATTCCAAACTCCTTATTATCCTCAAGGTCTCTATCCATTCTAGCTTGAATTTTTAGGCAATAATCATTCTAAGATTGCTCTTACCTCACTTGGTACATCAACTTCATGTGATTTTTGGTTATGGCTACTATGTATCTCCTTCTACTCAAGGCATCAACAATCTTATTCTCTTTCCCTTTTATGTACTCAATTTCAAAGTCATACTCAATGATAAAATTGATCCATATTCTCTCTCTCACATTGAGTATTGGTTGAGTAAATATGTACCTTAGACTTTAGTGGTCAAATTTCAATTCAAAAGGTCTCCCCACCAAATAGTGGTACTAGACCTTTAGAGCATACACCACAATGACTAGATCTAAATCATGAGTAACATAATTAACTTCATGCTTTTTAAGCTTTCTTGAAGTATAGACTATGATTAACTCTTCTTGCATGAGTACTCCTCCTAACCCTTCTAGCGATGCATTAGTGCATACTGAAAAGTCTCCTTAAGGGTCCAAAATTTTCAATATGGGTGTGGTAGTGAGCTTCTATTTCAGCAATGCAAAGGTAACTTCAAACTTTTCCATCCATTTAAATTCCTTTACCTTCTTTTAAAGGTTAGTTATTTTTGTAACAATCTTTGAGAAATATTTTATATAAAATCTATAGTAGCCCGTTAACCCCATGAAAATTCTTACTTCAATAACATTAGTAGGCGGTGGCCAATTTAATATGGCTTCGATCTTCTTTGGATCCACAACAATTCCTTCTACTGATATGATATGCCCTAAATATCATACCTATGAAACATAGAAATCACTTTTGGCCATATTTTCATAGAGTTGATTTTCCCTCAGTAACTAACACGATCTTGATATTTTTATCATGTTCTTCCTTGTTTTGAGAGTATATTAGGATATCATCAAGAAATATAAGAATAAACTGGTCCAAATACCTTATGAAAACACTATTCATTAAATTTGTGAAGGTAGTTAGGGTTTTAGTCAATCCAAAGGGTATGTAAACTCGTAGTGCCCATACCTAGTCTTGAATGTTGTCTTGTGAGTACCCTCCTCACGTATTATTAACTAGTGATACCATGACCTTAGATCTATCTTAGTAAACTTTGTGGCATATATTAGTTGATCTAATAAATATTTGATTCTAGGTAGGAGATACTGGTTCTTGATTATGGATTTATTCAACATCCTATAATCAATACACAATCTTAAAGAGCCATATTTATTTCTCACAAATAATATTGATGCTCTCCAAGGTGACACGCTTGGTTTTATCAACCATTTTTCTAATAACCCTTGCAATTGTTTCTTTAATTCCTGCATCTCAATAGGAGTCATCCTATATGGATATCTATGAATTGGTTTTGCCATTGGCATAATATCAATAGTAAAATAAAATTCCCACATAGGAGGTAGTCTAGGTAAATCCTCAAGAAATACCTCCTTGAAATCCTACAAAATTGGGTGTGTTTCTAACACCTCTTTCTTTTGATCTTATCTTACTTCATTTAAATTAATCACATAGACTATCCCTTATTTCCTAAGATTTTTATTTAGTTACATAGCTAAAAACATCTAGGGTTTGAATACCCTCTGCTCGCTATGAATTCTTAGTCTTTCCTTGCCTCCTTCAGAATACTCGATCCATATATCTTGGAAATTGATTACGATTTTGTGGGCTTGTAATCAATCCATCCCTAGGACCACATCGAAGGTATAAAGTGGAGCTACATATAAGCAAAATTCCATGGTTCCACTAGCTAAAGCAATTTTTGTCATAGGAAAACACTAGTTTACGGAGTAGGTTTGTCTAGAATCTACTCAACCTTCCATCCATAAGCCATATATCTTGACCTTTTTGGCATATCCTTTGATAAATTATAAGAAATTAAGCTATAAATGTCCCTACTATCAATTAAAATATTTACTTACTTATCAAAAATATTACCTTTTATAATCAATGGGATAGTTTACCCCTCAAGATTTTGACTTCTAGTTGCAGCAAAGATTTGGTGTGCATGTTCTTTTCCTTTAGCACTAGATGTGCTCAGCCCTGATCGATGTGGACAACGATTAGAAAAATGTGGGCCACTACAATGGTAACACCCATCCTTGGGTCCTTGCTACTTTTTTGAATTTTTATCCTCCCCTTTGATTGTTGGAATTGAGGTTTACAATTTTTGTGATTGACGCTTAGTGTTATTGGGGTTGTTGCATTTCTTATAAAAGTTCTTCCTGAAATTCTATTTTCCATTAGATTTCTTCTTAGGATTTTGGGGGTTTTTAGCCTTTTGGCTTTGTTCCCCCTCCCATTTTACAAACCCATCGCTATTCCTCTTCTTTAGTGCCTATTGATCTTGCTCGAACAAGGTGTCATATTTGTAACAAAAGTGTGAATTTGTTTTCTTTTCTAGGTCATACACATTTTGTAATGACTTAGGATCACACATGTCTACATTATGCTTGATCCTAGATTACAACCCATGAGTAAATTTATGAACCCACATTTTATCATTATAGGTAGGTACATACTTCAGTAATCTTACAATATTTTTATGGTATATCTCCACCAAGTTGGTTACTTACCTTAAACTGGTAAATTCCTTGAATTTTAGGGTATATAAATGCTCCATAAGCAATATCTTTTTGAATATGACTATAAATTCCTTCCATGTAACGTCTACTAGTTCAATCTTAGTTTCCTCATAATAAGTTTCCCACCAATCTAGGGTGACTTCTTCAAGGTAAATTATAGCCTAAACAGTATGGGTTCCTAGAGAATACCCCTTTATCATGAAGTAAACTTCCAATTCCCTTAACCAAGCCTCAATTGTATCTCCTCCTCCATAAAACTTGGAGATACAAATTTTATTTAGGTGTCTTGTTTCATTTTCTAGGAGGGATCTATATTATAATTATTACACAATCAATCCCTCAGCTTGGTTAACTTCTAAAACTCTAGCTTACATATTTTAGTTTACAATAGTTTCTAACACCTGTCTCATCTGATCTTGCATGGTGGCAACTGTAGTAGTGAGATCTTCCATTCCCCTATTAGGATTTTCTAGATCTTCATTCAGGATTATTTTTTTGATATTATTTTTTTGAGTCTATCTAAGTGGAGGTGTAGACCTTCCTTTTTTGGCCTTTGGTGGCATCTTGATCTGGTTACAACCAAGAAAAGGATTAGGTTACAACTTCACCTTAAATTGTACCACTAATTCAAGATACAATACAAAGTTATTCTTGCCAAAAGTATCAACAATATAACTAGGATAACATTCCAATATTATGATGTATCATTTTTACCAAATCCCATATTGAGGTATCATAACAATCATCCATTATTGGGATTAGTTTCCATTAGATTATAGCAATTAGATATTATAGATCATCCCAAATTTAGCTTAAATATTTAAGCAAGCCTTCATTGGATACATCCAAATCTCTTTAGCTCATAATAATCTCTATACCTTCGTACCTAGAGCTTTGATATCAAATGTAACAACCCTGAAAACAAAAAATACACATAAAAGAAAGGATAATTTTTTTTTGACTAGGGAGAGGGATTCATAAATCTCTAACCAATGTTAGATTAACTTAATATTTAAAAAATTCCCTAAGTTTCTCAAAGAGCTATATCTAACAAGATTTCCGTCATGCAAGTCCATCCGCGTAGGGATATCTCATGTCATGTAAATAATTCCATCCATCTCATCATTCTTGATGAGCTAGACTTATCACCTTTAGCCATTAGAAGGTGTACACACATCTCCACATTCTATGTAAGCTATTATGCGTAGGTATGCTACGTGTACTATGAGTTAAGCTATCAATATCATCTTGCGACAAGCTATCTTAACTTAGATGTAGTCTTTCCAAAACCTACATACCATTCTATCTAAGGGTTCTTAATCCCTTAGGTCGACTATGTTCATCCTAAGGGGGTCTCAAATGCTTAGGTTTTCCTCTAAGTCACCATAGAACTTGTTATGCATTCTTTATAAATTTATTCAAGAAAGAAAATAAAATATATATCTAGATACTAAATCTTAAAAAATATAACCTATAAAATATGCAAAGATGTTAAGAAGAAAATTTTATACAAGAAGATAAACATTAAGGGAAAGGAATTTAACTATAAAACATGGATAATTCAATTGGTAATTTAAAGGTACATCTTTTAACAATAAGCAATTACTACATATAAATTTGTATGGCAAATCCTCCATACTTCAAAGAATATTACATCAATTTCATCAGGGAAATATCCCCATAATTCTAATTTATTTGAGCATAAGTAAATAAGTAAAGGGTAAGATAAACCAAGCAAGTGAACCAACTACCATCCTTAGTCATCCACCTCATTCCATAAATCAATTGAGGATAGTAGGGGATCAAGACACTCATGGTTCAAGATAGGCATGCCTCTAAATGCATTTACTTTCTTTACTTTACCAAATTACAACTATACAATTTAATCAAGTCCTTAACCATCTAATAGCATTGTTGAGGTCATAAAAGAACCATTAATTTTACCATCCTCTCTCAAATACCTTTAGATATTTATTCAGCATGCATCATATAGATCACGGTTACTATTTAAATTAAATCTAGTCACGTCTTAAAGCATTAAAGTTCCATACCTTTAACTTCTAAAACAATCCCTTCATTTATTTACTAAATTAAGGCTTTACTCTAATTTAACAATAAACCTTTTTTCATTCATTCCATAAACTAAAGCCCCATACATTTGGTTTGCAAAAAAACTATACCATTTAATAGAGGGATCAAAGCACCTACCCTAATCCATTAATAAACCATTTCTTTTATTTTATAAATCAAGGTCCCAAACCCTTAATCTACAAATAATCATTTACATTTATTTATTAAATTAAAGTCTCACTACTTTAATTTATAAATAACCCAATTTATTTTTATCATTTCACAAATTAAGGTCCCATACCCTTAATCTACAAAATAATCATTCCTTTAGTTTAAATAATTAAAGTTCCATATCTTTAAAACATTTAAACCAAATTATTTTCTTTAATTTAAACAATCAAGTTTCACTTTTTAAATCATTTAAATCAAAGTCTTTTCTTTTAATTTAAACAATCAAGTTTCATTTTTATAATCATTTAAATCAAACTCTTTTCTTTTAATTTAAACAACCAAGTTTCACTTCTCTAATCATTTAAATCAAACCCTTTTCTTTTAATTTAAACAATCAAGTTTTACTTTTATAATCATTTAAATCAAACTATTTAAATAATCAAAGTTTCACTTTTCTAAACATTTAAATCAAACCATTTTCTTTTAATTTAAACAATCAAGTTTCACTTTTCTAATCATTTTTTTTTGTTAAATATGAAGCTTTATATTGCTGATAGATTTTTTAAGGATCCCTTAACCTAATTATAAAAATAGCCATTATAGCTATACCATGATAAAGGATAAACTAAGAATACTTAACAGGTATTTGATTAACAAGAGCCATATATGAGGATGTAGCCTTAGGCTTGAAAACCCAAATATTGTAACAAAAACCAAAGAGTGAGGGCACAACCTCAGGTTTGAGGACTCTAACAAAAAATTTAAGAACTTGAAACAAAAAACTACAACTGAATATGTAAGGGCTTCCACGCAGGGAAGGCAAGAAACCAAAAAAGATCATATTATTTGATACAAAATAGGCTCCATGTAGGGTAGTTGTAGGAACAACAAAACAAGATAAGAGGAAATTAGTCCTCAGTCGAGGTTTTCTCCTCTTCCTTAGTGTCATTCTTCTTAGTATCCTTGGGCTCATCTTCCTTAGGTTCAATATTCACAGTAACCTTGTCTACTTCAAAACCTCCATCAACTTCCTGGCTAGTCTGGCCAACATAGAACAATTTTTGTAGTCCTTCCCTGATGTCCATGATGGAATTAACCATTGTATTCATCATTGCCATGGTGGAGGAAATGATAAAATTCTTCAGTTTTTTATTTTCATCCTATATTTCCTCTTCTTAATTCTTGATTTTGATAACGTTGTGCTTGGTGGCCAGGTTTTGAAGCCTATCTGACTTACTCATAGGTTCTTATGCACTATAGAAACTTATTCTCTTTCTTGCCCTTAGTTTTGTGACGTCCTCAATGGTATTTTTCTTCTTCTCAGCAAGAGACAAGTGAACTAAGGAGAAACAAAGTTTAGAAGAAATAACAGCGATAGGGTTATGTTTGTTAGGTTTAGGATTGTTGGCCAAAACGTAGGTGTATATGACCTTAAACATGCCCTGATGGTGGGGAAGGTCATTATTTTTCTTGTCTCTGTAGGATGTAATAGATTTGTTTATGGAATTGAGGAAAAATAGGGGGATACCGAGAGGATTTATATCTAAAATGTTTTACAAAGACCAAGTGATAGGTTTTGAGGGCTTTATCAGGGTTATAAATGGTGATGAGTTCCATTATGGGCTTCATCACAGATTCCTAGGGAGAATTGAGGTCACTCCTAAAGATTCTAGGATTCTTAGCTTTTTTCAAGATTTTTTCATTCCCTTTAAACTCAGCCAATTTGACCTCCCAATTATGTTTGTGCCTATGAATGGAATGATCCTCATGGTTTTGGCCAATTATGGAGGCTAAGAGATGGACATCAAATATGAAATTCCTCCCACGCACAGAGATAGACCCATTTTCCCAAGACTCAAGGAAGGCCATCGTATTATCAAGCTCATCACCAGAGAATATATGGAGGAAAGGGAAGAAATGTCTATCTTGGAGGATTTTTTTTCCATGGTATCATAGATAATAGAGTTGGTCTCAATGAAATTTCTCAACATGGTGTGGGCAGGATGGGGACTAGTGATGGGATGGCTAGGCATATAGGGAAAGGTGGAAAAGCACAGACAAGGGAAAGCGATCATGTGAATGAGGGCAAATTTGGATAGAGTGACAACTATAAAAATGACAAGGACAAGGGAAAGGAACCAATCATGGCAGGAATAGAAAAAACTAGACGTGGGAGCAATGGGAATATGACTCGTGGGAAGAAGGAGGCTCACATGCAGGAAAGGCCAGCCAAATCATACAATGACACACATCACAACAATAGGCAGGAGTTGGAAAAATATCTTTGTCAGGAAAATCAATAGGGATTTATCTAGAAAAACTGAAAGGAAAGGGTACATTTCCCAACTTTATTGGGGCAATAAATTTCAAGGATCGTTAATCCACTCAAGTTTCACTTTTCTAATCATTTAAATCAAACCCTTTTCTTTTAATTTAAATAATCAATTTTCATTTTTCTAATCATTTAAATCAAACTATTTTATTTTAATTTAAATAATCAAGTTTCATTTTTCTAATCATTTAAATCAAACTCTTTTATTTTAATTTTAACACTCAAGTTTCACTTTTATAATCTTTTAAATCAAATAGTTTAAATAATCAATTTTTCATTTTTCTATTGTTTAAATTAAACTATTTTATTTTAATAAATGAACTAAGGTTTTGTTCCCACAAATTTATCAAAATTCATTTATTTAATACATGAACCATAGTCTATATTATTAAAAGTGATTGAAAAACCCAAACCAACTCAACTCTCAGGTTTTTGGAATGGGAACCTAGCTCGACGCAATCTATGATAACAACTTAGAAAGGGCTTAGGGTAAGGGCGCTTACTTCCTGGGTGAGACTCAAGCAAGGGATACGAGAGTATGACTATAGGTAAATAAACATGACCACCCACTCACCTCATACTTGATGCACTCCCCAACACAATCGGTAAGGGCTACTGTAAGATGCACATGGGTTCTAGGAGGGTGTTGTCATAACAAGGAATGATGTTCACAATACCTCCAACCTTAGTTGATACAGTCAAGGATCTGCCATCATGAGGTAGAAGAGAACCACTCAATGTGGTCACCAACACTTCTTAGAATATGTAGATACACATTGATGTTGTGTCATACAAATTGGGTAGAGGCCAAAACAGTGCTCACCCAGTGCAGTTCTAGACTCATCCACTTCCTATGCATACAAACAGATGCAACCACTAGGGAAAAATAGTGATAGATAAGTTTTGACCTACGAATTTGGAGCCAATGACTCACCGTAGAAGGCAGGGGTTCCAAACCATAAATAAGAGTGTAAGCCAAAGATGCACAAAAAACACATAGAATAAGGAAAACATGGTGATTACTAAGCTTATAAGAGCTAGCTTCAAATGAAAACACTCTTTAAACTTTACCAACGAACAAAATATGTGCAAATTACCAACCTGAATCTCTTTTGTGAGCTACCATGTCCTCTTGGAATGATGTTCTCATTTAGGTGTCTAGTTTTTTAGATTTTCATATTGCCTTCTCTCCTTTGTTCATCTTCTCCAAATCCCAACTACCCTCTTCTCTCTCACAAGGTGAAGTATTTCACCATGACTTGCTCACCCATCTCATTACTTCCTCCATCCACCTGCCTTTATTCTCTGAATACTTTCCTAGGCAATCGAGTGAGGTAACCCACTATTTTTTTATTAGATTTCAATCCCCCAAAATTCACCATAAGTGCGATATTACCAAGTTGATGAAGCTTCTTGTCTCATACGTAGCTCATTGCGATATTCAAGATATAAGCTTCAATCTTATCTTTTTTTAATTCAAAAGAACTTTACAAGGTCAAATGAAGTTTGATCTTCCATTTTAAATATTTTATTATTCATTTTAGAATATAATTCAATTATCATTTAGACTAAAGTTCTAAATGAGAATCTACAATTTATTTTAAAATATATATTTCATTACTTAATTAAACAGAACTCCATTATCATTTAATTATCTTATACACATATAAGTAAATATATGGAGTTTCTTTTTTTTTAATAAATAAGACACTTTTATTTATAAAATGAAATTCCATATTAATTTAAATAATTTATAAATTTTAAATGAAATATATTATCATTTAAAATAAATCATTCATAAATTTTAAATGAAACCCACTATCATTTAAATTAAAGCATTCACTAATCCTTCTATTTGTCAAAGCAACACAAGGAGTTATGAAAGCAACCAACTCGTGCATTCTTTCCAAACCATTGAGGCAAATAGTGATGAAGTAAAAGACAACCAAACATATGCAATAAAACATATAGGGAGTCTTTTCATCAACTTTAGTCACCTGTATAAGCCTCGAGAATTTATGATAGCTACTAGGCTATCAAATTGAGGCTCAAGGTGGCTAGTTATTTACGATTATACCTAATCAATTATGCATTCCTATATGAAGGTATCCATCCATGTTACCTCTGTGTTTCCTTATCATCACTTCCCCAACCCCAAGTACCCTCACCTTTGGTGGATGACTCAACTTCTTCCACCTATGAGTGTAATTGATCCGACACATTGGTAACTTGTTAATAGTATCGTATTCTTCCATACCAACTAACATCACATAGTTGTCCAATTACACATAATCAAGTATTAAAGCACCATAAAATTTATACATTATTCCATGCCACAAATTCCTTCAAGGAGGGTCATGACACCCAAGCTCCTGTAGATGGTCCACCCTGCTAGTTACTGAAAAATCACTCTTCCAAATACACGTGAATGGAGAACACTAAAATTTTTATTAATATTTATGGAGTACAAAATAATAAATATTCATAAATTTATTGATCTCCTTTTTCAAGGATGGCCTACATTTTTATACAAAATGTAGTCAATCCTCATTACAAATATAGGTTGTTCTTAATCAGACATCATGATTCACTATGATCGGTTTGTATCTAGTTACAATTATTATCTATTAAAGGAATGACCATGTATAAAATTACTCATGAGATATAAGAATGGTGCTCCCTAAGTTTACATAACAATTTATTTCTAAAATTTGTACGATCTATTGTTCAATGGATCAACATGTAAAATAAAGGCTATTTATTCCCATTAGATATAGGTGCCTACCTACCTGCCATTGGGATATATGCATTGAGATATAGGTACCTGTTGGTCCGGCTTTCATGCACACCCCGGGAAAGGATGAAGCAAGGAAAGCTTCGGAGACACCCACGGGACTGATCCCACTCATCTTTAGGATCTAGCTGGTTATCCAAGGTGCGAGTTACAGAGTTGGGTCGAATGGCAATTCACTCTTTTCCACTTCGGAATAGATTTCAATATGGACCGCTCTGTTACCTTACAGGGGGTTCCTGAACTTGTTCAGTAGTTGCAAAAGTTGTTGACAATCAGATTTGACTTGAATTCTTTGATCTAGCTCTCATGGGTCAGCAGATTTAAATAAAAGGCAAATAAAGAAAATAAAAATGGATCATTAACGGTAAGCAAAGAGAGGGTAGGGTAGGGTAGAAAAGAGAAGTTTATCAAACATCAATTGTAAACCCAAACTGTCAATCTTATCTATGCTATCAGCTTCACAACAGAACAAATCCCAGAAGAAAGTGTCCAGTCAGTCTAAGATCACTTTCAACTAAGAGCACAAGGCAGAGTGAAACAGATCTAGTAGAAAATCATAAATCCAAGGGCAGCTGGTTAAAATCGGTATCTTTCACCTGCAGCCCTAGCTCGCACAGTGAAGACAGAGCAATTAGAACAAACTTAACCTCAAATCTGTAATTTCCCCTAGCAGACAATAGAACAACTGAAGCCTAACAGCATATTTAATCTTGACAATGGCAGATTTACAGCATATATCTAACAAACTTTAAATGGAATGGATAAAAAAAGAAAATACACTTATCACACTCTGCAAAAGATTAGGCTCCTGGCCATGCTATCACAGAAAAGTTAAAGCACATCAACTCCAAGTCTAGAAACAAAGGATTTCACAAAATTTGCAAGAAATTGCTTATAAGCCTTTTATTTCTAAGTCTTCGCCTCCTACGATTACATTTAGAATTGTATTTATAGAATCAGGATAGACCCTGATCTTTTCCAAAATATCTTGCTCAAACCCTAAATCCTATCGCACTTAAACCCTAGGACTCGGGTTTTACAATAAAAATCCATTTAAAAATCAAAGTCCGGATAGAACTTAACCCTTCTGCAAATCAGTGCAGTTAGCTGCCATAAATGGAGAAGATAAAATCAAATGCAATTTGCATTCATCCGTAGCTGCAAATAAATGCCTCCATTAATTCTGCTGGTGAGCCGGATGAGTCACAACTTCTCTCAGATATGATCTCCGTAAAGCCATCCCTGTGTTGAAATTGTCTTCATGCTATCAAGTCTGCAATAAATTTGCTATTGAATGCTTTACCGGCTTCTTCTCTTCTAGCATGGCGGTCCTTGACTAAATCCGCACTTTATATTTGCCTTTATGGTCTTTCCCGGTTGTCCCGTAAGTGCCAGGTGGAATCTTGCATGAAAGACAAAAAGATGCAATAGATTAGCATTTTAATTAAATCAGAAGCTTAAAACATTAAAAACAGATTAAAAACCGCAAAATAAGTTTGCATGTTAGCTTCTATTTGTCCCATTCATGCTTTGACACGTGTCGCTACCCCAGGAAGCCTTCTGTTTCAGCTGAAATGCACTTTCGGGCCCTCTTATGACTTTCTCTCTCCTACCGCGATTCTGCGACATGTCGCGATTTCGTGACATGTCGCGAAATCGCGACCCTGCCAGCTCATCGGCAACTTCCTCCCTCGTTGGCCGTGAAAACGCGACATGTCATGATTTCGCGACGTGTCACGAAATCGTGACCCTCCTGGCCTCCATACAGCCATCCCGATTTTCAGCCGCGATTATAGAACACGTCGCGATATCGTGACAGTTTCGTACCTGCATGCGTTGACCGTGTTGACCGCGATTTTGGAACGTGTTTGCGACTTAGGCGATTTTTCATTCTACAGCACACTTTCTCTCTCCTACCGCGAAAAAGCGACATGTCGCGATTTCGTGACATGTCGCAAAATCGCGCCCTCCGTACAGCTTGCTTCTCTCGTCAAAAATCGTCATGATTTCGCGACATGTCACGAAATCGCGACCTTTCTGGCACTTAGCTGCATTTTGACTTACCCGTCGCGATATCGCGACAATTCCAAAAATGGAAGTGTCGCGATATCGCGACAATTCCAAAAATGGAAGTGTCGCGATATCGCGACACTACCAAAAATGGAAAGTTTGATTTTTCAGTGAATTTATGCAACTGTTTTCTGGATTTTCTCGGTACCGGTGCAAGATTTTGCTTGTGCATGAATGATTCTAGCATGTAAAAAGTGAATTCTTGGATAACACAGCTAGAATGCAAGAAAAAGCACAACTTTAAAAAGGAGGCAAGCAAATTTAGATTTAAAACCTGAAAAGATCAAGAGGGTCCCTGCTGCAAAAAAATGAAAGTTCAAAATTTTCTAAGGATGGAATCTCATTTTTCAGTGGGGGTGTGTTGCTTATCAACAAATGGCGATATCTGCGGTTAAAATAGTAGCACTATTTTAGAACCCAAGACTCTGGTTTCAAAACAAAAAGACCATTCATCATGCCTTGCCACAGACATTCTTCACAATAAATTGACTGCCAACTGCCAGCTGTTAAAATTTCCCAAGGACATACTGGGCTAGATTACTTCAAGGAAGATTTCTGATGTGCAATTACAAAGGTATAGAACTTTCTTCAAGGATGACTGAATTGAATGATAAACTTGGATTAATCAACTTTTCTAGATTGTAAATGGGGAAACCGAGTAGAGCTTTGTTTACTAGTTTAGCTTTTTACAGCCTAGACAGAGTTACCCTTTAGATTTACACGACCCAATTTACAACTGTAGGGCAGAATCTAATATTGGCTGCCTCTTTTAATATATAACTCTTTTTTTCTCTTTTTTTTTCTTCCTCTTTTTTTTTATATCTCTCCCTCTGAAATATATCAATATCTGAGATGCTTTTAGGGAAATCACAATTTTCTTTTAACACTTGATCAATCTGGAACTGTTTCAGTCTAGGCATTGATAGCCTCTGGTGACACCCAAATAATTGCATGAACCATAGTCCCCTCTTATAACCAGCTTTTCTTGGATTCCCCGGGAGTTCCTCCAACTAAACAGCATAATAGTTTTTCTATCATTAAAACAACTGTGGCAAGTAAGACACAAGATCCAATCATCTCTCTACCTTCATCCTGGATAACAAAATAGTTCCACAGTTCAGAGCAAGCAGACTATCTCAATTAGAATAATGAGCAGAATGGGGAGGCACTGGATTGAGGATTTATCAGCTAGGAATAAAACAATTTTTAGCAGGCTGACTTTTCATTGATTGCTCAGGCAGAGGCAAAGGACAAAAAATTTTAGAAGCCAAAGGACTTTATACAGGATTCCAAGGACAGGCACAGGCTTTAAAGCAAAACAAAATAAAACTGCACAGACTGCAAATAAAATAAACTAAACACTGAAAACTACACAATTGTATCAGACAAAGGAATAAAACAAACTGCAAGGCTATTTACAAAGGATGCAAAGCACAGCTGTACAGGCAACAAAATTAAGCTAAAACAAATAAACTAAGAACTGAAGCAAATAAATTAAAACTGCACAGACAACAAACAAAACTGCACAAGCAACAAAATAAAACTAAAACAAAAGACTGTACAGACAACAAAGAAAAGGAAAAGCGAGGAAGAAAATAAAAACCGTACGAGCAATAAAAGAAATAAACTAAAATAACTGAAGCAAATAAAAACTGCTAAACTGCACAAAGCTAAACTGCAACAACACTGAAATAAACTAAACTGCAACTGAAATAAAATAAACTGCAACTGCAACTGTACAGACAGCAAAGAAAAAGAAATGCAATAAAGAAAAGACTGTACAGACTAAAATAAAAGCAAGCTAAAATAAAAAGACAAAGAAAGGAAATAAAAAGCACTGACAAAAGAAATAAACTGCACAAGCTAAAACTAAAAAATAACTAAAGAAAACTGAAAAACTGCAACTGTACAGACATTTAAAAATAAAACTGCACTGACAAAGAAATAAACTGAAAAACAAATAAATTAAAACTCGTAGAGCATTAAAATTAAACTCGAAATGCATTAAAACTGCACAGACATTGAAATAAAAACTGCACTGACAAAGAAATAAAATTGAAAAACTTCAAAGCTTATTTACAATGCATACATATGTTACAAATTCCCTTCATACTCAAAAAATGCAGCAGTTGGGAAAGCAGAGAAATGGTGCTTTAAAAAAAATTTGACCATGCAAGTAATTTAAAAAAAATTACCTTTCGAGTCCTGTTGACGAAATGCACTCCGCATCGTGCTTTCAAAAATTTGCTATCTGGGAAAGACTTGGGTTTACTGTCTTCCCTGTCCCATTTGAAAAACAAATCTGCAACTCCTTCAAATTAAACAAATCATATAATAACAAATCATATGATAACATGTTTATACTTCTAATTGAAGGGTTTGCAGAGTTCTTTCAAAAGGACTTGAATGTAAAAAACCCCGAGGATCAAATACCTTAAAATCTTGACAGACCCAGACCACCACATTTTCAAAATTATGTGACAACTGAAAGAAATCATGTTTTATCTGTATGCCCTGGTTCTTAACAACTTGAACATTTTGTGGTTGCTGTACTGCTTCAATATCCAGGACTTCAATTTTTATCCCTCTAGAAGGATGCTTACAATTTTCCTTTTCACCTGAGCCTTGCTTAGACTTAACCTCATCAATGTGCAATGTCCAAACATCATTGTTGTTATTGATTAGGGCTATAATTGTTGTCACATTTTTAGTTGCCAAATCATAAACTCCAATATCTGCATCAACACAGTTTATAGCCTCCTCATGTTCAGAAGTTCCAGGCTTATGTTGAGACAGTTCATCAATTCCAAGTTGGCTGACCACATTCATATTTACTATCTTTTCCTCCTTTTCTTGAAATTCAACAGGTGGTCCAAAGTAAGCCTCAATCAAGTTAATGTTTTGTCCAACAATCTGAGGCAGTTCATAGAGGGTGATGTCAACTTTAAGTTCCCTCATATCCTCAATGATGTTATCCTCCTCAGTTACTTCTGCATAGTGATATTGAATCTCACTTTCATCATCCTCTGATGAGGAAGGATCATAGTTAAGTTCTGGACTCTGACATTTCAAGTCATAACTATCCATTTTGAACTGTTGAAAATCTTGCATTTCATCCACAGAAGTCTGTACAAGACTTTCTATCTCTTCGGGAAAAGTGACAGAATCTGAAACCCTGGTTGTACTATTTTTGGGTGAACTAGAAATATCAATATTTCTTTGATCTCTAGGAAAATTTAACTCACCAGGAAAAACTTCAGATTTGGGTGGTGCCATATCACAAATGTTCAGTTCAAGCACCTACACTTTGAACTTGTCAGAATTTTTCTCTGTATTTTGCACATACTGAGTGGATGTCATAGTTAACGGAGTCTCCTTGGGTAGAGCATGATATGTTGGCACTAACTCATGATGTGGAATGGGGTCTGGAATAGGCATGTTCTGTGTAACATAGGATATCAAAGGACTGCTCCGAATTTGAGGCCCTAACTGTCTTTCAAGAATTAAGGCTTCTTTATAAGCCCTTGCTAGGGTTGTAATATTGATGTCTCTCTTGAGGAAAATAGAGGTCACCGAATCCAATGCATTCTTGTAGATTTCTAAGGCCAGATTTGCATTTGGGATGTAATGGCCAGTCATTCTACCGTAAGCTCTTTGGAACCTCATATTGAAAGACCTGACAGTTTCTCCCGACTCTCTCTTGATGCTGAAAAATTGTTGATATAAAATGTTGGGATCTATCACTTCACCGAACTGTGATATAAAAGCTTTCTCTAGATCATCCCAACTAGTAATGGAATTGCTGGTGAGGTTTAAAAACCAGTCATAAGCTCCCTCCTGGAGAGTGAACGGGAACAATCTACAGGCAACATCTTCATGCTGTATATTCAATAACTTCAGTGCATTCTTGAATGCAATTAAGTGTTCCTCTGCAGTTCTTGTCCCATCATGTTTATACCTAGGGAGGTATCTTTTTGGATTTCTGGGCAAGTCATGGGCTATACCCGGAATGTTCAAAGCTGTGGAGCCCAACCAATTTGCCATAGCTAATGGATTAATAGGGATATTCTGAGCTCTGGTTGGAGTGACTATCAATGGTGATAAAACTGTCTGTGATAGAGATGTGGCCCTTCTGTGGCTACTTCTTCTCGGAGTTTCTAATTCAGGGACAAGGAGCTCTCCAACTCTAGGGTGGGATCTTGTTACCCTGTATGTAGAATCCAGTTTTCACAGGTACTGACAAACTCTGCAGTTCTGAACAGGTTCTGTATTTTAGCAAGTTGAAATACTGTACTGACAACTGCACTGACAACACTGCACTGACAATTTAAAAACTGCACTGACAATTTAAAAACTGTACTGACAATTTAAAAACTATCCGGAGTTCACTGTGGGTCCTTCAAATGTTGCTGTTATGCCCTTACAACACTTGAACTGAGTTCAGCCCTCCTTCTAGCGCCAATTAGATGTTGGCTGAGGAGGAGGGGAAAATTGGCTACCAGACTTTGGATAAAATACAGCTTTACAGTTCCACATACAGTCGGATTTCTCAACTCAAGTGCACTAAGAACAGATGTTCTCGCCCTCCTTCTAGCGCCAATTAGATGTTGGTCCGGCTTTCATGCACACCCCGGGAAAGGATGAAGCAAGGAAAGCTCCGGAGACACCCACGGGACTGATCCCACTCATCTTTAGGATCTAGCTGGTTATCCAAGGTGCGAGTTACAGAGTTGGGTCGAATGGCAATTCACTCTTTTCCACTTCGGAATAGATTTCAATATGGACTGCTCTGTTACCTTACAGAGGGTTCCTGAACTTGTTCAGTAGTTGTAAAAGTTGTTGACAATCAGATTTGACTTGAATTCTTTGATCTAGCTCTCATGGGTCAACAGATTTAAATAAAAGGAAAATAAAGAAAATAAAAATGGATCATTAACGGTAAGCAAAGAGAGGATAGGGTAGGGTAGAAAAGAGAAGTTTATCAAACATCAATTGTAAACCCAAACTGTCAATCTTATCTATGTTTGTCGACTTCTACAACGAACAAATCCCAGAAGAAAGTGTCCAGTTAGTCTAAGATCACTTTCAACTAAGAGCACAAGGCAGAGTGAAACAGATCTAGCAGAAAATCATAAATCCAAGGGCAGCTGGTTAAAACTGGTATCTTTTACCGACAGCCTAGCTCGCACAGTGAAGACAGAGCAATTAGAACAAACTTAACCTCAAATCTGTAATTTCCCCTAGCAGACAATAGAACAACTGAAGCCTAACAGCATATTTAATCTTGACAATGGAAGATTTACAAAGATATATCTAACAAACTTTAAATGGAATGGATAACAAAAGAAAATACACTTATCACACTCTGCAAAAGATTAGGCTCCTGGCCATGCTATCACAGAAAAGTTAAAGCACATCAACTCCAAGTCCAGAAACAAAGGATTTCAAAAAATTTGCAAGAAATTGCTTATAAGCCTTTTATTTCTAAGTCTCCGCCTCCTGCGATTACATTTAGAATTTGTATTTATAGACTCAGGACAGACCCTGATCTTTTCCAAAATATCTTTCTCAAACCCTAAATCCTATCGCACTTAAACCCTAGGACCCGGGTTTTACAATAAAAATCCATTTAAAAATCAAAGTCCGGATAGAACTTAACCCTTCTACAAATCAGTGCAGTTAGCTACCATAAATGGAGAAGATAAAATCAAATGCAATTTGCATTCATCCGCAGCTGCAAATAAATGCCTCCATTAATTCTACTGGTGAGCCGGATGAGTCACCACTTCTCTCAGATCTGATCTCCGTAAAGCCATCCCTGTGTTGAAATTGTCTTCATGCTATCAAGTCTACAATAAATTTGCTATTGAATGCTTTACCGGCTTCTTCTCTTCTAGCATGGCGGTCCTTGACTAAATCCGCACTTTATCTTTGCCTTTATGGTCTTTCCCGGTTGTCCCGTAAGTGCCAGGTGGAATCCTGCATGAAAGACAAAAAGATGCAATAGATTAGCATTTTAATTAAATCAGAAGCTTAAAACATTAAAAACAGATTAAAAACCGCAAAATAAGTTTGCATGTCGGCTTCTGTTTGTCCCATTCATGCTTTGACACGTGTCGCTACCCCAGGAAGCCTTCTGTTTCAGCTGAAATGCACTTTCGGGCCCTCTTATGACTTTCTCTCTCCTACCGCGATTCTGCGACATGTCGCGATTTCGTGACATGTCGCGATTTCGCGACATGTCGCGAATCGCGACCCTGCCAGTGCATCGGCAACTTCCTCCCTCGTTGGCCGCAAAAACGCGACATGTCGCGATTTCGCGACGTGTCGCGATTTCGCGACGTGTCGCGAAATCGCGACCCTCCTGGCCTCCGTACAGCCATCCCGATTTTCAGCCGCAATTATAGAACACGTCGCGATATCGCGACAGTTCCGTACCTACATGCGTTGACCGCGTTGACCACGATTTTGGAACGTGTTTGCGACTTAGGCGATTTTTCATTCTGCAGCCCACTTTCTCTCTCCTGCCATGAAAAAGTCGCGCCCTCCGTACAGCTTGCTTCTCTCGTCAAAAAACTGTCACGATTTCGTGACATGTCACGAAATCGCGACCTTTCTGGCACTTAGCTGCATTTTGACTTACCTGTCGCGATATCGCGACAATTCCGAAAATGGAAGTGTCGCGATATAGCGACAATTCCGAAAATGGAAGTGTCGCGATATAGCGACAATTCCAAAAATGGAAGTGTCGCGATATCGCGACACTACCAAAAATGGAAAGTTTGATTTTTCAGTGAATTTATGCAACTGTTTTCTGGATTTTCTCGGTACCGGTGCAAGATTTTGCTTGTGCATGAATGATTTCTAGCATGTAAAAAGTGAATTCTTGGATAACACAACTAGAATGCAAGAAAAAGCAAGACTTTAAAAAGGAGGCAAACAAATTTGGATTTAAAACCTGAAAAGATCAAGAGGGTCCCTGCTGCAAAAAATGAAAGTTTAGAATTTTCTAAGGATGGAATCTCATTTTTCAGTGGGGGTGTGTTGCTTATCAACAGTACCTTCAAATAACTAGGATATAGTCACTGAGATATAGGTATCGAGATATAGGCACATTTATTATCACTAAGATATAGGTATTTATCCTATTGTTGGGATATAGGCACTAGGATATAGGCATCGACTTGTACCTAGGATATAGGCACCAACCTATGTTTGAGATATAGGCACTAACCCTTAGCAGGATTTAGATGCCATATTCAAGCACCATGATCTCTTTCCAAATGTATATTATTATTCAAACACATTACACTTGTTGTACAATTCCAGGTCCATGTAGGAGTTTGACTAAAATATGTGAAAAAGTAGCAAAAATCTATATCTACACACATTTCCCACTAAAAACACCATTCAATAATAATACACCATTTTCCATTAAATATATGCAATAATTACACAAAAAATACACTTCGAGTGTTAAACATGACATATAATACCCTTTTTAAACATGCATAAAAATGAGCATTTTTGGTGCTCATCAGCTGCACTCTTCTCCCTCACATGATCGCTTGTATTTCTCCATCGATCACCCGCACCCGCTTTCTCACCTTCACACTCACAAAAAATGCACCATAAAAACATCGTGCATCACCTAAAAACCTTATTTGAATCAGGTTATGTTGAAGCACAAAACTGTGACAACAAACAATCTCACCCTGAGATAGTCTATAGATAGAATCTATCTTGACCCAAGGTGGTCTTCATTAGGTGATTGATTTCCTAGTTTTCTTTGCATCGTCACTTAAATATACTTGTTTATTATTCATGTGTTATCTTAGATCTCAAAATATTACATGGATTTATCTATTTTCCATTCAATTTTGTATTTCTAAATGGAATATGGGTCCAACCTCGATGGACCCTACATTTGTTACTAATTTACTGCTATTTTATTTATACACAAGTTATAGGATTTGAGGATAAAGTAAGGATCTAGATCTGATATGATGTAGTAGTCCTAGAAACCCACTCCCCCAATGATATGTTGGTATATAAATTTTCACATTGCACCTAGATACACACTTTTTTATAAATAGGGGAATCACGTCCCTCTTGTATCTATTGTATCATTGGTGAAATCCTCTCGAGGGGATTCTTCTATAACACATTGAAATATTAATATAAATATATGAGATTCCTTTTATTTGCTCATCATTGTGTTTTTTCTATCTTGTTTTGGTGCAAATTTTCATCCTTAAAATGGTGATCATGGTGGGACCTTTGGGTCCCCCTTCTTCATCATGTTGTTGTTTTGTTACATCAGTAAAATGACTAATTTTTGCTTGTTTTTTATGATTGCAGGTCCTCAAGCTTAACCATTTCTACCTAATATGATATTTGTATTGAAACCATCCTAGCCTGAGAAAATCTCTAATTAGAGTTAGAACAATCACATATCTATAAGTGTACATCAAACAAAGACTTTCAAGGTTAGGGTCTATACTTGTCATTTTTTAATGTTTTTGAAATATATAGTGTAGTTGCATGTATTTTAGTTTTTAAATCTATCAGATTGTGACCATATCAGGTTGAGATGGTCTCCTATATGTGACCATCTCAGTAAGATATGATCTCTATTTTTATTGCTAGTTTTCCTACATTGCTACCTGTTAAAAGATAGATCCTATTTTAGAGAAAATTATGCATTTTTGCTTCATATCTTGCATCGTTAAAATCATTGTGTACTTTGTTTTCATTTTAGCAATAAAATGAAATCACACACTCATGCAACACTTTAAAATTAGTTAGTTAGATTTCATCACCAACTATCGATAGCAATTGCGTGACATGGTTCTTCATCTCCCACCATGGATTGGCTCCCTAAGAGCCATAGTAGCCCCTACGAGAGGTCTTTCAAATTTCATCATTGAAAATTCCTCTTACTCTTAGGTGTGTCCCATAGTAGGTTAGGTTTAAATTCCCTTTGACCATGGGACTTAATAATCAGTGGAACACAAATATTAGTTTTATCCAAGCTCACTTGAGGGTGAAGTGAAAGCCCAAGTAGGCAAGTAGTAGGATTTAGATAGTGTGGCCCCTTTATTTGAGGGGATATTTTATTCCCATAAGGATACCTATCACCTATCTATCATCCTAGGAATCTATATTGATTGTTTGTATCACATTTCTTGATAGGTTGTTGTGCACAAGCTACCTTTTTCTATAGTGTTCATTCCATCCACTTTAGTCATTTTAGAAATAGGATTTCGAACAAGAACTTCAAAAATATAAAATAAAAACAAAAAAAATCAAAATAAAAAACAAAATAAAATATTCCAAAATATTCTTAGTTGCCTTGCTTGCTTTGTTTTTTTAGTGTAGAAAGTTCTCAAACCATCACACTCCATATTCTCATAGTCCATCACACTCCATTTACCTAGCTTATGGTCATGATACAGATTCAAGCTCAATCATGAGAAAACACTCCTAATCCATCACCAAGATTCATGGATCATTTTCAATAGGGCCAATAAGAGGATTGACTTAATGCATCCTCTTACCAAGATCTTGATCCACCTGAGTGATAAAATATCTAGAATGATATGCATACCACCTATCATACCACTAATCCCAACCTACCAGACATCACCATTCAAAATACATCCAAGGCTCAGATTTTGATCATGATATCAAATTTACAAACCATACCACCCTATGTGCCCTTAATAAGGACATGTATCTCTGCACTGAGGCACCTAGGAATATGTTATCATATATTCATATTCTAACTCATCCTAAAACACCACTGGATTAAGAATAGAGGTATCCTCCACATCAAGATAGATATTCCAAAGTTACTATAGCTAAGTGCCCCTAGATGGGCCATTAATATGATTTTCTAGATGAATATACCAATCAAAATCATGAAAATTCTTTTGTATACCCAATTTCATCATGCTTTAGTGCTTCTTACTTACATAGAGTCAATCATTCACCCTCAATATCAGGTTAATGCATATTCATGTGGTCCTAGGAAATAAATTGTTAACCCTTCTAAGGATAGGGCACAATGCACACCCATTCACATCACTAAGATATACATGAATCACCCTCATATACTTGATCCAATACATCACTTTCATCAGATAGCTAAACCTAATTTGTATCATCAACAATAGCTACAATGAATAATCCACCAACGGTTACCCATGCTTGTACATCAAAGGTAACCAATCCAACATCATCTAGAATTCCCAACACAATAGTACAATCTTCCATCGTATCTGAATCAAAATCTTCCACCCCACACACATTCAATTTCACTTCATCCCTAACACCACAGACCACCACCCATTCATTATCAAGAACCACTTCATCCTAAATAATATCAACTACACCCCTATCAGTAGGAATATGAAACCTATGAGGAATTTCAACCAAAGTATCAGAATAAAATTAGTACATGCCTTGACATGCCTTACGATGAAATTATCACTAATAATACACATCCACCACTGCATCAACACCACAATCCACCACCTTCACTTCAACAATATCAAAGGTGAGAAACCAACATATTCTTGCTAGAAGCCTATAAATTGTTGATCGATCAAATAAATTTATTGGAAAAACAAGCCTTTGGTGTGATTTACTAAAAACCCACTTTATGGAAGCTTAGCAACCAACCCATTCATCCATCCATTCTATCACCCCCATATCCACCTCATTTTGAAATACCCAAACTGGAAAAGTTCAAAGGTGATGAAGACACACAAGAGCATGTAAGCAACTTTATAAATGTTTATTTTCATATTCAATACAATGATCCCCTAATTATTAGAAAATTCCTCATAACACTTACTAGGGGTGCTTTGGAGTGGTACAATCATTTGATATGTCATAGAATTTACACCTTTGAACAACTAGCCAATGCATTTTTAGAATGCTTTTCCTTTAGCATCAAGAAAAAGGCTACCTTGACTAACTTATATAACCTTCACCAATTTGAAGATGATCCAGTCATGTATTATGGTAATAGATGGAGAGTAGTCATCAAAAAATTGCCCTTCACCTTACCCATTATGGAGCTTACTCACATGTTCACTAGAAGTTTCTCAAAACAAATCTCACTTTTACTGCAACTTCAACAATATCAAAAATTTGAGGAAGCCCTAGACTAAGCAAAGGTCATTGAGGACATCAAAATTTAAGAAGGAGACATAAAAATCTAAAATAAATAATGGCCTAACAAAAATTCCAAGGGCAACCAAATTCAACCAAAGGTACCTCCTGTGAATCAAGTCATTTTGAGTGCCCTTGGGACCTTAAAATCAAACTCCACCATAAAATCCCAACTATGAAGCCCAACCTCCACTAGCTCAATATCATCCACAACCAAATTATTAAACATTACAAAAACAACCTCCAACTCAACCACATCATCCACCTCACAAGTACACACCATTACTAGAACCCTTGGTTTAAATATTTCATCGATTGTGTGAGGTGTAAACAATTTATCTCCCTAAAATTTGCCCACTAGATCCAAATTGACCAAAATAATAATATTATAAGGAGGATCACTACTTCATATATCATAGAAAAAAGGATCATGATATCCAATCATGTTACTCATTCAAGAACTTAGTGCAGGACATGATTGAATGGTAGGAAATTCAAATTGACAACCCTCTTTTCTTCTCAAATTAGAACATAGGTATCTAGCAAGATTCATTGCCTCAATGTGAAACAACCACAACACTTACCACTATAAATGAACAACCTGTAGATACCTAAAATGTGTCATTTTGAGGAGTCTACTCATATGGACATCTCTTTAGGTCATATGATTGATCTTGGACCTTTCCAAGACCCAACAGTGGTTTTAACCACTCAATTAGGGTAGGCTACTCTTGTTTAGCCATAGCCATTAATCGAATCAGTGACGGCCTCCACCACCATAGATGATCATAGTGGCTATGGGAAGCCACTAACGATGATAGTAGCTAGATCCATAGCCATACCTATCGATAGTATCTAACCTTGTAACAAACTCAAGCTCCTAAGCCAAGTAAAATAAGTTGCATCCAATAAATTTATAATGGTTTTGGAAAATCAAAGCCTCTAGAAGCTTCACCTCAATGGCCCTAGCCCAACCAAATCTTGTTCTTGGCTTCTTGGGGAAGCTAGAACAAGGAATTTGGGAGTCTACTTAAGGCCCCAAATTTACAAGCAAATCCTGGACAATTGATAAGCTTTTAGCATAACAAAGTGCTACCGCTTTGCAATTAGAGAGTACAATCTCTCACAAGTAATATGGTGCTACCAAAATTGTGCTATGGAGCTATCACCTGCATTCATGGAGACTACCAAATTTTGAAGAGGCACTTCTACCATTATGCAACTACAAATTCACCATGATGTTGAACTAATTCCCACCCTAAATCATTTTACAAGAACATTCCAAGAACATCAATCCATTCAATAGAAGAATTGATTGACACCAGGCCTAGGATACAGAGAGAAAAATTTCTACCCCGTAGCTATTATTTTCAATAGTAGCCTATAGGCACTATCTTCGACATTGATAGTGGCTACCAGAGTCAGCTGCTTTGAGAATCAATGGCTATGGTATGATGTCTATTTTCTTTTTTTTTATCAATTAGAATTAATGATAGCTACATTTACTTGATTCCTACCTATATTAGTTGCTTTAATTCTAGTCTTATACATTCTTTATGCTTTCTTTCCAATATTTCATTCATATTTATGCTTCTTTATGTATTTCCTTCATATTTTACAATAATCACAAAATGGCCTCATATTGAGAGGCTTAAATATTGCTATTGATGTTTTATATGTTTCTTTGTGTGCAGGTTCAAGGCCTTATCAAGAGCATAATATCTTCAAGATCATCCTCAATAGCATCCTAAAGTGGAGGTTATCAAAGTAATCCCTCCTATAATTAGTTTGTGGGGATTCTAAAGATCTATTGAAGACACCTACCATATGAATTATGGATTGTAATATGTATCAAAATGGTTAATACCTCAAAGGGATATCTTGTAACCTTTATGTAAATATGATTATACAAATATGAATAAATATGGATACCATTTATTGTATTTTTTCTCTTTGCATTGGTTATATGATGTATCTTGTTAATTTGATCACATATTGCATTAGTTATTAAATTTTTAGCATATTTCAATGGTGATCACATGTGGGACTCTTCTATTTTATGTTGCTAACTCTATTTTTTGTTTTTTTTTTCTCATTGTAAGTATAACTGCTCTGAGCGACAATGGCTAATAGTCACCGCTACCATCAGTTCTAGTGGTTAGAACCATAGCCACCCTGATCATCAGTGACTATGGGAAAAACATAGATATCAGAGTGCAACAACATATTTGAACTTAGGCTACCCTTGTAAGTGGCACTAAACCTGTTTTTCTACTATATTTTCTAGAAATGCTTCAATATAGCAGATAATTAAGAAACTATTGTGAGGATTTCCTGCTTACATTCTTAAAACATATCATGTAACAAGAATCCTAAGAATCACAAATAGTTTATAGACTCTGGTGGATCTACCTCTTTGACCTGGGAATAGATTATTCGAATGACTCTAGACAGACTAGTTCGGGTAAAGAAATCCCAAATAATGGGTTCGAATGTTTACCATTTGGATACAATCACCCATGCTTTACCAGATTTGATGATATTATATTTTCTGTCATTTTATGATCAAAATGATCAATATTAAACATATCAAGACCAGACCTGTACCATGTCCATTGGGTAGTTGTAGCAGGTTTATATTTATTGTTAACTCAGAAAGAAAAAAGAAAGGGGAACTTGAAGAAATCAAGCTTATACTGAGAGTGGGGTGAACAATATAAGACCACTTTTTACTTTTCTTTCCCAAATAGTATTATTCAATATTATCAATGGCAATATCAATAGCATAAACTAAATAAATGTAAAAATCATCACACATAATAGACACATCGATTTAACATGGTTCACCCAATGTGGGTTACTCCACGAAAAAAATATTTTTCTAATATTTTATCAATAAATCTCTTGGGAATCCTTTCCCTATTACAATTTTTATGGACCTCTATCCAAAGGAAATGTTGATACCTTATATCTGGTTTGTGGATCTCTATACACAAGAGAATTCCTTTTCCTCTACTCTAGCTGGTGATCCTCTAGAAGACTACTACCTCCACTACATTGGCTTATGGATATCTCTCCACTGAAGACTCTTGTACTCACTCATAAGACCTATCCTCACTGCCCTAGCTGATGGATCTCTATCCACTGGAGACTTTATCCTCTCTACTATGTCACCTCCAAAGCTCAGTCTCAATTCTATACTAAACATAGTATAGTCGGTCTAGCACAACAATGCTCAATATCTTGCACTAAACATAGTCCAATCATTCTAGCACAAGTCTACTCAATAATCTCACTCAAATATATACTAAAAATAGTCCATTCGGTCTAGCACAAATATGCTCAACTCTTGCACTAAACACAGTCTAGTCGATCTAGCACAAGTCCACTCAAATATGCACTAAACATAGTACAGTCAATCTAGAACAAATCTTCTCAATAGGTCCACTCAAAACCTACTCAAATCTGCTCAATAGGTCCACTTAGAACATGCTCAAATCTGCTCAACAGGTCCACTCAAAACCTTCTCAAATCTTCTCAACAGGTCCACTTAGAACCTGCTCAAATATACTCAACAGGTCCATACAGAACCTATCCAAATCTGCTCAACATATCCATACAGAACCTGTCCAAATTTTCTCAATAGATCCACACAGAACCTATCCAAATCTGCTCAACAGGTCCACATAGAACCTATCCAAAACTGCTCAATAAGCTCACATAGAACTTGTCCAATATCATAGAAACATAAAGAGAATTGTTAGAGACTCAATATGTTCTTTACTCAATGCTCAATCACTTTATCAACTCAAATCAATATCATAGACACATAAAGAGAATTATTAGAGACTCAATATGTTCTATACTCAAAACTCAATCACTTTCTCAACTCAATCTCATAGAAGCATAAAGAGAATTGTTAGAGACTCAATATGTTCTATTATCAAAACTCAATCTCAACTCAAATCAGAATATAGAATAGTTTGTTTTATGAAACTTGATCAATCACTTCATACATCCACTTGAATAGGCTCAATAAACTCTACTCAACCAATCACTTCAAGAAATAACTCCTGCTCACAAACCCTAGTCCAAGCATGCATCATCCAACTCAAAATATTTCCAATAATGCTCAAAAAAAAATATCACATAATAATGATACTCATGATATTTTCAAACCTTAGTTCAAGTTATTTTTATAACAACTCATTTCAACAACCATGCTTATAAAACAAGGTTTTAAACACAACTCTCAATTTTAGAAAACCTTGAAGCATTAACTCAAACACTTTACTCAACCAATGATCTCAACAACAATGCTTATCAAACAAGGTTTAATCACAACTCTCAATTCAAAAAAACTTGAAGCATTAACTCAAAAACTTTCGAAAAGGAAACCCTAATCAAATCCTTTTCACTCCAAACTTAATTTTAAAGTAAGCCAATCAACCAACTCAACCAAGGAATAATTTACCCATACCTTTTGTTTGACAAGGAGTTGATTTCACAAATCTTCCACACTCACAAATTTCTCTTTTCCAATCTCAATAAGTGTTAGAATACTTCAATCAAATCACAATACAAAATAATAACCCAAAATACACCTTATTACTCCAACTCAAAAATAACATTCACCATAGTCTTCTTTAAATGGAAAAACCCTTATACAAAAATAATGCTCGAAAGTGTTAATAAGAAATTAATAAGACTTTACTAAAATTCCTAACTCCTAAAATAATAAAGTAAACTTTATTCCTCAATCATTACCAAAAGATTAAAAATAAATTATTTAACCTTATTCACCTTATAACTCCCTATTTTAAACAAAATCTATATAAAAATTTGTGCCCTTACCATATTGCTTCAAAGGAGTTTTGAACATGCGATCTAGACCTCTACAAGTCTCTGCCTAACCACTTAGGCTATACATCCATATGACACCAAACGTTTGCCGCTTTAGGCTATACATCCATATGACACCAAACGTTTGCCGCTTCAGTATTTTACCCTTATTTACCGAAGACTAAAAGAATGACACTTTGCCCCTTTTCAAATGGACCTCCGAGGGATTTGAAATGAAGACCTTCCTTCTCACAATATACGATAGTAACCAATCCGATGGAACAAAAGAAATAGATGCGATGTTTAACCTATTACTTCCTGTCGTCAATTTGTCTTTCTATTACATTACCTGATGTTTAACCTATTACTTCCACATCGTCAATTTGTATTTCTATTGCATTACCCAAAACACCCTCTACTACTCTTTAGTTTCTCATCGACTGGCATCGCACTTCTCAAGGCTTGCTCAAATTTCATGCCTTTATCATTCGATGTTCATTTTATCAAATGAAGGTCTACCTAAAACTTCTTCTTTCAACTTTACACAAACTGATAACCATTTTAACCGAATCACATTTCGAGGTTCGTGCACTATTTTGATAATCCGTCAGCGAACCTGTGTTTTAATATTAATCGAGGATATGGTAGTTCAAGCACTATTGATATTTTATCCTCTCATCCTGAGCGCATAAATTAATTCATCTTTTTCCTCCACGAAAACCTTGTCTACTCCTTGCCTTATTGCAAGGTATCCGAACACCATACAGTTTTGTCGCATCACTTAATTCCTTCCAAAAACTTGTTCTTTTTTTAAAATTTAATTTAAAGACCTTTATATGGTATCTCCTTCATAACCGAAAGCGTCGATGGGTGTAAAGTAGTCTCTTTATTAAATGAAAAAACTATCATCGCCTCTCCTTGTTTTTTATTGACCAAACTTTGGTGATGTCGGGGGAACCCATCCTTTATCCATATCCGTTCTATGCATACCATCGGTGCATGCTTTTAGGCTTGGACCTTTTAGAATTTTAGGCTTTTAATTAAATTTAAATTATTTAATACTTTATTTTAAATATTTTTTATATTAACTAATTTAACTCTTATAAGTCGTTTAAACCATGTTCACCTTTTATCCATTGTCTTGAGACCCATGGTCTTAATTTTGACTTCGAACTCAAATACCTTTGGAGAAAATCTTATCTTTATTTTTGACACTCTGACATAAATGACTCCTCATGCATCTTTGACATCAATAACAATCAATTGCTCAAAATTTCCAACAATCTCCTCCTTTGTCATTGATGGCAATCCACATTCTTTTTACTAAAACTTGACCTTTCTTTTTCTTCTGCTCCCCCTGGGACATTTCTCCCTATGGCTCAATGCTCTCTTAGATATCAAATCTCTCCCCATTACACAAATATCTCCCCCTTTGACATCAATGACAAAGGGTCACCTTTGGGGCTCGGGGCTAAGAATGAGCCTCTTAGCTTAGCCCCTCCCCCACCTCCTCATGAGGTGGTTAATTTTGGGGTGGGAGTATTTCTACTCCCAGAAAGCACTATTCTTTACCTTTATCCTTTTCCCATATTTTTTGAGTTTTTTGAATCCTATAACTTTTTCTATCCAAGTCATCATCCCTGCATTACTGTTCCTGTTCTTGTTCACATCTAGGTTCCTATTCCTATTCCTGTTCCTGTTATCATACATATTTTTGTTTATGTTCCTGCTCCTGTTCATACCTATTTCTAGAATGTCTGCTCTACACCATTTTTCTATGTGACCATCATTATTGCACTTATGACACTTAATTTTATTATTCCTTGGAGGTGCAAATGTCTTAGGATATATCCTAGTGAATCCATATCCTCTTCTGTCATGAATCCTACAATTCATTGCCTTGTGACCAAACTCATTATATGAGTAGCAATACCGATGGAAAGGCTGTCCTTTCCCATATTCATATTTTTCATGTGTCCTATACTGTGAAGTCATGTGCCCAAACCTATGACATGAAAAACATATTCCATTAAAGCTTCCTTGTCTTGACCTCATCAATCTCCTATTCTGATTGTTGTTCCATATGTTCCTTACTTGTGTATAGTTCCTTTCATGTGTGAACTTTCTATTGTCCAACTTAGAAGTCTCAATATTTCTTTCACTTTCTTCTTTTGATGTTTCCTCTTATTTGGTGCTTGAGCTTGACTCTCTTTTTTTTGCTTCCTATTTCCCTTGCTCTTCTTCAGAACTAAGTCCTGATTGATGACTGATGATATTTGTGCATAGATAATATTGTCCAAGGTCTTTGAATTTTCTTCAAACTTATGTAGCTTGTCCTTAGAACCTTTTACTTCCATCCTTAGTAAAAATATATCATGCTCTAATATTTCACACTCTACATTTTTTGTTTTTAATTTTTCTGTCATACCTTCTTCAATTTTTCTTGTTTCTTCAACTTTTATTTTGAAGTTAGTGAGTTTTTGTAGAAACCTTGCTTTTGCTTTCTCATATTCTTGAGCTTGAAACCTTAATCCTAAGTTCTCTCTTTTTAATTATTCAAGAGTAACCATAAGTCTTTCACATTATATCTCTTTTACCTTTTATTGTTCAACCATACCATTTTCAAATCTTCTTGCCTTTTCAACCTTATTTCTCAAGTCAGAAAGATCTTGTAGAATCTTTGTATTACATTTCTCATCTTCTTGTATTAGACCTTTCAATTCTAAATTCTCTCTTTCACTTTAAAAATTTCCTTAAGAGTGGCTTTCTCTTTTTATTTTTCTGAATATTCTATGAGAGCATTTTCTTATAATACTGAAAGTAGAGTTTCTTCTTCATACCTATTTTGAATTTTCTTGTTATCCTTTCTTGAACCAACCTCTAGGATTTCATTTTTGAAAATATCATCTTCATCTTCACCGCTACTAAACCCATTGCAATAAACTGCATCATGGCCGAGTTAACCACAAACAAATCATTCTTGTGGATAGTAATATTCACGGTGACCCGTGTTCCCACATCTGGTACAAAAATTTATCATTCTGGATATTTCTCCATTACTTGATTCATATCTTGAATATATTTCCATTTGTCCTCCCAACACAAAATATTAAACTCATATTCCTTTTCTTTCATGACCATGTGTGTTCTTTTCTTCTCTTGTCTCATGGTTTTGTCTTTGCCTTTCTTTGCCATTTGTATTCTTGCAAGATCTTCCTTCAGGATGTTAAACCCTTTTCGAAGAAACCGATTCTGATACCAATTGAAGAACTCAAGCTTATACTGAGAGGGGGAGTGAACAGTATAAGACCACTTTTTACTTTTCTTTCCCAAACAATATTATCCAATATTATCAATGGCAATATCAATAGCAGAAACTAAAGTAATGCACAAATCATCACACACAATAGAGACAAATTTAACGTGGTTCATCCAATGTGGGTTACTCCATAGAGAAAATATTTTACTAATATTTTCTCAATAAATCTCTTAGGAATCCTTTCCCTATTACAATTTTTATAGACATCTATCCAAAGGAGATGTTGATCCCCTAGATCTAGTTTGTGGATCTCTATCCACAAGAGAATGAAGAACATAAGCTTATACTAAGAGGGGACGTGAACAGTATAAGACCACTTTTTACTTTTATTTTAAATTCAATATTATTAAGTGTATAGATAGCAATATCAATACCAGTAATCAAATCAATGCACAAAACACCATACACAATAGAGACATGGATTTTAATGTGGTTTACCCAATGTGGGCTACCTCCACAAAGAAAATATTTCTTCTAAATATTTCTCAAATAATCCTTTGGGAATCCTTCCCAATTACAATGTTTATGGACCTCTATCCAAAGGAGATGTTGATCCTCTAAATCTCAAGTTCATGGATCTCTTTCATAAGAGAACTATTTCCTCTTAAGCTTTGGTTAGTGATATTTTAGAAGAATATGTCTCTTTGCTGCACTGACTGGTGGATCTCTCTCCACTTGAAGACTCCTCACTTAGAAGATCTATTTTCAATTATCTTGGCTACTAGATATCTATCCATTAAGACTCTATCCTCTATACTCTATCACCTCCAAATATCTATCAATAGGTTCACTCAGAACCTTATCAAATTTGCTCAACATGTCCACTCATAACCTGCTCAAATCTACTCAATAGTTCCACTTAAAACCTGCTCAAATCTGTTCAATAGGTTCACTCAGAACCTGCTTAAATCTGCTCAACAGGTCCACTCAGAACCTGCTCAAATCTGCTCAATAGGTCCACTCAAAACCTATCCAAATTTTCTCAACAAGCTCACTTAGAACTTGTCCAAATCTACTCAACAAGCCCACTCAAAACTTGTCCAAATCTTCTCAACAAGTCCTCTCTAGGACTTGCTAAAATCTGCATTGCAAGCTTCCACAAAGCTTACTCAAAATTATTCCACAAGCCTTCTCAAAGTATTACCTCAAATCAGATTAATAAGTCCACATAGAACTTGTTCAATCTCATAGAATCATAAAGAGAATTGTTAGAGACTCAATATGTTCTACACTCAATGCTTAATAACTTTCTCAACTCAATATCATAGAAGCATAAAGAGAATTGTTAAAGACTCAATATGTTCTATTCTCAAAGCTTAATCTCAACTTAAATCAATCTCATAGAAGCATAAAGAGAATTTTTAGAGACTCAATATGTTCTATTCTCAAATCTCAATCTCAACTCAAATCAATCTCATAGAAGCATAAAGAGAATTGTTAGAGACTCAATATGTTCTATTCTCAAAGCTCAATCTCAACTCAATTAGAATATAGAATAGTTTGTTTCATGGAACTTGAACAACCACATGCATCCACTTGACTAGGCTTAATAAAATCTACTCAACCAATCACCTCAAGGAACAACCCTTTCTCATAAACCCTAGTCCAAGCATGTATCAACCAACTCAAAATATTTTCAATAATTCTCAACCACAAATCTCACATAACAATGATACGCATGCTCTTTTCTAACTCAAGTTCAAGTTCTTTGCATAACCAATTGGCTTCAACAACGATGCTTATAAAAAAAATTTTAATCACAACTCTCAATCCAAAAAACCTTGAAGCATTAAACCAACCAATTTCGAAAAGGAAACCACAATCAATCCTTTTCTCTCCAATGATATTTTCAAAAATCAATCACCCAATCAAATCAATGGAGAATATTGCCCATACCTTTTTGATGCCAAGGAGTTGTCCACAAAATATTTCAAACTCAACACACTTTCAAATATTTCCTTTTCAATCACAAATAGGTTAGAGGACTTGAGTAATATCACAACAATAAAAATAATATCCCAATAACACATTATTACTTCTACTCAATAAAATTCACCATGTCCACTCATGAAAGAAATAATCTCGTTTGAAAAAGAATAAATCAAACTCACTTTTGAACTCCTTTACAAAAATAAAAATATCTCTTTACACACACCTTATTTCTCATTCTAATCAAGTTAATCAAATAGCCCTTGAAAAATGCTTTCCAATTATATATAATATGCTACCCTTCCAATAATAAAACCATAAAAAATATCTTAATTTTCTAGGGCATAACATAACCCTTATTTCTCCCTTAAGGTTATTTAATAAAAATTAAAATATAAAAATTAACTTGCCTTGCCTCTCGGAGGGATTCAATCCCTCGATGTCTTCCTTCCCAATGCCTTAACCATAGCCAAGCCACCATTGGGCCACACATCGACACGTACCTAAGAAGGCACAAACTGTATCAAAAACCTCACAAAAACTGTGCCTTTTGAAATAATAAAAATGCGCTTTGAGCACTTTAAACTTACAAGCAACCTCCAAGTGAATCGAATGTAGGACCTCCTATGTCTCGCCAAGCCAATGCACCACTAGGCCAAGCTGGCCTATGTGCTTCACAAGTCAAACATTCCTTGCTTCAACCCTTTCACAATTCATAAAGTCTTTTAAAACACGAGTCTTAATTCGCATGCACTCCAAATAAATTAGCAAGGATAAAATTGATTAATTCCTTTTAGGGCATTATATATAATGTCTTTGTCTTCCATGCAATCATGTTGGCGCATATATTTAATTCGACGTCGGCTTGGTTGATTAATTTATAATATATTTAAATTTAAATATTATAAATTAAATTAGACCAACCTTAGGTTTTAGTTTAATTAAACCTTGGAGCCTTGTCTTAATGCACAACCTTGGTGTAACGAATATTATTTATAAAATTTAAATTCCTTGTGAATTTAAATAATTATTAAACCTCATTTTAAACCTTGGCAATAACCCATATTGATATTTTATGAACCAATCGCTTAACCTGTGCTCCCAATAATATTAAAATATTATGGAGCCTTTTTCCTTTGACTTTTGCACTATTGAAGCTTTTTCTTGGATGATAGTGACAACCTTGGACGACTTTATTTCTTGCCGAATTCCTTGATATGAGTGATAACTCTATCAGGTGACATCAATGACAACTTTGACTTAGAGGACTCAAAATGTCCAACAATCTCTCCCTTTGTCATTGATGACAACCCATATATTTTTACTGAAATCTGACCTTCTTTTTGCTCCCCCTAGGACTTTGCTCCCCCTGGCTCAATGCTCTCTCAAATATCAAATCTCTTCCCATATCAAATCTCTTCCCCAATATACACAAATCTCTCCCCCTTTGAAATCAATGGCAAAAGGTCACATTTGGGGCATGGGGCTAAGAATGGGCCTCTTAGCTTAGCCCCTCCCCCACCTCCACATGAGGTGGTTAATTCTAGGGTGGTAGTATTTCTACTCCCCGAAATTATTGTTCTTTGCCTTTATCTTTCTCTCTTATTTTTTGAGTTTTCTGAATCCTCTGACTGTTTCTTTCCAATTCATCATCCCTATTCCTATCATCACTTTTGTTCTTGTTTTTGTTCTTGTTCTCATCCATTTTCCTATTTTTGTTCCTATTCTCATCCTTGGTCCTTTTCCTATTCCTATTCTCATCCTTGTTCCTGTTCCTGTTATGGCCTCTGTTCCTGTTCATATTCTTGTTCCTGTTCATGCCTATTTCTAGAATATTTTTTCTACACCATATTGCTATGTGACCATTATTATTGCACTTATAACACTTAATAATATTTTTCTTTGGAGGTGCAACTATATTAGGGTTTCTCCTAGTAAAGCCATATCCTCTTCTATCATGAATCTTGCAATTCATTGCCTTGTGACCAAACTCATTACATGAGTCATAATACCCTTGGAAAAGTTATATTTTTCCATATTCTTATCTTTCATGTATCCTACACTATGAAGCCATGTGCCCAAACATGTGACATGAAAAAAATCTTCCATTGAAGCTTCCTTGTCTTGATCTCATTGGTCTCCTATTCTGATTGATGTTCCATTTGTATCTTCTTTGTGCATTGTTACTATCTTTGTTGACCTCTTTGATGTCCAAATCATCCTCTGATGTCTCACTCCCACTTACATTGTCTTCTTATGAAGTATATTATTCTAAAGTTCCTTCTTATTCAAGACTTGAAGTAGACTCTTCTTCCCATGTCTTTTGAACATGTTTAGAACTAAGACCTGTCTTGTTTTTTGCTCTTATTTGTATCTTGACTATTTTATCCATACTCTTTGCACTGTTTACATACTTGTATATCTTATTCTTGGAATCCTCTAAATCTTCCTTTAGTAGGGCCACTTCTTGTGTTAACTTTTCACATTCCAAGATCTTTGCTTCCAACTTATCCTTGAACTTGCTTGATGTAGCCTTTAACTTTTCTAAATCCTCTATGAGCAATAATATTTCTTCATAAAATTCTTGAAACTAACTTTTAAGCTTAGAGTGTTGCTTTCTTACCTTCTTTACTATGTCAAGGGCACATATAAGTTCTCCCTTGACATCATAGCCATTCTCTACTGAATAATCCTATATTTGTTTGCCTTTGTCCATATCATTTATTTCTTTTGGCTTGTATTCTATAGGATCACTCACTTCATCTTCTAATGCCATTAGAATATTTTCATTTGGTCTATCAAGTGCATATTCAAAATCATCATCACTGAAACTATAACCATCCCTTGTGCAATCATCTTCAATTGGTCCAAATCTACCACATCTAAAACACTTGAGAATAACTGGAATCTTTCTCTTAAATTGTTATTTCTCTTCAACCATAAATAGGACTTCATCTTTATCATTGTCTAAAAAACTATCATCACTATCATTTGAGTAGTTACTTGCATTATCCGCATAGTAGCTTCTCTTTTTCCTTTGAAATAACTTCTTCCCTTGTATATTTTGTCCATCCTTATTTTTCTTATGGTACCTATATTTTTCTGATTCCCTGTACCTGTGATCTTATTTTTCTTCATCATTGTTGCTCTTTGGCTCTTTGCACTCTATTACATAATGTCAATACTTTGTCCATACTTTCCATAGTTAAAACACTTAACATATCTTAAATATATGGTTCTTTTGGAACCTTTATATCTTTTGCCATAATTTGCTTCTTCATCATTGGAAGACTCACTGCTTGATTATGTCTTCTTACCCTTTTTATTTTTGTCCACTTTGAATATATCTTCTTTCAAAGGAATATGATCTTTTGTTCTTATCTCAAAATTAGTATGCATGCCAAGAAAATAATTCCTTATCAAAGAATTACTATCAATTGATGTTTCTATAGCATAAAACTTTTCACTATACCTTTTTGGAAGAGTTCTCAAGATCTTATCATAAGCATCAGATTCATTAACCTTCATTCCAATACCTCTCATCTCATGTACAAGTTCATCAATCTTATTGAGATAGTCACAAATTTTTTCATCATTTTGCATTCTTAAATTTTCAAACTCTCTTTTGAGATTTCTGATTTTAGCTTTTCTAACACCTTTATCTCCTTCATATATGGTATGTAATAGTTTCCACATATATTTTACTGTTTTACAATCCATAACCTTCATATATTATGATCTACATAACCCTTTTATAATTGTATTCATAGCTCTTGAATTTGCATGCATTAAAAGCTTGCTTTCCTTATCTGTAGGACGATTGGTTGTTGAATCATATCCAAATTCCACTACATCCCAAACTTCATTACCAAGTGCCATCAAGTGAAATCTCATTAGCACACACCAATACAAGAAGTCCCTCCCATCGAAGATTGGTACTGCATTATTGAAGGACCCATATTTTTTATCCTTTTGATCCATTGTGTTCTTAGACCGATTTTCCTTCAATATGTCAAACTCTTCTCAAGGAACCCGCTCTGATACCAATTGAAGAACACAAGCTTATACTGAGAGGGGGGGTGAACAGTATAAGACCACTTTTTACTTTTATTTTCAATTCAATATTATGTAGTGTATAGATAGTAGTATCAATAGCAATAATCAAAGCAATGCACAAAAAACCATACATAATAGAGACACAAATTTTAACGTGGTTCACCCAATGTGGGATACCTCCATAGAGAAAATATTTCTTCTAAATATTTCTCAAATAAACCTTTGGGAATTCTTACCAATTACAATGTTTAAGGACCTCTATCCAAAGGAGATGTTGATCCCTTAAATCTCAAGTTCGTGTATCTCTTCCATAGGAGAACTCTTTCACCTTTAGATCTAGCTGCTGATATTCTAGAAGACTCGGTCTCTTTGTTGCACTAACTGGTGGATCTCTCTCCACATGAAGACTTCTCACTTAGAATATCTATCTTTAATTATCCTGGTTGCTGGATCTCTATCCACTGAGACTCTATCCTCTATACTCTGTCACCTCAAAATATCTATCAATAGGTTCACTCAGAACCTTATCAAATTTTCTCAACAGGTCCACATAGAATTTGATCAAATATTCTCAATAGGTCCACTCAGAACCTGCTCAAATATACTCAATATTTCCACTCAAAATCTGCTCAAATCTACTCAACAGGTAGGTCCACTCAGAACCTGCTCAAATTTGCTCAATAGGTACACTCAGACTCTGTCCAAATATGCTCAACAAACTCACTCAAAACTTGTCCAAATTTTCTCAACAAGCTCACTCAAAACTTTTCCAAATATTCTCAACAAATCCTCTCTAAGACTTGCTCAAATATGTATTGCAAGCTTCCACAAAGCTTACACAAAATCAATCCACAAGCCTTCTCAAATACTTGCCTCAAATCAACTTAATAATTCCACACAAAACTTGTTCATTATCATAGAATCATAAAGAGAATTGTTAGAGACTCAATATGTTCTATACTCAATGCTTAATCACTTTCTCAAATCAATCTCATAGAAGCATAAAGAGAATTATTAGAGACTCAATATGTTCTATTCTCAAAGCTCAATCTCAACTTAAATAAATCTCATAGAAGCATAAGGAGAATTGTTAGAGACTCAAAATGTTCTATTCTCAAAGATCAATCTCAACTCAAATCAATCTCATAGAAGTATAAAAAGAATTGTTAGAGACTCAATATGTTCTATTCTCAAAGCTCAATATCAACTCAATCAAAATATATAATAGTTTGTTTTATGGAACTTGAACAACCACATGCATCCACTTGAATAGGCTTAATAAACTCTACTCAACCAATCACCTCAAGTAACAACCCTTTCTCACAAACCCTAGTCCAAGCATGTATCAACCAACTCAAAATGTTTCCAACAATGCTCAACCACAAATCTCACATAACAATGATACTCATGTTCTTTTCTAACTCAATTTCAAGTTCTTTGCATAACCAATTGGCTTCAATAACAATACTTATAAACAAAGTTTAATCACAACTCTAAATATAGAAAACCTTGAAGCATTAAACCAACCACTTTCGAAAAGGAAACCACAATAATCCTTTTCTCTCCAATGATATTTTTAGAAATCAATCACCCAATCAAGTCAATGGAGAATATTACCCATACCTTTTTGATGCCAAGGAGTTGTCCACAAAATATTTCAAACTCAACACACTTTCAAATATTTACTTTTGAATCACAAAGAGGTTATAGGACTTGAGTAATATAACAAAAATAAAAATAATATCTCAATAACACCTTATTACTCCTACTCAATAAAATTTACCATGTCCTCTCATGAAAGAAATAATCTCGTTTGAAAAAGAATAAATCAAACTCACTTTTGAACTCCTTTACAAAAATAGAAATATATCTTTACACACACCTTATTTCTCCTTCTAAGCAAGTTAATTAAATAATCCTTGAAAAATGCTTTCCAACGATATATAATGTGCTACCCTTACAATAATAAAACCGTAATAAATCTCTCAATTTTCTAGGGCATAACATAACCCTTATTTCTCCCTTAAGGCTATTTAATAAAAATTAAAATATAAAAATTAACTTGCCTTGCCTATTGGAGGGATTCAATCCCTTGATGTTTTCCTGTACTACTCCAAATTTTTCACATCCTTACGTTCAGGATATAGGATCCGCACCCGGAAGAGGGATGCGAGAAGGATGGGACAATACCTCGGACTAAGAGGCCCTTTGAAGGTCGCGCCTCTCGGGGGAGGGGTATAAGGGTGAATTTTCGACGGATGGTGGGTTCACCAGGAAACTTTGAGTGGTAGTTTCCATGCCTAGGTTGAGAATGGTTTTGGTGTGTTCATTTTATACTCGATCATTCATAATCCTAGGTTGTCTAGAATGAATCTAAGCTATTCTATATGAAAATGTTGATTTATATGAATACCGAAAGTAGGAATGAATCCTAAATGTAAATATTATACAAAATGAGAAATAATGCACCTGATTTCGGATGTCTGATGAAGATTCTAAAGCTTGTAGGAGTCCAGATCGTCTTGAATATGATAGGATCATCTGCAATTGTACATAATCATTTCAGATCATAGGCGATCGTCTAAGATTAGAAAAGATCATTGTCGATCTGACGAATTCGTCAGAAACCTGCAATCACAGAAATAGACACCAAAAAAATGAAAATGCTACTACTAGAATAATGCAAAATGATAGTATAAATGCCTAACTGATAAATCTAGATAGCAAATTAAAGGAAATGCATTGTTTTAATAACTTATTTTAACTTTATCATGCATTTATGCTGAATGAGGTGAACTCCAGGATGCAGAATGAAAATAAATCAAACTAATACATAGTAAAATAAAGAAGATAAATGAGGAATGCAAACTTAGGGCTATGGTTGCCCCAAATCTAAACTACAGTTGAGATCATCTCCAATCGTACAATATCATCGCCGATCTACGATAGGATTGTCCGAAATCGTCTGGAATTGCCTGCGACGATCCGAGATTTCTCCAACTGAAGCACAGTGAAAACCTGCAATGAAAACTTAAAACTACGAGTGCAAACAATGGTGGATAGGACGTCTTGACATAGCAAAACTAAATGGTAGGGAAAATCAAGCAGGGAATCATGGGATCAGCCAACCAAGGGGATAAACTGAGAAAATCCTATCTTATATAGGATTAGGGGGAGGTTAGGAGGTTGGGGATCATCCCAATATGGAAGATCCTCAGCAGAGGAATCTCCAACTATGCAGACACGCTTCTGCCCAAGTTGGAGATGCTGTTGAAACAAAAGCTAATTATGAAAATTCATTTTTGGGATGAAATAGTCTAGATGTTTTGTTCCAGACGAATTCATCCGATATGTGATGATTTTGTCTGATCGGTGACGATATCATCCAACGATCAAAACAACTCTTAAAAATAGCACAAAAATAGGGTGAGCGGTTAACGGGCAGTTTCGGAATTAAAATTCAAATTTTTATCTTTTTACTAAGGGTTTAACTGCACCAATTAGGGTGCTACATTTTATCCCCTCTTTAGCGAATTTTTTGAATAAAATGCGTTAAAGATGAGTTCTTCCCATTTTACGAGAAAGCAAAATTTTACTCAATTTTTTAGATGACTATTCTAGGTCGAATTGTACAACTGCTTACTATGGTGCCCCCTTCAATTTTTTACCCAAATCGAACGTTTGAGGTAAAAGCGCGAAAAAGCAAAAAAAAAAAAAAATGTCATTGTTTTTTAAATAAAATTAAAAGATAGGGTAAAACCCTAATTCATTGTTTACTGTTCATTGTTGCTGTTTTAGAGCTCTATAGGCAAAATGGTAGAAAAAATGCACAGATCGACAGAGGTCCGACACGGGTTGCGGGTAAGGATCTAAACCTAGTGAATTATATTTTTAATTTGATTTATGTAATATTTGATTTAAATTTTGACTGTTTTGGGACATCGCGTCCGTTTTTAGTCTGTCGATGACGTCGGGATGAAATCGTCCCAATTTCGTCGAAATCATCCCAATTTCATTGAAATCGTCCCTAGATCGCTGATTTCGTCCAAGGGCAAAATCGACGAACTAAGGGTGATCCCGTCCAATACGGGGAGATCCCCAAGTTGAGAAATCGAAGACAATTTCATCCTACAAAGGATGATTTGACTCAATTTACGATGATATCGTCCAATAGTGGATGATATCATCATTGTTTTATGAGATGAAATTGATTTTAATGATTTTAATGATTATCTATTAATGATTTTTGTTGTTTGATTGTTTATTTTGCAGATGGGATTACTAAAAAGTCAAGAATGGAAATATGGGGGACTCAGAGACGATGTAGCCACACTCGACTAGGAGGAGCGAGACTGACTAGCAGAGGTTGGGCTACAACATGTGGTAGAGATGCCACAAATATTGACAGACATGGGGCTACTGATAGCCCTAGCAGAGAGGTGGTATTCGGGGTCATCCTACTTTTGATTACCGATAGGGGAGATGGCTCCCACTCTAGAGGATGTATGGAGGATCTTGAGGATCCCTATATAAGGACGGTTTATGACTCCTATGGCCAATCAGGGCCATGCCATGATGCGACTGTGCAAAGATCCTAGCTTCGCCCTGGAGAAGGATGAGGTGAACATCGAGACATTACGATAGATGCCTGGGGCATCTCGATTGACTCAAGTTTTGGTAGGGGTGGTGGGTGGCCTACTTATATGCTATCAGAGTGGATGTAGGTTACCCTGGCTACTCTCAAATGTGGTCTGCTATATGAGAGACCATAGCTACAGATTTACTTGGGGCAACTTTGTACTATGCCGCTTGTATAGGATCCTGCACGGGGTCGTATACAAGGGAGGTCAATGTCTAGTTTTGACATCACTACTACAGGTTTGGTGCTGGAAGCACATTGTGATGCGAAGGCCGATAGGGCTTCAAATAACATGGGTTGACCGAGAGAGACCCTAGGTTTTCTATTGGTGGCTCCAGAGAGGGTCACAACGGTGGATAGATCTACCGCTGTCTTGGAGGTTGCTAGACGACCTCATCCTAGACCAGATCACCTAGAGGCCATGGAGAGAGCATACAGGGTGGGGAGAGGATGAACAGGAGTTGGCTCACATCAAGCAAGTCTTCTGGCTAAGGATGGAGTGGGGAGAGGTAGAGCTCCACCGTTATGACCAAGTTATGCGGTAGTTTGGTCTACAATAGGGGATCCCTTCTCTCAAGGATTATGAGTACTCTCAGACTATCCAGGATAGTACTACACTGAGCGAGGCTCCAGATATGTAGTGATTCTAGAGCTAGGATGCGAATGATGTCCCCATTCAACCAATGGATGGGGATGACATAGGGGTCATAGATGGGTATGATTCCTGGTATGCAGGCATCCACCCTTCTTGAATGATGAGGGCACAGGGTCTGATGCATGCTATTGTGTGACAGATGGGGAGGTGGTGCCAGGCTACCATCGATGCAGCAAGGAGTCACGAAGGGATGGAGCAATGATAGTCTCCTTAGGAGAGATGTCAGAGAGTGCCATAGTATTTGAAGAGACCACAACAGGTAGAGAGGAGAGAGGAGGGACTCCCTTCTTAATAAAGGGATAGACCAACATCACTCGATAAGGGCAAGGGTGTCAAAGTGGGGGAGAGCAGCGAGATGGCAGCTCGAGGTTACCCATATTTAGGCTCAGGTGAAAAAAATACAGGATGAGGCTACATGACTTAGGGCTCGAAGTAGAAGGGTTAGCATGCAGGAGTTGGCATGGGTTATCGCTCAGATCATGTTCTATTAGAGAGCATACTTCCAACTGGTTCTAGAGGGCCAAAGGTTACAACTGCTAGCCGGCATTGCGAAGCCGATCAGGATGGGGTCATCGAGGACATCCTCACGATCGATGTCGAGGACCCGTGACACAGGATGAACTCCGATGGGGCCACCTCCTCCACCTCATGGTTGGATAGGAGATGAGGCTAAAAGCTCAAGGGCTTATCGAGACTAGCGACATAGACTGGATTGTAGATATTTTTGAGAGGATTGAGTATGTCAGGGTATAGATTATGGCATACCAATCCAGTTGTGATATGATGTACATATATATATATATATATATATATATATATATATATATATATATGATATTTTTGTGATATGACTTGTCCATATGTTTGATGATGCTTCAATTTTGGATTTGTTGATTGATTATTCATGTAATTATGTTGTTTGGAAATAGTATAATTTTATGTCATGCTATAAAATTTAAATGAAATAATCTGATGTAAACAAATTGGTTGTTTTGTGGTGTGATTTGATGAAAATAAAGGGACTTCTAACAATAATTTCAAAGGACATTATCGTTGTTATAGACCATTTCATGGAGTCGCCGCTCGCTAGGTTGTCAAGCTAATCCTAGTATAGAAATATTGTTAAAAGTAAAAGAGTACTTAAGAGACTGTCTTAAGACTTTGTGTTGTGATGATGAAAATGATGATGGTGATGATTTGTTTTCAGATTTTCATAAAAATATTATGCATGAAATATTAAAAATATGATTTTTGCTAGGCATAAAATTCCTAAGTGTGATAAATTTTTGAACAATTCCTTAGGAATTATACCATGGTTGCAAAATGGAATGTTGACATAATGAAATGAAATAGAAAAATGTGCATTCTTTTTAAAGCACAATTGTGTAACATAATGATGTAATCCATATATTTTTATGAATTAAAATGAATGGGAAAATAAAATTAGAACAATGGTTTGCGCTAGGCATAGAATTATAGGTATAGACTTATACCATCATCGTGAAATCCAAAAAGGAAATTGATATAATAGTTTTATTGCATAGTTGATTTTTAATTTTGAGATAAACAGAAAAAATATATAAACGTGACTTTATTGCTGGATTTTTGAATATGTTGTTGAAAGAATTTTTGGATTTTTGAAAACAATGTATGTAGTTTTTTGTATACGAAACAAATGTTCTTTTAAATAAGAAGATGAAATTATTCCAAAAAGAGTTGCAGAAATATTTTAAATTATCTCAAAGACAAAATGTAGATTTATAAGGAACCCTCATGTGCATATGTGAGTTCATTTTCGATCTTGATTTATCATAATGATAAAAAATCTCTCAAATACAAATGTGTGTGCAATTGTTTTGTTCATTGACCAATTTTGAGCAAGATAATTTGATACAAGTAATTTGAATTAACCAAATAAGTGTTCGTTGACCATAATTTATATGCATGTAACCGTACCAGACTACTATGTAAGTCGGGTTATCAAGAGCTAGCTAATCCATAAGCAGACATAGGTCTATACAAAAGAAGGTCTCTAATGTGACAGACATATCACCACGCTAGGGATTACCCAAGGCCAAGCGGGTTGGGCACAAACCACCTGTTATGGGGCTTACCTCACAGTTTTTTAATAATTGAAAATTCTAGGGATTCAAGCTCATTCACCCTTCTTTTCTTTTCAAGGGGTAGGGAAAGGGATTTTATTGCTTTTTGCTTTTTCTTTTCTTTTCTCTCTCCCTTTTTTTTTTGTATTTTTTCTTGGAACTTGAGATAATGCTGAAATATTGCTAAGATAATACAAAATGATATTTTTCTTTTTCTCATTTTCTTTGACTTTTCTTTTTCTTCCTATACTAGGGATACTTGCTCGGATTGGCTATAGAGCAAGGGATTTTTATTCTGGGTAGGGGTGAGCTTGTCCTTTTGTCAATTCTCAAATATTCTAGACCATGTGCATGATAGGATAGTAGGGGAAAATTTTTGCTCAAGAAACCACTTTTGCTATGTAGCATCATATTGAATTTGCAATGAAATCATTTTAATGTGAAAAGATATACTTGGTTCAAGTAAATAACAAGATCAATTATCTATGCTCAAAAATTTATTTAATTCAACTGTGGACTTTGATATAAGAGAGATTCATAATCATACCAAATAAAATCAAGATATTTATTCATGTGAGTGTGAAAGTGCGGGATTCCAAATAAATGCTAATTTATCCAAAATAATTGAAAATATGACTGCAATACTTCAAGAATTAACAGGTGTGAAAATAAAAGATGTTTTTGAAGATTTTGATGATTTCGATTTTGTTATGTTTTTTATTTTAATTTATGAATTGAAAGAATAAATAATATTATTGTTTTTGAAATTTTTATATGGATGACTAAAATGAAATAATATGCAAAATAACAATATATACAATGATGAAATGACCAGATTTTATGCATAATAGCGTTTAAGATGCATAATGTTCATAGTTTCTTTAAGATCTTTACCATCTAAGGTAACTAATCTGTATGCTCCTGAGCTAAATTTAGCAGTGATGATATACGGTCCAAGCTAGTTGGGCTCAAATTTAACTTTAAGATATTTAGTTTCATTAGTATTTTTTTTATTTTCTTTCAAGACAAGGTCACCGATCTCAAAAGATCGATGATGAAATTTCTTGAGGTATGCTCGCTTGAGCTTGTTCTGATAGGCTCGAAGATGTTCTAAAGCATTGATGTGCTTCTCATCTAGGAGTTATAGATGACTAAATATGCCAGCATGATATTCATCTCCTACTTCAGTATCTTGAAGTAGCAGAGCCAAAGAAGAAACTTCTAATTCAAAGGGAAAAACTGCTTCAGTGCCATAAACCAAAACAAAAGGTGAAGTGTCTGTGGGGGTACGAACACTAGTTCGATAAGCCCACAAAGTAGGATATAGTTGAATGTGCCAATCTTGGCCAGATTTATTGACCAGTATTTTTAGGATTTTAATTAATGTTTTATTAGATGCTTCTACTTGGCCATTACCCTGAGGATAATAGGGAGTGGACCAACGATGTTGAATTTTATATTTTTGACATAATTTTTTGACATATTTATTTTTGAAACAAGTTCCATTATCTAAGATGAGATTTGTAGGAATTTTGAACCTACAAATAATTTGATTAAAAATAAATTTGGAAACTTGGGTTCCAGTGCAAGAAGCTAATTGCATAGCTTCAACCCACTTCATGAAATACTCGATGGTGGTTATGATGAATTTTTGTCCATCAAATGACATAGGATTAATTTTTCCAATGATGTCTCAGCCCCATTTTGAAAAGGGCCAAGGGGATGAAATAGCCTGTAGCTCTTGTGCAGGCACATGGACAAGGTTAGCATGTTTTTGGCACTTGTTGCAATGGTGCACATAGTCATGTGCATCATTCTCCATGGTAGGTCAAAAATATCCTATCCTAAGGAGCTTCTTAGCAATGGCACTACCACTGAAGTGTCCACCACAAGATCCATCATGGGCTTCACTCAAATTTGATCTAGCTTCTTCTAGATTCAAACATCTCAGTAGGATACCTTCAAAAGATCTCCTATATAATGTATTGCCAATTATGATGAAGTGACTTGCTCGTCTACGTAATAACCGATGCTGGTTTTTTTTAAAACCTTTAGGGAATGTCCCATTTTGAAGAAAATTGAAGATATCAGTGTACCAAAGGTCAAGAGTAGTTTTGTTGATTAGAAACACATCCAATGATTCTAAACATGATTTATTTGAAGCGGGTTCCTGGAGTCGATGAATAATTATGGTAGCATATTTATCCTCTAACTCTAGGGGTAAAAGAGATGCAGCTGCAGCCATAGCATCAGCCACACGATTGCTAGTTCAAGGAATAGCTTCCAAGGTAACTTGATCAAATAAAGATAATAATTGTAATACATATGCTTTATATGGACACAATTTATCATCTCTGGTCTAATAAACATCATTAATTTGATTTATGACAAGTTGAGAATCATTGAAAACTAATAGATTTTTAATTTTTAGTGCCAAGGTAGCTCGTAATCCAAGGATTAAAGCCTCATACTCAGCAGTATTATTAGTACAAGCAAATGTCAATTTAAAGGACAGAGTGATAAGATGTTTCTATGGAGATATTAAAATAATACCTGCACTAGCCCCATTCATGCATCGGGCTCCATCAAAGTATAAGGACCATTTCTCTAAATGATCTGCCTCTAGTTTAAGGCATTCATTAGGAAACTCAATGATGAGGGGATGGGTAGACTCTAAGGGTGCATCAGCTAATTGATCTGCTATGATTTGACCCTTAACAAATTTTTGTCCTATAAATGTGAGTTCAAACTCGCTTAGGGTAAGAACCCACTTTGTTGTGCGACCAGATAAGTACGGTCGACTCATGAGATACCGCAAAGGATCAAATTTAGCAATAACATAGGTTTTTTGACTGAGCATATAATGGCGTAATTTTTGTGTAGAAAATATGACTGCTAGACATAATTTTTCTAATGTTGTGTAACGGGTTTCATAACTGATTAATGTTCTGCTAATATAATAATTAGCACGTTCTTGCTTCTCATCATCAAGTTGAGCTAACATAGCTCCTAAGGCAAGATTTGAAGTAGAAATATACAAGATAAATGGGTGATCAGGTCTAGGTGGTGAAAGCATAGGTGGGTTAAGAAGATATTGTTTGAGGAGTTCAAATGCTTGCTGACATTCGTAGTCCCAATGGAAAAATTCATCCTTCTTAAGAAGCTTAATAAAGGGTCTGGTTTTATCCACCAGCTTATCGATGAAGCAACGAATAGCTTGAAGCTTACCTTGTAAACTTTGTAATTTTGATATATTTGTGGGTGCGGGCATATCAGTGATAGCCACAATCTTGAGAGTTTCAATTTTGATTCCATGTAAAGAAACTATAACCCCCAATAATTTACCAAACTTAACTCCGAATATACATTTAACTGGATTCAATCAGATAAGATATTCCCTTAACAAATTAAATACTTTTCTCAAATCATCTAAATGGTCATCTTATTCAGTAGAACGAGCTATAATTTCATCTACATAATCATGTAGTATATCATGCATCATATCATGAAATATATAGTTCATGGTTCATTGATAGGTTGCACCTGCATTCTTTAAACCGAATGGCATCACTTTCCAACAAAATGTTCTCTAAGGGGTAATAAAGGCTATTTTAGCTTGATATTCAGGAGCTATCCTGATCTGATTATAACTAGAAAATCCATCCATTAAGGATATCATTCCACTCCCAACAGTAAAATCAATGATCTGATCCATATTGGGAAGAGGAAAATCATCTTTAGGGCATGCAACATTAATATCTCTAAATTCTGTGCAAACCCTAACCTTAGTAGGTTCTTTCTTAGTTACTGGAACTACATTCAAGATCCATTCAGAATAATAAATGGCTTGTATAAAAATAACATTTAAGAGTTTTTCTAACTCCCCTTTGACCAGTAAGGCCACTTTAGGATGCATTTTTATAAGTTTATATTTAACAGGTTTAGCATCTAGATGGACTACTAGGTGATGCATAACTATAGAAGGGTCTAATCCTGGCATATCTTCATATGTCCAATCAAAGACATCTTCATATTCTTTAAGAAATGCAATATATTTATCCTATTTTTCTTGACTCAATTCTGATCCAATGTTGATTATGTGAGGATTACCCTTAGTTCCAATGTTAATTTTTATGACATTTTCTACTTCCATGTGTAGATTTTTCTCAAAATTAGGTGGGGCGGGTGAAACACCCAATTCTTGTAATTCTTCCAAGGTTAGTTTGGATAATTCGTCTTGAGGAGTCGTGGCCTCAATATGGGCTATACTAGGTATAGAGCCATCAAAATAAAATTCATGATGTAATAATTCCTCAACGGAGACATCATGGAAGATATCTCCCTCCAACTCATCATCTAATTCGGTGATCATCTCAGGGTAGGCAATAGATAGCATATTATATGTAAGTGGATTATTCATTAAACACAAAGCATCACATTGATCTAAATAATCTTGGTAACATATGATATGGTAATCATCCTCAAATGGGAAGGGCCAACCTTTACTAGGAAATAGTCCCACACCACATCGGGTAGGCCATGGTTCTACCTCAAAGGGTTCTTTCATGCCATTTTGGAAAGGTCCCAAACCTTTCCCTTTATATCCCAATTTAAGCATTATAGATTTGGATTTAATATACTCATTAGTAAAATAACATCGAGCATATCCATCGTAATGAGTCTTGTTGTCTCTGGGTATTCTACCCCAGTCATATCCCTTATAAATAAAAGTGCAACTCTCGACTTGGTAAATACTTCCCATAGGCTGTGGGAGACCCAAGGTACGAGGATATGGTGGCAAATTATTTAAGATAAGGGAATCTTGCATGGCATCATTCGTTTGCTCTGATATAATAATTTTAGATAAATCAGGTAAGAGCTAATCAATAAGAGCATAAGAGGTAGAAGGAACATTTCCTATATCTTCTGATGTAGAAACTATGTCTTTGGTGGATGTAGATGTTGTAGAGATGTTTATGGATGAGTCTATTATAGGGATAGAAGTGATAGGAGTAAAACAAGAAGCCTTGGTTGTGGGATTAGGATTTTTTTGAGGTCCTAATGTAGTTTTTTTAGAGGATGGTTGAGCTGTATGAAGGGGTGGAACTGATGTAGAAGGATTAGATGGCGTTGTGGGTGTGTGTTTCACACATTTAGATGGATAATGAGAATTAGGATGTGTGGATGATAAAGTAGGGCAAAATTGAACTCCAATAGGTTCTACCAAAGCACACATATCAAAGGGTCTAGGATCACCATGGATGGTAACCAACTGATTCTTAAATTTGAATTTAACACATTGATGTAAATTTGAGGGAATGACTTGCATTGCATTGATCCAAGGGTGACCCAAGAGTATATTGTATTATGTAGGGCAATGTACAATAAACACGGTCATATCCAAGGTTCTCGGACCAACCTGCAATGGAATGGTAATAACTCCACATGTTTCTTGTGTTTCGTCATTGAAGGCTTTTATGATCATATCAGTTCTTTTCATTTCATCACTTCTAAACCCAAATCTTTGGTAGAAGTCAAAAGTGCAGATGTTTAAAGATGAACCATTATCAATAAAGACTCGTTTAACTGCTACATCTCCAATTAAGGCAGTAATATATAAGGGGTTATCCTTATGTAAACTATGTTGAGGTATATCTCTATCCTAAAAGTCAATAAGTCAATACAATCAACTTCACGAGTTATTATAGTATTAGCCATGGCTTTAGGTTGAATGTCTTGTGGTACCATCATCTAGCTTAATGTGAGAATTAATTCATCTCTATGTGTAGGAGAGGATCTTAAAAGGTCCAAAAGGGAAATCTAGCTGTAATGTTTGATAGTTGCTCATTAATATTATAAGGAGGTTTAGGTTGCACATTAGGTGCCTGATTTCCTTTATTAGGAACTTTCAAAACAAATGGAGTTGATCCATCATTGTGCATTTGATCATGTTGAGAGTTTTGATCCTGTTGTCCAGTAACAGCTCCGATGGTACCCACAATATTATTCTACAGATGATGAATAGGTCTTGGTCTAGCATTTATGGCTTGCTCATTAGAAATTAATTGGTGAGACGATGGTCGAGTAGTGACTCTTCTTGGAAATGGTTATTCTAGGACTAGATGACTTGTGATAGGGAGAATAGGATCTGATTCATATTCAAATCTATTCGATTGATTTGAGGTGATTTCCATATCACTCTCAGTATCATATTCTGTATCACTAAGATCAGGTGTTTGAATATTATGTAGAGGCCTGGTTGTAACTATGGATAAAGTTGTGTCAAATATTTCCAAATCATGAACAGGTAAATGCCCACTAATAGTTCCAACATATCGGGTAGGAGGGGGAACATTATGATGTTCAATTTTATTAGTCACTTCCTTGCCATGCTTTGGTAAAGGATGTTGAAATATGTCCAATGACTGATTGGCATTCTGATTTTGGTTTTGAGGAATGTTCTTTTGAGTATTATTAGGAGGATTTTGCTTAGGTTGAAAGGCTTGCACCTCCATCTCATTGTTATCAATCAGGTCTTGTATTTTATGTTTTAATCTTTTACAAGAGTTGGTAGTGTGTCTAGGTCCTCTATGGAAGTCACAGTGTAAATCAACTCTGTATCTAGGTATAGTTGGATCAGGTTCCCGGATAGTTGGTAATTGAATCAAACCTTGTTCTAATAATTGCAGGAGAATGGTTGATTTAACCTAGTAAATTCTCGAGGAGGTTTATTGGGAGGTTTTAGTATAAACTTCTCCATTGTCTTCGCAGCATTAATAGTAGCAATATTTCTACTATCAATGACTCCATCACCCACAACTTGTTTATTTTTATATTGATTTCTAGATGTTTTCTCATGATATTTCTTTTTAAGCTGGCCTCTCCTAATGAGAGCATCTTCCACTCTTCGGGCTAAGTCTATAGCCTGATCAAAGGTGGTCAAGGTAGCAGTTGAAAATTCATAAGATAGTTGGTCTTGTAAATTATTAATAAATATATCCAACATCTCCCTATAAGGTAACACAAAGTGCAATTTTCCTATCAACAGTCTCCACCTAGCTAGGAAATCGGCAAAAAATTCATCTTTGTCTTGTTTTAAGTTGTACAAGTCTTTAATGGTCACATGCCTTTCGATGTAGGCACTAAATTGATGCACAAAGTTCCTCAAAGAATTAGTGGGTAATTGATAATACCACTCTAATGCCATTCCTCCTAAACTTTTTGGGAACATTTTTAGCAATAATAAGTCATCATGCGATATATCATGACATGCTATCCTAAACATACGAAGATGCTCTATGGGATCTTCGGTTCCTTTATATATGGGCAAGAAAGGCATAGGAAAATGTTTAGGATACGGTTGTGCTACAACTATAGGATCTAGAGGTTGACTACACATCTCTCGATAATTGTACGAGGGATGGTAGGGATCTATCTGGTCCATGTGGGAAACTAACTGTTTCACCACAGTTTCAAGATTACTAGTTTGTCCACCATGTTGGTTCGATGGGACATAAGCATGGGATTTATGAGTGTATGATAGTGTGACATAAGGATTAAATGCTATATTGCTATTATGTAAAGCATTGGTAGGAAGAGTATTATGAAGAGGATTTGTAGTAGTACTATGTTGTATCCCAGATTGTTGGTAATTGGTGTTTGGTTTTGTTTTGGATTTTTTCTGATTTGAGGGATATTGCTCAATGGCTTGGTGAAATAGAGCAATAAATGAGGGTTTCTTTTGTGAGAGAATGACCCTAGGCTTGCTAACATGAACTTTAGATGGTTGGGTAACCTGTTGTTGTTGCATGTTCTAGATTATAGCTGCCATATCCAAATTGGATGGTCTAGCTTGATCACTCTCTTGTTCAATAAAGGACAAGGGATTAGTGAAATACGTCTTCTAGAGTTTCTTGAGTGTCACTAATTTGATCCTTGTCCATATATACTACTCTATTAAGCACACCAATATTAGTATTAAGGAACTTCCAGAATTGTTCCATGTTTTCAAAAGTAATAGCTCCTCCCGAAGACATTTTAGGGGATGAGGATCCTTCCTCTCTATTTTCTTTTTGTTCATTTCTTAAAACAATATCTTATTCTTGCTGATATAGGATTTCTTCTTCTTGAAATTGATCTTCAGGAAGGACATCCGGGTTATTTAATGGTTTTCCTAACCAATATTCTTCTTCTTTAGTTTGTTTTCCATTCCTAAGTCTAGGCATTGTGCTTAAACTTAGATTTTAGCAAATATATATATATATATGCGATAGGTTTGAGAGGTATATATTTTAATTATATACCTACTATAAAAAGGAAATGTTTTGATTTTTTGTTTCGTTTTTATATTGTTTTTGTGTTTTATAATATTATTATAAAGATAAAAAATAACATTCTAGTTGCAAAAGGAATAACAATAATAAAAGAATAACTTAGTTTTCTATAAATAATTTATGGATATCATTGATAGGATCAAGTTCATCAGGAGTCATGAAATGCTCCTCTTCAAATTGGAAATGGTTTTTCCAAAATTTGACAAAGTGTGCTATAGTAATGTGATCTGTCTTAGATTATGACCTATATAAATGAAGTTCATGGTAATATTCTCGATATAACTGTATCGCTCCAAATTTTTTGCACCCCTACCTTCAGGCTATTGGATCCACGCCCGGAAGGAGGATGGGAAAAGGATGGTGCGGTACCTCGGACGAGAGGACTTTGCGAAGGTCCCGCCTCTCAAGGGAGGTGCATTTTGGTGATTTTTCAATGGATGGTGGGTTCACCAGGAAAAATTTGACGGCAGTTTCCACGCTTAGGTTTTGGGAATGAGTTTTGATAAGTTCGTTTTATTTTTAAACATTCATCCTAGGTTTGGCCGAATGATTCTAACTTAAACTACATGAAAATGCAATTTAAATGCATACAGCAAATAGAAAGGAAAAAAAAAATAGAGAATTTGCAGGAGGCCAATGAAGATTACCTAATCCGGAAGTCTGATGGAGTTTCTGAAGCTTGAAGCAGTCTGGATCATCCGCAATTCAACAGAATCGCCTTCAATTTGATAAAATCATCTGAACTGACAAGATCGTCTGCAATATGACGAATTCGTCAGACGAATTCATCAAAGACCTGAAAAAAAGCAAGCAGATGCAAAATACGAGAAATTCTATTTTGCAAATAGGGGAAAACTATGTAAAACAGTAATATGAGTGTTGAACAATATACAGGAAAAAAAGTAAATGCAAATAAATGTGTTTAGATAGCAGAATATGATCTTAATCTGTAAACTAGACAAAATGGGTGAACTCCAAATGCAATATAATATAAAAACTAAATAAACAATCTAATTTATAACATAAAATGACAGAGAAAAGAGACGAGAAGAACAAACTCCCGGCACTGATTGCCTCGATGTGCACTGCAGTCGAAATCGTCTTGCATCGCATACGAGATCATCCCGAATTTGACGAGATCACCTCCGATCTTGATAGGTTCGTCGACTGCGATAGGTACTGGCTCCGGCTGAAAACCAGTGGTGTACTTGCAATGAAATGACTATAGGACTAATGCAAAATATGAATTACGATGTTTTAGAGTATAAGGGTTCAATTTGCATAAAAATTCAGCTAGGGGTTGGGGAGGGAAAAGTCTTAGAGTTAAATAGGCATAGGATAGTTGTTGGGAGGTTGGAGATCATCCCAATTTGGGAGATCTCCAACGGGGGAAGGGTCCCAACGGTGCAGACACACTTCTGCCTGGATTGGAGACCCGTTGGAACGGATTCCAACTATGCAAATTCAGTTTTGAGACGAAATTGTCTAGACGTTCTAGTCCAGATGAAATCGTCAAATCTGGGGCGATATCGTCTGATCGGAGACGATATCATCAAACGGTCAAAACGACTGCTAAAAATGGCATGAAAAAGGAGGAAACGGGTTTCTCGGCGGTTAACGGGCGGTTGGGAGGTTAAATTTGAATTTAAATTTATTTACTAAGGTGAATGTAATTATTCCAATTTCTATCGCGCCAATTTTAGGGTGCTACATTTTGCCCCCTCTTTAGCGAATTTTTTGAAGAAAATGCGTTAAAGATGAGTTCTTCTCGATCTACGAGAAAGCAAAAAATTATTCCCATTTTTAGGCGACGATTCTTGGTCGAATCGTACGACAGCTTACTATGGTGCCCCCTCCGTGTTTTTACCCAAATCGAACGTTTGAGGTAAAAACGTGAAAAAGCAAAAATTATTTTTGAATATAATTTAAAAAAAATAGGGTAAAACCCTAATTCATTGTTACTGTTCATTTTACTGTTTTTAGAGCTCTGAAGCAAAAATGGTAGAGACAGCGCACAGATCTGCAGAGGTCCACCGCGGTCTACGGGTAAGGGTTTAAACTAATCTAGAATTGATTTAATTTGATTTTACATGCTTTTTAGATGGATTTTTAGGTGAATTTTGAGCATCGCGGTCGTTTTTGACCATCGATGTCGTCCGGACGAAATCATCCCTAGTTCGATGAAATCGTCTCAAGTTCGTCAATTTCGCCCAAGGGCGAAATCGGCGAAAAAGGGACGATTTCATCAAATTAGAGATGATTTCGACACATGAAATCGGAGACAATTTTGCTCAAATTTTGGACGATATCGGCCAATAGTGGGCGATATCATCAATTGCAAAATTTTGATCTTTAAGTTGCATTATTGATTGCTAAAATTGTTATTAATGATTGTTTGTTGTTTTGATGTTTATGCTTGCAGAGAGGATTACTAAAGAGCAGGGAGTCGAAATATGGAGGATTAAAAGATGACTTGGCCGCTCTGACACAGGCAGAGCGAGATCAGCTGGCACAGGCCGGCTTACTACATGTGGTAGAGATGCCACAAGTATCTACAGACATGGGGCTACTGAAGGCCCTAGTAAAGAGGTGGTACCCGGGCTCTTCATGTTTCCGGTTACCGATAGGGGATATGACTCCCACACTAGAGGATGTATGGAGGATTATTAGAATCCCCAGACAAGGGAGGATGATCACACCTGCGGCCAATCAGGGCCACGCGATGGGACGACTCTGCGGTGACCCGAGCTTCACCCTGGAGAAGGGCGGAGTGAACATCGAGGCACTTCGCCAGATGCCTGGGGCATCTACACTGACACGAGTTTTGGCTGGGGTGGTTGGTGGACTTTTGCTATGCCACCAGAGCATCTGTAGGGTACCATGGATGCTGGCAGATGTGATCTGCGACATGCACGACAATGGCTACAGATTTGCTTGGGGCAGCTTTGTTCTATGCCGATTGTATAGGATCCTGCATGGGGTCGTATACAAGGGCGATCGATGTCTGGTTATGACATCGCTCCTATAGGTTTGGTGCTGGGATCACATTGTGGTGTGGAGGCCGATAGGGCTTCCACTGACAGGGGTTGATGGGGAGAGACCCCGAGTCTTCTACTGGTGCCTCCGAAGAGGGGCACAGCGATGGATCGACCTGTCGGTGTCCCAAAGACTACTGGATGACTTGGTCCCAGACCAGATCACCTGGAGGCCATGGAGAGAGCATCCGGGGTGGCCAGAGGATGGATAGGAGCTGGCTCGCATCAGGTGAGTATGCTGGCTACGAATGGAGAGGGGAGAGGTGGAGCTCCACCGTTATGACCGAGTTTTGCGATAGTTCGGTCTACAGCAGGGGATCCCATCTCTCAGGGATTACGAGTTTTCTTGAACTGTCTGGGATAACACCACAGTTAGCGGGGCTCCATATATGCAGTGATTCTGGAGTTAGGACACGGACGATGCCCCCATTCAGCCAGTGGATGGGGACGACGCAGGGGTAGCCGATGGCTACGATGCCTGGTATGCAGGCATCCACCCTCCTCGGATGACGAGGGCACAGGGATCGATCCATGTAGTTGTGCATCGGATAGGGAGGCAGCGCTAGGCAATGATAGAGGTAGCCTGGGGTCACGGTAGAGGAGAGAAGAGGAGGCCACAGGCACAGGAGATGCTGCGGTAGAGGGAGAGGGAGAGGAGGGAGGCGAGACCCCCATCTCCACAGAAGCCACCATCGCCTGATAAGGGCAAGGGTGTGGACACAGGAGAGAGTAGCGAGATGGCTACTCTCTGGGCAGAGAGAGATCGTCTGCGAGCTCAGGTGCAGACGTTATAGGATGCAGCTACACAGCACCAGGCTGAGGTGTCGCAGCTACGAGACAAGAATGCTCGTCTCAGGGCATGAGGTGGAGGGGTAAGCACTCAGGATCTGCTGTGGTCCCTAGTGAGGCACCACATGCAGGTGGCTCACAGTTTAGCAGGTGCTCCACCTTTGGGCAGTCTTCCGTCTATCCTAGTCAGAGGCCTTAAAATCACACAGAGAGACCAACAAGGTTGCATCACTCTACGCATGACACAAACACAAGGGGAGATGATGCTGAGGGCACAAGCCCTGTGTTTGATTGATGATGCACTTAGATTTTATTTTTAAGGTCTTCTTGACCTATATGACTGTATCCTGTGGGTAGTTTTGTATATTCATGCACTTTGAGATACACATTTTGAGATATCTTTTGAGACACACATATTTATATGAGACTTTGCATTATGCTTCATTATGTGTGTCATTTATTGCTTATGCTTTTGTTTTATTTATGCGATGTTATGATGGCATTATGATGAGTTGATATATATGTTTTAGATGATAGATGATATTTATGATGATATGGATTTGATATGGATGCTTATGTATGTGTTTATGTAGATGCTTATATGATTTGATTATTGTGACATGATGTGATGTATCATGAGTTGATTTGATAATGGATTTATGCATATATGTATGGATGAATGCAATGATGTGATCTTTGATGTAAATGGATGATTTATGAACTATGTATTTATGGATGTAATGTTTATTTTTATAATGCATGTTTGATTTTGATTTCAATGTGTGCATCTAACTCATGCTATGATATGGTGAGTCATTATGTAATCTAATCTGAATTAACTTGTATGTTTTAATCACTTTAAAGCATAATGGATGCATATTCTATGATGTTGATAATTTACTGGGTGATACCACAAAAAGTATAACAACCATGAATGTTTAATAATCATTCTAATCATAAGAATTAATTATTTAAACCATCCATATGTGCAATGTAACGGTGTGGAATGTATGTATTTCCTGGACAAGGTTTTGTAATTTAGAAGGTATAAAATAATTAGCAGTCGTCTAAATATCATTTTCGACGTATATCTAGTATCTAGTTTAATATTATTTTATTAATGCCCCCTAATTTACAGAAGATTATAAAGAAAGTTGATGATGTGATTGATGATATGATTTGTTTCTATGTAGGATTTTTTTTTTTAGGTTTTTCTTGGGACTTCAAACACTAGTTATCCTATCAGCAGTTATGTACTGATCATGCAAGACTTTTGAAAAGCAAGTCTTTCACCATGTCCCTAGATATTCATTATCTCTCTGTGTGTAAATGAATATATTTTTGAGATAGAAACAAAGCATTTCCTCTGATGTTAGGCTAGATTCTTTCAGCCCATTGCTAAGATTAGGGATCCTCAAGTGTTTTACCTCATCCTTATGTTGGACTTAGTTGGAATATACCACTATGCAGTATTGGGTTACCTAAGCTAGCTTATCCATATTCAAACATTGGTCTATACAAAATTCCAGAAGCTAAAGTAATAGACATATCATCATGCGTAAGGATTTCTCCTTCCAATTTTGTGCAATGTTGAGAATTCTAGGGATTCAAGCTCTATTTCCTTTTTTTCTTCATTTCATTTGGGATACTTGCTCACACTTAGTGATGAAAATCACTGTTTATTTTGACTGATTTTTTTCCATTTTTATTTTTCTCTTGAGCAAGGGATTTATGTAAGGATGAAATTCACTTGTTTATTTTGACTTTGACTGTTCCTTGATTTTGGGATTTTGAATTATGACTTTGGAAATTGGAATTTTGAATTTGTGCTTTGTTTTGGGATTTTTGTTTGTTTTAATGAAAGTAAGGGATTTATGTAGTGAACATAATCACTCATTTCTTGGTAGGGTGGAACTTGTCCTTTTGCCAATTCTCAGCACCTTTAGACCGGTTGCACAAGGGGATAAGCAAGGAATATCCTTTTCACTTGAGGTAACCTAAACCACTTTTGTTAATTTCATATTTACCTTGTACCAACTAGGAATTTAGTGTTTCAATTAGTGATTAGATCCTAAATATCCAAGGTATTATCACAACTAGACCTTGCTCTCTACTAATCAAGGTGGCTTTCTACAAAAGCTGATAAGACCACTAGACATGGTTGAAAGACTAGGAAACCTTAGTATATTTCGTATAGCAACATGAACTAGTTGTGTTGAAAAACATAATTATACACATGGATGCATGGATGAGGATGAACTTGAATATTGTGATTGAGATACAAACTGTGGCATTATTTGTAAGAATGTGATCATAACATATGTGAATGCAATGGATATGTATGGATATGCAACTATGTGGATATGGATGTAATATGCAAATATTTTTGTATTTTTGTATTTTTGCATTATTTTACCAAAAGGCTTAAAGATGCCTTTGGATATTTTTGATTGATTTTGACCAAGTGGATTGGGCGCCCTTGGAGAATTTTTGTGATTTGATTTGACCAAAGTGTTTTAGGATGCCTTTGGTACTTTTTGATTGATTTTGACCAAGTGGATTGGGCATTTTTTGAGCATTTTTGTGATTTTATTTTACCAAAGGGTTTTAAGATGCCTTTGGTGCTTTTTGATTTATTTTGACCAAGCGGATTGAGCATCCTTGGAGCATTTTTTTAATTTTATTTGACCAAAGGGATTTAAGATGCCTTTGGTGCTTTTTGATTGATTTTGACTAAGCAAATTGGGCACCCTTGGAGAATTTTTGTGATTTTATTTGACCAAAGGGATTTAAGATACCTTTGGATATTTTTGTGATTTGATTTGACAACAGGGTTTTAAGATGCCTTTGGTGCTTTTTGATTGATTTTGACCAAGTGGATTGGGTATCCTTGGAGCATTTTTGTGATTTGATTTGACCAAAGGGCTTTAAGATGCCTTTGGAGCTTTTTGTGATTTGATTTGACCAAAGGGATTTAAGATGCCTTTGGAGCTTTTTGTGATGGAGGTGACCATGTTTTTTATTTTTATGACATATTTGAATGTTTTTTATTTTTATGACATATTTGAATATTTTTATTTTTATGACATATTTGAATGTTTTTTTATTTTTATGAAATATTTGAATGTTTTTTATTTTTATAACATGTTTGAATGTTTTTTTTATTTTTATGACATATTTGAATGTTTTTCTTATATTTTTATGACATATGTGAATGTTTTTTATTTTTATGACATATTTGTGTAGCACCCTAAAATTGGTGCAGTAAAATTGGAATAATTACATTCACCTTAGTAAATAAATTTAAATTCAAATTTAACCTCCCAAACCACCCATTAACCGTCGAGAAACCCGTTTCCTCCTTTTCCGTGCCATTTTTAGCAGTTGTTTTGACCGTTTGACGATATCGTCTCCGATCAGACGATATCGCCCCAGATTTGATGATTTCGTCTGGACTAGAACGTCTAGACGATTTCATCGTAAAACTAAATTTGCATAGTTGGAATCTGTTCCAACGGGTCTCCAATCCGGGCAGAAGCGTGTCTGCGCCATTGGGACCCTTCCCCCGTTGGAGATCTCCCAAATTGGGATGATCTCCAACCTCCCAACAACTATCCTATGCCTATTTAACTCTAAGGCTTTTCCCTCCCCAACCCCTGGCTGAATTTTTATGCAAATTGAACCCTTATGCTCTAAAACATCATAATTCATATTTTGCATTAGTCCTATAGTAATTTTATTGCAAGTATACCACTGGTTTTTAGTCGGAGCCAGCACCTATCGCAGCCGACGAACCTGTCAAGATCGGAGGCGATCTCGTCAAATTCGGGACGATCTCGTACTGATTGGAGACGATTTCGATTGCAACGCACATCGAGGCAATCAGTGCCTGGAGTTTGTTATTCTGTTTCTTTTCTCTATCATTTTATGTTATAAATTAGATTTTTTATTCAGTTTTTATATTATATTGCATTTGGAGTTCACCCATTTTGTCTAGTTTATAGATTAAGATCATATTCTGCTATCTAAACACAATTATTTGCATTTACTTCTGTTCCTGTATATTGTTCAACACTCATATTACTGTTTTACATAGTTTTCCCCTGTTTTCAAAATAGAATTTCTTGTATTTCGCATCTGTTTGTTGTTTTACAGGTCTCTGATGAATTCGTTTGACGAATTCGTCAGATTGAAGACGATCTTGTCAGTTCAGACGATTTTATCAAATTGAAGGCGATTCTGTTGAATTGCGGGTGATCCAGACTGCTTCAAGCTTTAGAAACTCCATCAGACTTCCGGATCAGGTAATCTTCATTGGCCTCCTACAAATTCTCTATTTTTGTTTTCCTTTCTGTTTGCTATATGCATTTAAATTGCATTTTCATGTAGTTTAAGTTAGAATCATTCGGCCAAACCTAGGATGAATGTTTAAAATAAAATGAACTCATCAAAACTCATTCCCAAAACCTAGGCATGGAAACTACCGTCAAATGTTTCCTGGTGAACCCACCATCCGTCGAAAAATCACCAAAATGCACCTCCCTTGAGAGGCGGGACCTTCGCAAAGTCCTCTCGTCCGAGGTACCGCACCATCCTTTTCCCATCCTCCTTTCGGGCGCGGATCCAATAGCCTGAAGGTAGGGGTGCGAAAAATTTGGAGCGATACATTTTGGTGAACCCGACGTGAATGCATCATAACCTTTTGAACAAAAACAAACAAGACAAAAAAAAAAAAAATTTAGATGCATTTTAAAACATTTAAGGTTCAAAATCATGTTTAGATGGTAGCTCCTAAAAAGAGGTTAGCAGTTACTATAAACGTAGTAAACCAATTAGCGGCCATAGAAGTTAATTCTGTCCTTAGTGTCCCTAAAGCAAGTAGAAATCAATCCTTGTGGGACGAGCTTATCAGGAGACTTAGTATCATTTCATCTAGGTCCACACAACTTAAACAGGTTAAGAGGCTAGTCTTGGATAGAATCATGGATCCTCATCAATTAGTGTTCTATCATGAACTTCAGAGAGCTTGCCATAGGTGGTTAGCCTATAGGAGAGCTCTTGTATCTACAAAAGTTTTAACTTTCAGGGAAGATCTTGAAAGCACCGTTATAGTGCGCCCATTTTTAGTTCATATAGATTCCTTAGAAGATGATCTTATAGTTAGGAGAAGATGGAACAAAACTCCTAGAGCTATGTTATATTGTAAATATTGTCATGAGAATTATTATTTCCAACCAGCATCTGAGATAGACAATATCACCATAGCCCTTTTCATCAAATTCTTAAAAGAAAACTTTCAATTTGAAGAAGAACATTTCATGACCCCTGAACAGCTTGAACCTATTAATGATATTCATAAATTATTCATAGAAGATTAGTTCATCTACTTTTAGCCTTATTATTATTGTGTGCATTTCTTGTTTCATTTGCTGTCTTTATTATATTGTTTCAAAGAAAAACTAAAAAAAAACTAAAAATCAAAAAATCAAAAAACATAGTAAAAAAAACTTAAACATTTCATTTACAATATTGCATTAGGTATATATAAATATATACCTTTTAATTTGTTGCATATATATATATATATATATATATATATATATATATATATATATATATATTATATTGCTGAAATCAAAACTTAGCACCATGACTAAACTTAGGAATGGTAAAGAAATTTTAGGAGAAGGAGAAGATTGGCTACAAAATACAACTGAAAACCCAAATGTCCTTCTTGGAGATACAAATCCGGAAGGTGAAACTCTAGGTCAATCAGATGAAGACTTAGGTGAAGATAAGGAACAAGAAGGAAGTGTTAAAGAATCTTCGTCCCCTAGACTAGCTCCAAATGGAGGCATCACTTTTGACAATGCAGAACATTTTCAAAAATTTCTTAATCAACATATCGACATCCTTAATGTGGCAGTCTGTATTGATAAAGGGGAAATTAGTGATGCTCAAGAAGTCTTAGAACGGGCGATTGATATGCAAACTAATCCTTTGTCTTTCATTGATCAAGAAAGTGATAAGGGTGGACCATCTAATGCGAATATGGTCACTATAGCCCAAGCCATGACCAAACAACAGGTCACCCAACCTCCTAAGCAATCTGTTACTCAACCTAAAATCACTCCCGCACAAAATAAAATTCCCTTCACTACTTCCTTCCTCCAAACAAGTTGAGCAAAATGCTTTAAATAGACAAAAATCTAAAACAAAGCCAAATACAAACTTTCAACAATCTACAATACAACACAATCCAACTTCAAAACTCCTCCATAATATCTTTCCTACCAATGTTTTACACAATAGTAACATGGCATCTAATCTGCATGTTCCTCCATCCTACGCCCATAACACTTATGGCAATGCCCCACCGAATCAATATGGGGGGCAAACTAGTAGTTTGGAAGCTATGGTGAAACAATTGGTTTCACGTATGGACCAGATAGATCCCTATCGTCCCTCGTATAATTATCGAGAGATTTGTAGCCAACCATTGGATCCCATAGTGGTAGCTCAACCATACCCTAAACATTTTCCCATGCCCGTCCTGCCTATCTATAAAGGAACCGAAGATCCCATAGAACATCTTCGCATGTTTAGGATAGCATGTCATGACATATCGCATAACGACTTGCTATTACTAAAAATGTTCCCCAAAAGTTTAGGTGGAATGGCGTTAGAGTGGTATTATCAATTGCCCACTCATTCCTTAAGAAACTTTGAAGAAACAGCTGAGTCATTTGTTCATCAATTTAGTGCCTACATCGAGAGGCATGTAACTATTAAAGACCTATACAATTTAAAACAAGATAAAGATGAATGTTTTGCTGATTTCTTAGCAAGATGGAGACAATTGACAGGAAAATTGCACTTTGTGCTACCCTATAGGGAGATGTTAGACATTTTCATTAACAATTTACAAGAACAACTTTCTTATGAGCTATCAACAACTACTTTGACTACCTTCGATCAAGCTATAGACTTAGCTCGAAGGGTAGAAGATGCCCTCATTAGGAGAGGCCAACTTAGAAAGAAGGATGATGAGAAAACATCTAGAAATCAATATAAAAACAAACAAGTTGTCGGTGATGGAGTCACTGACAGCAGAAATGTTGCTAATGTCAATGCAACAAAAACAACGAGAAAAATTCATCTTGAAACCTCTGATAAGCCTCCTCGAGAGTTCACTAGATTAAACCAACCTTTATCAACTATTTTACCTCAACTTCTTGAAAGAGGTTTAATCCAACCGCCGACTATCCAGGAACTGACCCAAGCATACCGGATATAGAGCTGATTTGCACTTGTGATTTTCATAGAGGTCCTGGACATTCTACCAACGCTTGTAAGAGATTGAAACATAAAATACAAGATTTGATTGACAATAATGAAATGGAAGTGCAAGCCTTCCAACCTAAACAAAACCCTCCTAATAATACCCAAAAGACTTGCTCCCCAAAATCAAAATCAGAATGCCAATCAAACTTTAGACATATTTCAACACCCTTTACCAAGACATGGTAAAGAGGTAGCTAATCAAATTGAACATCACAATGTTCCCCCTCCTACCCGATATGTAGGAACCATTAGCGGGCAATTACCTATTCAGGACTCTCACACATTCGACACAACCTTATCCCTGGTTACAACCAGGCCCTTACATAATTTTCAAACTTCTGATTCTAGCGATATAGAGTCAGATACTGAAAGTGAAGTAGACACCATTCAATCGAATAGTTCTGAAAATGAATCAGATCCTATTCAACCTATCACGAGATGCTAATGTTCCAGGAAGAACCATTTCCCCGGAAGAGTCACTACTCGACCTTCTTCTAATGAAGTCCTTCCTTATGAACAAGCCATAAACTCTCAACCTAGACCCTTTCAACGTCATCACTATAACATTGTAGGTACCATCGGAGTCGTCACCCGACAACAAGCTCAAAATCCCCAACAAGAACCAAACCAGAATGATGGATCAGCTCCATTTGTTCTAAAAAATCCTAATAAAGGAAATCATGCTCCTATTGTTCAAACTAAACCTCCTTACAACATTAATGAGCAATTGTCTAATACCACCGCCAGAATCTCCCTTTTAGATTTATTAAGATCCTCCCCCACCCATAGGGATGAATTGATGCTTACTTTGAGCCAGATGATGGTACCTCAAAACATCCAACCCAAAGCTATGGCCAATACTATCATCACGTGAGAGATTGATTGTATTGACTTTCGGGATAAAGATATCCCACAACACAGTTTACACAAGGATAATCCCTTGTATATTACAACTTTAATTGGGGATGTAGCTCATCAAACGAGTCCTGATTGATAATGGCTCATCTCTAAACATCTGCACCTTTGACTTCTACCAACGATTTGGTTTTAGAAGTGATGAAATGAAGAAGACTGATATGATTATCAAAGCCTTTAATGACGAAACACAAGAAACGTGTGGAGTCATTACCCTCCCATTGCAAGTTGGTCCTAGAACCCTTGAGACAACTGTGTTCATTGTACATTGCCTAGCATCGTACAATATACTTTTGGGTCACCCTTGGATTAACGCCATGCGAGTAGTCCCATCAACTTTACACCAATGTGTTAAGTTTGAGTTTAAAAATTAGTTGGTCACTATTCATGGTGACCCTAGACCTTTTGATATGTGTGCATTGGCAGAACCAGTTGGAGTGCAATTTTGCCTTGCTCTGTCATCCACATATCCTAGTTCTTCTTCATCTAAAACTATGAAATATAAACCCATCATTTCATCTATTCCTCCTCCATTAACTTCATCTTCCCATATAGATCAACCACCTTCTAAACAAATCACTGTAGAACATCAAAAAGCTCTTAAAACTACAACCAATTCTTCAAGTTCTAATCCCATAAATTCAAAACCTTTAGACACATCTATCATACCTTCCACATCTCAAAACATAGGTAATAAGCCTTCTACATCTTATGTCCTTTTCGATGATCTTTTACCAGATTTATCTACAACCTTAATATCAAAAAAAATGAATGATTTCATGCAAGATTCAAACCTTTTAAATCAATTGCCGCCATCTCCTCGTACTTTGGGCCTCCCACAACCTATGGGAAGTACTTACCAAGTCGGGAGTTGCGCATTCATGTACAAAGGATATGATTGGGGAAAAATCCCTCAGAATATCAAAACCCATCATGATGGATATGCTCGGTGCTATTTTACCAACGATTATATTAAAGCTAAACCCATGATGCTTAAAATGGGATATAAAGGGAAAGGCTTAGGACCTTTCCAAAATGGCATGAAAGAACCTTTCGAGGTAGAACCATGGCCGGCCCGATGTGGTGTGGGCCTATTACCTAGTAAGGGTCAACCCTTTCCTTTTGAGGATGATGATCATCTCATATGCTATCAAGACTATTTGGATAGACATGTTGATTTACCTCTTAAAAATCCATCATTTTCATGCAACATGCTATCCATAGCATACCCTGAAATGATTACTGACCCCGATGAAGAGTTGGAAGGAGATATCTTCCATGATGTCTTTGTTGAAGAGATGTTGTATAACGGGTTTTATTTTGATGGTTCTATACCAACCATAGCTCAACTTGAGGCTACCGACCCTCAGAACGAATTATCTAAATTAACTTTACAAGAGTTACAAGAGTTGGGCGTTTCACCTGCCCCACCTAATTTTGAAAGAGATCTACACATGGAGGTAGAAAATGTCCTTAAAATTAATATTGGAACTGAGGACAACCCTCACATAATCAACATTGGAGCAGAACTAAGTCAAGAAAAACAAGAACAATACATTGCATTTCTTAAAGAGTATGAAGATGTCTTCGCTTGGACATATGAAGATATGCCAGGTCTAGACCCTTATGTAGTCATGCACCATCTAGTGGTCCATCCGGATGCTAAACCTCGTTAAACAAAAACTTAGAAAAATGCATCCCAAAGTGGCTCTGCTAGTCAAAGGGGAGTTAGAAAAACTCCTGAATGTTATCTTCATACAAGCTATTGATTATGCTGAATGGATCTCCAATGTAGTTCCAGTCACCAAGAAAGAAGCCACCAAAGTTAGGGTTTGCACAGATTTCAGAGATATTAACGTTGCATGCCCTAAAGACGACTTTCCTCTTCCAAATATGGACCAAATTATTGATTTTACTTCCTGGAAGTGGGATGATGTCCTTAATGGACGGATTCTCCGGCTATAATCAAATCAGGATAGCTCCTGAAGACCAGGCTAAAACAGCCTTCATTACCCCCAGGGGTACCTTTTGCTTTGGAAAGTGATGCCCTTTGGCCTAAAGAATGCCGGGGCAACTTATCAACGGGCTATGACCTACATCTTTCATGATATGATGCATGATATCCTACATGATTATGTAGATGATATTATAGCTCGCTCTCTTATTGAAGATCATCATTTAGACGATTTAAGAAAAGTTTTTAATCGATTACGAGGATATCTCATTCGATTAAATCCAGCAAAATGTATATTCGGAGTTAAATCCGGCAAGTTATTAGGGGTTTTAGTTTCTTTACGTGGTATCAAAATTGACCCTCTCAAAATTGTGGCTATCACTGATATGCCCACACCCACTAATATATCTGAATTACAAAGTTTACAAGGTAAACTTCAAGCTATCCGTCGCTTCATTGATAAGCTGGCGGACAAAACTGGTCCCTTTCTTAAACTCCTTAAGAAGGACGTCCCCTTTAATTGGGATACAGAATGTAGAGAAGCTTTTGAACTTCTCAAGCAATATCTCCTTAACCCTCTGGTGCTTTCACTACCTAAATCTGATCGCCCATTTCTTTTATATATTTATGCTTCAGATTTTGCCTTAGGAGCTATGTTAGCTCAACTTGATGATGAAAAATGAGAATGCGCTAATTATTATATTAGCCAAACTTTCGTCAGTTATGAAACTCGCTATACAACGTTAGAAAAGTTATGTCTAGCAGTCGTGTTTGCTACGCAAAAATTACGACATTACATGCTTAGCCAAAAAATGTATGTCATTGCCAAATATGATCCTTTAAGATATCTCATGAGTCGACCTTATTTATCGGGTCGCACAGCCAAGTGGGTTCTTGCTCTAAGCGAGTTTGATCTCACCTTCATAGGACAGAAGTCTGTTAAGGGTCAAATCATAGCAGATCAATTAGCTGCTGCACCCTTAGAGTCTACTCATCCCCTCATTATCGAGTTTCCTGATGAATGCCTTCAATTAGAGGCAGACCTTGTTGAACAATGGTCCTTATACTTTGATGGAGCCCGATGCATGAGTGGGGCTGGTGCAGGTATTATTTTAATATCTTCACAAAAACATCTTATTCCTTTGTCCTTCAAACTAACCTTTGCTTGCACCAACAATACTGCTGAGTATGAAGCTCTAATCCTTGGATTACGAGCTGCTTTAGCACTTAAAATTAAAAACCTCTTAGTTTTTGGGGATTCCCAATTGGTTATAAACCAAATTAATGAAGTTTATCAAACCAGAGATGATAAAATTTTCCCATATAAGGCCTATCTTTTACAACTAATGGCCTTGTTTGATCAAGTTACCTTGGAATCCATTCCTCGAACTAGCAACCGTGCAGCCGACGCCATGGCCGCCGCTCCATCTCTCTTGCCCTTGGAGTTAGGCGAGCGAATATGCCACTATCATCATTCGTCGACTCCAGGAACCCGCTTCACATAAGTCATGCTTAGAGCCTTTGGATGTGTTTCTAATCAAGGAAACCACTCCTGAACTCTGGTATCCAGACATATTTGATTTCCTCCAAAATGGGACTTTCCCCTGCTAATTCTAATCGCAACCAGCGTCGGTTATTACGTCGACGAGCAAGTCGATTTTTAATCATTGGCAATACTTTATATAGGAGATCTTTTGAAGGTATCCTATTAAGATGTCTAAATTTAGAAGAGTCTAAATCAGCCTTAAGTGAAGCCCACGATGGATCTTGTGGAGGACACTTTAGTGGTAGCGTCATTGCTAAAAAGCTCCTTCGGATAGGATACTTTTGGCCTACCATGGAAACGGATGCACATGAATATGTGCACCATTGCGACAAGTGTCAAAAACATGCTGACCTTGTCCATGCGCCTGCACAAGAGCTGTAGGCTATTTCTTCTCCTTGGCCCTTTTCTAAATGGGGCTTGGATATTATTGGTAAAATTAACCCTGTGTCTTCTGATGGACATAAGTTCATCATAACCGCCACTGAGTATTTCACGAAGTGGGTCGAAGCTATGCCTTTAGCTTCCTACAGCTCGGTTCACAAGTCTCTAAATTCATTTTTAATCAAATCATCTACGAGGTTCGGAATTCCTGCAAATCTCATCTCTGAAAATGGAACTCCATTCAAAAATAAAGATGTTAAAAAATTATGTCAAAAATATAAGATTCAACATAGCTGGTCTACTCCCTATTATCCTCAGGGTAATGGTCAAGCAGAAGCTTCTAACAAAACTCTAATCAAAATTCTCAAAATACTAGTCAATAAAACTGGTCGTGACTAGCATATTCAATTATATCCAGCCCTGTGGGCTTATCGAACTAGTGTTCGAACCCCCACGAGCACTTCACCATTTGTTTTGGTATATGGTGCCGAAGCAGTTTTTCCATTTGAATTAGAAGTTCCTTCTTTGGCTTTGCTACTTCAAGACATTGAAGTAGGAGATGAATATCGCTGTTGTGGACTCGATCAGCTGGAACTCCTAGACGAAAAATGCATCAATGCTTTAGAGCATCTCCGTGCATACCAAAACAAGCTTAAAAGAGCATATAATAAGAAAGTTCGTCATCGATCCTTTGAGGTTGGCGATCTTGTTCTAAAAGAAAATCAAAAAAATACAAATGCAACCAAAGAAGCGAAAGGTAAATTTGAGCCCAAGCTGGCTTGGACCATACATCATTACTTGCAAAATTTGAATCAGGAGCATATAAATTATCTACCTTAGATGGTAAAGAACTTAAAGAACCCATGAATATTTTACATCTCAAACGTTATTATGCATAAATTTGATTATTTCATCCATGTACATATTTGTTCAAAATCATTCAAAAACCTCAAAAACATTCATAAAATCTTCAAAAATCTTCAAAAATATTTATCGCATTTATTTTGTAAAGTTTCTTTTGCTTTAAAACAAAAATCAACATAAAAAATCCAAAAACAGACTATATGCTTGACTCTTTCGAAACCAAAACAATATACGAGAATAAAGAGAGAGTCAACATTATCAAAACTTTCTCAAAATCATTATTTTCTTACAATTATTGCAGTTATATGTTTCAACTTATTTTGGATAAAACTAGCATTTATTTGGCATCCCTCACTTGCACACTCACATAATAAATATCTTGATTTTATACGGCATGATTACTAATCTCTCTTATATCAAAGTTCACAAAAATCAATTAAATAAAGTTTGAGCATAGAGAATTGATCTTGGTATTTACTTAAACCAAGCACATCTTTTCACAATAAAATGATTATATTTGTAATTTCCATGTTTTGCTACATAGTAGAACTGATTTCTTGAGTGAAAAGTTTCCCTTGCTATCCTATCATGCACATGGTCTAGAATCTTTGAGAATTGGCAAAAGGACAAGCTCACCCCTACCCAGAATAAAAATCCCTTGCTCTATAGCTAATCTGAGCAAGTATCCCTAGAAAAAAAAGAAAAAGAAAAGAAAAGAGAAAAGAAAAAGAGAAAAGAAAAATGTTATGTCAGCAATATTTCAAGCACTATCTCAAAAATCAAGCAAAAGAAAAATAAGCAAAGTTCAAAAGAAAGCAAGAAAGCAATAAAATCCCTTTCCCTACCCTTTGAAAATAAAATAAGGGTGAATGAGCTTGAATCCTTGGAATTCTCAATTATTCGAAAACTGTGAGGTAAGCCCCATAACAGGTGGTTTGTGCCCAACCTACTTGGCCTTGGGTAACTCCTAGCGTGGCGATATGTCTGTCACATTAGCGACCTTATTTTGTACAGACCTATGTCTGCTTATGGATTAGCTAGCTCTTGATAATCCGATCTACATAGTAGCCTAGTATGGTTATATGCATCTACATCATGGTTAATGAACACTTAGTTGGTTTATTCAAATCACTTGTATCATAGTATCTTGCTCAAAGCAGTAGCTTGAACCATACAATTGCACAAACATTTGTATTTGAGAGATTTTGTCTATCATTATGATAAATCAAGATTGGCAATGAATTCACTTATGCACATGGGATTCCTTATAAATTTTTTTCAAAATACTTTGAAATATTATTTTTGCAACTTGTTTGGAATAATCAAGTACAATTATCTAACAACATATCATATATATCTTATCGACTTTCGTGACGATGGTATAATTCCAAAACCAAAATTAGAATTTTATGCTTAGCGCAAGTCATTATTATCATATTTTCTGTTCATAAAAAATTAATCATGCAATAAAACTATCTTTTCTTTGATCTTCGCGATGATGGTATAAGTCTATACCTACATATTCTATGCCTAGCGCAAACCATTGTAACAATATTTTTTTTCCCAATTTATCAAAATTCATAAAAACCATATGACTTCATTTTATTACACAAATTATGCTTTTCAAAAGCAAACACATTTTTATTATTTCATATCATTATGTCACCTTTGCATTTTGCAATGATGGTATAATTCTTAAGGAATTATTCAACAATTTTTATCACACTTAGGAATTTATGCCTAGCAAAAATCATTTCACAATATTTCATGCATAATATTTTCATGGAAATCTGAAAGCAAACCATCATCATCATCATTCTGCATCATCACAACAAAGTCTTAAGGCAGGTCTCTTAAGCACTCTTTTCTTTTAACAATATTTCTATCCCTGGGACTAGCTTGACGATCGAGTGAGCGACGACTCCATGAAATGGTCTATAATAGCGACAATGTCCTTTGAAATTATTGTTAGAAATCTCTTTTTATTTTTATCACATTTCATTACAACCAATCAATTTGTTACATCAGATTATTTCATTTAAAATATTTATAGCATGACATCCAAGTTATAATATTTTCCAAAATGACATAATTACATGAATCATCAATAAAATCATTACATCAATCAACTCAATCAATCAATCAAACATAAAAAGCATCATACGCATCACAAAGACAAGTCATATGATCAAAAAATATCTCATCTATATATATCAACAGAATATATACATCATCAAAACTAGATTGGTATGCCACAATCATGCCTCGGCATACTCAATCCTCTATCAAGTATAATACAATATCGGTGGCGGTATCCCGCCCTCTAGCCTCGAGAGCCTCTAGAGCTCTCGGCCTCATCTCCTCCCCCCCCCTGCGGAGGACGAGGTGGTCCCATCGCAGTATGTGTGGTACTGCGAGTCCTCATCGTCGATCGGGATGAGCTCCTCGTCGACCCTATCTTGATAGGATCTGCTATGGCAGGTGGCACCTGTATCCTCTGGCCCTCTGGCATCGCCTGGTAGTATAGCGCCTGATAGAATGCGGTCTGAGAAACCGACCGTAGTAGCTCCTGAGTGCTTACCCCTCTGCCTCGTGCCCTGAGATGAGCATTCTCGTCTCGTAGATGCGACACCTCAGCCTGGTGCTGTGCAGCTGCATCATATAACGTCTGCACCTGATCTCGTAGACGATCTCTCTCTGCCCGGAGAGTAGCCATCTCGCTACTCTCTCCTGTGTCTGTGCCCTTGCCCTTATCAGGCGATGGTGGCCTCTATGGAGATGAGGGTCTCGCCTCCCTCCTCTCCCTCTCCCTCTGTCGCGGCCTCTCCTGTGCCTGTGGCCTCCTCTGCTCTCCTCTGTCGTGACCCAAGGTTGCCTCTACCGTTGCCTGGCGTTGCCTCCCTATCCGACGCATGACTACGTGGATCAGTCCTTATGCCCTCGTCATCCGAGGAGGGTGGATGCCTACGTACTAGGCATCGTAGCCATCGGCTACCCCTGCATCATCCCCATCCACTGGCTGAATGGGGGCATCATCCGCGTATTGACTCCAGAATCGCTGCATATCTGGAGCCTCGCTAACTGTGGTGTTATCTCGGATAGTCCGAGAAAACTCGTAATCCTTGAGAGATGGGATCCCCTGTTGTAGACCGAACTATCACAAAACTCGGTCATAGCGGTGGAGCTCCACCTCTCCCCTCTCCATCCGTAGCCAGTAGACTCGCCTAATGCGAGCCAGCTCCTGTGCATCCTCTGCCCACCCTGGATGCTGCCTCCACGGCCTCCAGGTGATCTGGTCTAGGACCAAGTCATCCAGTAGTCTCCGAGACACCGGCAGGTCGATCCGTCGTTGTGCCCCTCTCCGGAGCCACCAATAGAAGACTCGGGGCCTCTCCCCATCAACCCCTGTCAGTGGAAGCCCTACCGGCCTCCACACCGCAATGTGCTCCCAGCACCAAACCTGTAGGAGCGATGTCATAACCAGACATCGATCGCCCTTGTATACGACCCCATGCAGGATCCTATACAATCGGCATAGAACAAAGCTGCCCCAAGCAAATTTGTAGCCATGGTCGCGCATGTCGTAGATCACATATTCCAGCATCCATGGTACCCTGCAACCGCTCTAGTGGCACAGCAGAAGTCCACCAACCACCCCAGCCAAAACTCGTGTCAGTGTAGATGCCCCAGGCATCTAGCGCAGTGCCTCGATGTTCACTCCACCCTTCTCCAGGGTGAAGCTCGGGTCACCAAAGAGTCGTCCCATCACGTGGCCCTGATTGGCCGCGGGTGTGATCATCCTCCCTTGTATGGGGATTCTAAGAATCCTCCATACATCCTCTAGTGTGGGAGTCATCTCCCCTGTCGGTAATCGGAAACATGAAGAGCCCGGGTACCACCTCTCTGCTAGGGCCGTCAGTAGCCCCATGTCTGTAGATACTTGTGGCATCTCTGCCACATGTAGCAAGCCAACCTGTGCTAGCTGATCTCGCTCTGCCTGGGTGAGAGCGGCCAAGTCGTCTCTTAGCCCGCCGTATTTCCACTCTCTGCTCTTTAGTAATCCTCTCTGCAAGCATAAACATCAAAACAACAAACAATCATTAATAACAATTTTAGCAATCAATAATGCAACTTAAAGATCAAAATTTTGCAATTGATGATATCGCCCACTATTGGTCGATATCGTCCGAAATTTGAGCAAAATCGTCTCCAATTTCGCGTGTCGAAATCGTCTTTAATTTGACGAAATCGTCCCTTTTTCGCCGATTTCGCCCTCGGGCGAAATTGACGAACTTGAGACGATTTCGTCGAACTAAGGACGATTTCGTCCGGACGATGTCGATGGCCAAAAACGGCCGTGATGCTCAAAATTCACCTAAAAATCCATCTAAAAAGCATGTAAAATCAAATTAAATCAATTCTAGATCAGTTTAAACCCTTACCCATAGACCGCGGCGGACCTCTGCAGATTTGTGCGCTGTCTCTACCATTTTTTCTCCAGAGCTCTCAAAACAGTAAAATGAACAGTAACAAATGAATTAGGGTTTTACCCTATTTTTCATAATTTTATTCAAAATAATTCAACAAATAATTTTTGCTTTTTCATGTTTTTACCTCAAACATTCGATTTGGGTAAAAACACGGAGGGGGCACCATAGTAAGCTGTCGTACGATTCGACCAAGAATGGTCGCCTAAAAATGGGAATAATTTTTTGCTTTCTCGTAGATCGAGAAGAACTCATCTTTAACGCATTTTCTTCGGAAAATTCGCTAAAGAGGGGGCAAAATGTAGCACCCTAAAATTGGCGCAGTAAAATTGAAATAATTACATTCACCTTAGTAAATAAATTTAAATTCAAATTTAACCTCCCAAACCGCCCGTTAACCGTCGAGAAACCCATTTCCTCCTTTTTCGTGCCATTTTTAGCAGTTGTTTTGACCGTTTGACGATATCATCTCCGATCAGACAATATCGCCCCAGATTTGATGATTTCATCTGGACTAGAACGTCCAGATGATTTCATCGCAAAACTGAATTTGCATAGTTGGAATCCGTTCCAACGGGTCTCCAATCCGGGAAGAAGAGTGTCTGCGCCGGTTGGGACCCTTCCCCCGTTGGAGATCTCCCAAATTGGGATGATCTCCAACCTCCCAACAACTATCCTATGCCTATTTAACTCTAAGGCTTTTCCCTCCCCAACCCCTGGCTGAATTTTTATGCAAATTGAACCCTTATGCTCTAAAACATCGTAATTCATATTTTGCATTAGTCCTATAGTAATTTTATTGCAGGTATACCACTGGTTTTCAGCCGGAGCCAGCACCTATCGTAGCCGACGAACCTATCAAGATCGGAGGCGATCTCGTCAAATTCGGGATGATCTCGTACTGATTGGAGACGATTTCGACTACAGCGCACATCGAGGCAATCAGTGCCTAGAGTTTGTTCTTCTATTTCTTTTCTCTGTCATTTTATGTTATAAATTAGATTGTTTATTCAGTTTTTATATTATATTGCATTTGGAGTTCACCCATTTTGTCTAGTTTACAGATTAAGATCATATTCTGCTATCTAAACACAGTTATTTGCATTTACTTCTATTTCTGTATATTGTTCAACACTCATATTACTGTTTTACATAGTTTGCCCCTGTTTTCAAAATAGAATTTCTTGTATTTCGCATTTGTTTGCTGTTTTGCAGGTCTCTGATGAATTCGTCAGATTGAAGACGATCTTGTCAGTTCAGACGATTTTATCAAATTGAAGATGATTCTGTTGAATTGCGGGTGATCCAGACTGCTTCAAGCTTTAAAAACTCCATCAGACTTCCGGATCAGGTAATCTTCATTGGCCTCCTGCAAATTCTCTGTTTCTGTTTTCCTTTCTGTTTGTTGTATGCATTTAAATTGCATTTTCATGTAGTTTAAGTTAGAATCATTCGGCCAAACCTAGGATGAATGTTTAAAATAAAACGAACTCATCAAAACTCATTCCCAAAACCTAGGCATGGAAACTGCCGTCAAATGTTTCCTGGTGAACCCACCATCCATAAAAAAATCACCAAAATGCACCTCCCTTGAGAGGCGGGACCTTCGCAAAGTCCTCTCGTCCGAGGTACCACACCATCCTTTTCCCATCCTCCTTCCGGGCGCGGATCCAATAGCCTGAAGGTAGGGGTGCGAAAAATTTGGAGCGATACAATTTGAATGTTCTTTTATTTTTATGACATATTTGAATGTTTTTTTATTTTTATGATATATTTGAATGTTTTTTATTTTTATGACATTTGAATGTTTTTTATTTTTATGTATGAAACACCTTCAAATGAATGATATTGAGAGGTTCATATTGTAGCGACCCTAGGATGCACACACCACTTTAGTTGCAATGTTATTAAAAAACCCAAGATGAAATGGAAGATGATGAAAAAGCATATAACACAAAAATAACAAAGATGGATCTCTTTATTCGTATTGAAACTTGGTTACATGTCGGTCCCTATTAGGGATACCCATTTCGATACAATAAGTTTACAAATAGGTAAAGAGTGCCCCTTTCACGAAGAGGTGGTGCACTTTCAAAAATCTCCTTGATTTCGAACATGAAAATGTGTGAGGGCTTACAAATGCCTCCTTCCCTAGGTATGTTTCCTAGAGGGATCCCTTTTGCTCTCATATGTTGTAGACTTAGTCCGATGAACCTGTGGCCCTGTAAGCAATGAAACAACAACACACACTTAGATGTCTGAGAATGCCTCCCCCGATGAGGTTGTTAGTACTGAATGTAACAAATGAAAAAAAATGCAAATTAGACTAATTGCTATGGATGCAAACAAATGAAATGATGCTATACTAATAATATGCTAAAATAATGAATCTAATGTCTAAAATCCTAAGCTAAGCCTATGGGCCACTGTCCAAGATAACAACCGCTAAAGTGACTCTCGTCCTCTTTGCTCCAAAGCTATGGATCAAAGCTTGTATCCAATGTTGAAATAATGGTTGCTATGCTCTCCAATCCGTTAGGGCTTCACCATACTCATGATCTCCAAGGGAACTCTCCAAGTATCGAAAGCTCTCATCAATTACCAAGACTGGTAAAATGTTAATTCTCTAATAAAAGGATCTCCCTTTTGTGCTCTTAGGCTTGCACCTTTTATAGTGTGAAACCCTAGGTCTATGTCCAAGCCCTAGAAATGAATTTATCATGCATAGTGTAAGTTAGCATGAGAGGCTTCTTGTCTTTTCTATGTTTGGAAGCCAGTTATCTAAAATATAACTGCCAACTTGAGTCTCCTATGCGAACTGGTTGTGTTGTGGCTGATCCACAACACACCCCAAAATTGGGGACCCACATTTTTTGTAGGCTTTCAGAGGAAATCTCAGTGACCCAGATGCTAAAAATGAAGAAAAGGGGCAAAAATGCACAAGTGTAGAAAGTGTCACAAAATCGTGACATGTCGCTCCATCGCTGCTGAAAGAGGAGAGAGAAAAGGAAAATGAAAAAGTGTCACGAAATCGTGACATGTCGCTCCATCACTTCCAGAAGAGGAGAGAGAAAAGGAAAATGAAAAATTGTCGCGAAATCGTGACATGTCGCTCCATCACTGTCGAAAGAGGAGAGAGAAAAGAAAAATGAAAAAGTGTCGCGAAATTGCAACATGTCGCTCCATCACTGTCGAAAGAGGAGAGAGAAAATGAAAATGAAAAAGTGTCACGAAATCGCGACATGTCGCTCCATCACTGCCGAAAGAGGAGAGAGAAAAGGAAAATGAAAAAGTGTCATGAAATCGCGACATGTCGCTCCATCACTGCCAAAAGAGGAGAGAGAAAAGGAAAATGAAAAAGTGTCACAAAATCGCGACATGTCGCTCCATCGCTATCGAAAGAGGAGAGAGAAAGGCAAAATGGAAAGGCGTAGCGATATCGCGACGCGTCGCAAAATCGCGGGTCAAACTGGTCAAACAACATGAAGTGAAAAGCGTCACGAAATCGCTACAGGTTGCGACCGAGAATGTACGGAAGTGAAAAACATCGTGAAATCATGACAGGTTGCAGCCAAAGCAGCGTCGGGTGAAAAGCGTCGCGAAATCATGACAGATTGCAGGTGGAAGGCATGAAACAAAAAAACATCGCGAAATCATGACAGAAGCAAGCCCAGTTGTACGGAACAGAAAAGGCGTAGCGAAATCACGACAAAAATCAGCAAAGGTGCATGAAGCGCAAAATGGTCACGAAATCACGACAAAATCTATCGAAAGGCGTGAAGAGCAAAAATGGTCACAAAATCGCGATAGATTGCGGCAAGAGGGCCCGAAGGAGAAAATGGTCACGAAATCGCGACGAGTTGCGGCCGAAGCGTACGGAGAACAAAAGCGTCGCGATATCGCGACATGTCACGATTTCGCGACATGTCGCGTTTTCGCTGTGAAAGTGAAGGAGCAAGGCCGCAGGCTATTTCTGGTCATGATTTTCATGGGACCGTTATGGAACATGCAGAAACGCATCGAAAACATGGCGCAAAGGCATGAGGTTTATGATAACGCTTCAGAGCGACGGTTACAGTATGCAGACAGGACCAAACATTTCAAATTCGAGCGAAAGGTCAAAGCATCAAAGAAGCGAGAAAATGAAACGAAGCGTTCTGGGAGGTGAAACGAAACGATGCAGTTGAACCGAAGAGCCGTGCCAAATAGTATAAAATTGGAAGCGTAGATTGAACAGAGGGTTGGAAATTGCTGCTAGCAGAGTTGTAGAAACAAGGGCTTCATGCCATTTTGGGCCTGCACTTGGGCAATTTCCTTCATTTGTTCTAGATTTGTTTAACCTGGAACATTCTGTAATTGTAATTGATACATCATTCTAATACAAAAATACAGAGAGTTGACATCTTATTGATAAGAAAGAAGGAGTCATTATGCATGCAAGATTTAATGCTTTATTTTCCCTTTCAGATTTCTAGGCTTTTAGGTGAAGTTTAATGCAAATGTTTTTGGTTGCTTCATGCGAATGCCTAAAATCTGAAATTGCAGTAAAAACCCTAGAGACCCGCACCTAGCTTATCTGGATTGTGCAAATTTGCAGGTTCAATAGGTTAGGTTGCATGCAGAAACCTCATTATCTTCGGTTTTATCAATCAAGATGGTAGCATTCTGGACATAGTTTAGTTGCATCTTCATTTGCATGCATTTTATTTTCAAACCCTTATTTCATTTTCTGCATTTTAATTATAGTCATTTAAATAAATAACTAAAAATTCATTAAAGCTCAGAGTCCATTGCAAATCCAAATTAAAGTAAACTACAGTGCCCCTTGTTAATATCCACTTGCAAACCCTAAGGTATTCCCAGCATTCAAATTGAAAAACATCATTGGTGAATGAAGAACCATCACAACAGGAACCTTGGAGAAATTATTTAGTCATAATTTCTTTGCAAGCAGAGGATTTTGGGACTCAGATCCTACCGGAGAGTGTGCTTTCACAACTGGGTGAAAACACCACTCAACAGATTGGCGCTAGAAGGAGGGCCGAATCGGTTTACTTTATTTTGGTTTTCATACATGAATAATATCTTTTGATTTAATTTTGAAATATTTTCTTAAAGCTCACAAACAGCTAAACTGTAGCTTTTGCTTTCTTTTGTTGTAGGTTTTCGTTGAAATAATCGAGGGTTTCATCAGGCAGGTTGGACCCACCATGTCGTATTGCGACCAGGTCCCAAACAACTAGAGAAACCATTTTTCATGACCTTACTTGGTACTCCCAAGAATAAAACCAAGCAAGTCGTAAGCTCACCGGTCGCAAAAGACCTATTTTCTCCAGGGAACATCGAGTGGACCTACGCCCGTAATATCGGTTGCCACTAGTGTTCCTATTGTCGATAATATTTCTACTGCTATTGTAGGTTTGTCTTCATCAATTTTGAGTCAAATGGCTCAAGCTCCAGAAGCTCCTTGGTATGGAGCTAACAATACTCCTTTGAATATTGTTTGGGATATCCATGAAATCCCCAAGAACATTGAAATATTTCTGCCTAAATATAAACCGAGATGGCCCAAGAACAGGAGAAGAACATATCCAAGCCTATAGGGATGTTTTAATTAGGCTGCAAGTTCAATATGAAGATGTGGCTTGCAGACTTTTTCCTATGAGCTTAGATCCAATAGCATATGAATGGTATATATGCTTACCAACCGGTTCAATCACTTCTTGGACACAAATGGAAAATGCCTTTGTTAATCAATTTAGGTCACCCTTGGATCCCGCAACCATTTACAATCAGTTTATTACATGCAAAAGGGGCCAGGGGGAACCGATCGAGAATGTTTAATCGAGAGATTCCAAAAGTGCTATAATAGAGCAGTTAGGCACTTTGCCATCGATCCCGTAGTGGCTTTGCAGATATATTTTGGGGCATTGGACCCCATGACAGCCATGTTTGCGAGACGTAATCCTCAAGTCACCATGCTGGCTTTAGCCTATAACGAAGCCATGACTATCGAGCAGCAAATGACACCACAGGGCTACGGGTTTACCCAGATGCCTGTGATGGGACAGTATGCTCCATATGGTCAAGCTCCCTTGGAAAATCAGCTCATGGCACCACAAATGCCAAGCATGAATGCCTTCCCCTATCAACAGCCGTATCCACCAGCACCTGCGTATGCACCCATTCCAATCCAACCAATTACATCCATTCCACCTGTTCTCGCATTTTTGCAGAACAGTCAATCGACTATACAAGGAACCAACCAAGTTAATCCTCAGGCTATAGTTCCTTTTCCAAATCCAACCCCGATTCAGAGTGTCAATCCATACGGGAATAAAATTCCTCAGAACCCGACCCAAATGTTGAATCAAGACCCCATCAATTATGCGAATCCAATGGGGGTTAACAACAATGTGATTCCACCGAAGGAGATTTATTCAGAAGTCAAAGAGCTCAAGAAATTAGTTCATAAACTGAGCAATGACAGGGTTCAACAGCAAGAAGTATGAGTCCCATGCCCCTCACCCAAATCAAAATTTTAACAATAGAGGGAGACACTGGAACACCAAGCCAAACAATGGGGGAGTACCCGCTCCCATTGCTAATCAATTAGATACTTCTACAGGACCTAGCCAATCCAATTCTCTTTTGAATATTTCAGATTTGGCATGGGAAAGGGGGTGCGAGGTTGCACAACACGAAAGAACACAATGAGAGGAATTGTCCTGAAATTGCGAGATACACTCATTGTCTTCAGGGCACAAGTTGATGATTTGGAACTGGTATCAAATGAGGGTCCATCGCAACATCAAGATGATAATATTATGGTGATGGAAACTATATATCATCAAGAAGGTGAGAGTGAGGAAGAAGAAGACGAAATTTTGGAATAGGAGGTGCAAGCTTTTCAAGATTTTAGAAAGGGGAATCATGGATACCATTTGAGAAGTAAATCTAAAGCCCCTAAAACCTCATCAACACCTCCAAACAATTCTATTCTTCCTTCGGATACTAAGGCAAATAATAATCCTCCTCCTCCACTCAGAAGAGAAATGTCTAATGACGTGCAAAAGACAATCAAATTCGAAAAACCAAACTATGACATAGTGGAGGATCTGAAGAAGTCCAAATCTAGCCTTTCATTCTTGGATGCGGCTAGATTGCCTGGCCAAAAGGAGGCGTTGATAAAAGATTTGAACTCACCTGACCCAATGTGGAAGGAAAAAAGAGTTGAGTCCCATCTGATTTTGCGAAAAGAGAGAAGGGATGTCCCGCCATTCTTGCCGACTTCGAGAATTGCGGGTAAGAATTTGCATAAGCTGTTTGGTGGACACGGGTGCCACGAGCAACCTCATGCCTTGAGAGATATGTAAAATGCTAGGTCTGCAACCTGTTTCATCCAAATGCACGGTCTTGCAATTGGACCGTTCAAAGGTAAATGTGGTAGGGACCTTATATGATGTCAAGATTCAATTAAATTCTGAACCCAGGGTCCAGCAGGTTGTTGACATTCTGGTTGTTAATATCCCAAGTAGGTATGGAATGTTACTTGCGAGGGATTGGATGAAAACTCCGAATGGCTATTTTTCAACAATTTGCTCACATATGTGGCTACCATGGAAAGGAATTGCAAACCAAATCAGAGTGGAAAATGAACCGAGGCTTAAGGAGATTATAACAGATTTTAACAAGCCAAATGAAGTTCAGTTTTCTGAGCCAGAGCTAGGAGTTTATGCACTTGATGTTGAGGAAGCAGCTGAAGAGCCTAAAGAGGAGACATGTCATGGTGGCTCTTTTGAGGAAAAGGATTTCACATGGTTGCTCAGATTTGATGGATCAAAATCTAGACAGGGAGCAGGAGTAGGAGTCGAGCTCACTGGCCCAGGAGGTAAACCATTATTGGCTGCCTACAGACTACAATTTCCTTGCACGAACAATGTGGCAGAATACGAAGCATTGATCTTTGGTTTACGTCTAGAATTGAGCAAACATGTTAAATGCTTGAAGGTTTTGGGAGATTTCGAGTTGGTAGTCAAACAAATCAAAGGACGAGTATATATGCCATGACGGGAGACTAAGCCTTTATAGAACTAGGGTTATGGACCTCATTTAGGAGTTCGATGCGTTCAATATCACCCTTATTTCTAGGAAATGAAATCAAATAGTAGACTCTCTTGCAGTCGTCGCGGGCATGTTAAACCCGATTGATATAAAAATATGTAAAAAGTTTTCCATTGAGCTGGTTCCTTGTCCATCAATACCGATAATGTAAAGAATTTCCAGGTTTTTGAAAGTGACGGACACATTTTCAAATTTGTCACGAACTCGGGTATTTTTGAAAATCGGGTGATTGATGAGGAGCAAAGGTGGCAGGATGAAACGAGAAGATGAAATTGAAACTGCGTATCAATCCAAAAAAATTCCTAAAGGCGTGGCTTCATTGGAAAATATGTTCGACATGGGATGCAAGACCAAGAAAGGAAAAAAAATCCCACTCCCTAAAGATGCATGTGATTCAATTAATCTAGGGAGTGCAGACAATCCAAAGGAGGTGTACATAGCAAAGGCATGTAGAGAGGAAGAAAGGAGCAATATAATGCAGGCATTGAAGCATTACATAGATTGTATTGCTTGGAATTACAATGAATTGAAAACATACAACCAAGACATCATCACACATACCATCCCTTTGAAGCCAGACTCCAAGCCTTTTAGGCAAAGACAGCGAGTTGTTAACCCGCTATTGGAGCCTTTGATCGAAAATGAGGTTAAAATATTATTGGAAGCGAAAATCATTTTTCCTGTTAGGCACTCAACATGGGTGGCTAACCTCGTTCCAGTGAGAAAAAAGAGTGGAGAGATTAGGCTGTGCATAGATTTTTGAAATCTTAATAAAGCCTCTCAAAAGGATAATTATCCATTGCCATCAATCGATGAAATTCTACAAATGGTAAATGGATCTGAAATGATGTCCTTTCTCGATGGGTATTCAGGTACAACCAAATTCTTATACATCTAGATGACAGGATGAAAACAACCTTCACTACCAAGTGGGGGACATTTGCATATAAGAGAATGCCGTTCGGACTGTTAAATGTTGGTGCAACTTTTCAACGTGCCATGGATTATGCATTCAAAGGACTCATAGGCAAATGCATCATCGTGTATGTGGATGATATCCCAGTTTTCTCGAAGAAGAGAGAGGACCATGTCAAAGATTTAAAGAAAGTGCTTCAAAGATGCAGAGAACATGGAATTTCCTTAAATCCCAAAAAGTGCATTTTCGGAGTAATAGAAGGAAAATTGCTGGGTCACATCATTTCAAAAGAGGGAATATCCATCGACCCAGAAAGGATACAAGCTATCCAAAACTTACCTCTCCCGAGTAGTAAAAAATAATTGAGATCTTTCTTTGGGCAGGTTAATTTTGTGAGGAAGTTTATCTCTAGCTTTGCTTGAGATAGCCAAACCTACGAACAAGATGCTCAAGAAATATGTGGATGTAAAATGGAACGAGGAAAGTAGAGTGGCCTTCCAGGAACATCAAAGATGCCATTTCCAGGGCCCCGGTCCTTATAAGTCCAGGACTATTCCAAACCTTTCTTCATTTATGCTTTTGCATCCAGAACACTCCTTTGCGAGTGTCTTAACCCAAAAAGGCGAGGATAGTGCCGAAAAACCCATAGCATTTTTAAGTGCCCCCCTAAAAGATGCTCAATTAAGGTATTCAATCCTTGATAAGCAAATGTACGCACTTTTTAAAATGATGAAAAAATTTAGACATTACATTGTGCACAGCAGAGTTATTGCCATTGTGCCTGACTCTGCTGTTAAGACCATGTTTTTACAAAATGAACTAGGTGAGAAAAGAGGGAAATGGATTTCCACCATCCAGGAATTTGATCTCGAAATCCAACCTATGAAACTAGTTCGAGGACAGGGACTGGCGAAGGCGATCGCAGAAAATAATCCACAAATAACAGGCCAATGCTCGAATACAGAATACATTGCTAGGGATGACTGGTATGTTGATATTGTGCAATTTTTATTGACTGGTAAGTGTCCTTCTAATCTGAATTCAACATAGAGAAGAGCTTTAAGGCTTAAGTCTGTCAATTATCTGATGAAATCTGGTGTTCTTTACAGGAAGAATCATGAAGGAATCTACCTGAGGTGCTTGAGCAAAGAAGAAGCTGCCAGGGTGTTGCAGGAATTTCACGGGAAACATGGAGCTGGTCATGGTGCGGCAAATGCTACAGACACATCAAATCCTGAGAGCGAGGATACTCACGGCCCCACATTTTCAAAGATGCACATGCCCATGTACGATCTTGTCATATCTGTCAAGTGGTTGCCAATAGAGAAAGAAATGCGGCCATGCCGTTACAACTTTGTAGTTGAAATGAGACCATTTGCACGAGTGGGGACTAGATTTTATCGGGGTTATTAACCCAAATTCGATCGATTCCCATAAATTCATATTGACGACTACAAATTCTTGTACAAGGTGGACAGAAGCGATTCCTACTAAACATGCCACCACGAGACGTTGTGATTAAATTCCTTGAGGACCAAATTATAACAAGATTTGGAATGCCCGATTCTATTGTCAGTGACAATGGTAAAGCGTTTATTTCTACGCAATTTGCAGATTGGGCATATGATAACAAAGTGAGCTTAAAATTTGCATCCAATTATTATCCTCAAGGAAATGGTCTGGCCGAATCTTCAAATAAAAATTTATTGAACATCATTAAGAAGTTGTTGGAAAAGAACCCTCGGGACTGGCATAGCCAATTGAAGTTTGCCCTTTGGGCAGATAGGACCAGAGTGAAAGAATCTATAGGGAATACTCCCTATCATTTGGTCTATGGGCAAGACCCGATATTTCCTGCAAATTTGAAGTTGCGAGACCTTGCATTTCATACAAGAGTATTTGGGGACCAGATGATCAAGTTGAAGCCAGGTTGAGTCAGTTGTTGCATCTTGATGAAAAGAGAGAAGAAGCCATGAATCACATGATTAAGCACCATGAAGTTATCAAAAGATGGTTTGATAGAAGGGCCAAAGTTAAGTCATTCAGAATTTCAGATTTGGTATTACTATGGGACAAAAGACATGAGGAAAAAGGGAATCATCAAAAGTTTGATTGTCTTTGGTTAGGCCCATATCAGATTTCAGAGATTCTTGGGAAGAATACCTTCAGGCTAAAAACTTTAGAAGGGAGAGATTTCATGCTACCGGTTAATGGGCAGATTTTAAAGCATTATTTTAGCCCTTAGGTTGTGAGATTTTGATATTATTCTTTCGGTTTTGGTGGGGATTTTCAGTTTTTGTTTTTATTGTTTAGGATTGTTAGTCTAGCTAAGATTTTGGTGGTGGATTTGATTTCAATTGACATGTTTTGTTAATTTCTTATTGATAAAAAAAAAAAAAAGTGAGATGTCAACTTATGCTTAAGGTTAGGAGAATATGAAATATTGGAATTGTCCTGTAAAAGCTCCACAAGTAACACAAACATCTTAAGTTATATTGCTTGATTTTGTGATGCATGAAAGAGTCAGTTTTGCATGACAAATCATTTCATTTGCAAGTCAAGAGATAATGCATTCATGTTCCATCTCACCTCACATATGCATTCCATCTTAGTTACATATGCATCTTAGGTACAAATCATTAAAGTATGTCAATCCCTCTTAGGGTTGTGTTATAACATAAACATAAGAATGAGTCCTAAGGTTGGAAAGCGAGTCTTGAGATATCTAGAACCAAGCACGTCTCATACATTAAAAAGGATCTTGAGCAAAATGATCAAAACCTAACTTGGAGGAAAGGGTTGGGCGAAAGAAGTATTTCATGTCTATCCTATTTATGCAGCATGATCCTTAAACAGTGGTTTTGACCACTTCCATTAAGCTTAAAGCCTAAAATCAGAGTAGTAAGGATAGGGCCAAATCCTCATCGAACTTAGGTTGAGGATCCAATTCCCCAAAGCTTTGATTTGACCTAAATGGAGTAGTAAGGATAGGGCATAAATTCTCATCTCGCTTAGGTTGAGAATCTGATTCCCCAAAGCTCCTATGTCTCATTTCACAATAAATCTTGGATTGGAAGGATCGTACTACTTGTCCTCTGCAAAGGATGGGTAGTCATCCCCAAGGTCTAAGCAACAAAATTAATATTTTCCATTTACATCTAAAATTTGGATTGGAAGGATCGTACTACTTGTCCCTGGCAAGGATGGGTAGTCATCCCTAAGGTCCAAGAAGTAAAAAATAAAAATAAAAATAAAAATAAAAAAAATTTCCCATCTCATCTTTATATTGGATTGGAAGGATCGTACTACTTGTCCTCTGCAAAGGATGGGTAGTCATCCCCAAGGTCCAAAGAAATGAAGATAAGTTTTGGATTGTGGGGTAAGATATGCCCATGCATGGCAACATGTCTTGTCTAAAAAACAAGACCACTGATTGTCCAAAGGGTTAGACTAGCATGACCATTTCTTCCATAATTGGTTTAATTATTTTGCTCAAAGTGAGGTAATGAATTCTAAATCAAAATAGTAAGGATAGGGTTAAACTCTCATCTCGGTTGGTTGGGAGTCTGATTCCCCAAAGTTCTGATTTCACATTCACTTGCACATGGGTTCAAGATAGTAGGGACTCATAACCAACTTTGGGATATAATAAGTGGATCCTAAGAGGGTTTGGCAAATCTTGAATTTTTGTACATGATACTAGAAGAAAGATTATGCATTTTATAAAAGCGAGATCTCCTAGCATATTCATTAGGTTACACAAATCATTCACAATCTCATATATGCATTCATGCAAAACTGACAATGGAGTGTGGATCAATTTCAAACGATAGGGAAAGAAATTCATTGCACACACTGAGCTAATACTTGATGATTCTAATGATTCATGTACTTCTATCTTTGGGCATTTGTTTTTATTGCTTATGTGTTAACACATATTTTTGAGTTTGTATGTGTTTCAGGTTGGGTTCTTACTAAAATGCTCAAGAGCATTTGACAGCAGAGTCGCCATTTGTTGTGGCTGATCCACAACACACCCCAAAATTGGGGACCCACCTTTTTTGTAGGCTTTCAGAGGAAATCTCAGTGACCCAGATGCTAAAAATGAAGAAAAGGGGCAAAAATGCACAAGTGTAGAAAGTGTCGCGAAATCGCGACATGTCGCGAAATCGTGACATGTCGCTCCATCGCTGCCGAAAGAGGAGAGAGAAAAGGAAAATGAAAAAGTGTCACGAAATCATGACATGTCGCTCCATCGCTGCCGAAAGAGGAGAGAGAAAAGGAAAATGAAAAAGTGTCACGAAATCGCGACATGTCGCTCCATCGCTACCGAAAGAGGAGAGAGAAAAGGAAAATGAAAAAGTGTCACGAAATCGTGACATGTCGCTCCATCGCTGTCGAAAGAGGAGAGAGAAAAGGAAAATGAAAAAGTGTCACGAAATCGTGACATGTCGCTCCATCGCTGTCGAAAGAGGAGAGAGAAAAGGAAAATGAAAAAGTGTCGCGAAATCGCGACATGTCGCTCCATCGCTGCCGGAAGAGGAGAGAGAAAAGGAAAATGAAAAAGTGTCGCGAAATCGCGACATGTCGCTCCATCGCTGTCGAAAGAGGAGAGAGAAAAGGAAAATGAAAAAGTGTCGTGAAATCGTGACATGTCGCTCCATCGTTGCTGGAAGAGGAGAGAGAAAGGCAAAATGGAAAGGAGTAGCGATATCGCGACGCATTGCAAAATCGTGGGTCAAACTGGTCAAACGGCATGAAGTGAAAAGTGTCGTGAAATCGCTACAGGTTGTGGCCGAGAATGTACGGAAGTGAAAAACGTCATGAAATCATGACAGGTTGCAGCCAAAGCAGCGCGGGTGAAAAGCATCGCGAAATCATGACAGATTGCAGGTGGAAGGCATGAAACGAAAAAACGTCGCGAAATCACGACAGAAGCAAGCCCAGTTGTACGGAACAGAAAAGGCGTAGCGAAATCGCGACAAAAATCAGCAAAGGTGCATGAAGCGCAAAATGGTCACGAAATCGCGACAGAATCTACCGGAAGGCGTGAAGAGCAAAAATGGTCGCGAAATCGCGACAGATTGTGGCAAGAGGGCCCGAAGGAGAAAATGGTCACGAAATCGCGACGAGTTGCGGCCGAAGCGTACGGAGAACAAAAGCATCACGATATCGCGACATGTCACGATTTCGTGACATGTCGCGTTTTCGCTGTGAAAGTGAAGGAGCAAGGCCGCAGGCTATTTTTGGTCACGATTTTCATGGGACCGTTATGGAACATGCAGAAATGCATCGAACACGTGGCGCAAAGGCATGAGGTTTATGATAACGCTTCAGAGCGATGGTTACAATATGCAGACAGGACCAAACGTTTCAAATTCGAGCGAAAGGTCAAAGCATCAAAGAAGCGGGAAAATGAAACGAAGCGTTCTGGGAGGTGAAACGAAATGACGTAGGTGAACCGAAGAGCCGTGCCAGACAGTATAAAATTGGAAGCGCAGATTGAACAGAGGGTTGGAAATTGTTGCTAGCAAAGTTGCAGAAACAAGGGCTTCATGCCATTCTGGGCCTGCACTTGGGCAATTTCCTTCATTTGTTCTAGATTTGTTTAACCTGGAACATTCTGTAATTGTAATTGATACATCATTCTAATACAGAAATACAGAGAGTTGACATCTTATTGATAAGAAATAAGGAGTCATTATGCATGCAAGATTTAATGCTTTATTTTCCCTTTCAGATTTCTAGGCTTTTAGGTGAAGTTTAATGCAAATGTTTTTGGTTGCTTCATGCGAATGCCTAAAATCTGAAATTACAGTAAAAACCCCAGAGACCCGCACCTAGCTTATCTGGATTGTGCGAATTTGCAGGTTCAATAGGTTAGGTTGCATGCAGAAACCTCATTATCTTCGGTTTTATCAATCAAGATGGTAGCATTCTGGACATAGTTTAGTTGCATCTTCATTTGCATGCATTTTATTTTCAAACCCTTATTTCATTTTCTGCATTTTAATTACAGTCATTTAAATAAATAACTGAAAATTCATTAAAGCTCGGAGTCCATTGCAAATCCAAATTAAAGTAAACTACGGGTGCCCCTTGTTAATATCCACTTGCAAACCCTAAGGTATTCCCAGCATTCAAATTGAAAAACATCATTGGTGAATGAAGAACCATCACAACGGGAACCTTGGAGAAATTATTTAGTCATAATTTCTTTGCAAGCAGAGGATTTTGGGACTTAGATCCTACCAGAGAGTGTGCTTTCACAACTGGGTGAAAACACCACTCAACAGGTTGTTAGCATGAGAATCTTTTGTCCTTTTTTTATGCTTGGAGGTCAGTTAACTCAAGTCTAAATACAAACTCAAGTCTCCTATGTGAACTGGTCATGAAAAGGAATGCAAAATTACTCTCACTCACCTTTATTGCATACATACTGCCACTTCCACCCATTATTAGGCCTATTTGTCAGCAAAACTGCTTCTTATGGCTTAGTCACTATCATCTACAATGGCTAAGTTCAGGCTGCTCTAGGCTTGAGCAGCTAGGATCTGGTCACTCTTGGATTGATCGACTAGTCTTGGATGGCTTGAAATGGCCCCAAATGAGTGGTGAGAACCACAATTTTTTGCTTGTAAAGTCCAAGAATATATCATTTGATATTATGAATGTGTCTATGTGAGCAAATTCCCTAAGCATGACATGATTTAGGTGTCTATAGATGCCCCTTTTTGCGATGCATTGTGTGGAAAACACAACATTGAGCAAAAACATAGATTGATATGTTTGTAGGGTGTATGGTGATCAATGGTCTAATCAACACTAGATGGCCCAATCATGCAATATGGCATGCATCCCTTGAATCATTACCTCAACATTTAGAGGACTTAGCTTAGTGGCTTGGGCATGTTAAATTGCACTCATTCCTCAAACTCAATCGAGTAGCTTTAGCTACTACAATAGTTTTGATAGGTAGGAGAGCTACAATTGAATATGTCATGTTTGCTTATGTTCCCATCAAACAAAGGAAATTTGTGATTGTTGTATGAAATGATTCATAGGATGAACATGATTTTTTTATGATCAAGTGATCTTTTGTTGATTTTGATTATGATTATATTGAAGTTTTGAACTACTTCCTCACACAATGAATTGGTGAAAAAATGACAATGAATGAAGACACAAGTCGCTTGACCAATATGACTAATATGGTTCCTTTCTAGCATTTGTTGCTTTTAATGGGCAATCCCACATCCAAGTGTGATTCCAATTGTTTATGATAATCATCAATCCTTATCCCAAGGGGCGGTCCAGCTATCAATAGCCTTCGTAGGGAGTTAGTATGAGTGATTCTACTTATTTTTATATTGTATCACTTTGGCTTAATTTTTTTGATATCATAGGGGAATTAGGATGATCCTTTCACACCTGTGGAGCAGTTCAACCATCTTGGTCTTCTTCAGGATTTGAATGGTGGCACATCGTAATTCCAAAATGAGTTGTTTTTACCCCAAGTGGCCTTATGGTTATCTACTCATATCACCAAAATACATGGAGTGTAAATTGCTACAATCGCCAGGTTGATAGAGTAGGTTACTGAATATGAGGCCTACCTGAGATTGTGCTTTTATGTGATTTTTTGTTATTTTGAACATTCTAATGATCTTAGACCATAAAAATGTGTATATTTGCTATTTTTGTGTTATTTCTCAAGGAGGAAATCTCTTGTTTTTATCTGTGGATCTGTCCATTGTTAGATCTAGTAGCCTCTGAGTTCTTGCTTGTGGCCACTGTCGCCTTGAGCGACCACAAAGTTCAGGATGCTGACATCAACAACAGCCAAGGTGTATTTAAAGAAATATAAAATTTGCATTTTCTAGGGTTTGGCCTTTCATTTTCACCATTAAATATTTGCTTTTTAGATATCTGGTATGATAGTGATGGTTGCAACTTTGGAGTTTACTTGGCATCGAGGACATGGCTACACAGGGTGAGGCATCATCTACTAGAGGAGCTGGAGCTTCTTGGGTATTCTTATATTTTAAAACCTAACCTCTTTTCCTTTATTTGGGTAAAACTAAACCTCACTAAGTAATTGCAAAAATAAATCTCACTAAACATTTTAGTAACGAATCAAAACTCGTAGCTAGGTTTAGCTTACTTTCTGCTCTGGTGGGTTAGTTCCCATTTTGATTTTATTTTTTTGTTAGTGGCTTTAGACTAGGGTTTTCTAATTTTTTTTGTTATTCACCTACTGCTGCAATTTTAAGTGTGTTTGAACTTAGCTTTGTTTTGATTCCTCAGTGGGAATTTACATTTTTTTTTTTGTTTCCCCTCTCTTTGCTCTTTTTATGTCATTTTTGCAATATTTTGATTTTTTACGTTTTTTGGCCAAGGGTTCATGGGTTTGCCATGTCATCCCTTGGTCGATGTTGCTTAGAGTGATCGATTCTGAGCTGCTATTGCTCAGAGCAACTAGGTTTGAACCCCAATGGTAAAAAAATTGACCATTGTATCTTGGTCACTGCTGTCTCAAATGACCAGTTTCTGGCCATTGTAAGAAACAAAAGCTAAATACCTTAGACATTTTTTGCACAATTTTTGCTAGTTATTAGATTTTTGAGATAATTTTTTATTTTTTTTAATTTTTGAACTATTCTTTTACCCTGTATTGCACTGTAGTTATGTTTTCTCTTTCTTTTTTCTTTACTTATATCCTTACTGCTCGAGCTTGGGACCTGAAGCTCTTGCTTGACCTTATTCCTCACTTGGATGCCATGGAATAGGCATGGCTCAAGGTGTATGGGCTTTAGTATGCTACCAGATTACCTCACCTCATGTTGGACCAAGCTTATCTTATAGCTTTGGCCCATCACTGGGACCCTCAGACTAATACCTTTCATCTCCCAATTGGTGAGATGACCATTACGTTAGAGGATGTGTACAGGATCTTTCAGATCCCTTTTTATGGGGTGGCTATTGTTTCTTCGGCCACTAATGCTAATGTGGTTGTCTTCACTCGGGTGTTCGGGAGGCATTCTAAGGATGCTCTTAAGGACAACAATTTTAGAGGAGTGTCTATCATCCGTTGGTACTAGAAGCATGTTTTCATAGCGAGGCACACAGTGTTGTTGATGGTCATCAGTAATGTCCTCATCCCAGATTGTTCAGTCTTGAGGTTCCCTTGGAACCTCCTTACAATGATTTAGGACTTGATAGAAAGTAAGGAGCCTATCATATATGCATGGGATAGGTCTCTATTGGCTCAATGTTATGACGAGTTGTACCACATCCACTGGAGGGGTCATGTCAGCATCGCCTGCAGTTGGCTTCTATAGTTCTGGGGATGGGAGCATATTAGGTTATATTGCCTTAAGGGGCTTCCCATTGATATCATAGATATGGATGGGAGGATGTAGTGATATGGTACTAGGTGGGCCAGAGAGAGCGAGGATCTGACTCATTACATTGATACTTTCACTAGACTCTAGGATGGAGATATCATATGGGACCCTTATCATGAGTGTCCTGTTTAGGATGACCCTAACAACTTTACTGCTAGGACATAGTGTGAGTGATGGCTTGTCGGCCATAAGATCAACATCTGGGAGTACTTATTCTACTCTTGGGTTCTTAGTTAGTATGGGTTGCATTAGGATGTGCCACTAGTACTATTTTTGTATAGGTGCATCAGAGCAGAGAGAGACCTCCCTCCTTGATAGGTTATAGAGCTAGCTGATGAGGAGGATGCCCCAGCTATTGATCCTAGAGTAGATGGTGGAGTCATAGAGGAATTTGCACAGTGGTGGGGTGACATGATGTGGTATGGAAAGGGCAGTCTGGATTGAGAGGATGATGGATGAGATGGGGTAGACCCAGCGGGGTGTAGGGTTCATGCTAGGACTGCGGTGTTAGGCCAATAGGTAGAGCAGGTGGTAGCAAAGGAGCAAGAGGCTCCTAAGGAGGTGGAGGAGGAGATGGAGCCTGAGGAGAGAGATTCTCCTCTCAGGGCACAACTACATGATGTGGAGGTTCAGCTCTAGTAAAACAAGATACAGGTACAACAACATGATACCACCATAGTGCAGAGGGATGCTAATATAGCTCAGCTATCAGACTAGATACGGGCTTTGCAGGACACTGTAGGAGGAGCTACCCAGATGCATGTTTTTGTTGCCCCTCCTACTCCTAAGGATACTTTGAGGGTAATTCTCAAGATTGAGGTTCACCATCTACAAGGTTTTTTGGATGAGAGTGATGTTCAGATAACTGAGGACGCAACCCATATTGTCACTCTTTCGAGGTAGATAATTAGGCTAGGTGCCATCCCTAGGGTGAGAGGAGCCATAGGTGGGTCACAGGTTAGTAGGAGCTATACAGCAGGGCAGTATTCTATCTGGCCTGGTCATGGGGCCCAACCTCGCACAGAGAGACCAATAGGGTCTAGCTCACACCATTCTCCCAAAGATTCCACCACAGGGGGTGGTGCTACAGGGGGCGCAGACCTAGTATTTGATTGATGATACTCTTGGTTTTAATTTATTTTTGAGGTTAGGCTAACCTATATGACTGTTACCCATGGGTATTTTTGTACATCCATGGACTTATCACACATACATTTATGACATCTTTTCATTATGACTCATTATGTGTATCATTTATTGCTCATGTTTTTGTTGTTATTTTTTTTTATGATGTGATGTGATGATGGCATTATGATGATTTGATGTATATGTTAGATGATAGATGATATTTTAGATGCTTATATGGATGTGTGGATGCTTATATTATTTGATGATATGATGTGATGTATTTTGATGATGAATGATGAATTCATCATTGTATGAAAATGGATATTGCCTATATGTTTTATGATGTGCTTTATGATGTGATGATGGATGATTAACGAATTGTGTTTGTGGATGCGATGTTATTGTTAAATGCATGTTTAATTTTACTTTAATTGTATGCATCTAACTTATGTGATGGAATTGTATAAACAAACCTGTATGCTCTAATCACTTAAAACATAAGGAATGCATATGACATTGACAATCTTAATGGGTGATACCATAGAAAGTAAAAAAATAATCATGAATTTAAATAATCACTCTTATCATAAGAATTGATTAAGTATTCATATATGATATGTAATGGTGTGTAATGTATTTTCTTAATAAGTTTCTATAAATTAAAAGATATAAAGTATTCAATCGTCGTTTATATACTATTTCTAATATATATGCGATACCTGTCCTATTATGTTGATACCCCATAATTTATATAATCTAATAAAGAAAATTATGGTGTGAATGATGTTATGATTTGTTGCTATTTAAGAATTTTTGGGGCTTTTCGAAGATTCAAATACTCTAGTTACCCTATCAATAACTGTCTACTGACCACTTAGACTTTTCAAAAGTAATGCTTTTACCATGGACCTAGTTTTTCATGATATCTGTGTGTGCAAGTGATTGTATATTTTGAGGTAGAACTCAAGCATTTCCTTTGATGTCAGGCAGGATTCTTTTAGCCCATTGCTAAGATCAAGGATCCTCAAGTGTTCATCTCATCCTTATGTTGGACTTAGTTGGACTATACCACTAGGCAATATTGGGTTACCTAAGCTAGCTCATCCACATTCAAACATTGGTCTACACAAATGCATGAAGCAATTATGATAGACATATCATCATGCATAAGGATATCTCCTTTCGATTTTGTACAATGCTGAGAATTCCAAGGATTCAAGATTTATTCCTTTTTGGCTTCCTTTTGGCTTTGGATATTTGCTCATATGTAGTGATGAAAATCACTTTTTATTTTTGATTGATTTTTTCTTTGAGTGAGGATTTTTGTAGTGATGATAATCACTTTTTATTTGCTCATATGTAGTGATGAAAATCACTGTTTATTTTTTATTGATTTTTAATCGATGTTTCTTTGAATTTATGATTTTGTGTATCAGATTATTGCTTTGAAATATGGGTTGTATGCTTGGATTTTTGAATTTGTACTTTGCTTCGGGATTTTGCTTATTTTTATTTAATCAAGGGATTTTGATAGGGTAAAGCTTGTCCTTTTACCAATTCTCAGCACCTTTAAACCGGTTGCACATGGGGATAATCAAGGAAGATCCTTTTTGCTTAAGGTAACCTAGACTACTTTGCAGCTTTCATATTTTCCTTGTACCGACTAGGATTTTAGTGTTTCAATTAGTGATGGGATCTTGAATTTCCAAGGCATTATCATAGCTTACCTTCTACTAATAAAAGTTGTTTTCCATAGAATTTGATAAGATCACTAGTTGTGGTTGATTAACCAAAAAACCTTAGTATATTATGTATAGCAACAAATAATGGTTGTGTTGAAAAACACAATTACACACGTGTTGATGGAGGTATGGATTTGAATGATTTGTGTGACGAACTATGGTATCACTTTTAAGGCTCTCATGACATATGCAATTGTAGTGGATATGAAAATGTAATGCAATGATGTGGATGAAATGTAATTGTTTTTGTATTTTTGATTTATATGTTGTTTTTGTATTTTTTGTTTAATTTGACCAAAGGACTTATTATGCCTTTGGAGCTTTTTGATTTTTGACCAAGTAGCATGAATTACCCTTGGAGATTTTTGAATTGATGTTTGACTAAGTAGTATGAAGTACCCTTGGAGCATTTTGATTGAAGTTGACCAAGCGGTTTGTATACCCTTAGAGCTTTTTGAATTGATTTTGACCAAGCGGTTTAAATACCCTTGGAGCATTTTGAATTTGACTTTGACCAAGTGGCTTAGACGCCCTTGGAGAATTTTGAATTTTATTTTGACCAAGTGGCTTGGATACCCTTGGAGACTTTTGAATTGATTTTTACCAATTTGTTTGAATACCCTTGGAGAATTTTGAATCTGACTTTGACCAAGCGGCTTAGACACCCTTGGAGCATTTTGAATTTGATTTTGACCAAGCATCTTGGATAGCCTTGGAGCCTTTGAATTTGATTTTGACCAAGCGGCTTGGATACCCTTGGACCCTTTGATTGTATTTTTTGAAATTTTATGTTTTTATGATTTGCTTGTGTCTTTGACATATTTGAATGTTTTTGTGTTTTATGACATATTTGAATTTTTTGTATTTTATGACATATTTGAATTTTTTCATATTTTATGACATATTATTTTTTCATATTTTATGTGTAGAATACCTTTAAGTGAATGATATTGAGAGGTTCAGGCTCCTCAAAACCATCTAATTATATAATGTGATATGCTCCAGTACCAACCCTCTATGAAATCATGTATGGGTCTATCCAGTTTACTGCAAACTTATCTCATAGATGTGGCAACAGATTCGAATTCTACTAATTTTCTTTGAGCACTAGATCTCCAACCTTGAATTCCCTCAGGTGGAATATAATATTTTAGGCTTATGCAAGGTGATATTGGTAAACATGAAGATGCTCTAAAGCATTGACTTAGCGTTAATTAAGAAGCATAAACTAATCAAGATGAACTTGTCATGCGACATCATCATCTATGAAGTCCTTTAATGCTATGCATAGAGTCAAAATTTCCAACTCTATTGGCATGATGGCCTCAGTGCCATATACTTGTAAAAATGGTGTTGCCCCAATGGGCATCCGTATACTAGTCCTGTATGCCCATAGTGCGAGAGGTAACTACATGTGCCAATCCTTGTGATTGTCTTACACCATCTTCCTCAAGATGGAGATTATTATTTTGTTTGAGGCTTTTGCTTTCCCGTATTCTTGTGGATAATAAGGAATTGAAAAATTGTACAGAATATGGTATTTTTTCATTAAAGCACACACATTTTTATTCTTGAAAGATGGCCCATTATCCGATATTATCTTAGAAGGGACCCCAAAATGACTTATGATATTGTGGAGTATAAACTCCGCAATCCTTGGTCCAGTTGTTGATGTTAAGTGGATCTCTTCTACCCATTTAGTGAAGTATTATGTGGCCATTATGATGAATGTGTGTCAGCCTAAGGACAGGGGTGAGATATTCTCAATCAAGTCTAGTCCCCACTGTGATAATGGCCATGCTACCTAGATGGGTTGCAAGGCTTGCGATGGTAAGTGTGTTAGATTTGCATGATGTTGGCACTTACTGCATTTCTTGACATACTCATAGTAGTCCTTTTCCATGGTAAGCTAATAGTAACCCATTCTCAAGATGCACTTAATGATGGCCATGCCACTAAAATGCACTCCACATGTGTCATTGTGAGCTTGCAAAATTGCCCAAGATGCTTCCTAGGGCTCATGACAACGGATTAATACTCCATCATATCCTCATTTGCAGAGGATTTCTCCTAACAATATTTATCTTGTTGCTTTATATTTGAATGTTCACTTTTCAGGATGCAACAAACCTTGAGGTACTATTCTAAGCATCAAGAAGTCCCATGAGTTAGGAAAGCCAATTCTAATAAGTCGTGGTTTCTATAGAAAAGACAACTTATTTTTCCTATATTTTTGAACTAGTGAACATGGATTGAGGAACAAATCTATGGTGTATGGTTGCACCACACTCCACAAGTCCTTGGGATATCAAAGACCCCCAAGGTACTGTTTGTAAGAAATATCTGGCTACGAAGGACCAATCCTAATTTGGCTCAATGTTGACCATGTTGACTAATTCTTGATTGTCAAAAGCTTCATGAAATATTGCTGAGTGTGAAAGAACTTTTACATGAACAGTTGTAAAATCAGCAAACATATTATGAGGAATTAAGGATCCCAAAGAGGCCATTGTGCCTACAAATATAGTTGACGTACGAGGGATTGCCTCGATGTCATACCATTTTAGTCAGGCTAGGTAGGTGTCAACAAGTTCCTTGTAAGTCTTCAGGATTGGGCACCTGCATTGAAATAGTCCTTTGACCTAGTTTACTATGAGCAAGGAGTCACCAAAAATATTTAATCTTTTAATGCCCATTGCTACAGTTTTTTGGAGTCCTAGGATCAATGCTTTATATTATGTATTATTGTTTGTGCAAGGGAAGTCTAGTTTGAATGATAAGGGCAATGGAGCACCTTGCGGTGTGATAAAGACAATCCTTGCTCCGCCCCCTTGTTCACACTTTTAACTATCGAAGAACAATGACATGTCTCTTTCTTTCTTAGGTTATTTGAGTTTTGGTGGATCTGATAATGCAAAGACCACATCATCTGACAATTCTATAGTGAGAGGATTGTTATCCTAAAGAGGCACCTCTGATAATTGATCTACTATGACTTATCCCTTGATGGAATTTTAGCTTATGAAATCTAGATCAAATTCTGTCAATAGCATGATCTACTTTGTGGTACATGTATTATGATATGTCTTGCTCATCATGTACTGCAAAGGGTTTTGTTTTGATATGATGTAGGTCATATGTCTCAACATGTAGTGTCATAACTTTTGAGTTGCAAAAAACCACTGCTAAACACAATTTCTCAACATACGCATATCCTAACTCATAACTCACCAAGGTACGACTAATGTAATATATGGCTTGGTCTTTATCTTGTGCATTCTTTTGGGCTAACATGGTGCCCAATGTAAAATTAGTAGATAATATATATAGTAAAAATGGTATGTCTAGCCTTGGTGGAGCCAATACTGGTGACGTTGCCATATAAGTTTTGATCTCTACAAAGGCTTGATGGCATTCTTCATCCCAATGAAAGGGGACCTCATTGCATAGCAACCAATTCATAGATCGACATTTGTCTGATAATTGCATGATGAATCTTTTGATGGATGTTATCTTGCCTTATAGGCTCCTTAGCTCCCTAATGTTGGTAGGGATGACCATTTCCAATATAGCCTTTAACTTTGCAGGATCGACTTCAATGCCTCTCTTGGATACGATGAACCCCAAAATTTTGCCAAAAGTTATGCCAAATACGCAATTCTTAGGATTAAATCGGACATTGTGTTCTATGAGGCGATCAAAGACTTGTCTAAGGACTTCGATGTGCTCTTGCCACAATAGGGACTTGGCCAGTAAGTCATCCATGTAATCCTCCAAGATATTATACATATAGTCATGGAATATGTATGTCATGGCTCATTGATATGTGGCACTAGCATTTTTGAGACCGAATGGCATCACTTTGTAACAAAATTTTCCCCACGGAGTAATAAAAGTAGTTTTATGTTGATATTAGAGATTAATTTGGATCAGGTTGTATCCAAAAAAACCATCCATTAGGGAGAGCATTTCATGACCTACGGTTGCATATACAAGAGCATATATGTTTGGCAATGGGAATAAATCCTTTGGTGTTGCCATATTTAAATCTCTAAAATATATGCAAATACAGACTCTTCCATCGGGTTTCCCCATGGGTACCATGTTTGACACCCACTTAGGGTAGTCGATAGGAACTATGAATACTACATCTAGTAGTTTTTGCAATTCATTCTTCACCATAAAAGTGATGGTTGGATGCATTTTCCTTAGCTTTTGCTTGACTAGCTTCTTCATGGGATCCAATGAAAGGTTGTGAATGACTAAATTTGGATCTATCCCTGGAATGTCTTTGTAAGTCCAAGCAAAAATGTTGGGCCTCTCTTTGAGGAGAGGAATTAGGATAGCTTATTCCTCTGGAGATAGACTTTCTTCAAACTTGACTTTTCTTGGTTGGGTAGGATCATCGTTGATGTATACCTTGAAAGTCACTTCTATTGCCATATGTGACCCATCTTATAGCTGATGAGGCATGGGTATCAAATGAATATCATTGATGGGATTTGAAGGACCTACTAACTTAGGTTCCAAACCAACATGGAAGAAGTCATACACACAACCTAATACAAAATGGAATGGTTGTAATATCTCTTCATTGGGGAAGTGGTCATCAGGCTCTATGGGTGACTTAGCACGACCCCAATCAATAGCCTCTATATCAAGATGTAATTATTTGGTAGGATCTACTATATTATGAAGTGGAGTGGTCAAATAAATGGAGATCCTATTGATGGATGGGATGAAATATCCAGGACCACATGGGTGCAATATTATCTCAGGGGTTTCCCTTCCATACTTACGATGAGGCTCTAGAGGAATGGAAATTTATGGATCTAGCCCATGAGTAGGGTGGATAATAGGATCATTGGCCTCTAATCACTCTCTGAATGTAGGTAGAGGGGAATTGACCATCCGATGAATGGCAGCTAGGTCAATAGGTCTCCCCAAAAATCATAGATGAGGGTCTATAGCATGGAGTGCCGCCTCTCTCTCTACTAGATCATTGACTTGCCATAAGTGGTGAGGTCCAAGATAATCCATCTCGGTCTCATCCTCAAAGTCATCATCACTTTTCCAGAAACCGTTAGCATTTGTATGCAGCCCCAAGACAAGGGGCTCATGCCTTGGCCCTAAGTAAGCCATCTCTATTTTATTTTCATATTCTTAATCACTTATGAAGAACCCATTTGCATTTGTCTCTTGCCCCAAATTTAGGGGTTGATGTCTTAGGCCTAAGTAGGCTCTTTTTATTGAGTCTTCTGATTCATAGTCACTTTCATCTGATGCATACCCACTCTCATCATGTATGGACCACGTGAATATTTGTAAATAGTGAGGACCCTAGTAAGCTAAGCTAAGTTGTGCCTCATCATCATTTGCTTCATATCCATTCTCCTCATCCCATGAGTTGTACCCTATTGGGGTGGAATCAATTGAGATGTTTGGATGATAAATTTATGGTGGTGGTATGTTTATCGTGGCCACTTGTCTATTGCTCAAATTTCCTGTTCTTAGGGGGTGATAAGGAATGAAATCAATGTCTTCTCCTAACCCTAAGATTAATCTATCCAAGGATATTGCAAGAGAGTCATATTGACCTATGATATAATAGCCTAAGCCAAATATGTCGAAGGGAAGCTGATATTATGGCTCGTATGGTCGCCTGTGCCCCTGCTCATATATGTCAAGGCCATAGCCATGCCAATGGCAATGCTAAAAGTATCTGAGAGAAAAATCAATGTTAGAGAGGTAAAAAACATTGACTATGAATAATTCATCACTATCCTCTTCTATGTATGAAGACTTATGGGCGCATTCTAGGTCGGCATAGACAAAATTGGTTTGGTTGGGAGGGATTCCAAGTGGAACCACTATTCCCATTGGTGGCATCAAGTCCTTAGGCCTTCCCATGTTTTGTGCAGACTCAATGATAGGCGTAAAGGTAATATTCTACACAAGGTACTCCCCTATGCCTATGCTTGCCAAGTGTATTGATGCATGCGATGTGGATGAACCTACGGATGACACTGGTGAAGTATGGTGATAATCACTATCTTCATCTAGATATTCGAGATCTTCTTCTTCCATAGGACTTGGCATTTTAGCAATGGCTATAGTTGGCACTTCATTGGGATTTTCTTCCTTAACTAAGGGCACCTTTAGCTTCTAATTGTATTTTGGTTTTGACATTGATGGTACTTTAGAAGCATTGACTATTTTGAGTGCACCAGGAGGTGTTGATGTGCATGGGTATTTTCTTACCCCTTTGTCTTCATTATCCACTTGTGTGGTTGGGGATGAAGGCACTATGTATAGGTGGGTAGAAGGGATTACAAATTCTCCTAGAATGTCCACCTGATGGATGTATTTAAAAGGCTCTTCATCGGCCAGAACCATATAGACTTTGTTCTCATGCACATACTTGATACACTGGTACAAGATCGAAGGCACACACTTCATGGCCCTTATCAAAGGATGCCTTAAGAGGATGTTGTATTGCATAGCTCCTTCCAAGACATGACATATCATAGGGATGGTCGTGTGCCCCACATTGATGGGTAGGACTATCATTACCATAGTATTGCATAAATAATCATTAAAATATCTCAATGTGTAAGCTCCTAGAATGATATTAGACTTGGGGATCTTGAGGTGCTCTATTGCTATTATTGTAATGATGTTTATAAATAAACCTGTATCGACCAAGACCTATTGAAAGATAAGTTGTTTATTGTCGCTACAATGTTTAGTAGAGGGTATGGTAAGGTAGCAGGTGCTATCTTATTCTCATGATCATAGAATCAAATTACAGGTTCCTGACATTCTTGTAATTTTCCCACAAAGTGAGTGAATGCATTCGCATCTTGCGGTTGGAGCTCAATTGTCCTTAAAATTTCCATTAAATTCTCCCTATGATTTGGGGACTGTTGTATGAGCTCATAGATGGATAACTTAGCTAGAGTTGTCTGTAGGTTTTGCTCCAATCTACTCTGAATAGTTACCATAGGTTGTGTTGTTGGACCTAGAAGTTTGTTTTGCTTTTGCCTAGGAGTGGCTGGGACATTCATGGGAGTTGCAGGAGGTTGCGGTTGACCATACCGCCTAGTCCTTGTTGCTATGTTAACAATCTCAACCATCCCAACGCATCCATAGGTAGGTATATCAGCTCGAACCTAATTGAATTGGACCCCTTATTCTCTAGGGGCCTCATGATTGGGTAACGGGTTTCTATATATGCCCATGTCTCTGTTATCGGGAGCTAGTGGGTTGTCAACTTTGAGTTCTCCCGCCTCAATCATATTTTGCACTTGATTCTTAAAACCAACACAAACCTCAATGTCATGCCCCGGTATCTTGTGATAAGGGTAAAATTTATCTTCTCTATATCCTTTTAGATTAGGATGGTTGGGATCTATAAGAGGTATATCAAGAAATTTGATCCTCTTGGCCTTGCTCAACTAATTAATTATTGATTGCATTGACTCTATTAGAGGCATGAAATAATGAGGTGGCTTGTGTTCTCTGTTTCTTACCTTATTGTTCCTTTGGTCATAATTGGATAGTAAGGGATGTTCTTCATAGTTCTGGGGTTGTTGTGCACCCCCATACTTGAGTGTAGCCAATATGACTTGATATACTAGAGCAGGGTTGACTTGCTTCTATTTGTACTTGTCATTCTTACCATTATTGTTCCACTGCTTTTTGTTTTAAATTTTAATGGTTCCCTCATCTACTTTTATTTCTTCGATGAGCTTGGATTGTGCCAAAGCTTCCTCAAATGAAGGATACTTCTAAAGTTGTAGCAAGAGGGAGATGTGTTTAGAGAAATTTTTGGTGAACATGTGAATGATCTCTTCTATGGGAACAGAGAATGATAATTTCACCATGAATTTTCTCCATATATTCCCATAATCTATTACTGGCTCATCATCATACTATTTCAATTTGGCCAAGTCTGAAAGGTTCACCTTCTTCTTAGCACCAAAGGAGAAATTCTTTAAGAATGCATTCACTAGTTGTTTAAAATTGGTTATGCTATACTTAGGTAGTTGGTTGAACCATTGAGTGGCAGCACCTAAAAATGTCATTATGAATGTTCTTAGAATGAGAGTGTCATTGTCTTCAAGATGAAAATAGGCATTGATAAAATTGGTGACGTGCTCTTGTGCATCCTCTTCACATTTAAACTTTTATAACCTAGGTATCTCAAAGTTATTAGGACATGGAGGGCTAGGGATTCATGGGCACAATGTTTGGTTGTGTATTTTGCTCAATGTTGGTGATTTCCCAACTGCCTCTTATTTCTCAAAAGTTTTCATAGTTTTAGTAAGCTCTTGAAATACCTTTGATGCATGGATTTTCTCTCTTGTAAGCCTACTCATGATGGCAATGGAGGTAACTCTCTATCCATTTGATTTGTTCCATTTTCCTCCCTCCTATGAGGGGACTTAGGATTGTGATCCTCATTTGTTGTATTTGCCCTTCCCCCACTAGTTGGAATTCATTCATGATTTGGTGGGGGATTTTGTTATGGGCTATTTTGTCTAGTGTGCCTCTCCTTAGGTGAGTCAGTGCATCTAGTTCTTTTGTGGTCACCACCATTTATCCATAAATTATTAAGAGCTAGCTGCTCAGCCTACTCTCTTAAGCACTACTCATGTTGGTGCAAGAGTCTTTCTCTTTGTTTTTACTATTCAAGAGCATCCACTAGCTCTCGCTCCTTACGTAATGTATTTTCTAAATCCTCATTCAGTCAGTTTGCACTATCATAGAAGACTCATGTTTAATTGACTCTGATCTTGTTGTCTTGACTCGTAGATCCTCGAGGAGGTTTCTGTTGTATCTATACTCTTGCTAGCTAATGTGACTTATTTAGTGTACTATTGAGTATCCCTATGATCAGACTCCATGCATATACTATGAGGTCACTCTGAGGTACCCCTAGAATAGGAGATGTGTTTAGAAGTTATATTTCGTGAGCTTCTAGATGCAAAGTTCTCAGTAGCTATAGTTATTTGAGTTGGTCATGTAGAAAACCAATCCAACTCCTCTAGCTATCTTGTTTTCCATGGTTGGTCCTGTGGGGTGCCATTCACTCCTATGAGGTTATATTCTATGTGAAAGCATGTCTACGAAAGCAATGGTGTACTGGATGCGATGCAAACAAAAGCAGATGTAATGCTAAGTCCTACGAATGAACAAAGAACTAAAGTGCATGAAAAGGGAAAACGAACAGAATGAAACAAGATGTAAAGCAAAAGTAAAGTGCAGCCTCTTTTATTAATTTTGCTTGAGATCAGGTTACAATACATCTCCCCCATTTTTTGGGGCTAGGAGTGTTCGATACAATTGTTACACCAACGGATGATATGCTTCCCTTCGGGATCTTCCGCGTGCCCACATTTGAAATGGGTGGGCCAAACGTCGCCACCACTTGCATGAGTGCATCTGTAGTTCCTTGCTGCCCCTCCGGTGTTGAGATCCTATGTTCAAAGAAACAACAAACGATTAATAGCACATGCGGATGGAGGGAAACATGCAATCCCCAAGGCCTCCGGTTAATGCATACATGAAATAATTAAAACAATGATCAAAACATATCAGAATAAGATGAAACTTGAATAGAAGCATGTAAACATCATCATGAACACACTACAAAAAGAATAGTCAAGAAATCTATTGTAGATTTCTAATCGCTCCGGGGTGGGACGATTAGGACTGTCATAAAATGTTCAAAAGTGACCTCCAAAATGTCCCATCTAGAGGCCTCCAAAACACTTGAAAACTTGGGGTTAGGAAAAATGGGGCATTTTGAGACGACCCAGAAGGTCAGATTCTATAGATTCTACCTCGATCACCCTGTATCCGAAGGCACTCCCTGTATGTTAGTGAAAGCGTAAAATAATGAAAACACAGTCAAAACTTATCAGAATGGAATGAAATTTGAATAGAAGCATATAGGAATGACATAAAACAAGATGCAAAATAAATAGTAGAGAAATATGCTATAGATTTCTAATCACTTCGGGGTGGGGTGATTAGGACTGCAATAGTGCGAGGGGCACCCGGGGGCAAGACGCCCACCGTTTGGGGCTTGGTTTTGGCACCAATCCACTTGGGATGGGTCCAAAACCTCCTAGGGGGTTGTGTAAAAAAATTGGGTGTGGGATTGTGGCCAATTGTTTGGGTTTTGGGTCCGGATTGCGCTCCTAATGTTCACCCAATAACCTCCCTTCCAAAATAGAGATCAAGGATGTAGGAAGCACAATGAGGGTGAGGGTATAATTTGACAGCACTCCGTTGCTCCAAATGCTCCTGATCTATCCTCTTTTGGGGTGAGAAGACTCACCATTTTATAGACCTAAAGGTCTACTTTGAATGTGCATGCAGGGGCACCACTTGGCCATCATGCCTTGTCAAGGGAGAGAAGATTCCTCCCTGATTAAGGGCTCCATGACTGCCTCTATGACTGCCTCTTTGAGCTCAAAAATGCTCACTCACACTCCCATGCATTGAAGGTGGAGTTGAGTGGTAGATCTGAGCTGCCATTTGTCAAGGTTTGACTTTTTGCCCATCAAACCTGCTATTCACCCCACCCTAGAGCGATTGTTGCTAATCGTCTCGGGTGGGGCGAATAGCATTCTAATTTCCCCAGGGTGGAACGAATAAGGAGCAGGGTGCTTGAAAGGTGCCAAATTGACCTCTGACCTTCCAAAACTACTTTGGGAGTGGTTAGGACCATTGTTTAACCTCTGGGGGCTGCCCTAGGGGCTGTGTATGCCAATTCGGTCAGTGCTTGTAGCCACATAATCATATTGGTGTTGTTTTGGTGTCTACAGATGCCCCTTTTTGGGATGCGCTATGTACGTGGCACAGTGCTGAGCAAAAATAGATAACCAAAGTACTTAATGATTAGGGTTTCTCAGTAACCTAACAAAATTTTGATACCCCAAGTATGGAAAGGGCACACATTCTTGAATCCTTGCTTCTGACAAGCTAAGGAGCTTAATTCAAGTGTTAACCTTTTTTGGTGAGGTGTTACTTGATCTTGGACATTGTTCAGTCATGAATAGGCAAAGGGCACAACCTTTTGTCTATGGGAACCTTGAGTTCATGATTCTAGAATGCCAAGTGTTTGATCAGCTTGTGATTATTGCTTGTTTGCTGCCCCAAGCAAGAGCGTGATTGTCTTTTTCAATGATTCTTTGAATGCATGCCATTTCCTTGATTGGGTGTGTATTTGTTGATTGGTGACTAAGTGTGACTACCCCCTCAAGAGATGAATCGATGAGGGAATGACCAAAATGAGAAAATCGATGATTCTCTTGACCCAAGATGACTTTTATAAGGGTGCCTTCAGTTGTTTTCCATTGAATGCTTATACAGTTTTCCAAAAATCGGACCTATTTTTGGTGGGTTTTAACCCTTTTTTGTGACGCTTATTGGGGCTGAAATTGTCAAAAATCCATCCTCCCGTGGAGTGGTCCAGCTATGGTAGCCTTCTTAGGGAGTAGGATAGTGAGAATTTGTGACCCCAACGTTGGTTTTGTATGCCAAGAATGTCAGGCACAAAGGTGCCTTTGTTCGGCAATTTTATTGCTATTTTTGGTGCATTTTGGATGCGGTTTTGGTTGTTTTTTATTTTCTTGCTTTGTAATTGTCCCAGGGTGGGATGAATACCAGATTTGTAATCATCCTAGGGTGGGATGAGCGCTAACTAGAGCACTCATCCTAGGGTGGAACGATTACAGGCCTAAGAGCCTATATAAGGGCCAAAACTAGGTTTTGGGCTCATTTGCAATTGTTTTTTTTGGCGATTTGGAGCTGTGAGGAGGAGGAGTTCGAGTTTGCGTAGCGAAGCGTAGTCAAAATTCTCGCGGACACCATGAGTTCAAGGACCGGATCCTCGAGTGGCGGAGCTGAGGCGAGACCGGTAGGTGCTCCTTCCTTCTTGTTTTTTGTTTGTTTTTATATGAATTTTTAAAACTTGCATTTTATCATTGTTTTTTGTCACATTAAGGTTAAAACCCTAAATGAATGTTGTGGTTTTATTTGTTTTGTTTTGTTCATCATAAGGTTAAAAAACCCTAGTTTGAATTTTTGTTGTTTTGATTTGTTTTTGTGTTCATAATAAGGTTAAAAACCCTAGATGAATTTTTTGTTGTTTTGATTGATTTTTTTGTTTACACTTAAGGTTAAAAACCCTAGTATAGTTTTGTTTGTTTTATTGTTTTTGTGTACACTGTTGTACATTTGTTTTGTTGTCATGTTTTAATGTTTTTGTGTTGTTTTTTTTTTAAGTTGTGAATATTCGATACCGTCAGTCGACGGTATTCTCTGATGCACGGGATGTGCTGACTGTGGTGGACTGGGAGTGGCTTGATACCCTTGGGCTCAAGAAGATGATGTGGCTGGAGCCTGTGGTGGGGGATCAAGCATATCTGATTGCCCTGATCAATTTGTGGGATCCCTGCACCAACATATTTCATCTCCCAATAGGGGAGATGACAGTGACTCTGGAGGACGTGTATCATATTCTATAGATTTCGATAGATGGGCTACCCATTCGGATGACTCCTCATGATCAGCGGATGGCGGTGCTAACACGGTGCTTTGGGCATGCGACGAAGATGGGGGTGGATGGGGTAGTGGAGAGGGCAGAGGGGGACTTCTTGATTGGCAAGATTTTTGTGCGATGGTGGTTTGAGAAGGGCGTGTTGGGGGTGAGGCATGCATTGCTCATGACCCTCATCTCCAACATGTTGCTTCCTGACTCCTCAGGTGCGAGGTTCCCTTGGAACCTGCTTGAGGTAGTGTTCAGACTTGTGGAGTGTCCGATGGTAGTACCTCTGATTATGAGGTGGGGTCAGATGCTACTGGCATAGCTGTATGATGAGCTGTACGAGGTCCGCTATCGAAGGTGGAAGGGGATTGGGTGTAGCTACCTGTTGCAGTGCTGGGGGTGGCAGCACATAGCTATGGAGTGGCCGCAGGGGTTGCCTTGGACCACTCAAGGAGAGATGGTGGATAGGGAGATTGGCTATGCTGCACTATGGCGGAGGTCAGAGGAGCATGGGCAGAGTTGGTGGTGGGCAGGTGTCATAGGGCACTATACTGAGGCCTTCTCGCATCTTGCTCCATGGGAGGTGTTCTGCCCACCATACCGAGACTTTCCGGCTTGGCCTAAGGCTGGAGAGTGGCTCCGGTGGGTGCATAGGAGGTGGTTGATCGGGCGACATGGGACCAAGCAGGAGTACTTCTCGTACGTTCGGGTGACTCGATAGTTTGGGGTGTGCTAGGGATTTCCTGGTGAGCCCTTGATCTATCGACGTCGGGGTGACGAGAGGACTCTGGCTTGGCCGATCATTGAGCCGTTGGGTGAGGAGTCGGATGCAGTGATTGATGTCCCTAACGTGGACAATGTCGGGGTGACTGCAGAGTACGACTAGTGGTGGACGATGCTACGATGGTGGGGTGAGGGGCCTCTAGGAGGTCCGGATGCAGTAGCAGTAGGTGGTGGGGTTGCAAAGGCACCGAGGGAGGGTTGGGGGGCTTCGCTCGATGATGCAGATATGGTGGAGGTAGATGACTTGACTGGGGATGACTTAGGGGTTCCGAAGTAGCCGAATACATAGGATGTCCTAGAGTAGTGGGTGCCGGAGTAGCATGCCATCCCGAAGATGCCCATGCCTCAGGTAGTTCCAAGGGATATGGAGGCTAGGTTTCGTGCTGAGATAGCATGATTGGAGGACCTACTACGGAGATGGGATGAGGAGCACAATGCCAAGAGGGATCGCCTGTGGGCTCAGTTGGCATAGTGGGATGACGCATTGGCTATGTACCACCGATGGGATGTGGAGTGGGGTCGATACCGGGTGGAGTTGGAGGCCGAGATTATCCACCTCGGTGGGCAGTTACCTGAGCTCACTAGAGGTGGATCATCACGCCGTACGAGAGGTAGTGAGACTGAGCAGTCTACATCCTCTCATCGTAGGCGGGTGGGTGAGGGTAGCGCTAGTGGGCATGATGCAGGGGCTAGCAGCAATCGCCCTGAGAGGTCCCATAGGACCCACACCACTGGGGGTAGTTCCAGTCACACCGATCCTACGTGATCATGGTGGCCGACTCCCTAGGCTTGGGGTTTTTGAGTTTTTGATTTTTTTTTGTGAGGTCAGAGGACCGACTTATTGTAGCCTGCGGGCATTTTTGACCTAATATATACATGACTCTCTTTTTGATTATACACTTGTCATGATTTATTTGTTACTTTTATGCACATTTATTTACGTTGATGTATGCATGTGTTATTGTGAATGCGAATGTTTCTACTATATGATATATGCATATGGAATGGATGAAATGGTTTGTTGATAACTTGGCGGTGGCACCATAGACTGTACAGGATTTACTAGATTTTTGTACTATGTGATTGCTTTGTGGAATGACTTTGCATGTGTAATATTTTTGTTTTGTATTTTTTGATGGTGATGTAAGAATGGAATGTGCTACAGTTGTGTTAAAATGTAGTTAAGGTTTTCTGAGACTCAGATGTTTTAACTAACTAGCCAAGACTGTATATTTATTTCACAAGACTTTTGACCAAGGTATGAATCAGACTTGAGTTTGACCAAGTTATTTCACATCCCTGTGTGTGCGATTGAATTTGTTTATGTGGTAGTTGTCAGGATACCGCCAGTTCCAGATAGGCTATCAACCAAACCTGTACTGAGGATCACCTAATTAGCTCCACTAACTCCTTTGTTGTATTTAGTAAGATTAATCTACGGTGCAATCTAGGATACCATAAGCTAGCTCATCCACATGCAAACATTAATATGTATGCAGTTTAATGCGATAGATATATCGTCATGCAGGAGGTTTACCACTAGTGACCAGAAGGCTATCCACCAAACTGGTACTGAGGATCACCTCATGACCTTCCGAATGCTAAGAGTTCCAGGGATTCAAGTTCGACTCCCTTCTTTTCTTTACTTTTATTGGGATACTTGCTCGCGTATGTAGTGATAAAAATCACTATTTATTTTTATTTTTTTCTTTTGAGCAAGGGATTGGAATTTTGAGTGATGAGAATCACTATTTCTTGTGCCTTTTGATGTATGCACTGTGTGGGTTTTGATGTCAAACTTTGGAGTTTGTACTTTGACTTTTTGCAATTTTTTTGGATATTTGCAACTTTTTGAGAATTTGGGATGCTTGGGGAATTGGGTAGGGAAGATGCTTGTCCTTTTGCCAACTCTCAGCATTCTTGGGGTCATTCGCACAGGGGGATGAGTGAGATAACCTTTTCACTGTATGGTATCCTAGATTGCTTTGCAGGTTTCATCTTTCGTTCACACAACTTGGGAATTTTTTTATGTGTTTTAACTTGTGTTGGGATGCGACGTAACAAGGTGTGATCCAAGTAAAACTCTACCTTTGTAAAAATATGTCTGACTTTGTACAGTTTTTGGCTAGAAATCTAAAGACAGTTGAATGACGAAAGCCCTAGATACATTAGAAGACAACTGATTATGATATGGTGAAAAATGTGGATGGCGTTTATTTTTGCTGGACTATTTACAAAGTGGAAAAATGCAAAAAATGATGGAATTGCCGAGTAATTACAGTCTATGGTGCATTTGACCTGTATGACCAACAAATATGCAATGTATGTTTGCGATGCCTAATGCAACTTATTGTTTTTTTTTTTTTTTTTTTGTGTTTTGATTTTTAAGAGTATGCATGGAAGTGAGATGCAATTTTTTTGTTATTTTTGATTATTTTATTGTTTTTGAAAATTTGTTATGGTTGGTTTATCCCGAGTGGGTGCGGACCAAGTGATTCTTTCGGATCCTTGGAGGTTTTGACCAAAGGGATTATAGATACCTTTGGGGCATTTTGGGTGACCAAGCGGTTGTGGGAACCCTTGGGGCTTTTGGTTTGACCAAAGGGTTTATGGACACCTTTGGGGCATTTTGGGGTTGACCAAGCGATTATGGGAATCCTTGGAGCTTTTGGTTTGACCAAAGGGATTATGGGCACCTTTGGGGAGTTTTGGGTTGACCAAGTGATTATGGGAATCCTTGGAGCGTTTGGTTTGACCAAAGGGATTATGGGCACCTTTGGGGCATTTTGGGGTGACCAAGCGATTATGGGAATCCTTGGAGCATTTTTGGTTTGACCAAAGGGGTTATGGACACCTTTGGGGCATTTTGGGTTGACCAAGTGATTGTGGGAATCCTTGGAGCTTTTGGTTTGACCAAAGGGATTATGGGCACCTTTGGGGCATTTTTGGGTTGACCAAGCGATTATGGGAATCCTTGGAGCTTTTGGTTTGACCAAAGGGATTATGGGCACCTTTGGGGCATTTTGGGGTTGACCAAGCGATTGTGGGAATCCTTGGAGCTTTTTGGGGTGACCAAAGGGATTATGGGCACCTTTGGGGCATTTTTGGGTTGACCAAGCGATTGTGGGAATCCTTGGAGCTTTTTGGGGTGGGCCATGGCTCTTTTAAATGTGGAATGGCCTCAAATGACTGATGTTCAAGGGTTCTAGTTCCTTGATTCCATCAAGAGAGGCTAGCCGATATGTTCCAGGTCCTATTTTACTATCAATTACATAAGGACCTAACCAGTTTGCCATGAACTTGTCCCTTAAATGGGGTGGCAAGTTAGAATTTTGTTGGTTCTCTTTTAAGACCAGGTCACCAACCTGAAAGTCCCTCAGGTGAACTTTCATGTTGTATGCTTTCTTAAGTCGCTCTTGATAGATACGTAAATGCTCGAGAGCATTGATGCATCGTTCATCGAGCAACGTAAGCTGGTCTAACCGGGCCTGCCATGCAGTGTCATCATCGATGAACTCTTGCATTGATATGCATAGGGAAGGTATTTCCAACTCGAGAGGCATGACTGCCTCGGAGCCATACACCAACGAAAATGGAGTTGCCCCAGTGGGCGTCCGAATGCTAGTGCGATAAGCCCAAAGAGCAAGTGGGATTTGAATGTGCCAATCCTTATGACTATTTGTGACCATATTTTTAAGGATGGCAACTAGCATTTTGTTTGATGCCTCTGCTTGCCCATTTGCCTATGGATAATAGGGTGTTGAAAAACTATGCTAAATTTTGTACTTTGTTGTCAAAGCACGCACATATTTGTTCTTAAATGACATCCCATTATCCGAGATGATCTTGGATGGAATACCAAAATGACATATGATGTTATGTAAAATAAACTCCGCAATGCGGGTCCCAGTCGTAGAGGTAAGCGAAATTGCTTCCACCCACTTGGTGAAGTACTCTGTGGCCGTTATGATGAACATGTGATGGCCTGACGATGCAAGGGAGATCTTTTCGATTAGATCTAAGCCCCACTACAAAAATAACCAAGCCAATTGGATCGGCTACAAGGCCTGAGAAGGTACGTGTGTCAAGTTAGCATGGTGTTGACACTTCATGCACTTCCTCACATACGCACAACAATCTTGCTCTAAAGATGGCCAATAATAGCCCATGCGAAGGATGCGCTTTGTGATGGCCATACCGCTGAAGTGGCCACCACATGTACCATCGTGCGCTTGGGTGATCGCCCAAGCGGACTCCTGCTGGTCCAAGAAACGGAGGAGGATCCCTTCGTAGCTTCGACGGTACAAAATGTCTCCTAGCAAGACATGTTTTGCCGCTTTCTGTTTGAATGATCTTTTCGTGGCATGCGACAATCCAAGTGGGAGGCTACCTAACTTGAGATAGTCTCTTATGGGTGTGTACCAATCCTGATCAGAAACCTTGATGGTATGAATGGCCAATCCCTCTTGAAGTTCATCCCTAGAAAAAGTTGAGTGGGAAAGAACTTGTAAGAATAGCGTTGTGTTGCTATTAAGAGGGGTTGGGGAGAACAAGGACCCCTAGTTGGCATGATTCAGATTATCATGGATTCGAGAGAACTTATCCTGAGATGGTTCAATCTGGATCAGGTGGATTCCTGGCGTTATGTCAGAGCTTGCACGCTCCATCGTGGATTGCGATAATGTTTTGACTTGAATGGTTGTCATCTCACTAGAAGGGTCTTGCGGGATTAGTGACCCCAAGGAGGCCATAGTGTCCACAAAATGATTTGATGATCGAGGGAGTGCCTCGATGTCGTACCATTCAAGATTTGCCAGGAATTTATCCACAAGGGCTTTGTAGGCCTGCAGAACTGGGCATTTACATTGGAATACCCCTTTCACTTGGTTGACAATTAACAATGAATCACCAAATATGTTCAAGTATTTGATGTTCATGGTGATGGTTGTCTGAAGACCTATGAGCAAGGCTTCATATTCGGCATTGTTATTGGTGCATGAGAAATCAAGTTTAAATGATAGAGGCATTGGAGCCCCTTGTAGTGTGAAGAATATGATTCCCATGCCACCCCCTTGCTCACATTTAGAACCATCAAAAAATAGGGTTATGTCGGCCTGTGACTCAGGCTCATCGGAATCTGGTGATTCTGAGACATGGAAGACCCCATCATCGGGTAGCTCTACGGTCAGAGGTTGATCATCTTTGAGAGGAGCCTCTACTAGTTGATCGATGATGACTTGACCTTTGATGGACTTCTGTCCAATGAATTCGATGTCAAACTCCATCAACAACATGATCCATTTTGTCATGCGGCTACTATGATAAGTATGACTCATCATGTACCACAATGGATTCTCCTTAGACACAACATACGTCGTATTGCTCAGCATGTAATGGCATAGCTTTTTGGTGGCAAATACCACTGCTAAGCATAGCTTCTCGACGTATGCATAGTTAAGTTCATAACTGACCAAGGTGCGGCTAAGATAATAATTAGCTTGTTCTTTATGTAGTTCATTTTTTTGGGCTAGCATGGCACCCAGTGCCACCTCAATAGTCTGAGATGTATAAGTAGAATGACACTCCTGGTCTAGGTGGTGCCAATACTAGTGGTGAAGCCAAGTATTGTTTGATGTCATCGAAGGTTGACTGGCACTCATCATCCCAGTGAAATGCTACCCCTTTGTGTAATAATTTATTCATGGGTCGACACTTGTCAGATAGCTGCGCTATGAAGCGCTTGATCGACGTGACCTTTCCCTGCAAGCTTCTAAGCTGCTTGATGGTGGTTGGGGGAAGCATTTCAAGGATTGCCTTGACTTTATTTGGATCCACCTCAATGCCTCATTTTGAGACTATGAAACCCAAGAGTTTTCTAGATGTGACGCCAAATATGCACTTCTTGGGGTTTAGCCTAACTTTGTGTTCGATGAGGCGATCAAGGATCTTGCTTAAGTCATCGAGATGATCTAGGTGCAAAAGAGATTTGGCCAACAAATCATCCATATAATCTTCCAAAGTTTTATGCATGTGATCATGGAAGATGTATGTCATAGCGCGTTGGTAGGTGGCACCAATGTTTTTAAGGCCAAAGGGCATGACCTTATAACAAAATGTCCCCCAAGGCATTGTGAACGCCATTTTGAGTTGATCGTCGAGATTGATATGAATCTGGTTGTATCCCAAGAAACCATCCATGAGGGAAAGCATTTCATGGCCTGCTGTAGCGTCTACCAATGCATCGATGCTAGGCAAGGGGAAATCATCCTTGGGACTCGCTTTGTTTAGATCTCAAAAATTGGTGCATATGCGAATCCTCCCGTCCGGCTTCTTGATGGGTACCATGTTGGACAGCCATGGTGGGTAATCCATGTAGATGAAAAACTATGCATCCAATAGCTTTTGTAGCTCATATTTGACCATTAAGGCTACTTTTGGGTGCATCTTACGTAGTTTTTGCTTGATTGGCTTGACTTTCGGATCAAGCATTAGATTATGCATGACTAGCTATGGGTCTAGCCCCGACATGTCTTTGTAGGACCATGCAAAAACCTCCTTCTTCTCTTTGAGAAGGGTAATGTAATCGGCTTGCTCTTCGGGGGATAGACTTACCCCGACTTGATGATTTGTTGATTCATTGGATCAGAGCCAATGTCTACGTCAGTCGTCTCTTCGATTGACATGTGGGACCCGTCCTCCAACTGGTGTGGAGTTGGGATTAGGTGGATATCATTTTCTGAATTTAGATCTACATTTGGAACGTCGGGTTCCTCTTCAAAATGGAAGATATCTTGAGTTGGTCCTGGGGTGAAATGAAGCATCTCACCGCAAGGCCAGTACTCTGATGGAGATGGTGGTGAGTTAGCATGCAATCCGAGTCTATGGCATCTAGGTTTAGATACAATGGTCATGTTGGATCGGCTGGATTGTGGATGGGGGTGGTTAAGTCAATGGAGATCATGTTGATGAAGTGAATTTGGTCTCCATTACCGCACGGGTGGTGACTCGGACATCCTTGGTGATCTTTGTGCCTCGGATCTGGCTCTTTGGGTATTGGCACAAATGGATCGGCCCTATGTGTAGATAAAAGGATAGGGTCTGCCCTTGGCACTGATGGCTCTATAGGGTCTCTGGGTGGAGGGTGCTCTCTATATGCCTGAAGTGGCGGATGTAGCACTTGGTCCAACTGTGCTTGGTTCAAATGCCACCTATGCCTTGGCCCCATGTTTAGCTATTCAAACATGTCATCAATGTCCATGGGGTATTTTTGCTACCGCATATGGTTGAGATATGCCATCTCAATCTCATATTCATAATCACTATCAGAGATCCATAGGCCTTCATTGGCTCCGACAACTGTTTGTGGCATGTGAGGCTCGTTCTGCTCGAGCAAGTTAATTTGGTCCCATCGGGGTTGTTTCGCTCTCTACGGGAGGACCTGATTCTCTTGAGGTGGCAATTGCTCGATTGGAGCATTCAAGGGGAACATCGCCATGAAGTTCTCCTGATAGTCATCTATGGGCGTCACTTGCGAGTGATTGCTATCGAACTCGAAAGGGTCCCAAGGTGCTACCTCATACTCTGACTCATCTTCTAAAGATCCTTCTTGGCCTTTTCTATATCCCTCTTGGAGGCAAGTTCTTGAACTTTCCCATTTCTCGATCAAAGGGAAGGGGTTGTTGAGGCCTACAAGGTTGGTTGTTAACAATGGGAGATAATCCCCCAATGTGTATGTTGTGTTAGGATTGGCATATGGATCTTGTGCCAACCCATCCTTGTTGCCTAGCCCTAGGCCTTGCATGTTCTCTACCAAGATGTCAAGGGGCATAGGGTGGTTGAACCCTACTCCTGATTTGTCGTATGGCATCTGATATCTTGGTTGACAAAGAACTTGCACTCCTTGTTCATATCTTCCCAACCCATATCCATGCCAATTACATTGGCCAAGGTATTTCAAAGTGAATTCTGGGTTGGACAGATAGTTGACATTCTCAGCAAAGGGCTCTTTGTCCTCTTCCTCTTGTAGGTAAGGTTCAATGCCATTGTCGAGGCCCCCATATACAAAATTTGTCTGATTTGGTGGGTAGCCCAAAGGGACAATAGTGTCGATGGGGAGGTGAGGTCTCCCCATGTCCTGCATGGACTCAAGCATGGGTGTTGCTACAATGTTCCACACTAGATACTCCCCCAGGCCCGTATTGGCCATCTCAACGGTGATCATTGGTGGTTGAGGGGGAGGGAATGGGAGTTCTTCTTGGGTCCACTCCATGTTGGGTGAACCAGGCATCTCGACTTCCATTCGGTTGGGCACCTCTTCGGTAGAGATGGTTGAGACCAATGGTGGTATCTCTTCCAGGGGCTTCTTCCCATTGTCCTTCGATGTGGCCACCGTAGGTGGTGTCGTTGGTGAAGGACCAGATGATGAAGATGGGCCCGGTTGGTGATTTGATGGACTTAACAGTGGGGATGTATGCAGAATCAGACCTTGTTTGGATGGATTCAATTGAAAGTCCAAATGTGTTGATGGGAGGGTCGATTGTGGCATCAGCTACACCGCATTGCAATACTTGAAGGGCTCTAAGTCTGTCGGGACTACATGCACTTGCCCTTCATATGTGTACTTTAGGCATTGATGGGCTATCGAAGGGACACACTTCATGTCCTTGATCCAAGGCCGGCCCAAAAAGATATTGTAGGCCATATCACCTTCCAGGATGTGGCACAACGTAGGAATAGTCTTTTGTCCCACTTGGATGGGCAGGACAATTGTGCCAACCGTCGAGCATATCGCGTCATTGAATGCTCGAAGAGTATAGGTGGAGGCCACAATGTGAGATGTTGGCAACTTGAGGTGTTTCAATGCTACTGTTGTGATTATATTGCTGGATGAGCCAGTGTCCACCAACACCCTCTTAAATGGAATCCCGTTGACCCACGCAATGACGTGCAGGGGTGGATCCACCATATCACCAGTCACCGATTTTAGTTCATCTTATCTAAAGGTGATGACTAGTTATGTACATCATTTTACATGTCCCACAAAGTTTTTGAAAGAGTTTGCTTCATGGGGTTGTAGCTCGATGGCTTTGAGTATCTCCATTAGAGCCTCCCGATGGGGCGGTGATTGTTGGATGAGCTCATAGATGGAGAGCCTAGCCGACGTGGTCCTTAAAATTTGGGTAAGTTTAGTCCAAATCATGGCCACTGGTCTAGGTAGGGGAGGTTGCGTAGGGTGCTGTTGAGGTTGTGACATTGATGGAACCTCTCCTGTAGCTGTAGCGGGGGCAGCTATGCTTGGGTACCTCTTGTTCCGTGTCACTATGCTTATCATCCCTACATACCCCTGCATGGGGTAGTTTTGTGTCACCTCATTGACTTGTAGAGTCTTTGCCTATGCATCATGGGCAGGCAGGGGGTCTTTGAAGACCTCCATCTATTGGTTGCTTGGTGCTACGGGATTATCCACCGCTAGCATTTTATTGTCTATTAGGTCTTGCACTAAGCTTTTGAACTTCCAACATGCGTAAAGGTCATGTCCTTTCTGCCGGTGAAATCTACAATATAGGTCTTCCCTATAGCCCTTGGGTTTTGGCACGTTGGGGTCTATGGGTCAACTTTCTAGTAGGTTTATCAAGTTTGTCATGGAAAAGTAGTCAAACAAGGAGTCTTTAGACTCTATGAAGGGTGTGAATTTTCGCCTAGGGCGATGCTGCTGATTTTTCTCTTGCCTATGATTTTCCTTTTCATAGCTATCAAGAGGAACTGCCTGATAATTAGCCTTTGGGGGATGTGTCATTTGTGTAGGCTTTGGTATGTTTATGGCAACCTGATTGACTACGACGGGTTTCGGTTGCATGGACCCAGTTTTGGCATTTTTGGGCCACTCTTTCTTGCATGGCTTGGCAATCTCACCATCTTGTATCTTGATCTCCTTAATGATTTTGGCTTGCGCCAGGGCTTCCTCGAGAGTGGCATATTGCTGTAGCTACAATAGCATGGAGATCGACCTTAGGCAACTCTTCGAGAACATTTGGGTCAGGTCAGCCATGGGAGGGAGGTAAGGAAGCTTTGAAAGCAACATTCTCCACCGATTTCCATAAGCCACCATGGTCTCCTCCTCATACTTCCTGAGGCTAGCTAGGTCGCTTAATGATGCCTTCTTCTTGGTGTTGAAGGTGAAACGTTCAAGGAACGCGTCCACTAGCTGGTCTAGGTTGTTGATGCTATGCTTCGACAACTGGGTAAACCAATCCGAGGCAGGGCCTGCGAACGTGGTTATAAATGTTCTTAGAAGCAAAGCATCATTGTCCTGAATGCCAAAGCATTGACTTAGGAATCTTGTCACGTGCTCTTGGGCATCCTCATCCCCTCTAAAAATCACCAATTGAGGCATTTTGAAGTGTTCAAGGTATGGGGATGCCGACACTGAAGGATGCATAGGGTGACTACGAAGCTGGCGTAAAGTGGGCTTTTGGGGCCAGAAGTCTTGGTCTCCATAGAATCTAAGCGCTCTAGCAGTGCTTTGTATGCATCGGAATATTTGATCTCTTCCTCCTTGGTTTGTTCCCATTGTGAATTGTGAGGAACTTGAGGCCTATGGAGGGGTAGCCGGATAGCGCCCCCTGCCTTGGTAGGGCATTTCAGCCCGCTCTTCTTCTTGCTCGAATTCCTCATAGGCTTCTTGAGGAGTTCCTGGGCATGACCTATAAACATGGGTGGGTGCCCGAGGAGGGTGCCCATAATTGGCTCTAGGGGTGGTCTCCCACTCAGGTCTAGGAGGTCTTGGAGGCAACGCTTGATAAGGTCATGGAGACCTATCTCACACCAAGGGGTTGGGCCTCTCATAAAGCTCCGTCTTATGTGTGTGAGGGGTTGGAATCCTCTCATGCACAGTGTTGTGGAGCAACTCATCTATCTGATGCTGAATGCGCTCTTTGCTAAGACGATACAGGTGCTCTAACTATTGTTGATCTTGCTCAAGCTGTGTGATTTGTGCTTGGCGGGCGGCATGTTTGGCAAATGCCAAGTCGATTTGTTCCACCGTCTTAGGTCTAGGGGGCCTAGATGCTTCCCCTACATATCTACCTCGGTCATAGTGATCCGAGATTTCTATAGGTCGCTTCCCTCTATCGAGGTTAGCAACATTCACCCGAGGCTTTGGCCTTAGTAGGTGATCCTGATAAATAGCAGGTGCGAAGGCGCATTGCTCCCGTGCTGTGTATTGCTCTTGAGGAATATAGTGGTTTTCCTCATGCTCCCTTTCATATATGTGAAAGGGGCGGGCAGATTTGGCTCGCCCTGTATGAAGAGCCTTGCGCTCTGGATTTGGCCTATTATTTCTGATAGTAATAAGGGGTAGAGGAGGGATGATGTAATCATGTGGCCCCTCCTTATGGACCCTATGCTATTCTAGCACTTCATCGCATGGTGGCCACTCATAATGAGTGTCTAAGGGGGCCTTCCTATGTATGTACTCCTCCTAAAAGGGTCTATGTTGAATGGGAGTGCCCCTCAAAGGGGTGCCTCTATAGTCCTATTCCATCATGGTATGATGTGGACTATTTTGTGGGTTAGGCCACCAAGGTGGTATAACCAAGTCCTTGGAGCTATAACGGAGGTGACTTGTGCCTCCTTGTACACTTTTTGCCACTTCTGCCCGTGATTGGGCTTGGCTACGGGTGTACACCATGGTGGTGGTTCTCTAAAATATATGTATGTTTTTATCTTCTTTATGATTTTTTATGCTACACTAAACAAGAGGGACCACACAAACAAAGAAGTGATTATCTTATTTACAGATTAAATGTGTGCCCTAAATCTGGTTCAGTGTGTTTTGATTTTTGTTTTGAAAGCCTTGTAAAGAAATTTTTTTTGTACATGCAATATGAGGGCTCTTATATCTCCCAAAATGGTCGCCCCTTCAATATACCACTTCCAGGCCATTATATCGAACCTCTCAATATACCCGCCCTTACGTGAGGGAAACTATTGGTATGCAAGAGCAGAACAGTACGTGGAACATAGGCGGTACTAAAGGGGAATCGCTCTATTTTTGACACCTACCATAGAAGACTTATCCTCATGTGCTAGGAATCACCCCAGCTACACTTGGTCAGCTTTCGTTAGGATTTACGTCTAGCAACAATCACGATCGGGGTTATGTATGCAAAATTCAAGCCAAGGTGGTGATGAAATCCACCATTGGTCTTGATCAAGTGTTGGGGTTTTACGACCAACTCCTTGATGTTTATATTATCACGTGGTGTGTGTGGTTCTTTTTACTTGCGCAAAGAAAGAAAACATGCAATAAAATCTTCCATGCAAGCAAAGAAAATAGAAATATCATAGAAATAGAGATAGAAAATTACAGAGGATGTTCAAAAAACCTACCTCTTCTCTGCCCACACCAGATGCCCCTGAGTTTCTGCTCAGAAAATACATAGAGAGCTAATCATCCTGGGGTGGGATGAATAGCAGATCTATATTCATCACAGGGTGGGATGAATGCCTTATTCGTCTCGGGGTGGCACGAATTCTAGTCTGTATTCGTCACAGGGTGGCACGAGCAGTAGTCCAGCGCTTGAAGGATTAACACCTACAAGCAAAAACACAAAATTTTTGATCAAAAATTTGATCCCAATAGTAGGGGATAGAGTCCCACCATGATCACCATTGAAAGCATGTCTACGGAAGCAATGGCGCACCGGATGTGATGCAAACAAAAGAAGATGTAACGCTAAGTCCTACGAATGAACAAAGAACTAAAGTGCATGAAAAGGGAAAACGAACGGAATGAAACGAGATGTAAAGAAAAAATAAAGGTGCAGCCTCTTTTATTAATTTTTCTTGAGATCAGGTTACAATATGTCTCCCCCATTTTTAGGGGCTAGGAGCGTTCGATACAATTTTGTTACACCAATGAATGATATGCTTCCCTTCGGGATCTTCTGCATGCCCACATTTGAAATGGGTAGGCCAAACGTCACCGCCACTTGCATGAGTGCGTCTGTAGTTCCTTGCTACCCCTTCGGTGTTGAGATCCTATGTTCAAAGAAACAACAAATGATTAATAGCACATGCGGATGGAGGGAAACATGCAATCCCCAAGGCCTCCGGTTAATGCATACATGAAATAATTAAAATAGTGATCAAAACATATCAGAATAAGATGAAACTTGAACAAAAGCATGTAAACATCATCATGAACACACTGCAAAAATAATAGTCAAGAAATCTACTGTAGATTTCTAATCACTCTAGGGTGGGACGATTAGGACTGTCATAAAATGTCCAAAAGTGACCTCCCAAATGTCCCATCCAGAGGTCTCCAAAACACCTACAAACTTGGGGTTAGGCAAAATGGGACATTTTGAGACGACCCAGAAGGTCGGATTCTATAGATTCTACCCCGATCATGTTGTATCTGAAGGCACTCCCTGTATGTTAGTGAAAGCGTAAAACAATGAAAACACAGTCAAAACTTATTAGAATGGAATGAAATTTGAATAGCAGCATATAGGAATGACATAAAACAAGATGCAAAAGAAATAGTAGAGAAATATATTATATATTTCTAATCACTCCGGGGTGGGGCGATTAGGACTGCAATAGTGCGGGGGGCGCCCGGGGGTAGGATGCCCGCAATTTGGGGCTTGGTTTTGGCACCAATCCACTTGGGATGGGTCCAAAACCTCCTATGGGGTTGTGTTGGAAAATTGGGTGTGGGATTGTGGCCAATTGTTTAGGTTTTGGGTCCGGATTGCGCTCCTAATGTTCACCCGATAACCTCCCTTCCAAAAGAGAGATCAAGGATGTAGGAAGCACAATGAGGGTGAGGGTATAATTCGGTAGCACTCCATTGCTCCAAATGCTCCTGCTCTATCCTCCTTTTGGGGTGAGAAGACTCACCATTTTATAGACCTGAAGGTCTACTTTGAATGTGCATGCAGGGGCGCCACTTGGCCATCATGCCTTGTTAGGGGAGAGAAGATTCCTCCCTGATTAAGGGCTCCATGACTGCCTCTTTGAGCTCAAAAATTCTCACTCACACTCCCATGCATTGAAGGTGGAGTTGAGTGGCGGATCTGAGCTACCATTTGTCAAGGTTTGACCTTTTGCTCGTCAAACCTACTATTCGCCCCACCCTGGAGTGATTGCTGCTAATCATCCCGGGGTGGGGCGAATAGCATCCTAATCGCATCAGGATGGAATGAATAAGGAGTAGGGTGCTTGAAAGGTGCCAAATTGACCTCTAACCTTCCAAAACTACTTTGGGAGTGGTTAGGACCACTATTTAACCTCTAGGGGCTACCCTAGGGGCTGTGTATGCCAATTTGGTCAATGCTTGTAGCCACATGATCATATTGGTGCTTTTTTGGTGTCTACACTATGATATTTCCTTTTGCATGAAGGGTTTCTTTAATTTGATTCCCATGGCTAGATGTAGCTCTAGTTTCCTACCCTTTAGTAGGCAGACCTGTTTCATATGTCCGTGATCTTGGGTTCTCTTGTGTTGATGAAGAGGGTTTTGACTGTTCTGGGATGGAGGCTCTCTCATACCTATTGTATCGCTCCAAATTTTTTGCATCCTTACCTTCAGGCTATAGGATCCACGCCCGGAAGGGGGATGCGAGAAGGATGGGACAATACCTCGGACTGAGAGGCCCTTTGAAGGTCCCACCTCTCGGGGAGGGGTATAAGGGTGAATTTTTGATGGATGGTGGGTTCACCAGGAAAATTTTGAGTGGCAGTTTCCACACCTAGGTTGATAGTGGGTTTGATGTGTTCATTTTGTACTTTAATCATTCAATTCCTAGGTTTGGCCAAGATGAATCTAAACTATTCTATATGCCAATGCTGATTTTTATGGATACAAAAAATATGAATAAATGCTAAACACAGAGAATGTGCCAAATGGGACAGAACATACCTGATTTCGGATGTCTGATGAAGATTCTGAGTTTTGTAGCAGTCCAAATCATCTCAACTCGTATGTAATCATCTGAAATTACATCGAATCATCTCAAATCTTAGATGATCGTCTAAGATTAGATGAGATCATCGTCAATCTGATGAATTCATTAGACAAATTTGTCAGAAACCTGCAATCACAGAAATAGATACAAAATACCAAATATGCAACTGCAAAAGCAAAGGAGAATGATAGAAATAATAGCAAACATGCCTAAATAATAGATTCAAATAACAAATAAGAGAAATGCAGTAAATTTAATGATTGATTTTAACTTTATCATGCGGTTATGCTAAATGAGGTGAACTCCAAGATGCATAAATATAATAACTAAGATAATGTATAAAGAAATGCAAAAAATAATAAAGAGATGCAAACTCTGGACTCTGATTACCCCCAATATGGACTACAGTCGGGATTGCCTCCAATCGTACGAGATCATCTACGCTCCTCGACAAGATCGTCCAAAATCGCCTAGAATCACTTGCGATGATCTGAGCTTGCTTCGAATGAATAAAAGTAAAGTTCCTACAAGAAAACATGAAATACAGAATGCAAATGATGGTGTGAGGATGCTCTGAGGTGCGTGGAAGTTTAGGGGGTTTAAGCAAAGTTTCAGGCAGAGATTCAAGGGGATAAACTGAGAAAATCTCAGTTTATATAGGATTAGGGAGAGGTTAGGAGGTTGGAGATCATCCCAATTTGGGAGATCTCCAATGGGGGAGACTCTAACTGCACAGACACACTTTCTGCCTAGGTTAGAGGAGTTGTTGGAACATAAGCTAAGTATGAAAATTTGGTTTTGGGACGAAATCGTCTGGACGTTCTGTTCCAGAAGAATTCATCAGATCTGGGACGATTTCATCTAATCTGCGATGATATCATCCAACGGTCAAAACAAATCCTAAAAATGGCATGAAAAACAAGGGGAGCGGGTAACAAGTGGTTAACGGGCGGTTTGAGGTTAAAATTTGAATTTTTATCTTTTTACTAAGGTTTAACTATGCCAATTTTAGGGTGCTACATTTTGCCCCCTCTTTAGCGATTTTTTCGAAGAAAATGCGTTAAAGATGAGTTCTTCTCGTTTTACGAGAAAGCAAAAATGTACTCAATTTTCTAGACGATGATTCTTGGTCGAATCGTACGACTACGTCGACTATGGTGCCCCCTCCGTGTTTTTACCCAAATCGAACGTTTGAGGTAAAAGCACGGAAAAGCAAAAAAAAAAAAAAGTTATTGTTTTTAAATAAAATTAAGAAAAATAGGGTAAAACCCTAATTCATTTTTACTGTTCATTTTTACTGGTTTTAGAGCTCTGCAGAGAAAAATGGTGGAGACAGTGCACCGATCGACAGAGGTCCGATGCGGGCTACGGGTAAGGATCTAATCCTAGTAAATTAGGTTTGAATTTAATTTGTGCAATTTTTTGTTTTAAATTTTGACTGTTTGGGGCATCGCGGCCATTTTTAGGCCATCGATGACGTCGAGACGAAATCGTCCCTATTTCATCGAAATCGTCCCTAGATCGTCGATTTCATCGGAGGGCGAAATCGGCGAACTAGGGGCGATCCCGTCCAACAAGGGGCGATCCCCAAGTTGCGAAATCGGAGATGATTTCGTCCTACAAAGGACGATTTTGTCCAATTTGGGACGATATCATCCAATGGTGGACGATATCATCATTTTATGAAATTTTGCTTTGTTTGAAATGCATTTAATTTGATTTTAATGATTGGTTTATTAATGAATTTTATTGTTTTATTGTTTGTTTTGCAGAGAGGATTACTAAAGAGTTGGGAATGGAAATACGAGGGACTAAGAGATGACATAGCCATGCTCGACCAGGCAGAGCATGACCGACTAGCACAGGTTAGGCTACAGCATGTGGCAGAGATGCCACAAGTATCGACGGACATGGGGCTATTGACATCCCTAGCATAGAGGTGGTATCCGGGGTCATCCTACTTTCGATTACCGATAGGGGAGATGGCTCCCACACTAGAGGATGTATGGAGGATCATGAGGATCCCCATACAGGGATGATTGATGACTCCTATGGCCAATCAGGGCCAGGCTATGATGAGATTGAGCGGAGACCCAAGCTTCACCCTGGAGAAGGGCGGAGTGAACATCGAGTCTCTAAGGCAGATGCCTAGGGCATCTAGGCTGACTCAAGTTTTGGCAGGGGTGGTAGGTGGCTTACTTCTGTGCCACCAGAGTGGGTGCATACTACCATGGCTCCTCTCAGATGTGGTCTGTGACATGAGAGACCACGAGCATAGGTTTGCATGGGGTAGCTTTGTACTATGTCGCTTGTATAGGATCCTTCATGGGGTCGTATACAAGGGAGGCCAATGTCTAGTCTTGACATCGCTACTACAGGTTTGGTGCTGGGAGCACATCATGGTGCGGAGGCCGATAGGGCTCCCACTGACAGGGGTTGACCGAGAGAGGCCCCGGGTTTTCTAGTGGTGGCTATAGAGGGGGTCACAATGGCAGATAGATCTGCCGATGTCACGGAGGTTGCTAGATGACCTCATCCCAGACCAGATCACCTGGAGGCCATGGCGAGAGCACCCAGGGTGGGCAGAGGATGGATAGGAGCTGGCTCGCATCAGGTGAGTCTACTGGCTGAGGATGGAGTGGGGAGAGGTAGAGCTCCATCGCTATGACCGAGTTCTATGGTAGTTCGGTCTACAGCAGGGGATCCCTTCTCTCAGGGATTACGAGTACTCCCGGACTGTCCGAGATAGTACTACACTGAGTGAGGCTCCAGACATGCAGCGGTTCTGGAGTCAGGACATGAATGATGCCCCCATCCAGCCAGTGGATGGTGACGATGTCGGGGTTACTGATGGATACGATGCCTGGTATACAGGCATCCACCCTCCTCGGATGATGAGGGCATAGGGTCTGATGCATGCTGTTGTGCAACGGATGGGGAGGCAATGCCAGGCTACTATTGAGGTAGCACGGGGTCATGGTGGGAGAGAGCAGCGATGGTCTCCATAGGAGAGATGCCAGAGGATGGCACGGGCTCCACAGAGGCCACAACAGATAGGGAGGAGGGAGGAGGGACTCCCTTCTCAGCAAGGGGAGAGACCACCATCGCCCGATAAGGGCAAGGGTGTCGAGGTAGGGGAGAGCAGTGAGACGACAGCTCTTCGGGCTGAGGTTGCCCACCTCCGGGCTCAGGTGCAGACACTATAGGATGAGGCTACATGGCTCAGAGCTTAGGGCGAAGAAGTGAGCATGCAGGAGTTGGCACGGTCTATGGCTCAGACTACATTCTACTAGGGAGCATACTTCCAGCTGGTTCTAGAGGGATAGAGGGTACAGCTACCAGCCCCACATTGCTGAACCAATTAGGATGGGATCATCGAGGACATCCTCACGATCGACAATGAGGACTTGGGACACAACACGGACCTCTATGGGACCACCTCCTCCATGCCAGGGTGAGGGAGGAGATGAGGCTGAGAGCTCGAGGGCTTCTCGAGGCTAGACGCTCACTACATAGAGATTGTATTTATTATTATATATTTTTTTGAGAGGATTGAGTATGCCAGGCTATTGATTGTGGCATACTAGTCCAGTTTTGATATGATGTACATAATTTGTTGATATATATATATATGGTCTTTTTGATGATATGACTTGTGTATATGTTGTATGATGCTTTAATGTTGAATTTTGATTGATTATTGATGATTCATGTAATTATGTCATTTTAGAAATATTATAATTTTATGTCATGCTTGTAAAATTTAAATGAAATAATCTGATGTAAACAATTGGTTGTTTTGGTGTGATTTGATGAAAAATAAAAGGGACTTCTAACAATAATTTCAAAGGACATTGTCGCTGTTATAGACCATTTCATGGAGTCACCGCTCGCTAGGTCGTCAAGCTAATCCTAGTATAGAAATATTGCTAAAAGTAAAAGAGTGCTTAAGAGACTGTCTTAAGACTTTGTGTTGTGATGATGAGAGTGATGATGGTGATTTGTTTTCAGATTTTCATAAAAATATTATGCATGAGATACTAAAAGAAATATGATTTTTCTAGGCATAAATTCCTAAGTGTGATAAAATTTTGAACAATTCCTTAGAAATTATACCATCGTTGCAAAATTGAATGTTGACATAATGACATGAAATAGAATAAGTGTTCGTTCGTTTTAAAGCACAATTGTGTAACATAATGATGTAAGTCATATGTTTGTTTTTTTTAAATAAATGGGAAAATAAAATTAGAACAATGGTTTGCGCTAGGCATAGAATTATAGGTATAGACTTATACCATCATCACGAAATCCAAAGAAGAAATTGATATTTTAGTTTTATTGCATGATTGATTTTTGATTTTTGATAAACAGAAAATAATAATATACAAACTTGACTTTATTTTCTAGATTTTGTAATAGGTTGTTTAAAATAATTTTGGATTTTTGAAAACAATGTATGTAATTGTTTTTATACTAAACAGATGTTCTGAAATAAGAATAAAATTTATTCCAAAAGAGTTGCAGAAATATTTTAAATTATCTCAAAGACAAATGTAGATTTGTAAGGAACCCTCATGTGCATATGTGAGTTCATTTCCGATCTTGATTTATCATAATGATAGAGAATATCTCAAATACAAATGTGTGTGCAATTGTATTGTTCATTCACCAATTTTGAGCAAGATAATTTGATACAAGTAATTTGAATTAACCAAATGAATGTTCATTAACCATGATTTATATGCATGTAACCGTACCAGACTAATTGTGTAAGTTAGGTTATCAAGAGCTAGCTAATCCATAAGCTGACATAGGTCTATACAAAAGAAGGTCGCTAATGTGACAGACATATCACCACGCTAGGGATTACCCAAGGCCAAGCGGGTTGGGCACAAACCACCTGTTATGGGGCTTACCTCACAGTTTTCGAATAATTGAGAATTCTAGGGATTCAAGCTCATTCACCCTTCTTTTCTTTTCAAGGGGTAGGGAAAGGGATTTTATTGCATTTTGCTTTTGCCTTTTCTTTTTCTCTTCTTTTCTTCTCTCTTTTTTTTTTTTGTATTTTGCTTGGAACTTGAGATAATGCTGAAATATTGTTGCGATGGTACAAAATGATATTTTTCTTTTTCTCATTTTCTTTGACTTTTCTTTTTCTTCCTATGCTAGGGATACTTGCTCGGATTAGTTGTAGAGCAAGGGATTTTTATTCTGGGTAGGGGTGAGCTTGTCCTTTTGTCAATTCTCAAATATTCTAGACCATGTGCATGATAGGATAGCAGGGGAAACTTTTCACTCAAGAAACCACTTCTACTATGTAGCATCATATTGAATTTGCAATGAAATCATTTTAATGTGAAAAGATATACTTGGTTCAAGTAAATAACAAGATCAATTCTCTATGCTCAAAACTTTATTTAATTCAACTTGTGGACTTTGATATAAGAGAGATTAATAATCATACAAAATAAAATCAAGATATTTATTCATGTGAATGTGAAAGTGCGGGATTCCAAATAAATGCTAATTTATCCAAAATAATTGAAAATATAACTGCAATACTTCAAGAATTGATAGGTATGAAAATAAAATATGTTTTTGAAGATTTTGATGATTTTGATGTTTTTATATTTTGATTTTGATTGATGAATTGCAAGAAGAAATACTATTACTTTTTTTTTTTTTTTTTGAAATTTTACTAAAATGAAACAATATGCAAAATACACAATATATATAAATGATGAAAAAGGACCAAATGTTATGCATAATAACGCTTAAGATGCATAATTTTCATAGGTTCTTTAAGATATTTACCATCTAAGGTAGCTAATCGATATGCTCCCGATCCAAATTTAGCAGTGATGACATATGGTCCAAGCCAGTTGGGCTCAAATTTACCTTTAAGGTCTTTAGTTGCATTAGTATTTTTTTGATTTTCTTTTAAGACAAGGTCGCCGATCTCAAAGGATCGCTGATGAACTTTCTTGAGGTATGCTCTTTTAAGCTTGTTTTGGTAGGCACGAAGATGCTCCAAAGCATTGATGCGCTTTTCATCTAGGAGTTCCAGCTGACTAAGTCTGCCAGCACGATATTCATCTCCTACTTTCGTATCTTGAAGTAGCAGAGCCAAAGAAGGAACTTCTAATTCAAAGGGAAAAACTACTTCAGCACCATAGACCAAAACAAATGGGGAAGTGCCTATGGGAGTATGAACGCTAGTTCGATAAGCCCACAAAGCAGGATATAATTGAATATGCCAATCTCGGCCAGATTTGTTGACCAGTATTTTAAGGATTTTGATTAATGTTTTATTAGATGCTTCTACTTGGCCATTACCCTAAGGATAATAGGGAGTGGACCAACGATGTTGAATTTTATACTTTTGACATAATTTCTTAACATCTTTATTTTTAAAACAAGTTCCATTATCTGAGATGAGATTTGCAGGGATTTCAAACCTACAAATAATTTGATTAAAAATAAACTTGGAAACTTGGGTTCTAGTGCAAGAAGCTAATGGCATAGCTTCAACCCACTTCGTGAAATACTCGATGGTGGTTATGATAAATTTGTGTCCATCAGATGACATAGGGTTGATTTTTCCAATGATGTCTAAGCCCCATTTTGAAAAGGGCCAAGGAGATGAAATAGCCTGTAGCTCTTGTGCAGGTGCATGGACAAGGTCAACGTGTTTCTGGCACTTGTCACAATGGTGCACATAATCATGTGCATCATTCTCCATGGTAGGCCAAAAATATCCTATCCTAAGGAGCTTCTTAGCAATGGCGCTACCACTAAAATGCCCCCCACAAGATCCATTGTGGGCTTCACTCAAAGCTGATCTAGATTCTTCTAGATTCAAACATCTCAGTAAGATGCCTTCAAAAGATCTCCTATAAAAGGTATTACCAATAATCACGAAGCGACTTGCTCGTCTACGTAATAACCTATGTTGGTTGCTATTACAACCATTTAGGAAAGGTCCCATTTTGAAGAAAATTAAATATATCAGTGTACCAAGGTTCAAGAGTAGTTTCATTGATTAGAAACACATCCAAAGGTTCTAAGCATGATTTGCTTGAAGCGGGTTCCTGGAGTCGACGAATAATTATGGTAGCATATTCTTCATCTAACTCCAAGGGCAAAAGAGATGCAGCTGTAGCCATAGCGTCAGCCGCACGATTGCTAGTTCGAGGAATAGCTTCCAAGGTAACTTGATCAAACAAAGATAATAATTGTAAGACATATGCTTTATATGGGCACAATTTATCATCTCGGGTTTGATAAACATCATTTATTTGATTTATGACAAGTTGAGAGTCACAAAAAACCAATAGATTTTTAATTTGTAGTGCTAAAGCAGCTCGTAATCCAAGGATAAGAGCTTCATATTCAACAGTGTTATTAGTACAAGCAAATGTTAGTTTGAAGGACAGAGGTATAAGATGTTTCTACGGAGATATTAAAATAATACCTACACCAGCCCCACTCATACATCGGGCTCCATCAAAGTATAGGGACCATTGCTCAGGATGGTCTGCCTCTAGTTTAAGGCATTCATCAGGAAACTCAATGATGAGGGGATGGGTAGACTCTAAGGGTGCAGCAACTAATTGATCTGCTATGATTTGACCCTTAACAGACTTTTGTCCTATAAACGTGAGTTCAAACTCGCTTAGCACAAGAACCCACTTTGTTGTGCGACCAGATAAATACGGTCGACTCATGAGATACCGCAAAGGGTCAAATTTAGCAATAACATATGTTTTTTGGTTGAGCATATAATGGCATAGTTTCTATGTAGAAAATATGACTGCTAGACATAACTTCTCTAATATGGTATAGTGAGTTTCATAACTAATTAAGGTTTTGCTAATGTAATAATTAGCACGTTCTTTCTTCTCATCATCAAGTTGAGCTAACATAGCTCCTAAGGCAAAATCAAAAGCAAAAATGTACAAAATAAATGGACGATCAGATCTAGGTGGTGAAAGCACCGGTGGTTTAAGGAGATATTGTTTGAGGAGTTCAAATGCTTCCCGACATTCGTCGTCCCAATGAAAAGAGACATATTTCTTAAGAAGCTTAAGAAAAGGTCCGGTTTTGTCTACCAACTTATCAATAAAGCGGCGAATAGCTTGAAGCTTACCTTGTAGACTTCATAATTCTGATATATTTGTGGGTGCAGGCATATCAGTGATAGCCACGATCTTGAGAGGGTCAATTTCAATGCCATGTAAAGAAACTATAACCCCTAATAATTTACCGGACTTAACTCCGAATATACATTTAGCTGGATTCAATCGGATAAGATACTCCCTTAACCGATCAAATACTTTTCTCAAGTCATCTAAATGATCATCTTCTTTGATGGAATGAGCTATAATATCGTCTACATAATCATGTAGAATATCATGCATCATATCATGAAAGATATAAGTCATGGCTCATTGATAAGTTGCACCTACATTCTTTAAACCGAATGGCATCACTTTCCAACAAAAGGTCCCCCAAGGGGTAATAAAGGTTATTTTAGCCTGATCTTCAGGAGCTATCCTGATCTGATTATAACCGGAAAATCCATCCATTAGGGATATCATTCCACTCCCATCAGTAAAGTCAATGATCTGATCCATGTTGGGAAGAGGAAAATCATCTTTAGGGCATGCAACATTAATATCTCTAAAGTCTATGCAAACCCTAACTTTGGTAGCTTCTTTCTTAGTTACTTGGAACTACATTCGAGATCCATTCAACATAATCAATGGCTTGTATAAAAATAACATTCAAGAGTTTTTCTAATTCCCCTTTGACTAGTAAGGCCACTTTAGGATGCATTTTTCTAAGTTTCTGTTTAACGGGTTTAGCATCTGGATGGACTACTAGGTGATGCATAACTACGGAAGGGTCTAATCCCGGCATATCTTCATATGTCCAAGCAAAGACATCTTCATATTGTTTAAGGAATGCAATGTATTTCTCTTGTTTTTCTTGACTCAATTATGATCCAATGTTGATTATGTGAGGGTTATCCTTGGTTCCAATGTTAACCTTATGACGTTTTCTACTTCCATGTGTAGATCTCTCTCAAAATTAGGTGGGGTGGGTGAAACGCCCAATTCTTGTAATTCTTCCAAGGTTAGCTTGGATAATTCATCTTGAGGAGTCGTGGCCTCAAGCTAGGCTATACTAGGTGTATCATTCCAAATTTTCCGCACCCTTACCTTCAGGCTAAAGGATCCATGCCCGAAAGGGGGATGCGGGAAGGATGGGACAATACCTCGGACTGAGAGGCCCTTTGAAGGTCCCGCCTCTCGGGGGAGGTGTATTAAGGTGATTTTTTGACGGATGGTGGGGTTCACCAGGAAACGTTTAGTGGCAGTCTCCACGCCTAGGTTGGGAATGTGTTTAATGTGTTCAATTTTATCTTTAAACATTCAAATCCTAGGTTTGGCCAAATGAATCTAAGTTGTTCTATTATGAAAATGCAAATTAAATGAATACAAAAAACAAAATTAAACATAAAACATAGAGAATATGCTAGATGAGAAAAGCCATACCTGATTCCGGATGTCTGATGGAGATTCTAATTTTTGAAGCAGTCCAGATCGCCTCTGATTTGACAGGATCGTCTGAAATCATACAAGATCATCTGAGATCTGATGAATTCATCAGAAGAATTCGTCAGAGACCTACAAACAGAGAAATAGATACAAAATACAAAAAATACAACTATACTGATAAAGAAAAATGATGTGAAATAATAATAAGGATGTTAATAAGATAATCCTAAATAGAAATGCAAGAAAATTACGATGCTTTAATAGCTAATCATGATTTTATTATGCACTTAAGCTACATGGGTGAACTCCAAGATGCAGAATAACATGAAATAATAATAAAACTGACTAAATGCAGAATAAAATAGCAGCAAAGTATAGGAAAAGCACAAACTCTGGGCACTGATTGCCCCCAATGCAGACTGTAGTCGAAATCATCTCAAATTTTGATGGGATCATCCAAGATTGTACAAGATCATCTGCGACGATCTAAGCTTGCTTCGATTGAAAATTAATGAGGTCCCTGCAAGAAAACTTGGAAAGCACAAATGCAGATGGTAATCCAGGGTATTATAATGTGCACAAAGGTCAAGTTACAGGAAAATTCAGCCAAGGGAATGTCAAGGGGGGTCCTAAGGTTTAAATAGGCTTAGGAGGGAGGTTAGGAGGTTGGGGATCATCCCAATTTGGGAGATCTCCAATGGGGGAGGGTCTCTAATGGTGTAGACACGCTTCTGCCCAGATTAGAGACGTCGTTGGAATAGAAGCTAATTATGCACAAATTAGTTTTGGGACGAGATCGTCTGGACGTTCTGCTCCAAATGAAATCATCCGATCTGAGGTGATATCGTCTGATCGGAGATGATATCGTCCAATGGTCAAAACAAACTCTAAAAATGGTGCAAAAAATGAGGAAATGGGTAACAGGCGGTTTTGGAGCAGTTTTGGGGTTGAAATTTGAATTTGAATTATTACTAAGGTAATTTTAATTATTTTCTAAGTTTTACTGCACCAATTTTAGGGTGCTACATTTTGCCCCCTCTTTAGCGAATTTTTTGAAGAAAATGCGTTAAAGATGAGTTCTTCTCGATTTACGAGAAAGCAAAAATTTATTCCCATTTTTAGGTGACGATTCTTGGTCGAATCGTACGACGACTTACTATGGTGCCCCCTCCGTGTTTTTACCCAAATCGAACGTTTGAGGTAAAAACGTAGAAAAGAAAAATTTTAAAATGTTTTTAATTGTTTTTGAATAAAATTAAGAAAAATAGGGAAAAACCCTAATTCATTGTTACTGTTCATTTTCATTTTCTAGTTTCGGAGCTCTGCAAACAAAATGGTCGAGACAACGCACAGATCGACAGAGGTCCGATGCGGGCTACGGGTAAGAGTCTAAACTTAGTTTAGAATGCTTTAATTTTGATTTTCTATGCTTTTTAGATTAATTTTGAATGATTTTTGAGCATCACGGCCGTTTTTGGGCCGTCGATGTCATTGGGGCGAAATCGTCTCCATTTCGTTGAAATCGTCTCGATATCGCCGATTTCGTCCAAGGGCGAAATAGGCGAAATGGGGACAATTTCATCAAATAAGGGACGATTTCGAATTGCGAAATCGAAGAAGAATTTTCTCAAATTGAACTTGTTTTACTTGCATTTTTAATCACTATTTTATTAATGATTTTTATTGTTTTGTTGTTTATGTTGTAGAGAGGATTACTAAAGAGTAGAGAATGGAAATACGATGGGCTGAGGGATGACTTGGCCGCTCTATCTCAGGCAAAGTGAGATCAGTTGGCTCAATTTGGCTTACAGCATGTGGCAGATATGCCACAGGTTTCTACAGATATGGGGCTATTGACAACCCTAGCAGAGAGGTGGTATCCGGGTTCTTCCTGTTTTCGATTACCGATAGGGGAGATGACTCCCACATTGGAGGATGTATGGAGGATTTTGAGGATCCCCATACAAGGACGGCTAATAACTCCCATGGCCAATCAAGGCCATGCGATGATGCGATTGTGTGGAGATCCGAGCTTCACCTTGGAGAAGGGCGGAGTGAACATCGAGTCACTATGCCAGATGCCTAGGGCATCTAGACTGACACAGGTTTTGGATGGGGTGGTAGGTGGTCTGCTGCTATGCCATCAGAGTGGATGTAGAGTACCATGGCTACTGACATATGTGGTCTATGACATGAGAGACCATAGGTATAGGTTTTCTTGGGGGAGCTTTGTACTATGCCAATTGTATAGGATCCTGCATGGGGTCGTATACAAGGGCGACCGATGTCTGGTTATGACATCACTACTACAGGTTTGGTGCTGAGAGCACATCATGGTGCAGAGGCTGGTAGGGCTCCCACTGATAGATATTGATGGGGAGAGGCCCCAAGCTTTCTACTAGTGGCTTCGAAGAGGGTCACAGCGATGGATAGATCTGCCAATGTCCCGGAGACTACTTGATGACCTTGTCTTCGACCAGATCACCTAGAGGCCTTGGAGAGATCATCCAGGGTGGGCCGAGGATGGATAGGAGCTGGCTCACGTTAGGTGAACCTACTGGCTAAGGATGGAGAGGGGAGAGGTGGAGCTCCACCGCTACGATCGAGTTTTGAGGTAGTTTAGTCTACAGCAGGGGATCCCATCTCTCAAAGACTACGAGTTTTCCTGGACCATCCGGGATAACACTATAGTTAGTGGGGCTCCATATATGCAATGCTTCTGGAGTCAGGACATAGATGATGCCCCGATCTATCCAGTGGATGTGTATGATGCTGGGGTAGTCGATGGCTATGATGCCTAGTACACAAGCATCCGCCCTCCTCGGATGACGAGGGCTCAGGGTCCGATTCATGCAGTTGTGCGTCGGATGGGGAGGTGGCACCAGGCGGCCATTGAGGTGGCACAGGGTCATGATGGGAGAGAGTAGAGGAGGCCACAGGCTCAATAGAGGCCATGGCAGCGGGAGAGGAGGGAGGAGAGACCCCCTTCTCCATGGAGAGAGAGGCCACCATCACCCGATAAGGGCAAGGGTGTGGACACAGGAGAGAGTAGTGAGATGGCTACTCGCACAAGTGTAGACTTTATAGGATGAGGCTGCACGCCACTGAGCTGAGGCTACATAGCTCAGAGATGAGGTTGCATGCCTTAGAGCATGGAGCGAAGGAGCGAGCACTCAGGAGCTAGCACGAGCTATTGCCCGGACCACATTCTATCAGTGCTATACTACTTCATAGTGGTGCCAAAGGGCCAGAGGGTATAGTTGCCAGCTAGAATTGCAGATCTGATCAGGGTTGGGTCATCAAGGACTTCATCCTAATCGACGACTAGGACTCGTAGTACCACACATACTGTGATGGGGCCACCTCGTCCACCTCAGGGCGAGGGAGGAGATGAGGCTGAGAGCTCGAGGGGTTCTCGAGGCTAGGCTACTACACTGCAGTGATTGAGCATATTTATTATTATTTTTTTGATAGAGGATTGAGTATGCCAAGATGTAGATTGTGGCATACCAATCCAGTTTTGATATGATGTACATATATTGTTGATATATATATATATATATATATTATATATATTTTTATCATATGACTTGTCTTATGTGTTTGTATGATGCTTTAATGTTTTGGTGTGATTGATTTGATGATTCATGTAATTATGTCATTTGGAAATATTATGGTTTGAATGTCATGCTTTTTAAAATTTAAATGAAATAATCTGATGTAAACAAATTGGTTGTTTGTGGGATAATTTGATAAAATAAAAGGGACTTCTAACAATAATTTCAAAGGACATTATCGCTATTATAGACCATTTCATGGAGTCACCACTCACTCGGTCGTCAAGCTAATCCCGGTATAGAAATATTGTTAAAAGTAAAAGAGTGCTTAAGAGACTGTCTTAAGACTTTGTTGTGATGATGCAAATGATGATGATGATGATTTGTTTTCAGATTTCCATGAAAATATTATGCATGAAATATTTTAAAATGATTTTTTCTAGGCATAAATTCCTAAGTGTGATAAATTTTTTGAATAATTCCCTAGGAATTATACCATCATTGCAAAATTGAAGTTTGACATAATGACATGAAATAGAAACAATGTGTGTTGTTGTTAAAGCATAATTGTGTAACATAATGATTTAAGTCATATGTTTTTATGATTTTTAAATAAATGGGAAATAAAATTAGTACAATGGTTTGTGCTAGGCATAGAATATTTAGGTATAGACTTATACCATCATCACAAAATCCAAAAAAGAAATTGATAGTTTTATTGCATGGTTGATTTTTTAAATTTTAAAAATAAACAGATAATATGAAGATGAGGACTTGCGCTAGGCATAAAATTCCAATTTAAGTTTTGGAACTATACCATCGTCGTGAAATTCGATAATATATATATGATTTGAGTGTATGTTTTGAAAGAAATTTTGATTTTTTTGAAAATGTATGTAGTTGTCTTTATACTAAAAAATTGTTCTCAAATAAGAAAATGAAATTATTCCAAACAATTTGCAAAAATATTTCAAAGTATCTTAAAGACAATAGTTAGATTTATAAGGAATCCCATGTGCGTATGTGAGTTCATTACCAATCTTGATTTATCATAATGATACACAAAATCTCTCAAATACAAATGTGTGTGCAATTGCTTTGTGCATTTACCAGTTTTGAGCAAGATAATTTGATACAAGTGATTTGAATTAACCAAATAAGTGTTCATTAACCATGATTTAGATGCATATAACCATACCAGACTACTATGTAAGTCGGGTTATCAAGAGCTAGCTAATCCATAAGCGGACATAGGTCTGTACAAAAGAAGGTCGCTAATGTGACAGACATATCACCACGCTAGGAGTTACCCAAGGCCAAGCGGGTTGGGCACAAACCACCTGTTATGGGGCTTACCTCACGGTTTTTGAATAATTGAGAATTCCAGGGATTCAAGCTCATCAACCCTTCTTTTCTTTTCAATGGGTAGGGAAAGGGATTTTATTGCTTTTGCTTTTTCTTTTCTCTTTTGCTCTTTTTTTTTTCTTTTTTTGTTTTTTGCTTTTGTATTTGAGATAATGCTGAAATAGCTAGTAGTACAAAATGATACTTTGATAATGCTTCTTTTTCTCATTTTTCTTTGATTTTACTTTTTCTTTTCTTCCTATGCTAGGGATACTTGCTCGGATTAGCTGTAGAGCAAGGGATTTTTATTCTTGGTAGGGGTGAGCTTGTCCTTTTGTCAATTCTCAAAGATTCTAGACCATGTGCATGATAGGATAGCAGGGGAAACTTTTCTCTCAAGAAACCACTTCTACTATGTAGCATAGCATGGACATTACAAATATAATCATTTTATTGTGAAATAATATGCTTGGTTTAAGTAAATAACAAGATCAATTCTCTATGCTCAAACTTTATTTAATTGAATTTTGTGGACTTTGATATAAGAGAGATTAGTAATCATGCCAGATAAAATCAAGATATTTATTTTTGTGTTTGTGAAAGTGAGGGATTCCAAATAAATGCTAATTTATCCAAAATAATAAGAAAATATAACTGTAATACTTTAAGAATAAATATATACAAAAAATATTTTTGAGGAGTTTGATAATTTTGACTCTCTCTTTCTTCTTTCTTTTTTTTTGTTTGTTTTTTATTTTTTTTTTTTTTTTTTTTTTTGGTTTGTTTTTTGTTTAAACAATTATATATATATTTTTAAAATGAGACAACATGCAAAATATATACAAATGATGAAATGACCAAATTTTATGCATAATATCGCTTAAGATGCATAATATTCATAGGTTCTTTTAAATCTTTACCATCTAAGGTAGCTAATTTGTATGCTCTCGATTCAAATTTAGCAGTGATAATATATGGTCCAAGCTAGTTGGGCTCAAATTTACCTTTAAGGTCTTTAGTTGCATTAGTATTTTTTTGATTTTCTTTTAAAACAAGGTCATCGACCTCAAAGGATCGATGACGAACTTTCTTAGCATATGATCTTTTAAGCTTGTTTTGGTAGGCACGAAGATGCTCCAAAGCATTGATGCACTTTTCATCTAGGAGTTCCAGTTGAATGAGTCTTCTAGATTCGATATTCATCTCCTACTTTGGTATCTTGAAGTAGTAGAGCCAAAGAAGGAACTTCTAATTCAAAGGGAAAAATAACTTCAACACCATAAACCAAGACAAAAGGTGAAGTTCCAGTGGGAGTTCGAACACTAGTTCGATAGGCCCACAAAGCAGGATATAATTGAATGTGCCAGTCGCGGACAGATTTATTGACCAATATTTTAAGAATTTTGATTAAGGTTTTGTTAGATGCTTCTACTTGACCATTACCTTGAGGATAATAGGGAGTGGACCAACGATGTTGAATCTTATATTTTTGGCATAATTTCTTAACATCTTTATTTTTGAAACAAGTTCCATTGTCTGAGATGAGATTTGCAAGAATTTTGAACCTACAAATGATTTGATTAAAAATAAATTTAGAGACTTGTGTTCTAGTGCAGGAAGCTAAAGGCATAGCTTCAACCCACTTCGTGAAATACTCAGTGGTGATTATGATGAATTTGTGTCCATCAGATGACACAGGATTAATTTTGCCAATAATGTCTAAGCCCCATTTTGAAAAGGGCCAAGGAGATGAAATAGCCTATAGCTCTTGTGCAGGGGCATGGACAAGGTCAGCATGTTTCTGGCACTTGTCGCAATGGCACACATAATCATGTGCATCATTCTCCATGGTAGGCCAAAAGTATCCTATCCTAAGGAGCTTTTTAGCAATGACACTACCACCGAAGTGTCCTCCACAAGATCCATCGTGGGCTTCACTTAAAGCTGATTTGGATTCTTCTAGATTCAAACATCTCAATAGGATACCTTCAAAAGATCTCCTATATAAAGTATTGCCAATTATTACAAATCGACTTGCTCGTCTACGTAATAACCGATGCTGGTTTCTATTAGAATTGGCAAGGAAAGTCCCATTTTGAAGAAAATCAAATATATCTGTATACCAAGGTTCAAGAGTAGTTTCATTGATTAGAAACACATCCAAAGGTTCTAAGCATGACTTATTTGAAGCGGGTTCCTGGAGTCGATGAATAATGATGGTGGCATATTTGTCATCTAACTCCAAGGGCAGAAGGGATGCAGCTGCAGCAAAAGCGTCAGTCGCATGGTTGCTAGTTCGAGGAATAGCTTCCAAAGTAACTTTATCAAAAAAGGATAACAATTGCAAAACATATGCTTTATATGGGCACAATTTATCATCTCTGGTTTGATAAAATTCATTAATTTGGTTTATAACAAGTTGAGAATCACCAAAAACTAGCAGATGTTTAATTTTTAGCGCCAAGGCAGCTCGTAATCCAAGGATTAGAGCTTCATATTCAGCGATATTATTAGTGCAAGCAAATGTTAATTTGAAGGACAGAGGAATGATGTGTTTTTGTGGAGATATTAAAATAATACCTGCACCAGCCCCACTCATGCATCGGGCTCCATCAAAGTATAAGGACCATTGTTCAATATGGTCTGCCTCTAATTGAAGGCATTCATCAAGAAACTCAATGATGAGGGGATGGGTAGACTCTAAGGGTGCAGCAGCTAATTGATCTGCTATGATTTGACCCTTAACAGACTTTTGTCCTATGAACGTGAGTTCAAACTCACTTAGAGCAAGAACCCACTTGGCTATGCGACCCGATAAATAAGGTCAACTCATGAGATACCGCAAGGGATCATATTTAGCAATGACATATGTTTTCTGACTAAGCATATAATGGCGTAATTTCTACATAGAAAATATGATTGCTAGACATAGTTTTTCTAATGCTATGTAGCGGGTTTCATAACTAATTAAAGTTTGGCTAATATAATAATTAGCACGCTCTCTTTTCTCATTATCAAGTTGAGCTAGCATAGCTCCTAAAGCAAAATCTGAAGCTGAAATATATAGGATAAACGGGCGATCAGGTCTAGGTGGTGAAAGCACAGGTGGGTTAAGGAGGTATTGTTTGAGAAGTTCAAAAGCTTCCTTACATTCGTCGTCCCAATTAAAAGGGACATCCTTCTTAAGAAGCTTAAGAAAGGGACCGGTTTTGTTCGCCAGCTTATCGATGAAGCGACGGATGGCTTGAAGCTTACCTTGTAAACTTTGTAACTTAGATATATTGGTAGGTGCGGGCATATCAGTGATAGCCGCAATCTTGAGAGGGTCAATTTTGATACCACGTAAAGAAACTAAAACCCCTAATAGTTTACTGGACTTAACTCCAAATATGCATTTGGTTGGATTTAATCGAATAAGATATTCTCTTAACCGATTAAATACTTTTCTCAAATCATCTAAATGATTATCTTCATTAATAGAGCGAGCTATAATATCATCTACATAATCATGTAGGATATCATGCATCATATCATGAAAAATATAAGTCATAGCTCCTTGATATGTTGCACCTGCATTCTTTAAACCAAATGGCATCACTTTCCAACAAAAGGTACCCCAAGGGGTAATAAAGGCTATTTTAGCCTGATATTCAGGAGCTATCCTGATCTGATTATAACCAAAAAATCCATCCATTAGGGACATCATTCCACTCCCTACAGTAAAGTCAATGATTTGATCCATGTTTGGAAGAGGAAAATCATCTTTAGGGCATGCAGCATTAATATCTCTAAAGTCTGTGCAAACCCTAACTTTGGTAGCTTCTTTCTTGGTGACTGGAACTACATTTGAGATCCATTCAGCATAATCAATAGCTTGTATAAAAACAACATTCAAGAGTTTTTCTAACTCCCCTTTGACTAGCAAGGCCACTTTGGGATGCATTTTTCTAAGTTTTTGTTTAATAGGTTTAGCATCCGGATGGACTACTAGGTGATGCATGACTATAGAAGGGTCCAGACCTGGCATATCTTCATATGTCCAAGCGAAGACATCTTCATATTCTTTAAGGAATGCAATGTATTTATCTTGTTTTTCTTGACTTAATTCTGATCCAATATTGATTATGTGAGGATTATCCTCAGTTCCAATGTTAATTTTAATGACGTTTTCTACTTCCATGTGTAGATCTCTTTCAAAATTAGGTGGGGCGGGTGAAACGCCCAATTATTGTAATTATTTTAAGGTTAACTTGGATAATTCATCTTGAGGAGTCGTGGCCTCAAGTTGGGCTATAGTAGGTATAGAACCATCAAAATAAAAACCATTGTGTAACAACTCTTCAACGGAGACATCATGGAAAATATCTCCTTCCAACTCATCATCGGATTCAACAATCAATTCAGGGTAAGCTATGGATAGCATATTGCATGTAAATGGATTATTTTTTAGAGGCAAATCATCATGCCTATCTAAATAATCTTGATAACATATGAGTTGATCATCATCTTCAAAAGGGAAGGGTTGACCCTTACTAGGAAATAGGCCCACACCACATCGGGAGGGCCATGGTTCTACCTCGATAGGTTCTTTCATACCATTTTGGAAAGGTCCCAAGCCTTTCCCTTTATATCCCATTTTAAGCATTATGGGTTTAGCTTTAATATATTCATTAGCAAAATAGCATCGAGCATATCCATCATAATGAGTTTTGATGTTTCGGGGTATTCTTCCCCAGTCATATCCTTTATAAATGAAGGCACAACTCCCGACTTGGTAAGTACTTCCCATAGGTTGTGGGAGGCCCAAAGTACGAGGAGATGGTGGCAAATTACTTAAAATAATTGAATCTTGCATAGAAGCATTTGTTTTTTTTGATATTAGAATTTTAGATAAATTCGGTAAAAGTTCATCAGAAAGAGCATAAGATGTAGAAGGATCATTCCCTATATCTTTAGATGTGGAAGGTATGATAGATGTAGATAATGTGGAGGTGTTAATAAATGGGTCTATAGGTTTTGAAATTATAGGGATGGAACATGAAGGATTGGTTGTAGATCTAAGATCTTTTTGAGGTTCTAGTGTGGTTTGTTCAGAAGATTGTTGAGCTATACATGGGGGTGAAATTAATGGAGGAGAAATAGATGAATTTGTAGGTGTGTGTTTCACACTTTTAGATGAAAAATAAGAATTAGGATGTGTGGATGACAGAGTAGGGCAAAACTGAACTCCAACAGGTTCTGCCAAGGCACACATATCAAAGGGTCTAGGATCACCATGAATAGTGACCAACTGATTTTTAAATTTGAATTTAACACATTGGTGTAAAGTTGATGGGACAGCCCGCATCGCATTGATCCAAGGGTGACCCAAGAGTATATTGTACGATGCGGGGCAATGTACAATAAACACAGTTGTATCTAGGGTTCTAGGACCAACTTGCAAGGGTATAGTAATGACTCCACATGTTTCTTGTGTCTCGTCATTGAAGGCTTTGATAATCATATCCGTTCTTTTCATTTCATCACTTCTAAAGCCAAATATTTGGTAAAAGTCAAAAGTGCATATGTTTAGAGATGAACCATTATCAATCAAGACTCGTTTAATAGCTACATCTCCAATTAGGGCAGTAATATATAAGGGGTTATCCTTATGTAGACTATGTTGTGGTATATCTTTATCTCGAAAGTCAATACAATCAACTTCTCGAGTGATGATAGTATTGGACATGGCTTCAGGTTGAATATTTTGAGGTACCATCATTTGGCTTAATGTAAGCATTAACTCATCCCTATGGGTAGGAGAAGATCTTAACAAGTCCAAAAGGGAAATTCTGGCTGTAGTATTGGATAATTATTCATTAATATTGTAAGGAGGCTTAGGTTGAACATTAGACATATGATTCCCTTTATTGGGATTTTTCAAAATAAATGGAGCTGATCCATCATTCTGAGTTTGATCCTGTTGAGAATTTTGAGCTTGTTGTCTAGTAACGACTCCGATGGTACCTACAATGTTATATTGAGGACGCTGAACTGGTCTTGGTTGAGCGTTTATGGCTTTTTCATTAGGAAGGAACTGATTAGAAGAGGGTCGAGTAGTAACTCTTCTAGGAAATGGTTCTTCTGGAACCATAAAATCTGTGATAGGTTGAATAGGGTCTGATTCATTTTCAGAACTATTCGATTGATTTGAGGTGATGTCTATTTCACTTTCAGTATCCGATTCTACATCACTGAGATCCGAAGTTTGAGTATTATATAGGGGCCTGGTCGTGACCATGGATAAAGTTGTGTCAAATGTTTGTAAATCATGATTAGGTAAATGTCCACTAATAGTTCCTACATATCGAGTAGGAGGAGGGACATTATGATGTTCGATTTGATTGGCCACCTCTTTACCATGTTTTGGTAAAGGATGTTGAAATATATCTAATGATTGATTAGCATTTTGATTTTGATTTTGGGGAATGTTATTTTGAGCATTATTAGGAGCATTTTGTTTAGGTTGGAAGGCTTGCACCTCCATTTCATTATTATCAATCAAGTCTTGTATTTTATGTTTCAATATTTTACAAGAGTTTGTAGAGTGTCCAAGTCCTCTATGAAAATCACAATGTAAATCAGCTCTGTATCCGGGTATAGTTGGATCAGGTTCCCGGATAGCTAGTAATTGAATCAAACCTCTTTCGAGTAATTGGGGTAGAATAGTTGATAATGGTTGATTGAGTCTAGTAAATTCTCGAGGAGGTTTATCAGGAGGTTTCAATATAAATTTTTCTATTGTCTTCGTTGTATTGATATTAGCAACATTTCTACTGTCAGTGACTCCGTCACCTACAACTTGTTTGTTTTTATACTGATTTTTGGATGTTTTCTCATCATCTTTCTTCCTAAGCTGGCCTCTCCTAATGAGAGCATCTTCCACCCTTTGAGCTAAGTCTATAGCTTGATCGAAGGTGGTTAAGGTAGCAGTTGATAACTCATAAGATATTTGTTCTTGTAAATTATTAATAAAAATATCCAACATTTCCCTATAAGGTAGCACAAAGTGCAGTTTTCCTGTCAACTGCCTCCATCTAGCTAAGAAATCAGCAAAACATTCATCTTTGTCTTGTTTTAAGTTGTATAAATCTTTAATGGTGACATGCCTCTCGATGTAGGCACTAAATTGATGGACAAAAGATTCAACTGTTTCTTCAAAATTTCTCAAAGAATGAGTGGGCAATTGATAGTACCACTCTAATGCCATTCCTCCTAAAATTTTTGGGAACATTTTTAGTAATAGCAAGTCATCATGTGATATATCATGACATGCTATCCTAAACATGCGAAGATGCTCTATGGGATCTTCAGTTCCTTTATATATAGGCAGGATGGGCATGGGAAAGTGTTTAGGGTATGGTTGTGCTACAACTATGGGATCCAAAGGCTGACTACACATCTCTCGATAATTGTACGAGGGACGGTAGGGATCTATCTTGTCCATACGCGAAGCTAACTGTTTCACCATGGCTTCCAGATTACTAGTTTGCCCACCATATTGGTTCGGTAGGGCATTAATATGGGATTTGTGAGCATATGATGGAGGGACATGAAGATTAGATGCTATATTGCTATTGTGTAAATTGTTGGTAGGAAGGGTGTTATGAAGAAGTCTTGAAGTTGTATTATGTTGTATCCCAGTTGTTGAAAATTGGTGTTTGGCTTCATTTTAGGTTTTTGTCGATTTGAAGCATATTGATCAATAGTTTGGCGAAATAAAGTAGTGAATGAAGGTTTCTTTTGTGTGGGAATGATTTTAGGCTCAATAACAGGTTCCTTAGGGGGTTGGGTAACCTATTGTTTTTGCATGTTCTGAATCATAGTGACCATATCTCTATTGGATGGTCCAACCTTATCACTTTCTTGATCAACAAAGGACAAGGGATTAGTGTGTATGTTAAACATATCTTCCATGGCTGCTTGAGTGTCACTAATTTGTCCTCTATCAATACGAACTGCCATATTAAGAGCACCAATGTTATTATTGAAAAATTTCTAGAAATGATCTAAGTTATCAAAAGCAATAGTTCCATCTGGAGCCATTCTAGGGGATGAGGATCCTTCCTCTTTAAGATTTTCTTCTTGTTCATCTACAACAAGCTCATCTTCTGGATGTTCTAGAGTTCCTCCTTCTGGAATTGAATCCTCGGGAAGGACATTTGGGTTTTTTGTTTTGTCTCCTAACCAATCTTCTTCTTCTTCAGTTTGTTTACCATTCCTAAGTCTAGGCATTGTGCTTAAATTTAGATTTCAGCAAATATATATATACTTGTATATATATATATATATATATATATGTGCAACAAGCTTAAGAGGTATATATTTTAATTATATACCTACTATAGTATTTAAAATAAAAGGTTTTAGTTTTGTTATATTTTGGTTTTTCTTGTTTTTTCTATTTTTTTTGTTTTTGTAATAATATTATAAAGATAACAAACAACACACTAAATGCAAGAAATAATAATAATGAAAGTAATGATCTAGTTTTCTATAAACAATTTATAAATATCATTAATGGGCTCGAGTTCTTTAGGAGTCATGAAGTGTTCTTCTTCAAATTGAAAATTTTCTTTCAAGAATTTAATGAAAAGTGCTATAGTGATATTATCTGTCTCGGATTCTGGTTGGTAGAAATAAAGTTCGTGGCAATACTCTCGATATAACATAGCCTGAGGAACTCTCCTCCACATTTCCCTATCTGTAAGAACGACCTCTTGATCTTCTACATGACCTAGGAATTGGTGTATAATAGCTGCATTCTCGAGGTATTCCTCGAAGGTGAACAATTCCGAAGACACAAGAGCTCTCCTATAAGCTAACCACCTATGGCAGGCTCTCTGAAGTTCATGATAAAAAATGAGTTGATGAGGATCCAGGATCCTATCTAGGGCAAACCTCTTGATTTGTCTAAGTTTGATTGATCTAGATGAAATGATACCTAGCCTCCTATCAAGTTCTTTCCACAAAAGTTGGTTTCTATCTATTTGAGGCACACTAAGCACATAATTAACTTCTATGGTTGCTAATTGGTTTTCAACATTTATAGTGATAGCTAATCTTTTCTTAGGAGCTACCATCTAGACATGATATGCAACTTAGTAGTTTTCTAATGATTTTAAATGCATCTATGTTTTTGTTTTTTTTTTTTCAAAAGGTTTTAGTTTCACGTCGGGTTCACCAAAATGTATCGTTCCAAATTTTCCGCACCCTTACCTTCAGGCTAAAGGATCCACGCCCGGAAGGGGGATGCAAGAAGGATGGGACAATACCTCATACTGAGAGGCCCTTTGAAGGTCCCGCCTCTCGGGGGAGGTGTATTAAGGTGATTTTTTGACGGATGGTGGGGTTCACCAGGAAACATTTAGTGGCAGTCTCCACGCCTAGGTTGGGAATGTGTTTAATGTGTTCAATTTTATCTTTAAACATTCAAATCCTAGGTTTGGCCAAATGAATCTAAGTTGTTCTATTATGAAAATGCAAATTAAATGAATACAGAAAACAAAATTAAACATAAAACACAAAGAATATGCTAGATGAGAAAAGCCATACCTGATTCCGGATGTCTGATGGAGATTCTGATTTTTGAAGCAGTCCAGATCACCTCTAATTTGACAAGATCATCTAAAATCAGACAAGATCATCTGAGATCTGATGAATTCATCAAATGAATTCGTCAGAGACCTGCAAACAGAGAAATAGATACAAAATACAGAAAATGCAGCTATACTGATAAAGGAAAATGATGTGAAATAATAATAAGGATGTTAATAAGATAATCCCAAATAGAAATGCAAGTAAATTACGATGCTTTAATAGCTAATCATGATTTTATTATGCACTTAAGCTACATGGGTGAACTCCAAGATGCAAAATAGCAGGAAATAATAATAAACTGATCTAAATGCAAAATAAAATAGCAACAAAGTATAGGAAAAGCACAAACTCTGGGCATTGATTGCCCCCAATGCAGACTGTAGTTGAAATCATCTCGAATTTTGATGGGATCATCCAAGATTGATACGGAGTTATGCTGCGACGATCTGAGCTTGCTTCGACTGAAAATAAATGAGGTCCCTGCAAGAAAACTTGGAAAGCACAAATGCAGATGGTAATCCAGGGTATTCTAATGCGCACAAAGGTCAAGTTATAGGGAAATTCAGCCAGGGGAATTTCAAGGGGGGTCCTAAGGTTTAAATAGGCTTAGGAGGGAGGTTAGGAGGTTTGAGATCATCCCAATTTGGGAGATCTCCAATGGGGAGGGTCTCTAACGGTGCAGACATGCTTCTGCCCAGATTAGAGACGTCGTTGGAACATAATCTAATTATGCAAAAATCAGTTTGGGATGAGATCGTCTGGACATTCTGCTCCAGATGAAATCGTCCGATCTGAGGTGATATCATCTGATCATAGACGATATCATCCAACAATCAAAACAAACTCTAAAAATGGCACAAAAAATGAGGAAACGAGTAGCAGGCGGTTTTGGAGTGGTTTTGGGGTTAAAATTTGAATTTGAATTATTACTAAGGTAATTTTAATTATTTGCTAAGGTTTTATTGCGCCAATTTTAGGGTGCTACAGTAGGTATAGAGCCATAAAAATAAAATTCGTTATGTCACAATTCCTCAGTGGAGACATCATGAAAGATATCCCCCTCCAAATCATCGTCGGATTCAACAATCATATTAGGGTAAGCTATGGATAACATATTACATGTAAGAGGCTTATTCATTAAATGCAAAGACATCCCGTTTATCCAGATAATCTTGGTAACATATGAGGTGGTCATCATCCTCAAATGGAAAGGGCTGACCTTTACTAGGAAATAGGCCCACACCACATCGGGCAGGCCACGGTTCTACCTCAAAATGTTCTTTCATACCATTCTGGAAAGGTCCCAAACCTTTCCCTTTATATCCCAATTTAAGCATTATGGGCTTAGCTTTAATATACTCATTAGCAAAATAGCATCTAGCATATCCATCACAATGTGTCTTGATGTTTGTAGGTATTCTTCCCTAGTCATATCCCTTATAAATAAAAGCACAACTCCCGACTTGGTAAATACTTCCCATAGGTTGTGGGAGGCCCAAGGTACGAGGAGAGGGTGGGAGTTTATTTAAAATAAGGGAATCTTGCATGGCGAGTGTTTGTTTTTCTGATATAAGAATTTTAGATAAATCGGGTAAGAGCTCATCAGTAAGAGCATAAGAGGTAGAAGGAACATTTCCTACATCTTTGGATGTGGAAAGTATGATAGAGAGATAATAAGATGAGAAAGTAAAAAAGGAAACGGCTCGCCAGGGGGACCACTTCTAAACCCAAATCTTTGGTAGAAGTCAAAAGTGCATATGTTTAAAGATGAACCATTATCAATCAAGACTCGTTTAACTGCTACATCCCCAATTAGGGTAGTAATATATAAGGGGTTATCCTTATGTAAACTATGTTGTGGTATATCTCTATCCCGAAAGTCAATACAATCGACTTCTCGAGTTATGATAGTATTGGACATGGCTTGAGGTTGAATATTTTGTGGTACCATCATTTGGCTTAATGTGAGCATTAATTCATCCCTATGGGTAGGAGAAGATCTTAAAAGGTCCAAAAGGGAAATTCTAGTTGTAGTATTTGATAATTGTTCATTAATATTATAAGGAGGCTTAGGTTGAACATTAGGCACATGATTCCCTTTATTGGGATTTTTCAAAACAAATGGAGTTGATCCATCGTTCTAAGTTTGATCCTGTTGAGAGTTTTGAGCCTATTGTTTGGTAACTGCTCCGATGGTACCTACAATATTATTTTGAGGATGATGAATAGGCCTTGGTCTAGCGTTTATGGCTTGTTCATTAGAAAGTAATTGGTGAGAAGATGGTCTAGTAGTGACTCTTCTAGGAAATGGTTCTTTTGGAACCATAGAACTTGTGATAGGTTGAATAGGATCTGATTCATCTTCAGAACTATTCGATTGATTTGAGGTGATTTCCATGTCACTTTTAGTCTCATATTCGGTATCACTAAGATCAGGGGTCCGAATATTATATAGAGGTCTGGTCGTAACCATGGATAAAGTTGTGTCAAATACTTCCACATCATGAGTAGGTAAATGTCCACTAATAGTTCCTACATATCGGGTAGGAGGGGGAACATTATGATGCTCAATTTTATTAGCCACCTCTTTACCATGCTTTGGTAAAGGATGTTGAAATATATCCAATGATTGATTGGCATTCTGATTCTAATTTTGGGGGATGTTCTTTTGAGCATTATTAGGAGGATTTTGTTTAGGTTGAAAGGCTTGCACCTCCATATCATTGTTATCAATCAAGTCTTGTATTTTATGTTTTAATCTTTTACAAGAGTTGGTAGCGTGTCCAGGCCCTCTATGGAAATCACAATGTAAATCAGCTCTATATCCGGGTATAGTTGGATCAGGTTCCCGAATATTTGGTAATTGAATCAAACCTCGTGCTAATAGTTGCGGGAGAATGGTTGATAAAGGTTGATTTAACCTAGTAAATTCTTGAGGTGGTTTATCAAGAGGTTTCAATATGAACTTCTCTATTGTTTTTGTAGTATTAACATTGGCAACGTTTCTGCTATCAGTGACTCCATCACCCACAACTTGTTTATTTTTATATTGATTTCTGGATGTTTTCTCATCATCTTTCTTTTTAAGCTGACCTCTCCTAATGAGAGCATCTTCCACTCTTCAGGCTAAGTCTATAGCTTGATCGAAGGTGGTCAAGGTAGCAGTTGATAATTCATAGGATAGTTGTTCTTGTAAATTATTGATAAAGATATCCAACATTTCTCGATAAGGTAACACAAAGTGTAATTTTCCTATCAACTGCCTCCATCGAGCTAAGAAATCAGCAAAACATTCATCTTTGTCTTGTTTTAGGTTGTACAAATCTTTAATGGTTACATGCCTTTCAATATAGGCACTAAATTGATGCACAAAAGACTCGACGGTTTCTTCGAAATTCCTCAAAGAATGAGTGGGTAATTGATAATACCACTCCAATGCCATCCCTCCTAAACTTTTTGGGAACATCTTTAGTAATAACAAGTCATCATGTGATATATCATGACATGCTATCCTAAACATACGAAGATGCTCTATGGGATCTTTAGTTCCTTTGTATATAGGTAGGATAGGCATAGGAAAGTGTTTGGGATATGGTTGTGCTACAACTATAGGATCTAGAGGCTGACTACACATCTCTCGATAATTGTACGAGGGATGGTAGGGATCTATCTGGTCCATGCGGGAGACTAACTATTTCACCATGGCTTCCAGATTACCAGTTTGCCCACCATATTGGTTCTGTGGTACATGAGCATGGGATTTGTGAGTGTATGCTGGTGTGACATAAGGATTAGATGCTATATTGCTGTTATGCAAATGGTTGGTAGGAAGAGTATTATGAAGAAGATTTGTTGTAGCATTATGTTGTATCCCAGATTGTTGGAAATTGGTGTTTGGTTTCGTTTTAGGCTTTTGTTGATTTGAGGTATATTGATCAATAGCTTGGCGAAATAGAGCAGTGAATGAAGGTTTCTTTTGTGTGGGAATAACCCTAGGCTTGGTAACAAGCACTCTAGGTGGTTGGGTAACCTATTGTTGTTGCATGTTCTGGATTATAGCGGCCATATCCAAATTGGATGGTCCAGCTTGATCACTTTCTTGATCAACGAAGGACAAGGGATTAGTGCATGTGTGATATATGTCTTCTAGGGTTGCTTGAGTGTCACTAATTTGATCTTTATCCATATGGACTGCTCTATTAAGAGTGCCAATATTAGTATTGAGGAACTTCCAGAAATGTTCCATGTTCTCAAAAGTAATAGCTCCTTCCGGAGATATTTTAGGGGATGAGGATCCTTCCTCTCTATCATTTTCTTTTTGTTCATTTCCTACAACAAATTCTTCTTCTTGTTGGTCAAAGGTTCCTTCTTCCTGAATTGGGTCTTCAAGAAGGACATCTGGGTTATTTCATGGTTTTCCTAACCAATCTTCTTCTACTTCAGTCTGTTTTCCATTCCTGAGTCTAGTCATTATGTCTAAATTTAGATTTTAGCAAATATATATTAATATATTTGCAACAAATTTAGGAGGTATATATTTTAATTATATACCTACTATAATACTTAAAAGAAAATGTTTTGGTTTTTGTTATGATTTTGTTTTGTTTTTATTTTATTTTATTTATTTTTGTTTTTTTGTTTTGTTTTTATTCTTATAAAGACAACAAACAACACACTAAATGCAAGAAATAACAATAATAAAAGCAATAGCTCTAGTTTTCTATAAATAGTTTATAGATGTCATTGATAGGATCAAGTTCATCAGGAGTCATGAAATGCTCCTCTTCAAATTGGAAATGGTTTTTCAAGAACTTGATAAAGTGTGCTATAGTGATATTATATGTTTTAGACTCTAACTGGTAGAAATAAATTTCATGGCAATACTCTCGATATAACATAGCTCTAGGAACTCTATTCCATATTTTTCTATCCATAAGAACGACCTCTTGATCCTCTATACGAGATAGAAATTTATGTACTACAACTGCATTCTCGAGGTATTCCTCAAAGGTGTACAACTCTGAAGACACAAGGGCTCTTTTATCTACTAACCACCTATGGCAAGCTCTCTAAAGTTCATGATATAAGGTCACTTGATCAGGATCCAGGATTCTATCTAGGACAAACCTCTTAATTTGCCTAAGTTCTATTGCCCTAGACCCAATGATACCCAATCTCCTATCAAGTTTGTCCCACAAAGGTGGAATCCTATTTGTTTGAGGTACTCTAAGCACATAAGTAATCTCTATAGCTACTAATTGATTCTCAACATTAATGGTGACAGCTTGTCTTTTATTATAATCTACCATCTAAATATGATATGCAATCTTTGATTCTAAATGCATTTATGTTTTGTTTTTTGGATTGTTTTCAAAAGGTTTTTAGTTTTTCACGTCGGGTTCACCAAAATGTATCGCTCCAAATTTTTTGCATCCTTACCTTTAGGCTATAGGATCCGTGCCCGAAAGGGGGATGTGAAAAGGATGGGACAATACCTCGGACCGAGAGGCCCTTTGAAGGTCCCGCCTCTCGGGGGAGGGGTATAAGGGTGAATTTTCGACGGATGGTGGGGTTCACCAGGAAACTTTTGAGTGGCGGTTTCCACACCTAGGTTGATAGTGGGTTTGATGTGTTCATTTTGTACTTTAATCATTCAAATCCTAGGTTTGGCCAAGATGAATCTAAACTATTCTATATGCCAATGCTGATTTTTATGGATACAAAAAATATGAATAAATGCTAAACACAAAGAATGTGTCGAATGGGACAGAACATACCTGATTCCGGATGTCTGATGAAGATTCTGAGTTTTGTAGCAGTCCAGATCGTCTCAACTCATACGTAATCATCTGAAATTACACCGAATCATCTCAAATCTTAGATGATTGTTTGAGATCAGATGAGATCATCGTCAATCTGACGAATTCATCAAAAACCTACAATCATAGGAATAGATACAAAATACCAAAGATGCAACTGCAAAAGCAAAGGAGAATGATAGAAATAACAACAAACATGCCTAAATAATAGATTCAAATAACAAATAAGAGAAATACAATAAATTTAATGATTGATTTTAACTTTATCATGTGGTTATGCTAAATGAGGTGAACTCCAAGATGCATAAATATAATAACTAAGATAATGTATAAAGAAATGCAAAAAAAATAAAGAGATGCAAACTCTGGACTCTGATTACCCCCAATCTGGACTATAGTCGGGATCACCTCCAATCGTATGAGATCGTCTGTGCTCCTCGACAGGATCGTCCGAAATCTCCTAGAATCGCTTGCGACGATCTGAGCTTGCTTCGACTGAAAAACAGTAAATTTCCTGCAAGAAAACATGAAATACATAATGCAAATGATGGTGTGAGGATGCTCTGAGGTGCGTGGAAGTTTAGGGGGTTTAAGCAGAGTTTTAGGCAGAGATTCAAGGGGATAAACTAAGAAAATATTAGTTTATATAGGATTAGGGAGAGGTTAGGAGGTTGGAGATCATCCCAATTTGGGAGATCTCCAATGGGGGAGACTCTAACTATGCAAACATGCTTTCTACCCAGGTTAGAGGAGCTGTTGGAACATAAGCTAAGTATGAAAATTTGGTTTTGGGACAAAATCATTTGGACATTCTATTCCAGACGAATTCGTCAGATCTGGGATGATTTCGTCTAATCTGTGATGATATCATCCAATGGTCAAAACAAATCCTAAAAATGGCGCGAAAAACAAGGGGAGCGGGTAACAGGTGGTTAACGGGCAATTTGAGGTTAAAATTTGAATTTTTATCTTTTTACTAAGGTTTAACTGTGCCAATTTTAGGGTGCTACACCTATGTGAAGAATGAGTTTTAGAACCTTATTTATGCGAGGAGGAGGCCCTTGAAGCTTCCTCATGTCTTTGAGATGTTTCTATGTGTTTAAAGGAGGCCCTTGAGGTCTCCTCATGTATCCTTGATGAGGATGATTGTGAAGCCTCTTTTTTTTATGTGAATTTGTTCCATGATATGGTTTCTTGGGGTTTCTCGAGGAGATTCCCAAGGTGTTGAATTATCACCCCTTAGGCTCATAGAGCTACATCTCACGGTATTATGAGTGGGTCATTCAATGTTACTACGACTCCACCTATGGGTATGAGTTGCTTCAGTCTCTCCCTTGGTATCAAACCGAGGGTGTTTACTTCTTGTTTTGACCATGTTGTTTATGAATTGATCTTTTGAGTTGCAATTTAGGAATAGCCACACAATACCAAACAAATGTTTATATTGATTACTGATTTAAGTGTACCCTAAACTATTTGGTGTGTTTTGATGTGTTGTTCTTTCAATTTCTTGCTCTTGTTCTTGGATTAAGAATGAGAAGACTCATCCATAGTGAAAATCAAGTACACCCATGCCAAACATGGTTTTATCAAAAGAAGCTAGGGTACACCACTAAAGACCCAGTGGGGGGTTCGCCTAGCTCTTCCACTCTAAACTAATGATTGTTCCAATAGTGGGAGATAGTTTGAGCACAAGTAACTTAATATCACTATAAATAAGTTTCTCAATCGGTTTCTAGGAAGCTCTAGGGGGGAAAAATAGTGGAAGAAGATGAATTCCAACATCACTGGACTAAATTGAGGGCTGGTGATGAAATCCAACTCCCCAGTGTTTAAATAAGATGTGTGTGTGTGGTGTTCATTTTAAGCTTGCATAACATAAAGTGCATCATATAGTAGCAATGAATATTTCCTATATTCCTAAGTGCAAAAATACATTTCAATATTCAAAAATATGCATGAACTACTATGATTTGTATGAACGCACTTTATTCTGTGTAGCTATGGCCTCTAGTAGGGCATCAAAGTAAGCAAACAACATACAATATCTAGCACATTGAATTATAGAGCGAACATTTTAGGCATAACCTGTTGTTCCTAGAAATGCCTAGTGGAAAATTAAAAGAATATCTAAGATATGCTAAATGATTAATTCTTTCTTCTTTTATTCTTTCAATTTCCAAACATAAATGTGCTTTAAGTTCTCTATTTTAGACATAGAGAAGCATGATAGAAAGCTATAAAATATCAGATAAGCTATACCAAAATTTGATCCAGCTGCAAGAGTCAGTGTTTTAACCTCTGCTACACTCCAATTCTAGCTGTTGTTGACCAGAGCAGCTGGTTCTTGGCTGTTGTAGCTCAAAGCAGCTAAAGCTCTATTGGCCATTGTAGCTCGGATCGGCTATTTTTTGACTACTATAGCTCATAGCGGCTAGACCTACACATAAAACTAAGTTAGTATTTTGGCAGCAAATGAAAAATCATTGGAGTTACCACCATGATCACCATCTGTAGCAACCCCAGGATGCACACACCACTTTACTCTACTTGTAATGTTATTAAAAAACCCAAGATGAAATGGAATATGATGAAAAAGCATATAACATGGAAATAACAAAGATGGATCTCTTTATTCGTATTGAAACTCGGTTACATGTTGGTCCCTCTTAGGGATACCCATTTCGATACAATAATTTTAAAAATAGGCAAAGAGTGCCCCTTTTACGAAGAGGTGGTGCACTTTCAAAAAACTCCTGGTTTCGCACACAAAAATGTATGAGGGCTTATAGATGCTCCTTCTCCAGGTCTATTTCCTAGAGGGATCCCTTTTTCTCTTGTATGTTGCATACTTCATCTAATGAACCTGTGGCCCTGTAAGCAAGAAACAACAACACACGCTTAGATATCCGAGAATGCCTCCCCATATGAGGTTGTTAGTACTGAATGTAATAAATGAAAGCAAATGCAAATTAGACTAATTGCTATGGATGTAAATGAATGAAATAATGATATACTAATGATATGCTAAAATAATGAATCTAATGTCTAAAATCCTAAGATAAGCCTACGGGCCACTGTCTAAGACAGCGGTCGCTAAAGTGACTTTCGTCCTCTTTGATCCAAAGCTATGGATAAAAGCTTGTATCCAATGTTGAAATTATGGTTTCTATGCTCTCCAATCTATCAAGGCTTCACTGTACTCGTGATATCCAAGAGAAATCTCCAAGTCTCGAAAGCTCTCCTCAATGACCAAGACTGATAAAAGATTGATTCTCTAATAAAAAGGATCTCCCTTTGGTGCTCTTAGGCTTGAACCTTTTATAGTGTGAAATCCTAGGTCTATGTACAAGCCCTAGAAATTAATTTCTCATACGTACCTTAAGTTAGCATGAGAGGCTTCTTGTATTTTCTATGTTTGGAAGCCAGTTATCTAAAATATAACTGCCAACTTGAGTCTCATATGCGAACTAGTTGTTAGCATGAGAATATTTTGTCTTTTGTTTATGATTGGAGGTTAGTTAACTTAAGTCTAAACGCAAACTCAAGTCTCCTATGTGAATTGGTCATAAAAAGGAATGCAAAGTTACTCCCACTCACCTTTATTGCATGCAGATTGCCACTTCCATCTGTGATTAGGCCTCTTTGTCGACAAAATTGCTTCTTATTGCTTAGCCACTATCGTCTACAGTGACTAAGATCAGGCTACTATCATCTATAGTTGCAAAGGTCTGGCTTCTCTAGGCTTTAACGGCTAGGATATGGCCACTATTGGCTTGAGTAGCTAGGCTTGGATGGCTTGAAAAGTCCCCAAATGAGTGGTGAGAACCACTATTGATGCTTGGAAAGTCCAAGATTATGTCATTTGATCTTATGAATGTGTCTATGTGAGCATATCCCCTAAGCATGGCATGATTTAGGTGTCTACACATACTCTTCAACACCATCCAAATATATGAAGTGATATGCTTCAGTCCCAACCTTCTCTGAAATCATGTAGGGGTCTATCCAATTTGTCATAAATTTATCTTGCAAATGCGATGGTAAATTTGAGTTCTATTGGTTTTCTTTGAGCACAATATCCCCAACTTTGAATTCCCTCAAATGGACTTTACTATTGTATGTTCGTGCAAGGTGATTCTGATAAACATGAATATAATTGAAGGCATTGACTCGTAGTTCATCAAGAAGTATTAACTGGTCATGGTGGCCTTGCCATGCAGTGTCATCATCTATGAAGTCCTTCAATGATATGTGCAAGGTTGGAATCTCCAATTCTAGAGGTATGATGGCCTCAGTGCCATATACAAGTAAAAATAGTGTTTCCCTAGTGGGCATCCGCACACTAGTACTGTATGTCCATAATGCCAATGGTAATTACAAATGCTAGTCCTTATAATTATCTTTTATTGTTATGCTCAAGATGGAGATGACTATTTTGTTTGAGTCTTCTGCTTGCCCATTCGCTTGTGGATAATAGGGTGTTGAAAAATTGTGTTGGATGTGGTATTTGTTAATTAAAGCACACATATTTGTGTTCTTGAATGATGGCCCATTATATGATATAATATTCGAAGGGACCCCAAAATGACTTATGATATTGTGGAGTATAAAATCCACAATCCTCAGTCCAGTTGTCGATGTCAATGGGATAACTTCGACCAATTTGGTGAAATACATAGTGTCCATTATGATGAACATGTGTCAGCCTGAAGATGGGGGAGAAATATTTCCAATCAAGTCTAATCCCCACTACAAGAAGGGCCATGTTGCCTAGATGGGTTGCAAGGCTTATGATGGCAAGTGGGTGAGGTTTGCATGATGCTGATACTTGATGCATTTCTTGACATACTCACAATAGTATTTTTCTATAGTGGGTCAATAGTAACCCATTCTCAAAATGCATTTAATGATGGTCATGCCACTAAAGTGATCACCACACGTACCATCATGAACTTGAAAAATTGACCAAGATGCTTCCTGGGGCTCAAGACAACAAAGGAGCATTCCATCGTAACCTCGTCTATAAAGGATCTCTCCTAGAAAAATGTATCTAGTCACCTTTTTTTTAAACGTTCATCTTTCAGCATGTGACAGGCCTTGCAGTATTATTCTAAGCTTTAGGAAACCTCACAATTGGGATAGCCAATATTGATAAGCCATAGTTTCTATGGATAAAATGACATGTTTCTCTTGTGATCTAGAATTTGTGAAAACATATTGGGAAAAATCCCTATGATGAATGGTTTTTCCACACTCCGTAGGACCTTGAGAGATAAAATATTCCCAAGGGGCCATTTGCAATCCTTATTTGGCTCGGTTTGGATCATGTTGACTAACTCTAGGTTGTCAATAACCTCATGTTGTATTGTTGAAAATATGAGCACTTTCACATGAATGGTTGTGAAATTAGTAGAAATATTCTGAGGGATTAAGGATCCCAAATATGCCATGGTGTCTACAAATCTATTTGATGTATGAGGGATTGCCTTGATGTCATACCATTCTAGTCAAGCTAGGTAAGTGTCAAAAATCTCCTTGTAAGCTTTCAAGAGTGGGCACCTGCATTGGAAAAATCCTTTGAATTGATTAACTATGAGCAAAGAGTCGCCAAAGATATTCAATATTTTAATACCCATTGCCATAGTTGTTTGAAGTCCCAAGATCAGGGCCTCATACTCTATGTTATTGTTCATGTAAGGTAATTCTACCTTGAATGATAAGGAAACTGGGACACCCTATAGTGTGATAAAAACTATCCTTGCTCCTTTGTCTTGCTCGTACTTTGAACCATCGAATAATAATGCCATGTCTCTTTGTTTCTTAGGTTCTTCAAGTTTTGACATATTCGATAATGCGAAGACTACATCAATAGGCAATTCTATAGTGAGAGGCTTCCTATCCTGAAGAGGTACCTCTGCTAATTGATCTTCTATGTCTTGTCCCTTGATGGATTTTTGTCTTATGAATTCTAGATCAAATTATGTCAATAGCATGATCCACTTTGCAGTACGTGTATTGTGATATATATTGTTCATAATATACTACAAAGGATTTTGTTTTGATATAACATAAGTTGTATGGCTCAACATGTTGTGTCACAATTTTCTAGTTGCAAAGACCATTGCTAAGCACAACTTTTCTACATACACATATCCTAGCTCATAACTCACCAAGGTGTGACTAATGTAATATACGACTTGCTCTTTATCTTGTGCATTATTTTGGGCTAACATGGTACCCAAAGCAAAATTAGTAGCCAATATGTATAGCAAAAATGGTATGTCTGGCCTTGGTGGAGCCAGCATTGGCAGTGTTTCTAGGTAAGTTTTGATCTCTGTAAAGGCTTTTTGACACTCTTCATCCCAATGAAATGGGATATCTTTGTGTAGAAACCGGTTCATGGATCGATACTTGTCTAATAATTATGCAATGAACCATTTGATGGATTCTACCTTACCTTGTAGGCTTCTTAACTCCCTAATTTTGATAGGGGTGACCATTTCTATTATAGATTCTACTGCTATAGAATCGACTTCAATGTCTCTCTTGGAAATTATGAAACCTAAGAGCTTACTAGAAGTTATGCCAAACACACACTTCTTAGGATTCAATTTGACATTGTGCTCTATGAGGCAATCAAAGACTTTCATAAGGATCTCAATGTGCTCTTATCATACTAAATATTTGGCCAGCAAGTCATCCATGTAGTCTTCCAAGATTATGTGCATGTAGTCATGAAATATGTATGTCATGGCCCGTTGGTATGTGGCACCAAAATTCTTTAGGAAAAATAGCATCACTTTGTAACATAAAGTTCCCCATGGAGTAATTAAAGTAGTCTTATGTTGGTCTTCAGGTTTTATTTGGATTTGATTGTATCCATAAAACCCATCCTTTAGGAAAAGCATATTATGACCTACAATGGCATCAACAAGAGCATCTATGTTTGGCAATGGGAATGAATCCTTAAGAGTTGCCCTATTCAAGTCCTTGAAATTTGTGCAAATAAGAACTCTTCCATCTGGTTTTTCCATGAGCACCATGTTTGAGACCAATTTAGAATAGTCATTGGGAACTATGAAGATCGCATCCAATAGTTTTTGCAACTCTTTTTTTACCATCAAAGCGATGGTTGGATGCATCTTAATCAATTTTTGCTTGATTGGCTTCTTTAGGGACCCAATGAAAGGTTGTGAACAACTAACTTTGGATCAATACCTAGCATGTCCTTATAAGTCCAAGCAAATATATTTAGTCTTTCCTTGAGGAGATGGATAATGATGGCTTGTTCCTTTGGAGATGGACTTTCTTTGAACTTGAATTTCTTTGGTTGAGTAGGATCATCACTGATGTCCACCTCAAAAGTTGCTTCTATAGCTATATATGATCCATCCTCCAATTGGTGAGGCATGGGTATCAAGTGAATGTCATCAACAGGATTTAAAGGTCCTATTGAATTAGGATCCACACTAGCATGGAACACATCATATGCACATATTGATGCAAAATGGAATGGTTGTAATGTAACTTCATTAGAGAAAATATCCTTAGGCTTTATGGGTGAATCAACATGATCCCAATCAATAGCCTCTGTATCAAGACATAAATATTTAGTGGGATCTATTGGGTTATTGTAGACACCAAATTATAGCCATTAATCCTCCATCCTAACCATCCCATCACCCACTTGTCCACCATACACCTTTCTCACCAATTATTTGGCCCAATTACACCTTTCCCACCAATTATTTGGCCCAATTCCACCTTTCCCGCCATTTCCTAACCCAATTGGGCTTATTTTAATATTATTTTATATTTAATATAATATTTTATATTATATTATAATATATTTATTATAAAATATGTATTTATAAACTTAGTTAACCACATCCGTTCGATCCAATCTAATATCCACCGTCCATCTTTATTAATCCATGCCACACTTAAAGTACAATCTCAGCCCTAGGATGTGATTTAATATTAGCCACACAATCTAATGTGTTGAGCTAAAACCCTAAGAAACCCTAAGGTTGGATTATAAGTAAGAGCATTTGCAAATGCCCAAACCCTAGAATCTTGATATTGGAATGTGCATTCTATAGAAGTCATTGGTGAAGCCCTAGTGAAGTAGAAAGTAGTAGAGCCCTAAAAATCCAAAGCCCTAGTTGGCCATAGGACTTCACCATTCTAGCCATTCTCCATATTCATCCTTTCTACCTCACCCTCCTCCATCACCATCACAATACCCCAGGCATCATTTGTCACCGTCACTTTTGCCCATCCCCTGCATTCATTTCATCCCCCGCGATCTACTTTTGAAGATTTACCCTTACTCGTAGGTGCCCTCCTGAGCTTGCTAGGCTCATTGTAGAGCCTTCCAAGAACTCACCAGATCCTACCATATCCCATAGGTGTGCATCAGAGCCTATGAATCTTACTATAGAGCTTTCTAGGTGCTCACTACAACATATCGTATCCTACAAGTGCACACCTATGAAGTTTGCAATAGATCCTACCAAGTGCCCATCAAAGCCTACCATATCTCATAGGTATGCACTAGAGCATACCATATCCTGTAGGTGCATGCCAAAGCCTACCAAGATCGCACTAGAAACTTACAAAGTTCCCATCGGAGCCTACCATCATCATAAAACCCTAATCAAAATATATTGCATCAAGTCATCTATCATCAGATCTGCAACAACAAAACAATGAATCATCACAAGCAAGGTAAATCTAAATTTTTGTTATCATTTGTTGTTATTACATCTTACATATCCATCTTACATATCCATCTTACATAGATCTAAGATTTTAGTTTTCATTTCTAAGGGCTCACACTATGGAACCCTCATTTTATTTACTAACAACTTTATTGTTTGTTGTGTGTGTAGGATTGGATAGCATAAACCAAGAGAGATCATTGGAAGACTACTACAATCAGAGTGGGCCGAACACACGGATACCTAAAACCTGTTAGAATATTTTAGTATATCGTATATTACATTAAATGTTTTTAACTATTTCAGTTATGGGAAACTGCCCAACATAGTTGAGAAACTACCTCAATGGAGTTCCTTGTAAGTCTTATAAATTTACCATGAATATGAAGAGCAAGGTAATGCTTCAGTTTCTAACATGGCATCAGAGCATTGAACAATTTTGGGCAATGTGATTTTTCTTTGGGCAAGGTGAATAACTTTTATCACTCCATAATCACAGTACCTAAAATTCGGAGAAACAAGAGAGTCATGGCCTGCGAAGCGTGAGATAATTCGTCTTGTTCTAGCCAGAAAAAGGCCTGCCATTGGCTTGGCAGCCAACATCCAGTAGGTGTTGGAAGGGACGCGGTCGAAAGGGATGCGGTCATTTTTTTTTTCTCCCTCTATGCTTTGAATAGCGTGGATATGGCAAGCACGCTGCGGACGTCTTGAAAGCCAACGCAGTGCAGCCGTCGTGCTTCCACAGCCACTGGGGCCCCTCATCTGGAAAGCACGGGTTCAAACCAGTGCTCGCAGTCGTAAGAGAAGCTACGAAGCAGCAAACAGACCTTGGTCACCGTATCTAAGAAAATGAGCGCCGGTGGTAGACTACTGGATTAGCATTGATTAGGTTTGCAACCATTGCTGCTACAGCCAGTGGCAGCTAATATGGATTGCCCACACTTTGCTGTTGTTGTCCTCTTTAGAGCGTTTCTTCGATATTTTGCACGTAACCTAGCAGAAGCAAACTGTTGAGAGAAAAACGATGCCACAAATGGTGAAAGCTCCTAACGACAATGAGGTATCGATAATGCTAAAGACAAGCAGTATTTTTTTGTCGCACGAGCGCAGAGTCGAGTGTGGTGAAATCTCCTAACGACAAACGAGACGAGCAGTATTTTTCTGTCGCACAAACGCAGAGCCGAGTGTGGTGGAGGAGCACCGGAGGTATTGGTGAAACTGGCGGTAAACGACATCGGCGGTGTGTGGTGGGGAATACACTCCGTGCATTCCGAGTGTGGTGGAGCAGCACTCCGTGTGGTGCAAGTCCCACGCATTTGAAATAAACAAAGGTGACCGCCGTCATTAGCAAGAAAAAAAATATTTTTTTTGACAACCACCCCACGGCTTCGATTGACGTCTCGAGAGCTCGATGACGCCCAAAAACACAAACAACGTTTTTTTTTTTACGCCTCGTCGGTGACGCCCCAAGAAGTTTGACTCCATTTTTTTGTTGTCATTGCTTTTAAGACATGTAATTTTTTTTTTTCCCCAAGCAAATTGTTCAAAGGCATTATATTCTATTTTTGCCTTCACTTCTTCCAATATAGAAGGGGGGAATTCAAATTTTTACTCGACAAAGGTGCATTTTCGATTTTACTCGACACCTTCTTTGTTCAAAGTTGGGTGCATTTTCGGTTGAACCCGACACCTATGTGAGAAGCATTTTTGTGAGCATGCTTGTTTGATTATTGCATTCTCTTTCTGCACTTAAAAATCATCTACATCAAAGCATCCACTACTTCTCTCAACACATGTTGCACAGGTTCTCCAAAAGCAGTTCTCTCTTTGCACAGGGATCTTCATATGTTCTATCACCAACACTAATTTTCTCCAAGTTTTGTTTTTGACTTAAATTCCTCCAACTGATTATTCTTCTTTCGAAGATTCTCAGGCAGGTGTCATTACACATCTCTTTGAGTAAATTTTTTACCCTCATTGCAATTGTGTTTAGGCGTAAATCCTGACGAAAGTCTTGGAATCCAAAGTGTTTAGGGGAAGTTACGCCCCACGCATGCGGATTCCTATCTTTCTAAGGTAGGTGCCATCAACAAAGCAATCCTTTTCAGTACTGCCTATGTTCCACGTATCGTTCTGATCTTCACAATACCTATAGTTTCCCTCACGTAAGGGCGGGTATTGTTTTGATTCAGTTCAGGTATAACTGGCCTAGCAACGGTATATCAAAAAGGGGACCATTTGGCGCTATAAGGAACCCTAAACAATGGCTACAGTGCACAAGTATCTTTCAGATGCCCAATTTCTCAAAGGCACCAATTTTGTGCCATGGAAGCATAAAATGAAAGCTATTCTTCGGGTCAAAAAATTATGGGATGTCGTCAGTGGCACTACCTCTCGTCCCACCACAGTAGGGATAGATCAAGATGCATTTGATGATCAGGACAGGAAGGGCCTTATGTTTTTGTTACTTGCCATAACAGATGAGGTCCAACATCATATTTATGATGCCACGAGCAGTAAAGATGCTTGGGCGGCTTTGATTACTGTGTATGAAGGAAAGAATAATTCCACAATTCTTCACCTACAAACCCAGCTTCACAATCTCACAATGCATTCAGGGGAGACTGTTGAATTGTTTCTCTGCAAAGTGGCAGAATTAAAAGCTAAACTCAATACTATGGGAAAACCCATCGCTGATGATCTTTTGACATCTGTTATTTTGAAGGCACTCCCACCATCTTACAAAAGTTTTATCACTTCACTCAATGTTTCTAGAAGAACATTAACTTTTGTTGAATTGGTTAACTTACTTCAAACTGAAGAAGCCAATCAAGTACAGAAAGATGAGGAACCTGCCACTGCTCTTTCCACTCATCAAAAAGGGCCCAAACAAGGACAATTCCAGAAGGGAGGGTCTTCTTCCAAGGGCAAAGGCAAGCCCAATCTCCAGCGAGATAAATATTGCAAGATCTGTGATATGAACAATCATGATACCAACCGGTGTTGGTTCAAAAACAAACAACAGAATGATCCCTCACAACATAAGAAAAGCAAAGGGAAGCAAAAATATCCCCAGCATCGTAACCAACAAAAATGTCATGTTGCTTATGCTGATTCCCATTCAGATCATTCAAATTCTTCTTCAGATAATGACTTCGAAAGAGCACACAAGGTGCTCATGACCCATACTGCCTCTTCCAAATCAGATGTTGTATGGTATATTGATTCTAGAGCAAGCAAACATATGACTAGGAACAAGTCCTGGTTTCAAACCTTTCATGCCAAAGAAGGCAAACCTGTCACTATTGCAGACAATCAGGTCTATCAAGTACAAGGTGAAGGGGATGTTACAGTCACTCTCCCTGATGGAGACTGTGCCATAGAGAAAGTTCTCTATGTTCCTGGCCTTGCCAACAATCTCTTATCTGTTCCACAGATGTTAGATCACAATATGGATGTTGTTTTCCAAGTTGAAAAAGGCAAAAAGAGATGTTTCATCAGTCACCAAGGTCAACACATTGCCACTGGCTCCTACAAACATGGCTTATTCATCTTGGATACAGTTTCTACATCCCATACTACCCTCATTGCCACTACACAAGCAACAACTTCCTTATGGCATAAAAGATACGGGCACCTCAGTTTCGGGTATTTACTCGAATTAAGCAAATATGACATGGTAAAAGGGCTTCCTCAGCTTTCATCCGTTCTCCCAGTATGCTCCGATTGTCTCGTAGGGAAACAACATCGAGTTCCTTTTGAGACTAGTTCTTCTCGCTCTAAAAAACCCTTGGAGTTAATCCACGCAGATCTGTGCGGTCCTTTCCCAACCAGTCATGGTGGAAAGCGGTATTTTCAGCTATTTTTTGATGACTACTCTCGAAAAATATGGGTCTCCTTCCTTGCACTCAAGTCAGAAGCTCTTCACTACTTTCGTCAGTTCAAAAGACAAGTTGAGAAGGAAACAAGTTGTTCCATCAAAACTCTCCGCTCAGATCAAGTGGGGGAATATACTTCCAAGGAATTTTCAGCATTTTTGGAAAAACATGGGATTAAGAGACAACTCACTACAGCATATACACCACAGCAAAATGGAATTGCAGAAAGGAAAAATCGCTCCATAGTAGAAATGAGTCGGTGTATGTTAAAAGGAGCAAACTTAGAAAAACAATACTCGGGCGAGAAGCGATAAATACACATCTTACCTACTAAATAGAGCACCTACAAGGGCTCTACAAGGAAAAACTCCACAAGAAGCACAGGAGTGGTAAGAAACCCTCAATTTCTCACCTAAGAGTTTTTGGATGCCAAGCTTTTATGCATATTCCTAAACAGAAAAGAAAGAAACTAGATGAGAAAACTCAAAAATGTATATTTCTTGGTTATGATGAATATTCAAAAGGATATCGGTTGATTGATCCTATAACCAAGAAAACACACATCAGCAGAGATGTAGTATTTGATGAAACTTTCACATCAAATAATACACTTGTATATCTTAATGAAGATGAACCTAAGAAAGAAGCAGCACCTCCTCAAAAGAAGGTTCCTAAGTGGTATACTAGTACATTGCAAGATTCAAAATTGACATCACTTCCAGATCTAACTCTAGATCGACCCGCTACTCGCAGTATGACTCAACACAAAAGAACAGATGATGCGACAACAATAACAGATGTAGATGATCTTTGTCAACATTTTGATGATTTATCTGTAAATATAGAAGATGATGAGGATATAGATATGGAAGATGAAAAAGTCTATCTGACAAAACTAGATGAAAAAGAACCCACATCAGTCTCAGATGCACTCAGTAAAGATCAATGGAAAACCTGCTATGGATGCGAGAACATACATCTCTAATGAAAAATCAAACTTGGAAGTTAGTAAATTTGCCTTCAGGAAAGAAACCCATTGGTTGCAAATGGGTATTCAAGATCAAATATAAGGCAAATGGTGCAATAGATAAATATAAATCCCGACTTGTTGCAAAGGGCTATGCACAAAAATAAGGCATAGACTATGAAGAGACATTTGCTCCTACTACTAAAATGACCACTATTCGAGTTCTGTGTGCAATGGCAGCTCAATTTGGTTGGCAGCTACATCAGATGGATGTAAAAAGTGCTTTCTTAAATGGTGACCTACAAGAAGAGGTCTATATGTCTCAACCTGAAGGTTTTATAGTTCAAGGGCAAGAACAAAAAGTCTGTAAGCTGATCAAATCTCTATATGGACTTAAACAAGCTCCTCGAGCTTGGTATATCAAAATTGATAGTCACCTAGTGCAACATGGGTTTAGAAGGAGTCCTGCAGATCCTAATCTATATATCAAGAACAATGGTTCTAACATAGTAATTCTAGTACTATATGTGGATGATCCGATCATAACAGGCGAGTTCGAGAGTATGATAAAAATAGTTAAGAAAGATCTTAATACCTCTTTTGAAATGACAGATCTTGGACTTCTCCACTATTGTCTTGGTCTAGAAGTAACTCAATACAAGCATTGCATACAAGTTACTCAAAAGAAATATGCCATGACTCTAATTGAAAAGTATCGGATGACTGAATGCAAGCCCAAAGCCACACCAATGGAAGCAGGACTAAAGTTATCCCGATTTGATGAATCTCCTACAAAAGATAGTACTCTCTATCGTCAGCTGATTGGGAGTCTCATCTATCTCACAAACACCAGGCCAGATCTTAGTTTTGCTGTGGGTTATCTTTCATGATTCATGCAAGATCCTAAAGTTAGCCACTAGAAAGCAGCAACAAGAGTCCTTCACTATGTTCATGGTACGACATATATCGGCTTGGAATACAAAAATAACAAGTTCTATCTTCAAGGGTACACAGATTCTGATTATGCTGGATCCATAGATGACCGAAAATCAACTACAGGTTATATCTTTCACCTTGGATCTGGTCCTGTCTCTTGGCATAGCAAGAAGCAACATGTTGTTGCTATCTCTTCTACTGAGGCAGAATATCGAGCAGCTAGTGGAGCAGTCTGCGAGATTATATGGTTACATCGCATCCTCATAAATATGGGCCTTCCAAAGAACCTTCCTTTACATTTATTCTGCGACAATCAAGGTGTTCTGAATCTCGTCAAGAATCCTATCTTCCATGATCGAACCAAACACATTGACACTAGGTGTCATTTCATTCGATATGAGGTTCCAAAGCATCATATTCAGCTCCACTACATTCCCACAGATGAGAAAATAGCGGACATCTTCACCAAAGCGCTTGCTCGAGTCAAATTTGAATTGTTTCGCAATGCTATGTGTAGTCAACATTAATGTAATAAGGGGGGATGTTAGAATATTTTAGTATATCGTATATTACATTAAATGTTTTTAACTATTTCAGTTATGGGAAACTGCCCAGCATAGTTGAGAAACTACCTCAACGGAGTTCCTTGTAAGTCTTATAAATTTACCATGAATATGAAGAGCAAGGTAATGCTTCAGTTTCTAACAAAACCCACTCATTCTATTTGGAGTGAAGCACATTGAAGACACTTTTTCTATTATAGATAGGGTTGTAGAGAACCCTAGCAATCTATATTCATTGTATCATAATATTTTTGTCAAGGTAGAATTAATTGTACAAAGGAGTTTTTCAGCTCCCCCCCATTATTTAATAATAATGTTTCTTGTGCAATTACATTTGTCTTATCAGATTTGTTTATTTTTTACTTTTATTTAGTGTCATGATTTTAGCTCTAAAAATGGAAATCACGATGGGACCCCATAAGGGTTTCATTATTTAAATTTATTTACTTTGCTAACTTAATTTTTTTCTCTATTGCAGGGATTTTTCAAAAGTGCAAAAGTTTTCGATTTCACTACTAGGGTTTCTATAGCATTCTGTTGCACTTTTTAGAGTTTACATAGGCACTCTACTGTGCCTACGTAGGTGCTCTACTATGACTATATAGGCACCCAACTATGTTTGGTAGTTATTTGGAGTAGATCTAAGGATTCCAAGTAAGTCCCTTAACCCCAATTAGTCATCTTGCAGTTTACGTATTCTATATTTTTCTATAGATTTTTGTTGTTTCTAGGTTATAAAAATAACTTAACACTAAGTAATCTGGGAATGATTCCTTAGAAAATTACATTAAGGTTTTGTAAGCATTTAATTACACAAAATTCATTTCTTGGTCTAAAATTGTAGATCTAGGCGATTGTTTACATTTAGAGTGCATATGAAATAGAAAATCATCCTAGATTTTGCATTTAAGAGTTAAATTAATCCTGCCCTAGGCTAGCACCTTTGGTAGAGAGGTGGATGAACCCTCTGGTTGCTCTTATTATTTTAATCACTTGTATGCAAGGAATTTTAAGGATGTACTCTACGTTCTTTAGGTGAAATTTGCATATTTATGTTGGCTTATGATTTAGATTAGTAAATTTAGTAATATTTAATATTTTTTGCACACCATAGAGAATGAGAGATCTAATAAAATTAATCACACACACATGCACAATTCACTTTTTAATAGTAGTGGTTGGATTTCATCACCAGCCATTGCTTGAGATTTGGTGACGGTGGTAGTGATTTTCAATCACCAATATATGCCCTAGACACCATAGGATTACCCCCGAGAAAACTTATTGGAGGTCATTACCAACAAGAATCTCGTCACCCCAACCAACCATAGTTTTTACCTTTGTTTTCTTTAAGCAAGATTAAGTTACATCAAAACACACAAGCCTACAATTCTAAAAAAAAAGAATCTCACATTAACGAAAGAAAATAATTAATGAACGAGGTAATCCACACATGGTGAAACCTAGGATTTATTGTTGGCTTTACTTTAAGTTCTAAAATTTTTTAGTTTATGTGATTTTGACAAACTTTGAATCTTTTATTTAACTACTTTATGGTGCTAATGAAACAACAAAAGAAAGTAATAAACTAAAATTGTTTAATGAAAAACATTTCCCATCCTCCCGCTACTTCGGTAGCCAACCTATCCAGCATGGTTCAGACTACTTCGTCTAGATCATCATATCCATCCCTACCCCAAGTAGGATCCCTTCCACACAATGTGGAAATAGCCACCACCCACATAGACATGGACAAAGTGAGGGCCATCTACAAGTCTTCCAACTATGTCTTAGAACCCCTTATCTAAGAGGGTTTTGAAGAACTTGAATTGGCTACCACCCACCTTACCCAAGGATATCATAATTCAGGTTACAAATATGGTATACCTTCTTCCACGATCCAACCACAACAAAATCTAAGTGTTCCAAACACTTACCCCACATCCATCTATTCCAATATGTTATATGAGGAGTATGTTAATGCTGCCTCACAAGTTGTCACATAAAATGCAACTTGCTTCATACCCATGTCCTCTCATCCATCATCATCCATCCCTCCATCATCTCACCTAGCCACAATTCCCATGCCCTCTCATCCATCATCATCCACCCTCTCATCATATCATCTAGCCACAACCACATCCTTTGACACATGGTCAAATTAGGAACTCACGAATACATTAGGGCTCATAAATAAGTTGCTTTCACAATGAACAAGAGGAAAATAGTTGGCCCACACAGAACCTATGATCCAAGTAGTTCCAAATAAACCTTTACCCACAAATCAAAATAAAACATGGGTTCCCCAATATTCCATAGTCTCCAGCCCTAATCCAGCACAAATCAAGACATCAACCACACCAATTACCATGGCTACCAACCAACCACACAATCCATTATTCCACCAACCTCCTCACCAATCATCACCATATTTTAACCATAAATCTTCACCCCATACCCAACCCAACTCATTTCATAATACCATACTGGTCACACCCCAACATCTACCATATAGCCCATCAACCAATCACCACATAATTCAAGGCACTCACATTCCAGTAGAAGATCTTAGATTCCAAGCAATACAAAAGCAAATTTATCATTTGATGCAAAAATCACAAGGAATAATGAGACAAAAGATCACCTTAAGCCAATTGATCCATCAACCAATCCACCCTTTGTTGAGAAGCAACACACCCCCACTGAAAAATGAATTTCCATCCTTCAAAAATATTGAGCTTTCATTTTGCAGTAAGGACCCTCTTGATGTTTTTAAGGTTCTAAATCCAAGATTTTGCTTCTCTTTCCTCTTCAAGTTTTGCATATACCAAAGTGTCCAAACATACTTGCATCTGGCTTTGTTTTATTTTAGAATTCATTTTGCAAATGTTAGAATCATTGCTGATTAAAGAAAATCTTTCACCGGTATGAAAAAATGCAGATTCCAGATAGATGAATTCATTGAAGGCCAAAACTTTCCATTTTTGGCAAGGTAGCGAAATCGCGACACTTCCATTTTTGGAAATGTCACGAAATCACGACAGGTTTTGAAAAAATTGGCTAAGGCAAGAAAACGTAGCGAAATCGTGACACTTTCCATTTTTGGAAATGTCGTGATATCGCGACACTTCCATTTTTGGAAATGTCGTGATATCGCGACACTTCCATTTTTGGAAATGTCGTGATATCGCGACACTTCCATTTTTGGAAATGTCGTGATATCGCGACACTTCCATTTTTGGAAATGTCACGAAATCGCGATGGGTTTGGAGAGAGAAAGCAAATGCGTACGGAACGACACGATTTCGTGACATGTCGCGAAATCACGACATGTTGCATTTTCGCTGTTGTAGGAGGCAAAAGGAAGCTAAGGCATGAAAGAGGCACGATTTTGTGATATGTCGCGAAATCGCAACATGTTGCGTTTTCGCTACATGAAGGTTGAAGAAGCGTCTAAGTCGGAAAAACATCACGATTTCGCGACATGTCGCATTTTTGCAACTGCCAAGGCGAGAAAGTGCCGAGTGTCAGAAAACGTAGTGAAATCGTGACACTTCCATTTTTGGAAGGGTCACAAAATCGTGACACTTTCCATTTTTGGAAAGGTCACGAAATCGCGACATATTTGGAAAGAAAAGGGACTAAGGCATGAAAACGTCGCAATTTCACGACATGTCGCGAAATCGCGACATGTCGCAGTTTCACGGTGCTGGAAGCAGAAAGCGTCTAAGGCATGAAAGCATCGCAAAATCGTGACAAGATGGAGAGAAAAGTGCAAGTGCAAAAAAAGGGTGCAATTTCGTGACATGTCACGAAATCATGACATGTCGCGTTTTCACGATGACAGGATGGCAGAAGAATAGCAAGGCATGGAGATGTCATGAAATCATGACAAAGTTCGAAAAGCAGGGGCAAGTGAGAAAGCTGTCACAAAATCGTGACGTCATGATTTTGCGACGTCGCGAAATCGCGATAGGTGAAAAGGAAGCAAGGCTTGGGTGTCACGAAATCGTGACACCCCAGCCACCAAAGGGAAGCAAAGAAAGAAGTTGCTAAGGCATGAGGGTGTCACGAAATCGCGACGTCGCGATTTCACGACATCGTGAAATCGTGACATGACAGCAAAGGGAGCCTAAGTCGGAGAAGACGTCGTGAAATCGCGACACGGTAGACAGGCAGATGCGAGGCGCAAGGGGACGTCGAGATTTTGCGACATGTCGTGAAATCGTGACATGTCGCATTTTTGCGGCTTACGGAAAAAGAAAGTCGAAGACAGCAAGGGGAAGCTAAATCAAATGAACCCAAGGCTAACACGTAGCGAAATTGCGACGCAATTCAGAGGAAGTTGCCAAGGCATGAAAAGGGCGCGATTTCGTGACATGTCGTGAAATCGTGACGTGTCGCATTTTCGCGGCTCATGGGGCAGAAAGATGCATGGAGTGCAGGAAAGGTCATGATTTCATGACATGTCGTGAAATCATGACATGTCACATTTTTGCGGCATAGACAGCAAAGAGCCCGAAAGTGGAAAATAGCTGGAAGCAAGTGCGGGAATGTCGCATTTTTTGTGACACGTGTCAAACTAAGCAAGCCACGTGTAAATAAACTTTAGGGTTTTAGTTTAATAATAAAGTTCTGATTTAATTAAAGTACTAATCCATCTTTTGTCTTTTATGTAGGAAGCCATCTAGCACTTACATAATAATGGGAGAAGTGGCCAGAAAGATAAAGTTAAGTGCAAATTAATCGAAGACCGCCATATTGAAATGAGAGATGCCGAGAATTGCTGTTTCATCCAAATTTTATAGATCTAGCCGCAAAGAGACTTTACGGTGACTAAGCAGCTGCCCATTTAATGGAGTATGTTGGGAATTGGCCAAAAAATGAAAATATCTACACTCAGTTACCAGAATTTATCGATGGATGCATTTAATGAAAATTTATGGTAGAATTAATGGCTTGCAGAAATTTTCAACTCAGGGATGGCTCTGCGGAGATGAAATGTCAGAGAAGTGGTGACTCATCCAAATTACCCGAGGGCATTAATGAATACATTTATTCACAGTTGCGGGTGAATGCAAGTGGCATTCGATTTTTTCCTTCTCCATTTATGGCAAGTGACTGCACTGATTTGCAGAATGGTTAAGTTTTATCCGAACTTTATTTTAAAAGGGCTTATATTGTAAAACCCGGATACTAGTGTTTAAGGTGATAAGATTTACGGTTGGAGAAGAAGATATTTCTGAAAAGATCAGGGTCTGTCATGAGTCTATAAATACTTCTTCTAAATATAATCGTAGGAGGCGGAGACTTAGAAATAAAATGCTATTGAAGCAATTTCTTGCAAATCTTGTTAAATACTTTATTTCTGGACTTGGAGTTTATGTGCTTTTGTTTTTCTGTGATAGCATGGCCAGGAGCCTAATATTTTTTAGATTATGATAAGTTCATCTTCTTTTGTTATCCGTTTCTTTAAAGTTTATTAAATATATGCTGTAAATTTGTGTTATCAAGATTAAATATGTTGTTGGGCTTCATTTGTTCTATTGTATTCTAGGGAAAATCACAGATTTAAGGTTCAAGTTTGTTCTAATTGCTCTGTCCTCACTGTGTGAGCTAGGCTGCTGGTTAGAAATACCAATGTTAACCGACTTCCCTTCTGTTTATGATTTTCTTTTAGATCTATTCCATCTCTATCTTATGCTCTTAGTAGAATGTGATCTTAGAAAGTTGGACACCTTTTTCTTTGATTTGTTCTATTGTGAAGCTGATAGTATAAATAAAATTGGTAGTTTAGGTTTTATAGCTATGTTTGATAGACTTCTATTTCTGCCCTACCCTACTTTCTTTGTTTTACCGTGAAATGATCTATTTTTATTTTCTTTTAAATTTGTCTTTTATTTAAATCTGTTGACCCATAAGAGCTAGATCAAAGAACTAATTTTAAATCTGATTGTCAACAAGTGACAACTTCTAAACATTATTGAACAAGTTCAAGAACCCGTTGTAAGGTAACAGACAGTCCATATTGAAAACTATTCCAAAAGCGAAAAAGAGTGAATAGACATTCGACCCAACTCTGTAACTCACACCTTGGATAACCAGCAAGATCCTAAAGTGAGTGGGATTTATCTCGTATAAGTGTTATCAGAGTTTCATGCTCATTCTTCACAAGGTGTGTATAAAAGTTAGACCAACATTTAAAAATGGCGCTAGAAGGAGGGCCCACTGAACTCCAGTCAGTATTATAAATTGTCAGTACAATATTTAAAATTGCCAGAAAAGAAGACCTCAAGTTCAGTAGTCTGTTAAAGATTATAAGGTTGTAAGTGCTTGTGAAAATCTAGATTCTACATACAAAGTAATAAGGTCCCACCCCAGAGCCGGAGAGCTCCTTGTGCCTGAATTAGAAACTCCAAGAAGAAGTAGCCTCAAAAGGGCCAAGTCTCTATCTCAAATAGTTTTATCACCACTGGTAGTTACTCCAACTACAACTCAGAATATCATCATCAATCAAGTAGTAATGGCAAACTGGTTGGGTTCCACTGCTTTAAATATTTTGGGTATAGCCCATGACCTGCCCAGAAATCCAGAGAGATATCTTCCCAGATATAAGCATGATGGGACAAGGACAATAGAAGAACATCTGGTAGCTTTCAAGAATGCTCTAAAATTGTTGAATGTACAACATGAAGATGTTGCTTGCAGATTGTTCCCGTTCACTCTCCAGGAGGGAGCTTATGATTGGTTTCTAAATCTCACTAATGATTCTGTCACTAGCTGGAATGACTTAGAAAAGGTTTTTGTGTCACAGTTTGGTGAGGTGATAGATCCTAGTATTTTATATCAGCAGTTTTTTGGTATCAAAAGAGAATTAAGTGAATCTATCAGATATTACAATGTCAGATTCCAGAAAGCTTATGGTAGACTTACTGGATATTATGTATCGAATGCGGACCTGGCATTAGAGATTTTTAAAAATTCTCTAGATCCAATGACTTTAGTTTTTTTAAAAAGAGATCTCTCTGTTACTAATTTAACAGAGGCTTATAAAGAAGCTTTGATTATGGAAAGACAGTTGGGACCCCAACCTTTAAATGCTCAACAAATTCCTTTGGTTACACAAGCTCCCCCTATGTTCAATCCCATACCACATCAGATGATGTTGCCAGTGTGTCAGACTCTACCATCAGCAAATCCATTAGCTGTAACACCTGCTGAGAATGTACAGAACCCAGGCAAAGAGGTTGACAATGCAAGAGTTGAAGAAGTCTCAAAAATAGTTCAAAAGTTGGCCAATGATTTTTTGAGTTTTAAAAGGCAAGTTTCTACTGGTGACAACTCAAATAGGTATTCATATCAATCGAATAGATTCAACCGACCCCCATATGAACCTAATAAAGATTACAAGGGTAAAGGTCATGATGTGAATATTTGTGATTTAGCTCTGCCTAACTGGTGCAGAATACATGCTACTTCTCAGCATGGGGAGTTGGATTGTTTGGAATTTTGTAATGCATTTGAAGCTTTGTCTGGGGATTTGATTTCTCTTGAAAATCAAAGAACTGCGGAGGGCCCAAGTTCATCCAGCCACAGTGCAGCTATGGTCTTGGATTCTTTCACTTTCCCGGATGAATCTGAGAATGTAGTTGAAATGCCTATAGATGAGGTGTAGGCTTTCCAATAGTATAGGAGGGACAACTACAACCTGAGAAATAGAAATACGGAGCCCAACACTACATCTACCCCTCCGGAAAACTCTCACAATGTTCCTCCAGATCCATCTCCAAGCAATAATCCATCTCCACCCAAGGGAGGAAATCTGAGAGGACCAGATGCTTTTGTCCCTCCACTTAATAAGGGATATAACATAGTGGAGGACATGAAAAATATCAAGGCCAACATTACTCTTCATGAGTTGGCCCAAATTTCAGAACAGAGGGACAACCTAATTAAAACGTACTCTGGGCATACTATAAAATCTTTGGACAAGGGAAAGAAAATGGCAAATGCGAATGTAGCCATGTACAAAGAAAAAACTGAGGTTCCACCTTTTCTACTGACTGTACGTATCTTTGAAAAAAAATTGCACAACTGTCTGGTATCAGGTGCTTTAGCTAATGTTATGCCTTTGGCTATTTGTCAACAGTTGGGTTTGACCCCAATGAAGTCTAAAAGAAGAGTTCTCCAATTGGACAAATCAGAGGTTAAAGTAGTGGGAGAACTTCAGAATATTCATATCCAATTAGCATCTGAGCCCAAAGCTCAACATAAAATTAAAATTCAGGTTGTGGATATCCCCATGGGGTACGGGATGCTTTTGAGCAGTGATTGGTCGAGATCTCTGAATGGATACTTGGCAACAGACTTTTCACACATGTGGTTGCCATGGAAGGGAGTGGCAAATCAATTACGAGTTGAAAGAGAACCCAGGTACAAGCATACAATCACTGAATATAATGCAGAGAATGAGACTGTAAATATTGCGAAGGTAGATGAAAGCATGAGATTCCGGGCAAAGGAAACACTAGTTATGCAACATAAGACGAAAATGCAACGCTTTGATCCTATGCACTAAAACAGAGAAAGGAGACAACTCGGAAACGAAAGACAAGATGTAAATAAATCACAGCCCTCTTTATTCAAATATCTTATCCTTGGTTACATAGACGTATCCTCCCCTTTTGGGGGCTAGGAGCATCAAATTTGTCTTCATTGCAATGTGTGACCTAGTCTTCCTCTTCCCGCATGCCCACGATTGCAATGGGCGGGCCAAGATGTTGTCGCCGCTGATGTGGATAAGTTCTTCACCTCTGATTGCTTTTCCTACAGTCAAAGAAACAATGAAAATGTCAGTAGCACCTGCTGCAAATGAAAGGGGTTTGTTCTCTTAAAATCAACAAAATATGCATGTAAACATCTGCCTGAAACAGTAAATACAGTGAGTCCAAATGGCTTGAAAACTTGACAGAAGACAAAAAATGTTACCAAAAGGCCATTGCCCCTGAGACAGCTGGCCAATCTGCTTTCACCTGGTAATCATCCCTGGTAAGGACGATTGCTACTGTTAATCGTCCCTTAGCAGGACGATTGCTGTTGTTAATCGTCCCTCGGCAGGACGATTGCTGCTGTTAATCGTCCCCTGCAGGGACGATTGATACTGTGTTGAAGAAGCCGACCTGCCGCTGCTCCAATGTCGATTCTCGAGACCTGCAAAATGCCTGCAAACAAGGGGGTTATGTAATTGGGGCCATTTTGGGATGACCCAGATGGTCGGATTCTCCCAAATTGGCCTCCATCACCGAGAAATTGGACGTTGTTACCTGCAAGTCAGTGGGACAACCAAAATAACAAAAGCATGATAATATTCGGTGAAAACCTTTTGAAATCAAGATTCAAGATTCTGAACTATTGAACAGCAAAGAATAACATGGAATATGAACAAGTGACAGAAAATGAACTACAACTAAATCCAAAAGGTGCGGGGTGCCCAAGTGGGCGGCCCACCGATGGAACTTGATTTTGGCACCAATCCACTTGGGATGGGCCCAAAATCTCTTAGGAGTGGGGGGTCGGCGAATTGGTTGGTTCAGGTGTCCATGTGTTGGATTTGGGTGAGGTTTGAGCTTCCAAAGGCCACCCAAAAACCTCCCTTACAAAAGAGATTGGTGGATGTGGGAAGGTGAACCAAAAGGGATGCAAGTGGGTCTTCAACTCGGCAGCACTTCGTTGCTTGAAAACTCCTTCCACCTGTATATCTTTGGGTGAGAAAGACCCAAGGGGTCTCTTTTGGGAGGGAAGCACAAATGCCATGTGTTGGTCATAGGTGCCATGTGGCAGTCATGTCTCCTCATGAGGGAGGGGAGTCCTCCATTGACTTGTGTTTTCATAATTGCTTCTTATGACAGTCCTCTAACGGCCCTTCTATCCACCTACACACGCGTGCAAGGCAGGAGTCATCAACTGACTGTTCTGGGCTGCCACTTGGCATCGTTTGTTGTTTTGACCGTTAAACTTGGTAATCGTCCCTGGGTGGGACGATTACAACAATCGTCCCTGGGTGAGACGATTGCAAGTTAGTAATCGTCCCTGGGTGAGACGAGTACTGGGCAAAGTGCCTAAATGTACCAAATTGCTTCCTAACCTTAAAAAATTGCTATGGAAGTGGTTAGGACCACTGTTTGACCTCTAAGGGCTGCCCTGGGGGCTGTGTTTGTCAAAGCGATCAGTGTTTGCAGTCACATAATCGGATTGGTGTTGTTTTGGTGTCTACAGATGCCCCTTTTTGGGAAGCGCTGCGGGTGATGCGATGCTTGAGCAAAAATAGATAACCAAAGCACTAATGATTAGGGTTTCTTGGTAACCTAACCAAATTTTGATGCCCCAAGTATGGAAAGGGCATGCATTCTTGAATCCTTACTTCTGACGAGCTAAGGAATTTGATCTCAAGTGTTAACCTATTTTGGTGAGGTGTGACTTGAACTTAGACATTGATCAGTCATGAATAGGCGAAGGGCGTTTTTACCTCAGGGGAACCTTGTATTCATGATTCACGAAATGCCAAGTGTTTGATTGATTTGATTGTTGCTTGTTTACTGCCCCAAGCAGGAGCGTGATTGTCTTTGTCAATGATTCTTTGAATACATGTCCTTTTCCTTAATTGGGTATGTGATTGTTGGTTGGTGACTAAGTGTGACTACCCCCTCAAGCGACGAATCGATGAGGGAATGACCTTTGTGAGAGAAGCGACGAGTCGCTTGACCTATGACGACTTGTGCAAGGGTGCCTTTAGAGGGTTTACCGTTAAGCGTGTGCATTTTTTTCAACATTTGGACCTATTTTTGGTGGGTGTTAACCCTTTTGGTGATGTCATAATGAGGTGAAATCGTCGAAAACCTATTTGCCGTGGAGCCGTCCGGCTATGATAGCCTTCTTGGGGAATTGAGAGAGTGATAATTTGAACCTCGACATCTATTTTTCTATGCCAAGAGGTTAAGTGCAAAAGCACTTGTGTCTGGCAATGTTTATTGCTATGTTTTTGTGTTGCTTTTTTGTGATGTTTTTGTTGTTTTGTGACACCATTTGGGGATTAAATTGTCTTGAAATTCGTTTTCCCGTGGAGCGGTCCAGCTATGGTAGCCTTCTTAGGGAGTAGGATAGTGACAATGTAAACCTCGATATCAGTTTTGCTATGCCAAGAGGTTAAGTGCAAGAGCACTTGTGTCTGGCAATGTTTATTGCTTTTTGTTTTTGTGTTGCATTTATTTGTTGTTTTTGTTTTTTTGATTTTCTTTGATCTTGTGCATGATGGTTGATGAATATGGATGTATTATGTTGATTTATTTTGATGGATGCATATGCTATGATGACTGCAAATGTTTTTTATTTATATGTGATATGTAGAGATGAAATGAATGAATGGGATTTGTGATGTTTGGATCTGGCACCATAGATTGTTTAGAACTCTGTTATTTTGTGTTTAGGCGATTGTTGTGATGCATGAATTTGTTTGTATGCATGTGGTTTTTCTTTTTCTTTTTTTGTATTTTCTGATGGTATTGCAAAGACGAAAAGTAGCGCAGTTGGTTTAGAAATGTAGCTAAGTTTTTTTGAGACTCAGACAGTTCTAGCTCTCTAGCCACGACTGTACTTTATCTTACATGATTTTTAAACAAGGTATGAATCAGACCTGTTTTTGACCAAGCTATTTCACATCCCTGTGTGTGCAATTGAGTTCATTTATGTGGTATTTATCAGGATACCGCCAGTTCCAGATGGGCTTTCAACCGAACCTGTATTGAGGATCACCTAACTAGCTCCACTAACTCCTTTGTTATGTTTAGTTAGATTAATCCGCGATGTTTTCTAGGATGTCATAAGCTAGCTTATCCACATGCAAACATTGATCTGTATGCAAGTTAATGTGACAGATATATCATCATGCGAGAAGACCTTTAGAATGCTAAGAGTTCCAGGGATTCAAGTTCAAGTCCCTTCTTTTCTTCAATTGTAATAGGATACTTGCTCGTTTGTGTTGATAAGATCATTGTTTATTTTTTATTTATTTATTTTTTTTTTGAGCAAGAGATTGGAGTGATAAAAATCACTGTTTATTAGTGCATTTTGATGTGTGCACTGTAGGATGTCAAATCTTGATGTTTTGACGTTTTTCAAATTTTGTGATTTTTTTTTTTTTGCAACTATTGAGAATTAGGGATTTTTGGGAATTGGGTAGGGGTGATGCTTGTCCTTTTGCCAACTCTCAGCATTCTTTGGGTCATCCGCACAGGGGGATGAGCAAGATAACCATTTCGCTTATGGTGACCTAGATTACTGTGCAAGTTTCATCTTTCTTTCACATAACTCTGGAATTGTTAATGTGTTTAGTTTGTGTTGGGATGTTACGTATCAAGGTGTATTCCAAGTATGACTCTACCTTCGTAAAATCTGTTCGACTTGATACATTACATGGTTGAAGAGGAAAATTTTTGCTGAACTACGAAAACTCGTGATACATTAAAAGACCACTGACTCTAGTGTGGTGGAAGCAATGCATGGTGTGTCTGTTGTTTTTATGAAATGGAACAGTGGGGAACAAGATGTTCTATCAGAGCAATTTCAGCCTATGGTGCCTTTGACCTATACGACCACAAATATGCAATGTATGGATGCAATGCTAATGCAGCTACATATTTTTGTATTTTTGATGAATTGAGTTTGGCGAGTATGAAGATGAGATGTGAGAAAACTCTCAATTGATGAATTTGAGAATGCGTAGAAATGATAGCAAATTTTTGTTGTTTTTGATGTATTTTATTGTTTTTGATTTTTGTATATATATATATATATATATTTTTTTTTTTGATTTTTTTGGATTGACCAAGAGATTGCGATAATCCTTGGAGCTTTTTGGATTGACCAAGAGATTGCGATAATCCTTGGAGCTTTTTGGATTTACCAAGAGATTGTGATAATCCTTGGAGCTTTTTGGGTGACCAAGAGATTGTGATAATCCTTGGAGATTTTTGGATTTGACCAAGAGATTGCGATAATCCTTGGAGCTTTTTGGGTGACCAAGAGATTGTGATAATCCTTGGAGCTTTTTGGATTTGACCAAGAGATTGCGATAATCCTTGGAGTTTTTTTTTTTGGGTGACCAAGAGATTGCGATAATCCTTGGAGCTTTTTGAATTTGACCAAGAGATTGCGATAATCCTTGGAGCTTTTTGAATTTGACCAAGAGATTGCGATAATCCTTGGAGTTTTTTTTTTTTTTTGGGGATATGGCTTTCTTAGATATGAAATGGTCGTAAGTGATTGATATTCAAGGGTTCTATTTCCTTGATACCATCAAGAGAAGCTAGCCGGTATGTCCCGGGTCCTATTTTGCTATCAATGACATAAGGACCTAACCAATTTGCCACGAATTTATCCCTCAGGTGGGGCGGCAAATTAGAATTTTGTTGGTTTTCCTTCAAAACCAAATCACCAACCCGAAAGTCCCTTAGGTGAACCTTCATGTTGTAAGCTTTCTTAAGTCGCTCTTGATAGATACGTAAGTTCTCAAGAGCATTAACACGTCATTCGTCAAGCAACGTAAGTTGGTCTAACCGAGCCTGCCGTGTAGTGTCATCATCGATGAATTCCTGCATTGATATGCGGAGTGAAGGAATTTCCAACTCGAGAGGCATTACTGCCTTTGAGCCATACACTAGTGAAAACGGAGTTGCCCCAGTGGGCGTCCGAATGCTAGTGCGATAAGCCCAAAGTGCAAGTGGGATTTGTATGTGCCAATCCTTATGACTGTCTACGACGGTCTTTTTAAGGATGGCAACTAGTGTCTTGTTTGATGCCTCTGCTTGCCCATTTGCTTGCGGATAATAGGGTGTTGAAAAGCTGTGCTGAATTTTGTACTTTGTGGTCAAAGCATGCACGTCTTTGTTCTTGAATGATGGCCCATTATCCGAGATTATTTTGGATGGAATACCAAAATGACATATGATGTAATGCAAAATGAACTCCGCAATGCGGGGTCCTGTCGTAGAGGTTAACAAAATTGCTTCCACCCATTTGGTAAAATATTCTATGGTCGTTATGATAAACGTGTGACGGCCTGACGATGCAGGGGAGATCTTTTTGATTAGATCGAGGCCCCACTGCAAAAATGGCCAAGCATACTGGACTATCTATAGGGCCTGGGAAGGTGCATGCATTAAATTGGCATGATGTTGACATTTCATGCACCTCTTGACATACGTGCAGCAATCTTGCTCTAAAGATGGCCAATAATAGCCCATGCGAAGAATGCGCTTTGCAATGGCCATACCACTGAAGTGGCCACCACATGTACCGTCATGCGCTTGGGTGACTGCCCAAGTGGACTCTTGCTGGTCCAAGCAACGAAGAAGAATTCCGTCGTAGCTACGATGATACAAAATGTCTCCTATCAAGACATATTTTTCCGCTTTCTGTTTGAATGTTCATTTTGCGACATGCGTCAATCCAAAGGGAAGATTACCTAACTTGAGGTAGTCTCTTATGGGTAAATACCAGTCCTGTTTATCAGAAACCTTGACAGTTTGAACATCCAATCCCTTTTGAAGTTCTTCCCTAACAAATGCTGATTGGGATAGAGCTTGTAATAATAGCGTTGTGTTGCTATTAATGGGAGTGGGGGATAACAAAGACCCCCAGTTGGCATGTTTCAAACAGTCTCAGATTCAAAATAACTTATCCGAAGATGGTTTGATCTGGATCATGTGGACTCCTGGCATTAAATCTGAGCTTGCGTGCTCCATCGCGGGTTGCGATAAGGTTTTGACCTGAATGGTTGTTATATCACCGAAAAGGTCTTGTGGGATTAGTGACCCTAAGGAGGCCATTATGTCCGCAAAACGATTTGATGATCGAGGGAGTTCCTCGATGTCATACCACTCAAGTTTTGCTAGGAATTTATCCACGAGGGCTTTATAGGCCTTTAGAACTGGGCATTTGCATTGATATACCCCTTTGACTTGATTGACGATTAATAGCGAATCACCAAAGATGTTCAGTCTTTTGATGTTCATGGCGATTGTTGTTTGAAGACCTAGGAGCAAGGCTTCATATTCTGCATTGTTGTTGGTGCATTGGAAGTTTAATTTAAATGACAGGGGCATTGGAGCGCCCTGCGGTGTGAAGAATACAATTCTTGCGCCACCACCTTGCTTGCATTTAGAACCATCAAAAAATAAGGTTATGTCGGCCTGAGACTCAGGCTCATCAGAATCTGGTGATTCTGAGACATGGAAGACCCCATCATTGGGTAGTTCTATGACTAGAGGCTGATCGTCTTCAAGAGGAGCCTCTGCTAGTTGATCGGCTATGACTTGTCCTTTTATAGATTTTTGCCCAATAAACTCAATGTCAAATTCCGTCAACAACATGATCCATTTCGCCGTGCAACTACTATGATAAGTATGACTCATCATGTATCGTAATGGATTCTCCTTAGACACAACATATGTAGTGTTGCTCAGCATGTAGTGGCATAGCCTTTTGGTAGCAAACACCACTGCCAAGCAAAGTTTTTCAACGTATGCATAGTTAATTTCGTAACTGACCAGGGTGCGGCTAAGATAGTAAGTAGCCTATTATTTGTGAAGTTCATTCTTCTGGGCTAGCATTGTGCCCAGTGCCACCTCGATGGTCGAGATGTATAAGTAGAACGACACACCTGGTCTAGGTGGTGCCAATACTGGCGGTGAAGCCAAGTATTGTTTGATTTCGTCAAAGGCTGACTGGCACTCGTCATCCCAATGAAATGTGACCCCCTTATGCAATAATTTGTTCATGGGTCGGCATTTGTCAGATAATTGCGCTATGAAGCATTTAATCGACACGACCTTTCCTTGCAGACTTCTAAGCTGCTTGATAGTTGTTGGGGGAGCCATTTCAAGGATTTCCTTGACTTTGTTTGGGTCCACTTCGATGCCTCTCTTTGAGACTATAAAACCCAAGAGTTTTCCGGATGTGACGCCGAACACGCACTTCTTGGGATTCGATCGACCTTATGCTCTATGAGGCGATCGAGAATCTTGCTTAAGTCACCGAGATGATCTGAGCGCAAGAGAGACTTGGCTAACAAATCATCCATGTAATCTTCCAAATTTTTGTGCATGTAATCGTGGAAGATATAAGTCATAGCACGTTGGTATGTAGCGCCAGCATTTTTAAGGCCAAAAGGCATGACCTTATAGCAAAATTTCCCCCAAGGCATTGTGAATGCCGTTTTGAGTTGGTCTTCAGGATTGATACGAATTTGATTGTATCCTGAGAAACCGTCCATTAGGGAGAGCATTTCATGACCTGTTGTAGCGTCTACCAATGCGTCGATGCTTGGCAAGGGGAAATAATCCTTAGGACTCACTTTGTTTAGGTCTCGAAAGTCGGTGCATATGCGAATCCTCCCGTCGGGCTTCTTTATGGGAACCATGTTGGACAACCATGGCGGATAATCCACGCAGATGACAAATTGTGCATCCAACAGCTTTTGCAATTCATCTTTGACCATCAAGGCCACTGTTGGGTGCATATTTCTTAGTTTTTGCTTTACAGGCTTGATTTTCGGATCAAGCGTTAAATTGTGCATGACTAGCTGCGGGTCTAGTCCTGGCATATCTTTGTACGACCATGCAAAAACCTCCTTCTTTTCTTTAAGAAGGGCAATATATTCGGCTTGCTCTTCGGGGGAAAGGCTTACCCCCAGCTTGAGAATCCGTGGATTCATTGGATTTGTGCCGATGTCTACGTCAGTCGTCTCCTTGACTGACATGTGGGATCCATCCTCCAACTGATGTGGAGTTGGGATCAAATGGATATCATCAGCTGAGTTAAGATCTATGTTTGGAACCTCGGGTCCCTCTTCAGCTTGAAAAATATCTTGAGTTGTCCTTGGGGTAAAATGAAGCATTTAACCGAAAGGCCAATACTCTGATGGTGACAATGGTGAATTGACGTGATCCCAGTCGATGGCATCCATGTCTAGATGCAATGACCGTGATGGATCGGTCGGATTGTGGATGGGTGCGGTCAAATCAATGGAGATCATGTGGATGGCATGAATTTGGTCTCTAGAACCGTGGGTGTGATGATTTGATTCTTTTAGATGTTCCTTATACTTTGGATCTGGCTCTACGGGAACAGGCATGAATGGATCCTCTCTAGGTGCAAATTCATATCTATGTGCAAAAAGTAAGGCGGGGTCTTCCCTCGGTACTACTGTCCTGATGGGATCTCGAGGTGGACGATGCTCTTCTTGAATTTGGAGCCATAGGTCTAACACTTGGTCCCACCTCGTTGGGTCTACGTGCCATTCATGTCCTAACCGTATACCCATTTGTCCCATTAGATCTTCATGAGTTAGAGCACGGTGATGTCATCACGCATGTCTGAGATAGTCCATTTCAGTTTCATCTTCTGAATCACTTTCATAGATCCAAACTTGTTCATCCTCTTCAGCATCTGTTGCTTACGATGTTGAGGACTCTTCCTGTTCCAGTGAATTAATCTGGTCCCATTGCAGTTGTTCCACTCTTAATGGAGGGACCTGATTCTTTTGAGGTTGTGTTATTTCGTCTGGAACCTCTAAGGGGAACAGTTTCAGAAAAAAATTTGGCAGTCGTTGATATTTTCTTTGAGTATTTATCTCTGAACTTTCGCCTCTCTCTAGCAAAGGAGAGGGATTATTGTTGTTTCCAGGGGTGTTTGTAGACCATGGGAGATAATCTCCTAATGTGTATTCTGTGTTTGGATTGGCGTACGGGTCTTGTGCCAATCCCCCCTTGTTGCCTATTTCTAGGCCTTGCATATTTTCAACCAATATGTCTAATGGCAGGGGATGGTTGAACCCTACCCCTGACTTGTCATATGGCATCTGATATCTTGGTTGGCAAAGGATCCGCATCCCTTGCTCATATCTGTCGAGCCCGTATCCATGCCAATTGCATTGGCCGAGATATTTTAGGGCAAATTCTGGGTTTGACAGATAATTGATGTTTTCAACAAAAGGCTCTTCGTCTATTTCTTTTTGTTGGCATGGTTCAAGACCATGATCAAATCCCCCATACACAAAATTTGTCTAGTTCGGTGGGTAACCTAGAGGGACGATTGTTCCAATGGGAAGGCGAGGTCTTCCCATGTCTTGTACTGACTCCAGTGTGGGGGTTGCCACAACATTTTGCACTAAGTATTCCCCCAGGCCTGTACTGGCCATTTCAACAGTGATTGTTGATGATTGGGTAGGAGGAAATGGTAGTCCTTCCTGAGTCCATTCCATGTTTGGTTGTTCAGGAGTCTTGGTTTGTGTTGTGTTGGGTGTTTCCTTTGTTGATATCGTTGAAACCGTGGGCAACCCCTCTTCTAGAGGTTTAACCTCTTCCATGATTTTCTTTCCCTTGTCCTTCTGTTGGGCCGTGTTAGGTGGCGTTGATGATGAAGGAGCCGATGATGAAGTCTCACCTGGCTGGGATTTTGCCTTATTGGCCACCAGTGGTGCTTGCGGTATTGGACCCTGTTTGGATGGATTTAATTGAAAATCCAAATGCGTTGAAGGGAGGGTCGATTGAGGTATGAATTGTACCGCATTGTAATACTTGAAGGGCTCTAAGTCCATTGGGACTACATGTATTTGCCCTTCATAGGCATACTTCAAGCACTGGTGGGCGATCGAAGGGACACATTTCATATCCCTGATCCAAGGCCGCCCTAGCAGTATATTATAAGCCATTTCACCTTCCAGCACATGGCACAGTGTAGGTATTGACTTTTGTCCTACCTGGACTGGCAGAACGACTGTGTCGACTGTCGAGCAAATTGCATCATTAAAAGCTCACAGTGTGTACATGGAAGCGGTGATGTGAGAGGCTGGCAGTTTTAAATGTTTTAACGCTGCAGTGGTTATAATGTTACTGGACGAGCCAGTATCTATCAACACTCTCTTGTACGGGATCCCGTTGACCCGCGTGATAACGTGCAGGGGTGGATCCAGCATGTCATTTGATATCGTTTTGACCTTGTATTCTTTGAATGTTATGATAGGCTCCGTACATTGTTTCACATGTCCCACGAAGGAGTTGAAAGAATTTGCTTCATGGGGTTGTACTTCAATGGCTTTTAAAATGTCCATAAGAGCTTCTCTATGGGGAGCTGATTGTTGAATAAGCTCGTAGATGGACAGCCTAGCCGACGTGGTCCACAAACTCTGTGTGATTTTGGTTCATATCGTGACCTCAGGTCTAGGCGGAGGTAACTACGTTGGGCATTGTTGAGGCTGCGATGTCAACGAAACTTCCCTCGCAGCTATCTCAGGGGGCAACTGTTGGGTATCTTCTGTTCCTTGTTACAATGCTAATCATTCCCACAAATCCTTGTGCGGGAAGATCTTGTCGCACCTTGTTAATATGGAGCGGTTTTGTCTATGCCTCGTGGGCAGGCAAGGGGTCCTTGAATACCCCCATTTGTTGGTTGTTTGGTGTGATGGGGTTGTCCATGACCAATTTTCTATTGTCGATCAAATCCTGGACTAGTTCTTTGAATTTCCAGCACCCATTCAAGTCATGTCCTCTGCGCCTATGGAATCTACAATACAATTCCTCCCTATACCCCCTAGGATTGGGAATGTTAGGGTCAAAAATTTGGATTTCTGGCAGAGTAACTAAATTTGCCGCTGACAAGCGGTCAAATAAGGAGTCCCTAGACTCCGCATATGGGGTGAATTGTCGCCTAGGGTGATGCTGCTGATACTGCTCCTATATTTTGTTATCTCTTTCGTAAGAAGGAGGCACTATCTAGTAGTTAGCCTTTTGAGGCTGCATTTCTTGCACAGGTGCAGGAACATTTATCGCAACTTGGTTGACTGCAGCATGTTGTGGTTGCGTTGTCCCAGTTTTGGTGGTTTTATTCCACTCTTTCTTCTTAGGCTTGGCAATTGCGCCTTCGCCTATCTTAATCTCTTCTATAATTTTGGCTTGGGCCAAAGCTTATTCTAGGCTATCGTATTTTCGCAGCAACAATAGACCAGAGATTGATTTTAAGCAACTTTTTATGAACATTTGCGTGAGATCCGACATGGGAGGACGGTAGGGTAACTTAGAAAGCAAAGCTCTCCATCGGTTCCCGTACGCTGCCATTGTTTCCTCCTCAAATTGTTTAAGGCTAGCTAAATTACTTAGTGATGCCTTCTTCCTTGTGTTGAAGGTGAAGCGTTCAAGAAACGCATCTACTAGCTGATCTAAGCTGCTTATGCTGTGTTTGGGTAGTTGTGTGAACCAATCCGAGGCAGGGCCTACGAATGTGGTTATGAATTTTCTAAGCAGCAATGCGTCATTATCTTGGATTGCGAAGCATTGGCTTAGAAATCTTGTAACGTGCTCTTGTGCGTCCTCTTCACCTTTAAAAACGCCAATTGAGGCAACTTGAAGTGTTCAGGGTAAAGAGGCACAGACACTGAAGGATTTACCAGATTACTGCGGAGTAGACGTAATGTGGGTTTTTGATGCCCAGCAGCTTTTGTTTCCACAGACTCCAAACGCTCCAATAGCGCTTGGTATGCATCGAAAGATTTTATTTCTTCCTCTCTTGTTCGTTCTTGTTGTAAGTTACGGTAAACTGGAGGCCTAGGGAGGGGTGGCCGAATGGCAGCCCTCCTGCCTTGATGGAGAGTTTCAACATGTTCCTCTTCTGGTTCATACTCCTCGTAAAATTCTTGAGGAGTCTCTGGACAAAACCTATGACCCTGATCAAGCTCTTGCTGAAGGTACCTATCATTGTTTCGGGGAGTTGCCTCCCTCTCGAATCTATGAGGTCTTGGAGGCAGAGCTTGACGAGGTCGTGGAGACCTGTCCTGCGTTAAAGGGTTATGCCTCTCATTTTGTTCGGCTCTTTGGACGTGAGGGGTTGGCCCTCTCTCAATTATTTCATATTGTAACTCATCCGCTTCACGTTGCATGCGTTATTTATCCAAGCGGTATTGATACTCTATCTCTTGCTAACTTTGTTTAAGCCGCATGATTTGGGCTTGACGGGTGGTATATCTGGCGACAGCCGGGTCAATTTGATCTACCCTATTTTTTTTAGAAGGTTCAAATGTTCCTCCTATGGGTTTACCTTGGTTTTGATGCTCTAAAATATCAAGGGGTCGCTTCCCTCTGTCGAGGCAGGCGGTATGTGCTCGAGGTTCTGGCCTCAAGGGGTGATCATGATATCCGACTGGTGTAGAAGCATAAGGTTCCCGCATTGTATGTTGTTGTCCTTGAGGAATGCGATGATCTTCCTCATATTCTCTATCATAGGTGCGTAAGGGGCAGGCAAAGTTAGGTCACCCTATGTAAGGAGCCCTACGCTCTAGATTTGGTCTCTCTGTTCTGATGAGAGGTAAAGAAGGGATGCCATATCCATGTTGTCCTTCCAAATGGATAGTGTGCCCCGTTAGCGCTTCATCGCGCTGCGGCCACTCATGTCTAGCTTGAGAGGGTGATTTTCTATTTACATTAAGGTCCGTATGTAGGGCATCTTTTCAAGAGGGGCTGCTTTGAATGGGCATACCCCACCGAGGATTTTGAATTGGATTCTTTTGTAGGTTAGACCGATAAGGTGGTATGACCAAATCCTCAGGACTGAAGTGAATGCGACCTGTGCTTGCTTCTTATGTACCTTCCGGAGCTGCTGCCCTTGATTGGGCTTGGCTGCGGGTGTACACCATTGCGGTGCATCCACACTATCTAAGTAGATTTTTATCTTGTTTTTAATGATTTTTTTGTTTTTTTTTTTTTGTCTACACTAAACAGAATTAAACACACACATTCAAAAAACTGTGATTATCTCTTTTAAGGATTCTTGGTGTGCCCTAGACTGGTTTAGTGTATTTTGGTGTTTTGTTTTGTTTTTGTAGGTTTTGTAGAATGTTTAAATGCATCATGTAGGCTCTTATAACTCCCAAAAGGTCGCCCCTTCAATATACCAGCCAGGATGATATACCAACCTCTCTATATACCCGCCCTTACGAGAGGGAGACTATAGGTACGTGAGAGCAGAAGGTACGTGGTACATAGGCGGTACGGAATGGGGATTGTCCTATTAATGGCACCTACCATAGAAAAATTATCCTCGCACACATGGGAATCACCCAAGCTACGCTTGGTCTGTCTTCGTCAGGATTTACGCCTAACAACAGTTGATAATCAGGAAATGTATGCAAATCAAGCCAAGGTGGTGATTAAATCCACCAATGGTATTGATCAAGTGTTGGGGTCTTACGACCAGCTCCTTGGTTTAAAAATATTTCATGGAGTGTGTGAGGTTCATTTTATCCAACGAAAATGAAACATGCATGAATGAATTTTCCTAAGCAATGCAATCTAAAATGAAAACAATCAAAGAAACAGAAATAGAAATAGAAAATTTCAACAGAGACGATGAAAATCCCTACCTCTTCTCTGCCTGCTCCAGTTGCCTCTAAATTTTTGCTCTGAAAAGTTGTAGACAGAAAATCGTCCCTCATAGAGACGATTTTACAATCGTCCCAGGGTGAGACGATTTCCAGAACAGAAATCGTCCCTAGTAGAGACGATTTTACAATCGTCCCAGGGTGAGACGATTTCTAGAACAGAAATCGTCCCTTGCAGAGACGATTAACAGTCTGCAAGAAAAAAATGTACCTGTCAAGCACAAAGACAAAAATTCAATCAATTTCCGTGATTTTAAAAATAGGGGACAGGGTCCCACCGTGATCGCCACTAAAAGCACGAGATTCCGGCAAAGGAAACACTAGTTATGCAACATAAGACAAAAATGCAACGCTTTGATCCTATGCACTAAAATAGAGAAAGGAGACAACTCGGAAACGAAAGACAAGATGTAAAGAAATCATAGCCCTCTTTATTCAAATATCTTATCCTCGATTAGATAGACGTCTCCTCCCCTTTTGGGGGCTAGGAGCGTCAAATTTGTCTTCATTACAATGTGTGACCTAGTCTTCCTCTTCCCGCGTGCCCACGATTGCAATGGGCGGGCCAAGATGCTGCCGCCGCTGATGTGGATAAGTTCTTCACCTCTGATTGCTTTTCCTATAGTTAAAGAAATAATGAAAATGTCAGTAGCACCTTCTACAAATGAAAGGGGTTCATTCTCTTAAAATCAACAAAATATGCATGTAAACATCTGCCTGAAACAGTAAATACAGTGAGTTCAAATGGCTTGAAAACTTGACAGAAGACAGAAAATGTTACCAAAAGGCCATTGCCCCTGAGACATCCAACCAATCTGCTTTCACCTGGTAATCATCCCTGGTAAGGATGATTGCTACTGTTAATCGTCCCTTAGCAAGACGATTGTTGCTGTTAATCGTCCCTCGGCAGGACGATTGCTGCTGTTAATCGTCCCCTGCAGGGACGATTGATACTGTGTTGAAGAAGCTGACCTGTCGCTACTCCAATGTCAATTCTCGAGACCTAAAAAATGCCTACAAACAAGGGGGTTATGTAATTGGGGCCATTTTGGGACGACCCAGATGGTCGGATTCTCCCAATTTGGCCTCCATCACCGAGAAATTGGATGTTGTTACCTGCAAGTCAGTGGGACAACCAAAATAACAAAAGCATGATAATATTCGGTGAAAACCTTTTGAAATCAAGATTCAAGATTCTGAACTATTGAACAGCAAAGAATAACATGGAATATGAACAAGTGACAGAAAATGAACTACAACTAAATCCAAAAGGTGTGGGGTGCCCAAGTGGGTGGCCCACCGATGGAACTTGATTTTGGCACCAATCCCCTTGGGATGGGCCCAAAATATTTTAGGAGTGGGGGGTCGATGAATTGGTTGGTTCAGGTGTCCATGTTTTGGATTTGGGTGAGGTTTGAGCTTCCAAAGGCCACCCAACAACCTCCCTTGCAAAAGAGATTGGTGGATGTGGGAAGGTGAACCAAAAGGGATGCAAGTGGGTCTTCAACTCGGCAGCACTTCGTTGCTTGAAAACTCCTTCCACCTGTATATCTTTGGGTGAGAAAAGTCTCACATTTTATAGACCCAAGGGGTCTCTTTTGGGAGGGAAGCACAAATGCCATGTGTTGGTCATAGGTGCCATGTGGCAGTCATGTCTCCTCATGAGGGAGGGGAGTCCTCCATTGACTTGTGTTTTCATAATTGCTTCTTGTGAAAGTCCTCTAACGGCCCTTCTGTCCACCTACACACACGTGCAAGGTAGGAGTCATCAAATGACTATTCTGGGCTGCCACTTGGCGTCGTTTGTCATTTTGCCCGTTAAACTTGGTAATCATCCCTGGGTGGGACGATTACAACAATCGTCCCTGGATGAGACGATTGCAAGTTAGTAATCGTCCCTGGGTGAGACGAGTACTGGGAAAAGTGCCTAAATGTACCAAATTGCTTCCTGACCTTACAAAATTGCTATGGAAGTGGTTAGGACCACTGTTTGACCTCTGAGGGCTGCCCTGGGGTCTGTGTTTGTCAAAGCGATCAGTGTTTGCAGTCACATAATCGGATTGGTGCTGTTTTGGTGTCTACAGTAGATATTTGAGTTTATAATTTAACAACGGGACAAAATGAGAAGTTTAATAAAACCCATCCTATTCATAGTAATGAAGTTTGGATGCTTCATGTGGATGGTGCTAAGTCTAAACAGGGTTCTGGAACAGGGGCAGTCCTTAAAGGGCTTGAAAGTCAGACATATTTTATGTCTTATCGCCTACAGTTCCCTTGTACAAATAATTTAGCAGAGTATGAAGCTCGGTATTAGGTTTGAAATTTGCTTTGGACAAAAGTGTAAGAAATATTCAAGTTTTTACGGATTCAAAATTGGTGGCTAATCAAGTCAAAGGTAAATTCCAGTGTAAAGCATCTTATTTAAAAGGATACAAACATTGGGCTTGGGATCTTGTAGAAGATTTTGATGCTTTTAATCTGACACACATACCCAAAGAGAAGAATTCACGTGCATATGTCTTGTCTTCTTCAGCCACAAGTTTAAAACCACTGGAAGAATTTAAATGGAACAAGTTTTCAATTGAGTTAGTCCCTTGTCCTTCAGTCCCAAACAATATAGATAATTTTCAGGTTTTCTCTGATGATCAACAGATTGTAAAATTTTTGCAGAGTACTAACACATTTGAAAATGCTATAATCAATGAGGGCCAAAGGGATACTCTACTACAACAGTTAGACGATGACAGAGGAATAATAAGGTTGAAAGACAACAAAATTCCAAAAGGGATGGTGGAACTGGAGCGGCTCTTTGATGTTGACCAAATCAGGCAAAAAGTGAATTCCGAGGATTCTATGGGTGCAAAAGACAGTGAGACTGAGAACCTGAACGTGGGGACTGAAGAAGATCCCAGGCACATCAAGTTGGTTAAGAACCGTGATCCAGAAATAAAAGGGAATATGATTGATTTTCTTCACAGGTCCAAGGATGTTATGGCCTGGTCATACAAAAACTTAAAGGTATTTGATCCGAAAGTTTACACTCATATTATACCTTTAAAAGAATTCTATAAACCTTTTTGGCAAAAACAGAGGAATTTCAACGCTCTGTTAGAGCCCCTCATCTAGAAAGAGGTAGAAAAACTATTGAGTTCCGCCATTATTTTTCCCATCAGGCATTCTACTTGGGTGGCCAATTTGGTACCAGATCAAAAAGAAAAATGGAGAAATCCGCTCTGTGTGTGGATTTTAGAAATTTGAACAAGGCATCCGAGAAAGATAATTATCCTCTGCCTTCTATGGATGAGGTGTTGCGGATTGTCAATGGTTCGAAGATGATGTCTTTCCTGGACTGTTTCTCAGGGTATAATCAGATATTGGTTGAGAAGGAAGACAGAATGAAAACTGCTTTCACAACTAAGTGGGGAAATTTTGCTTACAAGAGGATGCCATTTGGATTAATAAATGCTGGAGCTATGTTTCAACGAGTGATGGATTATGCCTTCAAGGGCCTTCTGGGTAAATGTATTGTTGTTTACATGGATGATTTAACAGTCTTCTCTAAATCTCGGTTTGACCATGTAAAACACTTGGAGTCTGTGTTTAACAAATGTAGGGAGTTCGACATTTCTTTGAATCCGAAGAAGTGCATTTTAGGTGTAACGGAAGGAAAGCTCCTTGGGCACTTGGTCACAAAAGATGGCATTTCCATGGATCCGGACAGATTTGAAGCCATATCCGGCATACCATTTCCCAACTCCAAGAAAGAGTTGAGGTCCTTCTTTGGAAAAATTAACTTTGTCAAGAAGTTCATCTCCGGTTTTGCAGAGATAGTCAAGCCACTGAATGACATGCTAAAGAAAACTGCTCAGATTGTCTGGACCACAGAAGCTAAAACAACGTTCCAAGAAATCAAGACCGCCATCAAACAAGCACCAGTTCTGGTAAGCCCAAATTTCAGTGCAGATTTTTATCTGTACACCTTTTCTTCTGAACACACACTTACTGCAGTTCTGACCCAACAAAGAGAAATCGAGGAACATCCAATTGCTTTCAAGAGTACCAATTTAAAGGGGACTGAGCTAAAATATTCTCATTTAGACAAACAAGCTTATGCCTTGGTGAGGGCAGTTAAGTAGTTTAGGCACTACATACTAAGAAGCAGAGTTCATGCTATAGTTCCAGACCCAGCTGTTAAATACCTACTAAGTCAGAATGAATTGGGTGAACTAAGAGGTAATTGGGTTACAAGGCTGCAAGAATATGACTTAGAAATTAGGCTTGCAAAATTGATCAGAGGACTTGGTTTGTCCCGACACATTGCCGAAATACCTGTGCGAGAAGAAGTTAATCAGTTAAATTATGAATCTGATAACTGGTATGGAGATATTATTCATCTGCTGCAATTTGGAATTTTCCCGTCTCACTTGAATAGAACCCAAAGGAGAGAATTAAAACTGAAAGCTGCTCATTATCTCCTCAAAGCAGGTAATTTGTACAGAGAGAATTATGCTGGCATTTTCCTAAGATGCATTTCTCAGAGTGAAGTCAATGAAGTGATGTCTAGTTTTCATAAAAAGTTAGGGGCAGGACATTCCTCGGGATCCTGCCATCGCGCATAAAATATTGAGAGCGAGGCTATTATCGGCCTACGTTATTTAAAGATGCCCATCAGCATGTGAGAACTTGCCATCAGTGCCAAACTTTTGCAGCCAAAGAGGCCAACCGGGCTCTACCATTGCAACCTGTTGTAATAAATAAACCTTTTATGCAATGGGGACTTGATTTTGTAGGAGTAATAAACCCAAATTCTTCAGCAGGGCATAAGTATGTTCTAACAGCTACTGATTACTACACAAGATGGGTCAAAGCGGTAGCCACCACAAGAAGTAGAACTCATGAAGTGATCGAATTTCTAGAGTCAAATGTCATAACCAGGTTTGGGGATCCTCTAAATTTGGTATGTGATAATGGACCAGCCTTCCAATCATTGGAGTTTGCAGAATGGGCATACTAGATGGGGATAGTTATCATATTTTCATCCAACTATTATCCCCAAGGCAATGGGCTAGTTGAGTCCACAAATAAAAATTTAATGAATGCCATTAAGAAATCTGCAACAGACAAACCCAGGAAGTGGCATACATTATTGAAATATGCACTTTGGGCTGACCGGATAAAATATAAAGTGGCTCTTAAGACTTCCCCTTTTGCTTTGTTGTATGGTACCCAGCCAATTGTTCCCATCTCTTTGAAATTACCTACTTACCAATTTGTCTTAGACTATTTTGAGGATCAAGCAGATGCAGAGGCTCGTGTTTTGGATCTAACTAATTTGTAGGATGAAAGACTCCAAGCCCTAGAACACTTCAGTCAGCACCAAGAAATCGTCAAGCACTGGTTTGACAAGAGGGCCAAAGTGAAAGCTTTTAGACTAGCAGACCTGGTTCTTCTATGGGACAAGGCCCATGAAAAGAAGGGCAAGCATACAAAGTTGCAGCCGCTGTGGATAGGCCCGTACCAGATTGATGAGATTCTGGGTAATAATGCATTTCATTTACAAGACCTTGATGGTAATTGTTTGGACCTCCCCGTTAATGGTCAATACTTAAAGCATTATTTCTCAGCTGTTCCATCCAATATATCATTTGAATGAGTCACAAAGAAGTTGTAACATGTGTATACATTGTAAATAACTCTGTAGTTTTATTTTATTTTAGCTTATTTTTCATGTCTGTACAGTTGTTCATTTTATTTTTATTTTAAATGCCTGTACAGTTTTTAGTTTCATTTTATTTTTTATTTTAAATGTCTGTGCAGTGTTGTTTTATTTTATTTGATCTTAATTGTCTGTGCAGTTTTATTTTGTTTGTTGTTTAAGGTCTGTACACTCTGTGTCTTTCCCTTTCAGGTCTGTACAGTTTTAGTTATTTTAAAGTTCTGTATTTTATTTTTTTTAAAGGTCTGTGCAGTTTATTTCCTTTGTAAATAACTCTGCAGTTTTATTTTATTTCCTTTGGTGCCTGTACAGTTTTATTTTAAAGTCTGTACAGTTTTATTTTAAAGTCTGTGTAGTTTTATTTTATTTTGTTTTTAAAGGTCTGTGTTTATCCTTGGAAGTCTGTACAGTTTATTTTATTTTAAGAATTCTGTTCTTTAACCTTTGCCTGAGCATCAATGAAAAAGTCAGCCTTCTAAAAATTGTTTTTATTCTGAGTTCTAAATCCAGTGTCCATTCTGTTCATTATCCTAATTATGAGATAGTCTGTTTAAACTGAACAGTGGAACTATTTTGTTATTCAGAACAACACTGGAAGGATGATTGGATTTTGTGTCTTGCTTGCCACAGTTATTTTAAATATAAAGAAACTACTATGCTGTTTGGCTGGAGAAACTCCCAAGGAATCCAAGAAAAGTTGGTTATAATAGGGGACTATGATTTATGTAATTATTTGAGTATCTATAGAGGCTATCAGTGCCTAGGCTGAAGCAGTTCTAGATTGATGAAATATTAAAAGAAAATTGTTATTCTTTCTAAGGCTTTTCAGATGTTGATATATTTCAAAAAAGAGAGAGAGAGAAGATGAAAGTTGAGCAAGACAACATAGAATTGACACTCTGTTATTTCCAATATATATATATATAAAAAAAAAAAAAAGTAATGTAATCAAAGAGACAGCCAAGACTTCAAAAGATGTTTTTCTTCTACCAAGTTGTAGATTCTACCTTACAGTTGTAAATCTGGGTCATGTAAATCTAAAGGGTAACTCTGTCGGGGCTGTAAAAGGCTAAACTAGTAAAAAAAGCTCTACTCGGTTTCCCCTTTTACAATCTAGAAAAGCTGATGAATCCAGAGTTCAACATTCGAAGGCCCACTCATTCTTGAAGAAAGTTTTATACCCTTGTAATCGCACATCAGAAATCTTCCTTGAATGATTCAGCCTAGTATGTCCTTGGGAAATTTTGACAACTATCAGCTAGTAGTTAAATTATTTTGAAGAATATCTATGGCAAGGCAAGATACATGGTCTATGTTGTTTTGAAACTAGAGTCCTGGGTTCTAAAATAATGCCACTATTTTACCCGAAGATATCGCCATTTGTTGAGAAGCAACACACCTCTACTAAAAAATGAATTTCCATCCTTCAAAAATATTGAGCTTTCATTTTGCAGTAAGGACCCTCTTGATGTTTTTAAGGTTCTAAGTCCAAGATTTTGCTTGTCTCTTTCCTCTTCAAGTTTTGCATATACCAAAGTGTCCAAACAGACTTGCATCTGGCTTTGTTTTATTTTAGAATTCATTTTGCAAATGTTAGAATCATTGCTGATTAAAGAAAATCTTTCACCGGTATGAAAAAATGCAGATTCTAGATAGATGAATTCATTGAAGGCCAAAACTTTCCATTTTTGGCAAGGTAGCGAAATCATGACACTTCCATTTTTGGAAATGTCACGAAATCGCGACAGGTTTTGAAAAAATCGGCTAAGGCAAGAAAACATAGCGAAATCGTGACACTTTCCATTTTTGAAAATGTCGCGATATCACGAAACTTCCAAATATCACGACACTTCCATTTTTGGAAATGTCACGAAATCGCAACGGGTTTGGAGAGAGAAAGCAAATGTGTACGGAATGACATGATTTTGCGACATGTCACGAAATCATGACATGTCACATTTTTCCTGTTGTAGGAGGCAAAAGGAAGCTAAGGCATGAAAAAGGCACGATTTCGTGACATGTCGCGAAATCGTGACATGTCACGTTTTCGCTGCATGAAGGTTGAAGAAGCGTCTAAGTTAGAAAAAAATCACGATTTCGTGACATGTCGCAAAATCATGACATGTCACATTTTCATGGCTGCCAAGGCGAGAAAGTGCCGAGTGTCAGAAAACGTAGCGAAATCGCGACACTTCCATTTTTGGAAGGGTCGCGAAATTGCGACACTTTCCATTTTTGGAAAGGTCACGAAATCGTGACATATTTGGAAAGAAAAGGGACTAAGGCATGAAAACATCGTGATTTCGTGACATGTCACGAAATCACGACATGTCACAGTTTTGCGATGCTGGAAGCAGAAAGCGTCTAAGGCACGAAAGCGTCGCGAAATCGCGACAGGATGGAGAGAAAAGTGCAAGTGCGAAAAAAGGGCGCGATTTCGTGACATGTCACGAAATCGCGACATGTCAAGTTTTCACGGTGACAAGATGGTGAAAGAACAGCAAGGCATGGAGATGTGAAATCATGACAAAGTTTGAAAAGCAGGGGCAAGTGAGAAAGGTGTCGTGAAATCGCGACGTTGCGATTTCGTGACAGGTGAAAAGGAAGCAAGGCTTGGGTGTCGCAAAATTGCGACACCCCAGCCACCAAAGGGAAGCAAAGAAAGAAGTTGCTAAGGCATGAGGGTGTCGTGAAATCGTGACATCACGATTTTGCAATGTCACGAAATCGTGACACGGCAGCAAAGGGAGCCTAAGTCGAAGAAGACGTCACGAAATCGCAACACGGTAGAAAGGCAGATGCGAGGCGCAAGGGGACGTCGAGATTTCGTGACATGTCACGAAATCATGACATGTCACATTTTTGTGGCTTGCAAAAAAATAAATCCAAAGACAGCAAGGGGAAGCTAAAGCAAATGAACCCAAGGCTAACGCGTAGCGAAATTGCAATGCAATTCAGAGGAAGTTGCCAAGGCATGAAAAGGGCGCGATTTCACGACATGTCACGAAATTACGACATGTCACGTTTTCACGGCTCATGGGGCAGAAATATGCATGGAGTGCAGGAAAGGTCATGATTTCATGACATGTCGCGAAATCGTGACATGTCGCATTTTCGTGGCTTAGACAGCAAAGAGCCCGAAAGTGGAAAACAGCTAGAAACAAGTGCGAGAATGTCACATTTTTTGTGACACGTGTCAAACTAAGCAAGCCACGTGCAAATAAACTTTAGGGTTTTGGTTTAATAATAAAGTTATGATTTAATTAAAGTACTAATCCATATTTTGTCTTTTATGCAGGAAGCCATCTGGCACTTACATAATAACGGGATAAGTGGCCAAAAAGATAAAGTTAAGTGCAAATTAATCGAAGACCGCCATATTGAAATGAGAGATGTCGAGAATTTTTGTTTCATCCAAATTTTACAGATCTGGCCGCAAAGAGACTTTACAATGACTAAGAAGCTGCCCATTTAATGGAGTATGTCGAGAATTGGCCGAAAAATGAAAATATCTACACTCAGTTACCGAAATTTGCCAATGGATGCATTTAATGAAAATTTATGGCAGAATTAATGGCTTGCAGACATTTTCAACTCAGGGATGGCTCTGCGGAGATGAAATGTCAGAGAAGTGGTGACTCATCCAAATTACCCGAGGGCATTAATGAAGACATTTATTCACAATTATGGGTGAATGCAAGTGGCATTCGATTTTTGCCTTCTCCATTTATGGCAAGTGACTGCACTGATTTGCAGAATGGTTAAGTTTTATCCGAACTTTATTTTAAAAGGGCTTATATTGTAAAACCCGGATACTAGGGTTTAAGATGATAAGATTTACGGTTGGAGAAGAAGATATTTCTAAAAAGATCAGGGTCTGTCCTGAGTCTATAAATACTTCTTCTAAATATAATCGCAGGAGGTGGAGACTTAGAAATAAAAGTCTATTGAAGCAATTTCTTGCAAATCTTGTTAAATACTTTATTTCTAGACTTGGAGTTTATGTGCTTTTGTTTTTCTATGATAGCATGGCCAGGAGCCTAATATTTTTCATATTATGATAAGTTCATATTCTTTTGTTATCCGTTTTTTTTAAGTTTATTAAATATATGTTGTAAATCTATGTTATCAAGATTAAATATGCTTTTGGGCTTCATTTGTTCTATTGTATGCTAGGGAAAATCACAGATTTAAGGTTCAAGTTTGTTCTAATTGCTCTGTCCTCACTGTGTGAGCTAGGCTGCTGGTGAGAAATACTAATTTTAACCGACTTCCCTTCTATTTATGATTTTCTTTCAGATCTGTTCCATCTCTATCTTATGCTCTTAGTAGAAGGTGATCTTAGAAAGCTGGACACCTTTTTCTTTGATTTGTTCTATTGTGAAGCTGATAGTATAAATAAAATTGGCAGTTTAGGTTTTACAACTAAGTTTGATAGACTTCTCTTTCTGCCCTACCCTACTTTCTTTGTTTTATCATGAAATGATCTATTTTTATTTTCTTTTAAATTTGTCTTTTATTTAAATCTGTTGACCCATAAGAGCTAGATCAAAGAACTAATTTTAAATCTGATTGTCAACAAGTGACAAGTTCAAGAACCCATTGTAAGGTAACAGACAGTCCATATTGAAAACTATTCCAGAAGCGAAAAAGAGTGAATAGACATTCGACCCAACTCTGTAACTCACACCTTGGATAACCAGCAAGATCCTAAAGTGAGTGGGATTTATCCCGTATAAGTTTTATCAGAGTTTCATGCTAATTCTTCATAGGGTGTGTATAAAATTTAGACCAACACCCTTCAGTACCATCACTGCCATATCTGACATATTTTACGATACCAAATTTGACAAGTTCAAAGGAACTGAGGATCCCAAGGAGCATGTGAGTTCATTCTTTCATGCATATTTTTAGATTAGTGATGATAATGCTCTTATGCTCTAAAAATTTCCTTAAACATTAGGGGGAGATGCCATTGAATGGTACAATCAATTGCCTACACATAGTATTTATACTTTTGACCAATTGATGGACTTATTCTTTGAACGTTTCCTCTCAATATTAGAAATAAGGTATCATTATCGAACATATATTATTTGAAACAATGGGATGATGAACCTATCTATTATTTTGGAAACTGTTGGAATACAATCATAACAAAGTTGCCATTCTCCCTACCAATGGAAGAAATTATAAAAAAATTTACCAAGAGTTGCTTAAAACCCATCTCTTGGATGTTACAAATAAACACTTATAGAACATTTGAGGAAGTTTTAGCACAGGCTAGTGTCACTGAGGAGATAAAAATCAAAGAAGGTATCATTAAGCCTAAGAAAAAGGAATGGCAAAATAAGGGCCAATACAGAAATAATCAATCCATCCAAACTAAATCAACACAAGTCTTAATAGCTAACACAACTAATCAAGTAAATCAAGTGGTGATGAGCCAAATCGTAGTGGCTCAAAATTTGGTGCAACAAAAAATTAACTATCATGCGGTCCCATCAGTAACACAAGAACCAATAGTACAAAACATAGCACCAACTATGGAACAACCTACCCACCACTAATACAATTGACCCCAATGTCAATACACCCCTTTAGCGGAGTCATATTCATCTATATTTTGAAGGTTGTATGAGACTAATAAATTAGCCTTGCTAGAAATCAGGCCTGATGACCCCACTAAAATGCATAAAATTTATATAGAGCACTTGTTTTTCCCATACCATAGGCAAAATAGGCATGATATTAACTATTGCCATGTTTTCAAGAACATAGTGCAAGACCTCATAGACCTAGGGGCCATTAATGTGGATAACCCCTTATCTCTACAAAACCAAAACTTGGTCATATATTAGACACCTCTACCTAACCATGGGGAGGTACAACATAATATAGGAGGTAACAATCAACAAGCACCTCCTAACCAACTAAATCATGTTCAATAGTATCAAAAATTTGTAGGAGAAGTCCATGTGATCATTAGACGACAGCAAAAAAATCAACAAAATACTCAACAAACTTCAAATCCACCCCCCATACAAACATTGCCAAATCCATATTCACCAATAAATCTATCCAATCCATCCAATCAGCCCATACTTCATCCAATAAGGCCAATGGTAACCTTAACCATCTGGTTAACCACTAGTTTGAAAATGGTGTCATCCAAGCTTCATGTGTATCAGCTTATCCAACAATTCCCTAGGCATAGATATGCTTTAATGGAAATAATCAAGTCAATTGAGTTAGAATCCCAAGACTCTAATGCCTTTAATAACTTTGTAGGGAGTGTTAGGATGTGTATGGATCCATCAATCACCTTCTATGACTTTGAAATAAAGTCAATGAGTTCAGAATCATTAGACCCTCCATTACACATAATGGCCTTAATAGACAAAAACCCATTCAAAAGAGTCCTAATTGATACCGAATCATCCATAAATATCATTACTACCACTGCCTTTAGTCATCTGAAATTACCTCCATCCCACATTTCCAAATCATCATTCATCCTCAAAGCATTTAACGATGATTTGTGTACCATAGTTGGCACTATTGTTTTACCTATAGAAGCAGGGTCCATAACATTGCATACAATGTTTCACATCTTAGAAGGAACCATGGCATATAATATACTCCTTGGTAGACCTTGGATGAGGGAAATGAAATGTTTTCCTTCAATTCTCCACCAATGCTTGAAATATGTTCATGATGGATATGTCCATTGCATCCCTTCGGATGTCGAACCTTCTAAGTATTATAATTTCATTTCAAATCCTTATGAGTCCATGTTACCTTCCACCTATTTATTATTGGAACCATCATCGAATCCATCCACATCATATCTTAATATTCCTTCTTCTAATCCATCTATATCTTCTTCTAAGACTCCCATCCTAGAGGAACTACCCATCACATCCCCTCTTCAAACATCCAATTCTTCTTGTACATGTGGTCATAGTCAGTCTACTATTAACACATCATCCACCACATTCACCCCTTCTTCTACAACCACTTATTATATTTCATCATTACCCCATCTATCCACATTTAATCCCACATCACCATCCAACCCCACTTCGTAAGCCGATGTTTCATAATTTGAACTTTTATAATGTGAAATATTTAATTCACCACCATCCATAACCAATCCAGAACCCTCTGAGTTCCCATCATCAACCACATCAGTCCAAGTCAAAGTCCACATCACCAATCCTGGTATAGATGAATACATGGTCCAAGACGTCACCATCACACCCTTAGCCATTCCCACATCCAAGAATTTTGGACATCCTCGAGACCATTTTTTATCCATAGGTGTTTTTTATGACAGGGGTGTAGCTCCAAATAGCATTAAATTCATTTACAGAGGGTTGGATTTCTTAACTGGAGCAAACCCACCTGAAGAACCAAAAGAGCCTAGGTGTGCCAACATACCAAATATGAAGGAGTTTCCAGATCGCTACTTTAACATGGTCAATTGGCAGGGTCAAGGTCTAGGTTCCCATGAGCATGGGATGCATGATATCTTAGAGATTCCATATATATGTATCCATGATCATTTTGGTTTCGGCTATACCCTATTGTCTTCCACCGCTTATCTTGACCAAGCCTTTAAAAATCTTAGCCTCAATGATGAAGGCCACCCCATCCATACATTACCCTCAACATCCTCTCTTGAACAAGCCCTTCAAGAAATTCACATCGAGGAAGTAGATGAGGATGACCCCATCAACTTATCCTATCCTATCTTTGATTCTAACAATGAAAGTTACAAAAACTTTGATGTCATTTCAAACACTTCTGATTATTCCAAAGAAGAGTCACAACCCATTGTCCCCATCACCCAACAAGAATATTTTTACCTCTAAAATTTCCCCATCCATCATCCCATATTCTACTTACTTCTTCCATAAGAACAGTAGGATACGCCTAGTAATCCACCTTGAGCTACACACATCAGCCAATAATTATAGAATATGTATATATTTCAAAAAACAATCAACAAAACATTCCAAAAAAAAATCAACAAAACATTCCAAAAATAAATAAAAATATGTGTTGCTCTCATGTTAATTTCACGTCCATTATTATAGGGATAACATGACTCGAAATCAGTTCAAATTCAATATTTCCATATACCCATTCATACAGGCTATCCTATAGAGACTAAAATGTGGTAAATTTAATTAAGCAACCACAAACAAGGATCAAATTGACATAATATGGCCCCTTGGGCAGCCCTCAGGAGGCTCACAGTGGTTCTAGCCACTCCAAAAAGGGTTTTGGAGGCTACCGGCCCAATTTTGGGAGGTTTTGGCCCAAAATTCACCACCTTCCCACCCTGGGACGATGGTATATTCCCATTGTCCCACCCTGGGATGGTGGTGAGCCCTCGTCCCAAGGTGGGACAGTGGTGAAGTTTGACCCAAAAAAAGTCAAAATTTGGCCAAATGGCACCCAAAAACTACCATTTGACCTCCCAAAAAGAGCATGTGAGGTAGAGGACAGGGAATCCTTATGACATCCATCTTGATGAGGGCAAAATTCATAGATTCTCTTCCACACCCTATGTGTGCCTCCCATTTGACAAGTGGCACCTCCTGCCATGCATGCCCTTGCATGCCTTTTTACACATGAGCCCCTTTGGGATATAAAATGGATACATGGTCCACATAAAATCATATATAGGAGTTCTAGGATATGCAATGGAGTGCTTCCAATATTTCCCCTCATCGTATTGCACATTTTTTCCCTCATAATCTCCCTTTTGCCTAGGAGGTTACCGAGTGACTTCAAGAAGGTAATCAGAGCGTAACTTTCCATCCGGGTGAATTTATTCACCAAATTTGATGACAACACACCTTAGGTTTTTTAGGAACATATTCTAGTGGTTTGGTAACAAAAATTGGCCAGATTTGGTGGGTATCCCCTCCTAGGGTGCCCCCCAAATAATTGTAGTCACCATCGCCCCCCTGATACGAGGGAAAATTATTAAGAAATTTCTTTAATTTTTTTTATTAGTTATTTTCTACATTATTTCATGATGCTACATTTCAAATTTCAGGTCATTTGGAGTTAAAATGAATTAGTTATGCTATTTTTAAGTTTTCGTAGGCTCATAGGGCCCATCCGGGCACCCTAGTTTTGTGTAGGTGGATCCGGGATCCAATTGAAAAATATGATAATATGGGTTATCTTGAAATTCCAATTTATACATACTGACAAAATTTCATGAGTTTTGGATGAGTGCAGGTTTGATATTTTGTTGTCTTCCTTTTCACAGGTTGTAGGTGGGCAACGCTAAATAAAGGGGTCTACGGATGCAATTTCTAATCTATTTTTGGTGATATCCTCCCAAAACCTCCTCTTTAACATATCTGAAAATTTTCAAGTCATTTTTATATAATTTGATGAACTTTTAATTCATATGCCATTTTGCCCCTGCGGGAATTACATGTTTTCACCATACACCCTTGCTATTTGACCTCTTTTGTTTCTGTGTGTGTAGGTGCAAGTATTAAAACAGATTTGAGAAGAAATATAAGATATCATAGGACCTATATACAAGTAGTAGTAGCATTGGTTCACCCACCTCGATTGTGCGTACGTGGAGAAACATTGGATGTGCACTCGAATTTCATGAAATACTTGGTATTTGGGCACCCAATATTGTAACAATTGTATCACCCTTTTGAGACCTCAAGGATACTTCTGTAACCCTAGATTTGATCCAACAAATTAATGAGAAAATACTTGCTTTGATTCACTTTCCTTTGTTGGTTTTCTTGTACTTTTGCATGCATGTTTCCTTTTTGATGCTCATTCGCAAGATGGGGTAGATACGCTTATTATTCCACATCATTTGGTTCATTATTTTTCCCTACTTAAATGGTGATCATGGTGTGACACTTTTCCCTTTTTATTTGGATGAAAATCTGACTTCTTTCTTGCATTTTTGCCCTTTTTGTGGTGCATGTGCTCCCCTCCCCACCCTGGAACAATGGCAGAGGCTTTATCTGGAACACCCTGGGACGGTGGCTTCACCATCCCACCCTGGGATGGTGGTGAGGCTGATAATCACACCACCCTAGAGTGGTGGTGAAATAGAAAGATTTCTACCCAATATTTTAGAATTTGGAGGCTTCAAAATGGACAAGGTAAGTGCCTAAACCCTCTGATTTTCTGCTATATTTTTAGAGAATGTCAAAATAAGTTTTCTTTCTTCACTTGCTTGCATAGAAATGTTAAAATTTGTTTTTTTCATTTTATTATAACATAACATAGCAAAATGTAGAAGAAAAATAAAAAAGAACTTGTAGTAGCAATGCATCTATTTGGTTTGATTGCTTGTGGCTTACCCTTTGGGTAAGTTGGCATGTAGGATTTGCATTCAGAAATTAAATTTATAGGTTCCTTATCTTATTCTTCTGAAATTAAAATGCACCTATTGCATGCATTTAGTGAATAATCATTGATTGATTCTTTGTTTACTTTCTTGGATAATAATGAACCACACACACCATGATTCATGTAAACGCTAGTGAGGTGGACTTCATTACCATCCACTAGTAGAATTCAAGTGATGGTGGGTTTCATCTCCATCCACTTGGCTCAAATCCTATGAACCTAATCCATCTTGCCAAGGCTGGTTCCAAGATCCATCATATCCCATGGGTTATAGCACGCATCAACCTTCGGGAAGGTGTATTGCAAACTATGGGTGAACTGGGTGAGGAACTGATAGGACATGTGCTCCCTGGCTGTGTGTGGACCTCATCACCACACATTATAGGTAGGATAACACAACCTAGATTTCATAGCTTTGTTGTCGAGCTATGAGTATATAGGTGAAATCCAATTGAACATGATATTACAATCCAACAATATTTCAAACATGTGACACAAGGTCATTCTTTACAAACAATACATTTGAAACACACGAAACAGTTTAGGGATTCACACTTAAAACTTAAAAGATATAATCATCTGTCTTATTGAGTGTTTATTTCTTGTATACTATTTCATTAAGAATTTACAAATAAGATAATCACCTTGGGGTACTAATAGAGGAGCACAATGGTGCGCATCCGTAGCCAAGCCCAATCATGGGTGAAATATGTGGAGAGTGGATTAGAAGACATGAATCATCTTTGATATAGCCCTAGGGACTTGGTTATACCTCCATGGTGAGCTTCCACTCCACCTAGCTCCAAGACAGTAGGGCATGAGCCTCATCTCTGAAGGGATCCTCTCCAGGACACCCCAAGGGATGATGAGCATTACGTAGGAGAGTGTTCCTAGTATGTAGATATCTCACAAGCATTCCTTGGTGAAATGCAACTGCACACTAAGGCGCTAATAGATAGATTAGTTTCATGCATTCATGTACCCACCAGGGCTGACATGCCTAAGTAGAGGTAGAAGTATGACTTCACACACTGGCCAGAGCAATTCAACATGACTCTACCTCCACGTCACCTTGATAGGATACAGTAGCTCCTGCAGCCCAATGGGAATGACACCCATCGGTTTGGTTGAGCCAACTCAGCCCTACCTTTCCTTTTCCATAAGGGAAAACATGAGGAGATCCCAAATTTTCCTCAGGAAAAATATTTTGTGTATGCCCAATGTGCCTCTATGCTAGCTGAGTGTAATGAACACATGTTCCAGCCTAAGCCTCAAGTCAATGCGGTGAACCTCAAGAGAGGCAAGCACCCTATGGATAACACATAGTACCTTGGACAAGATTGACCCTAGGGTGAGACTCCTAGGCCTCCTAGACCTCACACTATGGATCAAATTAGGCAAGTGGTTGCGAGATACATAGAACACCAAGCTCAGTTCAAGCAGCTTCGATGGGATAAAGAGCAACTAGATCACTTGCACCAGCTTAAGAAAGAAAGGATCGAATAGCAGACCAATGAGCTATTCTAGAAAATTTTGAGAGAGAGGGTCCCTACCCCTAAGACACATAGGTAGGAGGTCCATCCAAGGCAACCCATGCTCGTTCGAGAGAGGTCCCCGAGACCTTATCAAATTTTGCTTCCATGACATCCCAGGCCATATCGAGAGATTCCTCCTAGGCCAAACATAGGGTGCCCACAATAGGTAGATACCCCCATTCATAGGCCATCTCGAGAGACACCTTACGGGGTTTATACTGATCACGAGCCAGAAGTAGAATATGTTGAGACACCTTACCAAGGAAGGGGGTGACTTACTGCTACCTCGACCTAGGTTGGAGGAGCCTAGACCTCCACCACAATATGTGAATAAATATGAGGATATCAAGTCCTCAGGTCCTTACAAAGCATTGTTAGAGCACCTAGAGTTAGTAGAGAACAAGACCTCTGGATCGGGATCTCAAAATACCACTATACATCAATTGCATAGTTAGCCAATCCATCCATCAGTACCTATGCCTCCCTATCCAAAATAATTTAATTTGCCTTAGTTGGCTACCTTTAAGGGATAAGAGGATGTGCAAGAACATGTCACTAGGTTCTCAGGCCAATGCTTTGACATCCATGATGATGATGCTTTGATTTTGAGGACATTTGTGACTACCCTTGCCGACCCTACCTTCGAGTGGTTTTACCAAATCCCTAAGCATAGCATCCATAATTTGGACCAACTTGCGAATGCATTCCTAGAGCGCTTTGCCTTCAATACCAAGAGGAAGGCAATGTTGGTTGATGTAGTTGGGTTAAAATAATATGATAATGAGTTAATAACAAATTATGGTAATATATGGTGAACATTGCTTGCCAAGCTACCTTATCTTCTCCCCATGTTGGAGTTGTCTTAGATGTTCTCCAAAAGCTACTTAAAGCCAATCTCTTTGTTGCTACAATTGCAACAATACCCCACTCTTGAAGATGCCTTAGCACATGCTATCATCATCAAAGAAATTAAGATTTAAGAGGGTGATATTGTGAAGCCTTGCAAGGAGTGGAGCAAGAACACTAAGAACACCCCAATGCAACATAAGTCAGTAGTAGTAAATCGGGTTGCCATTAGTGTCCCAGGGCCAGCGCCAGCTGTGCCACCTCAAAAGCCTAATTATCAGGCCACCCCTAGGAACTATGCCAAGGATAACCAAAATGGTCAAGGACAAAATAAATAGCTTCGCCCCAAGCGATAATTCATGCAAATTGTAGAGTCTATGGATTCAGTGTTTGATCACCTCTTGGCAGCTAATGTGATCCATCTAGCTGATAGTCAACCTATCAACCCTAATGCATCTAATCCCAAAGGATATAGAGAAGACCTATATTGCAAATTTCATAGGCAAAATGGGCATGATGTACAAATGTGCTATAAATTCAAAAACATGGTGCAAGACTTGATTGATAGGAATGCCCTCCAGGTAGATAACTATATCGCACTAAAAAACCAATGGATGGGGGTCTTTAAATACCCTTTGCCTACCCACACAAATCTGGCTAAACCAGTGCCCAAAGTAAACAAGGTTCACCATGCCCCTCCTAAACAAGGATATGTTGGTATGGTCAGTATTGTGACAAAAAATAGGTGGTATCCAAGTCCAGCCGCACCAACTATGGCTCAGAGTGATGTCCCTTCGACATCACAACCTATACCACCTCCTGGACCGAGCCTACCACCTAGGCCTATAGTCACCATTAAGAGCAATCTCGCTCAGAGATTAATAACAACATCTGCCCAGCTCTCCATCTATGAGCTCATCCAAAAATCACAACCTCATAGAGAAGCCTTGATGGAGATCCTTAAGGCAATTGAGCTTCATCTCGAGGAGTCTAACTCCTTCAACAAATTTGTGGGGCATGTACGAAAATGCATGAAACTGGTAATTAATTTTTGAAAAGATGAACTTAAATTGGTTCCACATGATATGGTGGATCCCCCTTTACACATTATCACACGTGTGAATAGAACACCATACAAAAGAGTCTTGATAAATACTGGGTCTTCGAGCAACATCATAACTATAATAGCTCTAAAGCACCTGAAGCTTCCAACATCTCATATTGTCACATCTACCTACACCCTTCGAGCATTCAATGATGCTATATGCTCAACAGTTAGTACAATCATCCTACCTATTCAAGTAGGGGAAAAGATCATCTCGACGATGTGCCACATCCTAGAGGGTGAGATGGCATACAAAATTTTGTTAGGAAGACCGTGGATTAGGGACATGAAGTGTGCCCCTTCAATCACTCACCAGTGCCTCAAGTACAATCATGAAGGGCAAGTTCATGTCATCCTCGTAGACGTAGAGCCCTTCAATTACTGCAACATGGTGCAGCAATTACCTGAGTCGACCTTGCCATATATACATCTATATTTTCAACCGAATAAATCTAGCTGAGGTTCGACCCCACCTCTACAGAATACCATGACCTCCTCATCATCGGCCTCACCCCAGATGCTTAATACACCAGTGGATCATTTGCCTAAGAACCCAAAGAAGTGGCCCGTTGAGGAAGACCAACCAATCATATCCACCATATCCACATAGGAGATACTTAGCCTAGATGATGAAGATACACCACATGAGGCAAATAATAAGCCAGATAAAATCTCACTCTCATCCCTCTTCTATCCACAACACCATGTTATAGTACATATAGCTTCTACCAGATTGGGAGAGTACATGGTTAGGAATTTTACCACTACTCCTACTTTAGAATTGATGCAATACATGGGTAGACCCCATATTCCTATAGGTACTATCATGCCTCTTAGTATTCCCTCTAATAAAATGAACTTTATCTATGGGGACCTTGACTATGGCATCGAACCTTACCAACAACAGGAGGAATATGAGGAATATTTTGGAGAAAATATTAAATACTTTTCTAACCCTAACTTCATCCTGAAGTACCTTGACCTATGCAACTGACACGATTATGGGTTAGGCTTGTATGAGCAGGTCACCAAAATCCCTTATCAACCACAATATCAAATACCCTATGACAAGTCAAGAGTGGGATGCAATAATCCGTTGCCTCTAGATGTCCTCTTAGACAACCTAAATCACTTGAATATAGGCTATGAGGGTGGGTTGGCCCAAGACCCTTTGCTAATCCCAATATAGTCTACTCCTTGGGAGATTACTTTCCATGGCTATATGGGAACCCCACGATTCCCAGTGAAATTTCCCAAAATTTTGAGAAAGGGGAAGGGTCATGGAGTTGTCCCTATGTCTGTGATGAGTCAAATCTAGGCACCTCATATGAGTGGACCTCAGAGGATGATTCGGGTTATGAGGTAGCACCATATGACCCTTTTGAGTTGGATAGTGATCATTCATAAATTATCCCCATTAATGACCAACAAGAAATCCTCATAAATTTGTTCCCTTTCCCTAATCATGTCTAGTGGTAGCTCCTTCCTCCTAAAGAGCCAGTTCACCCATAGGAAGATAGACCTCCTGGGGGGAGTAGTTAATTTACTTGAGCAGTTTGGCCCTCAGGAGCCTGAGGCACTGTAATATGAGAATGAAGGAATCTTCATCCATGATGATGATTATGAAGAATTAGCTTATATGGGACCACACCTACCTGATCACCCGATCCCAAGGGGAAACAACGAGGTTCCCATATATAAAAGTGACTATGATGATGACACAGAGAGAGCATACCTGGGTCCTCATTATTTGTGACATCATCATGATAATATTGACATAGATGAAGTCTATTGTCAGTTACATGTTGGCCCACACTTGAGGGCAAGGCCTATCAATCTAGGCCAGATTCATCATGAGGTCTTCCCTGACCCACCCACACACATGAAGCTCCTTGAGCCTAATGATCCCATCCTACAGTCTATTCCCAGATAGGATTCAGAGATCCCCATTTCCCAGAACCACATATGGGGGTGAGAGATAACACTAATACACAGTCACATGCATGTGGTCATGGAGAGTAGACACATTTCATCAATATGATCTCCATTGATTTGACCACACCACTCCACAACCCAACTGATCCTTCCAAACCATTTCATCTAGACCTATATGTGATTGATTGGGATCATGCTGATTCACCCTCACCACCCTCTGAGTATTAGGCTTGCGGTGGATTGTTTCACTTCTTCGTAGGACCAACTCATGATGTCTTCCATGCTAAGGAGAAACTCGAGGTTCCCATTGAAGATTTAAATTTAGCTAATGATATCCATTTGATACCTACTCCCTATCAATTGGAGGAGGGGTCTCATATGTTAATTGAGCCTACGGTTGACAGAGATATCAACTCAGATCCTAAAAACCTGCAATATATCAAGCTAGGGGAAAGCCTATCCCTTGAAGAGCAAGCTGATTATATAGCCCTTCTCACAAAAAATAATGTTGCTTTTACATGGTCTTACAAAGACATGTCGGGACTAGATCCAAATATGGTCACCCATAATCTCATGCTTGACCCCACAGTCAAACCTATCAAGCAAAATCCGAGAAAGATGCACCCAACAGTGGCCTTGATGGTCAAATATGAGCTACAAAAACTTTTGGATGACCAGTTTGTCATTTTTTGTAGACTATCCACCATGGTTGTCCAACATGGTTCCCATAAAGAAGCCTAATGGGAGGATTCACATTTGCATCAACTTTCAAGACCTAAACAAAGTGAGTCCTAAGGATGATTTTCCTTTGCCAAGCATAGATGCCTTGGTAGATGCCATCGCAGGACATGAAATCCTCTCCCTTATGGATGACTTCTCTGGGTATAATCAGATTTGTATCAACCTAGAAGACCAGCTCAAAATGGTGTTCACAATGCCTTGGGGTACATTTTGTTACAAGGTCATGCCATTTGGCCTTAATAATTCTAGTGCCACCTACTAGCATGCCATGACATATATCTTCCATGACTACATGCATAAAATTTTAGAAGATTAAATGGATGACATATTTGCAAAGTCTTTATTACATCATGAGCACTTATATGTCTTATGCAAAGTCCTCGATTGCCTTATTGAACATAATGTGAGATTGAATCCCAAGAAGTGTGTCTTTGGTGTCACATATGATGAGGCCTGGAAATGCCTCAATCATGACATGTTTTGAACACTAAAATTGCCTATAAACTCTTATGTTTTATCTGATATGTTAGTTAAGTTGATTCAATATGTTGTATATTAACCATTTTGCATGATCAATGTATTTGAAATATTATATGCTGATTTTTATAGCTTTTTACATAGTTTTGTGCTCTTTTTGCTATGACTTGCTAAAATGGAATATGCTTAGAATAATAGCAGCATTTCACTAATCATGTTTTGATTTGTCTCAAGCATTTGTTTCACCTAAATATGGCAACAATGCAAGCAAACTGTTGCTGTGCAGCAAAAACTGGTTTTTCCCATGTAAATTCTAGCCAGCTATCCATAAATAGCAAGGCATAGAATTCACATGTGAAAAGAGATGAAGACCATTGGAATTTGATCTTAGGAGATAACCCACCTAAGAGATGCAGAAGAAATCACTGGAAAAGCACACATTTGTTCATTTCGAAGTATCTTTGGAATGAACAAATATCTTCGGAATGAGAGAACACAGCGTCTTCGAAATGAGCGGATCTTCAAAATGAAGAATGCAGTATCTTCGGAATGAGTGATCTTTAGAATGAGAATTGTAGTATCTTCGGAATGAGAATTGCAGTATCTTCAAAATGAGCGATCTTCGGAATGAGAATTGCATTGTCTTCGGAATGAAACCACTTATCTTCGGAATGAAAATAGAATGTGCTTTGACTTGTTGACCAATTTTTGAAGCTGGAAAAAGGGAAATAAAGGTCAAAAAATGTAAAGGAAAAGATCTTCCATCTATCTTTGCCGTCATTGCCAACCAAAGCCATCATTAATGGAAAGATCAAAGAATAAACCCAGGATTTGTTGCAGCATAGTAGGATTAGATCTTTTGAAATATCCATAGTTTGTAATTAGATCATAGGACAACTATAAATATTGCTCCCATTCAGGTTGAGCCTAGTAGGTAGTAAGTAGTGAGAAAAGAGTAAGGAAGCTAGGAGAAAGCAGAAAATATAGAGAATAGGTAGAAATTGACTGTTACAGTCCTGTAATAGTTTTTCAACAGAATTATTGTAATCATGTTCTTTAATCAATAAAGTGCACCAGTTCTATTTCATATTGCTTGTAAATGAGTGTGATTAAGATCTAGAGAGAGAGAGACTCATACCTTCTTCTGGACAAGGAGGCTGGCCACTTCTAGACCTAGGAGGAGGACTAACAACAGGTTTTTATTTTGATTTTGCTACAGCAAAATGAGTTGTAGAACTTGTTATTTCAATTGCTTGTAAAAAGCTGACAATATCTGTAGTCTTAGTTTATTTATGCTTAGATTAATATTGTGCTTAATGTTTTAGCTGTAATATTTACTTTCAACAAAGCTTCCATTTTATTTTAGACTGTTATTTCCAGAATTTGCTATTTTTTTCAATTTCTTGCATTTTGTGTTTTGTTGTCAACCCCTGCACAGAAGATTGACAACCTTCTGTTATAGAGTCTTGACAGGGTTTTATTTTCCATGCTATAATTATATTTACATTGCTACAAAAGTAAATAGATTTCCTTTCTGCAATTAGAATCAGACTTTCAATTATGTAACTGTTATTTCTGCAACATAATTAGGTCTCATTCTGCAATTGTAAATTAGGATTTCATTTCTTCAGTTAATGATTAGTTTCCATTTGTGCAATTAGATTAAGGTTTAATTTATGCAATTAGAGATAGGAATGTCCTAAAACCCCCCACACAACCGGTTCCACCAATAAGACCTATTGCTCTAGATTGACCTAAGTTATAGTTGTTTCACTTCTTCCGTAGATAGCCTTGTACACAACCCTAGATTGACAAATTCATTGAGAATTAATGATGGTATAACAACTACGCATCATTTTGGCACCATTTCTAGGGAATAGTGTTGCCAAAAGAAAAAAAAATAGTCCAATAGCTGTAATCAAACTAAATTGTGAAAATTCAGGATAAAATCTGAATACAACAACTGAGGAAGGTAACAACTATTGACTTAATTTATGTCAGTCAAGAGTAAAAATGAATGAGTAAGTATAGGGATGAAAAAGGTAGAACTACCCCAAAGGATCCCTGTCTTGTTCCATTAAGGAGATCTTCATGCCTAAGGGGTGAATCACCCGTGTTTGAACTACCAAAAAGATTGATAGAAAAATCACCAATCTCACCATCATTAGAACATTTTGAGAAAGGAAAATCACCAATTTTATCATAATCAGAATATCCTAAGGAAGAAAATTCATCAGACTCATCATCAACAGAGAGGCTTGGACCTCTTGAGAGAACAATTTGGAAAGCTTTAACTTCTCCTAGAAAATAGGAAACTATGGCAGAAGGAGGCAATATAGATGGCCAACATGGTTATGTCCATAATGAAGGAGATGATCAGGATATGCCCCAACCTTCTAGAAAATTTGAATATCCTATTCGTCTGAATCCAACACAAAACTCTCCCATGAAAACCATTTCACCTTCAGTACTTCCAACCTTCCGAGTTGTTCTATCTAAAGATCCTGATCATTTTTTGTTTGAGTTCAAGGTAGTGTGTCAGACCTATGATTATATAAATGACAATCAGAAACTTAAGGTTTTTCCCTCAACACTAAAGGATGCAGCATTACGCTGGTTCATGAGCTTAGAGCCAAATTCCATAAGAACCTGGGATCAAATGGAAACTATGTTTTTAGATAAATATCAGGAGTATTGCCATGTAAGGAATAGAAAAGATGAGTTATTCAGAATTAAGCAAGAAGATGATGAAACATTGGAAGATTATCTTGATAGGTTCTCCTTTGTTCAAAGGAGATGTGGACTTGTAGAACCAGAATTATGTAAAACCATCTTTTTGAGAGGATTGCAAGATGAATCCAGAGAAGTTCTATATTTGATGGGAAAAAGGGATGTAACCACTCTCAGTAATGATGAAATTGTGGATATCTACAGGAATTACTCTCGCACTAAGCAGAGAAGAAGAAAAAGCTGCACAAATGGCACTGATGTGAAGGACCTAATAGAGGAACTTGCAAATTTCAAAATTGATATTCTAGTGCACCTAAACACTACTTTGGGGGAAATGTCTGCAAAAGAAAAAAACATAGAACCCTTGGCAATTTATTGCCCAAGATGTAGAAATAAACATGCTTTGCAGAAATGTCCTTTGAATAAAACATCTATCTCAACCATTTGTAGTATCTTTTCAAAAAGGCATTCAACTGATCAATGCCACCTTCTACCACAACTCAAAACTGTGTTAGAAAATCAGACTGAGGAACTCAACTATATTGGACCGAAACAAGGGGGAAATTTCTCTCAATACCAAAATCCCCCTTGTTTTCCTACAAATTGGAGGCATAATCCTAGTACTATGCCTTGGGGACAACCAGAACCACCCCAACGTCCTTGGAATAATCCTCAATGGACAAATTCCCAAGAATGGCCACAAGCAAATTGGAGTAACCCAGCCTAGAATCAGAATCAAAACAACCCCTCATGGAATCAAAAAAACCCATATTGGAATCAAAATAATCCAGCCTGGAATCAAAATCCGACTAATCCACATTAGATGCAAAACCAACCATAATGGAGTCAGCAATACAAGTCCTATCCAAGGCAGCAAAGGAACCAAGGTCAAACTCATCATTTGTTGCCTGCACCTAATCAAAATTTTCAAGAAAAATAGCAGCAAACACAGCAAGTGAAACAACCTCAACTACCACTCAACCAGTCACTAATCCAAACAACATGAGACAGACACCTCCTGTCTATGTGGTTGAAGCTGAAGAAAATGTTGAAATTAATGTTCTTGATTGTAGTAACATCCAACTTCGCTCAAGAAAATTTGTACCTGAACTAGTTTCAAATGAAATCAAAGAAAATGAAGAGCAAGAATCGTCAGAACCAAAAGAAAAATTGGAACCAGAGAAAATCCAACCAACAATAGAAAAAGAGACAAAACCACAGGCAGAACAATTACCAAGGATAGTTCCATATCCTAAAATATTTAATGCAATACCAAAAAATTCTGAGTCAGAACTGGTCAAAGAACTCAAAAAGTTAACTATATCATTGCCCTTATTGCAAGCCATTAAGGAAATACCAGAGATTAATAGTACTATCTAAAATTTGTGCATTAAAAGAGTAGGAAGAAAAAATAAAGCATTTCCCAAGACTGTGTAGGTTGAAGGAAAGATAGCTGATCTCTTATCTGGAAAACTAGTACCTCCAAAGTATAGTGACCCAAGAAGTCCAGTTATCATAGTTACCATAGGTTTAGTACCAATATCAAATGTTTTAGTAGATCTAGGGGCTGCAATAAACGTCATGACCAAGGATATAATGAAATAATTACAGCTCAAACATCTCAGCCCCACATTTACAGTTTTAGAAATGGCTGATAGGTTAGTTGCAAAACCTGAAGGTATCATTGAAGATGTCCCTATAGAAGTTCTTTCTTGGGAATTCCCTGTAGATTTTTTGGTTTTACAACCAAGAAATTTAGCACATGGATATCCCATTATTTTGGGAAGACCTTGGCTTGCAACTATAGCAACCTTCATAGACTGTAGATCTGGAAATATGACTATTTCAAATGGTATTGATCTGAAAAAAATTTCTTTATATCCTCCTACAAAACCATCTACCAAATTTTTAGGTCATTTATGGTTTTCTGACTCAGATGAAGAACCAGAAGAGGTCATTTCTACACTAGCTACCTTAGTAGTAAGAGAACATATAGAAGACCTTAGTGACACAGAAAATTTAGAAAATGAAATAATCTTGATGAATGTTCTGCATGAACAAGGTTTAGAAGGGGAAGCAACAAATATCCAACAGTTGTTAAGTAATGAGGAGAATCAAAAATCTGAAGATGAACCATCTGTACTATCACAGGGAAACTCTATTTCACTACCACATGGATGGCACCATCATCTAATTTTTCCTTCTCACTTTTCCATACAAGATATGCTTCCCTTAAGCAGCAATAAAATAGAAACTGCTTCTTTTCTCCCATCTCAACAATGTCCTCTTAATCCCCTAATCACCAGGTATGAAGGAGTGAATTCAGTCCTTCTAAATACAAAACAAATAGAAGTCCAGCCAGGCAATTTTTTGAACATTTACAACCAGCTTACTAGGGAAGAGGAAGAAAAATTGATAGTTGTCTTATAGAAGCATGTTCATGCTTTTGCTTGGAACTATAAAGATATGTCAGGAGTTCATCCTGATATATGTACCCATAGAATCTATACTGAATAAGTCAAGCTAGTTAGACAACCCTAGAGAAGATTGAATCTTGCCTTTAGAGATATTGTGAAAGAAGAAATTGAAAAACTTCTGGAAGTAGGATTCATTTACCCAATTTCTGATAGCCAATGGGTTTCTCCATTGGTAATAGTTCCTAAGAAAAATGGAAAAATGAGAGTATGTGTAGACTATAGAGAGTTGAATAAGGTGACATACAAAGACCATTTTCCATTACCTTTCATAGATTAGGTGTTAGATACTCTTGCTAGAAAAAGATACTTTTGTTTTCTTGATGGATTTAGTGGATATAATCAAATTCAGATTGCACCTGAAGATCAAGAGAAAATAACTTTTACATGTCCATGGGGAACATTTTCCTATAGGGTTTTACCTTTTGGTTTGTGTAATGCCCCAACAAATTTTCAGTGAGTAGTCCTAACAATTTTTGCTGATCTGACCACCAAAAGTGTTGAAATATACATGGATGATTTCACAGTATGTGGACAGACTTTTGATTTTACATTGGAAAATCTTGACAAAGTCTTAACTCGCTGTGAAACATACCGGTTATCCTTGAATCCAAAAAAATGCTTCATGATGATGAAGTAAGGGATAGTTCTTGGTCAACACATCTCTCCTGAAGGGATCCAAGTTGATCCAAAGAAGGTGGAAATTATCAAGAATCTCCTTCCTCCTAAAACTCAGACTAATGTCAGAAGCTTCCTAGGACACATTGGTTTTTACCGTAGGTTTATTCCCAACTTTAGTACAATAGCCGATCCTATGTTTGCCCTATTGACTAAAGATTCTGAATTCTCCTGGATCGCAAGGTGTCAGGAATCATTTGAAGCTCTGAAAGAGAAATTAATAACTCCACCTATGCTTAGAGGACCTAATTGGACATTACCATTTCACATACAGACTGATGCCTCCAATACAGCAATTGGAGTAGCATTAGGACAAATTGACAATGGTGAACACTATACCATCTACAACATTAGCAAGAACTTGATAGGAGCCAAGAAAAATTATACAACAACTGAGAAGGAATTTCTAGCAGTAATTTATGCCATCAACAAATTCAGGCATTACATCACAGGTTATCAAATATTTATTCACACAGATCATACAGCCATTAAGTATTTCATGAATAAACCTATGGTAAGTGCAAGAATTATATGTTGGTTGCTATTGTTGCAAGAATTTGATATCACTATAATCAACAAACCAGGGAAAGCTAATGTTGTGGCAGATTTCTTGTCCAGGTTGCAGAACACAGATGAAAGGGAATTAGTTGATGACACTTTTCTTGATGAAAAACTATTTGCTATATTAGTCCAATCACCTTGGTTTGTAGATATAGCCAATTATTTGGTCACAGGGAAAGTTCCTCCACATTTCACTTCAAAACAAAAAAACAATTGATCAAATAGAGTTCTTCTTTTGAATGGATTAAGGGTATGCTTTTTAAGTGTAGTCCTGACCATGTGTTACGTAGGTGCATCCGAAAGGATGAAGTGTATGATATCCTTAGAGCTTGTCATGATGAACCCTCAGGTGGACACTATTCTATAAAAAGCATAGTTAGGAAAATCTTAGGGATAGGATATTATTGGCCATCTCTTCACAAGGATGTGAAAAAGTACATCAGGCATTATGATGCATGCCAAATAATGGGGAAACCCACTCATACAAATGAGATGCCACTGCAGCCTCAAATGGTTTTAGAACCATTTGAGAGGTGGGGGCTTGATTTTTTAGGACCTATTGATCCACCTTCTCAAGGAAAGGTGCATATTCTAGTATGCATTGATTACCTAACAAAGTGGGTAGAGGTGCGTGCTTTCAAACATGCTCGTGAAGAGAAGGTCACCGATTTCTTGTATACTTAGATTTTTCAGAGATTTGGAGCTCCATGGTCTATCACCACAGACCAAGGACCCCAATTTGCATCCAAATTCATAAAGGCATTTATAGAATTGTATGAAATCAAACATAGGAAATCATCACCTTACCACCCACAAGCAAATGGCCAGGTTGAGGTAACAAATAGGGAACTAGAATGCATCTTGAAAAAAATAGTAGCTTTTCATAGGAGAAATTGGCTAGATAAATTACCTGAAGTAGTTTGGGCCTACAATACTACTTGGAAGTCCACTACTGGATTCACACCTTATGAACTAGTCTTTGGTAAAAATCCTCTCTTACCTATTGAATTTGAGCTACTAACATTGCGCACAACACTAGAAATTGGAATTGAATTGTCATAGGCACAGAAAGACAAGATTCTGCAGCTGAATGCATTAGATGAACTTAGATTGGATGCTCTGCACCAAACTAAGGTAATTCAGGAGCAAAGGAAGCTATGGCATGACAGTCACATTCAGAAAAGGAATCTTCAACAAGGATATTGGGCTTTACTGTTTGATTCTCGCTATGAAGACTTCCCTAGAAAACTAAGAACTAGATGGTTGGGACCTTACTGGATTGAAGAGGTATTTGACAACAGAGCAGCTCGTCTATCTCCTATTGATGTATCACAAAGAAAGTTGGTAGTAAATGGACACCACCTCAGAGTGTACCATACACCTCTAACTAAAGAATAATTCTTGCAACAACTTGATAGTTTGGATACACAACAAGTGGAAGAAATTTCCTCTTCCACTTTAAAATAATCAGCATGATCATGGATTTCAAGAAAAAATAGAAAATACAAAAAAAAAATAGAAAACAAAAAAAAATGAATAAATTCTGAGTATGAATTCCTTCATGGGCATGGTTTCAGGAGAAATCATGAAATTCCTTCATGGGCATAGTCAGGATCAAGAAAAAAAAAAAGAGAGAAAAGGAGAGGTAAAAAAAAAAGGGAAAATCAAGAAAGAAAAAAATTAAAAATTAAAAAAAAAAATGAGAGAAAAATGAATAACTTTGCAGTGAAAACCTTTTTAAGGCACTACTGGGTTGGTATGCATGAAAACCAGTTTTCTGGCATGCATAACCTTGAGAAATTTCTGAACCATCATTGTAAAAATTCACCAAGTGCACTTGTTTTGAAATGTTGCGAGAAAATCTCATGAGAACATCAACAAAGGCAGTCATTCTTCAAAACTTGCATTAACTATTTTTATCAGGTATATATTTCTTACATTTATTCATTGTAAAATGATTGGTACATAGTATATGACAGTTAAACATTAGCATAAAAGATATTCATAAGAGTTGGCATACTTAAAAGATGTTTTGAAAATGAAAATATTGATTTCTGCCTAATATTCGAAACAAGAATGCCAAACACAGTGCCTGTTGTATTATCTTCGAATTGAAATTGTCTTCGGAATGACAGCAGAATGAATGTTGCACTTTGTCTTCAGAAAGAATCTTTGTATTCAGAATGAAAATTTGTCTTTGGAACAAAACTTTGTCTTCGGAATGACGACTTGCTGCATCATCTTCGAAATGAAGATCTGTCTTCGGAATGAAGTTCTGTCTTCGAAATGAAGATCTATCTTCGGAATGAAGTTCTATCTTCGGAATGAATTTCTATCTTCGGAATGAATTTCTGTCTTCGGAATGATGATTTACCTTCGTAATACATACTGATATTCGAAATGAAGATTTTAATTTGCAGAGAAGATTTGTCTTCGGAATGAAGGCCTATATTCGAAATGAAATTATAATCTTCAGAATGAAGTTTTTTTGCAATTAAATTATAATTTTCAAAAAGAGCATTTCCACGTGGCATCCAAGAAAGACAAGGTACAATAAAATCAAATTATTTTAGTTGCATACGATAAAAAGGAACACGTGTCAGCAAGGATATGGTTTATTTTGCATGGTACTAGAATCAAGGAAGACATGGTTTATTTTGCACATGAGAATCTGTAGACTAAATAGAAAAATTAAAACCGAATGAGGTGGATCTAACGACAATGACATCCACACAATCATTGATAGATAGGTGTTCGATGCAACAGTAGAAATGCATGCCACATTTCTTTTCGAAGATGTGTTTGTGAAGTACAGTGCTCAGGTTACAGTTCATTCCAAAGAAGAAGACGAGAAATAGGGCAAGCGAAGATTTCAAAATAAACCCTGCAATTTTGCAACATAAAAAAACCAGAGATCTAGCAGAGGAATAGCAGCAGCAGTGAATGGTTTTTAAACAAAAAATATGGGGTGAAAGATCAGAATGAAACTAGCAGATACCACCTACCTCCGAGAAAATCTGACAGTCCTGTAGATTTTTGAAGATGGAGGGCTTATGCCATTTCTGGATAAGTTTAATGGGTCCTCCGAAGATTTGGCTGGCATGTTCTCCCATACATTTAGAAACAACTGAGCACATGTTAACGACATGACTATTGAGGTAACCCCTAAAATTTTAAGTCAAATTACTGAGTTGCCATTAGAAGGGATTTCAATTTCTAAATCTGGCAAGAATACATTGGCAAATATAGTTAATCAATTTGTAGAAGAAAATGATAGAGATCCAAAATATTTAACCCATAACAACACATGCAAAGGGTTAAAAAGGGCCAGCCTACAGGAACCCTGGGATGAAGTAGCCACCTAGGTAATTAAATTCCTAACCTGTGAAGGGCAGTATGTGCTATTGTCAATGCATCATCTACAAATTTTGAACCATCTCAGACATGGTGAGCAACAACCAAAATTTAGGGTAAATATTCCCCTGTATCTGTATCAAGAATTAAAAAACATGGCAAAGAGATATTAGGAGGGTAAAGGAAGCCTTCGCCATCATGGCCTCATCAAAATAGTTTGCCAACACCATTTTAGAGGAAACCCTAGGAGTTTTGATAGGTTTTAATCTACCCTAAATGATGTCATTTTTAGGGATGAATATGAAGCTCACAAAATGTGACTTCTAAGCACACCTCTTATTTTTGGGGTTCCTCAAAGCAAATTCATAGTAAACATACAGAGTCTTATCATAGGGATACTCAATAGTACACTGGACAAGTCACATTAGCTAGCAAGAGTACAGGTACAACAAAGACCTCCTCAAAGAAGCTGTGAGTCAAGACAACAAGAATAGAGTCAGATAAACATGAGTCTTATGTGACAACATAAATTGACCATGTGATATGGGTAGAAAATGTGTTACATAAGGAGCAAGAGCTAGTGGAAGCTCTCAAACAAGATAAACAAAGATAAATACTCTTGCACCAACATGAGTAATACTTAATAGAGCAAGTTGAGCGGTTAGCTCTTAGTAATTTAAAAACAACTAGTGGTGACCACCAAAGAACTAGACACGCTGACTCACCTAAGGAGAGGCATGCTAGACAAGATATCCCACAATGAAACCACCCACCAAACCATGAATGAAATCCGACTAGTAGGGAAAGGGCAAACATAACAAACCAGGATCAAAATCCTAAGTCCCCTCATAGGAGGGAGGAAAATAGAAAAAATCAAATGGATAGAGAGTTACTTCCATTGCCACTAGGATTAGGCCTACAATAGGATGAAATCCATGCATCAAAGGCATTTCAAGAGCTTGCTAAAAATATTAAAGCCTTTGAGAAACAAAAGGTATTTGGGAACTCGTCGACATTGAGAAAAATACACAACCAACCATTATGCCCATAAATCCCTAGCCCTCCATATCCTAAGCACTTTGAGATGCCTAGGTTGGAAACATTTAAGGTTGAAGAGGATGCACAAGAGCACGTCACTAATTTTATCAATGCATGTTTTCATATTGAAGATAATGATGCTCTCATGCTAAGAACATTCATAATGATATTTTCAGGTGCTGCCACTCAATGGTTCAACCAAATATCTAAGCATAGCATAACCAACTTTGAACAACTAATGAATGCATTACTAAAGAATTTCTCCTTTGGTGCTAAGAAGAAGGTGAACCTTTCAAACCTAGCCAACTTGAAATACTATGATGATGAGCCAGTAATGGATTATGGTAATAGATGGAGAAAACTCATGGTGAAGTTATCATTCTCCGTACCCATAGAAGATATCATTCGTATGTTCACTAAAAGTTGTTCTAAATACATATCCCTCTTGATAAAACTTCAACATTATCCTTCATTTGAGAAAGCTTTGGCATAGGCCAAACTAATCAAAGACATAAAAGTATATGAGGGAACCATTAAACTTTGAAACAAAAAGGAGTGGAACAAGAATGGTATGAATGACAAGTATAAATAGAAGCAGGGCAACCCTGCTCTAGTCAATCAAGTCGTATTAGCTACACCTAAGTATGGGGGTGCAAAAAAACCCTAGAACTATCAAGCACATCCCCTGCCAGCCAATTACGATCAAAGGAACAATCTGGGGCAAAACAAATAATGCAAGTTGCCTCGTTATTTTATGCCTCTGACAAAATCAATGCAAGCAATATTCAATCAACTAAGCGAGGCCAAGAGGATCAAATTTATTGATATACCTCTTATAGATCCTGACCATCCTAAGCTAAACAAATATAGGGAAGATTAGTTTTGCCCTTATCATAGGATACTGGGGTATGACATTGAGGCTTGTGTTGGTTTTAAGCATCAAGTACAAAATATGATTGAGGCAAGAGAACTCAAAGTTGAAAACCTATTGGCTCCTGATAAAAGAGACATGGGCATATACAAAAACCTTTTTCCCGATCATGAGGCCCCTAAAGAGCAAGGGGCCCAAGCGAATCAGGTTCGAGCTGATATACCTACCCATGGATGCATTGGGATGGTTGATATTGTTAACATAGCAACTAGGACTAGATGGTATGGTCAATCGTAACCTCTTGCAGTTCCCATGAATGTCCCAGCTGCACCTAGGTAGAGGCAGGGACAATACAACCTTCGAGGTCGACCAAAACGACATGTGGTAACTATCCAGAGTATATTGGATCAAAACCTATAGATGACTCTGACTAAGCTATCCATCTATGAGCTCATACAATAATACCCAAAGAATAGGGAGACTTTGATAGAAATTTTAAGGACAATTGAGCTCCAACCATAAGATGCGAATACATTCACTCATTTTGTGGTACAAGTACAAGAATGCTAGGAACCCATAATTTAATTCTATAATTATGAGATTAAGATAGTACCTACTGCCTTACCAAACCCTCCGCTGAATATTGTGGTGGTAATCAATGATTTACTTTTTAAGAGGGTCTTGGTTGATACAAGTTCATCAATAAACATCATTACAACAACAACAATAGAGCACCTTAAGATCCCCAAGTCCAATATCATTCCAGGAGCCTACACATTGAGAGATTTTAATTATGCCTTATGCAACACTTTGAGAATGATAGTCCTACCCACCAAGGTGGGGCATAAGACCATCCATGTGATGTGTCATATCTTGGAAGGAGCTATGCAATACAACATCCTCCTAGGGCATCCTTGGATGGGCCATGAAGTGTGTTCCTTCGATCTTGCACCATTGTGTCAAGTATGTGCACGAAAACAAAGTCTATGTGGTTCTAGATAATGAAGAGCCATTTAAATACGTCAATCAGGTGGATATTCTAGGAGAAGTTGTATTTCCTTCTATCCACTTGTACGTAGTGTCTTCATCTCCAACCACACAAGTGGATAACAAAGGCAAAGGGGTAATAAAATACCCATGCACATCAACACCTCATGGTTCACTTATCACCCCAAACATATATTCAAAGGAGACTATATTGATTTCATTCCTTATCACCCCCTAAGAACAAGAAATTTGAGCAACAGATAAATGGCCATGGTGAACGTACCGCCACCAAAAATTTATCATCCAAACATCTCAATTGATTCCACCTCAATAGGGTACAACTCATGGGATGAAGAGAAGTGATGATGAGGCATAACTTGGCTTAGCCTACCATGGGCCTTACTATTTACAAATATTCACATGGTCCATCCATAATGAGAGTGGGTATATATTAGATGAAAGTGACTATGAATTAGAGGACTCAATAGAAAGAGCCTACTTAGGCCCGAGCCATCAACCCCTGACTTTGGGGCAAGAAAAAAATGCAAATGGATTCTTCATAAGTGACAAAGAATATGAAGATGAAATAGAGATGGCCTACTTGGGGCCAGGACATGAGCCCTCTATTCTAGGGCCACATACCAATGCTAATGGTTTATGGATAAGTGATGATAATTTTAAGGATGAGACTGAGATGGCCTATCTCGAGCCTCGCCATTTATAACAAGTCAATATGTTGGTGGAAAGAGAAGTGGCATTGCATGCCATAGATCCTGGATTAAGTTTCCTCATAAGACCTGTTGACTTAGGGGCTATTCACCGCATGATCAATCCCCCTCTACATACATTTTGAGAGATCCTTGAGCCAAGTGACCCCATTCCATAGTCTATGCATAGAGATAATCCAACCACTCAAATGTTGTATAGGGATGACCCATTCATCACCAAACCGCCAAAACCTCATCATGAGTATGGAAGGAAAACCCCTGAAACAAGATTACACCCATGTGGTCTTGGATATTTCATCCCATCCATCAATATGATCTCCATTTATTTGGCCACTCCACTTCATAATCTGACAGATCCTACCAAATAATTTCATATTGATATAGAGTATATTGATTGGGATCATTCTGATTCACCCATAGAACCTAAAGACCTCTTTCCCAATTAAGATATGTTACAACTGTTCCATTTTGCATTAGGTTGTGCGTATGACGTATTCCATGCCAATTTGGATATTGAGTCAGTAGGACCTATAAATCTCATTGACAACATTCATTTGATACCCATTCCTCATCCACTAGAGGATGGGTCACACATGGCTATAGAAGCAACTTTGGAGGTGGACATCAGCGATGATCCTACCCAACCAAGGAAATTCAAGTTCGGAGAAAGTCTATCTCTAGAGGAACAAGCCATCCTAATTCCTCTTCTCAAAGAGACGCCAAATATTTTTTCTTGGACTTACAAAGACATGCTAGGGATAGATCCAAAGTTAGTCATTTACAATCTTTCATTAGATCCCATGACGAAGCCAATCAAGAAAAATTTAAGGAAAATGCATACAACCGTCACTTTGATGGTAAAGAATGAATTGCAAAAACTATTGGATGCAGTATTCATAGTTCCTATCGACTACCCTGAGTGGGTGTCAAACATAGTTTTTGTGGAGAAACCCGATGGAAGATTCTGTATCTACATAGAATTTAGAGATTTAAATAGGGCAACACCAAAGGATTCATTCCCATTGCCAAACATAGATGCTATTATAGATGCAACTGCAGGTCATGAGATGCTCTCCCTAATATATGGTTTTTTTGGATACAACTAGATCTAGATTAAGCCTGTAGATCAACATAAAACTTCTTTCATTACTCCATGGAGAATATTCTATTACAAAGTGATGCTATTTTGTCTCAAAAATACTGGTGCCACATATCAATGGGCCATGACATACATATTCCATGACTATATGTATAATATATTAGAGGATTACATGGATGACTTACTGGCCAAGTCCTTGTTGTGGCAAGAGCACACTAAAGTCCTTAGAAAAGTCTTTGATTGCCTTAGATCACAATGTTAGATTGAATCCTAAGAAGTGTGTATTTGGCATAACTTCTGACAAGCTTTTGGGATTCATCATATCCAAGAGAGGCATCGAAATTGATCCTACAAAGGTAAAGGCTATATTGGAAATGGCTGTCCCTACCAACATTAGGAAGCTAAGGAGCCTATAAGGCAATATAGCATCCATAAAAAGATTCATCGTGTAATTATCATACAAATTCCGATCCATGAATCGGTTCCTATGCAAGGATGTCCCATTTCATTGGGATGAAGAGTGCTAACAAGCCTTTTTAGATATCAAAACATACTTGGCCACACCACCAGTTTTGGCTCCACAAAGACCAGACATTTCATATTTGCTATACATATTGACTATTGATTTTGCTTTGGGCACCATGTTAGACCAAAAGAATATGCAAAACAAAGAGTAAGCTGTATATTACATTAGTCACACCTTGGTGAGTTATGAGCTGGGATATGTGTATGTAGAAAAGTTGTGTTTAGCAGTAGTTTTTGCAACCAAAAATTTGTGACACTACATGCTAAGCCATACAACCTACATTATATCCAAACAAAATCTGTTGAAATACATGATGAACAAGACATATCACAATACTCGTACTACAAAGTGGATCATGCTACTCACAGAATTTGATCTAGAGTTCATAAGCCAAAATTCCATCAAGGGACAAGTCATAGCAGATCAAATAGTAGAGGCTCCTCTTCAGGATAGCAAGCCTATCATAATAGAATTATCTAATGATGTAGTCTTCACATTATCAGATCTGCTAGAGCTCAAAGAACCTAAGAAATAAAGAGGCATATCATTGTTCTTCGATGGTTCGAAGTGTTAACAAGGGGTCTGTTGAGTGGTATTTTCACCCGATTGTGAAAACACACTCTCCGATAGGATTTGGGTTCTAAATCCTCTCTTGCAAAGAAATTTAACAAACAATTTCTCCAAGGTTCCGCTATGTTAGCATTTTACATCTGTGTATTAATAATCTCAAATAAAGATATTCAATAAAAATGCTTGGAACACCTTAGTGGTTGCAAGTAATTGAAAACAAGGGGCAATGTTGGTTTATTTTACTGTGAAACTTTAATGATTGTTCGTTGAACCCGAATAAAGCAAATGTGATTTGGTCCCTATATGACCATGCTGTAACTTCAAAGTGGAAATTGATGAAATGCCATAAAACATAACTCCTTCAATGAAATTGGAATTTTCATGAAGGGAATGTCATCATCGGCTCATGAATGAAAAATAAAACTAAAAATGAAATTCTGGCCTTGAAATGGAAATTTTCTATTTTCAGATTTTGGAATTTTTAGTTTTTTATTTTTTTATTTTTTAATGCTCGTAAAAAATAAAGTGCAAAAAAAAAATGAAAATAAAATGTGAAAGAAAAATAAAAAGTGCATTCAGTATGATGCTATCCTATTTTGACAAAACCGAAGCTAATGAGGTTTTCTGCATACAACCTAACCTATTGAACCTGCAAACTCGCACAATCCAGGTAAGTTAGGTGCTGGTTTCTGGGGTTTAAACTGTAATTTTCAGATTTAGACATTCGCATGAAGCAACCAAGAGAACTTGCATTAAACTTCACCTATAAGCCTAGAAATCTGAAAAGGGGAAAGATAAACATTCAATCCTGCATGCAAAAAATAACTCCTTCTTTCTTGCCAATGAGGTGCAACTCTCTGAATTTTCTGTATTAAAAATTGGTCATTATACAACAACAGAATCTCTGGTTTCCCAAACCCAGTCTATGGAAGAAAATAGCCTCAAAGCAGGCCCAGAATGGCCCTCTAGCCTTCAAAACTGCAACTTTGCTTACAACAATTTCCTACCTAGTCCAATGTAAAGGAAATATCCAGACAAAGTGGAAGAAAAACACCACAAAAGCAGGCCCATAATGGCTTATTGCCTTTGGCTCTACAACTCTACCCGTAGTGGTTTTTTGACCCTTGTACCAATCTGTGCTTCTGCTTTTATACTTTCTGGCAATGCTCTCTGCTTCGCTCTGTGACGCTTCATTTCATTTCCCAGATTGCATCGTTTCATCTTCCCTGCCTCTTCATTGTCTTTGACTTTATGTTCTACATCGAAACGTTTGATCTTCTCTGTGAACTGTAACGCTTCTGTAACCCTTACACCTTTATGCCACGTGTTCCATGCTTTTCTACATGTTTTTTAATGGCCCCTTGTAAATCATGACCAAAAATAGCATGTCGCGATATCGCGACATTTTTATGTATGCAGCTTAGCTTTTCTTCTTTCACCATGAAAATGAGACATGTCACGATATCGCGACATTTTCCTGTCAACAGCCTTGTCCGCCTTCATGCACCATAAAAATGAGACATGTCACGAAATCATGACATTTTTATGTCAATAGCCGAGCAAATGCAACCTGTCATGAAATCATGACGTTTTTCTCTTTCGGGTTGTGCAGATGCAACCTGTCGCGAAATCATGACGTTTTTCTCTTTCGTGTTGTCTTACTGCTTACATGTCATGAAATCGTGACACTTTTTCATTCTGTTCACTTTGGCAGCTTTTCGTCATGAAATCACGACGCTTTTCATCTTCGTACCCCTTGGCTGCTTTCTATCATGAAATCGTGATGCTTTTCATCTTCGTACCCCTTGGCTGCTTCTTGTCGTGAAATCATGATGCTTTTCATCTTCGTACCCCTTGGCTGCTTCCTGTCACGAAATCGTGACGCTTTTCATCTTTGTACCACTTGGCTGCTTTCTATCATGAAATCGTGACATCTTTTCATTTGGCATGTCTTGCTGCTTCAGGTCGTGAAAACGCGACATGTCGCGATATCGCGACAACTTTAGTGCCTTGCCCTGTTTGACTGGTTTGACCATGATTTTGTGACATGTCACGATTTCATGACAATTTTCCATTCTATCTTTCTCTCTTCTATGACCCTGATTTCACAACACGTCGCGATATCGTGACATTTTCTCTTCATGATGCATTCTGTTGCTCTTAGCCACGAAAACGTGACATGTCACGAAATCGTGACACCTTTTCCTTCGCTGCATTTTGCTTGTGGCAGAGAAGCGACATGTGCGATATCGTGACAACTTTTCATTTTTGGCCATGATGGAGCAACATGTCGTGATATCGTGACAACTTTTCATTTTTGGTCGCGATGGAGCAACATGTCGTGATATCATGACAACTTTTCATTTTTAGCCACGACGGAGCAACATGTCGCGATATCGCGACAACTTTTCATTTTCGGTCGCGACGGAGCAACATGTCGCGATATCGCGACAACTTTTCATTTTCGGCCGCGACGGAGCAACATGTCGCGATATCGCGACAACTTTTCATTTTCGGTCGCGACGGAGCAACATGTCGCGATATCGTGACAACTTTTCATTTTTGGTCATGATGGAGCAACATGTCGCGATATCGCGACAACTTTTCATTTTTGGTCACGATGGAGCAACATGTCGCGATATCGCGACACTTCTTTTTTTTGTTATATTTTTCTTTTTCTTTGATTTTTTAGCATCTGGGCCACTGCGGTCTTCTTTGAAAGCATGCAAAAAATGTGGGTCCCCAATTTTGGGGTGTGTTGTGGATCAGCCACAACAAATGGCGACTCTCTTGTCAAATGCTCCCGAGCATTTTGGTGAGAACCCAACCTGAAATATAGAAGCTTAGATACAAGCGTCAGCACATAAAGGATAAACAAATACCGATAGATCAAAAATACATGAAACATCAGAATCATTAAGTATCAGCTCGGTGTGTGCAATGTGTTTTCATTCCCTATCGCTTGAACTTGATCAACATTCCATTGTCAGTTTCACTTATGATTTGTATGCAAGGCTATGAATAATTTGTGCAGGATTTGATGCATGATGAAGATGCTAGAGATATAACAACCTGCTTTGCAAAGGCTCAAACCTTCTAATATCATGAACAAACATATTAAAACTGTCAAACCCTCTTAGGACCAAATATATGTATACTGAATTAATTTACTAGATCCCAAAGTTGGTTATGTGTCACTACCATCTTGAACCCATGTGCAAGTGTAAGTGAAATCAGAACTTTGGGGAATAGGATTCCCAACCTAAGCGAGATGGGAATTTAACCCTATCCTTACTATTCTGATTTGGAGTTCATTACCTCATCTTGAACAAAATGATTTAACCTTTTATGGATGAAATGGTCAGGCTAGTCTATCCATATGAGCAATCAGTGGTCTTGCTTTTAGACAAGACATGTTGCCACGCATGAGCATACTTAACCCCATAATCCATGATTTGGCTTCATTCATTCTCTTCTCTTTTTATTTTTTTCTTGGACCTTTGGGATGACTACCCATCCTTGCTAGGGACATGTAGTACGATCCTTCCAATCCAATATTGAGATGAAATGGGAAATATTAATTTTTTACTTCTTGGACCTTGGGGATGACTACCCATCCTTGCTAGGGACATGTAGTACGATCCTTCCAATCCAATATTAAGATAAAATGGGAAATATTAGTTAATTTTATTACTTGGACCTTTGGGATGACTACCCATCCTTTGCAGAGGACATGTAGTACGATCCTTCCAATCCAAGCTTTATGATGAAATGGGAAAAATGGAAGCTTTGGGGAATCGGATTCTCAACCTAAGCGAGATGAGAATTATGTCCTATCCTTACTACTCCATGTAGGTCAAATCAGAGCTTTGGGGAGTTGGATCCTCAACCTAAGTTCGATGAGGATTTAACCCTATCCTTACTACTCTGGTTTTAGGCTTTAAGCTTTATGGGAGTGGTAAAAACCACTTTTTCAAGGATTATGTTGCATGATAGGACAGACATGAAATATTCTTTTCACCTCACCTTTTCATCCAAGTATGGTTTTGACCATTTTGCTCAAGATTCTTCTTTAATGTGCATAGAATGTGCTTGGTTCAAGATAGTTTGGGCATCAGTTCCCAACCTTAGGATTTTTTAATATATGTTATGTAATAACCCTAAGAGGATTCGACACCTTCTCAATGATTGCACATGAAATGAAAATGTAACTTGAGATGACATGTATATGCAATGTGGAATGTGACATGAGATATGAATGCACTGCTTCTTTTGAAAAATGGAATATATCATCTACTTTACCATAATGTGCAAAACTGACAACTTCATGCATCACAAGATTCAAACGATATTATTTAAAATGTTTGTGTTACTTGTGGAGCTTTCTACAACACAATTCCAATGTTTCATATTCTCCCGATTTTAGGCATAAGTTGACATCTCAAAAAACAATTTTTTTTTTTTATAAAAACAAACCAAACATGTCCAAAGGAACCAACACACAACTTAAATCCAACTCCAAATAGCAATCCCTAAAATGAAACTTGAAAACACAAACCCAAAACCAAAAACCAAAATCTATATACAAATGTACAATATAATACAAGATGATGCAAAGCTTGGATTATCACTTTCCTGGATCCCAAACATGATTAGAACATTTCAACAAAAATATAATGTGATATGCATGCCAAGTGTTGTAGGAATCCAACAAAAATAATATTAGACCAAACAATGCAACCCACTTCAACTTTCCTCTCTCACCCCACCAATTAAATTTAGTTCCATTAGTATTCTCATAGGTGAGATTCAAATTTTCAAATTGATTAGACAATGATTGATTTTCAATTCTTTCTTGTCTATTATTTAAGGTATAAACCTCATAATTCCATTCATGATTTAGAATTAGGCTATCTTTTTCAAATATGCAATTTTGTAAGTAGGAGCCTATTTCTACAAATTTCAAAGCCAAATCATTTTCCAAATTTGTAGGCCAATCAAATTTGTGCAACAATTTACAAGCATCTAGGATATTTACTAAATTAGGATCATTAAAAGTTTTTACCCTAGATTCAATTAGTAATTGTTGATGAATTTGATTTAACAATTCAAGTGCATCAACTTCTTTTCCATTCATTAAAACAATGTTATCAAAGGTGTGATTAGAAATCATACCCTGTTTTTCATTCACCTTTAATGACATTTCATCATAAACATCAATCAAATTCAAAATATGGTCATGCAAATTTTCACCTAAATCTTGGATGCTTGAACACAAAAGGTTAGACTCTACCTTTTGAACATTTTTATTTACCAAAATTTGATGAGGGTTTGCAATCCCCTCTTTTACCTCATGGTCTTCATACTCTTCATTGATTACTTGTTCATCAAACATACCAAAATTGGGCACCCAATTGAAAACATGCCCATCCTTTTCAACCCTCAAATATTTTTGGTCAAAGTGTATGTCCCATGACTCATCTTGATGATCCTTCATTTGAGTTGCTTCCAATTGATCAATCTCTTTGTCATTTGGTTCCAATTCTTTGTTCACTATCCATGGTATCTCTTCATGTGAATCCTCAAAATCATCATGCAAACTTGTATCCGCACCTTCAATGAATTTATATTCAACATGATCAAATTTTGTCACCTTTTCAAATCTTGTGAATATGAGATCTTCGTATGATGCTAGAAGTTTCAACATCCTCGCATATCAAGTGAAATATGAGTTTCATCTATAGGGATGTGAGAAAAGAATGCATTATCATATCTCCCCCAACCATTGTGAAAATTGTCATCCAAATCCATGGCATGAAATTCCATGATGTTTGTGGCATGATCTTTTGATTCATTCATAAATTCTTTTTCTTCTTTGTCCTTGGCAATAGGATCATTATAATCTTCCAAAATTTGATGAGATTTGAAACCCTCTTCCAAAACATCCTCAAATTGTACAGGAGTTGTAATATCTTCCTTTGAGTAGGCGATTATGTTGTCCCTGTATATCAATTGGCACACAAGTTTCATTAGTAGTTTTGGAGAGAGTGTAGTCTTCCCACTTCTTCCAAGCATCATAATAATCATCTTCCAAAATCAAGTGGTGACGTTCAACTACTTCTTCAACATCTTCCAATTCATCAATGTGTTTCTCATCAAATTCATCTTCACCTTCCTTAGATGGTTCAATTATTTCCAAAAGTGGGTCATTTCTTGAATTCAAATTTGTAAGGCTATCATCGTCCAAATTAGTAACCCATGATTCAATTTTATCATAATTTGGAGGGTGAAGAATTTCTTGATCGTTAATTTTACACATCTCATCAATAGTATCTTCCAAGAACAAGTGGTGAAATTCTATCATATCTTCAAATTTATTTATTGATTTTCTTTCCATTTCACTTTCAACCACTTCATTCAATTCTATGGTGGGTTCCGTCCTATCACATATATCAAACATTGTTGAATTTAGAACCCCTTCATCCGGATAATCGTGTATCTCTATGAATGAGATCATTTCTGCATAATCCTCACTAGCGGATGTTGGCTTAGCAATTTGCACCTCCTCGTGGACTACATCTAAGGTGGTTGTAAAATTTGGATATTCAAATTCATCCCCTTGATCATTTACCTTAGATATCATTGGAGTGGAGGGTGCTATATTTGATGGTTGGTGTAGGTTGGCATCAATATCTCTCATGTGAACATGTTGTGCCTTTTCTTCTTCAAGACCTTGTCGTTCTATCTCTTCTAAGATCTCATGGATTTTCTCTAGAGACAAACCACCCATTTTTTCCTCAATGAGTGAAGCAAGTGTGGGGTGTATGGCTCCTAGGTATACTTCCATGGCTTCCTCTTCTAATGTGTTAAAATTTTCCCACATTTGGGAGTGCAACTCACGAAATCTTCCATTGAATTGACTCAAGGATTCATTAGGCTCTTTACATATGGAGGTAAACTGATTTTTCAAGATTTCTAAGTCAACCCGATTACCAAAATGATAAAGATAGGCTGCTTCTAGTTGTATCCAAGAAGTCCTAACCTCCATGGGTAGTTGGCTATACCAAAAGAATGGTTTATCATCCAAAATGTATGCAAATAACTTACAAGCCACCTCCTCATAGAAAATCTGGAATTGACATAATGTATTCTTGTAGACATGTAGTCTTTGCAAGTATCCTAGTGGCACCTCTTGATTAAAACACCGTAAAAAATCCAATAACATTTTAGGAATTTGATAGGGTATCACATGTATAGACAAACCCTTATAATGATCCTCCATTGTAGATACCATTCTTTCTCTTAGAGATGCTATTTCAGCTCTTAGGGATACAATTTGCTCCTCAAATGTTGCCATTAGTGAACTCGAAATGTAACTTTAGAACCAAATCTGTTGAATATTCAACCTGCAATGTATAAAAAAAATCAAGTTAGCATCAACTAAGAGATGTATTCATTAAAATCAAATGAAAAGTAATTGCATGAAACAACACTTTGTTAGTCAAAACCAAAATTTTCAAAATTAAATCAAATCACATTGTTTCTGTATGAACAATCAAAAAAGATATACAGACATACCCGAATTACTTAAAATAGAATAAAAAATAAACCAATTCAGGCCCTCCTTTTAACAATCTGTCGAGTGTTAGAGGAGTAAAGATAACAATTAACAGGGCATGAAATATTCAAAATTTAAATCCCTGTAGCACTTAAATCACCGTGAAATAAACCAGTTCAGGCCCTCCTTCTAGCGCCAATCTGTTGAGTGGTGTTAGAGGAGGCCGAAGATGCTAATCAAATGGACTTGAAATATTTAGCAATGTAAAGCTCTTAAACAATTATAAACCTATAGCATCTAAAATCATGATAAAATAAACCTTTTCATGCCCTCCTTCTAGCGCCAATCTGTTGAGTGGTGTTAGAAGACTAAAGATAACAATCAGTAGGGCATGAAATATACAAAAATTTTAAATCTCACTAAAATAAACCCATCCATCCCTCCTTCTAGCGCCAATATGTTGAGTGGTATTTTCACCCGATTGTGAAAACACACTCTCCGATAGGATTTGGGTTCTAAATCCTCTCTTGCAAAGAAATTTAATAAACAATTTCTCCAAGGTTCCGCTATGTTAGCATTTTACATCTGTGTATTAATAATCTCAAATAAAGATATTCAATAAAAATGCTTGGAACACCTTAGTGGTTGCAAGTAACTGAAAACAAGGGGCAATGTTGATTTATTTTACTGTGAAACTTTAATGATTGTTCTTTGAACCCGAATAAAGCAAATGTGATTTGGTCCCTATATGACCATGTTGTAACTTCAAAATGGAAATTGATGAAATGTCATAAAACAGAACTCCTTCAATGAAATTGGAATTTTCATGAAGGGAATGTCATCATCGGCTCATGAATGAAAAATAAAACTAAAAATGAAATTCTGGCCTTGAAATGGAAATTTTCTATTTTCAGATTTTGGAATTTTTAGTTTTTTATTTTTTTATTTTTTTAATGCCTGTAAAAATAAAGTGCAAAAAAAAAATGAAAATAAAATGTGAAAGAAAAATAAAAAGTGCATTCAGTATGATGCTATCCTATTTTGACAAAACCGAAGCTAATGAGGTTTTCTGCATACAACCTAACCTATTGAACCTGCAAACTCGCACAATCCAGGTAAGTTAGGTGCTGGTTTCTAGGGTTTAAACTGTAATTTTCAGATTTAGACATTCGCATGAAGCAACCAAGAGAACTTGCATTAAACTTCACCTATAAGCCTAGAAATCTGAAAAGGGGAAAGATAAACATTCAATCCTGCATGCAAAAAATAACTCCTTCTTTCTTGCCAATGAGGTGCAACTCTCTGAATTTTCTGTATTAAAAATTGGTCATTATACAACAATAGAATCTCTGGTTTCCCAAACCTAGTCTATGGAAGAAAATAGCCTCAAAGCAGGCCTAGAATGGCCCTCTAGCCTTCAGCACTGCAACTCTGCTTACAACAATTTCCTACCTAGTCCAATGTAAAGGAAATATCCAGACAAAGTGGAAGAAAAACACCACAAAAGCAAGCCCAGAATGGCTTATTGCCTTTGGCTCTACAACTCTGCCCGTAGTGGTTTTTCGACCCTTGTACCAATCTATGCTTCTACTTTTATACTTTCTGGAAATGCTCTCTGCTTCACTCCGTGACGCTTCGTTTCATTTCCCAGATTGCATCGCTTCATCTTCCCTGCCTCTTCGTTGTCTTTGACTTTATGTTCTACATCGAAACGTTTGATCTTCTCTATGAACTGTAACGCCTCTGTAACCCTTACACCTTTATGCCACGTGTTTCATGCTTTTTTGCATGTTTCATAACTGCCCCCTTGTAAATCATGACCAAAAATAGCATGTCACGATATCGCGACATTTTTATGTATGCAACTTAGCTTTTCTTCTTTCACCGCAAAAATGAGACATGTCACGATATCGTGACATTTTCCTGTCAACAGCCTTGTCCGCCTTCATGCATCATGAAAATGAGACATGTCACGAAATCATGACATTTTTATGTCAACAATCGAGCAAATGCAACCTGTCATGAAATCATGACGTTTTTCTCTTTCGGGTTGTGCAGATGCAACCTGTCGTGAAATCATGACGTTTTTCTCTTTCGGGTTGTCTTACTACTTTCTGTCATGAAATCGTGACACTTTTTCATTTCTTTCACTTTGGCTACTTTCTATCGTGAAATCGTGACGCTTTTCATCTTCGTACCCCTTGGCTGCTTCCTGTCATGAAATCGTGACGCTTTTCATCTTCATACCCCTTGGCTGCTTCCTGTCATGAAATCATGACGCTTTTCATCTTCGTACCCCTTGGCTACTTCCTGTCGTGAAATCGCGACGCTTTTCATCTTTGTACCACTTGGCTGCTTTCTGTCGTGAAATCGTGACATCTTTTCATTTGGCATGTCTTGCTGCTTCAGGTCACGAAAACATGACATGTCGCGATATCGCGACAACTTTAGTGCCTTGCCCTGTTTGACTGGTTTGACCATGATTTTGTGACATGTCATGATTTCACGACAATTTTCCATTCTATCTTTCTCTCTCTTCTATGACCCATGATTTCACAACACGTCGCGATATCGTGACATTTTCTCTTCATGATGCATTCTGCTGCTCTTAGCCACGAAAATGTGACATGTCGCGAAATCGTGACAACTTTTTCGTTCCACTGCATTTCACTTGTCTGGGCCGCGAGAAGCAACATGTCGCGATATCGTGACAACTTTTCATTTTTGGCCGCGACGGAGCAACATGTCACGATATCGCGACAACTTTTCATTTTTGGCCGCGACGGAGCAACATGTCGCGATATCGCGACAACTTTTCATTTTCGGCCACGACGGAGCAACATGTCACGATATCGTGACAACTTTTCATTTTCGGTCGCGACGGAGCAACATGTCGCGATATCGCGACAACTTTTCATTTTCGGTCGCGACGGAGCAACATGTCGCGATATCGCGACAACTTTTCATTTTCGGTCGCGACGGAGCAACATGTCGCGATATCGTGACAACTTTTCATTTTTGGCCACGATGGAGCAACATGTCGCGATATCGCGACAACTTTTCATTTTCGGTCGCGACGGAGCAACATGTCGCGATATCGCGACACTTCTTTTTTTGTGATATTCTTCTTTTTTCCTTGATTTTTAGCATCTGGGCCACTGCGGTCTTCTTTGAAAGCATGCAAAAAGGTGGGTCCCCAATTTTGGGGTGTGTTGTGGATCAGCCACAACAGGGGCAAAGTAAGTATTGTCTTTATTACACCACAGGGTGATTCATTGCCCTTATCATTCAAATTGGACTTTCCTTGCACAAAAAACATAGAATATGAGGCATTGATCTTGGGACTCCAAATAGCCATAGCAATGGGAATTAAAATATTGAATATCTTTGGTGACTCCTTGCTCATATTAAACTAGGTCAAAGGACTATTTCAATGTAGGTGCCCACTCCTGAAGACTTACAAGGAACTTGTTGACACCTACCTAGCCTAGTTGGAATGGTATGACATCAAGGAAATCCCTCGTATGTCAAATAGATTTGTAGACACCATGGCCTCTTTGGGATCCTTAATAACTCAGAATCCATTTACTAATTTTACAATCATTCATGTGAAAGTGCTTTCTCACTCAACAATATGCTATGAAGCTTTTGATAATCAAGAATCAGTCAACATGATCCACATCAAACCAAATCAGGATTAGTCTTTCACACCTAGATATTTCTTACGAACAACACCTTGGGGGTCTTTGATCTCCAAAGGACATGTGGAGTGTAGCACAACCATACACCATATATTTGTTTCTCAATTCGTGTTCACTAGCTCGAGAATGTAGGAAGAGCAAGCCATATTTTCTATAGAAGTCATGGCTTATCAGGATTGGATTTCCCAATTGCAAGACTTCCTAAAACTTGGAATAGTACCTCAAGGTTTATCGCATAATAAAATGTGAATGTTCAAATAGAAAGCAATAAGATACATCTTGCTAGGAGAAATCCTCTACAGATGAGGATTTGATGGAGTATTACTCTATTGTCTTGAGCCCCAAGAAGCATCCTAGGTAATTTTGCAAGCTCACAACACAACATGTGGAGGGCATTTCAGTGGCATGGCCATCGTTAAGTGCATCTTGAGAATGGGTTACTATTACCCCACCATGTAAAAGGACTATTATGAGCATGTCAATAAATGTATTAAGTGCCAGTATCATGCAAATCTAATGCACTTACCATTGCAAGCCTTGCAACCCATCCAGGTAGCATGGTCATTCTTGTAGTGGGGACTAGACTTTATTGGGAATATCTCACTCCTCGTCCTTAGGTTGACACACATTCATCATAACAACCACTGAATACTTCACTAAATGGGTTGAAGTGATCCCCTTAACATTGACAATTGAACCAAGGATTACAGAGTCCCATCGAAGATAATATCTGATAATGGGCCATATTTCAAGAACAAAAATGCACGTGCTTTAATGAACAAATACCATATTTAGCATAGTTTTTCAACACCTTATTATCCACAAGAAAATGGACAAGCAAAATCCTTGAAAAAAATAATAGTCTCCATCTTGAGGAAGATGGTGCAAGATAATCACAAGGATTAGCACATGCAGTTGCCTCTTGCACTATGGGCATACAGGACTAGTATAAAGACACCCACTAGGGCAACACCATTTTCACTAGTATATGGCACTGAGGCCATCATGCCACTAGAGTTGGAAATTCCAACTCTACACATAGCATTAAAGGACTTCATAGATGATGATGTCGCACGACAAGGCCACCTTGATCAGTTGATGCTTCTTGATGAATGTCGAGTCAATGCTTCAGAGAATATTTGTATTTACCAAGATCACCTTATGCAAGCTTACAATAGTAAAGTCCACTTAAGAGAATTTAAGGTTGGAGATAGAGTGCTCAAAGAAAACCAATAGAATTTGAATCTACCGCCGCACCTGCAAGACAAGTTTGTGGTAAATTGGATAGGCCCATACATGATTTCACAAAGAGTTGCACTTGGAGCATATAAAATTATATCATTAGATGGTTTTGAAGATCCCGAACCTCTCAATAGCATTCACTTGAAGGCATTATACACATAAAACACAAAAACATTCAAATATGTCAAAAATACAAAAAAAGCAAATATGTCAGAAATACAAAAACATTCAAATACGTCAAAAATACAAAAAAAAATTCAAATATGTCAAAAATACAAACAAATCATAAAAAAATAAAAATTAAATTCGATCAAAATGCTCCAAGGGAATCCAATTGCTTGGTCAAAATCAAATCAAAAATCTCCAAGGGTATTCAAACCGCTTGGTCAAATTCAATCAAAATGCTCCAAGGGCATCCAAGCCGCTTGGTCAAAATCAAATAAAAATGCTCTAAGGGTATTCAAACCGCTTGGTCAAATTCAATCAAAATGCTCCAAGGTAATCCAATTTCTTGGTCAAAATCAAATAAAAATGCTCCAAGGGTATTCAAACTGCTTGGTCAAATTCAATCAAAATGATCCGAGGGAATCTAGCCACTTGGTCAAAATCAAATAAAAATGCTCCAAGGGTATTCAAACCACTTGGTCAAATTCAATAAAAATTCTCCAAGGGCATCCAAGCCACTTGGTCAAAATCAAATAAAAATGCTCCAAGGGTATTCAAACCACTTGGTCAAATTCGATAAAAATACTCCAAGGGAATCTAGCCACTTGGTCAAAATCAAATCAAAATGCTCCAAGGGTATTCAAATCGCTTGGTCAAATTCAATCAAAATGCTCCAAGGGCATCCAAGCTTCTTTTTCAAAATCAAATAAAAATGCTCCAAGGGTATTCAAACCGCTTGGTCAAATTCAATCAAAATGCTCCAAGGGAATCCAATCGCTTGGTTAAAATCAAATAAAAATGATTCAAGGGTATTCAAACCGCTTGGTCAAACTCAATCAAAATTCTCCAAAGGAATCCAAGCTACTTGTTCAAAATCAAATAAAAATGCTCCAAGGGTATTCAAACCGCTTGGTCAAATTCAATCAAAATGCTCCAAGGGAATCCAACCACTTGGTCAAAATCAAATAAAAAATGCTCCAAGGGTATTCAAACCGCTTGGTCAAATTCAACCAAAATTCTACAAGGGCATCCAAGCTGCTTGGTCAAAAATCAAATCAAAAACAAAAATACATACCACTTGGTCAAAATCAAAAAGCTCCAAGGTTACTTCATCCTACTTGGTCAAAAATCAAAAAGCCCCAAAGGCAAAATAAGTCCTTTGGTAAAATTAAGCTAAAATACAAAAATAACATAAAAATCAAAAATATAAAAACAATTGCATATCACATTTTGCATCCACATAATTGCATTACATTACACTCACATGTGTCATAAGAGCCTTAAAATTGAAGCCACAATTTTTCTCACAAACCATTCAAAATTCATACCTCCATCAACACATGTGTGTAATTATGTTTTTCAACACAACCATTATCAGTTGCTATACATAATATACTAAGGTTTTTTGGTTATTCAACCACACCTAGTGATCTTATCAAATTTTGTGGAAAACCATCTTGGTTAGTAGAGAATAAGGTCTAGTGGTGATAAATCCTAGCATATCTCAGGATCCCACCACTAATTACAATACTAAATTCTAGTTGGCAAACGAGAATATGAAAACTACAAAGTGGTCTAGGTTACCCAAAGCAAAAAGGAACTTCCTTGCTTATCCCCATGTACAACCAATTTAAAGGTGTTAAGAATTGGCAAAAGGAGAAGTTATGCCCTACCCAAAAATGAGTGATTATCATCACTGCATACGTCCCTTGCTTTCATAAAAACAAGAAAATCCTGAAATAAAACCAAATTCAAAGCTCAAAATCAAAACTTCAAATTTTCCAAAAGTAAAAATCAGTGCCCAAAGTCATAGTTCAAAATATAAAAAAAAAGGACTAAAGAAAAATAAACGGTGATTATCATCACTACAAGAATCCCTTACTCAAGAGAAAACAAAAAAAATCAGTCAAAATAAATAGTGATTTTCATCACTAAGTATGAGCAAGTATCCTAACTGAATGAATAAAAAAAGAGAATAGAACTAAAATCCCTAGAATTCTCAGTATTGCACAAAACTGGAAGGAGAAATCCTTATGCATGATGACATGTCTATCACAAAAACTCATGGCATTTGTATAGACCAATGTTTGAATGTGGATGAGCTATCTTAGGTAACTCAAAACTGCCTAGTGGTATAGTCCAACTAAGTCCAACATAAGGATGAGATAAAACACTTGATAATCCCTGATATTAGCAATGGGCTAAAAGAATCCTGCCTGACATTGGAGGAAATGCATGCATTCTATCTAAATATATTCATTTGCACACACAAGGAGAATGAGTATCTAGGACCATGATGAAAGCCTAATTTGTAAAAGCTTAAATGATCAGTACACAGTCATTTATAGGGTAACTAGAGTATTTGGATCTCTAGAAAGCCCCAAAATTCTTACATAGCAACAAATCATATCATCATTCACACCATCACATTCTTTATAAGATTCTATAAATTAGGGGGTATCAACATAATAGGACAAATACCACATATATATTAGAAATAGTATATAGGTGACCACTGACTATTTTATATATTTTAATTTACAGAAACTTATCAAGAAAATACATCTCACACCATTACATCTCATATATGAATGCTTAATCAATTCTTATGATAAAAGTGATTATTTAAATTCATGATTAATTTTTTACTTTCTGTGGTATCACCCATTAAGATTGTCAATGTCATATGCATTTCTTATGTTCTAAGTGATTAGAGCATACATGTTCGTTTATACCATCCCATCACATAAGTTAGATGCATATAATTAAAGCAAAATTAAATATGCATTTAACAATAGTTTCACATCCATAAACACAAAAACCAAATCACCCATTATTACATAATAAAGCACATCATAAAACACATTGGCAATATCCATTTGCATACAATCATAAATTCATCATTTATCAACTCAAAATACATCACATCATATCATCAAATCATATAAGCATCTATAATATCATATATCATATAACATATACATCAAGTCATCATAATTCCATCATCACATCACATCATAAAGCAAAATAACAACAAAAACATGAGTAATAAATGATACACATAATGAGTCATAATGGAAAGATATCATAAAAGTATGTGTGTCAAATCCATGGATATATAAAATACTCATGGGCTATAGTCATATAGGTCAGTCGACCTCAAAAACAAAACCGAGTGCACCATCAATCAAATATTGTGCCTACACCCCCTACAACACCGCCCCCTATGGCCAGATCTTTGGGATAATGGTGCGAGCTGGACCTTGCTGGTATCTCAGTATGATTTTGGGTCCCATGACAAGGCCAGATAGAATATTGCCCTGCTATAGAGCTCCTGCTGACCTATGAACCACTTGTGGCTCCTCTATCCCTTGGGATGACTCCTAGCCTCCTGATCGACCTTGAGAGAGCAACAATATGGGTTGCGTCCTTAAAAATATGTACATCATTCTCATCCAAAAAACCCTGTACATGACTAATTTCATCCTTGATAGTTTTCCTCAAAGGACCCTTGGGAGTAGGAGGAACAACAACAACTTGCATTAGGGTAGCTTCTCCCATAGCGGCTTGTAAGGCTTGTATCTAGTCTAAAAGCTACGCTATAGTGGTATCCTACTGAGCTATAATGGCATCATGCTACTGTACCTATATCTTGGTTGACTGGAGTTCAGCCTCTACATTATGTAGTTGTGCCCTAAGAGGAGAATCTCTCTCCTCAGGCTCCATCTCATCCTCCATATCCTCAGGAGCCTCTTGCTCCTCCACTACCACTTGCTCTTCCTTTTGGCCCCACATTGTAGTCCTAGCACAAACCCTACACCCCATTGGATCTGCCCCATATCCACCATCATCCTCTTGATCCAGAATACCCTCACCATGCCACATAAGGTTACCCCACCACCATACAAATACATCTGTGACTCTCCCAACCACTCTAGGATCAACAATTGGGGCATCCTCCTCATCAGCTAACTCTATGATCTATCGAGGAGGGAAGTATCTCTCTACTTTGATGTGCCTATAAAAAAATGGTACTAGTGGCACATCCTGCTACAAACCATACTGACGAAGAACCTGAGAGTAGAAGAAGTGCTCCCAGATGCTAACCTTACGATCGATGAGCCATCACTTATGCTGTGTCCTAGTAGTAAAATTGGTTGAGTCATCCTAAGTAGGACACTCATGATATGGGTGACATATGACATCTCTATCTTGGAGTCTAGTGAAAGTATTAGTATAATGAGATAACTCCCCTACAAAAGTGTGGCTCTTGCACTCCTCGCTATCTCTAGCCCATTTGGAGGTATAGCACTGCATCCACCCATCCACAACTATGATCTCAATAGGAAGCCCCTTTGGATTATCTACCTTAATATGCTACCATCCCTAGATATGAAAAATCCAACTATAGGTGATACTGACATGACCCCTTCAATGGATGTGGTATAGCTCGTCATAACACTAAGCCAATAGATACCTACCCCATGCATATCTGATAGGCTCCTCGCTATCCATTAGTTCTTAAACCATCAAAAGGAGGTTCCAATGGAACCTCAAGCTTGAGCAGTCTGGGATAAGGATGTTGATGATCATCAGTAATATCGCATGCCCCACTATGAAAATATGCTTTTGGTACCAACGGATAATGGAAACTCCCCCAGACTTGGTGTCCTTGAGGACCACCTCAAAGCGTCCTCTGAACACCTGAGTGAAAATCACCACCTGATCATTAGTGGCCAAAGAGACGATGGCCACTCCATCAAAAGGGATTCAAAAGATCCTATACACATCCTCTGGCATAATGGTCATATCTCTGGTTGGGAGGTGGAAGGTATTAGTCTGAGGGTCCCAAAAATGGGCTAAAGTTGTAAGGTAAGCCTAATCCGACATAATGTGAGGTAGTTTGGTAATATACTGGAGCACGTGAGCCTTAAGCCACCTCTAATCCATGTCATCCAGAAGAGGTAGAAGGTAATTCATGAGCCTCAGTTCCCAAGCTCAAGTAGTAAGGATCTAAGCAAATCAAAAGAAATATGAAACATAACTATAGTGCATCTAAGGCATAAATCCCAATAAAATATGAAAAATTTGACATTATCCTAAATATGAGTAAAGAGGGGGATAAATACACCTAGGCATGCAAAACATGCTAAAAAGTAGTTCAAAATTCTAAAATTAATTAAAAAACTATCTTAGGAAAATTCAAAACAAAAAAAATATAAATATCTTTGCAAAATTTGCTAAGGGATTTAGCTGCTATCGCTCACAGCTGCCAGAATTTGACCATTGGAGACAGCAGCGACCAAAGCCCAATAGTCAATTTTTTTACCATTGGGATTCAAACCTAGCTTCTCTGAGTGACAACGACCAAATTTATGCCACTCTGAGCGACAATGGCCGAAGAGCGACATGGAAAACCCATGAACCCTAGGCCGTAAAATACAAAAAAAATGAAAAATAAAAAATGGGGACCAACCCACCGCATAAAAACCTATACTAAGCCTAGCTATGGATTATATTCGTTACCAACAGGTTTAGTGAGGTTCATTTACCAGTTACTTAGTGTGGTTCAATTTTACCCAAAAGAGGAAAATAGGGTAGGGTTTGAAAGAATACTTGAGAAGCTTCAACTCCTCTAACAGCTAGTACCTCACCTTACGCAGCCATATCCTCGATGCCGGTATATTTTGAAACTGCAGTTGTTGCTATCTCACCAGAGCTCTGAAAAGTGAATTGTCAAAAAAGAAAATGATAAGTCAAAAACCCTAAAAATGCATTTTATATTTTAAAATTATGCCTTGGCTACTGCTGATGTTAGTGGCTGCTCAAGGCGACAACAGCTAAAGGCAGAGACTCAAAGGTCATTGGACCTGACAGCAGCCTGCTCCACAGATCAAAATAATAGATTCCTTCCATGGGGGGATAACAAAAAACATTAAATAAATGCATTTTGATGAATTAAAATCATCTTGATGATCAACATAACAAAAATAAAATCACATAAAAGCATAATCTCAAGCAAGCCTCATATCCAGTTACTTGCTCTATCCACTCGATGATTGTAGCGATTCACACTCCATGAACTTCAATGAGATGAGTAGGTTACCATAAGGCCACTTGGGGCAAAAAAAAATTATTTTGGAATTACGATGTGCCACCCTTCAATCCCGAAGAAGACCAAGATGGTCGAACTGCTCCACGGGTATGAAAGGATCATCCTAATTCCCCTATGATACCAAAAAAATTAAGCCAAAATGATACAATACGGACATAAATAAAATCTCTCATCCTAACTCCCTAAGAAGTCTATTGATAGCTAGATCGCTCCTCGGGATAGGGATGGATGATTATCATAAACAATTGGAATCACACTTGGGTGTGTGATTACCCATTAAAAGCAACAAATGCTAGAAAGGAACTAGATTAGTCATATTGGTCAAGTGACTTGTCACTTCATTTATTATAATTTATTCACCAATCCATTGTGTGAGGAAGTAGTTCAAAACTTTAACATAATCATAATAAAATCAACAAAATATCACTTGATCACATCAAAATCATGCTCATCCTATGAATAATTGCATACAATAATCACAAATTTTCCTTATTTTTTGGGAACATAAGCAGACATGACATATTCAATTGTAGCTCTCCTACCGGTTGAAATTGTTGTAGCAGTTGAAGCTACCCGATTGAGTTTGAGGAATGAGTGCAATTTAACATGCCCAAGCCATTGAGCTAAGTCCTCCAAACATTGAGGCAATGATTCAAGGGGTGCATGCCATATTACATGATTGGGCCATCTAGCATTGATCAGACCCTTGATCACCATACACCCTACAAATAGATCAGTCCACATTTTTGGTCAGCATTATGTTTCCTACACAGCGCATCATAAAAAGGGTATTTGTAGACACCTAAAACATGTCATTTTTAGGGTTTCTACTCACATAGACATATTCATAAGATCATATGATATAATATTGGACTTTCCAAGCATCAAAAGTGGTTCTCACCACTCATTTGGGGCATTTTCAAGCCATCCAAGCCTAGCCACTCAAGCCTAGAGAAACCAGATCTTAGCCGCTCAATCCTAGAGTAGCCATACCTTAGGCACTTTAGATGATAGTGGCTAGATATTTGTCGCTATAGATGACAATGACTAAACCATAAAAGCAATTTTACCAACAAACAGGCCTAATCATAGGTGAAAGTGGCAATTTGCATACAATAAAGGTAATCGAGAGTAACTTTGCATTCCCTTTCATGACCAGTTCACATGAGAGACTTGAGTTTACATTTAGACTTTAGTTAACTGGTATTTAAACATAGAAAAGATAAAAATATTCTCATGCTAACTCTCACTACGCATGAGGAATTTATTCCTAGGGCTTGGACATAGACCTAGGGTTTCATGCTATAAAAGGTGCAAGCCTAAGAGCACCAAGGACCCATATTTTGTCAATATTTTATCCAAGTAATCCAAAATTTATCAAGATAGTTCATTGAGGAGAGCTTTCGATACTTAGAGAGTTTCCCTTGGAGATCACATTTACAACAAAGCTCTAACAAATTGGAAAGCATAGAAACCATTATTTCAAAATCGTATACAAGCTTTTATCCATAGCTTTGGAGCAAAGAGGATGAGATTCACTTTAGCGGATGCTGTCTTGGATAGTGGCCCATGGGCCTATCTTAGGGTTTTAGACATTATATTCATTATTTTGTTTAGAATATCATTAGCATAGCATAATTTCAATCATTTGCATTCATAGCATTAGTTTAATTTACACTTTCTTTCATTTGTTATATTCATTGCTAACAACCTCATTCAGGGAGGTATTCTCGGACATCTAAGTGTGTGTTGTTGTTTCATTGCTTATAGGGCCATAGGTTCATCGGACAAAATCTACAACATACGAGAGCAAAAGGGATCCCTCTAGGAAACAAGCCTGGAGAAGGAGGCATCTGTAAGTCCTCATACATTTTCGTGTGTAGAACCGGGAAGATTTTGAAAGTGCACCACCTCTTTGTGAAAGGGGCACTCTTTGCCTATTTGTAACCTTATTGTATTGAAATGGGTATCCCTAAGAGGGACTAACATGTAACCGAGTTTCAATCCAAATAAAGAGATCTATCTTTGTTATTTCCATGTTATATTCTTGTCATTGTCTTCCATTTCATTTTGGGGTTTTGATACATTGCAAGTAGAGTAAAAAGAATGATGCACGTGTCTCGGGGTCACTAAATTTTCCATTTTTGTCATTTTTGTTCTACTCCTTGGTTTGGAGTTTTATGGTTCCCTCATCTACTTTTATATCCTTGATGAGTTTGGCCTATGCCAAGGCTTCCTCAAATGAGGGGTATTGTTGAAGTTGTAGAAAGAGGGAAATGTGTTTGGAACAACTCTTTGTGAACATCTGGATGATCTCTTATGTGGGGACAGAGAATGATAATTTTTCCATGACTCTTCTCCATCTATTCCCATAATCCATCACTGGCTCATCGTCATAATGTATCAAATTGGCCAGGTCTAAAAGGTTCACTTTCCTCTTAGCACCAAAAGAGAAACATTTTAGAAAAGTGTTCACTAGTTGCTCAAAATTGGATATGCTATGCTTGGGTAGCTGGTTGAACCATTGAGTGGCAGTGATCGAAAATATCATGATGAATATCTTGAGCATAAGAGCATCATTGTCTTCAAGATGAAAATATGCATTGATGAAATTGGTAACATGATCTTGTGCATCCTCTTTACCCTCCAACTTTTCCAACCTAGGCATCTCAAATTCTTAGGGTATGCGGGGCTAGGGATAGATGGACATAATGGTTGATTGTGTATTTTTCTCAATGTTGGTTAGTTCCCAATCGTATCTTGTTTTTAAAAGGACTTCATATTTATAGCAAGTTCTTGGAATACCTTTGAGACAAGGAGTTCCTCCTCTTGCAAACCCTCCGTAGTGGTGGTGGACCCTCTATCCATTTTATTTACTCTATTTTCTTCCCTCCTATAATGGGATTCAAGATGTGCTTGATCCATCTCTATTAGATTTACCCTTTCTCCACCAGTTAGATTTTGCTCATAATTTGGAGGGTGGTTTTGTTACGGGTTTCCTTCTTGTCTAGTGCACTCCTCTCTTGGTGAGTCAACACATTGATATCTTTGATGATCATTTCTATTTGCTTATTGGTTGATACGAGCTAGCTGCTCAGCTTACTCTCTTAAATATTGCTCATATTGGTACAACAACCTTTCTCTTTGTTTATCATGTTTGAGAGCTTCTACAAGCTCTCACTCTTTGTGCAAGGCATTTTCTAACCATCGTGCATGGTCAACTTGCTTGGTCATAGAAGACTCATTCTTATCTGATCCTGTTCTAGTGGTTTTGATTCATAGATTTATCGAAGAGGTTTTTGCTATTTCTTTGCTCTTGCCAACTAATGTGACTTGTTCAATGTATTGTTGAGTTTATCTATGATTAGACTCTTTATGTTTACTATGGGGTCACTCTGAGGCACCCCCAGTTTGATAAGTGGGCTTATAAGTCATGGTTTGTGAACTTCCAGATGCATAATTCTCTATGGCTATGGTTTTGGGAGGTGGTCTCAAATAGATTTGATCCACCTAATCTAACTATATTGTTTTCCATGGCCGATCCTATGGGGTGCCATTTACTCTAATGAGGTCATAGTCTATTGGAATCCTTCCTCTTGTGTGAAGGATATCTTCTATTTTATTTCTATGACTAGATGTATCTCTAGTTTCATGCCCCTTAGTGGGCTAATCTATTCTAAGTGTCTCATGTGAATGCTGGGATGTTGTGACCCCCATGTGTCTTTTTTATGATGAGAATTTTATGGTCCTCTCTACCCTCCATGAGGATGGATATGGAGAAACCCCATCACCCATGTGTGAAGAATGGGGTCTAGAACCCTTCTTATGTCCATGTGAGGAGGAAGCTCTTGAATCTTCCTCATGTCTCTGAGAAGTTTCTATGTGTTTAGAGGAAGCCCTTGAGGTTTCCTCATGTCTCCTTAATGATGATGGCTATGAGGCCTCTTTGTTTTTATATGATGTAGTTCCCTAATGTGGTTTCCTATTTGGGGTTTCTCGATGAGATCCCCCAAGGGTTGAGTTATCACCTCTTAGACTCATAGAACTACATCTCATGGTCTTTTGAGTAGGTCTTTCAATGTTACTACGACTTCACCTAAGGGTATGCATTGCTTTATATTCTCCCTCGGTATCAGACCGAGAATGTTTACTTCTTTTTTTGACCATTATTTTTGGGAATTTAGTTTTTGTGTTGCACTTAAATATGACCAAACAATATCAAGTAAATTTTTATCTTGATTACCAATTTAAGTGTGCCCTAAACTATTTGTTGTATTTTGATGTTTTGTTGTTTCTTATTTCTTGTTCTTGCTTTGGATTTAGAATGAGGAGACTCATCCATAGTTATAATCAAGAACACTTATGTCAAACATGATTTCTCAAAAGAGACTAGGGTACATGGCTTAAATCCTAGTGGGGGGTTCACCTAGCTCTTCCACCCTAAACCAATAATTGTTCCAATAGTGGGAGATAGTTTGAACACAAGTACCTTAGTACCACTATAAGTAAGTTCCTCAATCCATTCCTAGGAAGATCTAGGGGGCAACACCGATGGAAGGAGATGAATGCCAATGTCATCGGACTAAATTGAGGGTTGGTGATGAAATCCAACTCCCCAATATTTAAAAGATACATGTGTGTGTGAGGTTCATTTTAAGTTTGCATGAATAAGAATGCATCATGTAGAAGCAATGAATATTTCCTATATGCCTAATGTAAAATGCATTTCAATTTTTATAAATATGCATAGTTACTATGATACTAATGGATGAACTCTATTAGGTGCAAGTATAGCCTTTAGAAAGGCCTCAAAGCAACCAAACCAACACACAGTTTCTAGAACGTTGGATTCTAGGGTGAAATTTACAAACAAAAGTCATTGTTCCTAGCAACGCCTAGTGTAAAATCTAAAAGGAAACCTAAGATGTGTAAGATGCAAGTTATTTATCTTTCATTCTTTCAGTTTTCCAAATTGAAATATGTCTTAATTATTGCTATTTTAAGAGAACAGAAATAGAAAAAAAACCATAAGGTGTTAGAAAATATGTACCAACCTTTAATCCAGCTCAGAGAATCAATGTTTTGACCTCTACTGCACTCCAGTTATGGCCGTTGTCGACCAAAGTGGCTAATCTTATGAGCCACTTTCAATCAGAGTGGCTAAACCTACACACAAACCCGAGTCAATAAAGTCAGAGAAAATAAAAGTAAACTGAAGAACTGGGTAGGGGTCCCACCATGATCACCATCTGTAGTGACCTCGGGTAAGTGGTGCGCCATCCACTAACTACTCTACTTGTGATTCAATTGAATTATTTAATGTTAAACATGCAATAAATGAAATGCATAAAGCAAATATAACTAGCATGCAAAGAAATAAATGAATGAATTCTTTTTGTATTGATATTCCCAAGATTTGGTTACATATGAATCCCTCTAAGGGATACCCTTCATTTGATACATGATTTTACACACAAAGAGGGCAGTAGGTGTATAAAATATCCCCTCGCATAGGGGGTATACTTTATCAGGATTCTCAGTGATGCACATGGAAATGTATGAGGGCTTACAAATGCATCCTTCTCTAGGTCTAATTGCTAGAGGGATCATCTTGCTCTCATATATTGCAGATTTTCTTGATGAACCTGTAGCCCTAAAATCAATGAAACAACAACACACGCTTAGATATTCGAGATTGCCCCCTCATATGAGGTTGTTAGAAATGAATACAATCAATGGAAACAAATCTAATGAAACTAGTACTATGAATGCAAATAACATAAATAAAGCTTATGCTAATGAAATGAAAGAGAAAGTAGAATAAAAGAAACTAACACCTAAAACCCTAGACTAGGTTGCGGGCCACTGTCTAGGACAATGGCCTCTAAGGTGAAATATCTCTCTATTGACCCAAAGGATATGGGCTCAAGTATACTACTAATATTACCTTATGTGTTTATATTTTCCCTCCAATATGATAGGGCTCCGCTACAAGAATCAATCTCCAAGGGAAGCTTTCCAAGTCTTTAGAAGCTCTCCTCAATGATGCAACCTGTTCAAAGTTTTTATGTATGATGTTCTCTCTCTTTTATTGATAAAATAAGTTCCCCTAGTGCTTTTAGGTTTACTCATTATAAAGTGTTTGAAGCCCTAGGTCAATGTTCAAACCCTAGAACTAAATCCCTCATGTGTAATACATGTTAGCATGAGAAGCTTTTGTTTTTCTATGTTTAATTGATTTCTAAATTTGGACTTAAGACTCCCATGTGGACTGGCTATGAGGAGGAATTCAAATTTGTTCCCGCTCATCCTTATTGCATGCAAACTACTACTTCCACCCAATATTAGGCTATATGGGCAGCAAAATGCATTTAAAGTTTAGTCGATATTGTCTGCAGTGGCTAAGGTTTGGCCACTCTGAGCTACAGTGGCTGGATTCTGGCCACTCTGGTCTATAGTTGCCAGGCTTGGATGGTATGCTCCACATGAGTGGTAAAAAATACTTTTGACACTTGGAAGATCCCAAGGTTTAGTCACATGACCTATGAGTGTACCCATGTGAGTAGTCTCCCTAAACATGACATGTTTTAGATGTCTACAATAAGCAAGAATAAGACAAATGGGTAGAAAAAAAAAGACAACATCCATACAAAAAAAATAGAAAAGAAGGAAAAAGGAGAACCACAAAACATACACAAGCAATAAATAAAATGAAAAGTCTCTATATATCACCATTGTTATGCTTCATCACCTTTGGTCCTTAGGTTCAACATAACATCATGGGATGATAACCATCACTAGAAATAGGCTTCAAGAGCCTACCTACTAGTGGAATAGTCTTACAAGTAGTGACATATCTGTCACATTAGCAACATTCTTTTGTACAGATCAATATTTGCTTATGGATGAGATAGCTAGTTTGGCCATGTCTACAATGAGTTAATCCTACCTCCTTTAAAATGGATAAATGAACCTCACTCATTTACACACACAAGTCCATGATAGAATTTGAACCAGTTATATTAGTTATGATTTGTCACAAATACTTGCACAGTTTTGGGTTTGAGATTTAATTACCAAAACTACATTGGTCAAAGCCGTTACATATGCCTTATACCATCCTACATCCCTGAGATCATGGAATGGATCATATTCACATAGGTACATGCAATGATACAAGTGCTTCCTTTGCACATTTCAGTCCTCTCATACATGCATCTAGGCATCTATGTTACGTAGAGTCATAAAACATCACATCAATACATTTATCGTACATGCATTCTCTCACATTGCATCATTGCATATATGTTACATACATTTACTACAAATTTTATTCACATTGCATTTAACATACAATCCTTCACATCATTCTATAGTATATCTACACTACAGTATGATCACACATATTTACACCCTACCACATATGTATATCCATTCATTGTACATACTCATAAATTATACTATGCTATCTACACAAACACAATTCAAACACATGCAAATCAACATCATAACACATGTATATATAATATATGAAACCAAAATGTATATATGAAATCCATAAAATATACCCATAGGCTACAACCTAGGACCATACCCATAATACATCATTCAAAATTACCTATAGGCTGCAACCTGGGACCATACCCACAATACATCATCCAAAACTACTTGTAGACTACAATGATAACCAACCCCAACTACCACTAGGTGTCTCTCCAATCCCCTTGTGGCTTGCCTTCCCTTGTTCTATCTCATATGCCACTACAACCCTACTAGACTCTTTCCTCTCTCCTGATCCTTGACCCCCTATAGGAGACAACACCATCCTTGAACTAGTAGTCACATCTCCACCCTGTACCACATCTCACACCTCAGCCTTCATTCCTCTCTGAACCATCAAAGCTTTTACTTGTGACTATGTCCTACACTATAACACCACCTAGTCATAATCAAGGAGCTAGATCCCATGCATCACCAAATAATACTCACAAGCTACCTGTCTCGCTACCGTCATAGCCAACAAATCTCTCCCAAACTCACTACCACTCCACAGTCAATATATCTCTACCCTCAATGCAACTATGTTAGTCAAAATCTCCCCTACCACCTGGGCTCCCTCAACACTCTCTCGTACCTATTTATACCTCACCATATCAACTTGTAGCTCCACAATATTTGCATCCTGAGTGACCACTATAGATCTATCTCTTTGCACCTCTGACCTCAACTGCTCCATCTCCTCTGCCGTATTAGCATATCTATCCTCAAAAAACTTTTGAGTAGTCTCACCAAAAGTCTCCAAGGCTATCAACCTCTCCTATAAATCTATCACCTCTACCATCCTATGTCTCTCACCATCACAAATCTCTCCCTCTAACTATTGTACTCAATTGCGTAATAACAATACCTCCTCCTCCACCTCCTACATATCCTGCTACTTGATGGGAATATCCTCCATCCCATCAAAGAAACCCATCTCCATAATGGCATCAAGGCCACCCATATCCATACCCTGACCTACCTCCTCCATGGTCGCTCTCTCCTCCACAAGTTGTGCTCCACCACTTGTAGGAACCTCCTCCACTCTCTCTATAAATGAACTTAAGGCACCACCCAAACATTTCTTGGATCATTGTAAAGGTAACTTTGTCTCACTACCAGATCTATCCTATGACCTGGCCTGAGTACCTCTCACTATCCTATCCCCTACTACTCAAACTGATCAACTGTAAGCACTCCACGTTGCCAACTATTGCTCACTCATCACACTTCAAGTTTACCATCATCAAAATTATCCCCCATGCTTCCAAAAAGGTTTAAATACACCTAAAACCCCTAATTAGGTCTAATTCACCCCCTAGCCTATGAATTAGATCCAATTCACCCCTCAACATGCAAATTAGACCAATTCACCCCCTAGCATGCAAATCTAGATCTAATTCACCCCAACCTATGAATTGAGTCTAGAAGCCCCAAAATCACCCAAATTTGATTCCAAACCCTAGGAAATCTACCTCCTTTCCTACCCATATGATTTTTCATCACTACTATCATGCATTTTTCTTCTATCAACTGATTCATCATCACATCACCATATTTCATTCACCTTATTACTCATTCTTCATTTGATGGGTTATTCATATCCAAAAGTTAGCTTTGCATGCAACCAAACAATCAAACATCCAAATCATGGATATCACATCTGTCTACAAAAATTTTACTGAATATTATCTTATGATAATAATCTCAATTCCAACCAAATTTTTTTAGATCACGAGAGTTATTCCCAACAATGGAGATGTCACTCTGGCATTCATGATACATAATTAATGAAATGTTTGAATAATCCATGCACAAAATTGGAGATGTTTGTAGACACTAAAATTATGTAAATCATATAATACTGCTAATGCACCACTTATGCCACTCTTATCGACATCATATGGCCCCATTGGGAAACCCTCTAGGGTAACATAAGGCTCCATAGCACTTTTGGGAAGGTTCCCATTAGTTTTTGGAGGTTTAGGGTCATATCCTTATGACCATCCCACCTTGGGATGGTCATATATGGTGACCATCCCACCCAGGGATGACCACTCCTAATCGTCCCTGGGTGGGATGGTCCCTAAATAAACACCCCAAAAGTCAAAGGGGTAGAGAAATGGCAATCAATTACTACCATATTCTCCACCCAATCACCCAAAATTGATTGGGAGCCTATCATGGAGACCAGGAACTCCAAATTAGAGGCCCCAAATGGGTAACCTCTTCCACCCAATCATGGAAAGGGTTTTGAAAAGTGGTAGCACTTGCCTTGCATGCCAAGACTTGCCCCTTTGCCCTAGATGCCCTATTTGGGCTATAAATTGAGGTGTACTCACCCAATTTCAAGGAGAAGAGTTGAAGCATTTGACAATGAAGTGCTGCCCAATTCTACCCTCACCTTTTGCCATCATATTTACCCTCACCTTTCCTTGAAACCCTCTTCATTCGAAGGTGCTTTTAGGGGCATCCCAAATCCATTAAAACCATTCCAAAACCAGTCAAATTGGAGAGTAATTTGACCATATTTTTTGACACAACATCTAGGAGAGTTTTAGACCAGATCCCATTGGAATTGGTGATAAATTCCAAGCAGATTTGTAACCGTCCCACCTGGGGACGGTTAGCAGTAGCTAGTTGCACCTGTTAGGGACGGTTAGAAAATAGTAGGGAATTTTGATTAAATTCCACCATAGACCATTTAGAAATGTTTATATTTTAGCCTTCCATCCAATTTTGGTGAGATTTGGAGCTATTTTGATGGTCCAATTGGAGGTTTCATTGTTGTAGGTCTAGTTGTCCCTATCAGGGATGGTCATAGTTTCTACTAAAAATTTCCCTTCAATTCATGCTTAGATATTTCCAAAACCATCTAGATAACATCATGCTTAAATTATAGATCATTTGGAGTTGTTTTGATTTATTATAGATAAGTTTTGTTATTTCTAGATTTATGCTTTTCTATGTTTTCAAGGTTTTAAATCTATAATACATATGCTATTAACCAATTTCAATCCCTTGTGTGTAGGTGCAGGTATTCTAGACATGAGGGAGGAGCTAAGAGGCATAGAAGGATAGGCCCAAGACTAGCTCTCGAGTGTGGGATGCGAAATGAACATTAGAGCACGCCATTAAGACCTTGCAAGGGATTAGATCCTTTGTATCTTGTAATGTTGAAATGTATCAAGTTATAAAGCCCTCAAGGGGATGTATTGTAATCTTATTTGAATCCATGAGTGAATAAAATACAAGGAGAAATCCACCTCTTTTATTGCATATTACTCCTTCATTTACATAGATTACTTATTGTGCACTTTCCCTTTGAATGCTTGCTTTAATCTGCTTTACATTTCAATAAAGAACCCTTAAGGTGATGTCATAAATTTTTCTTCTTCAGTGGTGATCATGGTATTTGAGATTATTTATCTCTCCCCTTTGAATGTGTCCATTTTTTACCTCCATTTTCTATTTTGGATGTTGCAGGTTTTGACCGTTTTGAGCAAAAACGACCCCTTTTCTGCTAGGTGACATAGGCAGGGATGGCCAACTAGGTGACACAACCAGGGATGGACCCCAAAATGCTAACCATCCCCACCAGGGATGGTTACAAAACCAAAGGTTTTCTACAAAAATTTGTAGAAACAGAAAGTTACAGGTCAGAAAATACACCTTTCCCAACCTTCAATTTGCATTTATACTGTTCAAATTAGCTTAAATTTCAAATTTTCTTGTCCTCTTTGTGCATGTGAAGGTTAGATGTCATATTTCTAAATTTTGCATTAATCAAATCAAGAAAAATAGGAAAAAGAATAGTATTTTGTATGCTTTTTTTTTGGTTTTCCTACTTGCAACTTACCAAAAAAAGGTTAAGTTCATATAGGATGTCAATTTTGTAGCTTCCTTTTTATGCATACTAATGAGTCTGAATATAAAATGTACTTTCATGCATTTAGTGAATCATCATTGAATGTTGTATTGTTTTATTTCAATATTTTAAAAGGAACACACACACACCATGATCTACTTAAACATTGGTGAGTTGGACTTCATTCCCAACCACTGATAGATTTCAATGACGATGGGCTTCATCTCCATCCATTGACTCAAATCCCATGTACCTTATTTTATTGGCCAATACCGACTCCAAGATCTGTCCTAACCATGCAAAATAGCACGCATCCCTCTTCGGAGGGGTGTATCGCTATGCACGGGGTGTTGGGTGAGGATCGGTAGGACCTATGCTCCCTGATCGGGTATGGATTTCATCTCCATACTTTGGTTGGTTCACATGACCAGAATTTCAATGCCGGTTGTCAAGTTGTGAGTGTATAGGTGAAAACCACTTAAACTTTTGAGTATTACATCAACAAAAATCAAACACGCCAAGTATTTTCTTTACAAAGAAACACATCTTGAAACACATCAAAAAGCTTAGGAATTCACATTTAAATATTTAAAAGATATAATCATTTGTATTATTGTGTGTTTCTATTGATTGTGTATTTGAATCTATAAAACTTAAAAGAGATAATCATGTTGTCTACTTTAGGTATTTCTTTATTGTTCGGGTAATCCACCTAAGATCCTCAATCTGGGGGTCAAACCCTAATAATAAATAATAATTTCTTTTTTATTCTTCATCCAACGGATCGATAATCATGCAAATCGGAGCTATAACGAAAAAGTTATTTTGGTTTTATGATTACTCTATTTTTGAAGCCGAAAATAGAGAAAAACTATAGTAAAACAGTCATAAAATGGTCTAGACAACTCCAAAAATTGCCAAATTTATTTTGTTGTCTTAGTTAGCTCCTTCTGCACCTCTCATAGAAATTTTGAGTCCTAACTCTTCATGCTTCAAAAATTCCCAAAAAATCCCAAAAGTGGGCATTTCCCCATGGGCCCTAGTTGGCCAAATATTCCAAAAATACAAAATTTTGACCCAAAAGTCATATTTTTGAGACCTATCCCATTGTAATCAGCTCGTTGCATTGATCATTTTGATATATAACACTTATAACCTTTTTTGGAAGTCAAAATTTTCTTTAGTGAGGGTTTCCTTTAGGGTTTGCCTAGTCAACGCATTATGAAAACTATGCATAGCCGAGCTCAATCATGAGCTAGCGAAGCAAAAAAATTTAGGAGAGGCCTTGAGCATCATCATTATAGGTATGAGGATCTCCCCCCATGTGAGGTAACAAGACTATACACCTAGGGTAGGGTTAAATGATCATCTTAAGCTTTCAAAGAACCCTTCCCCAAGGTACCAAAACCTAGATGAGTATGATACTCATCTTAGTGGGTGAGTCAATTCTGCCCTACCATTCCTCACTTATGAAGGAAGACCTAAGGAAGATCCTAATTACCCTCGGTCACATTATTCCATGCAAGCACGAGGTACCTCTACCAAGAGGACACCAATGGGTTATTCATGTGATCAAGTGGACTATTCGGTTAGCCAACATCGAGTCCAAGCCCAAATTAAAGATAATCAGCCTACCAAGAGGCCTAGTAGGGAAGTCTACACTCCCTCTACACCACCTAAAACTCCCATCCAACAAGTGGTAGCAAGCCAGAGTAGGCCTATGCAAAGTTCGCATACGTCATCAACCAACATGACCATGGGAGAGTTAATACAAAGATCCTCCAAACATTGGGAAACTCTCATGAAGGTTTTAGATTCCATTGAGGTACAACCTCATGATTTTGATGCTTTCACCAACTTTGTGGGATACATACAAATGCATAAAGATCCTGTTATATCCTTTCAAAATCAGGATATCAAACCTAGGTCTGCCAATTTACCAGACTCTCCTTTGCACATCATTGTGTGCATCAATAGGATCCCCTATAAGTGAGTGTTGGTTGACATAGGTTCCACAATAAACATCATTACCACAACCACACTAAAACATCTCAACATCCCATCTTTGCACATTGTAAAATCCACATTCACCTTGAAAGCATTTAATGATGTTTTGTCCTCCACTGTGGGCACAATAATCCTACCTATTCAAGTTGGACAAAATACTATGCCTACATTATTCTATATATTGGAAGGTGAAATAATATACAACATATTGTTAGGAGTACCTTGGATGAGAGACATGGAGTGTATCCCCTCCATTGTACATCAATGCCTTAAATACATTCATGAAGGTCAGGTCCATGTGGTTGATGTCAACCCAGACCCCTTCAAGTATTACAATAAGGATGATCATCCACAGGAGTCTACTCATCCATCCACACCTTTGGATACCAAACCCAATGACCTTATCCAGAGTCTAGATTCAACCCCATGGTTAGTCGTGAAGCTACCTTCACCACCACCTCTAGTACCATCCTATGTTTCTTCGAATGAGGAAGAGTCAAAAGGGCTAACTACAAAAGATCTCTTAGCCATTTTTGACACATTAGAAGAAGACCTTCCCACTCCTACCAACAAGGAGGAACCCATGGTGGATACGGATGAATCAGATCATATCATACCATCTTCATCCACCATACTTGAGGACACAATTCACTTGACCAATCCTGAACTTGATGAATGCATAGTACCCAATGTTAAATTCATGCATATCATCGAGTTGATCAAGGATCTAGGTTGTCCTCCTACCAAGTTGCCACCCATTGATAGAATTTTTGATGCACCCCCTGAGCATGGGGGCCAAGTAGATCACCTTGGACAAGTTGATGAGGTAGCCATGACTGGTCCAAGTACCAATGCATCTTCTCATGAGTTTGTGGGAATGATCAATGTGATGATGGAGAACCAAAGTCCTCTAAATTCATATAGGCCACTTGGGAATCCATCCAACATTCCATCCATACCACAAGAGATATCATCAATGGATTTGGTCACACCTACTCCATCTCATTCAACATCTCAACAAAATCAAGAACAAGTGTACCCACTACACCAAAGTGGAGGTAATCCAGCTACCACAATTGAACACTATGAGGTGGAACAAGAGCATGAGCTAAATCAAGAACAAGAGCATGTGGATATACTCACTACCCACAATCATCATGAACCATCCACATTTACTCAAATAATTTTGGATAGGCTAGCTAATATTGAGTTACAAGTGAGTCACCAACACAATTATTTACAACAGATCTTAAATCGACTCACAAGCATTGAGTTATGGTTGAGTCATCCAAAATCTCAACCCCCTGATTGTCAGGACCAACCTCCTCCTATGCAATCCAATGTTAAGTCTCAATAGAAGTAGGGGAAAAGGCAACAACACCATCAACCTCGCATATATACACCATTTCCTGAATCTTTGGTGTCACTCTTTAATCGATTATGCGAGGCCAAGGCTATCACATTGCCAGATATCCACCCTTTGGATCCCAATAGGCACAAACCAATGTGGTATCGAGAGAGCCAACATTGTCCTTATCATCAAGTAAATGGTCATAACATTAAGTCATGTATTGCATTCAAGAGCAAGGTACAAGATATGCTTGACAAGAATGATCTTCAAATCAACCATCAATAGATTGATATATGTCAAGACTTGTTACCTATAGATGGGAGTTAAGAAGAGAAATCTAAATAGGTGACTAAGATGCATACAACCTCGTCATCTCATAAAATTAGTCGACCACATTCACCTCGTTTAAAGCCTCAACGTCGTACCTGGACTCCATTAGTTGAACCCATGTCAACCATTCTTCACAACCTGCAAGAAACAAAGGCAATCATCTTTCCAGCTATACCCCTAGTCAACCAAAATAGGTCTAGATCTAGATGATATAGGGAGGATCATTCTTACCTCTATCATTGAATGAGAGGGTATGACATTAGCGATTGTCATAATTTTAGACATGTGGTCCAAGATCTTATTGATAGGGAAGTTGTATCCACAAGTGGGTCACTCATTTTACCCCATAAAGATATTGGCATTACCAATAATTCCTTGCCATAATAGGGGAGTCAATCTCTATCACTCCTCCTAGCCAAGCCAATAACAATGCATCAAACACAGTACATGTTGGGGGTATCCAAGGTGTCACACCTTCCCCACTAATCACATCACAAGAAATGAAGCAAATTGAGGATCCTAAAGGTATTGCACCTTCCTCACTTCCTTTGATCACCACAAATGCTGGGGGTACACAAGGTATTGCACCTTCCTCCTAGAATCACAAAGTAATCAAAGTTACAAAAAGCCCCAAAGGCATCTATAAGCCTTTTGGTCAACCTAAAATACCCCTAGGCGGTCTATGACCATCTAGGTCAAACCAAAACACTCCTAGGCAGTCTACGATTGTCTAGGTCAATCCAAAAAGCCCCAAAGGCATCTATAAGCCCTTTGGTCACCATAAAATACCCCTAGGCGGTCTATGACCATCTAGGTCAACCTAAAACACCCCTAGGTGGTCTATGACCGTCTAGGTCAAACCAAAATACTCTTAGGTAGTCTATTATTTTCTAGGTCAACCCAAAAATCTCCAAAGGCATCTATAAGCCCTTTGGTCACCATAAAACACCCCTAGGTGGTCTATGACCATCTAGGTCAACCTAAAATTCCCCTAGATGGTCTATGACCATCTAGATCAAACAAAAATGCTCCTAGGCAATCTACGATTATCTAGGTCAACCCAAAAAGCCCCAAAGGCATCTATAAGCCCTTTGGTCACCATAAAATACCCCTAGGTGGTCTATGACCATCTAGGTCAATCTAAAATGCCCCTAGGTAGTCTATGACCATCTAGGTCAACCTAAAATACTCCTAGGCAGTCTATGATTGTCTAGGTCAATCCAAAAGGCTCCTAAGGCATCTATAAGCCCTTTGGTCACTTTAACATGCTCCTAGGTGGTCTATGACCATCTAGGTCAACCAAAAACACCCCTAGGTGGTCCATGACCATCTAGGTCAAACCAAAATACTCCTAGGCAATCTATGATCGTCTAGGTCAACCCAAAAAGCCCCAAAGGCATCTATAAGCCCTTTGGTCACCATAAAATATCCCTAGGTGGTCTATGACCATCTAGGTCAAACGAAAACATTCCTAGGCAGTCTACGATTGTCTAGGTCACCCCAAAAAATCCCAAAGGCATCTATAAGCTCTTTGGTCACCCTAAAAAGCCCTAATGACATTCATTATACCCATTGGTCAACCTGTATATACATATATATCAAAAATATAAAAACATCATTAAAATAATCAAAATACAAAAATATTGCTTCATTGCACTTAATATAAAGTGCATTAGGCATACTCATCATTGCATTATGCATCGTTTAAAATTGATCATACATGTATAGCACTAGGTCTGTACCCTAGGCATTGTAGCACCCTAAAATTGGCACAGTTAAACCTTAGTAAAAAGATAAAAATTCAAATTTTAACCTCAAACCGCTCGTTACCCGCTTTCCTCATTTTTCATGCCATTTTTAGGATTTGTTTTGACCGTTGGACGATATCATCGTAGATTAGATGAAATCATCCCAGATCTGACGAATTCATCTGGAATAGAACGTCCAGACGATTTCATCCCAAAACCAAATTTTCATAATTAGCTTCTATTTCAACAACCTCTCTAACCTGGGCAGAAAGCATGTCTACGCAGTTAGAGTCTCCCCCGTTGGAGATCTCCCAAATTGGGATGATCTCCAACCTCCTAACCTCTCCCTAATCCTATATAAACTAGGATTTTTCTAGTTTATCCCCCTGATTGACTCCCCTGAACCCCCTAGAATTTCCATGCACCTCAGAGCATCCTCACACCATTATTTGCATTCTGTATTTCATGTTTTCTTGCAGGAACTTTACTATTTTTCAGTCGAAGCTAGCTCGGATCGTCGCAAGCGATTCCAGGCGATTTCGGACGATCTTGTCGAGGAGCGCAGATGATCTCGTACGATTGGAGGTGATCCCGACTGTAGTCCAGATTGGGGGCAATCAGAGTCCAGAGTTTGCATCTTTTATTTGTTTTCTGCATTTCTTTATACATTATCTTAGTTATTATATTTATGCATCTTGGAGTTCACCTCATTTAGCATAACCGCATGATAAAGTTAAAATCAATCATTAAATCTACTGCATTTCTCTTATTTGTTATTTGAATCTATTATTTAGGCATGTTTGTTGTTATTGCTATCATTCTCCTTTGCTTCTGTAGTTGCATATTTGGTATTTTGTATCTATTCTTGTGATTGCAGGTTTTTGATGAATTTGTCTGACGAATTCGTCAGATTGACGATGATCTCGTCTGATCTCAGATGATTACGTACGAGTTGAGACGATCTGGACTGCTACAAAACTCAGAATCTTCATCAGACATCCGGAATCAGGTATGTACTGTTCTAGTTAGCATATTCTCTGTGTTTAGCATTCATTCCTATTTTTTGTATTCATCTAAATCTGTATTGGCATATAGAATAGTTTAGATTCATCTTGGCCAAACCTAGGAGTTGAATGATTAAAGTACAAAATGAACACATCAAACTCACTATCAACCTAGGTGTGGAAACTGCCACTCAAAAGTTTCCTGGTGAACCCACCATCCGTCAAAAATTCACCCTTATACCCCTCCCCCGAGAGGCGGGACCTTCAAAGGGCCTCTCAGTCCGAGGTATTGTCCCATCCTTCTCGCATCCCCCTTCCGGGCACGGATCCTATAGCCTGAAGGTAAGGATGCAAAAAATTTGGAGCGATACATTTTGGTGAACCCGACGTGAATAACATAGGCATATTTCTGATTCAAAAATATAAAAAAATAAATATATATATATATATGTATACAAGAAAAATAAAAACAAACAAAATCATCATTTCAAGTTTGTATGTTTTAGATTCAATTCTAAATAGTAGATACTAAATATTACTTTTAGAAGTACTAAAGAAACCATGAGTTTTTACTCAAATCAATATGAGCCCATAAGTAATGTTGGAAGAATTCAGCCAAATACATTTGTTGATTATGACCAACCTCATCCCTATTCAACATCACCTCCATCACACTTTTCTCATTTTTCATCATTACCCCAATAGGACAATCCCTTTTCCAATCCTCTTCATAACGATATTATCTATTCTCCCATATATCCATATTATGTCTATCAATCCACATACAATCCTCCTCCACCCTTTCAATATTCTTCTTTCAATACAACACATCCATTTCAACAAGAAAATACTTATTCTTCCAATCCTACCATGCACTCACATCATACTTCACAATCTTCCTATCATCATTCTACCCATAACAAAGAAAAGAGAGGTAAAAAACCATTAGGTCCTTTTATGACTGAACTCCTAAGGCACTTATCAAAAACCTCTCGAAAACCTTCATCACGTACATTTACAAAGCTCAATCAACCAATGGATATAATTCTCAAGCATTTACTTGATACAAATAAGATTGAACTCCCTTCCATAAGACAACTTGATGCCACAGCAGATTGGTTTAAACCTGAGCTACATTGTGAATATCATAGAGTAGATGGACATATGACACAAAATTGTAAAGATTTAAGATGTGCAATTCAAGATTTGATTGATGAGGGTCTTTTTAATATAAAGGAATTACAATCTACAACTGATTATAAATCTCCAAGTAAACAATCAAACTCCTACACAACAAATACCAATAATCAATCAAGACATGGGGATCTCCCAAGAACCCCTATTCAATTATCAACAATAGGAAACCAATCAAATATTGCATGTTAATGTGTCCCATCATGATGATATTACTAATATTGTAACAAAAACTACAAATGAGCAACCTCAAGTTCAATCAACTCAATCTGATATTCAAGATATGGATTCCTCATTTGACCAACCTTCAAAACTATCTTTGGCTCTAGAGAATGATCCAAAATGGAATGTAAGCATAGAAAGCTCATCTTTAGAATCAAAATCTCAATCTGAAATCCACTTTGATAGCCAACAACAAGTGATTAATCCTCAAGCAAAGATATCCCTTTTAGAAGTATTACAAAGTTCTCATAAGGAAACTTTGTTCAAGATACCTAGCCAACAATTTGTTCCTCATGATATTTTCCCTAAGAACATAATTAATGGTGTAAGCCCTCTTGAGGTTAACCATATTTCATTCTATGATGAGGAGATTCCTTCCTCTACTCCACAAGAAGACTCCTCTCTTTACATTACAGGATCTAGTAAAGAAACACCTGTTAAAACTATCATGGTAGATAATGGCTCCTCTCTTAATTTATGCACTTATCAATTATTCCAAAAACTCAAATTAAAGGAAGAAGATCTTAATGAATCAAATGTTATTGTAAAATATTTTAACAATGAAATTCAAGAAGCTCAAGGTACTATAATTTTTCCCCTTAATATTGGATCCAAGATCCTGGATACTTTGTTTTATGTAGCATATTGCCCTTCACCTTACAACCTACTTCTCAGAAGTCCTTGGATTCATACGATGAGGGTTGTCCCTTCCACTCTTCACCAATGTTTAAAGTTTGAACTTGCAAATAAAATTGTTACCATACATGGTGACCCAACACCATTTGAAGAATATTTAACGGTTGAAACATCAAGTTCTATACATTCTCCATTGTCACAATTACCTTCTATCCATCACTTTTCTTCATCCATATATGATCATCCTTGTTTACCAAATAACACCCATGCATATCTTTCACATATGCTCCCTCCATCTTATCAAGACTTGGAAGATAGTGATAAGAATGAAGAACCTTCTTATCCTTCTGACATTTTATTTTGTAACATGATCAATTTTACACATATAAAAGTAAAATATTTTGCTACATTATTCTACATTATAACAAAGCTTTTGTTATCACTACCTTTTATTCATCACCTTTTGTTCTTACCTTCACCACAACCAAATTATCCTTCAAAACCTCCTTTGATTTTGAAGCAACCTTAGACATGCTATACTCAAATAACCTTGTATAGTGTATATAGATCATCTTGTATATACCACCAATTCCATCATGAATCAAAATCAAAATATAAAAAACATCAAAATCATCAAAATCTTCAAAAACATATTTTATTTTCATACCTGTCAATTCTTGAAGTATTGCAGTTATATTTTCAATTATTTTGGATAAATTAGCATTTATTTGGAATCCCGCACTTTCACATTCACATGAATAAATATCTTGATTTTATTTTGTATGATTATTAATCTCTCTTATATCAAAGTCCACAGTTGAATTAAATAAAGTTTTGAGCATAGAGAACTGATCTTGTTATTTACTTGAACCAAATATATCTTTTCACATTAAAATGATTTCATTGCAAATTCAATATGATGCTACATAGTAAAAGTGGTTTCTTGAGCGAAAAGTTTCCCCTGCTATCCTATCATGCACATGGTCTAGAATCTTTGAGAATTGACAAAAGGACAAGCTCACCCCTACCCAGAATAAAAATCCCTTGCTCTACAACTAATCCGAGCAAGTATCCCTAGCATAGGAAGAAAAAGAAAAGTCAAAGAAAATGAGAAAAAGAAAAATATCATTTTGTACCATCGCAACAATATTTCAGCATTATCTCAAGTTCCAAGCAAAAATACAAAAAAAAAAAAAAAAAGAAGAGAAAAAGAAAAGGCAAAAGCAAAATGCAATAAATCCCTTTCCCTACCCCTTGAAAAGAAAAGAAGGGTGAATGAGCTTGAATCCCTGGAATTCTCAATTATTCGAAAACTGTGAGGTAAGCCCCATAACAAGTGGTTTGTGCCCAACCCGCTTGGCCTTGGGTAATCCCTAGCGTGGTGATATGTCTGTCACATTAGCGACCTTCTTTTGTACAGACCTATGTCGGCTTATGGATTAGCTAGCTCTTGATAACCCAACTTACATAGTAGTCTGGTACGGTTACATGCATATAAATCATGGTCAACGAACATTCATTTGGTTAATTCAAATTACTTGTATCAAATTATCTTGCTCAAAATTGGTGAACGAACAATACAATTGCACACACATTTGTATTTGAGAGATTCTCTATCATTATGATAAATCAAGATCGGCAATGAACTCACATATGCACATGAGGGTTCCTTACAAATCTACATTTGTCTTTGAGATAATTTAAAATATTTCTGCAACTCTTTTGGAATAAATTTTATTCTTATTTCAGAACATCTTGTTTAGTATAAAAACAATTACATACATTGTTTTCAAAAAATCCAAAATTCTTTTCAAACAACATATTACAAAATCTAGTAAATAAAGTCAAGTTATATATTATTATTTTCTGTTTATCTCAAAATCAAAAATCAATCATGCAATAAAACTAAAATATCAATTTCTTCTTTGGATTTCGCGATGATGGTATAAGTCTATACCTATAATTCTATGCCTAGCGCAAACCATTGTTCTAATTTTATTTTCCCATTCATTTTAAAAATTTATAAAAACATATGGCTTACATCATTATGTTACACAATTGTGCTTTCAAAAGAATGCAAATTATTCTATTTCATGTCATTATGTCAACATTCAATTTTGCAACCATGGTATAATTTCTAAGGAATTGTTCAAAATTTTATCACACTTAGGAATTTATGCCTAGCAAAATCATATTTCTTTTAGTATCTCATGCATAATATTTTTATGAAAATCTGAAAACAAATCATCACCATCACAACACAAAGTCTTAAGACAGTCTCTTAAGCATTCTTTTACTTTTAGCAATATTTCTATACTGGGATTAGCTTGACGACCGAGCGAGCGGCGACTCCATGAAATGGTCTATAACAACGACAATGTCCTTTGAAATTATTGTTAGAAGTCCCTTTTATTTTTCATCAAATCACACCAAAACAACCAATTGTTTACATCAGATTATTTCATTTAAATTTTACAACATGACATAAAATTATAATATTTCTAAAATGACATAATTACATGAATCATCAATAATCAATTGCAAAATTCAACATTAAAGCATCATACAACATATACACAAGTCATATCATCAAAAAGACATATATATATATATATATATATATATATATATTATATATATATATATATCAAAATATATGTACATCATATCCAATGACAATGAATAGTAAAATGAATTAGGGTTTTACCCTATTTTTCTTAATTTTATTTAAAAACAACAACATTTTTTTTAATTTTGCTTTTTCGCGTTTTTACCTCAAACGTTCGATTTGGGTAAAAACACGGAGGGGGCACCATAGTCAGCAGTCGTACGATTCGACCAAGAATCATCGTCTAAAAAATTGAGTACATTTTTGCTTTCTCGTAAAACGGGAAGAACTCGTCTTTAACGCATTTTCTTCGAAAAATTCGCTAAAGAGGGGGCAAAATGTAGCACCCTAAAATTGGCACAGTTAAACCTTAGTAAAAAGATAAAAATTCAAATTTTAACCTCAAACCGCCCGTTACCCGCTTTCCTCATTTTTCATGCCATTTTTAGGATTTGTTTTGACCGTTGGACGATATCGTCGCAGATTAGACGAAATCGTCCCAGATCTGACGAATTCGTCTGGAACAGAACGTCCAGACGATTTCATCCCAAAACCAAATTTTCATAATTAGCTTCTGTTTCAACAACCTCTCTAACTTGGGCAGAAAGCGTGTCTATGCAGTTAGAGTCTCCCCCATTGGAGATCTCCCAAATTGGGATGATCTCCAACCTCCTAACCTCTCCCTAATCCTATATAAACTAGGATTTTTCTAGTTTATCCCCTTGATTGACTCCCTTGAACCCCCATCGAAATTTCCACGCACCTCAGAGCATCCTCACACCATTATTTGCATTTTGTATTTCATGTTTTCTTGCAGGAACTTTACTATTTTTCAGTCGAAGCTAGCTCGGATCGTCGCAAGCGATTCCAGGCGATTTCGGACGATCCTGTCGAGGAGCGCAGATGATCTCGTACGATTGGAGGCGATCCCGACTGTAGTCCAGATTGGGGGCAATCAGAGTCCAGAGTTTGCATCTCTTTATTTGTTTTCTGCATTTCTTTGTACATTATCTTAGTTATTATATTTATGCATCTTGGAGTTCACCTCATTTAGTATAACCGCATGATAAAGTTAAAATCAATCATTAAATCTACTGCATTTCTCTTATTTGTTATTTGAATCTATTATTTAGGCATGTTTGTTGTTATTCCTATCATTCTCCTTTGCTTTTGTAGTTGCATATTTGGTATTTTGTATCTATTCTTGTGATTGCAGGTTTCTGACGAATTCGTCTGATGAATTCATCAGATTGACGATGATATCGTCTGATCTCAGATGATTACGTACGAGTTGAGACGATCTGGACTGCTACAAAACTTAGAATCTTCATCAGACATCCGGAATCAGGTATGTACTGTTCTAGTTAGCATATTCTCTGTGTTTAGCATTCATTCCTATTTTTTGTATTCATCTAAATCAGCATTGGCATATAGAATAGTTTAGATTCATCTTGGCCAAACCTAGGAGTTGAATGATTAAAGTACAAAATGAACACATCAAACTCACTATCAACCTAGGTGTGGAAACGCCACTCAAAAGTTTCCTCGGTGAACCCACCATCCATCGAAAATTCACCCTTATACTCCTCCCTCGAGAGGCGGGACATTCAAGGGGCCTCTCAGTCCGAGGTATTGTCCCATCCTTCTCGCATCCCCCTTCCGGGCATGGATCCTATAGCCTGAAGGTAAGGATGCAAAAAATTTGGAGCGATATAGGCATATATTCAAATTATTATTATTATATGTCAATATTACCACATTTTTACATTACATATACTAGTTATATTTATATTCCATGTTATATGACTATTTTTCATCACTTAGCCATTGTTAGTAAAACATAGTTAAGGTTTTTCGGTCACTCAACCATATCTAGTTTTCTTTTTATATTTTTTTAGAAGGCTATCATGATTTTTTATAAGGTAGAATCCTACTTAGATTATACCTTGTATATATCGAAATCCTAACATATTTTCACATTAATAAATCCAAGTCTAGTGCAAGGAAAGATGAAACTATAAAGTGGTCTATGTTAATTTAAGAAAAAAATATTATCTCGCTCATCCCCTTGTGTGATTGGTTCAAAGATGTTGAGAATTGACAAAAGAACAAGTTCCTCCTTACCCAAAATCCCTTGTCGTATACTGGGTAAGTATCCAAAAGAAAAAAATCAAACAGTGATTATCATCACTTCAAAATATGTAAAAAGAAACTATGATTATTATCACTTTAGAAAAAGCAAAAATAAATAGTGGTTCTCACCACTACCAAAATTCCTTGCTCAACAAACAAAAATGAGCTACTCCCTTGAATACTTCAAAATTAAAAGAAAAGAAGGGGGTCTTGAACTCGAATCCTTGGAATTATCAGCATTAGAGAACCATAAGGTGATCCTCATTACAGGTTTTTTCGATAGCCTACTTTTCAATGGTGGTAGCCTTATGCATGATGATATGTCTGTCACATAAGCAACTTGCTTAGGTATAGACCAATGCTTGAATGTGGATGAGCTATAGATTGTTGTCACCTATATTACCTAGTCTAATCTAACTAAGTACAAAACTTAGGATAATGAGACTCGTAGAATGATCTCTAGTACATATGGGTTGAATGAATCCCATTTACACTAGGGCAACCTTATGTATTATCATGGTAATGAACTCACGTGCACACAAAGGGATGTTGATTATCTTGGTTATATTAGTTGGTGCATACTTTGTCAAAAAGTATTGCATAGTTATTATACAAATTTTGATTAGATAACTAGAATGTTTGAGTATCTTAAAAACTACTAAACATATCATATAACATTACATTATACATTCCATTTTACATCATGTTTTCACATATTTGTCAAAATTACAAAATTTATTACATAATGTCACAATAACATGAAAATAATAAAGATACATTTTGTACATTCTATGGTGCTAACATATAATGCATCAAATAGTCATCACAAATCCATAATATAAAATTAAAATACATCATCCATTGCATTTTGCATATACACATATACATATCATCAAATCACATCATAGGATAAATACATGCATCCATGTTAGACATCCATCATAACATCATATAGCAAATATAAGCATTGCATACATCTCATAAAGCAATAAGAAAACACATTATGATAATATAAACTCATATATATGTATGGTACAAAAAGATACATCATAATCCAAAAACTACCCATGGGCTACAATCAAGTGGGTCCTCATACCTCACACTCCCAAAAAAGAATCAAAATTCAAAAACAACTTAAAAACATCAAAAATAGGGTCAAAAATCCCCCAAAAATAAGGCAAAAATGTCACCAAATTAGTAGGGATCAATATTAAACCAAAAACAATTATTTATGCATTAAAAGTATACATTTTATTCCCGAAGAAGACCTCCATGGCTGGAACACTCCTCAGGAATGAATTTTTTAGCTTTTTACTTCCATAAATGCTCATCAAAATGATCAAAAATATCCTCCAAACAAGTATATAGTACCATGGGAAAAACATAAAGTTATCCCAATTTAATCATATGTGTCAAGTGACTTGTCACTTTATCATTGGTCATGTCCTCATCGACTCGCTGCTTGAGGGGGTAGTCATAATAACAATTTCATAAATCAAATCAACACTAAAAACTCAAAAGTGTAATTTCCATGCATTCAAAAGAATATTTGCAAAAGATAAAATTTCAAGCCCATGCTAGGGCAAATAATCAGCATAAGAAACAAAAATAGGCTTGACCTCCTTGAAGCCTCAGGAATTGACCTGTTGAGTGGTATTTTCACCCGATTGTGAAAACATACTCTCCGATAGGATTTGGGTTCTAAATCCTCTGCTTGCAAAGAAATTAAACATGTAATTTCTCCAAGGTTCCTGTTATGTTAGCATTCTGCATCTGTGTATTAATAATCTCAAATAAAGATATTTAATTAAAATGCTTGGAACACCTTAGTGGTTGCAAGTAACTGAAAACAAGGGGCACTGTGGTTTATTTTACTGTGAAATTAATGATTGTTCATTGAACCCTTATAAAGTAAATGTGATTTGATCCTTATATGACCATGTTGTAACTTCAAAATGTAAATTGATGAAATGCAATAGCATGAAGGAATTATTTATGGATTTTGAAGTTTTTTAATTTTTTAATTTTATTTTATTTTAATGCTTGAAAATAAAATTGGAGTTTCTGAAAAAATAAAATACAGCAAAAGAAAATAAAATGTAAAAGAAAAGAAATTAAAAATTGCATTCAGTTTGATGCTATCCCGTCCTGGAAAAACCGAAGATGTGAGGTTTCCATGCATGCAACCTAACCTATTGAACCTGCAAACATGCACAATCCAGATAAGTTAAGTGCTGGTCTCTAGGGTTTACTATTATTTTTCAGATTTAGACATTCGCATGAAGCAACCAAGAGAACTTGCATTAAACTTCATCTATAAGTCTAGAAATATGAAAAAGGGAATGAATAAACATTAAAACAATGCATGCAGAAAATAACTCCTTCTTTCTTGCCAACAAGATGCAAATTTTTGAACACTCTGCATTAAATATGAATCATGTTACAATAGCAGAATCTCTGGTTTTCTCAAAACCAGCAAAAGGAAGGAAAATAGCCTTAAAGCAGGCCCAGAATGACCCTCTGGCCTCTAGCACTGCAACTCTGCTCTAGCGGTTTTCGACCCTGTGTCAATCTGTGCTTCTGCATTTATACTTTCTGGCAATGCTCTCTGTTTCGGCCTGTGACGCTTCGCTTCATCTTCTAGATCGATTCGTTTCATCTTTCTTTGACTACGTGTGTTTTGGCTTTATGCTCGACATTGAGACGTTTGATCTTCTTTGTAACGCTTTTGCAGCCTGTACGCCATGTGTCCCACACTTTTCTGCACGTTCTGTAATGGCCCCATGAAAATCATGACAAAAAATAGCATGCAGCCTTGTCCGCCTTCCTGGCCGCGAAAACGCGACATGTCACGATATCGCGACGCTTTTCCTCGTTCCGTACCATTTGCCCGCAACCTGTCGCGATATCATGACGTTTTTCCACTTCGGGCACCTTCGCTGCATGCTGTCATGATATCGCGACATTTTTTCACTTCGTGCACCTTCGCACTGTCGTGAAATCGCTGTTTTTCACTTCGGGCACCTTTTCTTTCGATTTCGCGACGTTTTTTCCTCTTTGTCGTCATGATTTCGACTTTTTCTTGCTTGATTTGACTTTTCATGCCTTCTGTCGCGATTTCGTGCTTTCCTTTGCAACCTTTGCTGATTTTTGTCGCGATATCGCTACCATTTTCGTGCTTCATGCCTTCCTGTCGATTCTGTCGCGATTTCGCGACCATTTTGCACTTCATGCACCTTTGCTGATTTTTGTCGCGATATCGCTACGCATTTCTGCTTCGTCTTTCTCTCTCCTCTCTGGGCCGCGAAAATCAAACACGTCACGATTTCGTGACGGTTCCGCCCACCTGCTGTCGTTGACTGCGTTGACCGTGATTTTGCGACATGTCACGATTTCGCTACGCTTTTTGTTTCCTACCCCGTTTGATCGGTTTGACCGTGATTTTGTGACATGTCGCGATTTCGCACGCTTTTTTACGGAGAGCAACTTGTCGCGATTTCGTGACACTTTTCATTTTGGCGGACGTTGCAACATGTCGCGATTTCGTGACACTTTTCATTTTTGTGACATGTCAGGATTTCGTGACATGTCGCCTTTCTATCCTTGTGCAATTTTGCCTTTTTCTTGATTTTTAGCATCTGGGTCATTGAGATCTTCTTTGAAAGCATGCAAAAAAGGTGGGTCCCCAATTTTGGGGTGTGTTGTGGATCAGCCACAACAAATGGCGACTCTGCTGTCAAATGCTCCTGAGCATTTGGTGAGAACCCAACCTGGAAACATATATAAACTCGAAAACATGCATTAGCACATAAGCAATATAAACAAATGCCCAAAGATCAAAAATATATGAATCATCAGAATCATCAAGTATTAGCTCGGTGTGTGCAATGTGTTTTCATTCCCTATCGTTTGAAATTGATCAACATTCCATTGTCAATTTTACATGAATGCATATGTGAGATTATGAATGATTTGTGTAACCTAATAAATATGCTAAGAGATTTTGCTTTTATAAAAGGCATAGTCTTTCTTCTAGTATCATACACAAACATTCAAGATTATCAAACCCTCTTAGGATCAACTATATGAATTGCTTTATTATATACCCAAAGTTGGTTATGAGTCCCTACTATCTTGAACCCATGTGCAAGTGAATGTGAAATCAGAACTTTGGGGAATCAGACTCCCAACCTAACCGAGATGGGAGTTTAACCCTATCCTTACTATTCTGATTTAGAATTCATTACCTCACTTTGAGCAAAATAATTTAACCAATTATGGAAGAAATGGTCATGCTAGTCTAACCCTTTGAACAATCAGTGGTCTTGTTTTTTAGACAAGACATGTTGCCATGCATGGGCATACTTAACCCCACAATCCAAAACTTATCTTCATTTCTTTGGACCTTGGGGATGACTACCCATCCTTTGCAGAGGACAAGTAGTACGATCCTTCCAATCCAATATAAAGATGAGATGGGAAAAATTTATTTTTTACTTCTTGGACCTTAGGGATGACTACCCATCCTTGCTAGGGACATGTAGTACGATCCTTCCAATCCAAACTTTAGATGTAAATGGAAAATATTAATTTTATTGCTTAGACCTTGGGGATGACTACCCATCCTTTGCAGAGGACAAGTAGTACGATCCTTCCAATCCAAGATTTATTATGAAATGAGACATAGGAGCTTTGGGGAATCGATTCTCAACCTAAGTGAGATGAGAATTTATGCCCTATCCTTACTACTCCATGTAGGTCAAATCAAAGCTTTGGGGAATTGGATCCTCAACCTAAGTTCGATGAGGATTTAACCCTATCCTTACTACTCTGATTTTAGGCTTTAAGCTTTATGGAAGTGGTCAAAACCACTGTTTTAAGGATCATGTTGCATAAATAGGATAGACATGAAATACTTCTTTCGCCCAACCTTTTCTTCCAAGTTAGGTTTTGATCATTTTGCTCAAGATCCTTTTTAATGTATAAGACGTGCTTGGTTCTAGATATCTCAAGACTCAGTTTCCAACCTTAGGATTTTCTTCTTATTTATGTGATAGCATAACCTTAAGAGGATTTGACACACTTTAATGATTTGTATTTGAAATGCATTTGCAACTAAGATGGCATGTATGTGCAAAGTGAGATGTAATATGAATGCATTGTCTTTTGAATTGCAGATGAAATATTGCTATATAAAACTCGACTACTTCATGCATCACAAGTTTCAAACGATATTATTAAATTGTTTGTGTTACTTGTGGAGCTTTTACAAGACAATTCCAATGTTTCATATTCTCCCGATCTAGAACATAAGTTAGCATCTCAAGGCAACTTTTTCATCATCATTTTTTTTTTTTTTATAGACAAACAAAACATGTCAAATAAACACACAACTTTAAATCCAAATCCAAATAGCAATCCCAAAATGAAACTTGAAAACACAAACCCAAAACCAAAAACCAAAATCTATATACAAATGTACACTATAATACAAAATGATGCAAAGCTTGGATTATCACTTTCCTGGATCCCACACATGATTAGAACATTTCAACAAAAATATGACATGATATGCATGCCAAATGTTGTGGGAATCCAACACAAACAAGACTAGACCAAACAATGCAACAAATTTCCACTTGCCATGCTCACCATACCAATTTGATTTAGTTCCAATAATACTCCCATAGGTGAGCATCAAATTACTAAAATGATTAGACAATAAATGATTTTCAATTTTATCTTGTCTATTCTTTAAAATGTAAACTTCATAATTCCCTCCTTGATTTAGAATTAGGCTATCTTTTTCAAATATGCAATTTTGTAAGTAAGAGCCTATTTCTACAAATTTCAAAGCCAAATCATTTTCCAAATTTGTAGGCCAATCAAATTTGTGTAACAATTTACAAGCATCTAGGATATTTACTAAATTAGGATCATTAAAAGTTTTTATCCTAGATTCAATTAGTAATTGTTGATGAATTTTGATTTAACAATTCAAGTGCATCAACTTCTTTTCCATTCATTGAAACAATGTTATTAAAGGTGTGATTAAAAATTATACCTTGTTTTTCATTTACCTTTAATGACATTTCACCATAAACATTATTTAAATTCAAAATATGGTCATCCTTTTCAATCCTCAAACATTCTTGGTCAAAGTGTATGTCAAGTAATCTGTTTTGATGATCACTTATTTGAGTTGCTTCCAATTGATCCATCTCTTTGTCATTTGGTTCTAATTCTTTGTTCACTATCCATGGTATCTCTTCATTTGAATCCTCCAAATCATCATGCAAACTTGCATCCACACTTTCAATGAATTTATATTCAACATGATCAAATTTTGTCCCCTTTTCAAATCTTGTGAATATGAGATCTTCGTATGATGTAGAAAATTCAACATCCCGCATATCAAGTGAAATATGAGTTTTATCTATAGGGATGTGAGAAAAGAATGCATTATCATATCTCCCCCAACCATTGTAAAAATCGTCATCCAAATCCATAGAATGAAAATCCATGATGTTTGTGACATGATCTCTTGATTCATTCATAAATTCTTTTTCTTCTTTGTCCTTGGCAATAAGATGGTTATAATCTTCCAAAATTTGATGAGATTTGAAACCCTCTTCCAAAACATCCTCAAATTGTACAGGAGTTGTAATATCTTCCTTTGAGTAGGCAATTATGTTGTCCTGTATATCAATTGGCACAAAAGTTTCATTAGTAGTTTTGGAATGAGTGAAGTCTTCCCACTTCTTCCAAGCATCATAATAATCATCTTTCAAAATCAAGTGGTGACGTTCAACTACTTCTTCAACATCTTCCAATTCATCAATGTGTTTCTCATCAAATTCATCTTCACCTTCCTTAGATGGTTCAATTATTTCCAAAAGTGGGTTATTTCTTGAATTCAAATTTATAAGGCTATCATTGTCCAAATTAGTAACCCATGATTCATTATCATAATTTGGAGGGTGAAGAATTTCTTGATCTTTAATTTTACACATCTCATCAATAGTATCTTCCAAGAACAAGTGGTGAAATTCTATCATATCTTCAAATTTATTTATTGATTTTCTTTCCATTTCACTTTCAACCACTTCATTCAATTCTATGGTGGGTTCCATCCATTCACATATATCAAACATTGTTGAATTTAGAACCCCTTCATCTAGATAATCATGTATCTCTACATGATCCTCACTAGTGGATGTTGTCTTAGCAATTTGCACCTCCTCGTGGACTACATCTAAGGTGGTTGTAAGATTTGGATATTCAAATTCATCCCCTTGATCATTCACCTTAGGTATCATTGGAGTGGAGGGTGCTATGTTTGATGGTTGGTGTAGGTTGGCATCAAAAGAACAATCTCTCATGTGAACATGTTGTGCCTTTTCTTCTTCAAGACCTTGTCGTTCTATCTCTTCTAAGACCTCATGGATTTTCTCTAGAGACAAGCCACTCAGCTTTTCCTCAATGAGTGAAGCAAGTGTGGGGTGTATGGCTCCTAGGTATACTTCCATGGCTTCCTCTTCTAATGTGTTAAAATTTTCCCACATTTGGGAGTGCAACTCACGAAATCTTCCATTGAATTGACTCAAGGATTCATTAGGCTCTTTACATATGGAGGTAAACTGATTTTTCAATATTTCTAAGTCAGCCTGATTACCAAAATGATTAAGATAGGCTGCTTCTAGTTGTATCCAAGAAGTCCTAACCTCCATGGGTAGTTGGCTATACCAAAAGAATGGTCTATCATCCAAAATGTATGCAAATAACTTACAAGCTACCTCCTCATAAAAAATCTGGAATTTACATAATGCATCCTTGTAAACATGCAGTTTTTGCAAGTATCCTAGTGGCACCTCTTGATTAAAACACCGTAAAAAATCCAATAACATTGTAGGAATATGATAGGGTATCACATGTAAACCCTCATAATAATCCTCTATCATTGATACCATTCTCTCTCTTAGAGACATTATTTCAGCTCTCAGGGATACCATTTGTTCCTCAAGTGTTGCCATTAGTGAAACTGTAAAATGTAATTTCAGAACCAAATCTGTTGAATATTCAACCTGCAATTTAAAAAAAATCAAGTTAGCATCAACCAAGAGATGTATTCATTAAAATCAAATGAAAAGTAATTGCATGAGACCAAAATTTTCAAAATTAAATCAAATCACATATTTCTGTATGAACAATCAGAAAAGTGCTAGAATAATATACAGCATACCTGAAAAATAGAACAAGTAAATAAATTCAGGCCGTCCTTTTTACAATCTGCTGAATGTTAGAGGACTAATGCATACAAAAATTTAAATTTAAATAACACTAAAATAAACCCGTTCGGCCCTCCTAGCACCAATCCGTTGAGTGGTGTTAGAGGCCGATAAAATGGACTTGAAATATTTAGCAATGTAAAGTTCTTAAACAATTAAAAACCCGTAGCATCTAAAATCATGATAAAATAAACCCTTTCAGGCCCTCCTTCTAGCGCCAATCTGTTGAGTGGTATTTTCACCCGATTGTGAAAACACACTCTCCGATAGGATTTGGGTTCTAAATCCTCTCGCTTGCAAAGAAATTAAACATGTATTTCTCCAAGGTTCCTGTTATGTTAGCATTCTGCATCTGTGTATTAATAATCTCAAATAAAGATATTTAATTAAAATGCTTGGAACACCTTAGTGGTTGCAAGTAACTGAAAACAAGGGGCACTGTGGTTTATTTTACTATGAAATTTAATGATTGTTCATTGAACCCTGATAAAGCAAATGTGATTTGATCCTTATATGACCATGCTGTAACTTCAAAATGTAAATTTGATGAAATGCCATAACATGAAGGAATTATTTATGGATTTTGAAGTTTTTTTTTTATTTTTTATTTTATTTTAATGCTTGAAAATAAAATTGGAACTTCTGAAAAATAAAATACAAAGAAAAGAAAATAAAATGTAAAAGAAAAGAAATTAAAATTGCATCCAGTTTGATGCTATCCCGTCCTGGCAAAACCGAAGATATGAGGTTTCCATGCATGCAACCTAACCTATTGAACCTGCAAACACGCACAATCCAGATAAGTTAAGTGCTGGTCTCTAGGGTTTACTGTTATTTTTCAGATTTAGACATTCGCATGAAGCAACCAAGAGAACTTGCATTAAACTTCATCTATAAGCCTAGAAATCTGAAAAAGGGAAAGAATAAACATTAAATCCATGCATGCAGAAAATAACTCCTTCTTTCTTGCCAACAAGATGCAAATTTTTGAACACTCTGCATTAAATATGAATCATGTTACAATAGCAGAATCTCTGGTTTTCTCAAAACCAGCAAAAGGAAGGAAAACAGCCTCAAAGCAGGCCCAGAATGACCCTCTGGCCTCTAGCACTGCAACTCTGCTCCAGCGGTTTTCGACCCTATGTCAATCTGTGCTTCTGCATTTATACTTTCTGGCAATGCTCTCTGTTTTGGCCTGTGACGCTTCGCTTCATCTTCCAGATCGATTCGTTTCATCTTTCTTTGACTGCGTGTGTTTTGGCTTTATGCTCGACATTGAGACGTTTGATCTTCTTTGTAACGCTTCTGTAGCCTGTACGCCACGTGTCCCACACTTTTTGCACGTTCCGTAATGCCCCATGAAAACATGTCAAAAAATCATGATGCTTTTCTCATTTCGTACCATTTGCCCGCAACCTGTCGTGATATCACGACGTTTTTCCACTTCGGGCACCTTCACTGCATGCTGTCGTGATATCGCGACGTTTTTTCACTTCATGCCCCTTTCGCAACCTGTCGTGAAATCGTGACGCTTTTTCACTTCGGGCACCTTTGCTGCATGCTGTCGCGATTTCGCGACGTTTTTCACTTCGTGCTCTTTCGGTTTCTGCGATTTCGCGACGTTTTCTTTCTTGTCGTGATTTCGGACCTTTTCGGTTGCATTTGCTTCATGACCTTCGTGGCTGTCGCGATTTCGCACATTTTGCACTTCATGCACCTTTGCTGATTTTTGTCGCGATATCGCTACCATTTTTGTGCTTCATGCCTTCCTGTCGATTCTGTCACGATTTCGCGACCATTTTGCACTTCATGCACCTTTGCTGATTTTTGTCGCGATATCGCTACGCCTTTCTGCTTCGTCTTTCTCTCTCCTCTCTGGGCCGCGAAAATCAAACACGTCACGATTTCGCGACGGTTCCGCCCACCTGCTGTCGTTGACTGCGTTGACCGTGATTTTGCGACACGTCGCGATTTCGCTACGCTTTCTGCTTCCTGACCGGTTTGACCACGATTTTGCGACATGTCGCGATTTCGCTACGCTTTCCATTTTCTGGCAGCGACGGAGCAACTTGTCGCGATTTCGCGACACTTTTTCATTTTCGGCAGTGACGGAGCAACTTGTCACGATTTCGCGACACTTTTTTATTTTCGGCGATGGCGCGATTTGCGACCTTTTCATTTTGGATCGCGACATGTCGCGATTTCGCGACACTTTCTATCCTTGTGCAATTTTGCCCCTTTTTCTTGATTTTTAGCATCTGGGTCACTGAGATCTTCTTTGAAAGCATGCAAAAAAGGTGGGTCCCCAATTTTGGGGTGTGTTGTGGATCAGCCACAACATGACCCATGTAAAGGTTTACAAGAACTCAAGGCACCAAGACCTAGTATACCCTAAGCCCCTACAATTGTCATTACAGCGTGGTTGAAAGGTATACCCAAATGAATCCTTTGACTATGTCAAAATAAAGGATTCCAAGAATGTATGCTCTTTCCATAAAATAGGAATCAAAATTTGATTAGGTTAATGAATAACCTTAATCATTTACTAATTTAGTCATCTATTTTTATACAGTGCTTTGTTGCACATAGCGCATCCCAAAAAGGAGCATATGTAGACACTAAAATTGCATAAATCGAATAAGATTGCTAATGCATCACATGTGTCACTCTTATCAACATCATATGGACCCATTGGGCAACCCTCTAGGGTAACATAGAGCTCCATATCAATGTTGGAAAGGTTCCCATGATTTAATTCTTGTGGATTAGCTAGCTTTTGGTGACTTGACTTACATAGTAGTCTGGTACGATTTCATGTACAAAATCATGGTTAATGAACCTTTCACTTGCACACACATTGGTTCATTCAAGTTTTCTTGCATCACTACCTTACTCAAAATTGGTAAATGAACATTACAAAGCACACACATTTGATCCTTGAGATATTTTGTGTCATTATGATGAATCAAAATGGATGATGAACTCACACAATCACACATTGGGTTCTTAATAAATTTGAATTTATCCTTGAAATAATTTAAAATATTTCTTTGATTTTTTCTATAAAACATAAGTTTGTAACCATTTGCATTAATCCCCACAACTCACTTCATTTTAGCACATACAATATATATTGTCTTCAAAATTTTCCAACATGTGACACAATGATTTATTTTCAAAATACAACTTGCATTTTCAAAATTATATATTATCATGCATTGCATTTTTGACTTCATGATGATGGTATAATTCCTAGTAATTGTTCTCTCTCAAACTTCACACTTAGGAATTCTATCCCTAGCGCAAGTCATCTTTTCCAAATTTTCATGCTTAAATCACTTTATATCTCTCACAAAAATAATCTTTATCAACCTATTTTCTCAAAATCAATTTCTTTTAAAATTGATATCTCCTTTCATCATCATAAGCCTCAAGGTCACTCTTGAGCTCACAATATTTTGGTATTAGTAATACAAAACTTCCTCACAACAAGATCCACTTCATGACCTAGAGAGCATTGATATCCACCAATGATCATATAACAACACAACATCCTTCGAGGTTAATTTCTAATTCATCAAATCTATCATCACACAAAAACATCTTTTTAAAAACACACTTTACAAAATCATTTTCCTTTTATGTTAAGTATGATCAAAATGTTCAAACATAAAAGCATGATTACAAGAAATTATGTAACACAACCATAATAAGAAAATGTAATGAATCATCCAATAAATCATACAAAGTCACATAAGACAAGAAGATAAATATATATATGTTGGCATTTTTGCCACATTGTTTTTATTGTTATTTTTCATGTAAAAGAATGCAGAAGTTGTAGAGATACTAACTCCTCTGTTGTCCCTTCAAGTATTTTGAAAGGGAAAATGTAAAAATCTTTGCAAGTTTTTGTGTTGGAGCTAAGGAAATAAAATGTCGCGATATCGCGACATGTATTTTCGTGACCTGTCACATTTTTATGGTCAAAACAGTCAATGACAGCAAGGGGGTAAAACTGTCATGATATCGCAACATGTCAGAGTTTCACGATCAACGCAGTCAAAGGTAGCACTAAAATAAAAATTCTTGCGATATCACAACATGTCGCATTTTTGCGACTTGCAAGGTTCACAGGGAAACATGATGAGAAAACGTCGCGATATCACGACATAAAGTAGTAAAGAAGAGTGCCAGAGAAAAATGTCATGATATCATGACAAAAAAGTGAGCAAGGGGCAAATGGTACAAAATGGCACGATATCTCGACATGTCGTGTTATCGCGGAAGGGCTGAAAGAAAAACACAAGGCAAGAAAGATGTCATGATATCATGACATTTTTGAGGATGAAGCTAAGTAGGAGAAACTTGTCGCGATATCACGACAAGAAGCAGCAATGAAGGCGAAGGCAAAAAAATGTCATGATTTCATGACATATTGGGGAGATAAGGCCGAATGGCGAAACATGTCATGATTTCATGACTTGTTGAAGAACAAAGAGCAAAATGGTATGGACTATCACGATTTTGTGACATGTTCCATTTTCATGCCTTATTGCGATGAGGGAGAACTAAATGGAGAACACGTCACGATTTCACAACATGTCACATTTTTGTGACCTATCGCATTTTCGTAGAACGAAAGTTGACAAGTACAAGGCAAACAAAAATTGTCACGATATCACATGTCACGTTTTCATGATAAAGGAACTTGAAAGACAATGCTAAGTACGAACTATCACGATTTCGCGACATGTCCCATTTTTGCTCCTTGTAGGAAGATGAAGGCCACGGAAGAGAAAGAATGTCGCGTTTTCATGAGGAGGAAGCCAAGAAGCAGCCAGATTGTACGAAACATCGTGATTTCATGACATGTCATGATTTTGCGGGGAAAAAGTGCAAAGTGCAAGAAGACTTAAAATATCATGATTTCGTGACATGTTGAAGATGCAAGGGCAAAAAGGACAAAATGTCGTGATATCATGACATGTCACGTTTTTGTGACTTGTCACGTTTTCATGGGAAATAAGGTGGAAAAGATAGCACAAGAGAAATATGTCATGATTTCGCAACATGTTTCATTTTTGTGATTTGGAGCAGCGAACAAAGGCAGTAAGGTAAAAACGTCGCGATTTCGTGACATGTCGCATTTTTTCGACCGGTCACATTTTCACGATCGAAGCAACAAAGGGCCGACACAGTTCAGTTTGCATTTTTCTTCAAAATTGCATAGGAGAACATGCAAAGAAGATAAGGATTAATTAAAAGCTCTCCAATTGATTTTGAGATTGTGATCAAAGAGGCTCAAAGATTAAATGTTGCTGATTACCGATGTGCGCAAGATGGAAGAACATGAAGCGGTTTTCGATGCCACCAAAATTAAAGATGCCTCTAATATTCAAAGCTCCTATTCATGGTTTCTTAACAACTTTCGGCTTGCCCCGATAACGGTCATTAAATGAAGAAATATGGTCCCTTGTTTCCGTTTATTTTTAGTTGTAATTCATTAAAAAATAGGGACTATCTTTTCTTCGAGGTAGATTAAGGGGATCGTTCTTCAAAATACATTTCATGTATTAAATGTTGTAATGTGAAAGAAAGAGGCAGGTACCTCTATAAATACCAATGTAAAATCTCAAGCAAAGGAGGAGAACCTTTTGCAGAAATATTGAAGCAGAAATCCTAGATGCAATCTCGCTCTATTCTTAGCATTTTTTGAGTTAGTGATCCAAACTATTGTTCATGTTTTGTTTTCTGTGTGTTTTACTTCTGTCTCATCCAGTGTTGATATAATTTGAATTTTTGCTTTCTTGAATTTAGCCGTATTTTTCATCTGAATGTTTGAAGTATAATTGAAGGCAAATCTATGGCTAGTTTTGATCTAATTTCTATATATGTCTAAGAATCTGTTGTCGCTTAAGCTTCAGGATCTGGTTTAAGAATATTTGCTATCTGAGGTTGTTCCCCATTAAATATCAATTTCAACCATATTTCCCATTTCTTTTCGTAATTATTTTCCATTCCTTTTCACATTTTCCCATTTCTTTCTTGCATCTTTATCTTGAACCAGTTTAGACTAGTGTGGGAGCTAGCCCTCTCTGGAGATTGGCCCGGGAGACTTCTATTTCTCTCGGCCTTTCAATGTTGGCCAAGTATAGGGCACGTACATGTCCAAAATACTTTCCTATGGCAAATTTGTGACCAACAGTTTTTGGCACGCTCGATGGGACAGACTGTTTCTATCTCGAAAAGATCCACAATCGATGGGATAAGCATTATTTCAACTTGATAAACCCACCGGTGCCAACAATTTTTGGCACACCCGGTGGGACTCACAAGTTCCATTTGTTAACACCCGGAGGAATCAATATTTTTGATGAATTATATTGACCTCAAAGTGGCGATTATAAGTTCATCTGGTGACTTTGTTGAAGGTGACTGCATAGTACCTAGAAATTTCTAATATTGAAGCTGATGAAAATCTTTGCTTCATGATCACAAGATCAAGTTCCAAAGAATCAAAATATCTAATCGAATTCTTCGAGATTGATGTTCAGAACTAGAGGGAGCGCTCAAGATTGGTAAGCCCTGTGAACCCATCATTTTCTATTTCTTCGCAGGCAACGAATCAATTTGCACCATCTCTGACTCCTCCCAGTACTGCTATGATTTTGCTACATCCAGATCCAACAGTCCAAATGGCTAGTCAACAACCTCCGCCATGACGAATTCTTGCTTGGAATTATTCGAGAGCGTTGGACCTGCCTTTTCAAAATCTAGTTCCTACTGCAGCAATAAAATCCTTGCCTACATACGATGGGATTGGAAAGACCATGTATAAGCATGTGTCATATGTGGCAACCTTGGCTTCAATTCATAATATTACAGATGAATATGTCATGATCAAATTGCTCATCCTGTAACTATGAGGTAAGTTGTTGTGCTAGTATAGATCTTTGCCTCCCAACTCCATAAATTCATGGGATCAATTAGTAGATATGTTAATCCAAGGGTTCAATGAGCAAGCAGATCCATTTTCTCTAGTGCATCAATTTAATAATATCAAGAGGCATCCTCAAGAGGAGATAGTGGATTTCAATGTTAGGTTTGCCCGAACTTGGCAAAGAGTTCCTGAAGGTCTTCGCCCCACTCATGAACAAGTAGCATTGTATTTTCTTAGGGCTTTCCATTTAGATATTGGAATGAATATTAGGATGTCTGGTGTTAAAAATTTTCCTACAATGTATGCCTAGGCATAGAAGGTTGAGGCTAATCTGATTGTCATTGGGAAGTTGCCTCCATAAATGACTATGCCTATTTTTCCCGAGCTTCCACAATACCAGCACATAGGTGCAACCCCTACATCTTACACTTCTCCATCCATGTACCCTTCATATTCATGGAATCCTCCTGTACATTTAGTACCTATGATTCATATTCCATAGACAACCTCTCCACTTCTAATTCCTGCTTTACCTTCTCAACCAATTCCATTACCTCTACCTGCACCGCCTATGTCCACAAGCCTAGATCCTCAATTGGCTGTTTTGCAAGAAATGCAGTCAGCCATGAGAGCTCTCACCAACAAGATGACATCTATGGAGCGAAGAGAAGCGGAAAGGAACTATCAGCCATGAATATTTTTTTTGATAGTAGCTAGAGAGCAACTTGCTTCTAGCAAGACTATGGAGAAAGTACCTGAGAGGAACTTAGCGATCCTGGTAAGTGAAGAGGTTGGCCCTTCTGAAGTTTCACATGCGCCTTCTTATTGGTGTTCTTCATGCAATGATCCACATGATGAGTCCACTTGCATGGTTCACCATAATTATCTGCAAGTTCTTGCGGGAAGCCGCGTAAACATGATTCATGAGGTGGATCATAATTTTGTGTTGTCTCCTGAGGAATACATGGCAGTCTTGACACGCAGCAGCAAGAAACCAATGTTGGTAGATCCGGCTCAGATGGAGCCATTGAAAGTGCCTCCTGTACAAGCAACAAAGTAGCAAATACCTATAAAGACTCATGATTCTCCAGGTCCACATCTGATACCTATTTTGCCGAAGGACCCACGTTCACCACAAGCAAAAGAGAAAGAAAAGGTTTTTGTCTCTCAACCGCAAGCATAAAAAAAGGAACAAGCTAGAGCGACATTACGATATCCGTCATTGACTAAATGGCAACGAGTGGAGGCCATCCAGAAATATAGAAGCAAATTTGAAGATGTTGATGGAGGGAAAGAGCATATCTCGATGGAGTAGAACATAGTTGAAGAACTCAAATGGATACCAACTAAGGTAAGTCTGTATGACACTTTGCAGTTGCCTGGATAGGTAAATCTCTTACAGGAATCTCTGAAGACCACACAAAGTAAGGGGAAGGCTCCAACCCAAGTAGTTCTATCTCAAACTTTGACTTCTTCAGTCATAGGAAAAAATAGACCACCACCTTTTTATCTTTCGTTGAGAATGGAGGGACATGTCATGCATAATTGCGTTATTGATTTAGGAGCAGCTACTATTGTCATGCCAAAGGCAGTATGTGATGTCATAGGTATGGAATATACAAGGACTAGCACGAGAGTTTTGCAACTAGATGGTACCTTAGTAAAAATAGTGGGTGTAATTAAGGATGTTCCTATCTCCCTGCACGCCATGCCTCAGATTACTATGATCCAGGAGATCATAGTAGTGGACCTGGAGCCATGCTTTGGTATGTGTCTCTCCTGAGAATTCACATCTAAACTTGAAGGTTACATTTCTCTGGATTTTACTCATTTGGAGGTACTTCATAAAGGTAAAAAGGTGAAGATTTTCAATGAAAAGCCTTCCACATTTCATGTAGAGATAATTGATGAAGTGGACAGATTAGTAAATTCAGTGCACATGATGTCTGAAGAATTCGACGAACTTGACTTAATGGAAGAAGCTTTGGAAGAGCTCTACCCAGAAAATAAATTTTCCATGGCCAACTTTAATGCCATGATGGAAACTGATTTGGGATGTTATTCCGTTTTTAAGCCAGAAAAGGCTCAAGAGAAGAATGATGGTAGTCAGGATCAACTCTGGAATCTCTATTTTTATGGAGCCCGATGCAGAAATGGCGCTGGAGCTGGGATTGTTTTAGTATTACCTTCTGGGATTCAACTATCCTATTCATATCATTTGACTTGGAGCTGTACAAATAATGCAACAGAATACAAGGCTTTGTGTCTAGGTCTCAAGAAGGCTGAAAAACTTGAAGCAAAATAGTTGCAAATTTTTGGTGACTCCGAGTTGATTATCAATCAAGTAACCAATAAGTGTGTGTGCAAGCACCATTATCTCAAGAACTACTACAACAAGTTCTAGGACCTGTTCGAATCATTCTCTGCTCTCAACATGCGTTCCATTCCACGAGAAAAAAATAAATATGCTGACCTGCTGGCTTCCATGGGAGTTAATTTTTCACCAACTGAGCAGGTGGTGAGAAGGCCAAAAACAATAAAGGTGGTGTATAGGCCCTCTGTCCCAGATAAGGACACATTTTGGCAAGTCTTTGATAGCGATGAGCAAATTGTTAATTTTTTGGTTCGAGAAGCTGCCACCATAAAGGGAAGGACCTTGGAGCATGAAGAAACTGAAGGGCTGATTCAGTTGTGGAATAACCATATTCCAAGAGGTCTCATCACTCTAGAAAGCTTGTTTGATTAGAATGATCGGTCCAAGAAGCATCAGATGGAGGTCGATAGAAAATAATACATGGAGCTTCAGTTGGAGGCTGATAAGGTCATCAAAATTGGAACTAATTCCACTCTTGCTGAATTACAAGAGATCAGACAATTGTGTCAGGAGTTTTCTGACATTGTAGCCTGGAGCTATGAGGATCTGAGGGGATATGATAAAGAGGTCATTCAGCACACTATCAAGATGGAACAAGGGGTCAGGCCCTTCAGGCAAAAGCAAATACCATTGAATCCCAAGATTGAAGCCCTCATGAAGGCAGAACTTGCAAAGATGTTGCAGGCCCAGATTATATATCCAATCAAGCACTCAACTTGGGTTGCTAACTTGGTTCCAGTTCGTAAGAAGAACAAAGATATACGGCTATGTGTGGATTTTTGAAACCTGAATTGAGCATCCTTGAAAGATCATTACCCATTGCCTCACATTGATCAGATCCTTCACGTTGTTGCTGGGGCTCAACATTTTTCATTGCTAGATGGATTCTCTGGGTATAATCAAATTTGGGTCAGGGATGAGGATCAGAACAAAACTGCATTCACAACCAAGTGGGGTACCTTTGCCTATCAGCGCATGCCCTTCGGATTGTCCAATTTTGGGGCTACGTTTCAAATGGCCATGGACATCATGTTTGGGGAGCTCTTAAAAAAAATTATTGTCATCTATCTTGATGATATGACTATCTTTTCGCACAAATGAGAAGAACATTGTTTTCATTTGAGGCAGATATTTGAGAAATTTTGGGAGTTTTGCATTTCCATTAACCCAAAGAAGTCCATTTGTGCAGTAAAGGAAGGTAATCTCTTGGGAAACGTTATATCAGAGGACGGTTTGGCAATTGATCCATCAAGATCTGAAGCTTTGAAAAAACTATCACTCCCTGCTAATAAGAAAGAGTTGCAATCTTTCTTCAGGCAAATCAATTTTGTCAAAAAATTTGTTTCTGACTTTGCTCGAGTAGTGAAGCCCATGACTGAGCTATTAAAGAAAGATGTAGATTTCAAGTGGACAACTCAGAGGAAGAACACATTTCAAGAGATTAAAGATAGAATTGTAAAAGCCCTTGTGTTGATCAATCCAGATTATTCTTAGGACTTCATTCTGTATGCAGTTAGAGAGGATGAAAGCTATGCTGTAGTACTTACACAAGAAGGGGATGATGGGGATGAAAGACTATTGAGAAGCAACACACCCCCACTGAAAAATGAGATTCCATCCTCTTGAAATCCCTGAGCTTCCATTTTTGCAGCAGGGACCCTCTTGATAATTTTCAGGTTTTAAATCCAAATTTGCTTGCTTCCTTTTTAAAGTTGTGCTTTTTTTTGCATTCTAGCTGTGTTATCTAAGAATTCACTTTTTACATGCTAGAATCATTCATGCACAAAGAAAATCTTGCACCGGTACCAAGAAAAATCCAAAAAATAGTTGCATAAATTCATGAAAAATCAAACTTTCCATTTTTGGTAGTGTCGTGATATCGCGACACTTCCATTTTCGGAAATGTCACGAAATCGCGACAGGTAAATCAAAAAGTAGCTAAGTCATTTTTGTGTAGCGAAATCGTGACACTTTCCATTTTTGGAAGTGTCGCGATATCGCGACATTTCCATTTTTGGAAAGTGTTGCAAAATCGCTGCCGGTCGGAGGAGAGAGAAAGAAAACGTACGGAAGGGCGCGATTTTGCGACATGTCGTAAAATCGTGACATGTCGCATTTTCACGGTAGGAGAGAGAAAGTGGGCTGCAGAATGAAAATCGGCTAAGTCGCAAATGTGTAGCGAAATCGTGACACTTTCCATTTTTGGAAGTGTCGCGATATCGCGACATTTCCATTTTTGGAAAGTGTCGCAAAATCGCTGTCTGCCGGAGGAGAGAGAAGAAATCAGTACGGACCAGCGCGATTTCGCGACATGTCGCATTTTCACGACTGGAAAGGAGAAAAAGTGGCTAAGTCCAAAAGTTGCAGCGATGCGCTGCATGTCTCAAAATCACGGGCTGGAGCTTGCAGCGATGCGCTGCATGTTTCGAAGTCGAGAGGTAAAGGGTGCAGCGATGCGCTGCGTGCTTCAAAATCGCGGGCTGGAGCTTGCAATGATGTGCTGCATGTTTCGAAGGCGAAGGGTGAAAGTGGTAGCGATGCGCTGCACCTTTTGAGGAAGTCTTGCAAGACAAGCATGTCGCGAAATCGCGACATGCTTGGAAAAATTGTGTGACAGCTAGCAGGAGGCACGATTTCGCGACATGTCACGTTTTTGCGGCTGACAGGGGAAGAAACAGCGCAGCGCTGGGGATGTCACGATTTCGCGACATGTCGCAGAATCGCAGCAGGAGAGAGAAAGTCCTAAGTTGACCAGAAGTGCATTCCAGCGGGAAACAAAAGGCATCCTGGGGTAGCGACACGTGTCAAAGCGTGAGGCAGACAAACAGAAGCCGACATGCAAGCTTGTTTTGCGATTTTTAATCTGTTTTAACCTTTAAAGCTTCTGATTTAATGATTTTAAAGTACTAATATAATCTTTTTGTCTTTCATGCAGGATTCCATCTAGCACTTGCGGGACAACCGAGAAAGGCCATAAAGTCAAAGTTAAAGTGCAGATTTGATCAAGGACCGCCATGCTAGAGGAGAAGATGCCGGTGAAAGCATTCAATGGAGATTTATTGCAGAATTAATAGCATGGAGATAATTTCAACTCGGGATGGCTTTCGGAGATCAAATTGATGGAGAAGTGGTGACTCATCCGGCTCACCAACAGGAATTAATGGAGGCATTTATTTGTAGCTGCGGATGAATGCAAGTGGCTTTAGATTTTATCTTCTCCATTTATGGCAATTGACTGCACAGATTTGCAGAAGGGTTAATTTCTATCCGGACTTTGGTCTTAAGATGGCTTTTTATTGTAAAACCCGGGTCCTAGGGTTTAGAAAGATAAGATTTGCAGTTATGAGAAGAAGATATTTCTGAAAAGATCAGGGTCTGTCTTGAATCTATAAATACTTCTTCTCAATGTAATTGTGGGAGGCGGAGACTTAGAAATAAAAGGCTTATAAGCAATTTCTTGCAAATCTTGTGAAATCCTTTGTTTCTGGACTTGGAGTTGATGTGCTTTAGCTTTTCTGTGATAGCATGGCCAGGAGCCTAATCTTTTGTAGAGTGTGATAAGTGTATCTTATTTTGTTATCCGTTCCATTTAAATTTTGTTATATATATGCTGTGAATCTGTATTATCAAGTTTAAATATGTTGTTAGGCTTCAGTTGTTCTATTGTCTGCTAGGGGAAATTACAGATTTGAAGGTTAAGTTTGTTCTAATTGCTCTGACTTCACTATGTGAGCTAGGCTGCTGGTGAAAGATACCAGTTTTAACCAGCTACCCTTGGATTTATAATTTTTTGCTAGATCTTGTTCCCCTCTGCCTTGTGCTCTTAGTTGAAAGTGATCTTAGACCGATCTGGACACTTTCTCCTTTGATTTGTTCTGTTGTGAAGCTGATAGCATAGATAAGATTGATAGTTTAGGGTTTTACAGTTAATGTTTGATAAACTTCTCTTTCTGCCTTACCCTACCCTCTCTTTGTTTTTGATAAATGATCCATTTTTATTTTCTTTGTTTGTCTTTTATTTAAATCTGCTGAACCATGAGAGCTAGATCAAGGATTCAAGTTAAATCTGATTGTCAACAACTTTTGCAACTACTGAACAAGTTCAAGAACCCCCTGTAAGGTAACAGAGTAGTCCATATTGAAATCTATTCCAGAAGTGGAAAAGAGTGAATAGCCATTCGACCCAACTCTGTGACTCGCACCTTGGATAACCAGCTAGATCCTAAAGTGAGTGGGATTCGTCCCGTGGGTGTCTCCGGAGCTTCCTTGCTCATCCTTCGCGGGGTGTGTATGAAAGCCGGACCAACACCTAATTGGCGCTCAAAAGGAGGGCCAGTTCAGTAGTCTGTTAAGAACTATAAAGTTTTTTCCTGAACAGCAGGACTTAACACCAACACCTAATTGGCGCTAGAAGGAGGGCCTGTGGAACTCAGTTCAAGTATTGTAAGTTTGTGAGTGCTAATTTAAAATTCTGTGGTTAGAGTTTTTGCCTGAACAGTGGGACTTAACACCAACATTTTAAAACTGGCCCAGTGAAATCCGGGCAGTATTGTAAGTTGTCAGTACAGTTTTTAAAATTGCCAGGGAAGACCTCAAGTTAAGAACAGTTTTATCTCCACTGGCAGTTATCCAATCACAACTGAGAATATCACTGTCAGCCAAGTATTAATGGCAAATTGGTTGGGCCCCACTGCTTTGAACATTCCGGGTATAGCCCATGACTTGCCCAGAAATCCAGAAAGATACCTCCCTAGGTATAAACATGATGGGACAAGAACTGCAGAAGAACATCTGCTAGCTTTCAAAAATGCTTTAAAATTGTTAAATATACAGCATGAAGATGTTGCCTGCAGATTGTTCCCGTTCACTCTCCAAGAGGGAGCTTATGACTGGTTTTTAAACCTCACCAGAAATTCCATTACTAGCTGGTATGATCTAGAGAAAGCTTTTATATCACAATTTGGGGAAGTGATAGACCCCAGTGTGTTATACCAACAATTTTCCAACATCAAGAGAGAGTCGGGAGAAACTGTACGGTCTTTCAATATGAGGTTCCAAAGAGCTTACGGTAGAATGACCGGCCATTACATCCCAAATGCAAATTTTGCCTTAGAAATCTACAAGAATGCATTGGATTCAGTGACCTCTATTTTCCTCAAGAGAGACATTAATATCACAACCCTGGCAGGGGCTTATAAAGAAGCCTTAATTCTTGAGAGACAGTTAGGGCCTCAAATTTTGAGCAGTCCTTTGATATCCTATGTTACACAGAACATGCCTATTCTAGACCCCATTCCACATCATGAGTTAGTGCCAACATGTCATGCTCTATCCAAGGAGACTCCGTTAACTGTGACATCCACTCAGCATGTGCAAAATACAGAGAAAAGTTCTGACAAGTTCAAAGTGGAAGTGCTTGAACTGAACAATTGTGATCTGGCATTACCCAAATCTGAAGTTTTTCCTGGTGAGTTAAATTTTCCTAGAGATCAAAGAAATATTAATATTTCTAGTTCACCCAAAAATAGTACAACCAGGGTTTCAGATTCTGTCACTTTTCCCGAAGAGACAGAAAGTCTTGTACAGACTCCTATGGATGAAATGCAAGATTTTCAACAGTTCAAAATGGACAGTTATGACTTGAAATGTGAGAGTCCAGAACTTAATAATGATCCTTCCTCATCAGAGGATGATGAAAGTGAGATTCAATATCACTATGCAGAAGTAACTGAGGAGGATAGCATCATTGAGGATATGAGGGAACTTAAAGCTGACATCACCCTCTATGAACTGCCTCAGATTGTTGAACAAAAGGATAGCTTGATTGAGGCTTACTCTGGACCACCTGTTGAATTTCAAGAAAAAGAGGAAAATATAGTAAATATGAATGTGGTCAGCCAACTTGGAATTGATGAACTGTCTCAACATAAGCCTGCAACTTCTAAACATAATGTCAAAGAAAAGGCTATAAACTGTGTTGATGCAGATATTGGAGTTTATAATTTGGCAACTGAGGAAGTGAGAACAGTTACAGCTCTAAACCATCACGACAGTGATGGCGTTGGATATTACACATTGATGAGGTTAAATCTAAGCAAGTGTATCGCTCCAAATTTTTTGCACCCCTACCTTCAAGCTATTGGATCCGCGCCCGGAAGGAGGATGGGAAAAGGATGGTGCGGTACCTCGGACGAGAGGACTTTGCGAAGGTCCCGCCTCTCAAGGGAGGTGCATTTTGGTGATTTTTCGACGGATGGTGGGTTCACCAGGAAACATTTGATGGCAGTTTCCATGCCTAGGTTTTGGGAATGAGTTTTGATAAGTTCATTTTATTTTAAACATTCATCCTAGGTTTGGCCGAATGATTCTAACTTAAACTACATGAAAATGCAATTTAAATGCATACAACAAACAGAAAGGAAAACAGAAAAAGAGAATTTGTAGGAGGCCAATGAAGATTACCTGATCCGGAAGTCTGATGGAGTTTCTGAAGCTTGAAGCAGTCTGGATCGCCCGCAATTCAATAGAATCGCCTTCAATTTGATAAAATCGTCTGAACTGACAAGATCGTCTTCAATCTGACGAATTCGTCAGACGAATTCATCAGAGACCTGCAAAATAGCAAACAGATGCGAAATACAAGAAATTCTATTTTGCAAACAGGGGCAAACTATGTAAAACAGTAATATGAGTGTTGAACAATATACAGGAACAAAAGTAAATGCAAATAACTGTGTTTAGATAGCAGAATATGATCTTAATCTATAAACTAGACAAAATGGGTGAACTCCAAATGCAATATAATATAAAAACTGAATAAACAATCTAATTTATAACATAAAATGACAGAGAAAAGAAACAGAAGAACAAACTCCAGGCACTGATTGCCTCGATGTGCGCTGCAGTCGAAATCGTCTCCAATCAGTACGAGATCGTCCCGAATTTGACGAGATCGCCTCCGATCTTGACAGGTTCGTCGGTTGCGATAGGTGCTGGCTCCAGCTGAAAACCAGTGGTATACCTGCAATAAAATTACTATAGGACTAATGCAAAATATGAATTACGATGTTTTAGAGCATAAGGGTTCAATTTGCATAAAAATTCAGCCAGGGGTTGGGGAGGGAAAAGCCTTAGAGTTAAATAGGCATAGGATAGTTGTTGGGAGGTTGGAGATCATCCCAATTTGGGAGATCTCCAACGGGGGAAGGGTCCCAATGGCGCAGACACGCTTCTGCCCGGATTGGAGACCCGTTGGAACGGATTCCAACTATGCAAATTTAGTTTTGCGACGAAATCGTCTGGACGTTCTAGTCCAGACGAAATCGTCAAATCTGGGGCGATATCGTCTGATCGGAGACGATATCGTCAAACGGTCAAAACAATTGCTAAAAATGGCACGAAAAAGGAGGAAACGGGTTTCTCGGCGGTTAACGGGCGGTTTGGGAGGTTAAATTTGAATTTAAATTTATTTACTAAGGTGAATGTAATTATTCCAATTTTACTGCGCCAATTTTAGGGTGCTACATTTTGCCCCCTCTTTAGCGAATTTTCCGAAGAAAATGCGTTAAAGATGAGTTCTTCTCGATCTACGAGAAAGCAAAAAATTATTCCCATTTTTAGGCGACGATTCTTGGTCGAATCGTACGACAGCTTACTATGGTGCCTCCTCCGTGTTTTTACCCAAATCGAACGTTTGAGGTAAAAACGCGGAAAAGCAAAAATTATTTGTTGAATTATTTTGAATAAAATTAAGAAAAATAGGGTAAAACCCTAATTCATTTGTTACTGTTCATTTTACTGTTTTGAGAGCTCTGGAGCAAAAATGGTAGAGACAAGCACATGATCTGCAGAGGTCCGCCGCGGTCTACGGGTAAGGGTTTAAACTGATCTAGAATTGATTTAATTTGATTTTACATGCTTTGTAAATGAATTTTTAGGTGAATTTTGAGCATCGCGGCCGTTTTTGGCCATCGACGTCGTCCGGACGAAATCGTCCCTAGTTCGACGAAATCGTCTCAAGTTCGTCAATTTCGCCCAAGGGCGAAATCGGCGAAAAAGGGACGATTTCATCAAATTAAAGACGATTTCGACACGCGAAATTGGAGATGATTTTGCTCAAATTTCGGACGATATCGGCCAATAGTGGGCGATATCATCAATTGCAAAAATTTGATCTTTAAGTTGCATTATTGATTGCTAAAATTGTTATTAATGATTGTTTGTTGTTTTGATGTTTATGCTTGCAGAGAGGATTACTAAAGAGCAGAGAGTGGAAATACGACGGGCTGAGAGACGACTTGGCCGCTCTCACCCAGGCAGAGCGAGATCAGCTGGCACAGGCCGGCTTACTACATGTGGCAGAGATGCCACAAGTATCTACAGACATGGGGCTACTGACGGCCCTAGCAGAGAGGTGGTACCCGGGCTCTTCATGTTTCCGGTTACCGACAGGGGAGATGACTCCCACACTAGAGGATGTATGGAGGATTCTTAGAATCCCCATACAAGGGAGGATGATCACACCTACGGCCAATCAGGGCCACGCGATGGGACGACTCTGCGGTGACCCGAGCTTCGCCCTGGAGAAGGGCGGAGTGAACATCGAGGCACTGCGCCAGATGCCTGGGGCATCTACACTGACACGAGTTTTGGCTGGGGTGGTTGGTGGACTTCTGCTGTGCCACCAGAGCGGCTGCAGGGTACCATGGATGTTGGCAGATGTGATCTGTGACATGCGCGACCATGGCTATAGATTTGCTTGGGGTAGCTTTGTTCTATGCCGATTGTATAGGATCCTGCATGGGGTCGTATACAAGGGCGGCCGATGTCTGGTTATGACATCGCTCCTACAGGTTTGGTGCTGGGAGCACATTGCGGTGCGGAGGCCGGTAGGGCTTCCACTGACAGGGGTTGACGGGGAGAGGCCCCGAGTCTTCTACTAGTGGCTCCGGAGAGGGGCACAACGACGGATCGACCTGTCGGTGTCTCGGAGACTACTGGATGACTTGGTCCCAGACCAGATCACCTGGAGGCCATGGAGGGAGCATCCAGGGTGGGCAGAGGACGCACAGGAGCTAGCTCGCATCAGGTGAGTCTGCTGGCTGTGGATGGAGAGGGGAGAGGTGGAGCTCCACCGCTATGACCGAGTTTTGCGACAGTTCGGTCTACAGTAGGGGATCCCATCTCTCAGGGATTACGAGTTTTCTCGGACTGTCCGGGATAACACCACAGTTAGCGGGGCTCCAGATATGCAGCGATTCTGGAGTCAGGACGCGGACGATGCCCCCATTCAGCCAGTGGATGGGGACGACGCAGGGGTAGCCGATGGCTACGATGCCTGGTACGCAGGCATCCGCCCTCCTCGGATGACGAGGGCACAGGGACCGATCCACGCAGTCGTGCGTCGAATAGGGAGGCGGTGCCAGGCGGCGGTAGAGGCAGCCCGGGGTCACGGCAGAGGAGAGCAGAGGAGGCCACAGGCACAGGAGAGGCCACGACAGAGGGAGAGGGAGAGGAGGGAGGCGAGACCCTCATCTCCACAGAGGCCACCATCGCCTGATAAGGGCAAGGGCGCGGACACAGGAGAGAGTAGCGAGATGGCTACTCTCCGGGCAGAGAGAGATCATCTGCGAGCTCAGGTGCAGACGTTACAGGATGCAGCTGCACAGCACCAGGCTGAGGTGTCGCAGCTACGAGACGAGAATGCTCGTCTCAGGGCACGAGGCGGAGGGGTAAGCACTCAGGAGCTGCTACGGTCGGTTTCTCAGACCGCATTCTATCAGGCGCTATACTACCAGGCGGTGCCAGAGGGCCAGAGGATACAGGTGCCACCTGCCATAGCAGATCCTATCAGGACAGGGTCGACGAGGAGCTCATCCCGGTCGACGACGAGGACTCGCAGTACCACACATACTACGATGGGACCACCTCGTCCTCCGCAGGGGGGGAGGAGATGAGGTCGAGAGCTCTAGAGGCTCTCGAGGCTAGAGGGCGGGATACTGCCACTGATATTGTATTATACTTGATAGAGGATTGAGTATGCCGAGGTACAGATTGTGGCATACCAATCTAGTTTTGATGATGTATATATTCTGTTGATATATATAGATGAGATATTTTTTGATCATATGACTTGTCTTTGTGATGCGTATGATGCTATTTATGTTTGATTGATTGATTGAGTTGATTGATGTAATGATTTTATTGATGATTCATGTAATTATGTCGTTTTGGAAAATATTATAACTTGGATGTCATGCTATAAATATTTTAAATGAAATAATCTGATGTAACAAATTGATTGGTTGTAATGAAATGTGATAAAAATAAAAAGAGATTTCTAACAATAATTTCAAAGGACATTGTCGCTATTATAGACCATTTCATGGAGTCGTTGCTCACTCGGTCGTCAAGCTAGTCCCAGGATAGAAATATTGTTAAAAGAAAAGAGTGCTTAAGAGACTGTCTTAAGACTTTGTTGTGATGATGCAAATGATGATGATGATGGTTTGCTTTCAGATTTCCATAAAAAATATTATGCATGAAATATTGTGAAATGATTTTTGCTAGGCATAAATTCTTAAGTGTGATAAAATTTGTGAATAATTCCTTAAGAATTATACCATCATTGCAAAATGCAAAGGTGACATAATGATATGAAATAATAAAAATGTGTTTGCTTTTGAAAAGCATAATTTGTGTAATAGAATGAAGTCATATGGTTTTTATGAATTTGGATAAATTGGAGAAAAAATATTGTTACAATGGTTTTCGCTAGGTATAGAATATGTAGGTATAGACTTATACCATCATCGCGAAGATCAAAGAAAAGATAGTTTTATTGCATGATTAATTTTTTATGAACATAAAATATGATAATAATGACTTGCGCTAAGCATAAAATTCCAATTTTGGTTTTGGAATTATACCATCGTCGTGAAAGTCGATAAGATATATATGATATGTTGTTAGATAATTGTACTTGATTATTCCAAACAAGTTGCAAAAATAATATTTCAAAGTATTTTGAAAAAAATTAGATTTATAAGGAATCCCATGTGCATAAGTGAATTCATTGCCAATCTTGATTTATCATAATGATAGACAAAATCTCTCAAATACAAATGTGTGTGCAATTGTATGGTTCAGCTACTGGTTTTGAGCAAGATACTATGATACAAGTGATTTGAATAAACCAACTAAGTGTTCATTAACCATGATGTAGATGCATATAACCATACTAGGCTACTATGTAGATCGGATTATCAAGAGCTAGCTAATCCATAAGCAGACATAGGTCTGTACAAAATAAGGTCGCTAATGTGACAGACATATCGCCACGCTAGGAGTTACCCAAGGCCAAGCAGGTTGGGCACAAACCACCTGTTATGGGGCTTACCTCACAGTTTTCGAATAATTGAGAATTCCAGGGATTCAAGCTCATTCACCCTTCTTTTCTTTTCAAAGGGTAGGGAAAGGGATTTTATTGCTTTCTTGCTTTCTTTTGAACTTTGCTTATTTTTCTTTTGCTTGATTTTTGAGATAGTGCTTGAAATATTGCTGACATAACATTTTTCTTTTCTCTTTTTCTTGAATTTTTCTTTTTTTTTCTTTTTTTCTAGGGATACTTGCTCAGATTAGCTGTAGAGCAAGGGATTTTTATTCTGGGTAGGGGTGAGCTTGTCCTTTTGCCAATTCTCAAAGATTCTAGACCATGTGCATGATAGGATAGCAAGGGAAACTTTTCACTCAAGAAATCAGTTCTACTATGTAGCAAAACATGGAAATTACAAATATAATCATTTTATTGTGAAAAGATGTGCTTGGTTTAAGTAAATACCAAGATCAATTCTCTATGCTCAAACTTTATTTAATTGATTTTTGTGAACTTTGATATAAGAGAGATTAGTAATCATGCCAGATAAAATCAAGATATTTATTATGTGAGTGTGCAAGTGAGGGATGCCAAATAAATGCTAGTTTTATCCAAAATAAGTTGAAACATATAACTGCAATAATTGTAAGAAAATAATGATTTTGAGAAAGTTTTGAGAATGTTGACTCTCTCTTTATTCTGTATATTGTTTTGGTTTCGAAAGAGTCAAGCATATAGCTGTTTTTGGATTTTTTTATGTTGATTTTTGTTTTAAAGCAAAAGAAACTTTACAAAATAAATGCGATAAATATTTTTGAAGATTTTTGAAGATTTTATGAATGTTTTTGAGGTTTTTGAATGATTTTGAACAAATATGTACATGGATGAAATAATCAAATTTATGCATAATAACGTTTGAGATGTAAAATATTCATGGGTTCTTTAAGTTCTTTACCATCTAAGGTAGATAATTTATATGCTCCTGATTCAAATTTTGCAGTAATGATGTATGGTCCAAGCCAGTTGGGCTCAAATTTACCTTTCAGTTCTTTGGTTGCATTTGTATTTTTTTGATTTTCTTTTAGAACAAGATCGCCAACCTCAAAGGATCGATGACGAACTTTCTTATTATATGCTCTTTTAAGCTTGTTTTGGTATGCACGGAGATGCTCTAAAGCATTGATGCATTTTTCGTCTAGGAGTTCCAGCTGACTGAGTCTGCCAGCATGATATTCATCTCCTACTTCGGTGTCTTGAAGTAGCAGAGCCAAAGAAGGAACTTCTAATTCAAATGGAAAAACTGCTTCGGCACCATATACCAAAACAAATGGTGAAGTGCTCGTGGGGGTTCGAACACTAGTTCGATAAGCCCACAGGGCTGGATATAATTGAATATGCCAGTCACGGCCAGTTTTATTGACTAGTCTTTTGAGAATTTTGATTAGAGTTTTGTTAGAAGCTTCTGCTTGACCATTACCCTGAGGATAATAGGGAGTAGACCAGTGATGTTGAATCTTATATTTTTGACATAATTTTTTAACATCTTTATTTTTGAATGGAGTTCCATTGTCAGAGATGAGATTTGCAGGAATTCCGAACCTGCAGATGATTTGATTAAAAATGAATTTAGAGACTTGTGAACCAGTGCAGGAAGCTAAAGGCATAGCTTCGACCCACTTCGTGAAATACTCAGTGGCGGTTATGATGAACTTATGTCCATCAGAAGACACAGGGTTAATTTTACCAATAATATCCAAGCCCCATTTAGAAAAGGGCCAAGGAGAAGAAATAGCCTGCAGCTCTTGTGCAGGCGCATGGACAAGGTCAGCATGTTTTTGACACTTGTCGCAATGGCGCACATATTCATGTGCATCCGTTTCCATGGTAGGCCAAAAGTATCCTATCCGAAGGAGCTTTTTAGCAATGACGCTACCACTAAAGTGTCCTCCACAAGATCCATCGTGGGCTTCACTTAAGGCTGATTTAGACTCTTCTAAATTTAGACATCTTAATAGGATACCTTCAAAAGATCTCCTATATAAAGTATTGCCAATGATTACAAATCGACTTGCTCGTCGACGTAATAACCGACGCTGGTTGCGATTAGAATTAGCAGGGAAAGTCCCATTTTGGAGGAAATCAAATATGTCTATATACCAGAGTTCAGGAGTGGTTTCCTTGATTAGAAACACATCCAAAGGCTCTAAGCATGACTTATGTGAAGCGGGTTCCTGGAGTCGACGAATGATGATAGTGGCATATTCGTCGTCTAACTCCAAGGGCAAGAGAGATGCAGCAGCGGCCATGGCGTCGACTGCACGGTTGCTAGTTCGAGGAATGGCTTCCAAGGTAACTTGATCAAACAAGGCCATTAGTTGTAAAACATAGGCCTTATATGGGCGAATTTTATCATCTCTGGTTTGATAAACTTCATTAATTTGGTTTATAACCAATTGGGAATCCCCAAAAACTAAGAGGTTTTTAATTTTAAGCGCTAAAGCAGCTCGTAATCCAAGGATTAGAGCTTCATACTCAGCAGTATTGTTGGTGCAAGCAAAGGTTAGTTTGAAGGACAGAGGAATAAGATGTTTTTGCGGAGATATTAAAATAATACCCGCACTAGCCCCACTCATGCATCGGGCTCCATCAAAGTATAAGGACCATTGTTCAACAAGGTCTGCCTCTAATTGAAGGCATTCATCAGAAACTCGATAATGAGGGGATGAGTAGACTCTAAGGGTGCAGCAGCTAATTGATCTCGCTATGATTTGACCCTTAACGCACTTCTGTCCTATGAAGGTGAGATCAAACTCACTTAGAGCAAGAACCCACTTGGTTGTGCGACCCGATAAATAAGGTCGACTCATGAGATATCTTAAAGGATCATATTTGGCAATGACATACGTTTTTTGGCTAAGCATGTAATGTCGTAATTTTTGCGTAGCAAACACGACTGCTAGACATAACTTTTCTAACGCTGTATAGCGAGTTTCATAACTGATGAAAGTTCGGCTAATATAATAATTAGCGCGTTCTCGTTTTTCATCATCAAGCTGAGCTAACATAGCTCCTAAGGCAGAATCTGAAGCAGAAATATATAAAAGAAATGGGCGATCAGATTTAGGTGGTGAAAGCACCGGAGGGTTAAGGAGATATTGCTTGAGAAGTTCAAAAGCTTCTCTACATTCTGTATCCCAATTAAAGGGGACGTCCTTCTTAAGGAGTTTAAGAAAGGGACCAGTTTTGTCCGCCAGCTTATCAATGAAGCGACGGATAGCTTGAAGTTTACCTTGTAAACTTCGTAATTCAGATATATTAGTGGGTGCGGGCATATCAATGATAGCCGCAATTTTGAGAGGGTCAATTTCGATACCACGTAAAGAAACTAAAACCCCTAATAACTTGCCGGATTTAACTCCGAATATACATTTTTTGGATTTAATCGAATGAGATATTCTCGTAATCGATTAAAAACTTTTCTTAAATCGTCTAAATGATGATCTTCAATAAGAGAGCGAGCTATAATATCATCTACATAATCATGTAGGATATCATGCATCATATCATGAAAGATGTAGGTCATAGCCCGTTGATAAGTTGCCCCGGCATTCTTTAGGCCAAAGGGCATCACTTTCCAGCAAAAGGTACCCCAGGGGGTAATGAAGGCTGTTTTAGCCTGGTCTTCAGGAGCTATCCTGATCTGATTATAGCCGGAGAATCCGTCCATTAAGGACATCATCCCACTTCCGACAGTAAAATCAATAATTTGGTCCATATTTGGAAGAGGAAAGTCGTCTTTAGGGCATGCAACGTTAATATCTCTAAAATCTGTGCAAACCCTAACTTTGGTGGCTTCTTTCTTGGTGACTGGAACTACATTGGAGATCCATTCAGCATAATCAATAGCTTGTATGAAGATAACATTCAGGAGTTTTTCTAACTCCCCTTTGACTAGCAGAGCCACTTTGGGATGCATTTTTCTAAGTTTTTGTTTAACAGGTTTAGCATCCGGATGGACCACTAGATGGTGCATGACTACAGAAGGGTCTAGACCTGCATATCTTCATATGTCCAAGCGAAGACATCTTCATACTCTTTAAGAAATGCAATGTATTGTTCTTGTTTTTCTTGACTTAGTTCTGCTCCAATGTTGATTATGTGAGGGTTGTCCTCAGTTCCAATATTAATTTTAAGGACATTTTCTACCTCCATGTGTAGATCTCTTTCAAAATTAGGTGGGGCAGGTGAAACGCCCAACTCTTGTAACTCTTGTAAAGTTAATTTAGATAATTCGTTCTGAGGGTCGGTAGCCTCAAGTTGAGCTATGGTTGGTATAGAACCATCAAAATAAAACCCGTTATACAACATCTCTTCAACAGAGACATCATGGAAGATATCTCCTTCCAACTCTTCATCGGGGTCAGCAATCATTTCATGGTATGCTATGGATAGCATGTTGCATGAAAATGATGGATTTTTAAGAGGTAAATCAACATGTCTATCCAAATAGTCTTGATAGCATATGAGATGATCATCATCCTCAAAAGGAAAGGGTTGACCCTTACTAGGTAATAGGCCCACACCACATCGGGCAGGCCATGGTTCTACCTCGAAAGGTTCTTTCATGCCATTTTGGAAAGGTCCTAAGCCTTTCCCTTTATATCCCATTTTAAGCATCATGGGTTTAGCTTTAATATAATCGTTGGTAAAATAGCACCGAGCATATCCATCATGATGGGTTTTGATATTCTGAGGGATTCTTCCCCAGTCATATCCTTTGTACATGAAGGCGCAACTCCCGACTTGGTAAGTACTTCCCATAGGTTGTGGGAGGCCCAAAGTACGAGGAGATGGCGGCAATTGATTTAAAAGGTTTGAATCTTGCATGAAATCATTCATTTTTTCTGATATTAAGGTTGTAGATAAATCTGGTAAAAGATCATCAGAAAGGGCATAGGATGTAGAAGGCTTATTACCTATGTTTTGAGATGTGGAAGGTATGATAGATGTGTCTGAAGGTTTTGAATTTATGGGATTAGAACTTGAAGAATTGGTTGTAGTGTTAAGAGCTTTTTGATGTTCTACAGTGATTTGTTTAGCAGGTGGTTGATCTATATGGGAAGATGAAGTTAATGGAGGAGGAATAGATGAAATGATGGGTTTATATTTCACAGTTTTAGATGAAGAAGAACTAGGATATGTGGATGACAGAGCAAGGCAAAATTGCACTCCAACTGGTTCTGCCAATGCACACATATCAAAAGGTCTAGGGTCACCATGAATAGTGACCAACTAATTTTTAAACTCAAACTTAACACATTGGTGTAAAGTTGATGGGACCGCTCGCATGGCGTTAATCCAAGGGCGACCCAAAAGTATATTGTACGATGCTGGGCAATGTACAATGAACACGATTGTCTCAAGGGTTCTAGGACCAACTTGCAATGGGAGGGTAATGACTCCACACGTTTCTTGTGTTTCGTCATTAAAGGCTTTGATAATCATATCAGTCTTCTTCATTTCATCACTTCTAAAACCAAATCGTTGGTAGAAGTCAAAGGTGCAGATATTTAGAGATGAGCCATTATCAATCAGGACTCGTTTGACAGCTACATCCCCAATTAAAGTTGTAATATACAAGGGATTATCCTTGTGTAAACTGTGTTGTGGGATATCTTTATCCCGAAAGTCAATACAATCAATCTCTCGCGTGATGATAGTATTGGCCATAGCTTCGGGTTGGATGTTTTGAGGTACCATCATCTGGCTCAAAGTAAGCATCAATTCATCCCTATGGGTGGGGGAGGATCTTAATAAATCTAAAAGGGAGATTCTAGCGGTGGTATTAGACAATTGCTCATTAATGTTGTAAGGAGGTTTAGTTTGAACAATAGGAGCATGATTTCCTTTATTAGGATTTTTCAGAACAAATGGAGCTGATCCATCGTTCTGGTTTGGTTCTTGTTGGGGATTTTGAGCTTGTTGTCGGGTGACGACTCCGATGGTACCTACAATGTTATAGTGATGACGTTGAAAGGGTCTTGGTTGAGAGTTTATGGCTTGTTCATAAGGAAGGACTTCATTAGAAGAAGGTCGAGTAGTGACTCTTCTGGGAAATGGTTCTTCTGGAACATTAGCATCTGTGATAGGTTGAATAGGATCTGATTCGTTTTCAGAACTATTCGATTGAATGGTGTCTACTTCACTTTCAGTATCTGACTCTATATCGCTAGAATCAAAAGTTTGAAAATTATGTAAGGGCCTGGTTGTAACCAGGGATAAGGTTGTGTCGAATGTGTGAGAGTCTTGAATAGGTAATTGCCCGCTAATGGTTCCTACATATCGGGTAGGAGGGGGAACATTGTGATGTTCAATTTGATTGGCTACCTCTTTACCATGTCTTGGTAAAGGGTGTTGAAATATGTCTAAAGTTTGATTGGCATTCTGATTTTGATTTTGGGGAGCAGTCTTTTGGGTATTATTAGGAGGGTTTTGTTTAGGTTGGAAGGCTTGCACTTCCATTTCATTATTGTCAATCAAATCTTGTATTTTATGTTTCAATCTCTTACAAGCGTTGGTAGAATGTCCAGGACCTCTATGAAAATCACAGTGCAAATCAGCTCTATATCCGGGTATGCTTGGGTCGAGTTCCTGGATAGCTGGCGATTGGATTAAACCTCTTTCAAGAAGTTGAGGTAAAATAGTTGATAAAGGTTGGTTTAATCTAGTGAACTCTCGAGGAGGCTTATCAGGAGGTTTCAAGATGAATTTTTTTGTTGTTTTTGTTGCATTGACATTAGCAACATTTCTACTGTCAGTGACTCCATCACCGACAACCTGTTTGTTTTTATATTGATTTCTAGATGTTTTCTCATCATCCTTCTTTCTAAGTTGGCCTCTCCTAATGAGGGCATCTTCTACCCTTCGAGCTAAGTCTATAGCTTGATCGAAGGTAGTCAAAGTAGTCATTGATAGCTCATAAGAAAGTTGTTCTTGTAAATTGTTAATGAAAATGTCTAACATCTCCCTATAGGGTAGCACAAAGTGCAGTTTTCCTGTCAATTGTCTCCATCTTGCTAAGAAATCAGCAAAACATTCGTCTTTATCTTGTTTTAAATTGTATAGGTCTTTAATAGTTACATGCCTCTCGATGTAGGCACTAAATTGATGAACAAATGACTCAGCTTTTTCTTCAAAGTTTCTTAAGGAATGAGTGGGCAATTGATAATACCACTCTAACGCCATTCCACCTAAACTTTTGGGGAACATTTTTAGTAATAGCAAGTCGTTATGCGATATGTCATGACATGCTATCCTAAACATGCGAAGATGTTCTATGGGATCTTCGGTTCCTTTATAGATAGGCAGGACGGGCATGGGAAAATGTTTAGGGTATGGTTGAGCTACCACTATGGGATCCAATGGTTGGCTACAAATCTCTCGATAATTATACGAGGGACGGTAGGGATCTATCTCGGTCCATACGTGAAACCAATTGTTTCACCATAGCTTCCAAACTACTAGTTTGCCCCCCATATTGATTCGGTGGGGCATTGCCATAAGTGTTATGGGCGTAGGATGGAGGAACATGCAGATTAGATGCCATGTTACTATTGTGTAAAACATTGGTAGGAAAGATATTATGGAGGAGTTTTGAAGTTGGGTTGTGTTGTATTGTAGATTGTTGAAAGTTTGTATTTGGCTTTGTTTTAGATTTTTGTCTATTTAAAGCATTTTGCTCAACTGTTTGGAGGAAGGAAGTAGTGAAGGGAATTTTATTTTGTGCGGGAGTGATTTTAGGTTGAGTAACAGGTTGCTTAGGAGGTTGGGTGACCTGTTGTTTGGTCATGGCTTGGGCTATAGTGACCATATTCGCATTAGATGGTCCACCCTTATCACTTTCTTGATCAATGAAAGACAAAGGATTAGTTTGCATATCAATCGCCCGTTCTAAGACTGCTTGAGCATCACTAATTTCCCCTTTATCAATACGGACTGGCCACATTAAGGATGTCGATATGTTGATTAAGAAATTTTTGAAAATGTTCTCGCGTTGTCAAAAGTGATGCCTCCATTTGGAGCTAGTCTAGGGGACGAAGATTCTTTAACACTTCCTTCTTGTTCCTTATCTTCACCTAAGTCTTCATCTGATTGACCTAGAGTTTCACCTTCCGGATTTGTATCTCCAAGAAGGACATTTGGGTTTTCAGTTGTATTTTGTAGCCAATCTTCTCCTTCTCCTAAAATTTCTTTACCATTCCTAAGTTTAGTCATGGTGCTAAGTTTTGATTTCAGCAAATATATATATATATATATATATATATATATATATATATATATATATATATATATATTGCAACAAATTAAAAGGTATATATTTATATATACCTAATGCAATATTGTAAATGAAATGTTTAAGTTTTTTTTTTACTATGTTTTTTGATTTTTTTGATTTTTTAGTTTTTTTTTTTTTAGTTTTTCTTTGAAACAATATAATAAAGACAAAAAATGAAACAATAAATGCACACAATAATAATAAGGCTAAAAGTAGATGAACTAATCTTCTATGAATAATTTATGAATATCATTAATAGGTTCAAGTTGTTCAGGGGTCATGAAATGTTCTTCTTCAAATTGAAAGTTTTCTTTTAAGAATTTGATGAAAAGGGCTATGGTGATATTGTCTATCTCAGATGCTGGTTGATAAAAGTAAAGCTCATGGCAATACTCTCGATATAGCATAGCTCACGAAACTCTACTCCATATTTCCCTATCTATGAGAACAACTTCTTGGTCCTCTACAAGGCCTAGGAATCGATGTACAATGTCTGCATTCTCGAGGTATTCCTCGAAGCTGAACAACTCTGAAGATACTAAAGCTCTCCTATAGGCTAACCACCTATGGCAAGCTCTCTGAAGTTCATGATAGAACACTAATTGATGAGGATCCAGGATTCTATCCAAGACTAGCCTCTTAATCTGTTTAAGTTGTGTGGACCTAGATGAAATGATACTAAGTCTCCTGATAAGCTCGTCCCACAAGGATTGATTTCTACTTGCTTCAGGGACACTAAGGACAGAATTAACTTCTATGGCCGCTAATTGGTTTACTACGTTTATAGTAACTGCTAACCTCTTTTTAGGAGCTACCATCTAAACATGATTTTGAACCTTAAATGTTTTTAAAATGCATCTAATTTTTTTTTTTTTTTTGTCTTGTTTGTTTTTGTTCAAAAGGTTATGATGCATTCACGTCGGGTTCACCAAAATGTATCGCTCCAAATTTTTCGCACCCCTACCTTCAGGCTATTGGATCCGCGCCCAGAAGGAGGATGGGAAAAGGATGGTGCGGTACCTCGGACGAGAGGACTTTGCGAAGGTCCCGCCTCTCAAGGGAGGTGCATTTTGGTGATTTTTCGACTGGATGGTGGGTTCACCAGGAAACATTTGATGGCAGTTTCCATGCCTAGGTTTTGGGAATGAGTTTTGATAAGTTCGTTTTATTTTAAACATTCATCCTAGGTTTGGCCGAATGATTCTAACTTAAACTACATGAAAATGCAATTTAAATGCATACAACAAACAGAAAGGAAAATAGAAATAGAGAATTTGCAGGAGGCCAATGAAGATTACCTGATCCGAAAGTCTGATGGAGTTTCTGAAGCTTGAAGCAGTCTGGATCGTCTGCAATTCAACAGAATCGCCTTCAATTTGATAAAATCGTCTGAACTGACAAGATCGTCTTCAATATGACTGAATTCATCAAAGACCTACAAAACAACAAACAGATGCGAAATACAAGAAATTCTATTTTGCAAACAGGGGCAAACTATGTAAAATAGTAATATGAGTGTTGAACAATATACAGGAACATAAGTAAATGCAAATAACTGTGTTTAGATAGCAGAATATGATCTTAATCTGTAAACTAGACAAAATGGGTGAACTCCAAATGCAATATAATATAAAAACTAAATAAACAATCTAATTTATAACATAAAATGACAGAGAAAAGAAACAGAAGAACAAACTCCAGGCACTGATTGCCTCGATGTGCGCTGCAATCGAAATCGTCTCCAATCGCATCGAGATCGTCCCGAATTTGATGAGATCGCCTCCGATCTTGACAGGTTCGTCGATCGCGATAGGTGCTGGCTCCGACTGAAAACCAGTGGTATACCTGCAATAAAATTACTATAGGACTAATGCAAAATATGAATTACGATGTTTTAGAGCATAAGGGTTCAATTTGCATAAAAATTCAGCCAGGGGTTGGGGAGGGAAAAGCCTTAGAGTTAAATAGGCATAGGATAGTTGTTGGGAGGTTGGAGATCATCCCAATTTGGGAGATCTCCAATGGGGGAAGGGTCCCAACGGCACAGACACGCTTCTGCCCGGATTGGAGACCCGTTGGAACGGATTCCAACTATGCAAATTCAGTTTTGTGACGAAATCGTCCGGACGTTCTAGTCTAGACGAAATCATCAAATCTGGGGCGATATCGTCTGATCGGAGACGATATCGTCAAACGGTCAAAACAATCGCTAAAAATGGCGCGGAAAAGGAGGAAACGGGTTTCTCGGCGGTTAACGGGCGGTTTGGGAGGTTAAATTTGAATTTAAATTTATTTACTAAGGTGAATGTAATTATTCCAATTTTACTGCGCCAATTTTAGGGTGCTACAGCAAGGCTCAGGTGAAAAGGAAAATTGTAAACATTCTTCTAGAGAGATAAAAATTGAAGTCCTGGATATTGAAGCAGTACAACAACCACAAAATGTTCAAGTTGTTAAGAACCAGGGCATACAGATAAAACATGATTTCTTTCAGTTGTCACATAATTTTGAAGATGTGGTGGTCTGGGTCTGTCAAGATTTTAAGGTATTTGATCCTGGGGGTTTTTTGCATTCAGTCCTTTTGAAAGAACTCTGCAAACCCTTCAAGTAGAAGCATAAACATGTTATCATATGATTTGTTATTATATGATTTGTTTAATTTGAAGGAGTTGCAAATTTGTTTTTCAAATGGGACAGGGAAGACAGTAAACACAAGTCTTTCCTAGATAGCAAATTTTTGAAGCACATTCTGGAGTGCATTTCGTCAAGAGGACCTGAAAGGTAATTTTTCTAAATTACTTGCACATGGTCAAAAAAAAAAATTAAGGCACAATTTCTCTGCTTTCCCAACTGCTGCATTTTTTTTGAGTATGAAGGGAAGTTGTGACATATGTATACATTGTAAGTAAGCTTTGAAGTTTTTCAGTTTATTTATTTGTCAGTGCAGTTTTATTTTTAAATGTCTGTACAGTTTTAATCTATTTCAGTTTAATTTTAATGCTCTGTAAGTTCTTTTAGTTGCTTCATATATATTTTTTTTTAATCTTTAGTTGTCAGTACAGTTTTAGCTTGTGCATTTTATTTCTTTTATCAGTGCTTTTTATTTCCTTTCTTTGTCTTTTTATGTCAGCTTGCTTTCTTTTAATTCTGTACAGTCTTTTGTTTCAGTTTTATTTGCTTTGTTTTTTATTGCAGTTCTTTTTCTTTGTTGTCTGTATAGTTGCTTTAGTTTATTTCGGTGCTGTTGCAGTTTAGCTTTGCTGCAGTTCAGCAGTTTTAGTTGCTTTGCTTCAGTTATTTTAGTTTGTTTCTTTTATTGTCTGTTCAGTTTTTATTTTCTTCCCTGCATTTCCTTTTTTTTTCTGCCTATACAGTTCAGTGTTTTAGTCTGTACAGTTTTATTTTATTTTTCTTTGAGGCCTGTCTGTCCTTGAAAGTCTGTGCAAAGTCCTTCAGCTCTTAAAATTCTATCCTTTAACCTCTGCCTGAGCAATCAATGAAAAGTCATCCTGCTGAAGATTGTTTTATTCTGAGCTGATAAATCCACAATCCAGTACCCCATTCTGTTCATTATTCTAATTGAGATAGTCTGCTTACTCTGAACAGTAGAGCTATTTTGTTATTCAGGACAAAGATAGAGAGATGATTGGATCTTGTGTCTTACTTGCCACAGTTGTTTTAATGATAGAAAAACTGCTATACTGTTTTGTTGGAGGAACTCCCGGGGAATCCAAGAAAAGCTGGTTATAAGAGGGGACTATGGTTCATGCAATTATTTGGGTGTCACCAGAGGCTATTAATGCCTAGACTGAAATAGTTTCAAATTGATCAAGTGTTAGAAGAAAATTGTAATTTCTCTAAGGTCTTCCAGATAGTGATATATTTCAAAAAGAAGAGAGATAAAAAAAAAAAAAAGAGAAAAAAAAGAAAAAGAAAAGAGTTGAACAATTAAAAGAGGCAGCCAGATTCCAAAAGCTATTTTTCTTTTACCAAATATTAGATTCTGCCTTATAGTTGTAAAATTGGGTCGTGTAAATCTAAAGGGTAACTCTGTCTAGGCTGTAAAAGGCTAAACTAGTAAACAGAGCTCTACTCGGTTTCCCCTTTTTATGATCTAGAAAAGTTGATCAGTCTAGAGTTCAGCATTCAATTCAGTCATCCTTGAAGAAAGTTCTATACCCTTGTAATTGCACATCAAAAATCTTCCTTGAAGTAATTCAGCCTAGTATGTCCTTGGGAAATTTTAACAGCTAGCAGTTAGTGGTCAATTTATTGTGAAGAATGTCTGTGGCAAGGCATGATGCATGGTCTTTTTGTTTTGAATCCAGAGTCTTGTTTTCTAAAATAGTGCTACTATTTTACCCGCAGATATCACCATTTGTTGAGAAGCAACACACCCCTTGAAAGCCCTGAACTTCCATTTTTGCAAAGAAGGACCCTCTTGATAATTTTCAGGTTTTAAATCCAAATTTGCTTGCCTCCTTTTTAAAGTTGTGCTTTTTCTTGCATTCTAGCTGTGTTATCCAAGAATTCACTTTTTACATGCTAGAATAATTCATGCACAAAGAAAATCTCGCATCGGCACCAAGAAAAATCCAGAAAACAGTTGCATAAATTCATGAAAAATCAAACTTTCCATTTTTGGTAGTGTCGCGATATCGCGACACTTCCATTTTCGAAAATGTTGCGAAATCGCGATAGGTAAATCAAAAAGCAGCTAAGTCATTTTTGTGTAGCGAAATCGCAACACTTTCCATTTTTGGAAGTGTCGTGATATCGTGAAATTTCCATTTTTGGAAAGTGTCGCAAAATCGCTGTCGACCGGAGGAGAGAGAAAGAAAACGTACGGAAGGGCACGATTTTGCGACATGTCGCAAAATCGTGACATGTCGCATTTTCGCGGCATGAGAGAGAAAGTGGGTTGCAGAATGAAAATCGGCTAAGTCGCAAATGTGTAGCGAAATCGCGACACTTTCCATTTTTGGAAGTGTCGTGATATCACGACATTTCCATTTTTGGAAAGTGTCGCAAAATCGCTGTCTATCGAAGGAGAGAGAAGAAATCAGTACGGACCAGCACGATTTCGCGACATGTCACAAAATCCCGACATGTCACGTTTTCACGACTAGAAAGGAGAAAAAGTGGCTAAGTCCAAAAGTTGCAGCGATGCGCTGCATGTCTCAAAATCGCGGGCTGGAGCTTGCAGCGATGCGCTGCGTGCTTCAAAATCACGGGCTGGAGCTTGCAGCGATGCGCTGCACGTTTCAAAGGCGAAGGGTGAAAATGGTAGCGATGCGCTGCACCTTTTGAGGAAGTCTTGCAAGACAAGCATGTCGCGAAATCGCGACATGCTTGAAAAAATTGTGTGACAGCTAGCAGGAGGCGCGATTTCGTGACATGTCACAAAATCGTGACATGTCACGTTTTCATGGCCGACAGGGGAAGAAGCAGCGCAGCGCTGGGGACGTCGCGATTTCGCGACATGTCGCGAAATCGCAACATGTCGCAGAATCGCGATAGGAGAGAGAAAGTCCTAAGTTGACCAGAAGTGCATTCCAGCGGGAAACAGAAGGCATCCTGGGGTAGCGACACATGTCAAAGCGTGAGGCAGACAAACAGAAGCCGACATGCAAGCTTGTTTTGCGATTTTTAATCTATTTTAACCTTTAAAGCTTCTGATTTAATGATTTTAAAGTACTAATATAATCTTTTTGTCTTTCATGCAGGATTCCATCTGGCACTTGCGGGACAACCGGGAAAGGCCATAAAGTCAAAGTTAAAGTGCAGATTTGATCGAGGACCGCCATGCTAGAGGAGAAGATGCCGGTGAAAGCATTCAATGGAGATTTATTGCAGAATTAATAGCATGGAGATAATTTCAACTCGGGATGGCTTTGCGGAGATCAAATTGATGGAGAAGTGGTGACTCATCCGGCTCACCAACAGGAATTAATGGAGGCATTTATTTGTAGCTGTGGATGAATGCAAGTGGATTTAGATTTTATTTTCTCCATTTATGGTAATTGACTGCACAGATTTGCAGAAGGGTTAATTTCTATCCGAACTTTGGTATTAAGATGGCTTTTTATTGTAAAACCCGGTCCTAGGGTTTAGAAAGATAAGATTTGCAGTTATGAGAAGAAGATATTTCTGAAAAGATCAGGGTCTGTCCTGAATCTATAAATACTTCTTCTCAATGTAATTGCGGGAGGCGGAGACTTAGAAATAAAAGGCTTATAAGCAATTTCTTGCAAATCTTGTGAAATCCTTTGTTTTTGGACTTGGAGTTGATGTGCTTTAGCTTTTCTGTGATAGCATGGCCAGGAGCCTAATATTTTGCAAAGTGTGATAAGTGTATCTTCTTTTGTTATCCGTTCTATTTAAATTTTGTTAGATATATGCTGTGAATCTGTATTATCAAGTTTAAATATGTTGTTAGGCTTCAGTTGTTCTATTGTTTTCTAGGGGAAATTACAGATTTGAAGGTTAAGTTTGTTCTAATTGCTTTGTCTTCACTGTGTGAGCTAGGCTACAGGTGAAAGATACTAGTTTTAACCAATTTCCCTTGGATTTATAATTTTCTGCTAGATCTTGTTCCACTCTGCCTTGTGCTCTTAGTTGAAAGTGATCTTAGATTGACTGGACACTTTCTTCTTTGATTTGTTCTGTTGTGAAGCTGATAGCATAGATAAGATTGATAGTTTAGGGTTTTACAGTTAATGTTTGATAAACTTATTTTTTTGCCTTACCCTACCCTCTCTTTTTTTTCGGTGAATGATCCATTTTTATTTTTTTGTTTGTCTTTTATTTAAATCTGCTGACCCATGAGAGCTAGATCAAGGATTCAAGTTAAATCTGATTGTCAACAACTTCTGCAACTACTGAACAAGTTCAAGAACCCCCTGTAAGGTAACAGAGCAGTCCATATTGAAATCTATTCTAGAAGTGGAAAAGAGTGAATAGCCATTCGACCCAACTCTGTAACTCGCACCTTGGATAACCAGCTAGATCCTAAAGTGAGTGGGATTCGTCCCGTGGGTGTCTCCGGGGCTTCCTTGCTCATCCTTCGCGGGGTGTGTATGAAAGCCAGACCAAAAAAGACCTATTGCTTTCCTTAGCTAGGTTATCCTACCCTATGAAGAGAGATACAATTTCATTGAGAAGTAGGTCTATGCTATCATGAAGTCTCTAAAAAAATTCAAGCATTTTGTATCTCAAAGCAAGATGATCATCTATGTTGTTCATCCTGATGTAAGGAATTTTATCATTCAGGGCGAGATGGGTGATAAGCATGCTGGTTGGGTCACTAAAATTCAAGAGTTCAGTTGTGAGATCCATCCAACCAAGTTGCTATGGGGTAGGGCCTTATGTCAGCAATTAGCAAAAACTGCGGCCTCTGAGATAGTTGATCATCAAGTGAGCGATCCTACTGAAGTAAGGAATCTAAGGAATGTCTTTTCACAAGGCCAATATTGGGTATATGACCTTGTGGATTATTTTTCAACGGGTAGTTTTCCCCCATAATTAACTACTTCACAAAGGAGAAGGTTTCACCTACAAGCTCTGATGTATGTATTGTTGCCCGAGGGATTATTCTTCAAAAATATTGATGGAGTTCTCCTAAGGTGTATAAAGGAATCCGAGAAGGCTAGACTCTTGGAGGAATTTCATTCTGGCATGTCAGGAGGACATTACGCTAGGAGACCTATGGCCTTAAAGATTATTCAGGCTGGTTGCTATTGGCCAACTCTGTTCACAGATGCTTTCAAGATTGCTCAAGCTTGCGACAAATGCCAAAGGTATACGATATGGATCAGAAATGCACCATTACCCCTACAACCAATTCAAGTTGAAGCACATTTCTAGCAATGGGGGTTGGACTTTATTGGGATCATTGATCCAAACTCTTCAGCAGGACACAGGTACATTCTGACGGCTATCGATTAATTTACCAGATGGTCTGAGGCCATTGCTACCAAGGCTGCGAATCAGGATGTGGTAATCACTTTCATTGAAGGACTGATCACGCATTTTGGCATTCCTGATGCCATTATTACAGACAATGAAACTCCATTCATCAGAGCCAAGTTATATGAATTTACAAATAAGTATGGTATTTTTCTGAAGACATCCTCCAATTATTACCCTCAGGGTAATGGCTTTGTAGAGTCTACAAAAAAGAACTTGTTGAAGATTTTAAAGAGGTCCTTGGGGGATAATAAGAAATCCTGGCACCTTCTGCTGAATCAAGAATTATGGGTAGATAGAATTTCAATCAATAAGTCTATCAAGACTTCACCATATGCCCTGGTATATGGGAAAGAGGCAATATTGCCTGTTCATTTAGAACTACCTGCATTACAGCAATTGAAGGAATTCTCGAACGATGAAGAAAATATGGATCCCATGAGCATACGATTGGCTCAGTTGTTGCAGCTAGAAGAGTAGCATTCCTTGGCCTATGATGAGTTTACTAAGCATTCATAGGCGGTATCAAAATGGTTTCACAAAGGTTCTATTGACTACACATTCAAAATAGGTGACCTAGTCTTAAAGTGGAACGAAAAGAAGGCTAAGCCAGGGATGCACCAAAAATTTGATGCTCTGTGGGAGGGTCCATTCCAGATTGTTCATGCAAGTTCAGCAAATTCATTTTATCTTGAATATTTGGATGGTAATCCACTTCCCATTTTAGTGAACGACTTTCATTTGAAAGCCTACATTTCTTGATGGAAGACATTGTTTCCAAACAAAAAAAAAAAAAATAACTTCGGCTCTTTTTGCACGCGAGCCCGTAGGTACGTTTATTTATTTTTCTTCTCTTTTCCTTCCCAAAAGTAGTGGTTTCCCTTTTACTTCTTTCTTCCACTTCCTTACTTCATTTCCTTCCTCTCCTCCTCCTTCTTTTGCAAATAATCAAGCCACTACTATTGTTTCTACTCCCCTCTCTGATGTTCCCTTTTCTTCACTTCCATTTCTTCTGATCCTTTATCTTTTGAGCATTTTTCCACAGTGCCTACCACTTCCTCCATTCCATCCATTCCCATTTCATTCTCTATTTTCATCAAAACCTAGCAGCTGGTAGCACAGTAGCACCCTGTTGCTATATTTACCACTTCCACTCCTCCATTTTCCACCATTTCATCATTCCCCATTCCCGTTCCATGGCCTGCGCATCCGCTGGTCATCATTCCATGAATTTATATTTTTGCAATTTAGGTGCTTTTAACTACTGCCATGGAGATCTTTTCACAGCACCTGATGATTACCCAGCTCAACAGAGCTAGGCAAAATGTAGTAGTTCCAAAAAAATAAAGGAAGTTCTGCTCTTCCATAAATTTTTGTTGAAGGTCCTGTTTTGAGTGTCGAGTACCAGCAAGAGATTACTGTAGCATTCCGTAGAGCCATCCAACATCAACCATCATTCACTTTATGCTCCTCCAGCTTCTTGACTTTGTTGACCAATAGATTAAGGCCTGAGATTCGTGCATATAACAGTTTTGTATACCCTACGAGCCGCCAAGAATGTTGGCATTTTTTCCACATTATTTTTATTGTTAATTTTCATGTAAAAGAATGTAGAAGTTGTAGAGATACTAACTCCTTTGTTGTCCCTTCAAGTATTTTGAAAGGGAAAATGTAAAAATCTCTGCAAGTTTTTGTGTTGGAGCTAAGGACAGAAAATGTCGCGATATCATGACATGTCGCATTTTCGTGACCTGTCGTGTTTTCGCAGTCAAAACAGTCAACGGCAGCAAGGGGGTAAAACTATTGCGATATCGTGACATGTCAGAGTTTTGTGGTCAACGTAGTCAAAGGCAGAACTAAAATAAAAATTGTCACGATATTGCGACATGTCACGTTTTTGCGACTTGCAGGGTTCACAGGGCAACGTGATGAGAAAACATCACGATATCATGACATAAAGTAGTAAAGAAGAGCGCTAGAGAAAAATGTCATGATATAGTGACAAAAAAGTGAGCAAGGGGCAAATGGTACAAAATGACATGATATCGCGACATGTCGTGTTATCGCGACAGGGCTAAAAGAGAAACATAAGGCAAGAAAGATGTCACGATATCGCAACATTTTTGAGGATGAAGCTAAGCAGGAGAAACTTGTCGTGATATCGTGACAAGAAGTGGCAATGAAGGCGAAGGCAGAAAAATGTCATGATTTCATGACATATTGGGGAGATAAGGCCGAATGGCGAAACATGTCACGATTTCGTGACTTGTTGAAGACCAAAGAGCAAAATGGTATGGACTGTCATGATTTCATGACATGTTCCATTTTTGTGCCTTGTTGCGATAAGGAAGAACTAAACGGAGAACGCGTCATGATTTTGTGACACGTCACATTTTTGTGACCTGTTGCATTTTTGCGAAATGAAAGTTTACAAGTACAAGGTAAACAAAAATTGTCACGATATCGTGACATGTCACGTTTTCATGATAAAGGAACTTGAAATACAATTCTAAGTACAGACTATCGCGATTTCATGACATGTCCCATTTTCACTCCTTGCAGGAAGATGAAGGCCACGAAAGAGAAAGATGTCACATTTTTGTGAGGAGGAAGCCAGGAAGCAGCCAGATTGTATGAAACATCGCGATTTCATGACATGTCATTATTTTGCGGGGAAAAAGTGCAAAGTGCAAGAAGACTTAAAATGTCACAATTTCGTGACATGTTGAAGATGCAAGGGCAAAAAGGACAAAACGTCACGATATCGCGACATGTCATGTTTTCGCGACCTATCACGTTTTCATGGGAAAGAAGGCGGAAAAGATAGCGCAAGAGAAAGATGTCGTGATTTCGCAACATGTTTCATTTTCACGATTTGGAGCAGCGAACGGAGGCAGTAAGGTAAAAACGTCATGATTTCATGACATGTCGCATTTTCGTGACCGGTCACATTTTCGTGATTGAAGCAACAACAAAGGCCCGACATAGTTCAGTTTGCATTTTTATTTAGAATTGCATAGGAGAACGTGCAGAGAAGATAAGGATCAATTAAAAGCTCTCCAACTGATTTTGAGTCATGATCAAAGAGGCTCAAAGATTAAATGTTGCTGATTACTGATGTGTGCAATATGGAAGAACATGAAGCGGTTTTTGATGCCGCAAAAATTAAAGATGCCTCCAATATTCAAAGCTCCTGTTTGTGGTTTCTTAACAACTTCCGGCTTGCCCCGATAATGGTCATTAAATGAAGAAATATGGTCCCTTGTTTTCGTTTATTTTTAGTTGTAATTCATTAAAAAACAGGTGCTGTCTTTTCTCCAAGGCAGATTAAGGGGATCGTTCTTCAAAATCTGTTTCATGTATTAAATGCTATAATGTGAAAGAAAGAGGCAGCACCTCTATAAATACCAATGTAAAATCTCAAGCAAAGGAGGAGAACCTTTTGCAGAAATATTGAAGCAGAAATCCTAGATGCAATCTCGCTCTATTCTTAGCGTCTTTTGAGTCAGTGATCCAAACTATTGTTCATGTTTTGTTTTCTGTGTGTTTTACTTCTGTCTCATCCAGTGTTGATATAAGTTGAATTCTGCTTTCCTGAATTTAGCTGTATTTTTCATCTGAATGTTTGAAGTATAATTGAAGGCAAATCTATGGCTAGTTTTGATCTGATTTCTATATATGTCTAAGAATCTGTTGCTGCTTAAGCTTCAGGATCTGGTTTAAGAATATTTGCTATCTGAGGTTGTTCCCCATTAACTATCGGTTTCAGCCATATTTCCCATTTCTTTTCGTAATTATTTCCCATTCCTTTCCGCATTTTCCCATTTCTTTCCTGCATCTTTATCTTGAACCAGTTTAGACTAGTGTGGGAGCCAGCCCTCTCTGGATATTGGCCCAAGAGACTTCTCTTTCTCTTGGCATTTCAATGTTGGCCAAGTCTAGGGTGCGTACACGTACAAAATCCTTTCCTGTGGCAAATTTGTGACCAACAATATATAAAAAAAAATTCAAGTTTTTCCACCAAACATAGAATTTGGTGCAAAAACTTGAGGGGGCATCCTAGTCAATAAATTAGTAATTATTTTTCTAAAATATCAATTTCCCATGAACAATTCATTCTAAACCATCTAATCATTTTTTCCCATGTCAATCATTATTGTAGCGAACCTAGGATGCATGCATCGCCCCTTTTTAACCCTACTTGCAATGTTATTAAAAACCCAAGATGAAATGGAAGACAATGAAAAAGCATATAACATGAAATAACAAAGATGGATCTCTTTATTTGTATTGAAACTCGGTTACATGTCGGTTCCTCTTAGGGATACCCATTTAGATACAATAAGTTACAAATAGGCAAAGAGTACCCCTTTCACAAAGAGGTGGTGTGCTTATAAAATATTCTCAGTTTCGCACACGAAAATGTATGAGGGCTTAAAAATGCCTCCTTCTCCAGGTCTTTTTCCTATAGGGATCCCTTTTGCTCTCGTATGTTGCAAACTTTATCCAATGAACCTGTGGCCCTACAAGCAATGAAACAACAACACACACTTAGGTTTCTGGGATTGCCTCCCCAGATGAGGTTGTTAATAATAAAAGAATGTAACAAAAATATGATGAAACTATGCCATGAAATCATGTAAATCTATGCTAATAATATGAAAACATGAAGAAACAGAATAAAAGAAGCTATGTCTAAAACCTAAGCTAAGCCTGTGGGACATTGTCCAAGACAGTGACTGCTAAGGTAAACCTTACTCTCTTTACCCCAAAGCTATGGGTCAAAGCCTGTATCTGATGTTGAAATAATAGGTGTTATGCTATTCAATCCATCAGATCTTTGTCATACAAGTGATCTAAAAAAGAACTCTCCAAGTCTTGAAAGCTCTCCCCAAAAATATGTCTCTCTCTCTCTGATATGATCTTCTATCTCTCTTGTCCTCTTATGATAAAATATCAAAATATAAAAGATAAAATATGTTCGTTGGTGCTCTTAGGCTTGCACCTTTTATAGTGTGAAACCCTAGGTCTATTTCCAAGCCCTAGGAATGAATTTATCATGTGTAGTGCAAGTTAGCATGAGAAGCTTTTGTCCATTATCTATGTTTGAAGGCTAGTTAACTAAAATCTAACTGCCCACTTGAGTCTTCTATGCAAACTGATCGTTAGCATGAGAAGCTTTTTTTCTTAGTCTATGTTTGGAGGTCAGTTAACTAAAGTTTAAATGCAAACTCAAGCCTCCTATGTGAACTGGTCATGAAAAGGACTGCAAAGTTACTCCCACTCACATTTATTGCATGCAGACTGCCACTTCCACCTGTGATTAGGACTATTTATTGGAAAAACTACTTCTTATGGCTTAGCCACTATCATCTGCAATGGCTAAGATCTGGCCACTGTCATCTGCAGTGGCTAAGATCTGGCCAATGTCATCTACAGTGGCTAAGTTCTGGCTGCTCTAGGCTTGAGCATCTAAGATCTGACCACTCTTGGCTTGAGCGGCTAGACTTGGATGGTTTGAAAATGCCCCAAATGAGTGGTGATAACCATTGTTTATGCTTGGAAAGTCCAATATTATGTCTTATGATCTTATGAGTGTGTCTATGTGAGCAACTTCCCTAAGCATGACATGATTTAGGTATCTACAGATGACCCTTTTTGCAAAATTCTGTGTGGAAAACACAACATTGAGAAAAAACATAGACTGATCTATTTGTAGGGTGTATGGTGATCAATGGTCTGATCAATGTCAAATGGCCCAATCATGCAAGATGGTTTTTATCCCTTGAATCATTGCCTCAATGTTCGAAGGACTTATCTTAGTGGATTTTGCATGTTAAATTGCACTCACTCCTCAAACTCAATTGGGTAGCTTCAACAGCTACAATAGTTTCGACCGGTAGGAGAGCTACAATTAAATGTCATGTCTGCTTACGTTCCCATAAAACAAAGGAAATTTATGATTTTTGTATGCAATTATTTGTAGGACGAACATGATTTTGCTATGATCGAGTGATCTTTTGCTGATTTTGATTATGATTATGTTGAAGTTTTGAACTACTTCATCACACAATGAATTGGTGAAGAAATGACAATGAATGAAGCGACAAGTCGCTTGATGAATATGACTAATCTGGTTCCTTTCTAGCATTTATTGCTTTTAATGGGCAATCCCACATCCAAGTGTAATTCCAATTGTTTATGATAACCATCCATCCTTATCCCGAGGAGCGGTCCGACTATCAATAGCCTTCTTAGGGAGTTAGGATGAGTGATTCTATTTATGTTTATATTGTATCACTTTGACTTAATGTTTTTGATGTCATAGGGGAATAGAATAATCCTTTCACACCCGTGGAGCAGTTTGACCATATTGGTCTTCTTCAGGATTGAAGGGTGGTACATCATAATTCCAAAATGATTTGTTTTTATCCTGAGTGGACTTATGGTTATCTACTTATCTCACCGAAATACATGGAGTGCAACTCACTACAACCACCAAGTGGATAGAGTAAATAACTAGGTACGAGGCCTGCCTGAGATTATGATTTTATGTAAATTTTTTTTGTTATTTTAAAAATTCTGATGATCTAAAATCATGAAAGTGTGTTTATTTGCATTTTTTATGGGATCCCTCAAGGAGAAAATACCTTATTTTGACTCGTGGATCTGGCTACTGTTAGGTCCAGTAGCCTCTGAGTTTCTTCCTGTGGCCACTATTGCCTTAAGCAGCCAAGAAGTTCGGGCTACTGACATCAGCAATGGCCAAGGCATAATTAAGGAAATATAAAATTTGCATTTCTAGGGTTTGACCTTTAACTTTCACTATTTGAATATTCACTTTGGGAGCTCTGGTGTGATAGCGACGGTTGCAACTTTGGATGTTTTTGGAATTGAGGACATGGTTGTGCAGGGAAAGACATTAGCTACTGGAGGAGCCAAATATTCTTGGATATTTCTCTTTTCCAAACCCTGAACCTCTTTTCTCTTGTTTGAGTAAATTGAACCTCACTAAGTAATGGGCAAAATGAACCTCACTAAACCTATTGGCAACAAACAAACTCCGTAATTAGGCTTAGCTTACCCTTTGCTATGGTGGGTTAGTCCCCAATTTTATTTTTTGTTAGTGGCTTTAGCCTAGGGTTTTTGAATTTTTTCATTATTCACCTACTACCGCCATTTTGAGCATTCTCAAACTTAGCTTAGTTTTGATGCTTGGGTGGGAATATTTGCTTTCCATTTTATTTTTTTTCCCTCCCTCTATTGATTTGTTTAAGTTATTTTGTTATTTTGTAATTTTTTTTTATTTTTTGGCCAAGGTTTCATGGGTTTTCCGTGTCGTCCCTTGGTCATTGTCACTCAGAGCGGCCGGTTTTGAGCTGCTGTCACTTAGAGTGGCCAAGCTTGAACCCCAACAGTCAAAAATTTTACCATTGGGTCTTGGCCATTTTTGCCTCCAATGGCTAGGTTTCAGCCGCTATAGGCAACATCGGCTAAACCCTTAGCTATGCTTTCTTGCATTTTTGTTGGATTTTATGACATTTTTTATTTTGGTTTAGAATTTTTGAATTTTTTTTATTAGTTTGATTAGGTGCAATCTTGTTCTTTTGCTTAGACTTAAAAAAATAGCCCCTACTCTTTTGCACCATTTTCATGTTTATTGTGAATTATGCCCTAGATGCACTATAGTTATATTTTGTCTTTCTTCTTCTTTGCTTAGATCCTTACTGCTCGGGCTCGAGACCCGAAGCTCCTGATTGAATTACTTCCTAGCTTTGATGATATGGACTAGGCATGGTTCAAATCCCATGGGTTGTAGTATGTCATCAGGATACCTTACATCATGGCATATTAGGCTTACCTGAAAGCATGTCTACGAAAGCACGGCGTACCGAGTGTAATGTGAACAAAAGCAGATGTATAATGAAATGCTAAGTCCTACGAAAATGTGAAGAACAAGTGCATGAAAAGGGAAAACGATGCAATGAAATGAGATGTAAAGCAAAACTAAAGTGTAGCATGTTTTATTAATGTTGCTTTTGATCCAGTTATAATACGTTCCCCCCATTTCAGGAGCTCAGAACATTCAATACAATTTTGTTACACCAACGGATGGTATGCTTCCCTTAGGGATCTTCTGCATGCCTACATTCGAAATGGGTAGGCCAAACGTCACCACCACTTGCGTGAGTGCATCCGTCATTCCTTGATGCCCCTTCGATGTCGAGATCTTGTGTATAGCGAAGCAGCAAATGGTTAATAGCATATGCGGATGGAAGGAAACATGCAATCCCCAAGACCTCTGGGTAGTGAATACAAGAAATAATAAAACAGAGATCAAAATGTGTCAGAATGAGATGAAACTTGAATAGGAGCATCCAGACATCATTAGGGACACATTGCAAAAATAACAGTCAGGAAATAATACGTGGATTTCTAATCACTCCGGGGTGGGACGTTGGCGACTATCACAAAATGTGTGAAAGTGACCTCCCAAATGTCCTATCTAGAGGCCTCCAAAATACCTACAAACTTGGGGTTACACAAAATGGGGTATTTTGAGATGACCTAGAAGGTCAGATTTGGTAGATTCTGCCTAGATTGCCCTGTATTTGAACATGCTCCCTGTAGGTTAGTGAACGCATAAAATGATAAAAACACAGTCAAAACAGGTCAGAATGCAGTGACAATTGAACAGCACCATAAAAAATCACATACAACATGGTGCAAAAGAAATAGTAAAGAAATCTAATGTAGATTTCTAATCACTCTAGGGTGGGATGATTAGGACTACAACAGTGCAAGGGGCGCCCGGGGGTAGGACGCCCACCGTTTGGGGCTTGGTTTTGAAACCAATCCACTTGGGATGGGTCCAAAGCCTCATAGGGGGTTGTGTCAGTAAATTTGGTGTGGGGTTGTGGCCGATTGTTTAGGTTTTGTGTCTGGATTGTGCTCTTAGTATTCACCCGATAACCTCCCTTCCAAAAGAGAGATCAAGGATGTAGGAAGCACAATGAGGGTTGAGGATATAATTTGGTAGCACTCCGTTGCTCCAAAATGCTCTTGCTCTCTCTCATTTTGGGGTGAGAAGGCTCACCATTTTATAGACCTGAGGGTTTCCTTTGAATGTGCATGCAAGGGAACCACTTAGCCATCATGACTTGTTAGGGGAGAGAATATTCCTCCCTGATTAAGGGCTCCTTGATTTAGGCCTCCATGACTGCCTCTATGACTGCCTCTTTGAGTTTTGAAATGCTCACTCGCACTCCCATGCCTTGAATGTGGAGTTGAGTGGCAAATCTGGGCTACCATTTGTCAAGGTTTGACTTTTTGTTCGTCAAACCTGCTATTCATCCAACCCTGGAGTGATTGCTGCTAATCATCTCGGGGTGGGCAAATAGAATTCTAATCATCCCAGGGTGGAACAAATAGGGAGCAGAGTGCTTGAAAGGTGCCAAATTGACCTCTGACCTTCCAAAATTTCTTTGGGAGTGGTTAGGACCATTTTTTAACCTCTGGGGGTTGTCTAATGGGCTATGTATGCCAATTCGATTATTGCTTGTAGCCACATAATCAGATTGGTGCTGTTTTGGTGTCTACAAATGTCCCTTTTTGGGATGCGCTATGCGTGGCATAGTGTTGAGAAAAAATAGATAACCAAAGCACTTAATGATTAGGGTTTCTCGGTAACCTAACCAACTTTTGATGCCCCAAGTATGGAAAGGGCACGCATTCTTGAATCCTTGCTTCTAACGAGCTAAGGAGCTTACTTCAAGTGTTAACATTTTTCGGTGAGGTGTTACTTGATCTTGGACATTTTTTAGTCATGAATAGGCAAAGGGCACAACCTTTTGTCTGTAGGAACCTTGAGTTCATGATTCCAAAATGCCAAGTGTTTGATCAGATTGTGATTATTGCTTGTTTTCTGCCCCAAGTAGGGGTGTGATTGTCTTTGTCAATGATTCTTTGAATGCATGCATTTCCTTGATCAAGTGTGTATTTTTTGATTGGTAACTGAGGGTGACTACTTGCAATGATTCTTTGAATGCATGCCATTTCCTTGATCGAGTGTGTATTTGTTGATTGGTAACTGAGTGTGACTACCCCCTTAAGCGATGAATCGATGAGGGAATGGCCAAAATGAGAAAAAAAATGAGTCACTTGAGCCAAGATGACTTTTGTAAGGGTGCCTTCAGTTGTTTTTTGTTGAACGCTTATGCAGTTTCCCAACAATCTGACCTATTTTTGGTGGGTTTTGACCCTTTTTTGTGACACCGATTGGGGTTGAAATTGTCAAAAATTCATCCTCCCGTGGAGTGGTCTGGCTATGGTAGCCTTATCAAAGAGTAGGATAGTGATAATTTGTGGTCCTGACATCGTTTTTCATGCCATGAATGTCAGGTGCAAGGGCACATTTATCCGACAGATTTATTGCTACTTTTGAGTGGGTTTTGATCCTTTTAAAGACGCCTTGGGGCTGAAATTTTCAAAAATCCATCCTCCCATGGAGCGGTCCGGCTATGGTAGCCTTCTTAGGAAGTAAGATAGTGATAATTTGTGACCCTAACATCATTTTTTCATGCCAAGAATAGCAGGTGCAAGGGCACCTTTGTTTGGCAGCTTTATTGCTTTTTTTGGTGCATTTTTTGGATGCAGTTTTGGTTGCTTTATTTCTTGCTCTGTAATCATCCCAGGGTGGGACAAAAACCAATTTTGTAATCTTCCCAGGGTGGGACGAGCACTAACTAGAGCGCTCATCCCAGGGTGGAATGATTATAAGACTAAGAGCCTTTATAAGGGCTAAAACTAGGTTTTGGGCTCATTTGCAATCTTTTTTCTGGCAATTTGTTGCTATGAGGAGGAGTGTGACTTTGCGTAGCGGAGCACTACCAAAATTTCATGAACACCATGAGTGCAAGAACCGGATATTCAAGTGGCGGAGCCGAGGTGAGACCGGTAGGTGCTCCTTCTCTCTACTTTATTTGTTTTTCTTTTGTCTAAGTATAGTTAAAACCGTAATTAATTTTTTTGTATTTCATTTTTGCATTTAGACTAAGATTAAAACCCTAGGTAATGTTTTTTTTTTGTGTTTACGTTTATACTAAGGTTAAAACCCTAGTGAATTTTTTGTTTTTTTGTGTTTGCATTGTTTATTTGATTTTTTGAATGTTTTTGCTGTACATTTTGTTAATGTTTTTGTTTTGTTGTTTTTTCGTTTAGACTAAGGTTAAAACCCTAGTTAACTTTTTGTGTTTTGTTTTTGTCATTTAGTCTAAGATTAAAACCCTAGTTTTATTTTTTTTTGGTGTTGCGTTTAGACTAAGGTTAAAACCCTAGTTATGGTTTGTTGTTTTTTTTTTTTTTTTGTATACACTATTGTACATTTGTTTTGTTGTCATGTTTTAATGTTTTTTTTTTTTTGTTTTTTTGGGGGGGGGAGGGGTGCGGGGGGTTTTCTTAGCGTGGGATGCACCGATCGATGCTGGATTGGGAGTGGCTTGATGTCCTTAGGATCAAGAAGGTGACATGATTGGAGCCTGTGGTGTGGGATCGGGCATATCTGATTACCTTTATCAATTTGTAGGATCCCCACACCAACACCTTTCATCTCCCAATAGGGGAGATGACGGTTACTTTGGAGGACGTGTATCATATTCTATGGATTCTAATAGATAGACTACCCATTTGGATGACTCCCCGTGATCAGCAGATGGTAGTACTGACATGGTGCTTTGGGTAGGTGGTAGATATGGGGGTGGATAGGGTTGTGGAGAGGGTAGAGGTGGACTACCTGATTAGTGGGATTTTGGTGCAGTGGTGGCTAGAGAAGGGTGTTTTGGGGGTGAGGCATGCGTTGCTCATGACCCTCATCTCCAACATGCTGCTTCTTGACTCCTCAGGTGCGAGGTTCCCTTGGAACCTACTTAAGGTGGTGTATCGCTCCAAATTTTTCGCATCCCTACCTTCAGGCTATTGGATCCATGCCCGAAAGGAGGATGGGAAAAGGATGATGCGGTACCTCGAATGAGAGGACTTTGCGAAGGTCTCGCCTCTCAAGGGAGGTGCATTTTGGTGATTTTTTGACAGATGGTGGGTTCACCAGGAAACATTCTGTGGCAGTTTCCATGCCTAGGTTTTGGGAATGAGTTTTTATGAGTTCGTTTTATTTTTAAACATTCATCCTAGGTTTTGCCGAATGATTCTAACTTAAACTACATGAAAATGCAATTTAAATGAATACAGAAAACATAAAAGAAAGCAGAAACAAAGAATTTGCAGGAGGCCAATGAAGATTACCTGATCCAAAAGTCTGATGAAGTTTTTGATTACTTGTAGCAGTCTGGATCGTCTGTAATTCAACAAGATCGCCTTTAATTTGATAAAATCGTCAAAACTGATAGGATCGTCTAAAATCTAACGAATTCGTCAGATGAATTCATCGGAGACCTACAAAACAACAAACAGATGCAAAATACAAGAAATCCTATTTTGTAAACAGGGGCAAACTATATAAAAAAGTAATATGAGTATTGAACAATATACAAGAATAAAAGTAAATGCAAATCACTGTGTTTAGATAGCAGAATATGATCTTAATATGCAAACTAGACAAAATGGGTGAACTCCAAATGCAATATAGTATAAAAACTGAATAGAAAATCTAATTTATAGCATAAAATGACAGAGAAAAGAGAAAGAAGAGCAAACTCTAGGCACTGATTGCCTCGATGTGTGCTGCAATCAAAATCGTCTCGCATCAGAACGAGATCATCCCGAATTTGATGAGATCGCCTCCGATCTTGACAGGTTCATCGGCTGTGATAGATGTTGTCTCCGACTAAAAACCAGTGGTGTACCTGCAATAAAATTAATATAGGACTAGTGCAAGAGAAAATTTGAAGTGTTTTAGCACATAGGGAGTTGATTTACATAAAAATTCAGCTAGGGGTTGGGGAAGGAAAAGTTTTAGAGTTAAATAGGCATAGGATAGTTGTTGGGAGGTTGGAGATCATCCCAATTTGGGAGATCTCCAACGGGGGAAGGGTCCCAACGGTGCAGACATGCTTCTGCCTAGATTGGAGACCCGTTGGAATGGATTCCAACTATGCAAATTCAGTTTTGCGACAAGATCGTCTGGACGTCCTAGTCCAGACGAAATCGTCAAATCTGGGGCGATATCGTCTGATCGACGACGATATCGTCAAACGGTCAAAACAACCTCTAAAAATGGCGTAGAAAAGGGAGAAACGGATTTCTCGACGGTTAACGGGTGGTTTGGGAGGTTAAATTTGAATTTAAATTTATTTACTAAGGTGAATGTAATTATTCCAATTTTACTGCGCCAATTTTAGGGTGCTACATTTTGCCCCCTCTTTAGCAAATTTTCTGAAGAAAATGCGTTAAAGATGAGTTCTTCTCGATCTACGAGAAAGCAAAAAAATATTCCCATTTTTAGGCGACGATTCTTGGTCGAATCGTACGACAGCTTACTATGATGCCCCCTCTGTGTTTTTACCCAAATCGAACGTTTGAGGTAAAAATGCGAAAAAGAAATAATTATTTGTGAATTATTTTGAATAAAATTAAGAAAAATAGGGTAAAACCCTAATTCATTGTTACTGTTCATTTTACTGTTTTTAGAGCTCTGGAGCAAAAAATGGTAGAGACAGCGCACAGATCTGTAGAGGTCCACCGCGGTCTACGGGTAAGGGTTTAAACTTAGTTTAGATTGATTTAATTTGAATTTACATGCTTTGTAAATGAATTTTAGGATGAATTTTGAGCATCGCGGTCGTTTTTGGCCATCGATGTCATCCGGACGAAATCGTCCCTAGTTGGATGAAATCGTCTCAAGTTCGTCAATTTCGCCCAAGGGCGAAATCGGTGAAAAATGGACGATTTCGTCAAATTAGAGATGATTTCGACACGGGAAATCGGAGACGATTTTTCTCAAATTTCAAACGATATCGACCAATAGTGGGCGATATCATCAATTGCAAAAAATTGATCTTTAAGTGGCATTATTGATTGCTAAAATTGTTATTAATGATTGTTTGTTGTTTTGATTGTTTATGCTTGTAGAGAGGATTACTAAAGAGCAGAGAGTGGAAATACGGCGGGCTGAGAGACGACTTGGCCGCTCTCACCTAGGCAGAGTGGGATCTGCTGGCACAGGCCGGCTTGCAGCATGTGGCAGAGATGTCGCAGGTTTCTACTGACATGGGGCTACTGACGGCCCTAGCAGAGAGGTGGTACCCGGGCTCTTCATGCTTCCGGTTACCAACAAGGGAGATGACTCCCACACTAGAGGATGTATGGAGGATTCTTAGAATCCCCATACAAGGGAGGATGATCACACCTATGGCCAATCAGGGCCACGTGATGGGACGACTCTACGGTGACCCGAGCTTCGCCCTGGAGAAGGGCGGAGTGAACATCGAGGCACTGCACCAGATGCCTGGGGCATCTACACTGACACGAGTTTTTGTTGGGGTGGTTGGTGGACTTCTGCTGTGCCACCAGAGCGGATGCAGGGTACCATGGATGCTGGAAGATGTGATCTATGACATGCGTGACCATGGCTACAGATTTTCTTGGGGCATCTTTGTTCTATGTCGGCTCTACAGGATCCTTTACGCGGTCATGTACAAGGGCGGGCGATGTCTGGTCATGACATTGCTCCTACAGGTTTGGTGCTGGGAGCACATTGTGGTGTGGAGGCCGGTAGGGCTTCCACTAACAGGGGTTGATGGGGAGAGGCCCCGAGTCTTCTACTGGTGGCTTCGAAGAGGGGCACAGTGACGGATTGACCTGTCGGTGTCCCGGAGACTACTGGATGACTTGGTCCCAGACCAGATCACCTGGAGGCCATGGAGGCAGCATCCAGGGTGGGCAGAGGACACACAAGAGCTGGCTCACATCAGGCGAGTCTACTGGCTATGGATGGAGAGGGGAGAGGTGGAGCTCCATCGTTATGACCGAGTGTTGCGATAGTTCGGTCTATAGCAGGGGATCCCATCTCTCAAGGATTATGAGTTTTCCCGGACTGTCCGGGATAACACCACAGTTAGCGGGGCTCTAGATATGCAGCGATTCTGGAGTCAAGACATGGACGATGCCCCCATTCAGCCAGTGGATGGGGACAACGCAGGGGTAGCCGATGGCTACGATGCCTGGTATGCAGGCTTTCGCCCTCCTTGGATGACGAGGGCACAGGGACCGATCCACACAGTTGTGCATCGGATAGGGAGGCGATGCCAGGCGGTGGTAGAGGCAGCCCGAGGTCATGGCAGAGGAGAGCGGAGGAGGCCACAGGCATAGGAGAGGCCGTGACAGAGGGAGAGGGAGAGGAGGGATGCAAGACCCCCATCTCCATAGAGGCCACCATCGCCTGATAAAGGCAAGGGTGTGAACATTGGCGAGAGTAGTGAGATGGCTACTCTTCGGGCAGAGAGAGATCATCTGCGAGCTCAGGTGTAGATGTTACAAGATGCATCTACATAGCACCAGGCTAAGGTGTCACAGCTACGAGATGAGAATGCTCGTCTCAGGGCACGAGGCGGAGGGGTGAGCACTCAGGAGCTGATGCGATCGGTTTCTCAGACCGCATTCTATCAGGTGCTATACTACCAGGTGATGCCAGAGGGCTAGAGGATACAGGTGCCACCTGCCATAGCAGATCCTATCAGGACAGGGTCGACGAGGAGCTCATCTCGATCGACGACGAGGACTCGCAGTACCACACATACTGTGATGGGACCACCTCGTCCTCCGTAGGGCGGGGGAGGAGATGAGGCCGAGAGCTCTAGAGGCTCTCGAGGCTAGAGGGCGGGATATTGCCACTGATATTGTATTATACTTGTATTGATAGAGGATTGAGTATGCCGAGGTACAGATTGTGGCATACCAATCCAGTGTTGATGATGTATATATTATGTTGATATATATAGATGAGATATTTTTGATCATATGACTTGTCTTATGTGATGCTTATGATGCTTTTTATGTTTGATTGATTGATTGAGTTGATTGATGTAATGATTTTATTGATGATTCATGTAATTATGTCGTTTTGGAAAATATTATAACTTGTATGTCATGCTTTAAATATTTTAAATGAAATAATATGATGTAACAAATTGATTGGTTGTAATGAAATGTGATAAAAATAAAAAGAGATTTCTAACAATAATTTCAAAGGACATTGTCGCTATTATAGACCATTTCATGGAGTCACTGCTCACTCGATCGTCAAGCTAGTCCCAGGATAGAAATATTGTTAAAATAAAAGAGTGCTTAAGAGACTGTCTTAAGACTTTGTTGTAATGATGCAAATGATGATGATGATGGTTTGCTTTCAGATTTCCATAAAAATATTATGCATGAAATATTATGAAATGATTTTTGCTAGGCATAAATTCTTAAGTGTGATAAAATTTGTGAATAATTCCTTAAGAATTATACCATCATTGCAAAATGCAAAGGTGACATAATGACATAACATAGTAAAAATGTATTTGCTTTCGCAAAAGCATAATTTGTGTAAAATGAAGTCATATGTTTTGTATGATCTTTGATAAATCAGGAAATAAAATTGTTACAATGGTTTGCGCTAGGCATAGAATATGTAGGTATAGACTTATACCATCATCGCGAAGATCAAAGAAATGATAGTTTTATTGCATGATTAATTTTTGATGAACAGAAAATATGATAATGAGGACTTGCGCTAAGCATAAAATTCCCATTTTGGTTTTGGAATTATGCCATCGTCGCGAAAGTCAATAAGTTATATATGATATGTTTTGAAATTTTTGATATTTTCTATTATATATTTATCTTTGTGGTAAATAATTGTACTTGGTTTATTCCAAACAAGTTTGCAAAAATAATATTTCAAAGTATTTTGAAGACAAAAAGTTAGATTTATAAGGAATCCCATGTGCATAAGTGAATTCATTGCCAATCTTGATTTATCATAATGATAGACAAAATCTCTCAAATAAAAATGTGTGTGCAATTGCATTGTTCATTTACCAGTTTTGAGCAAGATACTATGATACAAGTGATTTGAAGAAACCAAATAAGTGTTCATTAACCATGATGTAGATGCATATAACCATACTAGGCTACTATGTAGATCGGATTATCAAGAGATAGCTAATCCATAAGCAGACATAGGTCTGTACAAAAGAAGGTCGCTAATGTGATAGACATATCGCCATGCTAGGAGTTACCCAAGGCCAAGCGGGTTGGGCACAAACCACCTGTTATGGGGCTTACCTCACAGTTTTTGAATAATTGAGAATTCCAGGGATTCAAGCTCATCAACCCTTCTTTTCTTTTCAAAGGGTAGGGAAAGGGATTTTATTGCTTTTCTTGCTTTCTTTTAAACTTTGCTTATTTTTCTTTTTGTATTTCTTTTGCTTGATAATGCTTGGAACATTGCTTGACATAACATTTTTCTTTTCTCTTTTTCTTGAATTTTTCTTTTCTTTTTCTTTTTCTAGGGATACTTGCTCGGATTAGTCTGTAGAGCAAGGGATTTTTATTCGGGGTAGGGGTGAGCTTGTCCTTTTGCCAATTCTCAAAGATTCTAGACCATGTGCATGATAGGATAGCAAGGGAAACTTTTCACTCAAGAAATCAGTTCTACTATGTAGCAAAACATGGAAATTACAAATATAATCATTTTATTGTGAAACGATGTGCTTGGTTTAAGTAAATAACAAGATCAATTCTCTATGCTCAAACTTTATTTAATTGAATTTTGTGAAATTTGATATAAGAGAGATTAGTAATCATGCCAGATAAAATCAAGATATTTATTGTGTGAGTGTGCAAGTGAGGGATGCCAAATAAATGCTAGTTTTATCCAAAATAAGTTGAAACATAGAATTGCAATAATTGTAAGAAAATAATGATTTTGAGAAAGTTTTGAGAATGTTGACTCTCTCTTTATTCTGTATATTGTTTTGGTTTCGAAAGAGTCAAGCATATAGCTGTTTTTGGATTTTTATGTTGATTTTTGTTTTGGAGCAAAAGGAACTTTACAAGTGCTTTAAAGAAATGCAATAAATATTTTGAATATTTTTGGATGATTATGAATGTTTTTGATGTTTTTGAAATTTGTTTTTATAAATTGAAAGAAATATAAGAGAGTAACTTTGAACAAATATATACATGGATGAAATGACCAAATTCATGCATAGTAACGTTTGAGATGTAAAATATTCATGGGTTCTTTAAATTCTTTACCATCTAAGGTAGATAATTTATACGCTCCTGATTCAAATTTTGCAGTAATGATGTACGGTCCGAGCCAGTTGGGCTCAAATTTACCTTTAAGGTCCTTAGTTGCATTTGTATTTTTTTTGAGGATTTTGATTTTTTTGTATTTTGATTTTAATTTATGAATTGAAATTGGTGGTATATACAAGATGATCTATATACACTATACAAGGTTTATTTGAGTATAGCATGTCTAAGGTTGCTTCAAAATCAAAGGAGGTTTTGAAGGATAAGCTGGTTGAGGTGAAAGTAAGAATAGAAGGCGATGAGTAAAAGGTAGTGATAACAAAAGTTTTGTTATAATGTAGAATAATGTAGAAAAAAATTTGACTTTTATATGTGGAAAATTGATCATGTTACAAAATAAAATGTCAGAAGGATAAGAAGGTTCTTCATTCTTATTATTATCTTCCAATTCTTTATAATATGGAGAAAGTATATGTGAAATATATGCATGGGTGTTATTTGGTAAACAAGGATGATCATATATGGATGAAGAAAAGTGATGGATAAAAAATAATTGTGACAATAGAGAGTGTATAGAACTTGATGTTTCAATCGTTAAATATTCTTCAAATGGTTTTGGGTCACCATGTATGGTAACAATTTTATTTGTAAGTTCAAAATTCAAAAATTGGTGAAGAGTGGAAGGGAAAACCCTCATCGTATGAATCCAAGGACTCTGGAGAAATAGGTTGTAAGGTGAAGGACAATATCCTACATAGAATAAAATATCCAGGATCTTGGATCCAATATTAAAGGGAAGAATTATAGTGCCTTGAGCTTCTTGAATTTCATTGTTAAAAGATTTTATAAGAACATTTGATTCATTACTATCTTCTTCCTTTGATTTGGGTTTTTGGAATAATTGATAAGTGCATAAATTAAGAGAGGAGTCATTATCTAACATGATAGTTCTAACAAGTGTTTCTTTACTAGATTCGATAATGTAAAGATAGGAGTCTTCTTGTGGAGTAGAGGAAGGAATATCCTCATCATAGAATGAAATATGGTTAACCTCAAGAGGGTTTACACCATTAATTATGTTCTTAGGGAAAATATGATGAGGAACAAATTGTTGGCTAGGTATTTTGAACAAAATTTCCTTGTGATAAATTTGTAATATTTCTAAAAGGGATATCTTTGCTTCAGGATGAATCACTTGTTGTTGGCTATCAAAGGGGATTTCAGATTGAGATTTTGATTCTAAAGATGAGCTTTCTATGCTTACATTCCATTTTGGATCATTCTCTAGAGTCAAAGATAGTTTTGAAGGTTGGTCAAATGAGGAATCCATCTCTTGAATATCAGATTGGGTTGATTGAATTTGAGGTTGCTTATTTGTAGTTTTTGTTACAATATTAATAATATCATGATGGGACACATTAACATGAAATATTTGATTGGTTTCCTATTGTTGATAATTGAGTAGGGGTTCTTGGGAGATCCCCATGCCTTTATTGATTATTGGTTGTTGTGTAGGAGTTTGATAGTTTACTGGAGATTTATAATCAGTTGTAGATTGTAATTCCTTTATATTAAAAAGATCCTTATCAATCAAATCTTGAATTGCACATCTTAAATCTTTACAATTTTGTGTCATATGTCCATCTACTCTATGATATTCACAATGTAGCTCAGGTTTAAACCAATCGATGTGGTATCGAGTTGTCTTATGGAAGGAAGTTCAATAATATTTGTGTCAAGTAAATACTTGAGAATTATATCCATTGGTTGATTAAGCCTAGTAAATTTACGTGATGAAGGTTTTTGAGAGGTTTTTGATAAATGCCTTAGGAATTTTGTCATAAAAGGACCTAATGGTTTCTCACCTCTACTTTCTTCATTTTGGGTAGAATTATGATAGGAATATTGTGATGTAGGAGGTGAGTGAATGGTAGAATTGGAAGAATAAGTATTTTCTTGTTGAAATGGATGTGTTGTATTGAAATAAGAGTATTGAAAATGTGGTGGAGGATTATATGTGGGTTGATAGACATAATATGGATATATGGGAGAATAGATAATATCATTATGAAGAGGATTGGCAAAGGGATTGTTTTGTTGGGTTATGGATGAAAAATAAGAAGAGTGTGATAGAGGTGGTGTTGAATAGGGACGAGGTTGGTCATAATCAACAAATGTATTTGGATGAATTCTTCCAAAATTACTAATGGGATCATATTGATTTGAGTAAAAACTCATGGTTTCTTTAGTACTTCTAAAAGTAATATTTAGCATCTACTATTTAGAATTGAATCTAAAAACATACAAACTTGAAATGATGATTTTGTTATATTTTTTTTTTTGCACACATATATATTTTTTTGTTTTTGTTTTCAAAAGGTTATGATGCATTCACGTCGGGTTCACCAAAATGTATCGCTCCAAATTTTTTGCATCCCTACCTTCAGGCTATTGGATCCGTGCCTGGAAGGAGGATGGGAAAAGGATGATGCGGTACCTCGGACGAGAGGACTTTGCGAAGGTCCCGCCTCTCAAGGGAGGTGCATTTTGGTGATTTTTCGACGGATGGTGGGTTCACCAGGAAACATTTGGTGGCAGTTTCCATGCCTAGGTTTTGGGAATGATTTTTGATGAGTTCGTTTTATTTTTAAACATTCATCCTAGGTTTGTCCGAATGATTCTAACTTAAACTACATGAAAATGCAATTTAAATGAATACAACAAACATAAAAGAAAGCAGAAACAGAGAATTTGCAGGAGGCCAATGAAGATTACCTGATCCGGAAGTCTGATGAAGTTTTTGATTACTTGTAGTAGTTTGGATCATCTGCAATTCAACAGGATCGCATTCAATTTGATAAAATCGTCTAAATTGACAGGATCGTCTGCAATCTGATGAATTCGTCTACCAATTCATCAGAGACCTGCAAAACAGCAAACAGATGCGACATACAAGAAATCCTATTTTGTAAACAAGGGCAAACTATATGAAAAAGTAATATGAGTATTGAACAATATACAAGAACAAAAGTAAATGCAAATCACTGTGTTTAGATAGCAGAATATGATCTTAATATGCAAACTAGACAAAATGGGTGAACTCCAAATGCAATATAGTATAAAAACTGAATAGACAATCTAATTTATAGCATAAAATGACAGAGAAAAGAGAAATAAGAGCAAACTCCAGGCACTGATTGCCTCGATGTGTGCTACAGTCAAAATCATCTCGCATCAGAACGAGATCGTCCCGAATTTGATGAGATCGCCTCCGATCTTGATAGGTTCGTCGGCTGCGATAGATGCTGGCTCCGGCTGAAAACCAGTGGTGTACCTACAATAAAATTAATATAGGACTAGTGCAAGAGCAAATTTGAAGTGTTTTAGCGCATAGGGAGTTGATTTACATAAAAATTCAGCCAGGGGTTGGGGAAGGAAAAGTTTTAGAGTTAAATAGGCATAGGATAGTTGTTGGGAGGTTGGAGATCATCCCAATTTGGGAGATCTCCAACGGGGGAAGGGTCCCAATGGTGCAGACATGCTTCTGCCTGGATTGGAGACCCGTTGGAACGGATTCCAACTATGCAAATTCAGTTTTGCGACAAGATCATCTGGACGTCCTAGTCCAGACGAAATTGTCAAATCTGGGGCGATATCGTCTGATCGGCGATGATATCGTCAAACAATCAAAACAACCTCTAAAAATGGCATAGAAAAGGGGGAAATGGATTTCTCGATGGTTAACGGGCGGTTTGGGAGGTTAAATTTGAATTTAAATTTATTTACTAAGGTGAATGTAATTATTCCAATTTTACTGTGCCAATTTTAGGGTGCTACAGGTGGTGTTCAGACTAGTGGAGTGTTCGATAGTAGTGCCACTTATTATGAGGTGGGTTCAGACACTATTGGAATAGCTTTACGACAAGTTGTACGAGGTTCACTGTCGGAGGTGGAAGAGGATCGGGTGCAACTATCTTTTACAGTGCTGGAGGTGGCAACACATAGCTGTGGAGCGATCGTAGGGGTTGCTTTGGAACACTCAGGGTGAGATGGTGGACAGGGATATTGGGTATGCTACTCTATGGTAGAGGTCAGAGGAGCATGGGTAGATTCGGTGATGGGCAGGTGATGTAAGTCACTATACTGATGCCTTCTCGTGTCTTGCTCCAGGCGAGGTGTTCTGGTGGCCATACTTGGACTATCCAACCTGGACTGAGGCTGGAGAGTGGATCTGATGGGTGTGAATGGGGAGATGGTTGATCAGATGACATGGGATAGAGCAGGAGTACTTCTCATACATCCAGATGACTCAAAATTTTTGGGTGCACCAGGGATTGCCTGGTGAGCCCTTGATATATCAACGTCGGTGTGAAGAGAGGACTCTAGCCTAGCCAATTATTGAGGTGTTGGATGAGGAGTCTAATGCAGTTATTGATGTCCTTGATGTGGACAATGTTAGGGTGACTGCAGAGTATGACCAGTGGTGGACGATGCAACGATGGCGGGGTGAGGGGCCTCTAGGAGGTCTAGATGCGATAGCAATAGGCAATGGGGGTGTAGAGGCATCGATGGAGGGTTGGGGGGCTCCGCTTGATGATGCAGATATGGTGGAGGTAGATGACTTCACTAGGGATGATTTAGGGGTTCCATAGTAGTCGGATGCATAGGATGTCCTGGAGCAGTGGGTGTCGGAGCAGCATGTCATCCCAGAGATGCCCATGCCTCAGGCAGTCCTAGGGGATATGGAGGCTAGGTTTCATGCTAAGATAGCATGATTGGAGGATCTACTATGGAGATGGTATGAGGAGCATAAATTCAATAGGGATCTCCTATGGGCTCAGTTGGCACAACGGGATGACGCATTGGCTATGTACCACCGATAGGATTTGGAGTGGGGTCGGTGTCAGGTGGAGTTGGAGGCCGATATTATCTACCTCGATGGATAGTTACCTGAGCTCATTGGAGGTAGATCATCACGTCATACAAGAGGTAGTGAGACTAAGAAGTCTGCATCCTCTCATTGCAAGTGGGTGGGTGAGGGTAGCATTAGTGGGCATGATGCGAGGGCTGGTAGCAGCCACCCTAAGAGGTCCCATAGGACCCACACCATTGGGGGTAGTTCCAGTTGCACCGATCCTATGTGATCATGGTGGCCGACTCCCTAGGCTTTGGGGATTTTGAGTTTTTGATTTTTTTGTGAGGTTAGAGGACCATTTTATTGTAGCTTGAGGGCATTTTTGACTTAATATATACATGACTCTCTTTTTGGATTATTTACTTGTTATGGTTTATTGCTCTTTTATGCACATTTATTTATGTTGATGTATGCATATGTTATTATGAATGCGGATGTTTCTGACTATATGGATGTATGCATATGGAATGGATGAAAATATTTTTTGATATAACCACCATAGACTATATAGGATTTACTGGCTTTTTGTACTATGTGATTGCTTTGTGAGATGACTTTTCATGTGTAATTTTATTTTTTTTTGTTTGTATTTTCTGATGGTGATGTAAGTAATGAAATGTACCACAGTTGTTTTAGAATGTAGTTAAGGTTTTTCTGAGACTTAGATGTTTTAACTAACTAGCCAAGACTATACATTTATCTTACAAGACTTTTGAACAAGGTACGAATCAGACTTGAGTTTGACCAAGTTATTTCACTTCCCTGTGTGTGCGATTGAATTTGTTTATGTGGTATTTGTCAGGATACCGCCAGTGCCAGATAGGCTATCAACCAAACCTATATTGAGGATCACCTAATTTTCTCCACTAACTCATTTTTTGTATTTAGTAAGATTAATCTGCGGTGCAATCTAGGATACCATAAGCTAGCTCATCCACATGCAAACATTGATTTGTACACAATTTAATGTGATAGATATATCGTCATGCGGGAGGTTTTGCCACCAGTGACCATCAGGCTATCCACCAAACCTGTACTAAGTATCACCTCATGACCTTCTAAATGCTGAGAGTTCCAGGGATTCAAGTTTGACTCCCTTCTTTTCTTCAATTTTATTGGGATACTTGCTCTTGTATGTAATGATAAAAATCACTGTTTATTTTTGTTTTTTTTTTTTTCTTTTGAGCAAGGGATTTTAATTTTGAGTGATGAGCATATCACTATTTCCATTGTGGATGTTTTGATGTGTGCACTTTGAGGATTTTGGCTTGGGTATGAATCCAAACTTTGGAGTTTGTACTTTGAATTTTGCAAATTTGTTTTTTTTTGGTGTTTTGCAACTTATGACTTTGAGGAATTTGGGATTTTTGACAGTGGTAAAAGCCACTGTTTATTTTGGGGAATTCGGTAGGGAAGATGCTTGTCCTTTTGCCAAATCTCAGCATTCTAGGGTCATTTGCATAGGGGGAGGAGTGAGATAAAAATTTCACTGTATGGTATCCTGGATTGTTTTATAGGTTTCATCTTTCATTCACACAACTTGGGAATTTTTATGTGTTTTAACTTGTGTTGGGATGCTACGTAACAAGGTGTGATCCAAGTAAAACTCTACCTTTGTAAAATATTTCTGACTTTGTATAGTTTTTGGCTAGAAATCTAAAGACAACTGAATGACGAAAAACCCTAAATACATTAGAAGACAACTAACTATGATATGGTGAAAAATGTGGATGGCGTTATTCTTGTTGGATCATTTACAAAGCAAAAAAATGTGGAAAATGATGGAATTGCCGAGTAATTACAGTCTATGGTGCATTTGACCTGTATGGTCAACAAATATGCAATGTATGTATGTGATGCCTAATGCAACTTATTTTTTTTGTGTGTTTTGATTTTTTAAGAGTATGCATGGAAGTGAGATGCAATTTTTTTTGTTATTTTTGATTATTTTGTTGTTTTTGAATATTCGTTATTGTTGGTTTATCCTCGAATGGGTGCGGACCAAGTGATTCTTACGGATCCTTGGAGGTTTTGACCAAAGGGATTATAGATACCTTTGGGGCATTTTGGTTGACCAAGCGATTATGGGAATCCTTGGAGCTTTTGGTTTGACCAAAGGGATTATGGATACCTTTGGGGCATTTTGGGGTTGACCAAGCGATTGAGGGAATCCTTGGAGCTTTTGGTTTGACCAAAGGGATTATGGGTACCTTTGGGGCATTTTGGGGTTGACCAAGCGATTGTGGGAATCCTTGGAGCTTTTGGTTTGACCAAAGGGATTATAGATACCTTTGGGGCGTTTTGGGTTGACCAAGCGATTATGGGAATCCTTGGGGTGTTTGGTTTGACCAAAGGGATTATGGGTACCTTTGGGGAATTTTGGGTTGACCAAGAAATTATGGGAATCCTTGGAGTGTTTGGGGTGGGCCATGGTTCTTTTAAATGTGGAATGGCCTCAAATGACTAATTTTCAAGGGTTCTAGTTCCTTGATTCCGTCAAGAGAGGCGAGCCGGTATGTTCCAGGTCTTATTTTACTATTGATTACATACGGACCTAACCAGTTTTCCATGAACTTGTCCCTTAAATAGGGTGTCAAGTTAGAATTTTTTTGTTTCTCTTTTAATACCAGGTCACCAACCTAAAAGTCCCTCAAGTGAACTGTCATATTGTATGCTTTCTTAAGTCACTCTTGGTAGATACGTAAATGTTTGAGAGCATTGACGTGTCGTTCATCGAGCAATGTAAGCTGGTCTAACCGGGTCTGCCATGCAGTGTCATCATCAATGAACTCTTGAGTTGATATGCATAGGGAAGGTATTTCCAACTTGAGAGGCATGACTACCTCGAAACCATACACCAGCAAAAATGGAGTTGCCCTAGTGGGCGTCCGAATGCTAGTGTGATAAGCCCAAAGAGCAAGTGGTATTTTAATGTGCCAATCCTTATGACTATCTATGACTATATTTTTAAGGATGACAACTAGCATTTTTTTTGATGCCTCTGCTTGCCCATTTGCCTATGGATAATAAGGTGTCAAAAAACTATGCTGAATTTTGTACTTTGTTGTCAAAGCATGCACATATTTGTTCTTAAATGATGTCCCATTATCCGAGATGATCTTGGATGGAATACCAAAATGACATATGATGTTATGTAAAATAAACTCCGTAATGCGGGTCCTAGTCATGGAGGTAAGCGAAATTACTTCCACCCACTTGGTGAAGTACTCTATGGCCGTTATGATGAACGTGTGATGGCCTAACGACGCAGGGGAGATCTTTTCGATTAGATATAAGCCCCACTGTGAGAATGTCCAAGCTCATTGGATAGACTACAAGGCCTAAGAAGGTATGTGTGTCAAATTAGCATGGTGTTGATACTTCATGCACTTCTACACATACGCACAAAAATCCCTCTCTATAGATGGCCAATAATAGCCCATGCAAAGAATGCGCTTGGTGATGGCCATACCGCTAAAGTGGCCACAACATGTACCATCATGTTCTTGGGTGATCATCCAAGTGGAATCCTACTGGTCCAAGCAACGGAGAAGGATTCCTTCATAGCTTCGATGGTACAAAATGTCTCCTAGCAAAACATGTTTTGTCACTTTCTGTTTGAATGATCTTTTGGCAGCATGTGACAATCCAAGTGGGAGGCTACCCAACTTGATGTAGTTTCTTATGGGTGTGTACCAATCTTGCTGATCAAAAACCTCGATGATATGAATGACCAATACCTCTTGAAGTTTATCCCTAGCAAAAGCTAAGCGGGAATGAACTTGTAAGAATAGCGTTGTGTTGCTATTAAGAGGGGTCGGGGAGAACAAGGACCCCCAGTTGGCATGATTTAGACTATTGTGGATTCAAGAGAACCTATCCTAAGATGGTTCAATCTAGATCAGGTGGATTCCTAGCATTAGGTTAGAGCTTGCATGCTCCATCGTGGATTGCAATAATTTTTTGACTTGAATGGTTGTCATGTCACAAGAACTGTCTTGTGAGATTAGTGACCCTAAGGAGGCCATAGTGTCTACAAAATGATTTGATGATTGAGGGAGTGCCTTGATGTTGTACCATTCAAGCTTTGCCAAGAATTTATCCACAAGGGCTTTGTAGGCCTGCAAAATTGGGCATTTGCATTGGAATACCCCTTTCACTTGGTTGATAATTAACAGTGAATCACCAAAGATATTCAAGCATTTGATGTTCATGGTGATGGTTGTCTAAAGACCTATGAGCAAGGCTTCATATTTCACATTGTTATTGGTGCACGAGAAATCAAGTTTAAATGATAAATGCATTGGAGCCCCTTATGGTGTGAAGAATACGATTCCCATGCCACCCCCTTGCTCACATTTAGAACTATCAAAAAATAGGGTTATGTCGGCCTGTGACATAGGCTCATCAGAATCTGGCAATTCTAAGACATGGAAGATCCCATCATCGGGCATCTCTATAGTTAGAGGTTGATCGTCTTTGAGAGGAGCCTCTGCTAGTTGATCAGAGATGACTTGACCTTTGATGGACTTCTATCCAATGAATTCGATGTCAAACTCCATCAACAACATGTTCCATTTTGCCATGCGACTACTATGATAAGTACGACTCATCATGTACCACAATGAATTATCCTTAGACACAACATACGTCGTATTTCTTAGCATGTAATGGCATAGATTTTTGGTGGAAAATACCATTTCTAAGCATAGCTTCTCGATGTATGCATAGTTAAGTTCATAACTGACCAGGGTGGGACTAAGATAATAATTAGCCTGTTCTTTATGTAGTTCATTTTTCTAGGCTAGCATGGCACCCAGTGCCACCTCAGTAGCTGAGATGTATAAATAGAATGGCACTCCTGGTCTAGGTGGTGCCAATACTAGTGGTGAAGCCAAGTATTATCTAATGTCATCGAATGCAGACTAGAACTCGTCATCCCAATGAAATGTTATCCCCTTGTGTAATAATTTATTCATGGGTCAACACTTGTCAGATAGTTGTGCTATGAAGCGCTTGATTGATGCGACCTTACCCTGCAAGCTTCTGAGCTGCTTGATGGTGGTTGGCGAAAGCATTTCAAGGATTACCTTGACTTTATTTGGATCCACCTTGATGCCTCATTTTGAGACTATGAAACCCAAAAGTTTTCCAGATGTGATGCCAAATACGCATTTCTTGGGGTTTAGCCTAACTTTGCGTTCGATGAGGTGATAAAGGATCTTGCGTAAGTCATCGAGATGATTTTGGTGCAAAAGATATTTGGCCAAAAAATCATCCATATAATCTTCCATAGTTTTATGCATGTGATCATGGAAGATGTATTTCATAGTGCATTGGTAGGTGGCACCAGTGTATTTAAGGCCAAAGGGCATGACCTTATAACAAAATGTCCCCCAGGGCGTTGTGAACACCATTTTTAGTTGATCATCGAGATTGACACGAATCTGGTTGTATCTCGAGAAATCATCCATGAGGGAAAGCATTTCGTGGCCTACTGTAGCGTTCACCAATGCATCGGTGGTAGGTAAGGGGAAATCATCCTTGGGACTCACTTTGTTTAGATCTCAAAAATTAGTGCATATACGAATCCTCTCATCAGGATTTTTGATGGGTACCATGTTGGACAACCATGGTGGGTAATCTATGCAGATGACAAACTATGCATCCAACAACTTTTGTAGCTCATATTTGACCATTAAGGCCACTTTTGGGTGCATCTTATGTAGCTTTTGCTTGACTGGCTTGACTGTCGGATCAAGAGTTATATTATGCATGACTAGCTATGGGTCTAGCACTGACATGTATTTGTAGGACCATGCAAAAACCTCCTTCTTCTCTTTGATAAGGGTAATGTAATCAGCTTGCTCTTCGGGGGATAGACTTACCCATAGCTTGATGATCTACAGATTCATTGGATCAGAGCCAATGTCTATGTCAGTCGTCTCTTTGATTGACATGTGGGACCCATCCTCCAACTGTTATGGAGTTAGAATCAGGTGGATATCATTTGCTAAATTTAGATCTTGTTGGGAACGACGAGTTGGAAGATATCCTGAGTTGGTCCTGGGGTAAAATGAAGCATCTCACCGCAATTCCAGTACTCTGATGGGGATGGTGGTGATTTAGCATGATCCTAGTCTATGGCATCTAGGTCTAGATACCATGGTCATGCTCAATTGAATGTATTGTGGATGGGGGTGGTTAAGTCAATGGAGATCATGTTGATGAAATGAATTTTGTCTCCATTACCAAGGGGGCATTGACTCAGACTTCCTTGGTGATCCTTATACCTCGGATCTGGCTCTATGGGTATTGGCATGAATGGATCAGCCCTATGTGTAGATATAAGGACAGGGTCTACCCTTGGCACTAATGGCTCTATAGGGTCTCTGGGTGGAAGGTGCTCTTTGTATGCCTGAAGTGGTGGATGCAGCACTTGGTCCAACTATGCTTGGTTCAAATGCCACCTATGCCTTGGCCCCATGTTTAGTTGTTCAAACATATCATCAATGTCCATGGGGTGTTGTTGTTGCTACATATGGTTGAGATATGCCATCTCAGTCTCATCCTCATAATCGCTATCGAAGATCCATAGGCCTTCATTGGTTCTGACAACTATGTGCGGTATGTGAGGCTCATTCTATTTGAGCAAGTTGATTTGGTCCCATCTAGGTTGTTTTGCTCTCTACGGGAGGACCAATTTCTCTTGAGGTGGCAATTGCTTGATTGGAGCATTCAAGGGGAACATTTTCATGAAGTTCTCCTAATAGTCGTCTATGGGTGTCACTTGCGAGTGATTGCTATTAGATTCAAAAGGGTCCCAAGGTGCTACCTCATACTCTGACTCGTCTTCAGAAGATCCTCCTTGACCTTCTCTATATCCCTCTTGGAGGTAAGTCCTTGAACTTTCCCCTTTCTTGATCGAATGGAAGGAGTTGTTGAGGTCAACAAGGTTTGTTGTTAACAATGGGAGATAATCCCCTAATGTATATGTTGTGTTGGGATTGGCATATGGATCTTGTACCAACCCATCCTTGTTGCCTAGCCCTAGGCCTTGCATGTTTTCTACCAAGATGTCAAGGGGCAAAGGGTGGTTGAACCCTACTCCTAATTTATCATATGGCATATGATATCTTGGTTGACAAAGAATGTGCATTCCTTATTCGTATCTGCCCAATCTATATCCATGCCAATTACATTGGCCAAGGTATTTCAAGGCAAAGTCTGGATTGGAAAGATAGTCAACGTTCTCAACAAATGGCTCTTTGTCCTCTTCCTCTTGTAGGTAATGTTTGATTCTATTGTCGATGCCCCCATATACAAAGTTTGTCTGATTTGGTGGGTAGCCTAAAGGGAAGATAGTGCCGATGGGAAGGCGAGGTCTCCCCATGTCTTGCATGGATTCAAGTGTGGTTGTTGACACAATGTTCTGCACTAGGTTCTCCCCTAGGCCCGTATTGTCCATCTCAATGGTAATCATCGACGGTTGAGGGGGAGGGAATGGGAGTTCTTCCTGAGTCCACTCCATGTTGGGTGAACCAGGTGTCTCGACTTCCATTCGACTAGGCACCTCTTTGATAGAGATGGTTGAGACTAATGGTGGTATCTCTTCTAGGGTCTTCTTCCTATTGTCCTTTGGTGTGGCCACCATAGGTGGCATTGTTGGTGAAGGAACATACGACAAAGATGGTCTTAGTTGGTGAGTTGAGGGACTTAATAGTAGGGATGTAGGCAAAATTGGACCCTATTTGGATGGATTCAATTGAAAGTCCAAATGTGTTTATGGAAGGGTCAATTTTGGCATCAGCTGCACTGCATTGTAATACTTAAAGAGCTCTAAGTCTACTGGGACTACATGCACTTGCCCTTCGTATGTATATTTTAGGCATTGGTGGGCTATCGAAGGGACACACTTCATGTCCCTGATCCAAGGCCAGCCTAGAAGGATATTGTAGGCCATCTCACCCTCGAGGATGTGACACAACGTAGGAATAGTCTTTTGTCCCACTTGGATGGGTAGGACAATTGTGCCAACCATCGAGCATAACATGTCGTTGAATGCTCGAAGAGTATAGGTGGAGGCCACAATATGAGATGTTGGTAGCTTAAGGTGTTTTAATGCCGCCGTTGTGATTATATTGCTAGATGAGCTAGTGTCCACCAACACCCTCTTGAATGGAATCCTGTTGAATTGCGCAATGACATGCAAGGGTGGATCCACCATATCACCAGTCACAAATTTTAGTTTGTCTTCTCTAAAGGTTATGACTGGTTCTATACATCATTTTACATGTCCCACAAATTTGTTGAAATAATTTGCTTCATGGGGCTATAGCTCGATGGCTTTGAGTATCTCCATCAGAGCCTCCCGATGGGGCGATGATTGTTGGATGAGCTCATAAATGGAGATCCTAGCCGACGTGGTCCCTAAAATTTGAGTAAGTTTAGTCCTAATCGTGGCCACTGGTCTAGGTGAGGGAGGTTGTGTAGGGTGTTGTGGTAGTTGTGATGTTGATGGAACATTTCCTGTAGCTATAGCGGGGGTAGTTGTGCTTGGGTATCTCTTGTTTTGTGTCACTATGCTTATCATACCTACGTACCCTTGCATGGGGTATTTTTGTGTTACCTCATTTACTTGTAAAGTCTTTACCTATGCATCATGGGTAGGTAGGGGGTCTTTGAAGACCTCCATTTGTTGGTTGCTTAGTGCTATGAGATTATCCACCACTAGCATTTTGTTGTCTATCAGGTCCTACACTAAGCTTTTGAATTTCCAACATGCATAGATGTCGTGTCCTTTCTACCAGTGAAATATACAATATAAGTCTTCCCTATAGCCCTTGGTTTTTGGTGTGTTGGGGTCTATGGGTCAAATTTTTGATAAGTTTATCAAGTTTACCATGAACAAGCGATCAAACAAGGAGTCTTTAGACTCTGTGAAGTGTGTGAATTGTCACCTAGGATGACGCTGCTGATTCTACTCTTGCTTATGATTTTCCTTTTCATAGATGTCAAGAGGAACTATTTGATAATTAGCCTTTGGGGGCTGTGTCATTTGTGCAGGATTTGGTATGTTTATGGCAACCTGATTGACCACAGCGGGTTTTGGTTACATGGGCCCAGTTTTGGTATTTTTGGGCCACTCTTTCTTGCATAGCTTGGCAATATCACCATCTTGTATCTTGATCTCCTCAATTATCCTAGCTTGTGCCAAGGCTTCCTCAAGAGTGGCATATTTCTATAGCTACAATAGCACATAGATCGACCTTAGGCAACTCTTCGAGAACATTTGGGTCAGGTCGTCCATAGCAGGAGGTAAGGTAGCTTTGAAAGCAATGTCCTCCACTGATTTTCATAAGCAACCATGGTTTCCTCCTCATACTACCTAAGGCTATATAGGTCACTTAATGATACCTTCTTATTGGTTTTGAAGGTAAAACGTTTGAGGAAGACGTCCACTAGCTTGTCCAGGTTATTGATGCTATGCTTTGGCAACTAGGTAAACCAATCTAAGGCAGGGCCTACGAACATGGTTATAAACATTCTTAGAAGCAATGCATCATTGTCCTGAATGCCAAAGAATTGACTTAGGAATATTGTCACGTGCTCTTGGGCATCCTCATCCCTTCTAAAAATCACCAATTAAGGCATTTTGAAGTGTTCAAGGTATGGGGGTGCCGACACTAAAGGATGCACAGGGTGACTGCGAAGCTGACGTAATATGGGATTTTGGGGCCCATAAGTCTTGGTCTCCATAGAATCTAAGTTCTCTAGTAGTGCTTTGTATGCATCGAAGGATTTGATCTCTTCCTCATTGGTTTGTTCCCATTGTGAATTGGGGGGAACTTGAGGCCTATGGAGGGGTAGCCGGATAGCACCCACCCTACCTTGGTAGGGCGTTTTAGCCTGCTCTTCTTACCACTCAAACTCCTCATAGGCTTCTTGAGGAGTTCTTGGTCATGATCTATAAACATGGGAGGGTGCCCGAGGAAGGTGCCCATCATTGGTTCTAGGAGTGGCCTCCTGCTCAGGTCTAGGAGCTCTTAGAGGCAACGTTTGATAAGGTCATGGAGACCTATCTCGCACCAAGGGGTTGTGCCTCTCATAAATTTTTGTCTTATGTGTGCGAGGGGTTGGAATCCTCTCATGCACAGTGTTTTGGAGCAACTCATATGTCTGACATCGAATGTGCTCTTTGCTAAGATGATACAAGTGCTCTAACTGTTGCTAATATTGCTCAAGCTGCATGATTTACGCTTGGCAAGTGGCATGTTTGGAAAATTCCAAGTCGATTTGTTCCACTATCTTAAGTCTAGGAGGCCTAGATGCCTCCCCTACATATCTATCTTAGTTGTGGTGATCTGATATCTCTATAGGTCACTTCCCTCTATCGAAGCTAGCAGCATTTACCCAAGGCTCTGGCCTTAGTAGGTGATCCTAATAATTAGCAGGTGCGGAGATGCATTGCCCCCATGCTATGTATTGCTCTTAAGGAATATAGTGGTTTTCCTCATGCTCTCTTTTGTACATGTAAAAGGGGTGGGCAGAGTTGGCCTGCCCTATCTGAAGAGCCTTACACTCTGGATTTGGCCTATTAGTTCTGACAGTAATGAGGGGTAGAGGAGGGATGATATAATCATGTGGGCCCTCATTATGAACCCTATGTTGTTCCAGCACTTCATCACATGGTGGCCACTCATAATGAGTGTCTAAGGGGGTCTTCCCATGTCTGTACTCCTCCTGAGAGGGTCCATGTTGAATGGGAGTGCCCCTGTATCACCCAAATTTTTTGCACCCTTACCTTCAGGCTAAAGGATCCATGCCCTGGAAGGGGTATGCGAGAAGGATAGGACAATACCTCAGACAGAGAGGCCCTTTGAAGGTCACACCTCTCGGGGTAGGGGTATAAGGGTGAATTTTTGATGGATGGCGGGGTTCACCAAGAAAATTTGAGTGGAATTTTCTGTGCCTAGGTTGAGAATGGGTTTGATGTGTTCATTTTATATTCAATAATTCATACTCCTAGGTTGGCCAAAATGAATCTAAGCTATTCTATATGAAATTTTGGTTTTATATGAAGACAACAAACATGAATGAATCCTAAATATAGAGACTATGTGAAATGGAGAGGAATACACCTGATTCCTGATGTCTGATGAAGATTCTGAAGCTTGTAGGAGTCTAGATCATCCCAGATATGACAAGATTGTTTGTAATTGTATAGAATCATCCAAAATCATATGCGATCATCTAAGATCATACAAGATCGTCAAAAAACTGACGAATTCATCAGATGAATTTTTTAGAAACCTACAATCTGGAAACAGACACCAAAAACAAAAAATGCAATTGCAAGAATGATGCAAAATGATGGAAATAATAGTATAGATGCTTAAATAATAAATCCATATAGAAAATCAAATGGGATGCACTATTTTAATAAATTATTTTAAATTTTATAATGCAAATATGCTAAATGAGGTGAACTCCAGGATGCATAACAGAAATAAATTGATCTAATGCATAATTAAATAAGAAAGAAAGGTAGAAAACGCAAACTCAGGGCTTTGGTTGCCCCCAATCTGAACTACAGTCAAAATCATCTGCAATCGTATGAGATCATCGCCGATATCGACAGGATCATCCAAAATCATGTTGGATCACCTAGGATGATCCGAGCTTCCTCCAACTGAAACACAGTAAAATCCTATAATAAAACCTAAAAATACAAATGCAAATGATGGGGATGAGGATGTTCTAATACAGGAAAAAACTAGAGTTGCAGGGAAATGATCAGCCAGGGGGATAAACTGGGAAAATCCCAAGTTTATATAGGATTAGGGGGAGGTTAGGAGGTTGGGGATCATCCCAATATGGGAGATATCCAATGTAGGAATCTCCAACCGCGCAGACATGCTTCTACCTGAGTTGGAGAGGTTGTTGAAATAGAGGCTAATTATGAAAATTTAGTTTTGGGATGAAATCATCTGGACATTCTGTTCCAGACGAATTCGTCCGATTTGGGATGATATCATCAGATAGGCGACGATATCATCCAACGATCAAAAAAACTTCTAAAAATGGTGTGAAAAATGATGTGAGCGGTTAACGGGCGATTTTGGGGTTAAAATTCAAATTTTTAATCTTTTTACTGATGGTTTAACTACGCCAATTTTAGGGTGCTACATTTTGCCCCCTCTTTAGCGAATTTTATGAAGAAAATGCATTAAATACAAGTTCTTCATGCTTTACAAGAAAGCAAAACTTATTCCATTTTTTAGACGATGATTCTAGGTTGAATCGTACAACTGCTTGCTATGGTGCCCCCTCCAAGTTTTTACCCAAATCGAACGTTTGAGGTAAAAGCGTGGAAAAACAAAAATTTTAAAAATGTTATTTTTAAATAAAATTAAGAAAAATAGGGTAAAACCCTAATTCATTTTTATTTTTCACTTTCGCTGTTTTAGAGCTCTGCAGGCAAAATGGTGGAAATGGCACACAGATCAACAGAGGTCCAACACAGGTTGCGGGTAAGGATCTAAACCTGATACATTATGTTTTTAACTTGATTTTTTTAATTTTTTACTTTAAATTTTAATTTTTTTTGTCATCATGGCCGTTTTTAGGCCGTCGACGATGTCGGGATGAAATCATCCCAATTTTGTCAAAATCGTCCCTATATCATCGATTTCGTCTAAGGACGAAATTGGAGAAATAGGGGTGATTCCATCCAATAAAGGATGATCCCTAAATTGAAAAAAAGGGAGATGATTTCATCCTACCAAGGATGATTTTACTAAATTTAGTACGATATCTTCCAATAATGGACGATATCATTTTTTTATGAGATGAAATTGATTTTAATTGATTTTAATGATTATGTACTAATGATTTTTTTTGTTGTTTTATTGTTTATTTTGCAGAGGGGATTACTAAAGAGTCAGGAATGGAAATACGTGGGGCTCAGAGACAATGTAGCCATGCTCGATCAGGCTGAGTGGGACAAACAAGCAGAGGTTGGACTATAGCATGTGACAAAGATGCTACAAATTCATACGGACATGGGGCTACTGACGGCCCTAGCAGAGAGATGGTATCCGAGATCATCTTGCTTCCGACTACCAATAGGGGAGATGGCTCCCACTTTAGAGGATGTATGGAGGATCTTGAGTATCCCTATACATGGGCGATTCATGAATCCTTCGGCCAATCAAGGCCATTCCATGATGCGATTATGCAGCGACCCAAGCTTCACCCTGGAGAAGGGCGAAGTAAACATCGAGGCATTGAGGCAGATGCCTGGGGAGTCTTGATTGACCCAGGTTTTGGTGGGGGTGGTGGGTGGCCTACTTCTATGCCACCAGAGTGGATGCAAGTTACTGTGGCTCCTCTTAGATGTGGTCTATGACATGAGAGACAATGGTTACAAGTTTGCTTGGGGCAGTTTTGTAATATGTCGTTGTTAGCATAAATTGGTATTCCATTCTTGGCATGTTAAAAGAAGCGCTCGTAGGCGCTCTCCAATTCTGGTTTCTAACCACCTAGGTGGTTAGAACAGTTTGTAACCGCATGTATTTTCTATATCTGAAGATTAATGAGAAGATCACAATTGCTTGGTAGAATTCTTCATGGCATCAGAGCTGCGGACAGATCGACTGGCAGGACCCTGACAAGCACAGTTGCGGACAGATCGACTGGCAAGACCCTGACAAGCATAGTTGCGGACAGGACGACTGAGCAGACCGAAGACAGGAGACACGACCCTGACGGACCAAGCAACCGAAGACAGGAGACACGACCCTGATGGACCAAGTGCGACAGACCATGACTAGGACAGACCCTAACAGACAACGCAGACAACGTAGAAAAAATTACGTGTCTTGATGGACAATGTAGACAACGTAGACAGAAGTACGTGGCTCATGGAGGGTTCGGCAGGAGGGAGGCAAATGGACGGGGACGAGGTGGTTGCCCGAAGGCAACCGAAAGCATTAGTGGCTTTCGACATTTTTAAGCCCCCCCACATTGGCCGCACAGGCCATGTGGGATATTTTTTTTCCCTAATTCCATCGCCCTCACGTTTACAATACCAACAGCGTGCATGTTTTTTCCCGTCGGGCTCTCTGGCTCAGGCGGTAAGATTGCTTCTTGTTTGGCGGAAGGTCTCCAGTTCCAATCCCTGCGGGGAATTTTTGACACCCGTACCTGTTGATTTGACGCATTTCCTGTTTCGGTGATGGCGAAACACGTGGTTGACGCCCTGCGTGTCCCAGTGACGACGGGCTTTGTTTTTTTGACGCCCCGAATGATACAGTGACGGCGGCAGAATCTAGTTGACGCCTGTCATTTTTTTTTACGGCTGCATACATTGACGGCTGCATTTTTTTGACGGCTGCATACTTTGGAGGAAGCAACTCCATACTTTGACGGCTGCATACCTTTTTTTTTTAAAAGGTATTTTTTAAAATTTCTTGTTCTCTTTGCAACTTGAAAGGGGGGAAATCCATTTTTTCCTTACAAAATTGTCAGACAAAGGGGGGAAATCAAGCTATTTGGCAGACAAAATTTTGCTAGAATAAAATAGGTGCTAAAAATTTGTGGGCATTTATGATTGTTATTTTTTTGCATTTAAATATTCTATTTTCTTGCATTATCAATCATAAATTACAAATATAAGACCCCAAATTTATACCCTATTTGTGCAATTTATTGCACAGCAGTGTTCGGTATTTGAGATACCTCTGGTCCACACTTACAGGTAATGCTGTCGTGCTTTGGACTACTGTATTCGCCGCCTAATATAGCTGCAACAACGACGTCTGAGCTTGTTCTCTATAAATCGTCGGGGAGAAATAAGGCAAACCATGTTTTTTATTTCTCATTTCATACCCACATCGTGATTGTTGTTAGGCGTAAATCCTGACGAAAGCTCTTTTTTCCAAAGTGTTTAGGGGAAGTTACGCCCCACGCATGCGGAATAAAACTTTCTATGGTAGGTGTCATTAACAACACGATGCCCTTTCAGTATCGCCTATGGTCAATATATTGTGCTTCTCATATGTACTTATAGTCTCCCTCTCGTAAGGGCGAGTACATATTGAGTAGTATACTGTTCCTATATACCTATAGTTTCCCTCACGTAAGGGCGGGTGTATATTGAATGGTTACAATATAATGATCTGGTAGGTATAAAGAAAGGGAGACCAATTGGTGATATAAGGAACCTTCATAATGGCCACAATTCATAAATATCTCTCAGATTCCCAATTGTTGAAAGGTCCTAACTTTGTTCCATGGAAGACAAAAATGAAAGCCATACTTCAGTTGGAAGATTTATGGAATGTAGTGAATGGCACTAAAAAACGTCCTCAAACAACAGGAATAGATCAAGATGATTGGGATAAGAAAGACCAGAAGAGTCTTGTATTTATCTTACTTGCTACCACAGATGAGGTGCAGCCTCATATTTGTGATGCAAAAACTAGTAAGATAGCTTGGGATGCTTTGCTCACAGTATATGAAGGGAAAAATCAATCCACTATTCTCCATCTTCAAACTCAACTACATAATCTCAGTATGAGTTCTGGAGAAACAGTTGACATATTCCTATGTAGAGTGGCAGATTTGAAAGCAAAATTGAATGCTATGGGAAAACCTGTGGATGATGATGTCTTGAATTCTGTTATCTTGAGAGCATTACCAAGTTCCTACAAGATGTTGATCACCTCTCTCAATGTTTCTGGAAGACAAGTCTCATTTGTGGAACTGGTAAACTTGCTTCAGATTGAGGAGGCAACTCAAGTCCAGAAAGATGACATGCCAGATAATGCTCTCTCCACACAACAGAGTGGTAAACAACAAGGGCAGTTTCAAAAAGGAGGTGCTTCCTCCAAAGGAAAAGGAAAGCAATCTCAGCAAAAAGATACAAAATATTGCAAAATTTGTGATATGAATAACCATGACACCAACAGATGTTGGTTCAAAAACAAGCAACAAAATGAAAGAGGTTCCCAAAAGAAGGGCAAGCACAAGAAAAAATACAATAAGCATAAGCAGTCTAAAGGCCATGTTGCTTATGCTGAGTCCAACTCAGACTCACATTCTCCTGAGTCCGATTCAGACTCTGACTCTGAACGAGCACACAAGGTACTCATGACTCATACATCGTCTTCCCAGATAGATGTTGTATGGTATATTGATTCAGGAGCAAGCAAACACATGACTGGGGATAAATCTTGGTTTGATACGTTTGTTGAAAAAGAGGGTAAGCCAGTCACAATTGCTGACAATCGTGTCTATCAAGTAAAAGGAGAAGGGGATATTTCTGTGTCTCTTCCTGATGGTAATTGTCAAATTGAAAAGGTCCTCTATGTTCCAGGATTAGCCAATAATCTGCTTTCAGTCACACAAATGTTGGATAGAAACATGGAAGTCGTGTTTCGAGTTGTCAATGGCCAGAAGAGATGTTTTATCACACACAACGGTAAACATGTAGCAACTGGATCTTACAAACATGGCTTGTTTATCCTCGATGCTATTTCCACTTCCCATGTTGCTTTGGCTACAACTACAAAAGAGGCTACCTCTCTCTGGCATCGGCGTTATGGGCATCTCAGTTCTGGATATTTGCTTGAATTACACAAATATGGGATGGTGAAAGGTCTTCCGCCCCTCTCATCTATCTTGTCGGTTTGCTCGGATTGCTTAGCAGGGAAGCAACATCGAGTGCCTTTTGAAGCAAGCTCGTCTCGAGCTGCAAAACCTTTAGAGCTGGTACATACCGATCTGTGTGGTCCTATGCCAACCAGCTATGGTGGGAAAAAGTATTTTCAACTATTCGTTGATGATTACTCACGAAAGATGTGGGTTTTCTTTCTTCAGTTGAAATCAGAAGCACTTCTCACCTTCCAACAGTTCAAGAAGCTTGTTGAGAAGGAGTCGGGATGTTTGATAAAAACCCTCCGCTCAGATCGAGGGGGGGAATACACCTCTGAAGAATTTTTAGAGTTCCTTAAAGAACATGGGATCAAAAGACAACTGACTACAGCCTATACACCTCAGCAGAATGGAGTTGCGTAGAAGAAGAAATCGTTCCATTATGGAAATGGTTCGATGTATGCTAAAAGGAGCACATCTTGAGGATCAATATTGGGCAGAAGCAGTAAACACAGCGTCATACCTCTTAAATAGAGCACCCACTCGTGCTCTACAAGGGAAGACTCCACAAGAAGCATGGAGTGATAAGAAACCTTCCATTTCTCATCTGAAGGTGTTTGGATGTAAAGCATTCATGCACATTCCAAAATAGAAAAGAAGGAAGCTGGATGAGAAAACCCTGCCGTGTATTTTTCTTGGCTATGATGAGTACTCAAAAGGTTATCGATTGATTGATCCTAAGACCAAGAAGACACATGTGAGTAGAGATGTTGTATTTGATGAAGCTCCTACATCAAAAGACACATCCACAACTGTATACATAGATGAAGCAGAACCTAAAAAGGAGGTTCAACTTCCAAAGTCAAAACAAAAAGTTCCAAAATGGTATACTAGCACTTTGAGAGATGCTAAGTTGAACTCCTTTCCAGATCTATCTCTTGATAGGCCATGTACTCGCAGTATGACACAACAGAAGAGAGCAGAAGCATCTACTTCAGAGGTTGATGAACTTTGTCAACACTTTGATGATTTGTCAGTGAGTACCAAATATGACAGGGAAGAAGATGAGGATGGAGAAAAACTTTATATGTCTACATTAAATACAAATGAACCCACAACGGTTAAATCTGCCCTTAATCAACCACAGTGGAAACAGGCTATGGATGTAGAACATAACTCTCTTCTTAAAAATAATACTTGGAAACTAGTCGATCTGCCAACAGGAAAGAAACCCATCGGCTGCAAATGGGTATTCAAAGTGAAGTATAAGGCAGATGGATCTATTGATAAGCATAAAGCCCGGCTTGTTGCAAAGGGATATGCTCAGAAAGAAGGCATAGATTATGAAGAGACTTTTGCCCCTACTGCAAAAATGACTACCATTAGAGTACTTTGTGCCATGGGAGCTCAGTTTGGGTGGAAATTGCATCAGATGGATGTTAAAAGTGCCTTCTTGAATGGTGACTTACAAGAAGAAGTATACATGACTCAACCAGAAGGATATGAGGTTGAGGGGCAAGAACAAAAAGTGTGCAAGTTGATCAAATCTTTGTATGGTTTAAAACAAGCTCCTCGAGCATGGTATATCAAGATAGACAGTCACCTTGTGCAAGCATGGTTTTATTAGAAGTCCTTCAGATGCAAATCTCTATATTAAGAAAAATGGTTCTGATATAGTGATTCTTGTACTTTATGTTGACGATCTGATCATCACAGGAAGCTCAAAAAAAATGATTGATTTAGTAAAGGATGATTTGAAGCAATCTTTTGATATGACAGATCTAGGACTTCTACACTATTGTCTTGGTTTAGAAGTTACTCAACAAAAGTTTCATATTAGAGTAACACAGAAGAAATATGCCAAGACTTTAGTAGAAAAATATCGGATGACTAATTGTAAGTCAAAAGCAACTCCAATGGAGCAAGGACTTAAGTTATCTCGATATGATGAGTCACCTCAGGTAGATGGTACTCTCTATCGCCAGTTGATTGGGAGTCTCCTATATCTGACAAATACCAGACCAGATCTCAGTTTTTCTGTAGGATATCTTTCAAGGTTCATGCAAGAGCCTAAAGTGAGTCACTGGAAAGCAGCAAAAAGAGTTCTTCATTATGTTCACGGTACTACAAATTATGGTCTGGAATATAGACAGAATAATAAATTTTTCTTACTGGGATACACAGACTCAGATTTTGCTGGATCCCTTGATGATCGTAAATCCACCTCCGGATATGTTTTCCATCTAGGATCTGGACCTATCTCATGGCACAGTAAGAAGCAGCATGTGGTTGCTTTATCTTCTACAGAAGCAGAATATCGTGCAGCCAGTGAAGCAGTCTGTGAGATCATGTGGTTAAGTCGCATTCTTACAAACATGGGCCTTCCAAAGAATCTTCCTCTTCATTTGTTTTGCGACAACCAAGGTGTTTTGAATCTTGTCAAAAATCCAATTTTTCATGAACGTACCAAACATGTTGATACCAGATGTCATTTTATTCGAGATGAAGTTCCAAAGCACCATATACAACTTCACTACATTCCTACTGATGCTCAAGTTGCAGATATCTTTACCAAAGCACTTGGACGCATCAAATATGAAAAGTTTCGGAATACAATTGGGATTTGCCAATAATGTAATAAGGGGGGATGTTAGCATAAATTAGTATTCCATTCATTGGCATGTTAAAAGAAGCGCTCGTAGGCGCTCTCCAATTCTGGTGTCTAACCACCTAGGTGGTTAGAACAGTTTGTAACCGCATGTATTTTCTATATCTGAAGATTAATGAGAAGATCACAATTGCTTGGTAGAATTCTTCAGTCGCTTGTATAGGATCCTTTACAGGGTCGTATACAAGGGAGGTCAATGTTTGGTGCTGACATCGTTGCTACAGGTTTTGTGCTAGGAGCACATTGCGGTGTGGATGCCGGTAGGGCTTCCACTGACAAGATTTGATCGATAGAGACCTCGAGTTTTCTATTGGTGGCTCCAGAGAGGGTCATAGTGGTGGATAGATCTGCTAATGTCTCAAAGGTTGCTAGATGACCTCATCCTAGATTAGATCACTTGGAGGCCATGGAGAGAGCATCCAAGGTGGGGAGAGGATGGATAGGAGTTGGCTCACATCAGATGAGTCTTATGGTTGAGGATGGAGCGGGGAGAGGTAGAGCTCCACCACTATGACCGAGTTTTGAGGTAGTTTGGTCTATAGCAGGGGATCCCTTCTCTTAGGGATTATGAGTACTCCCAGACTATCTGGGATAATACTACACTAAGTGGGGCTCTAGACATGCAGTGGTTCTAAATTTAGGATGCTGACGATGCCCCTATTCAACCAGTGGATGGGGACAATGGAGGAGTAGTACACAGATATGATGTCTGGGATGTAGGAATACACCCTCCTCGAATGATGAGTGCATAGGGTCTGATGCATGCTATTGTGCAACAGATGATGAGGTGGTGCCAGGCTACCATCGATGCAATGAGGAGTCATAGAGGGAGGGATCAGTGACGGTCTCCTCAGGAGAGACGTCGTAGAGTGCCATAGGCTCCAAAGAGATCGTAATAGCCAAAGAGGAGGGAGGAGGGACTCCCTTCTCAATAGAGGGATAGGCCACCATCGCCCGATAAGGGCAAGGGTGTCGAGGTGGGGGAGAGCAACAAGATGGCAGATTTTTGAGCAAATAATGTCTGCCTACAAGCTTAGGTTCAAACTCTTCAAGATGAGGCTACACAGGTCAGGGCTTGGAGCAGAGGGGCAAGTATTCTAGAGCTGGCACGGGTTGTTGCACAGGCCACATTATACCAGTGGTTATACTATCATGTGGTTCTAGAGGGGCAGAGGATACTATTTCCAGCCAACATTGCAAAGCCGATCAGGATGGGGTCATTGAGGACATCATCATGATTGACATCGAGGACCCACGATACATCACGGACCTCGATGGGACCACCTCCTCCACCTCAGGGCGGGAGAGGAGATGAGGCTGAGATCTCGAGGGCTTCTCGAAGCTAGATGCATATTATACATAGACCATATATTTTTGAGAGGATTGAGTATGCCAGGGTATAGATTGTGGCATACTAATATGTTTTGACTTGATGTATAGAGTTTTTGATATATATATATATTTATTATTTTTGTGATATGACTTGTGCATATGTTTTATGATGATTTAATATTTTAATTTTTGATTGATTATTCATGTAATTATGCTGTTGAAAATATTATAATTTCATGTCATGCCATAAAATTTAAATGAAATAATCTGATGTAAACAAATTGGTTGTTGTGGTGTGATTTGATAAAAAATAAAGTGACTTCTAACAATAATTTTAAAAGACATTTTCGTTGTTACATGACCATTTTATGGAGTCGCCACTCGCTAGGTCATTAAGCTAATCCCGATAGAGAAATATTGCTAAAAGTAAAAGGGTGCTTAAGAGACTTTCTTAAGACTTTTATGATGTGATGATGAAAAATGATGATGGTGATGATTTGTTTTCAGATGTCCATGAAAATATTATGCATGAAATATTAAAAATATGATTTTTTCTAGGCATAAAATTCCTAAGTGTGATAGAAATTTGAACAATTGTCTAGGAATTATACCATCGTTGCAAAAAACTAAATGTTGACATAATGAAATGAAATAGAAAAGTTTTCATTAACAATTGTGTAACATAATGATTTAAGCCATATGCTTTTATGGATAAAAATGGGAAATAAAATTAAAACGATGGTTTGCGATAGGCATAGAATTTTTAGGTATAGAATTTTATCATCATCACGAAATCCAAAGAAGAAATTGATATAATAGTTTTATTGCATAGTTGATTTTTGAGTTTGAGATAAATAGAAAATATAAGATGAGGACTTGCACTAGGCATAAAATTCCAATTTAGGTTTAGGAACTATACCATCGTTGCGAAAGTTGAAAATATATAAATGTGACTTTATTGCTAGATTTTTTAATATGTTTTGAAAGAAATTTTGGATTTTGAAAAAAAAAATGCATGTAATTGTTTTTACGCTAAGCAGATGTTCTCAAGTAAGAAAATCAAATTATTCCAGAAGATTTGCATAAATATTTTAAATTATCTCAAAGACAACCCGAGACTTCTCAGGAGGTCACCCATCCGAGTACTACTCTAGGAAGGTTATGCTTAACTAGGGAGTTCTTTAAAAACTTGAAAACTGAAAAAATCAAGTTGGATGAGGTGTTTCGGGGGTCCAAGGTTGTGGAGGTGTAAAAAAAAAAAAAAACTCCCAAACATGGCCTTACCTTGGAACCCTTGTTTTTGGGATTTTGGCTGCGTTTTTTTTCCCAACTCCCCCATGCAAGAAATTAAAAAAAAAAACTCTCCACTCCCTCCATGCTCAATTCGAAATTCAAATTCCGAAATTTGAATTTTCCCTCCCAAACCCTTTTTTTTTTAAATAAGAAAAGACATAACCCGAAATTCCTTTTTCGGGCCTCCAAAATACCCATTTCGGACTTCAAATAAAATATTATAAAAACTTCTTTCCATCCCTATCGTTCCTTCATGCCCGAAACGCCCCTTTCGGATCCCGAAATAGTGTTCTCGGGATCCCGAAACCCTTCCCTCTCGCCCTTTGACTAGTCAACCCAAAAAAAAAATAAAAAAATAAAAAATTGCATGCTTCTCGAGCTCATTTTTCTCCTGCCCCAAATACCCTTTTCGGGTCCCCCTTCCATTATTTAAAAAAAAAAAAACTTAACATGCTCATGCATGCCCGAAATTTCTTCATATTCCCACCGAAATAGCCTTTTTGGGTCCCCAAAAAAATTATTTTGAGTCCCAAAAAAGCCATTTCGGACCTCCCAATATACATGTCTTCCACCACTCCCCGACCACACTCTTCGTTATCCTTCCGAAATACTCATTTCGAACGCCCGAAAACACTATTTCGGGTCTCGAAATTCCCATTCCGTCCCCTGAATAAACCATTTCGGCCATTTAAAAAATAAAAAATAAAAAAAAATAATAATCTCTTCAAAAAGCAAAAACAACCCGTCCTCTGCTTCGCTTTTCTCTTTTCTAGAAAGCTCATTCCTCGTTCGCTTTTCCATCCTTTCCGCTTCCATTCCAAAAAAAAAAAAAAAAAAGCAATGATACTAAAATAAGAAAAACCATTATGCATTTAAATCCTTTCGCTCATATTTTTTCCCATGCACCCCCCTTCTTCGTTTTGCACTATTCATAAATTCCACTCATTACCATTTCTCACTCCGCTCACTCATTACACTTTCTAAAAAAAAAAAAACTACCACTTCTCGCATTTCAAGAAGTGGTAAGAAGCATAAAAATAAAAAAATAAAAGCATCATTGGAATGCATGCGGTTCCCATGAAATTAGAAAGCTTTCCAACGGATGTGTATGGAAATTTATAAAAAGGAGGCCCATCCTTTTGTTTTCAATCAAAGCATTTGCAGGGTTCCTATATCGAAGTCTTGCGAATCCCTTTTGCTCCAGGGTTTTTTGTTCGTTGCTGCATATTCAAAGGAAGTTGAAGATGGGGAGGAAAGATGTAGAGGCCAAGAAGGTGAATGTACAAAAAAGTCCTGAGATCGTGAAGAAGCCGCGAAGAGCTCGAGAAGAAAATGTTGAAGATGTGGAACTGAAACCTTATCATGATCGCTTGGGATAAATTAAATATTGCAATATCACCAACAAGGGAGTAGAAAGACTACGTCTAGATGCTGAGTTTGTTGCACAACATATGTCTGCTGGGAGTCCCCATACTATAGCATTTCATTATTATCTCTCCTGGTACTTGTGTACACCTATGCATCCACGTCCTGAGATGATCTGGGCAATTGCACAATGCTACAACACTGCTGCAAGAACTATCCAAAATGCCCACGGAGAATTTTTGTTTAGTATCTCAGATAGTTCCATACAGGATGCGTTTGCTTGCAGTGCACAACTTTCATAATTTGCTACATTTAAAAAAAAATAGTTTTAAGGAGGAGGAGGAGAGGTATCAACCTACCATTTAGATGTGGCAGTTCATGGAGAGCTAGTTATTAAAGACCCCATGATTGGGAGAGTTGCCAAAAATGCCGACACCATTGAAAAGTTTTAAGAGCCCAGAGTTGTATTCAATGATAGCATGGGTTTTATGCTCCAACTGTCGCGACAGCAACTCCAAATTCAATTTTCTTTAACTGGGCAAGTTTCTTAGAAATGAGGATACATTCACAATTGAGAAAGGTACAAAATGAAGAAGATATTACCTTTAGGCATTGTTCCCTCTTGACATGGTATTTTTTCTACCATATGCACTCTCGTTTTGCTTTTGTAGCAATAAACAAGACATATGAAGCAGGAAAAGCATTACCAGTATACTCATGGACTCATAGTTTGTCCAAGAATGATTCCTATTATAACTTCAACATAATGTTTTTAGGACCTGCTTTGGAGATAATGTATGAAGTATGCAATAGAGTGCCTCGAGCCCTACAAGCAGAAGTGGTTGATCAGAAAAAAGGTTATGTTTTCTTACTAACCCAAGGTGTGGTAGTTAGAGTGTATGGTTTTACTGGCAAACCTTTTATGCTACCGACAAAGTGATTTTATAAATGATACCTATGGGTCAGGTAATAGAAAAAAAATACATGTGTTATGACTTTCAAGTTTGGTGATATCACAGTTACTCAGTGTGGGCAGAATGAATTTATTGTTGAGACACTCTATGATCATGGATTGGTTGAGCTCCCCAAATAATGGAAGTATGATCCTTTGGGTATTTTTTCTAGTTTCATCAAGGCAAAAACATTTCATTGTTGCCTTAGAGAAGATATTGTGCGACAAAGGAAAAATCCTGAAGGGCATGACATAGAATGGCATGTAGAGAAGATGATGTCACTTCCTCCTTGGCATGATTTTTATGAAATGGAGGTTGAATATGATCCTGCCAATCACTCAAAATAGGTTCCTCCTGAAGGTTTATTTGAGCAATGAAGACAAAATTGGCTGACTGGTCTGATGAAAAGATTGCCAATTGGTGGATCATGAGAGTTCATCAAAATAAAATATTCGATGGCTATAGATGATTATTTTTCAAATATTTATGATGATAATTATGAGAAGTATCACCCCCTCTCCTTTGTTGATTTGGTGCCTAAAATTATTAGTAGTCCAGGTAAATAACAATAAATGATCGGACAAGTGGAGGTATTGGAAAAAGAGGATTGTTATTGAAGAGGAAGAGCAAGAGCAATTTCTACAAAATAAAAGGAGTGCAACCATGGAAATTCCTTTCCATCACATAGCAAAGAAGCCTAGGAGTGGAGCACATTCTGTGTTGAGCATAAAATAGTCTTCATCACAAGTAATTGAGCCAACACACTCTGATTCAATGGTGACATCGGTTGATCTGAACATGGGGAAGGAATAATCTAAAGGAGAAGAAAATATTGTGATACAACAATGTTTACCATCAGCTCAAATGATCATAAGCACAAAAGGAGAGGAGCCCATAGGTATGCATTTTACTTCTTCTCTCATTAATAAGCATTTGGTGACCACTATTTTTTCATCCATAGTTCCTATGCCTACTTCACCTCCCGTCACATCCACCTCTCCCATTCCTACTTATGTCTCATAGTCACAGGTCACTAGTTCTTCTTCAGTTTCACCCATTCCATCCTTGTATCTTGCCTTTAGATCATTTGCATCTGCCCCAAATCCATTTGCCCTTCCATTACCCTCTGTTTCATCTTCCATACCTTCACATTCTTCCATAAGTATGCAAGCACCTATTTGAGTAAGTGTAGCTGAGATCCCCTCCACTTCCATTCCTGTGGTTGAATCCAATCCCCAACAAGCTATTTTTCTCTCTTCCTCAATTTTTTCCATGGAGGAGCCACTAGTATCTAAGATAGAGTTTCTACCTGAGCGCTCAATAGTAGAAAAACTCAGCAAGACACAACAAAGTTCATCTAGGTGGTGGAATAATTGTAAGAGAAATGATTCACTAGCCATGGAACAACCTGTAAAGAAAGTGACTTTTGATCCCATAGCAATGGAGAAGCACACGATGACCATGATTCCTCGGGTTTAGAAACCTCAAAGAGAAATGACATCTGGTGACTATTCATACCAAGCCATCACTAAGGGCCTCATAAAGAAGCATCCAGTTGAGCACATGGGCACCATATAGGAGGCATCAAGTTCCATGTATCTGTAGGTAGAACATTACAAGGATCTTCTAATTTAGGCTAAAGAGAAAATCAAAAAGCTCAAGGAAGCCTTAGAGGAACAACAGGCTAAATTTTTTGCAGCACAATTTGAATCTCAACAGTGGCAGCAATAGGTGATGCATTTGGAAAGTGACATAGCAGAGAGCAAGCAGACAACTACATAGTTTTAGGTAGTCGAGCAGGAAGCACAAATGAAAATTCAAGCTCTGTAGGATCAACTTCATAACTTGTAGAATCAATTGGCAACAAAATCAATGCACTCTATGTCCCTCACCAAGGACAATATTAAGGAAGCTCGCAGTCAGATGTTGACTAATTATAAGAAAATGGTGACCAAGGCTACATTAGTGCTCTTGTTCCTTCAGGATGTTCAGGCAATTGTTTCATATGGTGGACCTATAATAGACAACATGGAGCAAGATTTAGAGCCAAATTTGGAAATGGCCATGAAGATCCAAGAAATGACTCAAATAAATCTCAAGATGCGTCTAATGAGTGATATAGCCCATGCTTGGGCGAGTGCTAAAACCACATTACACAGTTATTTCTCCAAGATGAATCTTATTAAAGAAGCTCTTCAGTTGCAAGAGACCTTTGAGCATGAAAGACGTATTTCATTGGTTTATTTTGAAACACTTGCAGATAATGGTTTTCCTAGTTTTTTTGATGATCAAGGAAATATTGTGGCAAAGAAAAACCTGGATACATTATGGGTTGTTTTCATGACGGATACTTCAGATATTGATAATTTGGAGGAGCCCATCACTGAAAAGCATGTGTTACCATTAATGAGAGAGTTCATTCGCATTGAATCTGGATTATTGGAGCTCAGTCAAAGGGCCAAACATCTTGATATAGAAAAGGTTGAGACTTTTCGATATCTTATGGGTACTCTCAAAGCTCGGGATGCAAGTACCATAGATGGATGGGCTGAAGCAATTGTGATACATGAATCCACCGCAACACATCTCAAAAAGCAAGACAAAGCTGATACAAGTAGCTAACCATCAGATTTAGCTGCAAGTGGGAACTCTGTACCCAATGAATAAAGGCCTAGAATCGATTACATTCAGGCAAGTTGAATACCCCGTGAGCCACCAAAAATATTTGCATTTTTGCCACATTGGAATTTTGTTGTAGTGTGCCACATTGACATTTCGTTGTAATCATTGGTGCCACATTGGAATTTTGTTGTAATATTTGTTCAAAAATTGTTTTTCTTTTTTAAGTTTTCACACATTGAACACTTTTTCCTATGGATGTAATTTTGGGTGAAGTTTGGTGCAAATATTCCTTGAAAAAAGATTAATATTGATAAAGATAATTCTTGAGGTGATATGATCGCTGAAGCTACCAAGTTTGAGCATGTGCTCTTGCTTCCAGTGCAATATTGTTCATTTTTGAGGCATCGACCACTTCGTGGGCATGCATTTCTAAGGCACCACCATGGATATTGAAACTGGACCGATGATTTGTGCTGAAGCTTGATATGCCATGTGATAAAATCATCAGTTATTTTATTTGGCATTTGCTCATTTTTTCATTGTTGTGGTCGAGGATAAATTTTTTGCTATTGGTGGCTGAGTGGCTGACACTTTGCCTCCACATGTATTTAATGAAAGAGGTGAAAACCTCTATAAATACTAATCAAATTATTATTGTAAAGGGCAGGTTAGATATTTTGCAAGAAAACTCTCTAAATTCTCTGCATAAATAGAAGATACTTGGCTTCTAAAATTTGCAAGAATTCTTATGTGTGTGATTTCCTTCTTTTTTTTAAATCATTTCTGTTTATGCTCATGCTCTTGCTGTTAAGTTTTGAATTCTGCATTCTGAATTCAAACGTTGCTAGTTAGTGAGTAGATTTTGCAATGCGATCTGGGGATTATCTCTACAAAGATGTGAGTTAAATTCTACTGATTTCATTTTATTATATGCTATTATAAAACTTGGTGGAATTTTTGTTGTTAGTTTGCCCCAAATTCTACACTTCAACCTGTGTCTATATTTCCCTTTATTTCAGTTATTTTTCAATTTCTTTCCTGCATCCCTAGTCTTCAAACAGTGTAGAATTTAGTAAGGAAGCCAGCCCTCTCTAGAGATCGGTTCGAAGGAATTTTCTTTTTCCCTCGGCCTTTCAATGTTGGCCGAGTCTAGGGCACAAAAGTGATGAAATCTTGTACTTAGGCAGATTTGTGACCAACACTACTATTAAGATAAGGAAAATTGGAAGATGTTATAGTCTCCATAAGTTCATGGGAATACCTTGTATACTTTATAGTCTTACAACCTAAGAAAAAATTAGGGGGACATCCCTTAATTTTAGGGCACCCATGGCTTGCAATAGTAGATTCTTACATCAGATGTAGAACATGAAATATGACTATTTTTTATGGTAAAAATACTAAAGACCTTGGCCTATTTCCAAAAGCAACAAGAGAATATGAGTTTCCAAAGCAATTATGGTATTATTTCCCTCATGATTTATATGAAATCCAAACCTTATCAATAAATGTTCTGAGTGAACAAATTCAACAAGAGGTCGAGGGACCCTTACCATTACTGTTAGAGAATCAAATCAAGGATCAAGGTCAAGACAATGGTGATTCCTCTGAATCTACTATGGATATTAATGAAGAAAAAACAAGTTAGTCTCAACAAGTGACACCATATGACTGTTACTTAAATATTCTTGAACATGAGATAATGGGAATAGATGCAAATACAAATAAATACAATCAAATAGATATCACACTAAGAAGGACCTTGAATATCAATGATGTGCTCACAAGCATACAAGAGTCACAACTAATAGACATGCTTAAATAATATCAATCGACATTCACATAGAACTAATCGAATATGAAAGGGATACATCCAAATTTTTGTACCCATTGTATTTTTATACAAGAAGGATGTTATCCAGTGAGACAACCTTAAAGAAGATTGAATCCAACAATGAAATATGTAGTTCAGGAAGAAATCATTAAACTCTTGAAGGCAGGATTTATATATCCAATTTTTGACAGTCAATGGGTGTCACCTCTTGTGATAGTCCCTAAAAATAATGTCAAATGGAGGATTTGCATAGACTATAGAGAATTAAACAAGGTAAAAAAGAAATATTATTTTCTCTTACCATTCATTGATCAAGCTCTTGATACATTGGCTAGAAAGAAATATTTTTTCTTTCTATATGGGTTTAGTGGCTATAATCAAGTTTCCATAGCTGAGGAAGATCAAGAAAAGACAACCTTCAAATGTTCAGTAGGCACCTATGCTTATAAAATCTTATCTTTTGGGTTATGCAATGCACCTAACACTTTCCAAAGAGTTGTTTTGGCTATATTTTCTGATTTAATAAATGAGTGTGTAGAAGTCTATATGGATGGCTTCACAACCTATGGTAATACATTTGAAGAAACCTTATCAAGCTTGTAATTTTTTTTTATTGGATGTCAAGATAAAAATCTCTCTTTGAGTCATGAAAAGTGTTTCATGATGATGATAGGAGGTATTGTTCTAGGATATTACATATTAGAAGAAGGTTTTAAAGTAGATCCAACAAAAATACAAGTTATTCAATCCCTTCAACCTCCAAAAACACAAATAGAGGTGATAAGTTTTCTATGACATGCAGGATGCTACTATAGGTTCGTTAAAGACTTTCGTAAAATTACTACTCCCATGCTTAAGCTCTTAGCTAAATAAAGTGAATTAAATTGGACTGAAGCATGTCAAGTAGCCTTTGAAGTTATAAAAGATAAATTGATTACTGCTCCAATCCTAAGAGGACCAAAATGGAAATTACCATTCCATATACATTGTGATGCTTCGGGTTACGCAATAGGAGTAATATTGCAACAAGTTGAGAATAAAATATGTTATCTATTATGTAAGTAAAAATTTGCATGGAGCTGAGCTTAATTACACTATTACTGAAAAGGAATTTTTAGTTGTGGTCCATACCATTAATAAATTTAAACATTACATAACATGGTATGAATTATTCATTCACACTGATCACTTTGCCATTAAATACTTAATGAACATAGCAAAATTAGGAGGTAGAGTGGTTAGATGGTTTCTCTTGCTACAAGAGTTCAATATTTGATGATAATGAGTTGATTCCTGATAACTTCCCAGATGAACATTTGTTTGCTCTTTCTATTTTTACCCCTTGGTATGCTGATATTGTAGATTAGCTAGTAACAAGAAAAATGCCTCAAAAATATACACTGCATGAGCGTAGGAAATTGATACGTCAAAGCATTCCTTACATGTGGATTCATGGAGTCTTATTTAGAATATGTCATGACAAAGTAATTAGGAGATGTGTACAAGAATATTATGCATATGATATCATTTGGGCAACACATGAAGAACCTTGTGGAGGCCATTATGCCACCCAAAGAACAGTCGATAAAATATTTCAAATTGGTTATTTTTGGCCTACCATGAATAAATATGTCCATAAATTTGTTGATAGATGCAAATCTTGTCAAAGATCTAGTAAGTCTACTCCTTCGATGGAAATACCTTTGATTTCAAAAGTAGTACTTGAACAATTTGAAAAGTGGGGAATTAACTTTGTTGGACCAATAGACCCTCCAAGCGAAGGTAATAAACACATACTTGTATGTACAAATTACGTTACTAAGTGAGCTAAAGTTAAAGCTTTACCATGAGCACAAGCTGAACCAGTCGCTGATTTCCTTTATAAAAACCAAGGTTACCAAGTGCGGGGGTGCAGGTGTGGTCCCCACAAAAAATAGGGTTCGTCAGGTGTGGGTGTGGCTAATTTTTAATATAATATATATAATGTATTTGTTATCCAAAATAATGAAATAAATTATAAATCATACACATTGGCATCATAAAAGCATATATGATATTCAACAAGATGTCAAAGTCATAAAAAGATAACAATATATAGGCCCTCCTCAAATAGTGCATGTACAATATATAGTAGTGCATGTACAAAGATAACAATATATAGTAGTGCAAATGCTTAAAATGAAGTAGAAACCCTTAGAGAAGGGTTTATATAGGAGAAGTGGACTCCAATTCACTTTATAATGAATTGGAGTCCACTTTATAAATTATAATTTAATATTTATTATAAAAAAGTTTAAAAACTAAAAAGTTTAACGTATAAACTACAAACTTTTAAAAATTAAAAAGTTTTAATTTTTTAAATTTTACTTTTAGTTTTAAGTTTTATATTTTATGTTATTTTAAAACCTATATGGGCTGGGTGGGCCCATGGCTGGGCCCACCTAGACATTAAAAAACTTTAAAATATAAAGTTAATTTAATTAAAAAAATAAAAACCTTTAAAATTTAAAATTTTAAAATATAAATATTTTTTATTTTTATTTTTATAATTTTTTTAAAGCCCGTATGGGCTGGGTGTGGTTGGGCCCACCTAATAACTAAAAATAAATAATAAAAAAAATTAATGCTTCTTAATACCCAAATCGGGCAGGGTTTGGTTGGTCGAACCCTAACTGTCTATAGGGTTCAGCTCATTTGCACCCTATTTGATAGGGTTTAGCCCAGCCGAACCTTGTCAGATAAGGTGTGGCTAGGGTTCAGCCTAGCTGCACCTATTTCCACACTCGTGCACCTGATGCAGGTGTGGGTGCAGGTTAGTGCACCCAACCAACCTAGTGTGTGAACCCTGTTTCCTTGATGAAAATATTATGCAACGCTTTGAAGCACCTAGAGAATTAGTTTCAGATTATGGAACCCAATTTATCTCTAAAGTGATTGAACATTTTTTTGATACTTATCAAATAAAACATAAAAAAACCTCACCATACTACCCTTAAGCCAATGGACAAGTAGAAGTTACGAATAGAGAACTTGAAAAGATCATTATAAAAATTGTAACTGTTAATAGGGCTGATTGGGTTGAGAGATTAAAAGAAGTTGTATGGGCATACAATACAACTTGGAAAACCACCATAGGATTATCACCTTATGAAATGGTCTATGGAAAATAAGCTATCATGCCCATATAATTTGAGATAGAAACTCTTCATACAGTGGTACAACTTGATGTAAATTTGGATAAAGCACAAAAAGTTAGATTGGAAAAGTTAAATATTATGGATGAAAAGAGACTAGAGGTATTACATAGGACTATAATAACCCAATAACAACAAAAAAAATGGTATGATAAACACATTGTACCACACATATTTGAATCGGGATATTGGGCTTTATTGTTTGATTCTCGTTACCAATACTTTCAAGGTAAGCTGAGGACCAGATGATTAGGACCCTGTGAAATCAAAAATATATTCAAAAATGGTATAGTCAATATTAAGCCTATAGATGATTCAACAAGAAAATTACTAGTAAATGGCCATAGGGTTAAAATTTATAAGAAGCCATTATCTAAGGAGGAATTCATACACCATCTTAAGAAGCAAGCCAATTTGCATTGCATTTCTTAACTGCAATCAACCATTATTAAATAAAAAATTCTCTCACTAAAAAAAAAAAAAATTATGCTTCCTTTGTTTCATCATGAAGTTTCTATATTTGTAGTATTTCTATCTTATTCTCATCAATTTTTAGTTTGAATGTTTCAAAAATAGCCAAAGAGGCAATTCTTAAAATATCTTGTAGGAAGTGACTATTATATGTTGCATAATACTTTATTTGCTAAATAAAATCTGGATGTTTTTCAATTACTCAAACAACATTGGTGTTTTGAACAATTTTTATTGAAAGTCAAGCAATATTTTGATGTTGTAAGTTATTCCTAGTCAATCAAACTTTTTCTTGGACTACACACATTTGAACTTATAAAAATATTGTGGGATGAGGAGAGATTGACTTATGTACTACTATTGCCATAAGTGAATAGTTTCTCTTACTTATCCATCTATGCACATGGTCTATACTGAATTGACAAAAGGACAAGCTTGCCCTTCATCCCTAAAAAAAAAGAAGAAAATGAGAAGAATAGTAAGGATAGGATCAAATTCTCATCAGGAATTTGATAAAGTGGTTTGGAATCCAATTCCTCAAAATTCTTACTCCTTCAAAAAAAAAATATCCCTTGCTCTTCCTCTAATCGAGCAAGTATTCCAAAAAGTATCTTCTTGCTTCTCATAAAAATAGGCAAGACCCCCCCCCCACAAAAAAAATCAATAAAAATCCCTTGCTCCCTCTCAAAATGAGCAAGTATCCCAAAAAAAGTTAAATAAGGGTAAAAGACCATGAATCCCTAGAATTATTTATATCTTGAACACCATGGGGTACTCTCCATTAAAGTATCCTTACACAATAGCAATAAGTCTGGACAAGACCTATGGATGCTCACATATAAGCTACCTTGTTGGCATAAGTGATCTTTGTTGTTACTCAATCGTCACTCATAATGGTAAATGAATATTCACTACACACACAATTGGTCATTGAGGAAGCTTGAAAACATTAGGATCACTTTAACACCATGATGATTTGTGAAATGGTTTAAAAATCACTAGGATGTTTTAAGTTTTTGAGAAATAGCTCTAGAATATTCTGAGCAGGCAAAAGTCATAAGTAAATTCTTACAGTTCATTTTATCCTACCAAAATATGGCTTTCATCTCTTAAAATATTGTATCTTTTTGTAGAAGCCATCATAACATCTGAATATCTATTCCATTTTTTAAAAAATACTTCAAGTTTTTGATAGATATCTATTTTTGTATACATCGATGACTGATATCAAGCCTTATAATCATTATCTTTCTCTCACTTAGTTACTCCTTAATGAAATTCATGAAGCATAATCACAAAAATTATAATAAACCTCCATAAATAAAACTTATTATTATATCATCCATTAATACGAATAAAACACCCTTCATCTTGTTTTGGCTTTATAGCCAGAATTACAGTTTGGGGGGGATAATAGAGGTATATAAAGTTCACAATATAGTTTGGAGGGGGAAGAAACATGTAAAGTATTGTCTCAAACTCTAGCAACTATAGTCCTATAGACATATTTTGTAGATGTCTTCTGTAGATGCCTTCCGTAGGTATCTCCTATAGTTATCTTCCGTAGATGTTTTTCGTAGATTTCTTCTGTAGGTATCTTTCATAGATGTTTTTCGTATATTTCTTCTGTAGGTATCTTCCGTATATGTCTTCTTTAGATGTTTTATTTATATGTCTTCTGTAGATGTCTTCTGTAGATGTCTTCCATAGATGTCTTCTATAGATGTCTTCCGTATAGATTTGTTGTATAAATTTTACATATCTTTCGTAAATATTATCAGTAATAATATTTCGTAAATTATTTCTATAGGTATAATCAATAACAATATTCTGTAAGCATCATCTATAGACGTCATTCGTAAACATATATTGCAAAATATTTTAAGTGTCAAAGTTTAAAATCAGGCCAAAAAAAGTGAGACACATGGCAATCCAAGAAATTTCAAGACAAATAATAAGGACATGTCAACAAAGACTTTAAGAGAAATTTAGCGATAATATTTTAATTCAAGTGGAGGGGATAAAATAAAAAAATAAGCCCTCTTATGACATGAATTCCTAATGTAGCACCACGTACCACCTCTTATGATGTGTCCACACAAACAAGTGACATGCCAATTAAAATTTAAAATTCTTATTGAAAGCACAACCGTTCATGGGGTTGAAACTTAGAAGTATGATGTTTTATTAGAGCGCGTGCATAAATAAGGACATGGACGAATCCACTTGGTAACATTAGCAATAAAACACCACATAAGATGAAAAATGGTATAAGACACGTAGGCTGGTACAAAAGCGAACAAGGTGGTAAGATTTAATTGAAGACCGCCAGGAATCAAAGTAGATAACGATACTTGGCAACTGAAGGTCCATCCTTGACATGCAAGGTGGCAGGTAGGTTTTGTGCCAAGAGGAAATCAACCACCCTAGAACCCATACAATTGTAGTATAGGTGGATTTTATTCTCCAATCATAGGAAATGATGCATATGGATAACATCAGCCATTGATTAAGGTTTTAATGAAGGGTTGTGATGGAAAGAGGAAAAACATGATGGGTCTAGAAATTTCACCATGATATCTATGAAAGAGATATGATTGTTGATGTGTGGCCTTCATCGACAAATTAAATACCAACAACATGGATCTAAGCCATACACCATTAATTAAAACTAGATCAACAGATGATAATTTATTCAACCAAAAGTATTTCTTTTGTCATTGATTTTAAGGTAAATGGTTCCCACCGTTGATAGACGATTAGATAAATCTTCACTATTGGATAGGAATGATCAATGATGCATAACTCTTGCATGGCTAAAAACTCCATGTAGAGGAAAATTAGCCCTAAATCATCAACTCTTACATAGAAAATCACTCGAAATCACAATCAATGCTCTGAAACTCAATTCTGAGTGAAACTCTATTTTTTTGGTGAAAATTGTTGAGTCCTTTTGGTTAAATTGTGGTGAGCTGCAAAATTTCACAATATTGCATGGGCATAAGGACAATTCTTTGACGATGTAAGAAGGATGGTGGAGTAAATAAAAAATGAGAGGTAATTTTTTTTATTTATTATTATTGATGTCGCAAATCACTTTTTATTTCTCTATTGCACATAAATTAAGTGATATTAAAATTTTAGGTGTGAAGAGGATTATGAGGAATTAAAAATGCTTTCACTAATAATTTTCTAGGTTTATCATTAACAAAATTTTAAAACAAATATTTTTTACTTCAATATTGTTCTATATTTAAAAAAAAACAAACTACTCTACAGAATTATAAAGCATTTTTTCTTTCGTTATTTGAAATATTTGCAAGGTTTCCGGTTTATAAAACATTGGGGATTTCTAAAAAAGAATCTGAATATTCCTTTCTACTCTAAAAAAAAAGAAAAAAAAAGAGAACCCTAGACTCCATTATGCCTCGCTCTATATTTCAGAAGCGTAGTGAACCATCCTCGATTGAAACCCAGAACCCTAGTTATGATGTAACCGAGTTATTCTAAAATTCTAGATGGTAGGAGGATCTTAAAAAATTTAGAGGGCATGACCAGGGGGTGGCTAAACATTTTATCCTAAATTATGATCCTGATAGGATGACCAACCAAGTTGTAGGTATTCAATTTTATTTTAACCCAAGTTTAATTTTGAAGGTATTGAATCTACCGAATGTAGAGTTACCATACTACAAAACCCCCTTCAAAAGTGTCACTCAGTTAGTAGCCAAATTTGATAAGAACTGTACTATTATCAGAGATAAGAAAGGATGGATTAAAGGGGTGTCTACTTCTTCACTTCCCCTCTTATTACAAGAGGTAGCCATCCTAATTATTAAATTCTTTACCCTAGAAGGACATTTGTCCACCTGCGCGGCTTACCATATTTGTATGTTAATAAATTTGAAGTTTCCTAAAAACAATGAATGTGTTATCAATCTACCTTCTTATTTCAATCATTGAAATCTACAGTTTTGTGAGTTAAGCCTAAAAACCCCCAAGAAAAACCCAAATTGCACCTACTTGTGCATCATGGCTTGATTGAGCTAATAGTTTTAAAGAAAGCACATGAAGTCAAAATTGTATGGAATTGGATAGTGGATGAATCTAACCTGTCAGAGTACTCTGAATCCACTGAGAATGAGTTCAAAGAAGATGATTCGACTGAAGATGAACATGAATCTGATAGTCAGGAGGAAGAACCTGATAGTCCAAAATGTAAATGTTAATCTGCTAAAAATATTAAACCAACCCAGTTGAAAATTAGGTGTCAAAAAAAGACTATCAAAACTCATAAGAAAAAGGATACATTAGGGCATGATTCTGAAGTACCTGAACTTAAGTCGACTACCGAAATCCTATCTCACCTTAGCAAGCAAAACACTATCTTATATATAAAAATTGATAAATTACGAGAGGATTTCATAGAGCATTTTAAATTTATTCAACGAGCCCTTACCCTTCAGATAGACATGATTAAACATCTTTCAGTGGATAGGGTGATGAAACCCATTGATTTTATCAATCAATCGCCACCTGTCAATACTTCTCCAAACAAATGTTCCACACATGGTAAAAAGTAGAAAAAGTTAGTGAATTTTAGCAAAGTGACCCATACAAATAAGCCCATTGACATTTCTAAACTCCTTTATGAAGAAATTCCCCACCAACTCATCAGCCTGACGTAGCAAAATCAACCTAAGAAATCAGTTTCTCCCATCAAGATATGAACTGCACCAGGGAATATTGTCTTGAATGTTGGGATACCCCCATAAATAAATGTAGTGATATATAATATTGTTACATTAGTTAAGGAACTTCTGCCTTCTCAGACATAGGACATAGAACAAAAGGAAGATTTTCATGAAATTAAACATATCAAAATTGTCATGGTTGAGACATCAGTGGGCGAACAAAAAGCTAAGGAGTAGGTACATAAAGGAAAAATTGGAACACAAGTTATCGCAGTCGAGAGCACTATCTTCACGGATCTCTACCAGATGAGTACAAGTTGGATGAAATACAAAGAAAAAATTATTAAATTATTTTATACAGACTTTTATTTTTTTTCGTAGATAAGATACTATAGCATTAATACCGGGTTTTACAGGTTGACCCAAAACCTTTTACAAAAATCAGCCCAGGGTTGTTGATGAACATATCCTTACTAAGGATCCTATATATGTAAAATCTACATGCCTCCAAAGATATTACATCCGATAAGGCACATAGCCTGTTATCAAAAAGAAACTTCCCATACAACATTTTGGGTATACCCCGAGAAAACACACATGCATCATAATTATAAAAAATAAACAGACACGGATCCCTTCCTTGAGACAATGGAGAAACAAAAAGCTGTAGACACACATAGCAGAGTATTGAAAAAAACTCCCACAAGCTCTGTATTGACAGTTACTCTTAATAATTCTTTGGTAATTGCTTTCTTTCGTATATGACATGCTTTGGTACCACATACTATCTTGGCCAATCATCCTTGGAGAAGTGAACCTTCTGGCTAGATTTATGGCGATGGCTATCTGGTGGCTCACGTGGCTTTAGTTTGAAGTCTTATATTGTCATTTCTTTCCTTCCTTGTGATTACCAACCAACCTTAAATTACTAATATGATGAGGAGCCATGTTATCTAACATGTGACTGTCCCCATTAGTCTTTGTGGTATTTCCAAGAAGCATCCATGAAGACTGACAGCTCAAATAATTTTTATTGTGAGTCCAATTCAAAAAAGAGACAGGAATACTCCTAGCCTTCTAACTTATAGTGCCTTCCCTAATGGTAAATTTGACTATCATTCTTGGCATTCTTGTTGAATAAGCTCCTCTACTTCACTCGGGACAATGTGTTCCCATTTGAAAATTTCGTCACCATAAACACCCAAATTGGCCAGCTTATCAACAATTTTTTTAGCTTCTCGAAAGACATGTTGGTATTTTCTGTTCTGTATTCCCTGGAAAAAGATCCTAGCCTCTTCAACAATTGTTTTAATCCTCCAAGGAGGTGTTTTCCAATTACTAAGGAGATTTATAACATGCATAGAGTCTCCTTATATGATCAAATTGCCTTCTAATTCTTGAGTCATTTGAAGGCCTCTCCACATAGCTCTAGCTTCAGCTTCATTTTTTGTCCTTGTTTCCAAATATTTGGAAAACATAAGCATCATATTCCCATTATGATCTCGCACAATGCCACCAGCACCTGCTCTACCAGAATTGTCCTTAGCTGCTCCATCAAAATTAAGCTTAAACCAGCTCGTAGGAGGTGGAGACCACTTAACATTGGCTTTGGGGTTGACTACCCTAGGCACAGATTCATCTAACAAGGTTAAGCTTAAATATTGAGCAATCATGGTCTCCTGCAGATGAGGTTTACAACTATCAAAAGGGATAAGGTTCACATTCTTGTTGGCAAAGGATAGGATCCTGACAATGATAGTTTGATGATCATGGATAGACTCATTAAAGACTCTATGGTTCCTTTCTAACCACACTTGCCAAATATAGTGATTGAGAAAAATTTTCCACATGTATCTAAGTCTTTGGCTTGAAAAGGGGTAAGGCCATTGGACGAACAAACCAAATATGATGGCTGGTTTAACCCATGAAATATTGAAGGCCTGAAAAACCCCACTTAGGACAGTCAAGAAAAAATGGCACTCAAGGAAAATTTGATACATGGTCTCCCAATTAGCCCTACACAGATAACAATGATTAGTGATAAAAATACCTTTACGCATCATATTATCAATGGTTAGAATTCTTCTTTGGATAACCAGCCATGAAAATACTGTAATTTTTGGAATTAAATTTTTTATCCAAACTAAGTCCTTTTGGAGGACAAAATCCTCGTCATCAAGCAGAATCTTGTAAGCTGCCTGTTTTCCATAGGAGCCCAGGTCACTTGATCTTCCTTGGGTCTCATGAGGATAAACTGTTGCTCGAGAATATTACAAAGATCATTTGATTCCACTTGAAATCCTTGAATTCTTATTTGTTTCCACTTCATTCTACCTCTGTCCTCAACCATATAATCAAAGACTTTTCTACCAATGAGTTCTATGATATCTCTGATTCAGGCTAAGTTAGGATATTGAGTTAGTGGTTCATCCTTAGCCCACCTGTCATTCCAGCAATTTATCCTCTCACCATTGCCTAAAACCCATCTTAAACCTTTTTTGATGATTTCCATACAATTAAGAATTGCTTTCCAAAAAGCAGAACCTCTGATTGGAACCGAGTCACTTAGAAATTCCATATTTTGAAGATACTTTCGTTTGATGATAGCTATCCATTCATTTTATTCACCAAAAATGAGACACTACGCCTGCTTAGCTAGTAAAGCTAAATTTATATGAGAAATTCTCCTCAAACCTAAGCCCCCATTTTCTCCCTGGGTCTACACACTTTGGTCCATCCTACAAGGTGTATCCTTTTTTTCTCCTCTGATCCAGTCCATAAAAATTATTTTTGGAGTTTCTAATTTTTTTGGAAAACCTTCATAGGGGCTTTGAAAATGGATAGGAAATAGACTGGAATGCTCTGAAGAGAGGCCTTAGTGAGGGTCAACTTTCCTACTTGAGATAGAAGATGACCTTTCCATCTAGTAAGTTTTTTTTTAATTATTTCAATAACCCTGTCCCACATTGACTCTATCGAAGAACCAATGAAAAGAGGGAGAACAAGATATGAAGTGGGGAGGTTTACTATATCACATCCTAAAATTTTTGCAATCCTCCCTTGCCTTTGAATGGGGGTGTTCAAGAAATATAATTTGCTTTTACTGAAATTAACTTTTTGACCAGCAGCATCCTCATAGAGTTGCAGGATGTATTTAATTATTTTGACCTCAACCACTGATGCCTTAGTCAATATAAGGATATCATCGATGAATTGTTCATGAGAAATAACCCTAGTGAAATATGTTGCCTTGATTCCCGATATTAGCCTTGAAATGCAAGCATTTTTAATGGTTCTGCCTAAAGCTTCTGCCATAATGATGAATAACATGGGGCTGATAGGGTCCCCCTATCGAATTCCTCTACAAATTTAAAAGTAACCAGTAGTTGTTCCATTAACTAGAATCAAGAACCATGCTTTAGGAGGACAACAATCAGAAAGTCCCAATTTATCCTGTCAAATGCTTTGTTCATATCAAGCTTGAGGGCAAAAATAGACCTGTTAGTCTTATGAGCATAGTGTAGAGATTCATGAACTATGATAACTCCATACAATATTGACCTTCCCTAGACAAATCTCCCTTGGCATGGATCTATGATGTGGGGTAGAATATCTCTCACTCTATTTGCAATGGCTTTAGTTAGGATCTTATAAGAAACATTGCACAGACTGATTGGCCTGAAGTTAGCCATAGATTCAGGGGTTTGCTTCTTAGGAATTAGAGAAATAAAATTAGATTTGATACCTTTTGGGATATGATTTCTTTCTTGGAATTCTCTAATAGCAGAAATTACATCCTCACTTACGATGTCCCAAAAATCTTGATAGAAACGAGGGGGAAAGTTGTCGGGTCCTGGGGCTTTGTCTGGCTCCATGCTAAACAAGGCTTCCTTAATTTCCTCATCATAAAAGGGAGCTAGAAGCTTAAGGTTTATATCCTCATTTATTATGCTAGGAATGTATTGCAAGATAATATTTTTGGCCTCCTCATTGCATTGCGATTCCTGACCAAGGATAGAATTGAAATAAGTTACTGCCTCCTTTCTGATTTCTATTAAGTCTTGAGTAATAGAACCATCTATTTTTTTTAAAAAAAATATCTTGTTATTGCTTCTATTTCTAAGCATGGTGATGTGAAAAAACTTGGAATTTGAATCTCCATCTTTCAACCAAAGAGCCCTTGATTTTTGCCTCCAATAGATTTCCTCATAGGCCAAAATGTTATGAAACTCTGCTAGTTTTGTTCGTTCCTCCTGCCTAGTAGTTTCATCAGCATCACCATGTTGGATGCTTTGATCAATTATCTTCAAATTTTCAACTTTTTTTTTATTACAAAGTTATACAGACTTTTATATTAATATATTATTATTATTATTTGGAGAATATTGATGTTTTGTCTGTAATTATTTTGATGTTGATGATGTTATATAAAAATGTTTTAAAAATAGTATGCATAGATAATGTTTGATATTTTATATGAGATTGTGGAAAATAATTTGAAGCATGTTTTTTTCTTCTTTGTTAATAAGCCATTTTGATAATATACTTTTGCATAACTGTTCTCTGAAAAATAGTATAAAAGATACATCATTTTTTGTTATCATTTTTTGATAAAGTTTTGTATAATTGTGTTATTATCTAGAATGTTTCTTTGGCAATTATTTAATTATAATTGTGTAATATGTTGGCTTATATTTTACGTATTTATGGAAATATTCATTTCTCAATACTAATAATTATTTTTTGGAAATTATGTCTGATGTCTTTTTGTTCATTCCTAAATAATTATGATGTCCAATTTTGTGAATTGCAAATGATTTTCTAAAAAGACAATATGGAAAGATAGTATGAATTTTGATAAAATTTAATATTTCATTTATTTTTCAATATCTGGATGGTGACATTTGATATATGTGTAAAAAATTTATCATATTTTGTTTATCGTATTTCTCCATATGCATGAGGACATGCATAGATTTTAGTTTGGGGGGAAATAATGAGAGGATATTTGGCATATATTTATGTAATAGAATGCTTCATTATTATGTTTAATTGATGATTATAATATGTTTATGTAATTTACTGTTGTATATTTTTATAATTTATCAATAAAAAGATAAATGTAGTTAATATGATAAATGTGTTTGTTTTATGTAAAATACATTCGAGTTATGAGTAATTATGCAGGCAAGGTATTGAAGAATGTTTCACAAATGAACGATGTAGCTAGTGCAAGCTTTTAGATACACCTTGGATGCAAGGATATGGATGTAATAATAAAGGATACAGGAAGCCTAAGACACGGTGACAAAGTAGTAGCAAATTACTATTACAAAAGATGGTAGTTGAAGCATGTTATAGAAGATAGTAGCTGAAGCATGTTACAGAAGATAGTTACCAAAGTATGTTACAGAAGGTAGCTACTATAATATGTTATCGAAGGTTTTTTAACAACAATTACTGAAGGATTATTACTAGCAGTTACCAAAGGATTATGACCAGCAATTACCAAAGGATTTTTAAGTTTGTTGATTGATGTTGCATGCCACATCGCTTTCACATAGAAGCCAAGTATTTCCAATCATCATAATATTTGATTTGTCATGCATTCTTCACATGGAATATTACGATTAATAAATTTGTTATTACTTTATTCAAAAAAATTGTGTAATCCAACTATCGTTAGGTTTATTAGATTTAGATGCAAGAGTGTTGAACCTTTTCTTGGAATAAAGGACATTTGGTTATATTATATATCTTGCAAAATATCAAAGTTAGTGTTTCTTTGTTAAGTTAGCTTATGTATTGCCACTTGGACCATTCAAGAGGTTTACCAAGTCCACGCAAGAATAAGAATTGTATTAGTTTAGATTATTTTGGTTAGTACATAGTTGTCACATCATAAATCCAAAAACTTCACATGGCAAAATACATGGAAGAGTTTTTTTCAGAATTATAAAACTCATCATATATATTACATAGAAAGACCTTTGAAAAGGTCTAATGCAAACAAAAACATAAAAAATTCTAATGAAGAAATAGCTAATGTTGAATTGTTGCAACTCTCTGAAGAACTGCGTTAGCATGTACATTTGAATCACCAGTAATAAAAGTAGCACTTTATTCTTCGCATATGGTAACTATATTATTTGTATTTATCACTTAATTCCATTTATGTAATCGTAATTGTATTTCCCTGCATTCATAGAATAAAATAATGTTAGGAATAGTTATACATTTTAGTTACTGAGATAAAGTAAACTAGGGGAGAAAGACTTACACTATCTTCTAGAAGGTAGGGCCCATTCCTATAGCCATTCCCTAAGCTCTTACCCCTACAATATGTTACAAATAGTTAATTAACCTTAGAATATAAAATAAAGTAAACTACATTTTCATAAAATATAAATTTAGAATAGATAAATAAAACTAACTGCACGAGGATCCTCAACAATAGAGAATTACTATTAGAATATTTTTTTATACTTACACAATTTAATTTCTGTTTATTTATTTTCCTACAAACACCTGAAACTGAATAGAAAGTTGAACTAAGATTAGTATTGATCTCCACGATAAAATATATATTGGATTGATATTCTTTAAATCTAAACTTGATTTATCCTCAGATTAATAATTTAAATGTAAGTTGTTATAACCATCCAGTTTGATCAGGCCTTAAGCAAATAGACCTACAACCAAGACTAAATAGTAGTCGCTACTATAATTGGTGGTGCACAATCATGGCCATTATACACATTAGCAGCTAGAGTCCTAATTGTTGGCTTTTATGGTGGCTAGTAGAGATAGCCATTGTTCTCAATAGCAACTAGTAGAAACATAAAATAAAATAATTTATTTATCCTTTAGATCATTTTTCTATGTGATTTAGTTAATCCTACTGCCTTTTAGAAACATAGCAGAAGCAAGAAATGGAAAAATAGAATAGGACCACTTACATGTGGATGAATAAACATGATTCTAACTGTTTTACTGTGTTTTTCCCTAACTGTTGTTGATTAGGGTGACTGTGATGCTAGCTACTGAAGTTGATAGTGGTTGATACTACTTGCCACTATCGCTTAGAGTGGTTGTACTTGCATTAAGTAAAAATATAGAAAAATCAGTTAATAGCAAAAAAAATAGAGCATTTCTATCGTGATCGCCACTTGTAAGTAGTAAAAATCATGCATATAATCTATTTGCAAGAATGTAACAAATTGAAAAAAAAAATCATGTAACCATTACAAGATAAAAGATGATAAAAATGGGATGCTCTATATTAATCATAATAAGTCTTTATTACAATATTTCCCTCTTAGGGAATCCCTAAATTTGATATAATTGTTACAAATATTGTAGCCCCTCAAAGGGGAGAGATGCACTCCAATGATTTTCACTCCACTACTTTACTTATAAGAGGGCTTATTAGCTGCATCCTACTTTGATATCAAAAAGTATTATCTCGATGATGCTTTTTCCTTGAATAGATTTGTCACCTGCATACAAAGAAACTCACAAGATATTAGTAGCAATGAAAGCCTCTCAAAATGAGGCCCATTTCTTGATAAATGCAAGGTATAAAGCAAATGCATGAAATGATAAAGAAATGCTTGAAAACTAGAAATAATGCTTAAATATAGAATGCAAATAATATAAATGTTTCTACACTAGGTTAGAAAGCAAATGAAAATATTGTAAATATAATATAATGCTAAAAACAATGGAAATCAGACATCAGACCCTAGTCGCTAATTATTAGAGCAACCATATTTGTTAGCCATTGATGATGTCGATGGCTATGCCTACAAGCTACTATTAAAAATAATTATTATGGGAAAGAGGCTTTGTCCTTTATGCTCTCAGTCTGGCATAAATCAATTCCAATACTGTGGGGATTGACATTCTTGGTGTGTTCTCTTAGAACAACTTAGGGTGGGAAATTGGCTCAAATTGCATTGAATTGAGTACTTGAATAGGCAGTTGTTATTCTCAAAATGTGATAGTCTCCATTGGTGGATAGGTATTTTTCATTGCTCAATTGGACAACACTTCGTTACTCCTCAAGGGGATGTGAAGTCACTCTTCAATTTGATAGGGCTTCGCTACAATGAATTATGGATCAATAACTCTCTTTAGGAGGCCTTTAAATAGAATTTCCAAATCCTCACCTTGGATTCTCAAGGAATCCAATATCAATAACCATTGCAAATTGATTAAATACAACTAATTTTACTCAGCTAGAGCAGCTTGAGTTGGTTTCAAGGCTAGCTACTCTCACTTAGTATGGCTAGGGGTAAGCTACCCTTATCTGCTATCGATAGGTGCAAATAGTGCTTAGCTGCTCTGATCGTTAGCAGTTGGGATCATAGTTATTGATACCATCAGTAGCTAGAGCTGCATAGAACTAGACTACCCTAAATAAGTGGTTAAAACCATTGTTGGATCTTGGAAATATCCAAGATCAATAATATGGTCTGCAAATATGTCCATATAAGTAGTCTCCTAAACATGACGTGTTTTAGGTGTCTATAATGACAAACTTTAAAATGGTTTAGATGCTGGCTTTAGTAAAGCTATAAATTATTTTTATTGTACTCCAATATTGTGCTTATCACCAAGAAATAAGGATCCATATGAATATGTATGGACAAATCATACCCCAAGGATGACTCTTCATTACCAAATATAGACATGATAGTCAACTTTAGTGCTAGATTTGAAGTTTTGTTTCTAATGGGTGGATTTTTAGGATATAATCAAATAAAATTATCCCTAAATACAAATCCAAGATGACCTTCATAACCCTTTGGGATACATTTTGTTATCAAGTCATACCCTTTGGACTAAATAATTTAGGTGCAACATATCAAAGAGCTATGACATATATCTTTCATTTTTTTGTGTATAATATTCTAGAAGACTATGTAGATGGTCTCTTAGGCCAATCCTAAAAAAATATCATATCTAAAACTTATGATGTATCTTTGAAATATTTCAAGAATACAAAGTTTGGTTAAAATCCCCAAAATGTATTTTTGGGGTAACATCAAGAAAAGTATTAGGATTTATCATATCCCATCACATAATTGAGGTAGATACCACTAAAATTACAATAATAACAATTATGCTACCACTAAAAAATATTTCCAAACTTCATAGTATTCAAGGCAAACTACAAGCCATTCAAATATTCAATTAGTTGATAAATATCAGCCCTTTTCTAAATTATTAAAGAATGACACCAAATTTGATCAGGACAATGAATTTCAAAAATATTTTGAATCATTAAAGAACTATCTATTAACACCTCTTGTTTCGATTCTATCTAATTAAAATCAACCAATCCTATACATAACAACCACCAATCATACCCTTGGAGCTATGCTAGATCAATATGATGATCAACATTGAGATAGGGCAATATTCTATATTAGTATAATATTTTTTAACCACAAAATGCATTACACACTATTATAAAAACTATGTTTAGTAGTCATTTTATCCTCACTAGAATTAAGACACTACATGCTTAGCCAAAATACATATATTATAGATGGGGTAGATTTCCCACAATGTTTTATGTCAAAACCTTATCTTTTAGGGCGGACTATTAAATGGGTTATTTCCATTAGTGTATTTGATCTTGAATTCATTAACCAAAAATATCTAAAGGATAAATAATCATATATCAATTAGCCACAACACCTTTAGAATTCAAACATCCTTTAAATATAAGCAATTCTAATGAAGTGATCTTGACTTTATAAGCCTAAGATCCTATGCCTTGGATTCTATATTTTGATGAAACTCAATGCATTAAAGGTGTAGGGTAGTAATTGTCCTAATAAATCCATAACAATAACTCATACCCTTGTCATTCAAACTTCAATTCTCATGCACCAATAACATTACAAAATATGAAGCACTCATCTTGGATCTTTGAACCACACTAAATCTAAAGATCAAGGTCTTAATAGTATTTTGTAATTCACAATTAGTGATTAATCAAATTAATGGTCTTTATCAAACCAAATATTGTTGGAGTATATTACATTATTTTGTACATGCTAATGTACCACCTTGGGTACATCATTATATTAGGAGTATATTCTAGATTAGAGTGTGAGCAAATTTTTTATAATGTAATAATGTGCAAGAAATGTACGTGTCATGTTATTGAGTGTGCTAGATTGGTGAGTGTAAATGTGCACAAGTGTCCTATATGTAAGAGTGCACTTGTGTCCATAGAATAGGAAAGTGAAGTCTTATAGAAGAGTGAATGGCAAGAGTAATCCATATGAAGAGTCACAATATATTGTATATATGTGATTGAGCATTGCAAAGAAGAGGATGTATGTAATATTTATTCTATATCAGTTTACTATTTTTGAGAGCATTTATTAGGGTCCATTTTTTGAGTTATTTAAAAAGTTATTTGTGATTTATATTTGAACAAATAATTATTGTTATTGATTATTTTATATTGCAACTTTATATTTGACTATGTGGTTATTTACATTAAGATTTTGAGCATCAAAATCTAACAATGGTATCTGAGTTACAACAAGGTTTTCTTGCATGGGTTTTAAAAAGTTGCAAATAGTATAAGGACATTTATACTCGTCAAGAAGAAACCAGTAAAGTTGAAGATATTACCTCTAGAGAAGGAAAACCAAAGAAGATAGGATTTCCATTGTGTTGAAGAAAAACCAATGAAATAGTGTTTCCATTTTTAGTACTCACTTATAACTATCTTCTTTGTTGAAACTATGAAACTATTATAGTATGGAAAGTATGTAAAGACTATTTTTGAAGCTCTTGCTAATGGTTATATGACACTTCTTTGGAAATTTTAGCAATCAATCGGGCCTTGGACTTTGGCTTCCTAGTGGTTTAAGATAAATCTCACTAGCCACAAAGATTTTTTAAGAGAGTGTCACTCTCTAATTACCAATAATATTTTTCTATGGAATAATTGTTGAAAAACTATCCATGGTTTTACCTCTAAATGAAAGCTCTTTTTATATTGTCATAGGATAAAAATACTACTAATAGGGTGTGGGATCAACTGGCAACACACTCAAACCAGTTACATTGGGGCTCCTAGGGTACCCCTCAAAATTAGTTTTAGGTAAAATATTAGCCCAAATAATTCCTCCAAATAAGTGGTAAGGACTTACACTCAAACCTATAAGAGGTTATTAGTTTAATACAAGCACTTATGAAGCACCAAAATTTAGATTCAATAGTGAATAAATGGTTGAAAATTTTGTGGTGGAACACAACCCTAAAAATTACTCTAGTACTGAAGCCTATATAGACAAACACAACCCTTGAAAGTGCTATGATACCACTTGTTATTAATATCATTTACTTGTTACATATAAATCATTCATATTTACTGAAATAACATATATTCACAAATATTAAGCATAAAAACAATTTCATAGTGATACATTAAAATAAAAAATTTATTCCAATATGTTTTAAATTATAAACCAAATCTTTGAGATAACTCAACACCATACAATGATTCTAATTGGAAGGAAGCCACTCCATATCAACAATACAATATTCTTCTTTCCCCTCTACAAACCTTTTCCCACATTATATAATGCTCAACTACCTATGAACCATGGCATACCAAGAAGGGGATAGGATGAATGGTAGCGATCAAGTGTTTATGGGTTAGCTAGCCCAATTCGATGCCTTGGAGGGTTGGGGTTCTTGTTGACTTTGTCTAACCTAGTGGGTTAGGGTTTATAGTGGTAACATCTAATGGTGTTACCAATTCTCCTATGTATTATATATATATATATATATATATATATGAATGAGATAATTTCAAAATGTATGGTAAATAAATCAAAAGTATATTTTTTTCATTATTTAAGGATAAACAGGATAATTTATTTCCTTCAAACACTGAATGACACAAAAAAACAAACAGGATAATTTATTTCCTTCAAACACTGAATGACACAAAAAAACAAACAGGATAATTTATTTTCCTTCAACTAATGAATGACACTAAAAAACAAACAGGATAATTTATTTCCCTTCAAATAATGAATGACACTAAAAAACAAACAGATAGTGCTAGTGCTCATGACATCATACATCTGATGATAGATTTCCACAATTGGATTAAAATATATAATGGTTCAGAGTAAGCCAAGATTAGATTTAAAAATATATATTTTTAACCAGTATATTTTACATTAGATCTTACATTTAAATAGATTAATTCAATTTTAATTAAGATAAAAATTTAATTTTTATAGTTTTTGGTTTAATTAATAAAATATATAATTGATATTAAATTGATGTAACTCAAACCAAAATTTAAATTTAACCATACCAAATAATTTAATATCTCTAAATCTATATAAAAAAAACAACCTTTTTAAAAAACCTATTATCTCTCAAGTAATTCGATACTTCTCATGCTTCTATGACAATTGAGGCCTTTCACGAAAACTGAAGTTACGTGCACAGGCCCCAATCGTGACGTACACCATTGAAGGTGAATCAATAAAGGGATGAATATGCACCTACAGTCCATGCAGGATAATTTATTTCCCTTCAAACAATGAATGACACTATTAAACAAACAGATAGTGCTCATGACATACACCTGATGATAGATTTCCACGATTGAATTAAAAAATATAATGGTTCGGAGTAAGCCAGGATTAGATTTTTAAAGATATACTTTTTATCATTGTTGGCCATTGATCTTCTAATAGGATGAACGGTATCTTATTTCACATTATGTTTTTTAAATGTCTCACATCCACATCTTCTTACACTGTCATATTGCGTCTAACATTGCTTACAGTGCCTTCATTAGTGCTTTATCGAGTGTGAACAATGCCATATCTGTCCCTAAAACATATTTTGTGCCACTCAACCTTACGTATTTAAACCTAGTTATAGCGTGCCTCTTCTGGCTCGTCAAAGGCATTCTTTGATTTATTATAGTGAGTGTCTTAGTGCATTACCAACAAGCTTTAAACACGTCTCAAACTACAGTTAGATAGTGACAATTCTCATAGCACCATTTCCGTTCTTCTTTGCAACATGGTGCCAAAACATTGCTTTGAACACAGTCAACCTAACATTATGCACCCTTTTTTTAATTTTATACCAATGCCTTTTTTTTTTAATTTTATACCAATACCTTTAGGGATACACCACAAACGACAACACTGTAGCCAGATTTTTAATCTCATGCCATTGCACCTCTCAAATGCCTCCAACGCTACATTTTTCACACATGAACTTTGAATTCTTCATCATTGCAGAAACAGTATTTCATTGGCTTGGTATTTACCATATGGCTTTGATTACTTGTTTGAGCAGCTCTCACATGGACAACCTACAAACTTTCCCTTGGATGCTGAACAATATAATACATGGAGATGGTTTTTTCTTATTTATATATATATATATTAAAATGACCTACTAAATTAACAGGTTTAGCACTAAAATTAAACTACTCACACAAATCTTGCTAACAACCCTTTATAAAGTCCCATCACATAACACATGACCCTTTACACGAGACTTCTCTACCTTAGTTATTTCCACTTACAATTGAAAGCTCCTTATGTCAGCACAGGCAAAGACGACCTCTTTGGATAGCATATGTTTTCGAATGGATTATACACAAAGACAACAAACATTTTGATAGCCCAAGTTTCCCCATCAGCGTTGGAACTTCAATGTCAGCAAATGGCAAATCTTCACTTTACTTGATGGCTTCATCTTAACAACAACACGGCTTGTAACACGTTTCGAACTTTTTGAGACAACTAATTTAAAAATATTAGGCTTCAGACATCACAACTCGTATGCATGTCTTTTCATCTAGATGACCCACTAGAAGGCTCTCAAACTTTGTGGACGACCCATGCATAATTTCTTTCTACATCAGCCTCTAAAATCACAAAATCACAAAGTACGTAGATTGAAGACTTTTTTTTAATGTTGGCATAAGACATTATTTGGCATCATACAATTGGTGCGTTATATTTTTAATGTTTAAATAATTCTTTTTTTAAGAAAACATTTTAAAAGGGATGCCACTTTTGGGTAAGATCCAAGGAGGGAGGGATATCTCTTCCGCGGAAACGTCCAGGGCTATCGTACGTAGCCTACCACCTTCAGCACACTCAAGGAGCATTCTTAAAACATAAAAATAAATACACACAAACAAAAACAAACACAAAAAACATAACAACAACAAAAAAACACCACCTTCAATACAATCAAAGAGCATGCCTAAAACACAACCCACCCCCCCCCCAAAAAAAAAAATGAAACTCAGTAAAAACAACATAACACAACACTGCCATAACAAAAACAACCAAATGAAACAAATACACTACAACCAAAACATAAAAACAAAAACAATAGAACACGAACCACATAGATAAAACCACAAAAACAACATAACAAAACACAACCAAAACAGAAACAATAAAATGATACAAATACACCACAAACAAAAACATGAAAAAAACAACAACAAAAACTAAGCCAATGGAGCTATTGAAAAATCAGACCATGTAAGATAACACTAAAACTAAACCATAGCTTAACAAATTACTAGAAATATCAGAAATTGCTTAGCAAATTAGCCATAGCTTCCGACATTGCCATCAAGAGACTATAGGATAACACCCATCCTATAAACCCTTAGGATTAAGGCATCCTCATCCTTTTATTTGTATCTTGCTTCATTCTAGCTGGGACTATAGGATGGTTACTTAGAACCATGACACTACTATTAAAATTTGTATGGTATTTTTGAGGATCCATTTTGTTTGTAGTTTGAATTTGCCCTTTGGTTTTGCACTTGGGTTGATTTTCTACATTGTTCTTTTTTTTATAGTTTAAAGTTGGTTGAGATGGCTCTCTTTGATTGTTATTTCTCAGCATCAGGGTAAGCTCTTTTAGTGTTTTCTCATCATGCAATCCTTCTTGTTCCCTCTCTTCATCCAATTGTGTTTCCATAATTACTATTTCCATTTGAGCATCCTCATCATCTGCTTGCTCATCTATGGAGAGAATTTCAAATGTGTTAGGTGAAATTATTTTTTTCTCTTTTGTTTCTATTTTTTCTATGTTTTTTTTTTTAGGTATTTGAAACCCTACCAAGTCCCCATCCTCTTTATATTTTTTAGGGACCTTATGTGGACAATCCTTGGCTAGATGGCCATATTCATGATAGATTCTGCATCTAAATGGAATATTTTCATAATCTACTACTTGCTCCCATATTTCTTCCCCATATTGTAAAGTAATCCCCTGGAAGTGGTTTGTCAAAATCAGTCAAAACATAGATACTTACATAAATCATATGTTCTAAGTGTACAGTGCTATCAAAAGTCATCATGAAAACTCCTAAAGAATTCTCAATTGTTGCAAATATATTTGGATTCTAGTATTCTATCATAAGACCAAATAAATAGACCCAAATAGGGGCAGTTGATGGTATTTTTTCCTCAAATTTGAACTTGGTATGCCAGGGCTTCATGAAGAGCCTTGCCCTACCAAAAAACCAAGGCCCCCCTTGAAAAATGTCCTCCCTATATTCTTCATTAGCAAACAAAATAAAGAAGTAGCCATTAGGATAATCATTAATTTGGAACTCCCCTTTAATGCTTCATTTTTGGGTAGCCTATTGCTTGAAGGTAGCAAGAGTCGGTTAAAATCCCATGAATCAAAACATTAGCGCTCTCCTCTCCATTTTAGTTATTACTTCTTGGAGATCCATTATTTCCAACTTTACTAATGGGGATCAATTAGTTGCTTTTATGCAACCCATCTCTGTTTTTCTTGAATCGACATTTGGCATCCTTAGTGGTTTCCTTGGCAATTGTTGATTGTGTTTCCCTCCTATTTGAGGTGGTCCTCTGTGGATAGCTTATTTAAAATTCATTTTTGGCTCAATGCATGCATCTTTGTTGAAACCCTCCATAATAATAAAATATTATACAAGTTGTACCTTGATAAAGTTTTCAAGGTTCGATCTTAACGAGTATTAAAAACCCAACAAGTTGTACCTTGATTCCTTCTCCATATTTAAATGAATGGATTTTTGATAAAATAAACTTAGACCTCTTTTCCCACATTCAATTAATTTTATAATTGTATGGCATCTACATTCAAGCCTTCAAAATAAAACAAAAACAATATGGACAATGATCATCCTCTTCTCTATATTGGTAAGGTGTGAATAATAATGCACAATATTTTCTACATAGCATTTTAATCATCATTCCACACTCATAAACAAGTAGAAAACTATTAGGTTCTTGAATTTTTTTGCCTATTATATAGAACTAGAATCAATATTTTTAGCCTCAACATTTTTGTCATGTTCAACAAGATCTTTTAATAAGGAAGATTGAATTTGATTACGTCTTAAACATGCTTAATTATTTTCAAATAACAAGAGAAAGACTCTAGTTCATACCTACAAATAGAAGAATACAAATAAAATATAAACCTAGAAAAGCATGAATCCATGTCCTTTAGATATGATTTCTAACTCTAGTAACCTATTCTAAAATCATGATCTACTAACTTAATCTAATACCAATTTTGGACTAGTAAAGGGTATGAAACAAATTGCATTATCAAGAAATATTACTTTCAAAGATGATATGAGTTACTTATGGTAATTGTTATTAACTAACTTACATGTATGGATATGTCTTGTTATGACATATCTAACACCCTATACATAATTTAGTAATAAGATCAATGGATCACTCATTTAATATTTAAAATCATCATGTGAACTCTATTTGGGTGACCTATTATCTCCTTATCTATTGATTACTCTTGTTAAGGCATTAGGAAGAACATTTTAAATAATAAGAATGAAAGGTAAAGTTAGAGGTATTAAGGTTACAATATATGATCCCTTAAAATATCATCCCCAAGTTAATGATGATACGTTTCTTTTAAATCATCTCTTTTTTAGTGAGGTATATAAAATTAAATCAATACTATCATGATACAAGAAGGATACAAGATAATTAGTTAATACTATATTTATAAATGATATTCTATTAACCATAGCCTAGATTTATAATGAATTATAATGGAGATTTTAGGGTCTAAATTTTAAAAACTACTAGGAATCTACAGAGCTAGGGTATTTTTTCTCAAAAAATGGATCATCTTTTAGGAGCCATATCTTTGCATAGAGATGTTTGATTTAGACAATTATTGTGGCATTTTGTGCAAAATTTGAATATATTTAAAATGAATGGTCATATAAAATAATTCAAGTAGTATTGAGAGTGATGTCCATGTGAAGACAACCATCTAGAACAAGGACAACATTAGGGTAATTTTTTTTAGAAAAATATCTCATCTTTCAAGAGCCATATCTTTGTGAAGGGTTGTTCAATTCAAATGATTATTTGACCAATTTGTGTAGAATTTTAAGAGATTTAAAATGAATAGTTATAAGAAGGAATTTGATTAGTATTGAGGAAGATACAACCCTATGAAATTAGTCATCTATAACAAAGACGATGATTTTTAAAGTCACAAAAAATAAAATTGTAGATATTTGTTAGCCAAGGTTTGTATTATGGGAAGAGAAATGGAGGGCTAGGCCATTAGCAAGGTGAGACATTAGTCTAGGTGTAGAAATTTGCAGCTAAGTATCATTTATCCCTTCATTATCTTAGAAGTTTTACATGTAGATTATTGTAGATTTATTTTCAAATAATATAATTGGTATAGGAAATACTGCTAAATGTTAGTAAATATCAAGTTATAGTTTTCTTCTTATGAATTGTTTATAGCTAAATATTTAGATTCATACTTAGTAGTAGAGGTTAGGGTGGACCTCATAGAGTAGAGATATTTTTTGCTCAAAGATAAAGTGGTTATTAGTAAATTTAATGGGTCTTGGAAAAGGGCTTTGGCTCTACGAAAATGGATTGATAAGAGATGGAAGTATCTAGGAATGAGTTTATTATTTTATTTCTAGGGGTTTCTTCCTATCCATTTTATATTCTAGGGAAGATAGAGATAGAAATATAAAAGGGGAACCTTGGTTTATGGGAAGAAAAAACTCTTCCTTACCTACTAGTATGAAGGCTTTGCACCTAAAAACATAAATCTATATCTAATACTAGTTTGGATTAGGATGTATGGGTTACCCATTGAATTCTAGAAAATAGATAACTTCAAGGCAATAGGAGAAACTTTGGTAGAATTCCTTGGGATTTTAAAAACTACAAAAAACAAAGTCTTTGCTATTTATACCTAGATATTGGCCATGATTGATATCAATAAACCTTTATCAAAATCAATCATTCTTAATTATGAGGGTAAGTTGTGGGCCTAACCCATGAATTATAAAAGCATATATTTCATATGTACAATATTTTATGAGGTGAGGCATATTGAGTGATCATGTCTTAAAGAGAGACTAGTCGAAACATATCTAGAAAACTGCAAGAGAAAATTACAAATGGATATGGATGAGGATAGTTTACAACTTCTAAAAAATAGGTCTAGTTATATGAAAGTAAATAACAGTGGAGACTAGTAAGTAATGATATTGGAAGTGAAGCTTTAGCTTATGAAAAAAAAATAGATCAAAGCTTACAAAACATGGTACAACAATATTAGAATATTAACAAGGAATATTTTATTCAGTATCATCCTAATTTAGGGATGAAATGTCTATTGAACCTAGGGAATGTACCTCATCATATTTTGAAGACTCTCTTGAAGTACCATGCACCATTAAAGAGAAGAAAAGTGGTAGACAAAATGTAGTGTTAGATATTAATACGTCTACCTTTAATAAGGAAATACCAAAAAAATGAGCAAGATAAATCACAAGCTTCCTTAGTAGAGCCAAAATAGGATAAATATAATGAAAAGGAAAGTTATGAAAGAATATTTAGGAATAGAATAATAATATCTACTCTCGATACTAACAAGGTAAAAAGAGACAAACCTTTAAATTATCAAGCAAAAACTAGGTAAGCAAGAGCAAACATAGAGAAAGGAACACAATATAAGTTGGTTAAAATTCTCTTTACCAAATAGCAAAATGATATTAGTAATTTGTAGAACAAGCTAACAACCCCTATTGAGACATGATTACAATCTTACAAAATAATAAGGATGCTAATACCCCCTCAAAGAAAAGGTGTATTAGAGACATTTGTTTAAGTAATATAAGTTTGATATTCTTTGTATATGGGAAACTAAAATGATAAAGGAAGAAGTTTCGAAAACTATAAAAGTATTATGGTTGAGATATGAATGGGATGTAGATTTAGGAGTGGTAGGGTAAACTCTAACATGTTGGAATCCTATTAGAAACTTCTATGAAACCATTCTTAAAAGTAGGCATTGGTTAGCCTCATTAGTCACATTCTACTTTGCATATATTCATTTCATCCTTATCAATGTTTATGGATCTACAAGTTAGTGAGGTAGATCAAAAGTATGGAGTGGGATTTAAACCTTTATGAGAAGTAAATACCAAGAAAATTTATTCATGACTATAATATATTTTAATGCCATAACCAAGCTGATGAATTCTGGGGGAATTAGGCAAATAACCCAAAGTATAAGAGAATTCTCAACTTTTATTCAAAACAATAATTTATGAAGGGTTGAGTTTGAAGAGAACAACTATACATGGACAACAAGATAGGTTAGAACCTAATAGCAAAAAAATATATAGATACATACTCTCATATCATTGTATAGATGAAGACACTTGTGTAAAAATTAATACCTTGACAAGAATTGGTTCAAATCACTAACCAATAAGAGTTAAAAGGGTGGTAAGTGAATTTTAAAAAGATCATTTATTAAATATGAGCATAGGTGTGAATACCATCCTCAACTTTTTGATATGATAGCATAGACATGGAATTATGCAAGAAATGATGGGATATATAAACTTCTAAAATAAATTAAATTAATAAAAACTAGATTAAAAGAATGGAACATGAACACTTTTGAAAAAGAAAAGAGAAGAAATAAGAACTAAAAGAGAAACTTTCAAAAAAAAAAAAAATGTGAGCACAATAATCCAAGCTTAGAGGAAAGAGATTTGCTTCATGAATATCATAATATTTTGAGTAAGGAAGAGAAATTTTGGAGATTAAATTTAATATAGACTTAGTTAAAAGGATATAAAAGTAAAAATATTTTTATAGGATGGCAATAGTATAGATATAAACATCTAGAATTAGTAGAAGGGATTTAGATTCAAGACTAGAATGAAATTAGAAAGGAGGAAAGCATTTTTTACATAAATATCCTAGGATTAGAGAATATTTGAGATCTTAAGGATAAACTATTACAAGAGGTACCTTGAGTTATAATAGATTAAGATAATAGAAAACTAATAGAGCCTATTACTCTAGAAGTTCATTCAAACATTTTCTCTTTTGATAAAGATTAATTCCTAGGTTCAAATGGAATCTCTATAACATTCTATTAGCATAAGTGGAAAATAGTGAAGAATTATTTATTGTTGGTAATGGAAAAATCTAGGGCAAAATAATACATACCTCATAAAATAAATACAAAATATCTTACCCTAATTCCAAACAAAAATGATGAATATTTCTTGACTCATTTAGGCCCATAAGCCTATGTAATATGGCATATAAGATAATCTACAAAGTTATACAAAATTGGTTAAAAATACTATGAGAAAAAAGTTATTTTAAAAGAGAAAGAAGGATTTGTGAAAGGGAGATATATTCTAGAATGGGATCATAGTAGCTCATGAAGTAATATATTCAACAACTTCTAGAAAAGAGAGCAATGATCTTAAAACTTGATATGAATAAAACCAATGACTAGGTTAAATGGTATTTTATTTTTGTAGCATTAAAAAGTTTGGATTTAGTAAGTAATGATATAGATGGATTAAATCTTATGTCTCTATAGTATCATGTTAAGTGTTGGTCAATGTGTTATTAATATAATCATTTAAAGCCAAGAGAGATATTAGGCAAGGAGATCTTCTATTATCATATTTGTTCATTATTATGGTAGAGGTATTGGTAAGGAACTTGAAGAGAGCATACATAGATAGGCTAATAAGTAGGCTTAATGCTAGTAATAACATTGAAAAAATCACCCACCAATAGTTTATAGATGATACAAACCTTTTTGGTTGGGTAGGAAAAAGTGAGGCTAGAGCCTTGAATAACTTATTAAAGGAATACGAAAGAGCATGAAGGCAAAAATTTAATGGGACAAAGCCCAAGATTACTTCCTAAACACTCCATATAAAATCAAACCAAGATAATGTAGGTTACTTCTGATGGAGGAGGCAAATTTTCTAGCAATATATCTAGGGATGACCTTATTTAAGAGGAGAATGAGGACAAAATCATGGAATCTAGTTATAAGTAAAGTTTAGAATAAAATTTCAACATAGAAAGGTAGAATTTTTATTGTTATAAAGAAGAGTGTAGATAATTAAAATTAGTATTATAATTCATTCCAACATATTATATATCCTTGTATGTTATACCAAAATTGGTGGAAAAAAATTAAATCTATACTATGCAATCATTTTTGTGGTTAGAATTACATGATAAAAGGAAATTTCCTTTGGTGAAATGGAGCAAGGTATGAGATTTGGGAGGTTCAATTTAATATTTCTTATAGATGTAAACTTAGATCTAATGGAAAATTTAATTTAAAAATTGTACAAAGATAGTTAAAGACAATGGGCAACAATTCTTCTAAGTACATTGAGCACAATAACCCATGCTTAATATTTACTGTATTCTCACTACCATATGGTATTACATGACAAAATAATTTTAAAAATTAATTGATCTTGTAATTAAACATCTAATATGGGTGATGAGAATTAGAGAAAATAATTCTATTTGAATGGATACTTGATGTGACAAAAAAAACTCAATATACATCTTGTTTTGAAACCATGGATGAGATTACTTCAAGACAAGTATGGTATGTGCAAGGATTACGAAGGAAGATACAAATGGAATGAATATTGTTTTACAAATATCTAGACATTATTTCTAGGAGGTAGTTGAGTAGAAAGATAACAATAATGATTTTTCCAAGGAGAGCCAAGGATAAGTTAACAATTGAATAACTCAAGAGAATACATAATAAGAAGTGGATATAATATAAAGCACCAACAAAATAGGAATATCAAAATAATATGGAGAGATATTTGGGATAGCATAAGCATTCCAAAATTCAAAATTCTTGCATGGCTAGTAGGTCCTAGGAAAATTTTATCTTGGGATAACCTAATAAAAAGAGGTTTTATTATCCCCTTGATGTGTTTAATATAAAAATGAGAGTATAGACCATCTATTGGGATATTGTTCAGTACTCTTGGAACTATTGCAAATTATTCTTTATATGTTTGGTAAATGCATGGTGATGAATGGTAGAGTTGAAGAATGGTTAAATCAATGGTAGAGCACTTTTAAAAGTGATGCCTTATATACAGTTTGGGATACATCAAAAGAAATAATACTTTGGACTATATGGATATAAATGAAGAGAAAAATATTTAGAGGAAATAAAATTAGTTTAGAGGTAATGAAAAGAAATATTTATTTAGCCATAAAGGGGTGATATTTTGTCACATTATGCTTTCAATAGTGGATATAAAAAAATGTAGACACCAAATCCTAACCATTAATTATTAGTTATTTATATATATGTGAATAAATCTAATCCATCAATCAAAACTTCATTTTAGTAGGCCATGCGGTAATCCCTGACACTCATTAATCACGATCTATGTCACTTACCAAGTTGCAATCTCAATCACTCATCATTTTTTAATCATGGCCGCTTGTTGGCATCGTCACAACACTAACATCAATGGGGGCAATCATAACATATTATTCAATTTTTGTGAATAGAGGTCAAACATTTTGTAAAGAAACATCATTCTCATTCACACTTTCACACAAACCCTAGTCGTCATCATCATCGTTTTTCACTCAGTATAACTCTTGCAAACCAGATACGAACTCTATCGAGTGTTTGTCATAGCATGTAGATACATCAAGGTATTTTATAAACACTACATGGCATCCATAAGATGCTTTAGGGTATTTGCTAAATTTTAGAGGGTATGCAACTAACCCTTGAATGCTATCGAGCATTCTCGTAATCATAGTTTTGAATCCCCAAACACACAGATCACAAATCAGGTATTTGGACAAGGCATTTGTTTTTTTTATTTAACTTACATTTTCCTATATTCTGCTCTATATTTTGCAAGTATTTCAACTAGGGTTTTTAGGTTACACTTTTATATTTTAGAGGACCTCACACTATGGAGGTCCCATAGGTGTTACTGAATCTTTGTTGTGACTTATCTATGTGCACGTATAGGTAATGATTTCTTTGATAGTTGTTACAACTAGAGTGGCCCATAAGGATATTCAAGAAGCCCACTCAACACTTGTTTGTATCAAGAAGATCAGAGAACACCACCATTGTTTGGTTCAACAAGAGGGTTTTACCCCTTTTCATAATAATTGTATCAAAATAAGCAATATATTGTAATCCCCATGATTAGGGGTATATTATTGTATAAAATAGGATATCAAGGTTACTCAATTCAATAATATATGGGATCATTCCTTTCATGTGCACACTGCTTGTTTTTATTTATTGTTATTTATGGTATTGATATTTTCTATTTTACAAAATGGTGATTATAGTGTGACCCAAAAAGGGTTCTATAGTTTGATTTACCTTGTTAAAATCTTGATCCACTAATCTACATTTTTATTTGTTGCAGGTTTTTAGAGCTCAATCATGCAAATATTGTAAAATCAAACTTAGGGTTTCTAGAGCTTGTAGGGTTCATTCTGTGGTTGCATGGATGTTGAACTGTATCTTGGGGTTAGATCAAATGCTTCACCACATATGGGAGACATGACACTGAATCTAGGAGATATGACACTACGTCTAGGAGACACAACACCATGTCTACGAAGTTGGGGAAAGAAAACGTAAGGCTTCTAGGTAATTTATTTTTCAAAAACCTAGCTAATTCATTTTGTTGCTTTTTAAAAAGAAAAAGACTAAAATGAAATATTTCTATTTCTATTTTAAAAGGTAGTAAAGTATTTCTATAGGCATCTTATGAATCTTAGGCATTTCTTAAATAAAAAAATTGCATTTTAGGATATCGATTTATCTACTTATAAAAAGTCATATAGACTGCATTTAGGGATAAATCTATATTTCCAAACACATGTTAGATTGCATTAGGGTTCTAAATTTACCTTATTCTATTTTTGAACCTATGCATCAGAAACATTCTAGGGTTTTATTTTGAACTCATTTACTGCATTTTGGCTCAGGTTTTTTGCTAATTTTTATATTCTATTTTTTATTTTGTGTGCCCTGTATGTTTTTTAAGGAAACAAATTGAAATGCATAATAGTTGCACTTTAGGATAGTTTTATTTTGCACTTTATTGTTCAATAAAAAAACATAGAGAACAAAACTTTAAAAGGAATAACACACACAACGTGATTCACATTAAACATCAGCAAGTTGGATTTCATCACCAACCGTTGATCGAGACCAATGATGGTGTGCTTCATCTCCATCCATTGGCTCACCCCCTAAATATTGTAGTGGATCTAAATGAGTGGCTTTATGGATTTCAACACCAGAAAGTCTCTAATTTTGGGTGCACCTGGAGTAGGAAGGATTAGTAATTCTCTTTTTCCACGTGGCTCAATAATAAGTGGAACGTAGTTGTCGTTCTTTTCTAAGCATACCCGAGTGTGAAGAAAAATATCGGTTGGGTAAGTAGAAAGACTTAGATAGCGCAGACTTCCTCGAGGGTAATTTTGATTCCTTAGGTTTACCTTTAGCCAATAATCCCCTAGGAAGCTATTTTTAGCCATTCGTGATTCATCCTTCATCAGAAGGATGAATTCAGACACACCTTCTTAGTTGCATCCATCATTCACCTTGAATTTTTTTTCTATGCTTAGGATTTCTAACACCAAAACACAAAAAATAAAAAATAAAGAAGAAATATTTTTTTTTGCAAAGACAGATAAATTTGTTTTTTTGAGGGATCTACATGTTTTTTACTGTTACATCATATTTTTCACACATGTACCCACATGTTAATTACCCTAGATTACCTTTTAGCTTATGGTATTAACCATAAATCAAGCTACAGCTATGAGTTAGCTACTCACCAGCCAACCACTTCCATCCATGGAGTGCTCCACTCCTTTCCCAATCACTTATATGGCTAACCCAACCTATGTGACGTAGATAAGACATCTTAACTTATTTTTTGGATCCTCTCATATGGCATTCACTTTAGATGTAGATATAATGCAAAGGGTAATCCACACCTCCATCCCCAAAACAAAACCATCCATACCAAATGACCATCGCATCACTTACATAGACTCTGACCAATTCAAAAACCATTTAAGATCCTTCACACCAATTTTAGAATCTCTTAACATCTTGTCCCAACATGTTCCTTCTTCTCAATAGGAACTCTTACACTTATATCCAAACAATATTAACCAAGTCATAACAAATCCTCTTTACGAGGCCACATTTACACCTTCACACCAAACTCTTCCACAATCATTTAGTCAAAATACCTCCATTTTTCCTACCTAAACTACCACCCACACCAACCCACTCTACAAAGTGCAACTTAATGTTGCTTTACATATTCCATCAGCCATCCCATTAACATCACCTAGGTCTACCATTCCTCATTCAATTGTGACAACTTACCCTCCAAATATTTCAACCAATATTGCCAACACTTACACCATGCCAACATCAACTCCTAATACAACCACACAATTTACATCTATAATTTCCATACAACAAGCATGGCAACATGTAAACCAACTACTTCTGGTTAATTAAAACACTCATCCTTTCTCACAACAGTCACAAGTAGTAGATTTCAACCATCCACTCACATCCACCCAAAATACATTTTTTACACCTGACCAATCTTAGGTATCATGATCACCTATGGTCACTATACCTACCTGTCCACTCCACCATATCAATGAAATATCAACCACTCAAAACACCACCATACCTTAAATTTCACATCATCAATCTCCACCTCATCAACACCAAATATTTCACAATAAATTTCAACAAAATATTCAACACTACCACATACCCACCAACATCAACCCATTAGCCAATCAAAACCTCATTTCATAGCAATATTTCATCACCCAACATACACCACCCACATACACTCACCATGCAAACAAGGGCTTCCAAAAACCAATGGAAGATCCTAAAATTTAGTTAATGCAAAAGCAATTTTATAGCTTGATGTTACATACACCAAGTATGGCATATCAAAAACCCACATTTAGATAGCTTATAAATCACCCCATTCATCCTTAGGTACCATCACCACCATATCCTAAATATTTTACACTATCAAAGTTCGATAAATTTAAAGGGGTTGAGGACCCTAGAGAGCATATAAGTGCATTCATCTACTCATGTTTTATAATTCAATAGAATGATGCCCTAATGCTTCACACGTTTCATTAGACACTTGGGGGATGCATTAGAATGGTACAACCACTTGCCACATCACAGTGTTTGTAGACCTAAAATTTTCTCACTCTTTTCCTTCAGGCTAATGGATCCACACCTAGAAGGGAAATGGAAAAATGGTAGATCTACACCTCATAGGAGAGACACTTGAGGTCGTGCCATCTTTGGTGATTTTTTGATGAAATGGGTGGGTTCACCAGGAAACATTGATATGGTCGTTTCCATATCTAGGTTGAGAGTTTGTTTGATGTGCTCTTTTACTTTTCTCACAATCACCTAGTTTGTACAAATGCAACTAATCTATACTAAATGCAATTTTGATTTCAATGAATACAAAAAAGAGCATATTACAGAAAGTAAATAGATGCAATGCTTAGTTATGAAAAAAATTGGACACTCTTACTCAATTTGAATGGTTGATGTAGAGTTTTTTTGCTTACTGCAAGCGATATTAGGTGTTGCAAGGTGATATAGGACATTGCAGGGTGATATCAGACATCCGATATTGCTCAAATAGAGCCAATATCAATATTGAACATCTAATATCGCTCAAATAGAGCCGATATCTTCAAAAACATGCAATTGCACAAATTGATGTCAAAAATACAATTTCAAAGTATAATGTATATTTAATTTATCATGGATTCATATAAATAAGGTTAACTACTTGCAATACTTCAAAGTAACAATGATCTAAATATATGCTTGTTGGCAATTTGAGTTATTTTGTGTTGTCATTGATGTCACATGGATCACATTGAGTTTTGGTGGCAAAAGCACTTCATAAATAATCATTTATGATATTTTGGAGAGCATGGATATTTACAGGGTTTTGTGGCACAAGAGGCATATAATATTTAATTTTTTAAATATTATATTAATGGTTTTTATTAAAACCAATGGTAAAGGTTTTTATTAAAACCAACGGCAAGGGTTTTTATTAAAACCGACGGAAGGGTTTTTTATTAAAACCAACGGAAAGGGTTTTCATTAAAACCATTGGAAAGGGTTTTTCATTAAAACCACTATGCTAAGACTTCTCCAAATTATGATGGATGAAAAGGTTTTCCAATAAAACCTAGGTGCAAAAAGTTTCATGGCGAAATTCAAAAGAATGAAGGAGATATCCCAATTCAAAGTTAAGAGGTGAATTATTAAATTTTTATTTAATAATTCTAAGGTCTAAGGTTGTATTATATTATCCATCGACGTGCAAAGGTTGGGGAGATAAATAAATATTCACCGACGTCATTCGAAGGCATGGAGGTGCATATAAATAAAAGGTGAAAAACCTTTGTTTATTGAAGACTTGACATAGCGCATGAGAGAGAGTCGTCGAAAGGGGAGCAACGAAGAAAGAAGGATAAATAACTTTCGATTTGAGAGCAAGGTCAAGTAAACAACATGGGAAAGTGACATCACGTAGGAGCCTATAGCGCAGTTGGTAGCACACGAACTTTGCACAAGGCAGGTTCGTTGTTCGAATCCCGCCAGGGGCAAAGTATTTTGCTAAGAAAGGAAATTCGAGTTTTCAGATTTGAGTGCAGGTTAAAGTTGGGTGTTTGGGATTAAAATCCCAACGTGGGCTGATGCCCACGTGGTAAGCACCTCACAACGCTAGGCGAGAGGAACAGAGTTCGACTCCCATGAAGGTGTGAAGGCGCATTGATTTTTGGCAAGGCATTGACGATTTCGAAGGTGTGAAGGCGCATTGATTTTTGGCAAAGGCATTAACGATTTTCAAGGTGGTGAAGGCATTAATTTTGAACATTATGATTTCGAAGGTTGTGAAGGCTACGAATTTCGTAAAAAGGTATTTATCTCTAGCGCATGGTAATATTTGATATTGCCAAAGTTTTGGTGCATTGAAAATCATTTCTATTATAACTAGGGAGTCATAAGGTATTTAGTGAAAATAAATGATTGTTGTATGTGCTTAGGGAGTTATAAGGTGTGAAGTTAAATATTTGTGATTGTTGTATGTGGAGTTATAAGGTGTGGAATTAAAAATAAAAGCATAGGTGCTTGTTGTATGTGTTAATGAAATTAGGGAGTCATAAGGTTGAAAAGTGTTGAACTTGTTATATGTCCTAGTGCATGATTTAATTATGAAATTAAACTAGGAACTTGAGACCTAGTTAATTGCTACCTTGAGTTAGAAGACATGCACATGAGTTAGGGTTTGAAGTTGAAGACAAATTGCTTGATTATGTGCCTTGGCTATTGAGAGGAAGTGGATGGATTAGAAAATCAATTTTATGGATAAAATTGATGCTTGAGTTCCATGATTGCTTTAGTGGAGTTCATTGAGAGTATTGCCATTATTGAGGAGGTTTTTGCTATTGCTTTGAGGAGATTATTGTTGGTTACTTGTTAAGTCCATTGCCACTATTTGAGACCATTGAGGAGATCATTTTCTAGTCACTTGTGGATACATTTGTCTTTCATTTGAGGAGATCATTGTTGGCTATTTGAGAGCTCTTTGCTTGAGGGAGTTGTGCTTGTTTCTTGAGAGCTTATTGACATTGCATGAGGAAGATATTATTGAGAACCTATTGCTATCACTTGTGGAGATTGTCCTTGGTTGGTTGAAGTCCTCATTGTTATTTCTTGGAGAGGTTTCCATTTGAGAGATCATTTGTCATCCATTTGAGAGTACATTGTTGAGCATTATTGTCATCCATTTGAGAGAGTCATTTGTCATACATTGTTGAGATCATTGTGGATCATTGTTGTCATCCATTGAAGAGTACATTGCCATTCATTGTTGAGCACATTGTTGAGTATTGTCATCATTCATTTGTTATCCATTGTTGAGTTCATCATTGAGCCTTGCCTTCATTGATTTGTGGTTGAGATTTGAGTGCTACTTGAGAGTCATTGGTTGAGCCTTTGGGAAGGCTTTTGGGATAAAATTTTTGGATATATTTGAGACAAATTTTGTGCATGATTGGTTGAGCCTTTGAGAAGGCTTTTGGGATAGAATTTCTGGATAGATTTGAGACAGCTTTTGTGCATGATTGGTTGAGCCTTTGGAAGGCTTTTGGATAGGATTTTTGGATAGATTTGAGATATTTTGTGCATGATTGGTTAAGCCTTTGGAAGGCTTTTGGGATACATTTGGGACCAAATTTGAGTAGGATTGTTTGAGCCTTTTGTGAAGGCTTTGAGGATATATTTGGGACATCATTTGAGTAGGATTGTTTGAGCCTTGTGAGAAGGCATTGAGGCAGATTTGTGAGCAGTGAAAGAGATAGGATAGAAATAGAAAACACATCAACACTAGTTGCCTAGTTGAGCAGATCAATGGATAGCCTAGTTGAGTAGATCAATGGATAGCCTAGCTGAGTATATCAGTGGATAGCCTAGCTGAGTAGATCAGTGGAGAGCCTAGCTAAGTAGATCAGTGGATAGCCTAGTTGAGTAGATCAGTGGATAGCCTAGCTAAGTAGATCAGTGGAGAGCCTAGCTGAGTAGATCAGTGGAGCCCACTTGAGTAGATCAGGATAACCTAGCTTTGAGTAGATCAAAGTAATCATTTGTATTGGGATAAGGATCCCTATTTCTTTGTGAAATATTATAAGGAGATTATCTTGTGGACTACCCCACATTGGGGGAACCATGTTAAATATTGTGTCTCAATTGTGTGTGATGATTTGTGCACTTGCTTACTATTGCTATCTATGTTATTAATGCACACTTCTATATTTGGTTATTGCAATTGAGGACACTAATTGATATTGGTTTGGAAAGAAAGTAAAAAGTGGGCGCTATATTATTCACCCCCCTCTTAGTATAAGCTTGTGTTCTTCAATTGGTATCAGAGCGGGTTCCTTCAAAAAGGCTAACATCTTGAGGGTAGATTCTACAAGAACACAGATGGCTTCATAGAATGGATCATCTACAAGTAAGGCTCCACTGTTTGATGGTAACAATTATGCTTTTTGGAGCATGAGAATGAAGAACTATTTGATATCACAGGGATATGAGGTATGGCAGATGGTTGCAAAAGAGTATAAGGTTGAAGGTGATCCCAAGATAGATAAGACTATCAGGAAATTGGTTGAGATCAATGCAAAGGCAATGAATTGTATTCTGAGTGGGCTTCGTGAGACAGATTTTGCAAAGGTCATGGTATGTAATTCAGCTAATGAAATGTGGACCAAGTTGTGGAATACCTATGAAGGAGATTCCAAGGTAAAGTTGGCAAAACTACAAACTCATAGAAAAAGATTCAAAGAATTGAAAATGGAAGATTCTGAAGATATTACAAAGTTCTTGCTTCGAGTTGATGAGATTGCTAACACCATGAGAGGTCTAGGATTTGAGATGAAAGAATCAGATGTTACTCAAAAGGTTTTGAGATCACTTCCCATGAAGTATGATGCAAAGGTTTCAGTGATAGAAGAAATAATGAATATCGACAAGCTAACAATGGAAGAACTACAAGGAACTCTCACAGCTTATGAGATGAGGATAGATAAGCATCAGGCTCCAAAGAAAGAAATTGCATTCAAAGCTTTAGAGAAAAATAAATGGAAAGATCTAGAGATAGATAGAGATTCAGATAATGATGAGGAAGCTAACTTCATCAAAAGGAAAAAGGACTCAAGGAATTACAGGGATATGAAGAAAGTCAAATGCTACAAGTGTGGTGATTATGGTCACTATGCAAACAAGTGTCCACATGAAGAAAATAGTGATGATGAAAAATAGGGTCACAGAAGAAAAGAAGAAGGAAAGCATAAGCATGACAAAGAGGATAGGTACAAGCAAAGCAAGCATGAGAAGAAGAAGAGTTTTCGTAAGAATAAGAAAACTTTCTACATTGAAGAAGAAAGTGATGGTTCAGATCATAGCAATGAAGACCAGTTAGATGAAGAAGAATGTACATTCTTTGGAATAAGTGAAGAAAGGCAAGAACACCTATTCCTAGGTATTGAAGTTAAAGAAGAGGATATATCTATCGAAGAATGACATGAAGAGCTTGCTATAGCCATTGAGCAAGCAAACATGTACAAGAAGGGTCTAAGAATACTAAAATGCTTCATATGCAGAGACTTTGGGCATTTAGATGATGATTGCATGTACTACAACAATTGCAACAAGAAAAGTTTATTTGTGGAAAAAGAAAGCAGTAGTTCCAGTAATAGTTCTAGCAGCAGTTCTAGTGACAATTCCAGTAGCAGTGATGATGAAGAAGAGGAATCCACAAAACAAGAAAATAAAATCAAGAGATTGAAAAGGAAAATCAAAAGGCTTGAAAATAAGGTTCATGAAAATGAAAAGGTCAAAGTAATGCTTAATCGACACATTCAAGGTTTGGAAAAAGAGCTTCAAGAAACAAAAGAGCTTGGCATCACTATTTCTGAGCAATTGAAGAAGAAGAAAGAAATATGTAATCAGTTAGAAGAAGAAGATCAGAAATGTTTGGGGACCTACATAAATAAGTTAGCATGATTTCAAAGGAATTCAAAAACTTTGGATAACTTTTTGGATTTACAGCGAGATCCATCTATAAAGACAGGGCTTGGTTATGAAGAAGGGAAATAAAAAATAAACACACAAGGACCTCTATTTGTATCAGGAGGTTTTGTTTCAGAAATCTATAAGGAAGAACCGGTTCCCAAAGAAAAGGAAGCAATAGAAATGGATACTTGCATTTCAGAGGCTATAGAGATGTGTGCCAATTTGCTATTTGACACAAATGAAGAGAAAGAAGAGGAAGGTTCCAAAGCACCAAAGGTCTCATATTTCAGGTTTGGGGAGTCACACTCAAAAGGAAAGGAAGTTCTAAAATATGAAAGCAAGGAAGCACCTAAGATTCATGAAGAAAGTTCCAAAGCTCCTATGGCTCCAAATATCCAGTTTGGATCTTGTTTTGAGATAGGTGAATCAAGTTCAAGAGGCAAAGAAATTCTTGAAGAAGAAAGCAAGGAAGAAGTTAAGGAAGAAGATTTGGATACCACAAAGAAGGATCAAGGATACAATGCACAAGTCAAAGATGATCACAAGGATAAAGGTCAAGAAAGGTATGAGGAACCAAGGCATGAACAAAGGGCTTTTCAAGGACATTGTTTTTCTTGTAATGGATTTGGACACAGGGCTATACATTGCAGGGTCTATGGATCAAAGAAAAAGTTTGATTTTTCTAGAAGGAACTTCAAAGGAAGAAGGTATGGTTTTCAGGGACATTGCTTCTTATGCAATAGGATTGGTCATAGAGCTTCTCAGTGCAAAGGAAATGAGCAATATGGTTTTGATTATAGAGCTACACAATTCAGAGGTCATGGTCAAAATGATTATGGAAACAGAGCTTCACAATACAGGGTTCAGGAAAGGAATGGATATGGAAATGATTTCAAGAAAGAATTCAGGATATGGGCACCATCCAAAGGCTACAATATCAAGTGTTTTAATTGCAATAACTTTGGACATATTGCAATATGGTGTAGGACTCAATTCCAAACAGGTTCAAGGCAAGAAGGTCAAACAGTTTCAAGGCAAGAAGGTCAAACATGTTCAAGACAAGAAGATCAAGTAACTCATCAAGAAAAGGAGATCAAAAAGATGTGGAAGGAAGTTGACAAAGGAAAGGAACAATGTAATATGGGAGTAAATGTACTCCCACCCCAAAATTAATCACCTCAAGAGAGAAGGTGGTAGGGGGCTAAGCTTAAGAGTCATATATTTTAGCCCCATAGGTGTCCCTTTTGCCATTGATGTCAAAGGGGGAGAGATTTGAGTAAGGGGGAGAGTATTGAGTTAGGGGGAGCAGCCAAGAGAGCATTGAGATAGGGGGAGCAGCCTCCAAAGAGAACATTGAGATAGGGGGAGCAGCCTCCATAGAGAGTATTGAGTCAGGGGAGCAACTTTGATTTTCAGAAATGGCTTTTGTAGTGATTGTGGTGATTTGCATTAGAGGTGTTGCCATCAATGACAAAGGGGGAGATTGTTGGCAATTTGAGTTATTTTGTGTTGTCATTGATGTCACATGGATCACATTGAGTTTTGGTGGCAAAAGCACTTCATAAATAATCATTTATGATATTTTGGAGAGCATGGATATATACAGGGTTTTGTGGCACAAGAGGCATATAATATTTAATTTTTTAAATATTATATTAATGGTTTTTATTAAAACCAATGGTAAAGGTTTTTATTAAAACCAATGGCAAGGGTTTTTATTAAAATCGATGGAAAGGTTTTTTATTAAAACCAACGGAAAGGGTTTTCATTAAAACCATTGGAAAGGGTTTTTCATTAAAACCACTATGCTAAGACTTCTCCAAATTATGATGGATGAAAAGGTTTTCCAATAAAACCTAGGTGCAAAAAGTTTCATGGCGAAATTCAAAAGAATGAAGGAGATATCCCAATTCAAAGTTAAGAGGTGAATTATTAAATTTTTATTTAATAATTCTAAGGTCTAAGGTTGAATTATATTATCCGTCGATGTGCAAAGGTTGGGGAGATAAATAAATATTCACCGACATCATTCGAAGGCATGGAGGTGCATATAAATAAAAGGTGAAAAACCTTTGTTTATTGAAGACTTGATATAGCGCATGAGAGAGAGTCATCGAAAGGGGAGCAACGAAGAAAGAAGGATAAATAACTTTTGATTTGAGAGCAAGGTCAAGTAAACAATGTGGGAAAGTGATGTCATATAGGAGCCTATAGCACAGTTGGTAGCACATAAACTTTGCACAAGGTAGGTTCATTGTTCGAATCCCGCCAAGGGCAAAGTGTTTTGCTAAGAAAGGCAACTCGAGTTTCAGATTTGAGCGTAGGTTAAATTTGGGTGTTTGGGATTAAATCCCAATGTGGGCTGATGCCCATATGGTAAGCGCCTCACAGTGCTAGGTGAGAGGAACATAGTTTGACTCTCATGAAGGTGTGAAGGCGCATTGATTTTTGGCAAGGCATTGACGATTTTGAAGGTGTGAAGGCGCATTGATTTTTGGCAAAGCATTAACGATTTCGAAGGTGGTGAAGGGATTAATTTTGGAAGGCATTAATTGAAGGTTGGAAGGCTATGAATTTTATAAAAAGGTATTTATCTCTAGCGCATGGTAATATTTGATATTGCCAAAGTTTTGGTGCATTGAAAATCATTTCTATTATAACTAGGGAGTCATAAGGTATTTAGTGAAAATAAATGATTGTTGTATGTGCTTAGGGAGTTATAAGGTGTGAAGTTAAATATTTGTGATTGTTGTATGTGGAGTTATAAGGTGTGGAATTAAAAATAAAAGCATAGGTGCTTGTTGTATGTGTTAATGAAATTAGGGAGTCATAAGGTTGAAAAGTGTTGAACTTGTTATATGTCCTAGTGCATGATTTAATTATGAAATTAAACTAGGAACTTGAGACCTAGTTAATTGCTACCTTGAGTTAGAAGACATGCACATGAGTTAGGGTTTGAAGTTGAAGACAAATTGCTTGATTATGTGCCTTGGCTATTGAGAGGAAGTGGATGGATTAGAAAATCAATTTTATGGATAAAATTGATGCTTGAGTTCCATGATTGCTTTAGTGGAGTTCATTGAGAGTATTGCCATTATTGAGGAGGTTTTTGCTATTGCTTTGAGGAGATTATTGTTGGTTACTTGTTAAGTCCATTGCCACTATTTGAGACCATTGAGGAGATCATTTTCTAGTCACTTGTGGATACATTTGTCTTTCATTTGAGGAGATCATTGTTGGCTATTTGAGAGCTCTTTGCTTGAGGGAGTTGTGCTTGTTTCTTGAGAGCTTATTGACATTGCATGAGGAAGATATTATTGAGAACCTATTGCTATCACTTGTGGAGATTGTCCTTGGTTGGTTGAAGTCCTCATTGTTATTGCTTGGAGAGGTTTCCATTAGAGAGCTCATTTGCCATCCATTTGAGAGTACATTGTTGAGCATTGTTGTCATCCATTTGAGAGATCATTTGTCATACATTGTTGAGATCATTGTTGTCATCCATTGAAGAGTACATTGCCATTCATTATTGAGCACATTGTTGAGTATTGTCATCATTCATTTGTTATCCATTGTTGAGTTCATCATTGAGCCTTGCCTTCATTGATTTGTGGTTGAGATTTGAGTGCTACTTGAGAGTCATTGGTTGAGCCTTTGGGAAGGCTTTTGGGATAAAATTTCTGGATAGATTTGAGACAACTTTTGTGCATGATTGGTTGAGCCTTTGGGAAGGCTTTTGGGATAGAATTTTTGGATAGATTTGAGACAACTTTTGTGCATGATTGGTTGAGCCTTTGAGAAGGCTTTTGGGATAGAATTTGTGGATAGATTTGAGATAGCTTTTGTATATGATTGGTTGAGGATTTGGGATGGCATTTGAGTAGGATTGTTTGAGCCTTTTGTGAAGGCTTTGAGGATATATTTGGGACAACATTTGAGCAGGATTTTTTGAGCCTTGTGAGAAGGCATTGAGGTAGATTTGTGAGTAGTGAAAGAGATAGGATAGAAATAGAAAACACATCAACACTAGTTGCCTAGTTGAGTAGATCAGTGGATAGCCTAGCTGAGTAGATCAGTGGATAGCCTAGCTGAGCAGATCAGTGGATAGCCTAGCTGAGCAGATCAGTGGATAGCCTAGCTGAGTATATTAGTGGAGAGCCTAGCTGAGTAGATTAGTGGATAGCCTAGTTGAGCAGATCAGTGGATAGCCTAGCTGAGCAGATCAGTGGAGAGCCTAGCTGAGCAGATCAGTGGAGCCCACCTGAGCAGATCAGGACAGCCTAGCTTTGAGCAGATCAAAGTAATCATTTGTATTGGGATAAGGATCCCTATTTCTTTGTGAAATATTATAAGGAGAATATCTTGTGGACTACCCCACATTGGGGGAACCACGTTAAATCTTGTGTCTCAATTGTGTGTGATGATTTGTGCACTTGCTTACTATTGCTATCTATGTTATTAATGCACACTTGCTATATTTGGTTATTGCAATTGACACTAATTGATATTGGTTTGGAAAGAAATTAAAAAGTGGGCGCTATACTGTTCACCCCCCCTCTCAGTATAAGCTTGTGTTATTCAATGCCATACTTGCAAATGATGCAAAATAGAATTCTATATATGGTGAACACCTAATATAATGAATGATATCTAAGCCTATAGAGGATGATAAACAATATATTAAATAATATTGAATAGAGATAAGGTGAGAAAGTTGCAAACACTGCTTATAAATTACCCTTAAGTACTGTACATACAAGATCAAACATGTTCTGGAAAAATTGGATGTTCGATATCGATATCGGAGGTTCAGTATCGAACCGTAATAGCTGATGCATAGTTTTGGATCTTCAAACCTATAATAAAAGTGAAGAGAAAAGGTGGATGTGCTAAAAAATTAAGAATCAAGAAGGATCAGGGGCTAGGGGAAATCCAAGAAGGGTGTTTGGATTAAATAGGCAGATCAAGTTAGGGGAGGTTGGGCTAAAAAACAAATGAAGTTATGATTTCTCCCAATCTAGACAATATCGGCTGATCTGATATCGTAACGTTTGTGTCGTTAGATAGATACGGATAAAGGAGGTTGAAACAATTTTTTGGCATTTTGTTGTTCTGGGAATTTTTCATTTTTTTATGATATTAGACATCCGATCTTGTACAATAAAGTCTGATATCGATATCGGACATCTGATATCGACAGAAGGTTAGACATGTACATAGATTTTTTGTAATTTGAGGGGTCAAACAGTGTCAGAAATGGACATATAATATATCGTTGGAAAGCTCTTTTCAAGACCTATGAAACGATATAAAATTTGAGAAGAATTGTGATGATGTGATAGGGTAAGCATTATATTTAAGATAACATTAATTTTTTAAGAGGGAAAACTAAGCATTTTTGAGAAAAATAACTCATCTCAATTTTTCTTGTCTATATTTTAACCCCTCTTTGGTGTATTTATAAAAAGTAAATGCATCAAAGAAAAGTGTAGGCACTTGAGTAGAAGTCATTATGATTGACATGGGAAAAAAAAGAGTAGATGGATTAGAATGAATAGTTCATGGAAAATTGATGTTTTAGAAAAATAATTACTAATTTACTAACTAGGATGCCCCCTCGAGTTTTTGCGCCAAATTCTATGTTTGGTGGAAAACTCAAAAATTTTGAATTTTAGGGTAAAAGTGAATAAAATGAAGAATTAGGATAAAACCTAACTTATTTTTATTTTACTACTTCATTTTAGGTAATACCCCCTAGTGATTGAGTATACCAATTTTGGATATTGTGGCATACCAGTTAGCTTCATTTTGTATTTATATTTTGAGATATATATATTGATCCTTTTGTTTATGCGACATTGTATGATTTAATTGGATAATTTATTGCATTTGCTTATGATGGTTGTGTTACATAATATTTTGTAATTATGCTTTAATTTTTTAACATTATTTTTTATCATGCTTAAAATAAAATAAAAGATTTTTGTAAAGTGTTTTTGAAAGATAAAAGATGTTTTTATGTGATGATAAAGTTGATGGATTAGCAATGAATCTCAAAAGATGTTGTGCTGTTATATGACCATTGGTGGAGATCAATGTTCACTAGGTCATGAAGTATATCCTGTTATGAGGGAGTTTTGTATTGCTAATACAAAAATATTGTGGGCTCAATATTGACCTTGAAGCTTATGATGATGAAAGAAGATGTTGAGTTTTTTTGAGAAAAAATTGATTTCAAAAAATATGTTGATAAAGATTATTTTTGTGAGAAAATAAAGTGATTTAAGCATGAAAAATTGGGAAGAATGACTTACTCTAGGTATAATATTCCTAGTATGAATATTGAAGAAAATTATTACTAGGATTTATACCATCATCACGAAGTCAAAATGCAATGCATGATAAAATTATTATGTTTGTTTTGAGAATGCAATTTTATTTGAAGCAAATCATTGTGTCACATGTTTGAAGATTTTTAAATTAAATATATATATATGTGTGTGTGTGTGTGTGTGATTGCTAAAATAAAGTGATAGGGGTGATTACAAATTAATGTTTTCTAGCAAAATTTCAAAGAAATATTTTAAATTATTTCAAGGACAAAGTCAAATTTATTGAGAACCAATGTGTATGATGTGTGAGTTCATTATCTATCTTGATTCACATAATGATACAAAATCTCTCAAGGATCAAATGTGTGTGCTTGTGAAATTGATTTACCAATTTTGAGTGAGGTAATGATGCAAGCTAACTTTTATGAACCAATGTGTGTGCAAGTGAAATATTCTTTGACCATGATTTTGTGCATGCAATTGTACTGAACTACTATGTAAATCAAGTCACCAAAAGCTAGCTAATCCACAAGCGGATATTGGTCTGTACAAAATGTCTCTAATGTGACAGGCATATTTCCATGCATAAGGATACCATCATTGCCAAGCTGGCTTGATGCCACTGAACTGTAATGAGGATCACCCCATGGTGTTCAAATAACTAAGGAATTATAGGGATTCAAGCTCATTACACCCTTATTTTCTTTTGATTTATTTTTAGTAGGGATTCTTGCTCATTTTTATTTTTGAACAAGGGGATTTTATTGCTTTTGTAGTAAAGCTACTTTTTCTTTTCTTTTTGCTTTTTCTTTTTCTTTTCTTTTTATTTTCTCTTTTGCTTTTTCTTTTCTCTTGTTTGGGATACTTGCTTAGATTAGACAAGGAGCAAAGGATTTTATTCGGGAATGGGGGATCTTGCCCTTTTGCCAATTCTCAGTATTCTAGACCATGCGCATAATAGGATAGCAAGGGAAACTTTTTGCTTAAGGAACTAAGACTACTATGTAGTGTCATTTTTTGAATTTGCAAAAAATCATTTTAAGATGTGAAATGTGTTGTTGGTTCAATAAGTAGCAAGACCAGTTCCCAAAATTCAATATTTTATTTTAGTGAAGTAATAGTGATTTTGGTTCAAGAAATATTTATAATCAAAATGACAAAATCAAAATTTATTAAAAATGTGGATTAATTGAGTGGTTCAAGATAAATTTTGAGCCCATCTGAAAGAAATTAAATTATAACTTGAATTATGAAAACAACAATAAAGGATGCAAAATGGTGACTTAACAACAATTTGACATATTTTTAAAAAATTTCATATTTTTTTATTTTTTTGATTGTTTTGATGAAATTGATAATATATACAAAAATGTTGTATATACACTATACAAAGTGATTTATGCGTAACATTTCTAAGGTGGATTCAAAATAAAAGAAGGTTTTAAAGGATAACTTGGTTGTGGTGAAGGTGATTGAAGTTGATTTGTTGATGTTTGATATTATTGTGATGAAGGATGATGATCAGATACAGATGAAGAAAGTTGATGAAAAAAAGATGTCGATGATAATAAATAGTAAAATAATAGAGAACTTGATGTGATAATGATAATGAGAGAGAGAATGAAGGATAAAATATGATGGAAAAAATGTGGCAATGATGATAAAGAGGAAAAGAATAGAGAACTTGTTGTAGTGATGATAAAGAAAGAGATAATAAAGAACAATGATTCCTTATGACGAGAGATTTGCAAAAGTTCAAAAAGAGATATCTTATGTGGATGATTGTCCCATTGTTGTTGAATATTGAAGGAGACTTTAGGTTGAGAATTTGACAATAAATAAAAATTTTCTATGCTTGTATCATCTTTTGGATTATTCTTCAAAACCAAGAGAGGTCTTGAAGGTTGGTTGAATGAAGAATTTATTTCTTGTTTATCAAATTGAGCTGATTGATCTTGAGGTTGCTCACTTGTAGTTTTTATTACATTATTAGTGATATCATTGTGATGAACATATTAGGATGTAATATTTGATTGGTTTCATGTTGTTGATGCTTGAATATGGGTTTTTGGGAGATCCCCATGTATTGATTGGTTATGTGTACTTGTTGTGTAATATGATGATTGTTTACTGGAAATTTATAGTCAATAGTAGAGTGTATCTCCTCTATAGCAAAAATACCCTCATCAATCAAGTTTTGAATTACATATTTTAACTTTTTGCATGTTTGTGTCACATTTCCATCCACTCTATGATATTCACAATGTAGCCCAGGTTTGTACCAGTCTACTGTGGTACTAGATTGCCTTATAGGAGGTAACTCAATCATGTTTTTATCTAGAAAATTCTTAAGGATTATAGTCAATGGTTGTTTGAGTTTGGTAAATTTACGTGGTGAAACTTTGATTAGTTCTCTTAGGATTTTATCAATAGATGGTTCATTACCTCTTTATTTTTTATTGTGAGTAGAATGATGATGAGTAGATTGTAAAGTATGATGTGATTGCATGGTAGGATTAGAATATGTATTTTCTTGTTGAGATGAATGTGTTGTGTTGAAAGAAGAAGGTTGAAATGGTTGTGATTACAATTATGATAAAAAATAATTACATGTGGATTGAATAGCTTGACATGAATGTTTAGTGGGAATAATACCACTATTATGAAGAGGTTGAAGAGGTTGAGGTGAATAAGTTTTTTTTAGAGAAGAATATGGTGGTGATTTTTCATTCATTGTTTTTTGAATTTGTTGTCTAGTGATATCTCCAATGGTACCCATAATGTTGTTGTTTTAAAAATGACCAAAATGAGGTCTAGCATTTATTGTTTATTCAATTGAAAGTGTTTATTGAGATGAAGGGCGAGTAGTAATTCTTCTAGTAAATGGTTCTTCTAGAACTAATAAATCTATGATAGGAAGAATTGGATCTGAATCATCTTTAGAACTATTTGAATTATTTGAGGTGATGTCTATTTCACTTTCTATCTCACTTCTTGTATCTTATGAAGATGGATATTAGAAATATTGTATGGGCCTAATTGTAACCACATATTGAGAAGGCACATATGAAGTTTGCAAATTTTATTATGGTAAAAAGTTGCTAATGGTCCCCACATACCAATTTGGAGGAGAAACATTATTTTTTTATTTTTATTTTTTATTTTTTATTTTTTTATTTGTGGAAAACATCCCAAAAGGGATGCCACTTTCGAGTAAGACCCAAGGAGGCAGGGGTATCCGGAGGAGAAACATTATGATGTTCTAGTTGATTCACAACCTCTTTACCATGCTTGGGTAAAGGATGTTGGAAAATATCTAAATTTTGATTTGCATTTTGAGATGGTTATTTTTGGGTATTATTTTGAGGATTATTGTTTGAGGGAAATTGTTCTATTTCCATTTTACATTTATAAATCAGATCTTGTGTCATATGTTTCAATCGTTTACAATAATTAGTTGAATGTCCATCTAATTGATGAAATTATAATGCAGATCAGCCCTATATCCATCTACAGTGGTATCTGGTTGTCGTATCTCTGGCAACCGTATTAAATATTTTTCTAATAGTTGGGGTAAAATCAAAGTTAAGGGCTGATTCAATCTTGTAAATTCTCTTGGAGGTTTATCAGGAATATTTAACACAAATTTATTTATAGCTTCAATAGTATTGATGTTTGAGGTGTTTCTACTATCAATAACTCCATCACCCACTACTTGTTTATTTTTATATTGGTTTTTAGAAGATTTATCCTCATCCCTTTTATTGAATTTTTCTCTTCTAATGAGGGCATATTCTACTCTTCTTGATAATTATATAGCTTGATAAAAAGAGGTTACTGTAGCTATAGCAAGTTCATAAGATAGTTTTTCTTGTGAATTACCAATGAAAATTTCCAACATCTCTCGATGAGGTAAAGTAAAATGCAATTTTCCTAGAAGTTGTCTCCATTTAGTTGGGAATTCAGCAAAGATCTCATCTTTCCCTTGTTTTAAGTTATATAAATCCTTAATAGTGACATGCCTTTCTATGTAGGCACTAAATTGGTGAATGAATATTTCCACTATCTATTCAAAGTTTCTCAAGGAATTAGTTGGTAATTGATAGTACCATTCTAAGGCCATGCCTCCAAGGCTTTTAGGAAAAATATTTAGCAACAACAAATCATCATAGGAAATATCATGACAAGTTGTTCTAAACATATGAATATGTTCAATATGATATTTGGTTCCCTTATATATCAGAAGGACTGGCATGGGGAAATTTTTGGGGTAAGGTTGAGCAACAATGATAGGATCCAATGGTTGACTACACATCTCTCTATAAATGTATGAGGAATGGTAAGGATCTATCTGATCTAGATGTGAAGCTAAATATTTAACTAAGGCTTCAAGTCCTTGTGGTTGCTCACTAAATTTATTTATTTTTGTCATATTGTTGTGCATTTGATGATATGGCGGTGTTGTCATATAAGGATTTCTAGTAGAAATGCTATTATGTAAAGTTTTTTTGGGAACAATGTTATGAAGTTTGTATGGAACTTTATTTTGTTGAATTTTTTATTTTATTTTTGGTAAATATGATACTATAGCATTAATATCGGGTTTTATAGGTTCACCCAAAATCTTTTACAAAAATCAGCCCAGGTTTGTTGATGAATATGTCCTTACTAAGGATCCTATATATGTAAAATCTACATGCCACCAAAGCCATTACATCCGGTAAGGCACATAGCTTGTTATCAAAAAGAAACTTCCCATACAACATTTTGGGTATACCCTAAGAAAACACACCTACATAATAATTATAAAAAAATAAACAGACACAGATCCCTTCCTTGAAATGGTGGAGAAACAAAAATCTGCAGACACACATAGCAGAGTACTGAAAAAAACTCCCACAAGCTCTGTATTGATAGTTACTCTTAATAATTCTTTGGTAATTGCTTTCTTCCGTATATGACATGCTTTAGGACCATATCCCATCTTGGCCAATTAGCCTTAGAGAGTTAAATTTTTTTTTGATAATGATTGGCATTTTGTGTTTTATTAGCCTTTTATGATGTAGATATTTGTTGATTAGGAGCTTGAGAAGAAGAAGAATGTTGTTTTTTTTAGAATTTGATTGAGTTTCTGGTTTTTGAGTGTTCAAATCTACATTTTGATATTTGTTTTGAGATGGACCAGCTTGATCTTGATATGTTCTATTTATATGTCATTAGATTTACATTTAATCAAAAAGTAGCTTCTATACCAGCCTTTGTTGAATAATCTCCCATTGGAAGTAAATTTTCTATTTCCAACATATGATTTATTTGACCTATATTACTTTTTAAGAACTCAACAAAATGCTAGACAAATTTAAAATTGACATTACCTTGAGAATATACAATAGGTTTATTAGGATCTTTGTCCTCTTCTTCCCCTTATATATTATCTTCCTCACCTTGTTCTATGAGTTTATCATCTTCAATAATTACCCTATCATCAAGGTTTTGTTTATATGTCTCATCATATTCTATTTGTTTACCATTTCTCAAGATTCTAGGCATCTTGTCTTTAGGGTGTTTTGTTTTTCAGTGATATATATATATATATATATATATATATATTATTTTTTATTTTTATTTTTTTTTAATTTATTGGGTATATATGTTATATATATACCTATATAATAATATATTATATTTTGTTTTTGGTTTTTTGTGTTTTTGATTTTGAAAACAAAGCAAAAAATAAGAATTATAATATTTTAGATATTATACCTAATCTTCCTGAAATAGTTTATAAATATTGTTGATAGGCTCAAGTTCTTCAGGTGACATATAATGCTCTTCTTCAAATTGAAAGTTTACTTTTAAGAATTTGATAAAATGGGCTATGGTAATACTATCAATTTCAAATTCTTGAGCATAAAAATATATTTCATGACAATACTCACGAAAATGGACTACCCTAGGAGTTTTGTGACATCTTCTTTTGGTTTCCAAGACTATCTGCTGATCCTCTATGTATGCTAGAAATCTATATACGGTTATAGCATTTTCAAGATAATATTCAAAAGTATACACAAATGAAGAAATACTTGCTCTCTTATCTGTTAACCACCTCTCACATGACCTTTGAATATCAAAGTAGTGATAAGATTTATCGGGTTCTAGGATTTTAGCTATATCAAATCTCTTAATTTGGCGTCTTGTTGTGTTTGATTTTATAATATCAATTCTCTTACAAAGTTTAGTCCAATGTTCTTGAGATGGAATACTAGAGTTTTCAACTACTAGGGAGATTTCCTACTGCTCTAACATCTATGATTGTAGCTCTTCCTATGTTGAAGTCTAACATATAAGAAATGAATCTAGAATATGCAAGTTTGACTAATGATATTTTTGGATTTTTCTTGTGTTTTATGTTTTTATAAATCATAATGATGCCTATGTAGTTCACTTCGGGTTCACCAAAGAATGTAGCTCTAAAATTTTCTCACTCCTTTCCTTTAGGCTAATGGATCCGCACCTAGAAGGGGAATGGGAAAATGGTATATATACACCTCAGAGGAGAGGCACTTAAGGTCATGCCATCTTTGGTGATTTTTTTATGAATTAGGTGGGTTCACCAGGAAACATTTATATGGAAATTTCCATGCCTAGGTTGAGAGTTTGTTTGATGTGTTCTTTTACTTTACTCACAATCACCTAATTTGGCCAAATGCAACTATTCTATAATAAATGCAATTTTGATTTCAATAAATACAACACAGAGCAGATTATAGAAAGTAAGTGCTTAGTTATGAAATAAATTGGACACTCTTACTCAATTTGGATGGCTGATGTAGAGTTTATTTGCTTGCTACAGGTGAGATCGGGTGTTGCAGGATGATATAGGATATTACAAGGTGATATCGAACATCTGATATCACTCAAATAGAGTTGATATCAATATCAGACATCTGATATCACTCAAATATATTCGATATCATTAGAAACCTGCAATTGCACAAATTGATGCCAACAATGCAATTTTAAAGTATAATGTATATTTAATTTATCATGAATTCAATTTAACAAGGCTAACTACTTACAATGCTTAAAAGGAACAATGATCTGAATCTATACTATACTTGCAAATGATGCAAAATAGAATGTTATATTTGGTGAACACCTGATATGATGAATGATATCTAAGCTTATATAGGATGATAAACAATATATTAAATAATATTGAATAGATATAAGGTGAGAAATTTGTAAACAATTCTTATAAATTACCCCCAAGTACTCTATAGATAAGATCAGATATGTTCTGGTGAAATCGGATATCCGATAATCAATATCGAAGGTCTAATATCAAACCGTAATAGCTGATGCACAGTTTTGGATCTTCAAACCTACAGGAAAAATGAAAATAAAAGGTGGATGTGCTAAAACACTAAGAATCAAGAAGGATCATGGGCCAGGGGAAATTCAATAAGGGTGCTTGGATTAAATAGGCAAAGCAATTTAGGGGGGTTGGGCTAAAAAATAAAGGGAGTTATGATTTCTCCCAATCTAGATGATATCAATTGATCTGATACTGTAACGTCCATGCTATTGGCCAAATATAGACAAAGGAGGTTGAAATAAATTTTTGGCATTTTGTTGTTCTAGGCATTTTTTAGTTTTGGATGAGATTGTATGTTTGATCTCGTACAATAAATTTGGATATCGATAACGAACATATGATATCATTAGGAGGTTAGACATGTACATAGTATTTTTACAATTTGAGGGGTCAAACGGTGCCATAATTAGACATATAATATATTTTTGGAAAGATATTTTTGATCCCTATCCAATGGTATAAAATTTGATAAGAATTATGATGATTTTATAGGCTAAAAATTCTTTTGAATATAAATTTATTTTTTAAGAGGGAAAACTAAGCATTTTTGAGAAAAATGACTCATCTTAATGGGTCAATTTTTTCTATCTATAGTGTTTACACTTTCGAACAATTGGCAAACCAATTCCTAGAAATGTTCTCCCTCAATGTTAAGAATAAAACTGCACTAACCAACTTATATAATTTATGATAATTCAAATAAGAGTCAGTTTATGATTTCAATAACTATTGTAGGGTAATAATTACCAAATTTCCATTCTCTCTCCCAATCGAATAACTAACACGAATGTTCACAAGGAGTTATCTGAAACCTATCTCCTTTTTAATTCAACTACAATAATATAGAACATTCAAATAGGCTCTTGTCCAAGCCCAGGTCATCAAATAAATAAATATCCGGGAGGGTGAGATCAAGCCCAAGAAAAAATGGCAAAATAAGGGCTAGAATAAAGGAAACTATAATGGCTAAATAAAAATTGGTCAGGTGAACTAGGTGGTCTTGACTCAACCTACCATGCAAAATCAATAATTTTAAGTCCACATTCAATAATCACAACCACAACCACAATAAATAACATATCAAGCAGTTCCACCCCCACAAAAATTGCAAACTCTAGTGCCAACCATGAATAACGATCAATGTTGATAGTCTATTTGGAAAACTCATAATTACACACCATTACCTAAATTATATACCTCCATCTTCTGAAGGTTATATGATACACACACAATTACCTTTCTATAAGGTAGACCTAACGACCCAACTAAACATGGAAAGTGCTATAGGGAACACTTGTTTTACCCCTTTGATCAATAGAAATACCATGACATCAACAATTATTTTACATTTAAGGATATCGTGCAAGACCTGGTAGAACTAGGGGCCATTAATGTAGATAACCCCTTAGCACAACAAAACTAAAATATTAGTATTTTTTAGATACCAATTCCTAATTGAGAGGAAGCACAACAAGTGGTAGAGGTGTCAACTACTAGGACTCCTCCTAACCAAGTTAACCATGTGCAACAACACCAAGGTTTTGTGGGGGCTATCCATGTGGTAACCTAAGGACAAAGAAGCATGAACTACCAATAATAGTTGGATGAGCGGTCTCAAGTGACACCACCAACAAATGTGTATCCACAACTAAACCTCGTTAATCCATATCCACATCAACCCATCCATATTCCAAGCCATTCTCCATGACCAATTATTACACTACGAAATAAGTTGATAAATAGTCTAAAAATTGCTTTAGCTAAATTATCAATCTATGAGCTCATACAACAATCCCCTCCACATCGTGAGGCATTTATGGGTATATTGAAATCCATTAAGCTCCAAATTCAAGACTTTAATACCTTCAATAATTTTGTAGGGAATATCTAAACATGTATTGATCCTTCAATCATATTCTATGATTTTGAAATTAAAATAATATCATTAGAATCATCAGATAATTGACTACATATTATGGCTCAGGTTGACCAGAAGGATTTCAAATGGCTACTAATTGACACCGGCTTGTCAATAAATATTATCATCACTTCCATGGTCCACCACCTTAATATTTTTTTCTCTCATATCACCAAATCCACCTTTATACTACAGTTTTTAACGATGTGTTATGCTCCACAATTGGCACTATTTTCTTACCTATAAAAGTGGGGGTTAAAATATTACATACAATGTTTCATATCCTATAAGGGGATATGGCTTACAACATACTCCTTGGGCATCCCTAGATTAGGGAGATGAAATGTGTTCCCTCTACACTACATCAATGCTTGAAATATGTCCATGAGGGAAAGATACATTGTATATCAGTAAACATTGAACCATTAAAGTACAACAAATTCATCTCCAATACTTACAATCCATCATTACCATCCATCCAATTATCCTTATTTCCATCATCCACCCCATAAAAAAATCATTCATCCAAAGCTCCTGTTCTAGAATAACTTCCTGTCACCGATCAGGATTCCACCTCCACATTCCATCATACTATTTCCACATCCTAATATTCATCTTAGTCAATACCATGTACATGTGGTTAAATACAATCATCCACATCATTTATCATCAATCATTCATCGCAACCCATACAATCAACTCCACTAGCACCTACCATCACCTCATCCAAGCCTGATTCACCTCCACCCCAATCAACCAACTTATCACAAGTTGATTTGTTATATCATGATATGCCACCTCATTCCACACATTTTTTTGAATCATATACCAATTCCATATCCAATTCATCCACATAATCACCCATACAAGTTGTAGTACATCTTGACAGTCCTAACATTGGTGAGTATGTGGTTCAAGATGTTGCCATAACACTGTTATTCATTGAAACTATAAGATATTATGGTCTCCCATGTGACCCACATTTAGCTGTATGAGTGGTTTATAATATGGGTTCATCACCTAACAAAATAAATTATGTCTATGGGGGAGTTGATTTATTATCCGATCCACTTCCTCTAGATGAACCTAGGTAACTAACCTGCATTAATATTAAGCGCATGTCCAACTTGGATTTCCCGACACGATATTTTTGTTGGGTTAATTGGTAAGGATATGGGCTAGGGTGACATGAACAAGGCATGCACAACATTATTGAACCTTAATATTAATAAGTGGATGATCGTTCTGGATTGGGGTATAGTCCATGGCCTGCTACTTCTTTCAAACAAGTTTTTCAATACCTTACCATAGATCCTAAAAGGGATGTATTGAGGGCTAATTTCACCCAGTTACAAAATAACACTCACAATTAGGATTTTAGAGTTAAAACCCTCTCTTATAAAAGAATAATTTATTATTCCAAGGTTATTTGTTATAATGTGTCATAAAAGTGTGGAACATCTAGATATAAAATAATGCTAAAATAACTCTTGAATGCACATAACTTGTTAACAAGGGGTTTGGATTTTAGGTGTCTTGATCTGAAATCATTTTTTGATACACTTTCCAATAAAATTCACTTTTCCAGAATAAATAAATTTACCTTGAATTTAATTTTTAAACTATGCAAATTTATTTTAAAACTTCAAAACAAATTTTTAATTAAAAATGCTTCAAAACTTTTTATTAACATAAATTTCATTAAGAATTTTAATTAAAATTAAAATTTACCTCATTAATAAAAAATTATGTAAAATTAAAGTTTACGTAAATTCCAAAAAAGCCATTAAATACAAAACCCTAATTATAAATTTTGTACTTTATAATATTAAAAAGTAATGTTTTTATTTAATTTGAATGCTTGTTCATCCCGATATAAAATTGGAATTTGAATATCTGAATGGTGAACAAACATAAAAATTTTAAACCCTAATTATAAGGTTTTGAACCTTTATAAATATGAAATAGGGTTTCAATGAAACTTTACATAAAATTAAATTTTACGTAAGTTCCAAAAAATTCATTAAATATAAACCTTAATTATAAAGTTTGACCTTTATAATATGAAATTAAAGTTTCATAAATCGAACCTTTGCAATAAAAATAAAAAGCTTAAGGAAGAAACATAAATTTAAAATAAAATTAATCTACAGGCTATAAAATGAAAACAAAACTCTTCTGAAATTTAAATTCAACCTATATTGATCAGAACTAACACAATATAATATAAGTCGAATGCTATCTTCAAAGGAAAATTTAAAATGAAATTATATCAAACTATTTCATCCACTAAAACATCATCCACATTCTTGTTTTAACAAGAATAATTTGATATAAAAACTTTGGATTTTATAATAAAATAATTTTAGGAAGCTCCTTTGTTCTTTCAATGCGAAACCAAGTGCAACATGTCCTTTCGCTTCTCCTCTTCAATATCTCCTCTATCCTATAAAAATTGTCCAACCCCCTTTCTTGGTTTCCAATGGCCTATTTATAATTTAACATTGTGTTCGTTCATTCCATTCTACAATTTAAAATGGTTTTACAACCACAATACTCTCTTTGCTTTCCACTCCTTTGTTCATTCATTCATATTGAAAACCTGCAAAAACCAACACAAAATTTTTTATAATAATGTACTTTAAATATTTTAATTAAAACATTTACAATACACTTTGAAATAAAAACATTCAAAATGAACTTTAAATATATATATATATATATATATATATATATATATATATATATATATATATATATATATATATATATATATATATATTATTTGTGGAAAACATCCCAAAAGGGATGCCACTTTCGGGTAAGACCCAAGGAGGCAGGGGTATCCATTCTACCAAAAATACCTAGGACTCGGACCTGGCCTACCACCTTTGACATACTCAAGGAGCAAACAAACACACAAAACAAATTTAAAAATAAGTAAATAACAACAAAAATAATAAAATAAAATAAAAAACATGCTCCTTGAGTGTGTCAAAAACAAAAGCACAACCAAACACACACACAATAAGATAAAAGAAACCACAACATGAACCACATAGAAAAACACAAGAACCACATAACAAAACACAAACAAGACAAAAACAATAGAACACTACAAAGACATAACCCAAAAAAAACATGAAAAATAAACACAACCAAAACCTAAAATATTAAAAAAAATAAAATAATAATAATAAAAAAAAACAACCAACAATAGACAATAAACAAAAACAAAAAACATAGAAAACACTCACACATAAAAAACATGAATTAACACAAACAAAGAGAAACACAAGAACAAGAACGACAAAAACACAAGAACAATAAAAAAAAACATAAAAAAATACAAAACAACAAAAACACAAGAACAACAAAAAACAACACAAAGAACACAAAAACAAAACAAAACAAAAGAACACACACACACCTTAAAAAACTAAACAAAAAAACAAAAAAGAAAAAAAAATGAACATAACAATGACCTATCTAGACCAGAAGACTATTAAGGCAAGAAACAACAAAGGAAACAAAAGAAAGAAAAGAGTGAGCTAGGGAACTAAAAAAACCTGAATGAACCAAAGAGAAGAAAAAAAAGCAAGAAGAAACTAGGTACCTTCAAAACTGGAGCCATCCAAAGAAATGATAGAAAGAAGAGCTTCCCTAATTTGCGAAGCCCACCATCTAGGAGGGTGGCCATAACAAGTAAGATCACCTTTGTCCAAAGCCCAATTAGCTAAAGCATCAACACTCTTGTTTTGATCTCTGACCACATGATTGTAATCAACTTTCAAAAATCCCATCTGGATTAATTGAATCTTCTCAATAATTCTTTTTATTCTCCAATCAACCTTATGATTCTTGGAAGGAGTCTTCAAAATATTAATCATAAGTTGAGAGTCGGACTCAACTAACACCTTTTCCCATCCAACCTTAGTAGCCTCCTGAAGGCCTCTCGAGGATACCATACCCCTCAACAAGGTTATTGGAAAGAATACCCAAATTCTCAGCAAAAGTAAAAACCAGGGAGCCATCTGAAAGTCTACCAATTCCTCCCACACTGGCTTTTCCAGGGTTCCCTCTAGAGGCTCCATCAGTATTGACTTTTCCAAAATCCTTAGGAGGAGGTTGCCAATTTCTTGTCCTATCCATCTTACTAATACTCACATTCCCTTTAAGTTGGTTGCCCTTAGAATATTTAATCTTCAATATTTACATCATTGGATCCCATATTTGGTGGGAGTTTTGGGGGTGATTAAGGAGTTGATGGACTGATTCAACTAAGTTGGCTATGGTATTTTGCCAAATATAGTGAATATCCTTCCTATCTTGATTAAAAATTTGGTTGTTCCTTTCAATCCAAATATTCCAAAGAAGAATGGTAGAACCCATCCAAACTAACTGCCTAATAAAATGATCAACACCCTCTTGATTAGGCCAATCCCTCCAAAGTTGTTCAAAAGTAAAAAAATTGGACCATTGTAAGCCAAGTAAAGTGGCCATTCTCCTCCATAGCTCAGAGGCTAAAGTACACTCAATAAAAATATGGTTGAGATTTTCTACATTCTCTTCACACATCTCACATCTAAAAGGGCCATGAAAACCATGCTTCATAAGTTGCTCACCAGTAAGCACCCTACGATGCAATAAAATCCAATTAAAGAACCTCACCTTAGGCTAAAGCTTTTGAGCCCACAATTGAGAAAATATGTCAGAAGAATGGTTGGGATTATTATGGCATAAGGTCAAATAACCTTGAGCAACTGAATACTCACCCTTAGTAGTGTTGTTCCATCCAAAACAATCTTTTTCATGGGACCAAGAGAGAGATCTCATATGAAGGATGCCTTGGATATCTTGTCTTTGCCTTTCTGGGATTTGAATAGGCTAGTCCTCAATAGGGATCCAATATCTACCAACCTTTGAATTACCAGTATGGTACCGATAGTAATTAGCCACCTTTATCCAGTTAGCTCGGTGAAGCTCCTCCATCCAAGGCCTCCAATCGGGAAACTGAGTTATCAAAGGCTTGTGACCATCCCAAGAATCTATCCAAAAATTTACTTATTGACCATTATGAATGATCCAAAATAAATTTTTCTTTATCAAATCCTCACCAGTCTTAAGAACTGCTAAAATGGGAGAACCTTTGGTAGGAAGTTGATAGCGAACAAGGTCTTCAGGACTTTTGTTCTCAACATATTTAGCATGAAGATTATTGGCCCAAAGAGCATTGGGGTTATGCAACATCCTCCAATATAATTTAGCAGCTAAAGCTTTGTTGTTATTAATAGAAGACCGGAATCCTAACCCCCCTTCATTCTTAGGAAGACATAAAGTGTCCCATTTCACCAAGGCCCATTTTCTTTTCTCCTTAGTACCACTCCAAAGGAAACGATGACTGATTTGATCCAGTTCTCGAAGAACAACCTTTGGAATATTCAACATGGAAGATACATAAATAGGAATAGCTTGAAGGACTGATTTTACCAAGGTGATTCTACCCCCAGAAGAAAGCCACCTGTTGGTCCACTTTCCAATTTTCTTCTTGACTTTGTCCAACAACCAATTCCAATATTTATTTTTCTGCCTTTGAATATTTATGGGAATACCTAAATAAGTGATTGGAAGGGAGGTCTTCTTATATCTTAATTTATCCAAGACCATGGATTCCTGTCTAGCAGAGCAGTTGAAAGAAAATAACTTTAGATTTGTCTTCATTGATCAACTGCCCAAGTAGCCTTAGAAAAATAGCTAATGATTTGCTTAATATTAGAAGCTTCCTTAACTTTAGCTTTACCTAAAAGAGTAGAGTCATCCACAAATTGAATATGAGAGATAGGTCTAGCTCCATGAGCAATGGTAACTCCCTCAAGGGTTTTGTTTTCCCTCTTTTTGGTTATAGTCCTACCCAAGCATTCAACAAGAATGATGAATAAATAAGGGGATAGCGGGTCACCTTGCCTAATACCTCTGGAAGTTGGGAATGATTGAGAAGGCCTACCATTGATAAGAACTAAGTAGGAAACTGAAGAGATACATCCCATAATCCAATCCATCCAATCCTTAGAGAAACCAAATTGCCTCAAAACTTTGATAAGGAAGTGCCAATCCACTCTGTCATAAGCTTTGGATAAGTCTAACCGAATGAACATGGAAGGAGATTTTTGCATATCCATGGAATGGATGGCTTCCTGAGCAAGAACTATCTCATCTACTATTTGACGCCCTTCCACATAACCCCCTTGCTCTGGGAAATAATCTTATGCAAAAGAGGCTTCAACCTTTCTGCCATGATTTTAGTAATGATTTTGAGAAGAACATTACATAAAGCAATAGGTCTAAAAGCTGAGATATGATCAACCTCTTGAGCTTTTGGAACAAGAGTAATATAAGTTTTATTGATAACCTTCAAAATTTCTTTGGCTTTCCTGGCTTCTTCCACCACCTCTAATAAATCAACATGAAGGATATCCCAGAACTCTTGGTAGAACTCAATGGGAAAACCATCAGGACCTAGGGTTTTCCCTTTTTGCATTTTAAAAACTACCTGTTGAAGCTCATTGATAGTAATAGAGAGCAGTCAAAATAGAGTTCTCCTCAGAAGTGATAAGAGAAGGGATTGCTTGAAGAACATTTTGTTGAGAAGCTGAGTCAAGAGGAGTAGCAACAAAAATATTGGAAAAGTAATCAACAACAATAGAGTTCATGCCATCCCAAGTATAAACAACATCTCCAGAATCTGATTTTAGGGAAGAAATAAAGTTGTGAGATCTTCGAGCTAGAAGATATTTGTGGAAGAAATTTGTGTTTCGATCTCCTTCTTTGAGCCATTGAATTCTAGATTTTTGCTTCCATAAGATTTCTTCTTTTTTTCCCATTCCTCTAACTGAGTTGTGAGTTTAATTTCATCTGCACTTCTCTTCTCTGTGAGGCCATCTAAATGGATTTTCTTATTCAAATTTTCAATATGAGCAATAACTTCATGTTTTTTTTATGAACATCCCCAAACTCTTTCCAGTTCCAAGTCTTGATTTTGGATTTAATGTATTGCAGTATTTTGGCAAAATAGAACATCTTAGTCCCATGCCTAGGTTTACCTTCCTTCCACCATTGTTGCACATGAGGTCTAAAGGAAATGTCTCTAAGCCACATTAATTGAAAATGAAAAGGAGAGAAACTCACATTGGTTTTCCACATTTCCACCATGATTGGCCAATGATCCGAACCAACATTATTAAGAGTCTTCACTTTAGGAATGTGACCATGGATTAAGAAATTTTTAGAGAGCAAAAACCTATCCAATCTCTCCATTATACAAGCTAAGCCTTGCCTTCTATTAGACCAAGTCATAAGGCCATTATCTGGTTGGATGTCCACAAGATGGAGGTTTGCAATATATTCACTCATGAGGTCAGTGCTTTTGTCCAAATTTCTATTTCCCCCCCTTTTCTCATCCAGAGAGAGGATGGTATTGAAATCTCCTCCGATCAAGATCCAAGCTTCAGGAAAATGAGAGATAATATGAGTTATATCCTTCCACTGTCTTCTTTTTTCCTCCAAAGTAGTCGAGCATAAACAAGTAATGCAGAGCATAATTTGGTTGGAATGTCTACTTTGAATAGCTATAGCCAACAGACCCCAACTGCCAACCATATGGTGAATAACTACCTCTTTTGGGTCCCAAAGACAAGCAATGCCACCATAAGTCCCCTAGGAACTAAGGGAAACCACTTTTCTAGCTGGCCAAATTTTACTGGCAATTGAGTCCATATCCTCCATTGACATCTTTGTTTCTTGAAGGAAAACAAGATGTGGATGATTTATCTGAATCATTCTTCTAATTTCATTTTGTTTTGAAAGACTCCCTTTGAGTCCTCTAATATTCCAAGTGATGATCTTCATTAATACCAAGGCTAAAAAATTTGGGAAGGGCATTAATATTACCTTCCTCTACAAGATTTTCACCTTCTTTTACCATATGATATTGATTGGTCTTGCGACCTACTTTTTTATTAGAATCCATCTTCAATTTTTTTCCCTATTTCTTGACTTATTCCAATTGAATCTGAGATGGCTTCTAACCTTGAAGAATGCTCGTACACAACCAAAATTTTACTAGAGGGTTCAATGGAGTCTATATTGGGACCTGTATTATTTGAAGTTTTGACATTTAAAAGATTGTTTTTCTTGTGTAAATTTTCTCCCTTTTTTTTCTGTTGAAAACCTTTGATTTGTTGGTTTGTCTCTGAGTTCTTCCCTTCATATTTAAATTGTGTTTCTAAGATTTTTGTTTCCATTATTTCCTCTTCCTCACTTGGGACATCATTTGTGGAAAGGATTTCAAACATATTAGCAGATGACTTTGATTGATCCTTCATAACTAGTTTTTTTTGAGTGTTCTTCTTCTTAGGCATTTGGAAACCTACTGAGTTTATATCTTCTTTCTTTTGATCAAGAATTTTATTTGGGCAAGCACTGGCCAAATGACCATATTCATGGCAAATTCTACAATGAAAAGGAATGTTCTCATAGTCCACTACTTGCTCCCAAGTGTCTTCCCCAAATTGTAATGTGATATTTTTAGGTAGGGGTTTGTCAAAATCCATTAAAACACAAATCCGAGCATAAATAATATGTTCAAAATTTTGAGTACAATCAATAGTCATCATAAAAGTTCCTAAAGAGTTTCCAATTGAAGAAAAAATAGTAGGATTCCAAAATTCAATAGGGAGGCCAAAGAGTCTAACCCACATGGGAGCTATAGAAGGCATCTCTTCTTCGGATTTAAATTTAGTATGCCAAGGCTTCATGAAAAGCCCTACCCTTCCAAAAAACCAAGGACCCCCTTGAAAATTTTTCTCTCTATCTTCATTATTAGCAAATAAAACAAGAAAATAACCATTTGGATAAATAGAGATTTGTAACTCACCTTTAGTTTTCTAGATTTTTGTAGCCCATACTTTGAAAGTAGATAGGCTCGGATGAAAACCCATGAACCGACAAATTAGTCCTCTTTTTTCCAAATCTTCAATGCCAGTCTGAATGTTACCCATATCAAGCTTAACAATAGGAGTTCCATCAGCTGCTTTAAGACATCCTGACTCCATTTTCCTGGGATCAATCTTAGGCATTCTTAGAGGTTTATGGGAAGCCCTAAGATTGATATTAGCATTGGGCTGAGGCTGTCCACCATGGAGGGCATCCCTAAAATTCATTTTTGGGGCTGAGTTTTCAAAATTCTTACCCTTGACAAGGGTTTTCATAGTAGAATTATTTTGTGGGTGCACCTTAGCACCAGATTCACTTGAGATATGAGCCATTTTTTGATCAACTGCTTGAAACTTGTTTCGTGATCTCTTTAATCCTTGCCCTAGACGCCGTGGAAAGGTATGGTTTTCACTTTTCTTTTGTGCAGCAAATTGGAAGTCGTTGTCACTCAAGTTCACAGTATGATCTATTGAAAGATAAATTTCTAACCCATATTGGATCCCCTGCAACATTTCCTAGCTAAAATATTGAGCATAAACCACAAAAATATTGGCCGCTAGGGCCCGAAGGCCCTAAAAACCAACCTCTGGAGCTGCTTGCACTCAACCCAGATGAAACCCTCGCATAGCCGCTTGCCAAAAATCTCGTTCACACATAGGGATGCGCTAGGATCTGTGTTGCTCCAAATGATATGAAAATTGGTGGAGACGTTCTAGGGTTTTTCAGGCATCTACCCTCAAAATTTCAGCTCAATCCGAGTCCGGATGAGTGAGATATGGCCAAAACAAGTTCGACAGTTTGGGCAGTCCTACGAAAAAATGTCCCTCCTTTAAAGCCTCTCTATGTTTGCTCTTCGAGAAGTTTTTTCTTCAAATTTATCGAACTTTAAATATATTAATTAAACTTTAAAATGAAATATTTAAAACATTAAAATTATACTCTAAAGTATTTTATTTAATGATTTTAAATTATTTATTTTAAACATTAAAATTAAAAGTTTTTAAAATTAAAATATTTAAAATCACACTTATCAAGTCTTAAAATTTTCAAAAGAGGCCCAAAAAAATATGAAATAAGGTAAATAAAGATTTTATTTTTAATCAAACAATCAAGATCATGGAAACCAAAATATCAAAATCTCAAAAATTTTAGTGGGTCCCCAATTTTGGGGCATTATGAAGTGGTCACAAAAAATGGTGACTCTACTGGGAAATTTTCCTAAATATTTTAGACTTAAAAACCCAATTATAGAAACAACAAAACCCAAACATCAGACAAATGAGCATCAATAATATCCAAATAATGTGAATAGATAAGTTCAAACTTAAAAAACTGAAACATTTGCTTCTGCTCAGTGTGTGCTCTATGATTCATTAATTTTTTTGATACTATCCAAATTTCCATTATTAGTTTTATAGTTAGGCTATAAAAATTTGCTCTTTTAAGTGTACCTCTACATTGCTCTCTTAAAGACATTGCTCTACTACCAGCCATGCATTTATAGCCCCAGTAGAGATTATCTGAATCTTCAAAAAATTAGGTGAATTTTACATTTTGCATCTTTTTCTTATTTTAGTCTAGACATGGCTCCACTACTAGTCAAAAATCTATAGTCCCAGTGAAGGTTATGTAGACTATAGTGACTTATTTGACTTTATTGTACACTATATTTTCTTTACTTGCATTTTATTCAATCTTAATATCACTTTTACAAAATTCACCTACCACTTGGGTTAGAGATCTAAGGCTAAAAATTGAGTTCATTGGATTTTCACCTTCACCTACAAAAATAATAACTCCATCCTTCAATATTTCAAGGAATGTTATTTTAATGTGTTGTAGTATTGTGGAGCTTTTGCAAAATAATTTTAGTGCTCCAAAGTTTACTATCTTAGTCCAAATTCATAAAGATATACACTAAACATTTCACTTTATTTTTATTCAATTTTTGCATGCTTTCAAAATAAGTAATTTTGTCTTGAATGACCCAGGAATAAATACCAATTGAAATCATCAAATGTTTAGTGTCCATATAAAAACTACCTCAATCAAGAAACAACACAAAAACTACAAAAATTTAAACAAAATGATAACCTAAACTAAAATCCAAAATTTGGCATAAGCCAATTTTATTGAAAACCAAAAATTGAAACACATCAAAATTTCACCAAAAACCATAAACATCAACAAACAAAAAATAACAAAATTTCATGAAACAATAAATTATGTACAAAATAAAACAAAAATACAAAAACCCAAAAAAGTTATTTACAAAAATTTACATTATACACAAGATGATACCATATTTATGCTATCACTTCCCTGGATCCTACACACGATTGGCACATTGTAAAAGACATATATTGTTATATGCATGCCAAATCTTATATAACTCCAACCAAAATAATATTAGGTCAAACCATATAGAAAATTTTATTTTGTCTTTCTTATTCCACCAATTTGAATCAATTTTATAAGCAATTCCATGTTGACGATATAATTCATTAAACTTACAATTGAATACATACTTTTCAACTATATTTTTCTTATTCAATAAGATGTGACTTTCAAAATATGATTTTTCACTTTGACTTAAGTTTTATTTTCATGAGCATATAGGGATTCTTTCAAATAAGAGGCTACTTCTGAAATTTTTAAAATTAAGTCATCATCTATGTCTTTAGGACAATCATCCTCATGCAACATTTACAAGAATCTAGGATATTTATAAAATAAGAATCATTATAGTTTTGTATCCTATATTGAATTGTTATTTGTTTATGAACTTGGTTCAATGATTCAAGAATATCTTTTTTTCATTTAGCAATGCAATCTTATTTGTAGTGGCAATAGAAATCCACTCTATTTCTTCATAAACCTCTAATGGCATCTCATTATAAATAACATCAAAATCCAATAAATGATTATGCAAAATTTTACCTGATTCTTGGATGTTTAGACATAATGGATAAGATTCTACCTTTTGTACACTTTAATTTACCACTACTTGATGAGCCATTGTAGTCTTTTCTTTCTTTTCCTGGTCTCTATCATAATCATCATTTTGTATTCCTTTATCCTCATCAATGACCTATTTTTCAACAACATCAAAATTAGGTATCCAATAAATAATATGCATATCCTTTTCAAACCCTAAATCAATATTTTCTTTAGGAGGAATAAAAAATTCTAATTCTTTATTTACCATACATGAAGTTTATTCATTTGAATATTCAATACAATCATGAAAATTTTCACTCAAATCTTTAGTATTCGAGAATGAAATAAAATATTTTACCTCTTCTTCATTTAAAATAGATGAATCATAAGAAACATTTACCATTTATTATTTTTCTATTTCAACAAGATGTTCCACAAACTCATAATTGAAATGATCAAATTTTGGAATATTTTTATGTCTACAAATGGCTTGACATCTCTTAATTGAACTAAAATTGTAAAATATTCATATGAAGTAGAACTTTTAGCATCCAACATATCAAATGAAATAGAAATTTCATCAGTAGAGTATGAGAAAACAATGATTTACCATACAAAACCCAACCATTATAATAATTTTCTTCTAAAATTGAAGGGTGATATCCTATCATATCTTCAAATAGCATATAATATTTTAGCTGTACAAGAATTGTAGGTTCTTCATATAAGATATCAACTTTCATATCCTACATATAATATGAAGAAATTTTTTTATCACAATACATAAAATAAACACATTTATCATATCTTCCCCAACCATTATAATAGTTATCTTCTATAGCTAAAGGGTGAGATTCAACCATAGATTCTATGCAATCTTCAGATATATAGATTCCTTTTCACATTCCCCTTCATCATTCACCTGATGTGAAAACCTACTAATTTCTTGTTGTATAGGCATTGTAGAATCCTTAAGTGAGCCAAAATTTTCTCTTTCCTACACATCAACTTAGAAAAAATCTTCTTTAGAAATTGTGAAAGAAGTGAGTGATTCTTCTTCATTATCTGAAATAAGAACATGATTATTTTTTTGAAACACCTAGTGAAATTGCATCTCTTATTTTATGATATTTTTAGATTCATATTCCTCAATAAATAAGTGTTTATGATCATTTATTTGAACTATCACAATCGAGGTATTATATTATTGCAATCCATTAAAGTCTCCAATGAAATCACATCTAGGATCATTCAATTCTATAGCTTTACCTGTTTGAAAATCATACTCATTATCCTCCTGAAACAAATGATGAAAATCTATCATTTCTTCTATGTATTCTTCAGATTCATTTTCAAATTCATTTTATTTAATTTCAAAAAATTCATCTTTCTCAGATTCATCCTCCTCAGTTTCAAAGAATTCATATTCCTCAGATTCATCCTTTGGTGAGACAAGGGTTTCTATAGTGGGATCAATTTTTTGTATTTTATTTTATAATATAAACCCAATCCTCCTTTGTGAATAATGGATCTAAGACAATTTCTATATTTTTATTAACTTGATCATCACAATGTTCATTGATGGGTATTGACTCTGAAACTTGCACCTCATTCTCGACATCTAAGGTAGTTGTGATATTTGGATGGTCAATTTTATCCCATTGATTAGACCTCATTTGGTTCAAGGGTATCATATGGGATGAGTGGTATTGGTTGGAATCCATAACTCCTGATGAATAGTTCATCATAGAAGAAGACTGTGTCTCAACCTAACTCATTTGTGAACTCTGATTGTGAGCTTTAGGTCTAAGTTTGTATAGTTGATCCATATTGACACCTTGAGAAATCAATTGTTGTTCAAATGTCACTACCTCATTGTAAGCTCTAGGTAATGATGTAATTTTAAGATATTTCTCCAAAAACATAGAAGTAACATGATCTAAGGCTCCCATGTATATTTGAGTAGCTCTTTATTCTTAAATGATTTAATATGTCCCCACATCGATATACAACCTATGGAATTTATCATTAAATGATATCATGGTTTCATTATTTTTTTTGTGGATAGAGACAAATTGATTTAACATCATAACTAGGTCATCCAAATTTCAAAAATATTTAAGAAATGCTTCTTCTAGTTTAGCTCAAGAAGTGGTAGAACTTACAGGTAAATGTAGGTACCACTCAAATGCAACTTCATCCAATGGGTATGAAAATAACCTACAAGGAACATCTCCTTGCATAAGTTTCAAATGAATTAACATACTCTTGTATCTTTTAATATGTTCCCTAGCTTGATGCACATCATGCCTAAACCTAGGTAAACAAACTTCTACACCTTCAGGAATTTTATGAATAGGCATGTTTAAATTGCTATAATAATCACCTATCCAAGATGCAGCTCTTTTCTTTATTGAAGTAAACAATGCCATTAGTGAATTTTAAATAACACAACTTTAATGCCAATATTATTAGTCAAAGAAATATATCTTGCAAATAAGCATGAAATGACTAACAATTAATCGAAATATATGCATCAATTAAACCTTGGAATTAAATAACATCCTTCTATTTACAATTTTTTTAACTAATATTTGAATGACTTTAAATGAAAATCAAATATTTACCTTTCTTGCCCTCCTTCTCGTGCCAATTTTGTTGAGGTGTAATTTCACCTAGTTGCAAAATCACACTCACTATTAGGATTTTAGAGTTAAAAACCTCTCTTGCAAAAGAATACTTGATTCTTCCAAGGTTATTCGTTATAATGTGTCATAAAAGTGTGGAACATCTAGATATGAAAAAATACTAAAATAACTCTTGAATGCACATACCTTGTTAACAAGGGGCCTGGATTTCAGGTGTCTTGATCTGAAATCATTTTTTGATACACTGTCCAATAAAATTCACTTTTCCAGAATAAATAAATTTACCTTGAATTTAATTTTTAAACTATGCAAATTTATTTTAAAACTTCAAAACAAATTTTTAATTAAAATGCTTCAAAAATTTATATTAACATAAATTTCATTAAGCATTTTTATAAAAATCAAAATTTACTTCATCAATGAAAATTTACGTAAAATTAAAGTTTACGTAAATTCCAACAAAGCCATTAAATATAAAACCCTAATTATAAAGTTTGAACTTTATAATATTAAAAATTAAGGTTTTTATTTAATTTGAATGCTTGTTCATCCTAATATAAAATTGGAATTTGAATATCCGAATGGTGAAAAAACATAAAAAATTTAAACCCTAATTATAAGGTTTTGAACCTTTATAAATATGAAATAGGGTTTCAATGAAACTTTACATAAATTAAAGTTTACATAAGTTCCAACAAAATTATTAAATATAAACTTTAATTATAAAGTTTGAAATTTATAATATGAAATTAAGGTTTCATAAATCAAACCTTTGCAATAAAAATAAAAATCTTAAGGAAGAAAAATAAATTTAAAATAAAATTAATCTACAGGCTACAAAATGAAAACATAACTCTTCTGAAATTTAAATTCAACCTATATTGATCAGAACTAACACAATCTAATATAATTCGAATGCTATCTTCAAAGGAAACTTTAAAATGAAATTATATCAAACTATTTCATCCACTAAAACATCATCCACATGCTTGTTTTAACAAGAATAATTTGATATAAAAACTTTGGATTTTACAATAAAATAATCTCCAAAAGCTCCTCTGTTCTTTCAATGCCAAACCAAGTGCAACCTGTCCTTCTGCTTCTCCTCTTCAATATCTCCTCTATCCTGTAAATTTTTTTTGACTCCCTTTCTTGTTTTTTAATGGCTTGTTTATAATTTAAAATTGTGTTCGTTCATTCCATTTTACAATTTAAAATGGATTTTACAACCGCATTACTCTCTTTACTTTCTGCTCCTTTGTTCATTCATTCATATTGAAAACCTGTAAAAACCAACACAAAACTTTTTATAATAATGGACTTTAAATATTTTAAATAAAACATTTACAATACACTTTGAAATAGAAACATTCAAATGTGAACTTTAAATTTTTTAATTAAAATTTAAAATTAATGATTTAAAACATTAAAATTATACTCTAAAGTATTTTATTTAATGATTTTAAATGATTTATTTTAAACATTAAAATTAAAAGTTTTTAAAATTAAAACATTTAAAATCACACTTATCAAGTCTTAAAATTTTCAAAAGAGGCCCAACAAAATATGAAATAAAGTAAAGAAAGGTTTTACTTTTAATCAAACAATCAAGATCATGGAAACCAAAATATCAAAATCTCAAAATTTTCATTGGGTCCCCAATTTTGGGGTGTTGTGAAGTGGTCACAACAGGATGGAGAGGAAGAAGAGAACAATAATAACAATGATTTTGAGGATTATTTGTATGAATAATACAATGTCATGTTGATAGCTTCATACAAATCCAAATAAGAATCAACCCCTATCACTCGATTCACTAAGTAGGATAAGTATTATCTTAGAATGTTCCCCATCCATCAACCCGTCTTCCATTTTCTCCTCCCAAGAGAGTGAGTTGAGCCAACTAGTGAACCACCACTACCACCTTGTCAACCTTAGTGAAAACATGATATAAATATGTACAAAATAAAAAACATCAAGAAAATTAAAAAAAAAAAAGCATAACATTGCATTTTTGCATTTGCATATCCTGGTCATTTGCATTTATACATGTTTATTGCTACTATCTAGGTTCTCAAGGTTCATTCATTGATTCCAAGAGGTAATAAAAACCATCCTTCACATCGCAACCACTATTCCCTCATCAAGTCATCATGAATATTGTTGATTTTTTTGTACCACTCCATAATCCATATGATTTGGCAAAACCAATTCCTATTGATATAAACCTCATCGATATGGAGCAGATTCATCATCACCATCCTCTTTCAAATTCATATTTTTAGAGGAATTATTAAGCATTTCTTCCAATTATATTCCTCTAAAGCCTTCACCTTCACCCTCGAATTTTGTTGTCTTACAAGAAGAAATAGAAGAAGTTGTGTTAGAAGAATTTACCAACATCACTGATGATATTCATTTGATTCCAACACCCCATCAACTCAAAGAAGGTTTGCACATGGCCATTGAAGAAACTACAAATGTGAACCTAAGCATAGATATGTACAATCCATAAATTTATAAAACTTGGAAAAAGTTTACCCACTGATGAACAAGAGCAACTTACAGATATCCTCATCAAAAAGAAGGATATATTTGCATGGTCTTATAAAGACATGTCTGGACTTGACCCAAACTTGGTCATTCACAATCTCACCTTGCATCCTGATGCTAAGCCAATCAAATAAAAACTAAGAAATTTACATCCTACCATTGTCCTTATGGTCAAATAACTTTAAAAATTGTTAGATGTGGGTTTTATTCTATAAACCGAAATCAAGCAACACCAATACACAAGATAAAATACTTAAAAGCACAAAAATAACACAAGATTGCATAATATAGATAAGATTTTATTAATGCGGATGGATCTTAAAATAATACAATAAATGTACCCCAATGTGGATTTTTACAATACCTTTGTGATACAATTTTACAGTTACTAGGATTCTACAAAACCCTAGTTCAAAATACTAGCTGGTGTCTTTGCGCTTGTCTTCAATACAAACAAGGTTGTGGGTGGGCTTGTGTATCCTAAAAGGGCCACCCTAGCTTCAATAGCTTCTAAATATATGATCCTATACTTGCAGATAGAAAATTAATAAAATATATTATAAGCACTTGTGAGGTCTCCATAGTGTGAGGCCCTCAGAAATATAAATCAAATAAACCCTATATGTTGAATGTAATATTAAAAAAAAGTATAGGAACATGAAATAAATACAAATAAATTTATTACCTTGTCAACACAAATATTTCTATCTCTTCTTCAATCAGTGATGGTTTTTGGGATACCCAAATGGTGCCAGAGGGTTAGGCTACTACATATTTGTTGTGGGAAATACATAGAGGTATTCTATGATGGCAGTGAATACACCAGGGCATTCTATGATGGTGGTGGATGCACCAGGGAATTTTGTGATGACAAAAAATGCACTAGGGCATTTAGATATTGAGGAAAATATCATAGAACCAAATCTGGTTCTATGTAGGTTATGCAATGGTGGATGCAAACAATGCAAGGGTGATGATGGAGGGCAATAGTAATGGTGATATGTCTAGGATAGACTGTTAGGGGTTTAGACCTTCTAATAATTCTTTGTGAATTTTCATCGATAAAATTTAAACCTAGAAAAATTAGGGACCAAGTAAGCAAACCTCGATTCATAAAATGAATCACTTTTTATAATCTACCCTTAGACATGTTAGGGTTTTGATGAAAAAAAATGTGTGGCCAAGGTTAAAACATGAAGAAGGGTGGATATTAAATCTAGGAAATTGGCATGTATTAAGGTGGATCGATGGATGAGATTAAAACATGGTGGAGGACTAGGATTAATTCATATAAGTATATATATTTACCACATATATAAATATAATATATAAAATATTAATATTTAAATATATATTAAATAAATACACATACACACACACACACACACACACACACACATATATATATATATATATATATATATATATATATATGTATATAATGGATGTTTGTGATTGGAGGAAATGAATGGATGAAAAGTGGCTAGATTTTTGTGTCTACACATTCAATCCATTGACTAACCTGAGTGGATTTCAAATATGGTACATGTTCACAAGTCTAATAGGGTGATTCATATTTGCATTAAATTTTGATATCTTAACAAAATGTGTCCTAAGGATGACTTTCCTCTACCAAAAATCAATACTCTTGTAGATAATTGTGTTGGCCATGAAATGATCTCTTTAATGGATGGTTTTTTAAAATATAACCAAATTTGAATTCATATTGATGACCAACACAAAACAACATTCACAACATATTAGGGGAATGTTTTTATAAGGTAATGCTATTTGGTCTTAAAAATATAGGTTCCAACTATCAACGTGCCATGACATACATCTTCCATGATTACATGCATAATATCATTGAGGACTATGTGGATGATCTATTGGCCAAATCTAAAACACATCAAGAGCACATTGATGTCTTGAAAAAAGTCTTTGACCAACTTCTCAAGAATAAAGTAAGATTGAACCCAACTTCTCAAGAGCACATTAGGTAAACTCCTATGGTTCATTGTGTCCAAGTGAGGTATTGAAGTGGACCCAAACAAGGTCAAGGCCATTATGGAAATACCTCTCTCAACAAACTTGAAAGAGTTGCATAGCTTATAAGAAAATATTCAATCAAACTAACCCTTCATTATGCAACTCTCAAACAATTGTAGGCCATTCAATCGCCTGCTATAAAAGGGGTGACATTTTCATAGATAGAAGAATATCAAAATGCTTTTGATAACATCAAGTAGTACTTATATTCTCTTCTAGTCTTAACTCTGCCTCACCCAAAGGTCCCATTTCATATTTATGTTTTAGCAAAAAAAAATGTATTAGGGACAATTATTGCATAGAAGAATGAAAACAACTGAGAGCAAGAAGTATTTTACATTATTCAAACATTAGTAAGCTATAAAACCATATATGCTTATGTGGAAAAACTATGCCTATCAATGGTGTTTTCCACTACGAAACTCTGACATTACATTCTAAGTCACACCACATATGTCATAGCTTGAGAAAACCCTCTATGTTATATGATGTCTCGCACATACAAAAATACTTGTATCGCAAAATGGATAATTCTTCTAATAGAATTTGATCTTGAATTCATCAATAAAAAATCCCTTAAAGGTGAAGTTATAGCTAATCAACTAGCAAAAGCTTCACTTCCTAATGATCAAACTTTGGTTATTGAGCTCCTAGATGATTCAATATTTATCATCACTGAACAAGAGGAAGATGTCATTCCTAAAGAGGATGTATATATCATTCTATTATTTGATGGTTCCATGTATGAGAAAGGACAAGGTGTAGGAGTGGTATTTCATACACCATAAGAGATACCCATTCCCTTATCATTCAAACTCGATTTCCCATGCACAAATATTAATATAGAATATGAATATCTCATATTAGGACTTCAAGAATTTATAGCTATGGTACAAAGTGTATAAGAATATTTGATGATCTTAGCTTGTCATTCATCAAGTAAATGGAACATACCAATACAAAGAACCAATCATAAAAGTTTATCATGAAGTAGCAATGAAACTGCTTGCAAAATTTGACTGGTATGAGATTGATAGCTTACCTCATTCTACTAATAGATTTGTAGATGTGATTTCCTCTATATGATCATTGATTCCAAAGAACTCCGTTGGAGAGGCTCAATCGCTAATCATCACAATAATCTCTAAATCTACAATTTCTTGAGCTGAATCTAAATTATGAGAAGGAAATTTTATTTATCCATGTAGAACCATATGAACCTTGTCTTAATCAAGTAAAAGATATTCTCAAGTTTGGAACACTCCCATAAAATATGTCATGAAATACCAAATAAACTTTCAAACAAAAAGTAGTTCATTTCACTCTCTTGGGGGACATGTTGTATAGATGTGGTTATGATGGAATCCTCCTTCATTATCTTTATCCTGCAAAGGCACAAAAAGCCATATATTAAGCTCATGATAGTAATTTTGGTGGTTACTTTAGTGGAATGGTCATCACAAAGTGTATCTTGCACATGGGTTACTATTGGCCCACCATGGAACATGATTATTGCAATTATATGAAGTATTAGAAATACCAACAACATGCTAATCTAACTCATGTCCCATCACAAGAATTATAGCTGATTTCAAGGTCTTTTGCCCTTTTCATAATGGGGTTTTGACTTGATTGGTAAAATCTCACCTCCTTCCTCAGGATAACATACATTCATCATCACTGTCACTGAGTACTTTATGAAGTGGGTCAAAGCAATTCCTCTAACCAACATGATAGGAACTCGAATTGTGGAGTTTATACTTCAATGTATCATCTATCACTTTGGTATTCCCTCGAAAATAATCTTTGACAATGGAAAGTCTTTCAAAAATAAGGATGTTTGAGAACTTTGCAAAAAATATAATATTCAACATAGTTTCTTGACTCCTTACTACCCATAGAAAAATGTATAAGTTGAGGCAACTAATAAGACACTAATCACTATTCTAAAAAATTTATTCAAAGAAAATCATCAATATTAGCATACTCAAATTCTCTTGGCATTATAGGTTTATCGAATGAGCATTCACGCGCCTACCAAGAAAAAACCATTCTCATTGGTCTATGGTGCTAAAGCAATCATACCTCTTGAGCTCGAGATATCTTGCTTGTGTATTTCATTATATGAATTCATATATGATGATACTACTAGACAAGCACATCTTGACCAACTCATGCTCCTCGATGAAAGGTGAATCAATGCCTTGGAGCACTTACAAGTATATCAAGACCATCTAAAATGTGCTTACAATGCAAAAGTCCATCTACATGAATTCCAAGTAGGAGATCTTGTCCTAAAAGAAAATCAGTAAAAAACCAATGCATTATCGTATCTTCATGATAAATTCATGGCTAATTGGTTAGTTCCATACATTTTCAAACAAAAAGTGGGTCAAGGAACATATAGGCTTGCAAGTCTAGAGGGAGTAGAAGAGCTTGAGCCATTGAATATTATCCACTTGAGAGAATTTTATGCTTAATGCAATATATATATATATATATATATATATATATATATACATGGTCAAAAAAAACATTATTCATACACACTTCATTCCATACATCCATTTTGCATAATCACATTCATGTTATTGCAGTAAATTTCATCCATCATACTAGTGGTCATTTGCTTAGTTTGGATAATTGTTAATCCAATAAGTCTTGTTGCCTTAATCAAGGGCACCTTTGATTTTACATCAGTCTCATTTCACCATTTCATAAGTCATGTTACCATTTGCAATAAAATTTCATCACCCCTATGTGTTTTTGATCACTCAACCACTCCTAGTGTTCCAAGCAACCTCAATTGCATGTCAAGTCTTCTCTAGGACCAGAAGCACATTATGACTAAGAAAATAACGAGTTCTAGGAATTGACTCTATCATTCTCAAACCAAATACATATTACTTATTAATAACATCTTGTGCCAAAGAGGAATGACACCATGAATGGGTTGAACCTTTAAGCAAAAATTCCTTCTTGCTTGTCCCATTATGCACATAGTCCAAAAATAGTGGTTTTCACCACTTACAACATTTCCAAATAAAAGAGTGAGTAGTAAGGATAGGGTAAAATTATCATCACACCTTGGTTGAGAATCCAATTCCCCAAAGATTGAACTCTTTTACACAAAATATATCCCCAAGTAGTAAGTATATGACTACACTTCCATCCAAATGGTTTTGTAGTCTGATTCTCCAAAGCTCAAATATCATATCATTGGACTATGGAGCTAATCTCCAATAGGGCTATATACACTTGAATGGTAGTGGAGTATGCTCATATGTGGTAACACATCTCTCTTAAAGAGACCTTTGATTGCACATAAAGACAAGCTAGATTTTTGGTCTTCTCTATGATGTTTTCCATCTCACCTTACTCAAGATGGGTAAATGAATCCACTTGAAAATACATTGGTTCTTGATTGGTTTGATTCATTACCATACTCATGATTGGTAAATGAACATCCACTGCACACACATTTGGTCTCTAAGAAATTTGATAGATATTAAAAACATGAGTTTGTTCAAAATAACTAGGATGTTTGAGTCTCTACAAAATAATTCTAGATCCATTATCCACAAGCCAAAATAATATTCATACCATAATCGGATTACTACATGAGTTTTCCACTTCACATCCCATCATTAGATGTTGGTATCTCTTATTAAGTAATGAATATGGTCAAGTGAATTCTAAACTACTACAAATGATCATTAGAGCGTCAGTTCACTTACAACATTCACATTGATATCATAATGCATCCATATCATCGTATACATAAATATTCACACATACATTCATAATAAAAGGAACACAAAAATCATACACAATAAAAAAGGCCATGTATATATATGTATAACTATCGCATATACAAAGTATGCTCGAAGGCTATATACAAGAGAGCACTAAGGCTCATAGACAAAAATACAACAAGAGGCCCTAGATAGCTCCCCAAGGTAGACCCCTATGATCCTACAGGATTAAAAAGTAGAGGATCCCTAGAGTGCAAATCACTACACTTAGAGTCACTACACCTAAGAGATCCAAATATGGAGGAAGAAGGTTGCACTAGTAATCTAATGCCATGTTATACAATGCTATCCTCCAACTCTTGAATGTAATTATCTTGAGATAAAAGATGAGATAGGTCCTATCTCTGATGAGCATCCCTCAATGCCAAATCTACCTAAATCCTACCCACTACATTGGTATCCTTACCTCCACCTATAGTAGCCAACACCTCTAGCTCCATTTATAGCTGAGTAATCTTAGCATCCTGAGTTGCCATCCCTATATCCTACTCTGCCAACATCCAAAGGAGTTGATCCCACTCCTCAGCTAGGTTGTCTCACTCAACCTGAAGCATAGTTCAATATTCATCTCTTTGATCAAGAGCTCTCTCTAGAGTCTTTTCCATACCTCTCCCACCCTCGCTGTCACCTCCAATATCAAGAGGTTGATCTACCATAGCCCTCAATGGGTTCCCTATGCCACTAGATCAATGATGTCTCTATTATTGGGGAGTATCCTCTACCTCATATACAACCTCTCCATCATACCAAATATCCTCATACACCATCTAACTCAATTCTTATGGATGTTATGAGGTAAACCAAACATCATAATCTATGGTGGTCCCAACATAATCCATGTCTAAGAGATCTATATCCTTATCATCCTCATAATACACTCACCATTTCTTAATGTAGGGTAATCTCAACTCATCAACTCAATGCCTAGAAACCATTGGAGCATCCTAAACCCCCTATTGTATCCTAAACTATCATAGAACCTATGAGAACTAAATCAACTCCACCTCATCGTCATTCTAACCAACTACCCATATAGCATGTCTAATCCACTATAGCTACTCCTCATTAGTAGGCCACCTAACCTCTTACCATGGTCACCAGTACACCTGATCAAATATCAACCCTACCCATAGATCCCTATACTCCTATCCATTGTGACTAGGATGACTTAGTTGTATCTCATTGACTACCTTCCATCTCAACACATAGGGCTAAGCCTTATCCCAATCACATGGAAGACCTACAGGATGAGCTATATTGAAATGCTCCTAGCTCCAAATCTAAAGTAACACATTGTAGCATAATACCTTCCATACCCACCTCTTCACCTTATATATCTCTATGTATACTTGATCTAGCAGAGTAGGAACCCAAGCATAAACATGAGGCTCATTGATCATATTGAAAATAAACCTAATCATATTCCAATGGAACCAACATCTGGTGCTCTTAGGTGCCAACACATTAGCTAGCATGAACATTATATAGATTGGAAATTTCTCCAACCACCTCTAAGAGTACAACTCCAGGTATCAAATGCCACCACAACTTTTCCTCACATCCCTCCAACCATCACCAAAAATTTTACTCGCTCATGTTCCTTATCCTAAAAAACTTAGACATGCAATCCCTTCATAGGTACATGGAATATGTGGTATACATCCTTTAGTGTAACTGTAATATCCCCTATTCAGAGCTAGAAGGTGCCTCTATCTAGATTCCATCACTCTGCTAAGGAAGAGAGGTACCCCTCATCGGCCTTCACCACCTCAATCTATGACAACCATCCAATCCCACATACTCCAACCAATCCCATCCAACCTCCCATAATGCCTTTTTCACCGTTGATAACATAGGTGAAAACCAATGTAAAGCATCCAAAATCCTCAACTACAACACAACACAAAAGAAAATGCACATCAAGATCTCATTCAAAAAATATTTTTTCCTCTTTCATTCATAAAAAAAAACACAAAGCATTAAAAAATGAACAAGAAGATATAGAAAAACTTACCTCTACCACCCAAGCATTATCTCCAACCACCACACCAGCTCTATCCATCACCATCACCAAGCTCTTGCACTCTGTCAGACACTGCTTCTTCAACTCTTAAATGAAATAAAATTTTACCCCTAGACCCCCTTAAAATTTTATCTAGTGCACCTAGATGCCCCAATGAGTCTAACAAAATAGCACCAATCCGATTATGTGACTGTAAAAACTGATCGCTTTGACAAACACAGCCCCCAGGGCAGCCCTCAGAGGTCAAACAATGGTCCTAACCACTTCTATAGCAATTTTTGTAAGGTCAAGAAGCAATTTGGTACATTTAGACACTTTGCCCAATACTCGTCTCACCCAGGGACGATTACTAACTTGCAATCGTCTCACCCAGGGACGATTGTTGTAATCATCCCACCCAGGGACGATTACCAATTTTAACGGGAAAAATGACAAACGACGCCAAGTGGCAGCCCAGAACAGTCAGTTGATGACTCCTGCCTTGCACGCGTGTGTAGGTGGACAGAAGGGCCGTTAGAGGACTGTCACAAGAAGCAATTATGAAAACACAAGTCAATGGAGGACTCCCCTCCCTCATGAGGAGACATAACTGCCACATGGCGCCTATGACCAACACATGGCATTTGTGCTTCCTTCCCAAAAGAGACCCCTTGGGTCTATAAAAGGTGAGACTTTTCTCACCCAAAATATACAAGGTTGAAGGAGTTTTCAAGCAACGAAGTGCTTCCGAATTGGAGACCCGCTTGCATCCCCTTTGATTCATCTTCCTCACATCCACCAATCTCTTTTGCAAGGGAGGTTGTTGGTTGGCTTTTGGAAGCTTGAATCCGATCCAATTCCAACACATGGACACCTGAACCAACCAATTCGCCGACCCCCCAATCCTAAGAGATTTTGGGCCCATCCCAAGTGGATTGGTGCCAAAATCAAGTTCCATCGATGGGCTACCCACTTGGGCACCCCGCACCTTTTGGATTTAGTTATAGTTCATTTTCTATCATTTGTTCATATTCCATGTTATTCTCTGCTGTTCAATAGTTCAGAATCTTGAATCTTGATTTCAAAAGGTTTCATCGAATATTATCATGCTTTTGTCATTTTGGTGGTCCCACTGACTTGCAGGTAACAACGTCCAATTTCTCGATGATGGAGGCCAAATTGGGAGAATCCGACCATCTGGGTCGTCCCAAAATGGCCCCAATTACATAACCCCCTTGTTTGCAGGTGTTTTGCAGGTCTCGAGAATCGACATTGGAGCAGCGGCAGGTCGGCTTCTTCAACACAGTATCAATCGTCCCTATAGGGGATGATTAACAGCAGCAATCGTCCTGCCGAGGGATGATTAACAGCAGCAATCGTCCTTTTGAGGGATGATTAACAGTAGCAATCATCCTTACCAGGGATGATTACCAGGTGAAAGCAGATTGGTCGGCTGTCTCAGGGGCAATGGCCTTTTGGTAACATTTTCTGTCTTCTGTCAAGTTTTCAAGCCATTTGGACTCACTGTATTTACTGTTTTAGGCAGATGTTTACATGCATATTTCGTTGATTTTAGAGAATGAACCCATTTCATTTGTAGCAGGTGCTACTGACATTTTCATTGTTTCTTTGATTGCAAGAAAAGCAATCAGAGGTGAAGAACTTATCCACATCAGCGGCGGCAGCATCTTGGCCCACCCATTGCAATCGTGGGCATGCGGGAAGAGGAAGACTAGGTCACACATTGTAATGAAGACAAATTTAACGCTCCTAGCCCCCAAAAGGGGAGGAGACGTCTATGTAATTGAGGATAAGATATTTGAATAAAGAGGGCTGTGATTTCTTTACATCTTGTCTTTCGTTTCCAAGTTGTCTCCTTTCTCTATTTTAGTGCATAGGATCAAAGCGTTACATTTTCGCCTTATGTTGCATAACTAGTGTTTTCCTTGCTCGAAATCTTGTGCTTTCAGTGGCGATCACGGTGGGACCCTGTCCCCTGTTTTTAAAATCACAAAAATTGATTGAATTTTTGTGTTTGTGCTTGACAGGTACATTTTTCTTCTTGCAAACTGTTAATCGTCTCTGCAAGGGACGATTTCTGTTCTGGAAATCATCTCACCCTGGGACGATTGTAAAATCGTCTCTGCAAGGGACGATTTCTATTCTGGAAATCGTCTCACCCTGGGACGATTGTAAAATCGTCTCTGCAAGGGATGATTTCTATTCTGTTAATCGTCTCACCAAGGGACGATTTTCTGTCTGCAACTTTTCAGAGCAAAAATTCAGAGGCAACTGGAGCAGGTAGAGAAGAGGTAGGGATTTTCATCATCTCTGTTGAAATTTTCTATTTATGTTTCTGTTTCTTTGACTGTTTTCATTTTAGCTTGCATTGCTTAGGAAAAGTCATTCATGCATGTTTCATTTTCGTTGGATAAAATGAACCTCACACACTCCACGAAACAATTTTAAACCAAGGAGCTGGTCGTAAGACCCCAGCCCTTGATCAAGACCATTGATGGATTTAATCACCACCTTGGCTTGATTTGCATACATTTCCTAATTGTCAACTGTTGTTAGGCATAAATCCTGACGAAGACAGACCGAGCATAGCTGGGGTGATTCCCATGCACACGAGGATAAGTTTTCTATGGTAGGTGCCATTAACAGGAAAATCCCCCTTCCGTACCACCTACGTACCATGTACCTTCTGCTCTCACGTACCTATAGTTTCCCTCTCGTAAGGGCGGGTATATAGAGAGGTTGGTATATCGGCCTGGCTAGTATATTGAAGGGGTGACCTTTTGGGAGTTATAAGAGCCTACATGATGCATTTAAACGTTCTACAAAACCTACAAAAACAAAACAAAACACCAAAATACACTAAACCAGTCTAGGGCACACCAAGAATCCTTAAAAGAGATAATCACGGTTTTGTGAATGTGTGTGTTTAATTCTGTTTAGTGTAGACAAAAAAAAAATCATTAAAAACAAGATAAAAATCTACTTAGATAGTGTGGACGCACCGCAATGGTGTACACCTGCAGCCAAGCCCAATCAATGGCAGCAGCTCCAAAAGGTACATAAGAAGCAGGCACAAGTCGCCTTCGCTTTAGTCCTGAGGATTTGGTCATACCGCCTTATCGGTCTAACCTACAAAAGAATCCAATTCAAAATCCTCGGTGGGGTATGCCCATTCAAAGCAGCCCCTCTCAAAAATATGCCCTACATGTAGACCTTAATGTAAACAGAGAATCGCCCTCTCAAGCTAGACATGAGTGGCCACAGCGCGATGAAGCTCTAACAGGGCACACTGTCCATTTGGAGGGACAACGTGGATATGGCGTCCCTTCTTTACCTCTCATCAGAATAGAGAGACCAAATCTAGAGTGTAGGGCTCCTTACACAGGGTGACCTAACTCCGCCTGCCCCTTACACACCTATGAGAGAGAACATGAGGAAGATCATCGCATTCCTCAAGGACAACAACATACAATGCGGGAACCTTATGCTTCTGCACCAGTCAGATATCATGATCACCCCTTGATGCCAGAACCTCGAGCACATACCACCTACCTCGACAGAGGGAAGTTACCCCTTGAGATTTTAGAGAATCAAAACCGAGGTAAACCCATAGGAGGAACATTTGAACCTTCTGAACAAAATAGGGTAGATCAAATTGACCCGGCTGTCGTCAGATATACCACCCGTCAAGCCCAAATCATGCGGCTTAAACAAAGTCAGTGAGGGATAGAGTATCAATACCGCTTGGATAAAGAACGCATGCAACGTGAATCAGATGAGTTACAATATGAAATACTTGAGAGAGGGCCAACCCCTCGCATCCAAAGAGCCGAACAGTATGGGAGGTGTAATCCGTTGGTGCAGGACAGGTCTCCACGACCTCGTCAAGCTCTGCCTCCAAGACCTCATAGATTCGAGAGGGATGCAACTCCCCAAAACAATGATAGGTACCTTCAGTAAGAGCTTGATCAGGGTCATAGGTTTCGCCCAGAGACTCCTCAAGAATTTTACGAGGAGTATGAACCAGAAGAGGAATATGTTGAAACTCCCCATCAAGGCAGGAGGGATGCCATTCGGCCACCCCTCCATAGGCCTCCAGTTTACCATAACTTGCAACAAGAGCGAACAAGAGAGGAAGAAATAAAATTTTCCGATGCATACCAAGCATTATTAGAGCATTTGGAATCTGTGGAAACAAAAGCTACTGGGCATCAAAAACCCACATTACGTCTACTCCGCAGTAATCCGGTGCATCCTTCAGTGCCTGCGCCTCTTTACCCTGAACACTTTAAGTTGCCTCAATTGGCAGTTTTTAAAGGTGAGGAGGACGCACAAGAGCACGTTAATGACGCGTTGCTGCTTAGAACATTCATAACCACATTCACATGCCCTACCTCGGATTGGTTCACACAACTGCCCAAACACAGCATAACCATCTTAGATCAGCTAGTAGATGTGTTTCTTGAATGCTTCGCCTTCAACACAAGGAAGAAGGCATCACTTAGTGATCTTGCTAGCCTTAAACAATTTGAGAAGGAAACAATGGCAGCGTACGGTAACCGATGGAGAGATTTGCTTTCTAAGTTACCCTACCGTCCTCCCATGTCGGACCTCACGCAAATGTTCGCAAAAAGTTGCTTAAAATCAATCTCTGGTCTATTGTTGCTACGACAATACGACAGCCTAGAAGAAGCTTTGGCCCAAGCCAGACTTATAGAAGAGATTAAGATAGGCGAAGGCGCAATTGCCAAGCCTAAGAAGAAAGAGTGGAACAAAACCACTAAAACCGGGACAACGCAACCACAACATGCTGCAGTCAATCAAGTAGCAATAAATGTTCCCGCGCCTGTGCAAGAGATGCAGCCCCAAAGGGCTAATTACCAGGAAGTGCCTCCTGCTTACGAAAGAGATAACAGAAGACAGGAGCAGTATCAGCAGCGTCGCCCTAGGCGATAATTCACCCCGTATGCGGAGTCTAGGGACTCCTTATTTGACCGCTTGTCAGCGGAAAATTTAGTTACTCTGCTAGAAATCCAAATTTTTGACCCTAACATTCCCAAGCCTAGGGGGTATAGGGAGGAATTGTATTGCAGATTCCATAGGCGCAGAGGACATGACCTAAATGGGTGCTGGAAATTCAAAGAACTAGTCCAGGATTTGATTGACAACAGGAAATTGGTCGTGGACAACCCCATCGCACCAAACAACCAACAAATGGGGGTATTCAAGGACCCCTTGCCTGCCCATGAGGCCCAGACAAAACCGCTCCAGATTAACGAGGTGCGACAAGATCTTCTCGCGCAAGGATTTGTGGGAATGATTAGCATTGTAACAAGGAACAGAAGATACCCAGCAGTTGCCCCCGAGGTAGCTGCAAGGGAAGTTCCATCGACATCGCATCCTCAACAACGCCCAACGCAGTTACCTCTGCCTAGACCTGAGGTCATGATACGAACCAAACTCACGCAGAGTTTGCGGACCACATCGGCTAGGCTGTCCATATACGAGCTTATTCAACAATCAGCTCCCCATAGAGAAGCTCTTATGGACATTTTAAAATCCATTGAAGTACAACCCCATGAAGCAAATTCTTTCAACGCCTTCGTGGGACATGTGAAACAATGTACGGATCCCATCATCACATTCAGAGAAGATGAGGTCAAGACGATATCAAATGACATGGCAGATCCACCCCTGCACGTTATCGCGTGGGTCAACGGGATCCCATACAAGAGGGTGCTGATAGATACTGGCTCATCCAGTAACATCATAACTACTACAGCCTTGAAGCATTTGAAGCTGCCAGCCTCTCACATCATCGCTTCCACGTACACACTGCGAGCTTTTAACGATGCAATTTGCTCGACAGTCGACACAGTTGTTCTGCCAGTCCAGGTAGGACAAAAGTCAATACCTACACTATGCCATGTCTTTGGAAGGTGAAATGGCTTATAATATACTGCTAGGGCGGCCTTGGATCGGGGGACATGAAGTGTGTCCCCTCGATCGCACACCAGTGCTTGAAGTATGCCTATGAAGGGCAAATACATGTAGTCTCAATGGACTTAGAGCCCTTCAAGTATTGCAATGCGGTACAATTCATACCTCAATCGACCCTCCCATCAACGCATTTGGATTTTCAATTAAATCCATCTAAACAAGGTCCGATACCGCAGGCACCACTGGTGGCCAACAAGGCAAAATCCTAGCCAGGTGAGACTTCATCATCTACTCCATCATCAATGCCACCTATCGTGGCCCAACAGAAGGACAAGGGAAAGCAAATCATGGAAGAGGTTAAGCCTCTAGAAGAGGGGTTGCCCACGATTTCAATGATATCAACAGAGGAAACACCCAACACAACACAAACCAAGACTCTTGAACAACCAAACATGGAATGGACTCAGGAAGGACTATCGTTTCCTCCTACCCAATCATCAACAATCACTGTTGAAATGGCCAGTATAGGCCTGGGGGAATACTTAGTGCAAAATGTTGTGGCAACCCCCACATTGGAGTCAGTGCAGGACATGGGAAGACCTCGCCTTCCCATAGGGACAATTGTTCCACTAGGCTACCCTCCCAACCAGACGAATTTTGTGTATGGGGGCCTTGATCATGGTTCTGAACCATGCAAACAAAAGGAAACAGATGAAGAGCCTTTTGTCGAAAACATCAATTATCTATCGAACCCAAAATTTGCCCTAAAATATCTCAAACAATACAATTGGCATGGGTATGGGCTAGGCAGATATGAGCAAGGGACATGAATCCTTTGCCAACCAAGATATCAGATGCCATATGACAAGTCAGGAGTGGGGTTCAACCACCCCTTGCCCTTAGACATCTTGGTTGAAAATATGCAAGGCCTAGAAATAAGCAACAAGGGGGGATTGGCACAAGACCCGTATGCCAATCCAAACACAGAATAAACATTGGGGGACTATCTCCCATGGTCTACAAACACCCCTGGAAATAGCAATAATCCCTCTCCCTTGCTAGAGAGAGGTGAAATTTCAGAGAGCAATCCTCAAAGAGAACAACAATGGCTTCCTGACATTTTTCTGAAGCTGTTTTCCCTAGAGATTCCAGACGAAATAACACAGTCTCAAAAGAATTAGGTCCCTCCACTAAGAGTGGAACAACCGCAATGGGACTAGATTAATTCACTGGAACAGGAAGATTCCTCAACGTCACAAGCAACAGATGCTGAAGAGGATAAACAATCTTGGATCTATGAAAGTGAGTCAGAATACGAGACTGAGATGGACTATATCAGACATGCACAATGGCATCATCGCGCTTTAACACATGAAGATCTAATGGGACAGATGGGTATACTGTTAGGACATGAATGGCACGTAGACCCAATGAGGTGGGAACAAGTGTTAGACCTATGGCTCCGAATTCAAGATGAGCATCATCCACCTCGAGATCCCATCATGACAGCAGTGCCGAGGGAAGACCTCGCCTTCCTTTTCACACATAGAGATGAATTTGCACCTAGAGAGGATCCATTCGTGCCTGTTCCACACCCGCGGTTCTGGAGACCAAATTCATTCCATCCACATGATCTCCATTGATTTGACCGCACCCATCCGCAATCCGACCGATCCATCACGGTCATTGCATCTAGACATGGATGCCATCGACTGGGATCACGTCAATTCACCATTGTCATCATCAGAGTACTGGCCTTTCGGTGAAATGCTTCATTTTACCCCAAGGACAACTCGGGATATTTTTCAAGCTGAAGAGGGACCCGAGGTTCCAAACGTAGATCTTAACTCAGCTGATGATATCCATTTGATCCCAACTCCACATTAGTTGGAGGACAGATCCCACATGTCAGTCGAGGAGACGACTGATGTAGACATCGACACTGATCCAATGAATCCACGGATTCTCAAGCTGGGGGTAAGTCTTTCCCCTAAAGAGCAAGCCGATTACATTACCCTTCTTAAAGAAAAGAAGGAAGTTTTTGCATGGTCGTACAAAGATATGCCAGGACTAGACCCGCAGCTAGTCATGCACAATTTAACGCTTGATCCGAAAATCAAGCTTGTAAAGCAAAAACTAAGAAATATGCACCCAAAAGTGGCCTTGATGGTCAAAGACGAATTGCAAAAGCTGTTGGATGCACAATTTGTCATCTGCGTGGATTATCCGCCATGGTTGTCCAACATGGTTCCCATCAAGAAGCCCGACGGGAGGATTCGCATATGCACCAAATTTTGAGACCTAAACAAAGCGAGTCCTAAGGATGATTTCCCCTTGCCAAGCATCGACGCATTGGTAGACGCTATAGCAGGTCACGAAATGCTCTCCCTAATGGACGGTTTCTCAGGATACAATCAAATTCGTATCAATCCTGAAGACCAACTCAAAATGACATTCACAACGCCTTGGGGGACATTTTTCTATAAGGTCATGCCTTTTGGCCTTAAAAATGTAGGCGCTACATACCAACTTGCTATGACTTATATCTTCCATGATTACATGCACAAAACTTTGGAAGATTACATGGATGATTTGTTAGCCAAGTCTCTCTTACGCTCAGATCATCTCGGTGACTTAATCAAGATTCTTGATCGCCTCATAGAGCATAAGGTAATACTGAATCCCAAGAAGTGCGTGTTCGGCGTCACATCTGGAAAACTCTTGGGTTTTATAGTCTCAAATAGAGGCATCGAAGTGGACCCAAACAAAGTCAAGGCAATCTTTGAAATGGCTCCCCCAACCACTATCAAGAAGCTCAGAAGTCTGCAAGGAAATGTCGCATCGATTAAATGCTTCATAGCACAATTATCTGACAAATGTCGACCCATGAACAAATTATTGCACAAGGGGGTCACATTTCATTGGGATGACGAGTGCTAGTCAGCCTTTGATGAAATCAAACAATACTTGGCTTTGCCGCCAGTATTGGCACCGCCTAGACCAGGTGTGCCATTCTACTTATACATCTCAGCTACTAAGGTGGCACTGGGCGCAATGCTAGCCCAGAAGAATGAACTCCAAAAAGAACAGGCTACGTACTATCTTAGCCGCACACTGGTCAGTTACGAACTTAACTATGCATACGTTGAAAAACTCTGCTTGGCAGTGGTGTTTACTACCAAAAGGCTACGCCACTACATGTTGAGCAACACTACATATGTTGTGTCTAAGGAGAATTCATTGCGATACATGATGAGTCGTACTTATCATAGTAGTCGCACGGCAAAATGGATCATGTTGTTGACGGAATTTGACATTGAGTTTATTGGGCAAAAATCTATAAAATGACAAGTCATAGTTGATCAACTAGCAGAGGCTCATCTTGAAGACGATCAGCCACTAATCATAGAACTACTCGATGATGAGGTCTTCCATGTATCAGAATCGCCAGATTCTGATGAGCCTGAGTCTTAGGCCGACATAACCTTATTTTTTGATGGTTCTAAATGCGAGCAATGTGGTGGTGTAGGAATTGTATTCTTCACACCATAGGGCGCTCCAATGCCCCTGTCATTTAAATTAAACTTCCAGTGCACCAACAACAATGCAGAATATGAAGCCTTGCTCCTAGGTCTTCAAACAGCAATCGCCATGAATATCAAAAGATTGAACATCTTTGGTGATTCACTGTTAATCGTCAATCAATTCAAAGGGGTATATCAATGCAAATGCCTAGTTCTGAAGGCCTATAAAGCCCTCGTGGACAAATTCTTGGCAAAACTTGAGTGGTATGACATCGAGGCACTCCCTCGATCATCGAATCGTTTTGCGGACACAATGGCCTCCTTGGGGTCACTAATCCCGCAAGACCTTTCCAGTGATATAACAACCATTCAGGTCAAAACCTTATCGCAACCTGTGATGGAGCGCGCAAGCTCAGACTTGATGCCAGAAGTCCACATGATCCAGATCGAACCATCTTTGGATAAGTTCTTTCGAATCTGAAACTGTTTGAAATGTGCCAACTAGGGGTCTTTGTTTTCCCCCACTCCCATTAATAGCAACAAAATGCTATTCTTACAAGCTCTATCCCAATCAGCATTTGTTAGGGAAGAACTTCAAAAGGGATTGGCTGTTCAAACTATCGAGGTTTCTGATAAACAGGACTGGTATTTACCCATAAGAGACTACCTCAAGTTAGGTAATCTTCCCTTTGGATTGACGCACGCCGCAAAACAAACATTCAAACAGAAAGCGGCTAAGTATGTCTTGATAGGAGACATTTTGTATCGTCGAAGCTATGATGGAATTCTTCTTCGTTGTTTGGACCAGCAAGAGTCCACTTGGGCAGTCGCCCAAGCGCATGACTGTACATGTGGCGGCCACTTTAGTGGTATGGCAATTGCAAAGCGCATTCTTCGCATGGGCTATTATTGGCCATCTTTAGAGCAAGATTGTTGCGTGTATGTCAAGAGGTGCGTAAAATGTCAACATCATGCCAATCTGATGCATGTACCTTCCCAGGCCTTACAGACAGTCCAGTCTGCTTGGCCATTTTCGTAGTGGGGCCTCGATCTAATCGGAAATATCTCCCCTGCATCGTCAGGCCGTCACACATTTATCATAACGGCCATAGAATACTTTACCAAATGGGTGGAAGCAATTCCGTTAACCTCTACGATAGGACCCTACATTGTGGAGTTCATCTTGCATCACATCATATGTCATTTTGGTATTCCATCCAAAATAATCTCGGATAATGGGCCATCATTCAAGAACAAATACGTGCATGCTTTGACCACAAAGTACAAAATTTAGCACAGCTTTTCAACACCCTATTATCCGCAAGCAAATGGGCAAGCAGAGGCATCAAACAAGACACTAGTTGCCATCCTTAAAAAGACCATCGCAGACAGTCATAAGGATTGGCACATACAAATCCCACTTGCACTTTGGGCTTATCACACTAGCATTCGAACGCCAACTGGGGCAACTCCGTTTTCACTAGTGTATGGCTCAGAGGCAGTAATGCCTCTCGAGTTGGAAATTCCTTCCCTCCGCATATCAATGTAGGAATTCATCGATGATGACACTGCGTGACAGGCCCGATTAGACCAACTCACATTGCTTGAAGAACGACGCGTTAATGCTCTCGAGCACTTACGTATCTATCAAGAGCGGCTTAAGAGAGCTTACAACATGAAAGTTCACCTAAGAGACTTTTGGGTTGGTGATTTGGTTTTGAAGGAAAACCAACATAATTCTAATTTTCCGCCCCACCTAAGGGATAAATTCATGGCAAATTGGTTAGGTCCTTATGTCATTGATAGCAAAATAGGACCCGGGACATACCGGCTAGCTTCTCTTGATGGTATCAAGGAAACAGAACCCTTGAATATCAGTCACTTACGACCATTTCATATCTAAGAAAGCCATATCCCAAAAAAAAAAAAAAAAAAGCTCCAAGGATTATCGCAATCTCTTGGTCAAATCCAAAAAGCTCCAAGGATTATCACAATCTCTTGGTCACCCAAAAAGCTCCAAGGATTATCACAATCCCTTGGTCACCCAAAACTTGGTCAATCCAAAAAGCTCCAAGGATTATCGCAATCTCTTGGTCAATCCAAAAAATCAAAAAAATACAAAAATCAAAAACAATAAAATACATCAAAAACAACAAAAATTTGCATCTCATTTCTACGCATTATCAAATTCATCAATTGAGAGTTTTCTCACATCTCATCTTCATACTCGCCAAACTCAATTCATCGAAAATACAAAAATATGTAGCTGCATTAAGCATTGCATTCATACATGCATATTTGTGATCGTGTAGGTCAAAGGCACCATATGTTGTAGTAGCTCTGATAGTCCATCTTGTTCCTCATTGTTCCATTTCATAAAAACAACAAAAACACCATGCATTGCTTCCACCACACTAGAGTCAGTGGTCTTTTAATGTATCACAAGTTTTCGTAATTCAGCCAAAATTTTCCTCTTCAGCCATATAATGTATCAAGTCGAACATATTTTACAAAGGTAGAGTCATACTTGAAATACACCTTGATACGTAACATCCCAACACAAACTAAACACATTAACAATTCCAGAGTTATGTGAAAGAAAGATGAAACTCGCACAGTAATCTAGGTCACCATAAGCGAAACGGTTATCTTGCTCATCCCCCTGTGCGGATGACCCAAAGAATGCTGAGAGTTTGCAAAAGGACAAGCATCACCCCTACCCAATTCCCAAAAATCCCTAATTCTCAATAGTTGCAAAAAATCAAAAAATTTGCAAAACATCAAAACATCAAGATTTGACATCCTACAGTGCACACATCAAAATGCACTAATAAACAGTGATCTTTATCACTCCAATCCCTTGCTCAAAAAAAAAAAAAAATCAAAATAAACAATGATCTTATCACTACAAACGAGCAAGTATCCTATCACAATTGAAGAAAAGAAGGGAGTTGAACTTGAATCCCTGGAACTCTCAGCATTCTAAAGGTCTTCTCGCATGACGATATATCTGTCACATTAACTTGTGTACAGATCAATGTTTGCATGTGGATAAGCTAGCTTATGACATCCTAGAAAACATCGCGGATTAATCTAACTAAACATAACAAAGGAGTTAGTGGAGCTAGTTAGGTGATCCTCAGTACAGGTTCGGGTGAAAGCCCATCTGGCACTGGCGGTATACTGATAAATACCACATAAATGAACTCAATTGCACACATAGGGATGTGAAATAGCTTGGTCAAAAATAGGTTTGATTCAACCTTGTTCAAAAATCATGTACGATAAAGTACAGTCGTGGCTAGAGAGCTAGAACTGTCTGAGTCTCAGAAAAACTTAGCTACATTTCTAAACCAACTGCCCTACTTTTTGTCTTTGCAATACCATCAGAAAATACAAAAAAAAAAAAAACCACATGTATACATACAAATTCATGCATCACAACAATCGCCTAAAAACAAAATAACAGAGTTCTAAACAGTCTATGGTGCCATAGCCAAACATCACAAATCCCATTCATCCATTTCATCTATGCATATCACATATAAATAAAAAACATTTGCATTCATCATAGCATATGCATCCATCAAAATAAATCAACATAATACATCCATATTCATCAACCATCATACACAAGATCAAAGAAAATCAAAACAACAAAAAAAAAAAAAAACAAATAAATGCAACACAAAAACAAAAAGCAATAAACATTGCCAGACACAAGGGCTCTTGCACTTAACCTCTTGGCATAGCAAAACTGATATCGAGGTTTACATTGTCACTATCCTACTCCCTAAGAAGGCTACCATAGCCGGACTGCTCCACGGAATAATGGATTTCAGACAATTTAATCCCCAAATGGTGTCACAAAACAACAAAAACATCACAAAAAAGCAACACAAAAACATAGCAATAAACATTGCCAGACACAAGTGCTCTTGCACTTAACCTCTTGGCATAGCAAAACTGATATCGAGGTTTACATTGTCACTATCCTACTCCCTAAGAAGGCTACCATAGCCGGATCGCTCCACGGGAAAATGGATTTTAGAAAATTAAATCCCCAAATGGTGTCACAAAACAAAAAAAACATCACAAAAAAGCAACACAAAAACATAGCAATAAATATTGCCAGACACAAGTGCTTTTGCACTTAACTTCTTAGCATAGAAAACTAGATATCGAGGTTCAAATTATCACTCTCCTAATTCCCCAATAAGGCTATCATAGCTGGACCGCTCCACGGGAAATAGGTTTTCGATGATTTCACCTCATTATGACATCACCAAAAGGGTTAACACCCACCAAAAACAGATCCATATGTTGGAAAAATTGCACATGCTTAACGGTAAACCCTTTAAAGGCACTCTTGCACAAGTCATCTTGGGTCAAGCGACTCGTCGCTTCTCTCACGAAGTTCATTCCCTCATCGATTCGTCACTTGAGGGGGTAGTCACACTTAGTCACCAACCAACAATCACACACCCAATTAAGGAAAACGACATGCATTCAAAGAATCATTGACAAATACAATCACGCTCCTGCTTGGGGCAGTAAACAAGCAACAATCAAATCAATCAAACACTTGGCATTTCGTGAATCATGAACACAAGGTTCCCCCTGAGGATAAAAATGCCCTTTGCCTGTTCATGACTGATCAATGTCTAAGTTCAAGTCACACCTCAACAAAATAGGTTAACACTTGAAATCAAATTCCTTAGTTCGTCAGAAGCAAGGATTCAAGAATGCATGCCCTTTCCATACTTGGGGCATCAAAAGTTGGTTAGGTTACCAAGAAACCCTAATCATTAGTGCTTTGGTTATCTATTTTTGCTCAAGCATCGCATCACCCGCAGCGCTTCCCAAAAAGGGGCATCTGTAGACACCAAAACAGCACCAATCCGATTATGTGACTGTAAACACTGATTGCTTTGACAAACACAGCCCCCAGGGCAGACCTCAGAGGTCAAACAGTGGTCCTAACCACTTCCATAGCAATTTTTGTAAGGTCAGGAAGTAATTTGGTACATTTAGACACTTTGCCCAATACTCGTCTCACCCAGGGACGATTACTAACTTGCAATCGTCTCACCCAGGGATGATTGTTGTAATCGTCCCACCCAGGGACGATTACCAAGTTTAACAAGCAAAATGACAAACGATGCTAAGTGGCAACCCAGAACAGTCAGTTGATGACTCCTGCCTTGCACGCGTGTGTAGGTGGACAGAAGGGCCATTAGAGGACTGTCACAAGAAGCAATTATGAAAACACAAGTCAATGGAGGACTCCCCTCCCTCATGAGGAGACATAACTGCCACATGGCGCCTATGACCAACACATGGTGTTTGTGCTTCCTTCCCAAAAGAGACCCCTTGGGTCTATAAAAGGTGAGACTTTTCTCACCCAAAATATACAAGGTTGAAGGAGTTTTCAAGCAATGAAGTGCTGCCGAATTGGAGACCCGCTTGCATCCCCTTTGATTCATCTTCCTCACATCCACCAATCTCTTTTGCAAGGGAGTTTGTTGGTTGGATTTTGGAAGCTTCAATCTGACCCAATTCCAACACATGGACACCTGAACCAACCAATTCGCCGACCCCCCAATCCTAAGATATTTTGGGCCCATCCCAAGTGGATTGGTGCCAAAATCAAGTTCCATCGGTGGGCTGCCCACTTGGGCACCCCGCACCTTTTGGATTTAGTTGTAGTTCATTTTCTATCATTTGTTCATATTCCATGTTATTCTCTATTGTTCAATAGTTCAGAATCTTGAATCTTGATTTCAAAAGGTTTTCATCGAATATTATCATGCTTTTGTCATTTTGGTTGTCCCACTGACTTGCAGGTAACAACGTCCAATTTCTCGGTGATGGGGGCCAAATTGGGAGAATCCGACCATCTGGGTCGTCCCAAAATGGCCCCAATTACATAACCCCCTTGTTTGCAGGCGTTTTACAGGTCTCAAGAATCGACATTGGAGCAGCGGCAGGTCGGCTTCTTCAACACAGTATCAATCATCCCTGCAGGGGATGATTAACATCAGCAATCGTCCTGCCGAGGGACGATTAACAACAGCAATCGTCCTGCCGAGGGACGATTAATAGCAGCAATTGTCCTTACCAGGTATGATTACCAGGTGAAAGCAGATTTGCTGGCTGTCTCAGGGGAAATGGCCTTTTGGTAACATTTTCTGTCTTTTGTCAAGTTTTCAAGCCATTTGGACTCACTGTATTTACTGTTTTAGGCAGATGTTTACATGCATATTTCGTTGATTTTAGATAACGAACCCCTTTCATTTGCAGCAGGTGCTACTGACATTTTCATTGTTTCTTTGACTGTAGGAAAAGCAATCAGAGGCAAAGAACTTATCCACATCAGCGGTGGCAGCATCTTGGCTCGCCCATTGCAATCGTGGGCACGCGGGAAGAGGAAGACTAGGTCACACATTGTAATGAAGACAAATTTAACGCTCCTAGCCCCCAAAAGGGGAGGAGACGTCTATGTAACCGAGGATAAGATATTTGAATAAAGAGGGCTATGATTTCTTTACATCTTGTCTTTCGTTTCCAAGTTGTCTCCTTTCTCTGTTTTAGTGCATAGGATCAAAGCGTTACATTTTCGCCTTATGTTGCATAACTAGTGTTTTCCTTGCTCGGAATCTCGTGCTTTCAGACACATGATGATGTTTACATTCAAAATGCTACAAAAGGTTTCAAAAGGCCTCAAAACTTGTAAAAACCCCACAAAATCATCCTAAAATTTATCCAAGTATCCATCACATCATCATATCACATTCTAAGATTACATGGATTGATATGGACATTTAATTTTTGAATGTGACCAAAAGTTGCACAAATTCCACACTTCAAAACATCCCAAAATGATTTGAAATTTCACAAAACTACCAAATCCACTCATCAAAGCATTTACATCATTCCCTCACATCATCAAATCCACTTACATTATCAAGTGAACCTTGTATATAGTGATTTATCCTAGTCCCTTAGTAGTTGCAGTGATTGGTTATCCATACAGTCTGGTAGGATGGGTATATCACCATAAGGATGCTTACTCAAAATCATCATCCAACATCATCTTGTTCAAAAATAAAATCAATTGGGTCCCTCATTTCTCAAGTGAGACTATGTTCAAGCTAATTTTCCCAAGGCTATCATTGATACCCTCTTCATGGGGTTATAAAAATGGAAAAATCTCTACTTCATCATTTTACATTAAGGAATTTGATTCGATCATTGGGCACTGAACCAGGTTCCTTTACTTTATCATCATTTTTTATTTTATTTTTTGCATCTCAATGATACCAAAAGATAAATTATTGACAACATAGAACCACCCCAAACTTGGGGTAACCAATTTGATCTTGATTTTTCAACATATGCATACATCACATGTATCCATTACATCATCCACATTTGGTCAATTGGCTCGTGGGTTCCATTCTTCACCCATTCACCAATTGAGGGGGTAAGCTAAACCATAAAATTTTCTAAATCTTCTTGTGTGCTGAGTCCATTCCATAAAACAAGGTATCTCTTATTTTTGCACCACCTTGTATTTTACACAAAGAAATACAAAAAGTGGCATATGTAGACACCAAATCCTAGCCATTCATCATTATTTATATGTATACATATTTTATATATTTATATTTATATATATGAATAAATATAAACCGTCCATTAAAGATCCATCTTAGAAGGCCATGTGACAATACTTGCCACTCATTAATCATGATCTGTATCACTTACCAGGTTGCAATCCCATCCACTCATCATGTTTTAATCCTGGCCACTCGTTGCCACTACCACAACCCTAACTTGAATGAGGGAAATCATAAAATGTTATTCAATTTTCATGAATATGGGTCAAAAATATTTTGCAAAGAAACATCATTCACATTCACACTTTTGCATAAACCCTAGCCACCATCTTTGGCATGGTTCACTTGTTGTAGCTTCTATGAACTAAATCTGGACTCTACCAAGCATTTACCACAGCCAGCAAATGCCTTAGGGTATTTCATAAATGGTATAGGGAATTTATCAAACACTTCAGGGTATTTTCTAGATTAGGGAGGGCATCCAATAAGCCATCGAATACTATTGAGCATTCACATAATCATAGTTTTGAACCCTCAAATGCACAGATCACAAATAAAGTATTTTGACAAGGCATTTGTTATTTTTATTTAACTTACATTTTCTTGTATTTTGCTCTATATTCTACAATTATTTCAACTAGGGTTTGTAGGTTACACTTTTATGTCTTAGAGGACCTCACACTGTGGAGGCCCCACAGGTGCTACTGAATATTTGTTGTGACTTATCTATGTGTAGGTATAGGTAATTATTTCTTTGATAGTTGTTGTAGATGGAGTGGCCCATAAGGATATTCAAGAAGCCCACTCAACACTTGTTTGTAGCAAGAATATTGGAGAACACCACCGTTGTTTGGTTAAGGAAGAGGTTTTTACCTCTTTTTGTAATCATTGTATCAATATAAGTAATATTTTGTAATCCTTGTGATTCGGGGCATATTGATATATAAAATTGGAGATCAAGGCTCCTCAATTCAATAATATATGATTTCATTCTTTTCATGTGCACACTGCTTTTTTTTATTTATTATTATTTCTGGTGTTGATATTTTCTATTTTACAAAAAATAATGAAGTTGAGGATTGAAAAAATTTGGAATGGTTAAAAATATGTAGACATATGAAATAGAATAGAGTGTGGATGTAAGACAACTCATTAGTAGTAAAACATGTAATTTTGAGGAAAGAAAAATCTTAATGGAATAGAAAAGAGATATTATGCAAATACAAGACCTTAATATAGAGTTTGAAGAATAAGGTTTACACATACTTTAAGGGAAGGGAACAAATTCTTGAAAATCAATGGGAAGATATCATTATGTATTATGACTTTGAATTTCTTCTAAGTCAAACTCTAGAGGAGGTCAATTCATTGTAGTGCTAAAGATAAATAAATGGTGAAATATTAGAGATAGAGATGTGAGGGTTAGAGAGAAGAAAATGGGGATAGATATTAATGAAATAGTGTCCAAATTCATATAACAATAAGAAGTAGTTGTAAATACTCTACAAATTAATATCAATTAGATTCTAATAGACTAGCTATAGAACAAAGCATTTAGAATCCGTTATTAACTTAAACTATGCCTTATTTAATATTCCAAGTACTCTATGAAATACAATCCAAACAACAATTTAGATAGTAGAATTAGCTTAACATAATTTTTTTTACACATAGCATTATTAGAAATGACTAAACGTGCACAGATAAAATATACTCATCATTCATAATTTATTTGCTAGTAGAAACCAAAAAATATTTAGTTTCATTAATTAAAGTAGAAAAAAAAGTATACAATAGGTAAACTCTAAAGTGTCAATTCTCATACTGAGGGAACTTGAGATATTTATAAGACTATATAAGGTAAACTCTAAAGTGTCAATCCTTTTGTAGGCCTGACATGGATAGGCATAACCTTATCAACATGATTTAAGGTCATGGATGTCACTTTATTACCTTATCTCAACCAAATCATCCTAACTAACCAAATCATCCTAACTATTTTGATTATGCTATGATGACATGGCCAATCCAAATCCCTTCCACAACCTTGTCATCCATGTGTCTTCAACAGACCTAGACATATTTATCAACCTCAACCATTCACCACTATGACTTGTTATTATGTTATCTTGTCAAATTTTCCAACGTAGCTTAACTATTTTGATCTATATGGCTAAGGAGTGGCTAGGTGGTTTAGGCTTATAACAAATACAATCCCCATTGAAAAGGGCATTTCTAGGAGTCTTTTACTTATTTCTAGGGATTATAAGTCTTGCCAATATTTTCTAACTACTATAGGGACCTTAGAGGTTAGGCTAGGATTTTTAGGAGGCTCTATTGATGTTACCATTTGAAAACCTCGGTTGCTTTGCATTTCAAGCTCTTGATTTACTAGGTCAAGCTTATTGAAAAATTAGCTTGATACCATTGTTTGAAAATATGGGGTTTCAATATTTAGGCTTATCAATATTTTAAAATGGATTTTCTTTAGAAAAACCCTAGTATATTTTACTTCCAAGATTTTTAATTATCAATATTTTATAGAGGTTTGGCTAACATTAGCACTTAAAAATCCTTACACTATCTTGTTTTGGTATTTGCTTTAATAAAACCCCTAACAAGTCTTAGGGACATTGGCCTTTTTGCTTTATCAAATTTTTGACTTATCAAGATTTTGATTATCTTTTCCTAACATCAGTTGTGCAAAACCTCATTCATTTGTGTTCCAAACTTTGTCTTACCAGGTTGGGTTTTTGGGCCACTTTGTCTGATGTTATTACTTGAAAATCCTAATACCATGATTCTATCAACCTTTTGCTTTACCTTGGAATTCCTTTACTATTCAGGCTTTGCTTTACTAGGCTATTTTTTTCCTTTACTTGAAATCATCACTTGAAAACTTTGATATATTTTATCTCCAATATTTGGGATTATTCGACATTTTTTATACTTTGGATGATGTCATCTCTAGAAAATATTGAAACTTTCTTATTCTAGGCTTTTGATTTATCAAGACCTTTTGACATTTTTTATAAACTCAAAATAATTTAAAAAAAGTGACTAGACTTCTTTGCCTTAGCTAATTGTTAGGCCCCACTAGGCGCATCTAGCTTTTTGACTCCTCATATATAAAAATTTTCCATCTCAACCAAGCATCTAACAACTTGCCTTAGTGAAATTCTAGAAAAAACATAGTTTGGTATTGCTTGCAAGGACTTATATATGTATACAATTGCATTGACCCACATTATTTATGCATCTTGGGTATTTCTACTTGCTAAAATAGAGAACATAGATAGCCTTATCTATTAGGCATAGAGTCAAAATTAAAGGTAAGATGACAAAGAAAGTTCAAATATATCAAGAAGGTAAGGACTTGGGGGCTTGAATGGATTTGGATTTTATAGTTGTAATAGGATTTTTAGGGGATGCATTGGAATATGCCCCTTGTTAGACCACATCCTATTTGTCTACAAGACACGGATTTTTTTACAAAACTCATAGGAATAAAAGTACTAGAAGTGGTAAATAACAACAAGAAATTATCATGGAAGTGTTGTAAAAAAATTAAGTGATTGAGATGGGTGGAGAAGGAGATGATTTAATGAATAATGAGTGAAAATGATATGAATAGGGAGAAGATGAGTGTAGGGAAATAATAAGTAGAGGAATAAATAGGAAGAAGATATAGAAAGAGGAAGGGGAAGGAAAGAGAACAAATATACCTAGTTGGAGGTACCTCCTACAAAATTGAATTCCCATTGATAATAATCTATAATAGTTATGGGTTGCTTTAGACAAGGTTAAGTTGCCTCAAGTAAATATTCCAAGCACTTGTAATTTGATCCCCTTCACTACTTCTTGTCATATTCTTTATGACATTACACAAAATTTCTTCCCCAGGGTTGTAGACTACTACAAGGTATTTTGGTGCTTCTAAGATACACATAATTGCTATCTTTCTCAATAAAATCACTCTAATCCAATTATATAACACAAAAAAAAAAAATTATGCATTATCATGAGCCTATGTATCCTTTTATAGTCTCTACTAATAACTATAATAGCTAGTGTAGGCCCAAAATGTTTGCACCCTTTTCTCCCAGGCTAATGGATCCATGCATGAAAGGGGAAGGGAGAATGAAGGATCTATACCTCGGACGAGAAGTGCTATTGTTACACTCTCTTTGGTGTTTGTTGATGAATGGGGTGGTTTCACCAAGAAATACTTGCTATGGCGGTTTCCATGCCTAGGTGAGGTAGTAGTTTTATGTGTTCTTTGTTTTGAAAGCATACACCTAGGGTTTGGCCAAAATGCAATTTCTACCTAGCTATATGCAATTCAATTTCAAGTGAAGACAAGGCATACAAATATATCTAGAAAGCATTGTAAAGTTTAACTAACATGTAAAGGTTTTATCTATGCTAACATGTTTTCTTTTTGTATTTTGTGTTTTATAAAAGTATGATAAAGTCTTTTTTTTTTGGATTTTTTTATTTTTTTATTAAATACAGATGTCTACAAGACATAAAATATAAATCTAAGTATGATAAAATAGGTTTTAAGCTCTTTGCTAGTCTGAATGTCTAATTTCTGATGAATTCGGATGTGTAGGATGAAATTGAATGCAGATAGGATGAAATTGGCCATACAATTTTGTCATATGAAATTGGATATGTACAAATTCATCTGAAACCTGCAATTACATAGTAGAACACTTAATTTTAAAATCAGGGATGGGGGATCTACATAGGCCATAGTAGATCATGATCTGTGATAGTCAAATCCCCTTGGTTATTTTAGCCAACTATAAATAAAATGAAAAATTAATTATTTGAACATGAAACATGTAATTTTAAATGCAATAGATCTAATAATAATAGTGAGAAGCAATAAAATATTGAAATAAGTAACATAATATGATGCAAATCTAAAATAATTAACAATATGACAATAAAAAATTTACCCCCAATATGAATCTGGTACAATTTTGGATGCTATGTATGATTCCGGATGTTGTGTACAATTTCAGATGCATCCAAAAATATCCAACGACTAGTAGCAAACAAATTCATACGTATGAATTCGTAGACCCCTATGTAATACTTTTGCATTTTGGAGGGCCAAATGAAGTTAAAATATGACAAATATTATACCATTAGAAATATATTTCCAAGACTTTTCCAATGATATAATATTTGAAAGAAATTAAGGTGATTTTATGGGGTATATAAAATATGAATTTGAATGCTATGTGTGATTTCAGATGTAGTATATGAAATCTTACGTAGCCAAAATAATCCAATGGCTAGTTCTACAAAATAGAATATTTGATCGGATGCAAAGTGATAAAATCAGATGCAACCAAATTTATAAAAATTATGAAAACACAAGTAATAATCAAATATAAACCATATCAGCATATGTTGAAAGTATCTTTATGTCTGTATGTTCTTGGATGATGATCAAACAACAATGTTCTCCATTGTAACTTACAAAAAAACTCCAAAGTCTCCTTCACTCCAAGCCTTCTTGTAAAAATCACCAAAAAAGCTGATTACTATAAATCTAGGGGGTTAAATGGTTGCTTCAGTTTGAGGAATCAGGTGGGTGGCAAAATTAGACTAGGTTGTTAGGCCAAATTAGGTTTTGGATTGATTTGGATAAAACTGGTTGCATCCGATTTTAGAGAATCATCTAATTTTATCAAGAATTTGGCAACATCCAGATTAGGTTTAAAATCCCAACTAGGTACCTAAATTAGGTGCATGTGGAATTTGGACAAAATTGGATGCACCCAATTTTATCGAATACATTTGATTTTGTTGGGATCATCTGATTTTATCAAAAAGAGGACAATTAAGTTATTTTTCCATTTTTTTGGTATGAATATCGAAGAAAAATATGTCATGTCATATATCATTGTAAAGATCATTTCGATACTAATCCAATGGTGTAGTTTTTGGAAAATTTGGAGGGTATTTTTTTGGTAAAATTAAGCTCAAATATGACCTTACTTTTCTAAGAGAAAAACTAAGGAAAATGGGTCAAATTTTCATGTCTACATTTTGCCCCCTCTTTGGCATATTTATGAATAATAAATGCATCAAAGAAATGTGTAGACACTTTATTATAAGTGATAATGATTGACATGGGTATAAAGTTGTAGATGGTTTAGAATTAATCGTTCATGTGTAATTGAAGTTTACAAAAATGATTATTGATTTACTAGCTAGGATTCCCCCTCAAGTTTCATGAGGAATGTCATATTCCTAATGGAACTCAGAATTACTTATAAAGAAATAATGATGGAGTAGCTAAGAGGATCTAGCTAAAATGGTAAATTGCTTTGTGTGTACAAATTTTTGCTTCTTGATGTATGTTGTAAATGATCTAGATGGTAATGCATGTTGATTTTGATGCATGTTTTGAATGATCTAATTATATGATGATTGTATACCATATTGTTGTTTTTGTTTTTGTTTGGCCTTTTTTTTTATGTGTTATGCAAAATATATTTAATGTTTTTGATGATCTACATAATCATGTTGATGGTCATGTTTTTATTTTTAATGTAGTTTTTATCATGCTTAATCAAGATATTATTGTAGAAAAGTGAAGTGTGATTTAATGAAATTAATATTTTGTAATATAATGTGATTGGATTGTTTTTAGAAGAAAGTTTGTTTGAGGAAATGTACCCTTAGAATTTTGATCAATTAGAAATAATACCTTGAATATGTGTGATTGTGTATGACTATTTATGGATTTTGTCGCTCGATTTGGTCATGAAGCGGATCTTGTGTGAGTTTTTTTTATATTGCTAACCTCGAAGGGTTGTGATCCAAAAGTATTTTGAATTTTTTGATTGAAAGTAATGTAGTTGATGATAAGTAATGTGTGTGTTTTTAAGATTAATTTTGTTTTTAATATTAAAATAAAGGTATTGTGCAATGATAATAATCAAGCATGATAAATTTGGATAAAGGACTTGCACTAGGCATAAGATTCCTAAAGATATTTTATTAGGGTTGTCTCATGCCATCATCACGAAGTCAATATGTAGTTGATATGAAAGAGTGATTATGTATGATCAAAGTGCAAATATTTTTTTGATAAATAATATGCAATCATGTAATATAAGAATTGACATATTTATGCTAAGTTATAGGTGTGAATATGCAAGAGTGGCTATTTGTTTTTTTTTAGGACCAATTGCATATGCTAATAGTTAGACAAGTCCATAATGAAATAATGACCTTTTCTAATCAATTTTCAATGAGAATTTTGGTCATTTCAAAGATGATTTCAAATTTATGAAGAACTAGTGTGTGATTTGTATATTCAGTTTCCATCTTGACCTTAAATTATGATACAAAATCTCTCAAGGATAAAATGTGTGTGTTTATAAAATTCATTCACCAATTTTGAGTAAGGTAATGATACAAGCTGACTTTAAGAACCAATGTGTGTGCAAAGGATGTATTCATTTACCATTATTGTATGCATTTAGTTAAATTTAGCTACTATGTAATATAAGCTACCAAAATCTATCTAATCCACAAGTTGACATTGGTTTGTACAAAATATCACTAATGTGACAGACATATCGCGATGCATAAGGATACCACCATTGCTAGGTATGCTTGATGCCACCTAACCTATAATGAGGATTACCCCATGGTGTTTAAATGACTGAGGAATTCTAGGGATTCAAGATCATTACCCCCTTCTTCTTCTTTTATTTCTTTGGATAGGGATTCTTGTTCATTTTTGTTTTTGAACAAGGGGATTTTATTGCTTTGTAATAAAACTATTTTTCTTTTGATCTATTTTTTTCAAGGGATACTTGCTTAGCTTAGACAAAGAGAAAGGGATTTTATTTGGGTAGGGAGGAGCTTGTCCTTTTGCAAATTATAAGCATTCTAGACCATGTGCAAGATAGGATAGTAAGGGAAACCTTTCACTTAAGGAGCTAGGACTACTGTAGCATCATATTCCCTTATGCAAAATTATTTTTAATATGTGTAAGTGATTATTGGTGCAAAAAGTGGCCAGATAAGTTCCTAAAACTTCAAAATTTATTTAATGAAGTAGTAGTGATTTTGGTTCAAGAGATATTTATAATCAATACTAAAAATCAATATTTTATTAAAATGTATATGTTGTGAGTGGTTCAAGATAATTTTTGAATTCCTCCGAAAGAAACCAAAATTGACTATGAATTTTGATAACATTAGTCTAATTTATAAGTGGAATAATAATTGGATGTGACCATATGGCATATGTAATTGAAATAAAAAAATTTATTTGAGAAATATAGGATAAAAATGACTAAATGAGAGATGATTTATGGTTTATGTAATGCAATGTGGAGATGATAGTTGTGCCAGATAAGCTATATGTAAACCTAAATGACATGCATAGGTGAATAATAACAAAAATCCAAAGGCCAAAGAAAATGACATGTTTTGAATGTGCTATGAGTTTAGCACTTGCTAAATGGTTGAAAAATAAGAGATATACCCATTGGGATGTATGCTTGCAAATGGTCGAGTGGAGGTTGCCCCTCGCTTGTGACCATGAAGCTATACACGATTGCTTAAGATGATGATAATGATATTGCTAAAGCAAGTACTACTCAATAGGGTTGTATATTAAAATGCATGGATCAAGGCCAATGAAGCAAAACAAGAATTATATCCCTCACCTTGGGGAGATATAGGTAATGAAAAAATTCCCAAGTCAAGGTATATAAAATATCATGAGCAAATACAATGATGGAAAAGTAATGGTTGAAATGTAAACTAGATGAGAATGCAATATTTATGTATAACTTTGATTTGATTTGATTTGATTGTTTCTCTTTTTTATTTGATTTTTATTTATAATTATATATTTTTTATTTGTTTGATTTTTTATTTGAATTTTTTTTTGGAATCAGTGGTATATACAAGATGATCTATGTACATTATACAAGGTAATTTATGCATAAAATTTCTAAGGTGGCTTCAAAATCAAAGGAGATTTTGAAGAGCAACTTGGTTGTGGTGAAGGCGATTGAAGTTGATTTATTGACTGAGACTATTGTGATGAAGGATGATGATCAAATATAGATGAAGAAAAGTGGTAGATAAAAAGTGATGATGATGATAAAGAGGAAAATAATAGATAAGTTGATGTGATGGTGATAGAGAAAGAGAGAATGAAGAATAAAAGGTGACAGAAAAAAGGTGGCAATCATGATAAAGAAGAAAATAATAAATAACTTAATGTAGTGATGATAAAGAAAGAGAGGATGAAGAAAAAATATTCCCTATAAATAGGATAATTTCACAAAAGTTCCAAAAGGGATATATTAATTGGATTATTGTCCCATTGTTGTTGAATATTGAAGGGGACTTTAGATTGAGGCTTCAATAATAAAGATGGGTTTTCTATATTTGTATCATCTTTTTTATTAGTCTTCAAAACTAAGAGAGGTTTTGAAGGTTGGTTGGATGAAGAATTTATTTCTTGTTTATCAAGTTGATTTGATTGTGTAGACACATAAAACATGTCATGTTTAGGGGAGCTACTCACATAGACACTGTAGACACCTAAATCGTGTCATTATTAGGGGAGTTTCTCACATAGACACACTCATAAGATCATAAGACATAATCTTGGACTTTCCAAGCATCAACAATGGTTCTCGCCACTCATTTGGGGTCTTTTCAAGCCATCCAAGATTGGCTACTCAAACCAAGAGTAGCCAAATCCTAGTCACTCAATCCTAGAGCGGCCAGACCTTTGCCACTATAGATAACAGTGGTCGTATCTTAGCCATTGTAGATGATAGTGACTAATTCATAAGAAGTAGTTTTACCAATAAAAAGACCTAATCATAGGTGGAAGTGGCAGTCTGCATGCAATAAAGGTGAGTGGGAGTAACTTTGCATTCCTTTTCATGACCAGTTTGCATAGGAGACTTGATTTTGCATTTAGACTTAAGTTAACTAACCTCCAAGCATAAAAAAAGGATAAAAGCTTCTCATGCTAACGACCAGTTCGCATAGAAGACTCAAGTGGGCAGTTAGATTTTAGTTAATTGGCCTTCAAACATAGACAATGGATAAAATCTTCTCATGCTAACTTGCACTACGCATGAGAAGTTAATTTCTAGGTCTTGGACATAAACCTAGGGTTTCACACTATAAAAGGTGTAAGCCTAATAGCACCAATACATGAGAGAGAATCAGAGAGAGAGACATATTTTTTAGGAGAGCTTTCGAGACTTGGGGAGTTATCTTTGAGATCACGTATATGGTGAAGCACTAATGGATTGAAGAGCATAACATCTATTATTTCAACATCGGGTATAGGATTTGACCCATAGCTTTGGGGCAAAGAGAGCAAGGTTTACCTTAGTGGTTGTTGTCTTGGACAGTGGCCTACAAGCTTAGCTTAGGTTTTAGACATAACTTCTTTTATTCTATTTTCTTTATGTTTTCATATCATTAGCATAGATTTACATGATTTCATGGCACAGTTTTACCATATTTCCGTTACATTATTTGATTACTAACAACCTCATATGGGGAGGTAATTTCAGACACCTAAACGTGTGTTTTTGTTTCATTTCTTACAGGGACACAGGTACATCGAATTAATATTGCAACATGCCAAAGCAAAAGGGATCCCTTTAGGAAATAGACCTGGAGAAGGAGGCATTTGTAAGCCCTCATACATTTTTGTGTGCGAAACCGATAACCTTTTATAAGTGCACCACCTCTTTGTGGAAGGGGCACTCCTTGCCTATTTTTAATTTATAGTATCGAAATGGGTATCCCTAAGAGGGACCGACATGTAATCGAGCTTCAATATCAATAAATAATATCCATATTTGTTATTTTGTGTTATATGATTTTTCCTCTTGTCTTTCCATTTCATCTTCATTATTTTAATAACATTGCAAGCAGGGTTACAAAAAGGGGACTAGTGCGTACGTTCACGGGGTCACTATAGATGACGATCATGGTGGGACCACCACTAATTTTTCATTTTCTATCAAAATACTAACTTATCATTGTGCACAGGTCTAGCCGCTCTGAGCTACAATGACTAATAGAGCTTAGCCGCTCTGAGCTACAACGACCAAGAACTAGCTGCTCTGGTCAATAGCGGCCAGAACTGGAGTGCAACAGAGGTCAAAAAATTGACTCTCTGAGCTAGATCAAAGGTTGGTATAGCTTCTCTGATATTTTATAGCTTTCTTTCTACTTCTGTGTGTCTAAAATAGAGAACTTAAAGCACATTTATGTTTGGAAATTGAAGGAATAAAAGAAGAAAGAATTAAGCATTTCATATATCTTAGATCTTCTTTTAAATTTTCCACTAGGTATTTCTAGGAACAATGTATTATGCCTAAAAATTTCACCCTAGAATCCAACATGCTAGACATTGTATGTTGTTTGCTTACTTTGAGGCCCTGCTAGAGGCCATAGATGCACGAAAGAAAGTGCGCTCATACAAATCATAGTATTTAATGCATCTTTCTGAATATTGAAATGTATTTTTGCACTTAGGCATATATGAAAGATTCATTGTTGCTATATGATGCACTTTATGTTATGCAAGCTTAAAATAAACGCCACACATGCACGTCTTATTTAAACATTGGGGAGTTGGATTTCATCACCAACCTTCAATTTAGTCCAGTGATGTTGTAATTCATATCCTTCCACTGGTTTACCTCCTAGATCTTCCTAGAAATATATTGGGAAACTTACTTATAGTGACACTAAGTTACTTGTGATAAAACTGTCTCCCACTGTTGGAACAATCATTGGTTCAGAGTGGAAGAGCTAGGCAAACCCTCCATTAGGTCTTCAGCAGTGTACCCTAGATTATTTTGATAAAATCATGTTTGGAATGAGTGTAATTTATTATCACTATGGATGAGTCTTCTCATTCTTAATCCAATAACAAGAGTAAGAAATCGAAAGAACAACACATAAAAATACACCAAACAGTTTAAGGCACACTTAAATCGGTAATCAAGATAAATATTTGTTTGGTATTGTGTGGTTATTCCTTAATTGCAACTCAAAAGATCAATTCATAATACAACATGGTCAAAAAAAGAAGTAAGCACCCTCGGTCTGATATCGAGGGAGAGATAGAAGCAACTCATACTCATAGGCAGAGTCGTAGTAACATTGAATGACCTACCCATAATACTGTGAGACGTAGCTTCGTGAGCCTAAGGGATGATAATTCAACCCTTGGGGAATCTCCTCAAGAAACCCCAAGTAAGGATACACATCATGGAACAAACCCACATAAACAAAAAGAGGCTTCATAACCATCATCATTAAGGAGACATGAGGAGACTTCAAGGGCCTCCTCTAAACACACAAAAACATCTCAAAGACATGAGGAAGATTCAAGGGATTTCTCCTCACATGGACATAAAGAAGGTTCTAAGACTCATTCTTCACATAGGGATTATGGGACTTCTATGTCTCCATCCACATGGATAAAACATGTTACCACCAAGCCCTCTTTGTCAAGAAGGCAAACAAAAATTGCAACACCTCAAGACTCACAAGAAACATATAAGACAGGACTGCCTACTGAAGGGTAGGAAACTAGAGCTACATCTAGCCATGCAAATCAAATAGAAGAAACCCTTCACACAAAAGGAAATATTCCCATAGACTATGAACTCATAGGATTAAATGGCACCCCACAGGACCAGCCATGGAAAATAAGACAACTATATGGGTTGGATCGATTTCAAACTCAACCAACTCAAAGAACTATAGCTACTAAGAACTCTAAATCTAGAAGCTCATGAAATGTGACTTCTAAACATGTATCTTATTCTGGGGTACCTCAGAGTGACCTTATAATAGATGCATGGAGTCTGATCATAGGGATACTCAACAGTACACTGAAAAAGTCACATTAGCTAGCAAGAGTACAGATACAGTAGAAACACCCTCGAGGAATCTGTGAGTCAAAACAACAAGAACAGAGTTAGAAAAACATGAGTCTTCTATGACAACACAAATTGACCAAATGAGGCGGTTAGAAAATACATTACGCAAAGATCCAGAGCTAGTGGAAGATCTCAAACAAGAGAAACAAAAAGAAAGACTCTTATGCCAACATGAGCAGCATTTAAGAGAGCAGCTAAGTGGCTAGCTCTTAACAATTTACAAACAAATGGTGGTGATCACCAAAGAACAAGACCCATTGACTCACCTAAGGAGAGGCACACTAGAAAAGATAGCCCACAACAAAATCCTCCACCAAATTATGAATGAAATCCAACTAATGTGGGAAGGGCAAACATAAAAAACCAAGATCATAATCCTGGGTCCCCTCGTAGGAGGGAGGAAAATGGAACAAATCAAATGGATAGAGAGTTACCTCCATTGTCAATACAAATAGGCTTACAAGAGGATGAAATTTATGCATCAAAGGCATTTCAAGAGCTTGCTGAAAAGATGAAGACCTTTGATAAACAAGAGGCAGTTGGGAACTCACCAACATTGAGAAAAATACACAACCAACCATTTTTCCCATCAATCCCTAGCCCTCCATATCCTAAGAACTTTGAGATACCTAGGTTAGAAAATTTTAAGGGTGAAGAGGATGCACAAGAGCATGTCACCAATTTTATCAACACATGTTTTCATCTTGAATACAATGATGCTCTCATGCTAAGAACATTCATAATGACATTTTCAGGTGTTGCCACTCAATGGTTCAACCAACTACCTAAGCATAGCATAACAAAATTTGAACAACTAGTAAATGTATTCTTAAAGTGTTTCTCGTTTGGTGCTAAGAATAAGGTGAACCTTTCAAACCTAGCCAACTTGAAATAGTATGATGATGATCCAGTAATGGATTATGGGAATAGATGGAGAAAATTCATGGTAAAATTATCATTCTCTATTCCCATAGAAGAGATCATTCGCATGTTCACCAAAAGTTGTTCTAAAAATATCTCCCTCTTGCTACAACTTCAGTAGTATCATTCATTTAAGGAAGATTTGGCATAGGCCAAGCTTATCGAGGAAATAAAAGTAGATGAGGGAACCATTAAACTTTGAAACAAAAAGGAGTGGAACAAGAATGGTAAAAATGACAAGTATAAGTAGAAGCAGGGCAACCCTACCCCAATCAATCAAGTCGTATTGGATACACCCAAGGATGGGGGTGCACAACAACCCCAAAACTATCAATCACATCCCTCATCGACTAATTACGACCAAAAGAACAATTAGGAAAGAAACCGAGAATGCAAGCCACCTCGTTATTTCACACCTCTGACAGAATCAATGCAATCAATCTTTAATCAGTTGAGTGAGGCTAGGAGGACCATATTTCATGATATACCTCTTATAGATCCCAACCATCCTAAGCCAAAAGGATATAGGGAAGATCAATTTTTCCCTTATCACAATATATTGGGGCATGACATTGAGGCTTGCATTGGGTTTAAGCATCAAGTGCAAAACATGATTGAGGTGGGAGAGCTCAAAGTCGATAACCCACTAGCTCTCGACAATAGATATATGGGCATATACAAAAACCCATTGCCCAATCATGAGGCCCCTCGAGAGAAAGGGGACCAAGTCAATCAGGTTCGAGCTAACATACCTACCCATGGATGCATTGGGATGGTTGATATTGTTAACATAGCAACAAGGACTAGGCGGTATGGTCAATCGCAACTACCTGTAGCTCCCATGAACATCCCAGCCGCTCCTAGGCAAAGGCAAGACATCCTTATAGGTCCACTAATGAGACCTGTGGTAACTATTTGAAGTAGACTGAAGCAAAACTTACAAATTAATCCAACTAAGTTATCCATCTATAAGCTCATACAACAGTCCCCAAATCATAGGGAGAGTTTATTGGATATTTTAAGAACAATTGAGCTTCAACCGCAAGATGCAAATGCATTCACTCACTTTGTGGGGCAAGTACAAGAATTCCAGGAACCTATAATTTGATTCTATGATCATGAGATTAAGAAAATTCCTACTACCTTACTAGACACTTCGCTAAACATTATAGCAGCAATCAATGACTTACCTTTCAAGAGGGTTTTGGTCAATACGGGTTCATCAATAAACATCATCACAACAACTGCAATAGAGCACCTCAATATTCCCAAGTCAAATATCATTCCAATAACTTACATATTAAGAGCTTTTAATGATGATTTATTCAATACTATGGAAACGATAGTCCTACCCATAAATATGGGGCAAAATACCATCCCCATGATGTGTCATATCTTGGAAGGATCTATGCAATATAACATCCTCTTAGGGTACCCTTGGATAAGGGCCATGAAGTGTGTGCCTTTGATCTTGCACCAATGTGTTAAGTATGTGCACGAGAACAAATTTTATGTGGTTCTGGCCAATGAAAAGCCTTTTAAATACATCAATCATGTGGAAATTCTAGGAGAATTCGTAATCCGTTATACTAACCTATACGTGGCACCTTCATCCCCAACCACACAAGTGGATAACAAAGACAAAGGGGTAAGAAAATACCCATGCACATCAACACCTCCTGGTCCACTCAAGATAGTCAATGCTTCTAAGCTACCATCAATGTCAAGACAAAAAGACAATCAGAAGTTAAAGGTGTCCTTAGTTAAGGAAGAAGGTCCCAAGGAAGTGCCAACTATAGCCATTGCTAAAATTCCAAGTCCTATGGAAGAGGAAGATCTTCAAGATAAATATGAAGATAGTGATTATCACCCTACTTCACCAGTGTTATCCCTAGGGTCATCCATGTCATATGCATCAATACACTTGGCAAGCATAGGCATAGGGGAGTACATTCTATAGAAAATTACCTTTACACCTATCATTGAGTCTGCACAAGACATAGAGAGGCCTAAGGACTTGAGGTTGCCAGTAGGAATAGTGGTTCCACTTGGAATCCCTCCCAACCAAACCAACTTTGTCTATGCCAGCCTGGACTGCACCCATAAGTATTCAGATACAGAAGAGGATGGTGATGAATTATTCACGATCAATGTTTGTTACCTCTCTAATCTTGAGATTTCTCTAAGATACTTTGAGCATTGCCATTGGCATGGCTATGGCCTTGACATATATGATCAGGGGTTCAGGCGGCCATACGAGCCACTATATCAGCTTTCCTCTGACAGATTTGGCTTAGGCTATTATAGCGGAGGTCGAGATGACTCGCTTGTAGTGGCATTTGAAAGATTAAGCATAGGGTTAGGAGAAGATATTGACTTCATTCCTTATCACCACCTAATAATAGCAAATTTGAGTAATAGACAAGTGGCCACGATAAGCATACCGTCTCCAAAAACTTATCATCCAAACACCTCAATTGATTCCACCCCAACAGGGTACAACTCGTGTGATGCAGGAGCATCCAACGGAAAGCAAAAATACGGCAAGGAGAAAAAGTGTCGCGATATCGTGACATGTCGACAAAGAAGAAAAAGTGTCATGATATCGTGACATGTCACATTATCGTGACCAAAAGCCGAGTGAAGGCTCAAGAGAGAAAAAGTGTCGCAATATCACGACATGTCGCATTATCGTGACCAAAAGTCGAGAGAAGGCTCAAGAAGAAAAACGTGTCACGATATCACGACATGTCGCATTATCGCGACCAAAATCCAAGAGAAGGCTCAAGAGATAAAAGTGTCACGATATCACAACATGTCGTATTATTGTGACCAAAAGCCGAGAGAAGGCGCAAGAGAGAAAAGTGTCACGATATCGCGACATGTCGCATTTTCACGACTCAGGAAGGAGATAGAAGGTGCGGAGCAAAAATGTCACGATTTCGTGACATGTCACGAAATCATGACCGAAAGAATGCAGGAAAGGCCAGAGAATAAAATGTCACGATTTCACATCATGTCACGAAATCATGACCGAAGGAGCAGAAAGAAAGCAAGGAAGGAAATTGTCATGATATCACGACATGTCGCGATTTCACGACCCGAAACAGAGAGAGAAAGCAGAGAGCAAAGCTATCACGATATCATGACATGTCACGATTTCATGACTCGAGAGGCGAGGAGGAGGCAGAAAGGAAAGATGTCGCGATATCGCGACATGTCATGATTTTGCGACCGAAAAGGAGAAAGAAGAGCCAGAAAGGAATGATGTCGCGACTTCGCAACATGTCGCATTTTCACGACCAAAGGACGAGAGAAGGCGCAAGGGAGGAAAAGTGTCACGATATCGCGACATGTCACATTTTTGTAACCAAAATATGAGAAAAGGCACATGAGAGAAAAAGTGTCACGATATCGCAACATGTCGCATTATCGTGACTAAAAGAGAAGAGGAAGAGCAAGAGGGAAAATGTGTCATGATATCGCGACATTTCATATTAACGTGACTATAAGAGAAGAGAAAGAGGAAGGAGGAAAAAGTGTCACGATATCGTGACATGTTGGCAAAGAAGAGAAAAGTGTCATGATATCGCGACATGTCACATTTTTGTGACCAAACAAAAGAAAAGAAATGGCAGGCGGTTATAAGGGATGTTACAGAGGAAATTGTCGAGTGGTGGGTATACCGAATGCCATCATTGGTTGACAGGTGGACAATTTCTACCATGGTCGCACTAGACAAGCACGTAGCACCAAGGTGCAATGAAAGCAGACAAAGACCAAGAGTCAGAAAGAAAAACATTTTGAAAGCCAAGACAACGAAGAGGCACGGGAGATGAAATGAAGGGGCCAGAAAAAGGGAGACAGAGAGTCACGCCAGATATTTTAAAATGGGAAGTGAAGGCATGCACAAGGGGTCAAAAAATTGCTGATACAGAGTTGCAAACATCAAAAAACTGTTGAGACAGAGTTGCAGACATCAAAAACTGTTGAGACAGTGTTGTAGACATGAAGGCAAAAGGAGAGGGCCATTCTGGACCTGTTTGGGCTATTTTTCTTCCAGAGTTGGAGATGTTGTAATAGAAAAAATAAATAAATAAACTATCTTTCAGGATAAAGGAGTTTGTTTGGCAGATTGCTTTCATTATTGTAATCTTTTTCCAAGTTTAATGAATGATAATTGAGAATTTTGTGTGAGTGATTTTTGGCACCGCATCCATACCGGATTGCATGGTTGCAGAAGTACCATAGGGCATTGGTAAATGAACAGTCCTTAGTCAAGTTCAATATTGGGAGATACCAGGATGAGGTCCTGTGTGATGTTTTGCATATGGATGCTTGCCATGTGTTGTTGGGGAGGCCATGGCAATTTGACAGATGTGCGATGTATGATGGGCATGCGAATACTTACTCTCTGACAAAAGGTGGAGTGCGCCACAAGTTGAAGCCATTGAAGGAGATGGATGAAAAGAGTTTGCTAACAACAATGAGAGTGGAAGTTGTGGAGTTTGAAGAACTTAAGGGTTTGTACCCTGAAGACCCAAATTTTGCTGAAGCTTGAAGAGCTTGTACAGCCCCAGTGAAAAAGAAGGTGACAGAATAGTACAAAAGTGAAGGTCACTTCTCAATCCACCCCGGTTGTCTGATGCAGTAGCATCCAACAAAAAGCAAAAATATCGCAAGGAGAAAAAGTGTCGCGATATCGTGACATGTCGACAAAGAAGAAAAAGTTTTGCGATATCGCGACATGTCGCATTATCGTGACCAAAATTCGAGTGAAGGCTCAAGAGAGAAAAAGTATCGCGATATCGCAACATGTCACATTATCGTGACCAAAAGCCGAGAGAAGGCTCAAGAAAAAAAAAGTGTCACAATATCGTGACATGTCGCATTATCGTGACCAAAATCCGCGAGAAGGCTCAAGAGAGAAATTTTTTGCGATATCGCAACATGTCGCATTATCGCGACCAAAATCTAAGAGAAGGTGCAAGAGAGAAAAGTGTCGCGATATCGCAACATGTTTCATTTTTGCGACTCAGGAAGGAGAGAGAAGGCACGGAGCAAAAATGTCACGATTTTGTGACATGTCATGAAATCGTGACCGAAAGAAGGCAAAAAAGGCCAGAGAATAAAATGTCGCAATTTCGTGACATGTCACGAAATCGCGATCGAAGGAGCAGAAAGAAAGCAAGGAAGGAAATTGTCGTGATATCGTGACATGTCGTTATATCACGACCCAAAACAGAGAGAGAAAGTAGAGAGCAAAGTTGTCACGATATTGTGACATGTCATGATTTTGCGACCTGAGAGGTGATGAGGAGGTAGAAAGGAAAGATGTCGCGATATCACGACATGTCACGATTTCGTGACCGAAAAGGAGAAAGAAGAGCCAAAAAGTAAAGATGTCACGATATCGTGACATGTCGCATTTTCGTGACCAAAGGACGAGAGAAGGTGCAAGGGAGGAAAAGTGTCACGATATCACGACATGTCACATTTTCATGACCAAAATACGAGAGAAGGCACAGGAGAGAAAAAGTGTCGCGATATCACGACATGTCGCATTATCGCGACTAAAAGAGAAGAGGAAGAGCAAGAGGGAAAAGGTGTCGTGATATCACGACATGTCGCATTATCGCGACTACAAGAGAAGAGAAAGAGGAAGGAGGAAAAAGTGTCGCGATATCACGACATGTTGGCAAAGAAGAGAAAAGTGTCGTGATATCATGACATGTCGCATTTTCATGACCAAATAAAAGAAAAGAAAGGGCAGGCGGTTACAGGGGCCGTTATAGAGGAAATTGTCGAGCGGTGGGTATACCGAACGCCATCATTGGTTGATAGGTAGACAGAGTCTACCATGGCTGCACTGGACAAGCACGTGGCACCAAAGTGCAATGAAAGCAGATGAAGACCAAGAGTCAAAAAGAAAAATAGTTTGAAAATTGAGACAACGAAGAGGCATGGGAGATGAAACGAAGGGGCCAAAAAAAGGGAGACGAAGAGTCACGCTAGAGATTTTAAAATGGGAAGCGAAGGCATGCACAAGAGGTCAAAAAACTACTGAGATAGAGTTGCAAATGTTGAAAAACTACTGAGACAGAGTTGCAGACATTGAAAAACTGCTGAGACAGTGTTGCATACGTGAAGGCAAAAGGAGAGGGCCATTCTAGACCTATTTGGGTTGTTTTTCTTCTAGAGTTGGAGATGTTGTAATAGAAAAAAAAAACTAGATAAAGGAGTTTTTTTGGCAGATTTCTGCCATTATTGTAATCTTTTTCCAAGTTTAATGAATGAGAATTGAGAATTTGGTGTGAGTGATTTTTGGCTCGCCATCATCGTGGGATAAGGAGAATGGATATGATGAGGCACAACTTGGTTTAGCCTATCAAGGGCCTCACTATTTGCAAATATTCACATGGACCATCCATGATGAGAGTGAATATACATCAGATGAGAGTGACTATGAATTAGAAGACTCAACAAAAAGAGCTTACTTATGCCTAATCCATCAACCCTTGACTTTGGGGCAAGAGACAAATGCAAATGGGTTCTTCATAAGTGATGAATAATATGAATATGAAACAGAGATGGCCTACTTGGGGTGAAGACATGAGCCCCTTGTATTAGGGTCGCATACCAATGGTAACAATTTTTGGATAAGTGATGATGACTTTGAGGATGAAACTGAGATGGCTTATCTTGGACCTCACCATTTGCAGCAAGTCAACGAGCTACTAGAGAGAGAGGTGGCACTCCGTGCCATAGACCCTCATCTTCAATTTTTAGGGAGATCTATTGACCTAGCAGCCATTCATCGGATGGTCAATCCCCCTTTACCTACATTCAGAGAGTAATTAGAGCCTAATGATCCTATTGTCTGCCCTGCTCATGGGCCAGATCCAGAAATTCCCATTCCTCCATAACCTCATCGTGAGTATGGAAGGGAAACCCCTGAGACATTATTGCACCCATGTGGTCCTGGAGATTTCATTCCATCCATCAACATGATCTCCATTGATTTGACCACTCCACTTCATAATCTGGTAGATCTTACCAAATCATTGCATCTTGATGTAGAGGCTATTGATTGGAATCGTGCTAATTAGCCCATAGATCCTGAAGACCTCTTCCCCAATGAAGAGACGTTACAGCCGTTCCATTTTGCATCAGGTTGTGCATATGACATCTTCCATGTTGGTTTGGAACCTGAGTCACTAGGTCCTATAAATCTTGTCGATGACATTCATTTGATACCCACACCTCATCAGCTGGAGGATGGGTCACATATGGCTATAGAAGCAAATTTTGAGGTGGACATCAGTGATGATCCTACCCAACCAAGGAAATTCATGTTCGAAGAAAGTCTATCTCTAGAGGATCAAGCCATCCTAATTTCTCTCCTCAAGGAGAAGCCAAATATTTTTGGTTGGACTTACAAAGACATGCCAAGGATATATACAAAGCTAGTTGTTCACAACCTTTCATTGGATCCCATGAAGAAGCTAGTCAAGCAAAAAAAAAGTAAAATGCATCCAACTTTCGCTTTGATGGTGAAGAACAAATTGCAAAAACTATTGGATGCAATATTCATAGTTCCTATAGACTACCCTGAGTGGGTGTCGAACATGGTACCTGTTGACAATTTTGTCACATTGCATAGAGGGGTAGGAAAAAAAAAAAAAATCTCTTTGTAAAGTGTTTTTTGTTGCTTCGAAAGTATTTGTAAGTGTTGCAGCAATTTTGGCTTTCAATGCCACCTCCTTGTACATAGAATGAAGAAGAAGAGCTTCACTACCAAATAGGCCAAAGAAGATAGCTCCGCCAAAAGAAAGAAAAAGTGTCGCGATATCGTGACATGTTGCATTTTCATAACCGAAAGTGACAATAGGAGCAAAAGAAGAAAAGTGTCGCGATATCGCGTCATGTTGCTTTTTTGCGGTCGAGAGCGACAAGGAGGAGCAAGAAAGAAGAAGCGTTGCGATATCGCGACATGTTGCATTTTTGTGGCTCAAAGCAAGGAGGAAGACCAAGAAAGAAAAAGCGTCGCGATATCGCGACATGTTGCATTTTTGCGGCTCAAAGCAAGGAGGAAGAGCAAGAAGAGAAAAGTGTCATGATATCACGACATGTTGCGTTTTCACGGCCGAAAGCAACAAGGCAGAGCAAGAAAGAAGAAGTGTCGTGATATCACGACATGTCACATTTTCATGGCCGAAAGCAACAAGGCAGAGCAAGAAATAAGAAGTGTCACGATATCGCGACATGTTGCATTTTCACGGTCGAAAGCAACAAGGCAGAGCAAGAAAGAAGAAGTGTCGCGATATCGCGACATGTCGCATTTTCACGATCGAAAGCAACAAGAGGAGCAAGAAAGAAGAAGTGTCATGATATCGTGGCATGTTGCATTTTTGTGGCTCAGAGCGACAAGAGGAGCAAAAGAATAAAATTGTCGCGATATCGCGACATGTTGCGTTTTTGTGGCTCAAAGCAAGGGGGGAAGAGCAAGAAGAGAAAAGTGTCACGATATCGCGACATGTCGCATTTTCGTGGCTCAGAGCGACAAGAGGGAGCAAGGAAGAAAAGTGTCACGATATCGTGACATGTCGCATTTTCGTGGCTGAAAGTAAGGAGAAAAGCAAGAAGGAAAAAGTGTTGCGATATCGCGACATGTTGCATTTTCACGATCGAAAGCGACAAGGCAGAGCAAGAAAGAAGAAGTGTCGTGATATCATGACATGTCACATTTTTGCGACCGAAAGCAACAAGGCAAAGCAAGAAAGAAGAAGTGTCGCGATATCGTGACATGTTGCAGTTTTGCGGCTCAAAGTGACAAGGAGGAGCAAGAAAGAAGAAGTGTCACGATATCGTGACATGTTGCATTTTTTTGGCTCAAAGCAACAAGAGGAGCAAGAAGTGTCGCGATATCACGACATGTTGCAGTTTTGTGGCTCAAAACGACAAGAAGTGCAAGAAAGAAAAAGTGTCGTGATATCATGAAATGTTGCATTTTCGCGGCTCAGAGCGACAAGAAAGACCAAAAGAAGAAAAGTGTCGTGATATCGCGACATGTTGTGTTTTTGTGGCCAAAAGAAACAAAAGAGGGCAAATACATAGAAATGTCACGATATCATGACATGTCGTATTTTCATGATGCAAGAAGAAGAACCAAGCTAAAGACAGAAATATTACGATATCGTGACATGTTGCTTTTTTGTGAGGGGCACGCGCTTCAAGCCGAGTATTTTCTCGAGATAATCAAGTGCCTCATAAATGCATTCTTACTTGCCCGATAAGCTCGTTGCTCTTTTTTGGCAATTGGAAGCGAAGTATCAGTCCCTAAAAGGAGAGCCCGACAAGCATGGCGACCACTCGAGCATTGCACCCAGAAACCAAGGACACTCTGACCGCTCATCAATGCATGTTTCCAAGGTTGACTAGGTCACAGTTGCCAGTTCTGGTAATGGATTTGAAAGCTCAGTCATGAGGGCTGCAAGGAGCCGACTTCTCAGATCTCAAGAGTATACTTTGCCATTCTATGTAATAATGACTTAGAGGGTCGGGTCCTCTATAAAAACCCAAGCATTGTAATGTAACATTTTTTTGGGGGGAACTATCTGCTAGAAAGCTACTATAACTTGATGTCCTACGATTAATACTAAAGAGCTTTGGGCTCAATTTCTCTCTTTTATGCTGCCTTTTGTGCTTGATTCTTTTGTCTTTCTTCATTTGTATACTGAGACTCTGAATCCTGAATTCGATGTGCAATTGGGGACTGTACCCTGAAACTCGCCTGAAGGATACATAGGAGAGGAAAAATGCTATATTAGTTTTCTTTTATGCTACTTGGTGGGTTGTGGTTTCTGTTACATTCACTTGTCCTAATCGTCTTTACTTTGAACCCTAAATTTTGACGAAAGGGAGAAGGAGAATCCCTATGAGCTCGCCTAGAGGATACATAGGAAGGTTAATATTATGTTTATTTTATTTATTCTTGGTATTCCTTGCTGCTATTCAAGCTGTCAGTTAGTGATCGTGCTTCCTATTCTCTCCCACCTTAAATCACCGATCTCTCTTCCCTTACCCCTTTTTATTTCTTTCTCTAACTCTAACTCCTTTATCTCTTTCCTGCATCCCTTATCCCAAAGAACCAAAGTAGATTAGCATAGGATCCGACCTTTCTCCAAATATTGGCACGAGGGGCATCTCTTCCCTTCGGTATTTCAATGTTGGTCCAGATCTAGGGTGCATACACTTACCGAGATCCTTTCCTAGGCAGATTTGATGACCAACAGTACCCATGGGGAAACCTGACGGAACAGTCTATATCTGCACGGATTTCAGATATTTAAATAGGGCAACACCAAAGGATTCATTCTCATTGCCAAACATAGATGCTATTGTGGATACAACCACTGGTCATGAAATGCTCTCCCTATGGATGGTTTTTCTGGATACAAATAGATCCGGATTAAGCCTGAAGATCAACATAAACCTACTTTTATTACTTCATGGGGAATGTTCTGTTACAAAGTAATGTCATTCGGTCTTAAAAATATTGGTGCCACATATCAGCAAGCCATGACATACATATTCCATGACTATATGCATAAGATATTGGAAGATTACATGGATGACTTATTGGCCAAGTCCCTGTTGCGACAAGAGCATGCCGAAGTCCTTAGACAAGTCTCTGATCGACTTATAGAAGACAATGTCTAATTGAATCCTAAGACATGTGTATTTGGTGTAACTTCTAGCAAGCTTTTGGAATTCATCGTATCCAAGAGAGGCATTGAAGTAGATCCTGTAAAGGTAAAATCTATACTAGAAATGGCCACCCCTACCAACATTAGGGAGTTAATGAGCCTACAAGGCAAGATAGCATCCATCAAAATATTCATCATATACTTATCAAATAAATGCATACCTATGAATCAGTTGCTACACAAAGAAGTCCCATTTCATTGGGATGAAGAATACCATCAAGCCTTTGCAGAGATAAAAATTTATCTGGAAACACTGCCATTATTGGCTCCACCAAGGCTAGACATACCATTTTTACTATATATCGGCTACTGATTTTGCATTGGGCACCATGTTAGCCCAAAAGAATGCATAAGACAAAGAGCAAGCCATATATTACATTAGTCGCACCTTGGTGAGTTATGAGCTAGGATATGCGTATGTCGAAAAGTTGTGTTTAGCAGTGGTATTTGCAACTCAAAAGTTGTGACACTACATGTTGATCCATACGACCTACATCATATCAAAACAAAATCATTTATAGTACATTATGAGCAAGACATCACAATACACGTACCACAAATTAGATCATGTTATTGACAGAATTTGATCTAGATTTCATAAGCCAAAATTCCATCAAGGGACAAGTCATAGTAGATAAATTAGTAGAGGTGCCTCTTCAGGATAACAATCCTCTCACCATAGAATTTCCTGATGATGCGGTCTTTGCATTATCAGATCTGTAAACACCAAAACAGCACCAATCCGATTATGTGACGACAAGCACTGATCACACTAACACACACAGCCCCCAGGGCAGCCCCCAGAGGTTAAACAGTGGTTCTAACCACTCACACAGTAGTTTTGCAAGTCAGAAATCAATTTGGCACATTTTAGACACTTTATTTCTTATTCGTCCCACCCAGGGACGAGTGCAAATTTTACTCGTCCTACCCAGGGACGAGTGAAAGTTTTACTCGTCCTACCTAGAGACGAGTGCTGACTTATACTCGTCTCACCCAGGGACGATTACTAGCGCTCGCTTCGGGGTGGGACGAATGCCAAGTTTGACCGGCAAAAAGTCAAATCTCGGCATGTAACAACTCATATCTGCCACTTAGCTATCCCTTCATTGCATGGGAGTGCAAGTGAGCTTTTCTAAAACACACAAAGACATGCACAGAGACAGTTAAGAATCCCTTGATCAAGAAGAAGTCTTCCTTTCAGGCAAAAAGCATTCATGCAAAGAAACACTTTTGCATGTTAATTCAAAGAGACCCCTTGGGTCTATAAAATGGTGAGTTTCCTCACCCAAAAGAGATACCGAGCTGGAGCATTTTGAGCGACGAAGTGCTGCTAATTCATTTACTTGCGATTTGTGTTTTCAACATCCATAATCTCTTAATCGAAAGAGAGGTTATTGGGTGACTTTTGAAGGCACGAATCAAGAACCAACACCCCATTCTTTTGACCACAATATCCTACCAATTTGCCGACAACACATCACATCAGGTTTCGGACCCATCCTAAGCGGATTGGTGTCGAAGCAAAGTTTCACCCGCGGGTGGTTTGCCTTCGGGCACCCCTCCCGCTTTATTTCTTTTGTAGTTTTTAGCTAGTTTCATGTTTATGCTTTTGTCAAGTTTTCAGTTCATTTAGATTCATTTTAGCCATAGTTAGATTTATCTTTTATTTTTCATACACAGGTGCTACTGATTCTTTGTTTGTTTCTTTGAACGCAGATTTGCAGCATTGGAGGAGCAGCGAGGAATCGACCTGTACCAACGCAAGCGGCGACAACGTTTTGGTTCGCCCATCTTATATGTGGGCACGCGGAAGAAGGAATTCTGAAACAAGTTGTAGAGATCAATATCTAACGCTCCTATCCCCTAAAAAGGAAGGAGACGCATTGTAACACGAATTGAAAAGAATATCAATAAAAAAGGGCCATAGTTTATATTGCTTTTATATCTTGTGTTCATTCATTTGTGTTCTTTCCTTTTAATACAATTTTGTTTAGTCTTTCCTTTTTGTTTCCGAAATCTCGTGTTTTCAATGGCGATCACGGTGGGACCTCTGTCCTCTATTTTTTTTTTAGGTTAACTTACTGATCTAAAATTGCTTGTTTTTTTTTACAGGTACCTATTTTTCAACATCGAACTGTTATTCGTCTCTGCAAGTGACGATTACAGAATTTGTACTCGTCTCACCCCGGGACGAATAAATTATTCGTTCCACCCTGTGACGATTACGGTTCTGATATTCGCCTCACCCAGGGACGAGTATGATTCTGTGCAATTTTTAGAGCAAATCAGAAACATCCGATTAGGCAGAGAAGAGGTAGGGGTTTTTACAGCTTCTATCAAATTTCTATTTTTCTGTTTTCTGGTTTTCGGTTTTGTATGGCTTAGGGAAAGATTTCTTTTCGTTTGCCTGTTTCAATTTTGCAAAATTAAAACGAACCCCACACATCACGTGGTATTTTAAACCAAGGCGTTGGTCGTAAAACCCCAACCCTTGAGCAAGACCAAAGGTGGATTCCATTATCACTTTGGCTTGAGATATTGCATCCATTACCTCGATCGCGACTGTTGCTAGACGTAAATCCTGACGAAAGCTGACCGAGTGTAGCTTGGGGTGATTCCCGAGCACGCGAGGATAAGTCTTCTATGGTAGGTGTCATAAACAGAGCGATTCCCCTTCCGTACCGCCTATGTTCCACGTATCATCTGCTCTCACGTACCTATAGTCTCCCTCACGTAAGGGCGGGTATATAGAGAGGTTGGTATATCGGTCCGGCAATGGTATATTGAAGGGGCGACCATTTTGGGAGTCATAAGAGCCTTCATAATTGCATTTAAACGTTTCACAAAATTTTCAAAAAAAACAAAACAAACAACAAAAACACACTAAACCAGATTTAGGGCACACTATTAATCTTTAAAAGAGATAATCATTGCTTGTGTGTGTATGCTATTTTCTGTTTAGACAAAAAAAAATCAAAAATAAAAAAAATCATAAACAAAGATAAAAATCTACGCATTTTGTCACTCGCTCCAAAAGCTCCAAGGATTCCCGCAATCGCTTGGTCACCCCAAAATGCTCCAAAGGTGTCCATGAACCCTTTGGTCAACCCAAAAGCACCCTGAAGGTGCCCATAAGTGATGCAGGAGCATCCAACAAAATATGGGAAATTTTATATTTTTCTCTAAATTTTAGTGCATCTTGTCGGGGCCATAACTTCTCAACCGTAGCTCCGATTGACTTGAAATTTTACAGGGAGTTAGTTGGGAGAGTTTTAAACAAATATAACTCTCTTGAGTTGTATTTGTCCAGAAAAGTCAGTTTTCGGGGCCAAATTCCATCATCTAGTGCCCCGAAATTAGGTTTTAAAATTGCTCACCTAATTTTTTACGCTTTTTGAGCTGTTCGAAGGCTAATATCTCCTAATGTATTTAGAGTTAGGACTTGAAACTTTATTTATGGCTTATCTATTGTAAGAGGGATGCGCACACCAATTTTGGGCCCCATATGACTCATTTCAAATTTTTGGGTTTTTTAGAGAGACATTGTCATGGTGTTCACTCGCAGCCAAGCCCAATCACGGGCGGATGCTGCGAAGAATGTCCGAGGAGGCACGAGTCACCTCCATTATAGTCCCCAGGATTTGGTCATACCACCTTGGTGACCTAACACACAAGGCAGTCCCCTACACACCTTAACGAAAAGGGACTATAGGGGCACCTCTTCTAGGGGCACTCCTGTTCAGCATAGCACCCAACACACACCCTCCCATGAGGGGTACATCCATAGGAGAGCTCCCTTAGATGCTTGCTATGAGTGGTCACCACGCGATGAAGCGCTAGGTCAACATAGGGTTCGACGGGAGGAACCACATGATTACACTATCCCTCCTTCACCCCCTCTAGTTGTCAGGACTACAAGGACAAATACAGAGCACAAGGCTCCTCAGGTGGGGCGAGCCAACTCTGCCCATTCCTCTTTCACTTACAAAAGAGATCATGAGGAAAACCCTTACCTTCCTCAAGAACAATATACATCGCAGGAGCAACATGCCTCCGCAATTGCGAGCTATCAGGATTACCTACTGAGGCCAAAGCCTCGGGGGAATGCCGCTACCCCCAACAGAGGGAGGCGGCCTATAGAGATCTCGGATCACCATGACCGGGATAGATATCTAGGAGAGGCATCTAGGCCTTCTAGACATGAGATGGTAGGACCAACTATCTTAGAATCTGCCAAGCATATTGCACGCCGGATGCAACTCACACTACTTGAGCTAGAACAACAACAGTTAGAGCAACAATATCTTTTAAATCAAGAGTGCCTTCAGCGCCAGGAGGATGAGTTGTTACAACACACTATGCAGGTGAAGACTCCAACCCCTCACACGCATAAGATAGAACATTATGAGAGACACAACTGGGTGCAAGACAGGTCTCTACGACCTTATCAAACATTGCCCTCGATGCCTCCTAGACTTGAGCGGGAGGCCAATCCTAAGACCAATGACGGGTGCCTTCTTCAGGCGCCCACCCAGGTTCATGGGCCACCCCCAAAAATTCTTCCAAAAGCCTCTGAGGAACCTGAGCATGAAGAAGAGCGGGATGAAATGCCCTACCAAGACAGAGGGGGTGCTATTCGGTCATCCCTCCCAAGGCCCCAAGTTCCCCACAACCTGCAACGGGAACAAATCAAAGTAGAGGAGCCCAAATCCTCTGATACATGCAAAGCATTCGAGCACTTAGAGTCAATAGAGACCAAGATTTTGGGGCCCCAAAAGCCCAACTTACATGAAACTCCTCTCACAGAGGATCAACCCCTGGTTGTAGAGCTACCTGATGACGAGGTCTTCCATATCTCAAAATCACCAGATTCTGATGAGCCTGACTCTCTCGCCAAAGATGAGTCAGCATATGCAATAGCGCCATGGGACTCGTTCGAGTCCGACAGCATTACTTCACAGGTGGTCTCCATGGGTGATCATCACAAAAGTCTCTTAACCTTATTCCCTTTGGAGGCTCCCATCGAGCCCGTGCCATTGCAAGAAAATCAGGTCCCCCCGCAACGAGCGGAACAACCCCATGAGGACCACATCAATCTGCTCGAACAAGAAGAGCCTAGCATGTCGCAGATAGTTGTTGGGGCCAACGAGGGCCTTTGGATCATCGATAATGATTACGAAGATGAAACTGAGATGGAATATCTCAATCATGCACGATGACACAATCACCCTGTAACCCATGACGAACTAATGGCCCAACTAGGCATAAGACTAGGGCATGAGTGGCGCATAGACCCGACCCACTGGCATCACATGTTGATCCCACTCCTTTGGGAAGATCGCGAGCAACTTCCACCCAGAGATATCATAGCACCATCAGTGCCGAAGGCAGACCCTGTCCTCCTATCCGTGCATAAGGCCGATCCATTCGTGCCAATTCCTACAGAGCCAGATCCGGTGCACACAGATCATCAAGCTGGGGGTACCTCTATTCCCTGAAGAGCCAGTGGGTTACACCAAATGCTCCAAAGGTGTCCATAAACCCTTTGGTCAAACCAAAAGCTCCAAGGATTATCGCAATCGCTTGGTCATCCCAAAAAGCTCCAAGGATTATCGCAATCTCTTGGTCAACCCCAAAAGCTCCAAGGATTATCGCAATCCCTTGGTCATCCCAAAAGCTCCAAGGATTATCGCAATCTCTTGGTCATCCCAAAAGCTCCAAGGATTATCGCAATCGCTTGGTCATCCCAAAAAGCTCCAAGGATTATCGCAATCGCTTGGTCATCCCAAAAAGCTCCAAGGATTATCGCAATCTCTTGGTCAACCCAAAAGCTCCAAGGATTATCGCAATCCTTTGGTCATCCCAAAAGCTCCAAGGATTATCGCAATCTCTTGGTCATCCCAAAAAGCTCCAAGGATTATCATAATCTCTTGGTCAACCCAAAAGCTCCAAGGATTATCATAATCTCTTGGTCAACCCTAAATGCCCCAAAGGTATCTATAAACCCTTTGGTCAACACCAAAAGCTCCAAGCATTACCATAATCTCTTGGTCAACATAAATATTCAAAAATCAATAAAAACAACACAAAAAATCAAAATCACAAAAACAATTGCATTTCAATTCCATGCATACTCAAAAAAAAAAAATAAAAAAAAAATCACAAAAACAATTGCATTTCAATTCCATGCATTCTCAAAAAAAAATCAATAATCACAAAAACAATTGCATTTCAATTTCATGCATTCTCATAAAAAAAATCAAAATTACAAAAACAATTGCATTCCAATTCCATGCATTCTCATAAAAATCAAAATACAAAAATATAGGTTGCATTAAGCATTGCATCCATACATTGCATACTTCGATAGGTCATACAAGTCAAAAGCACCATAGACAGTCATTATTTGGCAATTCCATCCTTTTCCACATCAAATCCATTTTCATAAACGCATACATCCAGCATATCACCCTTTTATTTTTAGCATCGTCGATTGTCGCCTAATGTATACAGGGTTTTTGTCATTCAGATGTCTTTAAATTTCTAGCCAAAACTGTACATAGTTAAGCAGATTTTACACGGGAAAGTTTTACTTGGATCACGCCTTGTTACGTAGCATCCCAACACAAATTAACACACATAAAATAATTCCTAAGTTGTGTGAACGAAATATGAAACCTGCATCGTAATCCAGGTTACCATAAGCGAAACGGCTATCTTGCTTATCCCCCTGTGCAAATGACCCTAGGAATGTTGAGAGTTGGCAAAAGGACAAGCATCCTCCCTACCCAATTCCCCATGAATCCCAAGTTCTCAAAAGTTGCAAAAACATCAAAAATTTGCAAAACGTCAAAACACTAAAATTTGACATCCTACAGTGCACACATCAAAAGGCACAAACAATAGTGATTCTCGTCACTCCATATTCAAATCCCTTGCTCAAAAAAAAAAAAAAAAAAACATAATATCACAAAAATAAACAGTGATTTTATCACTATAAAGAGCAAGTATCCCAATACAATTGAAGAAAAGAAGGGAGTCGAACTTGAATCCCTGGAACTCTCAGCATTTCGACAGGTCATGAGGCAAGCTTCGATACCGATTTGGTTGATAGCCTATCGGTCATCGGTGGCAAACCTCCCGCATGACGATATATCTGTCACATTAACTTGTGTGCGGATCAATGTTTGCATGTGGATGAGCTAGCTTATGGTATCTTAGATAGCATCGCAGATTAATATGACTAAATACAATAAAGGAGTTAGTGGAGCTAATTAGGTGATCCTCAGTACAGGTTCGGTTGAAAGCCCATCTGGCACTGGCGGTATCCTGATGAATAACACATAAACAAACTCAATTGCACACACAGGGATGTGAAATAACTTGGTTACATTCAAGTCGGATTTAGACCTTGTTTAAGAAGTCTTGCGAGATAAATGTACAGTCTTGGCTAGTTAGTTAAAATATCTGAATCTCAGAAAAGCTTAACTACATTTTAAAACAACTGGTACATTTCATTCCGTACATCACCATCAAAATATATGCAAAATACAAAAACACACAGTTATCACATGCCAAGTCATTCCACAAAGTCATCCCATTAGTATAGCAAGTCACTCAAATCTTGTACAGTCTATGGTGCATCGACACATCATCAACAACTCATTTCATTCATTCCATATCTATACATCATACAAATTAGAAACATCACATTCATAATCACCTCTGCATACATCAAACACATACATACAAAACACGCCACAAAAAAAAAAAAAAAAAAACAAACACAACAAAACAACCAAAATATAAAAATGACAAATGCCAACAAAACCACTAAAAATTGTCGGACAAAAGTGCTCTTGCACTTAACCTCCTGGCATAAGAAAACTGATGTCGGGGTCTACCTTGTCGCTATCCTACTCCCCAAGAAGGCTACCATAGCCGGACCGCTCCACGGGAAGATGGATTTTTGCCAATGTAAACCCCAAATGGCATCCCAAAATGGGTTCACACCCACCAAAAATAGGTCCAAAAGTCGAAAAACTGCTTGCACATTCAACGGACAAACATCTGAAGGCACCCTCACTTAAGTCATCTTGGGTCAAGCGACTCGTCGCTTTTCTCATGTCAGTCATTCCTTCATCGATTCGTCGCTTGAGGGGGTAGTCACACTTAAGTCACCAATCAACAAACACACACCCAATCACGGCAATAGCATGCATTCAAAGAATCATTGACAAAGACAATCACGCTCCTGCTTGGGGCAGCAAACAAGCAATTATCACAAACTGATTAAACACTTGGCATTCCCGAAGCATGAACACAAGGTTCCCCCGTGGATAAAAGGTTGCGCCCTTTGCCTATTCATGACTGATCAATGTCCAAGCTCAAGTCACACCTCACCAAAACAGGTTAATACTTGAAATCAAATTCCTTAGCTCGTCAGAAGCAAGGATTCAAGAATGCATGCCCTTTCCATACTTGGGGCATCAAGAGTTGGTTAGGTTACTGAGAAACCCTAATCATTAGTGCTTTGGTTATCTATTTTTGCTCGGTGCTGCGCCTTGCACAACGCTTCCCAAAAAGGGGCATCTGTAGACACCAAAACAGCACCAATCCGATTATGTGACTACAAACACTGATCACATTAACACACACAGCCCCTAGGGTAGCCCCCAGAGGTTAAACAGTGGTTCTAACCACTTACACAGCAGTTTTGCAAGTCAAAAATCAATTTGGCACCTTTTAGACACTTTATTTCTTATTCGTCCCACCCAGGGACGAGTGCGAATTTGTACTCGTCCTACCCAGGGACGAGTATGGATTTATACTCGTTTCACCCAGGGACGATTATTAGCGCTCGCTTCGGGGTGGGACGAATGCCAGGTTTGACCAGCAAAAAGTCAGACCTCAGCGCATGACAACTCAGAACTGCCACTTAGCTTTTCTTGCATGGCATAGGAGTGCGAGTGAGTTCTTTTGACAACTCATATCTGCTAATTGACTCTCCCTTCACTGCATGGGAATGAGAGTGAGCTTTTTAGGACAACTCAGATTTGCCACTTAGCTATCCCTTCATTGCATGGGAGTGCAAGTGAGCTTTTCTAAAACATACAAAGACATGCACAGAAGCAGTTAAGAAGCCCTTGATCAAGAAGAAGTCTTCCCTTCACACAAAAAGCATTCATGCAAAGAAACACTTTTGCATGTTAATTCAAAGAGACCCCTTGGGTCTATAAAATGGTGAGTTTCCTCACCCAAAAGAGATACTCGAGCAGGAGCATTTTGAGCGACGAAGTGCTGCTAATTCATTTACTTGCGATTTGTGTTTTCAACATCCATAATCTCTTAATCGAAAGAGAGGTTATTGGGTGACTTTTGAAGGCACGAATCAAGAACCAACACCCCATTATTTTGACCACAATATCCTACCAATTTGCCGACAACACATCACATCAGGTTTCGGACCCATCCTAAGCGGATTGGTGTCGAAGCAAAGTTTCACCCGCGGGTGGTTTGCCTTCGGGCACCCCTCCCGCTTTATTTCTTTTATAGTTTTTTAGCTAGTTTCATGTTTATGCTTTTGTCAAGTTTTCAGTTCATTTAGATTCATTTTAACCATAGTTAGATTTATCTTTTATTTTTCATACACGAGTGCTACTGATTCTTTGTTTGTTTCTTTGAACGCAGATTTGCAACATTGGAGGAGCAACGAGGAATCGACCTTTACCAACGCAAGCGGCGACAACGTTTTGGTTCGCCCATCTTATATGTGGGCACGCGGAAGAAGGAATTCTGAAACAAGTTGTAGAGATCAATATCTAACGCTCCTATCCCCTAAAAAGGAAGGAGACGCATTGTAACACGAATTGAAAAGAATATCAATAAAAAAGGGCCATAGTTTATATTGCTTTTATATCTTGTGTTCATGTTCTTCCTTTTTACGCATTTTTCAATAACATAGGGTTTAAGCGTTATTTTAGTTTCATTTACATTGCAATTTTAGTTTATCCTTTTTGTTTCCGAAATCTCGTGTTTTCAAGATCCACTAGAACTTGAAGAACCTAAGAAAGAAAGAGACATGTCATTATTCTTCGACGTTTCAAAGTGTGAACAAGGAGGTAGAGTAGGGATTGTATTTATCACACCACTGGGCGCTCCATTGCCCTTATATTTCAAACTAGACTTCCCATGCACAAACAACATAGAATATGAAGCATTGATCCTAGGACTCCAAACAGTCATAGCAATGGGTATTAAAATATTGAATATCTTTGGTGACTCCTTACTAATAGTATTCAGGTCAATGGACTATTCCAATGTAGGTGCCCACTTCTGAAAACTTACAAGGAACTTATTGACACCTATTTAGCTTGGTTATAATAGTATGACATCGAGGTAATCCCTCGTATGTCGAATAGATTTGTAGACACCATGGCCTCTTTGGGATCCTTAATCCCCTAGAATTTATCTACTAAATTTACAATCGTTCATGTGAAAGTGCTTTCACACTCAGCAATATGTCATGAAGTTTTTGAAAATCAAGAATCAGTCAACATGATCAACATCGAGCCAAATCAATATTGGTCCTTCTTAGGTAGAGATTTCTTGCAAATAGCCTCTTGGGGGTCTTTGATCTCCCAAGGACCTATGGAGTGTGGTGAAACCATACACCATAGAGTTGTTCCTCAATCTGTGTTCACTAGCTTAGAAATACAGAAAGAGCAAGTTGTCTATTCTATAGAAGTTGTGGCTTATCAGGATTGGCTTTCCCAACTACGAGACTTCCTGAAGCTAGTAATAGCACCTCAAGGTTTTTTGCATACTAAAAGGCAAACATTCAAACAAAGAGTAATAAGATACATATTGTTAGGAGAAATTCTCTACATACGAGGATATTATGGAGTATTACTCTATTGTCTTGAGGCCCTAGGAAGCATCTTGGACAATTTTGCAAGCCCACGACAGAACATGTGGAGGTCATTTTAGTGGCATGGCTATCATTAAGCGTATCTTGAGAATGGATTACTATTGGCCCACAATGGAAAAGGACTACTGTGAGTATGTTAAGAAATATAGTAAGTTTCAACATCATGCAAATCTAAGGCACTTACCACCGCAAGCTTTGCAGCCCATCCAGGCAACATGGCCATTCTCGCAATGGGGACTAGACTTGATTGGGAATATCTCACCCCCATCCTTAGGCTGACACATATTCATCATAACAGCCATAAAATACTTCACTAAATGGGTAGAAGCGATCCCCTTAACATCAACAACTAGACCAAGGATTATGGAGTTTATACTCCATAATATCATAAGTCATTTTGGGGTCCCTTCTAAGATAATATCGGATAATGGGCCATCTTTCAAGAGCAAAAATGTGCATGCTTTAATGAACAAATACCATATTCATCATAGTTTTTCAATGCCTTATTATCTGCAAGCAAACATGCAAGAAGAAGCCTCAAATAAAATAATAGTCTCTATTTTGAGGAAGATAGTGCAAGAAAATCACAAGGATTGACACATGCAGTTGCCTCTAGCACTATGGGAATACAGGACTAGTATACGTACGCTCACTAGGGCAACACCATTTTCACTAGGATGTGGCACTGAGGCCATCATGCCTTTAGAATTGGAAATCCTGACTCTACGCATAACATTAAAAGACTTCATAGATGATGAAGTTGCATGGCAAGGCCACCTTGATCAGTTGGTGCTTCTTGATGAACGCTGAGTCAATGCTTTAGAGCATCTTCATGTTTACCAAAATTGCCTTGAGTTAGCTTACAATAGTAAAGTCCACCTAAGAGAATTCAAGGTTGGAGATCTAGTGGTCAAAGAAAACCAACAGAATTCAAATCTGTCGCCACATCTATGAGATAAGTTTGCGGTAAACTGGATAGGTCCATACATGATTTCACTGAGAGTTGGGCCTGGAGCATATCACCTTATATCATTAGATGGTTGTTGGTTACAAATCTGCCTAAGTATAAGATATTATCACTTGTATGCCCTAGAATCAACCAATATTGAAATGCCGAAGGAAAGATATGTCCTCCGGACCAATCTCCAGAGAGGGTTGGTTCCCTTACTAAATCCTACATTGTTGAAGACTAAAGTTGCGAGAAAGAAATTGAAAATAACCGAAAGAGATGGGAAATATAGCCATAAGATAAAAATGTAAGATTGAGAAAATATTAACAACAGTAATTTCACTCAAGAACATGAATTGCATATAATAAAAGAGAGCAACATAATTTACTTACAACCTTGCACAGATAACCTCCAGGATTGCATTCCAAAACTCACTTCCTCACCAGCAATATTTAAACTCAGATGCAGAATTTAAATTTAACTAGCATATAAGAAATACAAGCATAAAAGAGAAATGCATAAAATAGAAATAAATCATACATAAAGTCACTTGCAAAATCAGAATTCAAATATCTCTTATTTACGCAGAGAACTTGATAAGTTTTTTTGCAAAATGTCTCTCCTCCTTTTACAATGGAAATTTGATTAGTATTTATAGAGGTTTTCGCCTCTTTCATTTAATACATGTGGAGGAAAAATTTCCATTGATGAGGGACATGATGAATTAATTACTCCTTGGAAATATTCCTTTGGAAACCATGATTTGGTACAAATACATTGAATTCTAACCACCTTCGCGCTTTGAAAATTGACCATTGCTCCAACAATTTACTCCACATTAAATTTATCTTGGAGAGGAAGTGAAACTCTTAGGATAACGCCTTGGAAATGATGAAAATAAAAGGAAATATCTTTTGTTTTGCCGCAATCATTAAATTCCGTCATTAAATTTTTCCATTTTGGGCAACTTTCCATTTTTGGCAATTTTTTTTTTTTTTTAATTTCCATTTTTGGAAACTTTCCATTTTTGAAAAGTTTCTATTTTTGAAAAGTTTTTATTTTTGGAAAGTTTCCATTTCGGGTAAGTTTTCATTTCGGGTTCCGAAATGCCTTTTTCGGGTTCCGAAATGCCCTTTTCGGAAACTTTCCTTTTTCTAAAAGTTTCCATTTTTGAAAACTTTTTATTTTTTTTGAAACTTTCCTTTTTTGGAAAATTTTCCTTTTGCAGCGACTTTTCTTTTTCGGAAATTTTTTATTTTTGGGGCGAAATGCCATTTTCAGAAATTTTCCCACTTTCTCCCCAACGAATCAACCTTTGACTTCCCCGAATTGATTTTCTGCCCCGAAATTGATTTTCTGCCCTGAAATTGATTTTTTGTGGTAAAACTTCCCGGAGCCATAACTTTTGATCCGTTCACCCGATTGTCTATTGTAATATATCGTTGGAAAGCTTGTGAAAAGATCTGCGATAATGAAATACCCAAATCTCATTACATATACTTTATCATCTTCATTTAGGGCCCACAAAAATACCAACACATATTTATGCTTTTTACCACTTTAAAGCTCCATACTTAGGCAAAATTTTATAAAAAATTCAATGTGGTAAAAATGCCAATATTTCTGGTGGCTCGCAAGGCATTGAGCTTGCATCAATGTGAAGATCCCATGCCTTTATCCATTGGGAAACAGAGTCACAACCGCCTGCTACATCAAAATGTTTACTGCTTGCATCAACTTCTTCTCGTACTGCTTGATATTGTTCGGTCATCTATTGATATTTTTCACCCAACAAAAGGAACTTCGTCAAGCTTGGATGATTTTCTCTACTTTAGGATGCTCTGACAAGACTTCGATCTTTGATGCCAACGACTCCTGAAATCCAAAAACAAAATGAAAAATAAATAAATAGAGGTTGTTGAGGGTTCGACTCAACGATAGGAGCATAAATGGATGGAGCCATAGTTATGCTTACCCTTGACGGGGTTGGTATACTCACAACAACGATGGAATGGAAAATGACAGTGGAATGAAAAATGGGTTAGGGTTAGAGGTAAACAAATTAGAAGATAGAGGAATGAAGAAAAGAGGAATGGCGAAAAGAGCATTGATGACGAATGACTATGAAATGGGGAGGGGAACAAAAGTGGTGGGTATAGTGAATGAAAGCGAAGTGGAAGGAGGTACTATAGAATGAAGGAAAATGGTCACCAAATGCTCATGATCAAGAGAAAAAAAATACGTACTCGTGGGCTCTGACACCATTTGAGCCGATGACGTGGGTGATTGCAACCTTAATTTTTTTTTTTAAACTTGATCACACCATTTAGTGCCCTCGGCACTTTATTTATTAGTCGATCTATTTACAATATGTACAAAAATGTTTACGACATAATTGGCATGCCGCCACCACAAACCTGGCTTTGGGTGCTTATCCGATGAATCTATAGTGTCCGGACCAGATCCGATTATACTTCAATTGATCTTTGAAGTTTTGTTGTCCTCTTATCAAATTTTTTCATGTTGCAAGCCAGCTACAATGTGGCAGGTTATCATGCATGTCAGTACTCATATAGTCAATGAATAATATGGCAAAAATATTTACCATATGAGAGCCTTCTTCAAGTACTGATTGGTGTGATGGCTGGACCCAATATCGTCACTCTTGGGAGTCCACTGGATGTGGGATCTTGGGTACATGCTCCTCTAACTCCTTCATGTGACAGTAATATTTTTTCAGCAATAGCCCTTCTATCAAGATCTCCTTAGGATCAACCTCTTGATGAGGCATGCTTATTGGGACACAAAAAGGATGCAAAATTATGTCTTCTTCGCTTCCAAAATCAACCTCTTGAGCCTTTTCATCTTCTTGATCCAACTCCTGATATAAATTGCAAGAAACCATATTATTCATTGCTAGAGCAGTGCTTGCATACTCCCTTCATTGGCCCTGGATGAGATTTGCCTCTTGTGCTCCACACAGTTTTGTTTTAGATACTTGCATAGTTTGAGGGATCTTCCATTGTGAATACTGTGTAAGACATACAGGAGTAGTAACTATCATAGAGAGTGATGAAAAATCAGTTTCCCTCCAGTGTATTTTTCTCGATTGGAGCATAAAATGCTCTTATTGTATTGCTTCCTAAATGATTTGAGGGAATCTCTGTTCCCTTGATTGTAGTAGGAGGAGGCTTATGTCCGGGTGGAAAGCCCGAACATAGAAGAAGTGGGCCTGAGAGGGTGTAGGTCGGATCTTCTCTGGAATTCTCCTCCAAATCCTCCAAAATTGGATATTGAAGTTCGTGATGGTCTCTAGAGGTGCTCTCGTGATGTGCATCAAGAGTTGGAAGGGATCTTGTGAGTCATCAAATGTGTCAATGAGCGCTCCCGCTAAGTCATCCCATGAGCAGATGCTCTTACGTCGAAGCATTTTATACCACTATAGTGCCCTTCCTTTGAGAGACAAGACCAAAAGTCTGATCATGACATCTTCATGGGCTATGCCATAGAGGGTGCTAGAGCAACAACATCTTCAAGGTGCTCTCGGACCATTCCCTCAGTACCATTGTATTTTGTTAGGGTCTTCAGGGTACTTTTAAGAATCTCATGCTTGCTTTGGAGATTCAAAGGGCCAGGATCATCCCATTTGGGACAACACACATGTGGCATTATAGTAGTAGTGGTCCTTAGAGATCACGATCCTTACCATTGAGTCAGATTCACCAGATGAACATACTTTCTCCACTTATGAGGTCAAGGCTGCTCACCAAACCTTGATTCCTTCGAGCTGTCTTCTTTTAGTATAAAAGGCATCCACGATCAAGAGATCTGGATCTTTAGCTCAACAGAGTCACCAAGTGATTTTACCAGATAAAATAAAGCCAAAGATTCACCAAAATCGAGCTCCTTTGAAATACAGAAACTATCAATATAAAAATCGTGAGTCCCACTAGGCATACCAAAAACTATTGGTATCGATGGGTTTGTTAACTTGATATAATATTTGTCCCACCGACTATGGATATTACTAAGATAGAAACTGTCTGTCCCACTGAGCATACCAAAAACTGTTGGTACTAGTGGGTTTGTCAACTTGAGATAATATTTGTCCCACCGACTATGGATCTTACTGAGACAGAAACTGTTTGTCCCACCGGGCACGCCAAAAAATATTGGTCACAAATCTACCTAAGTACAAGATATTATCACTTATGCACCCTAGACTCGACCAACATTGAAAGGCCAAAGGAAAGAGATGTCCTCCGGACCAATCTCCAGAGAGGGTTGGTTCCCTTACTAAATCCTACACTGTTGAAGACTAAAATTGCGGGAAAGAAATTGAAAATAACCGAAAGAGATGGGAAATATAGCCATAGGCTGAAAATATAAGATTGGAGAAAAATTAATAGCAGGAATTTCACTCAAGAACATGAATTGCATATAATAAAAGAGAGCAACATAATTTACTTACAACCTTGCACAGATAACCTCTAGGATTGCATTCCAAAACTCACTTCCTCACCAGCAATATTTAAACTCAGATGCAAAATTTAAATTTAACTAGCAGATAAGAAATACGAGCATAAAAGAGAAATGCATAAAATAGAAGGAAATCACACATAAAGTCACTTGCAAAATCATAAGCCAAATATCTCTTATTTACGTATAGAACTTGATAACTTTTCTTGCAAAATGTCTCCTCCTTTTACAATGCAAAATTTGATTAGTATTTATAGAGGTTTTCGTCTCTTTCATTTAATACATGTGGAGGCAAAATACCCATTGATGAGGGACATGATGAATTAATTACTCTTTGGAAATATTCCTTTGGAAACCATGATTCGGTACAAATGCATTGAATTCTAACCACCTTCGCATTTTGAAAATTGACCATTACTCCAACAATTTACTCCACATTAAATTTATCTTGGAGAGGGAGCGAAACTGTTAGGATAACGCCTTGGAAATGATGAAAATCAAAGGAAATATCTTCTGGTTTGCCACAATCATTAAATTTCGTCATTAATTTTTCCATTTTGGGCAACTTTCCATTTTCAGCAATTTTCCTTTTTCAAAAACTTTCCATTTTTGGAAAATTTATATTTTCAAAAAGTTTCTATTTTTGGAAAGTTTCCATTTCGGGTAAGTTTCCATTTCAGGTTCCGAAATGCCCATTTCGGGCTCCGAAATACCTTTTTCAGGTTTCAAAATGCCCTTTTTCGGAAATTTTCCTTTTTCTAAAAGTTTCCTTTTCGAAAACTTTCAATTTTTAGAAACTTTCATTTTTTGGAAAATTTTCCTTTTTCAACGACTTTCCCTTTTCGGAAAATTTCCATTTTTGGGGCGAAATGCCATTTTCGGAAATTTTCCCACTTTCTCCCCAGCGAATCAACCTTTGACTTCCCCGAATTGATTTTTTGCCCCAAAATTGATTTTTTGCCCCGAAATTGATTTTCTTTGTGGTAAAACTTCCCGAGCCATAACTTTTGATCCGTTCACCCGATTGTCTATTGTAATATATCGTTGGAAAGCTTGTGAAAATATCTGCGATAATGAAATACCCAAATCTCATTTCATCTACTTTATCATCTCCATTTAGGGCCCACAAAAATACCAACACCTCTTTATGCTTTTTACCGCTTTAAAGCTCCATACTTAAGCAAAATTTTATAAAAAATTCAATGTGGTAAAAATGCCAACAATGGTGTTGAGGAGCCTGAACCTCTCAATATCCTTCACTTAAAAACATTCTACACATAAAAACAAAAACATTCAAATATCCCATAAAATCCAAAAACATTCAAATATTTCAAAAATTCAAAAACATTCAAATATTTCATAAAATTAAAAAACATTCAAATATTTCAAAAATTAAAAAAAATTCAAATATTTCAAAAATTCAAAAATTCAAAAACATTCAAATATTTCAAAAATTCAAAAACATTCAAATATGTCAAAAACATAAAACAAAGCATAAACACATAAAATTTCAAAAATACAATCAAAGGCTCCACGGGTAATTCATACCGCTTGGTCAACAATAAAATCAAAGGCTCCAAGGGTAATTCAAATCGCTTGGTCAAATCCAATCAATCAAAAAGGCTCCAAGGGTAATTTAACCACTTGGTCAAAACCAATACAATCAAAAATCTCCAAGGGTAATTCATACCGCTTGGTCAAAATCAATCAAAGGCTCCAAGGGTAACTCAAACCGCTTGGTCAAATACCATCAAATCAAAATCTCCAAGGGTAATTCAAACCGCTTGGTCAAAATCAATAACAAAAGCCCCAAAGGTATAATAAGCCCTTTGGTCAAATTAATCAAAAATACAAAAACAATAGAAAACCAAAAACACAAAAACATCTTGCATCTCACATCTTGCATACACATCATTGCATTGCATTTTCATATCCATTACAATTGTATGTCATAACAGTCTTAAAAATGATACCACAGTTTGTCGCACAAGTCAAACATATCCATACCTCCATCCACATCAGTGTGTAATTATGTTTTTCAACACAACCATTAATTGTTGCTATACATAAAATACTAAGGTTTTCGGTTAATCAACCACACCTAGTGATCTTATCAACTTTTGTGGAAAACAACTATGATTAGTAGAGGGTAAGGTCTAGCTGTGATAAAGCCTTGGATATTCAGGATCCCGTCACTAATTGAAACACTAAAATCCTAGCTGGTACAAGGAAAATATGAAAGCTGTAAAGCAGTCTAGGTTACCTTAAGTGAAAAGGATCTTCCTTGCTTATCCCCCTGTGCAACCAGTTTTAAGGTGTTGAGAATTGGCAAAAGGAAAAGCTTTACCCTATCAAAATCCCTTACTTAAATCAAAATAAGCAAAAATCCCAAAGCAAAGTACATATTCAAAAGGCTAAGCATACAGTCCAGATTTCAAAGCAATAATCAAAATTAAAAAAAATCAAAGCTAAAAAAAAATCAATAAAAAATAAACAGTGATTTTCATCACTACGTATGAGCAAAATAAACAGTGATTATCATCACTACAAAAATCTCCGCTCAAAAAAAAAAATTAAAATAAACAGTGATTTTCATCACTACATATGAGCAAATATCCAAAGCCAAAAAGAAGCCAAAAAGAAGGGAATAAGGCTTGAATCCCTAGAATTCTCAGCATTGTACAAAACTGGAAGGAAAAATCCTTACGCATGATGATATGTCTATTACAATTGCTTCATGCATTTTTGTAGACTAATGTTTGAATGTGGACGAGCTAGCTTAGGTAACCCAATATTTCCTAGTGGTATAGTCCAACTAAGTCCAACATAAGGATGAGATGAACACTTGAGGATCCCTGATATTAGCAATGGGCTAAAATAATCTCGCCTGACATTAGAGGAAATGCTTGAGTTCTATCTCAAAATATACAATCACTTGCACACACAAGGATCATGAAAAACTAGGTCCATGGTAAAATTCTTACTTTTCAAAAGTCTAAGTGGTAAGTAGATAGTTGTTGATAGGGCAACTAGAGTGTTTGAATATTTAGAAAGCCCCAAAAAATTCTTACATAGCAACAAATCATAACATCATTCACACCATCACTTTTTTTATAAGATTCTATAAATTAAGGGGTATCAACATATTAGGACAAACACCGCATATATATTAGAAATAGTATATAGACGACCATTGACTATTTTATATATTTTAATTTACATAAACTTATTAAGAAAAACATTGCACACCGTTACATCTCATAAATGAATACTTAATCAATTCTTATGATAAGAGTGACTATTTAAATTCATGATTATTTTTTACTTTCTGTGGTATCACCCATTAAGATTGTCAATGTCATATGCATTCCATATGTTTTAAGTGATTAAAGCATACAGGTTCATTTATACCATTCCACCACATAAGTTAGATGCATATAATTAAAGCAAGGTTAAAACATGCATTTAGTAATAACATCGCATTCACAAAAACAAGTCATTAATCATCTATAAATCACATCATAAAACACATAGGCAATATCCATTTGCATACAAAATCATAAATTCGTCATTCATCATCGAAATCCATCGCATCATATCATCAAATCATATAAGCATCTACACATCCATCTAAGCATCTTCAAATATCATCTATCATCTAACATATCCATCAAATCATCATAATACCATCATTGCATCATATCATCAAATCATATAAGCATCTACACATCCATCTAAGCATATTCAAGTATCATCATCGCATCATATCATAAAATAAAATAATAACAAAAACATGAGCAATAAATGATACACATAATAATTCATAATGAAAATATATCATAAAAGTATGTGTGTCAAGTCCAATGGATATACAAAAATGCATGTGGGCTACAGTCATCTAGGTCAGTTGACCTTAAAAATGGATCAAGAACCAAGTGGACCATCAATCAAATATCGAGCCTGAGCCCCCTGCATCACCTCCTCCAGTGCCACCTCCCCATGTGGTGGTGTCATGAGTCGAGTGATGTAAGCATTTCGGTCTCTCTATCCGAGTCTCAGTCATTTGGCTAGGATAGGCAAAAGACTGCCCCGAGGTGGAGTGCCCACTAACCTGTGAACCACCTACACCTACTAGATTCTTAGGAACAATCCCATGCCTCCTGAGCTACATCTGAAGAAGGGTAACATGATCCAAAAGTCCTCGGATCCGCACCTTGTGCTCATCCAACAGAGACTAGAGATATCCCACATCTACCCCTGAACTTGCCGCTAGAGCCTCCTGTGGTGTAGAAGGAGGAACAACAAACTACATCCTGACATAGCCACTCCCAATAGTATCCTTTATATCCTGTATCTATGTTGTGAGCTGCTCAATGGTAGCATCTCATTGTTGTACCTAGATCTTAGTGGCCTGAAGCTCAACCTCGACCTCATGTAGCTATGCTCTTAGAGGAGAGTCTCTCTCCTTGAGCTCTAACTCCTTAGGAACATCAGGATCCTCCACTGCCACCTGCTCTGTTGGTTGGCCCCATACCTTGATCTTGGCTCAATATTTACATCCTATCAGATATGTGCCATCACCCCTGCCATCATCCTCATGCCTTAGGCTATCGATGCCATGCCACATACAATCACACCACCACTGAGTGTAGGCCTCTGTAACTCCCCCAACCACTATAGGGTCAGCGACTAGGGCATCCTCCTCATTTGAGAGCTTCATGATCTACCGTGGAGGTAGGTCCTTCTCTATTGTGAGGTGCCTGTACAAGAAAGGTATTAAAGGCACATCCTACTATAATTCGTATTAACGAAGAACCCATGAGTAGAAGAAATACTCCTATATGACAATCTTACGTCCAATGAGCCATCGCTCACACTGTTTCATGGCAGTAAAGCTAGCTGGATCATCCCAAGAAGGACACTCATAGTAAGGCCACCACATGACATCTCTAATCAAAAATCTGGTAAAAGCATCAGTATAGTGGGACAACTCCTCGTCAAAATTTTAGCTCTTACACTCTTCATGATCTCAAGCCCATCTGGTGGCATAGCACTATGTTCGAATGTTAATAACTGTAATCTCGATTGGGAGCCTCTTAGAGCGATCTACAAAAATGTGCTCCCATTCCTAAACCTGTAGGAGCAAACTACAAGTGATGCTAATGCGTCCCCACCGGTGGATGTGATACAACTCATAATAGCACTGAGCCAATAGCGATCTACCCCATGCATAGATGATAGGATCTGTGCTATCCAATAGGTCGTGCACCATTTCCAAGAGGTTCCATGGGAACCTCAAACCTAAGCAGTCTAGGATAAGAACATTATTGATCACCATCAACAATACGACATGCCTCGCTGTAAAGATACCCTCCCCATGCCAGCGACTGATGGAAACTCCTTCAGAATTGGTGTCCTTGAGAGCATCCACAGAATGCTCTCTAAAAACCTGAATGAAGACAACCACCTGATCATTAGTGGCCGAAGATACAATGGCCACCCCATAGAAAGGAATCCAAAAGATCCTATATACGTCCTCTGGCATAATGGTCATATTGCTAGTCGGGAGGTGCAAGGTATTCATCTACGGATCCAAATGATGGGCCAAAGCCATAAGGTTAGCCTGATTTGCCATGATGTAAGGCAGCCTAATGGTATACTGCAACCCGTAGGCTTTGAACCATGCCCAGTCTATATCATTAAAGCTAGGAAGTAAGTCAAGCAGGAGCTTTGGATCCCAAGCTCGAGTAGTAAGGATCTAAGTAAAGCAGAAGAAAAAAAAAATATAACTACAGTGCATCTAAGGCATAATTTACAAAAAAACATGAAAACGATGCAAAAGAGGATGGAAAATTCTAAATCTAAGAAAAATAAGGATAAGATTGCACCTGATCAAGCAAATCAAAAATTCAAAGGTTCCAAAAAAGAGTAAAAAATGTCATGAAAATTCAACAAAATACAAGAAAAATGAGGCTTAAGCTTTAGCCATTGTCATCTACAACGGTCGAAACCTTGCTGCTGGAGGTAGCAGTGGCCAAGACCCAACAGTCAAACTTTTAATTATTGGGATTTAGCTTGGCCTCTGAGTGACAACGGATCAGAGCCGACTGCTCTAGAGCGATAGCGGCCTAGGGGCAGCATGACAAAGTCGTGAACCCTTGGCCAAAAAATCAAAAAATTACAAAATTAACAAAATAATTTCAAAAAAAACAACATAGGGAGGGAAAAAAAACAAATTGGAAAGTAAAATTTCCCCACCCAAGCATAAAAACTAGGCTAAGTTCAAAATTCCCAGAATGGTGGCAGCAAGTGAATAATGGAAGAATTTCCAAAAAACCCTAGGCTAAAGCCACTAATAGAAAGCAAAATTGGGTACTAACCCACCATAGCAAAGGGGAACCTAAGCCTAATTATAGAGTTTATTTGTTGGCAGAAAGTTTAGTGAGGTTCATTTTACCCATTACTTAGTGAGGTTCAATTTTACACAAACAAAAGAAAAGAGAGCTAGGGTTTTGAAGAGAGAAATACCCAAGAAGCTTCAACTCCTCCAGTAGCTGATGTCCCCCCATGAAGCCATGTCCTCAAGACCAGTAAGTTTCAAAGTCGCAACCGTCACTGTCACACCAGAGCTCCCAAAAAGAATCTTCAATAGTGAAAGTGGCAGGTCAAACCCTAGAAATGTAAAATTTTATATTTCCTTAATTATGCCTTGGCCGCTACTGACGTCAATGGCCTAAAATTCTTGGCTGATCAGGGCGACAGCGGCCACAGGCAAAAACTCAAAGGCTGCTAGACCTGACAACAGCTAAATCCACAGAGCAAAATAAGGGATTTTCTCCTTGAGGAATCCCATAGAAACATCATATAAACACACTTTGGTGGTTTTAGATCATCAGAATGTTTAAAATAACAAAAAAATTACATAAAATCACAATCTCAGGTAGGCCCCATATCCAATTACCTACTCTATCCACTTCGCGATTGCAGCGATTTGCACTCCATTTATTTTGGTGATATGAGTAGGAAACCATAAGGCCACTTGGGGTAAAAACAACTCATTTTGGAATTACAATGTGCCACCCTTCAATCCCAAAGAAGACCAAGATGGTCAGACTGCTCCATGGGTATGAAAGGATCACTCTAATTCCCCTATGAAATCAAAAACATTAAGTCAAAGTGATATAATCTAGGCATAAGTAGAATCACTCATCCTAATTCCCTAAGAAGGCTATTGATAACTGAACCGCTCCTCAAGATAAGGATGGATGATTATCATAAACAATTAGAATCACACTTGGATGTGAGATTGCATATTAAAAGCAACAAATGCTAGAAAGGAACCAAATTAGTCATATTGGTCAAGCGACTTGTCGCTTCATTCATTGTCATTCCTTCACCAATCCATTGTGTGAGGAAGTAGTTCAAAAATTCAACATAATCATCATCAAAATCAGTAAAATATCACTTGATAATAGAAAAATCATGTTCATCCTATGAATCATTGCATACAACAATCATAAATTTCCCTTGTTTGTTGGGAACGTAAGCAGATACGACATATTTAATTGTAGCTCTCCTACCGATCGAAATTGTTATAGCAACTGAAGCTACCCGATTGAGTTTGAGGAATGAGTGCAATTTAACATGCAAAAGCCACTAAGCTAAGTCCTTCGAACGTTGAGGCAATGATTCAAGGGATGCACGCCATCTTGCATGATTGGTCCATTCAACGTTGATCATACCATTGATCGCCATACACCCTACAAGTAGATCAGTCTATGTTTTTACTCTGCATTGTGTTTTCCACATAGCGCATTGCAAAAAGGGGCATCTGTAGACACCTAAATCATGTCATGATTAGGGGAGCTACTCACATAGACACACTCATAAGATCATAAGACATAATCTTGGACTTTACAAGCATCAAAAGTGGTTCTCACCACTCATTTGGGGCATTTTCAAGCCATCCAAGCTTGGTCGCTCAAACAAAGAGCAGTCAGACCCTAGCTGCTCAATACTAGAGTGTCCATACCTTAGCCACTATAGACGACAGAGGATAGATCTTAGTCGCTGTAGGCGATAGCAGCTAAGTCGTAAGAAGTAATTTTATCGACAAATAGGCCTAATCACGGGTGGAAGTGGTAGTCTACATGCAATAAAGGTGAGCGGGAGTAACTTTACATTCCTTTTCATGACCAGTTCACATAGGATACTTGAGTTTGCATTTAGACTTAAGTTAACTGACCTACAAGCATAAACAAATGACAAAAGCTTCTCATTCTAATGACCAGTTTGCATAGAAGACTCAAGTGGGCAGTTAAATTTTAGTTAACTGGCCTTCAAACATAGACAATGGACAAAATATTCTCATGCTAACTTGTACTATGCATGAGAAGTTCATTCCTAGGGCTTGGACATAAACCTAGGGTTTCACACTATAAAAGGTGCAATCCTAAGAGCACCAAAGGGACATATACATGAGAGAGAATCAGAGAGAGAGACATCTTTTTGAGGAGATCTTTCGAGACTTGGGGAGTGCTCTTTGAGATCACATGTACGGTGAATCACTGACAAATTGAAGAGCATAATAACTATTATTTTGACATCGGGTATAGGCTTTGACCCATAGGTTTGGGGCAAAGAGAGCAAGGTTTACCTTAGCAACTGTTGTCTTGGACAGTGGCTCACATGCTTAGCTTAGGTTTTAGACATAGCTTCTTTTATTCTATTTTCTTTATGTTTTCATATCATTAGCATATATTTACATGATTTCATGGCACAATTTTACCATATTTTTGTTACATTATTTTATTACTAACAACCTCATCTGGGGAGGCAATCTCGAAAACCTAAATGTGTGTTGTTATCTTATTGCTTGTAGGGCCACAGGTACATCGAACAAATATTGCAACATATGAGAGCAAAAGAGATCCCTCTAGGAAACAAACCTAGAGAAGGAGGCATCTATAAGCCCTCATACATTTTCGTGTGCGAAACCAAGAAGATTTTATAAGCGCACCACCTCTTTGTTGAAGGGGTACTCCTCACCTATTTGTAATTTATAGTATCGAAATGGGTATCCCTAGGAGGGACCGACATGTAACCAAGATTCAATATCAATAAATAAGATCCATATTTGTTATTTCATGTTATATGTTTTTTCCTCGTCTTTCCATTTCATCTTTAGTATTTTAATAACATTGCAAGTAGGGTTATAAAAAGGGGACCAGTGCGTGCATTCCCAGGGTCACTACAGACACATTCATAAGATCATATGACATAATATTGGAATTTCTAAGCATCAATAGTGGTTCTCACCACTCATTTGGGGCATTTTTAGGTCATCCAAGCCTAGCCGCTCAAGCTAATAGCGGCCAGATCTTAGCTATTGCAGACGATAGCGGATAAACCCTAAAAGTAGTTTTGCCAAAAAATAGGCCTAATCACGGGTGGAAGTGGTAGTTTGCATGAAATAAAGGTGAAGAGGAGTAACTTTGCATTCCATTTCATGACCAATTCACATAGGAGAATTGAATTTGCATTTAGACTTTAGCTAACTAGCCTCCAAACATAGACAAAGGACAAAAGCTTCTCATGCTAACAACCAGTTTGCATAGGAGACTCAAGTTGGAAGTTAGATTTTAGTTAACTGGCTTCCAAACATAGACAAAGGAAAAAATATCATCATGCTAACTCTCACTACACATGAGAAATTAATTCTTAGCGCTTGGGCATAGACCTAGGGTTTTACACACTTTAAAAGGTGTAAGCCTGAGAGCACCAAGGGGACAATTTATCTCGAATTTGTCAGAACAAGTCATTGAGGAGAGCTTTCAAGAATTAGAGAGTTTATCTTGGATACCATGTGTATGATGAAGCCCTAAAAATTAGAGAGCCAAAGTTACCACCATTTCAACTTCTGATACAATATTTGACCCATAGCATTGGGGAAAAGGGAATAAAATTCACCTTAGCATCCGTTGTCTTGAACAGTTGCCTGTAGGTCTAGCTTAGGGTTTTATACATTAGTATCATTATTCTGTTTAGCATATCATTAGCATAATATAATTTCATTCATTTAACTTCATAGCATAGGTTTAATTTGCACTTTATTTCATTTGATATATTTAGTACTAACAACCTCATCCGAGGAGGCATTCTCAGACATCTAAGTGTGTGTTGTTTCATTGCTTACAGGGCCACAGGTTCATCTGATGGAATCTGCAACATACAAGAGCAAAAAGGATCCCTCCAAGAAATAGGCTTGCATAAGGAGGCATCTATAAGCCCTCATACATTTTCATGTGTAGAACTAGGAAGCTTTTGAAAGAACACCACCTCTTCGTGAAAGGGGCACTCTTTACCTATTTGTAACCTTATTGTATCAGAATGGGTATCCCTAAGAGGGATCGAAATGTAATCGGTCTTCAATCCAAATAAAGAGATCTATCTTTGTTATTTCTATGTTATATGTTTTTCATTGTCTTCCATTTCATCTTGGGTTTTTAATGCATTGCAAGTAGCATAAAAAGAGTGGTGTGTGCATCTCGGGGTCACTACATATGGTGATCATAATGGAACCTCTTCTATTTTTTCATTTTTTTCCTGAATACTAACTTAGTTTTGTGTGCAGGTCTAACTTCTCTCATCTACAATGGCCAAAAATTAGTCGCTCTGAGCCACAGTGGCCAACAGAGCCTTGGCCACTCCTGCTAACAGTGACCAGGAACCAACCGCTCTAGTCGATAGCGGCCAGCATTGGAGTGCAGTAGAGGTCAAAACACCGACTCTTTGAGTTGGTTCAAAGGTTGGTATAGCCTCTATAATATTTTATAGCTTTCTGTTTGCTTTTGTGTGTCTAAAACAAATAACTTAAAGCAAATTTATGTTTGGAATTTGAAATAATAAAAGGAGAAAGAATTAAGCATTTTGCATATCTTAGATACTCTTTTAGATTTTCACTAGGCGTTGCTAGGAACATCGGCTTATGCCTGACATGTTCACCCTAGAATCCAACCTGCTAGACATTGTATGTTGTTTTATTGCTTTGAGGCCTTACAAAAGGCCATATTTGCACGAAATAAAGTGCGCTCATACAAATCATAGTAGTTCATGCATATTTCTGAATATTGAAACGTATTTTGCACTTAGGCATGTAGGAAAGACTCATGGCTGCTATATGATGCACTTTATATTACACAAGCTTAAAATGAATACCACACACACATGTATCATTTAAAAATTGGGGAGTTGGATTTCATCATCGACCCTCAATTCGGTTCGATGATGTTGGAATTCATCTCCTTCCACCAGTTTGCCCCCTAGATTCTCATATAAATGGATTGGAGAACTTCTTCATAGTGGCACTAAGATACTCATCTTAAAATTATCTCCCACTATTGGAACATTCATTGGTTTAGAGTGGAAGAGCTAGGCGAACCCCCCACTAGGATTTTAGCAGTGTACCCTAGTATCTTTTGGGAAATCATGTTTGGCATGAGTATTCTTGATTATCACTATGAATGAGTCTCCTCATTCCAAATTCAAAGCAAAGAAACAAGAAAAAATAAAACATCCAAATACATCAAATAGTTAGGGACACTTAAATATATAATCAAGATAAACATTTCTGTGATATTGTTTAATCATATTTAAATTTCAACACAAAAGCTAAATTTAAAAACAATGGTTAAAACAAGAAGTAGACATCCCCGATCTGACACCGAGGTAGGGTTCAAAATAACACAAACCCTTAGGCGAAGTCATAGTAACATTGAAAGACCTACTAGGAAGACCGTAAGACACAGTTATGCAAGTCTATTGGGTGATAACTCAAACCTTGGGGGATCTCCTTGAGAAACCCCTCATAGGGAACCACAACATGAAACTACATCTCATAAAAACAAAGAGACCTTATGGCCATCATATTCAAGGAGACATGAGGAAACATCAAAGGTTTCCTCTAAACACACAGAAACTTAGAGACACAAGGAGGATTCAAGAGCTTCCTCCTCACATAGACACAGAGAGAGTTCTAGACCTCGTTGTTCACATAGAGACGGTGAGGTTTCCATTTCTCCATCCTAATGGAGGGTAGAAAGGACCACAAAAACCTCATCACAAAAAGGGTACATGAGAGCCGAAACATCTCAACGATCACATGAAACACTTAGAATAGATCAGCCCTCTGAGGGATAAGAAACTAGAAATATATCTATTCATAGACATCAAATAGAAGATATCATTCAAACAAGTGGAAGGATTCCATTATACTATGACCTCATTGGAGTGAATGGCACCCCATAGGATCAACCATGGAGAATAAGACAATTGGATGAGTTGGACCAGTTGCATCTGAGGCCACCTCCAAAAACTATAGCCATAGAGGATTCTACATCTAAAAGCTCACAAATCGTCACTTCTAAGCAAACTTATCAAACTGGGGGTGCCTCAATATGACCCCATAATAAACACACAAAATCTGATCATGGAGACACTCAATAGTATACTGAAAAAGTCACATTAGCTAGCGAGAGCGAGGAAATAGTTGAAACCTTTGAGAGAGATCTGTGAATTAAAACAACTAGGACAAGGTCAAATAAGTAAGAGTCCTCTATGACTGCACAAGTTGATCATGTGCGACAATTATAGAACACCTTATGCAAAGAGCGAGAGCTTGTGGATGCTCTTGAACATGATAAACAGAGAGAACGGTTGTTGCGCCAACATGAAAAACATTTTAGAGAGCAAGCTGAGAAGCTTGCTCGCAACAACCAACAAACAATCATAAGTGATCATCAAGGAGATTAGTGTGCTAACTCACCAAGAGAATAGCTCATTAGATAATAAAGTATCTCACAACAAAGTCGCCCTCTAAATCATAAGAGGAGCCCAATTGAGGAGGAACAAATAAACTTAATAGAGCCACATCAGACACATCTTGAATCCCCTTGTAGAAGGGAATAAAATAGATCAAATTAAATGGATAGAGGATTACCTCCATTGCCTTCATGAGTAGGCCTACAAGAGGAGGAAATCCATGTGAGACAAGCAAAGTCTCCCCAAGATCGAAGAATGCTCCACAAGATCAATCACACACAAAAGAGGAAAACCCACAACACCAATATTAAGTGGTAAAACCCTACTTCAAATGAAGAAGGAAAACATCCACTATGAAGCTCACTATATTACTCAATGATTCAACAATACAAGAATGCTTCAATGTTATGCAATAATATGCATCAACATGATATGACAAGATGTAGTAGACAACACCCCTATTTAAAGAGAAGCTTTTCTACTACAACCCTAAAATTACCCTAATCTTATCACAATCTTATCTTGAGATGTGTGACAAATCTTATCACAATATTATCTTGAGATGTGTGACAAATATTATCACAATATTATCTTGAGATGTGTGACAAGTGGCATCTATCAAATATTAAAAAGTGATTGGTTACTTTTTAATATTTTCTAGAAAATGGGAAATAACTTTTTCCCACAAATTAAATATTCCTAGCACCCTTATTTTATTTATTAATTGGGTGGGAATATTTTTACATAAAATAGAATTATTTTCTAATTCAAATATTATTCTTTAGACTTTATATTTTAGTCTAAGAATAATTTACACAATGTTGCATTACATATTCCAACACTCCCCCTTAATGCAATATTGGGGAAAGGAATTATGAAACAAAGAAACATTCTCCCCCTAAAGATACAAACGAGGATGAGAATCAAATGAGTAATATAGTTACAATGAGCTTCTATGACCAAGAATGGTCTACAATAAGGCACCAATACAAAATGGGCCAAAATGAGACTACAAGCCCCCAATGGAGTAGCTTCAGATACAAGCAACTTACAAAGCCATCCATCAACCACAAGTGGTTGCAAATGACAAGAAGAAAACATCACAAGGGTGTCTTCAATAAGCCTGCAAAACCCCAAATGGAAGTACCTACAAGCTACAAGCAACTCAACATAAGATCAGTTAGATACATCATCATAAATATATTCACCACAACATATATGAATATCCAAAGATGATAACAAAACTGATCTAACAAATAGTGAACTATAAGTCATCACAAAAATATGCCAAGCCATACTTATAGTCACGTGCTATATAGTTGATCAAAAAATATCATGTACAAAGTTGCATAAAGCAAACAAGGAGTACCATGATAATGCAAACTCTAAAGTACCATGTACAAAAGTAGCACAAGGCTAACAAAAAAGTACCATGTACAAGAGTTGCATAAGGTATATGAAAATAATAAAGTGTGCACACCGGTTGCATAAAGCCAACCATAAAATATCATGTACAAAAGTAGCATAAATGCTAACAAGAAAGTACCATGATAAACCAATTGCATAATGCCAACTACATAAAAACATGTACAAAGTTGCACAAGGCAACAAGAAAGTACCATGTAAAAGAGTCGCATAAAGCAATTGCATCATATACCATAATTGCACAATGCCATCTACAAAGTAACATGTACAAAAGTTGCACAAGGCAAACAAGAAAGTACCATGTTCAAAAGAGATGCAAAAAGCAATTATACCACCAAATATCAACTCATATATATAGCACAAAACACCTCATAAGGATGAATTTGTCATCACACAAGTGTAACTACACTTCATTCCCCCTTGAGGATAACTTCACCAAACCAAGTGAGTCCCTCAACTTACAAAATTGCTCCTTGGGAAGAGGTTTGGTGAACAAATCAGCAGAATTAGAAGATGATGGGCAATACTCCAATTGAATAGTCCCATCCAATACCTTCTCTCTGATAAAGTGGGCTTGGATTTCAACATGCTTTGTCCTTTGATGCATTACATGATTTTTAGCCAAGGCAATAGCTGATTGATTATCGGAGAGCAAACGTGAAGGACCAAATTGCTCAAAGCCAATTTCCTTCATGAGGGTACGAAGCCAAACCGCTTCTTGTGCAGCTATTGTCGTAGCCTTATACTCCACTTCCATTGTAGAAAGAGCAATTGTATCTTGCTTCTTGGAAGACCAAGAGATAGTTGTAGACCCAATACTAAAAACATATGTTGTGGTAGACTTTCTGTCTATTCTATCCCCTCCAAAATCAGAATCAGCATAGCCAAAAAGAGCAAAGGAAGGAAGCCTAGAATACTTGAGTGCCAAATCTCTAGTACTTGAAAGGTACTTCAGAATCTTCTTGGTAGCTTGTAAGTGCTCAATATAAGGTTTCTGCATGAACCTAGCCATCATACCAATTGCAAAAGCAATATCTGGCCTTGTGATGGTAACATAAAGAAGACTACCAATGAGTTGCCTATACAATGTAGCATCAGCCAACTGAGATTATGTACTTACTTCCAACTTAACCCCTATAGAAATAGGAATGGAAGTAGGATTGCCATCCTCCAAATCAAACCTCTTAAGAAGATCTTCAATATACTTGGATTGACTCAAAAAGGTACAATCCTCATGCTTGATAAACTTGCATGCCAAGATAGTAGTGTAGAAGACCAAGGTCAGTCATTTCATACTCCGACTTTAATTTGGAGATGAAATAAAAAATGGCCTCATTCTCATTTCCAGTCATAACAAGGTCATCAACAAATAGAGCAATTAAAATGACCAAGTTATCCTTCCTAAGCACATAGAGATCTGTATCTGAATAGCATTTATCAAAACCAAGAGACAAGAAGTAACTTGAAATCTTCATGTACCATGCTCTAGGTGCTTGCTTTAGACCGTACAAGGTTTTCTTTAGTTTACACACAAGTGTTTCCTTACCTTGTACAACAAATCCTTGTGGTTGACTCATGTAGATATCCACATCCAAATCACCATTTAGAAAGGCACTTTTCACATCAAGCTAAAAAATTTGCCAACCTTGAGCAGTAGCAATAGCAATGAGAAGCCGAATGGTGGGCATTTTGGCAATTGGTGCAAAGGTTTCATCATAGTCAATGCCATGTTTTTGAGCATAACCCTTAGCAACCAATCTAGCCTTATACTTTTCTATCTCTCCATTAGAATTGTACTTGATTCTATAGACCCACTTGTTCCCAATAACATTTCTCTTATTAGGATAAGGCACTAGATCCCAAGTTTTATTCTTTAGAAGAGAATCCATCTCAACCTTCATGGCATCAACCCAACAAGAGTGTTGTGAAGCTTCTTGGTAAGAAGTAGGCTCATGATCATTCTCTATCTTAGCTAGAAGAGACATGTTAAGGGTCATACTTCTAGTTATCCTTTGGCTAACTAAATTTTGCTCTTTAGGACCCCTAGAATGATCCAACCACTTGGTCCTTTTGACACAAGGCCCACCCTTTTCTAACTCAAGAAGGTCTTCATTGAATTTGACATCTCTTGAAACAAATACAATGCGTGAAGAAGGTGAGTATAATCTGTAGCCCCTATGTTCTGCATCATAGCCAACAAAGATGCATTTTTGAGACTTTTTGTCCAATTTCTTCCTCTTTTTTGAAGGAATATATGAAAATGCATCACATCCAAACACTCTTAAGTGTGACAAATTCGGCTTCTTACCATTCCAAACCTCATAAGGAGTCTTCCCCTCAACTTATTTTGAAGGACACCTATTAAGAATGTAGATTGTTGTATTGGCTGCTTCACCCCAAAGAAATTGAGGTAAGTGGTCACCAAGCATGCATCTTACCATCTCCATGATTGTCCTATTTTTCCTCTCTGCAACACCATTTTTTTGAGGAGTGTATGGACAAGTAAACTGCCTTTTGATCCCATGAGAAGAACAAAACTCATTGAAATCATTGCTATTGTACTCCCCTCCATTGTCACTTCTAATCATTTTGATCTTTGCTCCCTTTTGATTTTCTACCAAAGCTTTGAACTCCTTGAATGTCTCAAAACAATCTGATTTATTCTTAAGTAGATACCCAAAGATCATTCTTGAATAATCATCTATAAAGGTGAGAATATAGGATGCACCACCAAGTGATCTAACATGTAATGGACCCATAATATCTATATGAATGAGTTGAAGAATTTGTGTGGCCCTTGTTGACTTGTCCTTTGCAAACTTTTGTTTGCTCATCTTGCCTAAGATGCATGTTTCACACAAACCATGAATAGGTGAAATGTTAGGCAAGCCTTCAACCAAATTTTTGGACTTCATCATTTGAATATTTTGATAGTTTGTATGGCCTAACCTTAAGTGCCAAAGCTTGCTACTAGGAGAAACATTAGTTGCTAAACACACTTTAGGAGGAGCATCACCTAACACATAAATATTATTCTTCACATAACCTGTAATGATTGGTAGCATGCCTTTCCTAATGCTCCATGAAGTTGCATTGAACTCAATAGTGTGACCACTTCTAGCAACTTGCAAAACTGAAATTAAATTTCTCCTAAGGTTAGGCACATATAGGACATTATCAAGTAATTTCCCTTCAATTACAACATTGCCAACACCTTCTACTTGAAGTCTAGTATTATCACTAATGACAGCTGAATCTGAAGAGTGCTTATGAAAGTCCACAAACTTATCCTTTTCAAAACACATATGGTTAGTGCATCCAGAATCTAACACCCATTCATTAGAAGTAGATGAGTCAATGGAGTAGAGGGCACAAACAAAGGCATTTTTATTAGAATTTTGCTTTACATTGTTGTTCTTTTTCTTTCCCTTGCCAAACCATTTCTTAGGTCCTTGTCCCTTAGCCTTTTCTTGCTCTTCCTTTTCTGCAATCTTCTTCTTCTTGAAACAATTTTGTTCCTTGTGGCCTTTCTTGCCACAAAAGTTGCAAGTGAAATCAACTCTAGGCTTGTTGGGTTGGAAATTTTGATTTTTCCTTCCCTTGTATTTCTTCTTGAAGGAAGCCTTAGTGGCACTCAAGGCAACATTCTTCTCCTTGACAACTTGACCATTCACTTTGTCTCTATTAAGAGACTCTTCATGTTGAATCAATAATTGTGAAAGAGTGTTGAGAGGAATGCCATCCTCTTCTTGCTCTAGCCTAGTCTCAATAATGGTGACAAAATTCTTGAACTTGCTTGACAAGTTCCTCAAAATGATAAATCTTAAGAGCTTCTCACTTATCCAATCACAATTACAAGCCAATAGTTGAGTTCTCATGTCTTTCATCTTTGAGAGGAAGATCAAGGCACTTTCTTCTTCACCTTGCATAGTGCTAAGAATTTTGGACAATAAAGTGAATTTCCTTGATGTGTTGGACCCTAGATGGACTTGTTTTAGCAAATCCCATGCATCTTTAGCATGCTCACAATGGCTTATAGTGAGCAATATCTCATCACTCACACTATTGATAATCATGGAAAGTGCAAGGTGACTCTTGTTGTTGTATGTCTCAAGTGCCCTTGCCTGGGTTGGGATTGCTTCATCTCCATTCACAATGGGCCATAACTTTCTTGCTTGAAATTCAGCCCTCATCCTTGGTTCCCATATTCCAAAATTTGATCCATCAAGGATGTGCTTAGGTGTGAAGGAGATTCCATGATCAACCATTCTAGAAAGTGAACATAATCAAAACATAAGATGCATTGACAAAGGAAATAAATGATGCAATAAGAAAGTAGATAAACATACTTGCATATATAAAAAAAACATAACTTTCAAGTAATCTACTTTTCAATCATCAAAGATAATCATCATGAAAGATAATCAAAATTAAGCATCATCAAGAGAGATAAGCATCATCATGAAATATAATCAACATCATCATGAACTACTATAACCATATTGCAATAAACAACTATAACCATATTGCAATTGAATAAAGGAAATAAACCAAGATCAACTTGCAATAGATTAACTTGCAATAAGAAGGTAACTAACCATAACAATCATCTTGCAACAAAATAAACTAACTTGAATTGAACCATAAAATATTTGTTAAATGTTAGATAGTCAATAAGTTAGTAAGTTAGTGTTCATTTTAAGGTTTTGCTATAGCCTAATGAATTGCCAATTCATCTCACCCAAGGTCAACCAAGCTACCCAAAAGGGTACGGGTACGAGGACCCAAAAAGGACTTGCTATCGATAGAGCGAATTCTTTTGGATTCAATAGGTGTTTAGCAAATATAAACTGTGTTGCAAGATTAAGTAAATTTTAATCAAATACTAAAGTTGTGGTTAGTAAGTTGATTCATTTTTAACCTTCTTGATTAATATGAAAATTAGTAAATTGCAAGTTAGTTGGTTAGTAGATTGTTTAGTAGCAAGTTAGTAAGTTAGTAGTTAGATTAGTTGAGATGCAAAATAGGCAAAACACAAATACACACACACACACTCTCTCTCTCTCACTTTCATTCTCTTTTACTTTCATTATGAGAGATACAAGTTACATTTTTACATTATGCTTCAAGAAAATGCTTGAGAGAGATTAGAAGAAATTAATAAAAATAGGGGGAAGAGAGTGAAAAAGTTGATCCAAAATTGCCTTGTATACTCCAAAATATACTTGGATAACCTTGCAAAACAAGCAAACTCACAAACAACCATTGTTAATGTGAGAAAAAAAATGACTATAAGGTCTAAATTATTTGACAATTTGACTAAAAATTTGCCAAAATTTGCATAAAAGGATTCTAGTTGCATTATACAATAATAAAAAATGCATTTCAATTTATGCAAAAAAAAATGACTATTAGGTCTTAAAATAAAATAAATGACTGTTTTTTTATTAAAAAACAGAATAATAAATGACTGTTTTTTATATTAAAAAACAAAATAATAAAAAATGACTATTTTTTTAATTAAAAAAGAGAATAATAAATGACTTTTTTTTAAAGTAAAAAATAGAATAATAAATGACTATTTTTTATTAAATGGTTGTTTTTTAATTAAAAAATAGAATAATAAAAAATGATTGTTTTTTTTATTAAATGACTATTTTTTATTAAAAAACAGAATAATAAAAAAATGATTGTTTTTTATTAAATGATTGTTTTTTTTATTAAAAAACGAATAATAAAAAAAATCAGACTATACAACAAAATGGGTGGGGGGGCCATTTGGCCCCCAAATAAAAAAAAAATTCCTCGGATTTATTTTTCACCAAAATATGGCAAATAATATATGGAAATAGGATTTTTGGGCCTTTCGAACGCAACCATGGGGTCCGTTTGGCTCCAAAATCCTTCCAGCAAAAGCTCAATGCCAAAAATTTATAGATTTAAAATGAAAACACCATTTGCAAAATATCTATCAACTAGATAAAAAAAAACACAATAAATCATTAAACCCTAATGGTAGATTTGCAAAATAAGTTTGCCCAAATATCAAATGCATAAAATATCCAAATATCAAATACATGCATTAAATATATATATATATATATATATATATATATATATATATATATATATATATATATATATATATATATATATATATATTAATAAATCTATAAACCCTAATGGCAGATTTGCAAAATAAGTTTACATAAAATACCCAAATATCAAATGCATGAAAAAAAAAAATACCTTAATGGGTTTTTCACCTCAAAGGATTGAAGACACTTGATGGAGATCTCAACCACTCTGATACCAAATGTGAGACAAGCAAAGTCTCTCCAAGATCGAAGAATGCTCCACAAGATCAATCACATACAAAAAAAGAAAACCCAGAACACCATTATTAAGTGGTAAAACTCTATTTCAAATGAAGAAAGGAAACATACACTATGAAGCTCACTATATTACTCTATGATTCAACAATACAAGAATGTTTCAATGTTATGCAACAATATGCATCAACATAATATGACAAGATGTAGTAGACAAAACCCATATTTAAAGAGAAGTTTTTCTACTAGACAACACCCTTATTTTATTTATTAATTGGGTGGGAATATTTTTACATAAAATAGAATTATTTTCTAATTCAAATATTATTCTTTAGATTTTATATTTTAGTCTAAGAATAATTTACATAATGTTGCAGAGTCCGAGGTGTAGACCAATTGGTTCATCCAAACCCCATAAGGGGGCGGAGGTCCAAGGTTCAAATCTCGGGCCTCGTCGGACTGAATGCTTGTCCCTTTCCTGGTGCTTTTAGCGGCGTAAAAGGTTTAAAATGATTATGGCATGGTGGTTATAGGGGCGGACTACACGAAGATCTGTGTGGTGGATTCTAGGGCGGACAGTGCAGAATACTATGGTGGACATAAAAAGCTGGACAGCCTACCCAAATTCGTGGTGACTACCGATTCCACCATATAAATTCAAAAAAAAAAAAAAAATTACATAATGTTGCATTACATATTCCAACAATCCGTGCATCAAAGGCATTTTAAGAGCTTGCTAAAAATATGAAAGCCTTTGATAAACAAGAGGTAGTTGGGAACTCACCAACATTAAACAAAATACACAACCAACCATTGTGTCCATCAGTTCCTAGCCATCCCTATCCTAAGCATTTTGAGATGCCTAGGCTAGATAAGTTCAAAGGGGAAGAGGATGCACAAGAGTATATCACCAACTTCATTAATGCATATTTTCATCTTAAATACAATGATGATCTCATGCTCGGGACATTCATTATGACATTCACGGGTGCCACCACCCAATGGTTCAACCAGCTGTCCAAACATAGCATAGCAAATTTTGAACAACTAGTGAACATTTTTTTGAAGCGTTTCTCTTTTGGTGCTAAGAGGAAAGTGAAATTTTTAGACCTGGTCAATATGAGACATTACAATGATGACCTAGTAATGGATTACGGGAATAGATGGAGAAAAATCATGGAAAAATTGTTATTCTCCATTCCCATAGAAGAAATAATCCAGATGTTCACCAAGAGTTGTTAGAAACACATTTCCTTCTTACTACAACTACAAAAATACCCCTCATTTGAGGAAGCTTTGGCACAAGCCAAACTCATTGAGGACATCAAAGTAGATGAGGGAACCATAAAACTCTAGACTAAGGAGTGGAACAAGAATGACAAAAATAACAAGTACAAGCAGAAGTAGGCAAGCCCTGCTCCAGTTAATCAAGTGATATTGGCCATACCTAAGGACAGGGCTAGACACCAACCCAAGAATTATCAAGCACAACACCCACTAGCCAATTATGAATAAAATCAGGGCCAGAACAAAGAGTGTAAGCCCCCTCATTATTTTACACCATTGACATAATCAACGTAATTAATCTTCAATCAATTGAGAGAGGCAAGAAAAATCAGATTCCTTGATATACCTCTTATGGATCCCAACCATCCTAAGCCAAAAGGATATAGGGAAGATCAATTATTCCCGTATCACAGGATACCAGGACATAATATCAAATTTTGTGTTAGTTTCAAACATCAGGTGCAAAACATGATTGATGTGGGAGAATTTAAAGTAGACAACCCACTGGCCCCTAAAAATAGAGATATGGGCATCTATAAAAACCTGCTACCAAATCATGAGGCCCCTAGGCAAGGGGCATAAGTCAACCAGTCCCAAATTGATACACCTACCCATGGATGTGTTGGGATGGTTGAAATTTTCAATATAGAGACCAAGACTAGACGGTATGGTCAACCACAACCTCTTGTAGATGCTAATAATGTCCCAACTACACATAGGCAGAGGTAGGGGCAAGACAACCTTCCAAGTCCACCAACCTGACCTGTGGTAACTATCTAGAGTAGACTTGAGTAAAACTTACAAATGACTTCGGCTAAGCTATCAATTTATGAGCTCATACAGAGTCCCCAAAGCATAGGGAGACCTTGATGGAGATTTTATGGTTGATTGAGCTTCAACCACAAGATCCAAATGCATTCACCCATTTTGTGGGGCAAGTACAAGAGTTCCAAGAACCTATAATTTGATTCTATGATTATGAGATTAAGATAGTATCTACTGCCTTACCAGACCCTCCACTGCACATTATGGCATCAGTTAATGATTTTCCATTTAAGCAGGTCTTGATCGATACAGGTTCATCCATAAACATCATCACAACAACAACAATAGAACACCTTAAGATCCCCAAGTCCAATATCGTTCTAGGAGCCTATACATTAAGAGCTTCAATGATGCTTTATGTAATACTGTGGGATTGATAGTCCTACTCATCAATGTGGGGCATAAGACCATCCCCATGATGTGTCATTTATTGGAAGGGGCCATGAAATACAAAATCCTCCTAGGGAGACCTTGGATAAGGGACATGAGATGTGTTCCATCGATCTTACACCAATGTGTCAAGTATGTTCATGATAACAAAGTCTACATGGTGATGGCCGATGAAGATCCATTCAAGTATGTTCACCAGGTGGATTGCCTAGGAGAATTTGTGATTCCTTCGACCAACTTGTTGATAGGTCCTTCATCTCTTAATATTCAACTAGACAAAAAAAACAAGGGGGCACAAAAGGACCCATCTGCATCAACACCTCATCTTACACATAAAGAAACTAATGCTTCTAGTAAACCATCAACACCTAAACCAAAGAATGATCAAAAGCTAAATGCACCTATGGTTGAGAAAAATAAACTCAAGGAAACACTAACTATAGCTATTGAAGAGAGTCCAACTCCCATGGAGGAAGAAGGTCACCAAGACCAAGTCAAAGATGATGACTATCATCTCGCTTTGCCAGTGTCATCCGTGGGGTCATCGACTTCACATGCAACTATACACTTGGAAAGCATAGGGATAGGAGAGTATCTTATGTAGAACATAACTTTTACACCTATCATAGAATCTGCACAGGACATGGGATGGCCAAAATATCTAAGACCACTAGTGGGAACAGTGGTTTTGCTTGGAATCCCTTCCAACCAGACAAATTTCATCTACGCTGTCATAAATTGCACCCATAAATCTACAAATATAGACAAGGATGATAAATAAATATTCACTGTCAATGCTCGCTACCTCTCTAATCCCAAGTTTGCTTTGACCTATTTTGAGAATTACCATTGGCATGGTTACGATCTTGGTAGTTATGATCAGGGATGTAGGTGGCCATTCGATCCATAATACCAATTCCCATATAATATATTTGGGCTAGGAGATCACATTAGAGATTTTGATGACCTTCTAGTAGCAACATTAGATGGATTAACCTTGGGGTTAGGCGAAGACATTGATTTTATTCCTTATCATCCACCAAGTGCAAAATATTTGAGCAACAGACAGGTGGCCACAGTGAACATACCACCTCTTGAGATTTATCATCCAATATTCACGATTTATGTCACCCCAATAGGTTACAACTTATGGGATGATGAGAAAGAAGAAAACACATATGTGGCAAGTGATGATGAAGCACAAGAGGGTTTGGCCTATCATGAGCATTGATATTTACAAAGCTTTACCTGGTCCATACACAATGAGAGTGGGTACCTATCAGATGAAAGTGACTATGAGTCAGAGGACTTAGCAAAGAGAGCCTACTTAGGGGCAAGGAAATGGCCCCATGACTTGGGGCAACATACTAATGCAAATGGATTCTTCATAAGTGACAAAGAATATGAGGATGAAATAGAAATGGCCTACTTAGGGCCAAGACATGAGCCCTTCACCTTGGGACCCCATACTAATGCTAATGGTTTCTAGATAAGTGATGATGATTTTGTATGAGACTGAGATGGCCTATCGTGGGCCTAACCATTTATGATAAGTCAATATGTTGGTGGAAAGAGAAGCAGTACTTCGGGCCATAGACCCTGGCTTACGATTTTTGGGGAGACCAGTTGACTTGAATGTCATTCATCACATGGTCAATCCCCCTTCACCTACATTCAGGGAACTCTTAGATCCTAATGATCCTATTAGATGACCATCTCATGGATAGGATCCAAATATTCCCATTCTCCCAGAACCTCATCGTAAGCATGGAAGAGAATTTCCTGAGACAAGATTACACCCATGTGGTCCTGGAGGTTTCATCCCATCCATCAATACAATCTCCATTGATTTGACCACTCCACTTCATAATCCAGTAGATCCTACAAAATCATTGCATATTGATGTAGAGGCTATTGATTGGGATCATGTTGATTCACCAATAGAGCTTGAATATCTTTTCCCTAATGAAGAGATGTTACAATCATTCCATTTTGCATTAGGTTTTGCATATGATGTATTCCATGCTGGTTTGGATATTGATTCAGTAGGACCTATAAATCCTTTCTATGAAATTCATTTGATACCCACACCTCACCAATTAGAGGATGGGTCACATATGGCTATGGAATCAACTTTCAACGTGGACATCAACAATGATACTACCAAACCAAGGAAAGTCAAGTTAGGAGAAAGTCTGTCTCCAATGGAACAAGCCATCCTTATTCCTCTCCTCAAAGAGAGGCCGAATATCTTTTCTTGGACTTATAAAGACATTCTAGGGATATATCTAAAGTTAGTCATTCACAATCTTTCATTGGATCCCATGAAGAAGCCAATCAAGCAAAAGCTGAGGAAAATGCATCCAATCATCGCTTTGATGGTGAAGAACGAATTGTAAAAAATATTGGATGTAGTGTTCATAGTTCCTATCGACTACCTTGAATGGGTGTTGAACATGGTACCCATGGGAAAACCTAAAGGAAGAGTTTGTATCTGTACAAAATTTAGAGATTTAAATAGGGCAAAACCAAAGGATTAATTCTTGTTGCCAAACATAGATGCCCTGGTAGACACAACCGTAGGTCATGAGATGCTCTCCCTAATGGATGGTTTTTCTGGATACAATCAGATCTGGATTAAGCCTAAAGATCAACATAAAAATTCTTTCATTACTTTGTGGGGAACATTCTATTATAAAGTGATGTCATTCGGTCTTAAAAATTTTGGTGCCACATATCAGCGGGTCATGACATATATATTCCATGACTATATGCATAAGATCTTAAAGGATTACATGGATGATTTACTGGCCAAGTACCTGTTGTGGCAAGAGCATGTTGAAGTCATTAGACAAGTTTTTTACTACCTCATTGAGCACGATGTCCGATTGAATCCTAAGAAGTGCGTATTTGGTGTAACTTTTGGAAATTTTTTAGGATTCATCGTATCCAATAGGGGCATTGAAGTTGATCATACAAAGGTGAGGGTTATATTGGAAATGGCCGCCCCTACCAACATTAGGGAGCTAAGGATCCTACAAGTCAATATATCATCCATCAAGAGATTCATCACGCAATTGTCAAAAAAAATTTGACCCATGAATCAGTTGCTACTCAAGGAGGTCCCCTTTAATTGGGATGAAGAATGCCATCAAGACTTTGCAGAAATAAAAATTATCTGGAAACACCACTATTATTGGCTCCACCAAGGATAGACATACTATTTTTACTGTATATATCGGCTACTAATTTCGTATTGGGAACCATGTTAGCCCAGAAGAATGCACAAGATAGAGAGCAAGCCATATATTACATTAGCCACACTGATGAGTGTTGTTGAGTCTCATCATTTAATCTCAATGATTTATCAATTTGAGGTGGTGTCCAAGGCTGTCTACGATAGAAGGCTAGGGCAGAGTACAATTCAGGCATTCAAATTTCAAGCATTTATTGATGAAATAGATTTTATTTTAGCCTTTTGGTGTCACACTAAACCTAGTCTGAAGAATGGAAACTGAAATAAATTACAGGAATTGAAAACTAAATCTAAATTGCAGAATTTAATAATTAACTACAATTGCATGAATTGAAATTGTTAAATTGAAATCTAATATACTTTTGTAGAATTGAAATCTAGTTACTCTTGCATAATTGAAATGATGCTTTTAAATGAAACTTATTCTAAAAACACCTGTCAATGCCCTACCACAAAAGGTCGTCAAGCTTCTGCTATAGGAATTGACAACAAAATGAAATATGCTGAAAATGGAAAGTTGCTAAAATAGAAAGTAGGGAAAAAATGGAAAGCAAAGGAAAAATGCTTAATATAATTTTTCAGCTGACATACATACAAATGTTGTACACAAACATAATAGAAAAAATAAATCACATAATACAAAATAAAAACAAGAAAATGAAATCTGGCAAGCAATCTATTAATTCTGCTACAACAAAATTATAGATTAAAACCTATCATAAAATCCCTCCTTCTAGATCTAAAATTGGGCCCATACTTCCTGATCTAAAAGAAGGTGAAAAGTACTCCTTAACTAATTAACACTCAGAACATAAAATGATAAAATAGCTGCACTTTTATTGATGATAGAACATGCTGAAAACTGTTACAAAAAATTGTTGTACAGTCCTAATTGATGCTATTGAAAACTCTCTATTCTAAATCCTAACTAGCTCAACCAAGGAGGGATCTATGTTATTTATATAAATATTTATAACATATCCCATGCTCAAATCAACCTATGTGCTGCTTTACAGTGATTTGTCAATAATTCTAGATCTAAAATAAATGCAAATCTGGACAGTTTGTGTTGCAGTAGTAGTCATTGGCCCTTAGAAAGCATCTTCAGTGGTGGGAGTACATGGGAGAAGTCTAAAAATATCTCACACATCTTTCTTCACTTCAGAATATGCCATTTCTATCTTGCAAACAACTTCCTATTATGCTGCCATTATTTCTGTGGAAGAGGATCAAAATTGATCTTTTCCATGAATGGTGGCTTTGGACGGCAAGGATGGAAAAATCAGATGGGAGATATTTTCCCTTAACCTTCTCACCCTTCTTTCCATTTTTCCATCGTAAAAAATAGTCAAAAAGTCAAAAAGCACTTTTCTGTTCTCATTTCGAAGATAAGTGGCTCATTCCGAAGAGACTGTATTTCTCATTTCGAAGATGTCTTGTTCATTTCGAAGATCTTCGAAATGAACAACTGTGTGCTCTTAAAATTATTTTAGCTGCATTTATCAAGTGGATTAGCCCTCAGGATCAGATTGCAATAGCCTTAATTCCTCTCCATGTGTGAATTCCATGCCTTGCCATTCATTGGTAGCTTGTTGGAATTTACATGGTAAATTACTGTATTTTCCAGTTCTGCTACATAGTTGTAAAATATTGGTATTTCTTGCAAATTCAAAAAAATTAGAACATGGAAAAATTATTCAAATATCAACATGAATGAGTACATCAAGTTGCTACTGAATTTATACACTTCATTCAACAAGTAACCATGCTGAAATAGTGCAACAGTGCTGCACAATTGCCCCTACTCTGTTATACCCTATTGCTACCTATTTAGACCATGTGGGAATGCTTATAAATAGGTCATATATCTTCTGTAGTCTTTCTGAACTCATTCCATCCATATCCTCATGCTTTGCTTGACAACTTCAAGGTGTTCCTATAAAGTAACAGCTTGCTAATTTTTATATGGTTGTTTTTTCAGATTTTCAGATTTATGACAGTCCTAAACTTTTGGCTTCAATGTGGATTTGAAACAAGTTTAATGGCAGGAAAACATTCAAAAACCATTGAGAATTTAATGGATATCAGCATACCACATTTGGTTAATTGAAATGCATGTTCTTACTTGCTACTTAATAAAGAAAAATCAGTCACAAAATGCTAAAAATAGTCAAAAACAGAGATATAGTATTCCTAACATAAAATCATGTAAACACTTAACAAATAGTATATTTTAGTCAACTATTTGGAAATTAACTTATCATATGGTAGTCAAACATTGTGCAATAATGAGTCACTTTTGGGCCTCATCATCCCCCCCAACTTGAATTGATGCATGCCCTCATGCATCTTAGTAGGCCATAGTAATATGCAGGTTTTATTCTTGTGAACAACATCCTTTGCTACCTGCTAACTGAGAAATTCCTCCTTGCTGCCCTATATCAAGTATTTTGTAATTAAGCACATGTATGACTCTTTTTCTATATTTCTACAAGTTTTAGTGTTGCAAGGTACCTCTTAAAGGCTTGATATCATGTGATTCATCTTGCAATAGTCTTATTGTGGAACCATATTTGGCAGATGCACTACTACTAATGGAATTTTTTGTTCTTAACAATATTTCAGCCTGAATGCTTATTTCTATTATTTGCACCTTTTGAACAAAATTGATAAAATTTTTAGATTTGAAATGCTTAGGGCCTCCTCTAAACACACAAAAACATCTCAAAGACATGAGGAAGCTTTAAGGGCTTTCTCCTCACATGGACATAAAGAAGGTTCTAAGACTCATTCTTCACATAGGGATGACAAGACTGCTACGTCTCCATCCACATGGGGAAAAAATGTTACCACCAAGCCCTCTTTGTCAAGAAGGCAAACAAAAATTGCAACACCTCAAGACTCACAAGAAACATATGAGACAGGACTGCCTACTGAAGGGCAGGAAACTAGAGCTACATCTAGCCATGCGAATCAAATAGAAGAAACCCTTCACACAAAAGGAAATATTCCCATAGACTATGACCTCATAGGAGTAAATGGCACCCCATGGGACCAGCCATGTAAAATAAGACAACTAGATGGGTTGGATCGATTTCCTACTCAACCAACTCAAAGAACTATAGCTACTAAGAACTCTAAATCTGGAAGCTCATGAAATGTGACTTCTAAACATGTCTCTTATTCTAGGGGTACCTCAGAGTGACCTTATAATAGACGCATGGAGTCTGATCATAGGGATACTCAATAGTACACTGAACAAGTCATATTAGCTAGCAAGAGTACAGATACAATAGAAACACCCTCGAGGAATCTGTGGGTCAAGACAACAAGAATAGAGTGAGAGCTAGTGGAAGCTCTCAAACAAAAGAAACAAAAAGAAAGACTCTTATTCCAACATGAGCAGTGTTTAAGAGAGCAAGCTGAGTGGCTAGCTCTTAACAATTTACAAATAAATGGTGGTGACCACCAAAAAACAAGATGCGTTGACTCACCTAAGGAGAGGCACACTAGAAAAGATAGCCCACAACAAAATCCTCCACCAAATTATGAATGAAATCCAACTAATGTGGGAAGGGCCAACATAACAAACCAAGATCATAATCCTGGGTCCCCTCATAGGAGGGAGGAAAATGGAACAAATCAAATGGATAGAGAGTTACCTCCATTGTCAATACGAATAGGCTTACAAGAGGATGAAATTTGTGCATCAAAGGCATTTCAAGAGCTTGCTGAAAAGATGAAGATGTTTGATAAACAAGAGGCAGTTGGGAACTCACCAACATTGAGAAAAATACACAACCAACCATTTTTCCCATCAATCCCTAGCCCTCCATATCCTAAGAACTTTGATACACCTAGGTTAGAAAATTTTAAGGGTGAAGAGGATGCACAAGAGAATGTCACCAATTTTATCAATACATGTTTTCATCTTTAAGACAATGACACTCTCATGCTAAGAACATTCATAATGACATTTTTAGGTGTTGCCACTCAATGGTTCAACCAACTACCTAAGCATAGCATAACAAAATTTGAACAACTAGTAAACGTATTCTTAAAGTGTTTCTCCTTTGGTGCTAAGAAGAAGGTGAACCTTTCAGACCTAGCCAACTTGAAACAGTATGATGATGAGCCAGTAATGGATTATGGGAATAGATGGAGAAAAGTCATGGTAAAATTATCATTCTCTATTCCCACAGAAGAGATCATTCGCATGTTCACAAAAAGTTGTTCTAAAAATATCTCCCTCTTGCTGCAACTTCAACAGTATCATTCGTTTGAGGAAGATTTGGCATAGGCCAAGCTTATCGAGGAAATAAAAGTATATGAGGGAACCATTAAACTCCGAAACAAAAAGGAGTGGAAAAAGAATGGTAAAAATGACAAGTATAAGTAGAAGCAGGGCAAACCTACCCTAGTCAATCAAGTCATATTGGCTACACCCAAGGATGGGGGTGCACAACAATCCCAAAACTATCAAGCACATCCCTTGTCGACTAATTATGACCAAAAGAAAAATTAGGAAAGAAATCGAGAATGCAAGCCACCTTGTTATTTCACACCTCTGATAGAATCAATGCAATCAATCTTTAATCAGTTGAGTGAGGCTAGGAGGACCATATTTCTTGACCTCTTATAGATCCCAACCATCCTAAGCCAAAAGGATATAGGGAAGATCAATTTTTACCTTATCACAAGATATTTGGGCATGACATTGAGGCTTGCATTCAGTTTAAGCATCAAGTGTAAAACATGATTGAGGCGGGAGAGCTCAAAGTCAACAACCCACTAGCTCTCGACAATAGATACATGGTCATATACAGAAACCCATTGCCCAATCATGAGGCCCCTCGAGAGCAAGGGGCCCAAGTCAATTAGGTTCGAGCTAACATACCTACCCATGGATGCGTTGGGATGGTTGAGATTGTTAACATAGCAACAAGGACTAGGCGGTATGGTCAACCACAACCACCTGTAGCTCCCATGAACATCCCAGCCGCTTCTAGGCAAAGGCAAGACATCCTTATAGGTCCACCAATGATACCTGTGGTAACTATTTGAAGTAGATTGAAGCAAAACTTACAAATTACTCCAACTAAGTTATCCATCTATGAGCTCATACAATAGTCCCCAAAGCATAGGGAGACTCTAGTGGATATTTTAAGAACAATTGAGCTTCAACCGCAAGATGCAAATGCATTCACTCACTTTGTGGGGCAAGTACAAGAATGCCAAGAACCTATAATTTTATTTTATGATCATGATATTAAGACAATTCCTACTGCCTTACCAGACACTTTGCTAAACATTGTAGCAGCAATCAATGACTTACCTTTAAAGAGGGTTTTGGTCAATACAGGTTCATCAATAAACATCATCACAACAATTGCAATAGAGCACCTCAATATCCCCAAGTCAAATATTATTCCAATAACTTACATATTAAGAGCTTTTAATGATGCTTTATGCAATACTATGGGAACGATAGTCCTACCCATAAAGGTGGGGCACAAGACCATCCCCATGATGTGTCATATCTTGGAAGGAGATATGCAATATAACATCCTCTTAGGGTGCCCTTGGATAAGGGCCATGAAGTGTGTGCCTTTGATCTTGCACCAGTGTGTTAAGTATGTGCACGAGAACAAATTCTATGTGGTTCTGGCCAATGAAAAGCATTTCAAATATGTCAATCATGCGGACATTCTAGGAGAATTCGTAATCCCTTATACTCACCTTTACGTAGCACCTTCATCCCGAACCACATAAGTGGATAACGAAGACAAAGGGGTAAGAAAATACCCACGCACATCAACACCTCCTGGTCCACTCAAGATAGTCAATGCTTCTAAGCTACCATCAATGTCAAAACAAAAATACAATCAGAATTTAAAGGCATCCTTAGTTAAGGAAGAAGGGCCCAAGGAAGTGCCAACTATAGCCATTGCTAAAATGCCAAGTCCCATGGAAGAGGAAGATCTTCAAGATAAATACAAAGATAGTGATTATCACCCTGCTTCACCAGTGTTATCCCTAGGGTCATCCACGTTGCATGCATCAATACACTTGGCAAGCACAGGCATAGGGCAGTACCTTGTGTAGAACATTACCTTTACATCTATCATTGAGTTTGCACAAGACATAGAGAGGCATAAGAACTTGAGGCTTCCAGTAGGAATAGTGGTTCCACTTGGAATCCCTCCCAAAAAAACCATCTTTGTCTATGCCGACCTGGACTGCGCCCATAAGTCTTTAGATACAGAAGAGGATGGTGATGAATTATTAATGATTAATGTTTGTTACCTCTCTAATCTCAAGTTTTCTCTAAGATACTTTGAGCATTGCCATTGGCATGGCTATGGCCTTGACATATATGATCAGGGGTGCAGGCGGCCATACAAGCCACTACATCAGCTTCCCTTTGATAGATTTGGCTTAGGCTATTATAGTGGAGGTCGAGATGACTCACTTGCAGTGGCATTGGAAATATTAAGCATAGGGTTAGGAGAAGACATTGACTTCATTCCTTATCACCCCATAAGAATAGCAAATTTGAGCAATAGACAAGTGGCCACGATAAGCATACCGTCTCCAAAAACTTATCATCCAAACACCTCAATTGATTCCACCCCAATAGGGTACAACTCATGGGATAATGAGAATGGATATGATGAGGCAAAATTTGGTTTAGCCTATCAGGGGCCTCACTATTTGCAAATATTCACATGGTTCATCCACGATGAGAGTGGATATACATCAGATGAGAGTGAATATGAATTAGAAGACTCAACAAAAAGATCTTACTTAGGCCTAAGCCATCAACCACTGACTTTGGGGCAAGAGACAAATGCAAATGGGTTCTTCATAAGTGATGAATAATATGAAGATGAAACAGAGATGGCCTACTTGGGGTGAAGACATGAGACCCTTGTATTAGGGTCGCATACCAATGCTAATAGTTTTTGGATAAGTGATGATGAATTTGAGGATGAAACTGATATGGCTTATCTTGGACCTCACCATTTACAACAAGTCAACGAGCTAGTAAAGAGAGAGGTGGCAATCCATGCCATAGACCATCATATTCAATTTTTTGGGAGATCTATTGACCTAGCAGCCATTCATCGGATGGTCAATCCCCCTTTACCTACATTCAAAGAGAAATTAGAGCCTAATGATCCTATTGTCTGTACTGCTCATGGGCTAGATCTAGAAATTCCCATTCCTCTAGAGCCTCATCACGAGTATGAAAGGAAAACCCCTGAGACAATATTGCATCCATGTGGTCCTGGAGATTTCATTCCATCCATCAACATGATCTCCATTGATTTGACCACTCCACTTCATAATCCGGTAGATCTTACCAAATAATTGCATATTTATGTAGAGGCTATTGATTGGAATCATGCTAATTAGCCCATAGAGCCTGAAGACCTCTTCCCCAACGAAGAGATGTTATAGCCATTCCATTTTGCATCAGGTTGTGCGTATGACGTCTTCCATGTTGGTATGGAACCTGAGTCACTAGGTCCTATAAATCTTGCTGATGAGATTCATTTGATACCCATGCCTCATCAGTTGGAGGATGGGTCACATATGGCTATAGAAGTAAATTTTGAGGTGGACATCAGTGATGATCCTACCAAAACAAAGAAATTCAAGTTTGAAGAAAGTCTATCTCTAGAGGAACAAGCCATCCTAATTTCTCTCCTCAAGGAGAAGCCAAATATTTTTGCTTGGACTTACAAAGACATGCCAAGGATATATACAAAGCTATTTGTTCACAACCTTTCATTGGATCCCATGAAGAAGCTAGTCAAGAAAAAAAAATGTAAAATACATCCAACCATTGCTTTGATGGTTAAGAACGAATTGCAAAAACTATTGGATGCAATATTCATAGTTCCTATAGACTACCCTGAGTGGGTGTCAAACATGGTACCCATGGGGAAACCTGATGGAAGAGTCTATATCTGCATGGATTTCAAATATTTAAATAGGGCAACACCAAAGGATTCATTCTCGTTGCCAAACATAGATGCTATTGTGGATACAACCACAGGTCATGAAATGCTCTCCCTAATGGATGGTTTTTTTGGATACAACCAGATCTGGATTAATCCTGAAGATCAACATAAACCTACTTTTATTACTTCATGGGAACATTCTGTTACAAAGTAATGTCATTCGATCTCAAAAATATTAGTGCCACATATCAGCAAGCCATGACATACATATTCCATGACTATATGCATAATATCTTGGAAGATTACATGGATGACTTATTAGCCAAGTCCCTGTTGTGGAAAGAGCATGCCGAAGTCCTTAGACAAGTCTCTGATCGACTCATAGAAGACAATGTCTGATTAAATCCTAAGAAGTGCGTATTTGGTGTAACTTCTAGCAAGATTTTGGGATTCATCGTATCCAAGAGAGGCATTAAAGTAGATCCTGCAAAGGTAAAGGCTATACTAGAAATGGCCACCCCTACCAACATTAGGGATTTAATGAGCCTACAAGGCAAGATAGCATCCATCAAAATATTCATCGTATAATTATCAGATAAATGCAAACCTATGAATCAGTTGCTACGCAAAGAAGTCCCCTTTCATTGGGATGAAGAATACCATCAATCCTTTGCAGAGATCAAAATTTATCTGGCAAAACTGCCATTATTGGCTCCACCAAGGCTAGACATACCATTTTTACTATATATATCAACTACTAATTTTGCATTGGGCACCATGTTAGCCCAAAGAATGCACAAGATAAAGAGCAAGCCATATATTACATTAGTCGCACCTTGGTGAGTTATGAGCTAGGATATGCATATGTCAAAAAGTTGTGTTTAGCAATGGTATTTGCAACTCAAAAGTTGTGACACTACATGTTGAGCCATACGACCTACATGATATCAAAAAAAAATCCTTTGCAGTACATTATGAGAAAGATATATCATAATACACGTATCGCAAATTAGATCATGTTATTGACAAAATTTGATCTAGATTTCATAATCCAAAAGTACATCAAGGGACAAGTCATAGTAGATAAATTAGCAGAGGTGCCTCTTCAGGATAACAAGCCTCTCACCATAGAATTTCCTGATGATGCGGTCTTTGAATTATTAGATCCACAAGAACTCTAAGAACCTAAGAAAGAAAGAGACATGTCATTATTCTTCGACGGTTCAAAGTGTGAACAAGGAGGTAGAGTAGGGATTGTCTTTATCACACCACTGGGTGCTCCATTGCCCTTATCTTTCAAAATAGACTTCCCATGCACGAACAACATAGAATATGAAGCATTGATCCTAGGAATCCAAATAGTCATAGCAATGGGTATTAAAATATTGAATATCTTTGGTGATTCCTTGCTAATAGTATTCAGGTCAATGGAATATTCCAATGTAGGTGCCCACTTCTAAAAACTTACAAGGAACTTATTGACACCTATTTATCTCGATTATAATGGTATGACATCGAGGTAATCCCTCGTATGTCAAATAGATTTGTAGACACCATGGCATATTTGGGATCCTTAATCCCCTAGAATTTTTCTACTAATTTTACAATCGTTCATGTGAAAGTGCTTTCACACTCAACAATATGCCGTGAAGTTTTTGAAAATCAAGAATCAGTCAACATGATCAACATCGAGCCAAATCAATATTGGTCCTTCTCAGCTAGAGATTTCTTGAAAATATCCTCTTGGGGGTCTTGGATCTCCCAAGGACCTATGGAGTGTGGTGCTACTATACACCATAGAGTTGTTCCTCAATCCGTGTTCACTAGCTCAAAAATATAGAAAGAGCAAGTTGTCTATTCTATAAAAGTTGTGGCTTATCAGGATTGGCTTTCCCAACTACAAGACTTCCTGAAGCTAGTAATAGCACCTCAAGGTTTTCAACATACTGAAAGGCAAACATTCAAACAAAGAGTAACAAGATACATATTGTTAGGAGAAATTCTCTACAGACGAGGATATTATGGAGTATTACCCTATTGTCTTGAGGTCCCAAGAAGCATCTTGGACAATTTTGCAAGCTCACGACGAAACATGTGGAGGTCATTTTAGTGGCATGGCTATCATTAAGTGTATCTTGAGAATGGAATACTATTGGCCCACAATGGAAAAGAACTACTGTGAGTATGTTAAGAAATTTAGTAAGTGCCAACATCATGCAAATCTAACGCACTTACCATCGCAAGCTTTGCAGACCATCCAGGCAGCATGGCCATTCTCGCAATGGGGACTAGAATTGATTGGGAAGATCTCACCCCCATATTTAGGCTGACACATATTCATTATAACAACCATAAAATACTTCACTAAATGGGTAGAAGTGATCCCCTTAACATCAAAAACTGGACCAAGGATTATGGAGTTTATACTCCATAATATCATAAGTCATTTTGGGGTCCATTGTAAGATAATATCGGATAATGGGCCATCTTTCAAGAGCAAAAATGTGCATGCTTTAATGAACAAAATACCATATTCAGCATAGTTTTTCAATGCCTTACTATCTTCAAGCAAACAGGAAAGAAGAAGCCTCAAATAAAATAATAGTCTCTATTTTGAGGAAGATAGTGCAAAAAAATCACAAGGATTGGCAGATGCAGTTGCCTCTAGCACTATGGGCATACAGGACTAGTATACGTACACTCACTAGGGCAACACCATTTTCACTAGTATGTGGCACTAAGGTGATCATGCCTCTAGATTTGGAAATCTTGACTCTACGCATAACATTAAAAGACTTCATAGATGATGAAGTTGCATGGCAAGGCCATGATCAGTTGGTGCTTCTTGATGAACGCCAAGTCAATGCTTTAGAGCATCTTCATGTTTACCAAAATTGCCTTGAGTGAGCTTACAATAGTAAATTCCATCTAAGAGAATTCAAGGTTGGAGATCTAGTGGTCAAAGAAAACCAATAGAATTCAAATCTGTCGCCACATCTGTGAGATAATTTTGTGGTAAACTGGATAGGTCCATACATGATTTCATAGAGAGTTGGGCCTAGAGCATATCGCCTTATATCATTAGATGATTGTTGGTTACAAATCTGCCTAAGTACAATATATTATCACTTGTACACCCTAGAATCGGCCAATATTGAAAGGCCGAAGGAAAGAGATGTCCTCCGGACCAATCTCCAGAGAGGGTTGGTTCTCTTACTAAATCCTACATTGTTGAAGACTAAAGTTGTAAGAAAGAAATTGAAAATAACCAAAAGAGATGGGAAATATAGCCACAAGATAAAAATGTAAGATTGAGAAAATATTAACAGCAGTAATTTCACTCAAGAACATGAATTGCATATAATAAAAGAGAGAAACATAATTTACTTACAACCTTGCACAAATAACCTCCAGGATTGCATTCCAAAACTCACTTCCTCACCAGCAATATTTAAACTCAGATGCAGAATTTAAATTTAACTAGCATATAAGAAATACAAGCATAAAAGAGAAATGCATAAAATAAAAATAAATCATACATAAAGTCACTTGCAAAATCAGAAGTCAAATATCTCTTATTTACGCAGAGAACTTGATAAGTTTTCTTGCAAAATGTCTCTCCTCCTTTTACAATGGAAATTTGATTAGTATTTATAGAGGTTTTCGCCTCTTTCATTTAATACATGTGGAGGCAAAATGCCCATTGATGAGGGACATGATGAATTAATTACTCCTTGGAAATATTCCTTTGGCAACCATGATCCGGTACAAATACATTGAATTCTAACCACCTTCGCGCTTTGAAAATTGACCATTGCTCCAACAATTTACTCCACATTAAATTTATCTTGGAGAGGAAGCGAAAATGTTAGGATAACGCCTTGGAAATGACGAAAATCAAAGGAAATATCTTCTGGTTTGCCACAATCATTAAATTCCGTCATTAAATTTTTCCATTTTGGGCAACTTTCCATTTTCGACAATTTTCTTTTTTTAAAAACTTTCCATTTTTGGAAACTTTCCATTTTTGAAAAGTTTCTATTTTTGAAAAGTTCTTATTTTTGGAAAGTTTCCATTTCGGGTAAGTTTCCATTTCGGGTTCCGAAATGCTCTTTTCGGAAACTTTCCTTTTTCTAAAAGTTTCCATTTTTGAAAACTTTTTATTTTTTTGGAAACTTTAATTTTTTGGAAAATTTTCCTTTTGCAGCGACTTTTCTTTTTCGATTTTTTTTTATTTTTGGGGCGAAATGCCATTTTCAGAAATTTTCCCACTTTCTTCCCAACGAATCAACCTCAGACTTCCCCGAATTTATTTTTTGCCTCGAAATTGATTTTCTGCCCCGAAATTGATTTTCTTTGTGGTAAAATTTCCCGAGCCATAACTTTTGATCCGTTCACCCGATTGTCTATTGTAATATATCATTGGAAATCTTGTGAAAAGATTTGCGATGATGAAATACCCAAAGCTCATTTCATCTACTTTATCATATTCATTTAGGGCCCACAAAAATACCAACACCTATTTATGCTTTTTACCACTTTAAAGCTCCATACTTAGGCAAAATTTTATAAAAAAATCAATGTGGCAAAAATGCCAATATTTCTGGCAGCTTGCGAGGCATTGAGCTTACATCAATGTGAAGATCCCAGGCCTTTATCCATTGGGAAATGGAGTCACAACCGCCTGCTGCATCAAAATGTTTACTGATTGCATCAACTTCTTCCTGTACTGCTTGATATTGTTTGGTCATCTATTGATATTTTTCACCCAACAAAAGGAACTTCGTCAAGCTTAGATGATTTTCTCTACTTTAGGATGCTCTGACAAGACTTTGATCTTTGATGCCAACGGCTCCTAAAATCCAAAAACAAAATGAAAAAAAAGGAAATAGAGGTTGTTTAGGGTTCAACTCAACGATAAGAGCAGAAATGGATGGAGCCATAGTTATGCTTATCTTTGATGGGGTTAGTATACTCACAACAACGATGGAATGGAAAATGATAGTGAAATGAAAAATGGGTTAGGGTCATAGGAAAACAAATTGGAAGATAGAGAAATTAAGAAAAGAGGAATGGCGAAAAGAGCATTGATGACGAATGGCTATGAAATGGGGAGGGGAACAAAAGTGGTTGGTACAGTGAATGAAAACGAAGTGGAAAGAGGTACTGTAGAATGAAGGACAATGGTCACCAAATGCTCATGATCAAGAGAAAAAAAATACGTACTCGTGGGCTCCGACACCATTTGAGCCGATGAGGTGGGTGATTGCAACCTTAATTTTTTTTTAAAACTTGATCACACCATTTAGTGCCCTCAGCACTTTATTTATTAGTCGATCTATTTACAATATGTACAAAAATGTTTACGACATGATTGGCATGCCGCCACCACAAACCTGTCTTTGGGTGCTTATCTGATGAATATACAGTGTCCAGACCAGATCCGATTATACTTCAATCGATCTTTGAAGTTTGGTTGTCCTCTTATCAAAGTTTGCCATATTGCAAGCCAGCTACAATATGGCAAGTTATCATGCATGTCAGTACTCATATAGTCAATGAATAATATGGCAAAAATATTTACCATATGAGAGCCTTCTTCGAGTACTGATTGGTGTGATGGCTGGCCCCAATATCATCACTCTTGGGAGTCCACTAGATGTGGGATCTTGGGTACATGCTCCTCTAACTCCTTCATGTGACAGTAAGATTTTTTTGGCAATAGCCCTTCTGTCAAGATCTCCTTAGGATCAACCTCTTGATGAGGCATGCTTATTGGGACACAAAAAGGGTGCAAAATTATGTCTTCTTCGCTCTCAAAATCAACCTCTTGAGCCTGTTCGTCTTCTTGGTCCAACTCCTGATAGAAATTGCAAGCAACCATATTATTCATTGCTAGAGCAATGCTTGCATACTCCCTTCGTTGGCCCTGGATGAGATTCGCCTCTTGTGCTCCACACAGTTGTGTTTTAGGTACTTGCATAGTTTGAGGGATCTTCCATTGTGAATACTGTATAAGACATAGAGGAGCAGTAACTATCGTAGAGAGTGATGGAAAATTAGTTTCCCTCTAGTGTATTTTTCTCGATTAGAGCAAAAAATGCTCTAATTGTACTGGTTCCTAAAATATTTGAGGGAATCTTTGTTCCCCTGATTGCAGTAGGAGGAGGCTTATGTCCAGGTGGAAAGCCCGAACATAGAAGAAGTGGGCCTGAGAGGGTGTAGGTCAAATATTTCTCCTCCAAATCCTTAAAAATTGGATATTGAAGTCCGTGATGCTCTCTAGAGGTGCTCTCATGATGTGCATCAAGAGTTGGAAGGGATCTTGTGAGTCATCAAATGTGTCAATGAGCGCTCCCGCTATGTCATCCCATGAGCAGATGCTCTTATGTCGAAGCATTTTATACCACTGTAGTGCCCTTCCTTCGAGAGACAAGACCAAAATTCTGATCATGACATCTTCATGGGCTATGCCATAGAGGGCGCTAGAGAAACAACATCTTCAAGGTGCTCTCGGACCATTCCTTCAGTGCCATTGTATTTTGTTAGGGTCTTCAGGGCACTTTTAGGAATCTCATGCTTGCTTTGGAGATTCAAAGGTCCAGGATCATCCCATTTGGGACAACATACATGTGCCATTATAGCAGTAGTGGTCCTTAGAGATCACGATCCTTACCACTGAGTCAGAGTCACCAGATGAACATACTTTCTCCACTTGTGAGGTCAAGGCTGCTCACCAAACCTTGATTCCTCCGAGGTATCTTCTTTTAGTATAAAAGGCATCCACGATCAAGAGATCTGGATATTTAGCTCAATAGAGTCACCAAGTGATTTTACTAGATAAAATAAAGCCAAAGATTCACCAAACTTGAGCTCCTTTGAAATACAGGAACTATCGATACAAAAATCATGAGTCCCACTAGGCATACCAAAAATTGTTGGTATCGATGGGTTTGTTAACTTGAGATAATATTTGTCCCACCGACTATGGATATTACTAAGATAGAAACTTTTTGTCCCACCAGGCATGCCAAAAACTGTTGGTACTAGTGGGTTTGTCAACTTGAGATAATATTTGTCCCACTGACTATGGATCTTACTGAGACAGAAACTGTCTGTCCCACTGAGCGCGCCAAAAAATGTTGGTCACAAATCTTCCTAAGTACAAGAGATTATCACTTGTGCACCCTAGACTCAGTCAACATTGAAAGGATGAAGGAAAGATATGTCCTCCGAACCAATCTCTAGAGAGGGTTGGTTCCCTTACTAAATCCTACACCGTTGAAGACTAAAATTACGGGAAAGAAATTGGAAATAACCGAAAGAGATGGGAAATATAGCCACAGGCTAAAAATGTAATATTGGAGAAAAATTAATAGCAGGAATTTCACTCAAGGACATGAATTGCATATAATAAAAGAGAGCAACATAATTTACTTACAACCTTGCATAGATAACCTCCAGGATTCACCAGCAATATTTAAACTCATATGCAAAATTTAAATTTAACTAGTAGATAAGAAATACGAGCATAAAAGAGAAATGCATAAAATAGAAGGAAATCACACATAAAGTCATTTGCAAAATCATAAGCTAAATATCTCTTATTTACGTATAGAACTTGATACCTTTTCTTGTAAAATGTCTCCTCATTTTACAATGCAAAATTTGATTAGTATTTATAGAGGTTTTCGTCTCTTTCATTTAATATATGTGGAGGCAAAATGCCCATTGATGAGGGACATGATGAATTAATTACTCTTTGGAAATATTCCTTTGGCAACCATGATTTGGTACAAATGCATTGAATTCTAACCACCTTCGCGCTTTGAAAATTGACCATTGCTCCAACAATTTACTCCACATTAAATTTATCTTGGAGAGGGAGCGAAACTGTTACGATAACGCCTTGGAAATGACGAAAATCAAAGGAAATATCTTATTTTTTTCCTCAATCATTAAATTCCGTCTTTAAATTTTTCCATTTTGGGCAACTTTCCATTTTCGGCAATTTTCTTTTTTTTTTAACTTTCCATTTTTGGAAAATTTCCATTTTCAAAAAGTTTTTATTTTTGGAAAGTTTCCATTTCGGGTTCCGAAATGCCCATTTTGGGCTCCGAAATACATTTTTCGGGTTTCGAAATGCCCTTTTTGGAAACTATCCTTTTTCTAAAAGTTTCCTTTTCAGAAAATTTCTATTTTTCGAAACTTTAATTTTTTGGAAAATTTTCCTTTTTCAACGACTTTCCCTTTTCGAAAAATTTCCATTTTTGGGGCGAAATGCCATTTTCGGAAATTTTCCCACTTTCTCCCCAGCGAATCAACCTCTGACTTCCCCGAATTGATTTTTTGCCCCAAAATTGATTTTCTTTGTGGTAAAACTTCCCGGAGCCATAACTTTTGATCCGTTCACCCGATTGTCTATTGTAATATATCGTTGGAAAGCTTGTGAAAAAACATACAATGATGAAATACCCAAATCTCATTTCATCCACTTTATCATCTCCATTTAGGGCCCACAAAAATACCAACACCTCTTTATGCTTTTTACCGCTTTAAAGCTCCATACTTAAGCAAAATTTTATAAAAAATTCAATGTGGCAAAAATGCCAACAATGGTGTTGAGGAGCCTGAACCTCTAAATATCATTCACTTAAAAGCATTCTACACATAAAAACAAAAACATTCAAATATCCCATAAAATCCAAAAACATTCAAATATTTCAAAAATTCAAAAACATTCAAATATTTCATAAAATTCAAAAACATTCAAATATTTCAAAAATTAAAAAACATTCAAATATTTCAAAAATTCAAAAAAATTCAAATATTTCAAAAACATTCAAATATTTCAAAAATTCAAAAACATTCAAATATTTCATAAAATTCAAAAACATTCAAATATGTCAAAAACATAAAACAAAGCATAAACACAAAATTTCAAAAATACAATCAAAGGCTCCAAGGGTAATTCAGACCGCTTGGTCAACAATAAAATCAAAGGCTCCAAGGGTAATTCAAATCGCTTGGTCAAATCCAATTAATCAAAAAGGCTCCAAGGGTAATTTAACCACTTGGTGAAAACCAATACAATAAAAAAGCTCCAAGGGTAATTCATATCGCTTGGTCAAAATCAATCAAAGGCTCCAAGGGTAACTCAAACCGCTTGGTAAAATACCATCAAATCAAAAGCTCCAAGGGTAATTCAAACCGCTTGGTCAAAATAAATAACAAAAGCCCCAAAGGCATAATAAGCCCTTTGGTCAAATTAATCAAAAATACAAAAACAATAGAAAACCAAAAACACAAAAACATCTTGCATCTCACATCTTGCATACACATCATTGCATTGCATTTTCATATCCACTACAATTGTATGTCATAACAGTCTTAAAAATGATACCACAGTTTGTCGCACAAGTCAAACATATCCATACCTCCATCCACATCAGTGTGTAATTGTGTTTTTCAACACAACCATTAATTGTTGCTATACATAAAATACTAAGGTTTTCGGTTAATCAACCACACCTAGTGATCTTATCAACTTTTGTGGAAAACAACTATGATTAGTAGAGGGTAAGGTCTAGCTGTGATAAAGCCTTGGATATTCAGAATCCTGTCACTAATTGAAACACTAAAATCCTAGCTGGTACAAGGAAAATATGAAAGCTGTAAAGCAGTCTAGGTTACCTTAAGTGAAAAGGATCTTCCTTGCTTATCCCCATGTGCAACTAGTTTAAAGGTGTTGAGAATTGGCAAAAGGACAAGCTTTACCCTATCAAAATCCCTTACTTAAATCAAAATAAGCAAAAATCCCAAAGCAAAGTACATATTCAAAAGGCTAAGCATACAGTCCATATTTCAAAGCAATAATCAAAATTAAAAAAAATCAAAGCTCAAAAAAAAAATCAATAAAAAATAAACAGTGATTTTCATCACTACGTATGAGCAAAATAAACAGTGATTATCATCACTACAAAAATCTCCGCTCAAAAAAAAAATTAAAATAAACAGTGATTTTCACCACCACATATGAGAAAATATCCAAAGCCAAAAAGAAGCCAAAAATAAGGGAATAAATATTGAATCCCTGGAATTCTCAGCATTGTACAAAACTAGAAGGATAAATCCTTATGCATGATGATATGTCTATTACAATTGCTTCATGCATTTTTGTAGACTAATGTTTGAATGTGGATGAGCTAGCTTAGGTAACCCAATATTACCTAGTGGTATAGTCCAACTAAGTCCAACATAAGGATGAGATGAACACTTGAGGATCCCCGATATTAGCAATGGGCTAAGATAATCTCGCCTGACATCGGAGGAAATGCTTGAGTTCTATCTCAAAATATACAATCACTTGCACACACAAGGATCATGAAAAACTAGGTCCATGATAAAATTCTTACTTTTCAAAAGTCTAAGTGGTAAGCAGGCAGTTGTTGATAGGGCAACTAGAGTGTTTGAATCTTCAGAAATCCCCAAAAATTCTTACATAACAACAAATCATAACATCATTCATGCCATCACTTTCTTTATAAGATTCTATAAATTAAGGGGTATCAACATATTAGGACATATACCGCATATATATTAGAAATAGTATATAGACGACCACTGACTATTTTATATATTTTAATTTACATAAACTTATTAAGAAAAACATTGCACACCATTACATCTCATATATGAATACTTAATCAATTCTTATGATAAGAGTGACTATTTAAATTCATGATTATTTTTACTTTCTGTGGTATCACCCATTAAGATTATCAATGTCATATGCATTCCATATGTTTTAAGTGATTAAAGCATACAGGTTCATTTATACCATTCCACCACATAAGTTAGATGCATATAATTAAAGCAAGGTTAAAACATGAATTTAGTAATAACATCACATTCACAAAAACAAGTCATTAATCATCTATAAATCACATCATAAAACACATAGGCAATATCCATTTGCATACAAAATCATAAATTCGTCATTCATCATTGAAATCCATCGCATCATATCATAAAATCATATAAGCATATACACATCCATCTAAGCATCTTCAAATATCATCTATCATCTAACATATTCATCAAATCATCATAATACCATCATCGCATCATATCATCAAATCATATAAGCATCTACACATCCATCTAAGCATATTCAATATCATCTATCATCTAACATATTCATAAAATTATCATAATATCATCATCGCATCATATCATAAAATAAAATAATAACAAAAACATGAGCATTAAATGATACACATAATAAGTCATAATGAAAAGCTATCATAAATGTATGTGTGTCAAGTCCAATGGATATACAAAAATGCCCCGTGGGCTATAGTCATCTAGGTCAGTCGACCTTAAAAATAGATTAAGAACCAAGTGGACCATCAATAAAATATCGAGCCTGAGCCCCCTGCATAACCTCCTCCAGTGCCACCTCCCCCTATGGTGGTGTCATGAGTCGAGTGATGTAAGTATGTCAGTATCTCTATCCGAGTTTGGGTCATTTGGCTAGGACAGGCGGAAGACTGCCCCGAGGTGGAGTGCCCATTGACCTGCGAACCACCTGCACCTACTGGATTCTTAGGAACAATCCCATGCCTCCTGAGATGCATCTGAAGAAGGGTAACATTATCCATAAGTCCTCGGATCCTCACCTTGTGCTCATCCAATAGAGACTAGAGATGTCCCACATCTGTCCCTGAACCTGCAGCTGGAGCCTCCTATGGTGTAGAAGGAGGAACAATAAACTACATCCTAACATAGCCACTCCCAATAGTATCCTTTAGAGCTTGTATAAATGTTGTGAGCTGCTCAATGGTAGCATCTCATTGTTGTACCTAGATCTTAGTGGCCTGAAGCTCAACCTCGACCTCATGTAGCTATGCTCTCAGAGGAGAGTCTCTCTCCTTGAGCTCTAACTCCTCCTCCTCAAGAACATAATGATCCTCCACTGCCACCTGCTCTGTTGGTTGGCCCCATACCTTGATCTTGGCTCAAACTTTGCATCCTATTAGATATGCACCATCACCCCTGCCATCATCCTCGTGCCTTAGGCTACCGATGCCATGCCACATCCGATCACACCACCACTAAGTGTAGGCCTCTATAACTCCCCCAACCACTATAGGGTCAATGATTGGGGCATCATCCTCATTTGAGAGCTTCATGATCTATCGTGGAGGTAGGTCCTTCTATATTGTGAGGTGCCTGTACAAGAAAGGTATTAAAGGCACATCCTACTGTAATTCGTATTAATGAAGAACCCATGAGTAGAAGAAATACTCCTAGATGACAATCTTACGGCCAATGAGCCATCGCTCGCACTGTGTCATGGTAGTAAAGCTATCTAGATCATCCCAATAAGGACACTCATAGTAAGGCCTCCACACGCCATCTCTAATCAACAATCTGGTAAAAGCATTAATATAGTGGGACAACTCCTCGACAAAAGTTTGGCTCTTACACTCTTCATGCTCTCAAGCCCATCTGGTGGCATAGCACTATGTCTGAGTGTCAATAAATGTAATCCCGATTGGGAGCCCCTTAGAGCAATCTACAACAATGTGCTCCCATCCCCAAACCTATAGGAGCAAACTACAAGTAATGCTAATGCGTCCCTATAGGTGGATGTGATACAACTCATAATAGCACTGAGCCAATAGCGATCTACCCCATGCATAGATGATAGGCTCTGCACTATCCAATAGGTCATGCACCATTTCCAAGAGGTTCTATGGGAACCTCAAACCCGAGCAGTCTAGGATAAGAACATTTTTTATCACCATCAGTAATACGGCATGCCTCGTCGTAAAGATACCCTCCCCATACCAGCGATTGATGGAAACTCCTTCGGACTTGGTGTCCTTGAGAGCATCCACAAAATGCTCTCTAAACACCCGAGTGAAGACAACCACCTGATCATTAGTGGCCGAAGAGACAATGGCCACCCCATAGAAAGGAATCCAAAAGATCCTATATACGTCCTCTGACATAATGGTCATATTGCTAGTCAGGAGGTGCAAGGTATTCGTCTGCGGATCCCAACGATGGGCCAAATCCATAAGGTTAGCCTGATCTTCCATGATGTAAGGCAACCTAATGATATACTACAACCCATAGGCTTTGAACCATGCCCAGTCTATATCATTAAAGCTAGGAAGTAAGTCAAGCAGGAGCTTTGGATCCCGAGCTCGAGTAGTAAGGATCTAAGCAAAGTAGAAGAAAAACAAAATATAACTACAGTGCATCTAAGGCATAATTTACAAAAAAATATGAAAACGGTGCAAAAGAGGATAGAAAATTCTAAATCTAAGTAAAATAAGGATAAGATTGCACCTAATCAAACAAATAAAAAATTCAAAGGTTCCAAAAAAGAGTAAAAAATGTCATAAAAATTCAACAAAATACAATAAAAATGAGGCTTAAGCTTTAGCCACTGTCGTCTACAGTGGCCGAAACCTTACCGCTAGAGGTAGCAGTGGCCAAGACCCAACAATCAAATTTTTAATTGTTGGGATTCAAGGTTGGCCACTCTGAGTGACAATGGCTCAGATCCGACCGCTCTAGAGTGACAGCGGCCAAGGGGTAGCATGACAAACCCATGAACCCTTGGCCAAAAAATAAAAAAATTACAAAATTAAAAAAATAATTTAAAAAAAAACAACATAGGGAGGGAAAACAAACAAATTGGAAAGTAAAATTTCCCCACCCAAGTATCAAAACCAGGCTAAGTTCAAAACGCCCAGAATGGTGGCAGCAGGTGAATAATGGAAGAATTTCAAAAAAACCCTAGGCTAAAGCCACTAATAGAAAGCAAAATTAGGTACTAACCCACCATAGCAAAGGGGAACCTAAGCCTAATTATAGAGTTTATTTGTTGGTAGCAAGTTTAGTGAGGTTCATTTTACCCATTACTTAGTGAGGTTCAATTTTACATAGACAAAAGAAAAGAGAGCTAGGGTTTTGAAGAGAGAAATACCCAAGAAGCTTCAGCTCCTCCAGTAGCTGATGTCCCCCCATGAAGCCATGTCCTCAGCACCAGTAAGTTTCAAAGTCGCAACTGTCACCGTCACACCAGAGCTCCCAAAATGAATCTTCAATAGTGAAAGTGACAGGTCAAACCCTAGAAATGTAAAATTGTATATTTCCTTAATTATGCCTTGGCCGTTGCTGACGTCAGTGGCCCGAACTTCTTGGCTACTCAGGGCGACAACAGCCACAGGTAGAAACTCAAAGGCCACTAGAACTAACAGCGGCCAAATCCACAGAGCAGAATAAGGGATTTTCTCCTTGAGGGATCCCACAGAAACATCGTATAAACACACTTTGGTGGTTTTAGATCATCAAAATGTTCAAAATAACAAAAAAAAACACATAAAATCACAATCTCAGGTAGGACCCATATCCAGTTACCTACTCTATCTACTTTGTGATTGTAGCGATTTGCACTCCATTTATTTTAGTGATATGAGTAGGAAACCATAAGGCCACTTGGGGTAAAAACAACTCAATTTGGAATTACAATGTGCCACCCTTCAATCCCAAAGAAGACCAAGATGGTCGGATTGCTCCATGGGTACGAAAGGATCACTCTAATTCCCCTATGACATCAAAAACATTAAGTCAAAGTGATACAATCTAGGCATAAGTAGAATCACTCATCCTAACTCCCTAAGAAGGCTATTGATAGCTGAACCGCTCCTCGGGATAAGGATGGATGATTATCATAAACAATTAGAATCACACTTGGATGTGAGATTGCATATTAAAAGCAACAAATGCTAGAAAGGAACCATATTAGTCATATTGGTCAAGCGACTTGTTGCTTCATTCATTGTCATTCCTTCACCAATCCATTGTGTGAGGAAGTAGTTCAAAAATTCAACATAATCATCATCAAAATTAGTAAAATATCACTCGATAATATAAAAACCATGTTCATCCTATGAATCATTGCATACAACAATCATAAATTTCCCTTGTTTTTTGGGAACATAAGCAGACATGACATATTTAATTATAGCTCTCCTACCGGTCAGAATTGTTATAGCAACTGAAGCTAACCGATTGATTTTGAGTAATGAGTGCAATTTAACATGCAAAATCCACTAAGCTAAGTCCTTCGAACGTTGAGGCAATGATTCAAGGGATGTGTGCCATCTTGCATGATTGGGCCATTCAACGTTGATCAAACCATTGATCGCCATACACCCTACAAGTAGATCAGTCTACATTTTTACTTTGCATTGTGTTTTCCACATAGCGCATCGCAAAAAGGGGCATCTGTAGACACCTAAATCATGTCATGATTATGGGAGCTGCTCACATAGACACACTCATAAGATCATAAGACATAATATTAGATTTTACAAGCATCAAAAGTGCTTCTCACCACTCATTTGGAACATTTTCAAGCCATCCAAGCTTGGTCGCTCAAACAAAGAGCAGCCAGACCCTAGCTACTCAAGCCTAGAGCATCCATACCTTAGCCACTATATACGATAGAGGCCAGATCTTAGTCGCTGCAGACGATAGTGGCTAAGCCGTAAGAAGTAATTTTGCTGACAAATAGGCCTAATCACAGGTGGAAGTGGTAGTATACATGTAATTAAGGTGACCGGGAGTAACTTTACATTCCTTTTCATGACCAGTTCACATAGGATACTTGATTTTTCATTTAGACTTAAGTTAACTGACCTCTAAGCATAAACAAAGGACAAAATTTTCTATTCTAATGATCAGTTCGCATAGAAGACTCAAGTGGGCAGTTAAATTTTAGTTAACTAGCCTTCAAAAATAGACAATGGACAAAATCTTCTCATGCTAGCTTGCACTATGCATGAGAATTTCATTCCTAGGGCTTGGACATAAACCTAGGGTTTCACACTATAAAAGGTGCAATCCTAAGAGCACCAAATGGACATATGCATGAGAGAGAATCATAGAGAGAGACATCTTTTTGAGGAGAGATTTCGAGACTTGGGGAGTTCTCTTTGATATCACATGTATGGTGAAACACTGACAGATTGAAGAGCATAATAACTATTATTTTGACATCAGGTACAAGATTTGACCCATAGCTTTGGGGCAAAGAGAGCAAGGTTTACCTTAGCAGCCGCTATCTTGGACAGTGGATCGCATGCTTAGCTTAGGTTTTAGACATAGCTTCTTTTATTCTATTTTATTTATGTTTTCATATCATTAGCATAGATTTACATGATTTCATGGCACAATTTTACCATATTTTTGTTACATTATTTGATTACTAACAAACTCATCTAGGGAGGCAATCTCGGACACCTAAATGTGTGTTGTTATTTTATTGCTTGTAGGGCCACAGGTACATCAAAAAAATATTGCAACATATGAGAGCAAAAGAGATCCCTATAGGAAGCAAACCTAGAGAAGGAGACATCTGTAGGCCCTCATACATTTTTGTGTGCGTAACCGAGAAGCTTTTATAAGTGCACCACCTCTTTGTTGAAGGGGTACTCCTCACCTATTTGTAATTTATAGTATCAAAATGGGTATCCCTATGAGGGACCAACATGTAACCGAGCTTCAATATCAATAAATAAGATCCATATTTGTTATTTCATGTTATATGCTTTTTCCTCATGTCTTTCCATTTCATCTTCAGTATTTTAATAACATTGCAAGTAGGGTTACAAAAATGGGACCAGTACATGCATTCCCAGGGTCGCTACAGACACATTCATAAGATCATATGACATAATCTTGGAATTTCTAAGCATCAATAGTGGTTCTCACCACTCATTTGGGGCATTTTTGGTCATACAAGCCTAGCCGCTCAAGCCAATAGCGACCAGATCTTAGCTATTGCAGACAATAACGGCTAAACCCTAAAAGTAGTTTTGCCAAAAAATAGGCCTAATCACGGGCGAAAGTGGTAGTTTGCATGCAATAAATGTGAACATGAGTAACTTAGGCATTCCCTTCCATGACCAATTCACATAGGAGACTTGAATTTGCATTTAGACTTTAGTTAACTGGCCTCCAAATATAGACAAAGGACAAAAGCTTCTCATGCTAACAACTAGTTTGTATAGGAGAATCAAGTTGGAAGTTAGATTTCAGTTAACTGGCCTCCAAACATAGACAAAGGACAAAATATCATCATGCTAACTCTCACTACACATGAGGAATTAATTCTTAGGGCTTGGGCATAGACCTAGGGTTTTACACACTTTAAAATGTGTAAGCCTGAGAGCACCAAGGGGACAATTTATCCTGAATTTGTTAGAATAGGTCATTGAGGAGAGCTTTCAAGAATTAGAGAGTTTATCTTGGAGATCATGTGTATGGTGAAGCCCTAAAAATTAGAGAGCCAAAGTTACCACCATTTCAACTTCTGATACAATATTTGACCCATAGCTTTGGGGCAAAGGGAATAAAATTCACCTTAGCAGCCGCTGTCTTGAACAGTTGCCTGTAGGTCTAGCTTAGGGTTTTATACATTAGTATCATTATTCTGTTTAGAATATCATTAGCATAATATCATTTCATTCATTTAAATTCATAGCATAGGTTTAATTTGCACTTTCTTTCATTTGATATATTTAGTACTAACAACCTCATCTGAGGAGGCATTATCGGACATCTAAGTGTGTGTTCTTTCATTGCTTACAGGGCCATAGGTTCATATGATGGAATCTGTAACATACAAGAGCAAAAAGGATCCCTCCAGGAAATAGGCCTGGATAAGGAGGCATCTGTAAGCCCTCATACATTTTCATGTGCAAAACTAGGAAGCTTTTGAAATCACACCACCTCTTCATGAAAGGGGCACTCTTTGCCTATTTGTAACCTTATTGTATCAGAATGGGTATCACTAAGAGGTACAGAAATGTAATCGGGCTTCAATCCAAATAAAGAGATCTATCTTTGTTATTTCTGTGTTATATGTTTTTCATTGTCTTCCATTTCATCTTGGGTTTTTAATGCATTGCAAGTAGCGTAAAAAGAGCGATGTGTGCGTCTCGGGGTCACTACATATGGCGATCACGATGGAACCTATACTAATTTTTCATTTTTTACCTGAATACTAACTTAGTTTTATGTGCAGGTCTAGCTGCTCTGATCTACAATGGCCAAAAATCAGCCACTCTGAGCCACAGTGGCCAACAGAGCCTTAGCCGCTCCTGCTAACAGCGACCAGGAACCAGCCGCTCTAGTCGATAGCGGCCAGCATTGGAGTGTAGTAGAGGTTAAAACACCGACTCTTTGAGTTGGTTCAAAGGTTGGTATAGCCTCTCTAATATTTTATAGCTTTCTGTTTGCTTTTGTGTGTCTAAAACAAATAACTTAAAGCACATTTATGTTTGGAAATTGAAATAATAAAAGGAGAAAGAATTAAGCATTTTGCATATCTTAGATATTATTTTAGATTTTCACTAGGCGTTGCTAGGAACATCGGCTTATGCCTGACATGTTCACCCTAGAATCCAACATTCTAGATTGTATGTTGTTTTCTTGCTTTGAGGCCTTACAAAAGGCCATATTTGCACAAAATAAAGTGCAATCATACAAATCATAGTAGTTCATGCATATTTCTGAATATTGAAACGTATTTTGCACTTAGGCATGTAGGAAAGACTCATGGCTACTATATGATGCACTTTATATTACACAATCTTAAAATGAACACCACACACACATGTATCATTTAAACATTAGGGAGTTGGATTTCATCATCGACCCTCAATTCAGTTCGATGATGTTGGAATTCATCTCCTTCCATCGGTTTACCCCATAGATTCTCATATAAATGGATTTGAGAACTTCTTCATAGTGGCACTAAGATACTCATGTTAAAATTATCTCCCACTATTGGAACATTCAATGGTTTAGAGTGGAAGAGCTAGGCGAACCCCCCACTGGGATTTCAGTAGTGTATCCTAGTCTCTTGTGGGAAATCATGTTTGCCATGAGTATTCTTGATTATCACTATGAATGAGTCTCCTCATTCCAAATTCGAAGCAAAGAAAAAAGAAAAAATAAAACATCCAAATACATCAAATAGTTAGGGCACACTTAAATATATAATCAAGATAAATATTTCTGTGATATTGTTTAATCATATTTAAAGTTCAACACAAAAGCTAAATTTAAAAACAATGGTTAAAACAAGAAGTAGACATCCCCGATCTGACATCGAGGTAGGGTTCAAAATAACACAAAACCTTAGGCAAAGTCATAGTAACATTGAAAGACCTACTAGGAAGACCGTAACACACAGTTCTACAAGTCTAAGGGGTGATAACTCAAACCTTGGGGATAGGGAATCACAACATGAAACTACATATCATAAAAACAAAGAGACCTTAATACCATAATCTTTAAGGAGACATGAGGAAACATCAAAGGTTTCCTCTAAACACATAGAAACTTAGAGAAACAAGGAGGATTCAAGAGCTTCCTCCTCACATAGACATAGAGAGAGTTCTATACCTTGTTGTTCACATAGAGATGGTGAGGTTTCCATTTCTCCATACTAATGGAGGGTAGAAAGGACCACAAAACCCTCATCACCAAAAGGGTACATGAGAGCTGAAACATCTCAACGATCACATGAAACACTTAAAATAGATCATCCCTCTGAGGGGTAAGAAACTAGAAATATATCTATTCATAGACATAAAATAGAAGATATCCTTCAAACAAGAGGAAGGATTCCATTATACTATGACCTCATTGGAGTGAATGGCACCCCACAGGATCATCCATGGAGAATAAGACAATTGGATGAGTTGGACTGGTTGCATCTGAGGCCACCTCCTAAAACTATAGCCACAGAGCATTCTGCATCTAAAAGCTCACAAATTGTGACTTCTAAGAAATCTTCTCAAACTTGGGGTGCCTCAATATGACCCCATAACAAACACACAAAATTTGATCATGGAGACACTCAATAGTATACTAAAAAAGTCACATTAGCTAGTGAGAGTGAGGAAATAGTTGAAACCTCTGAGAGAGATCTGTGAATCAAAACAACTAGGACAAGGTCAAATAAGTAAGAGTCCTCTATGACTGAACAAGTTGACCATGTGTGACGATTAGAAAATGCCTTATGCAAAGAGAAAGAGCTTGTGGATGCTCTTGAACATGATAAACAAAGAGAACGGTTGTTGCACCAACATGAAAAACATTTTAGAGAGCAAGCTGATAAGCTTGCTTGCAACAACCAACAAACAATTAGAAGTGATCATAAAGGAGATTAGTGTGCTAACTTACCAAGAGAAGAGCTCATTAGATAATAAAGTATCTCACAACAAAGTCGCCCTCTAAATCATGGGAGGAACCCAACTGAGGAGGAACGGATAAACTTAATAGAGCCACATCAGACACATATTGAATCCCCTCATAGAAGGGAATAAAATATATCAAATTAAATAGATAGAGGATTACCTCAACTGCCTCCATGAGTAGGCCTACAAGAGGAGGAAATCCATGTGAGACAAGCAAAGTCCCCCCAAGATCGAAGAATGCTCCACAAGGTCAATCACACACAAAAGAGGAAAACCCACAACATCAATATTAAGTGGTAAAACCCTATTTCAAAGGAAGAAGGAAAACATCCACTATGAAGCTCACTATATTACTCAATGATTCAAAAATATAAGAATGCTTCAATGTTATGCAATAATATGCATCAACATGATATGACAAGATGTAGTACACAACACCCTTATTTAAAGAGAAGCTTTTCTACTACAACCCTAAAATTACCCTAATATTATCACAATATTATCTTGAGTTGTGTGACAAATCTTATCATAATATTATCTTGAGATGTGTGAAAAATCTTATCACAATATTATCTTGATATGTGTGACAAGTGACATCTATCAAATATTAAAAAGTGATTGGTTACTTTTTAATATTTTCTAGAAAATGGGAAATAACTTTTTCCCACAAATTAAATATTCCTAGCACCCTTATTTTATTTATTAATTGGGTGGGAATATTTTTACATAAAATAGAATTATTTTCTAATTCAAATATTATTCTTTAGACTTTATATTTTAGTCTAAGAATAATTTACACAATGTTGTATTACATATTCCAACAATCCCCTTGATGCAATATTGGGGAAATGAATTATGAAACAAAGAAACATTCTCCCCTTAAAGATATAAACGAGGATGAGAATAAAATGAGTAATATAGTTACAATAAGCTTCTATGACCAAGAATGGTCTATAATAAGGCACCAATACAAAATGGGTCAAAATGAGACTGCAAGCCCCCAACGGAGTAGCTTCAGATACAAGCAGCTTACAAAGCCATCCATCAACCACAAGTGGTTGCAAATGACAAGAATACAACATCACAAGGGTGTCTTCAGTAAGCCTGCAAAACCCCAAATGGAAGTACCTGCAAGCTACAAGCATCTCAACATAATATCAGTTAGATACATCATCATAAATATGTTCACAACAACATATATGAATATCCAAATATGATAAAAAAACTGATCTAAAAAATAGTGAACTATAAGTCATCATAAAAATATGCCAAGCCATACTTATAGTCATATGCTATATAGTTGATTAAAAAATATCATGTACAAAGTTTCATAAAGCAAACAAGGAGTACCATGATAATGCAAACTCTAAAGTACCATGTACAAAAGTAGCACAAGGCTAAAAAATAGTACCATGTACAAGAGTTGCATAAGGTATATGAAAATAATAAAGTGTGCACATCGATTGCATAAATCCAAACATAAAATATCATGTACAAAAGTAGCATAAATGCTAAGAAGAAAGTACCATGATAAACCAATTTCATAATGTCAACTACATAAAAACATGTACAAAGTTGCACAAGGCAATAAGAAAGTACCATATAAAAGAGTCACATAAAGCAATTGCATCATATACCATAATTGCACAATGCCATCTACAAAGTAACATGTACAAAAGTTGCACAAGGCAAACAAGAAAGTGCCATGTTCAAAAGAGATGCAAAAAGCAATTATGCCACCAAAGATCAACTCATATATATAGCACAAAACACCTCATAAGGATGAATTTGTCATCATACAAGTGTAACTACACTTCATTCCCCCTTGAGGATAACTTCACCAAACCAAGTGAGTCTCTCAACTTACAAAATTGCTCCTTGGGAAGAGGTTTGGTGAACAAATCAGAAAAATTAGAATATGATGGGCAATACTCCAAATGAATAGTCCCATCCAATACCTTCTCTCTGATAAACTAGGCTTGGATTTCAACATGCTTTGTACTTTGATGCATTACAAGATTTTTAGCCAAGGTAATAGCTGATTGATTATTGGAGAGCAAACGTGAAGGACCAAATTTCTCAAAGCCAATTTCCTTCATGAGGATACGAAGCCAAACCGCTTCCTGTGCAGCTACTGTCGTAGCCTTATAATCCACTTTCATTATAGAAATAGCAATTGTATCTTGCTTCTTGGAAGACCAAGAGATAGCTGTAGACCCAATACTAAAAATATATGTTGTGGTAGACTTTCTATCTATTCTATCCCCTCCAAAATCAGCATCAGCATAGCTAAAAAGAGCAAAGGAAGGAAGCCTAGAATAATTGAGTACCAAATCTCTAGTACCGAAAAGGTACTTTAGAATATTCTTGATAGCTTGTAAGTGCTCAATATAAGGTTTTTACATGAACCTAGCCATCATACCAACTACAAAAGCAATATCTAGCCTTGTGATGGTAACATAAAGAAGACTACCAATGAGCTGCATATACAATGTAGCATCAGCCAATTGAGATTTTGTACTTACTTCCAACTTAACCCCTATAGAAATAGGAATGGAAGTAGGATTTCCATCCTCCAAATCAAACCTCTTAAGAAGATATTCAATATACTTGGATTGAATAAAAAAGGTACAATCCTCATGATGATAAACTTGCATGCCAAGATAGTAGTGTAGAAGACCAAGGTCAGTCATTTCATACTCTGACTTTAATTTGGAGATGAAATAAAAAATGGCCTCATTCTCATTTCCAGTAATAACAAGGTCATAAAAAAATAGAGCAATTAAAATGACCAAGTTATCCTTCCTAAGCACATAGAGATCTGTATTTGAATAGCATTTATCAAAACCAAGAGACAAGAAGTAACCTGAAATCTTCATGTACCATGCTCTAGGTGCTTGCTTTAGATCGTACAAGGTTTTCTTTAGTTTACACACAAGTGTTTCCTTACCTTGTACAACAAATCCCTTTGGTTGAATCATGTAGATATCCACATCCAAATCACCATTTAGAAAGGCACTTTTCACATCAAGCTGAAAATTTTGCCAACCTTGAGTAGTAGCAATAGCAATGAGAAGCCGAATGGTGGGCATTTTGGCAACTGGTGCAAAGGTTTCATCATAGTAAATGCCATGTTTTTTAGCATAACCCTTAGCAACCAATCTAGCCTTATAATTTTATATCTCTCCATTAGAATTGTACTTGATTCTATAGACCCACTTGTTCCCAATAATATTTCTCTTATTAGGATAAGGCACTAGATCCCAAGTTTTATTCTTTAGAAGAGAATCCATCTCAACCTTCATGGAATCAACCCAACAAGAGTGTTGTGAAGATTCTTGGTAAGAAGTAGGCTCATGATCATTATCTATCTTAGCTAGAAGAGACATGTTAAGGGTCATACTTCTAGTTATCCTTTGGCTAACTAAATTTTGCTTTTTAGGACCCTGAGAATGATCCAACCACTTGGTCATTTTGACACAAGGCCCACCCTTTTCTAACTCAAGAAGGGCTTCATTGAATTTGACATCTCTTGAAACAAATACAATGCGTGAAGAAGGTGAGTATAACCTGTAGCCCCTATGTTCTACATCATAGCCAACAAATATGCATTTTTGAGACTTTTTGTCCAATTTCTTCCTCTTTTCTAAAGGAATATATGAAAATGCATCACATCCAAACACTCTTAAGTGTGACAAATTCGGCTTCTTACCATTCCAAACCTCATAAGGAGTCTTCCCCTCAAATTATTTTGAAGGACACCTATTAAGAATGTAGATTGATGTATTGGCTACTTCACCCCAAAGAAATTGAGGTAAGTGGTCACCAAGCATGCATCTTACCATCTCCATGATTGTCCTATTTTTCCTCTCTGCAACACCATTTTTTTGAGGAGTGTATGGACAAGTAAACTACCTTTTTATCCCACGAGAAGGACAAAATTCATTAAAATCATTGCTATTGTACTCTCCTCCATTGTCACTTCTAATAATTTTGATCTTTGCTCCCTTTTGATTTTATACCAAAGCTTTGAAATATTTGAATGTCTCAAAAAAATATGATTTATTCTTAAGTAGATACCCAAATATCATTCTTGAATAATCATCTATAAAGGTGAGAATATATGATGCACCACCAAGTGATCTAACATGTAATGGACCCATAATATCTGTATGAATGAGTTGAAGAACTTGTGTGGCCCTTGTTGACTTGTCCTTTGCAAACTTTTGTTTGCTCATCTTGCATAAGATGCATGTTTCACACAAACCATGAATAGGTGAAATGTTAGGCAAGCCTTCAACCAAATTTTTGGACTTCATCATTTGAATATTTTGATAGTTTGTATGGCCTAACCTTAAGTGCCAAAGCTTGCTACTAGGATAAACATTAGTTGCTAAACACACTTTAGGAGGAGCATCACCTAACACATAAATATTATTCTTCACATAACCTGTAATGATTGATAGCATGCATTTCCTAATGCTCCATGAAGTTGCATTGAACTCAATAGTGTGACCACTTCTAGCAACTTGCAAAACTAAAATTAAATTTCTCCTAAGGTTAGGCACATATAGGACATTATCAAGTAATTTCCCTTCAATTACAACATTGCCAACACCTTCTACTTGAAGTCTAGCATTATCACCAATGACAACTGAATCGAAGAGTGCTTATGAAAGTCCACAAACTTATCCTTTTCAAAACACATATGGTTAGTGCATCCATAATCTAACACCCATTCATTAGAAGTAGATGAGTCAATGGAGTAGAGGGCACAAACAAAGGCATTTTTATTAGAATTTTGCTTTACATTGTTGTTCTTTTTCTTTCTCTTTCCAAACTATTTCTTAGGTCCTTGTCCCTTAGCCTTTTCTTGCTCTTCCTTTTTTGCAATCTTCTTCTTCTTGAAACAATTTTGTTCCTTTTGGCCTTTCTTGCCACAAAAGTTGCAAGTGAAATCAACTCTAGGCTTGTTGGGTTGGAAATTTTGATTTTTCCTTCTCTTGTATTTCTTCTTGAAGGAAGCCTTAGTGGTACTCAAGGCAACATTATTCTCCTTGACAACTTGACTATTCATTTTGTCTCTATTAAGAGACTCTTCATGTTGAATCAATAATTATGAAAGAGTGTTGAGAGGAATGTCATCCTCTTCTTGCTCTAGCCTAGTCTCAATAATGGTGACAAAATTCTTGAACTTTCTTGACAAGTTCCTCAAAATGACAAAGCTTAAGAGCTTCTCACTTATACAATCACAATTACAAGCCAATAGTTGAGTTCTCATGTCTTTCATATTTGAGAGGAAGATCAAGGAACTTTTTTCTTCATCTTGCATAGTGCTAATAATTTTGGACAATAAAGTGAATTTCCTTGATGTGTTGGACCCTAGATGGACTTTTTTTAGCAAATCCCATGCATCTTTAGCATGCTCACAATGGATTATAGTGAGCAATATCTCATCACTCACACTATTTATAATCATGGAAAGTGCAAGGTGACTCTTGTTGTTGTATGTCTCAAGTGCCCTTGCCTGGGTTGGGATTGCTTCATATCCATTCACAATGGGCCATAAATTTCTTGCTTGAAATTCAGCCCTCATCCTTGTTTCCCATATTCCAAAATTTGATCCATCACGGATGTGCTTAGGTGTGAAGGAGATTCCATGATCATCCATTCTAGAAAGTGAACATAATAAAAAAATAAGATGCATTGACAAAGTTAATAAATGATGCAATAAGAAAGTAGATAAACATACTTGCACATATAAAAAAACATAACTTTTAAGTAATCTACTTTTCAATCATCAAAGATATTCATCATGAAAGATAAACATCATGAAAGATAATCAAAATTAAGCATCATCAAGAGAGATAAACATCATTATAAAAGATAATCAACATCATCATGAACTACTATAACCATATTGCAATAAACAACTATAACCATATTGTAATTGAATAAAGAAAATAAACCAAGATCAACTTGCAATAGATTAACTTGCAATAAGAAGGTAACTAACCATAACAATCATCTTGCAATAAAATAAAATAACTTGAATTGAACCATAAAACATTTTTTAAATGTTAGATAGTCAATAAGTTAGTAAGTTAGTGTTCATTTTAAGGTTTTGCTATAGCCTAATGAATTGCCAATTTATCTCACCCAAGCTCAACCAAGCTACCCAAAAGGGTATGGGTACGAGGACCCAAAAAGGAATTGCTATCGATAGAGCGGATTCTTTTGGATTCAATAGGTGTTTAGAAAATATAAACCGTGTTGCAAGATTAAGTAAATTTTAATCAAATACTAAAGTTGTGGTTAGTAAGTTGATTCATTTTTAACCTTCTTGATTAATATGAAAATTAGTAAATTGCAAGTTAGTTGGTTAGTAGATTGTTTAGTAGAAAGTTAGTAAGTTAGTAGTTATATTAGTTGAGATGCAAAATAGGCAAAACACAAATACTCTCTCTCTCTCACTTTCATTCTCTTTTACTTTCATTATGAGAGATACAAGTTACATTTTTACATTATGCTTCAAGCAAATGCTTGAGAGAGATTAGAAGAAATTAATAAAAATAGGGGGAAGAGAGTGAAAAAGTTGATCCAAAATTGCCTTGTATACTCCAAAACATACTTGGATAACCTTGCAAAACAAGCAAACTCACAAACAACCATTGTTAATGTGAGAAAAAAAATGACTATAAGGTCTAAATTATTTGACAATTTGACTAAAAATTTGCCAAAACTTGCATAAAAGGATTCTAGTTGCATTATACAATAATAAAAAATGCATTTCAATTTATGCAAAAAAAAATGACTATTAGGTCTTAAAATAAAATAAATGACTGTTTTTTCTTAAAAAATAGAATAATAAATGATTGTTTTTTATATTAAAAAATAGAATAATAAAAAATGATTGTTTTTTAAGTAAAAAATAGAATAATAAATGAATTTTTTTAAAGTAAAAAATAGAATAATAAATATATATTTTTTAAAGTAAAAAATAGAATAATAAATGACTATTTTTTATTAAATGGCTGTTTTTTTATTAAAAAATAGAATAATAAAAAATGATTGTTTTTTTTTATTTTTTTGAAAAAAATGAAAAATATGTTATATTTATAGAAGCTGTATTACAAGGTAAAATGAACTGGATAGGCATCAAGGGAGAAATAAAATCCTCCTCCAATCCCTCCTAGCTCAAAAATTACCCATAAAACATTACCTTACATAATGCAGATATCCAAACCCTCAGCACTACCATAGCTGAATTCCAGTTTATCCAATTTATCTGAATTCCGTAAACTATCCATTTATCTTCATGTTGTGTTGCTCTGTGGCCTAACTGTGATAGATTCATTAGACTCACTGTATACTCTTCTTGTTCTACTATCTGCTTGTATCACCTCCTACATCCCTTGGATTCTTTGGCATAAGCTTATCTAATTTTCCATCTGAGAGTCCACATATTGCCCTTTCTCTAGATATTTTCCCCATTTTGCTAAATAGTCTGCCACCCTATTTCCCTCTCGCTTTATATGTGTAATAAAAACATCTTGAAAAACTTGCCAGATCTTCTGGACTACTTCCACCTTCCTTCTCTCTCCAATTCCTAGCACCTGAAAGGGCCTTATCGGATCTAATATTCTAGCCCATACCTGAGAGTCTGTCTCTATCCACAACTTATGTAACTGTAGATTTGTAGCTATCACTAATGTTGACAAGATCACCTGTCCTTTCGCTTCATTATTTGTTGCCTCCCCCATGCCTTCTACTCTCCAATACACCTATTCTCCTTTCCAATTTCGCATGATAATACCAAAACCAGCTTTCCCAGGATTTTTAGTAGAAGCCCCATCTGTGTTTGCCTTCACCCACTCTTTAGGACTGTTTTTTATTGAAAAACAGAATAATAAAAAAAATGTCTGTTTTTTTATTAAATGACTATTTTTTTTATTAAAAAACAGAATAATAAAAAAAAATCAGACTGTACAACAAAATGGGTGGGGGGGCCATTTGGCCCCCAAATAATTTTTTTTTCCTCGGATTTATTTTTCACCAAAATATGGCAAATAATATATGGAAATAGGATTTTTGGGCCTTTCGAATGCAACCATGGGGTCCGTTTGGCTCCAAAACCCTTCCAGCAAAAGCTCAATGCCAAAAATTTATAGATTTAAAATGAAAACACCATTTGCAAAATATCTAACAACTAGATAAAAAAAACACAATAAATCATTAAACCCTAATGGTAGATTTGAAAAATAAGTTTTCCCAAATATCAAATGCATAAAATATCCAAATATCAAATATATGCATTATATATATATCAAAATAAAAACATAATAAATCTATAAACCCTAATGGCAGATTTGCAAAATAAGTTTACATAAAATACTCAAATATCAAATGTATGAAAACAAAAGAAAATACCTTAATGGGTTTTTCACCTCAAAGGATTGAAGACACTTGATGGAGATCACAACCACTCTGATACCAAATATGAGACAAGCAAAGTCTCTCCAAGATCGAAGAATGCTCCACAAGATCAATCACATACAAAAGAAGAAAACCCACAACACTAATATTAAGTGGTAAAACTCTACTTCAAATGAAGAAAGGAAACATCCACTATGAAGCTCACTATATTACTCAATGATTCAAAAATACAAGCATGCTTCAATGTTATGCAACAATATGCATCAACATGATATGAAAAGATGTAGTAGACAACACCCCTATTTAAAGAGAAGCTTTTCTACTACAACTATAAAATTTCCCTAATATTATCACAATATTATATTGAGATGTGTGACAAATATTATCACAATATTATCTTGAGATGTGTGATAAATCTTATCACAATCTTATCTTGAGATGTGTGACAAGTGGCATCTATCAAATATTAAAAAGTGATTGGTTACTTTTGAATATTTGCTAGATAAGGGGAAATACCTTTTTCTCACAAATTAAATATTCCTAGAACCCTTATTTTATTTATTAATTGGGTGGGAATATTTTTACATAAAATAGAATTATTTTCTAATTCAAATATTATTCTTTAGAATTTATATTTTAGTCTAGGAATAATATACATAATGTTGCATTACATATTCCAAAAATCCGTGCATCAAAGGCATTTTAAGAGCTTGCTAAAAAGATGAAATCCTTTGAGAAACAAGAGGCAGTTGGGAACTCACCAAAATTAAACAAAATACACAACCAACCATTGTGTCCATCAGTTCCTAGCCCTCCCTATCCTAAGAATTTTGAGATGCCTAGGCTAGATAAGTTCAAAGGGGAAGAGGATGCACAAGAGCATATCACCAACTTCATTAATGCATATTTTCATCTTGAATACAATGATGCTCTCATGCTCAGGACATTCATTATGACATTCACGGGCACCACCACCCAATGGTTCAACCAGCTGCCCAAACATAGCATAGCAAATTTTGAACAACTAGTGAACACTTTTTTGAAGTGTTTCTCTTTTGGTGCTAAGAGGAAAGTGAAATTTTCAGACCTGGCCAATTTGAGACATTACAATGATGACCCAATAATGGATTACAAGAATAGATGGAGAAAAATCATGGAAAATTTGTCATTCTCCATTCCCACAGAAGAAATAATCCAGATGTTCACCAAGAGTTGTTAGAAACACATTTCCTTCTTACTAAAACTACAAAAATACCCCTCATTTGAGGAAGCTTTGGCACAAGCCAAACTCATTAAGGACATCAAAGTAGATAAGGGAACCATAAAATTCTAGACTAAGGAGTGGAACAAGATTAACAAAAATAACAAGTACAAGCAGAAGCAGGCAAGCCCTGCTCCAGTTAATCAAGTGATATTGGCCATACCTAAGGATAGGGCTAGACACCAACCCTAGAATTATCAAGCACAACACCCACCAACCAATTATGAACAAAATTAGGGCCAGAACAAAGAGTGCAAGCCCCCTCATTATTTTACACCATTGAAAGAATCAATGCAATCAATCTTCAATCAATTAAGCGAGGCAAGAAAAATTAGATTCCTTGATATACCTCTTATGGATCCCAACCATCCTAAGCCAAAAGGATATAGGGAAGATCAATTCTTCCCGTATCATAGGATACTAGGATATAATATCAAATTTTGTGTTAGTTTCAAACATCAAGTGCAAAACATGATTGATGTGGGAGAACTTAAAGTAGACAACCCATTGGACCCTAAAAATAGAGATATGGGCATCTATAAAAACCTGCTACCAAATCATGAGGCCCCTAGAGGGCAAGGGGTACAAGTCAACCAGGTCCAAATTGATACACCTACCCATGGGTGTGTTGGGATGGTTGAAATTGTCAATATAGCGACCAGGACTAGACGGTATGGTCAACCACAACCTCTTGTAGATCCTAACAATGTCCCAACTGCACCTAGGCAGAGGCAGGGGCAAGAAAACCTTCCAGGTCCACCAACCTGACCTGTGGTAACTATCTAGAGTAGACTTGAGTAAAACTTACAAATGAATCTGGCTAAGCTATCAATTTATGAGCTCATATAGCAGTCCCCAAAGCATAGGGATACCTTGATGGATATTTTATGATTGATTGAGCTTCACCCACAAGATCCAAATGCATTCACCCATTTTGTGGGGCAAGTACAAGAGTTCTAAGATCCTGTAATTTTATTCTATGATTATGAGATTAAGATAGTATCTACTGCCTTACTAGACCCTCCGCTACACATTATGGCATCAGTTAATGATTTTCCATTTAAGCAGGTCTTGATCGATACAGGTTCATCCATAAACATCATCACAACAACAACTATAGAACACCTTAAGATCCCCAAGTCCAATATCATTCCAGGAGCCTATACATTAAGAGCTTTCAATGATGCTTTATGTAATACTATGGGAATGATAGTCCTACTCATCAATGTGGGGCATAAGACCATCCCCATGATGTTTCATGTATTGGAAGGGGCCATGCAATAGAACATCCTCCTAGGGAGACCTTGGATAAGGGACATGATATGTGTTCCATTGATCTTACACCAATGTGTCAAGTATGTGCATGATAACAAAGTCTACATGGTGATGTACGATGAAGAGCCATTCAAGTATGTTCACCAGGTGGATTGCCCAAGATAATTTGTGATTCCTTCGACCAAATTGTTGATAGGGCCTTCATCTCTTAATATTCAACTAGACAACAAATACAAGGGGGCATAAAAGGACCCGTCTACATCAACACCTCATCTTACAAACAAAGAAACTAATGCTTCTAGTAAACCATCAACACCTAAACCAAAGAATGATCAAAAGCTAAATGCACCTATGGTTGAGAAAAATAAACTCAAGGAAACACTAACCATAGCTATTGAAGAGAGTCCAACTCCCATGGAGGAAGAAGGTCACCAAGACCAAGTCGAAGATGATGACTATCATCTCACTTCGCCAGTGTCATCTGTGGGGTCATCGACCTCACATGCAACTATACACTTGGCAAGCACATGGATAAGAGAGTATCTTATGTAGAACATAACTTTTACATCTATCATAGAATTTGCATAAGACATGGGATGGCCAAAAGATCTAAGACCACCAGTGGGAATAGTGGTTTCGCTTTGAATCCCTTCCAACCAGACAAATTTCATCTATGCTAGCCTAAATTGCACCCATAAATCTACAAATATAGACAAGGACGATAAAGAGCTATTCACTGTCAATGCTCGCTACCTCTCTAATCCTAAGTTTGCTTTAACCTATTTTGAGAATTACCATTGGCATGGTTACGGTCTTGGTAGATATGATCAGGGACTTAGGTGGCCATTCGATCCATAATACCAACTCCCATTTGATATATTTGGGCTAGGATATCACATCAGAGGTTTTGATGACCTTATAGTAGCAGCATTAGATAGATTAACCTTGGGGTTAGGAGAAGACATTGATTTTATTCCTTATCATCCACCAAGTGCAAAATATTTGAGCAACAGACAGGTGGCCATAGTGAACATACCACATTTTGAGATTTATCATCCAATATTCATGATTTATGTCACCCTAATAGGTTACAACTTGTGGGATGATGAGAAAGAAGAAAACACATATGTGGCAAGTGATGATGAAGCACAAGAGGGCTTGGCCTATCATGAGCCTTGATATTTACAAAGCTTTACCTGGTCCATACACAATGAGAGTGGATACCTATCATATGAAAGTGACTATGAGTTAGAGGACTCAACAAAGAGAGCCTACTTAAGGGTAAGGAAATGGCCCCATGACTTGGGACAACATACTAATGGAAAAAAATTCTTCATAAGTGACAAAGAATATGAGGATGAAATAGAAATGGCCTACTTAGGGCCAAGACATGTGCCCTTCACCTTGGGACCCCATACTAATGCTAATGGTTTCTAGATAAGTGATGATGATTTTGAGGATGAGACTGAGATGGCCTATCGTGGGCCTCACCATTTATGATAAGTCAATATGTTGGTGGAAAGAGAAGCAGTACTTCGGGCCATAGACCCTGGCTTACAATTTTTTGGGAGACCAGTTGACTTGAATGTCATTCATCGCATGGTAAATCCCACTCCACATACATTCATGGAACTCTTAGATCCTAATGATCCTATCATCTGACCATCTCATGGACCGGATCCAAAGATTCCCATTCCCCTAGAACCTCATCGTAAGCATGGAAGAGAAAATCCTGAAACAAGATTACACCCATGTGGTCCTTGAGATTTCATTCCATCCATCAATACAATCTCCATTGATTTGACCACTCCACTTCATAATCTAGTAGATCCTACAAAATCATTGCATATTTATGTAGAGGCTATTGATTGGGATCATTTTGATTCACCAATAGATCCTGAATATCTTTTCCCTAATGAAGAGATGTTATAATTGTTCCATTTTGCATCAGGTTTTGCGTATGATGTATTCCATGCTGGTTTGGATCCTGAGTCAGTAGGACCTATAAATCCTACTGATGACATTCATTTGATACCCACACCTCACCAATTATAGGATGTGTCACATATGGCTATGGAATCAACTTTCAACGTGGACATCAAAAATGATACTACTAAACCAAGGCGTTGAGTGGTGTTTTCACCCAATTGTGAAAGCACACTCTCCGGTAGGATCCGAGTCCCAAAATCCTCTGCTTGCAAAGAAATTACAACAAATAATTTCTCCAAGGTTCTTGTTATGCTAACTCTTTGTATATCAATGATGCTGTTTTAATTTGAATGCTGGGAATACCTTAGGGTTACAAGTGGATATTAACAAGGGGCACTGTGGTTTATTTCAATTTGAATTTGCAATGGACTCAAAGTGAATAAATCTAAGAAATAAATATATTTTGATCCTGAGCTTTGATGGATTTTCAGTTATTTATTTGAATGACAGTAATTAAAATGTAGAAAATAAAATAAGGGTTTGAAAATAAAAGAAATGCAAAATGAAAATGAAGCTAAACTATGTCCAGAGTGCGACCATCCCGATTGACAAAACCGAAGATGATGAGGTTTCTGCATGCAACCTAACCTATTGAACCTGCAAATTCACACAATCCAGATAAGCTAGGTGCGGGTTTCTGGGGTTTTTAATGTAATTTCAGATTTAGACATTCGCATGAAGCAACCAAGAACACTTGCATTAAACTTCACCTAAAAGCCTAGAAATCTGAAAGGGAAGATAAAACATTAAATCATGCATGCAAAAATGACTCCTTCTTTCTCATCAATGAGATGCCAACTCTCTGTATTTCTGTATTAAAATGGTATATCAGTTGCAATTACAGAATGTTCCAGGTATGACAAATCCAGAACAAATGAAGGAAATTGCTCCAAGTGCAGGCCCAGAATGGCTTGCAGCCCTTGTCTCTGCAACTCTGCTAGCAACAATTTCCAACCCCCTGTTCAATCTGTGCTTCTAATTTTATACTGTCTGGCGCGGCTCTTCGATTCACCCTGCGTCGCTTCGTTTCATCTTCCAGAATGCGTCTTTTCAAATTCCCCACCTTTTCGTTGCTTTTGATTCATGCTCGATGCCGAAACGTTCGAAATCTTCTGTTGCATGTAACGCTTCTGCAACTCTGACACCTGTATGCCACGTGTCTCACGCTTTCTGCACCTTCTGTAATGGTCCCATGTAAATCGTGACGTTTTTATGCATGCAGCTTGTTCCTCTGCCAACACAACGAAAATGAGACAGGTCGCGATATCGCGACATTTTTCGGCCAACAGCCTTCTTGCCTTCTTGCCTAGCAAAAACGTGACATGTCCGAAATCGCGACATGTCGCGAAATCGCGACGCTTTTCTATTCCGTACACCTTTGGCCGCAACTTCCGTCGCGAAATCGCTACGCTTTTTCCTTGATACGCTTTTGTCGCAACCTGTCGCGATTTCGTGACGTTTTTCACTTCCGCACGCTTTGCCAACTTTCGTCGCGAAATCGCGATGCTTTTCACTTCGGGCTGCTCTTTTGTGCAAAAACATGTCGCGAATTGCGACGTATTTTCATCGGTACCACTTCGCTGCTTTGGAGCCACGAAATTGTGACCTGTCGCGATATCGTGACGCTTTTTCGTTTCGTGCCTCTTTGCCATTTTCTGTTGCGATTTCGTGATGTTTTTTCACTTCGTGCCCTTTTGCTGCTTTCTGTCGCGATTTCGTGACACTTTTTGCGCTTCATGCCTTTCGGTCGATTTTGTCGCGATTTCGCGACCATTTTTGTGCTTCATGCCTTTCGGTCGATTTTGTCACGATTTCGTGACCATTTTATGCTTCATGCCTTCTGCCTACCTGCAAGCTACGAAAATCAAACACGTCGCGATTTTGCGATGGTTCGCCTCGTGTTTGCGGTTGTCGCTTTTTTTTTGTTTTTTTTTTTTGCTGTTTGACTGGTTTGACCCACGATTTTGTGACATGTCACGATTTCGCTATGCCTTTCTACTTCACCTTTCTCTCTCCTCTTTCGGCCGCGATGGAGCAACATGTCGCGATTTCGTGACACTTTTTCATTTTACCTTTCTCTCTCCTCTTTCGGCCGCGACGGAGCAACATGTCGCGATTTCGCGACACTTTTTCATTTTCGGCAGCGACCGCGCAACACGTCGCGATTTCGCGACACTTTTCATTTTCGGCAGCGACCGCGCAACATGTCGCGATTTCGCGACACTTTTCTATTTTTGGCAGCGACCGCGCAACATGTCGCGATTTCGTGACACTTTTCATTTTTGGCAGTCCTTCCTTTCTTTTTTTTTCGACGGAGCGACATGTCGCGATATCGCGACACTTTTCTTCCTTGTGCATTTTTGCCCCTTTTCTTGATTTTTAGCATCTGGGTCACCGAGATTTTCTTTGAAAGCATGCAAAAAAGGTGGGTCCCCAATTTTGGGGTGTGTTGTGGATCAGCCACAACAAATGGCGACTTCTATTGTCAAATGCTCTTGAGCATTTTAGTGAGAACCCAACCTGAAACATATATAAACTCGAAAACATGCGTTAGCACATAAGCAATATAAACAAATGCCCAAAGATCAGAAGTACATGAATCATCAAAATCATCAAGTATTAGCTCAGTGTGTGCAATGAATTTCATTCCCTATCGTTTGAAATTGATCAACATTCCATTGTCAGTTTTATATGAATGCATATGTGAGATTGTGAATGATTTGTGTAACCTAATGAATATGCTAGGAGATTTTGCTTTTATAAAAGGCATAGTCTTTCTTCTAGTATCATGTACAAACATTCAAGATTGCCAAACCCTCTTAGGATCCACTAATTAATTGCTTTATTATATCCCAAAGTTGGTTATGAGTCCCTACTATCTTGAACCCATGTGCAAGTGAATGTGAAATCAGAACTTTGGGGAATCAGACTCCCAACCTAACCAAGATGGGAGTTTAACCCTATCCTTACTATTCTGATTTAGAGTTCATTACCTCACTTTGAGCAAAATAATTTAACCAATTATGGAAGAAATGGTCATGCTAGTCTAACCCTTTGGACAATCAGTGGTCTTGTTTTTTAGACAAGACATGTTGCCATGCATGGGCATACTTAACCCCATAATCCAAGACTTATCTTCATTTCTTTGGACCTTGGGGATGACTACCCATCCTTTGCAGAGGACAAGTAGTACGATCCTTCCAATCCAAAATAAATATGAGATGGGAAAAATTAATTTTTTACTTCTTGGACCTTGGGGATGACTACCCATCCTTGCTAGGGACATGTAGTACGATCCTTCCAATCCAAGCTTTGGATAAAAAATGGAAAATATTAATTTATTACTTAGACCTTGGGGATGACTACCCATCCTTTGCGAGAGGACAAGTAGTACGATCCTTCCAATCCAAGATTTATCATGAAATGAGACATAAGAGCTTTGGGGAATCAGATTCTCAACCTAAGCGAGATGAGAATTTATGCCCTATCCTTACTACTCCATGTAGGTCAAATCAAAGCTTTGGGGAATTGGATCCTCAACCTAAGTTCGATGAGGACTTAACCCTATCCTTACTACTCTGATTTTAGGCTTTAAGCTCTATGGAAGTGGTCAAAACCACTGTTTTAAGGATCATGTTGCATAATAGGATAGACATGAAAAACATCTTTCGCCCAACCTTTTCTTCCAAGTTAGGTTTTGATCATTTTGCTCAAGATCCTTTTTAATGTATAAGACGTGCTTGGTTCTAGATATCTCAAGACTCAGTTTCCAACCTTAGGATTTTTTTTTACATTTATGTTATAACACAACCCTAAGAGGATTTGACACACTTTAATGATTTGTACCTAAGATGCATATGCAACTAAGATGGAATGTATATGTAAAGTGAGATGTAACATGAATGCATTATCTCTTGAATTGCAAATGAAATATTTGCCATACAAAACTGACTACTTCATGCATCACAAATTTCAAACGATATAACTTAAAATGTTTGTGTTACTTGTGGAGCTTTTACAAGACAATTCCAATATTTCATACTCTCCTAATCTTAAGCATAAGTTGACATCTCAATTTTATTTTTTTATTATTATTATTATTATTTTTTTTTTTATAAAAACAAACAAAGCATGTCAATTGAAATCAAACACACAATTTAAATCATGATTAAACTAAGAATCCAAAAAATGAAACTTGAAAAACACAAACCAAAACCAAAACCCAAAAACAATCCCAAAAACAAAAACTTGAAAGCCCACACCAAAAAACCAAAAATTATATACACTATTGTACAGGATGATGCCAAGCTTGGACTATTACTTTCCTGGATCCCAAACATGATTAGAATATATCAAAAAACATATGACACAATACACATGCCAAATTTTGTAGGAATCCAACAACAATAAGATCAAACCAAGCAATGCAACAAATTTCAACTTGCCATGCTCACCATTCCACTTTGATTTAGTTCTATTACCAACATCATAGGTGAGATTCAAATCAAATTGATTAGACAATGGTTGATATTCAATTTTATCTTGTCTATTCTTTAAAGTGCAAGTTTCATCATTCCATTCATGATTTAGAAGTAGGCTTTCCTTTTCAAATGTGAGATGTTGCAAACAAGAGCCTATTTCTAAAAATCTTGACTTCAAATCATTTTCCAGGATTTTAAAGCAATCAGAATCATTCAAAACTTGACAAGCATCAACAAAATTTGGCATTTCCTCATTAATGATGTTAGCATCCAAAGGGACATCATGTAACCTATCACTTGAAATTTTTGTAGCTACTACCAAAGGTAAAGATTTCCCCTTGTCATCCATACTCAACCCATCATGATTAAAATTTATCATAACTTGATGAGTATTAGTAGCCTTTTCTTTTTTCTCGTTGTCTTCTTCATCGTCCAATACCTGTTCAAAAACACCAAAGTTAGGCACCCAATCAAACATGCATCCATATTTTTCAAAACAAGAGCCTAATTTTTCAAGATATGTGTCACGTGACACCTTTCCACGATCAATGGCTTGAGTTGCCCCAAAATCCATATTTTCATTAAGATCATCAATAGCATCCAACCCACACCACTTAGGTTTTGTAATTTCATCATTTTGAGATGGCATAGACATTGTAGAAACAATAGGTGGATCAATATTTTTGATTTCTTGCCCCCCAAGGGGAACAAAAACAATTGATTCTCCTTCTTCATCCATGGTAGTAGAATCATTATCCTTCTCCAACCTTTGATGAGATTCCAACCCTTCTTCCAAAGCATTCTTAGATTGTACAGGACTTGTAATATCCTCATATGAAAGGGCAATTGTATTATCCTGCATATCAATAGGCACACAAATTTCATTAGAAGGTTTGGAGTGAGCATACTCTTCCAAAGAATCATAACAATCATCTTTCAAAATCAGATTGTGATGCTCAACTATTTCTTCATCGTCTTTTAATTCATCAACATATTTCTCATCAAATTTATCATCTCCTTCCTTAAATGGTTCAATTACTTCCAAAATTGGGTTATTGCTTGTATTCAAATTGATAAGGTTATCATAATCCACATGTGTAACCCATGATTCATGTTCAACATAATTTGGAAGGTGTGAATTTCCTAGGCCATTACTTTCAACAATGTCATCCAATGTGTCATCCGAATCAGATTCATCCTCATAAAATTCATCTTTTGGTGAGTCAAGGGTTTCCAATCTGTCACATGTTTCCATACTAGTTGGATCTAGTACTCCTCCCTTGCCTAAAATCATATTCTTATGAAAATCATTGAAATTGATTTTAGCAACATCTTTTGAATCAAGATGAGTATTTTGAAGTTGATTCATACTTAAGAAAGATGGTTGATCTTGCATAGTAGGTTGAGGATTTTGAAATTGATTGAAGCTTGGGAATGATTGTTGATTCTGAAATTGATTCACACTTGAACTTGGTTGAGGTGGATAAATCATTGGGTGGGTAAAGGAGGTATTAAATGATTGAAGATTACATGATCCAAAACCCACACCATAATTTTGACAACTCAATTGTTGCTCAATTGCCATTGCTTGAGTATAGGCTTGTGACAAAGATGAGATTTGAGGCATCCCTCGCAAATATGTGGACATGGGTGAGTCAAGAGCATTGATGTATATTTGGAGAGCCACTTCTTCTTGAAGAACATAAAATGTCACTAATTGCGTATATAATCCAAAGAACCTTTCAGAAAATGACTTCACATTTTCACTTGGTCCTTTTCTAATATAGACCAATTGATTGTACATGAGGATTGGGTCAACTCGCTTTTTGTTGAATTGATTGAGAAATGTTGCCTCTAGCTGAGCCCAAGAAGTGATAGACCCTAAAGGCAGACTTGTAAACCAATCATATGCCACTTTGTCCAAGGTGTAAAGGAACATTTTACAAGCCACATCATCATACCAACTTGTTAAGTGATTCACAACAAATTTGAATGCTTGAATATGTTCTTCTGCAGTATTTGTCCCATTAGACAAAAATTGAGGAAGACATCTCTCAAAACCAACGGGCAAATAATGTTGAACTCCCGGTATATTCAATGGGCTACCTGTCATCCATGGTGTAAACACAGCCATTAGTGAGTCTTAAAGAATATAAATTTAATATCCAAAAATTCCCTTTTTATTTATTTATTTATTTTTATTATTTTATTTATTTATTTATTTTTTATTCTTTATTTTTTTAAATCAAACCAAATCATATTATTCCTGTATGAACAATCAAAGCGTTAAGAACAGTGCATAGCAATTCCTGTAGCCCTTAAATCACAATAAACCGTTTCAGCCCTCCTTGACGAAACTCCCGATTATCACCAAGAAAACCTGCAACAGAAAAACAAATGCTGCAGTTTAGCCGTTTGTGAGATTTAAGAGATAATTTCAAAATCGAATCAAAAAAATATTACTTATGTATGAAAATCAAAATAAAGTAAACCAATTCGGCCCTCCTTCTAGCGCCAATCTGTTGAGTGGTGTTTTCACCCAATTGTGAAAGCACACTCTCCGGTAGGATCTGAGTCCCAAAATCCTCTGCTTGCAAAGAAATTACAACAGATAATTTCTCCAAGGTTCCTGTTATGCTAACTCTTTGTATATCAATGATGTTGTTTTAATTTGAATGCTGGGAATACCTTAGGGTTACAAGTGGATATTAACAAGGGGCACTGTGGTTTATTTCAATTTGAATTTGCAATGGACTCAAAGTGAATAAATCTAAGAAATAAATATATTTTGATCCCGAGCTTTGATGGATTTTTAGTTATTTATTTGAATGACAGTAATTAAAATGCAGAAAATAAAATAAGGGTTTGAAAATAAAATAAATGCAAAATGAAAATGAAGCTAAACTATGTCCAGAGTGCGACCATCCTGATTGACAAAACCGAAGATGATGAGGTTTCTGCATGCAACCTAACCTATTGAACCTGCAAATCTACACAATCCAGATAAGCTAGGTGCGGGTTTCTGGGGTTTTTAATGTAATTTCAGATTTAGACATTCGCATGAAGCAACCAAGAACACTTGCATTAAACTTCACCTAAAAGCCTGGAAATCAGAAAGGGAAGATAAAACATTAAATCATGCATGCAAAAATGACTCCTTCTTTCTCATCAATGAGATGCCAACTCTCTATATTTCTGTATTAAAATGGTATATCAGTTGCAATTACAGAATGTTCCAGGTATGACAAATCCAGAACAAATGAAGGAAATTGCTCCAAGTGCAGGCCCAGAATGGCTTGCAGCCCTTGTCTCTGCAACTCTGCTAGCAGCAATTTCCAACCCCTTGTTCAATCTGTGCTTCTGATTTTATACTATCTGGCGTGGCTCTTCGATTCACCCTGCGTCGCTTCGTTTCATCTTCCAGAATGCGTCTTTTCAAATTCCTCACCTTTTCGTTGCTTTTGATTCATGCTCGATGCCGAAACGTTCGAAATCTTCTGTTGCATGTAACGCTTCTACAACTCTGACACCTGTATGCCACGTGTCTCACGCTTTCTGCACCTTCTGTAACGGTCCCATGTAAATCACGACGTTTTTATGCATGCAGCTTGTTCCTCTGCCAACACAGCGAAAATGAGACAGGTCGCGATATCGCGACGTTTTTCGGCCAACAGCCTTCTTGCCTTCTTGCCCAGCGAAAACGCGACATGTCACGAAATCGTGACATGTCGCGAAATCGCGACGCTTTTCTATTTCGTACACTTTCGGCCGCAACCTGTCGCGAAATCGCGACGCTTCTCACTTGACACGCCTTTGGCCGCAACTTGTCGCGATTTCGCGACGTTTTTCACTTCCGTACACTTTGCCAACTTTCCATCGCGAAATCGCTATGCTTTTTCGCTTCGGGCTGCTCTTGTTGTATTTGGTCGCGAAAACATGACATGTCGCGAAATCGCGACATATTTTAATCCGTACCACTTTGCTGCTTTGGAGCCGCGAAACCGCGACCTGTCGCGATATCGCGACACTTTTCCGTTTTGTGCCTCTTTATCATTTTTTGTCGCGATATCGCAACGTTTTTCCACTTCGTGCCCTTTTATCGCTTTCTGTCGCAATATCATGATGCTTTTTGAGCTTCATGCCTTCCGATCGATTCTATCATGATTTCACGACCATTTTTACGCTTCATGCCTTCCAATCGATCCTGTCACGATTTCACGACCATTTTACGCTTCATGCCTTCCACCTGCCTGCAAGCCACGAAAATCAAACACGTCACGATTTTGTGACGGTTCTGCCCACCTACTGCCGCTGACTATGTTGACCGCAATTTTGCGACACGTCATGATTTCGCTATGCCTTTCTGCTTCATGCCCCGTTTGCCACTTCCTGTCATGATTTTGTGATGTTTTTATGCTTTGCCCTGTTTGACTGGTTTGACCTGCGATTTTGCGACACGTCGTGATTTCGCTACGCCTTTCTACTTCACCTTTCTCTCTCCTCTTTCGGTCGCGACGGAGCAACATGTCACGATTTCGCGACACTTTTTCATTTTACCTTTCTCTCTCCTCTTTCGGCCGCGACGGAGCAACATGTCGCGATTTCGCGACACTTTTCTCATTTTTGCGACCACGCAACACGTCGCGATTTCGTGACACTTTTCTGATTTCGGCCGCGACGGAGCAACATGTCGCGATTTCGCGACACTTTTCTATTTTTGGCAGCGACCGCGCAACACGTCACGATTTCACGACACTTTTCTATTTTTGGTAGCAATGGTGCGACATGTCGTGATTTTGCGACACTTTTTTTGGCCGTGATGGAGACATGTCGCGATATCGCGACACTTTTCTTCCTTATGCAATTTTTCCCCTTTTCTTGATTTTTAGCATCTGGGTCACTGAGATTTTCTTTGAAAGCATGCAAAAAAGGTGGGTCCCCAATTTTGGGGTGTGTTGTGGATCAGCCACAACACAAGGAAAGTCAAGTTAGGAGAATGTATGTCTCCAATGGAACAAGCCATCCTTATTCCTCTCCTCAAATAGAGGCCAAATATATTTTCTTGGACTTATAAAGACATGCTAGGGATAGGTCCAAAGTTAGTCATTCACAACCTTTCATTGGATCCCATGAAGAAGCCAATCAAGCAAAAGCTGAGGAAAATGCATCCAATCGTTGCTTTGATGGTGAAGAATGAATTGTAAAAACTATTGGCTGTAGTGTTCATAGTTCCTATCGACTACCCTGAATGGGTGTTGAACATGGTACCGATGGGAAAACATGAAGGAAGAGTTTGTATCTGTACGGACTTTGGAGATTTAAATAGGGCAACACCAAAGGATTAATTCTTGTTGCCAAACATAGATGCCCTGGTAGACACAACCGTAGGTCATGAGATGCTCTACCTAATGGATGGTTTTTTTGGATACAACCAGATCTGGATTAATCCTAAAGATCAACATAAAAATGCTTTCATTACTTCATGGGGAACATTCTGTTATAAAGTGATGTCATTCGGTCTTTAAAATGTTGGTGCCACATATCAGCGGGTCATGACATACATATTCCATGACTATATGCATAAGATCTTAAAGGATTACATGGATGATTTACTGGCCAAGTCCCTATTGTGGCAAGAGTATGTTGAAGTCCTTATACAAGTTTTTGACTGCCTCATTGAGCACAATGTCCGATTGAATCCTATGAAGTGCGTATTTGGTGTAAATTCTAGAATTTTTTTGGGATTCATCGTATCCAATAGGGGCATTGAAGTTGATCCTACAAAGGTGAGGGTTATATTGGAAATAGCCGCCCCTACCAACATTAGGGAGCTAAGGATCATACAAGTCAAGATATCATCCATCAAGAGATTCATCATGCAATTTTCAAAAAAATGCCTACCCATGAATCGGTTGCTATGCAAGGAGGTCCCCTTTAATTGGGATGAAGAATGTCATCAAGCCTTTGCAGAAATCAAAAATTATCTGGCAACACCACCATTATTGGCTCCACCAAGGATAGACATACTATTTTTACTGTATATATCGACTACTGATTTTGCATTAGGCACCATGTTAGCCCAGAAGAATGCACAAGATAAAGAGCAATCCATATATTAAATTAGCCACACCTTGGTGAGTTACGAGCTAAGATATGCGTATGTCAAAAATTTGTACTTAGTAGTGGTATTTGCAACTCAAAAATTGTGACACTACATGTTGAGCCATATGACCTACGTCATATCAAAACAAAATCCTTTGTAGTACATGATGAGCAAGACATATCACAATACATGTACCATAAAGTGGATCATGGTATTGATAGAATTTGATCTAGAGTTCATAATCTAAAAGTCCATCAAGGCACAAGTCATAGCAGATCAATTAGCAAAGGTACCTATCCAGAATGACAAGCCTCTCACCATATAATTGCCTTATGATGCAGTATTTTCATTATCACATCCACCAGAACTCGAAGAACCTAAGAAAGAAAGAGACATGTCATTGTTCTTCGATGGTTTAAAGTGTGAACAAGGGTGTGGCACAGGGATTATCTTTATCACACCATATGATGCTCCATTGCCCTTATCATTCAAAATAGACTTCCCTTGCACAAACAAAAACACAAAATATGAAGCATTGATATTAGGACTTCAAACAATTGTAGCAATGGGAATTAAAATATTGAATATCTTTGGTGACTCCTTGATCATAGTAAACCAAGTCAAATGACTATTTCAATGTAGGTACCCATTCTTGAATATTTACAAGGAACTTATTGACATCTACCTAGCCTGGTTGGAATGGTATGACATCAAGGCAATCCATCGTATGTCAAATAGATTTGTAGACACCATGGCCTCTTTGGGATCATTAATCCCTTAGAATATGTCTACTAATTTTATGATCGTTCATGTGAACGTGCTTTCACACTCATCAATATGTCATGAAGGTCTTGATAATCAAGAATCATTCTACATTATCAACATCAAACCAAATCAAGATTGGTCCTTCGTAGCAAGAGATTTCTTACAAACAATACCTTGGGGGTCTTTGATCTCCCAAGGACCTATAGAGTGTGGTGCAACCATACACCATAGAGTTGTTCCTTAATCTGTGTTCACCAGCTTGGGAATACAGGAAGAGCAAGTCATATTTTCTATATAAGCCATGGCTTATCAAGATTGGCTTTCCCAACTACGAGACTTCTTAAAACTTGTAATAATACCTCAAGCTCTATCACATAATGAAAGGTGAACATTCAAATAGAAAGAAAAAAGATACATATTTCTAGGAGAAATCCTCTATAGAAGAGGATACGATGGAGTGTTACTCCATTGTCTTGAGCCCTAAGAAGCATCTTGGGCAATTTTGCAAGATCACGATGGCACATATGGAGGGAATTTTAGTGGCATGGCCATAGTTAAGTGCATCTTGAGAATGGGTTACTATTGGGCCACCATGGAAAAGGGCTACTATGAGTATGTCAAGAAATGCATTAAGTGCCAAAATCATGCAAATCTAATGCAGTAACCATCACAAGCCTTACAACCCATCCAGGTAGCATGGCCATTATCACAGTGGGGACTAGACTTTATTGGGAAGATCTCACGCCTGTCCTCAAGTCGACACACATTCATCATAACGACTACTGAATACTTCACTAAATGGGTCGAAGCGATCCCCTTAACATCAACAACTGGACCAAGGATTGCGAAGTTTATACTCCATAATATCATAAGTCGTTTTGGGGTCCCTTCAAAGATAATATCGGATAATGGGCCATATTTCAAGAATAAAAATGTGCGTGTTTTAATGAACAAATACCATATTCAACATAGTTTTTCAATGCCTTACTATCCACAAGAAAATGGGCAAGCAAAAGCCTTGAACAAAATAATAGTCTCCATCTTACGAAAGATGGTGCAAGACAATCACAAGGATTGGCACATGTAGTTGTCTCTTACGCTATGGGCATACAGGACTAGTATATGGATGCCCACTGGGGCAACACAATTTTCACTAGTGTATGGCACTGAGGCCATCATGCCACTAGAGTTAGAAATTCCAACTCTACGAATAGCATTAAAGGACTTCATAGATGATGATGTCGTGCAATAAGGCCACCTTGATCAGTTAATGCTTCTTGATGAACATCGAGTCAATGCTTTAGAGCATCTTCATGTTTACCAAGATTACCTTGCATGAGCTTACAATAGTAAAGTCCACTTAAGGGAATTCAAGGTTGGAGATCTAGTGCTCAAATAAAACCAACAAAATTTGAATCTACCGTCACACTTGCGAGATAAGTTCATGGTAAATTGGATAGGCCCGTACATGATTTCACAAAAAGTTGGGCCTGGAGCATATCACCTTATATCATTAGATGGTGTTGAAGAGTCTAAACCTCTCAATATCATTCACTTGAAGGCATTCTACACATAAAACAAAAACATTCAAATATGTCATAAAAACAAAAACATTCAAATATGTCATAAAACACAAAAAAATTAAATATGTCATAAAATACAAAAACATTCAAATATGTCATAAAATACAAAAACATTCAAATATATCAAAAATACAAAAAAATCATAAAAACATAAAAATTCAAATGCAATCAAAATGCTCCAAGGGCATCCAAGCCGCTTGGTCAAATTCAATCAAAATGCTCCAAGGGCATCCAAGCCGCTTGGTCAAAAATTCAATCAAAATGCTCCAAGGGCATCCAAGTCGCTTGGTCAAAAATGCTCCAAGGGTAATTCATCCCACTTGGTCGAAATCAAAAATCTCCAAGGGTACTTCATGCTACTTGGTCAAAAATCAAAAATCCCCAAAGGCACAATAAGCCCTTTGGTCAAAATTAAGCAAAAATACAAAAACAACATAAAAATCAAAAATACAAAAACAATTGCATCTCACATATTGCATCCACATAATTGCATTACATTTTCATATCCATTACATTCGCATATGTCATGAGAGCCTTAAAATTGATGCCACAGTTTGTCTCACAAACCATTCAAATCCATACCTCCATCAACACATGTGTGTCATTGTGTTTTTCAACACAACCATTATCTGTTGCTATACATAATATACTAAGGTTTTTCGGTTATTCAACCACACCTAGTGATCTTATCAAATTTTGTGGAAAACCATCTTGGCTAGTAGAGAATAAGGTCTAGTGGTGACAAAGCCTAGCATATCTCAGAATCCCACCACTAATTAAACACTAAATTCTAGTTGGTACACGGGAAGATGAAAACTACAAAGTGGTCTAGGTTACCAAAAGCAAAAAGGAACTTCCTTGCTTATCCCCTTGTGCAACCGGTTTAAAGGTGTTGAGAATTGGCAAAAGGACAAGTTATGCCCTACCCAGAAATGAGTGATTATCATCACTGCATACATCCCTTGCTTTCATAAAAATAAGCAAAATCCCAAAACAAAGCCAAATTCAAATCTCAAAATTGAAAGTTCAAATTCTTCAAAAGTCAAAACACCCATATTCATAGCTCAAAATATCAAAAGAATAAAAGCAAAATAAACAGTGATTATCATCACTACAAGAGTCCCTTGCTCAAAAGAAAACAAAAAAATCAGTCAAAATAAACAATGATTTTCATCACTAAGTATGAGCAAGTATCCCAAATGAAATGAAGAAAAAAGGGAATAGAACTTGAATCCCTGGAATTCTCAGCATTGCACAAAACTAGAAGGAGAAATCCTTATGCATGACGATATGTCTATCACAAAAGCTCCTGGCATTTGTATAGACCAATGTTTGAATGTGGATGAGCTAGCTTTAGGTAATCCAAAATTGCCTAGTGGTATAGTCCAACTAAGTCCAACATAAGAATAAGATGAACACTTGAGGATCCCCGATCTTAGCAATGGGCTGAAAGAATCCCGCCTAACATCGGAGGAAATGCATGGGTTCTATCTAAATATATTCATTTGCACACACAGGGAGAATGAGTATCTAGGACCATGATGAAAGCCTAATTTTCAAATGCTTAAATGATCAGTACATAATCATTGATAGGGTAACTAGAGTGTTTGGATCTCCAAAAAGCCCCAAAATTCTTACATAGCAACAAATCATATCATCATTCACACCATCACTTTCTTTATAAGATTCTATAAATTAGGGGGTATCAACATAGTAGGACAAATACCGCATATATATTAGAAATAGTATATAGACGACCATTGACTACTTTATATCTTTTAATTTACATAAACTTATCAAGAAAATACATCTCACACCATTACATCTCATATATGAATGCTTAATCAATTCTTATGATAAGAGTGATTATTTAAATTCATGATTAATTTTTTACTTTCTGTGGTATCACCCATTAAGATTGTCAATGTCATATGCATTCCTTATGTTTTAAGTGATTAGAGCATACAAGTTCGTTTATACCATCCCATAACATAAGTTAGATGCATACAATTAAAGCAAAATTAAACATGCATTTAACAATAACATCGCATCCACAAACACAAGTCATTAATCATCCATCATCACATCATAAAACATATAGGCAATATCCATTTGCATACAATCATAAATTCATCATTTATCAACTCAAAATACATCACATCATATCATCAAATCATATAAGCATATACACATCCATCTAAGAATCCACAATATCATCTATCATCTAACATATACATCAAGTCATCATAATGCCATCATCACATCACATCATAAAACAAAATAACAACAAAAACATGAGCAATAAACGATACACATAATGAGTCATAATGCAAAGATATCATAAAAGTATGTGTGTCAAGTCCATGGATATACAAAAATTCCCATGGGCTATAGTCATATAGGTCAACCGACCTCAAAAATGAATCAAAACCAAGTGAACCATCAATCAAATACTGGGCCTACGCCCCTTGCAACACCGCCCCTTGTATAAGGATCTCTAGGAGAATGGTGCGAGCTGGACCCTGCTGGTCTCTCAGTACGAGTCTAGGCCCCATGACCAGGCCGAATGGAATACTACCCTACTGTAGAGCTCCTACTAACCTGTGACCCACCTGTGGCTCCTCTCTCCCTAGGGATGGCTCCTAGCCTCCTGATCTACCTCGAGAGAGCGACAATATGGGTTGCATCCTCAACAATCTGTACATCACTCTCATCCAACAAACCCTATAAATGATTGATCTCATCCTCGAGAGCTACCCTTGAAGGACCCTCAAGAGTAGGAGGAGCAACAACAACCTACATCCGGGTAGCTCCTCCCATAGTGGCCTGCAAATCCTGTATCTAGTCTAAAAGCTATGCTATAGTGGTATCCCAATGAGCTATGATGGCATCACACTATTGTACCTATATCTTGGCCGACTGGATCTCGGCCTCCACATCATGTAGTTGTGCCTTAAGAGGAGAATCTCTCTCCTCAGGCTCCATCTCCTCCTCCGCCTCCTTAGGAGCCTCCTGCTCCTCCACTTCCACCTACTCTGCCTACTGGCCCCACGCCATAGTCCTAGCATGAACCCTATGCCCTAATGGATCTACCCCATCTCCGCCATCATCCTCTTGGCCTATACTACCCTCACCGTGCCACATCAGGTCACCCCACCACCATGTAAATGCATCTGTGACTCCACCAGCTACTCTAAGATCAACAACTGGGGCATCCTCCTCATCAACTAACTCTATAACCTATCGGGAAGGGAGGTCTCTCTCTGCTCCGATGCGCCTATACAAAAATGGTACTAATGGCACATCCTACTGCAACCTATACTGACGAAGAACTCAAGAGTAGAAGAAGTACTCCTGGATGTTGATCTTATGGTCGATAAGCCATCGCTCGTATCGCGTCCTAGCAGTAAAGCTATCAGGGTCATCCCAAGTAGGGCACTCATGATACGGGTGCCATATAACATCTCCAGCTTGGAGTCCAGTGAAAGTATTAGTATAATGAGTCAACTCCCCTGCAAAAGTGTGACTCTTGCACTCCTCGCTCCCTCTAGCCCATCTAGCACCATAGCACTGCATCCGCCCATCCACAACTATGATCTTAATAGGAAGCCCCTTAGGGCGATCTACCCTAATGTGCTCCCATCCCCATATCTGCAAGAGCCAACTATAGGCGATGCTGACATGACCCCTCCGATGGATGTGGTATAGCTCATCATAACACTAAGCCAACAGAGACCTACCCCATGCATAGATGATGGGTGCCTCGTTGTCCATCAGGTCCTGAACCATCACAAGGAGGTTCCAAGGGAACCTCAAGCCTGAACAGTCTAGGATAAGGATGTTGCTAATGACCATCAACAATACCGCATGCCTCGCTATGAAAACATGCTCTCGATACCAATGGATGATAGACACTCCCCCAGACTTGGTGTCCTTGAGGGCCACCTCAGAGCGCCCTTCGAACACCCAAGTGAAAACAACCACCTGATCATTAGTGGTCGAAGAAACAATCGCCACTCCATCAAAAGGGATCCGAAAGATCCTATACACATCCTCTAGGTTAATGGTCATCTCACCGATCGGGAGGTGGAAGGTATTAGTCCGAGGGTCCCAACGATGGGCCAAAGCTATAAGGTAAGCCTAGTTTGACATAATGTGAGGCAGTCTAGTAACATACTAGAGCCCACGAGCCTTAAGCCACCTCCAATCAGTGGCATCCAGAAGGGGTAGAAGGTCAATCATGAGCTTCGGGTCCCGAGCCCGAGCAATAAGGATATAAGAAAAAAAAAAGAAATATGAAACATAACTACAGGGCATCTAAGGCATAAATCCTAATAAAACATTAAAAAAATATGACACTCTCCTAAATCTGAGCAAAGAGGGGGGAATAAATGCACCTAGGCATGCAACACATGCTAAAGAATAGTTCAAAATTCCAAAAAAATTATTAAACTATCTCAAAAAATCCAAGAAAAAGCAAAAATTTGTGTAAAATTGGCTAAGGGGTTTAGTCATTGTCGCCTACAATGGCCAGAATCTGGCCGCTGGAGACAACAATAGCCAAAGCCCAACGGTCAAATTTTTGACCGTTGGGGTTCAAACCTAGCCGCTCTGAGCGACAACGACTAAATTTTTGATGCTCTGAGCGATAGTGGCCAAATTTCTACCGCTCTGAGTGATAATAGCTAAAAGGTAACACGAAAAACCCGTGAACCCTAGGTCGTAAAATATAAAAAATTAGAAAAAACAAAAATGGGGACCAACCCACCACTTAAAAATCTATACTAAGCCTAACTACGAATTTCGTTCATTACCAATAGGTTTAGTGAGGTTCATTTACCAGTTACTTAGTGAGGTTCAGTTTTACCCAAAAAAGGAAAAGAGGTTAGGGTTTGAAAGAATACCCGAGAAGCTCCGGCTCCTCCAACAGCTGATGCCTCACCCTATGCAGCCATGTCCTCGACGCAGGTATCTTCAAAAATCACAAACTATCATTGTCTCACCAGAGCTCTAAAAAGTGAACTGACAACAAATGAAAGTGATAGGTCAAAACCCTAAAAGTGCATTTTTATATTTTCAAATTATGCCTTTGCCGCTACTGGCATCAATAGCCCAAACTTTGTGGCCGCTCAAGGCGATAGCGGCCACAGGAAGAGACTCAGAGGCCGTTGGACCTGACAGTGGCCTACTCCATAGATAAAAACAAGAAAATTCCTTCCATGGGGGATAACAAAAACATTTAATAAGCACATTTTGAAGACTTCTAGTCATCATAACGACCAAAATAACAAAAAAAATGACATAAAAGCATAATCTCAAGTAGGCCTCATATCCAGTTACTTACTCTATCCACTCAGCGATTGCAGCGATTCACACTCCATGCACTTCGATGAGATGAGTAAGTTACCATAAGGCCACTTGGGGTAAAAACATTTCATTTTGGAATTACGATGTGTCACCCTTCAATCCCGAAGAAGACCAAGATGGTCGGACTGCTCCACGGGTGCGAAAGGATCATCCTAATTCCCCTATGATACAAAAAAAAATAAATAGAATCACTCATCCTAACTCCCTAAGAAGGCTATTGATAGTTGGACCACTCCTCGGGATAGGGATGGATGATTATCATAAACAATTGGAATCACACTTGGATGTGGGATTGCCCATTAAAAGCAAAAAATGCTAGAAAGGATACCAGATTAGTCATATTGGTCAAGCGACTTGTCGCTTCATTTATTGTCATTTCTTCACCAATTCATTGAGTGAAGAGGTAGTTCAAAGCTTCAACATAATCATAATCAAATCAACAAAATATCACTCGATCATAACAAAATCATGTTCGTCCTACGAATCATTGCATGCAACAATCACAAATTTCCCTTGTTTGTTGGGAACGTAAGTAGACATGACATATTTAATTGTAGCTCTCCTATCGGTCGAAACTATTGTAGTAGCTGAAGCTACCCGATTGAGTTTGAGGAATGAGTGCAATTTAACATGCCCAAGCCATTGAGCTAAGTCCTTCGAACATTGAGGCAATGATTCAAGGGGTGCATGCCATCTTGCATGATTGGGCCATCCGGCGTTGATCAGACCATTGATCACCATACACCCTACAAATATATCAGTCTACATTTTTGCTCAGCGTTGTGTCTTCCACACAGCGCATCACAAAAAGGGGCATCTATAGACACCTAAAACATGTCATGTTTAGGGGAGCTACTCACATAGACACATTCATAAGATCATATGACATAATCTTGGACTTTCCAAGCATAAATAGTGGTTCTCACCACTCATTTGGGGCATTTTTAAGCCATCCAAGCCTAGCCACTCAAGCCAATAGCGGCTAGATCTTAGCCGCTGTAGATGACATTGGCTAAACCCTAAAAGTAGTTTTGTCGACAAACAAGCCTAATCACGAGCGAAAGTGGCAGTTTGCATGCAATAAAGGTGAGTAGGAGTAACTTTGCATTCCCTTTCATGACTAGTTCACATAGGAGACTTGAGTTTGCATTTAGACTTTAGTTAACTGGCCTCCAAACATAGACAAAGGACAAAAGCTTCTCATGCTAACAACTAGTTTGCATAGGAGACTCAAGTTGGCAGTTAGATTTTAGTTAACTAGCCTCCAAACATAGACAAAGGACAAAAGCTCCTCATGCTAACTCTCACTACGCATGAGGAATTCATTCCTAGGGCTTGGGCATAGACCTAGGGTTTTACACACTTTAAAAGGTGCAAGCCTGAGAGCACCAAGGGGACAATTTATCTCGAATTTGTCAGAACAGGTCATTGAGGAGAGCTTTCGAGACTTAGAGAGCTTCTCTTGGAGATCACGTGTATGGTGAAGCCCTGACAAATTGGAGAGCCAAAGTAACCACCATTTCAACATTCGATACAAGCTTTGACCCATAGCTTTGGGGCAAAGGGAACAAAATTCACCTTAGCGGTCGTTGTCTCGGACAGTGGCCCGCAGGCCTAGCTTAGGGTTTTATACATTAGTCTCATTATTATGTTTAGCATATCATTAGCATAATATCATTTCATTTATTTAACTTCATAGCATAGGTTTAATTTGCACTTGCTTTCATTTGATATATTTAGTACTAACAACCTCATTCGAGGAGGCATTCTCGGACATCTAAGCGTGTGTTGTTGTTTCATTGCTTATAGGGCCACAGGTTCATCGGATGAAATCTGCAACATACGAGAGTAAAAGGGATCCCTCTAGGAAATAGGCCTGGAGAAGGAGGCATCTATAAGCCCTCATACATTTTTGTGTGTGGAACCAAGAATATTTTGAAAGCGCACCACCTCTTCGCGAAAGGGGCACTCTTTGCCTATTTGTAACCTTATTGTATCAAAATGGGTATCCCTAAGAGGGACCAAAATGTAACCGGGTTTCAATCCAAATAAAGATATATATCTTTGTTATTTCTATGTTATATGCTTTTCATTGTCTTCCATTTTATCTTGGGTTTTTAATACATTGCAAGTAGCGTAAAAAGACCGGTGCGTGCGTCCCGGGGCCACTACAGATTGAGCTTGAGATTGCTCACTTGTAGTTTTTTTTACATTATTATTGATATCATTGTGATGGGACACATTAGGATGTAATATTTGATTGGTTTCCTATTTTTGATGATTGAATAGGGGTTTTTGAGAGATCCCCATGTCTTGATTAGTTATGGGTACTTGTTGTGTAGGAGGTTGATTGTTTATTGGAGATTTATAGTCAATAGTAGATTGTAACTCCTTTATAGTAAAAAGACCCTCATAAATCAAGTCTTGAATTGCATATTTCAACTTTTTGCATGTTTGTGTCATGTGTCCATCCACTCTATGATATTAATAATGTAGCTTAGGTTTGTACCAGTCTCCAATGGTACTAGGTTGCCTTATAGGAGGTAATTCAATCATATTTATATCAAGCAAGTGTTTGAGAATTATGGCCATTGGTTGATTGAGCTTAGTAAATTTATGTGGTGAAGGTTTTTGATGAACTTTGAGCATTTATCTTATGAATTTAGCCATAAATGATTGATTAGTTATTTCTTCTTGATTGTGAGTAGAATGATGATAGGTAGGTTGTGAAGTATGTGTGCAACCCTGGGAAGCACGCACTACAACTTACCATACTTGCAATGTTATTATTATATCAAATATAAATGAATAATGAAAGCACACAAGCACATATAATGTAAAAATAATAAGTAATGAAATATTCTTTTATTAATACTTCTAGATCTCGATTACATGTATGTCCCTCTGAGGGATACTCCTTGTGAAACAATCTATTACAAGTAGGGTGACGGTGAATGTATCCCCCAAAAGAGGATGATGTGCCTTCGCATGCCTCCTAATCTCACACACCAAACTATCCGAGGGATTACAGATGCCTCCTCTTGATCTCATCTGGATACTTTGAACTGATTCTATGAACCTGTATCTGCGAGCATAGAAACAACAAAGCATAATTAATAGTATAGGCCACCTCTTTGGAAGAGGCTCTTATTATAAAATCTAATAAATAAGATAAATGATCATGATAACAATGAAATACCAGCATAAATCAAATAATAAATGCATTGAAAGCTTAGAAATATGATGTAAATATGTGTAAGAAATTAGATCTAAGTAATGACTAACTAATAAATCAAGCATTAATGGACCTAATCTAGAAAAAAGGGAAATAATTTCTAATATGCCTGCAGGCCACTGTCCAAGACAACAGCTTCAAAAAGTAGCTCTTCTCCTCATGAACCAGGGGCTGCAACACTATCTCCTTTGCTCTAATTGATGTTCAAGGGTTGTTGGTTGTGTCTTGGTACACTTTTTGGAGGTGAATGATGTAGACACCAAAACAACACCAATCAGATTATGTGACTACAAGCACTTATTGAATTGGCATAAATACCCCCTAGGGCAGCCTCCAGAGGTTAAACAGTGGTCCTAACCACTCCCAAATTAGTTTTGGAAGGTTAGAGGTCAGTTTTTCACCTTTTAAGAACTTTTCTCCCTATTTGCCCCACCCTGGGATGATTAGAATCCTATTCGTTCCACCTCAGGAAGATTAGCAGCAATCACTCCAGGGTGGGATGATTAGCAGGTTTGATTGGCAAAAATTCAAACCTTGACAAATGGCAACCCAAATCTACCACCTAACTTCGCATTCAAGGCATGCAATTATGAGGGAACATTTCAAATTAGAGAGAGTCTTCCCTAATCATGGAGGCCTCAATCAATGAGCCCCTAATTAGGGAAGAATCTTCTCTCCCCCCAAAAAAAGCATAATGAGCCAAGTGGCACCCTCGCATGTGCATGCAAAGGAGACCCTTAGGTATATAAAAAGGTTAGCCTCCTCACCCCAAAAGGAGAATAGGGCTGGAGCATTTGGAGCAACGAAGTTCTGCCAAACTATACCCCCATTCCTCTTTGTGCTTCCTACATCCCTAATTTCTCTTTTGGAAGAGAGGTTGTCGGGTGAATACTAGGAACGCAATCCAGATACAAAACCCAAGAAATCAGCCATAATCCCACTCCAAACTCATCGACACAACCCCCTAGGAGGTTTTGGACACATCCCAATTGGATTGGTGTCAAAACTAGTCCCTAAACGGTGGGCATCCCACCCCCGGGTGCCCCTCGAACTGTTGCAGTCCTAATCGCCCCACCCTAGAGCGATTAGAAATTTGTGCATAATTTATTTACTGTTATTTTTGCATTGTTTTATATCTGATGTACTTATGTTGTTGTCCAAGTTTCATGGATTTCTAACATGATTTGACCTGGTTTCTTGCATTTTATGCATCCACTAACCTGCAGGGAGTGCCTTCGGATACAAGATGACCTAGGAAGAATATGCCAAATCTAACCTTTTGGGTCATCTCAATTTTTTTTTTTAGTCTAACCCCAAGTTTGCAAGAGTTTTGGAATCCTCTTGGCAGGACATTTGCAAGGTCACTTTTTGCAAGTTTTATGATAGTCCCCAGCATCCCACCCCAGAGTGATTAGAAATATGTGCATGATTTCCTTACTGTTCATTTTGAAATATGTCCCAGATGATATCTTAATGCCTCTGTCAAAGTTTCATTGCATTCTGACATGATTTGACTATAGTTTTATTATTTTATGTGTTAACTAGCTTGTAGGGCTCCCCTGCCATGTATAGGAAAATATGGGTAGGATGTGCAAATTATGATAATCTGGGTAGTCTTAGAATGACATATAATACCTAAAAAATGAGTTGCAAGTGATTTGGATGAGTATAGGTGGGACATTAGAGCGCTCACTTTAGAGAGGCCCTCGATGGGTAAACGAGCATAACTGGGCCGCCCGACATTGCTTTGACACAAAATCAGGTGATACCAATTCTAGATGTTGTCCTTTTCATTTCCATATCATTTTGTAATTGATTTATCAACCTTATCACTGATATCCCACAAACGCCCACTGGAGCCCTTGGGGATTGTATGTCTTTATGGATACACACATGCTATTAATGATTTGTTGTCTTTCTATGCATAGGATATCACTGCCAGGAATACTAGAGGGGAAAAAAGGAACAATGAACACACGAACACAAGCAGCGACAACTTTTAGCCTACCCACTTTGAATGTGGGCACGCGGAAGATGCTAGAAGCGTACCGTCCGATCTTGGAAGCGTGGCTTCCTTCGGGCATCCATTGATGTAACAAATTGTATCAAAATTTTTGATCCCTAAAAGGGGTATGTATTTTAATAATATTAAAATCAATATCAATAAATGAAGCCCCACTTTTGTTTGCTCACATCTCGTTTCTATGTCATTCCCTTCATGCATTGCTCTTCGCTTTCGTAGGACTTAGCATCTGTATCCATTTTTGTTTGCATCATATTGGTACACCATCCTTTTGTATTGCTTTCAGTGGCAATCATGGTGGGACCCGATCCCCTACTGTTAAGATCAAGTTTCTAATCCAAATTTTGTGGTTTTTCTTTGTAGGTGTTATTCATTTAGGCACCGGACTGCTACTCGTGCCACCCCAAGACGAATACGTATTCATCCCACCTTGTGATGAATGTAGACCTACTATTCATCCCACCCTGGGATGATTAGAGATCTGTGCATTTTTTGAGTAGAAACTCAGAGGCATCTAGTTTAGACAAAGAAGAGGTAGGCCTTCTGAACATCCTCTATGTTTTTCTACTTTCTGTTTCTGAACTTTTTTGTTTTCTTTGCTTTATTTTTAGACACTTGCATAGAAAGGTTAAGTAGTTTGTTCTCCTTTCTTGCAATAAAAAAATAAAAACATAGAGTAAATTAAATGGAAGGAAATTGATTAGGAATGCATTTTTCTTTGGTTTTCTTGCATGATACTTGCACAAATGGCAAGTCTTCATTATAGGTTTCAGTTCTAGTTAGGTTTTGTGATTTCCTTTTTGCTACTAATTGTCTCTGAAAGATAAAACATACTTTAAAGCATTGCATTAGTGAAAATCATCTTTTGCTGTATGTTTTATTTCTTTACACAATTAAAAGGAACCACACACACCACCTAATAAGATTAACATCAAGGAGTTGGTCTTAATACCCCAACACTTGATCAAGACCAACGGTGGGTTTCATCACCACCTTGGCTTGGATTTTGCATACATATACCCTGATCATGACTATTGCTATAAATAAATCCTGATGAAAGTTGACCAAGTATAACAAGGGTGATTCCCCATGCATGAGGATAAGTCTTCTATGGTAGGTGTCAAAAATAGAGCGATCCCCATTTCATACCGCCTATGTTCCACTTACTATTTTTCTTTTGCATACCAATAGTTTCCCTCACGTAAGGGTGGGTATATTGAGAGGTTCAGTATAATGGCTTGGCAATGGTATATTGAAGGGGTGACCATTTTGGAGATACAAGAGCCCTCATTATGCATGTGTAACAAAGTTTTATTTACAAGTTTTACATAAAAAAAATCAAACACACTGAACCAGATCTAGGACACACATTTAATTTGTAAACAAGATAATCATTTCTTTGTTTATGTGGTCCCCTTTTTTTTGGTATAGCATAAAAATTGTAAAGGAGAAAAATATACGTATATTTTTAGAAAAACCACCACCATGGTGTATACCCATAGCCAAGATCAATCATGGGCAGAATCTATGGAAAGTATACAAGGAGGCACAAGTCACCTTCGTTATAGCCCCAAGGACTTGGTTATACCACCTTGGTAGCCTGACCCACAACATAGTCCACACTATACCACTACAGAACAGGACTATAGAGGCACCTCTTTGAGGGGCACTCATGTTCAACACAAACCCTCTCAGGAGGAGTACACAAATGGGAAGGCCCCCTTAGACACATATTATGAGTGGCCACTACGTGATGAAGTGCTAGAGCAGCATAGGGTTCATAAGGAGGGGCCACATGATTATATCATTCCCCCTCCATCCCTCATTACTGTTAGAACTACTAGGCCAAATCTAGAGGGCAAGGCTCTTTGGATAGGGCGAGCCAACTCTACCCGTCCCATTCACATGTACAAAAGGGAGAACAAGGAAAACCAGTATATTCCTCAAGAGCAATACACCGCATGGGAGAAATGTCCCTCCACACCTACTGATTATCAAGATCACCTATTGAGGCCAAAGGCTTGGGTGAATGCTGCTAACCTCGATAGAGGAAAGTGACCCATGGAGATATCGGATCACCATGACCGAGATAGATGTGTAGGGGAGGCATCTAGGACTCCTAGGCCTAGGACAATAGAACAAATCAACTTGGCATTTGCCAAACATGTTGCCTTCCAAGCGTAAATCATGCAACTTAGGCAAGATCAGTAGTAGTTAGAACAACTGTATCATCATAACAAAGAGCGCATTCAACGCCAGATAGATGAGTTGCTCTAGAACACTATGCATGAGAGGATTCCAACCCCTCACAAATATAAGACAAAAATTTATGAGGTACAAGCCCTTAGTACGAGACAGGTCTCCATGACCTTATCAAGTGTTGCCTCCAAGACCTCCTAGACCTGAGTGGGAGGCCAATCCTAGAATCAATGATGGGTGCCTTCCTAGGGCAACCGTCCATGTTTATAGGTCACACCCAAAAAATCCTCACAAGGCCTATGAGGAGTTTGAGCTAGAAGAAGAGCGGGCTAAAATGCCCTACTAAGGCAAGGGGTGCTATCTGGCTACCTCTTCATAGGCCTCAAGTTCCTCGTAATTCACAATGAGAACAAACCAAAGAGGAGGAAATCAAATTCTTGGATCCATACAAAGCACTGCTAGAGTGCTTAGAGTCTATGGAGAATAAGACTTCAGGGCCCCAAAATCCCACCTTACGCCAACTCCACAGTCACTTGGTACATCCTTCAATTCTGGCAGCCCCATACCCCAACCACTTCAAAATGCCTCAATTAGAAATTTTTAGAGGGGATGAGGATGCCCAAGAGCATGTAACAAGGTTCCGGAGTCAATGCTTTGGCATTCAGGAAAATGATGCATTGCTTCTAAGAACATTTATAACCATGTTTGTAGGCCCTGCCTTGGATTGGTTTACATAGTTTCCGAAGCATAGCATCAATAATCTAGACCAGCTAGTAGATGCTTTCCTTGAACGTTTTGCCTTCAACACCAAGAAGAAGGCATCCTTAAGTGATCTAGCTGGCCTTAAGTAGTATGATGATGAGATCATAGCCGCTTATGGGAATCAGTGGAGGAAATTGCTTTCAAAGCTACCTTACCTCCCTCCCATGGCCGATATGACTCAAATGTTTTCAAAGAGTTGCTTAAGGTTGATCTCTGTGCTATTGCAGCTACAACAATATGCCACCGTCAAAGAAGCCTTGGTGCAAGCTAGGATAATTGAGGAGATCAAATTACAAGATGACGAGATTGCCAAGCCACAGAAGAAAGAGTGGACCAAAAATGCTAAAACTGGGCCCACACAACCAAAACCCGCCACAGTCAATCAGGTTGCCATAACTATACCAAAGCCTACACAAAAAACATAGCCTCCAAAGGCTAATTATCAAGAAGTTCCTGTTGGTCATCAAATCCACACAGGAAAGGACTTTCGATGGGTTTGCACACCCTGGACCTACGACCAACATTGAAAGGCCGAGAGGAAGAGATGCCCCTCATGCCAATATTCGGAGAAAGGCCAAATCCTATACTAATCTACTTTTGGGGTTTGAGATAAGAGTGCAGGAAAGAAATAAAAAGAGTTCGGGTTAGATAAAGAAATAAAAAAAGATAAGGGTTAGAGATTTATGATTTAAGGTGGGGAAGAACAAGAAGCATGATCACTCACTAATAACTCAAATAGCAACAAAAAACACCAAGAACAGATGAAAGAAACGAAGTGCCGAACTTCCTATGTATCCTCTGGACGGGTTCACAGGGTTCTCCTTTCTCTCTCGCTAGAATTTAGGGTTCAGAGTAGCAACGATTAAGATAAGGGAATGACAGAAACCACAATCCACCAGGCAGCATAAAAGAAAATGACAAAGCGTTTTTCCTCTCCTATGTATCCTTTAGGGCGAATTTTAGGGTACAGTTCCCAATCGCACACCGGATTCAGGATTCAGAGTCTCAGTATATGAGTGCAAACAGACAAAATAATTAAGCACAGAAGGCAGCATAAAAGAGAGAAATGGAGCATAAAAATCTTTAGTATTAGATGCAGGACATCAAGTTACAGCAGCTTTCTAGCAGAAAGTTCCCCCCCCTTTTACATTGTAAAGCCTATTTTTTTATAGAGGACCCGACCCTCTGAATCATTATTACAAAATGACGGAGTACACCTTCGGGCTCTGAGAAATCAGCTCCTCGCGGTTGCTACGACTGAGTTTTCAAATCGGTTGCCAAAACTAGCAACTATGGCCAAGTCAACCACGAAAACACTCATTTAATGCGCCGCCCGAGTGTCCCTGGCTTCTGGGTGTTGTGCTTGATTGATCGTTACGTCCGTCGGGTTTTACTCCGAGGACTGTTACGTCCCTTTTGTTTTCCAGAATTGGTCAATGGACTTATCGGGCAAGAAAGGGGGTACTTGTAAGGGGCCTTTGATCACCTTGGGAAGCTGCTCGCCTTGGAACGTGGGCCCAAAAGTGCTTCGCTACATATCCGTCTCACCAAGGTCTTGGGCCGAAGTAGATTCTCCTTCATTTGTTCTTCACAAAATAATGCTTCGCAAAAACTTCTTCGGGGATGTTGATTGCCGATCGGGTTCCATCTTTGAAATGGGGCTCTTTGTCTTTTGCTGGCGAAACTGCTTCGATTGGAAAATATTTCGGCTCGATTCTCTCTCAAAACTGCAGTTCGGAGAATATCTTCCCAAAGCATTTCTTTGTTTCTGACACATTGTCATTTTTCTTTGGGCACCATTGCTTCGGGTGAAAACTGGTCGAAGTAGGTGTCGGAAATACTTCGGGCCCGAAGTAGTTTCCTTGCCTTGGCTGATTTGGCTTATACTTTCCTCTTTCGGCGAAGTCGTTTGAATGTTGCTTCGCAAAAACTTTCACCCGAAGCGGCTGCTGAAAATGCTTCGGGTGCGAAGCATTATCCTTGTATTTTCTTCGACGAAATTACTTCGCAAGGTTTTCGCCCGAAGTGGTGATGAAAAGTGCTTCGGGCCCGAAGCATTTTCACATTCTCCTCTTTTTCTCTCGACGAAGCTGTTTTCCTTGGCCTATTTGGTAGCGAAGCTCTTCTTCTTCATTTTACAAAGGGGGGTCAAAATTGCTGAAACTTAAAATAAAAGAAAAACTTGCAACAAAGAACTATTATACAAAAACTCTACTATTCTTCTACCCCTTGTATAATGTGACAAAAAGTGTCAACATTCTTTGCGGTTCGTGGGGTGACGAGCTCGTCTCGACAAAAGAACCCTCTAGCCTTGGTCCATTGGGCTACGGAGTCATTGGTTTTCCCCAGACCCTGCTTCTGCGGTTTGCCCCTCTTCTTCTTCATCTCTTTCTTCTTCTTCTTCTTCTTCCTCTTCCTCCTCCGGCATGGCTTCTGGTTGGGGTGATGGTTTGAGGCGATCACGGATGTGCTTCATCGTTCTTCGGACATGAGTCCAGGCACTCTTTTGGAATGGCTCTTGATCCTGCAATGCCTTAACCAGAATGCAAAACCTATCAATTTGCCCGATGTCGGCATGTTTGGCCCTGGTGAACAGATCATCTAGGCAAGCCTTGATCTTATAGTATCTCAAGATGAAATCTATCACCTACCCTTTTGTTATTGGTTCTTCCCAGCCATCGATCTTGAAAACATCGTTCTCGAACTGTAGCCAGACTGGCTTGAGGTCATACTTGCTGAGAAGATTTATGTCATCGTCCGTGAAACTCGAGAAACCCAAAGAAGAAAGGTCCTGAAAATAACTCATTGAGGCGTGCTGCTCATTGTCAAAAATGTCCTAGAGGCTTCTGGCTTTCTGAGCTTTTCGCACCTTGGAGAAAAAAGAGCGAACCGTGGCCTGTGTCGTGGACCAGTCCCTAGCCGTTTGGGTCATCGCAGTGACCTGCAGGTCCTGATATCTAGTATTCTAGATGTCGAACGCTAGCTTGAGTTGGATCCTGGATTTCTGCATGACCTCGTCGATGACTGACCCTCCCTCGGCAATAACCTGTTGTGCTTCGATGACATACATTAAAATTGAAAAAGCACTGGCGCATCGAGGCCAGAAATTCTTTAGCAGGTGTGCATGAATCTCCTTAATTTTGGTCCTGTCAAACAACGTTAGATCCTCCTTTGCATACATCGGAGCTTGCATTTGCACGATTTCATCTTCAAGCTTCCTGGCCTTCAGATCACTCTCGATCTGCTTCTGCGTTTGGCTTTCGGCTGTAGACTAGAGCTGTTGAACCTGTTGCTTTAGGTTGAACATCTCCTTCTTCATGGCCTTGCACTGCTTCTCGGCCTCTGCCAACTTGGAGTGGACCCTTGCCAAATCTTCCTCCAGCTTAACATTGGCGGCCTCGGCCTCAATCCTGCGCTGGTTGGCAATAACTGCATGAGCCCTAAAGGTCTTAATTCGGACATGCATGGATGCCGATTCATTATCAACATTCAGGTGTTCCAGGTCCTTAGGTGTCTCTTGGTAATCGTAGTCTGCTGGAGTCATTTCATCCAGAGGCTTTTGCACCTTGGGGACCTTCTTGATTTTATGCACCTTTCTAGCTTCTAAATAAAAAACAATGCATTTTTCAACTGACGCTATCGCGCACCCTCATATTTTCCTTGCCTCCCTTAGTATTTGCTTAGTGTTTTTTCGTGCTTGGAATAGCTTCTCGGCAAGGGGGCGGTCCTTGATTAAGGACATATCTGATTTAGACAAGGCTAGATCTCTAGTCGAGGGAGTAAAAAAATATAAATAATGTGTGGGGGATGCCTCACCAGAAGGCTCAATGGTCTTACCCTTGTCATGGTCATGGGGTGAGGCTGGACCGGTGGTAGGTGACGTGTGATGGGATGATAGGCTATGCAAGGGAGACTGGCGAGAACTTCCAGTTGGGGCTTTGACAAAATTGCATGAGGCTAGGGCAAGGGGTGGAGAATGCGTACCTACGTGCCCTCCTAGCATTATGGCAGTGCTGACTTTTGGTGCAGCCACATCTTGTTCTTTCTTGATTTTAGCACTTGGAAGGGCTATGACCTCGACACTTGCTTTGGATGGGTCTAATACCAGTCGCCCAGTGGAGGGGCTTGCAAGTCCTGTGCGGGGTCGCTTTGGGTGCTTTAGGGGTGCCAAGGTCTGTTCTTGCTTTTTCCTTTTCCTCCTTACCAGCGGTTGTTCTGACCCTTCAGTGCTCGAGTTGTGGCATCCTATAGGCCCTTGCGGTGATCTCGGAGGTGTAGCTTGGGCCTTTTCCTTTCCTGTAGTAGTATCATCTCTTTCTGGACTCTTGCCCGAGCCTGGGATAGCTGGAGGGATGAGGGCAGTGAAGGAAGAAGGCTTCCACTTTCCAGCAATGGCTCCATAAATCTCTATGAAGTCCTTGTCCATTGCCAAGAATCCATAAGAGTTCATTTTCTACTGATGGACCCTCATTATCCACCATTCTCTCAGTTTAGCCGCGTCCCAATCCTTTACTCCCTCATTCAAGTCGTCTTTTTCTTTCCTCCAGAAGGTGGAGTTGTGGCTCGGGAGTGAATGCCGATTCGGGTCATATGCGACCTCCATTGGGTAGAATTTGTGCCAGGGAGGTAAGGCTTCCATCTTCTCCAGATGCCATTCCAGATCCTTTCCCCGAGGATTATTTCTTTGTTTCACAATTTCTGGATAGGGGCAAACATGGAAGCTTTTGACCCGTATATGGTCCCTCATCACTCCCAAAGGATCATAAAGCCATTGCTGGGGAATTTGGAGTAGGCCAAACCTGGAGAGTTTCTCTTCTAGGAAGACGTTCTGATTTAGGGCGAACACTTCGATAACTCCTATCCTGAGAGGGAAGTCACAAGTGTGGGCCCATTTCTGACCTTTGTCGTAGATGGCATTAGTTGCGTCGCTCTGCCTAGCGACTTCCAGTGTGAACTGATACTCGGAGGGGTAAACTGGCAGTATGAAGGGCTTTCCTATGAAGCTAAAGATGTGAATCACTAGCCCCTGCGTTAGTTGAAAAATGTCTCCCCTCTTCTCCTGGACTACTTTGTTTCTCAAGCTGAGGGGGACTAGCGGGGAGGATCCTGCCAGCATGCGCATGGCGGGTCCCAAGAATTGCTGATTAAAGGAATAGTAGGACTCTGACCTCAATAGTAGGGGAGTCCACTGATATAAGGGCAAAGGACTTCCATCCTTGCCACTTGCCGCAATGGCAACATGAGGAAAACTATTATGTACATGAAAGAAAAGTAACCAAACAAAAAGGAGCAAGGCGCGAAGTGCTGGCTGGTCCCAGCATTCTTCATGCTGGTGAGTTGCGCATGCAAGCCCCTCGCCACCCATTCTACCCAGTCAACGAAGACTGGGTTGGTACCGGGTCTCAAATTATCAGGGGCATTGAATTCCCCTTTGGAGATGCATTCATCCAGGGACACCTGCCATGGATATACCAAAGCATCGATAGATAGGCCTACCACCCATGCAATGATGGAGAAGAGGTCGGAATTTTTAAAAGCTTCCAAGGGAAGGGGAATTTGGGGTAGTCTGCCCTAAGGAAGATCGCTTTTGAGGCTCTACTGCAAAAAAATGATCATGTAGCCAGTAGACGTGAACCTCTGCGTTTGTTCACTCAAAACAATGTTGCAAACTATACATCCCTTGGGTGGGCCCTGCTGTGGCACAAAAGCTGCATGTACATCTTCTTTCAAAATTGAAAATAACTTTTGGCCAGATGCGTCCAACACTTGTCTGGTGGAGGGCTGGTAATTCTACGCAATGACATTGACCAGCTCAGGGCAATGGTGTGTGGGGGGCACCAGATACCAGTATATCTGGGAGTAGTATGCGATGGCTTTTTTACTTTCCGTTGGGAGCTTGCTTATCATGAGATCAATGGTGCTCTTGAGCTCAGCTACACTCTTTGACAACTCTGTATCCCTAATTATTTCCCACCTATCGACTGGTGGTTATAGGGGTTGCTCATCTTTGGAATCCCCCTTTTCTTCTATGACACACTTATCTGGGTGGAGGCCCGAATCAACGGGCCTTGGCTTCGGCCTTTTTCCATGGCCTTTTACCTTTGGTTTCTTGGAGGCCACTAATTCTAGCCCCTTTCCCTTCTCCTTAGAAATTTCCATTGTTGATACTTGGGGCGATAGATTTTGTAGTATGGAAAAAAAAATTTGCGTTGAAGCTTTAGAGTGCAAAGTGGGAAAGCTTGCAGGTTAGCAGTGGGGTCTGTATGAGTCGTTGAGTGAGTAATCCTCTCGACTGCTTGGAGTCTGCGTTATATAGCTGCCAAAGACAACTACCCACATTTATGGCCTATGCCACAATTAATCCTACACTTTTCATCGGAGAGATCATCGGTTCGTCGGATTGGCCCCACGATGGCATAGTACACAGGGCCATGCGTTATGACGATTGTGGCTGCTTTGGGAATGCAGCCAGCTGCCACCTGGTACCTGAGGGTAAAATTTTCTCTCAGTCAAATCCCCTGAGGACATACCCGATGCCTTTTCATTTAACTTGCTTGCTTTGGATGCTTTTAAAGGTGACTGTCGGCACGTTCCTCTAGGTGAGCAATAAATGCTTCTACCTTCTGCATCTTTGGGTCAACGAAGCCGAAATTGGAGCTGACATACTTCATGGCGAACCTTTTCATACCTTAGTCGAAACCTTGTTCAACCAATCGCACTTTGCTACGAACCACTTCGCATGCACTACTTCGCAAGCCAAGTTCCCGAAGGAGTTTTTTTTTTTTTTTGAATATAGCTGCCGAGGCAAAACTCAACCTGAGTCTCTGAGCAACATTTTATTTAATAGCCAAACTTTTTACAATATTCACACAGGCTTGTAGCATAATGGGCATGTCGCCACCACAAACTCAGCTTAGGATGTTTATTCGGTGAATCAGCAATGCCTGGACTAGATCAAATTGAACTTCAGTTGATCCTTGAAGTCCGGACGACTCCTTCCCAAATTTATCCATGCTGCAAACAGGAATCAATACAATAGTTCACCACTCTTGTCAGTACCCGCGTTGCTGATGCAGGATGTGGCGAAGCAGTTTGCCATATGCGGGACCTCTTGGGGTACTGGTTGTAGTGATGGCTGGAACCAAAATACCGAAGAGTCTAGCAACTTTGGGCTGGGTACAGGCTCTTCCACTTCCTTGATGCTGTAACAGGGCTCTTATGACAATGAGAAAACTTCTATGCTCTCTTCAGGTTCAGTCTCTTGAGGTAAGCTTGACGGATTCTGGCTGAACACCTGCATGCCATGCCCTGGGATACAAAAAGGGTACAAAAACATCCCCTCTTCGTTCTCAGGCGCTACCTCTTGAACTTGTTTCTCTTCTTGGTCTGCCCTTTGATGGAGATTGCAAGCGCCCGTATTGTTCATCATGGGGAAAAAGCTTGCGAATCGCCATGGTTGGACTTGGATGGGATCTGCCTCTCGAGCTTCACATGACTGTATCTCAGGCTTCTGCTCAGTTTTAGGAATCTGCCATGAAGAATATTGCATTGGGCAGACAAGAGAAGCAATTATCGAAGAAAGTGATGGGGCTTCTCCCAATTGCCACTTTCCTGATAGAAACTGCTCCGCTCATACTGCTTCCTCAAAAATTTGAGGGAATCTTTGTTTGCCTGATCGCAGCAAGAGGAGGCCTATGTCTGGGTGAAAAGCTCGAACATAGTAGAGGTGAGCTTGGGTGGGCATTGGTTGAATCTCCCCTGGAACTTTATTCCAAGTTCTGGAGAATCAAACATTGAAGTCTGTGACGCTCTCCAAGGGTGCTCTATTAATGGTGGAGAAGTATGTCAGAAGTTGGAAGGGATCCTGAGAACCATCAAATGTTTTGAATAGCGCTCCCGCTAAGTCATCCCATGAACAGAAACTTTTAGACCTGAGTAGTCTATACCATCGCAGTGCCTTTCCTTCCAGAGATGCTGCCAGAAGTCAGACCATGACATCTTCGTGGATTATGTTGTAGAGGAATGCTAAAGCAGCAACAACTTTGAGGTGTTCTCGGGCCATTCTCGTGGTGCCATCATATATTGTAGTGGTAGATTTGAAGGTTCAAGGGGCCTCGGTCATCCCAACTGGGAAAACTTACCCCTGCCATTATAGTAGTGGTCTATAGAGATCACGGTTATCACCGCTAAATCAGAGTCGCTAGATGAACATTCTTTCTCTGCTTGTGAGGTCAAGGCTGCTCACCGAACCTTGATTCCTCTAGGATATCTTCTTTCAGATTTGATAGGTGCCTACGACCAGGAAATCTAGATCTTTAGCTCAACTGAGTCACCAGGTGATTTTATCAGATGAAGATAGGCCAGAGATTCACTGAACTCGGACCTTCTTAAGACAAGGGGAGTCCTGGTTATAAAAAACCAGGTTCAGGCAATGGTCTTTATGACTTTAGAGATTTTTGGGTAAAACAGAGTCACCAGATGCTAAGAGTCTCTTAGTAATAAGAGCATAGATTCTCACTACTACTCAGGGGATGAGACTGACTGGGTCTCACTGGGAACTTCGTTAGAACTACTGGCTCCGATGAAGACGGGTTAGAAATTTTCTCAAATATGGGACTTTGTGTCCCACTGGGCGTGCCAGAAACTTTTGGTCATCAAATCCACATAGGAAAGGAATTTCGGTGGGTTTGCGTGCCCTGGACCTGTGACCAACATTGAAAGGTTTAGAGGAAGAGATTCCCCTCATGCCAATCTCCAAAGAAAGGCCGGCTCCTATACTAATCTACTTTTGGGGTTTGAGATAAGAGTGTAGGAAAGAAATAAAAAGAGTTCGGGTTAGAGAAAGAAATAAAAAAGGATAAGGGTTAGAGATTGATGATTTAAGGTGGGGAAGAATAGGAAGCATGATCACTCACTAATAACTCAAATAGCAGCAAAAAACACCAAGAACAGATGAAAGAAACGAAGTGCCAAACTTCCTATGTATCCTCTGGACGGGTTCGCAGGGTTCTCCTTTCTCTCTCACTGGAATTCAGGGTTCAGAGTAGCAGCGATTAAGATAAGGGAATGACAGAAACCACAATCCACCAGGCAGCATAAAAGAAAATGACAAAGCATTTTTCCTCTCCTATGTATCCTTCAAGGCAAATTTTAGGGTACAGTTCCCAATCGCACATCGGATTCAAGATTTAGAGTCTCAGTATACGAGTGCAAACAGACAAAAGAATTAAGCACAGAAGGCAACATAAAAGAGAGAAATGGAGCATAAAAATATTTAGTATTAGATGCAGGACATCAAGTTACAGTAGCTTTCTAGCAGAAAGTTCCCCCCCTTTTACATTGTAAAGCCTGGGTTTTTATAGAGGACCCGACCCTCTGAATCATTATTACAAAATGGCGGAGTACACCCTTGGGCTCTGAGAAATCAGCTCCTCGTGGTTGCTGCGATTGAGTTTTCAAATCGGTTGCCAAAACTGGCAACTGTGGCCGAGTCAACCGTGGAAACACTCATTTAATGTGCCACCCGAGTGTCCCTGGCTTTTGGGTGCTGTGCTTGATTGATCGTTACGTCCGCCGGGTTTTACTCCGAGGACTGTTACATCCCTTTCATTTGCTAGAATTGGTCAGCGGACTTATCGGGCAAGAAAGGGGGTACTTGTAAGGGGCCTTTGATCACCTTGGGAAGCTGCTCGCCTTGGAACGTGGGCCCGAAAGTGCTTCGCTACATATCCGCCTCACCAAGGTCTTAGGCCAAAGTAGATTCTCCTTCATTTGTTCTTCGCAAAATAATGCTTCGCAGAAACTCCTTCAGGGATTTTGATTGCCGATCGAGTTCCATATTTGAAATGGGCCTCTTTGTATTTTGCTGGCGAAACTGCTTTTGCTGGAAAATGTTTCTGCCCGATTCTCTCTCAAAACTACGGTTCGAGGAATATCTTCCCAAAGCATTTATTTTTTTTCGAAACATTGTCATTTTTCTTTGGGTGAAAACTGGCTGAAGTAGGTGTCGAAAATACTTCGGGCCCGAAGTAGTTTCCTTGCCTTAGCTGATTTGGCTTATACTTTCCTCTTTCGGTGAAGTCATTTGAATGTTGCTTCGCAAAAACTTTCACCCGAAGTGGCTGCTGAAAATGCTTTGGGTGCGAAGCGTTATCTTTGTATTTTCTTTGGCGAAATTACTTCGCAAGGTTTTCGCTCGAAGTGGCGATGAAAAGTGCTTCGGGCCCGAAGAATTTTCACATTCTCCTCTTTTTCTCTTGGCGAAGTTGTTTTCCTTGGCCTATTTGGTAGAGAAGCTCTTCTTATTCATTTTACAAAGGGGGGTCAAAATTGCTGAAACTTAAAATAAAAGAAAAACTTGCAACAAAGAACTATTATACAAAAAATCTACTATTCTTCTACCCCTTGTATAATGTGACAAAAAGTGTCAACAGTTCCTCTTGATAACTATGAAAAGAAAAATCATAAACAAGAGAAAAATCAACAACGTCGCCCTAGGCAACAATTCACACAATTCACGGAGTCTAGAGACTCCTTGTTTGATTGCTTTTTCATGGCAAACCTGATAAAATTTTTGGAAAGTCGACCCATAGACCTCAACACGCCAAAACCCAAGGGCTATAGGGAAGATTTATATTGCAGATTTCATCGGCAGAAAGGACACAAAATCTCCACTTGTTGGAAATTCAAACACCTAGTGCAGGATTTGATAGACAAAAAAATGCTCATGGTAGATAATCTTGTAGCGCTAAGCAACCAAAATATGGAAGTATTCAAATACACCTTATCTACCCATGATATGCAAGCAAAGACTTTACAAGTGAACGAGGTAACACAGAACTACCCCATACAAGGATACGTAGGGATGATAAGCATCATGACACATAACAAAAGGTACCAAAACATGGTTGCACCCACTACAACTACAGGAGATGTTCCATCAAAGTCACAACCTCCACAACACCCTATGCAACCTCCCCCACCTAGACCAGTGGCCATGATTCGGACTAAACTTACTCAAATTTTAAGGACCATGTTGGTTAGGCTCTCCATTTATGAGCTCATACAACAATCGTCGCCCCATAGGGAGGCCTTGATGGAGATACTCAAAGCCATTGAACTACAACCCCATGAACCCAATTCTTTCAACAATTTTGTGGGACATGTGAGACAATGCACAGAACCAGTCAAAACCTTCAGGGAAGACGAACTGAAACTGGTGACTGGTGATATGGTGGATCCACCCCTACACATCATTGCATGGGTCAATGGGATTCCATTCAAGAGGGTGTTGTTGGACACTGGATCATCCAACAACATAATCATGATAGCGGCATTAAAACACCTTAAGCTGCCAGCATCCCATATTTTGGCATCCACTTATACTCTTTGAGCATTCAATGACGCGTTATGCTTGACAGTTGGCACAATTGTCCTGCCCATACAAGTAGGACAAGAGACCATTCATACGTTGTGTCACATCCTTGAGGGTGATATGGCCTACAATATCTTGCTAGGATGGTCTTGGATTAGGGACATGAAGTGTGTCCCTTCGATAGCCCATTAATGCCTCAAATACACTTATGAAGGGCAAGTACATGTAGTCCCAATGGACTTAGAACCTTCAAGTTTTGCAATGCGGTGTAGCTGATGCCACAATCGACCCTTCCATCGACACATTTGGAATTTCAATTGAATCTGTCCACTTAGGGTCTGATTATGCCTACATCCCCGCTGTTGAGTCCCTCAACTCACCAACCTAGCCCATATTCATCATCTATTCCTTCACCCACGATGCCACCTATGGTGGCCATACCGAAGGACAACGGGAAGAAGCCCCTAGAGGAGGTACCACCATTAGTCTCAACCATATCTACCGAAGAGGTGCCCAGCCGAATGGAAGTTGAGACACCTGGTTCACCCAACATGGAGTGGACTCAGGGAGAACTCCCATTCCCTCCCCCTCAACCACCGATGATTAACATTGAGATGGCCAATACGATCCTGGGGGAGTACCTAGTGCGGAACATTGTGGAAACACCCATGCTTGAATCCATGTAATACATGGGGAGACCTTGCCTCCCCATCGATACTATAGTCCCTTTAGGCTACCCACCAAATCAGACCAATTTTGTATATGGATGCCTTGAGAACGACATTGAACCCTACCTACAAGAGGAAGAGGATGAAGAGCCATTTGCTGAGAATGTTGACTATCTTTCCAACCCGGACTTCGCCTTGAAATACCTAGACCAATGTAATTGGCATGGATATGGATTGGGTAGATACGAACAAGGAATGCGCACTCTTTGTCAACCGAGATACTAGATGCAATATGATAAATCAGGAGTAGGGTTCAACCACCCTTTGCCTCTCGACATCTTGGTAGAAACCAAGCAAGGCCTAGGCCTAGGCAATAGGGATGGGTTGGCACAAGATCCATATGCCAATCCCAACACAACATACACATTGGGGGATTATCTCCCATTGTTAACAACAAACCTTGCTGACCTCAAAAACCTATCTCCTTTGATCGAGGAAGGAGAAAGTTCAAGAAGTAACCTCCAAATGGGATATGAACAAGATCAAGGGGGGTATTATGAAGATGAGTTATATTATGAGGTAGCACCTTGGGACCCTTTTGAGTCTGATAGAAATCACTCGCAAGTGACACCCATTGACGACTATTAGGAAAACTTCATGGCAATGTTTCCATTTAATGTTCCAATTAGGCAATTGCTACCTCTAGAGAATCTAGACCTCCCATAGAGAGCGAGAACAACCCAGAAGGGACCAAATCAACATGCTCAAACAAAATGAGCCTCCCATGCCGACCATAAGGCCAAGTGATCCACCAAAGGAAGAAGATCTAAATATCCTCTTCAACATCGACTACCTACGTGCCAGACTTTCGACTCTCGTAGAGAGTGAGGATAGTGATCAAGAAACACCTAGTGGGAGGCTATACCATCCATAGGGGCACATAGTTGTCAGAGCCAATGAAGGCCTATGGATCTTCGATAATGACTATGAGGATGAGACTGAGATGGCATATCTCAACCATATGAGGCAACAGGAATACCCCATAGACATAGATGATATGTTTGAACATCTAAGTATGGGACCAAGGCATATGTGGCATTTAAACCAAGTACAGTTAAACCAAGTGCTTCATCCACCACTTAGGGCATATAGGGGGCACCTCCCACCTAGATACCCTATAGGTCCATCACTGCCAAGGGCAAACCCTGTCCTTCTATTTGTAGATAGGGCTGATCCTTTTGTGCCAGTATCCATAGAGCCAGATTTAGGGTACAAGGATCACCAAGAATGTCTGAATCAACACCCACATGGCAATGGAGACCAAATTAATTCCATCAACATGATCTCCATTGATTTAACCACCCCCATCCACAATCCAACTGATCCAACATGACCATTGTATCTAGACATAGATGCCATAGACTGGGATCATGCTGACTCACCACCATCCCAATCAGATTACTGGCCTTATGGCAAGATGTTCCATTTCACCCCAGGACAGACTCAGGACATCTTCCATGCTAAAGAGGAACCCAAAATTCCCAACACAAATCTAAATTCATCAAATGATATCCACCTGATCCCAACTCCACACCATTTGGAGGACGGATCCCACATGTCAGTCGAAGAGACGATTGATGTAGACATCGGTTCTGACCCAATGAATCCACAAAACATCAAGCTGGGGGTAAGTTTATCCCTCGAAGAGCAAGCTGATTACATTGCCCTTCTCAAAGAGGAGGTTTTTGCATGGTCCTACAAAGACATGGTGGGGCTAGACTCGCAGCTATTCACACATAATCTAACGCTTGATCCGACAGTCAAGCTAGTCAAGAAAAAGCTACGTAAGATGCACCCAATAGTGGCCTTAAATGGTCAAATATGAGCTACAAAAGTTTTTGGATGCATAGTTTGTCATCTACATAGATTACCCACCATGGTTGTCCAACATGGTACCCATAAAAAATCCTGACGGGAGGATTCGCATATGCACTGATTTTTGAGATTTAAAAAAAGTGAGTCCCAAGGACGATTTCTCCTTGCCTAGCATCGATGCATTGGTAGGTGCTACAGAAGGACATGAAATGCTTTCCATCATGGATGGTTTCTTGGGATACAACCAGATTTGTATCAATCCCGATGATCAACTAAAAATGGCATTCATGATGCCTTGGGGGACATTTGTTATAAGGTCATGCCATTTGGCCTTAAAAATGCTGGTGCCACCTACCAACGTGCTATGACATACATCTTCCATGATCACATGCATAAAAATTTGGAATATTATATGGATGATTTGTTGGCCAAATCTCTTTTGCGCCAAAATCATCTCGATGACTTACGCAAGATCCTTGATCGCCTCATCGAACACAAGGTTAGGCTAAAACCCAATAAGTGTGTATTTGGTGTCACATATGGAAAACTCTTGGGTTTCATAGTCTCAAAATGAGGCATCGAGGTAGATCCAAATAAAGTCAAGGCCATCCTTGAAATGCTTCCCCTAACCATCATCAGGCAGCTCAGAATTTTGTAGGGTAAGGTCGCATCAATCAAGTGCTTCATAGCGTAGTTATCTGACAAGTGCCAACCCATGAATAAATTATTACATAAGGGGGTAGCATTTCATTGGGATGACGAGTGCTAGTCAGCCTTCGACAATATCAAATAATACTTGGCTTTGCCACTAGTATTGGCACCACCTAGACCAGGAGTGTCATTCTATTTATACATCTTAGCTACTGAGGTGGCACTGGGTGCCATGTTAGCCCAAAAAAATGAATTACATAAATAACAGGCTAATTATTATCTTAGCTGCACCCTGGTCAGTTATGAGCTTAACTATGCATACATTGAGAAGCTATGCTTGGCGGTGGTATTTGCCACCAAAAATCTATGCCATTACATGCTGAGCAATATGATGTATGTTGTGTCTAAGGAGAATCCATTGTGGTACATGATGATTCGTACTTATCACAGTAGTCACATGACAAAATGGATCATGTTGTTGATGGAGTTTGACATTGAATTCATTGGACAAAAGTCCATAAAAGTTCAAGTCATCACCGATCAACTAGCATAGGCTCCTCTCAAAGACGATCAACCTCTGACCGTAGAGCTGCCCGATGATGGGGTCTTCCATGTCTCAAAATTTCCAGATTCTGATGAGCCTAAGTCATAGGACGACATAACCTTATTTTTTGATGGTTCTAAATGTGAGCAAGGGGGTGGCATGGGAATCATGTTTTTCACACCGTAAGGGGCTCCAATGACTTTATCATTTAAACTTGATTTCATGTGCACCAATAACAATGCTGAATACAAAGCCTTGCTCATAGATCTTTAGACAACCAACACCATGAACATCAAACGATTGAATATATTTGGTGATTCACTATTAATTTTCAACCAAGTGAAAGGGGTATTCCAATGCAAATTCCCAGTTTTGCAGGCCTACAAAGCCCTTGTGGATAAATTCCTGGTAAAGCTTGAATGGTATGACATCGAGGCACTCCCTCGATCATAAAATCATTTTGCAAACACTATGGCCTCCTTGGGGTCACTAATCCCGCAAGAACCTTTTGGTGAGATGACAACCATTCAAGTCAAAAAATTATCGCAATCTGTGATGGAGCGTGCAAGCTCTAACATAACGCCAGGAATCCACCTAATCTAGATTGAACCATCTCAAGATAGGTTCTCTCAAATCCATGATAGTTTGAATCATGCCAACTGGGGGTATTTGTTCTCTCCAACCCCTCTTAATAGCAACACAACGTTATTTCTACAAGTTATTTCCCACTCAACTTTTTCTAGGGACAAACTTCAAGAGGGATCGACCATTCATACCATCGATGTTTCTGATCAGCAGAATTGGTACACACCCATAAGAGACTATCTCAAGTTAGGTATCCTCCCACTTGGATTGTCGCATGCCATGAAAATATCATTCAAATAGAAAGCAGAAAAACATGTCTTACTAGGAGACATTTTATACCGTCGAAGCTACGAAGGAATCCTCCTTCGTTGCTTGGACCAGTAAGATTCCACTTGGGAGATCACCCAAGCACATTATGGTACATGCGGTGACAACTTTAGTGGTATGGCCATCGCAAAGTGCATTCTTTGCATGGGCTATTATTGGCCATATTTAGAGCAAGATTATTGCGCATATGTGTGGAAGTGCATGAAGTGTCAACACCATGCTAACTTGACACACGTACCTTCTTAGGCCTTGCAGCTGATCCAATTGGCTTGGCCATTTTTGCAGTGAGGCTTAGATCTCATCAAAAATATCTCCCCTACATCGTCAAGTCATCATACATTTATCATAACGGCCACAGAGTACTTCACTAAGTGGGTGGAAACAATTCCGTTTACCTCTACGACTGGGCCCCGCATTGCAGAGTTCATTTTACATAACATCGTATGTCATTTTGGTATTCCATCCAAGATCATCTTAGATAATGGGACATCATTTAAGAACAAATATGTGTGTGCTTTGACAACAAAGTACAAAATTTAGCATAATTTTTTGACACCCTATTATCTGTAGGCAAATGGGCAAGCAGAGGCATCAAACAAAACACTAGTTTCCATCCTTAAAAAGATAGTTTTAGATAGTCATAAGGATTGGCACATCCAAATACCACTTACCCTATGGGCTTATCGCACTAGCATTCGGACGCCCACTAGGGTAACTCCATTTTTTCTAGTGTATGGCTCCGAGGCAGTCATGCCTCTCGAGTTGGAAATACCCTCCCTATGCATATCAATGCAAGAGTTCATCGATGATGACACTACATGATAGGCTCGGTTAGACTAGCTTACATTACTCAACAAACAATGCATCAATGCTCTCAAGCATTTACGTATCTATCAAGAGCGACTTAAGAAAGCATACAACATGAAATTTCATCCGAGGGACTTTCAGGTCGGTGACCTGGTATTAAAATAGAACCAAAAAAATTCTAACTTACCACCCCATTTAAGGGACAAGTTCACAACAAATTGGTTAGGTCCTTATATAATTGATAGTAAAATAGGACCTGGAACATACCGGCTCACCTCTCTTGAAGGAATCAAGGAATTAGAACCCTTGAACATTAGTCATCTGAGGCCATTCAACATATAAAGAGCCATGGCCCACACAAAAAGCTCCAAGGGTTCCCGCAATCGCTTGGTCAACCAAAACACCCCAAAGGTATCTATAATCCCTTTGGTCAAATCAAAAGCTCCAAGGGTTCCCGCAATCACTTGGTCAACCTAAAATGCCCCAAACGTATCTATAATCCCTTTGGTCAAACCAAAAGCTCTAAGGGTTCTCGCAATCGCTTGGTCAACCAAATGTCCTAAAGGTATCTATAATCCCTTTGGTCAAACCAAAAGCTCCAAGGTTTCTCGCAATCGCTTGGTCAACCTAAAACACCCTAAAGGTATCTATAATCCCTTTGGTCAAACCAAAAGCTCCAAGGGTTCCCTCAATTGCTTGGTCAACCTAAAATGCCCCAAAGGTATCTATAATCCCTTTGGTCAAACCAAAATCTCCAAGGGTTCCCACAATCGCTTGGTCAACCAAATGCCCCAAAGGTATCTATAATCCCTTTGGTCAAACCAAAAGCTCCAAGGGTTCCCGTAATCGCTTGGTCAACCAAAATGCCCCAAAGGTATCTATAATCCCTTTGGTCAAACCAAAAGCTCCAAGGGTTCCCGTAATCGCTTGGTCAACCAAAATACCCCAAAGGTATCTATAATCCCTTTGGTAAAACCAAAAGCTCCAAGGGTTCCCACAATTGCTTGGTCAACCTAAAATGCCCCAAAGGTATCCATAATATCTTTGGTTAAACCAAAATACCCCGGGGTTCTCACAACAACTTGGTCACCCAAAATGCCTAAAGGTATCTATAATCCCTTTGGTCAAAATATCCAAGGATCCATAAGAATCACTTGGTCCACACCCATCCAGGTTAAACCACCATAACGAATATTCAAAAACAACATATAATAAAAAATAACAAAAAATTGCATCTCACTTTCATGCATAATCTTTAAAAAAAAAATACAAAAAAAAAAACTGCATTAGGCATCACATACATACATTGCATATCTGCTGATCATACATGTCAAACACACCATAGACTATAATTACTTGGAAATTCCATCATTTTCCACATTCAGTCCATTTTGTAAATGATCCAACAAGAATAACACCATTCACATTTTTGCCATATCATAGTCAGTTGTCTTTTAATGTCCTTCGGGTTTTCGTCATTTAGCTATCTTTAGATTTCTAGTCAAATGTTGTACAAAATTAGACCAATTTTTACAAGGTAGAGTTTTACTTGTATCACGCCTTGTTACATAGCATCCCAACACAAGCTTAAAAACACATAAAAATTCCCAAATTGTGTGAACAAAAGATGAAACCTACATAGCGGACTAGGCTACCATAAGCGAAATGATTATATTGCTCATCCCCCTGTGCAAATGGCCCAAGAATACTGAGAGTTGGAAAAAGGACAAGCATCTTCCCTACCCAATTCCCCAAAATAAATAGTGGTTTTTACCACTATCAGAAATCCCAAATTCTCAAAAAGTTGCAAACATCAAAAAACTTCAAAAGTCAAAGTACAAACTCCAAAGTTTGACATAAAAACCCTCAAAGTGCACACATAAAAAATCACAAGAAATAGTGATCCCCATCACTCAAAATTCAAATACCTTGCTCAAAACAAAAAAAGAGAAAAATAAACAGTGATTTTTATCACTATATATGAGAGAAAGTATCCCAATAAAATTGAAGAAAAGAAGGGAGTCGAACTTGAATCCCTGGAACTCTCAGCATTCGAAAGGTCATGAGGTGATCCTCAATCCCGGTTTGGTGGATAGCCTGTTGGTCACTGGTGGCAAACCTCCCGCATGACGATATATTTGTTGCATTAGCTATTGGGCATATGTATAGATCAATGTTTACATGTGGATGAGCTAGCTTATGGTATCCTATATTGCACCGTAGATTAATCTTACTAGATGCAACAAAGGAGTTAGTGGAGCTAATTAGGTGATCCTCAGTATAGGTTTGGTGGACAGCCTACCTGGAACTGGTGGTATCCTTACGAATACCACATCAATGAACTCAATTGCACACACAAGGATGTGAAATAACTTGGTCAAACTCAAGTCTGATTCATACCTTATTTGAAATTCTTGTAAGATAATGTACAGTCTTGACTAGTTAGTTAAAGCATCTGAGTCTCAGAAAAACCTTAACTACATTCTAAAACAATTGTTGTATATTTCATTACTTACATCACCATTAAAAAATACAAAACAAAAAATTACAAATGCAAAGTTATTCCATAAAGCAATCACATAGTACAAAAATCTAGTAAATCATGTACAAGCTATGGTGCCATTGCCTATATACTAACAAATCATTTCATCCATTCTATATACATACATATATATCATATAATTCAAATCATCCACAGTCATAATAGCATATGCATACATCAACATCAATAAATGTGCATAAAGAACAATAAACCATGAAAAGTATATAATCAAACCAAAAAAAGAGTCATGTATATATATCCAGCCAAAATGCCCTCAGGCTACAATAAGAAGGTCCTCTGATCTCACAAAAAAACCAAAAATTCAAAATCCCCAAAGCCTAGGGAGTCGACCACCATGATCATGCAGGATCGGTGCAACTGGTACTACCCCTAGTAGTATGGGTCATATGGGACCTCTCAGGGTGGTTGGTGCTGCCCTCACACCTTGCCCACCAACACTAGCCTCACCTAGCCACCTGCGATGAGATGATGTAGACTACTCAGTCTCACTACCTCTCGTACAACACGATGAACCACCTCCATCAAGAATAGGAAACTGTCCACCGAGGCAGACAACCTATGTCTCTAACTCTATCCGGTATCAACCCCACTCCATATCTTGTCGGTGATACACAACCAATGCACTATCCCACTATGCCAACTGAGTTTTCAAGAGATCCCTCTCCTACGTTACCTCCATAAAAGCATCTATATGATCCTCCTCCCATCTCTATAGGAGACCCTCCAATCGTGCTATCTCAGTATGAAGCCCAACCTCCACATCCCATGAGATAGCCTAAGGCATGGGCTCCTATGGGATGGCCTACTGCTCTGGCACCCACTGCTCTGGGACATCCTATACATTCAGCTACTCTGGAACCCCCAAATCATCTCCATCACCACTAAAATCATAAACCTCCACCATGTTAGCATCATCAAGCTGAGCCCCCCAACCCTCCACCAGTGCCTCTGCACCCTCGCCTCCTGCTGTTGTAGTATCCATGCCTCCTAGAGGCCTCTCACTCCACCATCGCTACATAATCCACCATCAATCATACTCTACAGTCACCCCAACATCATCCATGTTGGGTACATCAATAACTGCATTGGACCCCTCACCCAGCGGCTCAATGGTAGGCCAGACTAGAGTCCTCTCATCATTGTGATGCTGATAGATCAAGGGATCACCAAGAAATCCCTAGCACACCCCAAACTAATGCATCATTCAGACATATGGGAAGTACTCACTTTGCCAATAATCCATCTATCTATGCACACACATCGGAGCCACTCTCTAGCCTTGGCCCAAGATGGATAGTCCCGATATGGCTGCCAGAACACCTGCCCTGGCACTAGACACGAGAAGGCACCAATATAGTGACCTACATCACCTACCCACTGCTTACTCTGTTCATGCTCCTCTGACCTCTACCATAAATTGGCATAGCCAATTTCTTGATCCACCATCTCACCTCGGGTAGTCCACGACAGCCACTACGGTTGCTCCATAGCTATGTGCTACCATCCCTAGCACTACAAGATATAGCTGCACCCGATCCCCTTCTACTTCTGGAAGTAGACCTCGTACAGCTCATCATACAACTATGCCAATAATGTCTAACTCCATATCATAATAAGTGGAGCTACTGTAGTACACTCCACCAATGTGAAAACCAACTCAAGAATCCGCAGAATCCGATACACATCCTCCAGAGTAACAGTCATCTCCCATGTTGGGAGATGAAAAGTGTTGGTGCAGGGATACCATAGATTGATCAGGGCAGTAAAATATGCTCGATCCCCCACCAAAGGCTCCATATGTGTCACATGCTTGAGCCCAAGGGCATCGAGCCACTCCCAATCCACAAATGTCAAGGCATCCCGGGCATCAGAGAAAACAGTCGACTGGCGGTACCGATTCTTCACAACCTAAAACACCATAAAATGAAAAAATATATTAATTACATACTTAATATAAACAAAAAAATTAAAATAAAATTGTACAGTAGAAGTAAAAACTACAATTTACAATTGTACAACATAAGAAGTATAGTAAAACAAATGTACAGTGAAGGTACAAATCATTCAAATAAAACTGTACAACAACAACAAAATAAAAACTGTATAATTGCAAAAAAAAATCATATTAGGGTTTCTACCTTAATGTGAAAACAAAAAAAACACGAAATAAAACATATTAGGGTTTCAACCTTAATATAAATTAAAATTAACAATAAAATAACAAAGCACAAAAACAGGTTGGGTTATTTTAACCTAATATAAAAAAACACAAAAAAAAAAAAAGGTTTTTAAAACCTTAAAAACAAAATAAAGCAAATAAACATTTATATGTGAGATTTTAACTTCATATAAAACAAAAATGAATAACAGGAAGGGAGAAGGAACATCATATCAGTCTCACCTCAACTCCTCCACTCAAAGACCCGGTTCTCACACTCATGATGTCCATGAAATTTGATCAGCGCTCCGCTACGCACACTCACACTCCTCCTCCTCACTACTCCAAATCGCCAAGAAAAAAATATTGCAAATGAGCCCAAAACCTATTTTTGGTCCTTATATAGGTTGTTAGGCCTGTAATCGTTCCATCCTAGGATGAGCTCTAGTTAGCACTCATACCACCCTATGACGATTACATAATTGCTATTTGTCCCACCTTGGGACGATTACAGAGCAAGAAATAAAACAACAAAATTTGCATAAAAAAAAATGCACCACAAACAGTAATAAATATGTCGAACAAATGTGCCTTTGCACCTAACATTTAGGGCATGAAAAACCAACGTCGAGGTCACAAATACTCACTATCCTACTCCCTCAGAAGGCTAGCATAGCCGAACCGCTCCATGGAAGGAGGATTTTTGATAATTTCTACCCCAATAGGCGTCCAAAAAAGGGTCAAAACCCACCAAAAATAGGTTCGATTGTTGGAAAACTACAGTAAGAATTCAATGAAAACAACTGAAGGCACCCTTACAAACATCATCTTGGGTCAAGCAACTCATCACTTTTCTCATTTTTGGTCATTCCCTCATCGATTCATCGCTTAAGGGGGTAGTCACACTCAGTCACCAATCAACAAATATACACCCAATCAAGGAAATGGCATGCATTCAAAGAATCATTGACAAAGACAATCACACTCCTGCTTGGGGCAGCAAACAAGCAATAATCACAAACTAAAAAAACACTTGGTATTCTGGAAGCATGAAGAAAATGTTCCTCAAACAAAAGGTTGCGCCCTTTTCCTATTCATGTTTGAACAATGTCCAAGATCAAATACACCTCACTGAAAAAGGTTACACTTGAGTTAAGCTCCTTAGCTCGTCAGAAGCAAGGATTCAAGAATACGTGCCCTTTCCATACTTGGGGCATCAAAAGTTGGTTAGGTTACTAAGAAACCCTAATCATTAAGTGCTTTGGTCATCTATTTTTGCTCAACACTGTGCCACACATAGCGCATCCCAAAAAGGGGTATTTGTAGACACCAAAACAACACCAATTCGATTATGTGACTACAAGCACTGACCAAATTGACATACATACCCCCTAGGGCAGCCTCGAGAGGTTAAATAGTGGTCCTAACAACTCCCAAATCAGTTTTTGAAAGTCAAAGGTTAGTTTTACACCTTTTAAGCACTTTGCTCCCTATTTGTCCCACCCTGGGATGATTAGAATCCTATTCGTTCCACCCCGGGAAGATTAGCAACAATCGCTCCAGGGTGGGACGATTAGCAGGTTTGACTAGCAAAAAGTCAAACCTTGACAAATGGCAGCCCAAATCCACCACCTAACTTTGCCTTCAAGGCATGCAATTGCCAGGGAACATTTCAAATCAGAGAGAGAGCCTGCCCTGATCATGGAAGCCTTAATCAATGATCCCCTAATCAGGGAAGAATCTTATCTGCCCCAAAAAAAAGCATAATGAGCCAAGTGGTGCCCTCACATGCACATGCAAAGGAGACCCTTAGGTCTATAAAATGGTGAGCCTCCTCACCCCAAAAGGAGAATAGGTTTGGAGCATTTGGAGCAACGAAGTGCTGCTGAACTATACCCCTATTCCTCTTTGTGCTTCCTGCATCTCTAATTTCTCTTTTGGAAGAGAGGTTGTCGGGTGAACACTAGGAATGCAATCTAGATCCAAAACCCAAGCAATAGGCCATAATCCCACCCCAAACTCATTGGAAAAACCCCATAGGAGGTTTTGGACCGATCCCACTTGGATTGGTGTCAAAACAATGCCATAAATGGTGGGCGTCCCACCCCCGGGTGCCCCCCAAACTGCTGCAGTCCTAATCGCCCCACCCCGGAGTGATTAGAAATTTGTGCATGATTTCTTTACTATTTTTTTTGCATTGTTTTATATTTGATGTACTTATGTTGCTATCCAAGTTTCATGGCTTTCTGACATGATTTGACCTGGTTTTTGGCATTTTATGCGTCCACTAACATACAAGGATCACCTTCAGATACAGGATGACCTGGGAAGAATCTGCCAAATATGACATTTTGGGTCATCTCAAAATGTTGTTTTTAGTCTAACCCCAAGTTTACAGGAGTTTTGGAGGCCTCTGGGCAGGAAATTTGCAAGGTCACTTTTTGCAAGTTTTGCGATAGTCCCCAACGTCCCACCCCAGAGTGATTAGAAATTTGTGCATGATTTCCTTACTGTTATTTTTGCAATATGTCCCATATGATATCCTAATTCCCCTGTCAAAGCTTCATTGCATTCTGACATGATTTGCTTATAGTTTTATTATTTTATGTGTTAACTAGCTCGCAGGGTGCCCCTGTCATGTACAAGAAAATCTAGATAGGATGTTCAAATTATGAGCATCTGGGTAGTCTTAAAATGACATATAATGCCTAACTCATGAGTTGCAGATGATTTGGATAAGTATAGGTGGGACATTGGAGTGCTCACTTTGGAGAGGCCCTCGATGGGAAAATAAGCATAACTGGGCCGTCTCACGCCGCTTCGACGCAAAATTAGGTGATACCAATTCTAGACATTGTCCTTTTCATTTCCATATCATTTTGTAATTGATTTATCAACCTTATCACTGATATCCCACAAACGCCCGTTGGAGGCCTTGGGGATTGTATGTATTTCTGGATACGTACATGCTGTTAATGATTTGTTGTCTTTCTGTGCACAATATCTCATCGCTAGGAATACTAGAGGGGTAGCAAGGAATGACGAACACATGGACACAAGCGGTGGAAACTTTTAGCCTGCCCACTTTGAATGTGGGCACGCGGAAGACGCTGGAAGTGTACCATCCGATCTTGGAAACACGAATTCCTTCGGGCATCCATTGATGTAACAAATTGTATAAAAAAAATTGAGCCCTAGAAGGGGGACGTATTGTAATAAGATTAAAAGCAATATCAATAAAGGAGGCCCCGCTTTTGTTTGCTCACATCTCGTTTTTGTGTCATTCCCTTCATGCATTGCTCTTCGCTTTCGTAGTACTTAGCATCTATATCAATTTTTGTTTGCATCATATCGATATACCATCCTTATACATTGATTTCAAATAATAATAGATCTAAATAACGAGTGCATAGTCTCTTCTCAGTTGGATAGCACTTCATTGCTCCTCAAGGGCACACAAATTCGCTCTCCAATCTGGCAGGGCTTCGCTACATAAACTCTAAAAATCACTGCTCTTTTACTCTTTGTGGGAGAGTCCATATGTAGACCATCCCCATTTTAGATCTGAACCTTGGCTTCCTAAATAAGCCTTAATACAAGTTGCATGCGACTAACCATCTCGGGTGGAAAGCATCAGTCACAAACTGGCATTGAAAGGGTAGTTAGAAGGAACTTAGGGAGTTCCTCATCAAAATCTACCCGTAAACAATGTAAGGTGTAGTCAGACTACATTATCTGGACCTATATTCATGACCAAACTATACATGGTTCTAGCTGCTATCAGGTATAATAGTTAGGTGTGGCCGCTGTCAGCTTCAGTGACCAAGTGTGGTAGCCGCTCTGCTTGAGAGCGGCTAAGCTTGAATGGGTTAGAATTGCCATTTTTGAGTGGTTAGGACCACTACTAACTCTTGTAGAGGTCCAAGATAATTCATATGGTCTATGAATATGTCCATATGGGTAGTCTCCTAAATATGATGTATTTTAGGTGTTTATAGATACCCCTTTTTGGGATACACTATGGGGAAAATACAATGCAGAGCAAAAATATACCACCCAGGGTCACATTGTAGGTTGTGTGATGATCATTAATCTAATAAATATTGGATGTCCTAGTCATGAGGAAGGATGCTCATCCTAGAATCATTGATTCCAATAGGGTGGAAGGCTTAAATTTGTGAAATATTACACACATCCAGCGACGATAGGGTAGCTTGAGTGCTACTATAGGATTCAATGCAACTATAGATCCAAAATGAGGAGAGCTACAAACTTAACTTTCATGTTTGATTTTTTTCCTAGAAAAAGGTAAGCTAATGATAGTTATTGGCAATGATTCATAATATGAATGCAATTTGACATGATCGAGTGATTTTTTGTTGAATCTGATTATGATTGTTTAAAAAATTTTGACTACCCCCTCAAGCAACAAGTCGATGAGAAAAGGACAATTAATAAAGTGATAAGTCGCTTGACCAAGATGAAATATTTAGGCCTATTTAGAGGGTTGCTTTGTTGTTATAGGGTAGGTCCCATATAGGTGTGATTTCAACCACTTTTGATAGTTTTACACCTCTATCCCGTGGGGTAGTCCAGGCACAATGGCCTTCTTAGGGAATCAAGGTGATACCAATTCTATTCTAGATTTTGTTGAATCACTATTTTTATAGGATAAATGAGATGAATCCTCACTCCTGTGAGGCATTCCAGACATCATGGCCTTCTTTGGGATTGAAATGAAGCTTCTCAATTCCACTATAATCATTTTTCCCAAGTGGCCTTATGGCAATTTACTCATCTTACCGAATTGCATGGAGCACTAGTCACTGCAATTGCCAAGTGTATAGAGCAAATAATCAATTACGAGGCTCACTTGAGATTTTATTTATTTGATTTTTTTGTGTTAATTTGAATTTTATGATGTTTTTAAATTTTGCATTATGTTTGTTTTGGTATTTGTGCATATTTTGGTTGTTTTGTATTGATATATGTGCTTATTGACTCATTTTGAGGTGCTTTATGGTGAGAAATTGAGTGAATTTCTCCTTGTTTCTTAGCCCCTGTTAGGTCTAGTGATATCCAATTGCTACTTTGTGGCTACTATCAGGTCTAGCAGACAGAAAGTGTGGGCCACTGATGCCAACAACAATTGAGGCATGATTTGAAAATACAAAAGGAAATTAGGATTTTTGACATTTCATTATTTCCAACTATCAATTACACTTTTGAGCTTTGAGGTGAGAAAGTGCAATTATGACACAGAGTGCTACTGAGTTTGTTGCTAACTTGGGTGTCATGGCTGAGAAATAGGAGGCATCTATGAGTGGAGGAGTCAAATCTTCATGGGTACTCTACCAAACCCTGACTTGTTTATTTAATTCAATAAAATGAACCTAACAATTACTTTGGTAAATGAACCTCACTAAACCTGTTGGAAGCAAACTGAACCCATCAATAGGTCTAGGTTAGGGTTAATTTTAGTGGTTCCAGGATAGTTTTAGAATTTTTCCATTTTTATTATGATTTTTGGCCAAGGGGGAACACTGTTGGTGTGTCGCCCATTGGCCTCTATCGCTCAGAGTGACTTAACTAGCTCAAGACTGGCTGCTATTGCTGTCAGTGACCAACATAAATTCCAAAGGTCAAATTTTTGAGCATTGGAGGTTGGTCGATGTTAGCTTCAGTGGTCGTTTCATGGTTGCTCCTGACATGAGTGGCCACAAGGCCTTAGACTTATTTTTCAAAATTTTAAATTTTTAAGCAATTTAATTGATTTTTGCAATTTCAAAGTGTAGTTTTTGATTTTTTTGAATGTTTAGGTGCATTTAATCATCATTTTTGTAGCCTTAGGCTTATCTTAGATTATCTTGCACCACTTTTAGGATTTTATTACTTTTAGCTTGTAAGTGCATTTATTTTAGGTATTTATTTTGCACTCTTAGATTCTATCTCTATGGGCTTGAGATCCAAAGCTGATTGTGGATCTCCTACCCAACTTGGATGCCATAGATTAGGGTTGGCTAGATGCTTGCAAGCTCTAGTACGACACTAGGCTTCTGATGATCATGTTATATCAGGCCTACCTCACTACCCTAGCCCATCAATGGGACTCTAGGACTAATATCTTTCATCTCCCTATTGGTGAAATGACCATCACATCGAAGGACATCTATAGGATCTTCCAGATTCCTTTTGATGGAGTACCCATTGTGTCTTCCCCCACGAATGCAAAAGATGCAATTTTTATGAGGGTATTTGGAGTGCATGTAGTTGTTGCATTCTAGGATACCAGGTTTGGTGGAATTTCTATGGCTCAGTGGTACCAAGAGGATGTATTTTCTTGAAGAAATGCCATCTTATTGATGGTGATTTACAATATTATTTTACATGACTACTCTAGATCAAGGTTCCCATGGCACCTCTTGGCTATGGTCTAGGATTTGGTGGATAGCATAGAGCATATCATCTATGCTTGGGGAGCACATTGCTGGTGTAGTGCTATGATGAGCTATACCATATTCAGTACCGCAAATGGGCTAGCATCACTTGCAACTTGCTCCTCCAAATTTGGTAATGGTATCACATCAGGGTGGACCACCCAATAGGACTTCCTATGGATATTACTAAGATAGCCAATGTGACCTAGTGCTACGGATCTAGGTGGCCCAAAGAGCATAAGGAGTGCAAGAGTCAGCCTCATGTAGGGGAGCTTTCCAACTATACAAAATATTTGACTGACCTGCAGGCCAAGGACATTATTTGGAGCTCTTATCATGCTTGCCCCACCTAGGAGGAGGTAGAAAAATTCACAACTTGGACTCAACATGATCGATGGGTTATCAACTATAATGATGACATCAGGGATTTCTTCTACAATTATAGGGTGCTCTGATAGTTTGGCATACAACAAGATGTTCCTCTTGAGCTAGTTGCATACAGATAAATCACTATTGAGAAGAACCTTCCATTGCCATGAGTTTTTGTAGTTTTAGAGGAGGATGACCCTCCCATAGTTGATGTGAGAATTATTTATGCTAGTGTTACTAAGGTGTATACCTACTGGTGGGTTACATAATGTTGGTGGGGTAGTAGCCACTTGGGGTGGTCTATGGATGATGAAAAGGCTAAGGATCCTAATGGGCTTCAAATGCAAGCTCAAGCAGAGTACTAGGGATAGGCATAGTAGTAGATGGTAGAGGAGCAAGTGGTAGAGGAGAAAGTTACCCTTGAGGAGGAGGAGGAGGAGCTAGCTCCAAAGGTGTAGGAGTCCCCTCTTCAATATTAGTTGCATCACATGGTGAATTGCAATGTGTAATTCCCCTATTTATTCCATTGTATACATCTAACTTATATTGTTATGATATGGTGAATTGCAATGTGTAATGCAATATGATGATGATATAATGTAAATGAACATGTATGCTTTAATCACTTAAAACATAAGGTATGCATGTGATATGAGTTTAACAATCTAATGGACAATATAATAGAAATTATAATAATCATGAACGTAAATGATAACTCTTAGCATAAGAATTAATCATTTAAACATCCAAATATGAGATGAGATGATGTGATATATATATACTTTCCTTATGGGCTTTTGTAAGTTAAAAGATATACTCAAAATAGTCAATGGTTGTCTAAATTTCATTGCTGACATTCATACGGTATCTACCCTATCTCATGCACACCATTTAATGAACAAAACCTCCTAAAAAAGGGTTGATAATGTGATTTATGATATGACTTATTTCTATTTGAGGATTTTTGAGGTTTTCCATGAGACTCAAACACCCTAGTTGCTCCATAAAAAGTTGTATATTAATCATACAGAGCTTTTGAAGGATGAAATTCTTGTTATGAAGACCTAGATACTCATTATACTTATGTGCGCAAAAAAAATTATTAGATAAAACATAAGTATACCCCAGTGCTAGGTGGGATTCATTCAGCCCATTACTTTATTGGGGATCTTGAAATATTCATCTTAATCCTAAGTTAGACTCAATTAGATTAGACCACTATGTGATATAGAACACCTAAAGCTAGCCCATCCACATGCAAACATTGGTTTGTACAAAAGCAAGATGCTAATGTGATAGACATATCATCATGCATAAGGATACCTTACGGTTCATCCATGCTGAGAATTCTAGGGATTCAAGTTCAATACTCCCTTATTTTCTTCATATTTTTGGGATACTTGCTCATGCTTGTAGGCCCAAAATGGCCACATACTTAGTAAAATTTTGTATAAATTTGACTGTCATAAAGCTGTTATTTCGCTTCGAAATTAGGTTGATAATATGAGTCCGCTCGATAGTTTTTCAATTTTGAAATATTTGAAGCAATTTCAGGTAACTGCATTCCAGGTTCGAAATGATGATAGATCTCAAATCCACAAAATTTCTTGAGAGATGATGATGTCAGTAGTGGAAAAGTACATAATAGCCTCCTTGCATATATCCGATTCTAGAAAAGTCTTTTGTTTCCTACTCTGGATTGGTGCTATCTTCAAATCCATAAAAGTCTCAAGAAAATGATGACGTCAGTGGCAGAAAAGTGTGGAATGACGATCTGGGGAATGGACAAGTATTTTATTTCCAGAATGAAGATAAAGTAGAACGGTTGAATAATGATGAGGGAAAAGATAAAATCTTGAAGTGGATTCAAGGTTCAGATACTCCAGATCTGGATAGGATATTTTGCTACTAATAAATATGATGTCATAAGTGAAATGGCATTTATCTTATGTCATATTGAATATGAACCATGCAATGAAGAAGATTGATGGTGGAGGTTAGTATTCTAAGTTTTGGTTGTTTAGAAGATGTTTCTACGTTATAACTATGACAGTCGATCGAAAGATGAAGCATCAAAGGTTTTCAAGAATATCAGACCAGATGTAGTTACAAATCGATGGTGGCAATCTATTCCCAAGAAGGATCGATGGAAATGTATGATTTAGAATGTTCTGAACTACAGTTCTACTGAGTGACCAAGCAAGTTGCAGAGATCCAGTGCTGTCATGGCGGATGCCCTTCCAGTGGAATTCTTAGAGGATGAACCAATGAGCTAATTCCATCTAAGCTCTTTGCTGAGTTGTTGTAACAATATTTGGTGTATTTTTTCATGATTTTTAACATGAAAAACTATAAATAGAGGTCAAACCCTCATTTTGAAGGGTCGACTCTCGCGTGTTTGTCTATGCTATTGTAAATATTCCTAAAGAGCTAAATTAAAGGATCAATACATTGATCTTCACCTCAAGTTCATATTCTCTTACTTGATGTCAAAGGTTTGGATTTCATAGTTGCATTTCTGTAAATACTTAGATGGTTAGTTTGTGCTTGTTTTGGATTACTAGCTATTGTGAGTAATTGAAATCTACTTTGAATTCATTCTATGTTATTTGAAAGTACATTTTTGTAAGATCTAAGTGTTTGGTGAATTATGTTATTTGGATTATCATTCCCTGGGTATTGAAACTGCTTGCTATAACATTTATCTGTTATGCTTTAAATACATGAAATGATCTATTATGACATAAATTTTGATCTGAGTGTATATCCTTAATCTAGTTTTTTGGGAGCTTTTTATGATGGTGTAATGCTGTTAACATATCCATCCATTTTTATCTACATCTCTCTAACCCTAACCTTCTCTTACCCTAAAATCCAAAACCTAAGTGACATAATTGCGTCAACAACCTGCTAAGTTGACAAGGAATCAGCCTACTCTAGAGGTTGGATCAAAAACTCCTATTTTATTCCATCCAATGTTGAGTGCTGAGCTGCAACTATCGGGTGCAAGCCTGGACAAAAAATAGGAAGAAATATAACCATAATACTGAGTGAAAACTTGGTACAATTCAATTCCCAATAGTTTTTGGCATGCCCATTGGGACCCATTCACAAGGAACATGAAACCCATAAAAAGAGTTATTGTTATCTCAACCCGAAGAAATCAATATTGGGTGAATTATCTTGACCTTTTAAGTGGAGAAAAGAAAGTTCACCTCGAAACTCCCTAGTCAAAAGACCCTAAAAAAGTATTGTAGACCAGTACCCTTTCATGTATACCAAGTATTTCAAGAGGAAAATCCCTGATTATTTATTTCATTATGAGTTACCTCAGAGAGGTACTGTTGTTATCAGAAGTTTAGATCAAGATTTTATTGAAGAAGAAGAACTTCTGGAATAAAACCCAATAGTTCCACCAAGAATACCTATAGCCAGAAACATGGCACATAATGTGGCTCCTAATAAACCACTTCAAAATTACCCTAACTAGGATTCAACTGGGCCTATTAGATTAGCATAAATGGATGCCATTCCCCAGGCTATATCTAAGGCAATCCCCACATATGATGGAATTGGTAAAACAACTTACGAACACTACCAAGATATCCTAATTTTGACAGCAATCCACAACATAAAATAAGAAAATATTATTGTTAGAATTCTAGCCCTATCCTTTCATGGAAAGATATTGCATTGGTTCAGAACTCTAGAAGATAATTCTATCACTTCATGGCAATATTTGGCTGAGCCATTCATAGAAGAATTTAATGAATCTACTGATCATTTTTCCTTGCTGAATCAGTTTACAGCCATGCAAAAAACCCAGCAAGAAACTGTCTCAAGCTTCAATTTGAGATTTAGTAGAACATGGAAGAGAATTCCCACTACTGCTATACCAACTGCATGTTTGGATTATATGTATTATATATGTGCCCTAGGATCAGAACTAGGTATATAGACACAACAATTTGGAGTAGAAACCTTTCCCCAAGTTTATAATGTAGATGTCCATGATGAAAATATCCTAATAAATGTAGTAAGGATTCCCACCAAAATTGTGTTACCCTATAACTCAAAAACTAATAGTGGCCATGAACAATCCACAAAGTCCTCCTACATGGAACCCCTTGCTTTACCATATTCATATCCACAAATGAATATGATTCCTTGGTCTAAACCGGTAGCCTCTACACATCCTTTTCCTTCACTTCCTTCCCAACCTTCTCAAGAATTGTCTGCTATTATGGATATATAAAATACCATGAAAAATTTGAGTAATAGAATGAATTCAATGGAAAAAAGAGATTAGGAAAGATCACAATAGAGGATATTCCCATATGTGAACAAATATCAAAGGCCTAGTCCTAGAAATAGTACTGGAGTTAGGGTGAATGTAGCATATGAGGATCCAAAATGTTATGTAGATGCCACTCTTGAAAATGTTTGGTTTTTGGTATGTAATGACCCCCATGACTCGTAATATTATATGATGTATCGACACCATGTTCAAAAAGCTATGGATAAAGCTAAAAGAAATCAGAAAGGGAGGGTTAATATGTTATGGCACCCTGATAAGATCATGGCCAAAAAAGAGTTGGATGAAGAAAGCCCAATTGCTATGATGACAAGATCTAGAAAGAAATATTTACAAGTAGATCCCCAAAATATGGGACAATTCCAGGTCCCTTATCAAAATAAAGCTGACTCCCCCCTCAAAGCAATGTCACTTTTTCTATTCCTCAAGCTAGAGGGAATGAGAAGATAGATAGTCTCCATAAAAATATTAAAATATAAAAATAAGGAGACAAAATGAGATCCAAGGGTGAGGATCAAGAAAGGCTTAGATTCCCCTCTATTACCAAAAGATAAATATTACAGGCAACCCAAAAATACAAAATGAAATATGGTGAGCCTGACAGAGGCCTGGAAAGACTATCCCTGACCAAGTCTGAGTACAACATTGTTGAGGAGATGAAAATGATTCCATCAAAATCTAGTTTATATGATACTCTTTTCATCCTGGTCCATATTGACCTACTTAAAGCTTCCCTCAAAAATCCCTAGAATAAACAAACCACCACCATACTCAATATACCACCAAAAAAGAGAGAAATGACACCTACTATTCTAAAAAACAAACCTCCCCCTTTCTACATATCATTAATAATGGAAGGATGGGTAGTCCAAATTGTATGATTGATTTAGGAGCATCAACCACAGTTATGCCTAAGGTGGTCTATGAAGAGATGGGTATGGAATATACCCGGTATTGTCCTAGAGTGTTACAATTATATGGGACACATATCAAAACAATTGGGGTTATTAAAGATATATTGATGAGGTTTCATAGAGCTCTCGAGGTAACAGTGGTGTAAGAAATAGTGGTGGTGGACTTGGAACCTTATTTTGGGTTATGCCTCTCAAGAGAATTTACTACAAAATTAGGAGTATGTATGTACATGGATTATTCTAGCATGGTAATCCCTTTCAAAGGAAAAATAATAAGGATAACACCAGAGAAACTAGTTGCTTATCATATTGAAAAAATTGAAGAGGATCTATGCAATCTTAATCATGTGGAGGAATTTAAGCTAGTGAAAAATATTGAAGAGCTAGACATTGAAGATGAGTTGCCTTTCAGAGAAGACTATAGTCAATTTGGAACTGGTATGGTTATAAACAGTATCACAACTGAATTGGAAAATAAACTCCCTACTATTTCTAATCAATCCCTAAGAAACAAAAAAACATGAGTTATGCATTTTGATGGTGCTAAATATAGAAATGGTGCAGGGGATGGTGTGGTTCTGCAATCACAGTCTAAAGGGATAAATAATTTTACTTATAGACTGACATGGTCATGTACCAAAAATTATGTAGAATACGAAGATTTGTGCCTTGGATTGATGCAAGAAGAAAGTATGGGCATCAAGATTTTGAACATATATGGTGATTCTAAGCTAATAGTCCATCAGGTAAGGAATAAGTGCAATAGTAAGCACCATTACTTGAAAACTTACAAAAATAGGGTATGGGACCTAATGGATTCATTTGATGCCCTAAATCTAAGTTTTTTACCTAGATAAGATAATCACCTAGCAGATTATTTGGCAAAAAAGGGGCCTAATTTAGATCCTCCTATAGATTTTGGAACTAAGAAGACCAAAGGAATCAAAATGGTTTTCAGACCTGCAGTGCCAGACAAGCAAATATTCTGGTAGGTTTTTAAAAGTGATGAACAAATTTTGGATTTCATGATAAGAGAAGCATGCTTCTCAATTATCCGAGGAAGACTTGGAAGAAATAGATCAGTAAGACTTTATCCAATTAAGAAACAATAATATCCCAAGGGGATTGGTCACCCTTTAAGTCTATTTGATAATGAAGATAGAAAGAAGGTTGGAGCTATGAAGGTCGGTAAAAATATCTATAAATAAGTAGAGGTCAGAATAGGAAATAAGCTCAATGTTGGGATCCAATTTTCACCTAAGGAAGCAGAAGAGATTAAAGCTTTATGCTTAAAATACCAAGACACTTTGGTTTGGTCATATGAAGACCTTAAAGTGTATGACAAAAAGGTTATCCAACATACTATCGAGTTATAACGCGATGCCAAACCATTCTTGCAAAAATAGAGGCCTGTTAATCTGAGGATAGAAGCCATTATGAGGGAGGAACTCTTAAATCTACTGAAGGCTAGGATAATATATCCAATAAAACATTCCACTTGGGTAGCCAGTTTGGTACCCCTAAGAAAGAAGAATGGGGATATACACCTATGTGTAGATTTTAGAAATCTGAATCAAGAATCTCTCAAGGATCACTATCCTCTCCCTTAGATTGACCAGATCTTACATGTGGTAGCTGGAGCAAAAATATTCTCACTCTTGGATGGTTACTCTGGATATAACAAAATTTGGATAAAAGATCAAGACCAATACAAGACAACATTTACTACAAAATGGGGTACATTTGCCTATCATAGAATGTCCTTTGGGCTTTCCAATGCTGGAGCTACATTTCAGAGGGCCATGGACTATGCATTTGGTACACTTATAAACAAATTTATTCTAATTTACCTGGATGACATGACGATATTTTATCATGATAAAAATGATCATCTATCTCATTTGGAACAGGTTTTTCAAAAATGTAGAGAATTTGGTATCTCACTTAATCCTAAGAAGTCATTCTTTGTAGTACATGAGGTAAAACTATTAGGCCATGTGGTATCAAAGGAAGGTATGGCCATAGATCTAGAAAGAATTGGAGCAATTCTAGATATTCCTTTGCCTACTAATCAGAAGACCTTGCAATCTTTCTTAGGTCAAATCAATTTCGTTAGAAAATTCATTTTTTATTTTGCACAAAAAGTGAGGCCTATATCTGAACTATTCAAGAAAAAGGTAGAGTTCAAGTGGACTGAGGTTTGGAAGAAATATTTCGAGGTCATTAAGTAATCCATTGAAACAACCCTAGTCTTGATAAATCCTGATTTCACTAAGGATTTTATTCTCTATGCTTATGGAGCTGAAGAAAGTTATGCCTTGATACTCACCCAGAAAGATAGTCGAGGGAATGAGCACCCTGTGTTCTTTTGGAGTTAGAATCTACATGATTATTAGGTAAAATACAAATTTATTGAGAAATAAGTGTTTAATGTAATGAAGTCACTAAAGAAGTTTAGACAATATCTGGTACAGAGCAAAACCCTGGTATATGTGGTTCATCTAGATGTAAGGAGTTTTATATTACAAGGTGACTTGGGAGATAAAAGGTCTGGTTGGATTACTAAGATATAGGAATATGATGTAGAGATACATCCCACCAAATTGGTAAGAGGTAGAGCCTTGTGCCAAGTATTGATAGATGCTTCAACATTGGCCGAAATAACAGCTTGTTAGATGACAAAAGAGGATCAGATAGAGATTGTTCACACTTCAGATTTTGATTGGATTGAGCAAATTACCAGGTATTTCCAAAATGGGATCTATCCACCTGATATGAATTATTCTCAAAGAAGGAGGTATAGAATTCATGCTCTAAAATATGTATTACTACTTGAAGGGTTGTTCAAAAGAAACTTGGATGGTATTCTCCTGAAATGTTTGAAGGAGGACCAACAAAAAAGAGTCATTGAAGAATTTCATGGAGGCTCAGCAGGAGGTCATAGCTCTGGTAGAACTACAACTTTGAAGATAATAAGAGTAGGTTATTATTGGCCTACCATGTTCAATGATGCTTTTAAAATTACCCAGGCTTGTGATAAGTGTCAGAGGTACGTTGGAAGAACAAGAAATGTTGCCTCTCCCCTGAAGCCTATTCAAGTCAAAGAGCCTTTCCAACAATGGGAATTATATTTTATAGGAGTTATAAATCCTAATTCTTCAGTAGAGCATAATTTTATCTTGACAGCTACAGATTATCTTACCAGATGGGTAGAGGCCATTTCTACAAAGAAGGTGGACTAGGAAGTTATGATCAACTTTATGGAGAGTTTGATTTCTAGATTTGGAGTTCCAAAAGCTTTGGTGAGTGATAATGGCCCTAATTTCATAGGAGCTAAGTAATTTTATTTTACCAACAAGTATGGCATCACTCTTAAAAATACTTCAAAATATTACCCACAAGGTAATGGACTTGCAAAATCTACCAATAAAAACTTATTAAGGATTTTGAAAAAATCTTTGGAAGGTAACAAAAGGAGTTGGTACCTGTTGCTCAACCATGCTCTATGGGTAGATAGGATTACTATTAAAAAGTCCATAAAAAATTCACCTTATGCACTGGTATATAGAAAATAGGTGGTATTGTCGATTCACTTAGAGATCCCAACACTTAAGCTTGTCAGTACATAAGAAGAATTAGAGGATGATCCAGTTAAAATCATATTGACACACTTGTTGTGGTTGGAAGAGAGTAGGACTCAGGAATATGATCATTTTCAAAAGCACTCATTGGACATTAAAGCATGGTTTGATAAGAAGGTCAGGTTTAGGAAACTTCAAGTTGGAGATTCAGTTCTCAGGTGGAATATTAACAGGGCAAAACCAAGTAAACATGAAAATTTTGATTCCTTTTGGGATGGTCCTTTCGAAATAGTGGAACCTAAAGAGTATAATGTATTTCAATTGAAGGATCTAGAGGGAAACATACAACCAATTTTGGTGAATGGTTTCCACCTTAAGCTTTACTATATGTAAGAAATAAGCTCATTGTAACATATGTATATACATTGTACAAATATTTCCCCTTCCTTTTTGCACTTTCTATTTCATTTTCTTTATGCACTTTGTAATTAGTTATTTTTTTGAAGAAATGCTAAAAAAGAAGAGAGAGAGAAGAAATTTTGTAATAAATGACTAAGTGTTGGAAAAATTCATGGTAATGTTCCATTCCATGCATTGTGTTGTGCAAAACTCCCCAGAGTGGCATTTCACCCTCAAGACTGCATGGTTAAATCCAGATTGGCAATTTTGTAGAGTGGTCTATATTTTTCTATCCCACATAAGGAAGGAAAATAATGGTACCAATCTGGAGATATCTCAAAGCTAACGATAGCCAGAGTGGAATCAGGGTAAAGTGACATGCATGTAGGCTTAGTAGACTCAAAAATTTCTTAATGACACTACATCAAAATCAGACCAAAGCCAAACAACAAGTTTCAATTTTACACATGGAGGCTAGAGATTTCTCATGCATTTAATTTTAATGAACTCATGCAAGAGCCAAAGAATAGCTGAAGGGATGTGATGAGTTGGTGGCACAATTTCAAAATTTGACCAATAAGGAGATAGGGTGCCACCTTTGAGCCACCAATAAACAATGAAAAATATTTGAAAGTGTGCCAACAAAGATATCGCATAGTAGCTACATTAATGGCGAAGGATATGTGGGCTCCAAATAAAAGAAGTAATGAGAAGAATATACAAAACCCATTTGGAGGACCCTTGTGTTTATAGGAAGGTAGAGAAAGTACATACATACCTTGGAGAATTTACTACAAAATGGGAGGAAAAAGTTTGCTACTGTCAAAATGGCAACCAAAAAGTCATCCAATGAATCATCAAAGGTAGCGACAATATTGCAGGTTCATGTACATCGAACCAGTCGGGTCGTAGATACAGTGATGACAATGGTAGGAAGGACCCACCTCAAAATAGATTTAAAATTTTTCGTATTTTGAAGGAAAGCCAATGCGACAAAAATGTATGATAGCCATAAAATCCTTTTTGTTCTCTTATATCTATGATTCTGTGCACCACTACCCTAAACTAGTCTCTGCTATGATTCAATTCTATGATTCTAAAAATAGAACAGTCAAAACCCTTGTGGGCACTCCCCTATTTTCAATCATAAGGTAGACTTGCTATGGGTTATTTGTCATAGGGGTAGGCCCATCCTCAAATCTTAGATCATTTAACATAGTAGAGCTTGATAGAGCTTACGCTAAAATGATAGCCTTAGAGGAAAAAAGGGAAGCACTGAAAAATGGCTTCATTTTAATTTTATAAGGATAAGGAATCAAGACAAAATGCCCGAAGTCCCAATTCACATTGATGAGTTTGCAAACCCAGAATTATTTTCTATGTTGGATTGTATGGAGGGTTTGGACTCTGACAGGATGGTTCATGGTTGGCAAATTGCCGCAACATATTGTATTTCTGATGAAAGGATGTACAAAAGGGACGCGAGAGAGAGAGGTACCAAAGTAATTTACTTTGATTGGCCAGCTTTTGAGGGTGGGGGTGGGGAGCAAGTACAGCATGGATATTCTATGCAACCATCAAAAGCAAAATGTCATGGATCCTAGCTAAGGATAAAACCAGTGATGAAGAACCCTTACCGGTCTATTATTAGACAGACTGTTTTAAGAGCAATGAGTCCTATTACATATTTAACTTGGAATTCTTAGAACCTACCCTAAAAATAATGTACAATGAGTGCCCTAGGTTGCCCTCCTTAGCTAAGCAACTTTTAAGGAAAGAATATGCTAAGGAAGGAGATTGATATGTACTAATAGAGGGCACAGTAATTAGGTTATATGGTTTTGTAGGTAAACCTTTTCTCCTACCTCACTTTGTTACAAAAAGGCTATTTGCCCTGGAATATCTGAGGCAGGTGGTACATGTTGACGCAAGCTACGGTTCGGGAAGAAATAAGAAGTATTTAATTACCTACCGCACTAAAAGTAGTATTATTCTATCTGAGTGGCAGAGCCAACAAATTGACCAATACCTTGATAGGTTAGGTTTGTTCTATATTCCCTAAAGATGGAGTTATGATCCCGATGGTGTTTTCACTATGATAAATAAAACCCTAAATGGAGACAAGGCTTATAAATTTGAAAGAAGACCTAGGGTTAATTTCTAACAGGGAAGGAATAATGATGAAACTACTCTTTTAGAGTGGAACGTCTCAAAGATGAATTAGTTACCTCCATGGTTGGATTTCTATGAATAGGTGGTGGATTTCGATCTAGAACATGAGCTCAGTCATCGACTTACAAAAGATACAATTAATAAGGTAAGGGTTGAATCTGCCAATATGAAGGACAATCCTTTTGAAGAATATGTAGTAGAGAGAGGAAAACTGAAGAAGAAAGGACCATGGAAAATGACAAAGACTGCCGATTGGTGGCGTATGAGGGTTGAAATTGTATTTTTCTTTCCAAAATTAAAGTTTGGAATGAAAATTGATAAGGAATTTTCAACAATTTATAATATGAATGTTGAAATATGGAGACCAAAGGATGTCAAAAATATAGTGTTAATAAGTGAAAAATCCCAAAATGTTTCTGAATCACTACTTCCTCTTACACATCAGAGGGTTCAGATGGAGATGCAAGAAGTTCCTTTGATCACAGCTGAAGTACTCAAAATACCTAGTCCTACTTCCAAGCAGGTAGAGGAGTTTCTCGAGAAGGTTAAATTGGTGAATGAAACACAATTTCCCAAGGAAAGAGCTATCAATATTCCGCTAATTGAAATAATATCTGCACTTTTTTCCATCGTATCTACAACATCAGTTAAGCTACTACCCATATCTGAGTAGCCTCTACTTTTGAGAGTAGTTTAAGAAGATGAAGAGAGAGAAAATTTTGAAGGAGAAATGGCTGCTTTCCAATTAGTTTATAGAAGTACTAAGAGAAACCTATAAATAGAGGAGGAATAAGCTTCCAAAAGGTAGAATATGAGTATGGAGGAAATTGCTAAAGAGGTAGCTATTCCTGCTACATAAGGGTTAGCTGAACAAGAACACCCTACCTCTGTAGGTGAAGGTATGGTTTCTAATCCCTCTTCTCCTTCTCATCTCCATGAATCCCCTAAAGGTTTTCCCTCCCTTTCCAATCAAAAAAATGTGGTGAATTTGCCTCCTTCACATCACTGTCCTTCTCTCATGCCATCAGTAGCTCTGGAGGCATCAATCAGTTCTGCTATATCATAGCCTCCTTCAAACCCACCTTCCACTTTTGATGCATCCACTTTAGTATCCACCATCATTGTGTCATCATATATTTTACCACCATCCATTGGACACTGTGTTCCAAGTTCATCCATACCTTCTACTATCAGTTATGTCCATGTTTCCCTGAATTTACCTGTATCAACAACAACAATAGTCATAGAATCTACAATTATAACAAATGTTGTTGTCAATGTGTCTCCACTCCCACCAACAACAAGTCAGTCTATCCTCATTTTTTTTTATGCCATTATCTCCTTTGGCTACTGATATTTCAAAGTCTGTTGTTGTATCCAAAGAGCAGGCAACTGCTTAGAGCATAAATGATTATTGGGCAGAGAAGCTTACCAAGCCTTCTAGCTGGATGGTTGTGACAATAAAAAGTATGTATGTTAATCCCATCACTAGGTAAAGGGTTTCAAGGTCTTTGATTCCGCAGGTGAGCAAGCCTAAAAATGAGATGACTACTTAGGATTATAGAGTGAAAGAAATTATAGAATATATTGACAAGCTTCCTGCTAAAGATGAGTTAGGTATGGCCAAGGCTCACTTGGATACATTTTATGTAAAGACTAATATAGCAAAATATAAGGTATAAAATTTGAAACAACAGGTTGAAAAGCTTAAGAAGAGCCTCCATGATAAAAAAGAAGTAGATAAGGTTCTGATGAAGGAGGCTAAGAGTTGGAAGGAAAGATTTCATAAGGCTAATGAGTTGAAAGACCAGCTAGAGGATCAAAAGAATTTGAATGAGGATCAAGCAAAAGAGATTCAAAGTTTGAAACATCAACTTTAGATTGAGAAGGCCAAGTCCTAAAGCTTTTCCAAATATAATTTGAAAAATATAAAGCAGGAGTTATTTTATGACAAGAAAAATGTTCAGGTCTTCAACTCATAATTGACTATTTGAAGGATGCCAGCCAATTATTATCTACCATTCAAAAGGATTTAGATCAAATCACTAGATATTTATAGCCTATGGTGATTCTTATTGAACAAATGTATAGGTTGGTTGTTAGTAGGCTCAGTGATGTTGCTAAATCAATTTCTAATAAATAATGGAATCTAGTAGGGGTAGCCTCCAAAATAGTGGTGAAAAAGCATAGGGTAGTTCAGAGAGCCTGGTTGTTGTTTGATAGGATGGATAGGGGAATTAAAGATATTATTGAAATAAATAAGGATATGGTTCATGTTGGTTTTAAAGGGCTCTAGAAGGAGGACCACAACTTTTTTTTATGGAAAAATCCCAACAAAGCATCAAGGAGAATCTACAGGATGAAGCTGAAATTGATTCATTAGAAGAGCCACTATCCCAAGAACAAGCTGCTAAACTAATTATGGGTTACACCCACCTAAGAGATCTCATGGAAGATTTGGTGATTAGAGGGAATGCTTCTAATTATGAAGATATTGGAGAATTACAATACATTTATAAGTAGATTAAAGAGACATCAAATCCCTCTAAGTAAGCCTAGAAATAGGCTCTTCAATCTTTGGAATCAATGGTTCAAGTGTTTGGGGATACTTCTAGTAAATATGAGCAAGGAGTACAGACTCCTGGAGAATATGAAGAGGAAGAGGTTGTAGAATAATAAGAGTAATATTGAGAAATTATAGGCCCAGGAGGGGCTCATGCTTAAACCATTTTTTTTTCTATTTGTATATATGCATAAGTTTTGTATTCCTATACATCAGTTTTGTATTTCTATTTTTACTCTATCAGTTGTCAGAAATAAGCAATAAAGGCATGAGGCCTATAGTGTAAAATTTTTGTGTGAAGGCATTTTTGAAAGGAATCCTTATAAAGGAGGAGAGTTGTGTATATTTTCTGAAGTTAGTAGTAATACTGATATTATAGACATAGTCTCTAGTTGAACAAATGAGTTCTATGATGTTTTGGCATAGTTTCGATATGAACCTCTACCCTTTAGGCATAATTAAGTTTTCAGAGGGTAGTATTTGTATGGAAATCATTCCTTAAAACATGTATTCAAGAATAAGTATTATTTTGAATCCTAAGGCCCAATGGATAAGACTCTGGATTCAATTGGTTTTGCAAGCAAATACACCTGGGAGGCACCAGAATGTAGGCCCGAAATGGCCACATACTTAGTAAATTTTTTTATAATTTTGACTAAGTCATAAATTTGTCATTCCACTCCAGAATTGGGTTGATAATATGAGTTTGCTCGATAGTTATTCAATTTTGAAATGTTTGAAGCGATTTTGGGTAACTGCATTTCGGGTCCATAATGACGATAGATCTCAAATCCATAAAAATTCTTGAGATATGATGATGTCAGTAGTGGAAAAGTGTGGAATAGCCTCCTTGCATATATCCAATTTTGGAAAAGTCTTTTGTTTCCCACTCCGGATTGGCGCTATCTTCAAATCCACAAAAGTCTCAAGGAAATGATGACGTCAGTGGCAAAAAAGTGTAGAATGGCGATCCGAGGAATGAACAAGTATTTTCTTTTTGGAATGAAGATAAAGCAGAACAACTGAATAATGATGAGGTGGAAGATAAAATCTTAGAGTGGATTCAAGGTTTAGATACTCCAGATCCAGATAGGATATTCTGCTACTAAGAAAGATGTTGTCATAAGCAGAATGACATTTAGCTTGTGCTGGATTGAATCTAAACTGTGCGATGAAGAAGATCGATGATGGAGGTTAGTCTTCTAAGTTTTGGTTGTTTAGAAGATGTTTCTACGTTAGAACTATGATAATTAGCTAAAGATGAAGCATCAAAGGTTTTTAAGAAGATCATACCAGATGCAGTTACAGATCGATGGTGGCAATCTATTCCCAAGAAGGATCGATGAAAATGTATGATCTGGAATGTTTTGAACTATAGTTCTACTGAGTGACTAAGAAAGTTGCAGAGACCCCATGCTATCATGGTGGATGCCCTTCCAATGGAATTCCTATAGGATGAACCAATGAGCTAATGTCATCTAAGCTCTTTACTGAGCTATTGTAACAATATTTGGTGTATTGTTTCTTGATTTGTAATATGAAAACTATAAATAGAGGTCAAACCCTCATTTTGAAGGGTCAGTTCTAGTGTGTTTGCTTGTGCTATTGTAAATATTCCTGAAGAGTTGAATGAAAGAAGCAATACATTAATATTCACCTCAAATTTTCATTCTCTTGCTTGATGTCAAAGGTTTGGATTTCATAGTTGCATTTCTGTAAATACTTAGATGGTTAGTTTGTGCCTATTTTGGATTACTAGTTGTTGTGAGTAATTGAAATCTACTTTGAATTCATTATGTGTTATTTGAAAGTATATTTTTGTAAGATCTAAGTGTTTGGTGAATTTTTTTATTTGGATTATCATTCCTTGGGTATTGAAATTGCTTGCTATAACATTTCTCTATTATGCTTTAAATACATGAAATGATCTATTATGAGATGAATGTTTATTTGAGTGTATGTCCTTAATCTAGTTTTTTGGGAGATTTTTATGATGGTGCAATGTTGTTAACCTATCCATCCATTGTTATCTACATATCTCTAACCCTAACCTTATCTTACCCTAAACTCCAAACCCTAAGTGAGCATAATTGTGTCAATAACCTGCTAAGTTGACAAGGAACCAACCTACTCTAGAGGTTGGATTAGAAACTCCTATTTTGGTCCATCCAATGTTGAGTGCTGAGCTACAGATATCAGGTGCAAGCCTAGACAAAAAATAGGAAGATAGACAGCTGTAGTACTTAGTGAAAACTTGATGCAATTTAGTTCCCAACAACGCTTAGTGATAAAAATCACTGTTTATTCTATAAAAAAAATTGAGCAAGGGATTTATGCAGTGATGATAATCATTGTTTATTTTGTTTTTTGAATTTTGCTTTATTTAGGATTTTTGCTTGTTTTTATTAAAGTAAGATATTTCTTTAGGTAGGGGTGAACTTGTCCTTTTTCCAATTCTTAGCATTTCTAAACCGATCACACAGGGGGACGAGTAAGATAAAATTTTCACCTTAGGATACCTAGTACCACTTTGCAATGTTCATATTTCCCTTGTTTCAACTAGGATTTTAGTGTTTTGATTAGTTATGGGATTCTAAAATATACCAAGTTCTATCAAAACTAAACCTTATCTATCAAAAGCAAATATAACTTTATTCCAAGTTTGATAAAACCACTAGATATGGCTGAGTGACCAGAAAACCCTAGTATATTTCTTATAGCAACAGGATGGGTTGTGTTGAAAAACATAGTTGCACACATGGGTTATGGATGATTATGGATTTTGAAGATGCATGATTGAGGTACAAACATGGTGTCATTTATAATATTGCAAACACAAATCTATCCTAATTCTTGTGCAATGGATGCAAATGCCTATATGCAATGCAACTATATGGATGTGAGTGTTTATGCATGATGTAAATGTTTTTGTATTTTTGATGCTTTCAATTGTTTTTTATTTTTGATTATTTTGAATGTTTTTGTGTTTTTATGATGTTAAATTATTTTTGTGCTTTTATGCTTTGTTGTTGACCAAAGGGCTTATGGTGCCTTTGGGGCTTTTTGGGAGTTGACCAAAGGGCTTATGATGCCTTTGGAGCCTCTTGTGAATTGACCAAAGGGCTTTAAGATGCCTTTGGAGATTTTTGTGATTTGACCAAAGGGATTTAAGATGCCTTTGGAGCTTTTTATGGTTTGACCAAAGGGCTTTAAGATACCTTTGGAGCTTTTTGTTTTTATGGTTTTCTATTGTTTTTGTGATTTTGAATTTTATGGATATTTTTGATGTTTTATTGGTTTATTTGAATGTTTTTGGTGTTTTGATGTGCTTATGTGTGAAATTCCCTTAGATGAATAATGTTGAGAGGCTTTGGATCCTCAACACCTTCTAGTGATGTTAGGCAATATGCTCTAGGTCCAATCTTCTCAGCTATGATGTAAGGACCTATCCAATTGATCACAAATGTATCTCATAGGTACGGGGGTAGATTGGAATTTTGTTGGTTCTATTTAATCACAATATCCCCAACCTTAAAGTCTTTTAGGTAGACTTTATTGTTATAATCTCATGTTAGATGGTCCTAGTAGACATGAAGATGCTCAAGAGCATTAACATGATGTTCATCCAGAAGGGTCAATTGATCCAAGAAATCTTGTTGTGTAGTGTCATAATTGATGAACTATTTCAATGTGATGTGCAATATTTTAATTTCCAACTCTAAGGGCATAATGGAATCAATGCCATATACAAGCAAAAATGGTGTTTCCCCAATGGGTGTACACATGCTAGTCGTATAAGCCCATAATACCAGGGGCAATTATAGATGCCAATACTTATGATTTTATTTCATCATCTTCTTTAAGATGGCTACTATTATATTTTTAGAGGCCTCTGCTTGCCCATTTACCTATGGATAGTATGGTTTCACAAAACTATGCTGAATGTTGTATTTGGACGTTAAAGATCACATATATTTTTTTTTGAATGACAGACCGTTACCCAATATTATTTTGAAGGGTACCCCAAAGCAACAAAGGATATTGTGAATTATGAAATCCATAATCTGAGGATCAATAATCGATGTTAAGGGGACTAATTCCACCCATTTGGTGAAGTACTTAGTAGCTATTAATATGAATGTATATTGGCCCAAATATGAGGGAGATTTTTGATTAGATTGAAACCCCACTTATAAAAATGCCAAGCTGCCTGAATGGGTTGTAAGGCTTGAGATGGTAGGTGCATCATATTTGCATGACATTGGCATTTAATGCATCTCCTGACATACTTGCAACAATATTTCTCCATGGTGGGATAGTTGTAAGCCATTCAAAGGATGCACTTGACAATGGTCATGCCACTGAAGTGGCCACTGCATGTACTATCGTGAGCTTGGAAAATCACCCAAGTTGATTTTTGGGGCTCTAAGAAATGAAGGAGGACTCCATTGTAGCTTTGACAATACAATATGCCACCTAGCAAGACATTTATTATTGCTTTCTATTTGAATGCTCATATTTTAGTATACGAAAATCCCTGTGGGAGAATTCCAAGCTTTAGGAAGTCTTTTAATATGGTTAGCCAATTCTAATAGGCTACAACCTCAATAGATAAGATGACTCATTCCTCCTATGATTCAATGTGCACAAATGCAGATTGAGAAAAAACCTTATGGTGAATAGTGGTACCATTATCCATAGGACCCTACAAGATGAAGGACCCCCAAGGTCCCTTTTATAAAAATTATTTGGCTTTAAATAACCAATCATGGTCTGGTTCTATATGAATCATGTTGACTGATTCTTTGTTATAGAAAGCCTCATGCTGCATCGTTGAGTGCAAGAGCATTTTCACATGAATGGTAGTGAAATTAGTAGATGGATTTTAAATGATTAAGGATACCAAAGATGACATGGTGTCTACAAATCTATTTAACATACGAGGGATTACCTCGATGTCATACCACTCTAGTTGGGCTAGATATGTATCAACAAGCTCCTTGTAAGCTTTCAGGATTGGATCCTAACATTGAAACAGTCCCTTGACTTCATTGACTATGAGTAGGGAGTCACCAAGGATGTTTAGCTTCTTGATTTTCATAGTGATGGCTTCTTGGAGACGCAATATTAGGTCCTCATATTCAATGTTTTTGTTCATGCAAGGGAAGCATAGCTTTTTTTGGCAATTTTAGGCACCTTGAGTACATTGCTTTTACCTAAGTTTAGTTGTTGTCATTGATGTCAAGGAGCTATTGGTAGATGTTGTTTTTGATGTCGAGGAACTATTGGAGCAATTTGTTTTTATGTCCAAGGATGTGTTTTGATGAAGGTTTCAGCTGGTCAGTAAGTCTCCAAGAAAATCAGAGTAGCCCAGTTGCCAAAAAATCCAGAAAAAGATAAAGTAGAAAAAGTTTGCAGGCTCGCTGGAAAAACTGTCACGATTTCGCGACATGTTTGAGGAGAGAGAAAGTCACGATTTCACGACATGCAGGAATGCAGAGGCAAAGTGGGCAAAAGTGTCACGATTTCGTGACAAGTTTGAGGAGAGAGAAAGTTTGACCAAAACTGTCACGATTTCGCGACATGCTGAGAATGCTGAGTTGCAGGAAGTGTCACGATTTTGTGACAAGTTTCGAAGAAGTTGTACGGATGCAGAAAGTGTCACGATTTCGTGACATGTTCCAGTTTCATGAGTAGTTGGCAAGAAAGAGCCTAAGGCAGTGAAAGCGTCATGATTTCGTGACATGTTTCATTTTCGCTAGTGCAAACCAAGAAAAGGATGAAGAAGCAAGAGGTGTCACGATTTCATGACAGAGTTGCTGATGACGTCAACAAAAGGCAAAGGTGTCACGATTTCATGATAGTTGCGGAGAAGAAGGCAGTGAAGTCCAGAGCGTCATGATTTCATGACCAAAATCATGATGACGTCAGCAAGAGGCAAAGGTGTCACGATTTCGTGATAGTTGCAGAGAAGAAGGCAGTGAAGTCTAGAGCGTCACGATTTCGTGACAAGATTCATGATGACGTCAGCAAAAGTTGTAGTGTCGCGATTTCATGACAGCAACGGAGAAGAAGGCAGTGAAGTCTAGAGCATCATGATTTCGTGACAAGTTTCATGATGACGTCAGCAAAGGCTGTAGTGTCACGATTTCATGATAGCAACGGAGAAGAAGGCAGTGAAGTCTAGAGCATCATGATTTCGCGACAAGATTTACGATGACATCAGCAAAGGCTGTAGTGTAGCGATTTCGTGACAACAAACCAAAGAAGGTGTACGACAGACCAAGGCGTAGCGATATCGTGACATGTTTGAGTTTCACATGAGAAAAGCTACAGAACAATAGAGGCGGTTGAAGCCGACGAAGTTAACCTTGGCCGATGAAGTATAAGGTTTTACAGTCGACGTGTTAAAAGATTGATCAGCTGACTAAAGAACAAGATTTCATCTTGAGATCATGAGTATTAAAGGAGGACTGTTTGAGCATTTTTTTGTGTCGATCGATGTGTGCATTCGAAGTGTGACGTTCGCAGAGTGAGTGCGACAAGTAAGGTTCGATCATCAAAAATAGAGTGAGTGAAGTTCGACTGCAGCATTAGAAGTGCATTTCGCTGAATCTTCTATGTGTCAAAGACTCTGGTGTTGTTTGTGCGAAGAATGTACTGTTGTTCATGAGAAGACTGTGCGAAGAGAATGAGTTGTTGCAGTCACACACAGGCACATAAGTTGTTGTGCATTCGAATGCTGCAGTGATTGCAAAGATTATGCAAGAGTGGAATCTGATCTAAGGACAGCTGTGATTGCAACTGTGTTCATGCAGTCTATGTAAAAGAAACCAAAGTGCCAGGAGTAGATGCTGCTATAATTGCGAACAGTTGTGAAGGACGAACGGTGATATTGCTACTGCAATCTTTGCAGAAATTGCACTACTGTGTTTGCATAGAAGTTAAGAAGATAGCATGGCTGTAAGTTAAGAAGACTGTGCTGCTGTAGTTGTGCAGACTGTAAAAAGTTGTTCTCCAATCAAGTGCAGAAAAGAACAGAGGAAGAGGACAGAATTGTGCCAGATCGAAGGACTGTGTTTTGGTGCAAAAAAGAGGACCAGTTTGTTGTGACAGAGTTGAGGACAGAGATCTCCAGCTAGAGCAGGGAAGACAGGTGTCTTCTATGGAAAGAGTTCCACTTGCTAAGGGTAAAAGAGATAGAGGTCTTCTAGAGGATCACTAGCAAAGCAGATTTAGGGGAAGGTGTCTCCTTTGGGCTGAGGCTCATAAACATTGTAATCGGGAAGGATTCCCAGAGGTTTTGATATAACTTTTTGAGGAAAAGTTTTATCCGTGGAGTAGCCCACCTTGGGTAAAACCACGTAAATTGCTGTGTCTCATTGTGGATTGCTTCTTATACACTATTTTACTGCTGTTATTATTACTATCTTATTCTGCATGTTAATGGTTTGAAAGCTATATTGATAGATAAGGTTAAAAAGAGGTCTTATACTGTTCACCCCCCCTCTCAGTATAAGCTTGTGTTCTACAATTTGGTATCAGAGCCAGTGCCTTCGGAAAGCTTAACAGCTTGAAGGAAAAGTTTACAAAGAACACAATGGACTACTCAAGTGGCAATGCAGCACCTATTCTTGACGGATCAGATTTTGGTCTGTGGAGTGCAAGAATGAAAGTCTATCTTATGGCACTCGGTAATGAGGTTTGGGAAGTTGTTGAAGATGGGTATACCATTCCTGCAAATGGTCCTTATACTAAAGAAGACAGGCTTCTACATCACAGTAATTCAAAAGCCATGAATGCAATCTTGAAGGGTTTACAAAAGGCAGATCTCACTAAAGTTATTCATCGCAAGACAGCTAGTGAAATGTGGAAACAATTGCAAGTTGTTCATACAAGAGATGCAAATGTTCGAAAGGCCAAGTTGAGACATTTTAAAGGTATGTTTGAACAACTCAAGATGAATGATGATGAAAATATTAGTGACTACATGCTTCGGATGGATGAAATTGTGAACTCCATGAAAGACTTAGGTCTTGAACTTGCTGAAAATGATGTGTGTGATAAGATTTTAAGATCTCTTCCAAATAGATTTAGTGAAAATATTTCTGCTATTGAGGAAGCCAAAGATTTAGATAAATTGAAAAAGGATGAGCTCCATAGTATTCTTGCAGCATTTGAATTGAGGACACAAGTGAAAGTTGATGTAAAGAAAGAGGCAACTTTCAAAGCTATCAAGAAATCGAAGGGCAAACAGATTCAAGAAAGTGATGAGTCTTCTAGTGAGGAAGAGGCATATTACAAGAGGAAAGGCAAGTTTTCCAGAAAGCACAAAAGCAAGAAAAATATAAGATGTTTTAACTACGGGAAATTTGGTCATTATGCTACTGACTGTACTATTTCTAAAGATGAAAGCGATGAAGATATACAGGATGTTAAAAGCAAGGATTCTGAAAAGCACAGGTATTACAGAAACAGCAAAAATGAGTACAACAATCACCAGAAAAGCAAATATGAGTACAACAATCATGGAAAGAGGCATTCTCACAAAAATAAGAAGAGCTTCTACTTAGACAAAACAAGTAAGTGTTCTAACAGTGAAAGTGACAGTTCTTCTAGTGATGATGAAAATGAGATGTTGTTCATTTCGAAAAAGGGGAAGAACCGAAACATAAATTCATTATCATGAAATGTTTTAGATGTGGAAATTTTGGGCACCTTGAGGATGATTGCAGAAATAATGATTTGGCTGCTAGTATGTATGAGGATGTTTCAGAAAACCCCAATGAAGATGCATGTATGGTTTTTGAAAAAGGTAGCACCTCTAGTGATAAGAAATCTGAAAAAGGTTGTGATGATTCAAAGTGCCATCAAATAGAGGATCTTGAATGCGAACTCAACAATGCTCTTAGTGTTTTGAAAAAGGAAAGAAAGAAGAATGATAGACTCAAGATTAAGTTAGATGAATGTTGTATGGAAATAGATGAACTTGTAGAAAATCTTGAAATATCTATGGCTAAGTCACAAGAACTCAAGAATGAGTTAGATTCTAAAATTTTGGAGCATAGTGAGTTAGAACAGAAATGGCTTCTTTGAAAGAAGAAAATAAAGAGTACAAAGATAAGCTCTACAGATTTCAGGATAGCTCCAAAAAGGTTAAATTTCTCATCGAAGGACAAAGAAAACCAACAGATAAAACAGGTCTCGGTTTTGTTAAGCCGCACAAGGAACAGGTTGGGGAATCTAGCAAAATATTTCAAAAGAAAGAGAGTCCTGTTGAAGAAAGTACTTCAGATCATGAGTCCGTAAGTGATGAATACGCAGAAATAGAAAATGATATTCAGACTGAGAAGAAGAAGTTTTCGGGACCCATGAAGTCGAACAAAAGAAAATTTCATGGCAGATGTTATGTGTGTCACAGATTTGGTCACATGGCTGTACAGAGTGCATGACTCAAATGAAGAGAGTAAATGACAGTTTCAGGAGACGTAATTTCTTTCAAGGGTATTGCTACTCTTGTCAACAATTCGGGCACAAGGCAATTTTTTGCAAGACAAATAACATGAACTGGGTTAGTCAGAACAGGCAAATTCAAAGAACAACCATGACTGATATTGTTACCTGCTATAAATGCAACAATGAAGGACACCTAGCTAGACAGTGTAGAGCTGATCTTCTAAGATACAGGAACAGAAATAGTAGCATGAACAAGTTCAAGGATCAAGGTATGGATAACAACAGAAAAGATAAAAGAAACAGGAACAGTAGTATTAACAGGTCCGAGGATCAGAATAGTGACAGGAACAAAAATACAGGAAAAGAATTCAAGAGAAGGCCCGACAAAGAAATCTTGGACACTAATGATGATGAGTGTTTAATGGGAGTGTCACTCCCAACCCTATTTTAATCACCTCATCAGGAGATGGGGGAGGGACTAAGCTAAGAGGCTCATTCTTAGTCCCAAGCCCCAAAGGTGACCCTTTGCCATTGATGACAAAGGGGGAGAGATTTAAGTAAGGGGGAGAGTTTTCAAGAGAAGAGGAAAGCTTCAAATCGGGGGGAGCAAAACTTGGAGAGATTGATTTCAGTTTTGACTCTTGAAAGATGTGTTTTAGATAAGGGTTGCCATCAATGACAAAGGGGGAGATTGTTGGCAATTTTAGGCACCTTGAGTACATTGCTTTTACCTAAGTTTAGTTGTTGTCATTGATGTCAAGGAGCTATTGGTAGATGTTGTTTTTGATGTCGAGGAACTATTGGAGCAATTTGTTTTTATGTCCAAGGATGTGTTTTGATGAAGGTTTCAGCTGGTCTGTAAGTCTCCAAGAAAATCAGAGTAGCCCAGTTGCCAAAAATCCAGAAAAAGATAAAGTAGAAAAAGTTTGCAAGCTGTTGGAAAAACTGTCACGATTTCGTGACATGTTTGAGGAGAGAGAAAGTCATGATTTCGTGACATGCAGGAAGGCAGAGGCAAAGTAGGCAAAAGTGTCACGATTTCGTGACATGTTTGAGGAGAGAGAAAGTTTGGCCAAAGTGTCACGATTTCGCGACATGCAGAAGTTGGCGAAGTTGAGTTGGCAAAAAGTGTCACGATTTCGCGACAAGTTTCGAAGAAGTTGTACGGATGCAGAAAGTGTCACGATTTCACGACATGTTCCAGTTTCACGAGTAGTTGGCAAGAAAGAGCCTAAGGCAGTGAAAGCGTCACGATTTCATGACATGTTTCATTTTCGCTAGTGCAAACCAAGAAAAGGATGAAGAAGCAAGAGGTGTCACGATTTCACGACAGAGTTGCTGATGACATCAGCAAAAGGCAAAGGTGTCACGATTTCATGATAGTTGTAGAGAAGAAGGCAGTGAAGTCTAGAGCATCGTGATTTCATGACCAAAATCATGATGACGTCAGCAAGAGGCAAAGGTGTCACGATTTCGTGATAGTTGCGGAGAAGAAGGCAGTGAAGTCTAGAGCATCGTGATTTTGTGACAAGATTCATGATGACGTCAGCAAAAGCTGTAGTGTCACGATTTCATGACAACAACGGAGAAGAAGGCAGTGAAGTCTAGAGCGTCGCGATTTCGTGACAAGTTTCATGATGACGTCAGCAAAGGCTGTAGTGTCACGATTTCGTGACAGCAATGGAGAAGAAGGCAGTGAAGTCTAGAGCGTCATGATTTCGCGACAAGATTTACGATGATGTCAGCAAAGGCTGTAGTGTAGCGATTTCATGACAACAAACCAAAGAAGGTGTACGGTAGACCAAGGCATAGCGATATCGTGACATGTTTTGAGTTTTGCATGAGAAAAGCTACAGAACAGCAGAGGCGGTTGAAGCCGACGAAGTTAACCTTGGTCGACGAAGTATAAGGTTTTACAGCCGACGTGTTAAAAGATTGATCAGCCGACTAAAGAACAAGATTTCATCTTGAGATCATGAGTATTAAAGGAGGACTGTTTGAGCATTTTTTTGTGTCGATCGATGTGTGCATTCGAAGTGTGACGTTCGCAGAGTGAGTGCGACAAGTAAGGTTCGATCATCAAAAATAGAGTGAGTGAAGTTCGACTGCAGCATTAGAAGTGCATTTCGCTGAATCTTCTATGTGTCAAAGACTCTGGTGTTGTTTGTGCGAAGAATGTACTGCTATTCATGAGAAGACTGTGCGAAGAGAATGAGCTTTTGCAGTCACACACAGGAGCATAAGTTGTTGTGCATTCGAATGTTGCAGTGATTGCGAAGATTATGCAAGAGTGGAATCTGATCTAAGGACAGCTGTGATTGCAACTGTGTTCACGCAGTCTGTGTAAAAGAAACCAAAGTGCCAGGAGTAGATGTTGCTGTAATTGTGAATAGTTGTGAAGGACGAACGGTGATATTGCTGCTGCAATCTTTGCAAAAATTGCACTACTGTGTTTGCACAGAAGTTAAGAAGATAGCGTGGCTGTAAGTTAAGAAGACTGTGTTGTTGTAGTTGTGCAGATTGTAAAAAGTTGTTCTCCAATCAAGTGCAGAAAAGAACAGAGGAAGAGGACAAAATTGTGCCAGACCGAAGGACTGTGTTTTGGTGCAGAAAAGAGGACCAGTTTGCTGTGACAGAGTTGAGGACAGAGATCTCCAGCCAGAGCAGGGAAGACAGGTGTCTTCTGTGGAAAGAGTTCCACTTGCTAAGGGTAAAAGAGATAGAGGTCTTCTAGAGGATCACTAGCAAAGCAGATTTAGGGGAAGGTGTCTCCTTTGGGCTGAGGCTCATAAACATTGTAATCGAGAAGGATTCCCAGAGGTTTTGATATAACTTTTTGAGGAAAATTTTTATCCGTGGAGTAGCCCACCTTGGGTAAAACCACGTAAATTGTTGTGTCTCATTGTGGATTGCTTCTTATACACTGTTTTACTGTTGTTATTATTACTATCTTATTCTGCATGTTAATGGTTTGAAAGTTGTATTGATAGATAAGATTAAAAAGAGGTCTTATACTGTTCACCCCCCCTCTCAGTATAAGCTTGTGTTCTACAGATTTAATGACAATGGCATTGGAGTACCTTGTGGCATGAAAAATAAAATACCTACACTACCTCCTTTCTCACACTTTGAACCATCAAAGAACAAAGTCATGTCTACTTTATTTTCTAGTTCTTCAAGTTCAGGTGCTTCTGATAATGCAAAGACTACATCATTAGGAAGTTATATGGTGAGGGGTCTACTATTTTGGAGAGGTACCTCAACCAAGTGATCAGCTATGACTTGTCCCTTGATGGACTTTTAGCTTATGAATTCCATGTCAAATTCTGTCAATAGCATGATCCACTTTGCAGTACGTGTATTATGCTATGTCTTTCTCATCATATACTATAAAGGATTTTGTTTGAATATTACATACATCATATGGCTTAGCATATAGTGGCACAATTTCTTGGTTGCAAAGACCATAGCTAAGCATAGCTTTTCTACGTATGCATATCCTATCTCATATCTCACCAAAGTGTGGCTGATGTAATATATCGCTTGTTCCTTATATTGCACATTCTTTTGAGCTAGTATGGTGCCCAAAGTAAAAATTGTAGTGGATATATAGTAGGAATGGTGCATTTGGCCTTGGTGGAGCTAGAAATTGCAATGTTGCCAAGTACTTCTTGATTTTAGCAAAGGCTTGCTGACATTCTTCATCCTACTAGAATTGGGCATCCTTGTATAGTAGTCGATTCATGGGTCAACATTAATCTGATAGTTGTGTGATGAATTGATTTATGGACACTACTTTACCCTGTAATACTCTTAATTCTTTGATGTTCATGGGTGGGGCCATTTCAAGGATAACCTTTACATTTTCTAGGTCTACTTCGATGCCTCGTTTAGAAATTATGAATCCCAAGAGATTTCAAAAAGTTACACCAAAGATGCCATTCTTGGGATTCAACCTGATATTGTGTTCAATCAAGTGATTGAAGAACTTCTTGAGGGTCTCAACATGCTCTTCATGCAATAATGACTTGGCCAATAAGTCATTGATATACTCTTCTAATATTTTGTGCATGTAGTCATGGAAAATGTATGTCATAGCCTGCTAATATGTGACACCAACATTTTTAAGACCATATGGCATCACTTTGTAACAAAATGTCCCCCATGGAGTGGTAAATGTGGTTTTATGCTGGTCTTCAAGTATAATATTTATCTGATTGTAACTAAAAAATCCATCCATTAGGGAGAGCATCTCATGACCCGTAGTTGCATCTACAAGAGCATCTATGTTTGGAAATGGGAATGAGTCCTTTAGTTTTGCCCTATTGAGATGCCTAAAATTTGTGCAAATGCAGATTCTTCCATATGGTTTTTCTATGGGCATCATGTCTGATACCCATTTTGGATAGTCGATGGGAACAATAAAAATTACATTCAAATTTTTTTGTAACTTGTTCTTAACCATCAAAGTGATGGTTGGATGCCTCTTTCTAAGCTTCTACTTGACTGATTTCTTTGTGGGGTCCAGTGAAAGGTTATGGACAACCAACTTCATATCTAGCCCTAGCATGTATTTGTAGGCCCAATCAAATAATTTAATCTCTCTTTCAATATAGGAATAATTATGGCCTATTCTTCTGGAGATAATATTTCTACAAAATTGAATTTATTTGAATTGGAAGGATCATCGCTGATTTCCACTTCAAAAGTCTCCTCTATTACCATATGTGATCCCTCTTCAAGTTGGTGAGGAGTTGGGATTAAGTGTATTTCACCTACTGGATTTATAGTTCCCACTGACTTAGGGTCAAGACTAGCATGATAGACATCATGTGCATAACCTGGTGTAAAATGGAATGGTTGTAACATCTCTTCATTAGGGAATAAATCTTCAAGATCTAAGGGTGAGTCAGCATAATCCCAATCAATTGAATCTACATTAAGACATAATGGTTTTGAAGGATTTTTTGGGTTGTGAAGTGGAGTGGTCAAATCAATGGAGATCATGTTGATGGATGGAATGAAATATCCAAGACCATATGGGTGAAACTCCTCATTAATTATTTGCCTTCCATACCCAAGACGTGGCTTTGGGGGTATGGGGATCTCAGGATCTACTATATGAATATATGAGATGATGGGATCATTAGGAAAAAATTGCTCTCTAAATTTTGGTATATCTGGGAAGACCATGTGATAGATGACATCTAGATTTTGTGGTATTCCTAGGAAGCAAAGGTTAGGATCTATGAAATGAAGCATTGCCTCTCTCTCAATAAGAAAATTGACTGGACGCAAGTGATGAGGTCCAAGATAAGACATCTTAGTTTCATCCTCAAAGTCATCATAGCTTATAAATAAACCATTGGTATTTATTTTTGTTCCTAGGATGGGGCAGTGACTTGCCTATTGATGCCCAAGATAGGCCATCTTAGAATCATCTTCATAGTCATCATCACTTATGAAGAGTTCATTGGTATTTAATTTTGGTCCAATGATGTGGTGTTCATGTCTAGGCCCTAGATAGGCCTTATAAGTTGAGTCCTCTAACTCATAGACACTCTCATTTGAGTGAATCCACTCTCTGCATGGCCATACCAAGCAAGGTTTTAAACATACCAAGGCCCATGGTAGGCTAGGCCGACTTCATATTCATTCTCACTGGAGATATAATCATACTCCTCTCACTCATATCCATGGACTAGCTCATCCTCCCATAGGATATCTCTTGATGGGTGTGCTTCAAGAGAGGATTCAAGATGATACTTATCAGGTGGGGTGATATTGACCATAGACACTCATTCGTCACCCAAGTAGTTTCTGCTAGGGGTAGATAGGGATTCCAGTCAACATCCTTCCCAAACCATATGCTTAGCCTATCTAGTACGAATACCAAAGAATCATCATGACTCTATATTTGATGCTCTAGACCACATCTATTAGTAGGCAATTGGTACTACAGCTAGAATCAAAGTTGACGCCCTTGCTCATATAGAACTAGGCCATAGCCATGCCAATGGCACTGTTCAAAGTACCTTAAATAAAACTTAGGATTTGATGAGTAATGAATATTTGTGGTGAATGGTTCATCCTCATCCTATTAAATATTAAAAGTATTATGGGCACAGTCCAAACTATCATAGATGAAGTTGGTTTGATTAGGGGAATCCCTAATGGAACTATTATCCCTACTAGCAAATTTGGGACTCTTGGCCATCCCATGTCTTGCATATACTTAATAATAGGTATGAAAGTCATGTTCTGCACAAGATATTCATCTAACGCTGTGTTGGCTAAGTGCATGGTCACCTATGGTGCAAATAATGTTGTTGATGAAGCTAAGCAAGGCAGGTTGAGGTACCTCGTCGGCTATGTCCTAGGAATCTTCCTCCTCCATGGGAGTTAGAATTTCCACAAATGCTATAGTTGGAAGCTCCTTAGGTCCTTACTTAACTAGGGATGCTTTCAAATTATGATTATATTTTTTTTATATGTTGAAGGCTTTTCAGAAGCGCCAGTAGTATTAGGTGCAGGAGGTGGTGCCGATGTGGATGGGTCACCTTGCACTAATTTTCTCTTGTTTTTTGGATGCGTGGTGGAGGATGAAGACCTTATATATAGATGTGTTGATGGAAGGAAAAAGTCCTCTAACAAGTCAACTTAATGCACATACTTGAATGGATCTTCATCGGATGTAACCACATGAACTTGTCCCTCATACACATACTTGATGCATTGGTACAAAATTGAAGGTACACACTACATGTCCCTTATCCAGGGATGCCCTAGAAGGATGTTATATTGTAACACCCCTTACAATACATAAAACATCACAAGGATGGTATTATATCCTACATTTATAGGTAAAATTATTGTACCCACTGTGGATCACAGTACATTGTTGAAATCCCTTAATGTGCAGGAGGTTGGAAAAATGTTGGACTTAGGGATCTTCAGGTGCCCTATAGCCTTTGTAGTGATAATGTTGATCGATGAGCTTGTATCAATTAGAACCTGATTGAATGGTATGTCATTGATTAATGTGATAATATGTAGAGGTAGGGCTGCTAGGGTAGTAGGTACTACCTTTATTTTGTGATCATAAAAATGAATCACGAGATCTTGGCACTACTACACTTACCCCACAAAATATGTGAATGCATATGGGTTCTGGGGTTGGAGATTAATTGATCTTAAAATCTAAATCAAAGTCTCCCTATGCTTAGAAGATTGTTGTATGAGCTCATAAATTGAAAACTTTGCTAGAGTTATTTGTAAGTTTTATTCCAATCTACTCTAGATAGTTACTACAGGTCTCACTAGCAAACATGGAGGGTTCTTTTGCACCCATATTTATCGAGGTGCAACCAAGATATGAATAGGCACTAGTGGAGGATTTGGTTATCCATATCACTAACTCCTAGTTACCACATTGACTATCTCAACCATTTTGATGCATCCCTGAATGGGTGGATCAACTTAAACCTGGTTGAATTGGGTGCCCTAATCTCTAGGGACCTCATGATTTGGTGATGGGTTCCTAAATATACCCATATCTCTATTTTCAAGAGCTAGAAGGTTCTTGAATTTTAGCTCTACCTTCTTAATCATGTTTTGTACCATATTATTGAATCTGATACATGTCTCAATGTCATGCCACTATATTCTATGATACGAATAGTATTGATCTTCCCTATATACCTTTGGCTTGGGATGATTAGGGTCCAAAAGTTGTATATAAAGTAATTTAATACTCTATGCCTCACTTAATTGATTAAATATTTATTGCATCAATTCATTTAGAGGTGTGTAATAGCGAGGTAGTTGATGCTCCCTATTTCAGCCCTAGTTGTTCTTTGGATTATAATTGGTTAGTGGGGGATGAGCTTGATAGTTTTGTGGTTGCTAGAAATTTCCTCCCTTTGGCATACTTAAAATGATATGGTTGACTTGATCAGGCTTAGCTTGCTTCTATTGATTTTTGTTACAGTTTGTATTATTCCACTCCTTTTTCTAGAGCTTAAGGTCTCTTTCATCAACCTTTATGTCCTCAATAATATTAGCTTAAGCCAAGGATTATTCGAATGATTCATACTACTAAAGTTGTAATAATAGAGAGATGTGTTTTGTGCAATTTTTTATGAATATTAAGATGAGTTATTCAGTGGGAACATAGAATGATAGTTTCACCATGATTTTCCTCCACCTATTCCCATAATCCATTACTGGCTCATCATCATATTGCTTTAATTTGGCAAAATCAGATAGGTTCACATTATTATTGGCATCGAAGGAGAAGCATTCAAGGAATGCATTCACTAGTTGCTAAAAATTAATGATGTTGTGCTTGGGTAGTTGTTTAAACCATTGAATTGCCACACCCGATAATGTCATGATGAACATTCTTAGCATTAGGGTGTAATTTTTCTCAAGTTGGAAGCATGCATTAATGAATTTGGTAACATGCTCTTGCACATATTCCTCTCCTTTAAACTTGTCTAGCCTAGGCATCTCAAAGTACCTAGGATATGCGAGACTCAGGACTAAGGGGCACAAAGGCTGGTTGTGTATCTTGCTCAATGTCGGCTTCTATCCACCCATGTCCTATTTTTTGAGATATTTGACTCTCTTAGTGAGTATCTGATATGCCTTTGAAGAGATAATCTCTTGTTCTTGAAGGTTCACTCATGGTGGTAAGGGAGGTAATCCTATGTTTTTCTAATTTTGGCATCTGTACTCATCCCCCATGACCATGGATGGAGGTTCAGGATATGTTTGTTCTTGATCTTCCATCCCTTCCTGTTCCTCATTGTATTATGTTGGTTTGAGGTCCAGGTGTTATTGATACTGTGCAACATGGTGAGTACACTTATGTCCTTGTATAGTGCTCCTCTCCTACTGAGAATCGATACATATTTCATGTTGGTATTTCTCACCACCTATGTGTACATTATCTCAAGCTAGCCTCTCTACTAGATCTTTACGCTTGGTTCTTTCTTCTCTCAAGAATTTCTCTTGTAGGCATAGGTACATCTTCCTTTGATCTTCTTACTCAAGAGTTTATACATGCTTTCGTTCAATGCACAGTGCTTCCTCTAATCTATGTATATGGTTGAACTGACCCACTACTAAAGATTCTTGCCTTTCTAAATCTGTGTAAGAATTTCTAGTGTTTAGGACCCTTAGGGAGGCTCCTCCTGTTTTCTTGCCCTTGTACACTAGGATGAATTTTTTTATGTATTGTGTTATATATTATGTATCCCCATGGTCAGAAGCAGTGTATGTGTTATGAGGTCACTTTGAAGCTTCCCCTATTTTATTTGTGTGTCTAGTAGGTATGCTATGTGAACTTCCTAAAGCCAAATATTTAATAGCAATGCTTCTCGAAGCTTGTCTTGAGGGAACTCAATTCAACTCATCAAGTTATCTAGTTCTCTATGATTTATCCCGTGGAGTCCCATTGGAACCAATGAGCTTATAATCCAAGGGTACCCTCCCATATGTAGGGAGGCTATAGGATATCCTGGATCTACAAATGGGTGTAGCCCTAATGTATTACCCCTTATTGGGCTGATCTATCCTATGTGTATCATGTGAGGTTTGGGGTCTTACAACCCCTTCATGCCTATGTGATGATGGAGGTCTTGATGCCTCATCATGCCAACATGATGAAGGAGATCTTGAGGCCTCTTTATGTCTATGCAATGAGGGAGGTCTAATGCCTCCACATGTCGATGTGATGAGGGAGGTTGTGATACCTCCATATTTATGTGCAATAAGGAAGGCCTTGGGGCCTTCTCATATTTGTGTGATGAGAGAGGTCATGATGCCTCTATATGTCTGAGTGATGAGAGAGACCATGAGATCTCCTCATGTTTTTATAATGAATGAGGCATTAAAGCCTCCTCATGTCTATGAAATGAGGAACTAGGATGTGGCTCTCTCATTATGGTTTCTTGAGGAGTCCCCCTAAGGTTGAGTTGTCATCCCTAAGATTGGATGAACTACGTCCAACAACATTATGGGTGGGCAGCTCAAAATTAGTGTGATTGTGAGTGTGTGGAGAATAAGTTTCCATCTTGATGGTGGACCGAGGGTGGTTTCTCTATGTGTATACCATGATATTATGAGTTATCTTCTTAAGTAAGTTCCAAACCACACAAAAAAGCAAGTAGATGTTTATCTCATTTAAGGATTTATGTGTGTTTCCTAAACTATTTGGTGTGTTTTTATTTGTTGAATATATAAGCTGAATCTCATCATATTTTGCACTTTCATTAGATGGTAAACTTAAAATTTTTTAAGGGATTTCACCTATATACTCGCACAAGCTAAATATGGTAATGAATTCCATACTCAATGAGGTAGCATAGGTACTACCAATCCTCACCCAATATGCCTTACACAAAGATACACTCCTCAAAGAGGAATGCATACTATTTTGCATGGTATGGACAGTTCTTGGGTCATCCTTGGCCATAGACGGGTCTCGATGATACTCTTTCTCATGAGCCAACCAAGTGGTAATGACCTCCACTGTTGGTCTCGATCAATGGGTTGGATGTGAGAGCCCAATGTCATTGATGTTAAAAATAAGATGTGATGTGTGTGGGGTTATTTTTAACCTTACATGTAAAAAAAATGCATCACCAAGAAAATATGATATTTCCTATATGCCTAAGATAAAAGATGTTTCATTTCATAAAGATGCATGTATTCAGCTTATATGAACTTCATATAATGTATTCTACTTTATGAATTAATAGCCACTGGTTGGGCTGCATGAAAGCAAACTAAACACATATAAGCCTAGAACATTGGATACTAGGGCATACCTTAAAAGTAGAGGCCCACTATTCCTAGCAGTGCCTATAGGAAACTAAAGAAAACTCTAAGAAACATCTAATACATTTTTTTTCATTTTTATTTAAATTTTCTCTAATAAAAAACATTATTTAAGTTGTTATTTTTTGGAAAAAAATTGCAGACAAAAAAACATAGATAAATAGAGAATGCTACCAAACTCAAATCCTAGTTTTATGATGGTAATTCTACCCTCTATTGCTATTTTATGCTAGCTACTATTGACCAGAGTTGTTGTTGTTGGCCACTGACTACAGGAGTGACTAAGATCTTCTAGTTACTGTTGACCAGATCAGCCAAAATTGCACACAGAAAACCCATAAATGTTAGTAAATCAATAAAAAATAAAAACCTGGTGGGAGTCCCACCATGATCACCATCTATACAACCCTAAGAAGCACACACCACAACTTGCCCTACTTGCAATGTTATTATTATATCAAATGGAAATGAATAATGAAAGCACACAAGCACATATAACACAAAAATAACAAGCAATGAAATATTCTTTTATTAATGCTTCCAGATCTCGATTACATGTATGTCCCTCTAAGTGATACTCCTTTTGATACAATCTATTACAATTAGGGTAGCGGTGAATGTATCCCCCACAAGGGGATGGTGCACCTTCACAGGCCTCTTGATCTTGCACAACAAACTGTCTGAGGGCTTACAAATGCCTCCTCTCGATCTCATCCTAGAGGGATATCTGGATACTTTGAACTGATCCTATGAACTTATATCTACAGGTATGAAAAAAAAAAAGCATAATAAGTAGTATAGTATACCTATCTGAAAGAGGCTCTTATTATAAAATTTGATAAATAAGATAACTAATCATGATAACAATGAAATACCAGCATAAATAAAATAATAAATGCGTTGAAAGCTTAGAAATACAATGTAAATGCATGCAAGAAATCATATCTAAGATATGACTAACTAATAAATCAAGAAGTAATGTACCTAAGCTATAAAAAATGGAAATAATGTCTAATATCCTAAAATATGCCTACGGGCCATTGTTCAAGATAGCAGCCACAAAAAGAAACTTTCCTCCTCATGAACCAGGGGTTGTAGCACTATCTCCTTTACTCCAATTGATGTTCAATGTTTTCTAGTTGCGTCTTGGTACACTTGTTGGTGGTGAATAATAACATATATAAATAGTGATTTCATAGTCTCTTCTTATTTGGATAGTACTTCATTGCTCCTCAAGGGTGCATAAATTCACTCTCCAATATAACAGGGCTTTGCTGCATAAACTCTGAAAATCACCGCTCTTTTAATCTTTGTGGGAGAGTCTATATGTAGACCATCCCAATTTAAGATCTAAATCATGGCTTCTTGGATAAGCCTCAATCCAAATTACATGTGAATGACCATCCTGGGTGGAAAGCATGAATCATAAACTGGCATTGAAGGGGCAGTTAGGAGGAACTCGGGGAGTTCCTCACCAAAATCCACCCATAAAAAATGCAAGGTATAGTCAAAATATGTGATATGGGCCCATATTCATGGCCATACTATGCATGGTGCTAGCCACTATCAGGTCCAATGGCTAGGTATGGTCAATGTTAGCTTCAAAGGATAGGTGTGGTAGTTGTTCTGCTTGAGAGTGACTAATCCTGGATGGGCTAGAACTACCCTTTTTGAGTTTTTAGGACCACTACTAACTATTGGAGGGGTCTAAGAGGATTCATATGGTCTATGAATGTGTCCATATGAGTAGTATCATAAACATGATGTGTTTTAGGTGTCTACAGTATGATGTGAGTGCATTGTAGGATTAGAATATTAAGTATTTCCTTGTTGAAATGAATGTGTTGTGTTGAAAGAAGAATGTTGAAATGGTTGTGATTGTAGGATTTATGAAGAATAATTATATGTGGCTTGAGAAGTATAACATGGATAATTTGTGGAAATGGTAATATCATTATGAAAAGGATTGAAAAAGGGATTGTTTTGTTGAGGTGGATATATAGTTTAGAAAGAAGAATATGGAAGTGGTTGTGGAGGAAATTCTGATGGGAAATATTGTGGGAAGGAAAATTATGAAGGTATTGGTTGAGTGGGAAAGGATGAAAGATGAGTAAATTGTTATAAAGATGATGTTGAATATGGATAAAGTTTTGAATCAGGTTGACAATAATCAACCAGTGTAGTTGATGGAATTCCCCTGATATTGTTTATTGGGGTAGTAACATAAGTAGGTTCATATTGGATTGGGTTATTTCAAAAACCCCAGATCTCTTCATCATTTCTAAAAGTGGTATCCATTTTTTTTTTTTGTATTTTTTTTTAAAGAAAAGAAAGAAGTAATAAAATCAGGGTGATGGTGTGTTCACATCGAGTTCACTAAAGAATGTAGGCCCAAAATTTTTGCACCCCTTTCTCTTAGGATAATGGATCCATGCCTGAAAGGGGGATGGAAAATGAAGGACTTACACCTTGTATGAGAAGCTCTTATTTTGCACTCTCTTTGGTTTTTGTCAATGAATGGGGTGGGTTCACCAGGAAATACTTGCTATGGTGGATTCCATGCCTAGGTGAGGTAGTAGTTTGATGCGTTCTTTTTTTTGAAAGCATACACCTAGGGTTTGGCCAATTTGCAATTTCTATCTAGCTATATGCAATATAATTTCAAATGAATCCAAGACATACAAATCTATCTAGAAATAATTGTAAATTTTAACTAAGATGAAAAGGTTTTGTCTATGCTAACATGTTTTCTTTTTGTATTTTGTGTTTTATAAAAGTATGATAAAGTATTTATTTTTGGGAGTTTTCTATTTTTTGATTAAATACACATGCATACAAGATAGAAAATATAAATATAAGCATGAGAAAATATGTTTTAAGCTCTTACTTGGTCTAGATGTTTTATTTCTAATGAATTCAGATGTTCAAGATGAAATCATATGCAAACAAGATGAAATCAATTGTACAATTTCGTCAGATGAAATTGGATGCATACAAATTTGTCTGAGACCAAAAATTACATAGTAGAACACTAAAATTTGAAATTAGGGATTGAGGATCTGTATAGGCCATAATAGATCTAGTAATAACAGTTAAAAACAATAAAATATTGAAATAAGTAATAAAATATGATGCAATTCTAAAAAATTTAAAAACCTGATAATAAAAAATTTACCTCCAATATGACTCAGGTGAAATTTTAGATTCTATGTATGACTATAGATGTTGTGTACAATTTTAGATGCATCTAAAAATATCCAACAACTAGTAGCAAACAAATTCGTACGTACATATTTGTAGACCCTTATGTAATATTTTGGTATTTTGGAGGGCCAAACAAAGTCAAAATAGGACAAATCATATACTGTTGGAAAGCTATTTTGATCCCTTTCCAGTGATATAATATTTGAAATAAATTAATATGATTTGATGGGGTAAAATTTAGCTCAAATATTAATTTAGATGCTATGTATGATTTCGGACGCAATGTATGAAATCGTACACAGCCAAAATAATCCGACTAGTTCTATAAAATAGAATATTAGATTGGATGTAAAGTGATAAATTCAAATGCAACCAAATTTTTACAAATGATGAAAAACACAAATAATAATCAAATATAAACTAGATCAGCATTTGTTGAAAGTATCTCCATGTCTGTATGTTCTTGGATTATGATCAAGCAACAACGTTCTCCACTGTAACCTACAAAAAACTCCAAAGTATCCTTCTTCACTCCAAGCCTTATTGTAAAAATCACCAACCAGGCTGATTACTATAAATATAGGGGGTTAAATGGTTGCTTAAATTTGAGGAATTAGATGTATGGAAAAATTATACTAGGTTGTTAGGCCAAATTAGGCTTTGACTTGATTTGGAAAAAACTGGTTGCATATGATTTTAGCAGATCGTCAAATTTTATCAAGAATTTGGTGATGCCTAGATTAGGTTCAAAATATCAACTAGGAAACTAAATTAGGACATGTGGTATTTGGATAAAATCAGATGCATCTGGTTTTATCGGATACGTTCGATTTTGTCGAGATCATCCGTTTTTGTTGAAAAGATAACAATTAAGTAATTTTTCCATTTTTTTGGTATGAATATCAAGGCAAAATATGTCATGTCATATATATTTGGAAATATCTTTTCGAGCCTAATCCAATGGTTTAGATTTTGGGAAATTTTGAGGGGATTTTTTGAGTTAAAATTAAGCTCAAATATCACCATACTTTTCTAAGATAAAAACTAAGGGAAATGGGCCAATTTTTCATGTCTACAGCTAGGATTTCTAATAATCATGTATCTTTGTCAAGGTTGCCACACTTTCCCAAAAAAATGCATTTTGTGTGAATAATTTTCTCACATGCCTTATTTTTCTTATAGCCAATAGCAATTTTCTATCTTAGCCTTTTCCACTTAAATACATTGCGTTTATTTTCACCATCAAATTACCAAGGCATAATTTTTAAGACTTTTCACATCATATATTGTGCTTTTCTTATGTTTGTGTGCCACTTATCATTTGGTAAATTTTATTTCATGAGGTCCTAATAGTTAAGGTTCCAATTATTTCACCTTGTTTGTCTTTTCTTTGCTCTACTATAATTGATCATTTTCTTTTTTCTTCTCTATGGATCCTTTGATCAACTGAGGAGTCCCTTCTAAGCCATAATATCTAACAAGATATATACTAAACCTCCTTTTATGGGAGCTTAATTCTTCTAACCTTACTATGAATTATTTTTAATTGATAGGTCTTTTTATATGAGGTATCTTGATATATTCTAGCCAAATCCTACATTCTTCCCTGTATTGTGGCTAGCCCATTTAAAAATTTAAATACCTTATATTTTTTGATAGGTTTCAATCATAGATAAAACTCATTTTCATTATTTCCAACCAACTCAAACTAGATCTTGAGTTGATCCATAGTATGGAATTATCCCTTTTCATAGGACCATTTTTTTTCTTTACCTTTTTACTCAATGCAACAATCGAAGCCCATACTTGTTGCACCAATTGGTAGCCTTCTATTAGCTCTTGAGCTAGGTAAAATGCCTCATATAGTTTATTACTTGTGAATGCTTCTAGTTTTAGGTTAGATATTTTCTTTAAAATTTTGACAATGGATTTTGCTATCAATCCAATACCTGGTAAGATTTATAAATGATTGTGAATCTACGAGATATTGGATTGATAGAGTCTTCAAAAGACACATGGACTATCGAAGTCAATCAGTGAGATTTATAAAACATGATAATGTGTTGATACAATAAATAAAAGAGAAAGTAAAGACACCATTGATTCATTGCATAATGATATTCGCAAGAAATTACAAACCTATGAGATATTAGATCAAGGGGACCCTACAATCCCTGTGATTTATGTTCAGAATAATGCATGGGGATTTGATTTATATTTTGATTGTTATATTTTGAGGTATATCTCAATGGGATATTGAAATCACAAGATGAAAAAATATGAAAGAAATAAAACTCACAAGATTTTAGAAATATGCTATAAATAGAAATGATAAAATGAATACAATATTGCTATGGAGGAAATGGACACTCCATGCAAGATTCTACAAAACCATAATGTGATCCATCACTGATGGAGTCACCCACTACTCCTACTATTACCTACTAACTTGCTTATCAAACTCTTACAATGCAGGCCTCTTATAATGGAGGATAAATTCCTTGGCCAACACTCTATCTAGTTGTGCAAGGGACACCTTGCACATTTACAACTTGCACATTGAAACTTGTGCATTTATTACATTGCATGAAGTAACTAGATAACTTCCCCCTAAAGTAATCTAATGTCTTAATTATGTACCTAGGAAGGTACATTTACATGATCCAAATGATATAATAGAATATAACTCTAACACCCCCCTATATTACATTATTTGGGTACTAAAGACTTTTGGCCTTCAATATGGATCTTCTTCTTCATCTTGAACTTTGTATCCTTTCTCTTGATTCTTTGTAACCTACTCAAGCAAAAATTTACATTTGTGTGACCCCGAGAAGCATGCAACACTTTTCTACTTGCAATATTATATCAAATGAAATACCATAAAGCATGGATAACATAAAAATGAAAAATAAATAAAGATATTTTATTAATTCTTGTAAATCTCGGTTACATATTGGTCCCTATAAGGGATACCCAATTCGATACAATAATATACAAGTAGAATAATGGTGAAGTTATCCCATTGCAAGGGGGTGGTGCACTCCACAGGCCTCTCAATATCACACATGAACTTGTATGAGGGCTTATAGAGGCCTCCTTCTCCTTATTCTGCCTGTAGGGATCTTATGTGTTGAATGTCTTGAATTGGTCCTGTAAACTTGTAACCTATATGCATAGAAATAACAAAAGACTATTAGTAGCAAGGGTAGCCTCTCGTGATGACGCTTTATTAGCAGATTCAATAAACATGATATATGAGCATAATAATATTAAAATGCAAGCACAAACTAAGCGATAAATGCATGAAAAACTTAGAAATATGATGTAAATGCATTACAGGAACCAGATCTATGCTAAAACTAAGTAATAAAGTAAAAAGCAATAACAAATCTAAGCTAAAACTTGTATAATAATATCTAAAAACCCTAGGCTATGCCTGTGAGCCACTATCAAGGACAGTAGCCATGAAGTGAAACATTTCTCCTCATGAACCAGGGGCTATAACACTATATTTCTCATCTGAATTAATGTTCAAGGGTCACATTTTGTGTTCGTACACTGATTGGCAATGAAGCACATTTGATATAAATGGTTGTATGGCTAGAAACTATCAGTAAATTTGGTAGAGCTCCGCTAATCCTCCAAGGGATATTGTATCCCTCTCCAATATGCTATAGCTTCGCTGCATAGAATTATGATATTCGCCCATCATTTACTTTTCTTGGGAGAGTTCATATGTAGACCTCCTAGATCTAGATCTGTATGTAAATTACCATCCCAAGGGGAAGGATCAGTCACAAATTTGCATTGAAGGGGCAGTTAGGAGGAAATATAGGAATTCCATGCCAAAATCCACCCGCAAGCAATGTAGGTGTAGTCAAAATACATGATCTAGGCCTGTATTCATAGCTAGACTATGTTTTGGTGCTAGCCACTATACAATGTTGTAGCTAGGGGTGGCTACTCTTAGCTTCAAAAACCAAATTTAGTGGCTGCTCTAATTTATAGTGTCTAAGTCTGGATGGGCTAGAACTATCCTTTTTGAGTTGTTAGGACCACCGCTAGCCCTTAGAAAGGTCCAAGATCATTCATATGGTCTTTGGATGTGTCCATATGAGTATTATCCTAAAAATGATATATTTTAGGTGTCTATAGATACCCCTTTTTGTGATGCATTATGGTAAAACACATCATGAAGAAAAAATAGACCACCTAGAACCACATTATAGGTTGTGTGATGATCATTGATTTGATCAATATTGGTTGTTCGAGTCATGATAAAGGGTGCACATCCTACAATCATTTCTTCCAATAGGATGGAAGGCTTAAATTTATAAAAGGTTGTTGTAGACACCTAAAACGTTTCATGTTGAGGTGACTACTCATATGGTACATGTTAGAAGAACATATGGAAGACCTTGTATAGATTCCAAGGTATAGCAGTGGTTTTTACCACTCATTTGGGCACCTTTGCCTAGTCAGTATTAGCTACTGTTGACACCCGTAATTAACAAAGATAACCATGCTTGTCAGCTATGATCATGCTTCATCCGACCAAAAATCAGTTGCAATGGCCAATTGGTTGCATATTGGAGTGGTTTGAGTGAGGAAAGTTCTAGATTTTTTCCATCCAACAAGCTCAACTACCCAATCTTGTTATTGAATTCCTCATGAAGCCACCCCTAGCCCTTGGAAAATGATATAAAACCCCCCTCCAAATGGGATAAAGATATAGATAAATCTTGAGTTGAAACACAGTGAAGCCCTGTGTCAAATTGCATACTCACTTACATGCATTGAGAGGAACACTTTGGCTACCCAATTGGAGATCACATGCCATGGAGGTACTAGGAGGCTAGGAGATTCAAGAAACATGAATTTGTGCAATTCGTGCACCAACTGAGTAATTCAACCACCAAATATGTTAGAGGACACAATGGCAACCCTTGATCATCAATTCCTTAAGGATAATTGAATATTGGACACCACATTACGAGGGCATAAATATTTCAAGCTCAGCCATGACTAACAGTGCTCACCATGCATTAGACCCGTGGTCAGGTTTTCATATTCAATTTCATTGTTTTCTAGCTATAGGATTTTCTTAATTGCATTAGATTAGACATATATCATGTTAATTTACTTTAGTAGAAAATTTGACCAGTGCAATTAGAGTTTTTAGTCATTTTCCTTCACTTTTGCAATTATGGCACTAATGGTTCTTTTCATGCTTCCATTCTTTCAATTTCGTAATTAAGCCAATAGATATCTAGATATGCTTTTGTTTATATGTTTGTAGTAATATTTTTAAGGTTTAATATAAGTTTAGTATGTTTATTACACTTTCTTGATTTCATGCTAGTTATACTACCTTTTATGCAAATAAATCCTAAAAGACTCATCAAGAGAGACCTCTTTTGTTGCTAATTTCTTCTTGTTGTTTATTGCATGCAGGTCTAACATGTTTTGACATGTAAGGTAGAAAATACCTCTAATCATGGAGAAGAAGGTGATCAACACCTTGGAGCAGTTTGTGTCCATTTAGAAAGTCTGTGTATTTCACCTACCCCATTGGGGCTTTCAAATGTGTTAATTGTATCAACATTTGGGTGACCCTAATAGGGGTATGATTGTAATTGAGATTTAATTCAATATTAATAAAAGAAGCATTCATTTTATTGTCATATGCAATATTTATTTTCTTTTCTTGCTTTAATGATTGAAATCAATTAATGTATTAGTTTAGGTGTATGCTTTCTAGAAAGGTACAGAAGGTGATCACGATGGAACCTTCACATTTCATGCTACAGATCATTGGAATCTATGATTTTTATATGATAGGTGCTCACCATGGTTGATAGTTGTGGTCAATATTTGTCACCATGGTTGACACCCACGGGTAATAGTGGTCACCGTATTATAGAGGTACGGTCATATTATGATAGACAAGACAGTAGAGGAGTAAAGCTCAATTATATGTGGACCTAAGGTAGGTGCCACTATCAACTTATATTTATGTTTTTACTATTTTTAAATTTCCAGAATGCAAAAATGTTAGACTAATTAGGGAAGACAAAAAAATTAGTAGTAGCCATATGAGTCCTTAGGTCTTTCTCTTTTTAGGTCTTTACTAGGCACTGCTAGGAACATTGGATCTTTGAGTGTAGTATACCCTAGTATCAAGAATTCTAGAACATATTTTGTATTTTGTTTGCTTGCTTGAGGCTTGATCAGTGGCCATACCATCACTAGTATGCATTGTCAAAACATCATGTAGAACTAATCATGCATACTTTCTTAATTTGAAAAGTTTCTTTTTCAGCATTGCATATAGAAGAGAATCATTTGAATGTTGTATTATGCATATTTATTTTGTGCAAATAAAAAGGAACTACACACACCATGATTCACAATAAATGCTAGTGATTTAGAAGTCACATCCAACCACTAGTAGGGTTTCAATAACGGTGGCAGTGATTTCCATCCATTGGCCCAACTCCCACATACCTTATGTTCTATACCAATGCTAGACTCAAGAACCTTTCGTAGCTTGTAAAAAATGCATGTGCTTTTCTTTGAAGGGTATAATGTTGACTGGGTGAAAATAGGTGAGAGTATAGTAGGACTTGTACTCCCTGCTCGGGTGTGGAACTCATAACCACATTTTGGAGGGATTATGCAACGTAGAATTCATAGCCATATTGTTGAGCTATGAGTATACAGGTGAAATCCCTTTAACAACTGAGTATATCATCAATACATTGAAAACATGATGAGAGTTACATAATGATACAACATGTAGACACCTAAATCACGTAAATCGGATAAGACTACCAGTGCATCACATATGCCACTCTTATCGACATCATATGGCCCCATTGGGCACCCCTCTAGGCTTGCATAAGGCTCCAAAACACATTTTGGAGGTTTCCTAGTAGTTTAGGGTAGTTTTGGGGCACCTCCTTGTGACCGTCCCACCAAGGGATGGTCATAGTTGGTGACCGTCCCACCCAGGGACGACCATCCATAACCATCCCTGGGTGGGATGGTCCCTAAATAGACCCTTGAAAAATTCAAAGGACACATGAAATGGCAATCAAAGACTACCATTACCATGTCCAATCACCCCAAATTGATTGGGGACCTGCCATTAGAGTCAGGGATAGAATATTGGGAGCCCCAAATGGGCAACCTTCCCTCACCAATGCATGTCAAAGAATTGGACAAGTGGCGGCACCTGCCTCGCATGGCAAGACTTGCCCCTTTGCCCTAGATGCCCTTTTGGGCTATAAAAAGAGGTGAATTCACCCATTTTGAAAGAGGAGAGTAGAAGCATTTGAGCAATGAAGTGCTGCCCAATTTCATCCTCACCTTTTGCAAACCAAACATTACCCCCATTTGACCTTGAAACCCTCTTCATTTGAAGGTACTTTCAGGGGCAATAGAAACCTATCCTAGCAATTCCAAACTAGCCAAATTGAAGGTAAACTTGGCCCCATCTATCGACAACACCCCTAAACCAGTTTTGGACCAAATCCCTTGAGCATTGGTGACAAAAATAAGCCAGATTTGTAACCATCCCACCTAGGGATGGTCAGCAGTTAGTAGGTGTCACACCTAGGGATGGTCAGAAAATAGCATGGAATTTGGGTAAAATTCCTCCATAGACCCCTTAGGAATGCTTAGATGAACCTCTGGTCCAAATTTGGTGAAGTTTGGAGTAGATTTGATGGCATATTTGAGGTCTCCAATGTTGCAGGTTTAGGTGTCCCTGTCAGGGATGGTCACTATTTCTGCATACTTTTACCTTGAATATTATGTTTAAATCTCTCCAAAAGCATTTATATTAGATTATATTACATTTATATATCATTTAGAATAATTTCCATGTGTTATAGATTAGTTTTGATATTGTTAGATTAACTCCTTTTTCTATGTTTTCAATGCTTTTATTCTATAACACATGTGCTATTAACCCCTTTTCAATCCCTTGTGTGTAGGTGCAGGTATTCTATATAGAAGGGAGGAGCTAAGGAGACAAGGAAGAGAAGCTTGAAGGATAGCTCTCAATTATGGGAATGCGAGATTCACACTATAGAACATCACTTTAAAGTCCCTTTCAAGGGATTAGATCCCTTGCACATTGTAATGTTGAAATGTATCAAATTTGTAAAGCCCTCAATGGGATATCTTGTAATCCTATTTTGAAGCTATGAATGAATGAATAGAAGGAGAAATCCACCCTCTTTATTACATACTTTGCTTCATTTCATTAGATTACATGTTTATGCTATTTTCCCTTTGAATGCTTTCAAACTACTTTACATTGCAATAAAGTGCCCTTAAGGTGATGTTGTAAATTTCTCTTCTTCAGTGGTGATCATGGTATTTGAGATTTTTATGTCTCCCCTTTGAATGTGTCAATTTTGACCTCCATTTTCTATTTTGTAGGTTGTAGGTTTTGACCGTTTGGAGCAGAAATGACCCCTTTGCTGCTAGGTGTCACTGGGTGGGATGGCTAGCTAGGTGTCACTGGGTGGGATGGCCCCCAAAATGCTAACCATCCCTGTTAGGGATGGTCACAAAACTAGAGGTTTTCTACAAAAATTTGTAGAAACAACAAGTTCTAGGTCATAATTTACACCCATTTTCACTTTCAATTTGCATATATGTTGTTCAAAATTGTCAAATTTCATAGTTTTCTTGTCTTCTCTATGCATAGAAAGGTTAGATATCCTCTTTCTAAAATTTTGCATTAATTAGATCAGATAAAATAGGGAAAAGAATAGTAGATTACATGCTTTTTTTCTGGTTTGCTTGCTTGAAACTTACCCAAGAAGGTTAAGTTCATATAGGTTGTCAATTTTAGTGCTTTCCTTTTATGTTACTAATGATTCTGAAATTAAAATGTAATTTCATGCATATTAGTGAATCATCATTGTATGCTCTATTGTTTTATTTCAATATTTAAAAGGAACCACACACACCATGAGGTATTTTAACATCAACGATAGTAGTGGATGTAATTACCACTTGACTGGCTTGTCTGAAAGAGTATCATTGGGACCTAACTTACTGGCCAATATTGACTCCAAGATCTATCCTAACCATGCAAAATAGCATGCATTCCTCTTTGGAGGGGTGTATCACTACACATGGGGTGTTGGGTGAGGATCGATAGGACCTATGCTCCCTGATCGAGTATGGAATTCATCACCATACTACTGATTGGTTTACGTGACTAGAATAATATGGAATTAATCACCATACCGGTTGTCGAGCTATGAGTATATAGGTGAAATCCTTTAAAATTTGAGTATATCATCCAATAAAATATCAAACATGCCAAGTATTTTCTTTACAAAGCAACACATCTTGAAACACAACAAACAGTTTAGGGATTCACATTTAAAATATTTAAAAGAGATAATCACTTCTATACTTGTGTGTTTCTATTGTTTGTTTGTTTCAAATTCATAAAAATTGTAAAGGAGATAATCATATAGTAGTCTAGAGTACATAGCTATGGTACATACCCATAGCCAAGCCCATTTAAGGGTGGAAGTTGTGGGGAGTAGGGAAGAGGACATACAACATCTTCGCCTAGATCCCAAGGACATGGTAATACCTCCTTGGAGACCACCTACTCTTCCTGGCCCTAGAAGGGCTGAAAGGAGACCTAGCCAACAAGGGACCCCTACATGGGGCACCCCCATAGGTGATGGTCCCAATTTAGGAAGTCATATCCCTAATCTCCGAGTGATAGATGAATGGATGGTTACTCCTAGAACAACAAGAAAGGGACCTAGCCAACAAGGGACTCCTACATGGGGTACCCCCATAGGAAATAATCCCCTTTTAGGGAATTATTTCCCTAATATAGATGTTTCTAATGCCTTATTTTGAGAAGAGTCACCATGCAATGGAGCACTTCCCAATAGAGCAATCCCACGCATTCGTGTGCCTACTCGGTCTACTCCTTGCACTGCTATGCAGGAATATGACTTGTCACCTAAGGTAGGGTTGAATGATCATCTTATGATTTCAAACCACCCTTCCCCATGGTGCCATGATCATGATGAGGGTAATACTCATCACCATAGGTGACCTCATTCCACCTTACCTTTCCTTGTTTATGAGGGAAGACCTGAGGAACATCCAGATTATCCTCATTCAAATGTGTCAATGCAAGCACATTGTGCCTCTACACTAGTATATTATCAAGAAGATCTATTTAGGGGTGAGCCTCAAGTCAATGCAACCTACCTCAATCGAGGGAAAGTTGCAATAGATCTCACGAACCCCCTTGAACAAGATAGATATCAGAGTAATAGTGCTAAGGCACTTAGACCTAATACAACTGATCAGATCAATCAGTTGGTAAAGAAGTATGCTGACCACTAGGCCAAGTTTAATCAACTTAGGTCTGATAAACATCACCTAGATATTTTAGAGTAGTGGCAACAATTAGAAAAAGAAAGACTTGAATGCCAAATTCAAGAAACTTTGCGTAATGGAGCTTCTACTCCAAATACATGTAGACAGGAGGCTCACCCGAGGCAACCAAATGTCCAACAAGATAGGTCTCCTAGACCTAATCCAATGTTACCTCCTAGACCTCCTAGGCCTGAACAGAATATATATGATAGGCCAAACATAGATCACCTTCAAGAGGCATTCGTTCCTCCTTGTAGGCCCATACCAGAAACACCTTATGGGGCCTACGATGATTTGGAATAAAATGAGGATTATATAGAAGCACCTTATGGAGGCATGGCTGATGTCAATCAACCACCCCAACCTATGCTTAATATCCCTCATCCACCTCTACGAGTTCAAAATAAGGAAGAGGAAATCAAATCCTCAGATGCGTATCAAGCTTTGCTTGCACGCTTAGAAACTGTAGAAGGTAGGACAACTAGCAATGGGCTTCAAAAGCCTACTTTGCATCAGCTAAAGAACCAACCATTACACCCATCCATTCCTTCCTCGATTTATCCTGAGCATTTCAAAATGCCCAAATTTGATAGATTCAAGGGGGAAGAAGATGCTCAAGAGCACGTTACTAGATTTCTAAATATGTGCTTTAACATATAGGACAATGATGCATTGCTCCTCAAAACTTTTCTAAGTACCCTCTCTGGTCCTACCATTGAGTGGTTCAACCAACTTCCAAAACATAGCATCTACACATTTGAACAATTCGTTGATGCATTTTTGGAATGTTTCACCTTTAACACCAAAAGGAAGGTGACATTAATAGACCTCACGGGGTTGAAACAAACTGAGGATGAGTCAATTACTGATTATAGAAATAGGTGGTGAACGCTTTTGGCTAAGCTACCTTATCTATTACCAGTGACTGAGTTAACTCGGTTGTTTTCAAAGAGTTTCTTAAAACCCATCTCTTTGACATTGCAATTACAACAATACCCTACCTTGGAAGAAGCTCTAGCACAGGCTAGAAACATAGAGGAAATAAAAATCCAAGAGGGAGAAATAACTAAACCTCATAAGGAGTGGACAAAGAATCCTAAAAATAGCTCAGCACCTACAAAGCCAACAATGGTCAATCAAGTGGCCATAAATATCCCTGGGTCTACACAAGCGATGCCTCCTCAAAAGGTAAACTATCAGGCCCAACCTCCTCCTACGAACTATAATAGTAATGGTCAAGCGAATCAGGGACAAAACCAATAACGTCACCCTAAGCGATAATTTACTCCCTTCATTGAATCCATGGATTCTCTATTCGATCGATTATGGGTTGCAAAAATGATTAATCTACCAGATATCAAACCCATCGATCCAAAAATAGGTAAACCCAAGCCTATGGGATGTCGAGAGGATCAATATTGCAAATTTCATCAGCAAGGTGGCCATGATTTACAAATGTGCTATGGTTTTAAACACCTAGTACAAGATATGATTGAGAGGAATGAGCTTCAAGTTGATGCTCCACTAGCCCCTACCAATCAATATATGGGTATATACAAAGACCCATTACCAACTCATGAGGTACATGCAATACCTGCTAAACCGATGAATGAGGTGAAGACAACACCCCCTATCCAAGGGTATGTTGGGATGGTGAGTATTGTGACCAGGAATAAAAGATATCCAAGCCAAGTTGCACCAGCTGTAGCTTCAAGTGATGTTCCCACTACGTCATAAACTACACCACCTATAGTACAGGGCCTTCCATCTAGGCCAACGTTAACAATAAAGAACAAGCTTGCACAAAGCTTGAGGACAACATCAACATGATTGTCCATCTATGAGCTAATCCAACAATCACCTCCACATCGAGATGCTTTGATGGACATTCTAAAGTCAATAGAGTTGCAACCATAGGAGTCTAACTCCATTGATTTTGTGGGTCATGTGCAAAAGTGCAAGGAACTAATAATAACATTTCATGAGCATGAGCTTAAGGGAATAGCCAATGATATGGTAGATCCTCCTTTGCACATCATCGCATGTGTAAATGAGGTACCATACAAAAGAGTGCTCATAGACACTGGTTCCTCGAGCAATATCATTACAACCATAACATTGAAACATTTAAAATTTCTAGCATCTCATGTTGTTGCATCAACTTACACTCTTCATGCATTCAATGACACAATATGTTCTACTGTTGGTACCATAGTCTTACCCATCCAGGTGGGGTGCAAGACTATACCAACATTGTGTCATGTGTTGGAAGGTGAGATGGCATACAACATTTTTCTAGGTAGACCTTGGATACGGGATATGAAGTGTGTCCCATCCATTGTACATCAATGTCTTAAATACACTCATGAAGGGCAAGTCCATGTAGTCTCTACCGATCTAGAGCCCTTCAAATACTACAATATGGTGCAACAGATGCTAGAGTCGACATTACCTTCGACTCATGTAGACTTCTAACTGAATACACCTATTTAGGGTCTACCCATTCCATCATCACCTTCCATTCCACCATCTACATCTTCATCCATCCCATCCTCATCATCGATAACCATAGATATGCCTTCGACATCATCAGATCCTCCATCGAGGAACATGTCAAAAAGGCCCATTGATGAGAGCCCACCTTTAGTTTCTACCATATCCATGGAGGAGATTCCTTGTTTAGTAGATGAGGAATCATCTCTAGAGTGTATGAGTAACCTTCAAACCTCTCTCCCATCTCATTCACCCTCCCCCTCCCAAAAAAATATGTCATAGTTTCTGATAGGGATAGGAGAATATCTAGTGAGAAATGTCACAATGGTTCCATCTATAGAGACAATGCAAGATATGGGGTGACCTCATCTTCCCATAGGTAGCATTGTGCCTCTTGGTCTACCTCCCAATCAAACTAATTTTGTATATGGAGGTTTAGAGTATGGAGCTCTACCAATTCCTTCGAAAGTAGAAGATGATGAACCTTTTTTGGAGGATGTAAACTATTTTTCGAATCTAGATTATGCATTATGGTACTTAGATCATTGTAATTGGCATGGTTTTGGTTTAGGCCTATATGAGTAGGGTACTCATGTCCCATGTCAGCCCCAATATCAATTACCTTATGATAAATCTAGGTTGGGACACAATAAGCCAGTACCATTGGATGTCCTCACAGATAGTCTAGAACACCTATGTCTAGGTTATCAGGATAAGCTTGCACGTGATCCATACACCAATCTGAATCACATCCATTCCTTGGGGGATCATTTCCCCAAAGAGATGATAGATCAAGGACTATCAAGTGATGTTGCCCAACCCCATGAAGTGGGGGAAAGCTCACATACCTTGAAATCTGATAGTGAGGAAGAGGATCAAGGTCCTCCTCATGAATGGATGAGTGATGATGAAGATGACTATGGCATCACACCAATAAACTATCCTAGCTCAGATGATGAACATGAGAGAGTGTTCCCCTTGGATGATGAGGATGAATATTATCTTCGTATGTTATTCCCCATCCAAGGTCCCATCTGATGCCAGCTCTTACCACGTGAAGAGCAAGCTCATCCTCTTCCACATAGGCCACCACCATTTATTCCATTTCCACTAGAGCCACCCCCATGAGTTATGAGACTACATCAGGTCTCTAGACCCACTCACCCTAGAATGGGAAATCATGTATCCATCAACATGATTTCCATAGATTTAACTACACCATTGATAGATCTGAATAACCCATCAAAGTTCATTGCATCTCGAAATTGAGGTAATTGAATTTGATCGGGGAGATTCTACCCCATCACCATCAGAGTATTGGCCTTGCGAGGAAATGTTACAACCATTTCAATTTTCTCCAAGAACTACTCAGAATGTTTTTCAAGCTGAGGTTGATCCTGAATTTCCTATGGATGAAGCAAACCCAGCTGATGACATTCATTTGATTCCCACTCCACATCAGTTGGAATATGGGTCTCATATGTCAATTGAGCCAACAATTGACAAGGATATCGGTATAGATCTCGATAATCCTCGCATTATCAAACTAGGGGAAGGTCTATCCCTAGTTGAACAAGATGATTTCACACAAGCATTGAAATAAAGGATGAATGCTTTTTCTTGGTCTTATAAAGACATGCCAGGACTGGACCCAAATCTAGTCATGCATAATCTTACATTGGACCCAAAGATAAAACTAGTCAAGCAAAAGTTGTGCAAGATGCACCCAATAGTAGCCTTAATGGTGAAATATGAATTACAAAAGTTGTTGGATATTGATTTCATCATCTCAGTAGACTATCCACCATGGGTTTCGAACATGGTTCCCATCAAGAAGCTTGATGGGAGGATTCACATTTGCACTAACTTTAGAGATCTCAACAAAGCGAGTCCTAAGGATGAATTTCCCTTACCTAACATTGATGCGTTGGTAGATGCTACAATAGGACATGAAATGCTTTCCCTCATGGATGGTTTCTCTGGATATAATCAAATCCGTATTAATCTAGAAGACCAAATCAAAATGGTATTTACAATGCCTTGGGGGACATTCTATTATAAGGTCATGCCTTTTGGCCTTAAGAATACTGGCGCCACCTATCAATGAGCCATGACGTATATCTTCCATGACTACATGCATAAGATTTTGGAAGATTACATGGATGACTTATTGGTAAAATATTTATTGCATCATGAGCATATCGATGTATTATGTAAGGTTCTAGATCACCTCATTGAGCACAATGTCAGGCTTAATCCCAAAAAGTGTGTCTTCGATGTCACATCTGGTAAAATTTTGGGATTCATAGTCTCCAAGTGAGGCATAGAGGTAGATCCAAACAAGGTCAAGGTAATATTAGAAATGCCTCCCCCCACAACCATTAAGCAGCTACACAGCTTGCAAGGAAAGGTCACATCCATAAAATGCTTCATAGCACAATTATCGGATAAGTGTCAACCCATGAATAGGTTGCTACACAAGGGGGTCTCATTTCATTGGGATGAAGAATGTCAAAATGCCTTTGATGATATTAAGAAATACTTGGCTTGCTCACGTATTGGCTCCTCTATGACTAGAGAGTGTCATTCTATTTATACATCTCAGCTACTGAGTTGGCATTGGGCACCATGTTGTCCCAAAAGAATGAATTTCATAAAGAACAGGCTACCTATTACATTAGCCACACACTGGTCAACTATGAAATCAAGTATGCATACGTTGAGAAGCTATGCTTAGCAGTGGTCTTTGCCACTAAAAAGCTATGCCATTATATGCTCAATCATACCATGTATGTCATATCTAAGGAAAATCCATTATGATATATGATGAGTAGAACATATCACAATAGTCACATGATGAAATGGATAATGTTGTTGATAGAATTTGACCTAGAGTTCATTGGACAAAAATCAATCAAAGGATAGGTCATAGCCGATCAACTAGCAGAGGCTCCTCTCCAAGATGACCAGCCTCTGAATGTAGATCTTCCCGATGATGGAGTGTTTCATATCTCAGAATCACCTGATTCTGTAGAGCCTGAGTCATAGGTGGACATAACTCTATTCTTCGATGGTTCTAAATGCGAGCAAGGGGGTGGCATAGGTATCATGTTTTTCACACTACAAGGGGCTCCCATACCTCTTTCATTTAAACTCGATTTCCCATGTACCAACAACAATGCTGAGTATGAAGCCCTCATCATTGGTCTTCAGATGACAATCACCATGAAAATCACAAAGTTAAACATTTTTGGTGATTCCTTGCTCATAGTTAACTAGGTTAAAGGGATATTCCAATGTAGGTGTCCCATATTGCAAGCCTACAAAGCCCTAGTGGACAAACTTCTGGAAAAATTTGAATGGTATGATATAGAGGCACTCCCTCGTTCATCTAATCATTTTGCGGATACAATGGCTTCCTTAGGGTCGCTAATCCCACAAAACCCTTCAGATGATATCATGACTATTCAAGTAAAAATGCTAGCGCAATCTATGACTGAGCGTGATGAGCATAACACCACACCAGATGTTCACATGATTCAGATTGAGCCTTCACATGAAAGGTTCTCTCAACTACACAATTATTTGAATAACGCCCAATGGGGGACTCTGTTCCCTCATAATTATTTTGATACTAGCATAATGCTATATCTTCAAGTTCATTCTCAATCAACATTTACATGAGATGAATGTCAAAAGGATTGCATGATTCATAATATTGAGGCTTCTTCAAGGTAAGATTGGGCCACACAGATTAAAGATTATCTTAAACTAGGAAATATTCCACCTGGATTGTCGCATGCCGCAAAGTGAGCATTTAAACAAAAGGTGGCAAAATATGTCTTATTAGGAGACATAATGTATCATCGGAGTTATGAAGGTATCCTCCTTCATTGCTTAGACTCACAGGAGTCAGCTTGGGCCATTTCCCAAGCACACGATGGTACATGTGGTGGTCACTTTAGCGGCATGGCCATCGCTAAGCGCATTCTTCGCATGGGCTATTATTGGCCAACTTTAGAGCAATATTGTTGCGCTTATGTAAAGAAGTGCATGAAGTGTCAACATCATGCAAATTTGACACATGTACCTTCATAGGCCTTACAACCGATTCAATCGGTCTAGCCATTTGCACAATGGGGGTTTGATTTAATTGGGAAAATCTCACCTACCTCTTTGGGCTATCACACATTTATCATAATGGCAACCGAGTACTTCACAAAATGGGTGGAAGCAATTCCCCTTACCACTACGATTGGACCTCGCATTGTGGAGTTCATGCTACATAATATCATATGTCATTTTGGTATTCCATCCAAAATAATATCGGATAATGGAACACCCTTCAAAAATAAGGATGTGCATGCATTAACAACAAAGTATAACATAAAGCATAGCTTTTCCATGCCCTATTATCCATAGGCCAATGGGCAAGCAGAGGCATCAAATAAAATAGTAGTAGCCATCTTGAAGAAAACCATCAAGGAAAATCATAAATATTGGCATAATCAATTACCTCTTGCCCTTTGGGCCTATCACACTAGCATTTGGATGCCCACTGGGGCAACTCCATTTTCACTAGTGTATGGTGCTGAAGCCATCATGCCTCTGGAGTTAGAGATTCTGTCATTGTGCATTTCCATGCAAGAATTCATTGATGATGATACAACTAGGCAAGCTCATTTAGATCAGTTAACGTTACTTGATGAATGACGTGTAAATGCCCTCGAGCATCTACGTGTTTATCAAGAATGTCTTAAGAGAGCTTACAACTTGAAAGTACACCAGAGATATTTTCAAGTTGGTGATTTAGTTCTAAAAGAGAACCAACAAAACTCAAATTTTCCCTCCAATTTGTGAGATAAATTTGTAGCAAACTGGTTAGGTCCATTCATCATTACAAGCTATATTGGACCTAGAACTTATCACCTAGCATCCATCGAAGGAAGTGAAGAGCCTGAACCAATGAATGTTAGTCATTTGTAGTCATTTCATGCTTAGAGCACCAATAAAATACCCCTAGGTAGTCTATGACACTTCCTTAGTGTCGATGACCATCTAGGTCACCTAAAATGCTCCTAGGTGGTCAATGATCATCTAGGTCAAATAAAAATGTTCCTAGACTATCTATGATCATCTAGGTCAACCTTAAATGCTCCAAAGGCATCTATAAGCCCTTTGGTCACAAAATACCCCTAGGTAGTTATGACTTTTAGTGTCGTAACGTCTAGGTCACCTAAAATGCTCCTAGGGGTCTATGACCATCTAGGTCAAATAAAAATGCTCCTAGACTATCTACGATCATCTAGGTCAACCTTAAAATACTCCCAAAGGCATCTATAAGCCCTTTGGTCACAACAAATACCCCTAGGTAGTCTATGGCATTTCCTTAGTGTCGATGACCATCTAGGTCACCTAAAATGCTCCTAGGTGGTCTATGACCATCTAGGTCAAATAAAAATGTCCCTAGACTATCTATGATCATCTAGGTCAACCTTAAATGCTCCAAAGGCATCTATAAGCCCTTTGGTCACAACCAAATACCCCTAGGTAGTCTATGACACTTCCTTAGTGTCGATGACCATCTAGGTCACCTAAAATGCTCCTAGGTGGTCTATGACCATCTAGGTCAAATAAAAATATTCCTAGACTATCTACGATCATCTAGGTCAACCTTAAATTCTCCAAAGGCATCTATAAGCCCTTTGGTCACAACCAAATACCCCTAGGTAGTCTATGGAACTTCCTTAGTGTCGATGACCGTCTAGGTCACCTAAAATGCTCCTAGGTGGTCAATGATCATCTAGGTCAAATAAAAATACTCCTAGACTATCTACGATCATCTAGGTCAACCCTAAATGCTCCAAAGGCATCTATAAGCCCTTTGGTCACAATCAAATACCCCTAGGTAGTCTATGGCATTTCCTTAGTGTTGATGACCGTCTAGGTCACCTAAAATGCTCCTAGGTGGTCAATGACCATCTAGGTCAAATAAAAATTTCTAGACTATCTATGATCATCTAGGTCAACTTAATCTAATCCTTTTATAACCTTTTTGTGGTCAGCTCCTACTGGCTAGTTCTATGGCATTTCCTTAGTGTCGATGACCATCTAGGTCACCTAAAATGCTCCTAGGTGGTCAATGATCATCTAGGTCAAAATAAAATATTCCTAGACTATCTACGATCATCTAGGTCAATCCAAAAATCCCCAAAGGCATCTATAAGCCCTTTGGTCCCCATAAAATATCCCTAGGTGGTCTATGACCATCTAGGTCAAACTAAAATGTTCCTAGGTAGTCTATGATTGTCTAGGTCATCCCAAAATGCTCCAAAGGCGTCTATAAGCCCTTTGGTCACCCAAAAGCCCCAATGGCATTCATTAAGCCCATTGGTCAACCTGTATATACATATATATCAAAAATATCAAAAATATCATTAAAATCATCAAAATACAAAAATATTGCTTCATTGCACTTCATCTAAATTGCATTAGGCATACTCATCATTGCATTATGCATCATTCCAAATTGATCATACATGTCTAGCACTAGGTCTGTACACTAGGCATCTATTAAAATCATTGTTATTATGAGTCAATATTACCACCTGTTTACATTACATATACCATTTACATTCACATTCCATATTATATGTTTGTTTCCCATCACTTAGCCATTGTTAGTAAAACATAGTTAAAGTTTTTGGTCACTCAACCATATCTAGTTGTCTTCTCAGATTTTGTAGAAAGCTATCATGATTTTTAGAAGGTAGAATCCTACTTGGATAATGCTTGGTATACATCAAAATCCCAACACATTTTCACATTAATAAATCCAAGTCTAGCACAAGGAAAGATGAAAACTATAAAAGTGGTCTAGGTTACTTTCAAGCGAAAATGTTATCTTGCTCATCCCCCTGTGTGAATGGTTCAAATATGCTGAGAATTGACAAAAGGACAAGTTCCTCCTTACCCAAAAATCCCTTGCCCTACACGTGGGCAAGTATCCCAAAGAGAAAAATCAAAACAATGATTATTATCACTTCAAAAATATGCAAAAAGAAATAGTGATTATTATCACTTAGAAAAAGAAAAAGAAATAGTGGTTCTCACCACTACTAAAATCCCTTGCTCACCAAATAAAAATGAGCAACTCCCTTGAGAAAGTCAAAGTTAAAAGAAAATAAGGGAGTCTTGAACTTGAATCCTTAGAATTCTCAGCATTAGAGAACCATAAGGTGATCCTCATTACAGGTTTGGTGGATAGCCTACTTGTCAATGGTGGTAGCCTCCCACATGACGATATGTCTATCACTTAAGCAACTTGCTTAGGTATAGACCAATGTTTGAATGTGGATGAGCTAGCTTGTTGTAACCTAGATTACCTAGTAGTCTAATCCAACTAAGTACAAAACTCAGGATAATGAGACTCGTAGAATGATCTCTAGTACCGATGGGCTGAGTGAATCCCATTTGCACTAGGGTAATCTTATGCGTTATCATGGTAATGAACTCACATGCACACATAGGGATGTTGATTATCTTGGTTATCTTAGTAGGTGCATACTTTTTCAAAGGATCTTGCATAGTTATTATATGACTTTTGATTAGGTAACTAGAGTGTTTGAGTCTCTTCAAAACTATCAAATATATCATATCATATTACATTATCCATTCCATTTTACATCATGTTGTCACATATTTGTCAAAATTACAAAATCCATTACATAAAATGTTAGAATAACATGAAAATAACAAAGATACATTTTGTACAGTCTATGGTGCTAGCATATAATGCATCAAATAGTCATCATAAATCCATCATACAAAATTAAATCACATCAATCATTACATCAAATCATACACATTTTTTTCCTTTATAAACTTTTGTTTCTTAAGTGATGTTCATGAAATAGGATAGATACTAGGTAAATATTAGCAATAATATTTAGATGACCACTGACTATTTTATGCATATATTTTAATTTACAAAAGCATATAGAGAAATCTTACACATCTACATATCATCAACTCACATCATCTGATAAATACATGCATCCATGTTAGACATTTATCAAAAGCATCATAAAGCATAGAATAAGCATACATATCATAAAGCAATAAAATATGACATAATGATCAAAGCAAAGTCATACATATATATGTCCATATGTAAAATCCAAAAGCTACATCATAGTCCATAAACTTCCCATAGGCTACAATAAAAGTGAGTCCTCAGACTTCACAAAACCAAAAAGTCCAAAAAGAACCATCAGAGTCTGCTAGCCATGGTCATGCAGGATCGATACCTCGACTCTCTCCTCTACCCTTAGTATGAGTCTATCATGAGCTCCTAGACCTACTTCCCCTTGACCTACTACCTCTAGACACCTCCATCCTCCATGTAGAGCTTGGAGCCCTCATTCGTGTAGATGACTATCCCATGTCGCTCCTCTGGCTACGTTGTGATCCAATAGCTAATGCTTGATATGGTATGCACCCCTTAAGGTGCACTATCTCATCCTCCATCATATCCATGTAGGTGTGCTCCTCTCAACACTGAGTCTGATAGGTCACCACCAAACCCTAGAGATGTACCATCTCCTCCTACATCATGGCTAACTCACCACTACTAGACTCCCCATGGCTAGGACCCTATCCGTGAACCTATGCCTGAAGCATAGCTATCAATGCTACCTACCTCTCCATCTCAAGTTGTGCACTCTACACCTATGCCTATAGTAAATCTTGATCACTCTATAGCTCCATAATCATAGCATCTCATGCTGCTAACTGTGCTTGCATATCCTGATCTCCAAGGTCATCCTCATCAAAGCCTACTAGATCCTGTACATCAATCAACTCCACCCTATCTATTGACACACATTGATGCACAAATCACTCACCTATGTCTGCCTCCTCATCATCTAGAGACTCACCAAAACCCTCCTCATCTGGAGCACCCCTAGCTACATCCATTTCCCTAGTAGCTACATCCCCACCTAGTGGTCCCTCCCCTCACCACTATCGTATGACCCACCATGCATCATACTCCTCTATAGTGCCTGCATCATCCAAATTAGAAACTACCACCTCAGGATCTGACTCCTCTCCTAGTGCCTCTACAACCGGCCATGCTAGAGTCTTCTCATCCCCATGATGATGGTAGACCATCGGCTCCCTAGGCAACCCCTGGCATAGCCCAAACTATCATAGCACATGATCATAAGAGAAGTACTCTCACTCTATCCCATGTCGGCCTATCAACCATCTACCTCACCAAACTCGGCGTAGCTATGTCTCAACCTCCCTCTAGTCAGGACAATCCCTGTAGGGCCTCCACTCGATGTCTACCACCCTGAGCCATGCAAAAGCCTCTACATAGTGCTCAACCTCCCCAATGTGTCATCGGCTCTGGCCTACCTCATGTGACCTCTTCCATAGCTCTCCATAGCCAATATCCCTATCTGGTAGCTCTGCTCGAGTGGTCCATGGTAGTCCCCATGGTCTCTCCATAATAATATGCTACCAAGCCCAAACCTGTAGTAGAAATCTATAGCCCAAACCCTTCCACCCATGAGAGTGGATCTCATACAGCTCATCATATAGCTATGCTAATAAAGTAGGACCCCAAGCCATCACTATGGGCTCATCCTCTATACAATCCACAAGAGTGAACACCAGCTCTAGTAGGTTCCATGGGAACCTAGCACCTGAAGAGTTGGGTAGTAACATGTTGCTGATCAAGGTCATCAATAGGGTATGCTTAATACCAAGCACACCATCTTGATACCATGAAGCCACTAATATCCCTCTATTGAGAAGATCAACCATTGCATCCTCCCAATGTACCTTGAAGTACCTCCGCACTATGACCTCTCACCGCTCTATAGGAGAGGACACTATCTGGTGCCCCTCTATCAGAATATGTAGTATCTGATATACATCCTCTAATGTCACTATCATCTCCCCCATAGCTAAATGGAAAGTATTAGTATGAGGGTCCCATAGATCTATCAGTGTAGTCAGATAGGCGTGGTCGCCCACCATGGGATCTAACTGTGTAACATGTTTCAGGCCAATGGCATCGAGCCATCACCAGTATATAGTATTAAAATGGTCTCTAGTGACCTGAAAGAGATTTAGAACTCTGTACCAACTCCTAACTATCTGCTCATGTAAAATAGGGTGTCAAAAATGCCCTAAAAATGCATAAAATAACCTTAAAAATACCAAAAAAATACCTAAAAATAGGCCCTTTTTGGTTGTCCCACCTAGGAATGGCCCCAAATTTGGTAGCCATCCCACCTAGGGATGACCCAAAAATTGGGTAAAATAGGGTCAATTTGACCCCTAAAATTACCCTAAAAAATCACTAAAAATTTGGCATTTAACCCTAATTTTTTGCATATAAAACATAAATAAAAGCTCAATTTCATACATTTCACTACTCCTAGGGTTTCTTAACCATTAGCATAGGTGTAGTATGAAAATTGCAGCAGAAATCATAAAAACACAATAAAATAGGGTAGAGAAAGACATGTGGTTCATACCCGTTTTGCACCGGCTCCACCGCCTGTTGCATCCTCTGGCTGGATCATGTTGTAGGTTGATATTTTGATAGTTCTCTACTTCAGAATATCACTCTCCTACCTCTCTCCTCTCCAACTTCTCCAAGAAAAATGAAAAAAATGAGCTCATATGCCCCATTTTGGGCTTATATAGCTCCAAAAGAAGTCGACCACCCCTAGGTGGGATGAGCACATAGTTGGCTGGCTGTCCCACCCTAGGATAGTCATAAATACTGTACTCATCCCCCCTAGGATGGTCACAAAAAAATTGCATTAAAAAAGCTTAAAAATATCAAAAAAAGGGTCAAAAACCCACCAAAAACAAGGCAGAAAGGTCACCAAATTAGGAGGGATCAAGATTGAACCTATAATATTTTTGGATCCATAAAAAGTCTCTATTTTACTCCCCAAGAAGGCCTCCATGGCTGGACCACTCCACGGGAATGAAAATTTTAGCCTTTTGCTTCCAGAAATATTCATCAAAATAGTCAAAAATCCCCTTCAAATAGGTATATAGTACCATGGGCAAAATAGAGAGTTACCCCAATTAAGTCATATGTGTCAAGTGACTCATCACTTTATCATTGGTCATGCCCTCATCGACTCATCACTTGAGGGGGTAGTCATAATAATGAATTCAAAAATTGAATCAACATTAAAACACTCAGAAGTGTAAATTCCATGCATTCAAAAGAATCTTGGCTAAAGATAAATTTTCAAGCCCATGCTGGGGCAAAGAATCAACATAAGAAACAAACAGATAGGCTTGACCTCCTTGAAACCTTGGGAATTGACCCATGTAAAGGTTTACAAGAATACAAGGCACCAAGACCTAGTATACCCTAAGCCCCATAAGATTGTTACTACAACACGGTTGAAAGGTATACCCAAAATTGATCCTTCGACTATGTCAATAGCAAGGATTCCAAGAATGTATGCTCTTTCCACAATGGAGGCATCCAAATTTGATTAGGTTAATGAACAACCTTAATCATTTGATGATTTAGTGATCTATTTTTGCTCAGCGCTTTGTTGCACATAGCGCATCCCAAAAAGGGGCATCTGTAGACACCTAAATCATGTAAATCGGATAAGACTATCAGTGCATCACATATGCCACTCTTATCGACATCATATGGCCCCATTGGGCACCCCTCTAGGCTTGCATAAGGCTCCAAAACATATTTTGGAGGTTTCCTAGTAGTTTAGGGTAGTTTTGGGGCACTTCCTTGTGATCGTCCCACCAAGGGATGGTCATAGTTGGTGACCATCCCACCCAGGGATGACCATCCATAACCATCCCTGGGTGGGATGGTCCCTAAATAGACCCTTGAAAAAGTCAATAGATGCATGAAATGGCAATCAAAGACTACCATTACCATGTCCAATCACCCCAAATTGATTGGGGACCTGCCATTAGAGTCAGGGACAGAAAATTGGGAGCCCCAAATGGGCAACCTTCCCTCACCTATGCATGCCAAAGAATTGGACAAGTGGCGGCACCTGCCTCGCATGGCAAGACTTGCCCCTTTGCCCTAGATGCCCTTTTGGGCTATAAAAAGAGGTGCATTCACCCATTTTCAAAGAGGAGAGTTGAAGCATTTGAGCAATGAAGTGCTGCCCAATTCTATCCTCACCTTTTGCAAACCAAACATTACCCCCCATTTGACCTTGAAACCCTCTTCATTCGAAGGCACTTTTAGGGGCAATAGAAACCTATCCAAGCAATTCCAAACTAGCCAAATTGAAGGTAAACTTGGCCCCATCTATCGACAACACCCCTAAACCAGTTTTGGACCAATTCCCTTGAGCATTGGTGACAAAAATAGGCCAGATTTGTAACCATCCCACCTGGGGATGGTCAGCAGTCAGTAGGTGTCACACCTAGGGATGGTCAGAAAAAAGCATGGAATTTGGGTAAAATTCCTCCATAGACCCCTTAGGAATGCTTAGGTGAACCCTTGGTCCAAATTTGGTGAAGTTTGGAGCAGATTTGATGGCAGATTTGAGGTCTCCAATGTTGCAGGTTTAGGTGTCCCTGTCAGGGACGGTCACTATTTCTGCACACTTTTACCTTGAATATTGTGTTTAAATCTCTCCAAAAGCATTTATATTAGATTATATTGCATTTATACAGCATCTAGAATAATTTCCATGTGTTATAGATTAGTTTTGATGTTGCTAGATTAACTCCTTTTCTATGTTTTCAATGCTTTTATTCTATAACACAGGTGCTACTAACCCCTTTTCAATCCCTTGTGTGTAGGTGCAGGTATTCTAGATAGAAGGGAGGAGCTAAAGAGGCAAGGAAGAGAAGCCCAAGACTAGCTCTCAATTGTGGGAATGTGAGATTCACACCATAGAACATCGCTTTAAGTCCCTTTCAAGGGATTAGATCCCTTGCACATTGTAATGTTGAAATGTATCAAATTTGTAAAAGCCCTCAAGGGGATGTATTGTAATCACATTTGAAGCTATGAATGAATGAATAGAAGGAGAAATCCACCCTCTTTATTACATACTTTGCTTCATTTCATAGATTACATGTTTATGCTCTTTTCCCTTTGAATGCTTTCAAACTGCTTTACATTGCAATAAAGTGCCCTTAAGGCGATGTAAATTTCACTTCTTCACAACACATTTGCAAAACACATCAAACAGTTTAGGGTTCACAAGAAAAACTTAAAATAATATAATCATCATTGTTTACTTTGCTTACCTTAAAATTTACATATAAGATAACACAATGGTAAAAACACAGAGGGGTCGATTTGGATATATACCTGAGATCAAAGCCCAAGCTCCAACTAATGCACAACATGATGTAGAACACCCTCAATCACAGAATTCTCATGGATGTCATTCAGTGAGTATTAGAGGGGATAATTCCACATGAGGGGATTCCATTGAGAATACCTCGATTAGAAGAAGTACTAGACACCCCTTTAGACATAAATTAGAGCATGGGACTTCCTAGCATGGGGGTTTTGCACATGGTATCATTTACTATGACTACATTCCTCATGCATCCATGGGTTTTTCTAAAGAATATGTCATTTAGGGATTTAGATTGGTATACCTTCAATCTATAGCTAAGGGAGGCTTATGAACTCCACCATTCGAGTATATATAGGCTCAAGATCCACCCATTCAAGGGTAAGTAGATGGGACCACTTATAAGAGTAGGACCATGCAGAATCCCTATAGGGGTGAACCTTGTAAGTTCATCATAGATATTTTAAAAGTGGGAGCTATAGGAATGCCACCTCATGAACCATGGCATAGTAGTTAGTTAGATAGTCTAGATAGAGTCCTAGGGCAGCTAGGATACAAGCCTACACTTGCACCCTCTTGAATTGTGAGTGTAGTAGAACCACCATTAGGACCACTAGAGAACTTGGAGAGTGCTCCAAGTGTTCTCATGATATACGTGCTCCTGCATCACATGCAGACACAAAGTATAGGAGATAACCTAATGTGAATGCTATTTTTATAGATAAAGGCAAGAGTGTGGCAAATTAGTCCATTGGAGTACATACCCATAAATCCACTCAAATAAAGTGCACACACTAGAGACCTCAGACGACCAATCATGTTGATAGATATCATAGATTGGTGTCAGAACAGAGATGGTATATTCTCCAAGACAAATTGGAGAATGTTCGCATAGAGAAAGAGCACCTCAAAAATGAAAACACTCAAAGGTAGAGGCTCATAAGATAAAAATTATATGAACAACGCATGCGTGAACAATGCATCCTTGATTAGAAGGAGCATGTTGAGAGAGAGGATCGATTGGCTAGCACTAGTTTACCTCCTCGTAGTGAGACCAGGGAGTGTGTCGATAGATGAGTGGCTTCACAACCCGAGTTATACCTTGAGTACATAGACACACATACTCATTGTACAACTTAGCACAAATATCGGCATCCAACATCTAAACAATGTGAGTATAGGAAATATGAGGAAGAAGTGGGAGAGGAATTAGAATAAGAATATCCATAAATCTCCCAATTCGAGGAGGAGAATGAGCCTAGTCCAACACCTTGATATAAGAAGAATCTACCTTCGAAGGTGCCTCCAAGGAAATCTCAAGAAGAGGAGTTCCTTTCTTCGCAATCCTATAAGGCCTTAGAAGAGAAGGTCCAAGACATAAAGAATCAAGGAATGGCTTATCAAAATTCTACCTTGAATAAGATCCAAAATGAACCTCTATGCATGCCAATGCCTATTCTAGACTATCCTAAGCATTTCAAGATGCCTAGACTAGAAAAGTTTCAAGGAGAGGAAGATGCACAGGAGCATGTGGCGAGTTTTATAGATATGTGCTTTCATATTGAGAGCAATCATTCTTTTCTTCTATGCACCTTCATTATGACACTCTCAGGCCCAGTTTGTGAGTGGTTCAACAAATTAAAGAGGCATAGCATCACTAGTTTCAAACAACTAGCCGATGCATTTCTTGAACGCTTCTCCTTCGACATCAAGAAGACAGTAAACTTATCTGACCTGGCTGCTTTAATGCAACATGATGATGAGCCAGTGATGTATTATAAAAAATGGTGGATGAAGATGATGGTAAAGCTACAATTCTCCATCCCATCCTCTGAATTAACTCAAATATTCATTAAGAGTTGCACCAAGCATATTTCGTTGTTGCTATAGTTGCAGTAGTACCAGACATTCAAAGAGGCTTTGGTGCAAGCCAAGGTGATAGAGGACATCAAGTTATAGGAGGGTAACTTGAAGCTTAGAAATAAGGAGTGGAAAAAGAACAAAATTGAGTGTGTAGACACTAAAATGTGGTAAATCTGATTAAGAACCCACAAACAAGGATCAAATTGACATCATATGGCCCCTTGGGCAGCCCTTAGGAGGCTCACAGTGGTTCTAGCCACTCCGAAAAGGTTTTTGGAGGCTACCGACCCAATTTTGGGAGGTTTTGTTGAGAAGCAACACACCCCCACTGAAAAATGAATTTTCACCCTTTGAAAACTTTGAGCTTTCATTTTGCAGTAAGGACCCTCTTGATGATTTTCAGGTTTAAATCCAAATTTTCACTTGCCTCTTTCTTCTTCAAGTTTTGCCTGTGTCAAAGTATCCAAGTATTCTTGCATTCTGGCTTTGTTATCTCAGACTTCACTTCTTACATGCTAGAATCCTTCATGGATAAAGAAAATCTTACACCGGTACGAAAAAAATGCAGAAAACAGATAGATAAATTCATTGAAAATCAAAACTTTCCTTTTTTGGCAAAGTCACGAAATCGCGACACTTCCATTTATGGAAATGTCACGAAATCACGACACTTCCATTTATGGAATGTCGTGAAATCGCGACAGGTTTTCAGAAAATCGGCCAAGTCCAAAAAGCGTAGCGAAATCGCGACACTTTCCATTTTTGGAAATGTCACGAAATCGCTACCGATCAGGAGAGAGAAAGCTAGATCGTACGGAACGTCGCGATTTCGCGACATGTCGCATTTTCGTGGCTGAGAGAGAAAAATCGGTGAAGGCATGAAAAGGTCACGATTTCGCGACATGTCACGAAATCGCGACATGTCGCATTTTCACGGAGCGTGAAGGAGAAAAGGACACAGTTGTATGGACTGTCGCGATTTCGTGACATGTCGTGAAATCGTGACAGGTCCAGGTGGAGACAGAAGGAAGCAAGAGGAACCAAAATTAAAAATTGACTAAGGCAGAAAAATGTCGCGAAATCGCGACATGATTGAAAGGAAAGGGCCCGAGTGAGGAAAATGTCGTGAAAGGACAGTCGCGAAATCACGACGTTTTTGGAAAGAAGATAAGTCGAGAAATGGTCGCGATTTCGCGACATGTCGCGTTTTCACGGCAGATGGAGGCAAGGAAGCAAGTCAAGAAGTGGTCGCGATTTTGCGACATGTCACGAAATCGTGACGTTTTCGGAAAGGAGATCCCGGGGTGTACGGATGTCGCGATTTCGTGACATGTCACGAAATCACGACAGGTCCAAGGTCAGCAAGCAAGAAGTCTGGAAAGAGAAGTTAAATAAAAAATGACTAAGGCATTAAGAGTGTCGCGAAATCACGACGTCGCGATTTCGCGACGTCGGAAATTGTGACAAAAGAAGAAGCCGGGGAGGAGCGATGGACATGTCGAAATCGCGACAGGTCCAAGTCGCATGAAGAAAGAGTTGTAGCCAAAGAAAGCAAGGCAAGGTTAAGAAGAGAAAAGGAAAGGTTAAAGAAGAAACCGAAGGAAGAGGCCAAGGCAAGAACATGTCGCGAAATCGACGTCGCGAAATCGTGACATGAAGGAAGAAAGTTGTACGATGTCAGGAAAGGTCGCGATTTTGTGACATGTCGCATTTTCACGGCTGACGGAGTAGAAGAGTGCCGAAGGGGGAGAAGGGTCACGATTTCGTGACATGTCGCGAAATCGCGACATGTCGCATTTTCACGGCCATAAGGAGAAAAGGTTGCCGAAGCGCTGGGGATGTCGCGATTTCACGGCATGTCAGCAAGAAAGGTTGCCAGCGCTGGAGGGATGTCGCGATTTCGTGACATGTCGCGAAATCGCGACATGTCGCATTTTCGCGACTTGCACAGAAAAAGAGCCCGTAAAGGAAAACAACTGGAAATGGACACGTGTCACGATTCTGTGACACGTGTCAAAACACTGCAAGCCACGTATCAGATAAATAGAGCCGACATGCAAGTAAACATTAGGGTTTTTTTAGTCTGATTTATTAATTAAAGTTTTGATTTAATATTTTTAAAGTACTAATCCATCTTTTGTCCTTTCATGCAGGAAGCCATCTGGCACTTACGGGATAACGGAGAAATGGCCATAAAGGCAAAGTTAAAGTGCAAATTAACCAAAGACAGCCATATTGAGAGGAAAGATGCCGAAAATTGCTGCTTCATCCAATTTTTTCAGATCTGGCCGCAAAGAGACTTTACGGTGACTAAGCAACTGCCCATAGTGGAATATGTCGAGAATTGGCCGGGAAATGAAAATATATGCACACAGTTTCCGGATTTTGCCGATGAATGCATTTAATGAAGATTTATGGCAGAATTAATGGCGTGCAGATATTTTCAACTCAGGGATGGCTCTACGGAGATGAAATGTCGGAGAAGTGGTGACTCATCCAGCTTACCCGAGGGAATTAATGAGGGCATTTATTTACAGTTGCGGGTGAATGCAAGTGGCATTCGAATTCTATCTTCTCCATTTATGGCAAGTGACTGCACTGATTTGCAGAATGGTTAAGTTTTGTTCGAGCTTTGTTTTAAATGGCTTTATATTGTAAAACCCGGGTCCTAGGGTTTGAGGTGATAAGATTTAGGGTTTGAGAAGAAGATATTTTGAAAAGATCAGGGTCTGTCCTGAGTCTATAAATACTTCTTCTCAATGTAATCGCAAGAGGCGAAAACTTAGAAATAAAAGGCTTTTGAAGCAATTTCTTGCAAAGATTGTTAAATACTTTGTTTCTGGACTTGGAGTTGATGTGCTTTTGTTTTCTGTGATAGCATGGCCAGGAGCCTAATATTTTGCAGATTGTGATAAGTTCATCTTCTTTTGTTATCCGTTTCATTAAAGTTTATTAGATATATGCTGTAAATCGGTGTTATCAAGATTAAATATGTTGTTAGGCTTCATTTGTTCTATTGTATACTAGGGAAAATTACAGATTTAAGGTTCAAGTTTGTTCTAATTGCTCTGTCCTCACTATGCGAGCTAGGTTGTCGGTGAAAGATATCAATTTTAACCGACTTCCCTTCGGTTTATAATTTTCTGTTAGATCTGTTCCATCTTTGCCTTGTGCTCTTAGTAGAAAGTGATCTTAGAAAACTGGACACTTTCTTCTTTGATTTGTTCTGTTGTGAAGCTGATAGTATAAGTAAAATTGGTAGTTTAGGTTTTACAGCTAAGTTTGATAGACTTCTCTTTCTGCCTTACCCTACCCTCTTTGTTTTACCGTGAAATGATCCATTTTTATTTTCTTTAATTTGTCCTTTATTTAAATCTGCTGACCCATAAGAGCTAGATCAAAGAATTAACTTTAAATCTGATTGTCAACAAGTGACAACTCCTAAACACTACCGAGCAAGTTCGAGCCCGTTGTAAGGTAACAAGCAGTCCATATTGAAGACTATTCCAGAAGCAAAAAGAGTGAATTGACATTCGACCCGACCCTATAACTCACACCTTGGATAACCAGCTAGATCCTAAAGTGAGTGGGATTTATCCCGTATAAGTGTTATCAAAGTTTCATGCTCATTCTTCACAGGGTGTGTATGAAAGTCGGACCAACATTTAAAAATGGCGCTAGAAGGAGGGCTTGAACTTGCATTCTTAGTGTGCTTGAGTTGAGAAATCTGACTGTATGTGGTACTTGACAAATGCTGTATTTTATCCAAGGTCTGGTAGCCAATTTTCCTTCCTCCTCAGCCTTTAAAATTTTGTTGTTTGAGTTTTGCTCGAATAGCGGAACTTAACACCAACATTTAAAAATGGCAAGCTGGTTAGGTGCCACTACTTTGAATATTCCGGGTATAGCCCATGACCTGCCCAGAAATCCAGAAAGATATCTCCCCAGATATAAACATGATGGGACAAGGACAACAGAGGAACATCTGCTAGCATTCAAGAATGCTTTGAAATTATTAAATATACAACATGAGGATGTTGCCTGCAGATTGTTCCCGTTCACTCTCCAGGAAGGAGCTTATGACTGGTTTCTAAATCTCACTAGCAATTCTGTTACCAGTTGGGATGACCTAGAGAAAGTTTTTATATCACAATTTGGGGAAGTGATAGACCCCAGTGTGTTATACCAACAATTTTCCAGCATCAAGAGAGAGTCGGGAGAAACTATCAGGTCTTTCAATATGAGGTTCCAAAGAGCTTACGATAGAATGACTGGTCATTACATCCCAAATGCAAATCTGGCCTTAGAAATCTATAAGAATGCATTGGATTCAGTGACCTCTATTTTCCTCAAGAGAGACATCAATATCACAACCCCGGCAGGAGCTTATAAAGAGGCTTTAATTCTTGAAAGACAGTTAGGACCTCAAATTCTGAGCAGTCCTTTGATATCCTATGTTACACAGAACATGCCTATTTCGGATCCCATTCCACATCATGAGTTAGTACCAACATGTCATGCTCTACCCAAGGAGACTCCGTTAACTGTAACATCCACTCAGCATGTGCAAAATATAGAGAAAGGTTCTAACAAGTTCAAAGTGGAAGTGCTTGAAGTAAACATTTGTGATCTAGCATTACCCAAATCTGAAGTTTTTCCTGGTGAGTTAAATTTTCCTAGGAACCAAAGAAATATTGATATTTCTGGTTCATCCAAAAATAGTACAACCAGGGTTTCAAGTTCTTTCACTTTTCTCGAAGAGTCGAAAAGTCTTGTAGAGACTCCTATGGATGAAATGCAAGATTTTCAACAATTCAAAAGGGACAGTTATAATTTGAGATGTCAGAGTCCGGAACCTAATAATGATCCTTCCTCATCAAGAGGATGATGAAAGTGGGATTCAATATCACTATGCAGAAGTAACTGAGGAGAAGGATAACATCATTGAGGATATGAAGGAAATTGAAGCAGACATCACCCTTCATGAATTGGCCCGCATTGTTGAACAAAAAGATAACTTGATTGAAGCTTACTCTGGACTACCTATTGAATTTCAAGAAGAAGAGGAAAAGATAGTAAATGTGAATGTGGTCAGCCAACTTGGAATAGGTGAAGAGTCTCAATATAAGCCCGTAACTACTGAACATAATATCAAAGAAAAGGTTGTAAACCGTGTTGATGCAGATATTGGATCTTATAATTTGGCAGCTAAGAAGGTGAGAATAATTATGACTCTAATCAATCACAACAATGACATTTGGACATTACACATTGATAGGGTTAAATCTAAGCAAGTCTCAGGTGAAAAAGCAAATTATGAGAATTCTGCTAGAGGGATAAAAATTGAAGTCTTGGATATTGAAGCAGTACAGCAACCACAAAATGTTCAAGTTGTCAAGAACCAGGACATACGGATAAAATATGATCTCTTTGAGTTGTCACATAAATCTGAAGATGTGATGGACTGGGTCTATAGAGGCTTTAAGGTATTTGATCCTGGGGGTTTTACATTCAGTCCCTTTGAAAGAATTCTGCAAACCCTTCAAGTAGAAGCATAAACATGTTATCATATGATTTGTTATTATATGATTTGTTTAATTTGAAAGAGTTGCAGATTTGTTTTTCAGTGGGACAAGATCCATATAAAAAATAAAAAAAAAAAAAAGGAGAGAGGGAAGACGGTAAACACAAGTTTTTCCCAGGTAACAGAAAAATTTGGAAGCATAGTCTGGAGTGCATTTCGTCAACAGGACCCGAAAGGTAATTTTTCTAAATTTACTTGCAAATGGTCAAATTTTTTTTAAGGCACTAGTTCTCTGCTTTTCCATCTGCTACATATTTTGAGTCACAAAGAAGTTGTAACATGTGTATACATTGTAAATAGCTCTACAGTTTTTAGTTTGTTTATTTTAGTTGTTTTAGTTTTATTTTATTTTATTTTAGTTTACTTCTAAATGCCTGTACAGTTTTTAGTTTATTTGCTTTAGTTTAATTCTAAATGTCTGTGCAGTGTTCTTTTGTTTAGTTTAATTCTAAATGTCTGTGCAGTGTTCTTTTGTTTTGTTTTATTTCTTTTGCTGCCTGTACAACTGTATTTTATTTCCTTTGTAAATAACCCTGTAGTTTTAATTCCTTTCAGGTCTGTACATTTATGTATTCTATTTCCTTTGCTGTCTGTACAGTGTTGTTTTATTTTAAAGTTCTGTATTTTATTTTTTATTTAAGGTCTGTGCAGTTTATTTTCTTTGTAAATAGCTCTGCAGTCTTGTTTTATTTCATTTCCTTTAATTGCTGTACAGTTTTATTTTGTTTCCTTTGTAAATAACCCTATAGTTTTGTTTTCTTTGCTGCCTGTACAGTTTTATTTTAAAGTCTATGCAGTTTTTATTTTATTTTGTTTTTAGAGGCCTGTGTCTATCCTTGGAAGTCTGTACAAAGTTCTTTGGCTTTTAAAAATTCTGTTCTTTAAGCATCAATAAAAAGTCAGCCTTCCAAAAAATTGTTTTTATTCTGAGCTGATCAATCCAGTGTTCATTATCACAATTGTGAGATAGTCTGTTTGAACTGAACAGTGGAACTATTTTTTTAGTCAGAACAACAGTGGAAGGATGATTGGATTTTGTGTCTTGCTTGCCACAGTTGTTTTAATTATAAAGAAACTGCTATGCTGTTTGGTTGGAGGAACTCCCGGGGAATCCAAGAAAAGTTGGTTATAAGAGGGGACTATGATTCATGTAATTATTTGAGTATCCATAGAGGCTATCAGTGCCTAGGCTGAAGCAGTTCCAGATTGATGAAATATTAAAAGAACATTGTTATTCTTTCCAAGGCTTTTCAGATGTTGATGTATTTCAAAAGAAAGAGATGAAAGTTGAATTGGCACTCTGTTATTTCCAATATATATATAAAAAAAAAGATAAAAAAAAAAAGAGTTATATAATGAAAGAGGCAGCCAAGATTTCAAAAGATATTTTTCTTCTACCAAGTTGTAGATTCTACCTTACAGTTGTAAATTTGGGTCGTGTAAATCTAAAGGGTAACTCTGTCGGGGCTGTAAAAGGCTAAACTAGTAAACAGAGCTCTACTCGGTTTCCCCTTTTTACAACCTAGAAAAGCTGATCAATCCAGAGTTCAACATTCGATCCAGTCATTCTTGAAGAAAGTTTTATACCCTTGTAATTGCACATCAGAAATCTTCCTTAAGTAATTCAGCCTAGTATGTCCTTGGGAAATTTTAACAACTATCAGTTAGTAGTCAATTTATTTTGAAGAATATCTCTGGCAAGGCAAGATGCATGGTCTATGTTGTTTTGAAACTAGAGTCCTGGGTTCTAAAATAATGCTACTATTTTACCCGTAGATATCGCCATTTGTTGAGAAGCAACACACCCCCACTGAAAAATAAATTTTCACCCTTTGAAAACTTTGAGCTTTCATTTTGCAGTAAGGACCCTCTTGATGATTTTCAGGTTTAAATCCAATTTTTCACTTGCCTCTTTCTTCTTCAAGTTTTGCCTGTGTCAAAGTATCCAAGTATTCTTGCATTCTGGCTTTGTTATCTCAGACTTCACTTCTTACATGCTAGAATCCTTCATGGATAAAGAAAATCTTACACCGGTACGAAAAAAATGCAGAAAACAGATAGATAAATTCATTGAAAATCAAAACTTTCCTTTTTTGGCAAAGTCACGAAATCGCGACACTTCCATTTATGGAAATGTCGCGAAATCGCGACAGGTTTTCAGAAAATCGGCCAAGTCCAAAAAGCGTAGCGAAATCGCGACACTTTCCATTTTTGGAAATGTCACGATATCACGACATTTCCATTTTTGGAAATGTCACGAAATCGCTACCGACCAGGAGAGAGAAAGCTAGATCGTACGGAACGTCGCGATTTCGCGACATGTCGCGAAATCGCGACATGTCGCATTTTCGCGGCTGAGAGAGAGAAAAATCGGTGAAGGCATGAAAAGGTCACGATTTCGCGACATGTCGCGAAATCGCGACATGTCGCATTTTCACGGCGACGCGTGAAGGAGAAAAGGAGAGTTGTACGGACTGTCGCGATTTCGCGACATGTCACGAAATCGCGACAGGTCCAGGTGGAGACAGAAGGAAGCAAGAGGAACCAAAATTAAAAATTGACTAAGGCAGAAAAATGTCGCGAAATCGCGACATGATTGAAAGGAAAGGGCCCGAGTGAGGAAAATGTCACGAAATCGTGACGTCGCGATTTCGCGACATCAAAATGAGTGAAAGAGAAAGGATGAAATGGTCACGATTTCGTGACATGTTCGGTAGATGGAGGCGAAGGAAGCAAGTAAGAAGCGGTGACGATTTCACGACAGTCACGAAATCGTGACGTTTTGGAAGGAGAGCCGAGGCGTACGGATCGTCACGATTTCGTGACATGTCACGAAATCGCGACAGGTCCAAGGTCAGCAAGCAAGAAGTCTGGAAAGAGAAGTTAAATAAAAAATGACTAAGGCATTAAGAGTGTAGTGAAATTGCGACGTCGTGATTTCACGACGTCGTGAAATCATGATAAAATTGGCGGAAGAAGCCTGGGTTGTACGGACTGTCGCGATTTCGTGACATGTCGCGAAATCGTGACAGGTCCAAGTCGCATGAAGAAAGAGTTGCAGCCAAAGAAAGTCTAAGGCAAGGTTGGCCAGCAAGAATGAGAAAAGTCTAAGGCAAAGGAAACAAGAAGAAACCGAAGGAAGAGGCCAAGGCAAGAACATGTCGCGAAATCGCGACATGAAGGAAGAAAGTTGTACGATGTCAGGAAATGTCGCGAAATCATGACATGTCACATTTTTGCGGCTGACGGAGCAGAAGAGTGCCGAAGGGGGAGAAGGGTCACGATTTCGCGACATGTCACGAAATCGCGACATGTCGCATTTTCGCGGCCTTAAGGAGAAAATGTTGCCGAAGAGCAGGGGATGTCGCGATTTAGGAGGGGATGTCACGATTTCGTGACATGTCGCGCGACATGTCGCGAAATCACGACATGTCGCATTTTCGCGACCTTGCACAGAAAAAGAGCCCATAAAGGCAAGACAGCTGGAAATGGACACGTGTCACGATTTCGTGACACGTGTCAAAACACTGCAAGCCACGTATCAGATAAATAGAGCCGACATGCAAGTAAACATTAGGGTTTTTAAATCTGATTTAATAATTAAAGTTTTGTTTTAATGTTTTATTAAAGTACTAATCCATATTTTGTCCTTTCATGCAGGAAGCCATCTGGCACTTACGGGATAATGGAGAAATGGCCATAAAGACAAAGTTAAAGTGCAAATTAATCGAAGACAGCCATATTGAGAGGAAAGATGCCGAAAATTGCTGCTTCATCCAATTTTTTCAGATCTGGCCGCAAAGAGACTTTACGGTGACTAAGCAGCTGCCCATAGTGGAATATGTCGAGAATTGGCCAGGAAGTGAAAATATATGCACACAGTTGCCGGATTTTGCCGGTGAATGCATTTAATGAAGATTTATGGCAGAATTAATGGCGTGCAGATATTTTCAACTCAGGGATGGCTCTACGGAGATGAAATGTCAGAGAAGTGGTGACTCATCCAGCTTACCCGAGGGAATTAATGAGGGCATTTATTTACAGTTGCGGGTGAATGCAAGTGGCATTCGAATTCTATCTTCTCCATTTATGGCAAGTGACTACACTGAGTTGCAGAATGGTTAAGTTTTGTCCGGGCTTTGTTTTAAATGGCTTTATATTGTAAAACCCGGGTCCTAGGGTTTGAGATGATAAGATTTAGGGTTTGAGAAGAAGATATTTTTGAAAAGATCAGGGTCTGTCCTGAGTCTATAAATACTTCTTCTCAATGTAATCGCAAGGGGGCGAAAACTTAGAAATAAAAGGCTTTTGAAGCAATTTCTTGCAAAGATTGTTAAATACTTTGTTTCTGGACTTGGAGTTGATGTGCTTTTGTTTTCTGTGATAGCATGGCCAGGAGCCTAATCTTTTGCAGATTGTGATAAGTTCATCTTCTTTTGTTATCCGTTTCATTAAAGTTTATTAGATATATGTTGTAAATCGGTGTTATCAAGATTAAATATGTTGTTAGGCTTCATTTGTTCTATTGTATACTAGGGAAAATTATAGATTTAAGGTTCAAGTTTGTTCTAATTGCTCTATCCTCACTGTGCGAGCTAGGCTACCGGTGAAAGATATCAATTTTAACCGACTTCCCTTCGGTTTATAATTTTCTGTTAGATCTGTTCCATCTTTGCCTTGTGCTCTTAGTAGAAAGTGATCTTAGAAAACTGGACACTTTCTTCTTTGATTTGTTCTGTTGTGAAGCTGATAGTATAAGTAAAATTGGTAGTTTAGGTTTTACAGCTAAGTTTGATAGACTTCTCTTTTTGCCTTACCCTACCCTCTTTGTTTTACCGTGAAATGATCCATTTTTATTTTCTTTAATTTGTCCTTTATTTAAATCTGCTGACCCATAAGAGCTAGATCAAAGAATTAACTTTAAATATGATTGTCAACAAGTGACAACTCCTAAACACTATTGAGCAAGTTCGAGCCCGTTGTAAGGTAACGAGCGAGTCCATATTGAAGACTATTCCAGAAGCGGAAAAGAGTGAATTGACATTCGACCCGACCTTGTAACTCACACCTTGGATAACCAGCTAGATCCTAAAGTGAGTGGGATTTATCCCGTATAAGTGTTATCAGAGTTTCATGCTCATTCTTCACAGGGTGTGTATGAAAGTCGGACCAACAGGTTTTGTCCTAAAATTCACCACCATCCCACCCTAGGATAGTGGTAGATTCCCACCATACCACCCTGGGACGGTGGTGAGCCATCATCCCAAGGTGGGACGGTGAGCAGGTTTGACCCAAAAAAAGTCAAATCTGGGACATTTGGCACCCAAAAACTGCCATTTAGCATGCCATTTGGATCATGCGGGTTAGAGGGCACTGAATCCTTATGACACACTTCTTAATGGAGGCCCAAATTGGAGATTCTCTTCCACACCCACTGCATGCCTCCCATTTGACAAGTGGCACCTCCTGCCATGCATGCCCTTGCATGTCTTTTTGCACATGAGCCCCTTTGGGCTATAAAATGGATCTAAAATCCATAAAAAAACAATATAGAGGAGTTCTAGGTATGAAATGAAGTTCTATCAATATTTCCCCTCACTTTATTACACATTTTTGCCCTCGAAATCTCCATTTTTCCAAGGAGGTTACCGGGTGACTTCAAGAAGGAGATCTAAGCATAACTTTTCCATCCGGGTGAATTTCTTCACCCAATTCATCAACAACACACCCTATACTATTTAGGAACATATGCTAGTGACTTGGTAACAAAAATTGGCTAGATTTGGTGGGTATCCCCTCCAAGGGTGCCCCCTAAATAGTTGAAGTCACCATCGCCCCCATGGGATGAGGGTAAATTATTAAACAATTTCATTACTATTTTTAATTATTAATTTTATATATTTTCCCATGATACTACAGTTAAAATTTCAAGTGATTTGGAGTTAAAATGAAAGAGTTATAGCATTTTTAAGTTTTTACAGGCTTGTAGGGCCCATCCAAGCACCCTAGTTTGATGTAGGTGGATCCGGGATCCAATTTGAACATATAACAATATGGGTTGTCTTGAAATGTCAATTTATGTATACTTTCCAAATGTCATCAGTTTTGGATATGTTTAGGCTCGGTATTTGCTTGTCTTCTTCTTCATAGGTTGTAGGTGGGTGACGCTAAATCGAGGGATCTACATATGTAATTTCTGATATATTTTTGGTGATATCCTCCCAAAACCTCCTATTTAACATCTTTGCAAATTTTCATGTCATTTGTACATGTTTTGATATAGTTTTAATATATGCGCTATTTTACCCCTGTGGGGATTACATATTTTCACCATACACCCTTGCTATTTGACCCATTTTTACTCCCTTGTGTATAGGTGTAGGTTATTGGAAGGCATTGGTAATAAATATCAGACATCATAGATTAAATTTACAAATAGTGGCGACATTGGCTAACCCACCTCAATTGTGGGTACGCAAAGAAACATTCGATGTGCACCTTGATTTCATGAAAGACTTGGTATTTGGGCACCCAATATTGTAACAATTGTATCAAATTTTGATCCCTCAAGGGGATTTATATGTAACCTTGGATCTGATCCAACAAATTAATGAGAAAATACTTTCTTTGATTCATTTCCTTTTGTTTGGTATTCTTTCCTTTTCACATGCATGCTTCCTTTTTTTATGCTCATGAGTGATATGGGGTGGATACACATATTTTTTTATATCATTTGGTGTATTTTTTTTCCCTAATTTAGTGGTGATTATGGTGAGACCCTTGTCCCTTTTTATTTGGGTGAAATTTTGACTTCTTTCTTGCATTTTTTCCCTTTTTGTGTTGTAGGTGCTCCCCTCCCCACCCTGGAATGGTGGCAGAGGCTTTATCTAGCACACCCTAGGATGGTGGCTTCACCATCCCACCCTAGGATGGTGTTGAGGCTTCTACTCATCCCACCCTGGAGCGGTCGTTAAACAGAGATATTTCTTCCCAAAAATTCAGAATTTGGAGGCTTCAAAATGGGCAAGGTAAGTGCCTAAACCCTCTGATTTTTCTACTGCATTTACAGAGACTATAAAATTTGGTTTTTCTCACATTATTTTGTTTGCATAGAAAGGTTAAATATCACTTTTTACTTTTCTTATCACATAAATTAGCAAAAATAAGGAGAAAAATAAAAAATAACTTATAGTAGCAATGCATCTGTTTGGTTTGAGTGCTTGTGTCTTACTGTATCGCTCCAAATTTTTCACATCCCTACCTTCAGGCTATAGGATCCATGCCCAGAAGGAGGATGGGAAAAGGATGGCGCGGTACCTCGGACTGAGAGGCCTTGCGAAGGTCCCGCCTCTCAAGGGAGGTGTATTATGGTGATTTTTCAACGGATGGTGGGTTCACCAGGGAAACATTTAATGGCAGTTTCCATGCCTAGGTTGGGAATGTGTTTTGTGTGTTCAATTTTATCCTTAAACATCCATATCCTAGGTTTGGCCAAAATGCGTCTAAGTTATTCTATATGAAGATGCAGATTAAATGAATACGAAAAGCAGATTAGGACAGAAAAATAGAGAAATTAAGCAAGATTAAAAATCATACCTGATCCGGATGTCTGATGAAGATTCTGATTCTTGAAGCAGTCAGGATCGCCTCTGATTTGACAGGATCGTCTGAGATCTGACAAAATCATCTGAGATCTGACGAATTCATCGGACGAATTCGTCAGAGACACTACAAACAGAGAAATAGGTGCAAAACACAGAAAATACAACTATTCTAACAGAGGGAAACAGTGTAAAATGGAAGTAACAATATCAAACTGAAACTTATAAACAGAAACATGAATGCATCATACTAATTAAATAATAATTATGACTTAATTATGCATTTGATCTAGATGGGTGAACTCCAAGATGCAAGATAACATAAAATAACAAATAAACTAGCTAATTGCAGAACAAAACAACAGATTGAAGAGAGAAAAATGCAAACTTTGGGCACTGATTGCCTCAATGTTGATTGTAGTCAAAATCGTCTCGCATTGGTACGAAATCGTCTCTGATTCAACAGGATTGCCTCCGATCTGAACAGGATCGTCTGCGACGATGTAAGCTTGCTCCGGATGAAAAACACTAAGGTACCTGCAACAAAATTTGAATAGAACTAATGCAAATAATAATTTAGGATGCTTTAATGCGTGTGAAGTCAGTTTATAGAGAATTTCAGCCGGGGGTGCAAGGGAGGGGCTTAGGATTAAATAAGCTTAGGAGGGAGGTTAGGAGGTTGGAGATCATCCCTATTTGGGAGATCTCCAATGGGGAAGGGTCTCTAACGGTCAAAACAACCTCATCTGATCGGCGACGATATCGTCAAACGGTCAAAACAACCTCTAAAAATGGCGCGGGAAAGGAGGAAACGGATTACACGACGGTTAACGGGCGGTTTGGGAGGTTAAAATTTGAATTTGAATTATTACTAGAGTAAATGTAATTATTAAGGTTTTACTATGCCAATTTTAGGGTGCTACATTTTGCCCCCTCTTTAGCGAATTTTCCGAAGAAAATGCGTTAAAGATGAGTTCTTCTCGATCTACGAGAAAGCAAAAAAATATTCCCATTTTTAGGCGACGATTCTTGGTCGAATCGTACGATAGCTTACTATGGTGCCCCCTCCGTGTTTTTACCCAAATCGAACGTTTGAGGTAAAAACGCGGAAAAGCAAAAAAATTTTTAATTATTTTTGAATAAAATTAAGAAAAATAGGGTAAAACCCTAATTCATTTTTACTGTTCATTTTTTTTGTTTTTAGAGCTCTGCAAGAAAAAAATGGTGGAGACAGCGCACAGATCGACAGAGGTCCGGCACGGGCTACGGGTAAGAGTCTAAACTTAGCTTAGAATGCTTGAATTTGAATTTACATGCTTGTTAGGTGAATTTTGATCAATTTTTGAGCATCGCGGCCGTTTTTGGGCCGTCGACGTCGTCGGGACGAAATCGTCCCGATTTCGACGAAATCGTCTCAAGTTCGCCGATTTCGTCTAAGGGCGAAATCGGCGAAAGAGAGACGATTTCGTCAAATTAGGGACGATTTCGGCTTGCGAAATCGGAGACGATTATGCTCAAATTGGGGACGATATAGTCCAATTGTGGACGATATCATCAGTTGTATAAAATTGAACTTATTTTAACTTGCATTTTTAATTAATGATTTGTTTTTTATTGTTGTTTATGTTGCAGAGAGGTTTGCTAAAGAGCAGAGAATGGAAGTACGGGGGGTTGAGAGACGACTTGGCCGCTCTAACACAGGCAGAGCGGGATCAGCTGGCACAAGCCGGCTTACAGCATGTGGCAAAAATGCCACAAGTGTCTACGAGACATGGGGCTACTGACAGCCCTGGCGAGAGAGGTGGTATCCGGGTTCTTCTTATTTTCGGCTACCGATAGGGGAGATGACTCCCACATTGGAGGATGTATGGAGGATTCTAAGAATCCCCATACAAGGACGGTTGATCACTCCTGCGGCCAATCAGGGCCATGCTATGATGCGGTTGTGTGGTGACCCGAGCTTCACCCTGGAGAAGGGCGGAGTTAACATCGAGGCACTACGTCAGATGCCTAGGGCATCTAGACTCACACGAGTTTTGGCCAGAGTAGTTGGTGGACTTCTGTTGTGCCACCAAAGCGGGTGCAGGGTACCATGGGTGCTAGCAGATGTGATCTACGACATGCGAGACCATGGCTACAGATTCTCTTGGGGCAGTTTTGTTCTATGTCGACTGTACAGGATCCTGCATGGGGTCGTGTACAAGGGCGGCCGATGTCTGGTGATGACATCGCTTCTACAGGTTTGGTGCTGGGAGCACATTGCAGTGCGGAGGCCGATAGGGCTTCCTTTGACAGGGATTGACGAGGAGAGGCCCCGAGTTTTCTACTGGTGGCTCCGGAGAGGGGCACAGCGGCGGATTGACCTACTGATGTCCCGGAGACTGCTGGATGACCTTGTCCCGGACCAGATCACTTGGAGGCCATGGCGAGAGCACCCAGGGTGGGCCGAGGATGGACAAGAGCTGGCTCGCATCAGGCGAGTCTGCTGGCTATGGATGGAGAGGGGAGAGGTGGAGCTCCACCGCTACGATCGAGTTTTGTGATAGTTCGGTCTACAGCAGGGGATCCCATCTCTCGGGGATTACGAGTTTTCTTGGACTATCCGGGATAACACCACAGTGAGCGGGGCTCCGGATATGCAGCACTTATGGAGTCAGGAATCGGATGATGCCCCCATTCAGCTAGTGGATGGGGACGACGCAGGGGTAGCCAATGGCTACGATGCCTGGTATGCAGGCATCCGCCCTCCTCGGATGACGAGGGCTCAGGGTCCGATACACGTAGTTGTGCATCGGATAGGGAGGTGGCACCAGGCGGCTATGGAGGCGGCCCAGGGTCACGGAGGGAGAGAGCTAAGGGGACCACAGGCATAGGAGAGGCCGCGACAGCGGGAGAGGAGGGCGGAGAGACCCCCTTCTCCATAAAGAGAGAGGCCACCATCGCCCGATAAGGGCAAGGGTGTCGACACTGGGGAGAGTAGCGAGACAAAGACTCTTCGAGTGGAGAAAATCCATCTCCAGGCACAAGTGCAGACCCTGCACGAGGAGGCTGCATGACACCGAGCTAAGGTGACATAGCTCTGAGATGAGATTGCACGCCTCAGAGCACGAGGCGGAGGGGCGAGCACTGGGGAGTTGGCACGGGCTATTGCCCAAATCACTTTCTATCAGACATTATACTATCAGATGGTGCCAGAGGAGGATAGACTACCACTTCCAGCTAACATCGCAGATCCGATCCGGATCGGGTCGTCGAGGACTTCGTCCCGATCGACGACTAGGACTCGTAGTACCACTCATACTGCGATGGGGCCACCTCGTCCACCTTAGGGCGGGGGAGGAGATGAGGCTGAGAGCTCGAGGGGTTCTCAAGGCTAGACTACTGCACGACATTGTATAGATTGATATGATAGCATTTATTATTTTTTGATATAGAGGATTGAGTATGCCGAGGTACAGATTGTGGCATACCAATCCAATTTTGATATGATGTATATATACTGTTGATAGATATATGAGATGAGATATGTTTTTGATCATATGACTTGTGTCTTATGTACTTTTATGATGCTTTTAATGTTTTAATTGATTAATGTGATGATTCATGTAATTATGTCGTTGGAAATATTATGGTTTGAATGTCATGCTGTAAGATTTTAAATGAAAGAATCTGATGTAACAAATTGGTTGTTTGATGTGATGTGATAAAAGATAAAAAGAGACTTCTAACAATAATTTCAAAGGACATTGTCGCTATTATAGACCATTTCATGGAGTCGCCGCTCACTCGGTCGTCAAGCTAATCCCAGTATAAAAATATTGTTTAAAAAGTAAAAGAGTGCTTAAGAGACTGTCTTAAGACTTTGGTGCAATGGTGCAAATGATGATGATGATGGTTTGTTTTCAGATTTTCATAAAAATAGTATGCATGAAATAATGTTAAAATGATTTTTGCTAGGCATAAATTCCTAAGTGTGATAAATTTTTTGGATAATTCCCTAGGAATTATACCATCATTGCAAAATTGAAGGTTGACATAATGACATGAAATAGTGATAATGTGCATTCTTTTTTGTTTTGAAAACATAATTGTATAACAGAATGATTTAAGTCATATGGTTTTCATGATTTTTAAATAGATGGGGAATAAAAATTGTTACAATGGTTTGCGCTAGGCATAGAATATGTAGGTATAGACTTATACCATCATCGCGAAATCCAAAAAAAGATAGTTTTATTGCATGATTGATTTTTGATAAACAGAAAATATGAAGAGGAAGACTTGTGCTAGGCATAAAATTCCAATTTTGGTTTTAGAACTATACCATCGTCGCGAAAGTCGACAATATGTGTTGTGATTGTAGGGTTTTGAAAGAAATTTTTGATTTTTGTGATTATGTATGTAGTTGTCTTTAGACTAAACAACTGTATTTTTAAAGAAGAAAATGAATTATTCCAAACAATTGGCAAAAAATATTTCAAAGTATCTTAAAGACAAAAGTTAGATTTATAAGGAATCCCATGTGCATATGTGAATTCATTTCCAATCTTGATTTATCATAATGATACACAAAATCTCTCAAATACAAAATGTGTGTGCAATTGCATTGTTCATTTACCAGTTTGAGCAAGGTACTATGATACAAGTGATTTGAATGAACCAAATAAGTGTTCATTAACCATGATTTAGATGCATATAACCATACTAGACTACTATGTAAGTCGGATTATCAAGAGCTAGCTAATCCATAAGCGAGACATAGGTCTGTACAAAAGAAGGTCGCTAATGTGACAGACATATCGCCACGCTAGGAGTTACCCAAGGCCAAGCGGGTTGGGCACAAACCACCTGTTATGGGGCTTACCTCACAGTTTTCGAATAATTGAGAATTCCGGGGATTCAAGCTCATCAACCCTTCTTTTCTTTTCAAAGGGTAGGGAAAGGGATTTTATTGCTTTCTTTTTGCTTTCTTTTTTTTTTTCTTTTGTATTTTTGCTTGATTTTGGAGATAATGCTTGAAACATTTGCTGTAATGATATAAAATAACATTTTTTTTTTCTCTTTTTCTTGAACTTTGCTTTTCTTCCTATGCTAGGGATACTTGCTCGGATTAGTTGTAGAGCAAGGGATTTTTATTCGGGTAGGGGTGAGCTTGTCCTTTTGCCAATTCTCAAAGATTCTAGACCATGTGCATGATAGGATAGCAGGGGAAACTTTTCGCTCAAGAAACCACTTCTACTATGTAGCAAAGCATGGAAATTACAAATATAATCATTTTATTGTGAAAAGATGTGCTTGGTTTAAGTAAATAACAAGATCAATTCTCTGTGCTCAAACGTTATTTAATTGAATTTTGTGAACTTTGATATAAGAGAGATTAGTAATCATGCCAGATAAAATCAAGATATTTATTTTTGTGTTTGTGAAAGTGAGGGATTCCAAATAAATGCTAATTTATCCAAAATAATTTGAAACATATAATTGCAACATTTGTAAGCAGATATATATAAATAAATACTATTTTTGAGAAGCTTTGAGAATGTTGACTCTCTCTTTCTTCTTTATATTATTTTGGTTTCGAAAGAGTCAAGAATATTGTTGTTTTGATTTTTATTTATTATTTTTGAAAGAATTAACAAGTGCCAAATAATTTTGAAGATTTTGATGATTATGAATGTTTTTGGTGTTTTTGAATTTATAAATTGAAAGAAATACAAAATAGTGATTTTGAAATATTTTAAACAAATATATACAAGGATGAAATGACCAAATTTATACATAGTAACGTTTAAGATGCAAAATATTCATGGGTTCTTTAAGTTCTTTACCATCTAAGGTAGATAATTTGTATGCTCCTGATTCAAATTTAGCAGTGATAATGTATGGTCCAAGCCAGTTGGGCTCAAATTTACCTTTAAGGTCCTTAGTTGCATTAGTATTTTTTTATTTTCTTTTAAAACAAGGTCGCCGATCTCAAAGGATCGATGACGAACTTTTTTAGCATATGATCTTTTAAGCTTGTTTTGGTAGGCACGGAGATGCTCCAAAGCATTGATGCATTTTTCATCTAGGAGTTCCAGTGATCGAGTCTGCCGACTCGATATTCATCTCCTACTTCGGTATCTTGAAGTAGCAGAGCCAAAGAAGGAACTTCTAATTCAAAGGGAAAAATGGCTTCAGCACCATAAACCAAAACAAATGGTGAAGTTCCCGTGGGGGTTCGAACACTAGTTCGATAGGCCCACAAGGCTGGATATAACTGAATGTGCCAGTCGCGGCCAGTTTTATTGACCAATATTTTAAGGATTTTGATTAAGGTTTTGTTAGATGCTTCTGCTTGACCATTACCCTGAGGATAATAGGGAGTGGACCAGCGATGTTGAATTTTGTATTTTTGGCATAATTTTTTAACATCTTTATTTTTGAAACAAGTTCCATTATCAGAGATGAGATTTGCGAGAATTCCAAACCTACAAATGATTTGATTAAAAATAAATTTAGAGACTTGTGTGCCGGTGCAGGAAGCTAAAGGCATAGCTTCAACCCACTTCGTGAAATACTCAGTGGTGGTTATGATGAATTTGTGTCCATCAGATGACACGGGATTAATTTTGCCAATAATATCTAAACCCCATTTTGAAAAGGGCCAAGGAGATGAAATAGCCTGCGGCTCTTGTGCAAGCGCATGGACAAGGTCAGCATGTTTTTGGAACTTGTCGCAATGGCGCACATAATCATGTGCATCCTTTTCCATGGTAGGCCAAAAATATCCTATCCGAAGGAGCTTTTTAGCAATGACACTACCACTGAAGTGTCCTCCACAAGATCCATCGTGGGCTTCACTCAAGGCTGATTTGGATTCTTCTAAATTCAAACATCTTAATAGGATACCTTCAAAAGATCTCCTATATAAAGTATTGCCAATTATTACAAATCGACTTGCTTGTCTACGTAATAACCGACGCTGGTTTCTATTAGAATTGGCAGGGAAAGTCCCATTTTGGAGAAAATCAAATATATCCGTATACCAAGGTTTCGGAGTAGTTTCGTTGATTAGAAACACATCCAAAGGTTCTAAGCATGATTTATTTGAAGCGGGTTCCTGGAGTCGACGAATAATGATAGTAGCATATTCGTCATCTAACTCCAAGGGGAGGAGAGATGCAGCTGCGGCCATAGCATCAGCCGCATGGTTGCAAGTTCGAGGAATAGCTTCCAAGGTAACTTGATCAAATAGAGACATTAATTGTAAAACATAGGCTTTATATGGGCATAGTTTATCATCTCCGGTACGATAAACTTCATTAATTTGGTTTATAACCGGTTGAGAATCACCAAAAACTAACAGATGTTTAATTTTTAGCGCCAAGGCAGCTCGTAATCCAAGGATTAGAGCTTCATATTCAGCGATATTGTTGGTGCAAGCAAATGTCAATTTGAAGGACGAGAGGAATAAGATGTTTTTGCGGGGATATTAAAATAATACCCGCACCAGCCCCACTCATGCATCGGGCTCCATCAAAGTATAAGGACCATTGTTCAATATGGTCTGCCTCTAATTGAAGGCATTCATCGGGAAACTCAATGATGAGGGGATGGGTAGACTCTAAGGGTGCAGCAGCTAATTGATCTGCTATGATTTGACCCTTAACAAACTTCTGTCCTATGAATGTGAGATCAAACTCGCTTAGAGCAAGAACCCACTTGGCTGTGCGACCCGATAAATAAGGTCGACTCATGAGATACCTTAAGGGATCGTATTTAGCAATGACATAAGTTTTTTGACTAAGCATATAATGGCGTAATTTTTGCGTAGCAAACATGACTGCTAGACATAGTTTTTCTAATGTTGTATAGTGGGTTTCATAACTGATGAAGGTTTGGCTAATGTAATAATTAGCACGTTCTCTCTTTTCATCATCAAGCTGAGCTAACATAGCTCCTAAAGCAGAATCTGAAGCTAAAATATACAGGAGGAATGGGCGATCAGGTTTAGGCGGTGAAAGCACAGGTGGATTAAGGAGGTATTGCTTGAGAAGTTCAAAAGCTTCTCTACATTCGTCGTCCCAATTAAAAGGGACATCCTTCTTAAGAAGTTTAAGAAAGGGACCGGTTTTGTCCGCCGACTTATCGATGAAGCGACGGATGGCTTGAAGCTTACCTTGTAAACTTCGTAACTCAGATATATTAGTAGGTGCGGGCATATCAGTGATAGCCGCAATCTTGAGAGGGTCAATTTTGATACCACGTAAAGAAACTAAAACCCCTAATAGTTTATCGGACTTAACTCCGAATATGCATTTTGTTGGATTTAATCGAATAAGATATTCTCGTAATCGATTAAAAACTTTTCTCAAATCATCTAAATGATTATCTTGATTAATAGAACGGGCTATAATATCATCTACATAATCATGTAGGATATCATGCATCATATCATGAAAAATATAAGTCATAGCTCGTTGATAGGTTGCACCTGCGTTCTTTAAGCCAAATGGCATCACTTTCCAACAAAAGGTACCCCAGGGGGTAATGAAGGCTGTTTTAGCCTGATCCTCAGGAGCTATCCTGATCTGATTATAACCGGAGAATCCATCCATTAAGGACATCATCCCACTCCCGGCAGTAAAGTCAATGATTTGATCCATGTTTGGAAGAGGAAAATCATCTTTAGGGCATGCAACGTTAATATCTCTAAAATTTGTGCAAACCCTAACTTTGGTGGCTTCTTTCTTGGTAACTGGAACTACATTTGAGATCCATTCAGCATAATCAATAGCTTGTATAAAAACAACATTTAGGAGTTTTTCTAACTCCCCTTTGACTAATAGGGCCACTTTGGGATGCATTTTTCTAAGTTTTTGTTTAACAGGTTTAGCATCCGGATGGACCACTAGATGATGCATGACTACAGAAGGGTCTAGACCTGGCATATCTTCGTATGTCCAAGCGAAGACATCTTCATACTCTTTAAGGAATGCAATATATTGTTCTTGTTTTTCTTGACTTAATTCTGATCCAATATTGATTATGTGAGGACTATCCTCAGTTCCAATATTAATTTTAATGACGTTTTCTACCTCCATGTGTAGATCTCTTTCAAAATTAGGTGGGGCGGGTGAAACGCCCAATTCTTGTAATTCTTGTAAGGTTAATTTGGATAATTCATCTTGAGGATTAGTGGCCTCAAGTTGGGCTATAGTTGGTATAGAACCATCAAAATAAAATCCATTGTGTAACATCTCTTCAACGGAGACGTCGTGGAAGATATCTCCTTCCAACTCCTCATCGAGGTCAACAATCATTTCAGGGTAAGCTATGGATAGCATGTTACATGTAAATGGCTGACTTTTTAGAGGCAAATCATCACACCTATCCAAATAATCTTGATAACATATGAGTTGATCATCATCTTCAAAAGGAAAGGGTTGACCCTTACTAGGAAATAGGCCCACACCACAGTGGGCAGGCCACGGTTCTACCTCGAAAGGTTCTTTCATGCCATTTTGGAAAGGTCCCAAGCCTTTCCCTTGATATCCCATTTTAAGCATTATGGGTTTAGCTTTAATATATTCATTGGTAAAATAACACCGAGCATATCCTTCATGATGAGTTTTAATGTTCCGAGGGATTCTTCCCCAGTCATATCCTTTATAAATAAAGGCACAACTCCCGACTTGGTAAGTACTTCCCATAGGTTGTGGGAGGCCCAAAGTACGAGGAGATGGTGGCAAGTTATTTAAAAGAATTGAATCTTGCATGAAAGCATTTGTTTTTTCTGATATTAAGATTGTGGATAAATCCGGTAAAAGTTCATCGGAAAGAGCATAAGATGTAGAAGGATCATTCCCTATATCTTTAGATGTGGAAGGTATGATAGATGTTGATAATGTGGAAGTGTTAATAGATGGGTCTATAGGTTTTGAAATTATAGGGATAGAACATGAAGGATTGGTTGTAGATTGAAGATCTTTTTGAGGTTCTAGAGTGGTTTGTTTAGAAGATTGTTGATCTATATAGGAGGATGAAATTAATGGAGGGGAAATAGGTGAAGTTATGGGTGTGTGTTTCACAGTTTTGGATGAAAAATAAGAGTTAGGATGTGTGGATGACAGAGCAGGGCAAAATTGCACTCCGACAGGTTCTGCCAAGGCACACATATCAAAGGGTCTAGGGTCACCATGGATAGTGACCAACTGATTTTTAAATTCGAACTTAACACATTGGTGTAAAGTTGATGGGACAGCCCGCATTGCATTGATCCAAGGATGACCCAAGAGTATATTGTACGATGCGGGGCAATGTACAATAAACATAGTGGTATCTAGAGTTTGAGGACCAACTTGCAATGGGATGGTAATAACTCCACACGTTTCTTGTGTTTCGTCATTAAAAGCTTTGATAATCATGTCAGTTTTCTTCATTTCATCACTTCTAAAGCCAAATCGTTGGTAGAAGTCAAGAGTGCAAATGTTTAGAGATGAACCATTATCAATCAGGACTCGTTTAACAACTACATCTCCAATTAGAGCAATGATATATAAGGGATTATCCTTATGTAAACTGTGTTGTGGGATATCTTTATCCCGAAAGTCAATACAATCAACTTCTCGAGTGATGATAGTATTGGCCATGGCTTCAAGTTGAATGTTTTGAGGTACCATCATTTGGCTTAATGTAAGCATCAACTCATCCCTATGGGTGGGAGAAGATCTTAACAAATCCAAAAGGGAAATTTTGGCTGTAGTATTGGATAATTGCTCATTAATATTGTAAGGGGGTTTAGGTTGAACATTGGAAGCATGATTCCCTTTATTGGGATTTTTCAAAACGAATGGAGCTGATCCATCATTCTGGTTTGGTTCTTGTTGAGAATTTTGAGCTTGTTGTCGGGTAACGACTCCAATGGTACCTACAATGTTATATTGAGGATGTTGAACTGGTCTCGGTCGAGCATTTATGGCTTGTTCATCAGGGAGGAATTGATTAGAAGAAGGTCGAGTAGTAACTCTTCTAGGAAATGGTTCTTCTAGAACCATAGCATCTGTGATGGGTTGAATAGGATCTGATTCGTTTTTAGAACTATTCGATTGGTTTGAAGTGATGTCTACCTCACTTTCAGTATCTGATTCTATATCACTAGAATCTGAAGTTGGAATATTATGTAAGGGCCTGGTCGTAACCATGGATAAAGTTGTGTCAAATATTTGAGGATCCTGAACAGGTAATTGTCCGCTAATGGTTCCTACATATCGGGTAGGAGGAGGAACATTATGATGTTCGATTTGATTGGCCACCTCTTTACCATGTCTTGGTAAAGGGTGTTGAAATATGTCTAATGTTTGATTAGCATTTTGATTTTGATTTTGGGGAATGTTCTTTTGAGGGTTATTAGGAGCATTTTGTTTAGGTTGGAAGGCTTGCACCTCCATTTCATTATTATCAATTAGATCCTGTATTTTATGTTTCAACCTTTTACAAGCGTTGGTAGAGTGTCCAGGTCCTCTATGGAAATCACAGTGTAAGTCAGCTCTATATCCGGGTATAGTTGGATCAGGTTCCCGGATGGCTGGTAATTGGATCAAACCTCTTTCGAGTAATTGAGGTAAAATAGTTGATAACGGTTGATTCAATCTAGTAAATTCTCGAGGAGGTTTATCGAGAGGGTTTCAATATAAATTTTTCTGTTGTCTTCGTTGCATTGATATTAGCAACATTTCTACTGTCAGTGACTCCGTCACCAACAACTTGTTTGTTTTTATATTGATTTCTGGAGGTTTTCTCATCATCCTTCTTCCTAAGTTGGCCTCTCCTAATGAGGGCATCTTCTACTCTTCGAGCTAAATCTATAGCTTGATCGAAGGTAGTTAAAGTAGTTGTTGATAGCTCATAAGATATTTGTTCTTGTAAATTATTGATAAAAATGTCCAACATTTCCCTATAAGGTAGCACAAAGTGCAGTTTTCCTATCAACTGCCTCCATCTAGCTAAGAAATCGGCAAAACATTCATCCTTATCTTGTTTTAAGTTGTATAAATCTTTAATGGTTACATGCCTCTCGATGTAAGCACTAAATTGATGGACAAAAGATTCAGTTGTTTCTTCAAAGTTTCTCAAGGAATGAGTGGGCAATTGATAGTACCACTCTAATGCCATTCCACCTAAACTTTTCGGGAACATTTTTAGTAATAGCAAGTCATCATGTGATATATCATGACATGCTATCCTAAACATGCGAAGATGCTCTATGGGATCTTCGGTTCCTTTATATATAGGCAAGATAGGCATGGGAAAATGCTTAGGGTATGGTTGTGCTACAACTATGGGATCCAAAGGTTGACTACATATCTCTCGATAATTATACGAGGGACGGTAAGGATCTATCTGGTCCATACGCGAAGCTAACTATTTCACCATGGCTTCCAGATTACTAGTTTGCCCACCATATTGGTTCGGTAGAGCATTGATATGGGATTTGTGAGCATATGATGGAGGGACATGAAGATTAGATGCTATGTTGCTATTGTGTAAATTGTTGGTAGGAAAGGTGTTATGAAGGAATTTTGAAGTTGTATTATGTTGTATTCCAGATTGTTGAAAATTGGTGTTTGACTTCATTTTAGGTTTTTGTTTACTTGAAGCATATTGATCAATAGTTTGGCGAAGTAAAGCAGTGAAGGAAGTTTTCTTTTGTGTGGGAATGATTTTGGGCTGAATAACAGGTTCCTTAGGAGGTTGGGTAACCTTGTTGTTTTGACATGTTTTGAATCATAGTGACCATATCTGTATTGGATGGTCCAGCCTTATCACTTTCTTGATCAATGAAAGACAAGGGATTAGTGCGCACATCAAACATATGTTCCATGGCTGCTTGAGTGTCACTAATTTGCCCTTTATCCATACGAACTGCCATATTAAGGACACCAATGTTATTATGGAAAAATTTCCAGAAATGATCTACGTTGTCAAAAGCAATAGTTCCATCTGGAGCTACTCTAGGGGATGAGGATCCATCCTCTTTAACATTTTCTTCTTGTTCATTGTCTTCACCTAGGTCATCTTCTGGTTGATCTAGAGTTTCTCCTTCTGGAATTGGATCTTCGGGAAGGACATTTGGGTCTCTAGTTTTATCTTCTAACCAATCTTCTTCTTCTCCTTCAGTTTGTTTACCATTCCTAAGTTTAGGCATTGTGCTTAATTTTTAGATTTCAGCAAATATATATATATCTATATATATATATATATATTATGCAACAAGCTTAAGAGGTATATATTAATTATATACCTACTACAATATTTAAAATGAAAGGTTTTGGTTTTTCTTTTTATGTTTTTTTTTTAGTTTTTCTTTGTTTTTGAAACAATATTGTAAAGATAAACAACACAATAAATGCAAGAAATAATATTGAAAGCAATGATCTAATTTTCTATAAACAATTTATAAATATCATTAATGGGCTCGAGTTCTTCAGGAGTCATGAAGTGTTCTTCTTCAAATTGAAAGTTTTCTTTCAAAAATTTAATGAAAAGAGCTATAGAAATACCATGTATTTCAGATTCTGGTTGATAATAATAATTCTCACGACAATATTCACGATACAACATAACTCTAGGAATTATGTTCCATCTTCTTCTAATCATAAGATCAGTTTCTTGGGATTCTATATGAACTAGAAATTGACGTACCACAACTGTGTTCTTGAGGTATTCCTCGAAAGTGAAAATTTTTGAAGATACAAGAGCTCTCCTATAAGCTAACCATCTATGGCAGGCTCTCTGAAGTTCATGATAAAAGACGAGTTGATGAGGATCCAGGATTCTATCTAGGACTAGCCTCTTGATTTGTTTAAGTTTTGTTGACCTAGATGAAATGACACTAAGTCTTCTATCGAGTTCGTCCCACAAAAGTTGATTTCTATCTGTTTCAGGCACACTAAGCACATAATTGATTTCTATGGCTGCCAATTGGTTTTCAACATTTATAGTAGCTTGCTAATATTTTCTTAGGAGCTACCATCTAAACATGACATGCAACTTATTAATTTTAAATGATTTGAAATGCATCTATGTTTTGGTTGTTTTTATTTTTATTTTGTTTTTGTTTTCAAAAGGTTTTAAATGCATTCACGTCGGGTTCACCAAAATGTATCGCTCCAAATTTTTCACATCCCTACCTTCAGGCTATAGGATCCATGCCCGAAAGGAGGATGGGAAAAGGATGGCATGGTACCTCGGACTGAGAGGCCTTGCGAAGGTCCCGCCTCTCAAGGGAGGTGTATTATGGTGATTTTTTGATGGATGGTGGGTTCACCAGGAAACATTTAATGGCAGTTTCCATGCCTAGGTTGGGAATGTGTTTTGTGTGTTCAATTTTATCCTTAAACATCCATATCCTAGGTTTGGCCAAAATGCGTCTAAGTTATTCTATATGAAGATGCAGATTAAATGAATACAAAAAAGTAGATTAGGATAGAAAAATAGAGAAATTAAGCAAGATTAAAAATCATACCTGATCCGGATGTCTGATGAAGATTCTGATTCTTGAAGCAGTCAGGATCGTCTTTGATTTGACAGGATCATCTGAGATCTGACAAAATCGTCTGAGATCTAACGAATTCGTCAGACGAATTCGTCAGAGACCTGCAAACAGAGAAATAGGTGCAAAACATAGAAAATACAACTATTCTAACAGAGGGAAACAGTGTAAAATGGAAGTAACAATATCAAACTAAAACTTATAAATAGAAACATGAATGCATCATACTGATTAAATAATAATCATGACTTAATTATGCATTTGATCTAGATGGGTGAACTCCAAGATGCAAGATAACATAAAATAACAAATAAACTAGCTAATTGCAGAACAAAACAGCAGATTGAAGAGAGGAAAATGCAAACTTTGGGCACTGATTGCCTCAATGTTGACTGCAGTCGAAATCGTCTCGCATTGGTACGAAATCATCTCTGATTTGACAGGATCGCCTCCGATCTGAACAGGATCATCTGCGACGATGTAAGCTTGCTCCGGCTGAAAAACACTAAGGTACCTGCAACAAAATTTGAATAGAACTAATGCAAATAACAATTTGGGATGCCTTAATGCGTGTGAAGTCAGTTTATAGAGAATTTCAGCCAGGGGGGTGCTAAGGGGAGGGCTTAGGATTAAATAAGCTTAGGAGGGAGGTTAGGAGGTTGGAGATCATCCCTATTTGGGAGATCTCCAATGGGGAAGGGTCTCTAACGGCACAGACACGCTTCTGCCCGGATTAGAGACGTCGTTGGAACAGAAGCTAATTGTGCAAAATCAGTTTTGGGACAAGATCGTCTGGACGTCCTAGCCCAAATCGTCCGATCTGAGGCGATATCGTCTGATCGGCGATGATATCGTCAAACGGTCAAAACAACCTCTAAAAATGGTGCGAGAAAGGAGGAAACGGATTACACGACGGTTAACGGGTGGTTTGGGAGGTTAAAATTTGAATTTGAATATTTACTAGAGTAAATGTAATTACTAAGGTTTTACTGCGCCAATTTTAGGGTGTTACACTTACCCATTGGGTAATTTAGCATGTAGGATTTGATTCATAAAGTCAATTTGTAGGTTCCTTACCTTATTATTTTGAAATTAAAATTTACTTATTTGCATGCATTTAGTGAATGGTCATTGATTGCTTCTTTGCTTACTTTCTTGGATAATAAAGAACCACACACACCATGATTCATATAAATGCTAGTGAGGTGGACTTCATTACCATCCACTAGTAGAGTGTAAGTGATGGTGGGTTTCATATCCATCCACTTGGATCAAATCCCATGAACCTAATCCATCTTGCCAAGGCCGGTTCCAAGATCCATCATAGCTCATGGGTTATAGCACACATCACCCTTCAGGAAGGTGTATCGCATACTACAGGTGAACTGGATGAGGAATTGGTAGGACTATGCTCCTTGGCTGTGTGTGGACCTCATCACCACATATTATAGGTAGGATAACGCAACTTGGAGTTCATAGCCAAGTTGTCAAGCTACAAGTATATAGGTGAAATCCAATTGAACATGAGATTACAATCCAACAATATTTCAAACACATGACACAAGGTCATTCTTTACAAACAACACATCTAAAACACACGAAATAGTTTAGGGATTCAAACTTAAAACTTAAAAGAGATAATCATATGTATTATTGAGTGTTTCTTTCTTGTATACTATTTCATTAAGAATTTGTAAATAATATAATCACTTGGGGTACTAATAGAAGAGTGTAATGGTGTGCACCCGTATCCAAGCCCAATCATAGGTGGAAGCTATGGAGAGTGGATTAGGAGACATAAATCATCTTTGATATAGCCCTAGGGACTTGGTTATACCTCCCTGGTGAGCCTCCACTCCACCTAGCCCCAAGAAAATAGGGCATGAGCCTCATCTCCAAAGGGATCCTCTCCAGGACACCCTGAGGGATGATGAGCATTACTTGGGAGAGTGTTCCTAGTATGTAGATATTTCATAGGCCTTCCTTGGTGAAAGGTAACTATGCACTAAGGTGCTAATAGATAGAGTGGTGCTACACATCCACGTACCCACTAGGGCTAACACACCTAAGCAGAGGTAGGATTATGACTTCACACATTGGCCAAAGTAAGTCAACATGACTCTACCTCCACGTAGCCTTGATAGGATACAGTAGCTCATGTAGCCCAATGGGAATGACACTCGTTGGTTGGGGTGAGCCAATTTGGCCCTACCTTTCCTCGTTCAGGAGGGAAGACATGAGGATATCCCAAATTTTCCTTAGGAACAATATTCCATGTATGCTCGATGCACCTTTGCACCAACTGAGTGTAATGAACACATGTTATAGTAAGAGCATTAAGTCAATGTGGTGAACCTCAAGAGAGGTAATGACCCTATGGAGAACATAGAGTACCTTGGACAAGGTCGACCCCAAGGTGAGACTCCTAGGCCTCCTATGCCTCGCACTGTAGATCAAATTAGGCAAGCGATTGTGAGATATACAGAATGCCAAGCTCAGTTCAAGTAGATTCGATAGGATAAAGAGCAACTGGACCACTTGCACTAGCTTGAGAAATAAAGGATCGAACAACATACCAATTAGTTGTTCTATAAAACTTTAAGGGAGAGGTTCCCTACCACTAAGACACATAGGCAGGAAGTCCATATGAGGCAACCCATGCTCATTCTATAGAGGTCCCCAAGACCTTATCAAATGTTGCTTCCATGACCTCCTAGGCTAGATCGAGAGATGCCTCCCAGGCCAAAAATAGGGTGCCCATCATGGGTAGATACCCCATTTGTAGGCTGGCTTGAGAGATGCCTTATGGGGCTTATACTGAGCATGATCCAAAAGTATAATATGTTGAGATGCCTTACCAAGGTAGGGGGTGACTTACCACCACCTCACCCTAGGTTGGAGGAGTCTATATCTCCACCACAAGATGTGAACAAAGATGAGGAGATCAAGTCCTTAGGTCCTCACAAAGCATTGTTAGAACACTTGGATTCAGTAGAGAACAAGAACTCTGGGATGGGATCTCAAAATCCCACTATGCATCAATTGCATAGTCAACCCATCCACCCATAAGTACTTTTGCATCTCTATCCAAAGCAATTTAAATTGCCTCAGTTGGCTACCTTTAAGGGAGAAAAGGATGTGCAAGAAAATATCACTAGGTTCTTAGGCCAATTCTTTGGCATTCATGATGATGATGCTTTGTTTTTGAGGATATTTATGACTACCCTCATCGACCCTACCTTTGAGTGGTTTTACCAACTCCCTAAGCATAACATCCATAATTTGGACCAACTTGCAGATGCATTCCTAGAGCGCTTTGCCTTCAATACCAAGAGGAAGGCAACGCTGGTCGATGTAGCTATGTTGAAATAATATGATGATGAGTCAATAACAAATTATGGCAATAGATGGTGAACCCTACTCACAAAGCTACCTTATCTTCTACCCATGTCGGAGTTGACTCAGATGTTCTCCAAAAGTTTTTTAAAGCCAATCTCTTTGTTGCTACAGTTGCAAAAATATCCCACTCTTGAATATGCCTTAGCATAGGCTAGGATCATCGAAGAAATCAAGATTAAAGAGTGTGAGATTGTGAAGCCTCTCAAGAAGGAGTGGAGCGAGAAAACTAATAACACCCCAGTGCAACCTAAGTCAGTAGTAGTAAATCAGGTTGCCATTAGTGTCCTGGGACTAGCACCAGTCGTGCCACTTCAAAAGCCTAATTATCAGGCCACCCCTAGGAACTATGCCAAGGATAACCAGAATGGTCAAGGGCAAAATAAATAGCATCACCCCAAGTGAAAATTCATGCCTATTACAGAGTCTATGGATTCAATTTTTGATCACCTCTTAGCGGCTAATGTGATCCATATACCTGACAGTAGACCTATTGACCCTAATGCACCTAAGCCCAAAGGATACAGAGAAGACCTATATTGCAAATTTCATAGGCAAAATAGGCATGATGTGCACATGTGCTATAAATTCAAATACTTGGTACAATACCTAATTGATAGGAATGTCCTCTAGGTAGATAACCCCATCACACCAAAAAACCAATGGATGGGGGTCTTTAAGGACCCCTTGCCTGCCCATGCAGAGCAGGCCAAACCAGTGCCCCAAGTGAACGAGGTTCACCATGCCCCTCCTAAGCAAGGATATGTTGGCATGGTCAGTATTGTAATAAGAAATAGGTGGTATCCAAGTCTAGCCACACCACCTATGGCTTAGAGTGATGTCCCATTGACATCATAGCCTATACTACCTCTTGGACTAAGCCTCCCACCTAGGCCTATAGTCACCATTAAGAGTAACCTCTCTCAGATCTTAAGAACAACATCTGCCCGAATCTCCATATATGAGCTCATCCAACAATAGCAACCTCATAGAGAATCCTTGATGGAGATCCTTGATGAAATTGAGCTTCAACCCCAGGAGTCTAATTCCTTCAACAACTTTGTGGGGCATGTGCAACAATGCACAAAACCGGTAATTACCTTTCAACAAGATGAACTTAAACTGGTTTTGCATGATATAGTGGATCCCCCTTTACACATTTTTGCACATGTGAATGGAACATCATACAAAAGAGTCTTGATAGATACTGGGCATTTGAGCAACATCATAACTACAATAGCTCTGAAACACCTGAAGCTTCTAGCATCTCATATTATCACATCTACCTACACCCTTCAAGCATTCAATGATGCCATATGCTCAATAGTTGGCACAATAATCCTACCTATTCAAGTATGGGAAAATATCATCTTGAAAATGTGCCACATCCTAGAGGGTGAGATGGCGTACAACATTTTGTTAGGAAGACCATGGATTAGGGACATGAAGTGTGTCCCTTCCATCACTCACTAGTGCCTCAAGTACACTCATGAAGGGCAAGTTCATGTCATCCATATAGACCTAGAGCCCTTCAAGTATTGCAACATGGTGTAGCAGTTACCCGAGTCAACCTTACCATAGATACATCTAGATTTTCAACTAAATAAATCTAGACAAGGTTCGATGCCACCACTACAGCATACCATGCCCTCCTCATCATCGGCCCCACCCTAGATACCTAATACACTAGTGCATCATTTGCTTAGGAATCCAGAGAAGCAACCCATTTAGGAGGACCAACTGATCATATCCACTATCTCTATAGATGAGATACTTATCTTGGATGATGAAGAGATATTACACGAGGTAAACAATGAGCCAGATCAAGTTTCACTCTCATCCCTCTTCTACCTACAGCCCCAGGTTACAGTACATTTGGCTTCTACTAGATTGGAAGAGTACATGGTTAGGAATGTTACCACTACTCCTACTTTAGAGTCGATGAAAGATATGGGTAGACCTCGTCTTCCCATAGGCACTATCGTGCCTCTTTATATTCCCCCTAATCAAACAAATTTTATCTATGGGGGCCTTTACTATGGCATCAAACCTTACCAGTAGTAGGAGGAAGATGAGAAACCTTTTGGAGAGGATATTAACTAGGATAACCCTAAATTTGCCCTAAAGTACCTTGACCTATGCAACTGACATGGTTATGGGTTAGGCCTATATGAGCAGGGCACCATAATCCCTTTTCAACCATAATATCAAATTCCTTATGACAAGTTAGGAGTGGGACGCAACAATCCATTGCCTCTAGATGTCCTCTTAGACAACCTAAATCACTTGAATATAGGCTATGAGGGTGGGTTGGACCAAGAACCTTATGCCAATCCTAACACAGTCTACCCCCTTGGGGATTACTTTCCATGGCTATATGGGAACCTCATGATCTCTAGTGACATTCCCCCACATTTTGAGAGATGGGAAGGTTCACAGAGTTGTCCCCATGTCTGTGATGAGTTAGATCAAGGCACCTCATATGAGTGGACCTTAGAGGATGATTCGGGTTATGGGGTGGCACCATATGACCCTTTTGAGTCGAACAATGATCATTCATAAATTGTCCCCATTAATGACCAATAGGAAGGCCTCATATGTTTTTTTCCTTTCCCTGATCCTATTTGGCAGTAGCTCCTTCCTCCTAAAGAGCTAGTTCACCTGCAAGAAGATAGACCTCCTGGGGGGGAGCAGTTAATTTACTTGAGTAGCTGGGTCCTCGTGAGCCTGAGGCACTGTGAGATGAGAATGAAGGATTCCTCATCCATGATGATGATTATGAGGAATTAGAATATATGAGACCACACCTACCTGATCGCCCAATCTTAGGGGGCAAAAATGAGGTTCCCATATATGATAGTGACTATGAGGATGAAATAGAGAGGGCATACCTGGGTCCTCATTATTTGTGGCATCGTCACAAGCCCATTGACATAGATGAAGTCTATCATCAGTTACATGTTGGTCCACACTTGAGGGTAAGGCATATCAATCTAGGCCAGATTCATCATGAGGTCTTCCCTGACCCATACACACACATGGAGCTCCTTGAGCCTAACGATCATGTCCTACAGTCTATTCCCAGATAGGATCCAAAGATCCCCATTCCCCTAGAGCCACATATGGAGGTGAGATATGACAGCAATATACAGTCACATGCATGTGGTCCTTGAGAGCATATACATTTCATAAATATGATTTCCATTGATTTGACCACACCACTTCACAACCTAGCTGATACTTCCAAGCCATGCCATCTAGATCTAGATGTTATTGATTGGGATCGTGTTGATTCACCCCATCACCCTTTGAGTATTGGGCTTGCGGTGGGTTGTTTCACTTTTTTGCTAGCACAATTCATGATGTCTTCCATGCTAAGGAGGGACTTGAAGTCCCCATCAAGTATTTAAATCTAGTTAATGACATCCATTTTATCCCTACTCCCCATAAGTTGGAGGAGGGGTCTCATATGTCAATCGAGCCTACAGTTGACAAAGATATCGGCTCAGATCCTATAAACCTGCAATGTATCAAGCTAGGGGAAAGCATATCCCCCAAAGAGAAAGCTGATTATATAGCCCTTATCACAAATAAGAAGGTAGCTTTTGCATGGTATTACAAAGACATGTCAGTACTAGATCCAAATCTGGTCACCCATAATCTAATGCTTGATCCCACAGTCAAACTTGTCAAGCAAAAGTTGTGAAAGATGCACCCAAAAAAGGCCTTGATGGTCAAATATGAGCTATAGAAACTATTGGATGCCAAGTTTTTCATTTCTATAGACTATCCACCATGGTTTTCCAACATGGTTCCTATCAAGAAGCTTGACGGGAGGATTCACATTTGCACCGATTTTTGAGACCTGAACAAAGTGAATCCTAAGGATGATTTTCCTTTTCCAAGCATATATGCCTTGGTAGATGCCACCGCAAGACATGAAATACTCTCCCTTATGGATGGATTCTCTAGGTATAATTAGTTTCGTATCAACCCTGAAGACCAGCTCAAAATGGTGTTCACAATGCCTTGGGGGACATTTTGTTACAAGGTCATGTTATTTGGCCTTAAGAATGTCAGTACCACCTACCAGTGTACCATGATATATATATTACATGACTACATGCATAAAAATTTGGAAGATTACATGGATGAATTATTGGCAAAATATCTATTACATCATGAGCACCTAGATGTCTTGTGTAAAGTCCTCGATTGCCTTATTGAACATAATGTGAGACTGAACCCCAAGAAGTGTGTATTTGGCATCACATATGGAAAGCTATTGGGATTTATATTTTCCAAATGAGGCATCGAAGTGGACCCTAAAAAATTCAAGACAATCCTTGAAATGCCTCCCTCGACTACCATCAAGCAGCTTTGTAGCTTGCAGGGGAGGATTGCATCCATCAAATGCTTTATAGCATAATTGTCAGAAAAGTGTAGACCATGAAAAAAAATTACACAAGGGGGTCACATTCCACTGGGACGATGAATGTCAGGATGCCTTTGACACAATCAAACAATACCTGGCTTTGCCACCATTGTTAGCTCCACCTAGACTAGGGGTGTCATTTTGATTATATATCTTAGCTACTGAGGTTGCATTGGGTGCCATGTTAACCCAAAACAATGAATTTCATAAGGAACAATCCACATACTATCTTAGTCACACCCTGGTGAGCTATGAGATTAAGTACACATACGTTGAAAAGTTATGTCTAATGATGGTTTTCGCTACCAAGAAGCTACGACACTAAATGCTCAACCACACTACATATGTTGTATCTAAAGAGAATCCATTGTGATACATGATGATTCGTACTTATCATAGTAGTCACATGGTGAAATGGACCATGTTTTTGATAGAATTTGACTTGGAGTTCATAGGACAAAAGTCAATCAAAGGTCAGGTCATTGCTGATCAACTTGCAAAGGCTCCTCTCCAGGAGGATAAACCTCTTAGCATGGAGCTTCCCAATGATAAAGTCTTCCAAATATTAGAATCACCTGATTCTGATGAGCCTGAGTCACAGGCGGATATGAATCTCTTCTTTGATGGCTCCAAATGTGAGCAAGGGGATGGCACGAGAATCATGTTTTTCACACCGCATGGGGCTCCCATACCCCTATTATTTAAACTCGATTTCCCCTACACCAACAATAATACCGAGTATGAAGCCTTACTCATAGGGCTTAAAATAGCTATCACCATGAAAATCACCAAGCTCAATATTTTTGGTGACTCCTTACTCATTGTCAACTAGGTCAAGGGAATCTTCCAGTGCAAGTGCCCAATTTTGCAAACCTATAAAGCCATTGTGGAAAAATACCTGGCAAAGTTTGAATGGTATGACATCGAGGCACTCCATCAATTGTCTAATCATTTTGTAGATACAATGGCCACTTTAGGATCCTTGATTCCACAAGATACCACATGGGAGATGACAACCATTCAAGTCAAAACGCTATTGCAATCAACAATTGAGTGTGAGAGCACTCAAGCCATGCCAAAAGTCCACTTGATTAAAATAAAAAATAATCAAGAGAGATTATTACACATTCAAGAGCACTTGAAGCATGCCACTTGGGGAAATATATTCTACCAAACCCCTTTTGACAGCAGCATAATGCTATTTTTACAAGTTCTATCCCAATCTGCATTTTCTCGATATGAACTTCATGAGGGACAGGCAATTCATGCAATCGAGGCTTCCACATAGCAGGACTGGCCTACACTAATTAGAGAATACCTAAAGCTTGGTAACCTCCCTCCTAGATTATCACACGCTACCAAAAGGACATTTAAATTGAAGGCAACAAATTTTATCTTTTTAGGAGACATCCTATACCATTGGAGTTATGAAGGAATCCTCCTTCGTTGCTTAGAGCATCAAGAATCAACTTGAGCAATGGCCCAAGCACATGATGGTACTTGTGGTGGCCATTTTAGTGGTATGACCATCACAAAGTGCATTCTCCACAAGAGCTATTATTGGCCAACATTAGAGCGAGATTGTTGTGCATATGTGAGGAAGTGCATGAAATGTCAACACCATGCTAACTTGACACATGTACCTTCCCAGGTCTTACAACCGATCTAATTGGCTTGGCCATTTTCACAATGGGGGTTGGATTTAATCAAGAAAATATCCCCTACATCCTTGGGCCATCACACATTTATCATTATGGCTACCAAGTATTTTACAAAGTGGGTGGAAGCAATCCCCCTTACCACTACGACAGGACCCCGCATAGTGGAGTTCATATTGCATAACATCATTTGTCATTTTGGTATTCCATCCAAGATCATTTTGGATAATGGGACATCATTCAAGAATAAATATGTGCATGCTTTGATAGCAAAGTATAACATCTAGCATATCTTTTAGACACCCTATTATACACAAGAAAATGGGCAAATAGAAGCAAAAAACAAGATATTAATTGTCATATTGAAGAAAATAGTCAAAGAGAATCATATCGATTGGCATACACAAATGTCACTTGCCCTTTGGTCTTACCGTACTAGCATTCGGATGCCCACTGGGGCAACTTCATTTTCACTAGTGTATGGTGTTGAGGCAGTCATCCCTCTAGAGTTAGAAATCCCATCACTACGCATATCCATGCAAGAGTTTATTGATGATGATACTGTGCAACAAGATCGCCTAGATCAAATTACATTATTGGATGAGCGTTGCATTAATGTGCTTGAAGATCTACATGTGTATCAAGAGTGGCTCAAAATATCCTATAATATCAAAGTCCATCTCAAAGACTTTTAGGTTGGTGATCTCATCCTGAAAGAGAACCAACAGAATTCTGGCCTATCACCCAACCTGTGGGACAATTTTACGACAAACTTGTTAGGCCTCTTTGTCATCACTAGTCAAATAGGGACTGGAACTTATCACATAGCTTCACTTGAAGGTGTTGAGGATCCTAAACCCTTGAAAATCCTTCACTTGTGACCATTTCATTCTTAGAGAGCACCCAAAAGGCTCCTAGCAGGTTCTCACCATCTAAGTCAAGTACAAATGCTCCTAGACTATCTACGATCATCTAAGTCAACCCTAAAAGCCCCAAAGACATCCATAATCACTTTTTTCATAGCCAAATACCCCTAGGCAGTTGTAGAAACTTTTTAAGTGCCACTGCACGCCAGGTCACCCAAAAGGCTCCTAGCAGGTTCTCACCATCCAGGTCAAGTAAAAATGCTCCTAGAGTATCTATGATCATCTAGGTCAACCCTAAAATCCCCAAAGGCATCCCTAAGCCCTTTGGTCATAACCAAATACCCCTAGGTATTCGTAGACACTTTTTAAGTACCATTGCATGTCTAGGTCACCCAAAAGGCTCCTAGTGGGTTCTCACCATCTAGGTCAAGTAAAAACACTCTTGGACTATCTACGATCATCTAGGTCAACCCTAAAAGCCCCAAAGGCATCCCTAAGACCTTTGGTCATAGCCAAATACACCTAGGTAGTCATAGATACTTTTTAAGTACCGTCGCATGTCTAGGTCACCCAAAAGGCTCCTAGCAGGTTCTCACCGTCTAGGTCAAGTAAAAATGTTCCTAGACTATCTACGATCATCTAGGTCAATCCTAAAAGCCCCAAAGGCATCCATAAGCTCTTTGGTCATAGCCAAACACCCCTAGGTAGTCATAGACACTTTTTAAGTGTCATCGCATGTCTAGGTCACCCAAAAGGCTCCTAGCAGGTTCTCACCATCTAGGTCAAGTAAAAATACTCTTGGACTATCTATGATCATCTAGGTCAACCCTAAAAGCCCCAAAGGCATCCCTAAGCCCTTTGGTCATAGCAAAATACCCCTAGGTAGTCATAGACACTTTTTAAGTGCCGCTACATGTCTAGGTCACCTAAAAGGCTCCTAGTGGGTTCTCACCATCTAGGTCAAGTAAAAATACTCCTAGACTATCTACGATCATCTAGGTCAACCCTAAAAGCCCCAAAGGCATCCCTAAAACCTTTTTTCATAGCCAAATGCCCTTAGATGGTCGTAGACACTTTTTAAGTGCCGCTACATGTCTAGGTCACCCAAAAGGCTCTAAGCAAGTTCTCATCGTCTAGGTTAAGTAAAAATGCTCCTAGACTATCCATGATCATCTAGGTCAACCCTAAAATCCCCAAAGGCATACCTAAGCCCTTTAATCATCACAAAATACCCCTAGGTAGTCGTAGACACTTTTTAAGTGTTGCTACACATCTAGGTCACCCAAAAGGGTCCTAGCAGGTTCTCACTATCTATGTCAAGTAAAAATTCTCCTAGACTATCTACGATCATCTAGGTCAACTCTAAAAGCCCCAAAGGCATCCCTAAGCCCTTTGGTCATAGCCAAATACCCCTAGGTAGTCGTAGACACTTCTAAGTGTCACTGCACATCTAGGTCACCCAAAAGGCTCCTAGTGGGTTCTCACTGTCTAGGTCAAGTAAAAATGCTTCTGGGCTATCTACGATCGTCTAGGTCAACCCTAAAATCCCCAAAGGCATCCATAAGACCGTTGGTCCCCCCAAATGCCCCAATGGCCCCCAAGTAAGCCCATTGGTCACAATTTTATACATATCAATAAAAAATAAATAAATAAAAATCATCAAAACATCAAAATACAAAAACATTGCATCACATTGCACTTTCATACACACATATCCATCAAAATTTCAAAAACATTGCATCCCGTTGCATTTTATCATCATTTGTAGTTAGGCATATTCATCATTAACCCTTTACATTTTAGATTTGCTCATACATTTCTAGCACCATGATGGTACATTACTTACTGCTCAAAATCAATGTTGTGAAAGTAATCATAGTCCAATACCACAATTATCATTTCCACCCACATTTTTCATGTTACACAATCCTGTCTATTTCCTTCACTTAGCCATTTGTTTTAGAATGTCAATAGGGTTTTCAGTCACTCAGCCATATATAGCCTCTACTCAAATTTTGTGGAAGGCTAGCTTGATTTTTAGGAGGTAGAGTCTTGCATTGATTATACCTTGCGTACATCATATCCCAAACACAATAAATCATTAACAATCCAAGTTTTACACAAAGACAGATGAAATCCATGAAGTGGTATAGGTTACCTTAAGCGAAAAGGTCATCCTACTCATCTCCCTATGTGAATGGTTCAAGAATGTTGGGAGTTTGAAAAAGGATAATTTTTACCCTACCCAATCCTCCCCCATAAACAATAAGTGGTTTTCCCCCATTTTTTCCATAAAAATCCCCAATTTTCACATGTTTGCAACAATCTAAATTTGCAAACCCCCACAAAGAAAAAATTCCAAATACAAAAATACAAAAATAAAAAAGTGCACACATCAAAAAGCACAAGAAACAGTGATCCCCATCACTCAAAATTCAAATCCCTTGCTCAAGATACAAAAAAAAAACTCAAAATAGATAGTGATTATTATCACTTAAAAGAGAAAAATAAATAGTGATTTTTATCACTTCATATGAGAGCAAGTATTCCAATAAAATTCAGGAAAGTAGGGAGCCGAACTTGAATCCCTAAACTCTTAACATTTGGAAAAAAATTAGGTGATCCTCATTAAGGGTTTGGTGGATATCCTATTTGTCAATGGCAGTAGCCTCCCGCATGACAATATGTCTACCATATTAGCTTTCGAACGTATGTGTAGACCAATGTTTGCATGTGGATGAGCTAGCTTTGGTAACCTAGATTGCCTAGTGGTCTAGTCATACTTAGTACAAAACCTACGATGGTGGAATTCATTTGGTGATCCTCAGTATAGGTTTGGTTGAGATCCTGCTTGGCACTGGTGGTATCCTTATGCATCTCACATGAATGAACTCACTTGCACACACAGGGATATGAAGTATCTTGGTCGTCTTAGCAGATTCATACCTTGTCAAAAAGTCCTGCATGGTTAGTATACAACTTTTGATGAGTTGACTAGAGTGTTTGAGTCTCATGAAAACCTAATGGACATTCTCTAATACATCATATCACTTCACCACATTCATTTCAATTACATTATTCACAAATCCATTATATAAGTCTCATGACAACATTATATATGAGTTGGTGCAAAATACATCATCTATGGTGCTAGCATAATATGGCATATAGTCTACACATTTTATCCACTAAATCAATAAATCATCCATCTCACTATACATCCATGCATATACAAAATCAAATCAAATCATAAAATATGCATACATAGGCATTCATCATCATTGCATAAATCAAATTGCATACATTTGCATACATTTCATAAAAAAATAAACACATGATGATAAACCACATAAAAATCTCATATATATATATATATATATATATATATATATATATATGTGTGTGTGTGTGTGTATACGTATGGGACAAAAAGATACATCATGTTGCCCATCAACTACAATAAAGTGAGTCCTCATACTTCACACTACTAAAGCATCTAAAAACACAAAAAGATTCACGCAAGCCACTACCATGGTCACATAGGACCAATACTATGACTCACACTCCCACCTACAGTCGGAGTCCTCTGTGAACTCTCATACCTACTACCACCTACCCTATTAGCTCTACACCTAGACCCTAGTGCATCCATACTAGAGGAATACTGACCTATCCTACTATGACAACTCTGGTATGATCCACTGGCACCTGCATCATCTCGTAGATGCCCACCAAGGTGCACTACCTGAGTATCTAGCTCATCCACATAAGCCTACCCCCATCGACACCATGCTTGGTAAGTCTCCACCATAGAATGGAGTTGTGTCACCTTTGCCTATAGCCTAGTCACCTCCCCATTACAAGAATCCTCTTGTGTAGGGCTTCGAGATCACAACTATGCCTGAAGAGATACTATCTCGACCTTAGCCATATGTACCTTGGCTTATTATGCTGCTAGATCTACCTATACATTGTGCACCTGTGTCCATAGGAGATCTCTCTCCTACCTCATCCTAAGTAGCTCATCTTGTAGCTCTACCTCTGTGTCCGATGGTGCCATAGATTGTGCTTGCACCTCCTCATCCCCCAAGTCACCTTGATATCCTAAGTCTAGGAGATCCGCATGCTCCCCTACCATGTGTCCTTGCCAATCACCTACCTCACCTTGGTCCTCACCAGAAACATCTTGAGGTGCCTCCCTAGCTGCACCCCTTCCCAATGGCCCCTCTCCACACCCTTGGCTTGTCACCCACCAAGCGTCATACTCTTCTATAGTCTCAAAATCATCCACATATGGAATATCTACTATAGGATACATATCACATGCCACTGCCTCTAGCATAGGGCATGCTAATGTCCTCTCATTCCCATGACATCAATAAGGCATCAGCTCACTAGGAACCCCCTAGAATAGACCAAAATGTCACATCACTCAAGTAAAAGGTAAGTACTCCTACTTCAAGCCATGTTGTCCAACTAGTAATCCACCTCGCCACACCTTGCGAAGCTATACAATAGCATCTACCCACTTTGGGCAATACCTGTATGGTCTCCAAAACATCTGGTCTACCCCAAGTCATGAGGAAAAAATTGCATAGTGACCCACATCACCTATGAATCATTGACTCTATCCACTCTCATGAGCCGTATACCATAAGATTTCATATCCTATATCCTTGTCTTCCAGCTGTGCCTGAGTCATCCAAGGTAAACCATATTGTCATCCCACAACTATGTGTTTCCATCCCCAACACTGCAATAAAAAGCTACACCCCACACCCTTCCACCAATGGTAGTGGATCTTGTACAAATCATCATATAACTATTCTAGTAGTGTAGTACCCCATGCCATCACCAGTGGCTCCACCATAGTACACCTCACCAACACAAACACTATCTCCACTAGGTTCCATGGGAACCTCACTCCAAAAGAATCTGATAGTAGCATATTGGAGATGAGCATCATGAGTAGTGTATGCCTCACCCCCAATACCTTTGCCTCATGCTAGAATCATATCAGCATACCCCCCTTCAAGCAGTCTAGATCTACCATCTCTAGATCATAACTGAAGTACCTCTTGAGAACTGTCTGTCTTTGGTCTCATGGTGTCGTGCGGATTGGTCGACCTTCTATCGAAATCTAAATAATACAATAGAAATCCTCCAACATTATAATCATCTCCCCAGTGTGTAGGTGGAAGGTATTTGTGTTTGGATCCCATAGATCAATCAGGGTAGTCAGATATGCACGGTCTCCTATAACAGCCTCTAACCGGGTCACCTACTTGAGGCCGATGGCATCCAGCCACTCCCAATCCTCTATGGTCAAGGCATCCCTCATGGAATCAAAGGGAGTAGGTACTTGATACCGACTCCTCACAACATGACAGGGATGAGAAACTCAATAATAAACCACCAAAATGGCCTTGCATGGCCCCAAAAATATTCAAAATAAAATACTAGCTTATTTTCTACCAAGTTATTTAATTTTGCTTATGCTTGATCCCTTTGTTTATCCCTAGGTCATATGTTGACCATGCAGGCGATAGGATGAGCAGGAGATACCGTTCGCTAGATGGCAATATCTACTCAAGATGTCCTCTTTCCTAGGCTCAAAATTGTTAATGTGTAACTTGTTGTGAGTGATCCATGAGAGAAGTTAAACCATCCTAAAAGACCATAAGAAGAATGTACAAGACTAAGTAGCTATGGGTGACACTTTATTGCCTAAACTATAGAGTAGTCAAAATTAAACATGACACCTATGTATACCCTAATCCTAAAAATGGGGAATGGAAATCCAGGTAGTGATTCTAACAAATGCATGTATTATTCTTATTGAGGCGCATTTTGGGGGAGAATGTACAAACATGAATTAAAATTTTAACTATAAAGCATATGAATATGTGCAATGGATGTAACTGTAAATGATGCAAGTGGAGGAATGCGATATTTACAAGAAGAAAGTTATGTTGTGTAGAAGGATAATTTTAGAAGAACCTATTTACAGATGAGTAAAGTGTGTAATGATGACAAAAAGAGAGATGCTATGATCATGGTTTCCCCGTGTGGGGTGTTTGTGTGTCGTAGATGTATAAGCTATGAGATGTATAAGTGTATGTAATAGTCACCAAGAAGAAGGAATATGTGAGAGTGACATGTACAGGTGGAAGAAGTGATAAGAAATAGGCTTTGGTAATCAATCAAGAAAAGGGTATCACCAAAGGCCGACAGTGATAGAAGAGAAGAAATGAATCAACGTATGTAAGAAGTAGAAGAATGAGATAGAAGAAGAAGAATAACTGAAACTACTATCGAGCGAAATGGCATAGATATGGGCAAGAGCAGGATGGTGAAGTGATGACATGGCTAGAATTGTGGCTGGAGCCATAGTTGGAAATGTTATGAATATAGCGGGTGGGTACTATTAGGGTACTGCGAGGTGGTAAAGTTTTGGGAGTGGTGTGGCACGGAGGACTAACAAGTTGGTTAAATGGAAAGGAACACTCTGGTGATGGGGTACGCTCATCATGGAACATGTTGTGTACTAGGGTTTCAAATGATCTACACTCTTTGATATCATGACCTGGCTGGCGATGGTAGATGAAAAATTGATTCTCATTGTAGTTGCACGGTTTAGGATGCGAGGGATAAATAGGTCAAATCTCAGGTAGGTCAATAAGACCCTAATGCATGAGATGATGGAATATTTTGGAGAGAGGCATGTGTGGAATAGGCATAGGATAGACGTATGGATCTATTGGAGGTGAGTGAGGTCTGGGTGAATAATTATCTGGTAATGGAGGCATGGGTCAAGCCCAGGATCGAGGAAGGGATCTACATGGCAGTGAGGATGGATAGGTTGTGGGAGAATGTCATGGGTGAATGTGGCAATGGTAGTGGCTCATCTGCAATTCCAAAACTTTGACATGGAATATGATATGTTGTATCTCATGGTGTGGTGGTGATGGTATTGGGGAAGGGGGTGATCAATATTCCAATGTGAATAGAATGGCCCGATGCATGGTAGAAAAAGGATAAGGCTACGATGAGGAGGTAGTGAAGTGAAATAACTATGGTGATTGTAAAATTGGCTAGGGTGGTGTTGAGTGGTGTTTTCACCCAATTGTGAAAGCACACTCTCCGGTAGGATCTGAGTCCCAAAATCCTCTGCTTGCAAAGAAAGTAATTTCTCCAAGGTTCCTCTTATGTTGATTCTAAAACACCAATGATGCTGCTCACCGTAAATGCAGGGAATACCTTAGGGTTGCAAGTGGATGTTAACAAGGGGCACCGTAGTTCACTTTAATTTGGATTTGCAATGGACTCTGAGCTTTGATGGGTTTTCAATTATTTATTTAAATGACTAAAATTAAAATAGAGAAAATAAATACGGGTTTAAAAATAAAAATAAATGCAAATGAATATGCAACTAAGCTACGTCCATAGTATTGCCATCTTGATTGATAAAACCGAAGACAATGAGGTTTCCGCATGCAACCCAACCTAATCGAACCTGCAAATTCGCACAATTCAGATAAGCCAAGTGTTCAGGGTTTCTATTTCGTAGTTTCAGATTTAGGCATTCGCATGAAGCAACCAAGAACACTTGCATTCAACTTCACCTATAAGCCTAGAAATCTGAAAGGGAAAGATAACACATTGAATCATGCATGCAAAAATGACTCCTTCTTTCTCATCAATGAAATGCCAACTCTCCGTATTTCTGCATTAAAATGATGTATCAATTACAATTACGGAATGTTCCAGGTTTTACAAATCCAGAACAAATGAAGGAAATTGCCCAAGTGCAGGCCTAGAATGGCATGAAGCCCTTGTCTCTACAACTCTGCAAGCGGCAATTTCCAACCCTATCTTCAATCTGCACTTCTGGCTTTATACTGTCTGGCGCGGCTCTTCGATTCTCCCTGCGTCTCTTCGTTTCATCTCCCAGAATGCGCCTTTTCAAATTCCCGCCTTTTCGATGCTTTTACTTCATGCTCGATTCTGAAACGCTCGAAATCTGCCGCTGCATGTAACGCTTCTGCAACTCCGACACCTGTATGCCACGTGTCCTACGTTTTCCGTGCCTTCTGTAACGTCTTCCTGTGAGAATCGTGACAAAAATAGCATGCAGCCCGTTCACCTTCCTGGCCGCGAAAACGCGACATGTCGCGATATCGCGACGCTTTCCTCGTCCGTACGTCTTCGGCCGCTTCTTGTCGCGAAATCGCGACCATTTTCTCTTTCGGACCTTCTTTCCGCAAACTGTCACGATTTCGCTACCATTTTCTGTTTCGGGCCTTCTCACCGCAAACTGTCATGATTTCGCTACCGTTTTGACTCTGCACTCCTTTGCGCTCAATGCTGTCACGATTTCGCTACCATTTTCCATTTTCGTACACTTGCCAATTTTTCGTCATGAAATCGCTACGCTACCTCCATCCGTACTACTTCGCTGCTTCGAGCCGCGAAATCGTGACTCGTCGCGATTTCGCGACGCCTTTTCGCTTCATTCCCCTTTGTCGCTTTCTGTCACGATTTCGTGACCATTTCCGCGCATTATGCTTTCCGGTTGATTTTGTCGCGATTTCGCGACCATTTTGGCCTTTTGCCCTGTTTGACTGGTTCCTGTCGCGATATCGCGACGTTTTCTTGCTTCGTGCTCTTTGACCTCTTTCTGTCGCGATATCGCGACGTTTTTCCGCTTTGTGCCCTTTGACCAGTTTGACCCGCGATTTTGCGACGCGTCGCGATATCGCTACGCCTTTCCATTTTGCCTTTCTCTCTCCTACCTGGCCGCGACGGAGCGACATGTCACGATTTCGTGACACTTTTTCGTCTTCATTTTCTCTCTCCTCTTTCTGTCGCGACGGAGCAACATGTCGCGAAATCGCTACGCTATTTTCATCCGTACAACTTCTGTAGCAACACGTCGCGATTTCGTGACACTTTTTCATTCTGGCAACGACGGAGCAACATGTCGCGATATCGCGACGTTTTTTCAATTTCGGCAATGACGGAGCAACATGTCGCGATTTCGTGACATTTTTCTATTTTTCGGCAGCGATGGTGCGACATGTCACGATTTTGCGACATGTCGCGATTTCACGACACTTTCAACACTTATGCATTTTTTCTCTTTTCTTCATTTTTAGCATCTGGGTCACCGAGATTTCTTCCGCAAGCCTGCAAAAAAGGTGGGTCCCCAATTTTGGGGTGTGTTGTGGATTAGCCACAACAAATGGCGACTCTGCTATAACAATGCTCTTGAGCATTTTTAGTAAGAACCCAACCTGAAACATATCACAAACTCGAAAACATGTGTTAGCACATAAGCAATATAACAAATGCCCAAAGATCAAAAGTACATGAATCATCAGAATCATCAAGTATTAGCTCAGTGTGTGCAATGAATTTCTTTCCCTATCGTTTGAAATTGATCCACACTCCATTGTCAGTTTTGCATGAATGCATATGTGAGATGGTGAATGATTTGTGTACCCTAATGAATATGCTAAGAGATTTTGCTTTCGTAAAAGGCATAGTCATTCTTCTATTATTATGTACAAGCATTCAAGATTGCCAAACCCTCTTAGGATCCACTAATTCATTACCTTATTGTATCCCAAAGTTGGTTATGAGTCCCTACTATCTTGAACCCATGTGCAAGTGAATGTGAAATCAGAACTTTGGGGAATCAGACTCCCAACCAACCGAGATGAGAGTTTAACCCTATCCTTACTATTCCGATTTAGAGTTCATTACCTCACTTTAAGCAAAATAATTAAACCAATTATGGAAGAAATGGTCATGCTAGTCTAACCCTCTAGACAATCAGTGGTCTTGTTTTTGAGGCAAGACATGATGCCATGCATGGGCATATCTAACCCCACAATCCAAAACTTATCCTCATTTCTTTGGACCTTGGGGATGACTACCCATCCTTTGCAGAGGACAAGTAGTACGATCCTTACAATCCAATATAAAGATGAGATGGGAAAAATTTATTTTTTTACTTCTTGGACCTTGGGGATGACTACCCATCCTGGCTAGGGACATGTAGTACGATCCTTACAATCCAAACTTTAGATGAAAAATATTAATTTTGTTGCTTAGACCTTGGGGATGACTACCCATCCTTTGCAGAGGACAAATAGTACGATCCTTACAATCCAAGATTTACTATGAAATGAGACATAAGAGCTTTGGGGAATCAGATTCTCAACCTAAGCGAGATGAGAATTTATGCCTTATCCTTACTACTCCATGTAGGTCAAATCAAAGTTTTGGGGAATTGGATCCTCAACCTAAGTTCGATGAGGATTTAACCCTATCCTTACTACTCTGATTTTAGGCTTTAGGCTCTATGGAAGTGGTCAAAACCACTGTTTTAAGGATCATGTTGCATAATAGGATAGACATGAAAAGCTTCTTTCGCCCAACCTTTTCTTCCAAGTTAGGTCATGATCATTTTGCTCAAGATCCTTTTTAATGAATGAGACGTGCTTGATTCTAGATATCTCAAGACTCAGTTTCCAACCTTAGGATTTACTTACATTTATGTTATAACACAACCCTAAGAGGGATTGACATACTTAAATGATATGTACCTAAGATGCATATGCAACTAAGATGAAATGTATGTAAGGTGAGATGGAACATGAATGCATTATCTCTTGAATTGCAAATGAAAATGATTTGTCATGCAAAACTGACTCTTTCATGCATCACAAAATCAAACAATATAACTTAAGATGCTTGTGGTACTTGTGGAGCTTTTACAGGATAATTCCAATATTTCATATTCTCCTAACCTTAAGCATAAGTTGACATCTCATTTTTTTATTATTATTATTATTATTATTATTTTTATCAGAATAAACAAAACATGTCAATTGAAATCAAATCCACAACCAAAATCCTAGCTAAACTAACAATCCTAAACAATAAAAACAAAAACTGAAAACTCCCACCAAAACCGAAAGAATAATATCAAAAATCTCACAACCTAAGGGCTAAAATAATGCTTTAAAATCTGCCCATTAACCGGTAGCATAAAATCTCTCCCTTCTAAAGTTTTTACCCTGAAGGTATTCTTCCCAAGAATCTCTCAAATCTGATATGGGCCTAACCAAAGACAATCAAACTTTTGATGATTCCCTTTTTCCTCATGTCTTTTGTCCCATAGTAATACCAAATCTGAAATTCCGAATGATTTAACTTTGGCCCTTCCGTCAAACCATCTTTTGATAACTTCCCGGTGTTTATTCATGTGATTCATGGCCTCTTCTCTCTTTTCATCAAGGTGCAACAAATGACTTAACCCGGCTTCAACTTGATCATCTCGTCCCCAAGTACTCTTGTATGAAATGTAAGGTCTGCAACTTCAAATTTGCAGGAGATATTGGGTCTTGCCCATAGACCAAATGATAGGGAGTATTCCCTATGGACCCTTTCACTCTGGTCCTATCTGCCCAAAGGGCAAACTTCAATTGGCCGTGCCAGTCCCGAGGGTTCTTTTCCAACAACTTCTTAATGGTATTCAACAAATTCTTATTTGAAGATTCGGCCAACCCATTTCCTTGAGGATAATAATTGGATGCAAACTTTAAGCTCACTTTGTTATCATATGCCCAATCTGCAAATTGCGTAGAAATAAACGCTTTACCATTGTCACTGACAATAGAATTAGGCATTCCAAATCTTGTTATAATATGGTCCTCAAGGAATTTAATTACAACGTCTGTGGTGGCATGTTTAGTAGGAATCGCTTCTGTCCACCTTGTACAGTAGTCTGTAGCTGTCAATATGAATTTATGAGAATCAAAAGAATTTGGGTTAATAACCCCGATGAAATCCAGTCCCCACTGTGCAAATGGTCTCATTTCAACTACAGGTTGTAGGGGCATGGCTGCATTTCTCTCTCTATTGGCAGCCACTTGACAGATATGACAAGATCGTACATGGGCATGTGCATCTTTGAAAATATGGGGCCAGTAGTATCCTGCTCTCAGGATTTGATGTCGTCGTAGCATTGGCCGCACCATGACCGGCTCCATGTTTCCCGTGAAATTCCCGCAACACCCCGGCGGCTTCTTCTTTGTTCAAGCACCTCGGGTAGATACCTTCATGATTCTTCCCGTAAAGCACACCAGATTTCATCGGATAATTGACGAGACTTAAGCCTCAAAGCTCTTCTCTCGTGTTGAATTCAGATTAGAAGGACACTTACCAATCAATAAAAATTGCACAATATCAACATACCAGTCATCCTTAGCAATGTATTCCGTATTCGAGCATTGGCCTCGTTATTTGCGGATTATTTTCTGCGATCGCCTTCGCCGATCCCTCGTCCTCGAACTAGTTTCATAGGTTGGATTTCGAGATCAAATTCTTGGATGGTGGAAATCCATTTCCCTCTCTTCTCACCTAGTTCATTTTGTAAAAACATGGTCTTGACAAAAGAGTCGGGCACGATGGCAATAACTCTGCTGTGTACAATGTAGTGCCTAAATTTTTTCACCGTTTTAAAAAGTGCGTACATTTGCTTATCAAGGATCGAATACCTTAATTGAGCATCTTTCAAGGGGGCACTTAAAAACGCTATGGGTTTTTCGGCACTATCCTCGCCTTTTTGGGTTAAGACACTCGCGAAGGAGTGTTCCGATGCAAAAGCATAAATATAAAAAGGCTTGGAGTAGTCCGGACTTATAAGGACAGGGGCTCGGAAATGGCATCTTTGATGTTCCGGAAGGCCACTCTACTTTCCTCGTTCCATTTTACATCCACATCTTTCTTGAGCATCTTGTTCAGAGGTTTGGCTATCTCAACAAAGCTAGAGATAAACTTCCTCACAAAATTAACCTGCCCAAAGAAAGATCTCAATTCTTTTTTACTACTCGGGAGAGGTAGGTTTTGGATAGCTTGTATCCTTTCTGGGTCGATGGATATGCCCTCTTTTGAAATAATGTGACCCAAAGAACTTTCCTTCTATTACTCCAAAAATGCACTTTTTGGGATTTAAGGAAATTCCATGTTCTCTCGCATCTTTGAAGCACTTTCTTTAAATCTTTGACATGGTCCTCTCTCTTCTTCGAGAAAACTGGGATATCATCCACATACACGATGATGCATTTGCCTATGAGCCCCTTGAATGCATAATCCATGGCGCGTTGAAAAGTTGCACCAACATTTAACAGTCCGAACGACATTCTCTTATATGCAAATGTCCCCCACTTGGTAGTGAAGGCTGTTTTCATCCTGTCATCCGGATGTATAAGAATCTGGTTGTACCTGAATACCCATCGAGAAAGGACATCATCTCAGATCCATTTACCATTTGTAGAATTTCATCGATTGATGGCAAGTGGATAATTATCTTTTTGAGAGGCTTTATTAAGATTTCGAAAATCTATGCACAAGCCTAATCTCTCCACTCTTTTTTCTCACTGGAACGAGGTTAGCCACCCAGGTTGAGTGCCTAACAGGAAAAATGATTTTCGCTTCCAATAATATTTTAACCTCCTTTTCGATCAAAGGCTCCAATAGCGGGTTAACAACTCGCTGTCTTTGCCTAAAAGGCTTGGAGTCTGGCTTCAAAGGGATGGTATGTGTGATAATGTTTTGGTTGTATGTCTTCAACTCATTGTAGTTCCAAGCAATACAATCTATGTAATGCTTCAATGCCTGCATTATATTGCTCCTTTCTTCCTCTCCGTACATGCCTTTGCTATGTACACCTCCTTTGGTTGTCTCGCACTCCCTAGATTAATTGAATCACATGCATCTTTAGGGAGTGGGACTCTTTTTCCTTTCTTGGTCTTGCATCCCATGTCGAACATCTTTTCCAATGAAACCACGTCTTTAGGAATTTTTTTGGATTGATACGCAGTTTCAATTTCATTTTCTGTTTCATCCCCGCCACCTTTGCTCCTCATCAATCACCCGATTTTCAAAAATACCCGAGTTCGTGACAAATTTGAAAATATGTCTGTCACTTTCAAAAACTTGGAAATTCTTTACATTATCGGGTATTGATGGACAAGGAACCAGCTTCAATAGAAAACTTTTTACATCTTTTTATATCAACCGGGTTTAACATGCCCGCGACGACTGCAAGAGAGTCTGCTATTCGATTTCCTTTCCTGGAAATAAGGGCTATATTGAATGCGTCGAATTCCTCAATGAGGTCCATAACCCTAGTTCTATAAAGGCTCAGCCTTCTGTCACGGCATGTATACTGTCCTTTGATTTGCTTGACTACCAACTTAGAATCTCCCAAAACCTTCAAGCATTTAACATGTTTGCTCAATGCTAGACGTAAACCAAAGATCAATGCTTCGTATTCTACCACATTGTTCGTGCAAGGAAATTGCAGTCTGTAAGCAGCTAATAATGGTTTACCTCCGGGGCCAGTGAGCTCGACTCCAGCTCCTGCTCCCTGTCTAGATTTTGATCCATCGAACCTGAGCAACCACGTGTAATCATTTTCATCAGAAGAGCTACCATGACAAGCCTCCTCTTTAGGTTCTTCAACAGCTTCCTCAACATCAAGTGCATAAACTCCTAGTTTTGGCTCAGAAAATTGAACTTCATTCGGCTTGTTAAAATCTGTTATAATCTCCTTAAGCCTCGGTTCATTTTCCACTCTGATTTGGTTTGCAATTCCCTTCCATGGTAGCCACATATGTGAGCAGTCTGTTGAAAAATAGCCATTCAGAGTTTTCATCCAATCCCTCGCAAGTAACATTCCATACCTACTTGGGATATTAACCACCGGAATGTCCACAACCCCGTCGAACCCCGGGTTCGGAATTCAATTGAATCTTGACATCATATAGAGTCCCCACTACATTTACCTCTCGATCTGTCCAGCTTGCAGGATCGTACATTTGGATGAAACAAGTTGCAGGCCTAGCATCTTACATATTTCTGCAGGCATGAGGTTGCTCGTGGCACCCGTGTCCACCAAACAGTTATGCAAATTCTTACCCGCAATTCTCATAGTCAGTAAGAATGGCGGGACATCCCTTCTCTCCTTTCGCAAAATGAGATGGGATTCAACTCCTTTTCCTTTCCACGTTTGATCAGGTGAGTTCAACGCTTTTATCAATGCCTCCTTTTGGCCTGGCAATCTAGCTGCGTCCAAGAACGAAAGGCTAGATTTGGACTTCTTTAGATCCTCCACTATGTCATAGTTTGGCTTTTCGAATTTGACTGTCTTCTGCACATCATTAGACATTTCTCTTCTGAGTGGAGGGGGAGGATTATTATTTGCCTTAGTATCGGGAGGAAGAATAGAGTTGTTTGGAGGTGTTGATGAAGTTTTAGGGGTTTTAGATTTACTTCTCAAATGGTATCCATGATTCCCCTTCCTAAAATCTCGAAAAGCTTGCACCTCCTGTTCCAAAATTTTGTCTTCTTCTTCCTCACTCTCACCTTCTTGATGATATACAGTTTCCATCACCATAATATTATCATCTTGATGTTGTGATGGACCCTCATTTGATACCAGTTCCAAATCATCAACTTGTGCCTGAAGACAATGAGTGTATCTCACAATTTCAGGACAATTCCTCTCATTGTGCTCTTTCGTGTTGTGCAACCTGCACCCCCTTTCCCACGCCAAATCTGAAAGATTCAAAAGAGAATTGGATTGGCTAGGTCCTGCAGAAGTATCTAATTGATTAGCAATGGGAGCGGGAACTCCCCCATTGTTTGGCTTGGTGTTCCAATGCCTCCCTCTATTGTTAAAATTTTGATTTGGGTGAGGGGCATGGGACTCATACTTCTGTTGTTGAACCCTGTCATTGCTCAGTTTATGAACTAATTTCTTGAGCTCTTCGACTTCTGAATAAATCTCCTTCGGTGGAATCATATTGTTGTTAACCCCCGTTGGATTCGCATAATTGATGGGGTCTTGATTCAAAACTTGGGTCGGGTGCTGAGGAATTTGATTCCCGTATGGATTGACACTTTGAATCGGGGTTGGATTTGGAAAAGGAACTATGGCTTGAGGATTGACTTGGCTAGTTCCTTGCATAGTTGATTGACTGTTCTGCAAAAATGCAGGGACAGGTGGAATGGATGTGATTGGTTGGATTGGAATGGGTGCATATGCCGGTGCTGGTGGATACGGCTACTGATATGGGAAGGCGTTCATGCTTGGCATTTGTGGTGCCATGAGTTGATTTTCCTGGGGAGCTTGACCATATGGAGCATACTGTCCCATCACAGGCATCTGGGTAAACCCGTAGCCCTGTGGTGTCATTTGCTGCTCGATAGTCATGGCTTCATTATAGGCTAAAGCCAGCATGGTGACTTGAGGATTACGTCTCGCAAACATGGCTGTCATGGGGTCCAATGCCCCAAAATATATCTGCAAAGCCACTACGGGATCGATGGCAAAGTGCCTAATTGCTCTATTATAGCACTTTTGGAATCTCTGATTAAACATTCTGATCGGTTCCCCTTGGCCCCTTTTGCATGTAATAAACCGATTGTAAATAGTTGCGGGATCTAAGGGTGACCTAAATTGATTGACAAAGGCATTTTCCATTTGTGTCCAAGAGGTGATTGAACCAGCTTGGCAAGCATATATACCATTCATATTCTATTGGATCTAAGCTCATGGGGAAAATTCTGCAGGCCACATCTTCATATTGAACTTGCAGCCTAATTAAAACATCCCTATAGGCTTGGATATGTTCTTCTCTCGTTCTTAGGCCATCTGGCTTGTATTTAGGCAGAAATATTTCAATGTTCTTGGGGATTTCATGGATATCCCCAACAATGTTCAAAGGAGTATTATTAGCTCCATACCAAGGAGTTGCTGGAGCTTGAGCCATTTGACTCAAAATTGATGAAGACAAACCTACAATAGCAGTAGAAATATTATCGACAATAGGAACACTAGTGGCAACTGATATTACGGGCGTAGATCCACTCGATGTTCCTCGGAGAAAATAGGTCTTTTGTGACCGGTGAGCTTACGACTTGCTTGGCTTTATTCTTGGGAGTACAAGTAAGGTCATGAAAAATGGTTTCCCCGGTTGTTTGGGACCCGGTCGCAATACGACGCGGTGGGTCCAACTTTGCCCGATGAAACCCTCAATTATTTCAACAAAAACCTGCAACAAAAGAAAGCAAAATCTATAGTTTAGCTGTTTGTGAGCTTTAAGAAAATATTTCAAAATTAAATCAAAAGATATTATTCATGTATGAAAACCAAAATAAAGTAAACCGATTCGGCCCTCCTTCTAGCGCCAATCTGTTGAGTGGTGTTTTCACCCAATTGTGAAAGCACACTCTCCGGTAGGATCTGAGTCCCAAAATCCTCTGCTTGCAAAGAAAGTAATTTCTCCAAGGTTCCTCTTATGTTGATTCTAAAACACCAATGATGTCGCTCACTCGTAAATGCAGGGAATACCTTAGGGTTGCAAGTGGATGTTAACAAGGGGCACTCGTAGTTCACTTTAATTTGGATTTGCAATGGACTCGAGCTTTGATGGGTTTTCAATTATTTATTTAAAATACAGAAAATAAATACGGGTTTAAAAATAAAAATAAATGCAAATGAATATGCAACTAAGCTACGTCCGGAGTATTGCCATCTTGATTGATAAAACCGAAGACAATGAGGTTTTCGCATGCAACCCAACCTATTGAACCTGCAAATTCGCACAATTCAGATAAGCCAAGTGCGGGTTTCTAGGGTTTCTACTGTAGTTTCAGATTTAGGCATTCGCATGAAGCAACCAAGAACACTTGCATTCAACTTCACCTATAAGCCTAGAAATCTGAAAGGGAAAGATAACACATTGAATCATGCATGCAAAAATGACTCCTTCTTTCTCATCAATGAAATGCCAACTCTCTGTATTTCTACATTAAAATGATGTATCAATTACAATTACAGAATGTTCCAGGTTTTACAAATCCGGAACAAATGAAGGAAATTGCCCAAGTGCAGGCCCGGAATGGCATGAAGCCCTTGTCTCTGCAACTCCGCAAGCAGCAATTTCCAACCCTATCTTCAATCTGCACTTCTAGCTTTATACTGTCTGGCGCGGCTCTCCGGTTCTCCCTGTGTCTCTTCGTTTCATCTCCCAGAATGCGCCTTTTCAAATTCCCGCCTTTTCGATGCTTTTACTTCATGCTCGATTCTAAAACGCTCAAAATCTGCCGCTGCATGTAACGCTTCTACAACTCCGACACCTGTATGCCACGTGTCCTGCATTTTCTGCGCCTTCTGTAACGTCTTCCTATGAGAATCGTGACAAAAACAACATGCAGCCCGTTCACCTTCCTGGCCGCGAAAACGCGACATGTCGCGATATCGCGACGCTTTCCTCGTCCGTACGTCTTCGGCCGCTTCTTGTCGCGAAATCGCGACCATTTTCTCTTTCGGACCTTCTTTCCGCAAACTGTCGCGATTTCGCTACCGTTTTCTGTTTCGGGCCTTCTCACCGCAAACTGTCGCGATTTCGCTACCGTTTTGACTCTGCACTCCTTTGCGCTCAATGCTGTCGCGATTTCGCTACCATTTTCCATTTTCGTACACTTGCCAATTTTTCATCGTGAAATCGCTACGCTGCCTCCATCCGTACTACTTCGCTACTTCGAAGCCGCGAAACTGCGACCTGTCACGATTTCGCGATGCCTTTTCGCTTCATTCCCCTTTGCTGCTTTCTGTCACGATTTCGTGACCATTTCTGCGCATTATGCTTTCTGGTTGATCCTGTCGCGATTTCGCGACCATTTTGGCCTTTTGCCCTGTTTGACTGGTTCCTGTCGCGATATCGCGACGTTTTCTTGCTTCGTGCTCTTTGACCTCTTTCTGTCGCGATATCGCGACGTTTTTCCGCTTTGTGCCCTTTGACCAGTTTGACCCGTGATTTTGCGACGCGTCGCGATATCGCTACGCCTTTCCATTTTGCCTTTCTCTCTCCTGCCTGGCCGCGACGGAGCGACATGTCACGATTTCGTGACACTTTTTTCTTCTTCATTTTCTCTCTCCTCTTTCTGCCGCGACGGAGCAACATGTCGCGAAATCGCTACGCTATTTTCATCCGTACAACTTCTGCAGCAACACGTCGCGATTTCGTGACACTTTTTCATTCTGGCAGCGACGGAGCAACATGTCGCGATATCGCGACGTTTTTTCAATTTCGGCAACGACGGAGCAACATGTCGCGATTTCGCGACACTTTTCCTATTTTTTGGCAGCGATGGTGCGACAGGTCGCGATTTCGCGACATGTCGCGATTTCGCGACACTTTCAACACTTATGCATTTTTTTCTCTTTTCTTCATTTTTAGCATCTGGGTCCCCGAGATTTCTTCCGCAAGCCTGCAAAAAAGGTGGGTCCCCAATTTTGGGGTGTGTTGTGGATCAGCCACAATAGGTGGTAAGCCTCACAATGGTGAAGGGGGTGTATTGAGGATTGGTGGCATAGGAAATGGCCTAAGTGGCAACACAAATGGGAAGAAGGGATGTTTGGATGACCATCTTGAGTATCTTGGGCCTTGCGGGCTTGCAAAGCCTGGGCATAGGTAGACTCACCATTGGTGAGGGGAGTAGGTAGAAATGTAGGGTGAGGTTTATGAGATGTATACTCTCTATTAAGTGGGTGGTAGGATCCTATGGGATGATGAGGGTGATTTGTAGGTGAATAGTGATGTCTGAGATCATCAGACAGATGGGAGGATGATCCCTATGCTTAGAGTTGGATGGATTCCTCTTTATCATCAAAAGATGACATGGTGATCTAGCTATTGCTAGAGTGTGGTGAATAATATGAACCTTACTGGTGAGGAGAATTGTGTCGAGGTGAGGTGTGATGACCTAAACAGGATGAATGCGAATAGCACCTGGTATGAAGTGGGTCAGGGGAGATCGATCGGTGTAATAGGTTTTTACTGTGGCTATAGCTGGTCCTACATGGTGGTAGGTGAGGTTGTTGTACAGCTCTCCTACTGATGATGTGAGTCTTGAAAAAAGAAAAAAAAAACAAATACCTCAAACATAAAAATGGTAGAAAGGTGAAATGTACATGTATAGAGAAATAACAGATTCACACGGTGATGTGTTTAATGATTTACTTCTAATACTATGTGACACTCATGATGGTGACTATGTTTATACATCATGCATTCAATGCACAAAGGTACAAGATGTTGATGGGTTCAAGATCATTAAGGCCTTCAATATTGGCCAGAAGATTTTCTCCTAAACCATATTTGTGTGTGATAATAAGTGGGCCCAACCAGTTTGGAGTAAATTTATCATGCTACTAGCGAGGTTGAATTGTGATTTGCTGGTTCTCCTTGAGAACCAAGTTGCCAATATTAAACTTGTGCTGATGTACCTTACTATTGTAGGCATGGTGAAGGAAATATTGATAAAATCATGTGTGCTCGATGGCATTGATGCAACGATCATTGAGGAGTGTTAGTTGATCTAGACGAGCTTGGCAAGCAGTGTCATTGTCAATGAAATCCTTCATATATATCCGTAAAGAGGGTCTCTCAAGCTCAAGGGGCATGATAGCTTCTGCCCCGTAGACAAGTGAAAAAGGTTTTTCCCCAGTACGAGTATGGATTCTTGTATGATATGCCCACAAGGCTAGGGGAATTTGATTATGCCAGTCCCGATGAGATTTTTCTATAGTTCTACGAAGAATAGAACATATGGTTTTGTTCGTGGCTTCTACCTGGCCATTTCCTTGAGGTAATATGGGTTCAAAAAGCTATGGTGTATGTGAAATCTATCACATAGGGCTTAGACAATATTTTTTTTTAATATTTCCCATTATATGAAATAATTTGGGAGGGAATTCCAAAGCGGCATATGATATGCTCCATAATGAATACCACAATTTTGGCTCCTATAGTTTGGAATAGTGGGATGGATTTGACCAAATTTGTAAAATATTCTATTGTTGTGATGATAAATTTATGACTGCTAGAGGATGCAGGTGTAATTTATCCAATTAGATCCATGCCCCATTGGGAGAAGTCCCACATAGATTGGATTGGTTGAAGTGCTTGGGATGGTAAATGTGTTAGGTTGGCATGTTGTTGGCATTTGATGCAACATTTGATATACTCGTAGTAACAACGTTTGATATACTTGCAGTAATATTACTCCATTTTAGGCCAGTAGTAGCCCATACGAAGGATGCGTTTGGTAATTTCCATGCCACTGAAATGACCACCATAAATACCATCATGGGTTTATTGTACAACCCACTGTGATTCTTGTGGTTCTAGGCAACACAAAAGTATATTGTCATAACTACGATAGTAAAGGATGTCCCCCAACAAGGTGTAGCAGATCACTCTTTGTTTAAAAGTTTGGCATTAGGCATGGGGAAAATCACATGGTAGGAAACCTAGTTTGATGTACTCTTTGATCTGTGAGAACCATGGGTCGTGAGGTTTAGTGTTTAACACACACACACACCACCATCGTCTGTAGGCAGCTTGGATGATATAGTAGATTGCGTAAGTGTATGAATGGATATAGATGTTGTGTTGGATGTTGGGTTTTGTAGGATAAGGTACCCTAAGGAGGCCATAGAGTCTAAAAAATGGTTTGATGAGTGTGGTGCAGCTTTGAGGTAATACCATTCAAATTGGGATAGGATTTTTTGGGTGATTTTCTTGTATTGTTAGAGAACTGGGTAATTGCATAGCCAAAGTTCCTACACTTTATTAACTATCAAAAGTGAATCGCCTATGATGTGGAGGCATTTGATGTACATAAAATGTACTTGTTTCATTCCTAAGATTAGGGCTTTATACTCTGCATTATTATTGGTACAAGGGAAATCAAGTTTGAATGAAAATGGAAGTGGTTCTCCTTCAGGTGTAAAGAAGACAATGCCTACACCCCTAGTGTGGAGACACCTAGAACCATCAAAGAACATGGTGAGGTTAGCCATGAATTCTGGTTCAATGTATTCTTCATTTTTGGTTATGTGAAATATGGAATCATCAGGGAGTTGGATGAGTAGCGGTTGATTGTCAGTTATAGGGGCTTCAGCCAGTTGGTAAGTAATGACTTACCATTTGATGGATTTTTGAGATATGAATTCTAGGTTGAAATCGATTAGGAGCATGATCCATTTGGTTGTGTGTGAATTGTGATAACTTTTTTTCATCATGTACCAAAGGGGATTATCTCGGGTGATGAAAAAAGTTGTGTGGTTTAACATGTAGTGTCTTAATTTATGGGTGGTGAATACTACTGCTAGCCATAGCTTCTGCATGTATCTATATCTCACTTTGTAACTAACTAGTGTGTGACTGATGTAGTAGATAGCCTACTCTTTGTCGAGAGCATTCTTTTTGGATAGGAGTGTACCTAGTGCAAGTTATGTGGCTAAGATGTATAGAGTTAGTGGTAATTGTGGGTGCCTTGATGACATAACCGATGGTGATGTATGGTAAGTTTTGATAGCGTCGAATGTGATTTGATAGTTATCATCCCATATGAAGTGTACTCCTTTTTGTAGGAGATGATTGAATGGTTGGTATTTTTTTGATAATTGCACTATAAATCTATGAATAGAGGTAATCTTGCCCTGGAGGCTGTGCAATTATTTTAGTGTGGTAGGAGGTGGCATCTAGTTGATGGATTTTACCTTACTAGGATCAACCTCAATGCCTCATTGGGAGATAATGAATCCTAGTATTTTTCCTGATGTAACACCAAGCATGCACTTTTTTGGATTGAGGCACACATTGTGTTCTAATAGTCGATCAAAAATCTAATAGAGATCTTCGAGATGGTCAACACGTTTCTTTGATTTGGCTATAAGTTCATCTACATAGCCTTCCACATTTTTGTGAATTATATTATGAAATATGCAGGTCATGGATCATTGATAGGTTGCCCCAATATTTTTAAGGCCAAAGGGCATGACCTTGTAGCAAAAGGTCCCCCAGGTTATTGTGAAGGAATTTTTGTGTTGATCGGTTGGGTTGATCCTAATTTGACTATATCCAAAAAATCCATCCATGAGGGAAATCATTTTTTGACCTACAATGGAGTCAACAAGGGATTCAATGTTGGGTAAAGGAAAGTTGTATTTGGGACAATCTTTGTTTAGGTCACAAAAATTTGTGCAAACGCGAACGTCACCAGATGGTTTGGGGATAGGGACCATGCTAGATACCCACTCGGGATAGTTTATGGGTATTATGAAATCAACATCTAGGAGCTTTTGGAGCTTAGATTTTACTATCAATGTGATAGTTGGATGTATTCATCACAACTTCTGTCTTACCAGTTTGGCATTGGGATCCAGTATAATATTATGCACTACTACGACAGGGTCAAGTATTGGCATGTCTTTGTAAGACCATGCAAACACTTTTATATACTTGTGTAGGAAGTTTGTGAAGGAAATGCACTCCTTGGGTGAGAGACTGGCAACTAACTTAAGTATGTATGGATTTTCTAGATCATCATCGATGTTGACTTTGATCATGTCCTCGATGAGCATGCGAGATTTTTCATGCAACTGTTTAGGGATAGGAATGAGTTTGAAGTCGTTAATAGCCTCACTGAACTCATACTCATAATCTATGTAAATTCCTGTGTGATGGAATTGAGGGGTTTGGGATGACATGGATGAGGAAGGGGCATTTTTTACCCATAATACATGAGGAGAGACAATAAAGTCTCCTGGTTCTGGTATGTGTGAGATGTGTACGAGATTGATAAAGTTTGGGTTTGGGGTATTGTCTTAAATTTGTTGGTGGCTATAATGGAGGGGATAACGTAAGTCTACCTTAACCATGTTAATTGATGTTGTAGGTGAAGTAGGTGAGGTAGAGTCTAGTGAGGGGGGTTGTATAGGTTTTGCATGTCCTAAGAGACTTAATGGAGGTCATAGGATGACTTGTGGTGAACAAGGATGAGAGGCTACTATCTATAACTATCTATGTATAGGTGGGAATATAGGTAGACATATCGATGGTGGGTCAGATAGAATCAGGTGGCTCTATCGATGGTGGATCATGTGGAAGTATATCCAGCTCTATTGGTGGTGTACTCAGGGATAAGGTGGCAAAGTGTTATGCCAATATCTGAACATAATAGAACAAGGATGTATCGGCTATAGGATATTCTTGGAAGAAGTCATAGGGGATGGTGATGGTTGATGTGGGTAAAGGTGTGTCTTCTAGAATGTCCATATCAATGTATTCTTCCAAGGTATGTGTTGGGCATGGAGAAGGATGTAATAATAGATCTTGGATCTCATATTCTAATGTATAAATGACGGTTGGGCAATAACCTAGGAAGGTTTTTCAATAGGTGATCAGACACAAGGGTTAATGAGTGTACGTAGCCCTTGCTCATAATGGCCTAACCCAAATCCATGCCAATGAAAGTGTTGTAGGTAATGCAAGGAAAATTGAGGGTTGGATAGGTGTGTAATTGCATCACCAAAGCTATATTATGATAGTGAAGAAGTTGGTGAGGGGATCAAAGAGTCTACTCTAGCATACACAAATTTGATGTGGTTTTCAAGACGTCCTAACTATATGATGATTTTGATAGTCAACACTAAGGTTGAGGGACAACCAAAATCTTGAGTAGATTGGATAGGGGTGTCACATACACAAGCATCATGTATGTTAATCCTAGGCCATTTTTTATCATAAATATGGATATGCGTGGTATGGCATGCTCTGGAAATTGGGTTGACATATCCGAGTCAGACGATGAAGGAGAAAGTTGGGATTCCTTGATGGTGGTAGTTGAAGGGTGTGGAGGTTCATCCGATCTGGGTGTTGGTTGTTTGGATTCATGATGTTTAGTTGTTGTGACTTGAATAGACTATTTTTTCTATGTAGGATATGGCATCAATGCAGGTGTAGGGATGCATGGAGATGTGAATGTATTAGGTTTTGGTTAGAAGGGAAGAGGAGGTGTCTGCAGTGTAGGAAATATGGGGGATTCCATATGCAAGGGTGAAGGAGGTAATATAATTGGTTGTGTGATGGGTGGCAATGGTGGTTGTGACACCATGGGTGTAAATTGTAATGGTAGAGGTTGGGAGGATTGTGGAGACCATAAGAATGGTGGTGAGGAAGGCATGGTACCAGTTTTAGGTCCCCTAGTAGATGATGCTAATGGTGTAGATATCGAGGCTTGTGTTGTTGATGAACACTGAGATGTTGGGGTGGAAATTGGGAAGGATATTGATGCTCCTACTAACTGGTGAGAGGATACAAGGAATAGTTGGGAATATGAGAATGCAGGCATAGGGGGGAGGTCTACGACATTAAAAAAATTAAAGAGGTCTCCATCGATTGGGATGTAGTGCATGAGTCCGTTATGGATGTACTTGAGGAAATGGTGTAATGTGGATGAGACACACTGCATGTCTCTAATCCAAGGGTGACCAAGGAGAATATTGTATTGCATTTCTCCTTGGATGATATGAAAGAGGATGGGGATCGTACAGATGCCTATGCGAATGGTAAAAACTATAGATCCTACGATAGGTCTCATGGAACCATCGAAAGCATGCAGTTCTAGGGAAGGTGTGGTGAAATGTGTTGGACAGAGGTGTAGCTAATGCAGGGCTGTTGTGTATATGATGCTTATGGATGAGACCATGTCAAAGGGTACCCAATTGTAGGTGATATCATTAATATTGGCTTGTATGTGGAGGGGAGGGTCATCTTCTTCACCCATGAGTTCCATTATCTCATGGTCATGGAAACTAATTAAAGGTTGAAGGCATCATGGGATTTTCCCTACAAAATTGATAAAAGTATTTGTGTCATGTGTCTCTAATTCAATGGAATGTAGGATGTCATTCAATGACTCGCGATGGGGTTGAGAATATTTTAGGAGATCAAATATGGATAGCCACATGAGGGCATTGCATAATTGATGGGTTAGACTACCATAGATGGTAATCACATTTTGAGCTAGTGGTAGTATGGTATTAGGCATTTGGGGTATTTTCAAGGACGTAAACTATACAGGGGGAAACAATAGGTGTTGTCTAGTGTGACAGGTACCATTGGTTCCTTATAGTAAGGTTGGTTCTAGTGTGGCACTGGAGGATTTTTTGGAGGTCTAGGGGGATTGGGTCCTCTGTGATCTGGTAGAGGGTTTTGGCAAATCCCTAGGTTTTTGTTTTTCAGGGCTAGAGGGTTTGCTCCCTAAATAGTACCCCTATCAATTAGGTCTTGGAATTTTCCCCAAAATGAGTGACATGAATCGATATTATGGCCACACTACCTATGAAAGGGATAGAAGAGCTACTCGTTATAGTCATGAGGCTTAGGTGAATTTGGATCCAATGGGCGGATCTCAGGTAGAACAATATGGTTGCCCTCGTACAATATATGGAATAGGTTTGGTAATGGTTTATACAATGGTGTAAAGTTGCATGGTGGACCCCTTGGGCACATGCCATGGTATTTTTGTGGTCAAGGTATGGTATGCACATTAGCTTGGAGTGCTTGTGGTTGTGGTGTATAGGGTGGAGGAGTCGGTACTAGTGCTAGAGTAGCAGCTACAACTTGGTTGGTTTGTTGTGGTCATGGGTAAGGTTGATTTGGTGTGGGTCTATTGAAGCAAAAGTTGGAGTTATAGTTGGATTTGGATCTCAAATTAATCTTCCCAGATTGGACCTTAATATCTTCTATCACTTTTGCTTATGATATAGCATCTTCAAAAGTACAACTTTGGTGAAGTTGGAGGGATGTGGAAATGTGTTTGTGGCAAATCTTGGAAAATATTGTCACAAGCTCTAATGTGGGGAGGCTATGAGTGAGTTCATGGATAATTTCTCTCCATCTAGCAACAAAATCAGTAATGGGTTCATTGTACACCTATCATAAGGTGTAGAAATAAAAAAATGTGGTATTTTTCTTGATATTGATGGAAAAGTGCTCTAAGAAGGAATTGGCCAGCTACTCAAAGGTGTAAAGGCTATGGCATGGTAGCATGTTGTACCAATCCAATGCTGGCCCAAAGAGGGATAGGGAGAAGGTACACAACATAAGAGGGTTAATACTTTGAAGCTTGTAACAGGATGAGTGGTAGTTGCTCACATGTTCTCTAGGATCTTCCTTACCTCTATACTTGTCAAATTTCTATATTTCAAAGTGATAGGGATAAGGAGGGATAGGGACTGATGGATGCACTGGCTTGTTACATAATTCATCATAGCAAGGCTTTTGTGGCCTGTATCTAGAGGTGCGTAGGTTCAACATTTTGACTTCATCTCATAAGAGTTGAAGTTCGATTGTCATAGGAGTTGAGGGTTGAGCTATGGTAGGCTATCCCTATGGATGTGGTGGATATTGGTATTTTTGTTCTTCACAATACTGTGGGGAATATTTTTGTACCTAATCATGATAAGGTGGGTATTGGGCAACATGTGTTTTTGTGTCTATAGGAACACTAGGTTGTGGGGTAGGTGTCTATTGAGGATAATAGTATTGTGACTAGGCAACATGTGGTTGTGGCAGAGGTACTTGTTGGTTTAGAGCCTGTTGTACTGGTTGGACTGTGGGTAGCAATGATCAAACTAGAGGAGGTGTAAAGAAACTAGGTGTAGTTGGTGGTAGTGTAGGTGTCGATGCTACTAGTTTTAGGGGTGATCGAGATGAAGTATCAAAAGATGATATATGTCTCTACCCTAGAGGGTAGGAAGTAGGGAAGCTAAACTGTGTGGAATAATTTTGTTGAGTGGGTGGAGAAGTTGCTGGTATCAGTCCATAGGTAGGATGGATATGGGTAGTGGAAGCCTAAAAAGGAATAGGTGGTGGTATCCTAAAGGTCATCATAGGCAAAGGTAGCTCCAAGGGTTGGGCCTCATACCCTCTGGATACCTGGGATATAGGCAGGAAAGCTGCCAAAAAGGTGGGATAATCTATCAAGGTAGGATATTGGGTTGAGGGGAAAGTGTAGGTGTAAAGCTCGGGTTTGTGCATATTTCTCCTGAAGAGGCTTCTGGGAGGTACCCTCAAATATGGTGAAGAATGGCTCTTAGGAAGAGGTTGGTTGGTACTATTGTGAGGAGTACGGGTGTGAGGTTTGAGGGAATTCTTGCGATTCCTACTGGATAGGGATCTGTTGTGCAGTTTGGAAGGATGGATTATAGCTTCCTACAATTGAGGAGGATGGATTAGACACCATTCCTATGGTAGAGGCGAATGATGCGACCTAAGGATGGGTACAGTTTAGGAGGGAGGAGTCATTCTCAAATAGGGATTGAGATAGATTCTGGAAGAAGGGATGTGCAAAGGTGGGTGAAGTAGGTATGACATCCTCATCTATGGTGAAGGATGGATGAGGTTGTCCTAGTGTTGTGTAGATCACATGGTCATAGAACATGGTCAATGGGTTAGGTGAGGATGGGGCTGAAAGGAGCGGGTAATCGTCTATGAGTGAAATAGTGAGGATTTCACTCAAAGTTGACATCTCCTTATGAGGCATCATGTGTGTGAATTGTACATAGGATTCTATGCATGAATCGAATGTGTCTATGATCCTCTCCTTCATGATGAAAGGAGTAACAGTGGACTGACTAGAGGAAGGGAGAGGCCATTTCTCCATAGAGCATGATTGCTCATGCGCTCTACTATGGGTGACCACAGGCATAATAGCATGTGTAAAAAGGGGTTTTTAAGAATAAACCCTATGGGATGTAGGCTCAACTATATCTAATGTAAGTGTGAAGTAAGTGACATGTTGTGTGTAGCAAAATGATAGATAGTGAAATGTGTTGAAACTGGTCTGTGATCATGCAAACAATGATAGACCAGAATCAATTCTAAATGCTAAGAAAATAAGTGTTCTATTCATTTTGTGTGTTGGAATATTGATACTCCCTATGTAGAATCATGAGTAATGGAGTGAATACTCTAGAAAATCAAGAATTTTATCAATATCAAACCTCCTAAAATACCCAAAGATGCACAAGATAGAATGGTACTGCAATGTGCGAATGGTGACCTATATGGGAGGTGCAATAAAATGATATCCTGAAAGGGTGGAACTCACTATGCTGAGGTAAGTCCGCTAAATCCTCTCATGAAAATATGTGGTAATGTCTACGACGTGCTAGGCATGGTCAACAACCCCATGCGTTCACTTCACCCTCGATCGGGCTTAGTCAATAGCGATAGTTACCGTATCCATAAATTATATTAGCCTTGTGGACTAAGGCATCTAATCCTATCCCACTCTGCAGGTAACCATTGGTGATGAAATCCAAGGCCCAATCACAAAAGTGGGGGATTTTTCAGTGATGAAATCTAGAAAACCACTCGTATGGCTACTAGGTGTCTAGGGGGGTGAGCTAATGGAGAATGCAACTCAATCCACAATAGTCTCGAGCGATGGATTGGGGATGAAGTCCAATATCACCACTTGTTTAAATACCACATGAGTGTGTGTGGGTTTGTGTTTAACTAATGATGTATGCAAGGTAAGAAACTAACTAGTTGCATTTTTAAAATAAAACTAATCCTAATGCCTTTTTGAAAGCAAATGATTAGATAGCTTACAATCCTTGTAAGGGAATATTCTAACCTAAATGCCTTTGTGAAATAAACTAATATACTTTGCAAAACATAGAAAAATGCAATCCAAATGTGTGTGGAGTAAAGGGGATTATGAAACCCTAACTTGAAATTTTAGAATGTAAAATTCTTTCAAAAATGTAAGAGGGGATTAGAAACCCTGATTTTACTTTAGAATATAAATTTCCTTTTAGCAATGGAAGCTATGAACAAAGGAAGAACAACTTAGGATTATGCCATATGCAAAAATAAAAGACAAATGAAAATTTATTTGAGAAATAAATTTTATACACTTGCTGGAAAGTTGCAGGTCCTAAAAATTTTAGAAACCCTAATGCTTTAACACTTTGCAATGAAAACAAAACTATACCAAGCAATGGTTATTCAACTAGCTAAAGGATTTTTGCTTCCAAAACTTGCAATAGAGGTAGAAAAAGTGAAAATACCTGAACTCTGATGCTAAGGGGGTTTTCTTGGCCCCTAAGAGAGTGGCCCCTAAGAGAGTCACCCCAGTTGATTTGGAGGTTTTTGAGGATTCTATGCACAAATTCCCACCCGAGGGGTGAATTCAATGTAGAGGCTCCAAACATACAATTTGATGGCCTAGGATGGTTCCTAGGGCTTTGTATATCTTTGTGAAAAGTAGATACAATACCTAAAAATACAAAAAATAAAGGATAATGTCAGATTTACCAAGAAAATGAATCTAGCACTATCCATTGTGGGGGTCCCACTAGGCATTCTAGAATGAAATGACCAGAAGTTGACATTTGATCTAACAGCAAGTAATAACACAAGTCATTCAGAAATATATGCTTTATTTATGATAAATTTGATATGGATTACAAATAGGGCGAATTCCCATTTTTCCTTTCATGAATACACTATAGGCCGGATGCCTTCTTCTAATTTCCCTCAGTGTAGGTGGGCTTCTTTGTATGTGGGCCACCACCAGGTTGCTATTGATTTGATGCTACTTTCTCTCTTCAAATTTTCTATGTAACCTATGATTAACCTGCAAAATGGGGTCAGTATAATGGGGGTCTTGCCTTAGTCAGGCCCCATATTTATAACAACAAAATGATTGTAAAATCATAATAAAACATGAAATAAAATATGCAAAAAGTAATAATATAGTAAAAGGGAGCTTACCACCTAAATATGGAGTGATTTGGGGCCTACAAACCCAATTCGTCACCCAGGGGGCGAACTAAGGCCGAATTCATGGGGCAAGGGGCAATTTGAGCTGTGATGCTTCTTCTACAAAATTCTTCTAGTGGGTCGACTCCTAGGCAGTTGGGATGCCTTTGTGTACCATTGAAATCCAACTGTGTGCACTAGGAAGTGATTGTTCAATATTGGCTTTCCATTTCAGTAGAGTAACTGTGCTTTGTTGAATTTGGGAATCAGACTTAATTAGGGGTTTGGGACCCATTATTTATAGGTAAATGCAAGGTGCAGGGGGGGTTATATAGACTAAACCTAGGTTTGATTCTAACTAGGGTTAGGTTAAGAAATGCTATGTGGCAACATCACATTCCTTATGATAAATATCTCATCCTCACACATGTGTGAGGATGGATTAGGGCTAATCCTGATTAGGAGGTGCTTAAGCCAATTTAAGACATGATTAAAGAAATATCTCAAAAAACCCTAATTTCACACATGTGGGAGGATGTAATTAGTGCTAATCAATATTAAGGATTATTTTAATCAAATTTACCCTAAAAATGTGACTTAAGTGAATTCAACATTAAATTAGAATTTGGGTATTGACTTATTAATTGTTTTGGTCAACTAATACCTTATGGAGGTCTCAATTATGTGTGAATTGGTTGTGGGATGATATTCCAATGCACGAGATGTAATTTTGGAAGGCTTACTAGGGTTTAGGACCTAAAAGCTGATGGAGTGGTATATGGGAGTCTACACGATGCTATGACAATCTATGGCAATCTACGCATGACTACGGTCATCTACGTATGACTACACATGACTATGGCAATCTACGCATGTCTAGGAGGATATACAATAGTCTACATTGGTCTATGATAGCCTAGGGGTACCTAGGATGGCCTATGTAAACCTAAAAGTTTTTGGAAGGATCTACAAGTACGTAGGTATAGCAGTGTGCAAATTTTGGGTGTCTACAGTTAGCATGAGAATTTTTATCTTTTTCTATGTTTAAAGGCTAGTTAACTGATGTCTAAATCTAGACTTGAGTCTCTCATGTAGAATGGCTATGAGGAGGAATGCAAAGTATCCCTACTCGGATTTATTGCATGCAAACTACCACTTTCACCTAAAATTAGGCTAATTTTATGGCAAATTACATATTTAGGGCATAGTTTATGTCATCTATAGCAGCTAGCTATGGTTACTCTAGCCTACAATGGCTAAACTAGCTACTTTGCTGGCCACTCTAGCCTACAATGGCCAAGATTTTGGCCGCTCTAGTCTATAGCTGCTAAACTAGTTGCTCAGCTAGCTTCTCTAGTCTACAGCTACTAAGCTTTGCTGGCTGCTCTAGTCTATAGCTGCTAAATTGGTCGCTCAGTTGGCCACTCTAGTCTATAGTTGCTAAGCTTAAATGGGCTAAAACTACCATTTTGAGTGGTTAGGACCACTACTTGCTCTTGGAAAGGTCCAAAATTGGTCATATGGTCTTTAGATGTGCTCATATGAGTAGTCTCCTAAACATGACACATTTTAGGTGTCTATAGATGCCCCTTTTTGGGATGCATTGTGAGCAAAACATAGTGTGGAGAAAAAAAGTAGACCACCTAGGGCCATATTGTAGGGTGTGTGGTGATCATTGATCTGATCAACATTGGATGCCCCAAGTCATGGGCTTGAGGGGCATTTTGTGAGTTGACCAAAGGGCTTATGATGCCTTTGGGGCATTTTGTGAGTTGACCAAAGGGCTTATCCTACCTTTGGGGCATTTTGGTTTGACCAAAGGGCTTATCCTACCTTTGGGGCATTTTGGTTTGACCAAAGGGCTTATCCCCTTTGGGGCATTTTGGTTTGACCAAAGGGCTTATCCCCTTTGGGGAATTTTGGTTTGACCAAAGGGCTTATCCCCTTTGGGGCATTTTGGGTTGACCAAAGGGCTTATCCTACCTTTGGGGCATTTTGGTTTGACCAAAGGGCTTATGCTACCTTTGGGGAATTTTGGTTTGACCAAAGGGCTTATCCCCTTTGGGGAATTTTGGTTTGACCAAAGGGCTTATGCTACCTTTGGGGCATTTTGGAATTGATTGTTTAACTGTTTGATTTTTGATTAGGGGAGGTATGATACCAATAATGCCCCAGTTGATGTTTAGCAAATATTTTTGTTTTGATTTTATGTTATGGATGCAATGATGGATGCTATGCCTAGATAATGATTTGATTTTTCTATAATGCAATGTACTAGTGACATGCACTAGCTAGATGATAGATGTATGATTAGATGCTATGATCTAGATGTATAGATGGACTATTTATGATGTATGCATTTATGGATGCAGTGCTTATTGTTAAAATGTTTAATTGATTTAATTGTATGTATCTAACTTATATTGTTATGATATGATAAATGAAATGTGTGAAATGCATTATGATGGTGATCTAATGTACATGAACCTGTATGCTTTAATCACTTAAAATATAAGGTATGCATGTGATATGAGTTTAACAATCTAATGGGCGACACCATAGAATGTATAACAATCATGAATGTAAATAATAACTTTGATAATAAGAATTAATTATTTACACCTTCAAATGTGAGGTGAGATGATGTGATATGTATGTAGTGATTTATGAGATGAAATGATTTGTTGCTATGAGGAGATTTTTGAGGTTTTCCCTGAGACTCAAACACCCTAGTTACTCGATCAAAAGTTGTATACTGACCATACAGAGCTTCTGAAGGATAAAGTTCTTGTTATGAAGACCTAGATACTCATTATCCCTATGTGTGCAAATGAATATATTTAGATAGAACTCAAGCATTTCCTCCGATGTCAGGTGGGATTCTTTCAGCCCATTGCTAAGATCGAGGATCCTCAAGTGTTCATCTGATCCTATGTTGGACTTAGTTGGACTAGACCACTAGGCAATACTGGGTTACCCCTAAAGCTAGCTCATCCACATGCAAACATTGGTCTATACAAAAGCGAGATGCTAATGTGATAGACATATCATCGTGCGTAAGGCTCGTTCACACTGAGAATTCTAGGGATTCAAGTTCATACTCCCTTATTTTCTTCATATTTATTAGGGATACTTGCTCATGTTTTAGTGATGAAAATCACTGTTTATTTTGACTTTTTGTTTTTCCTTTTGAGCAAGGGATTTATGTAGTGATGATCATCACTATTTATTTGTACTTTTGAATTATTCTGAACTTTGAACTTTGATTTGTTTGGGGATTTTTGTAGTGATGATAATCACTTGTTTTTGAACTTTTTCTTTGTTCAGGATTTTTGCTTGTTTTGATCAAAGCAAGGGATTTCTTTGGGTAGGGGTGAACTTGTCCTTTTGCCAATTCTCAGCATTTCCAAACCGACCGCACAGGGGGATGAGCAAGATAAACCTTTTTCACCTTAGGATACCTAATACCACTTCGTAGCATTCATCTTTCCCTTGTTTCAACTAGGATTTTAGTGTTTTGATTAGTGATAGGATTCTGAGATATACCAGGTACTATCAAAACTAAACCTCACCTATCAAAAGCTAAGACAACTTTCTACAAAGTTTGATAAAACCACTAGGTATGGCTGAGTGACCAGAAAACCCTAGTATATTCCTTATAGCAATAGGAGGGGTTGTGTTGAAAAACACAGTTACACACATGGGTGATGGATGGCGATGGATTTTGATGATGCATGATTGAGGTACAAATGTGGTGTCATTTGTAATATTGCAAACACAATTGTCTTTAATGCAAAAGTAATGGATGCAATGCCTATATGCAATGCAACTATATGAATGCAAATATGAAATGCAAATATTTTTGTATTTTTGATGTTTTCCATTGTTTATTGAACTTTGATTGTTTTGAATGTTTTTGAATTTTTTATTTTTGAATTGTTTTTTAATTTTGATTGTTTTGAATTGTTGACCAAATGGCTTATTGTGCCTTTGGGGCCTTTTTATGATTTTACCAAACGACTGGGAGATGCCTTTGGAGCTTTTTGATGTTTTGACCAAATGGCTTGAAGATGCCTTTGGAGCTTTTTGATGTTTTGACCAAACGACTTGAAGATGCCTTTGGAGCCTTTTGATGTTTTTTAATGTTTTTAGAATAATGTTTGATTGTTTTGAATGTTTTTAGTGTGATTTTGATGACCAAAGGGTTTAAGATGCCTTTGGAGCCTTTTGTTAGTTGACCAAAGGCTTGATGATGCCTTTGGAGCTTTTTGATTTTGACCAAAGGGCTTGAAAATGCCTTTGGAGCTTTTTGTGATGATGTGACCAAAGGGCTTTAAGATGCCTTTGGAGCCTTTTGTTTTTTTTTATTTTTTGATTTTGTTTTTATTGTTTTTGAATGTTTTTTATATTGTTTTGATGTCTTGACCAAAGGGCTTATTGTGTCTTTGGGGTTTTTGTTGGGTTGACCAAGCGGCATGAAGATGCCTTTGGAGCATCTTTTTATTTGACCAAAGGGTTTATGATACCTTTGGAGATTTTTGATTAATTTTTATTTGACCAAGCGACATGAAGATACCCTTGGAGCATTTTTGATTAATTTGACCAAGCGACATAAAGATACCCTTGGAGAATTTTTTATTGATTTGACCAAGCGGTATGAAGATACCCTTGGAGCATTTTTGATTAATTTGACCAAGTGGCATGAAGATGCCCTTGGAGCATTTTTGATTAAATATTGACAAGTTTAAAGATACTTGGGATTTTTATGATTTGTTTGTATTTTTATGTTTTATATTTGTTTTTATATTTTTGATATATTTGAATGTTTTTGTAATTTTGATTTTATTATGGGGGGAAGGTGTGATACCTTAAATACCCCCAATGTGTGTGCCACTCAATGAAAGTGAGGAAGGTGTGATACCTTCAGAACCCTCACTTTGTCTCATTGAACTTGATGTGGATGATGGGGAAGGTATTTTACCTTTAAGACCCCCAGTGCACATGTTGTCCACTGCAATGTAATCAACCTACTTAGGAAGAGTGATGGAAATCAACTCTCCTAATTGGGGCATAGATCTTTGTGAGGTGCCCCTGTCCGGGTGGGGAGGAATGAGTGAACCATCTGGATGGAGCTCATTTCGTTCTAATAGGTCTTGGACCACAATCTTGAATCCATGGCAATTGCAAATGTCATGGCCCTCTATTCGGTGGTAGATGCAGTAATGGTCCTCCCTATAACCCTTGGGTTTAGCTCTGTTTGGGTCTAGAGGCTTTATGTCGGGTAAGGTGATGACCCTAGCTTCCTACAACTTTTGAAAAATATCAGACATAGACTCGTTTAAAGGAGTCCAAATGCGTTGATGTTGCTTTGATTGTTTAGCATGCTTTGGCCTGGTATGAGGACCAGGTTGAGCCCTAGGTATGTCACTTGCTGGCTCAAGGGGCTCTTCTTGCCTTTTCAGTGTGAGAGATGGATTGTTGACTATGGTCACTTGTTGGTTGATGATTTGAAGTTGCTTTTTGTTGAGCATGTTGTGTACTATGGCTTTGAAACCTTGACATGATTGAATATCATGCCCATTTTGCCTATGATATAGATAGTGTGACTCTTCCTCATACCCTCGAGGTTTAGGATGATTTGCATCTAAAGGTTGCACCTCTAGTAGGGTGATGGCATTTACGACAATTAACCGATTGAAAATCGATAATGCAGGCTCAGGAAATGAGGGATGCTTGCTAGGTTGTTGAGGCGGTCGAGTTGGTGCTTGCTCTGGTTGAGGCTTTTCCTGTGGATGCACAGGAGGTGGTTTGATCTCAGATGAGGGTGGCTTCCGTAATTCTAGGCTCTCAAGTTGGTTCATGATAAAGTGCAATGCCTCATTTTTTTTATCCATTTGGGCCTCTATATTATAGAGGTGATTTTGCATATGCTCCAATACTGATAAGGCTCCCATGTGTATTTCTAGCGATTGGTTTGAAATACCATTGTCTATTGAAGGAGGCAAAAGAGTAGGTGCTAAAGATCTACCAGGTAACTCTAAGTCATCGATTTCCTTCATTTGAGTCGATGTGGAGGCTTCATGATGACCCATTTTGATAGTGGTATCCACATGCTCATGTTTATGACTCAGTTCATGTTTCTGTCTTACTTGGTGGTGTTGAACTGTGTTAACTTTGGTACCTCTAGTCTGATGTGGGAGGAGCACTTGTTTTTTCTCTTGATGAGGCAACATGAGAAGTGAATCAGGGGTGACTAAAGCCAATGGTTTTGATCCCTTCAATGGGGAAGCAACATCTGATTGCTCCACATCTTGTTTTATCTGCTTTAGAGTCACTTGGTCCTCTACCTTGCTATTGACCATTGCCACAAACTCTTGAGAAGGCACTTTTTCTTGTGTCTCATCGACCTTCTTGTAATACTTGAATGGCTCAGGGTCATGGGGGACCACATACACTTGTCCTTGGTGTATGAATTTTAGATTTTGGTGTACTATGGAAGGCACACATTCCATATCCCTCATCCATGGTCTACCTAGCAATATGTTATACTACCTCTCACCTTCCAAGATATGGCACAATGTAGGTATCATCTTTATCCCAACTTGTATAGGTAGGATTATTGTGCCAATTGTTGGGGAAGTAGCATCATTGAAGGCCCTCAATGTAAATGTTGTGTCCTTAATGTGTGAAGGTGGTAGATTTAAATGCTTCAAAGCTACAGCTATGATGATGTTGATGGATGACCCAGTGTCAATCAAGACTCTCTTGTACGGAATTCGATTGATGCTTACTATGATGTGGAGCGGAGGATCAAGTTCATCCTAAGATATTGTCTTAATCTCCTACCTATGAAAGGTAATCATAGGGTCCTTTTGTAAGTGCATTGAACTTATTGTTGGTATGGACTATGATAGATTATCAGCTTTAGTTGACTTTTTTGGTATGTTGGGTTGATCAAGGCATATTTTGCTTCTTATTGTAGTATTGATCATACCGATAAAACCCTCATTAGGTGGGGCTATATGCACCTCATTGACGTGCTCAACTTGATTGTTGTTGGCCCCATGATTGGGAAGATAATTTTTGAATATGTTGATGTTCTGCAATTCATTCTTATCCAACATATCTTGCACTACATTCTTGAATGCAACACAATCCTGGATATCATGGCCATTTTTCTGATGGTAAACACAATAGAGATCTTCCCTATATCCCTTAGATTTGGGGCAATTAGGATCCAGGGTGCGCACCTTAGGCAAGTTTAGAACCTTGGCCTCATGAAGGTGGTTGAAAATTGATGCCAAGGATTCAAGCAATGGCGTATAGTTGTGAGGGGGTTGTTTCTATTTGCCCCTACCTTGATTCTTGTTGTGCTAGTTGTAATGCATAGTAGGAGGTTGAGCCTGATAGTTCTCTTGTTGTTGGCTCTGTGCTACTTTTGGAATGTTTAACATAATCTGGTTGATGTGCATAGGTTCGGTCTGTTGTGGTTGATGTTGTGTGCTCTCGTTCCATTCTTTCTCGCTATGGAGCTTTAGGTCTCCTTCTTCTAGCTTTATATCTTCAATAAGCTTGGCTTGAGCCAAGGCTTCTTCGAATGTATCATACTATTGTAGTTGCAATAGTAATGAGATGTGCTTGGCACAACTTTTTGTGAACATTCGGATTAGCTCTTCGATCGGGATGGAAAATGATAACTTTGCCATGATTTTTCTCCATCTATCCCCATAATCCATGATTGGCTCATCATCATACTACTTTAGGTTGGCCAGGTCTGAGAGATTCACCTTCTTCTTAGCACCAAAAGAGAAACATTTTAAGAATGCATTCACTAGTTGTTCAAAATTGGATATGTTGTGCTTGGGCATTTGGTTGAACCATTGAGTGGCAGCACCCAAAAATGTCATAATGAAGGTTCTTAGCATAAGAGCATCATTGTCTTCAAGATGAAAACATGCATTGATGAAGTTGGTAACATGCTCTTGTGCATCCTCTTCACCCTTAAATTTTTCTAACCTAGGCATCTCAAAGTGCTTAGGATATGCGGGGCTAGGGATTGACGGGCACAATGGTTGGTTGTGTATTTTACTCAATGTCGGTTGGTTGCCTACCGTATCTTGCTTCTCAAAGGATTTGATCTTTTTAGCGAGTTCCTAGAATGCCTTTGAGGCAAGGAGTTCCTCTTCTTGTAGACCCACTCATGGTGGTAATGGAGGTAACCCTTTATCCACTTGACTTGTTCTATTCTCCTCCCTCCTAAGAGGGGATTCAGGATGTGTTTGATCTTGATTTATCATGTTTACCCTTTCCCCACTAGTTTGATTTTGTTCATGATTTGAGTGGTGGTTTCATTGTGGGCTGATGTGAGTGTTCTCATATTCTTGCCTAGTGCACCTTTCTTTTGGTGAGCCAACGCGTTTATCTCTTTGGTGATCATTACCATTTTCTTGTAGGTTGATACGAGCTAGCTGCTCAACTTGTTCTCTTAAATGCTGCTCATGTTGGCACAAAAGCCTTTCTCTTTGTTTGTCATGCTTGAGAGCTTCCACTAGCTCTCGCTCTTTGCACAATGCATTTTCTAACCATCGCATGCGGTCAGATTGTGCTGTTAGAGAAGGTTCATATCTATCTAATTTTGTTCGTGTAGTTCTGATTCGTAGGTCCCTCGAAGAGGTTTCCATTATTTCTCTGCTTTGGCTAGCTAGTGTAACTTGCTCTATGTATTCTATATGTTGATAAGTGTCCCTATAGTCAGACGCTACATGTGAACTACGGGGTTGCTTTGAAGCTTCCCTAGGTTGAGTGGTGCGTTTAGAAGTTACACTTTGTGAACTTCTAGATGCAGAATGTTCTATGGCTATGGTTCTGGGAGTCAACCTCGAATAGATTTGATCCAACTCATCCAATTGATCTTGGAGCATTTGTTCTCTCTAAATTGCATGTGACCCATGTGACTGATTTGATCGATTTGTTGTGCTGGGTCTATGACTCTGCAACTCTGTGTGAGGGTTCTTGTCTACTTCGAATTGCACAACAAGGTTGGAAACTCTCTTCCCTCTATCTTGCCCCTCATTGGGCTGATTTGAACTCTCAGTGTAATGAGATGTGGTGGGTATGGAACCTAATTCCCTCTCTAGATTGAAGGTCTTGCTCACCATGGGAGGTCTCCCGGCCATAATTTTTGTTATAAAATTTTTGACTTCCAAAAAAGGTTATGGGTGTCATATATCAAAATGATCAGTGTGTTGTGCTGATCACAATGAGCTATAACTCCAAAATTTGACTTTTGGGTCAAAAATTTGTATTTTTGAAATAATCGGCCAACCGGGGTCCATGGGGAAATGCCCACTTTTAGGAATTTTTAGGAATTTTTGAACCGTGAAGAGTTAGGACTCAAAATTTTTGGGAGAGGTGCCCCAAGGGCTAACTAAGACAACAAAACAAATTTGGTAGTTTTTGGAGTTGTCTAGCCCACTTTATGATTGTTTCAGTGTAGTTTTTCCCTATTTTCAGCCTCAAAAATAGAGTAAAAATAAAACCAAAATAACTTTTTTGTTATAGCTCTGATTTGCACGATTCTCGATCCATTGGATGTAGAATCAAAAAGTAGATTTTTATTTTTTTCAATAAATTTTCCTAAAAATTATGGTTAGGGTTTGGTCCCTAATAACAAAGAAACACACAAAGCAAACAATATGATTATCTCTTTTATGGATTAAATGTGTGTCCTAAAACTGGTTTTAGTGTGTTTAGATTTTTTGTTGCTCTTGCTTTCTTGCTCTTGTTTTGGATTTAGAATGAGGGGACTCATCCATAGTGGAAACCAAGAACACCCATGCCAAACATGATTTTCTCAAAAAGAGACTAGGGTACACCGCTTAAATCCCAGTGGGGGGTTCGCCTAGCTCTTCCACTCTGAACCAATGGTTGTTCCAATAGTGGGAGATAGTTTGAACATGAGTAACTAGTACCACTATAAAGAAGTTCCCTATTCCATTCTAGGAAGATCTAGGGGGCAAGCCGGTGGAAGGAGATGAATGCCAACGTCACCGGACTGAATTGAGGGTTGGTGATGAAATCCAACTCCCCAATGTTTATTATGATACGTGCAAGTGTGTGGGGTTATTTTTAGATTTAAAAATAGAAAGCAATGCATCAACCAACATTCATGACTACTTTCCTACAATGCCTAAAAATAATGTTTATTCTCAGACCAATGCATCTATAACCAGTCTATATGATTTTAATGCATCCTCCTACTTTGTGATGAAAATAGCCACTGATTGGGCCACATGCAAGCAAACCAAAATACAATGGCCTAGCATGCTGGAGACTAGGGCAGACCTTACAGGTAGAGGTCCACTGTTCCTAGCAACGCCTAGAGGAAATCTAAAAGAAACCTAAGAAATGCAACATGCAGTTTTTATTTCCCTTTCATTCTTTAATTTCCCAATTTGAAATGTGTTTTAATGTTCATTGTTTTTAAGAAACCAGATGCAGACAAAAAATTATAAAAATACAGAAAAGGGGTACCAACCTCGAATCCCACTCAGATGACAAAAATTTTGCCTTCTGCTACACTTTTCTTCTGGTCGTTGTTGATCAGAGCGGCTGATTTTTGGCCGTTGTCAATAGGAGCGGCTGATTTTTGGCCACTTGTAGACCAGAGCGGCTAATTTTTGGCCATTGTAGACCAGAGCGGCTAAACCTACACACAAAAACATGGATCAATAAAGTGGTAGAAAATAAAAACTTGGTGAGGGTCCCACCGTGATCGCCATCTGTAGCGACCCCGGGAAGCACGCACCTCTACTCTACTTGCAATATTATACCGAAATGAAATGAAAGACCATGAAATGCATATAACACAAAAATAACAAAGAGAGATCCTTTTATTTATATTGAAACTCGATTACATGTCGGTCCCTCTGAGGGATACCCATTTCGATACAATGAAGTACAAGTGAATAAAATATCCCCTTGCAAAGGGGTGGTGCGCTTTCGTAGGCTTCCTGATTTCGCACATGAAATTGTATTGAGGGCTTACAGATGCCTCCTTCTCCTTCTCTCGTCCAGGAGGGATCCCGTGCTCCGAATGTCTTGATATGGTCTTGTAAACCTGTAGATCTACATACATGGAAATAACAAAGCACGCTTAGTAGTATGGGTCACCTCTCCGGAAGAGGCTCTTATTAGCAAATATGATAATCCGGATAAATAAGCATAATGTGTATTGAAATATACCAGATCTGGGCAATATGCATATGAAAATAAGAAATATTAATCTAAATGCAATGAAATATTCAGATCTATGCTAAAGACATGTAAATGAAATAATAATAAATAAATATCTAATGCTAAGAACAAAGGAATCGACCATTTTACAACCCAACTATGACTATGGGCCGTTGTCAAAGACAGCGACCTCTGATTTAAAGGTTACCTCTAGTATTATGGGCTATGGTAGTTGATCCCTTGCTTGAATTGATGTTCAAGGGTTTCCAGGTGTGTCTCCTACACTGATTGGCAATTAGAAATGGTAAAATTGAATAACTATATGTGAACGTAGTTTAGCCGGACGGTGCTCCAATGCTCTTCCAAAGGATGTAGCTTGGATCTCCATTTTTATAGGGCTTTGCTGCATAAGATTTGAACATTTTCTTGGCTCTTTTATTTGGTAGGGTGTTAGGACCTGTTGGCATTTTCTGCATCACTTCTAATTTTTCAAGCGTTGCATCACTTCGCAGCATGTGATTGTGCGAGGATTAAGCTGATTACATAGGTTGCGGGGCCAACCTATGTAATTTTCATTTACAAAGGTTGGAAAAACTTGCTGCTAGAGACTGGAATCGTATTTGCGGGAATAAAAGGATCACTTCTAATTTTTCAAGCATTGCATGGATTAATTTATTTTCTATTTTTCTGCATTTCTAATAGCATTCATACTCCTGCATTGCTGTTACATTTAAATTCTATTTCTGGATTTAAATATTGCAGTCAGGGTATGATTTTTGGAATGTGGGTTTGGAGGGATTTGCTGCATGTGATTGTGCGAGGATTGGCCATATTTCCCATTTCTTTCTGCAAATTTTCAATCCCTTTCCAACAACCCTTATCTTAAACCAATTTTAGAATAGTAGAGGGAACCAGCCCACTATGGAGATTGGTCTGGGAGCCATTTATTGCTTTCAGACTTTCAATGTTGGCCGGGTCTAGGGCACACTTGTAAAATCCTTTCCTGTGGCAAATTCGTGACCAACAGGACCCTCCTAACATATTATAATTATATATTTATTATGGGTGCATCTTTCCAATAACACCCCATCCTTCATATTTATGCACATCACCATATTCATTTTAGAACATCAAATCAATACATTTTATATATATCAATATTGCAGGTTTAAACCCAATATTCCAAAAGTGATTCATATCATCAAGCGATACATTAATTTCTATTCTGCAATCCATTTTATACTGTGGTATCCTAACATTTGGATCAGAGCCATCATCCGCCTGCCACTGTTTACCCTCCGCTGCCATACTCCAACGAACGCTGCAAACAATTTTTTTTTTTTTATTACCCTCCGCTGCCTCCAAATAGCATTGACAGCGTCCTCACATACGCTGCCTCCAATCGACATAAACTTTGGTGAACATATAAGACAAGCAATAGAACTGGTTTTTAAAAAAATTTCCATCGGGTGCCAATGAAGCCAACCCGCATACCTGAAACCAGCCTTCACTGCAAGCAAGGAATATACGCAGACCAAAGATTAAAAAAAAAAGACATCAAATTATCGCTGTTCTAAGATTTGGCGATCCCACGGGCATCTCGCTGTTTATACCGAGATAGAAAAAAAAAGGTAGACGAATTCAAAGGTGTCTCACTATTTATACATTTTAAGCTCTTACTCCCTCGGTGAACGCAAACAAAATCATTAAACCAAGCACCGTTTGTCTGTCCCCACCACCTGAGGCCTCCTTTCTTCGCTTTACTCGCCATCGTCTTCACAAGGGCATACCTGTATCCGCTTCACAGCGCTGTGTGGCAACCATTTTGTGATAACAACAACACCAGGGTACCACACATAGATTGGCGACATCATGCAATCCTTCCGAGGATGAGCCTAAAACATTCAACGTTTTACCGGTAAGCCAGCGACCAGTCACTATTACAGAGAAGAACGTATAGGAAAAAGTCTACAAGCTTGAGGCGAAAAACAAATTTTCGACGACATTTTAAAAGTTTAAAATAAAATTTTGACCGTCAAAAAAAGTGTCGACGTCGGATCTAAAAGCTTCTTAAAAGCTTTATCCCACATTCGTTGGGGAAAAGCTTTTGGGGGATTTATAAACAAAAAACCCCCCTAAGCTAATTGCCTAGCATGCTAGGCATAGCTTGTTGCGCGCGTAGGTTTGCTTAGCGACATGTGGCATCATCCAGACTTCAAATTGCATGTTGACTATGGACTCTCCACCCCACTCCTGTCGCCATCACCTGAGCTCTACCTGAGCTTTGCCCACCTTTTTCTAGCCATCACCGAATCAACCCTTCCCTTGGTTGCCTTGTATCGCCTGTTGCCTACCTACCTTTGCCACCCTTCCACCTCGTACTACGGGCTACACTCACCCTTATGTATCACCTCTCTCTCAGCTCCCTTCTATTACCTTCTCCCACCTTAGCACAGCTCTGCTGACTACCTGCCTCTCCACCCCCGCTCTACTTGAGTCTTTGTCGTCGTCGCTCCACCCCGGCTCTGCCTGAGTACCCGTTGCTGCTTGCTTGCTCGAAACCTCTTCCACTCCGTCGCCTGCTCCCTCATCGTCTCGCTGCCCCCCGCTCAGTCACTGCTCCCTCACCGCCTCTCTCGCCCCTGTTCGTGCGCTTGGGTCGCAGCCCAAAAAGTTGAAAACACCCAATTCTCGCTGACAAAAAGTTGACACCAATTTTTGTCGATTTTTGCTGCAACATTTGACGAAAATTGCTGACGATAAAATTTTGGATGACAATTTCTGACGACAAGTTTTTATGACGATTTTCAGCAATTTAATAACAACTTCCAATGACGATTACAAAAATGACCGACGACGAAATATATCATGATACCAACCTAATTTTGCTACTTAATCTCACCCACCTACGTCAAATCACATCAGTGTGTGTATATAAAATTCAATTCTAGGATATCGCCAATTGCATCACAGGGTTGGACGAATTAGTCCTCATAAGTGGGTTCATCAATGGATTGAAAGAAGAAATTAGAGTGAATATCATGATGTACATTCCTCGCACCCTATAGGAAGCCATTGGATTAGCCTTGTTAGCCGATGATACATTTAGTGTTCAACGTCAACATGGGGAGCAACCTATTGATAAATCGACATTCATGCACACTATTCCAAAACACAAACCCTTTCCAGTTAAGTACCTTAGCCTACAAGAAATGGAGAAGCGATGAGCGAAAGACCTCTGCTATACTTGTGATGAGCAATTTGGGCCCCTTCATTGTTGTGCTACACAAACATTGTATTTATTGCATAAAGTTGATCCATGTCTCTCCATAGAGCAAGCAGATGAGGTAGTTGTGTCCAAAGCGACCAGTGCACCTACTCACATCAATGAAGAAGGTGAGGAAGATGTGCATGACATGACCAAAGCACCTGACCATAACAATGAAGGAAATGAGGACGATTTGCCGAAAGTGCTCGATGCACCACGAAACGATGAGGTAGACATTCATGCAGTAAATAATGAAGGCGAGACATACACTCTCAATGAACTACACACAAGTTCATCACCACTAGTGAGTTCTCATCGTATAGGCAGCTTGATTGAGAAAGGAGGCAAATTAGTGAGTGCACCTTTATTTTCCCTTCATTCTACACAGGAAGAATCGGCTAAAGTGGAAGCCTACCATCATCACAATTCTCCTAAGGAAAATTTTACTATTTTTCTTGTAAATCCCCCACTAACACTCTAACCTTCACGATATCCTTGCCTTCGGAAAAGTGACATCAAGATAGTACAAGAAATTTTGCAAATTCAACTTGGAAAACAAAAATGAAGCTCCTTACTTTGAGCTTTGAGGACAAAGCTCTTTTAAGGAGGGTGGCATGTTAGGACCCTCCTAACATATTATAATTATATATTTATTAGGGGTGCATCTTTCCAATCGCACCCCATCCTTCATATTTATGCACATCACCATATTCATTTTAGAACATCAAATCAAATACATTTTATATATATCAATATTGCAGGTTTAAACCCAATATTCCAAAAGCGATTCATATCATCAAGCGATACATTAATTTCTATTCTGCAATCCATTTTATACTGTGGAATCCTAACATAGGGCTTCATTACATAATATTTTAACATTCATGGCCCCTTTTTTTCCTCTTAGGTTTGCACCTTATAATGTCTTTAAAGCCCTAGGTCAATTTCCAACCTTAGGACTGAATTATGCATGCACACTAGATGTTAACATGAGAATTTTTTTCTTTTTATGTATTTAAATGCCAGTTAACTGATGTCTAAATCTAGACTTGAGTCTCTCATGTAGACTGGCTATGAGGAGGAATGCAAAGTTATCCTCGCTTGGCTTTATTGCATGAAAACTACCACTTTTGCCTAAAATTAGGCTAATTTGATGGCAAATTACATATTTAGGATTTAGCCACTATCATCTATAGTGGCTAGCTATGGCTTCTCTAGCCTAAAGTGGCTAAAATGGTTGCTCAAATGGCCGCTCTAGCCTACAATGGCCAATATTACTGGCCGCTCTAGTCTATATCTGCTAAACTGGTCACTCAACTGGTCGCTCTAGTTCTCAACTACTAAGCTTTGCTGGCCACTCTAGTCTATAGCTGCTAAATTGGTCATTCAACTGCCCACTCTAGTATACAACTGCTAAGCTTAAATGGGCTAAAACTACTATTTTGAGTGGTTAGGACCACTACTTGCTTTTGGAAAGGTCTAAAATTTGTCATATGGTCTTTAGATGTGCTCATATGAGTAGTCTCCTAAACATGACATATTTTACGTGTCTACAATATCATTTAAGGATTAATGTGTGTTTCCTAAGATGTTTTGTATGTATTGATGTATTGTTTGTAAATTAGACCTTGTGTCATGTGTTTTAATCTTTTTATATGGTATTCTTATGTTCAAATGGATTTCACCTGGATACTCATTGCTTGAAAACCTGGTGATGAAGTCCAGGTCATGTAATCCAACCTATAATGCATGGTAATGAAGTCCACACATGGTAAGGTAGCACAGGTCTTCCTGATCCTCACCTAGTTAACCCCCAATCAATGATATACCTCTCCAAATAGATATACATGCAAATTTCCCAGGGGTTATGATTAATATTAGAGCCAATATTGGACAATAATAGGTACGTGGGATTTGAAGCAGTGGGTGGAATTGAAAGCTACCTCACTGATCTCTACCAATGGTTGGTCATGACCTCCAAATCACTAGCGTTAAAGTGATATGTGGTGCACGGGGTTCTTTTTAGATTTTTATAATGGAAAGCTATGCATCAAAGAGCACTCATGATTATTTCCCTATATGTAACAACACTGATTGTTACCACAATTTTTTTTCTCATATATATATTTTCATATTTCATGAGGTAAGGAATATAATAATGATTTAAGATAGAATCATTCCAACTGTATTGTGATTTATCAAGGCAAATAACATCAGGAGATATTAATACTTGATCAGAGTCACTCTTGAGTAGAAGTGATCAGCTTCTACCAAACCCTCATACCACTCAGATATGAGAACGCTGGCCAAGCATTATATTTCATCCCATATAAAATGGAAAATCACTATACTATCCACCAAGACCCTATATAGGTGAATACCTTGAATATGGAAACCCATCATAATGAAATAACCTCAACAATGGTTATTCATAGATATTAGATCCCTCCCACATCTTCCCGATGGGGTCACTAAGATAATAAAATCACTATACATGATCAACTCATAGAATCCTTGGAATGTCATCTTAAGCATGATTATATAACCTTGTACCTCATCCCTTTTGTTATATACATGAATCAATTAAGTTTATTACAAAAGGGTATTATTTAGCTATCATAGGAGTACCCATTCCTTATGAACATTAAAATTTCAATTCATAATGTTAAAATTTATATTGGTTCACAACTCAAGACCAATTTACCTTCTTGTGGAATTTAACTTAGTTTGAGCTCAATATTGGATCATTTTATTCCTTATATATTTCAAGTCAAGCCATCCATGAGTATTTATAAGGTGAAAATAAGTCAATGAAGTCTTTATGAATATAATCCATAAAATTATAGTCTTAGGTTTGAAACAACACAAGAGATACCCAATTGAACAAGAATTACATTCCATTAAATTATACTTTATGCATCCATACAACCATTGGATACATCAAGTGCTAGTTTCTTGAAAGGTAAAACTAACTAGTTACATCATTCATAATTTTCCATTACATTCCATAAAGTAAGTGACATAATCATAAATCATTAACATATTGGAATTTAAGCATACATTCTTTGCATCATAATTGAACTACCAAATAAATAGTACACAAATGTAAACATTGCAAGTTTCATCTAAACACTTAACCATCTCATCCATTTATATCATTTTCATTTGGAAAGTAAAAGCAATATGCACAAGAATTATCACAACAAACCACAAATAAATGACACATTTTTTATCCTAGGAACCCTCATGGGGAATAAACCTAGCCTCCAAAATATGTTCTCTCCTCATATTCATAAATTTGAGATGTTAAATATTACAAGCACAGAAGGGCATCTATGTATCCCTTCTAATCAATTATACAAATCAAGGGAAACAACTATCCCTTTTAGGTTCACGATGCAATTAAGAAATTTTCCAACTCCTTTCTCCAAGTATTCATTTTAGCATTAAGGTACTCCTCGTACCCATAAGGAATTCATATGTTCCTTAAAAATTTAATATGCAATTAAGGAATCTATTGATCATTTTCTCTAAGTCATATTAAGGATTTATAACATCTCACATGTGATTATGATAATCATTGGAATTATATTTTGGAGAAATCATTTTGATGTTAGAGGGAGTTTTCATAAATTCCCTTAGAATGAATTTCAAATACATTCTTTGAAATTGACTTAAAATCATCCCATGAATTAAATTCCCATACCTCTAATTCGTGAAATGAACATATTATCATTTATTTGATAATATAAAACCTACTTCTTTTATAATATAAACTAATATACTTATATGTATACCATAAATTTAAATATTAATTTATAGGACAAGTAACCTTAAGCACATCTATTTTTCTATCATAAGTTATTTGATTTGATACCAATTTGATTACTCCTCAATTTCATTTTGGTCATCACATTTAATCTGTAATTGATTTGCAAAATCATCGAATGTTTAACACAATTTCCATATTAAAATTAGATTCATAATTTTTCCACATACCAATGATTGATTGTAGGAGTTAATTCTCTTATTTATGGACCCAAGGTCATAGCATTTAGATTCAATTAGTTAATAATTTAATTTGGTTTTAATAACAAAAACTAATGACCTTTAATGGTCAAAGAGGTGGGTTTACTTAGCAACGTTCATATATCACATATGTCCAATGATCACATATCAATACTCTCTAACTATCATTTAACTCTGAAAGCATTTGTATGAGTCAATGGTTAATGGGAAAGGTTGAATCTAGTAGTGGTCATCATGTGACCGTGCCTTCAATTGGTACCCTAGCCATACGGCTAAGTAGACCTTGGATCCTGCAAACAACAAAATGTTTTTAGTCTCTCCTACACCTAGCGAAAGATATTAAATAGCAAGTGGACCTACGATAGTAAGGAGAGATTAATAAGATCCGTGTGGCAACATCAAGGAAATCCAAACTTCCAGGTTTCAACATCCAAGTGAAATCAAACCTTCTAGGTGACAATATAGTCTCCTTCATGCGTGCCTCCAACTAGCACGTTGAACACCAAGTGGTAGGTCGTATGACCACCACTTGTGGTCAGAATACTTAGGGAGCTAAGCTCCTATTGAATCACTTGTCAGATCGAGCATGTCCCATGTGGGACTATGCTCACGAACGATCCATTTTTTAAGTTGTCTACCTATGCAAACCGATTACATAGGCTACATAGGGGCACATCTTGTAATGAACCAAACCTATGTAGCTACTCCCAAGCCTCCTATGGCTACCCAAACCTTCCTAGGGTGATTATCGATGAGAAGAGGAGTTTCCACTATGGATTATAATTTTAGGGATTCGTCATAGGGTTGATCATAGTCATATAGTCTAGTTTAATAGTGTCCACTAGTGATAAAGTAGAGCTACTCCATTCGCACCCTTAGTATTTATTATGTGCCTTTATCATAGTGTATGATTTCTTCATTGGTATAGTGATGGCAATTTATCCAACATACAACATAGGATCTATTTTATTTATGGCCTCCTGAATCAAGGCATCATTTTGTTACTATCATTCCTTTTAAATTTTGGGAAGAAATAATTGAAATTGATGGAAAATACCTTGGTTGAGAGTATGTATGGGGAAGAAGACTGAGGAAATCACATAGCAGAGAGCTACTCATGCTACAATACTATGAGATCACTGGTTCTTGGCACAATACGTATGTAGATGTCACAGTTTGGACAATCTAGGCTTCTCGTAGTAGTTCTCACCTAAATGGTCAAATATTAACATCCTTTTACGACATCATAAAGCCATAATAGAGTGAATTGACAAAAAAATATAGGGAAGATCTATAATTATCATAGACATTCAACCATCACAATCCATGTTTATTTATTCCCTAAAATTGCTTTGGGATATAAGGTTTTTAGTAGTCAAATTTAGGCATATGAATCCATTGTTAAAGAGATTACTAAGATCATTTTGTTTTTATATAGGTCCTCCAATTTTGTTTTCTTCAGTGAAATTTTAAAGCGACTAGTATAATAGATCATATCTTGTTTCAGATTTAATAGTTTAACATCACCTGAAGGTTCTGATCCCTTGCCAAAATAAGATATGTGGTTCCTATCAAAAATAGATGAATAGGGTATTAAACATAGATATATTATTGAAGTAGGGAAAAATGATGCACCAAATTATGTAAAACAATATGCGTATCTACCCCATATCGCTCATGAGCATAAAAAAGGAAGCATGCATATGAAAAGAAAAGAATACCAAACAAAAGGAAATGAAGTAAAGCAAGTTTCTTCTCATTAATTTATTGGATCAGATCCAGGGTTATGCAGCATTCCCCTTGAAGGCTCAAAATGTGATACATTTTTTACAATATTAGGTGCCCAAAGACCAATTATTTCATAGAATCAAGGTGCACATCCAATGTTTCTCCGCGTACCCACAATCGAGGTGGGCAGGCCAATGTCATTGTTGCTTATTTATTCAATATTTGATGTTTGATATTCCTTCTCAATGCCTTATAAGAACCTGCACCTACACACAAGGAAGCCAAAGTGGTCAAATATCAAGGGTGTATGGTGGAAAACATGCAATCCCCATAGGGGCAAAATAGCGCATATATTAAAAATATATCAAAATATTTACAAATGACTTCAAAATTTGAAGAGATATTAAAGAGAAGGTTTTGAGAGGATATCACCAAAAATAGATCACAAATTGCATCTGTAGACCCCTCGATTTGGGGTCACCCACCTACATCCTACGAAGAAGAAGACAAGCAAATCCTGAAACTAAACATGTCCAAAACTCATGAAATTTGGAAAGTATGCATAAATTGAAATTTCAAGACAATCCATATGATTATATTTTCAAATTGGGGCCCATATCCACCTGAATCAAATCAGGGTGCCTGGAAGGGCCCTACGAGCCTACAAAAACTTAAAAATGCTATAACTTCATCAATTTAACTCCAAATCACCTAAAATTTTAACTGTAGCATCATGGGATAATGTAGAAAAATAATAATTAAAAACACTAGTGAAAATATGTAAGAGTTTACCCTCATCACAGGGGGACGGTGGTGACTACAACTATTTGGGGGGTACCCTGGGAGGGGATACACACTAATTCTGACTACTTTTTGATACCAAAATCACTAGAATATATTCCTAAACAATAATTAAATTTTGTGAAGAAATTCACTCGGATGGAAAAATTATGCTCAGATTACCTTCTTGAAGTCACTCGGTAACCTCCTTGGCAAAAGAGATATTCCAAGGGTAAAAATGTGCAATAATGTGAGGGGAAATATTGGAAGCACTCCATTGCACATCCTAGAACTCCTCTCTATGTTTTTGTGTGGATATTGAATGCATTTTATATCCCAAAGGGGCTCATGTGCAAAAAGGCATGCAAGGGCATGCATGGCAGGATGTGCCACTTGTCAAAATGAAGGTATGCATTGGATGTGGAAGAGAATATCCATTTTGGGCCTCCATTAAGAAGTGTGTCATAAGGCTTAAATGCCCTCTAACTTGAATGCTCCATATGGTGTGCTAAATGGTAGTTTTTGGGTGCCATTTAGCCCAGATTTAATTTTTTTTAGGTCAAACTTGCTCACCATCCCACCCTAGGACGATGGCTCACCACTATCCCAGGGTGGGATGGTGGAAATATACCACCATACCAGGGTGGGATGGTGGTGAATTTTGGGCTAAAACCTCCCAAAATTGGGTTGGTAGCCTCCAAAAACCTTTTTAGAGTGGCTAGAACCAGTGTGAGCCTCCTGAGGGCTACCCAAGGGGCCATATGATGCCAATTTGATCATTGTTTGTGGGTGCTTAATCATATTAACCATATTTTAGTGTCTAAATATGCCTCTTTTTGAGATGCATTGTGTGCAACACAACTTTGAGAAAAAATAGATGACCAAAATGTTGAATGATTAAGGTTACTCGATAACCTAACCAACTTTAGATGCCTTAATCATGAAAAGGGTGTGTGCTCTTGAATCCTTGTTTTTGACTTGTTAAATGAGCGTGCCTATGCTTGAAAATTGTTCGTCATGAAGGGCTAAGTCCCATGACTTCATGATGCCAATAATTTCAAGTATTATGATGTGATATTATGTGCTTGTTTGCTGCCCCAAGCAGGAGCATGATTGTATTTATCAAAGATTTTTTGAATGAATGCAATTCACATAATTGAGTGTGTGGTTGCTGATTTGGACTGAGTATGTATATCGACCCAAATTTTTTGTGCCCTTACCTTCAGGCTAAAGGATCCATGCCCGAAAGGGGGATGCGAGAAGGATGGAACAATACCTCGGACTGAGAGGCCCTTTGAAGGTCGCGCCTCTCGGGGGAGGGGTATAAAGGTGAATTTTCGATGGATGGTGGGGTTCACCAGGAAACTTTGAGTGGCAGTTTCCATGCCTAGGTTGAGAATGGGTTTGATGTGTTCATTTTGTACTTTAATCATTCATATCCCTAGGTTGGCCAGAATGAATCTAAGCTATTCTATATGAAATGCCGATTTATATGAATACAAAAAGCATGAATGAATCCTAAATACCAGGAATATACTTAAATAAGAAATAATGCACCTAATTCCGGATGTCTGATGAAGATTCTGAAGCTTGTAGGAGTTCAGATCATCCCGAATATGATAGGATCATCTGCAATTGAACAGAATCATCTCAGATCATAGTCGATCATCTGAAATCAGACAAGATCATCGTCGATCTGACGAATTCATCAGAAGAATCCATTAGAAGCCTACAATCACAAAAATAGACACCAAAAACCAAAAATTCTACTACAAGAATAATGCAAAATAATGGAAATGATAGTATGAATGCTTAATTGATAAATCTAGATAGCAGATTTAAAGGAAATACATTGTTTTAATAACTTATTTTAACTTTATCATGCATTTATGCTAGATGAGGTGAACTCCAGGATGCAGAATGAAAATAAATCAAGCTAATGCATAGTAAAATAAAGAAGAAAGATGAGAAATGCAAACTCAGGGCTCTAGTTGCCCCCAATCTGAACTACTATCGAGATCACCTCCAATCGTATGAGATCATCGTCGATCTATGACAAGATCATCTGAAATCATCTGGAATCGCCTACGATGATCCGAGCTTCCTCCAGCTGAAGCACAGTGAAAACCTGCAATGAAAAACTTGAAAATACAAATGCAAATGATGGGGGCGAGGATGTTCTAATACAACAAGACTAGAATTGCAGGGGAATGATCAGCCAGGGGTATAAACTGGGAAAATCCCAAGTTTATATAGGATTAGGGGGAGGTTAAGAGGTTGGGGATCATCCCAATCTGGGAGATCCTCAGCGGAGGAATCTCCAACTACGCAGACACGCTTCTGCCCAAGTTGGAGAGGCTATTGAAACAGAATCTAATTATGAAAATTTGGTTTTGGGACGAAATCGTCTGGACGTTCTGTTTCTAGACTGAATTCGTCCGATCTGGGATGATTTCGTCTGATCGGCGATGATATCGTCCAACGGTCAAAACAACTCCTAAAAATGGCATGAAAAATGGGGTGAGCGGTTAACGAGCGGTTTCGGGGTTAAAATTCAAATTTTATCTTTTTACTAAGGGTTTAACTGCGCCAATTTTAGGGTGCTACATTTTGCCCCCTCTTTAGCAAATTTTTTGAAGAAAATGCGTTAAAGACGAGTTCTTCCCGCTTTACGAGAAAGCAAAAATTTACTCAATTTTTTAGACGATGATTCTAGGTCGAATCGTACAACTGCTTACTATGGTGCCCCCTCCGAGTTTTTACCCAAATCGAACGTTTGAGGTAAAAGCGCGAAAAAGCAAAATTTAAAAAAAAAAAATGTTGTTTTTAAATAAAATTAAGAAAAATAGGGTAAAACCCTAATTCATTTTTACTGTTCATTTTGGCTGTTTTAGAGCTCTACAGGAAAAATGGTGGAAACAACGCACAGATCGACAGAGGTCCGACGCGGGTTGCGGGTAAGGATCTAAACTTGGTGAATTATGTTTTAATTTTGATTTGTGTGGTTTTTAATTGAAATTTTGACTATTTTTGGGGCATCGCGGCCATTTTTAGGCCGTCGACGACGTCGGGACAAAATCGTCCCTAGATCGCCAATTTCGTCTAGGGGCGAAATCGGTGAAATAGGGGCGATCCCGTCCAAAAAGGGGCGATCCCCAAGTTGAGAAATAGAGGATGATTTCATCCTACAAAGGATGATTTGACTCAATTTAGGACGATATCGTCCAATAGTGGACGATATCATCATTTTTTTTTATAAGATGAAATTGATTTTAATGATTATCTATTAATGATTTTTATTGTTTGTTTATTTTGTAGAGGGGATTACTAAAAAGTCGAGAATGGAAATACGAGGGGCTAAGAGATGATGTAGCCGCACTCGATCAGGCGGAGCGAGGCCGACTAGCAGAGGTTGGGCTACAACATGTGGCAGAGATGCCACAAATACCGATAGACATGGGGCTACTGATAGCCCTAGCAGAGAGGTGGTATCCGGGGTCGTCCTGCTTTCGGTTATCGACAGGGGAGATGGCTCCCACTCTAGAGGATGTATGGAGGATCTTGAGGATCCCCATACAGGGATGATTGATGACTCCTATGGCCAATCAGGGCCATGCCATGATGCGACTATGCGGAGATCCTAGCTTCACCCTGGAGAAGGGCGGAGTGAACATCGAGACATTATGGCAGATGCCTGGGGCATCTCGATTGACTCAGGTTTTGGTAGGGGTAGTAGGTGGCTTACTATTATGCCACCAGAGTGGATGCAGGTTACCCTGGCTACTCTCAGATGTGGTCTATGATATGAGAGACCATGGCTATAGATTTTCTTGGGGCAGCTTTGTGCTATGCCGCTTGTATAGGATCCTGTACGGGGTCGTATACAAGGGAGGTCGATGTCTGGTTTTGACATCGCTGCTACAGGTTTGGTGTTGGGAGCACATTGCGATGCGAAGGCCGATAGGGCTTCCACTGATAGGGGTTGACCGGGAGAGACCCCAGGTTTTCTATTGGTGGCTCCAGAGAGGGTCACAGTGGCGGATAGATCTGCCGATGTCCCGGAGGTTGCTAGACGACCTCATCCCTGACCAGATCACCTGGAGGCCATGGAGAGAGCACCCAGGGTGGGGAGAGGATGGACAGGAGTTGGCTCACATCAGGTGAGTCTTCTGGCTGAGGATGGAGTGGGGAGAGGTAGAGCTCCACCGCTATGACCGAGTTTTGTGATAGTTCGGTCTATAGTAGGGGATCCCTTCTCTCAGGGATTACGAGTACTCCTGGACTATCCGAGATAGTACTACACTGAGCGGGGCTCCAGATATGCAATGATTCTGGAGTCAGGATATGGATGATGCCCCCATTCAGCTAGTGGATGGGGATGATGTTGGGGTGATATATGGATATGATGCCTGGTATGTAGGCATCCACCCTCCTCGGATGATGAGGGCATAGGGTCCGATGCACATCATGGTGCGACAGATGGGGAGGCGATGCCAGGCTGCTATCGATGCAACGAGGGGTCACGAGGGGAGGGAGCAATGACGGTCTCCTCAGGAGAGATGTTGAAGAGTGCCATAGTCTTCGGAGAGACCATAGCAAGTAGAGAGGAGAGAGGAGGTACTCCCTTCTCAGCAGAGGGATAGGCCCGCATCGCTCGATAAGGGCAAGGGTGTCGAGGTGGGGGAGAGCAATGAGATGGCGGCTCTCTAGGATGAGAATGCCCACCTTCGGGCTCAGGTGTAGACACTATAGGATGAGGCTACATGACTCAGGGCTCAAAGCGGAGGGGTGAGCACTCAGGATCTAGCATGGTCTATTGCTCAGACCACATTCTATCAGGGATTGTACTATCATGTGGTTCCAGAGAACCAGAGGATACCACTGCCAGCCCCTATTGCAGAGCCGATCATGATGGGATCATCGAGGACATCCTCACGATCGACTGCGAGGACCCATGATACAACATGGACCTCGATGGGACCACCTCCTCCATGCCAGGGTGGGAGAGGAGATGAGGTTGAGAGCTCGAGGGCTTCTCGAGACTAGCTGCTCTTTGGTTGGACTATATATTTTTGAGAGGATTGAGTATGCTAGGGTATAGATTGTGGCATACCAATCCAGTTGTGTTATGATGTACATATATTTTGATATATATATATATATATATATATTTTGTGATATGACTTGTCCATATGTTTGATGATGCTTCAATTTTGGAATTGTTGATTGATTATTCATGTAATTATGTCGTTGAAAAAATTATAATTTTATGTCATGCCATAAAATTTAAATGAAATAATCTGATGTAAACAAATTGGTTGTTGTGGTGTGATTTGATGAAAAATAAAAGGGACTTCTAACAATAATTTCAAAGGACATTGTCGTTGTTATAGACCATTTCATGGAGTCGCCGCTCGCTAGGTCGTCAAGCTAATCCCAAGTATAGAAATATTGCTAAAAGTAAAAGAGTGCTTAAGAGATTGTCTTAAGACTTTGTGTTGTGATGATGAAAAATGATGATGGTGATGATTTGTTTTCAGATTTTCATAAAAATATTATGCATGAAATATTAAAAATATGATTTTTTTTTTTGCTAGGCATAAAATTCCTAAGTGTGAGAAAATTTTGAACAATTCCTTAGGAATTATACCATGGTTGCAAAATTGAATGTTGACATAATGAAATGAAATAAAAAAATGTGTTCGTTCTTTTTAAAGCACAATTGTGTAACATAATGATATAAGCCATATGTTTTTATGAATTAAATAAATGGGAAATAAAATTAGAACAATGGTTTGCGCTAGGCATAGAATTATAGGTATAGACTTATACCATCATCGCGAAATCCAAAAATATTTTTATTGCATAATTGGTTTTTGATTTTGAGATAAACAGAAAATATATAAGATGAGGACTTGCGCTAAGCATAAAATTCCAATTTAGGTTTTTAGGAACTATACCATCGTTGCGGAAGTCGAAAGTATTATATAAATGTGACTTTTATTTACTAGATTTTTGAAGATGTTGTGAAAGAAAATTTTGGATTTTGGAAAGAAATGTATTTAATTGTTTTTATGCTAAGCAAATGTTCTCAAATAAGAAGATGAAATTATTCTAAAATATTTGCATAAATATCTTAAATTATCTCAAAGACAAAATGTAGATTTATAAGGAACCCTCATGTGCAAATGTGAGTTCATTGCCGATCTTGATTTATCATAATGATACAAAATCTCTCAAATACAAATGTGTGTGCAATTGTATTGTTCATTTACCAATTTTGAGCAAGATAATTTGATACAAGTAATTTGAATTAACCAAATAAGTGTTCATTGACCATGATTTATATGCATGTAACCGTACCAGACTACTATGTAAGTCGGGTCATCAAGAGCTAGCTGATCCATAAGAAGACATAGGTCTATACAAAAGAAGGTCGCTAATGTGACAGACATATCACCACGCTAGGAATTACCCAAGGCCAAGCGGGTTGGGCACAAACCACCTGTTATGGGGCTTACCTCACAGTTTTCGAATAATTGAGAATTCCAGGGATTCAAGCTCATTCACCCTTCTTTTCTTTTCAAGGGGTAGGGAAAGGGATTTATTTGCATTTTGCTTGTTCTTTTCTCTTGCTTCTTCTTTTCTTTTTTTTGTATTTTTTGTATTAATGCTGGAATATTGCTGCGATGGTGCAAAATGATATTTTTCTTTTTCTCATTTTCTTTGACTTTTCTTTTTCTTCCTATACTAGGGATACTTGCTCGGATTGGCTGTAGAGCAAGGGATTTTTATTCTGGGTAGGGGTGAGCTTGTCCTTTTGTCAATTCTCAAATATTCTAGACCATGTGCATGATAGGATAGCAGGGGAAACTTTTCGCTCAAGAAACCACTTCTACTATGTAGCATCATATCGAATTTGCAATGAAATCATTTTAATGTGAAGAGATATACTTGGTTCAAATAAATAACAAGATCAATTCTCTATGCTCAGAACTTTATTTAATTCAACTGTGGACTTTGATATAAGAGAGATTAATAATCATACCAAATAAAATCAAGATATTTATTCATGTGAGTGTGAAAGTGCGGGTTTCCAAATAAATGCTAATTTATCCAAAATAATTGAAAATATGACTGCAATACTTCAAGAATTGATGGGTGCAATAAAAAAATGTTTTTTTTTTTTTTGATGATTTTGATTTTAATTTATGAATTGAAAGAATAAATAATATTATTGTTTTTGAAATTTTTATATGGATGACTAAAATGAACCAATATGCAAAATAACAACAATATATACAATGATGAAATGACCAGATTTTATGCATAATAGCGTTTAAGATGCATAATGTTCATAGGTTCTTTAAGATCTTTACCATCTAAGGTAGCTAATCTGTATGCTCCCAAGCCGAATTTAGCAGTAATAATATACGGTCCAAGCCAGTTGGGCTCGAATTTACCTTTAAGATCTTTAGTTGCATTAGTATTTTTTTTATTTTCTTTCAAGACAAGGTCGCCGATCTCAAAGGATCGATGATGAACTTTCTTGAGGTATGCTCGTTTAAGCTTGTTCTGGTAGGCTCGAAGATGCTCCAAAGCATTGATGCGCTTCTCATCTAGGAGTTCCAGCTGACTAAATCTGCCAGCATGATATTCATCTCCTACTTCAGTATCTTGAAGTAGCAGAGCCAAAGAAGGAACTTCTAATTCAAAGGGAAAAACTGCTTCAGCGCCATAAACCAAAACAAAAGGTGAAGTGCCTATGGGGGTACGAACGCTAGTTCGATAAGCCCACAAAGCAGGATATAGTTGAATGTGCCAATCTCGGCCAGATTTATTGACCAATTTTTTGAGGATTTTAATTAATGTTTTATTAGATGCTTCTGCTTGGCCATTACCTTGAGGATAATAGGGAGTGGACCAACGATGTTGAATTTTATATTTTTGACATAATTTCTTGACATATTTATTTTTGAAACAAGTTCCATTATCCGAGATGAGATTTGCAGGAATTTCGAACCTACAAATAATTTGATTAAAAATAAATTTGGAAACTTGGGTTCCAGTGCAAGAAGCTAAGGGCATAGCTTCAACCCACTTCGTGAAATACTCGATGGCGGTTATGATGAATTTGTGTCCATCAGATGACACAGGGTTGATTTTTCCAATGATGTCTAAGCCCCATTTTGAAAAGGGCCAAGGAGATGAAATAGCCTGTAGCTCTTGTGCAGGCGCATGGACAAGGTCAGCATGTTTCCGGCACTTGTCGCAATGGCGCACATAATCATGTGCATCATTCTCCATGGTAGGCCAAAAATATCCTATCCTAAGGAGCTTCTTAGCAATGGCGCTACCACTAAAGTGTCCCCCACAAGATCCATCGTGGGCTTCACTCAAAGCTGATCTAGCTTCTTCTAGATTCAAACATCTCAGTAGGATACCTTCAAAAGATCTCCTATATAACGTATTGCCAATTATGACGAAGCGACTTGCTCGTCTACGCAATAACCGATGCTGGTTTCTGTTAAAACCTTCAGGGAAGGTCCCATGTTGAAGAAAATTGAAGATATCAGTGTACCAAAGTTTAGGAGTAGTTTCGTTGATTAGAAACACATCCAAAGGTTCTAAGCATGATTTATTTGAAGCGGGTTCCTGGAGTCGATGAATAATGATGGTAGCATATTCGTCCTCTAACTCCAAGGGTAAAAGAGATGCAACTGTAGCCATAGCATCAGCCGCACGATTGCTAGTTCGAGGAATAGCTTCCAAGGTAACTTGATCAAATAAAGATATTAATTGTAATACATATGCTTTATATGGATGCAATTTATCATCTTTGGTCTGATAAACATCATTAATTTGATTTATAACAAGTTGAGAATCATCGAAAACCAATAGATTTTTAATTTTTAGTGCCAAGGCAGCTCGTAAGCCAAGGATTAGAGCCTCATATTCAGCAATGTTATTAGTACAAGCAAACGTTAATTTAAAGGACAGAGGTATAAGATGTTTCTATGGAGATATTAAAATAATACCTGCACCAGCCCCACTCATGCATCGGGCTCCATCAAAGTATAAGGACCATTGCTCTGGATGGTCTGCCTCTAGTTTAAGGCATTCATCAGGAAATTCAATGATGAGGGGATGGGTAGACTCTAAGGGTGCAGCAACTAATTGATCTGCTATGATTTGACCCTTAACAGACTTTTGTCCTATGAACGTGAGTTCAAACTCGCTTAGGGCAAGAACCCACTTTGTTGTGCGACCAGATAAATAAGGTCGACTCATGAGATACCGCAAAGGATCGGATTTAGCAATAACATAGGTTTTCTGACTGAGCATGTAATGGCATAATTTCTGTGTAGAAAATATGACTGCTAGACATAATTTTTCTAATGCTGTGTAGCGGGTTTCATAACTAATTAATGTTCTGCTGATATAATAATTAGCACGTTCTTTCTTCTCATCATCAAGTTGAGCTAACATAGCTCCTAAGGCAAAATCTGAAGCAAAAATATACAAGATAAATGGGCGATCAGGTCTAGGTGGTGAAAGCACAGGTGGGTTAAGAAGATATTGTTTGAGGAGTTCAAATGCTTGCTGACATTCGTAGTCCCAATGGAAAAAGACATCCTTCTTAAGAAGCTTAAGAAAGGGTCCGGTTTTATCCGCCAGCTTATCGATGAAGCGACGGATAGCTTGAAGCTTACCTTGTAAACTTCGTAATTCTGATATATTTGTGGGTGCGAGCATATCAGTGATAGCCACAATCTTGAGAGGATCAATTTCGATGCCACGTAAAGAAACTATAACCCCCAATAATTTATCGGACTTAACTCCGAATATACATTTAGCTGGATTCAATCGGATAAGATATTCCCTTAACCGATTAAATACTTTTCTCAAATCAGCTAAATGGTCATCTTCATCAGTAGAACGAGCTATAATGTCATCTACATAATCATGTAGTATATCATGCATCATATCATGAAAGATATAAGTCATGGCTCGTTGATAGGTTGCACCTGCATTCTTCAAACCGAATGGCATCACTTTCCAACAAAACGTCCCCCAAGGGGTAATAAAGGTTGTTTTAGCATGATCTTCAGGAGCTATCCTGATCTGATTATAACTAGAAAATCCATCCATTAAGGATATCATTCCACTCCTAGTAGTAAAATCAATGATCTGATCCATATTGGGAAGAGGAAAATCATCTTTAGGGCATGCAACATTAATATCTCTAAAGTCTGTGCAAACCCTAACCTTGGTAGCTTCTTTCTTAGTTACTGGAACTACATTCGAGATCCATTCAGCATAATCAATGGCTTGTATAAAAATAACATTTAAGAGTTTTTCTAACTCCCCTTTGACCAGTAAGGCCACTTTAGGATGCATTTTTCTAAGTTTCTGTTTAATAGGTTTAGCATCCGGATGGACTACTAGGTGATGCATAACTACAGAAGGGTCTAATCCTGGCATATCTTCATATGTCCAAGCAAAGACATCCTCATATTCTTTAAGAAATGCAATATATTTATCCTATTTTTCTTGACTTAATTCTGATCCAATGTTGATTAGGTGAGGATTATCCTCAGTTCCAATGTTAATTTTTATGACATTCTCTACTTCCATGTGTAGATTTTTCTCAAAATTAGGTGGGGCGGGTGAAACGCCCAATTCTTGTAATTCTTCCAAGGTTAGCTTGGATAATTCATCTTGAGGAGTCGTGGCCTCAAGCTGGGCTATACTAGGTATAGAGCCATCAAAATAAAATTCATGATGTAACAATTCCTCAACGGAGACATCATGGAAGATATCTCCCTCCAACTCATCGTCGGATTCGGCGATCATCTCAGGGTAGGCTATAGATAGCATATTACATGTAAATGGCTTATTCATTAAATGCAAAGCATCACGTTGATCTAAATAATCTTGGTAACATATGAGATGGTCATCATCCTCAAATGGGAAAGGCTGACCCTTACTAGGAAATAGGCCCACACCACATCGGGCAGGCCATGGTTCTACCTCAAAAGGTTCTTTCATACCATTTTGGAAAGGTCCCAAACCTTTCCCTTTATATCCCAATTTAAGCATTATAGATTTGGCTTTAATATACTCATTAGTAAAATAACATCGAGCATATCCATCGTAATGAGTCTTGTTGTTTCTAGGTATTCTACCCCAGTCATATCCCTTATAAATAAAAGCGCAGCTCCCGACTTGGTAAATACTTCCCATAGGCTGTGGGAGACCCAAGGTATGAGGAGATGGTGGCAAATTATTTAAAATAAGGGAATCTTGCATAGCAACATTCGTTTTCTTTGATATAAGAATTTTAGATAAATCGGGTAGGAGCTCGTCAGTAAGAGCATAAGAGGTAGAAGGAACATTTCCTACATCTTCTGATGCGGAAACTATGCCTTTGGTGGATGTAGATGTTGTAGAGATGTCGATGGATGATTCTATTATAGGTATAAAAGTTATAGGAGTAGAGCAAGAAGCCTTGGTTGTGGGATTAGGATCTTTCTGAGGTCCTAATGTGGTTTGTTTAGAGGATGGCTGAGTTGTATGTAGAGGTGGAACTAATGGAGAAGAAGTAGATGGCGTTATGGGTGTGTGTTTCACACGTTTAGATGGATAATGAGAATTAGGATGTGTGGATGATAAAGCAGGGCAAAATTGAACTCCAACAGGTTCTGCCAAAGCACACATATCAAAGGGTCTAGGATCACCATGAATGGTAACCAACTGATTCTTAAATTCGAATTTAACACATTGATGTAAAGTTGAGGGAACGGCTCGCATTGCATTGATCCAAGGGTGACCCAAGAGTATATTGTACGATGCAGGGCAATGTACAATAAACACAGTCGTATCCAAGGTTCTCGGACCAACCTGCAATGGGATGGTAATAACTCCACACGTTTCTTGTGTTTCATCATTGAAGGCTTTTATGATCATATCAGTTCTTTTCATTTCATCAGTTCTAAACCCAAATATTTGGTAGAAGTCAAAAGTGTAGATGTTTAAAGATGAACCATTATCAATCAAGACTCGTTTAATCACTACATCTCCAATTAAGGCAGTAATATATAAGGGGTTATCCTTATGTAAACTATGTTGAGGTATGTCTCTATCTCGAAAGTCAATACAATCAACTTCATGAGTTATTATAGTATTAGCCATGGCTTCAGGTTGAATGTCTTGTGGTACCATCATCTGGCTTAATGTGAGCATTAATTCATCTCTATGTGTAGGGGAAGATCTTAAAAGGTCCAAAAGAGAAATTCTAGCTGTAATATTTGATAGTTGCTCATTAATATTATAAGGTGGTTTAGGTTGAATATTAGGTGCTTGATTCCCTTTATTAGGAACTTTCAAAACAAATGGGGCTGATCCATCATTCTGCATTTGATCTTGTTGAGAGTTTTGAGCCTGTTGTCTAGTAACAACTCCGATGGTACCCACAATATTATTCTACGGATGATGAATGGGTCTTGGTCTAGCATTTATGGCTTGCTCATTAGAAATTAATTGGTGAGACGATGGTCGAGTAGTGACTCTTCTTGGAAATGGTTCTTCTGGAACCATAGGACTTGTGATAGGGAGAATAGGATCCGATTCATCTTCAGAGCTATTCGATTGATTTGATGTGATTTCCATATCACTCTCAGTCTCATATTCTGTATCACTAAGATCAGGTGTCTGAATATTATGTAGAGGCCTAGTTGTAACCACGGATAAAGTTGTGTCAAATATTTCCAAATCATGAGCAGGTAAATGCCCACTAATAGTCCCTACATATCGGGTAGGAGGGGGAACATTATGATGTTCAATTTGATTAGCCACTTCCTTGCCATGCTTTGGTAAAGGATGTTGAAATATGTCCAATGACTGATTGGCATTCTGATTCTGGTTTTGAGGAATGTTCTTTTGAGTATTATTAGGAGGATTTTGCTTAGGTTGAAAGGCTTGTACCTCCATCTCATTGTTATCAATCAGGTCCTGTATTTTATGTTTTAATATTTTACAAGAGTTGGTAGTGTGTCCAGGTCCTCTATGGAAGTCACAGTGTAAATCAGCTCTATATCCGGGTATAGTTGGATCAGGTTCCCGGATAGTTGGTAATTGAATCAAACCTCGTTCTAATAATTGTGGTAGAATGGTTGATAAAGGTTGATTTAATCTAGTAAATTCTCGAGGAGGTTTATCAGGAGGTTTCAGTATAAACTTCTCTGTTGTCTTCGCAACATTAATAGTAGCAACATTTCTATTATCAGTGACTCCATCACCCACAACTTGTTTATTTTTATATTGATTTCTGGATGTTTTCTCATCATCTTTCTTTTTAAGCTGACCTCTCCTAATAAGAGCATCTTCCACTCATCTGGCTAAGTCTATAGCCTGATCGAAGGTGGTCAAGGTAGCAGTTGATAATTCGTAAGATAGTTGGTCTTGTAAATTATTAATAAAGATGTCCAACATCTCCCTATAAGGTAATACAAAGTGCAATTTTCCTATCAATTGTCTCCACCTAGCTAGGAAATCGGCAAAACATTCATCTTTGTCTTGTTTTAAGTTGTACAAGTCTTTAATGGTCACATGCCTTTCGATGTAGGCACTAAATTGATGCACAAAAGACTCAGCAGTTTCTTCAAAATTCCTCAAAGAATTAGTGGGTAATTGATAATACCACTCTAATGCCATTCCTCCTAAACTTTTCGGGAACATTTTTAGCAATAATAAGTCATCATGCGATATATCATGACATGCTATCCTAAACATACGAAGATGCTCTATGGGATCTTCGGTTCCTTTATATATGGGCAAGACAGGCATAGGAAAATGTTTAGGATACGGTTGTGCTACAACTATAGGATCTAGAGGTTGACTACACATCTCTCGATAATTGTACGAGGGACGGTAGGGATCTATCTGATCCATGCGGGAAACTAACTGTTTCACCATAGTTTCAAGATTACTAGTTTGTCCACCATATTGGTTTGGTGGGACATAGGTATGGGATTTATGAGTGTATGACGGTGTGGCATAAGGATTAGACGCTATATTGCTATTATGCAAAGCGTTGGTAGGAAGAGTATTATGAAGAGGATTTGTAGTAGTATTATGTTGTATCCCAGATTGTTGGTAAGTGGTGTTTGGTTTTGTTTTGGGTTTTTGCTGATTTGAGGTATATTGCTCAATAGCTTGGCGAAATAGAGCAGTAAATGATGGTTTCTTCTATGCAGGAATGACCCTAGGCTTGCTAACAGGCACTTTAGATGGTTGGGTAACCTGTTGTTGTTGCATGTTCTGGATTATAGCTGCCATATCCAAATTGGATGGTCCAGCTTGATCACTCTCTTGATCGATAAAGGACAAGGGATTAGTGCATGTGTGAAATACGTCTTCTAGAGTTGCTTGAGTGTCACTAATTCGATCCTTGTCCATATGGACAGCTCTATTAAGAACACCAATATTAGTATTAATGAACTTCCAGAATTGTTCCATGTTCTCAAAAGTAACAGCTCCTCCCGGAGACATTTTAGGGGATGAGGATCCTTCCTCTCTAACATTTTGTTCTTGTTCATTTCTTACAGCAAGCTCTTCGTCTTGCTGGTCTAGGATTTCTTCTTCCTGAACTTGATCTTCAGGAAGGACATCTGGGTTATTTAATGGTTTTCCTAGCCAATCTTCTTCTTCTTCAGTTTGTTTTCCATTCCTAAGTCTAGGCATTGTGCTTAAACTTAGATTTCAGCAAATATATATATATATATATATATATATATATATATTTATATATATATGCGATAGGTTTGAGAGGTATATATTTTAATTATATACCTACTAGAAAAAGGGAAATGTTTTGATTTTTTGTTTTGTTTTTATTTTTGTTTTTATTGTTTTTGTGTTTTATAATATTATTATAAAGATAACAAATAGCATTCTAGTTACAAAAGGAATAACAATAATAAGAATAATGATTTAGTTTTCTATAAATAGTTTATGGATATCGTTGATAGGATCAAGTTCATCAGGAGTCATGAAATGCTCCTCTTCAAATTGGAAATGGTTTTTCAAAAATTTGACAAAGTGTGCTATGGTAATATGATCTGTCTCGGATTTTGACCTATAGAAATAAAGCTCATGGCAATACTCTCGATATAACATAGCTCTAGGAACTCTATTCCATATTTTTCTATCCGTAAGAATGACTTCTTGATCCTCTATACGAGATAGAAACTTATGTACTACAACTGCATTCTCAAGGTATTCTTCAAAGGTGTACAATTCGGAAGACACAAGTGCTCTTTTATCTGCTAACCACCTATGGCAAGCTCTCTGAAGTTCATGATATAAGGTTACTTGATCAGGATCCAGGATTCTATCTAGGACAAACCTCTTAATTTGCCTAAGTTCTGTAGATCTGGATTCAATGATACCCAATCTCCTATCAAGTTCATCCCACAAAGGTTGAACCCTATTTGTTTGAGGTACTCTAAGTACATAAGTAATCTCTATGGCCGTTAATTGATTTTCAACATTTATGGTGACAGCTCGTCTTTTATTATAATCTACCATCTAAATATGATATACAACTTTAATTGTTTGTCTGATGATTCTAGATGTTACTTAATAATAATAATTTTTTTTTTTTGGGTTGTTTTCAAAAGGTTTTTAGTTTCACGTCGGGTTCACCAAAATGTATCGACCCAAATTTTTCGTGCCCTTACCTTCAGGCTAAAGGATCCATGCCCGGAAGGGGGATGCGAGAAGGATGGAACAATACCTCGAACTGAGAGGCCCTTTGAAGGTCATGCCTCTCGGGGGAGGGGTATAAAGGTGAATTTTTGACGGATGGTGGGGTTCACCAGGAAACTTTGAGTGGCAGTTTCCACGCCTAGGTTGAGAATGGGTTTGATGTGTTCATTTTGTACTTTAATCATTCATATCCCTAGGTTGGCCAGAATGAATCTAAGCTATTCTATATGAAATGCCGATTTATATGAATACAAAAAGCATGAATGAATCCTAAATACCAGGAATATACTTAAATAAGAAAGAATGCACCTGATTTCGGATGTCTGATGAAGATTCTAAAGCTTGTAGGAGTTCAGATCATCCCGAATATGATAGGATCATCTGCAATTGAACAGAATCATCTCAGATCACAGTCGATCATCTAAAATCAGACAAGATCATCGTCGATCTGACGAATTCGTCAGACGAATCCATCAGAAGCCTGCAATCATAGAAATAGACACCAAAAACCAAAAATGCTACTGCAAGAATAATGCAAAATAATGGAAATGATAGTATGAATGCTTAATTGATAAATCTAGATAGCAGATTTAAAGGAAATACATTGTTTTAATAACTTATTTTAACTTTATCATGCATTTATGCTAGATGAGGTGAACTCCAGGATGCAGAATGAAAATAAATCAAGCTAATGCATAGTAAAATAAAGAAGAAAGATGAGAAATGCAAACTCAGGGCTCTGGTTGCCCCTAGTCTGAACTATTGTCGAGATCACCTCCAATCGTATGAGATCATCATCGATCTATGACAAGATCGTCTAAAATCATCTGGAATCGCCTGCGACGATCCGAGCTTCCTCCAGCTGAAGCACAGTGAAAACCTGCAATGAAAAACTTGAAAATACAAATGCAAATGATGGGGGCGAGGATGTTCTAATACAACAAGACTAGAATTGTAGGGGAATGATCAGCCAGGGGTATAAACTGGGAAAATCCCAAGTTTATATAGGATTAGGGGGAGGTTAAGAGGTTGGGGATCATCCCAATCTGGGAGATCCTCAGTGGAGGAATCTCCAACTATGCAGACATGCTTCTGCCCAAGTTGGAGAGGCTATTGAAACAGAATCTAATTATGAAAATTTAGTTTTGGGACGAAATCGTCTGGACGTTCTGTTCTAGACGAATTCGTCCGATCTGGGACGATTTCGTTTGATCGGCGATGATATCGTCCAACGGTCAAAACAACTCCTAAAAATGGCATGAAAAATGGGGTGAGCGGTTAACGGGCGGTTTCGGGGTTAAAATTCAAATTTTATCTTTTTACTAAGGGTTTAACTGCACCAATTTTAGGGTGCTACAGTATGACTACCCCCTCAAGCAACAAGTCTATGATGGAATTACCAGTGAGAAAAGTGATGAGTCACTTGACCCAATTGACTTGTGTTATGCTTACCTTCAGTTTTGTCCCTTGAAAAATAGGGCAATTTGGAGAGGATTTTGGTGACTTTGTTGAGTTTTCTTGGAGGAAAGAAGCTTAAAATTGCATGCCCAAGGGGTGGTCAAGACACAATGGACTTATTAGGGCATGAATTAAAAAAATTTTCATCCCTCATAGGATCCTCATGGTTGAATTGTGATCTATGTGAAATTTAGACCCAATTTGAGCTGTTTTGGTGCAGTTTTGGACCTATTTTGGGTCATTTTGGGTTGTTTTGGCCTATTTTTTCCACCACCATCCTAGGGTGGGATGAGGGAATGTTATAACACTATCCTATGGTGGAAAATTCAGCCAAATGTGTGCTCATACCACCCTGGTATGGTGGTGACCCCTGCATCTTTATATAAACCTAAAATATGAAGGTTAGGATCATTTGTGCATGCTTTCTTTGGTAGTTTGAGAGGTGAGGAGTAGGAGAGTGATTATGAGTAGAATAGAACTATAAAATTCATCCCATATTCACCATGAGTCATCATGCAGACTTATCCAATGGAGGAGCCGGTGCGAGACAGGTATGCCAAGTCTCTCTTATTGCATTTTCCTAGTGTTAGGAGTTGATTTTTGTTGCTTTGATGGTATGTTTTTGAATTGGAAGCATATAATAATATATTTTAGGTAAATAAACCTAATTGATGAGATATGTACCAAATTTTATGTTTTACCCATGTTTTTGTGCAATTAGATTGCTTTTTATAGGTCCAATTTTGCATTGTTTTTGCTATTTTTGATGGCCTAAAAGGCCTTTTTGAGCCCAATTTTTTGGAGTCATCCCTAGGTGGGATGGCCAGTGTGGGATGGTCATAGGATATCCCTTGATGGGATGGCCATAGGATTTGGGGCCATTCCTATGGGGAATGGCCATAAACTAGCCTCGAAGAGGGGCCATTTTGAGTCTTTTCTTTTGAATGTTTTTGGGGCCATGCAAGGCCATTTTGGTGGTGTATTATTTAGCTGCTCATCCCTGCCAGGTGGTAAGGAGTTGGTATCAAGTACCTAATATCTTTGATTCCATGAGGGATGCATTGACCATAGATTATTGGGAGTGGCTGGATGCCATCGGCCTCAAGCAGGTGACCCAATTAGAGGTTGTTATAGGAGACCGTGCATATCTGACTGCCCTAATTTATCTATGGAATCCACACACCAATACCTTCAACCTATACATTGGGGAGACAATGGTGATTCTATAGGATGTATATCAGGTTCTTCAAATTATAATATAAGGGTGGTCGATCTGCATGACATTGTGAGACCAAATATAGGTAGTGCTCGAGAGGTAATTCAGTTATGATCTAGAGATGGTAGAGTTGGACTGCTTGAAGGGGGGTATGCTGGTAGGATTCTAGCATGAGGTGAAGGTATTAGGGGTGAGGCATACACTACTCATGATGATCATCTCCAATATGCTACTACCAGATTCTTTTTGAGTGAGGTTCTGATGGAACCTAGTGGAGATAATATTTGTGCTAGTGAGGTGTACTATGGCAGAGCCACTAGTGATGTCATGGGGTACTACACTACTGACACAGCTCTATGATGAGCTGTACAAGATCCACTACCATAAATGGAAGGGTGTGGGGTGTATATTTTTGTTGTAGTGCTAGGGATGGTAGCACATAGCTATGGGACAACCACAAGGGTTACCCTGGCTGACTCAGGCATAGCTGGTAGATATGGAGATATGATATGGTATCTTATGGTAGAGGGCTCAGGAGAGGGGATAGAGTCAGTGATTTGTAGGCAATGCGGTCACTATACAAATCTATTCTCATGACTTGGGATAGGCCAGGTGTTCTAGATACCATACAAGGATTGCCCAGAGTGGGTAGATGCTACTGTACAACTTTGCAAAGTGCGACAAGGTAGATGGCTGGTTGGAAAACATGGTATAAAGCGGTATTACTTCTCTTTTTCTTGGGTGATACAATAGTTTGGGCTATGCCAGGGGGTTCCTATTGAGCTGATGCCTTATTGATGTCACAAGGATAAGAGGATATTGGCATGGAATATGGTAGAGGCAGTGGCATGGGATACAGATCCTATAGTAGATATTCCAGATGTGGATGATGTCAGGACTATAGCAAAGTATGACGCTTGGTGGGTGATAGGCCAGGGGTGTGGAGAGGGGCCACTGGGAAGGGGTGTAGCTAGGGAGGCACCTTAATATGTTTCTAATGAGGACCAAGGTGAGGTAGGTGATTGGTAAGGACACATGGTAGGGGAGCATGTGGATCTCTTAGACTTAGGAGATCAAGGTGACTTGGGGGATGATGATGTTGGGGATGTGGAGGTGTAGGAACCACCGATGGCACCAGGGGACATAGAGGTAGAGCTACGATATGAGCTACTCAGGGTGAGATAGAAGAGAGATATCCTATAGATGTAGGTGCATGATTTATAGGTAGAGCTAGCAGCATAGCGAGCCGAGGTACATGTGGCTTAGGTCAAAATAGCATCTCTTAAGGCATGGTTGTGATCTCGGAGCCCTACATGGGAGGATTCCAGTAGTGGGGAGGTGACTAGGTTGTAGGTAGAGGTGACACAACTCCATTATATGGTGGAGACTTACTAGGCATGATGCCAATGGGTGTAGGCTTATGTGGATGAGCTAGAGATTGAGGTAGTGTGCCTTGGTTGGCATATATGGGATGATGCAGGTGCCAGTGGATCATACCAGAGTTGCCACAGTAGGACAGGGCAGTATTCCTCTAGGATGGAGGCACCAGGGTCTAGGTAAAGATCTGATAGGGCAGGTGGTAGCAGGTATGAGATTTCATAAAGGACTTCGACTACAGGTGGGAGTGTGAGTTATAGTACCGGTCCTACGTGACCATGGTAGTGGCTCACATGACTCTTTTTGTGTTTTTAGATGCTTTAGCAGTGTGAAGTATGAGGACTCACTTTATTGTAGCTGATGGGCAATATGATGTATCTTTTTGTCCCATACATATACACACACATATATGAGCTTTTTATGTGGTTTATCATCAAGAGTTTATTGTTTTATATAATGTATGCAAATATATGCAATTTGATTTATGCAATGATGATGAATGCCTATGTATGCATATTTTGTGATTTGATTTGATTTTGTACATGCATGGATGTATAGTGATATGGATGATTTATTGATTTAGTGGATAAAATGTGTAGACTATATGCCATATTATGCTAGCACCATAGATGATGTATTTTGCACCAACTCATATATAATGTTGTCATGAGACTTATATAATGGATTTGTGAATAATGTAATTGAAATGAATGTGGTGAAGTGATATGATGTATTAGAGAATGTCCATTAGGTTTTCATGAGACTCAAACACTCTAGTCAACTCATCAAAATTTGTATACTAACCATGCAAGACTTTTTGACAAGGTATGAATCTGCTAGGATGACCAAGGTACTTCATATCCCTGTGTGTGCAAGTGAGTTCATTCCTGTGAGATGCATAAGGATACCACTAGTGCCAAGCAGGATCTCAACCAAACCTATATTGAGGATCACCAAATGAATGCCACCATCATAGATTTTGTACTAAGTATTACTAGACCACTAGGCAATCTAGGTTACCAAATCTAGCTCATCCACATGCAAACATTGGTCTACACATATGCCCAAAAGCTAATATGGTAGACATATTGTGATGTGGGAGGCTATCACAATTGACGGATAGGCTATCCACCAAACTTGTAATGAGGATCACCTGATGGTTTTCCAAATGCTAAGAGTTCCAGGGATTCAAGTTTGACTCCCTACTTTATTCAAATTGTATTGGGATACTTGCTCTCATATGAAGTGATAAGAATCACTATTTATTTTTCTCTTTTTAGTGATAATATTCACTGTTTATTTTGAGTTTTTTTTCTCTTGAGCAAGGTATTTGAATTTTGAGCAATAGGGATCACTGTTTATTGTGCTTTTTGATGTGTGCACTTTTTTATTTTTGTATTTTTGTATTTGTAATTTTTGCTTTGTGGGGATTTGCAAATTTAGACTATTGCAAACATGTGAAAATGTGGGATTTTGATGATAGACAAGGGGGAAAACCACTTATTATTGTGGGGGGAATTGGGTAGGGGAAAAATTTTCCTTTTGCAAACTCTTAGCATTAAACCATTCGCACAAGGGGATGAGCAGTGTGACCTTTTCGCTTAGGGTAACCTAGACCACTTCATGGATTTCATCTATATTTATGTAAAACTTGGATTGTTAGTGATTAATTGTGTTTGGGATATCATTTACGAAAGGCATAATCAATGCAAGACTCTACCTCCAAAAAATTAAGCTAGCTTTCTACAAAATCTAAGTAGAGACCAGATATGGTTGAGTGATCGAAACCCTAGTGATATTCTAAAACAAATGGATAAGTTAAGGGAATAGACATGACTGTGGAAATGTGAAAATTGTGGGTGAGAATGATAATTATGGCTTTGAACTATGAGTACTTTCACAACATTGATTTTGAGTGGTAATTAGTGTACCATCATGGTGCTAGACATATATGAGAAACTCTAAAATGTAAAGTGCTAATGATGAATATGCCTAAATGTAAGCGACAATAAAATGCAATGGGATGCAATATGATGTGATGCAATATTTGTGAATTTTTGAAATTTTGATGATGTGTTTTTGTTTTTGTTTTTTTTTTTCATTGATATATATGTATGAAAGTGCAATGCGATGCAATGTTTTTGTATTTTGATGTTTTCATGATGTTTTTGTATTTTGATTTTTTGATGATGTTTTTGAATTTTTTATTGATATGTATACGCATGTGACCAATGGGCTTATTTTGGGGTCATTGGGGAATTTGAGGGGAAAAAAAGGGCTTATATATGCCTTTGGGGCTTTAAGGGTTGACCTAGACGATCATAGATAGTCCAGGAGCATTTTTACTTGACCTAGACGATGAGAACCCTCTAGGAGTCATTTGGGTGACCTAGATGTGCGACGACACTTAAAAAGTGTCTACGACTACCTAGGGGCATTTGGCTATGACCAAAGGGATTATGGATGTCTTTGGGGCATTTAGGTTTGACCTAGATGATCGTATATAGTCTAGGAGCATTTTTACTTGACCTAGATGGTGAGAACCCGCTAGGAGCCTTTTGGGTGACCTAGACGTGTGGCGGCACTTAAAAAGTGTCTACAACTGCCTAGGGGTATTTGGCTATGACCAAAGGGCTTATGGATGCCTTTAGGGCTTTTAGGGTTGACCTAGATGATCATAGATATTCTAGGAGCATTTTTACTTGACCTAGATGGTGAGAACCCGCTAGGAGCCTTTTGGGTGACCTAGACATGCGGTAGCACTTAAAAAGTGTCTATGACTCCCTAGGGGCATTTGGATATGACAAAAGAGCTTATGGATACCTTTGGGGCTTTTAGGGTTGACCTAGATGATCGTAGATAGTCTAGGAGAATTTTTACTTGACCTAGATGGTGAGAACCTGCTAGGAGCCTTTTGGGTGACCTAGATGTGCGACGACACTTAAAAAGTGTCTACAACTACCTAGGGGTATTTGGCTATGACCAAAGGGCTTATGGATGCCTTTGGGGCTTTTAGGGTTGACCTAGATGATTGTAGATAGTCTAGGAGCATTTTTACTTGACCTAGATGGTAATAACCTGCTAGGAGCCTTTTGAGTGATCTAGACGTGCGATGACACTTAAAAAGTGTCTACAACTGCCTAGGGGTATTTTTATATGACCAAAGGGCTTATAGATGTCTTTGGGGATTTTAGGGTTGACCTAGATGATTATAGATATTCTAGGAGCATTTTTACTTGACCTAGATGGTGAGAACCCACTAGGAGCATTTTGGGTGACCTAGATGTGCAACAACACTTAAAAAGTGTCTATGATTGCCTAGGGGCTATGACAAAAGGGCTTATGGATACCTTTGGGGATTTTAGGGTTGACCTAGAAGATCATAGATAGTCTAGGAGGATTTTTACTTGACCTAGATGGTGAGAACCCACTAGGAGCCTTTTGGGTGACCTAGACATGCGGTGACACTTAAAAAGTGTCTACGACTGCCTAGGGGCATTTGGCTATGACCAAAGGGCTTATGGATGTCTTTGGGGCTTTTAGGGTTGACCTAGATGATCGTAGATAGTATAGGAGCATTTTTACTTGACCTAGATGGTTAGAAGTTGCTAGGAGCCTTTTGGGTGCTCTCTAAGCATGAAATGGCTGCAAGTGAAGGATTTTCAAGGGTTCAAGATCCTCGACACCTTCAAGTGAAGCTAGGCGATAAGTTCTAGGCCCTATTTGACTAGTGATGACAAAGGGACCTAACCAGTTTGCTGTAAATTTGTCCCGTAGGTGGGACGACAAGCTAGAATTCTATTGGTTCTATTTCAAGATGAGATCACCAACCTGAAAGTCTCTGAGATGGACTTTCATATTGTAGGCTCTTTTGAGCTACTATTGATACACACATAGATGCTTAAGCACATTAATGCAATGTTCATCCAACAACATAAGCTGATCTAGGTGAGCTTGTCATGCAGTATCATCATCAATAAATTCATGCATGGATATGCATAGTGATGGGATTTCTAACTCTAGAGGCATGACTACCTCAGCACCATATACTAGTGAAAATGGAGTTGCTCTAGTGGGCGTCTGAATGCTAGTGCGGTAAGCCCAAAAGGCAAGTGGTATTTGTGTGTGCCAATCGGTATGATTCTATTTGACTATTTTCTTCAACATGGAAATTAAAGTCTTGTTTGATGCTTCTGCTTTCTCATTTGCTTGTGGATAATAGGGTGTCAAAAAGCTATGTTGGATGTTATACTTTGCTATCAAATTACACACATATTTATTCTTTAATTATGTCCCATTATCCAAATTGATCTTGGATGGAATACCAAAATGACAAATGATATTATGCAATACGAACTCCGCTATGCGGGGTCCTATCATAGTGGTAAGAGGGATTGCTTCCACCCACTTTGTAAAATACTCGGTAGTCGTAATGATAAATGTGTGATGGCCTGAGGATGCAGGCGAGATTTTATTGATTAAATCAAATCCCCATTGCAAAAATTGCCAAGATGATTGGATCGGTTGTAAGGCCTAAGAAGGTACATGTGTCAAGTTAGCATGGTGTTGACATTTCATGCACTTCCTCATATATGCACAACAATATCACTCTAGAGTTTGCCAATAATATCCCATGCAAAGAATGCGCTTTATGATGGCCATGCCACTGAAATGGCCACCACAAGTACCGTCATGTGCTTAGGCCATTGCCCAAGTCAATTATTGATACTCTAAGCAACGAAGGAGGATTCCTTCATAGCTTCGATGGTATAGGATGTCTTCTAACAAGACAAAATTTGCTACCTTTAATTTAAATGTCCTTTTGGTAGTGTGTGATAATCCAGGAGGGAGGTTACCAAGCTTTAGGTACTCTCTAATTGGTGTGGACCAGTCCTACTATGTGGAAGCCTCGATTTCATGAATTGCCTATCCCTCATGAAGTTCATCTTGAGCAAATGCATACTAGGATAGAAATTGTAATAATAGCATTGTACTGCTATCAAAAGGGGTTTGGGGAAATAGATTCCCCCAAGCGACAAGATTCAAGCACTCATGAATGTGTGAGAATATCTCTTTATGAGGTTCAATTTGAATCAAGTGGACTTTTGGCATGGTTTGAGTGCTCTCACGCTCAATCGCTGATTGTGATAGCGTCTTGACTTGAATGGTTGTCATCTCCCCTATAGGGTCTTATAGAATCAAGGATCCTAAAGAGGCCATTGTATCCATAAAATTATTAGACGATCGAGGGAGTGCCTCGATGTCATACCATTCAAAATTTTCCAAGGATTTTTCCACAAGGGCTTTGTAGGCTTGCAAAATTGGGCACTTGCACTGGAATATTCCCTTGACCTGGTTGACAATGAGCAAGGAGTCACCAAAAATGGTGAGCTTGGTGATTTTCATGGCGATAGCCTTTTTAAGCCCTATGAGCAAGCCTTCATACTTGACATTATTTTTGGTGTAGTGGAAATTGAGTTTAAATGACAGGGGTATGGGAGCCCCATGTGGTGTGAAAAACATGATTCCTGCACCACCCCCTTGCTCACATTTGAAGCCATTGAAGAAAAGAGTCATATTTGCCTATGACTCAGGCTCATTAGAATCAGGCGATTTTAATATTTGGAAGAGTCCATCATCAGGAAGCTCCATTCTAGGAGGTTGATCCTCCTAGAGAGGAGCCTCTGCAAGTTGATCAGTAATGACCTGACCTTTGATTGACTTTTGTCCTATGAATTCCAAGTTGAATTCTATCAACAACATGATCCATTTCACCGTGCGACTACTATGATAAGTATGACTCATCATGTATTGCAATGGATTCTCTTTAGATACAACATATGTAGTGTGGCTGAGCATATAGTGTTGTAGCTTCTTGGTAGCAAAAACCACCACTAGACATAACTTTTCAACATATGCATGCTTAATATCATAGCTCACTAGAGTGCGACTGAGATAGTATGTGGCCTATTCCTTGTGAAATTCATTATTTTGGGCTAATATGGCACCCAATGCAATCTCAGTAGCTGAGATATATAATCGAAATGACACCCTTGGTCTAGGTGGAGCTAACACTGGAAACGAAGCCAAGTATTGTTTAATTACATCAAAGGCATCCTGATACTCATCATCCCAGTGGAATGTGACCCCGTTATGCAAAATTTTGTTCATGGGTTTACACTTGTCTGACAATTGTGCTATAAAGAATTTTATGGATGTAATCCTCCCCTGCAAGCTACAAAGTTGCTTGATGGTAGTCGGGGGAGGCATTTCAAGGATTTCCTTGACTTTGTTAGGGTCCACTTCAATGCCTCATTTGGAAACTATAAATCCCAAGAGCTTTCCAGATGTGACACCAAAGATGCACTTCTTGGGGTTCAGTCTCACATTATGTTCAATAATGCGATCAAGGACTTTGCATAAGACATCTAGGTGCTCATGACGTAATAGAGATTTAGCCAATAAGTCATCCATGTAATATTCCAAAATTTTGTGCATGTAGTCATGGAATATATATGTCATGGCACGCTGGTAGGTGGCACCGGCATTCTTAAGGCCAAATGGCAATGACCTTGTAACAAAATATTCCACAATGCATTGTGAATGCCATTTTGAGCTGGTCTTCAGGGTTGATATGAATCTGATTATATCCAGAGAAGCCATCCATAAGGGGGAGAATTTTTTGTCCTACAGTGGCATATACCAAGGCATCTATGCTTGAAAAGGGAAAATCATCCTTAGGACTAACTTTGTTCAAGTCTCAAAAATTGATGCAAATGCAAATCCTCCCATTCAGCTTCTTGATGGGGACCATGTTGGAAAACCATGGTGGATAGTCTACAAAAATGACAAACTTGGCATCCAATAGTTTATGTAGCTCATATTTGACCATCAAGACCATTGTTGGGTGCATCTTTATCAACTTTTTCTTGACATGTTTGACTGTGGGATCAAGCATTAGATTATGGGTGACCAAATTTGGATCTAGTCCCGACATGTCTTTGTAAGACCATGAAAAAGCTACCTTCTTATTTATGAGAAGGGCTATATAATTAGCTTGCTATTTTGGGGATAGGCTTTCCCATAGCTTGATACATTATGGGGTTTTAGGATATAAGCTGATATATTTGTCAACCATAGGCTCGATTGATATATGAGACCTCTCCTCCAATTGATGGGGAGTAAGGATCTAATGGATGTCATCAGCTAGATTTAAATCCTCAATGGAGACTTTAGGTCCCTCATCAACATGGAAGACATCATGATATGGGCCAGCAAAAAAGTGAAACAACCCACCACAAGCCCAATACTTAGAGGGTGATGGGGGTGAATCAGTGGGATCCCAGTCAATAGCATCTAGGTCTAGATGGTATGGATTGGAAGGATCGGCTAGGTTGTGAAGTAGTGTGGTCAAATCAATGGAGATCATATTGATGGAATGTGTTTACTCTCTAGGAATACGTGCATGTGATTATGTATTGATGTCATATCTCACCCCTAGATGTGGTTCTAGGGAAATGGGGATCTCTGGATCCTATCTGTGAATAGACTATAGGATGGGGTCATTAGGCTCAAGGAGCTCCATGTGTGTGGGTGGGTCAGGGAAGACCGCATGGTGAATCTAGCCTAAATTGGCAGGCCTTGCTCTCAAGCATGGGTCAACATGCAATTGATGATAGAATTCATCTATGTCAATGGGATCGTGATGACAACACAAGTAATGAGGACCAAGGTATGCCCTCTCTGTTTTGTCCTCATAGTCACTATCATATATGGGAACCTTGTTGTTGCCCCTAGGGATCGAGTGATCAGGTAGGTGTGGTCCCATATATACTAATTCCTCATAATCATCATCATGGATGAGGATTCCTTCATTCTCATCTCATAGTGCCTTAGGCTCATCAGGGCCCAACTGCTCAAGTAAATTAACTTCTCCCTCCTAGGAGGTCTATCTTCCTACGGGTGAACCAACTCTTCAGGGGGAAGGATCTATCACCAAAAAATATCAGGGAAAGAGAATAGATGTATGAGGTCTTCCTGTTGGTTGTTAATGGGAAAAATTTATGAATGATCACTATCTGAATCAAAAGGGTCATATGGTGCTACCTCATAACCTGAATCATCCTCTAAGGTCCATTCATATGAGGTGCCTTGATCTGACTCATCATAGATATGGGGACAACTCCATGAACCTTCCCCTCTCTCAAAATATAGGGGAATGTCACTAGGATCACGGGGTTCCCATCTAGCCATGGAAAGTAATCCCCTATGGAGTAGACTATATTGGGATTGGCATAAGGGTCTTGGGCAAACCCATCCTCATAGCTTATATTCAAGCGATTTAGGCTATCTAAGAGGACATATAGAGGCAAGGGATTGTTGCATCCAACTCCTGAATTGTCATAGGGCATTTGATATTACAGTTGAAAAGGGATTCTGGTGCCTTGCTCATACAGGCATAACCCATAACCATGCCAGTTTCATAGGTCAAGGTACTTTAGGGTGAAGTTAGGGTTAGACAAGTAGTTAATATCCTCTCCAAAAGGTTCTTCATATTCCTCCTACTGTTGGTAGGTTTTGAGGCCATAGTCAAGGCCCCCATAGATGAAATTCATTTGATTTAGGGGAATACCAAGAGGTACGATAGTGCCTATGGGAATATGGAGTCTACCCATGTCTTGCATCAACTCTAAAGTAGGAGTAGTGGTAACATTCCTAATCATGTATTCTCCAAATTTTGTAGAAGCCAGATGTACTATAACCTAGGGCTGTGGGTAGATGAGGGATGAGAGTGAGACTTGATCTGGCTCATCATTTTCCTTGTGTGGTGTCTCTTCATCATCCAAGCTAAGTATCTCTTCTATAGAAATAGTGGATATGATCGATTGGTCCTCCTCAATGGGCCACTTATCTAGGTTCCTAGGCAAAGGATCCACTGGTGTATTAGGCATTTGGGGTGGGTCCGATGATGAGGAGGTAATGGTATGTTGTAGTGGTGGTATTGAACCTCGGCTAGATTTATTCGGTTGAAAATCCATATGTATCGATGGTAAGGTTGACTCGGGTAATTTTTGTACCATATTACAGTACTTGAAGGGCTCTAGGTCCATGGGGACAACATGAACTTGACCTTCATGAGTGTACTTGAGGCACTGGTGAGCGATGGAAGGTACACACTTCATGTTCCTAATCCATGGTCTTCCTAACAAAATGTTGTATGCCATATCACCCTCCAGGATGTGGCACATCATTGAGATGATATTTTCTCATACCTGAATAGGTAGGATGATTGTACCAGCCATTGAGCATATGGCATCATTGAATGCTCAGAGGGTGTACGTAGATGTGACAATATGAGATGCTAGGAGCTTCAGGTGTTTTAGAGTTGTAGTTATGATTTTGCTTTAAGACCCAGTATATATCAACACTCTCTTGTATGGTGTTCCATTCACACATGCGATAATGTGTAAAGAGGGATCCACCATATCATGTGGAACCAATTTAAGTTCTTCTCAAAAAGTGATTACCAGTTCTGTGCATTTCCACACATGCCCCACAAAGTTGTTGAAGGAGTTAGACTCCTGGGGCTGAAGCTCAATTGCATTAAGGATATCCATCATGGCTTCTCTATGAGGTTGTGATTATTGGATGAGTTCATAGATGGAGAGCCAGGCAGATGTTGTTCTTAAGATCTGAGCGAGCTTGCTCTTAATGGTGACTACAGGCCTAGGTGGGAGGCTCGATCCAGGAGGCGGTATAGGCTAAGATGTCAAAGGGACATCACTCTAAGACATAGGTGGTGTGACTAGACTTGGATACCACCTATTTCTTGTCATAATACTAACCATGCCAACATATCCTTGCTTAGGAAGGGCATGGTGGACCTCATTCACTTGGGGCACTGGTTTGGCTTACTCTGTATGGGCAAGCAAGCGGTCCTTGAAAATCTCCATCTATTGGTTGTTTGGTGTGATAGGGTTATCCACCTAAAGGGAATTCCTATAAATTAGGTCTTGCACCAATTTTTTGAATTTATAGCACATTTGCACATCATGTCCATTTTGCCTATGAAACTTGCAATATAGGTCTTCTCTGTATCCTTTGGGATTAGGTGCATTAGGGTCGATAGGTTGACTATCAGGTAAATGGATCACATTAGCCACCAAAAGGTGATCAAACACCGAGTCCATAGACTCTGCAATGGGCATGAATTATTTCTTGGGACGACGCTATTGATTTTGCCCTTGACCATTCTAGTTATCCTTAGAATAGTTCCCAGTGGTGGCCTGATAATTAGGCTTTTGAGGTGGCACAACTGATGCTGGCCCCGGGACACTAATGGCAACATGATTTAATGCTACTAATTTAGGTTGCACTGGGGTGTTCTTAGTGTTCTTGTTCCACTCCTTCTTGTGAGGCTTCGTAATCTCACCCTCTTGAATCTTGATTTCTTCGATGATCCTAGCCTATGCTAAGGTATCTTCAAGAGTGGGGTATTGTTGCAACTGCAACAACAAGGAGATTGGCTTTAAGCAACTTTTGGAGAATATCTAAGTCAACTTTGACATGGGGAGAAGATAAGGCATCTTGACAAGCAAGGTTTGCCATCAATTGCCATAATTTGTTATTGACTCATCATCATATTGTTTCAACCTAGCTACATTGGCCAGTGTTGCCTTCCTCTTGGTGTTGAAGGTAAAGCATTCTAGGAATGCATCCACAAGTTGGTGCAAATTATGGATGTTATGCTTAGGGAGTTGGTAAAACCACTCGAAGGTAGGACCAGTGAGGGTAGTCACAAATGTCCTAAAAAGCAAAGCATCATCATCATTAATGACAAAGCATTGGCCTAATAACCTAGTAACATGTTCTTGCACATCGTCTTCTTACTTAAAGGTGGCCAACTAAGGAAACTTAAATTACTCTAGATAGGGGCACAGGTACTGATGGATGGATGGGTTGATTACACAATTGATGGATAGTGGGATTTTTAGATCCTAACCTAGAGGTCTTGTTCTCTACTGACTCCAAGTATTCTAAAAATGCTTTATAAGGTCCTGAGGACTTGATCTCCTCATCTTTGTTCACATATTGCGATGGAGGTCTAGGATCCTCCAACCTAGGGTGAGGTGGTGGTAATTCAGCCCCCTGCCTCGGTAAGGTGTCTCAACATATTTTACTTTTGTATTGTGCTCATTATAGGCCCCGTAAGGCTTTTCTCGAGTTGGTATTTAAATGGAGGTATCTACTCGTGATGGGTGCCCTATGTTTGACCTAGGAGGTATCTCTTGATCTAGCCTAGGAGGTCATGGAAGTAACATTTGATAAGGTCTCGGGGACCTCTATCGAATGAGAATGGGTTACCTCAGATGGACTTCCTACCTTTGTTTTTTAGGGGTAGGGACCCTCTCTCTCAAAGTCTTTTGGAATAGCTTGTTGGTTTGTCGTTCGATCCTTTCTTTCTCAAGCTGGTGCAAGTGGTCTAGTTGCTCTTTATCCTATTGAAGCTACTTGAACTGAGCCTAGAATTTTGTATATCTTGCAACCGCTTGCTTAATTTGATCCACAATGTGAGGCCTAGGGGGTCTAGGAGTCTCACCTTAGGGTCGACCTTGTCCAAGGTACTTTATGTTCTCCATAGGGTGCTTGCCTCTCTTGAGGTTCACCACATTGACTTGAGGCTAGGGGGTCTAGGAGTCTCACTTTATGTCTTCAAGCTGGAACATGTGTTCGTTACACTCAGCTAGTGTAAAGGCACATCGAGCATGCACAAAATATTGTTCTTGAGGAAATTCTGGTATCTCCTCATATCTTCCCTCCTAAATGAGGAAAGGTAGGGTAAAATTGACTCACCTTGACCGATGAGTGTCATTCCCATTAGGCTACATGAGCTACGGTATCCTCTCAAGGTGGCATGGAGGTAGAGTCATGTCAACTTTCTCTGGCCAATGTGTGAAGTCATACTCCTACCTCTGCTTAGGCATGTCAGCCCTGATGGGTATGTAGATGTATGGCACCACTCTGTCTATTAGCGCCTTAGCACACAACTACTTTTCACCAAGGAAGTCCTATGAAATATCTACATACCGATTTCACTCTCCCAAGTAATGCTCATCATCCCTCGGGGTGTCCTAGAGAGGATCCCTCCAAAGATGAGTCTCATGCCCTCTGTCTTGGGGCTAGGCAAAGTGGAGGCTCACCAGGGAGGTATAACCAAGTACATAGGGCTATATTAGAGATGATTCATGTCTCCTAATCCACTCTCCACAACTTTCACTCATGATTGGGCTTGACTACAAATGCACACCATTGTCCTCCTCTATTAGTACCCCAAGTGATTATCTTCTTTATAAGTTCTTAATGAAATAGTATACAAGAAAGAAACACTCAATAAGATAGATGATTATCTCTTTTAAGTTTTAAGTGTGAATTACTAAACTATTTTGTGTGTTTCAGATGTGTTGTTTTTCAAAGAATGACCTCGTATCACATGTTTAAAATATTATTGGATTGTAATCTCATGTTCAATTATATTTCACCTGTATACTCGTAGCTCAAAAACTTGGCTATGAACTCCAGGTTGCATTATAATGCCTATAATGTGTGGTGATGAGGTCCACACACAACCATGGAGCACATGTCCTACCAGTTCCTCACCCATTTCACCCGTAGTCTGCGATACACCTCCCCGAAGGGTGATGCGTGCTATAAACCATGGGCTATTATGGATCTTGGAACCGACCTTGGAAAGATGGATTGGGTTTGTGGGATTTGAGCCAAGTGGATGGATATGAAACCCATCGTCACTTGCACTCTACTAGTGGATGGTAATGAAGTCCACCTCACTAGCGTTTACATGAATCGTGGTGTGTGTGGTTCTTTATTATCCATGAAAGTAAGCAAAGAAGCAATCAATGATCATTCACTAAGTGCATGCAAAGAAGTGTGTTTTACTTTCATAAAATTAGGATAAAGAACCTACAAATGTGACTTATGAATGCAAATCCTAAATGCTAACTTACCCAATGGGTAAGCCACAAGCAATCAAACCAAACAGATGCATTGCTACTACAAGTTCTTTTTTATTTTTCTTCTTCCTTTTGCTACTTTATGTGATAAGAAAAGTAAAAAGTGACATTTAACCTTTCTAAGAAAACAAACTAACATGATAAAAACCAAATTTTGCAGTCTCTATAAATGTAGTAGAAAATTACATGGTTTAGGCACTTACCTTATTCATTTTTAGCTCTCCAAATTCTGAATTTTTGGGCTGAAATCTCTCTATTTCAACACCGTTCTAGGGTGGGGTGAGTAGAAGCCTCACCACCATCCCAGGTTGTGCTAGATAAAGCCTCTTCCACCATTCCAGGGTGGGGAGAGAAGCACTTGCAACACAAAAGGGCAAAAATGCAAGAAAAAGGTCAAATTTTCACCCAAATCAAAAGGTACAAGGGTCCCACCATGATCGCCACTGAATTAGGGAAAAAAATTGCACCAAATTATGTAAAAAAATATGCGTATCTACCCCATATCGCTCATGAGCATCAAAAAGGAAGCATGCATGTGAAAAGGAAAGAATACCAAACAAAAGGAAATGAAGTAAAGCAAATTTCTTCTCATTAATTTTTTGGATCAGATCCAAGGTTACACATAATTCCACTTGAGGTCTCAAATAGTGATACAATTTTTACAATATCGGGTGCCCAAAGACCAAGTCTTTCATGAAATCAAGGTGCACATCCAATGTTTCTCTGCATGCCCACAATCGAGGTGGGCGGGCCAATGCTGCCACTGCTTGTATCTTCAATATCCGATGTCTGATATTAATTCCCAATGAATTATAATAACCTGAAACTGCACACAAGTAGAAAAATAATAATTAAAAGAATTAGTGAAAATATGTAAGAGTTTACCCTCATCCTAGGGGGGATGGTGGTGACTACAACTATTTGGGGGGCACCCTGGGAGGGGATACCCACCAATTTCGGACACTTTTTGCTACAAAAATCACTAGAAGATGTTCCTAAACAATATAATATGTGTTTTCATCGAATTTGGTGAATAAATTCACCCGGATGGAAAAGTTATGCTCGGATTACCTTCTTGAAGTCACCCGATAACCTCCTTGGCAAAAGAGAGATTTTGAGGGAAAAAAGGTGCAATAAGGTGAGGGGAAATATTGGAAGCACTCCATTGCATATCATAGAACTCCTATATATTTTTTTGTGTGGATATTGAATCCATTTTATAGCCCAAAGGGGCTCATGTGCAAAAAGGCATGCAAGGGCATGCATGGCAGGAGGCGCCACTTGTCAAAATGGAGGCATGCACTAGATGGGTAAGAGAATATCCATTTTGGGCATCCATTAATAATTTTTTTATAAGGCTTCAGTTCCCTCTGACCCGCATGCTCCATATGGCATCCTAAATGGTATTTTTTGGGTGTCATTTGGCCCATATTTAACTTTTTCTATGTCAAACTTGCTCACCGTCCCACCCTAGGATGATGGCTCACCACCATCCCAGGGTGGGATGGTGGGAATCTACCACCATCCTAAGCTGGGATGGTGGTGAATTTTGGGCCAAAACCTCCCAAAATTTGGCTGGTAGCCTCCAAAAACCTTTCCAGAGTGGCTAGAACCACTGTGAGCCTCTTGAGGGCTGCCTAAGGTGCCATATGATGCCAATTTGATCATTTTTTATGGGTGCTTAATCGGATTAACCACATTTTAATGTCTAAACCTATAAATACATGCTTTTTGATAGTGCTATATAGAGGTAGAACCACCCAAAATCTGACTCATTTAATATAGACAATATATCATCTAATCATGTAGTGAATAAACTCCTTTAACACTCTAGATTGCACATATAATATTAATCAATGAAATGTAGAAATACGGATCAATTTGTATTATTCAGCAATGCAGGTTTAAATAATAGTTACAAGTGTCGGGAATAGCACACCGGCGGAACGAAAGTAACAGAACTGTTACATGGTTGTAACAGTGAACTAAATAATCAAATACAGACAATATAGTACGCTAACATCCCCCTTTATTACATTATTTGGGTAATGTAATAACTAATAGCTATACTAACATCCCCTTACATTATTTTGCAATACAAAGTGAGCTATGAAACAATTCAAATTTGACACGTCCAAGTGCCTTAGTGAAAATGTTTGCAACTTGAGCATCGGTGGGAATGTGTTGAAGCTGAATTCGGTGCTTTGGAACTTCATCTCGAATGAAATGACATTGTGTGTCAATGTGCTTTGTTCTTTCATGATGGACTGGATTCTTGATGAGGTTCAGAACACCCTGATTGTTGCAAAACAAGTGTATTGGAGATTTTTATGGATGGCCCATACTTGTCAGAATGCGACGTAACCATATCACTTCGCACACAGCTTCACATGTGGCGCGATACTCTGCCTCTGTTGATGAAATAGAAACCACCTGTTGCTTCTTTCTGTGCCAAGAGACAGGACCGGATCCCAAATGAAAAATGTATCCAGAAGTTGACTTGTGATCATCAAATGATCCGGCATAGTCGGAGTCCGTGTATCCTTGCAAGAATAATTTGTTGTTCCTCTTGTATTCTAGGCCATATTCCATAGTACCACGAACATAGTGAAGAACACGTTTTGTTGCTTTCCAATGAGTGGTCTTAGGCTCCTGCATGAACCTCGAAAGATAGTTGATAGCAAATACGAGATCTGGCCTAGTATTGGTCAGATATATGAGACTCCCAATCAAATTTTGATAGAGAGTACCATCTACCTGAGGTGAATCATCATATCGTGATAACTGAAGTCCATTCTCCATTGGAGTTGCCATTGGCTTGCAATCAGTCATGCGATATTTTTCCAGCAATGTCTTGGCATATTTTTTTCGAGACACTTTGATGGAGTGCTCCTTCTGGCTGAATTCTAGACCAAGACAATAATGGAGAAGTCCGAGATCTGTCATCTCAAAATATTTACACAAGTTTCTTTTGACAGTAGAGATCATTGTTTCTGAACTCCCTGTAATGAGCAGATCATCCACATAGAGTACAAGCAACACTATCTCAGAACCCTATTTCTTGAAATAGAGGTTTGCATCTAACGGACATCTCTTAAATCCATGCTACATAAGGTGATTGTCCATTTTTATATACCAAGCTCGAGGAGCTTGTTTCAGACCATATAAGGATTTGACCAATTTGCAAACCTTCTGCTCTTGGCCTTCTGCTTCAAATCCTTCTGGTCGAGTCATGTAGACTTCTTCTTGGAGATCACCATTTAGAAAGGCACTTTTGACATCCATCTGGTGAACTTTCCACCCATATTGTGCTGCCATAGCACACATAACCCGAATTGTGGTCATCCGAGTAGTAGGTGCAAAAGTTTCCTCGTAGTCAATGCCTTATTTTTTAGCATAGCCCTTTGCAACAAGATGGGCCTTATGCTTATCAATTGTTCCATCTGCCTTGTACTTGACTTTATATACCCATTTGCAGCCAATGGGTTTCTTTCCATGCGGCAGATCAACAAGCTTCCAAGTTTTATTTTTCATCAAAGACTCATACTCTGTATCCATAGCGGCCTTCCACTGAGGCTCACTGAGAGCATCTTGCAGTGATGTAGGTTCAATATCATCTATGGTAGACATGAATGCCCTGTCATCATCAATATCCATATCCTCTACTTCTGTACTTGGAGTTACAGAAAGTTCCTCAAAATATTGACAAAGATCATCAACCTCACCAGTTTCTTTGGCTTCTTTTTCCTTTTGAGCCATACTGCGTGTACAAGGTCTATCCAAATTCAAATTGGGAGGAATGGATAAATTTGCGTCTCTGATTGTATTTGTACACCATTTAGGATTCTTCTTTGGTGGAGTTGAAGAAGATGTAGAAGGACCTCCTGTCTGTGTTGACGAAGGAATCTTCTCTTCCTTAGATTCCACAATATCTTGGTGTACTTTAGATGTGCTTTGTGATGTGAAAGCTTCATCAAAGACAACATCTCTGCTGATATGAATTTTCTTGGTCAAAGGATCTATCAACCAATATCCTTTAGAGTGCTCAGAATAACCAAGAAAAATACATCTCAGTGTTTTCTCATCTAGCTTCTTCCTTTTCTCTTTCGGTATGTGCATGAAAGCGTGACATCCGAAAATACGTAGATGAGATATGGAGGGTTTTCGACCACTCCATGCTTCTTGTGGAGTCATTCCTTTTAGGGCCTTTGTGGGTGCCCTATTCAATAGATATACTTTGCGGTGGTGACGGCTTACGCCCAATATTGTTGCCCAAGAGTAGCTCCTGTGAGCATACAACGAACCATTTCCATGATAGAATGGTTTCTTCTCTCAGCAACTCCATTTTGTTGAGGAGTATAGGTAGTTGTTAACTGTATCTTGATTCCATGCTTATCTATGAATGCTAAAAATTCATTAGAGGTAAACTCTCCCCCTCGATTTGAGTGGAGGGTTTTAATAGAAGCTCCTGACTCCTTCTCAACGGATTTCTTGAACTGCTGGAAGAATGCAAAAGCTTCAGATTTTAGTTGGAGAAAGAAAACCCACATCTTTCGTGAGTAATCATCTACGAATAACTAAAAGTACCTCTTCCCTCCACAACTGTTGGGTGTGAAAGGACCGCACAGATCTGTGTGAATTAGCTCCGAGAGGTTTTTGTGCTCTTGTTGAGCTCTTCTCAAATGGTACTCTATCTTTGCTTTCTCGCTAGCGGTCAGAGCACACTAGCAATGTGGCAGAAAGGGAAGGAAGACCCTTTACCATCTCATACTTATTGAGCTCAAGTAAGTAGCCAGAACTAAGATGCCCATATCTCTTGTGCCATAAGGAAGTTGCCTCCTTTGTAGAGACAGTCATGGCAACATGTGGAGTAGAGATAGCATCTAGTGCAAATAAGCCGTGCTTATATGAAGCTGTTGCAATCTATTTACCTTCCTAGTAATAGTACAACACTTCTTTCCATTCTCAACATGAAAGTTGACAACCATATTTTTGTCCAGGATTTGTGTCACTGACAAAAAATTGTTGGCCAATACTAGAACATAGAGGACTTTGTCAATCTGACACTTGCCATCAGGAAGAGTGACTGTAACTATACCCTCTCCCTAAACCCTATAGGTTTTATCATCAGCAATGGTGACAGGTTTGCCCTCTTTGGCCACAAATGATTCAAACCATGATCTATCGCCAGTCATATGTTTGCTAGCTCCAGAATCGACATACCAGATAGGATCCCTCTGTGTGGAATCTGTGGTAGTCATGAGCACCTTGTGTGCCCATTCAGAATCTGAGTCAGATTCTTCAACAACAACATTCACCTAGGGTTGCTTGTTTTTATTTTGTGGTTTGTTTTGGCCTTTTTTCTTGTTCTTATGCCAACACCTGTTGGTGTCATGGTTGTCTTTCTCATAGATCTTGCACCACCTCTTCTTCTATTGAGGTTGTTTGCCTTTTCCTTTTGTATCCTATTGAGAATTTCCTCCTTTTTGAAAGTTGCCTCCTTTTTGCCCATTACCTTTCTTCCTAGAACCCTGCCTATTGGTGTATAGGGCTGTATTGGAAGAATCATCCTTGTGAAGTTGGCGTGCCTCCTGTTGTTGAAGCAGATTGACCAACTCGATGTAGGTAATTTGTCATTGAGACACCTGGATGGAGGTTATCAACATATCAAATGAAGAAGGTAAAGCTCTCATCACAAGTGAAATGAGAAGCTTTTCGTCCACGGTATCTCCCAAAGAATTCAATTTCTCTTTCAATTCAGACACTCTGCACAGAAAGAGTTCAACTGTTTCACCCTGTCTCAAACTCAGGATATGAAGTTGTTGTTGAAGATGAAGAATGTTGAAATCATTCTTTCCCTCATAGATGGTTCTAAGGGCATCCCATGCCTCTTTACCACTTGCTTTATCAGCTATATGAGGTTGCACTTCATCTGAAACAGCAAACAAAATGAGCACCTTTGCTCTACTGTATTTCTTGTCAAAAGCTATCTAATCTGCGGAAGGACCTATGGATCCTGCTATTAGTGAAGGCCTAGTTGCTACTCCAGTAACAATATCCCACAAATATTCCATTTGGAGAACTGCCTTCATCTTATGTTTCCATGGTGTATAATTTGGACCTTTCAATAACTGATGCGGATCAGTCATCAACTTTGCAACAGCTGCCATAGTGAAGGTTCCTTATAACACCAATTGGTCCCCCTTTCGATATACCTTTTGCTAGGTCGTTATACCGTACAAAATACCCACCCTTACGTGAGGGAAACTATAGGTATTTAGAAAGATCAACAAAAATCACCCGCCCTTACGTGAGGGAGACTATAGGTGAGTTTTAGAGATCATATGGTATGTGGAACATAAGCGGTACTGAAATGGAATCGCCTTGTTGATGGCACCTACCATAGAAGATTCTTCTCATGCGTGGGGCGTAACTTCCCCTAAACACTATGAATAATACTTCGTCAGGATTTACGCCTAAACACAAGTGCGATAAAGGGTAGTGGATGGAGTAAAAAAATGCAAAAATGGCTAACTTATCTCTCCCCGATGATTTATAGAGAACAAGCTCAGACGTCATTGTAGCAGCTATATTAGGTGGCGGATACAGTAGCCAAATCACGATAGCTTTACCTGTAAGTGCTGGCCAGAGGTATCACAAATACCGAACGCTGCAGTGCAATAAATTGCACGGATGGGTTTTAATTATTCTGGGGACTTAGGGAGTGAATTTGCTTTTTAAGTTTTTAATGTTATAGTGCAAAAAATGAAATATGCAACATACAACATAAAAAACTGCCCACAAGAATAACCCACAAGGTGTCGGTCACAGCCGAAAATGCACCTTTTACAATTCGCCAAATTGCTATTTTTCAGAAAATTACTCACATTCCCCCTTTGATTTTTTGAAAAAATATCCCCCCCTTAAGAAAAAAATCTCTTTAACAAAGCATTTTAATAATTATTATATATTTAAAATTAAAATAAATAATTTTAATTTATATAGTTTTAAAACTTATGAAAAAATAAATTTTAATTTTAATTTTAATTTATAAATTTAAAAAACTATATAAAAAAAATTAAAATTAAAAATTTTAATTAAAAAATAATAATTAAAAAAATAAATTTGAAAAAATTTATACCTTGGGGGGAGTCGGCGGGATTTGAACCCCCGACTGCGCAGGCTCCTTGAGCCTTACCGCACAGCTCACTGCCAAGTGAGCTAGCGGGCTGATCCGGAAGGATCTGTGGAGCCCTCCTATTTCCTTCCTCAGCCTGCCCGAGCCCTCTGCCACCTCTTCTGCAAGTCGTAGTCCGTCACATGGCTTCCTTCGTGCGCTGCTGCTTGGATGCTGCTGCGCGTTCCGAGGGGGGGGTCTGCTGTGCTTTTTTTTTTTTTTTTTATTAAAAAAATTTCGCCCGCAGGACGCAGACCGCACAGTCCATACGTGAGTGGGGGGGGAGACTACGTTGAACGCAGTGCGTTGGGCAGACGAACGTCCGCTCAACGGGGGGGGAGATTGCGGTGAAGCTAGATGCACAGGTGTCCAGCGGGGACGTAAAAACCCCCACCTCGCACCCTCCAAAAAATCCTTGGCACGCTGCATCAGTCGGGGGGGGAGGGTGTTGGGGTGCATGCGTCGCGTAGCTCCAACAGGGGGGGGGGCACGCCCTTGATGCATGCACTCTTGTCGTCCTGCGCATGGCTGTCTGTTCAGTCCATGCATGGCAGAGCGCAGCCACGGATGAACGTCCGCCTGTGCGCAGCGCTACCTGCGCTCTACGGGAGCGCGACGAGCGCTAGCGTGGGGGGAGCACGACGTGCGCTCTGCTCTGCGCTGGTGCTGAGTACATGCTCCGTCCAGCATGCGCAGCATCCAGGAGGGAGTGCTCTGCGCTCCGTCCAGCGTATGCTGCGTACGTTTTTTTTTTTTTTTTAATTGACTGCTCGGATCGCTGCAAATGCGTCTCCTCACCCCAAAAAAAAATTGTCTGTAGTCTCCTCGCCCCTAAAATTTTAGACTGGCTCTGATGCCATGTAGAAATACGGATCAATTTGTATTATTCAGCAATGCAGGTTTAAATAATAGTTACAAGTGCCGGGAATAGCACACCGGCGGAACGAAACTGTTACATGGTTGTAACAGTGAACTAAATAATCAAATACAGACAATATAGTATGCTAACATGAAATATATTGATACTTTGATAGCGTAATAGTAAAAATAGGAATATTTTATGAGAAGAGGACAACCACCATTTTAGTTAAACAAATGGGAATCTCCAAAATTGACATTAATCTATGTCAAAAATAAACATAGTGGAGAAAAGAGTGATCCAACCTGATTCTCTCAACTTCTCTTTCTTTGGCTTGCCTTAAAATATCTCCACTTAATATTCTTCCTTTGCTTGCTCCTTATACTCCTCCAAGATTTCTCCTTACTATAACTAGGAAATATTTTAGCCTTCTAGTTTTTGATCCACCCAAGGTGGAGAGCATACTCCCTAGACCTTCACAATTTTCTGCCCCTTTCCTTAAAGGGTGTCCTCTATTTATAGGGCAATTTCTCCTCACATGGGTCAAATAGTGGCTTTAGCATTTTAATGTTAGAATATACTTGTGCCCATTACGCCATAACATACCATGTTGAGGATAAACCAAAGTTAGAAAATGTTCCACTGGGGATAAGGTAGGTGGACCTATTTTTTTGTTTTGTGCCCACATGCTACCACTTTCTTCCTATTTAAATATAGAGGGGAGAATCTAACTTTTCTATCCTCCAAATAGATTATGCCATGAGGGAAAATAAGATAGGCCTTTAGCATTAAATAGTACTAGTTACTAATTTGATCCAATAAGAATTGGACATTGCATTCAAACTTGACTGCAATTAACCTAATCAAACCTATTTAATAAAATTTCCATAATAATTACTTTTCCTCAAAAACTCTAAATTGGAATTTTGTAAAATTATCCAAGGTCTATGACCCCTTTTGAGCATTAATTTATACCATGATGAATTAATGTCCTTTTTATAGGGTTCAATGGTGAAGGGTCGTGACATACACCCCCTTGGATTAAACACAGTCCTTTGTGTTTCAACACTTACCTTGATGAATATATGTATCTAGCAAATCTAGAATTCATCCTGCTATTTTACAATTTGAAACATCATGTTTTTCTTTCTTCCAACACCTCAATATTGATGTTAAGCTACATCATGAGAGTACTTGGACCTGCAAAAATGTAAAATATCAATAGTACCATGTCCTTATAAACAACATAACATACATTTTACATAACAAAAAGTATTGAAAATATTATCAATACATAATCTCATCAGAAAGTTCACAATTTTATACCATCTATTACTGCACAAATATTAAATTTAAAACAATGTGATAATAGAGTTTACAAAATGATGTTATAGAGATATCATGAAATTATGCTTTTGTACTCTATTAGACATAAAAATTCTTGTTAATTGTATCAAAACTCCCACCAAGGAGTATCACACTATAATTTTTTAACCCTTAACATGAGTTAACCTGATAAAATTAAGTGTCAACAAAGACATGTCATAATTTCAGAATCTCAATTTAGGACATTCACATATATCCTAATATGCATTTTGGCAATATTTTTTTTCCAATCACCAGAGCATCCACCTAGATATCTGTTGGTTTATATCATCATGGAGAATTCCCATACCTTCTCCAAGAATGGACACCAATCCATTCTTCAAATTTTATTTAGTTTTTTTTTATACAAAAATCAATGTTCATGCATTCCTTTGAATCACATAATAACTAATTAAATCCATTATAAACAATAATAATAGTATAGCATTTATTTTCTACAAATAGAAATATTAAATTTCAAAAGTTTGCTAATTACATTTATGCCTCATCCTTGGCATGAATAATCTACTTCAAAGTGGTGGTCTACAAAGTGGTGGCCTAACAGATCTTAAGGTTGGTGCTCCTGGGTCCATTCCTCACCTCGTATTGTACTGGTACTTACGACTATATATGGTGGTGGAGCAATTATTCTAGAATCTACATGATCACTACCTTAGGTTGTTTTCCAAGTTGCACGAGTGGTTCTTATTCTCCGTTGTTGTGTATTTAACAACTGGTTGTGGTGGGGGAAGCATACCGTGATTCAACAATGCAATAAAACAAGATTCCAAGAATGCATCATTAAATTTTTCCCTTATTTGATGAAATTGTGGGTTTTATGTATGCATGGCTACCATCGTTGCTACTCTCCAATTATTTCTTTGTAATATTTCTGATCTAACCATATATCACTTAGTAATGCAAGTATCTCTCTCAGATTCTAACCTTATTCTTTCTCATGCCCATCTATCTTCATAGGCATTTTGCATAGGGTATTCTCTCATTGTTCCCTCAAATTTTCTTCTAGATTTTTTCAGTTTTATATCCCCTACTGTAACTACCCCTTCTTCTCGTTTAGATCCGGTAATACTAAATATTAGTTTCTTCCTTTCAGGGTAGATGCATCACTATATCGATAAGAAAAATCAAAAGGATCATAAAGCATACAATGGGGTTTACACCACATATAACTAATATCATCCAAGAAAATATTGTCATGAATATGATCATATTGGATGCCATGAGTAGGTGAAATATTAAAAACATGTAAGTTATTACATACGATCAATCTCCAGTTTTTCATTGTTGATCGAAGTGGTTATCCGGTTCAATTTACAACATATTAATCCTATCCATTCACTTAACTGATTGCATCTTGATGATCCCAAGGTGGATTCTTCAACTTCCATGATTCTTTTTGTATTTGGCTTGATTGTACCATTGAATATTTTTTTACCTTATCAATTCTTGAGGTGGCATGTGTCCTTTCATATTTTTGTAGGGTCCTATCATTGCCCCTTCAATGGTTCCATAGGTTGATTTTGTGCACACTTATTTTGGTGCCTTATTTTTAGGTACCTTTTTTATAAATATGGTAATGAGTACTTGTTGACATCAAGAAAATTATCAGAAATATAGAGAAATATTATCTTAACTTCCTTTCAGTAGAAATCCAGTTCAATAATTAGCCATCATGTTTTGTTATGAAGAATATCAACACAAGTTTTATGAATATTTTGTTTGGATTTCCTAAAACTTGCTTCAACAGAGGGAAGGGTTGCATAATTTCTTACAAATCTAGGCTATCAAATCTCATAACACCCTTATATCCATGGATCATATATACTGTAATACCTTTATATAGGATTCACATTGTGATGTGTGGCTAAGGAACAATTACCATAATTATTTAGCTTTTGAAAGTCCTTTACGTTATTTCGAGTGGTTCGACAAATTCTTTAGTTGGCCTAACTAGATTTTCCATGTCTAATTTGGGGATTATTTGTTACCTCATATAAGCAATCCTCTAAATATTCCATTTCAATTTCTACCACCCTGTTATTTGGATGTGTTCAAGAAGTATGTTCCCACTAGAAAGGCTACTTTTAATAGTGAGATTTATCAAATTCTTCTTTATCAAAGGTATGTGTAGACTCACTTATTCTAGGAAATTTAAAATAGATTTTCTCAAACTCAGTGTTTGAAAAAAATGGATCTTATGTTAAATGGACGTCATGGCACTCCTTGGCCATATTATGTATTTGATAGATACATTACAATTCGCTATAATATTTTACCTCCAATTATCTATTTCATGTGTATCTTGTCTCTAGTCAAATATTATAATAGCTCAGATTCTAACTGATACTATGATGGTTTTCATATTACCATTGCTATTATGTCCAAATTCTAGTTTTGCCATATTTGTATTCAAAAAATGCTTAATAAATATTTAGTTGTAGTTTTACTATCTTCATCCAACTATCTTATGCTCCAAATTTCTTTGGAAAATGATACCACATGCATGGTAGATTAGGTAGTTCCTAGTTTAAATAGTGTAGTACACCTCAATGCATTCACCCGGGTGGACGTGTGGCATACTTTACTATTGGGATAAGATACACGGATTATCAGAGCTACTTGGCATATTTCTGATATAGTTCACCCAAAATTTCATGTTAAGAAAAGTATGAAGTTGCTGGTGAAATTTGGGGGTAGTTTCCATTATTAAATGTGTCCTTGCTATCTTTTTCCAAACTAGAGTTTTATGCTAGAATATGGTTTTGGTGATTGTGGACAGTCTCCATGAATTCTAGAGTTATGGTATTTCATTCAATTTATCTCTAGTTGAATACCACTCAAGAATTGTAACATTGAGAAAATATATAAATAGAGATTTTTTTTTTTATCTCTTGATATTAAGTTTCTAGCAGTTAGTTTTCAATTTCATTCAACTAACTTGTATTCACCTCACATTATTATGACTCTGAACCGGGTTTAGTCATTCTCGTCAAGAGTTTTATCTTTTTGCTTTTACCCTTGGGTTCTCATGCACAGATAATAATACCACATGCACCACTTCATGTATTATTTCAATGCTTAAATAGCATGAAGTACATCTATTATATTACAACAAATAAAGTGGTATTTCTAACTATGGTAAAGGTTCAGGTCACGACTATCTCTGGGTGAACTATTACTAATCGAAATAGTAATCCGCTAGAGTTCATTGTGGTTGAGATGTTTGGCTTCTTGGCCAAAGGCAAAATTGTAATAAGAATTAATTAGAGAAAACATTCTTTTATTTTCTCATGTACTACAATATGTCAAATTTAGTGATAACTAGAATTTAGTCCAAGAACATCTATAGTCTAATGATTGGTAGTTCTGCAACTATGTGAAAGCATGAGATTCCAGAATAAAGAAAACAGTGTTCAGATGTAATAAAAATAGAATCAGATTTATACGTGAAATGACACGGATACAATAAAATTAAAAGAATAGGAGCACAGCCCCTTTTATTAATAAGATTCCAGCCCGGTTACAATAAATCTCTTTGATGCAATATTCTCAGTTACACCGGATGAACGGTGATCTCTTTCCGCATGCCCACATGTAAAATGGGCGGGCTGTAGTGTTGTCGCCGCTTGATGTTTAATGAGTCTCTGCTTACTGTTGTTCTTGCTGTAAAAGAAACAGTAAACCGTTAATAGCACCTGCAACAAGAAGATAGAACGTTTGACTGTAGAGAGTAGTGAGAAATGCATGTACGAGACTGATTAACTGCTTTGAATGAAACAATTCTAAATAAACCTGCAACTGTTACAGAGAATAGCATGCATATTCGAAAACATATGTTATAGAGCATGAACTATTTTAATCATATTTGATGACAACAAGTATTCGAACATGATAAAACATAAACTATTGCTTAAACACGTTTGAAAATAGCATATACAAAACGTAAACGACTTTAATCCATTCGAAACAGCATAAATTGAATTAGCACTACGAACATATGTGGGATGCCCAAGCGGGCCGCCCTGTAAAAATCCGACTTCGACGCCAATCCACTAGGAATTGGCTCAAAGTCCCGGATAACGTGTTGTCGGCAAATTAATGGATTATTGTAATCCTATGTCGTATCTGAAGATTCAGATGACTGTAATCAGGCGTTTAGTTTAACAGCACTTCGTTCTTTTTCCAAAAAATGCTTCGTAACGTTTTACGTATCGAGCCAATTTTTTTATAGAGGGTTCGGCCTCTGGGAACATTAATGTTCAAAACCCTAAATTCGTAAGGGCCGCTCAGATTTGATCCTTATCGGGCCATTATGGGACATGGCTCGCACTGACAGATCGCAGTTATGAGGCATGGCCTCAGTTCGGATATTCTACTAACACCGCTCGTCTAATTAATTTCCGTTGTAAAAATCCGCCGTTTTACAGGGCCATGGGGTCTCTTCGAGAAGGGACACGTAGAGGTGCCACGTGGCGGTCGTTCCTTGGATGGTTGAATGCATGGTTTTGACTTTGGTGACGTGTCGGCTTGAGGCCCAAAGTGTCGCGATATCACGATGCTTTGGGCCGGCTTTGGGTCGGGGCCCAAAGTGTCACGATATCGCGACGCTTTGGGCCCGCTTTGGGTCGGGGCCCAAAGTGTCGCGATATCGCGACGCTTTGGGCCCGCTTTGGGTCGGGGCCCAAAGTGTCACGATATCGCGACGCTTTGGGCCCGCTTGGTTTTTGACAAAAGGCTTGGCTTAAAGAAGGTTTTTGAAGAAGGCTAAGAAGTTTGAAGTTTGTTAAAGGCTCTAGAACGACCGACTTTGCTCTGCTCATTTTCCGATCTTCCGAACTGCTGTGTGAGTGGTTAAGACCACTATTTGACCTCTAAGGGCTGCCCTAAAAGCTGTGATATCAATGTGATCAATGTTTGTAATCACTTAATCTAAATGGTGCCATTTTGGTGTCTACAGATGCCCCTTTTTGGGAAGCTTTGCGGGTGACGCAGTGCTGAGCAAAAATATACGACCAAAGCACTAATGATTAGGGTTTCTTGGTAACCTAACCAAATTTTAATGCCCCAAGTATGGAAAGGGCATGCATTCTTGAATCCTTGCTTCTGACAAGCTAAGGAATTTGATTTCAAGTATTAACCTATTTTGGTGAGGTGTGACTTGAACTTAGACATTGATCAGTCATGAATAAGTGAAGGGCGTTTTATCCACAGGGGGAACCTTGTATTCATGATTCACGAAATGCCAAGTGTTTGATTGATTTGATTGTTGCTTGTTTACTACCCCAAGCAGGAGCGTGATTGTCTTTGTCAATGATTCTTTGAATGCATGTCATTGCCTTGATTGGGTGTGTGCTTGTTGATTGGTGACTAAGTGTGACTACCCCCTCAAGCGACGAATCGATGAGGGAATGACCTTCGTGAAAAAAGCGACGAGTCGCTTGACCCAAGATGACTTAGGTTAGGGTGGATTTAGATGTTTTTCCATTTGAGCACGTGCAATTTCCCGACATTTGGACCTATTTTTGGTGGGTGTTAACCCTTTTGGTGATGCCATAATGGGGTGAAATCATCAAAAACTCGTCTTCCCGTGGAGCGGTCTAGCTATGATAGCCTTCTTAGGAAAGTAGGAGAAAGAGAATTTGAGCCCCGACATCGATTTTCTATGCCAAGAGGTTAAGTTCCAGAGCACTCATGTCCGACAATGCTTATTGCTTCTTTTTGTGTTGCATTTTTGTGATGTTTTTGTTGTTTTGATTTTCTTTCTTTGCGTATATGTCATGATTTTATGTACAATGATTGATGTTGGTGGATGCATGCTACTTGATATGGATGGATGCATATGGTATGATAATTACCAATGTTGTATGTTGATTTAGTTTGATGGATGCATGAGGAATGCAAATGCATGTGATATGCAGAAATGAAATGGATGCATGGACTTGGTGAGAGTTGGTTATGGCACCATAGACTATTTAGAACTCCATTATTTGGCTTTTTACACATGTGGTGTTTCTTATTTTTGTATTTTCTGATGGTATTGCAAGGATGAAAAGTAGCGTAGTTGGTTTAGAAATGTAGCTAAGGTTTTCTGAGACTCAGACAGTTTTAACTCACTAGCCATGATTGTACTTTATCTTACAAGACTTTTGAACAAGGTATGAATCGGACTTGTTTTTGACCAAGCTATTTCACATCCCTGTGTGTGCAATTGAGTTCATTTATGTGGTATTTGTCAGGATACCGCCGAGTGCCATATGGGCTTTCAACCGAACCTGTAATGAGGATCACCTAATTAGCTCCACTAACTCCTTTGTTGTATGTAGTTAGATTAATCTGCGGTGTTCTCCAGGATACCATAAGCTAGCTCATCCACATGCAAATATTGATCCGTACACAAGTTAATGTGATAGATATATCGTCATGCGAGAAGTTTACCGCCGGTGACCGATAGGCTATCAACCAAACCGGTACTGAGGCTTGCCTCATGACCTGTCAGAATGCTTTGAGAGTTCCAGGGATTCAAGGTCAACTCCCTTCTTTCTTTTAGATGAATAATTACGCAGATAACTACATAATTAAATAAAGCAAGAAAAATCTTTAAGAAAAATTTCTCTACCTTATTTTAATAATTAAAAAGATTTAATTATTAAATGAATAATTACGCAGATAACTACATAATTAAATAAAGCAAGAAAAATATTTTGCTAACACCGCTCATCTAATTAATGTTCGCTGTAAAAATTCGTCGTTTTACAGGGCCATGGGGTCTCTTCGAGAAGGGACACGTAGAGGTGCCACATGGCGGTCGTTCCTTGGATGGTTGAATGCATGGTTTTGACTTTGGTGACGTGTCGGCTTGAGGCCCAAAGTGTCACGATATCGTGATGCTTTGGGCCGGCTTTGGCTCGGGGCCCAAAGTGTCGCGATATCGCGACGCTTTGGGCCAGCTTTGGGTCGGGGCCCAAAGTGTCACGATATCGCGACACTTTGGGTCGGGGCCCAAAGTGTCGCGATATCGCGACACTTTGGGCCCGTTTTGGGTCGGGGCCCAAAGTGTCACGATATTGCGACACTTTGGGCCCGCTTGGTTTTTGACAAAAGGCTTGGCTTAAAGAAGGTTTTTGAAGAAGGCTAAGAAGTTTGAAGTTTGTTAAAGGCTCTAGAATGACCGACTTTGCTCTGCTCATTTTTTGATCTTCCGAACTGCTGTGTGAGTGGTTAAGACCACTATTTGACCTCTAAGGGCTGCCCTAAAAGCTATGATATCAATGTGATCAATGTTTGTAATCACTTAATAGAAATGGTGCCTTTTTGGTGTCTACATGCCGTTTTTGACCAAGCTATTTCACATCCCTGTGTGTGCAATTGAGTTCATTTATGTGGTATTTGTCAGGATACCGCCAGTGCCAGATGGGATTTCAATCGAACCTGTACTGAGGATCACCTAGTTAGCTCCACTAACTCCTTTGTTGTATGTAGTTAGATTAATCTGTAGTGTTCTCCAGGATACCATAAGCTAGCTCATCCACATGCAAATATTGATCTGTACACAAGTTAATGTGATAGATATATCGTCATGCGAGAAGTTTACTGACCCGGTGACCGATAGGCTATCAACCAAACCGATCATCGAGGCTTGCCTCATGACTGTCGAGAATCTTTGAGAGTTCCGAGGATTCAAGGTCAACTCCCTTTTTTTTTTTGTATTGGGATACTTGCTCGTTATAGTGATAATAATCACTGTTTATTTTGATTTGTTTTTCTTTTCTCTTGAGCAAGGGATATGGAGTGACGATAATCACTATTCTTTGTGATTTTTGAGATGTGCACTGTAGGGTGTCAAATTTTGAAGTTTTGACATTTTGCAAATTTTTGACGTTTTGCAACTTTGGGATTCTTAGGGAATTGGGTAGGGAGGATGCTTGTCCTTTTGCCAACTCTCAGCATTCTTGGGGTCATTCGCACAGGGGGATGAGCAAGATAACCATTTCGCTTATGGTAACCTGGATTACTGTGCAAGTTTCATCCGTCGTTCACACAACTCGGGAATTTTTATGTGTTTTAATTTGTGTTGGGATGTTACGTAACAAGGTGTATTGCAAGTGTAACTCTACCTTCGTAAAATCTGTTTGACTTGATACATTTCATTGCTAAAGAGCAAAATGATGACTGAATCACGAAAAACTCTTGATACATTAAAAGACCACTGACTCGAGTGTGGTAAAATGAATGGTGTTTTTACTATTTTTGTAAAATGGAACAGTGTGGAACAAGATGGACTAGTAGAACCATGATAGCCTATGGTGCCGTTGACCTGTACGACCATGAATATGCAATGTATGGATGCAATGCTTGGATGCAGCTATGTATTTTTGTATTTTTGATGGATTGATTGTGGTGAATATGAAGATGAATTGCGAGAAGAATTCTCTATTTGATGAATTTGAATATGCCTAGAAGTGAAATGCAATTTTTTTTTGTTTTTGATGATTTTTTTTGTTTTTGAATTTTCATGATTTTTGACCAAGTGATTGTGGAAATCCTTGGAGCATTTTGGGATTGACCAAGCGATTGCAAGAATCCTTGGAGCATTTTGGGATTGACCAAGCGATTGTGATAATCCTTGGAGCATTTTGGGGGATTGACCAAGCGATTGCAATAATCCTTGGAGCCTTTGGGATTGACCAAGCGATTGCAAGAATCCTTGGAGCATTTGGGGTGACCAAGTGATTGCGATAATCCTTGGAGCATTTTGGGGGATTGACCAAGCGATTGCAAGAATCCTTGGAGCATTTGGGTTTGACCAAGCGATTGTGATAATCCTTGGAGCATTTTGGTTTGACCAAGCGATTGTGATAATCCTTGGAGCTTTTGGGGTGACCAAGAGATTGCGATAATCCTTGGAGATTTTGTGGGATTGACCAAGCGATTGCGATAATCATTGGAGCATTTGGGGTGACCAAGAGATTGCGATAATCCTTGGAGATTTTGGGGTGACCAAGAGATTGCGATAATCCTTGGAGCTTTTGGGGTGACCAAGAGATTGCGATAATCCTTGGAGCTTTTTGGGCTTGAACAAAGGGTTTATGAACACCTTTGGAGCATTTGGTGTAATCCACTTGCTCTTCAGGGAATAGAGGTACCCCCAGCTTGACAATCTTTGTGCACCGAATCTGGCTCTGTAGGAATTGGCTTCGACACTGATGGTGCTATGATATCTCTGGGTGGAAGTTGCTCGCGACCTTCCACAAGGAGTGGGATCGACATGTGATGCTGGTGGGCTGGGTATATGCGCCACTCATGCCCTAGTATTATGTTTATCATTTGACATGCTTCATCGATATTTATGGGATGTTGATGTTGTCGTATGTGATTGCTTTGAGCTATCTTTGTTTCATCCTCACCTTCGGACAATGTGTATAGCTCATCAGAATCTGGAGATTCTGAGACATGAAGGACTGCATCATCAGGTAGTCCTACAACCAAGGGTTGATCCTCTTTGAAAAGAGCCTCATGTAAGTTGGGCATTGGGAGCTCCAAAATCTTGGTCTCTAGCGACTCTAAGTGCTCCAATGTTTTGCATGTATCAGGGGATTTGAGCTCCTCCTCTTTGGTTTGTTCTTGTTGAGGAACTAGGGACCTATGGAGGGGTAGCTGAATAGCACCCCCCATGTCTTGGTAGGGTAGTTCATCCAGCTCTTCTTCTTGTTATGATTCCTCAGAAGCTTCGAAAAATGTGTATAGCTCATCAGGATCTGTAGATTCTGAGATATGGAGGACTGCATCATCAGTGAGTACAGTTAGAGGTTGATCCTCTTCAAAAAGAGCCTCATGTAAGTTGGGCCTTAGGAGCTCCAAAATCTTGGTCTCCACCAACTCTAAGTGCTCTAGCTCTTTGCATAGATCGGGAGATTTGAGCTCCTTCGCTTTGATTGGTTCATGTTGAGAAACTGGGACCTATGGAGGGGTAGCTGAATAGCACCCCCATGTCTTGGTAGGGCAGTTCATCCAGTTCTTCTCTTTGCTCTGATTCCTTAGAGGCTTCTTGGTGACTTTCTAAGGGTGGCCCATAAACCTGAGTGGGTTCCTGAGGAATGCACTCATCATTGTTTATAGGAGTAGCCTCCTGCTCATGTCTAGGAGGCATCGGGGGTGATGCTTGATAAGGTCGCAGAGACTCGTCTCGCACCTGGGGGTTGTGCTCCTCATACTATTGTGCTCTTTGGATGCAAGGGGTTGGCACCTTCTCAGGTAGTTTATAGCGCAACTTATCCGCTTTGCGTTGCATGTATAAGTTTTCTAACTCCTGGAAACCTTGTTCAACCTGCGTTATTTGAGCTTGGTGGATGACTTTTACGCGACTGTCGGGTCGATGTGGTCTACCCTATTTTGCTCAAGAGGTTCGGATTTGTGCCTCTCATAATGTTTTGTCTTATGTGTGTGAGGGGTTGGAGCCCGTTCTTGCATAGTGTGTTGGAACAACTCATCCTTCTGGTGCTGAAGGCGCTCTTAGTTAATATGGTAGAGTTCCCATAATGATAGTCGGTCTTGCTCACGTTGCATGAGTTGCACCCGACGTGCGAAATGCTTGACAGGCTCTAAGATAGTTGGTCTTGTCGCCTCATGTGTAAAAGGCCTAGATGCCTCTCTGACATATATATCTTGGTCGTAGTGATCCAAGATCTCTAGAGGCCATCTCTCTCTGATGGGGGTAGTGGCATTTATCTGAGGAACTGGCCTTAGAGTGTGACCATAATATCTAGCAGGTGCAAAGGCGTATTGCTTCCGTGATGTGTATTGTTTTTGAGGAAGGTAGGAATCTTCCTCATGCTCTCTTTCATAAGTGAGCACAATTTGGCGGATGAAGTTGGCTTGGCCTGCCTGAGGAGCCTTGTGCTCTAAATTTGTCCTTGCAGTCCTGACAACTGGAGGGGTTGAAAGAGGGATAATGTAACCATGTGGTTCCTCTCGTCGAACCCTAGGTTGACTCAGCACTTCATCGCATGGTGACCGCTCATAACGAGCATCTAAGGTAGCTCTCCTATGGATGTACCCCTCATGGGAGGATGTGTGTTGAGTGCTATGCTGAATAGGAGTGCTCCTAGAAGGGGTACCCCCATAGTCCTTATATGTTAAGGTGTGGAGGGGACCGCCTTGTGTGTCAGGCCGCCAAGGTGGTATGACCAAATCCTTGGGGTTAAAACGAAGGCGACTGGCGCCCTCCCTTTGTGCACCTTCTGTAGCGTTCGCCCTTGATTGGGCTTGGCTATGAGTGTACACCATTGTGTTGCTTCTCTACTATCTAAGAAAATTTTATCTCGTTTATGATGATTTGTATTTTTGTGCACACCAAGTAGAAATTAACACACACATACGCAAAACCTTGATTATCTTTTTTAAGGATTGATAGTGTGTCCTAAACTGGTTTAGTGCATTTTGATGTTTTGTTTTGTGTTTACAATTTTGGAAGAACGTTTAAATGCATAATTTTGGCTCATATGACTCCCATAAATGGTTGCCCCTTCAATATACCATTGCCGGACCGATATACCAACCTCTCTATATACCCGCCCTTACGTGAGGGAGACTATAGGTACATGAGAGCAGATGGTACGTGGAACATAGGCGGTACGAAAGGGGAATCGCTCTGTTTATGACACCTACCATAGAATACTTATCCTTGCGTGCATGGGAATCACCCCAGCAACACTCGGTCAGCTTTCGTCAGGATTTACGTCTAGCAACAGTTGCGATCGAGGTAATGGATGCAATATCTCAAGCCAAAGTGATAATGGAATCCACCTTTGGTCTTGCTCAAGGGTTGGGGTTTTACGACCAACGCCTTGTTTTAAAGTACCACGTGGTGTGTGGGATTCATTTTACTTTGCAAATTTGAAACAGGCAACTGAAAAAGAAATCTTTCCCTATGCCAGATAGATAATACTAACTGAAAACGACAAGTAAAAATTGCAAAGAAATTTTCTACCTTTCTTTAAATTTTTTTTTTTAGATGAATAATTACGCAGATAACTACATAATTAAATAAAGCAAGAAAAATCTTTAAGAAAAATTTCTCTACCTTATTTTAATAATTAAAAATATTTAATTATTAAATGAATAATTACGCAGATAACTACATAATTAAATAAAGCAAGAAAAATCTTTAAGAAAAATTTCTCTACCTTATTTTAATAATTAAAAAGATTTAATTATTAAATGAATAATTACGCAGATAGCTACATAATTAAATAAAGCAAGAAAATTTTTTAAGAAAAACTTTTCTACCTTACTGTAATAATTAAAAAAAATTAAAATGTCAGTAAACGAAATAACCCGAAACTTCGCAACAGAAAATGATATGGACGACTAGAATCGTTACCTCATTTCTGCCCGAAATTGCTGTTTCTGACCTCGGCTAAAAAGAAGTACCTGTTAAGCACAAGACACAACAAGTTTAATTAACTTCTGTGATTTTTAAAAATATGGGAACCGGTCCCACCGTGATCGCCACTGAAAGCATGAGATTCTGGAATAAAGAAAACAGTGTTTAGATGTAATAAAAATAGAATCAGATTTATACATGAAATGACACGGATACAATCAAATTAAAAGAACAGGAGCACAACCCCTTTTATTAATAAGATTCCAGCCCGGTTACAATAAATATCTTTGATGCAATATTCTCAGTTACACCGGATGAACGGTGATCTCTTTCCGCATGCCCACATGTAAAATGGGCGGGCTGTAGTGTTGCTGCCGCTTGATGTTTAATGAGTCTCTGCTTACTGTTGTTCTTGCTACAAAAGAAACAGTAAACCGTTAATAGCACCTGCAACAAGAAGACAGAACGTTTGACTGTAGAGAGCAGTGAGAAATGCACGTACAAGACTGATTAGCTGCTTTGAATGAAACAATTCTAAATAAACCTGCAACTATCACAGAGAATAGCATGCATATTCGAAAACATATGTTATAGAGCATGAACTATTTTAATCATATTTGACGACAACAAGTATTCGAACATGATAAAACATAAACTATTGCTTAAACACGTTTGAAAACAGCATATACAAAACGTAAACGGCTTTAATCCATTCGAAACAGCATAAATTGAATTAGCACTACGAACATATGTGGGATGCCCAAGCGGGCCGCCCTGTAAAAATCTGACTTCGACGCCAATCCACTAGGAATTGGCTCAAAGTCCCGGATAACGTGTTGTCGGAAAATTAATGGATTATTGTAATCCTATGTCGTATCTGAAGATTCAGATGACTATAATCAGGCGTTTAGTTTAACAGCACTTCGTTCTTTTTTTAGAAAATGCTTCGTAACGTTTTACGTATCGAGCCAATTTTTTTTATAGAGGGTTCGGCCTCTGGGAACATTAATGTTCGAAACCCTAAATCCGTAAGGGCCGCTCAGATTTGATCCTTATCGGGCCATTATGGGACATGGCTCGCACTGACAGATCGTAGTTATGAGGCGTGGCCTCGGATCGGATATTCTGCTAACACCGCTCATCTAATTAATGTCCACTATAAAAATCCGCCGTTTTACAGGGCCATGGGGTCTCTTCGAGAAGGGACACGTAGAGGTGCCATGTGGCGGTCATTCCTTGGATGGTTGAATGCATGGTTTTGACTTTGGTGACGTGTCGGATTGAGGCCCAAAGTGTCACGATATCGCGACGCTTTGGGCCGGCTTTGGGTCGGGGCCCAAAGTGTCGCGATATCGTGACGCTTTAGGCCCGCTTTGGGTTGGGGCCACCCAAAGTGTCGCGATATCGCGACGCTTTGGGCCCGCTTGGTTTTTGACAAAAGGCTTGGCTTAAAGAATGTTTTTGAAGAAGGCTAAGAAGTTTGAAGTTTGTTAAAGGCTCTAGAACGACCGACTTTGCTTTGCTCATTTTTTGATCTTCCAAACTGCTGTGTGAGTGGTTAAGACCACTATTTGACCTCTAAGGGCTGCCCTAAAAGCTGTGATATCAATGTGATCAATGTTTGTAATCACTTAATCGAAATGGTGCCGTTTTGGTGTCTACATTATGCTCTGTTGGATGAATCAAAATTACTTTGGCATAGAAGATATTAATTTTTAGAAATTAACAAGTTATCCATAATAATTTTATAACCTTAATATAAGTGATTCTTTAGTGGATTTGAACCTACTTATGGTTTGTTCATACTTGAGTATAAGGATTAAGCAAGTCACAAGACTTAGATGTCGAGTAATTTCCCCAAAAGAGTCTAAGGTACACCGTTTCAAACCCATAGAAAGAGGGTTCACTTAGCTCTTCCAATTTTAAATTATTTTGGATCTACTCATGGGAGAAAGGAACTTGGACATAAAAAATTCAAGTACCGACATTGTTCTTACCAAGTGTGCATTGTTTAGAATTATGGATTTTATGTTTTGAGTTTTCTCTCAAGTTTTATTTCATGCCCAAATATTTTGCTAATCTAGATCTATCTAGAATCTATGAGTTATCCTGAGCTCTGATACCAACTGTAACAACCATGATTGTTACCACAATTTTTTTTCTCACACACATATATATATATTCATCTTTAATGAGGCAAGGAATATAATAATGATCTAATATAGAATCATTCCAACTGGATTGTAATTTATCAAGGTAAATAGCATCAAGAGATATTAATACTTGATCAAAGTCACTCTTGAGTAGAAGTGATCAGCTTCTAAAAAACCCTCATACCACTCAAACATGAGAATGTTGGCCAAGCATTAGGTTTCATCCCACATAAAATGGAAAATCACCATACCATCCACCAAGACCCGAATATAGGTGAATGCCTTGAAGATGGAAATCCATCATAATGAAATAACCTCAGTAATGGTTATTCATAGATCTTATATCCTTCCCACATCTTCTTGATGGGGTAACTAAGATAATATATTCACTATACGTGATCAACTCATAGAATCCTTGGAATGTCATCTTAAGCATGATTATATAACCTTGTACCTCTTAAGGCTTATTTTTCCATATTTTTATTTAGGTATCCCTTTTTTATATACATGAATCAATTAAGTTCATTACAAAAGGGTATTATTTAACCATCATGGGAGTACCCATTCCTCATGTACATTTAAATTTCAATTCAGAATGTTAAGATTTATCTTGGTTCACAACTCAAAACCAATTTGCCTTGTGGATTTTAACTCAGTTTGAGCTCTAGCTTGGATCATTTTATTACTTATAGTTTCAAGTTAAGCCATCCATGAGTATTTATAAGGTGAACATAATTCAATGAAGTCTTTATGAATATAATCCAATGAAATGAAAAGCCAACTTGGGTTTTAAGAAAAATCCAATTCAAATCTGCCATCCATAGTTTTAAATAAAACCTTTTATTTTGCCTGCCTTGGTTTCCACAAAAATCCTGTATTTATCCATGCTTTCCAAAATATCATTTGGCTATAAAAACTCAATGTGATCCATGTGACATTAATGATCCATGTGACATCAATGACAACATAAAATAACTCAAATTTCTTATAATCTCCCCCTTTGTCAGTGATGGAAACACCTCTAGGAGTAGGTCCCATGTAAGAGACCTAGACAACTACATTGGTCAATTTGCATATCTACACCCTCAATAGATACAATGGTGACCATACATGGAATATCCATCCTGAACATACGCAGATAAATACCTACGTCAAGCACATAGAGACATATGGGTTATTAGTTGGAAGGCAAACATATGTGAGTACTAGGACTACTCTTGTATCTTTAGGTAGTTTTGGATTCAACAATATGTCCTAGAGGTTCCTATTATCTACAAATGCCTGGTCCTAGAGAGGGACCTGACCTAGCCCCAGGTGCCTCCATTGGGGATGATGATGATGACTTCCAAGAGTTAAGCCTAACAGATGTAGGCACTACTTCTAATTACAATGGGTGGTGCTCTAACTTCTAGTGGCACAAAGAGGTACCTCTAGGCCGACTGGTAGATGAATTTATAGTAGGGAGCACAGAGGTGGACCCTTGAAGATGCAAGATCCATTAGTGGATTGAGGGTGCATGGTGCATAGGGGCCACTATAGAGGAATTCCCATAGGTAGATGCAGAGGAGGCCTCAAATAATGGTGAGGTACCTCCAGATAGTGAGGTTGGATAGTTGAGGTCATAGATTGCTGACCTCCAAAGCCAGGTTGGGAGACTTTGCAATAAGCTCCTACACAAGGACACTTCTATCGCCACTTTAGAGATGAAGCTAGCTTATGGCTAGAGGTAGTGGTATGGTTATGCAGTGGAGAGGGGAGATCTATAGGCATAGGTAGCTATAGTAGACACTAAGATTGAGAATATCACTAGACATCATGATCTTCTATAGGTGACGCTAGATGCTATGACTACTGAGCGGGACCTACTCAAGGTGGCGATGGGAGATCCCTCACCTTCATAGGATATCATGACACCTATCGTAGTACCATATACTTTAGTGCCAATAGGTTTTAACTCAATTATAGAGATGAGGAGGCTATGTACCCTTATGGAGGAGGGTAATGAGTAGAATATAATGGATGTAACTCGTAATGCCCAGCTGGAGGGTGTTATCAGGTTGCTATGTGGGCAAGTTCTAGAGAGGACCACTACTATGGGGACCACCTCTCATAGGTTGGGATACTTCGCACTTAGCTCCTATACAAGGACACTTCTATCCCTAATCTAAAGGTGAAGATAGCTTATGGCCAGAGGTAGTGGTAAGGTTATATGAAGGAGAGTGCAGCTCTCTAAGCATAGGTAGCTATAGTAGACACTGATATTGAGAATATCATTAGACAATGTGATCTTCTATAGGTGATGCTAGATGTTGTGACTACTAAGCAGGACCTACTCAGGGTGGTGAGGGGAGATCCTTTGCAACTTGCACCACACTCTCACTAACATGGAGTGGGGTTGGTTTGCTATAGTGGGGTTTGGCTACATATTGGATCTACCTACCATCTGAGTAAATCAGTCCTACATGACTACCTTGGCCTATTGCTAGGATGCATGAACCAACACATTTCACCTGCCAACGAGTGAAATGACAATGACTCTTGAGGATGTTTACCACATCTTATGCCTACCTATTTATGGTGAGGCCATCACCTCCTCTCCTACCACAGTGAGAAAGACCATTTTTGATGTTCTATTTTCCACATGGAATCATGAGGCTCAGGGCCGTATCAACCATGGAGGCATCAACATCAAGGAGTGGTTCTAGGTTGGCTTCTTTTCACAACGATAGGCTATGTTCATGCACTTGATCATCCAGATAGTCCTCTCACACTCATTAGGCATGAGGTTCCTATGGAACCTCCTGGATAGGACCAGGGAGGTTATGGCTAGCTCGATCGAGTGGCCCCTTATTCTATCATGGAGAAGCACTCTTCTAGCATAGCTCTACCATAAGCTATATAATATCACATGTTATAGTAGATTTGGCATTAGTTGTAGTCTACTCCTATAGATTTGGGGTTGGTAGCATATTTTGATAGAGCATCCTATCAAATTACCATTAGAGATTACTGCTATCCCTAAGGATCATTAGTGTTACGTAACCTACTAGCCTTGGGAGTAGGAGGGCTTCAGGAGTAGGTCTCATGTAGGATATCTAGACCACCACATTGGTAAATTTGCATAGCTCCACCCTCAATAGATACAATGGTGACCATACATGGACTATATAACCTATAAGTAGGCAGATAGATACTTGTGTTAGCCACACAAAGATAGGTGGGTTATCAGCTGGAAGGCCAACATATGCAAGTACTAGCACTACTCTTGTATCTTTAGGTAGTTTGGGATTCAATAGGATGTCCCAGAGGTGCCTACAATCTACATATGCCTAGTCATAGAGAGGGACGTAATCTAGCCCCAGGTGCCTCCATTGGGGATGACGATGATGACTTCCAAGAGTTAAGCCTAACGAACATAGGCACTACTTCTTATTACAATGGGTGGTGGTCTAACTTCCAGTGGTACAAAGAGGGACCTCTAGGCCGATCGACAGACAAATTTATAGGAGAGAGCACAGAGGTGGACCCTCATAGATGCAAGACCCATTAGTGTACTTAGGATACATGGGGTATAGGGGCCACTACAAAGGAGGTCCCATAGGTAGATGTAGAGGAGGAGGCCTCCGAGGATGGTGAGGTACCTCCAAACAGTGAGGTTGGATAGTTGAGGGCATAGATTGTTGACCTCCAGATCTAGGTTGGGAGACTCTCCACTCAGATCCTGCACAAGGACACTTCTATCGCCACTCTAGAGGTGAAGCTAGCTTATGGCCAGAGGTAGTGGTAGGGTTATGCGAAGGAGAGGGCAACTCTCTAGGCATAGATAGCTATAATAGACACTAAGATTGAGAAGATAACTAGAGAGCGTGATATTCTATAGGTGACGCTAGATGCTATGACTACTGAGTGGGACCTACTCAAGCTAGCGAGGGGATATCCCTCACCTTTATAGGCTATCATCACACCTCTTGTAGTACCATCTACTTTAGTGCCAACAGGTTTTGACTCGATGACATATATTAGGAGGCTATGTACCCTCGTGGAGGATGGTAATGAGCAGCATACAATGAATGTAGCTTGTAATGCTGATCTGGAGGGCATTATCAGGTTGGTAGGTGGGAAATTTCTAGAGAGGACCACTACTACAGGGACACACTGGAGTAGGACTAGGACTAGGGAGATAGAGTAATCTAGTGCATGGTCCATCCAGAGAACTATCACTCATGCACCACATGCATGTGGTCTAGGCTGAGTGCATGATCCATAGTAGGACCCACAATAGGCTCTAGAGTAGGCTCCAGAGCAGGCCCCTAGGGATAGGGATGAGGGAGGCAGAGAGTGCTCCAGTACAGGTGGATCAAGGGATGTAGTCCAGAGCTATAACATTGCCATAGCATAGATTTTGCTACTTTTTATACCATTTTGGTGTAAGGTCTGAGGACCTACATAGTTGTAGCCTATGGGTATTTTGATATACCTTGTTGTGATGTACATTTGACACACACACACACACACACACACACACACACACACACACACACACATATATATATATATATATATATATATATATATATGACAATTCATTTCATTACATGTGTACTTTATTTTTGGTATTTTATGTTTATGTTATGCACATGGATGCACTACTTATATTGATTTAATGCTATATGATGTGATGTATGGTTGACATGCACTAGCTAGATATGAGATAGGTGATTAGATGATATGATATTTATGTATATATTGACTACTTATGATGGATGCATATAGATGTAATGTATATTTTAAATTCATGTGTAAGTTTATATACTTGTATGCATTTAATTTATGTTGTTATGACATAATTTATGTCCTATATGTACTGCATGTATTTCTTTTTCTTTGATAATGTGTTTGTGAAATGGACATGCATGCTTTAATCACTTAAAACATAATGTATGCAATATGATTTTTAACAATCTAATGGATGATACAACCGAATGTATAACAATCATGTATTATAGTTGCTTTATCCTTTTGTGAAAGATAGTACACCCATATGTGAGATACAATTATGTATTGTTTTCTATTCATAAGATTTTGTAAATTAAAAGAATATGGATAACATAGTTAGTGTTCATCTAAACATCATTTCTGACATTCATCCGGTATCTAACATATACTATGAATAATTCTAATAAATAAACTCTCATAAAAGAAATTAATTTTTTGATGATTGCATTAAAAATTGGTTGTTGCTATTTGGGAATTTTTGAGGTTTACCATGAGACTCAAACACCCTAGTTGTCTAATAAAAAGTTGTATACTGACCATACAATACTTCTGAAACATAAGGCTCTTGCTAGGATAGGCCCTAACTATTCATTATCCCTGTGTGTGTAAATACATATGTGTAGATAAGGCATAAGCATACCCCGATGTCAGGCAGGATTCTTTCAGCCCATTTCTAAGATTGGGTCTTCTCAAATGTTTATTCAATCCTAGGTTTAGATTTTACTTGGACTAGACCACTAGGTGATACAGGACACCTGAAGCTAGCTCTTCCACATTCAAATATTTGTCTGCACAAAAGTAGGATGCTATTGTATCAGACATATCGTCATGCGTAAGGTATAGTAGTGTTGATAATTCTAGGGATTCAAGTTTACTCCCTTCTTTTATTCAATTTTTTGAGATACTTGCTCATATATAGTGACAAAAAATTATTGTTTATTTTGTACTATAGTGACAAGAATCACTGTTTTTTTTGTACATTCATTTTTTCTTTTTTATTTATTTTCTTTTCTTTTTCTTGAGCAAGGGATTTGATACTGATTTTTATTTTCTTTATACAACTTGATCTTCATTTGATTTGAATTTCTAGGATTTACATTTTGTAATTTGAGTCAGAAACTCCCTTTGGGGATTTTGCTTTGGGGAACTATTTTTGGGATATCGATTTAGGATATCGATCTTAGGGTATCAATCTGGAGGATTGATCTTGGGATATCACTCTGGGATATTGCTCATTTTAATGTAAGCAAGGTATTCTGGGTAGGGAATAAACCTGTCATTTGCCAAAATTTCTCGTACCATCCATACTGGGGGATAAGCAAGAATAAAATTTTTGCCTTAGGATACCTGGTCCTACTTCTTAGCTTTCATATTCCCCTAGTCCTTATTAGGATTGTTTAATTTGTTGATTAGTGATAGAATTATGATATGCTAAGGGCTATACTAACTAGACCTCAACTACAAAAGCAAAGCAAGCTTTATATAAACTCTTGAGAATACCTCTAGGTATGGTTAAATGATAGAAAAACCCTAGTATATTCTTCATAGAAACAATTGGGGTTGTGTTGAAAAACATAATTACTCACAAGGGTGATAAATGGATGAAAAATATAGTGCATAGATGCATGATTGAAACACAAACATGGTGTCATTTGTAAGATTGTAAACACAATATATTCTAATGCAAGTGTGATGTATGGATAAGCCTAGTGCAATATAGATATGAAATGCATATGGTGTATGAAATGCATGATGCAAATGGAATGTAGTGATGCAAAATAAAATGCTAATATTTTTTTATTTTTGATATTTCTATATATTTTTTGGATTTTATTACTTTTTTAATTTTTATGGATTTTGAAAATTTAGTTTGACCAAAGGGCTTACAGATGCCTTTGGAGCCTTTAATAGGATGGCCAAGGGGCTTACAGATGCCCTTGGAGCCTTTTTTGATTGACCAAAGGGTTTATAGATGCCCTTGAAGCCTTTTATTAAGACAAAAGGGCTTACAGATGCCTTTGGAGCCTTTTTAGAATGACCAAAGGGCTTACAGATGCCTTTGGATCCTTTTAATGGTTTAGGCATAAAACACTTTAAGATGAAGGATATTGAGAGGTTCAGGCTATTCAACTCCTTCAAGCAATGTCAAGCGATATGTCCCAGGTCCAATATTCTCTAAGATCATATAAGGACCTAACCAGTTAGCCACAAATTTATCTCATATTTTTGGCGGTGAATTTGAATTCTATTGGTTCTCTTTTAGCACAAGATCACCAACCTCAAAGTCTCTCAAATGGACTTTGCTATTGTAAGATCATTTTAAAAATTCTTGATAAACACGAAGGTGCTCAAGGGCATTCACATGACGTTCATCAAGTTGTTAGTGTATGCTATATTTTGTTATTACATTATTAGGTTAGTTTTTATATTCTTGTTAGCGAATATATTAGTTAGTATTTTTTAGTTATTTGTTAGTTATTACTATGGGCTAACTATAGCCTATGTTGTATTATTTAATCTTTGATTAATGCAAACTATCCTATCTTATTTTCCTACATGGTATCAGAGTAGGTGAGAGAATTTACCTTTGAGAATGTTCTTCGAGACAGAAGATATCCTCTGGGATCCTTGAATCTCGACTGGACAGAGTCTAGACTTGACTCCTCAGTCATAGATCCCAAGGAGGACTCCAGATGGATAGATATAATTGGATTGAAGACCTGACACTATGACCTAGCCTACGTGGACTACCATAGGACCTAGGTTGATGACAGATCTACTAACTAGGGATTAGATCTGAACCTGATGTGTGTGGATCTGAGGAATATGTGATATGGGTAACGAGTCCCTAAGACCTACCCTACCCTAAGACCTGACGTAAAACCACCTACGGGTGACCTGACATGGTGCTAGGGAGAGACATGGGAGTGGGGACCCATTAACCATTTGGACCTAATGTGGGATGTGAGGAATAGTGACCATCTGGACTGATGACCTAGACAAACATAGGGAACCAAAAAAATACCTAAAGCTATCGTGGGTGGACAAACCATGCAATAAGGACACCTAAACATGGATGGAGGACTCCAAAATGTGGTGACTAGACCGAGACCCTAGATTATACCTGACCTAAGCACCCTAGCAGGAGGACGGCTGACCTAAGTTGGACAAGACACGTGGAGGATGAACACAGGCTAACATGCTATTGGATGGGTCGTGTGAGGGAAGCACCTAAGGGATAGACTACACTAAGGTAGTATTTTCTCTATTAGAGTGTTGAAGTTTTTAAACACTTGATAGACCTTGCTCACAGTACATGTGGGATAAGTGTTTTTTCATGAAGACGATGACATCGCCCTTCGTTAGAATGCTCATCGACACCATCTCCTCTGCACTCAACGTGTGCAAAATTGAATCTTTGTGACTGCATTTTTCTTTAGGCACTCGAGGAGCATATTCATTCCAGATGGAGGAGCAATGCTTATCATTGCCTACACCCGATTTGGATACCTGACCGCCATCATTTACAGACTAATTTTTTCCTAAAGTTGACATTGTTTGCTAGTCGAAAGAGTTGATGTAGAAGGAGCTAGCATAGAAGCCAGATAACATTGCTCATGAAGTGTGAAGCGATTGAAGATAGATACTGATCGCTCAGTTTGATTATTACAGTGACATGAACCTACAAATCCATGACTGTAACTTGCATCAAATATTATGCAATCGGTCCGAGATATTCCTGCCATCTAACCGTATTTGATAACTACAAATTTTGATGTCTAATGGAACATATATCAGGCAATATTTGACCTATAGAAAGCATTTTATGGTGGCATATACCAGTGAGGGGCAGTTGGGAGTTGACGTAGAGCACTGTATCTAGGTGGATTGAGTGACGGTTGACCCGATTATTGGCACTTTTGCTTATCGTAAGAGTTGATTTTCTATCTAGATAGCAAGATTTTTTTTTGTGTTTTTTTACGCCAGTCACCATCGATGCAGTGCTGACTCGTGAGGGGCACCACCAGAGGAGGGAGGTGCCACCTCCAATATTCTTACCATGGTGGTCGACTTAATTAAAGGGTTGTACCCCTTTAATCCTATCCGAGGTGGTTTCTCGGCTGGTTAGAAGCAGCCTTTGGAAGCCATAGGTTGAGGGATCAAACCCCATCCACCCCCCAAGGTATTTTTATTTAAAAGTTTGAAATTTCTTTTCTAATATTTTTTAAAAATATTTTTTAGTTTAATTAATTTTTTTTATTTTTTCTTAAAAAAAAGAAATTATTTTAAATTATCTATGAAATATTTCTTTTTTTTAGAAAAATAATTTAATTAAACTTTAAATTATTTCTTTTAAACATTGGAGGGAAAATATTCTTATTAAAATTAAAAAAAGGGGGTATTTTTTTTTTTTTGTTGCATAAGTGAAGGGGGGATTTTTTTCCCTCATTAAGAAATTCGCATACAATCATCAAACCTCAAAACCTATTTTTTAGGCTTCATAAATAGAAAAAAAAAATTGTTTGAAGTACTTCACATGGGGGATTTTTTTGGTGACACATTGTGCTAATCTTCCTGAAAGGCCAAACTTGTATAAGCCTAAGAGGCTTCATAGTTGCATTTTTTGCACTAAAGGGGGGATACAAACATTTCTCCACCATATCCTATCTTGCACATACGGGAGATATAATTTTACAACACCAAAAGGGGAAGACTTATAAGGGTGCATTTTCGGCAGTGATCGACACCTTAGTCAAATTATTTTGCAAAATTTCATTGTAAAAGGTGCATTTTCGGCAGAGACCGACACCTTAAGAATGGGCAGATCAAAGAAGAAAACTATCCCAAAATCAACTGATGTTGCTAAATTAGTTAAAGGCCCATACTTTTCTCCATTCATGGATGGGATGGATTTTTATGAAGATGGCACATTTCTCACACTACAAAATGGTGTAGATGCCATAATCAATGATTTTGCATCTTGTGAAGACATGTAGAAAAATGGTGTTCTAATCCCTATTGGCATTGTAATGGAAATATACATGTCATTTGATGCTCTTGAATTTGCACAATGTAAAGAGAATAGGGACATTAGTGATCAAATAGAGGTCAAAACCCTAATGGTCGATGCTTGTAGTGACACAAGTGACCTTTAGCCCATGGTGGTGAATGCTTATTGTGACACATGTGACCTTGAGCCCATGATGGCCAATGCTTGTTGTGATACAAGCAACCTCCTACCTTATATGGTAGATATTAGTTGTAGCATAGGTGATCTCATCATAGTAGCAGATTTTTCTTGTGACACTAGTGACTTAAAAATTGAACCTCCTAAAAATGAACTCCATAATCTCATCAATAGCAAAAAATGCAATATTGTTAAAAGCATTGATGAATATGATGAAATTGGGTGTTTTGAAAAACACACCAAAGGATTTGGTTCCAAAATGATGAATGAAATGGGATTCAATGGTGAGATATTAGGTAAATAGGAACAAGACATTAAAACTCCTTTAATGCTAAATATTAGGGCAAAGCATGAAGGCCTTGGATATTGGACATGCAAGTACCAGTATTTCCATGTTTGTAAAACCTAAATCTCCTACATATCCTAAAAAACATTATTGCAGTCACTATGGAAAAATAGGACATGTTGCAGCTAGATGTTGGATATTACATCCTTGTGATTCTTGTGGATTTACGAATCACTCTTCTTCAAATTTTTGGTACAAAGTGAAAATGGCCAACAAGGTTCATATTGATTGTGGATGGACAGATCTCACACAATGGACCATGATGAAAGAAATGTTGTATGGCTTCTATCGAAAAGGTAAAAACTATGGTAGACCCTGAGGCAAATCTAGTGATAGACCGAGTGGCAGTCCTAGACCCAGAGACAGACCTAAAGAAAGACCCAGAGATAAAGTTCTAGAGTTAGATCTACAGGTATATCCAGAGGTAATGATCCAGAGGTAGATTCACCGGTAGATCCAGATATAGACCCAGAGGTACAAATCCATAGGTATGCTTAGAGCCAAAGCCATAGCCATGATCCAGAGCCAGAGCCTAAGACAAAGCATGAGCCACCATTATTTCATTTTTCTTCTTCTTCTTCTTCATTGTATTGGGGTAGTTATATACTTTACCCAAATATTATTGTATGGGGGGATGTTAGCATATGATATATTATGTTATTACATTATTATGTTAGTTTTTATATTCTTGTTAGTGAATATATTAGTTAGTATTGTTTGGTTATTTGTTAGCTATTCCTATGGGCTAACTATAGCCTACACTGTATTATTTAATATTTGATTAATGCAAACTATCCTATCTTGTTTTCCTACACAAGTAGCATCAATTGATCTAGGTGAGCTTGCCACGTGGTGTCATCATCAATGAATTCTTTCAATGCAATGTAAAGCATTGGAATATCCAACTCTAAGGGCATAATGGATTCAGTGCCATATACTAATGAAAATGGAGTTGCCCCAATGGGTGTTCGAATACTAGTATTGTAAGCCCATAATGCAAGGGGTAGTTGGATGTGACAATCTTTGTGGTGTTCTTGTACCGTATTTTTCAAGATGGAAACCACTATATTTTTTTAAGCTTCAGCTTTTCCATTTGCTTGCGAATGATATAGAGTTGTAAAACTATGTTTGATATTATATTTGTACATAAAAGCCCTCATAGTTTTATTCTTAAATTATGTTCCATTATCCGAAACTATCTTGGATGGTATCCCAAAATGACTTATGATATTGGTGAGTATAAACTCAACAATATGTGCTCCAATTGTCATTTTTAAGGGAATGGCTTCCACCCACTTAGTAAAATACTTAGTAGCCATAATAATAAAAGTATGTTGACCTGATGATGGAGGAGAGATCTTACCAATGAGATCAAGTCCCCACTGAGCAAATGGCCAAGCTGCTTAAATGGGTTGTAAGGCCTATGATAGCAGGTGCATAATATTAGCATGATACTAACATTTAATGCATTTCTTGACATACACATTGCAATACTTATCCATAGTGGGCCAATAATAACCCATACAAAAGATGTGCTTGATGATATCCATGCCACTGAAATGGCCATCACACGTACCATCGTGAGATTTTAAAATTTTCCAAGATGACTCTTGCGGATCAAGACAATGAAGGAGCACTCCATCATAGCTTCTATGGCACATAATTTTTTCTAAAAAGATATACTTTGTTGCTTTCTATATAAATGTGTATTTTGCGGTATGCGACAATACCTGAGGGATTACACCAAGTCTAATGAAGTCATGCATCTATGATGTCTAGTTATGATAAGCTTTGAATTTGACTAAAAATATGACATGTTCCCCCTACGATTCTATATTTGCAAATGTAGACTAGGAAACAACCCTATGGTGAATGGTATTACCACTCCTCATTGGATCCTACGAGATAAAAGTCCCCCAGGATGTTCTCTTGAGAAAGTCTTTGGCTCTGTAGAACCATTCATGGTTTGGTTCTATATGAATAATGTTGATTGACTCTTTGTTATCCAATTCTTCATGCTGCACAGTAGAATGTGACAATGTTTTTACTTGGATGGTAGTGAAATTAGCAGATGGATTCTGAGGGATTAGAGATCCCAAAGATGCCATTGTGTCTACAAATCTATTGTATGAACAAGGGATTGCCTTGATGTCATACCATTATAGTCGAGCTAGATAAATGTCAACAATATCCTTGTAAGATTTCAATACCAAAAATCGACATTGAAATAATCCCTTAAATTGGTTAACAATGAGAATGGAATTGCCAAATATATTTAACCTTTTGATCTTCATGGTGAAAGCTATTTAGAGACCCAAAATTAGGGCTTCGTATTCAGTGTTATTGTTAGTGCAAGGAAATTCCAACTTGAAAGACAAGGGCATTGGAGCTCCTTATGGCATGAAAAACATTGTTCTTGAACCATCCCCTTGCTCACACTTTGAACCATCGAAGAACAAGGTCATATCAACTTTTTTATCTGGTTCTTCAGGTTTGGGTGCTTCTAATAAAGTAAATACATCATTAGGAAGCTCTATGGTGAGGGACCTACTATTTTTGATAGGTGCCTCAACCAGTTGATCTGCTATGACTTATCCCTTAATGGAATTTTGGATTATGAATTCTAGATCAAATTATGTTAGTAGCATGATCCACTTTGTAGTACGTGTATTATGATATGTCTTGCTCATCATATACTACAAAGGATTTTGTTTGGATATGACATAAGTTGTTTGACTCAACATATAGTGTTACAATTTCTTTGTAGCGAACACTACTGTTAAATACAACTTTTCAATGTATGCATATCCTAGCTCATAACTCACCAAGGTTTGAATAATGTAATATATGGCCTTCTCTTTGTCTTACACATTATTTTGGGTTAACATGGTTCCCAGTGCAAAGTTGGTTGCCAATATATATAGCAAAAATGGCACATCTAGCCTTGATGGAGCTAGCACTGGTGAAGTCACCAGGTATTGTTTAATATTAGCAAAGGTTGCTCGACAGTCCTCATCCCAATTGAATGGGGCCCCCTTGTGTAGAAGTTGATTCATGGATCAATATTTATCTGATTATAAAGTGATAAAATGCTTTATGGATGCTAATTTGCCCTATATGCTCCTTAATTCTTTGATTATGGGAGGATGCACCTTTAAAATAGCCTTGACCTTTGCTAGATCAACTTCAATGCCTCATTTTGAAAAAATGAATCCTAAGAGATTTCATTAATTTATGCCAAATATGTACTTCTTAGGATTCAACCTGACATTATGCTCTATCAAGAGATCAAAGACCTTCCTTAGGACCTTCACATGCTTAGAATGCAATAATGACTTCGCCAATAAGTCATCAATGTAATCCTCTAGGATATTATGCATATAGTCATGAAAAATATAGCCTACTGATATGTGGCACCAATATTATTAAAGTTGAATGGCATAAATTTATAGAAAAATTTTCCCCATGGAATTATAAACATGGTTTTATGCTAGTCTTTGGGCTTAATATGAATTTGATTGTAACCAAAAAAACCATCCATTAAGGAGAGCATTTCATGACCTATAGTGGCATCTATAAGAGCATTGATATTTGGAAATAGAAATTAATCCTTTGGTGTTGCCCTATTTAGGTCTCTAAAATCCATATAGCTAGAAATCCTCCCATCAGGTTTTCCTATAGGTACCATATTGGATACCCACTAAATATAGTCGATGGAAATGACAAACTCTATGTCCAACAGCTTTTGCAATTCATTCTTAACCATTAAGGCTACTTTTGGATGCATCTTCCTAAGTTTCTTCTTGACTAGCTTCTTTGATAGATCTAGCGAAAGGTTATGAGTAACCAATTTTAGATCTAGACCCGACATGTCCTTATAAGTCCAAGCAAAGAGATCAGGTCTCTCTCTTAGTAGAGGGATGAGGTTGGCATTCTCATCAAGAGTTAAAGTCTCCCAGAATATAACCTTCCTTAGATTGGTGGGATAATTACTGATATCCACTTCTAAGGTTTCCTCTACTAACATATGGGATCCCTCCTCAAGCTGATGAGGCGTAGGGATCAAGTGGATGTCATCTAATGGGTTTATTAGTTTTGCATCGGAAGCATCCTTGGTTGTAGACATCATGTGCATAGCCTGACACAAAATGAAAATGTTGCAACATTTCTTCATTAGTGAAGAAATATTTAGGTTATAGTGGTGAATCAGCATGATCCCAATCAATAGCATCTACATTAAGACACCATGGCTTGGAAGGATCAGCTAGATTATGGATTGGAGTGGTCAAATCAATGGAGATCATATTGATGTAATGGATCATGTCTCCAGGACCATGTGCAAGTGACTCAACATTAGCAAAAATTTTATCCCTAAGATGTGGTTCTGGGGTATGGGGATATCTGGATCTAGTCCATAAATAGACTATCATATGGATAATTGGGCTAAAGGAGCTTCATGTACGTTGGTGGATCGAGAAACACCATGTGATAAATCTTATTAAGATTCAGTGGCCTTCCCCTAATATGAGGATAGATATTTATCTCTCTGTACATATCCTTAGTAGTATAAGGTGAATTATGATTGTGTAAGTAGGGAGGTCCTAAATAGACCCTCTCTGTTTCATCCTTGTCATCACTATTGTAATACAGACACTCACCTCTACCTAATGGAATCGAGTGATGCTCCACATGAGGCCCCATGGAGGCTGTCTTGATAGCCATCCTTATTTTTGAAGGGCACTTCACTCGTATTCATTGATTCCAAAGGTAAAATATGATGCAAGAGTGTAGAGCCCAAGTAGGCCAACTCAGTTTCATCCTCATATTATTCATTGTTTGAGGAAAACTTAGTGTCATATGTTCCAAAATTGTAGTTTGGTCCATCACTTTCTATGATGGATGCTGCATAAACATCGTCAAAAGCAACTTCTAATTTGGTATCTATAGATGTGTCTAGATTTTGGATATGTATACCAATATCATCAGTAACTCCATAGCTTTGATTATCCAAGTTGGCTCTTGGAATAGGTTTTGGTCCAGTATCCACCAAGATGCTCACATGATATCTCTCGGATGGCTCTATAGTGATATAATTCACTAGCTAGTTATATCTTTGAAATGTATAATGATTAGGGTGATAAGGATTGAAGTTAAATTCACCCTCTAGACTGAGGTACAGGTGGTCTAAATATTCTACGAGGAGTTTGTCTTGTTTTCCACTGTAGAATCCCAACCCAAACCTATCAGTAGGTAACTAATACTATGGTTCTATAGGCCTCTTACACCCCGACTCAAATAGTCTAATATTGTAACCATACCAATGGTAACATTTAAATTATCACATGGTATAATTAAATTTAGAAAGATAATGAATATTCATGGTGAATGGTTCATTATCATCCTCATCCATGGGCATAGAAGATGCAAATTAGTCTAGACCTCCATATATGAAGTTGGTTTGGTTAGGTGGTACTCCCAATGGTTCCACCATCCCTATGGGAAGGCGATGGGCTTGTGGTTGGCCCATATCCTATGCAGTCTTAATAATCTATGTGAACGTCACATTCTACACAATATATTCCCCTAATCTAGGATTAATCAAATGGATGGTCACCTACGGTGCAGATGACCATGTTGAACATGCAAGTGAAGTAGACTGAAGTGCCTCTTTGACTTGTTAAATTTACTCTACTTCAATGGGAGAAGGGGCTTCAATGATAATTGGCTTGGGCATTTGCTTTATCTTCTTTTTACCCATCTTTTATTTCAACTTCCTATCATCCTACTATATCATGGACTCAATCCATCTAATAGAAGTAGCTATCGTGGGCTCTGATCATTGAGATATAGACGTTGCAGGTCTATCACACACTTCTTTGATCTTACCTCCTAGATATTTTATTGATGACACTAGCTACACATCTAGGTGCATTGATGGCTACACAAATTCCCTTGGTAAATCTGCTAGATTCATGTATTTAAAGTGTTTTTCATCCAAAGTTACCACGTGAACCTGTCCCTCATGAATGTATTTGATACACTAGTGTATAATAGAAGGGATGCAATATATTTATCTAATCTAAGGACTCCCTAGAAGTATGTTATATTACATAGCACCTTCGATTATGTGACACATCACCGGGATGGTCTTCATTCCTACCTTTATAGGTAGGACTATAGTACCGATCATTGAGCATAATGCATCATTGAACACTCTCAACGTGAAGGTAGAAGAGATGATATGCATCTTAGGTAACTTCAAGTAAGTTAACACCTTAGTAGTTATGATATTTATTGATGATCCCATGTCAATAAAAACCACTTGAACAGTTTGTGATTCACACACACAAAGATATGCAGCGGTGGATCTGCTATAACAGTGGAAACCATCTTGACTTCGTGGTCATGAAATTGAATTACCAGTTCTTGGAAATATTGCACGTGCCCCACAAAGTGTGTAAATTCTTTGGGATCCTGAGGTTGCACTTCTATGGACCTTAATATGTCCATGAGCATCTCCCTATGCTTAGGAGACTACTGAATTAGATCATAAATCAATAACTTTATTGGAGTTGTCTATAGGTTTTGGACCAACCTATACCTAATGGTCACCATAGGTCTAGTTGGTGGTCCTAGAACATGTTGGGTTGGCCTTGAAGGAGGTGTAACTTGGACTCTAATGGGTGTTGGAGGTTGACTCGGTCATTCATACCTCATATTTCTTGTGACAACATTGACCATTCTAATAAACCCTTGGGTTGGTGGTTCAATGCTTACTTGGTTGAATTGGCAAAAATTATTCTTTGGTACCTCATGATTTGGTAGAGGATTTTTGTAAATCCCCATATTTTAATTATCAGGTACTTGTGGGTTGTTGACAAGAAGTGTACCTCTTTCGATCATATTTTGCACAAGATGTTTGAAAGACCAACATACCTCGATGTCATGGTATTTCGATTGGTGAAATATGCAATATTGATCATCATTGTAGCCCTTAGATTTAGGTTGATTAGAGTCCATTAACTTGAATTTGAGTAATTTTACAGCCTTCGTCTTGCATAACTGATGAAAAATCAAAGCCAACAACTCTGATAACTGAGTGAATACATGAGGTGGGTGTTGTTCCTTATTTTTACCCTTATAATTGTTGTTGCACTACTCATATTATGTAGGAGGTTGGGCTTGATAGTTTCATTGTTGTTTCCCTTTATCCCCTTTCTGGAGGTTCAACACCACCTGATTATCATGGGTCAGCTTGACCTATTGTCTCTCGGTGCCTTTCTTGTGCCACTCCTTATTATTGAGATTCAAGTTACCCTCCTATAACTTGATGTCCTCTATCACCTTGGCTTGTGCTAAAGCCTCTTCGAATGTCTGGTATTGTTGCAACTATAGCAATAACAAAATATGCTTAGCATAACTCTTTGTGAACATTCACGTCAATTCAAAGGATGAGATAGAGAATGGCAACTTTGCCATCATTTTACTCCATAATTTTCCATAATCCATCATTGGATCATCGTCATTTTGCATTAGAGTGGCTAGGTTAGATAATTTTACCTTATTCTTGATACTGAAGGAGAAGCATTCAAGAAATGCATCGACTAGTTGTTTGAAACTAGTGATGCTATACCTCTTTAATTGGTTGAACCACTCTTGAGATGGGCCTAAGAGGGTCATGATGAAGGTGCATAAGAGTAAAGCATCATTGATCTCAATATGAAAGCACATATCTAGGAAACTCATCACATGCTCCTGTGTGTCTTCCTCTCCTGAAACTTTTTCAGTTTAGGCATCTTGAAATGCTCAAGATATGTTGTGTATCGCTCCAAATTTTTTGCATCCTTACCTTTAGGCTATAGGATCCGCGCCCGAAAGGGGGATGCGAGAAGGATGGGACAATACCTCGGACTGAGAGGCCCTTTGAAGGTCCCGCCTCTCGGGGGAGGGGTATAAGGGTGAATTTTTGACGGATGGTGGGTTCACCAGGAAACTTTTGAGTGGCAGTTTCCATGCCTAGGTTGAGAGTAGGTTTGATGTGTTCATTTTGTGCTTTAATCATTCAATTCCTAGGTTTGGCCAAGATGAATCTAAGCTATTCTATATGCCAATGCTGATTTTTATGAATACAGAAAACATGCGTAAGTGCTAAACACAGAAAGTAGGCTAAATAAAATAGAACATACCTGATTCCGGATGTCTGATGAAGATTCTGAGTTTTGTAGAAGTCCAAATCATCTCAAATCATACGTAATCATCTGTTATTGCATAGAATCATCTCAGATCATAGTCGGTCATCTGAGATCAGACCGGATCATCGACGATCTGATGAATTCGTCAGACGAATTCGTCAAAAACCTGCAATCATAGAAACAGATACAAAATACCAAAAATGCAACTGCAAAAGCAAGGGGAAATGATAGAAATAATAGTAAACTTGCCTAAATGATAAATCCAGATAGCAATTAAAAGGAAATGCATCAATTTGACAATTTATTTTGACTTTATCATGCATCTATACTAAATGAGGTGAACTCCAGGATGCATAAATATAATAAACTAAGATAATGCATAAAGAAATGCAGAGAAACGATAAGAAAATGCAAACTCTGGGCTCTGATTGCCCCCAATCTGGACTACAGTCGAGATCACCTCCAATCATACGAGATCATCGTCGATCTACGATAGGATCATCCGAAATCATCTGGAATCGCCTGCGACGATCCAAGCTTGCTCCAGCTGAAAAACAATAAGATTCCTACAAGAAAACTTGAAATACGCAATGCAAACAAAAGTATGAAGGTGTTCTAAGGCACAAGGAACTAAATTTGTAGGGAAATCAGTCAGCTAGGGGGTTCAGGGGGATAAACTAAGAAAATCCCAGTTTATATAGGATTAGGGAGAGGTTAGGAGGTTGGAGATCATCCCAATTTGGGAGATCTCCAATGGGGGAGACTCTAACTATGCAGACACGCTTTCTACCCAAGTTAGAGAAGTTGTTGAAATAGAAGCTAATTATGAAAATTTGGTTTTGGGACGAAATCGTCTGGACGTTCTGTTCCAGAAGAATTCATCAGATCTGGGATGATTTCGTCTGATCTTAGACGATATCGTCCAACGGTCAAAACAAATCCTAAAAATGGCACGAAAAACAAGGAAAGCGGGTAACAAGCGGTTAACGGGCGGTTTTGGGTTAAAATTCAAATTTTTATCTTTTTACTAAGGTTTAACTACGCCAATTTTAGGGTGCTACATTTTGCCCCCTCTTTAGCGAATTTTTTGAAGAAAATGCGTTAAAGACGAGTTCTTCCCGTTTTACGAGAAAGCAAAAATTTACTCAATTTTCTAGATGACGATTCTTGGTCGAATCGTTCGACTGCTGACTATGGTGCCCCCTCCGTGTTTTTACCCAAATCGAACGTTTGAGGTAAAAGCGTGGAAAAGCAAAATTAAAAAAAAGTTGTTGATTTAAAATAAAATTAAGAAAATAGGGTAAAACCCTAATTCATTTTTACTATTCATTTTTACTGTTTTAGAGCTCTACAGAAAAAATGGTTGAGACAGCACACCGATCGACAGAGGTCCGGCGCGGGCTACGGGTAAGGATCTAATCCTAGTGAATTATGTTTGGATTTAATTTGTGCAATTTTTTGATTTAAATTTTGATTGTTTGGGGCATCGCGGCCATTTTTAGGCCGTCGACGATGTCGGGATGAAATCGTCCCTATTTCATCGATATCGTCTCTAGATCGTCGATTTCGTCTGAGGGCGAAGTCGACGAACTAGGGGCGATCTCGTCCAACAAGGGGTGATCCCCAAGTTGCAAAATAGGAGACGATTTCATCCTACAAAGGATGATTTTGCCCAATTTAGGACGATATCATCCAATAGTGGATGATATCATCATTTGATGAAATTAAGTTTGTTTGAATTGCATTTAATTGATTTTAATAATTGGTTTATTAATGAATTTTGTTGTTTTATTGTTTGTTTTGTAGAGGGGATTACTAAAGAGTCGGGAGTGGAAATACGGGGGGCTGAGAGATGACATAGCCACGCTCGACCAGGCGGAGCGTGACCGACTAGCACAGGTCGGTTTGCAGCATGTGGCAGAGATGCCACAAGTATCGACGGACATGGGGCTACTGACAACCCTAGCAGAGAGGTGGTATCCGGGGTCATCCTACTTTCGGTTACCGACAGGGGAGATGGCTCCCACACTAGAGGACGTATGGAGGATCTTGAGGATCCCCATACAGGGATGGCTGATGACTCCTACGGCCAATCAGGGCCAGGCGATGATGAGGCTGAGCGGAGACCCGAGCTTCACCCTGGAGAAGGGCGAAGTGAACATCGAGTCTCTAAGGTAGATGCCTAGGGCATCTAGGCTGACTCAGGTTTTGGCAGGGGTGGTAGGTGGCTTACTGCTGTGCCACCAGAGTGGGTGCAGACTACCATGGCTCCTTTCAGATGTGGTCTGTGACATGAGAGACCACGGATACAGGTTTGCATGGGGTAGCTTTGTACTATGCCACTTGTATAGGATCCTACATGGGGTCGTATACAAGGGAGGCCGATGTCTGGTCTTGACATCACTACTACAGGTTTGGTGCTGGGAGCACATCATGGTGCAGAGGCCGATAGGGCTCCCACTGACAGGGGTTGACCGAGAGAGGCCCCGAGTTTTCTATTGGTGGTTACAGAGGGGGTCACAATAGCGGATAGATCTATCGATGTCACGGAGGTTGCTGGATGACCTCATCCTAGACCAGATCACCTGGAGGCCATGGAGAGAGCATCCAGGGTGGGCAGAGGATGGGCAGGAGCTGGCTCGCATCAGGCGAGTCTGCTGGCTGAGGATGGAGCAGGGAGAGGTAGAGCTCCACCGCTACGACCGAGTTCTATGATAGTTCGGTCTTCAGTAGGGGATCCCTTCTCTCAGGGATTACGAGTACTCCTAGACTATTCGAGATAGTACTACATTGAGCGGGGCTCCAGACATGCAGCGGTTCTAGAGTCAGGACACGGATGATGCCCCCATCCAGCCAGTGGATGGTGATGATGCTGGGGTTGCCGATGGATATGATGCCTGGTACGCAGGCATCCACCCTCCTCGGATGATGAGGGCATAGGGTCCGATGCATGCCATGGTGCGATGGATGGGGAGGCGACGTCAGGCTGCTATTGAGGCAGCATGGGGTCACGACGGGAGAGAGCAACGATGGTCTCCATAGGAGAGATGCCAGAGGATGGCACGGGCTCCATAGAGGCCATAGCAGATAGGGAGGAGGGAGGAGAGATTCCCTTCTCAGTAGGGGGAGAGGCCACCATCACCCGATAAGGGCAAGGGTGTCGAGGTGGGGGAGAGCAGTGAGATGGCGGCTCTCCGGGCTGAGAATGCCCACCTCCGGGCTCAGGTGCAGACACTTCAGGATGAGGCTACACGTCTCAGGGCTCGGAGTGGAGGGGCGAGCATGGAGGAGCTGGTGTGGTCTATGATGCAGACCACGTTCTACTAGGGGGTATACTTCCAGCTGGTTCCAGAGGGCCAGAGGGTACAACTGCCAGCCGACATTGCTGAACCAATCAGGATGGGATCGACGAGGACATCCTCACGATCGACAACGAGGACCCGAGACATAGCACGGACCTCTATGGGACCACCTCCTCCATGCCAGGGTGGGAGAGGAGATGAGGCTGAGAGCTCGAGGGCTTCTCGAGACTAGCTGACTATAGACTGCACAGAGATTGTATAGATTTTTGAGAGGATTGAGTATGCCAGGGTATAGATTGTGGCATACCAATCCAGTTTTGATATGATGTACATAATTTGATATATATATATATATATGGTCTTGTTTTTGATGATATGACTTGTGTATATGTTGTATGATGCTTTAATTTTTGAATTTTGGTGATTGATGATTCATGTAATTATGTCGTTTGGAAATAAATTATAATTTTTATGTCATGGCATAAAATTGTAAATGAAATAATCTGATGTGAATAAATTGGTTGTTTTGTGGTGTGATTTGATGAAAAATAAAAGGGACTTCTAACAATAATTTCAAAGGACATTGTCGCTGTTATAGACCATTTCATGGAGTCGCCGCTCGCTAGGTCGTCAAGCTAATCCTAGTATAGAAATATTGTGAAAAGTAAAAGAGTGCTTAAGAGACTGTCTTAAGACTTGGTGTTGTGATGATGAAAATGATGATGGTGATGATTTGTTTTCAGATTTTCATAAAAATATTATGCATGACATATTAAAGAAATATGATTTTTTTCTAGGCATACATTCCTAAGTGTGATAAATTTTTTGAATAAGTCCCTAGGAACTATACCATCATTGCAAAATTGAATGTTGACATAATGAAATGAAAAAAAATGTGTTCGTTCTTTTTAAAGCACAATTGTGTAACATAATGATGTAAGCCATATGTTTTTATAAATTAAAATGAATGGGAAAATAAAATTAGAACAATGGTTTGCGCTAGGCATAGAATTATAGGTATAGACTTATACCATCATCGCGAAATCCAAAGAAGAAATTGATATTTTAGTTTTATTGCATGATTGATTTTTGATTTTGAGATAAACAGAAAATAATAATATATAAACTTGACTTTATTTACTAGATTTTGTAATATGTTGTTTGAAAGAATTTTGTGATTTTTGAAAACAATGTATGTAATTGTTTTTATACTAAACAGATGTTCTGAAATAAGAAGAAAAAATTATTCCAAAAGAGTTGCAGAAATATTTTAAATTATCTCAAAGACAAATGTAGATTTATAAGGAACCCTCATGTGCATATGTGAGTTCATTGCCGATCTTGATTTATCATAATGATACAAAAATCTCTCAAATACAAATGTGTGTGCAATTGTATTGTTCATTTACCAATTTTGAGCAAGATAATTTGATACAAGTAATTTGAATTAACCAAATAAGTGTTCGTTGACCATGATTTATATGCATGTAACCATACCAGACTACTATGTAAGTCGGGTCATCAAGAGCTAGCTAATCCATAAGAAGATATAGGTCTATACAAAATAAGGTCGCTAATGTGACAGACATATCACCATGCTAGGGATTACCCAAGGCCAAGCGGGTTGGGCACAAACCACCTGTTATGGGGCTTACCTCACGGTTTTTGAATAATTGAGAATTCCAGGGATTCAAGCTCATTCACCCTTCTTTTCTTTTCAAGGGGTAGGGAAAGGGATTTTATTGCTTTTGCTTTTTTCTTTTCTTCTTTTTCTTTTTCTTTTTGTATTTTTGCTTGATATTGAGATAATGCTGAAATATTGCTGAGATGGTACAAAATGATATTTTTCTTTTTCTCATTTGCTTTGACTTTTCTTTTTCTTCCTATGCTAGGGATACTTGCTCGGATTGGTTGTAGAGCAAGGGATTTTTATTCTGGGTAGGGGTGAGCTTGTCCTTTTGTCAATTCTCAAAGATTCTAGACCATGTGCATGATAGGATAGCAGGGGAAACTTTTCGCTCAAGAAACCATTTCTACTATGTAGCATCATATCGAATTTGCAATGAAATCATTTTAATGTGAAGAGATATACTTGGTTCAAGTAAATAACAAGATCAGTTCTCTATGCTCAAAAACTTTATTTAATTCAACTGTGGATTTTGATATAAGAGAGATTAATAATCATACCAAATAAAATCAAGATATTTATTCATGTGAGTGTGAAAGTGCGGGATTCCAAATAAATGTTAATTTATCCAAAATAACTGAAAATATAACTGCAATACTTCAAGAATTGATAGGTGCGAATATAAAAGATGTTTTTGAAGATTTTGATGATTTTGAAGTGTTTTTATATTTTGATTTTAATTTATGAATGGAAAGAATAAATACTATTACTGTTTTTTTTTTGAAATTTTTATATGGATGACGAAAATGAAACAATATGCAAAATAACAATATATACAATGATGAAATGACCAGATTTTATGCATAATAGCGCTTGAGATGCATAATGTTCATAGGTTCTTTAAGATCTTTACCATCTAAGGTAGATAATCTGTATGCTCCTGAGCCAAATTTAGCAGTGATGACATATGGCCCAAGCCAGTTAGGTTCAAATTTACCTTTAAGATCTTTAGTTGCATTAGTATTTTTTTGATTTTCTTTTAAGACAAGGTCACCGATCTCAAAGGATCGATGATGAACTTTCTTGAGGTATGCTCGTTTAAGCTTGTTTTGGTAGGCACGAAGATGCTCCAAAGCATTGATGCGCTTCTCATCTAGGAGTTCCAGCTGACTAAGTCTGCCAGCATGATATTCATCTCCTACTTCAGTATCTTGAAGTAGCAGAGCCAAAGAAGGAACTTCTAATTCAAAGGGAAAAACTGCTTCAGCACCATAAACCAAAACAAAAGGTGAAGTACCTGTGGGGGTGCGAATGCTAGTTCGATAAGCCCACAAAGCAGGATATAATTGGATGTGCCAATCTCGACCAGATTTATTGACCAATATTTTGAGGATTTTGATTAATGTTTTATTAGATGCTTCTACTTGGCCATTACCCTGAGGATAATAGGGAGTGGACCAACGATGTTGAATTTTATATTTTTGACATAATTTTTTGACATCTTTATTTTTGAAACAAGTTCCATTATCTGAGATGAGATTTGCAGGAATTTCGAACCTACAAATAATTTGATTAAAAATAAACTTGGAAACTTGGGTTCCAGTGCAAGAAGCTAAGGGCATAGCTTCAACCCACTTCGTGAAATACTCAGTGGCGGTTATGATAAATTTGTGTCCATCAGATGACACAGGGTTGATTTTTCCAATGATGTCTAAGCCCCATTTTGAAAAGGGCCAAGGAGATGAAATAGCCTGCAGTTCTTGTGCAAGCGCATGGACAAGGTCAGCGTGTTTTTGGAACTTGTCGCAATGGCGCACATAATCATGTGCATCATTTTCCATGGTAGGCCAAAAATATCCTATCCTAAGGAGTTTTTTAGCAATGGCGCTACCACTAAAATGTCCCCCACAAGATCCATTGTGGGCTTCACTCAAAGCTGATCTAGATTCTTCTAGATTCAAACATCTCAATAGGATGCCTTCAAAAGATCTCCTATACAAGGTATTACCAATAATCACGAAGCGACTTGCTCGTCGACGTAACAACCGATGTTGGTTGCTATTACAACCTTCAGGAAAGGTCCCATTTTGAAGAAAATTAAATATATCAGTGTACCATGGTTCAGGAGTAGTTTCATTGATTAGAAACACATCCAAAGGTTCTAAGCATGATTTATTTGAAGTGGGTTCCTGGAGTCGATGAATAATGATGGTAGCATATTCATCATCTAACTCCAAGGGCAAAAGAGATGCAGCTACAGCCATAGCGTCAGCCGCACGGTTGCTAGTTCGAGGAATAGCTTCCAAGGTAACTTGATCAAATAAAGATAATAATTGTAAGACATATGCTTTATATGGGCGTAATTTATCATCTCTGGTCTGATAAACATCATTGATTTGATTTATGACAAGTTGAGAATCATCGAAAACCAATAGATTTTTAATTTTTAGTGCCAAGGCAGCTCGTAATCCTAGGATTAGAGCCTCATATTCAGCAGTATTATTAGTGCAAGCAAATGTTAATTTGAAGGACAGAGGTATAAGATGTTTCTACGGAGATATTAAAATAATACCTGCACCAGCCCCACTCATGCATCGGGCTCCGTCAAAGTATAGGGACCATTGCTCTGGATGGTCTGCCTCTAGTTTAAGGCATTCATCGAGAAACTCAATGATGAGGGGATGGGTAGACTCTAAGGGTGCAACAACTAATTGATCTACTATGATTTGACCCTTAACAGACTTCTGTCCTATAAACGTGAGTTCAAACTCGCTTAGCGCAAGAACCCACTTTGCTATGCGACCAGATAAGTACGGTCGACTCATGAGATATCGCAAAGGGTCGAATTTAGCAATAACATACATTTTTTGACTGAGCATATAATGGCGTAGTTTCTGTGTAGAAAATATGACTGCGAGACATAACTTCTCTAATACTGTATAGCGAGTTTCATAACTGATTAAAGTTCTTCTAATGTAATAATTAGCACGTTCTTTCTTCTCATCGTCAAGTTGAGCTAACATAGCTCCTAAGGCAAAATCTAAAGCAAAAATGTACAAGATAAATGGGCGATCAGATCTAGGTGGTGAAAGCACCGGTGGTTTAAGAAGATATTGTTTGAGGAGTTCAAATGCTTCCTGACATTCGTCATCCCAATGAAAAGAGACATCTTTCTTAAGAAGCTTAAGAAAGGGTCCTGTTTTGTCCGCCAACTTATCGACAAAGCGACGAATAGCTTGAAGTTTACCTTGTAGACTTCGTAATTTAGATATATTTGTGGGTGTGGGCATATCAGTGATAGCCGTGATCTTGAGAGGGTCAATTTCAATGCCACGTAAAGAAACTATAACCCCCAATAATTTATCGGACTTAACTCCGAATATACATTTAGCTGGATTCAGTCGGATAAGATATTCCCTTAACCGATCAAAGACTTTTCTCAAGTCATCTAAATGATCATCTTCTTTGATGGAACGAGCTATAATATCATCTACATAATCATGTAGAATATCATGCATCATATCATGAAAGATATAAGTCATGGCTCGTTGATATGTTGCACCTGCATTCTTCAAACCGAATGGCATCACTTTCCAACAAAAGGTTCCCCAAGGGGTAATAAAGGCTATTTTAGCCTGATCTTCAGGAGCTATCCTGATCTGATTATAACCAGAAAATCCATCCATTAAGGATATCATTCCACTCCTAGCAGTAAAATCAATGATCTGATCCATGTTGGGAAGAGGAAAATCATCTTTAGGGCATGCAACATTAATATCTCTGAAGTCTGTGCAAACCCTAACTTTGGTAGCTTCTTTCTTAGTTACTGGAACTACATTTGAGATCCATTCAACATAATCAATGGCTTGTATAAAAATAACCTTCAAGAGCTTTTCTAATTCCCCTTTGACTAGTAAGGCCACTTTAGGATGCATTTTTCTAAGTTTCTGTTTAATAGGTTTAGCATCCGGATGGACTACTAGGTGATGCATAACTACGGAAGGGTCTAATCCTAGCATATCCTCATATGTCCAAGCAAAGACGTCTTCATATTGTTTAAGAAATGCAATGTATTTATCTTGTTTTTCTTGACTCAATTCTGATCCAATGTTGATTATGTGAGGGTTATCTTCGGTTCCAATGTTAATTTTTATGACGTTTTCTACTTCCATGTGTAGATCTCTCTCAAAATTAGGCGGGGCGGGTGAAACGCCCAATTCTTGTAATTCTTCCAAGGTTAGCTTGGATAATTCATCTTGAGGAGTCGTGGCCTCAAGCTGGGCTATACTAGGTATAGAGCCATCGAAATAAAATCCATTATGTAATAATTCCTCAACGGAGACATCATGGAAAATATCTCCCTCCAACTCATCGTCGGATTCAGCGATCATCTGAGGGTAAGCTATGGAGAGCATATTACACGTAAATGACTTATTTATTAAATGCAAAGGATCGCGTTCATCCAAATAATCTTGGTAAGATATGAGATGGTCATCATCCTCGAATGGGAAGGGCTGACCTTTACTAGGAAATAGGCCCACACCACATCGGGTAGGCCATGGTTCTACCTCAAAAGGTTATTTCATACCATTCTGGAAAGGTCCCAAACCTTTCCCTTTATATCCCAATTTAAGCATTATTGGCTTAGCTTTAATATACTCATTAGCAAAATAACATCGAGCATATCCATCATAATGTGTCTTGATGTTTCTAGGTATTCTTCCCCAGTCATATCCCTTATAAATAAAAGTGCAACTCCCAACTTGGTAAATACTTCCCATGGGCTGTGGGAGACCCAAGGTGCGAGGAGAGGGCGGCAATTTATTTAAAATAAGGGAATCTTGCATAGCAACATTTGTTTTTTCTGATATAAGAATTTTAGATAAATCGGGTAAAAGCTCGTCAGTAAGAGCATAAGAGGTAGAAGGAACATTCCCTACATCGTCGGATGCGGAAAGTATGCCTTTAGTGGATGTAGATGTTGTAGGGATGTTGATGGATGAGTCTTTTATAGGTATGGAAGTTATAGGAGTAAAACAAGAAGCATTGGTTGTGGGTTTAGGATCTTTTGAAAGTCCTAATGTGGTTTGTTCGAAAGACGGTTGAACTATATGTAGAGGTGTAGTTGGTGGGGAAAAAGTAGATGATGTTATGGGTGTATGTTTCACATGTTTAGACGGTTGATGAGAATTAGGATGTGTGGATGATAAAGCAGGGCAAAATTGAACTCCAACAGGTTCTGCCAAAGCACACATATCAAAGGGTCTGGGATCACCATGAATGGTAACCAACTGATTTTTAAATTCAAATTTAACACATTGATGTAAAGTTGAGGGAATAGCTCGCATTGCGTTGATCCACGGGTGACCCAAAAGTATATTGTACGATGCAGGGCAATGTACAATAAATACGGTTGTGTCTAAGGTTCTTGGACCAACTTGCAATGGGATAGTGATAACTCCACACGTTTCTTGTGTTTCATCATTGAAGGCTTTTATGATCATATCAGTTCTTTTCATTTCGTCACTTCTAAACCCAAATATTTGGTAGAAGTCAAAAGTGCAAATGTTTAAAGATGAACCATTATCAATCAAGACTCGTTTAACTGCTACATCTCCAATTAGGGCAGTAATATATAATGGGTTATCCTTATGTAAACTATGTTGTGGTATATCTCTATCCCGAAAGTCAATATAATCGACTTCACGAGTTATTATAGTATTGGACATGGCTTCAGGTTGAATATTTTGTGGTACCATCATCTGGCTTAATGTGAGCATTAATTCATCCCTATGTGTAGGAGAAGATCTTAAAAGGTCCAAAAGGGAAATTCTAGATGTAGTATTTGATAATTGTTCATTAATATTATAAGGAGGTTTAGGTTGAACATTAGGCGCATGATTCCCTTTATTAGGAATTTTCAAAACAAATGGAGTTGATCCATCGTTCTGAGTTTGATCTTGTTGAGAATTTTGAGCTTGTTGTCTAGTAATGACTCCGATGGTACCGACAATATTATTTTGAGGATGATGAATAGGTCTTGGTCTAGCATTTATGGCTTGTTCATTAGAAAGTAATTGGTGAGAAGATGGTCTAGTAGTGACTCTTCTTGGAAATGGTTCTTCTGGAACCATAGAACTTGTGATAGGTTGAATAGGATCTGATTCATCTTCAGAACTATTTGATTGATTTGAGGTGATTTCCATGTCACTTTTAGTCTCATATTCTACATCACTAAGATCAGGTGTCTAAGTATTATATAGAGGTCTGGTCATAACCATGGATAAAGTTGTGTCAAATATTTCCAAATCATGAGTAGGTAACTGTCCACTAATAGTTCCTACATATCGGGTAGGAGGGGGAACATTATGGTGCTCAATTTGATTAGCCACTTCTTTACCATGCTTTGGTAAAGGATGTTGAAATATGTCCAATGATTGATTGGCATTCTGATTCTGATTTTGGGGAATATTCTTTTGAGCATTATTAGGAGGATTTTGTTTAGGTTGAAAGGCTTGCACCTCCATCTCATTGTTATCAATGAGGTCTTGTATTTTATGTTTTAATATTTTACAAGAGTTGGTAGCGTGTCCAGGTCCTCTATGGAAATCATAGTGTAAATCAGCTCTGTATCCGGGTATAGTTGGATCAGGTTCCCGAATATTTGGTAATTGGATCAAACCTCATGCTAGTAATTACGGGAGAATGGTTGATAGAGGTTGATTTAACCTAGTAAATTCTCGAGGTGGTTTATCAGGAGGTTTTAGTATAAATTTCTCTGTTGTTTTCACAGCATTAACAGTAGCGATATTTCTACTATCAGTGACTCCATCACCTACAACTTGTTTATTTTTATTTTTATTTCTAGATGTTTTCTCATCATCTTTCTTTTTAAGTTGACCTATGCTAATAAGAGCATCTTCCACTCTTTGAGCTAAATATATAGCTTGATCGAAGGTGGTCAAGATAGCAGTTGATAACTCATAGGATAGTTGTTCTTGCAAATTATTGATAAAGATATCCAGCATTTCCTGATAAGGTAACACAAAGTGTAATTTTCCTATCAACTGTCTCCATCGAGGTAGGAAATCAGCAAAACATTCATCTTTTTCTTGTTTTAGGTTGTACAAATATTTAATGGTTACATGCCTTTCGATGTAGGCACTAAATTGATGCACAAAAGACTCGGTTGTCTCTTTGAAATTCCTCAAAGAATGAGTGGGTAGTTGATAATAGCATTCTAATGCCATTCCTCCTAAACTTTTTGAGAACATTTTTAGTAATAACAAGTCTTCATGTGATATATCATGACATGCTATCCTAAACATACGAAGATGCTCTATGGGATATTCGGTTCCTTTGTATATAGGTAGGACAGGCATAGGGAAGTGCTTAGGATATGGTTGTGCTACAACTATAGGATCTAGAGGCTGACTGCACATCTCTTGATAATTGTACGAGGGATGGTAGGGATCTATCCGGTCCATGCGGGAGACTAACTATTTCACCATGGCTTCTAGATTACCAATTTGTATACCATATTTGTTTGGTGGTATTTGAGCGTATGATGGCATGACGTAAGGATTGGATGCTATATTGCTATTATGCAAATGGTTGGTAGGAAGAGTATTATGAAGAAGATTTGTTGTAGCATTATGTTGTATCCCAGATTGTTGGAAATTGGTGTTTAGTTTTGTTTTAGGCTTTTGTTGATTTGATCTTTGTTGATCAATAACTTGGCAAAATAGAGCAGTGAATGACGGTTTCTTTTGTGTGGGAATAACCCTAGGCTTGGTAACAGGCACTCTAGGTGGTTGGGTAACCTGTTTTTGTTGCATGTTCTAGATTATAGTGGCCATATCCAAATTGGATGGTCTAGCTTGATCACTTTCTTGATCAACGAAGGACAAGGGATTAGTGCATGTGTGATATATTTCTTCTAGGGTTGTGTTGTGGCTGATCCACAACGTACCCCAAAATTGGGGACCCACCTTTTTTGCATGTGTTCCAAGAAGACCGAAGTGGCCCATAGGCTAAATATCAAGGAAAAAAGCAAAATACCACAAGGAGAAAAAGTGTTGTGATATCACGACATGTTGCACTGTCGCGGCAAAAAAAAGAAAAAGTGTCACGATATCGCGACATGTTGCACCATCGCAGAAAAAAAAAGAAAAAGTGTCAAGATATCGCGACATGTTGCACCATCACGGCCCAAAAAGAAAAAGTGTCGTGATATCACAACATGTTGCACTGTCGCGGCCAAAAAAAAAAAAGTGTCGCGATATCGCGACATGTTGCACCATAGCAGCCAAAAAATAAAAAAGTGTCACGATATCGTGACATGTTGCGCTGTCGCGACCAAGAAAGAAAAAGTGTCGTGATATCGCGACATGTCGCACCATCGCAACCAAATAGAAAAGGTGTCGCAATATCGCGACATGTTGCACCATCGCGGCCAAAAGAGAAAAAGTGTCGCGATATCACGACATGTTGCACCATCGCAGTTAGAAGAGAAAAAATGTCGTGATATCATGACATGTTGCTGGGTCACAGTCAGAGGAGAAAAAATGTCGCGATATTGCGACATGTTGCATTTTCATGATTCAAAGCAAAGAGGAAGAGCTACAAAGAAAAAGTGTCACGATATCGCGACATTTTTTCATTTTTGCGACCAAACAAGAAAAGAAAGAACAAGAAAAGAAAAGTGTCACGATATCACGACATGTTGTGTTTTCATGGCCGTACAGGAAAAAGTGTCGCGATATCGTGACATGTTGTGTTTTCGCAGCCATATAGGAAAAAGTGTCGCGATATCGCGACATGTTGCGTTTTCATGATTCAAAGAAAAGAGAGAGGGAAGAGATAAAAAGTGTCGTGATATCATGACATGTTCCATTTTTGCGGCTAAAAGCAACAAAAGACGGAAGGGGCCAAAAGTGTCGCGATATCGCGACATGTTCCATTTTCGCCAAGGTAACGGACCTGCATAGTGACGTGGACATAAGGACAAAATCCAATGAAGAAGACAAAGCATTACATAGGGAATATTTAATTATTTGAAATCATTTAAGATGGTCGTTACACACAGAGGGAAACATACGCAAGCCCATGTGGAGAAAACACAGCGAAGGGCCACAAAATGGAAAGCAAAGCACACGCATACAAGGGAAGTTGAAATGAACAGTCAGGGAAGGTGAAGCGAACAACCATAGAAAAATGAAACAAACCGTCAGGGAAGGAGAAATAATGTTTTCACAAGTTTAAATACACCATTCAAAGAGGCTAGAGGAGGTGGAAAAACTGCTGCAAGTAGCGTTGCAGGTTTGAAGGCAAGATAGCCATTCTGGACCTAATTGGGCTATTTTTATTTTGTAGACTGGTTTTTCTTCTTCATGGACATGGGTTGGAAATTTCTACGAGCAGAGTTGCAGACTTGAAGGCGATGAGGCCATTCTGGACCTGTTTGAGTCGTTTTTCTTCCATGGACTGGTCTGGGAAAACCAAAAATTTTGCTATTGTAAAATGACATATTTTTAATGCAGAAGTTTTCAAAATTTTGCATCTTGTGGGCAAGAAAGAAGGAGATTTTCTTTGCATGCTATGAATTTAATGTTTATTCTTTCACTCATTCAGATTTAGAATTTATAGATAATGTTAATGCCATGTTTTTGGGTTACATTAGGTGAAAATTTGAAATCTGAATTTTATTTAGTACCCTAGGAACCAGCACTTAGTCTATGGGGATTATGCTTGTTTTGCAAGTCCAATAGGTTAGGTTGCATGCACGGAGACCTCACATCTTTGGTTTTGTCAAAATAGGATAGCATCATACTGAATGCCATTTAATTTCAATTTCTGCATTTCATTTTCATTTTTCTGCATTTTATATTTTTCCAGAAGTTTTAACTTTTCAAGGCATTAAAATAGACATTTAAAAAAAATAAAAATCCAAAAAAAAGCAATGAAAAATCACTAAATTTTCATGATGAAATAAACCAACATTGCCCCTTTTTACAGTTACTTACAATCACTAAGGTGTTCCAAGCATTTAAATTGAATATTTCTATTTGAGATTACTAATACATATATGCAAATGCTAATACAACAGAGACCTTGGAGAAGTTGTTTGTTTAACTTATTTGCAAGAGGGGATTTGGAACCCAAATCCTAAAGGAGAGTGTACTTTCACAATTGGGTGAAAATACCACTCAAAAGATTGGCGCTAGAAGGAGGGCTTGAATTATTTTATTTTAGAGTGATTTAAATGCTATAGGGATTTAAATTTTGAATATTTCATGCCCTATTGATTATTATCTTTAGCCCTCTTTTAACAACACAACCTTGTAGTGTTAAAAGGAGGACATGAATTGCTATGCATTTTTCTAACGCTTTTGATTGTTCAGACAAGAGTAATGTGTTTTGTTGTGATTTAAAAAAAAAAAAAAATTGGTCTTGACTAACGAGGTTGTCTCCATGCAATTACTTTCATTTGATTTTAATGGATACATATCTTGGTTGATGCTAACATGATTATTCATACGTTACATATTTGATATTTTCTAGTCATTTCATGCTTATTTGTAAGGAATTATTTTGTCTAAAATGTATTTGTTGTCGGTATTATGCTCTTCACCTGTGCGTAATGCGATCTTGTGAATCAGAAAGCCTACAACACTAGGAGTATGCTATTCACTTGCGCATATGTGATCTGGTGAATCAGAAACTTATATTTTTAGAATACTACTTTGTCAAGGTTCCTTCTTTCATGACTAACAGGTTTTGAAGTTATTCTTTGAATTTCATTAATTGCAGGATTTTTTGTGTGTCGCAGGTTTTCTTTGAGGTACTGAGAGTTGTGTCAGGTTATTGTAGGGATATCATCATCGATTTTGAATCAAATGGCCCAACCTCCACCACCTCCTTGGTACGGATTCAATAACATTCCTTTGAATATTTCCGGGGATATTCACGATATCCCTAGGAATATAGAAATATTTTTTCCCAAATACAAATCAGATGGCCCAAGGAATGCAGAAGAACATATTCAAGCCTATAGGGATGTTTTGATAAGATTGCAAGTTCAGCATGAAGATGTGGCTTGTAGACTCTTCCCCATGAGCCTAGACCAAGTGGCTTACAAATGGTATATTTTCTTACCTACTGGTTCCATTACGTCATGGACGTAAATGGAGAAGGATTTTGTCAACCAATTTAGGTCACCATTAGATCCCACAATCATCTATAATCAGTTCATTACATGCAAAAGAGGCCAGGGTGAGCCAATCTGAACTTTTAATCAGAGATTTCAAAAGTGCTATAATAGAGCAATTCGGCATTTTTCCATTGATCCCACAGGAGCTTTGCAAATATATTTTGGGGCATTGGATCCTATGACGACAATGTTTGCAAGGTGAAATCCTCAAGTTACTACGCTTGCTCTAGCCTATAATGAAGCTATGACCATTGAAAAACAAATGACACCACAGGGTTATGGGTTTTCCCAGATGCCTATGGTAGGACAATATGGTCCATATGGTCAAGCTCCTATGATGAATCAGATCATGGTACCACAAATATTAGGCATAAATGCTTTGCCTTATCAAAAACCATATTCATCAACACCCGCTTATGAACCCAATCCAATTTTGATTCAAAGTGTGAATCCCTATGCAAATCAAGTGGCTCAAAATCCAACTCAAATGTTAAGTCAAGATCTCACCAATTAATCAAATCCTACTAGAACTGGCAATAACATAGCTCAGCCAAAAGAGATTTATTTAGAGGTTGAAGAACTCAAAAATATGGTTCACAAATTGAGTAATGATTTGGTTCAAAAATAGAAGTATGAATCCCATGCCCCTCACCCAAATTGAAACTTCAACGATAGAGGGAGACAGTGGAATACAAAGCCAAACAATGGGGGTGTGCCTTCCCCTATTGCTAATCAGATAGATACTTCTGCAAGACCAAGTCACTCTAGTTCCATTCTTAATATTTTTGATCTTGCGTGGGAAAAGGGGTGTAGATTACATAATACAAAGGTGCATAATGAAAGGAATTGTCCCGAAATTGCTATGTATACCCATTGTCTTCAAGCTCAAGTGGATGATTTGGAACTTGTGCCAAATAAGGGTCCACCCCAACATCAGCAAGGAGTGGACAACATTTTGGTGGTGGAAACTCTATATCATCAAGAAAGTGATGACCAAGAGGATCCACACCTTCCAAATTGTGATAAAGTTGAATCATGGGTTACAAATTTGGATTATGATAGCTTTACCAATTTGAATTCAAGAAATAACCCACTTTTGGAAATAACTAGACCATCTAAGGAAGGTGAAGATGAATTGGATGAGAAACATGTTGATGAATCAGAAGATGAAGAATAAGTGCTTGAGCATCACGACTTGAACTTGGAAGATGATTACTATGATTCGTGGAAGAAATGGGAAGAATATTATCAATCTGAATCTTCTAACAAACTTGTTGTGTCAAATAATATGCAGGATAACTCAATTGCTTCCTCGCATGAAGATACTATAAATCCTGTACAATTTGAGAAATTTTTGGAAGAGGAATTTGAATCTCATCAAATTTTGGAACATGATAAGGATTCTACAACCATGAACCAAGAAAGAGAGTCACTTGCTTTAGATCCCTTTGAAGGAAAATAAATTGAAAATTTTGATCCACGTACTTGCGCTACAATGACTATGCCATCTCAAAATGAGAAAATTACAAAACCTGAATCATTTGGGTTTGATGTTATTGATGATCCAATTGAAAATATCATGTTACCCGAAACAACCCAAGTGATTGATCACGAAAATGTGTTAGTCAACCCGCCCCTAGATAGACAAGACTTATGGTTTGAAAGGGATGGGCATATTTTCAATTGGGTACCTAAGTTTGGTGCCTTTGATAAACGAATCATGGAGAAAGAACAAGTGCTACATGATGATGAATGTCATGAGAGAAAAGAGGAATTTTCAAAGCCTCTTCAAGTAAGGTTAAATGAAAATATGCTAAAGGTAAAATCTCATCTTTTTGGTTTCACCATGCAAAATTTGAATGAAGGTTTGCCTAATGAATGGTTTGATTCAAATATTATTAATGTTATGGATTTATTGAAGGAAAATGAAAGCTTATTTCTACACCATGAATCAAAGTGCGAAATGGACATCTTAAAGAATAGACATAAAGGAATTGAATATTAATCATTGTCTAATCAATTTGAAAACTTGAAACTCCACCATAGGATTATTAATGAAATTAAATCAAGTTGGTATGGTGAGAGGGGCAAGTGGAAGTCTGTTTCTTTGTTTGGGTTGATCTTGTTTTTGTTGGATTCCTACAAAACTTGGTATGCGTATCACGTCATATGTCTTTTAAAGAATTATAATCAGGTTTGGGATCCGGGAAAATGATAATCCAATTTTTTTTTTTGTACATTTGTATATACTTGTGGTTTTCATGTTTTGGTTTTGGATTGGATCTCATTTTGGTTTTAAGTTTTGTGTGTTGGTCCTTTGGACACTTTTGGTTTGTTAACTTAGGTCCTTATGAATGTTGACTAAGACTAGGAGAATATGAAACATCAAAATTGTATTGCAAAAAGCTCCACGAATATCGCAAACACATTAAAGAGTATCGTTTGGAACTTGTGATGCATGAAGTTTTCAGTTTTATAAATTATGGCAAAGTAGGTGGTATACCCACATTTCAAAAGGAGCAATGCATTCATATCTCATGTACATTCCGCATTGCATATACATTTCATCTCAGTTGCATCTTCATTTCATGTACAATCATTGAAAAGGTGTCGAATCCTCTTAGGGTTATTACATAACATATATTAAAAGGATCCTAAGGTTGGGAACTAATGCCCGAACTATCTTGAACCAAGCACGTTCTGCACATATTAAAGAGGATCTTGAGAAAAATGGTCAAAACCATACTTGGAAGAAAATGTGAGGTGAAAGGAGTATTTCGTGTCTATCCTATTATGCAACATAATCCTTAAAACAGTGGTTTTTACCACTCCCATAGTGCTTAAAGCCTAAAATCAGAGTAGTAAGGATAGGGTCTAATTATCATCTCGCTTAGGTTGAGAATTTGATTCCCCAAAGATCTGATTTGACCTTCATGAAGTAGTAAGGATAGGGTCTAATTCTCATCTCGCCTAGGTTGAGAATATGATTCCCCAAAGCTTCTATTTTGCCCACTCAAGAACTTGAAATTCCAAAGAAAAAATATATATATTTTTTCATTAATATTGGATTGGAAGGATCGTACTACATGTCCCTTGCAAGGATGGGTAGTCATCCCCAAGGTCCAAAAAAATAAAAAATAAAGCCAAACCATGGATTATGGGGTTAATCTCCACTGGGGCTATAGATGCCTGTCTGGTAGTGGAGTATGCTCATGTGTGGCAACATGTCTTGTCTAAAAGCAATACCACTAACTACTCAAACGGATAGGCTAGCCTAACAATTTCATCCATAATAGGTTAAATCATTTTGTTCAAAGTGAGATAATGAACTCCAGATCAGAGTAGAAAGGATAGGGTTAAATTCCCATCTCGCTTAGGTTAAGAATCTGATTTCCCAAAGCTTTGATTTCACTTACACTTGCACATGGGTTCAATATGGTAGTGACACATAACCAACTTTGGGATCTAGTAAATTAATTTAGTATACATATATTTGGTCCTAAGAGGGTTTGACAGTTTTGATATGTTTGTTCATGATGCTAGAAGGTCAGAGCCTTTGCAAAGCAGGTTGTTATATCTTTAACATAGTGGTCATACATCAAATCCTACACAAATCATTCATAGCCTTGCATATGAATCATAAGTGAAACTGACAATGGAAAGTTGAATGAGTTTCAAATGATAGGGAATGAAACACATTGCACACATCGAGCTGATGCTTAATAATTCTAATATTTCATGTATTTCTCATCTAGTTTCATTCTTGGGACATTCACTAATGCTTGTATTTGAGTTTGTGTGTTTTTTAGGTTGAGTTCTCACCAAAATTCTCAGGAGCATTTCCCAGCAGAGTTGCCATTTGTTGTGGCTGATTCACAACGTACCCCAAAATTGGGGACCCACATTTTTTGCATGTGTTCCAAGAAGACCGAAGTGGCCCATAGGCTAAAATTCAAGGAAAAAATCAAAATACCACAAGGAGGAAAAGTGTCACGATATCGCGACATGTTGCGCTGTCACGGCCAAAAAAATAAAAAGTGTCGCGATATCGTGACATGTTGCACCATCGCGGCCCAAAAAAAGAAAAAGTGTCACGATATCGCAACATGTTGCACCATCGTGGCCCAAAAAGAAAAAGTGTCACGATATCATGACATGTTGCATCTGTCATGGCCAAAAAAAGAAAAAGTGTCGCGATATCGCGACATGTGGCACCATAGCGGCCAAAAAATAAAGTGTCACGATATCGCGACATGTTGCGCTATCACAGCCAAAAAAGAAAAAGTGTTGCGATATCGCGACATGTCGCACCATCGTGGCCAAAGAGAAAAGATGTCGCGATATCGTGACATGTTGCACCATCACGGCCAAAAGAGAAAAAGTGTCACAATATCGCGACATGTTGCACCGTCATGGTCAGAAGAGAAAAAATGTCGCGATATCGTGACATGTTGCTGGGTCGCGGTCAGAGGAGAAAAAATGTCGCGATATCATGACATGTTGCATTTTCGCGATTCAAAGAAAAGAGGAAGAGCTAGAAAGAAAAAGTGTCGTGATATTGTGACATGTTGCATTTTTGCGACCAAACAAGACAAGAAAGAACAAGAAAAAAAAGTGTCGTGATATCGCGACATGTTGCGTTTTCACGGCCGTACAGGAAAAAGTGTCACGATATCGCGACATGTTGCGTTTTCGCGGCCGTACAGGAAAAAGTGTCGCGATATCGCAACATGTTGCATTTTTGTGATTCAAAGCAAAGAGAGAGGGAAGAAAGAAAAAGTGTCGCGATATCACGACATGTTCCATTTTTGCGGCTAAAAGCAACAAAAGACGGAAGGGGCCAAAAGTGTCGTGATATCGAGACATGTTCCATTTTCACCAAGGTAACGGACCTGCATAGTGACGTGGAAATAAGGACAAAATCCAATGAAGAAGACAAAGCATTACATAGGGAATATTTATTTATTTGAAATCATTTAAGATGGTCGTTACATATGGAGGGAAATAGACGCAAGCCCATGTGGAGAAAACCCAACGAAGGGCCACAAAATGGAAAGCAAAGCACATGCATACAAGGGAAGGTGAAATGAACAGTCAGGGAAGGTGAAGCGAATAGCCATCGACAAATGAAATGAACCGTCAGGGAATGAGAAACAATGTTTTCACAATTTTAAATACGCCATTCAAAGATGCCAGAGGAGGTGTAAAAACTACTGCAAGTAGCATTGCAGGTTTGAAGGCAAGATAGCCATTATGGACCTAATTGGGCTATTTTTCTTTCATAGACTGGTTTTTCTTCTTCATGGACATGGGTTGGAAATTGCTACGAGCAGAGTTGCAGACTTGAAGGCGATGAGGCCATTTTGGACCTGTTTGAGTCATTTTTCTTCCATGGACTAGTTTGGGAAAACCAAAAATTCTGCTATTGTAAAATGACATATTTTTAATGCAAAAATTTTCAAAAATTTGCATCTTGTGGGCAAGAAAGAAGGAGATTTTCTTTGCATGCTATGAATTTAATGTTTATTCTTTCACTTTTTCAGATTTCAAATTTATAGATAATGTTAATGCCATGTTTTTGGGTTACATTAGGTGAACATTTGAAATCTGAATTTTATTTAGTACCCTAGGAACCAGCACTTAGTCTATGGGGATTGTGCTTGTTTTGCAAGTCCAATAGGTTAGGTTGCATGCACGGAGACCTCACATCTTTGGGTTTGTTGAAATAGGATAGCATCATACTGAATGCATTTTAATTTCAGTTTTTGCATTTCATTTTCATTTTTCTGCATTTTATATTTTTCCAGAAGTTTTAACTTTTCAAGGAGTTTTAACTTTTCAAGGCATTAAAATAGACATTTAAAAAAATTCAAAATCCAAAAAAAAACAATGAACAATCACTAAAGTTTCATGATGAAATAAACCAACATTGCCCCTTTTTTACAGTTACTTGCAATCACTAAGGTGTTCCAAGCATTTAAATTGAATATTTCTATTTGAGATTACTAATACATATATGCAAATGCTAATACAACGGAGACCTTGGAGAAGTTGTTTTTTTAACTTCTTTGCAAGAGGGTATTTGGAACCCAAATCCTAAGGAGAGTGTACTTTCATAATTGGGTGAAAATACCACTCAACAGGTTGCTTAAGTGTCACTAATTTGATCCTTGTCCACATGGACTGCTCTATTAAGGGCAACAATATTAGTACTGAGGAACTTCCAGAAATGTTCCATGTTATCAAAAGTAACAACTCCTTCCGAAGACATTTTAGGGGATGAGGATCCTTCCTCTCTAACAATTTCTCTTTGTTCATTTGCTTCAACAAACTCTTCTTCTTGTTGGTCTAGTGTTCCTTCCTCCTAAATTGGGTCTTCAGGAAGTACATCTGGTTTATTTACTGGTTTTCCTAACCAATCTTCTTCTACTTTAGTATGTTTTCCATTCCTAAGTCTAGTCATTATGCTTAAACTTAGATTTTAGCAAATATATATTTATATATATTTGTTTGCAACAAGTTTGGGAGGTATATATTTTAATTATATACCTACTATAATACTTAAAAGAAAATGTTTTTATTTTTGTTATGTTTTTGTTTTGTTTTTTTTGTTTGATTATAAAGACAATAAACAACACACTAAATGCAAGAAATAATTAAAAGAATGGCTTAGTTTTCTATAAATAGTTTATAGATGTCATTGATGGGATCAAGTTCATCAGGAGTCATGAAATGCTCCTCTTCAAATTGGAAATGGTTTTTCAAGAATTTGACAAAGTGTGCTATGGTGATGTTATCTACTTCTGACTCTGACTTGTAAAAATAGATCTCATGGCAATACTCTCGATATAACACAGCTCTAAAAACTCTATTCCATCTCTTTCTATCCATAAGGACGATCTCTTGATCCTCTATATGAGACAAAAATTTATGTACTACAACTGCATTGTCGAGGTATTCCTCAAAGGTGTACAATTCGGAAGACACAAGGGCTCTTTTATCTGCTAACCACCTATGGCAAGCTCTCTGAAGTTCATGATATAAGGTCACTTGATCATGATCTAGGATTCTATCTAGGACAAACCTCTTGATTTGCCTAAGTTCGGTTGATCTAGATTCAATGATATTCAACTCCTATTAAGTTCGTCCCATAAAGGTTGAACCCTATTTGTTTGAGGTACTCTAAGTACATAAGTAATCTCTATAGCTGCTAATTTATTCTCAACATTAATGGTGATAGCTCGTATTTTATTATAATCTACCATCTAAATATGATATGCAATCTTAATTTTGAATCTGATGATTCTAAATGCATTTATTTTTTTTGGATTGTTTTCAAAAGGTTTTTAGTTTTCACGTCGGGTTCACCAAAATGTATCGCTCCAAATTTTTTGCATCCTTACCTTCAAGATATAGGATCTACGTCCGGAAGGGGGATGCAAGAAGGATGGGACAATACCTCAGACTGAGAGGCCCTTTGAAGGTCTCGCCTCTCAGGGGAGGGGTATAACGGTGAATTTTTGACGGATGGTGGGTTCACCAAAAACTTTTGAGTGGCAGTTTCCATGCCTGGGTTGAGAGTAGGTTTGATGTGTTCATTTTGTGCTTTAATCATTCAATTCCTAGGTTTGGCCAAGATGAATCTAAGCTATTCTATATGCCAATGCTGATATTTATGAATATAGAAAACATGCATAAATGCTAAACATATAAAGTAGGCTACATAAAACATAACATACCTAATTTCAGATTTCTGATGAAGATTATGAGTTTTTTAGAAGTCCAAATTATCTCAAATCATACGTAATCATCTGTTATTACACAAAATCATCTCATATCACAGTCGGTCATCTGATATCAGATCGTATCATCAACGATCTGACGAATTCGTCAAAAACCTGCAATCACGAAAATAGATACAAAATACCAAAAATGCAACTGCAAAAGCAAGGGGAAATGATAGAAATAATAGTAAACTTACCTAAGTGATAAATCTAGATAGCAATTAAAAGTAAATGCATCAATTTGAAAATTTATTTTGACTTTATCATGCATCTCTACTAAATGAGGTGAACTCCAAGATGCATAAATATAATAAACTAAGATAATGCATAAAGAAATGCAGAGAAACGATAAGAAAATGCAAACTCTGGGCTCTGATTGCCCCCAATATGGACTACAGTTGAGATCGCCTCCAATTGTATGAGATTGTCGTCGATCTACGATAGGATCATCTGAAATCGTCTGGAATCGCCTGCGACGATCCAAGCTTGCTCCAACTGAAAAATAGTAAGATTCATACAAGAAAACTTGAAATACGCAATGCAAAAAAAAGTATGAAGGTACTCTAAGGCACAAGGAACTAAATTTGTAGGGAAATCAGTTAGCTAGGGGGTTCAGGGGGATAAACTAAAAAAATCCTAGTTTATATAGGATTAGGGAGAGGTTAGGAGGTTGGAGATCATCCCAATTTGGGAGATCTCCAACAGGGGAGAATCTAACTGCACAGACAAACTTTCTACCCAGGTTAGAGAAGATATTGAAACATAAGCTAATTATGAAAATTTAGTTTTGGGAAAAAATCGTCTGGACGTTCTGTTCTAGACGAATTCATCAGATCTAGGATGATTTCATATGATTTTAGACGATATTGTCCAACGGTCAAAACAAATCCTAAAAATGGTGCAAAAAACAAGGAAAGTGGGTAACAAGTAGTTAACGGGAGGTTTTGGGTTAAAATTCAAATTTTTATATTTTTACTAAGTTTTAACTGCGCCAATTTTAGGGTGCTACATGTTGGAATAGGTACTAATGTGCATAAAGGTTCATTATAAAAAAATTTCAAGGTAGGATTTGGATAAGTTGTTTCTTTCTTCTCTATGGCTTGGACCTTCTATACTAAGGTATTATAGGCTTGCAATGAAAGAAACTCCTCTTCTCAAGATTTCCTTGGAGGCACCCTTAGAGGTAGATTCTTCCTCTACTGAGGTGGGGGGCTAGGCTTGCCCTCCTCCTCAAATTGGGAGATTTCTTGATATTCTTATTCTAATTCCTCTCCCACTTCATTCTCATACTGCCTATGCTCATGCTGTTCGGATGCTATATGCCTATCTCTATGTTGAGTTATACGGTGAGTATGTGTGTCTATGTTCTCAGGGTGTAACTTGGGTTGTGAAGCCATTTGTCTATCGACACACTCCTTTATCTCACTACGAGGAGGTAAACTAATGCTAGCCAATTTATCCTCTCTCTCTAGATGCTCCTTCTGATCAAGGATGCATTGTTCCTACATGTGTTGTTCATATAATTTTTGTCTTATGAATTTCTACCTATGATAATTCTCATTTTTGAGGTGCTCTTTCTTTGCACGAACATCCTCCAATTCATCTTGAATAATCTGTCATCTTTGTTCTAACATCATTCTATGAGCTCTATCAACATGATCAGTCATCTGAGGTCTATAGTGAGTGCACTCTATTCAAGCAACTTTATGGGTATGTCCTCCAATGGACTAATTTGCCACACTCTTGCCTTGGTCTATAAATATGACATTCGTGTCAGGCTATCTCCTATACTCAGTGCTTGCATACAACACAAGATCACACATGTCTCAAGAATTCTTGGAGCACTCTTCATGTTCTTGAGCGGTTCTAATGGTTCTTGCACTACACTCACTCGTAGGTCGAGAAGGTGGTATATTTTGAGGTTTTCTAGAGTATTGATACATTTTCTTCTAAGAGTTATAGCTATTGTAAGCGACTTGAGCGATATTCATATCCTACTAAATAATCTTGTAACAAGACTCTTAGAGAGGGTATCTCAATTTCAAGAGGAAATAATGATTCGATGCCATAAAATAAATTTTATGGAATTGCTCTTATGGGAGAACACACACTTGTGTGATATACCCATAAGGTAGGGTAGATTTGCAAGTTCTAATCTCGACCATTTTTGCTTACTAGCTTCTTGAGGATTTTGATTAGTGTTTTATTGGAGGATTTAGCTTGTTAATTTCCTTACAGGTAGTATGGCATGGAGCACTTTTGTTAAATTTTATATTTGGTGCATATTTTTGTAACTTCCTTATTTTTAAAAGGGGTGCCATTATTAGTGATTAGGGTAGAATGTATACCATATTGGCTAATGATTTGATTTTGAATTAACTTTGATACTTGAATTCTTATTATGGTGGATAAAAGCATTGCCTTGACCCATTTAGTAAAATATTCTATAGTGGTGATGATGAAGTTATGTCCATTTGATGATTAAGGGTTGATATTACCTATGATACCCAATCCCTAAGAATACAAAGGCCAAGGAGATGTGGTTAAGGGTTGTCATGTCATTGATACTTATCACATTTATTTACATAGTTGTGAGCATCATTTTTTATAGAGGGCCAATAATAGCCTATTATAAGGAGATTCTTGACTATAGATAATCCACTAAAATATTCACAACATGCCCTATCATGGGATTCATTTGTATTTGCACATCTAAGGAGTATGCCTTCAAAGGAGTATCGATATAAGATATCTCCAGTGATGATATATTTGCAAGTTATTAGTCTAAATTATCATTGTTTTTTAGAGTTAGAACCCTCAGGGAATGTTCCTTATTTGAGGAATTTAAATATGTCTTGATACCAAGGTTCTTGAAGTATAGATGTTTCAATATTGATATGTTAAGAGGTTGCAAGTATGATTGGATTGTGGAAGATTCATTGATTGACTTATGATAATAGAAAATTCTTTGTCTTCTAATTCTGAAGGTATGAGATACAATTGTATCCATAGCATCAACGTGATGGTTGCTAGATTGTGGTATGGCTTATATGGTAATTTGGTTTAAGAAATTATTTAAAATGTCTACAATATCTTTCTATGGTTTTAGATTCTTTTCTTTGACAAATATATTGTAGACAAGTATCATTCACTTGGTTGATGACTAATTGTGAATAATTGTATATTGTTATATTTTCAATTTATAGTTTTTTTGTAGCCCTAAGACCTAGGATGAGTGCTTCGTATTCTACTATATTGTTAGTACAGAAGAAGCAAAGTTTAAAGGATAGTGAGATGAGTTATTTTTGTGGAGTGACTAGGATAATTCCTACCCATACATCTTTTGCGCATCTAGCTCCATAAAAGTATAGGATCCAAGTTTCAATATATTAGGCTTCTATTAAAAATAGTATTTCATCTAGAAAGGATATATTTATGGGATGCTTTGATTTTAAAGGGTATGTAGCTAGTTTATCAACTATAACTTGCCCTTTTAGTGATTTTTGGTTTACGAATTCTATATAAAATTCTTTAAGGGCTATGAACCACTTTGTGGTCCTACCAGATAGGTAGGGTTTCAACATAAGGTAGCATAATGAATATACCCTTGCTAAGACATACGTATTTTAACTAAGCATATAGTGCCTTAGTTTGAGAGATGAGAAGACAATTGCTAAGAAAATTTTCTCTAGTGGTGTGTAGCAAGTTTCATAGTTTACTAAGGTTTTACTAATGTAGTAGAATATCCTTTCTCTATATTGTTCATAGCATTGGGCTAATAAAGCTCCAAGGGCATGCTAAATGGTCGCTATGTATAGTAATAGTGGCTAATTTAGGTTTTGTGGTACCAAGATAGGTGATTTCAAGAGATAAGTTTTTAAATATTTGAAAGCCTTTTGACATCCCTCATCCCATTCAAATTTTGTTCTCGTATTCAATAACTTGGAGAAAGGTTGGTATTTATTTGCAAGTTGTGATATGAATCTATGGATGGCTTGTAGTTTACCTTGTAAGCTTTGTAATTTAGTTAAGTTTTTAGGTGGTGGTATGTTCATTATTTACATGATGTTGGAGGGATCAGCTTCAATAATGTGATGGTATACGATGAATCCTAATATTTTTTTTGATGTCTCTCCAAATATATATTTTTTGGGTTTTAGCCTAACTCTATAATCTTGTAGTCTTTCAAAGATACATATGAGATCTTGAGTTTGATTTTGTCTCTTATGATATCGACCCAAGATGTTGTCTATGTAACATTCTACAATTTTATGCATAATATCATGGAATATTTATATCATGGTGCTTTGACATGTGGCTCCTACATTTTTTATACCAAATGACATGACTTGATAGCAAAAGGTTCCCCAAGGGGTAGTAAAAGTTTTTTTAGATTGATCTTCTAGTGTTATCTTAATTTAGTTGTAGCCTAAGAATCCATCCATTAAAGACAACATCTCAGATCCTATAGTGAAGTTGATTATCATGTCTATGTTTGGTAGAGGGAAATCATATTTTGTATAAGCATTGTTTATATCGTTAAAGTCGATGCAAATTTGAATGGATCCTTCCTTCTTAGTGATAGGAACAATTTTGGACATCCAATCATATAATATATGGCCTTTATGAAACCTATGTCTAGGTTTTTGTAAATTCATATTTTACTAAAATATCAACTCTTGGATGTATTTTTATTATTTTTTGTTTAACAGGTTTGGCATCGATATGAAATACCAAATGGTGTACTACCAACGAAGGGTCTATTATTGGCATGACATTGTATCCCCAAGTGAAGATGTCAAAAAATTCCTTCAATAGGTTCATGTATTCTATCCATTCTTCTTGGGTTAAGACATTTCCAAGCTTGATAAGGTGAGGGTCTTGATCCATTCCTATGTTGACCTCTATTATTTTTTTGATTAAGGCTTGAGACTCATCCTCAAAGTGAACAAGGGCATCTATTATCCCTAACTCTTTAAGTTCTTGTAGATCCATAGATGTTTGTTCCAATTTAGGAAGTTGGGATAAGTTTAAGTTGAATATTTATTCAAGAGATTCTTCTATATGATGATCATCTGAAGAATTTTCAATACTCTTTGATTATTATTTATTCTAGATGAACCAATTCTAGCATGTTGATACTACCAAATTGTATGATTTTGTGAGATATTTTGTTAAGGAATGACCATAGTTCTTCTTCATTCTCATCACCCCATTTGGAGCCATGTATTGACTTGGGATAATTATCTTTATCATATTCTTCTAATAGAGGAGAAGAATCATTTTTGTTGGAGATGAATCTGATCCCACATCATGTCAGCCAAGGATCGACTTCTAGGGGTTATTTAATACCCTATTCACAATGATTTAGATATTTGACTTGATAACCCATGTTGGAAAGTATTTTTTTAGCTATGGAAAATGAAGGTGATATATAACATGTAGCATATGTTCATTTTCTAGGCATGAGATTACATCCTTGCATATTTTTATCAAGGGCAATTGCTCCATGAATGAAAGTACAAAATTTTATTTGGATTTTAAGTCCTTTCCTATTGGGTATGCCTATATCATAAGGATATAGGAAAATAATTAATAGTTCTATGAAGGGATTTGGTTTTTGATGAATGAAGTTGACTTGATCATTGGAAGAGAATGATTGGGGAGTATCCTCTAAGTCTATGAGAGGTTCCTCTAATATTTCCTTTTTGTTGTGGAGTTTTCCCGCTTACCCTTAAAAGATCTGTCACGTCACAGTAAAATCTTAAAATCATAATCAACACTGTGGATTCTGGTTGATCCACCTCATTAACCTGGGAATAGACTACATCAAATAGCTCTAAACCGACCAGGTTGGGTAAGGAAACCCCAAACATCGGGTTCTTTGACTAATGCTTCACAATGCACATGCCCACTATGCTAGAAAAAATGTTATTTAGTTTTTTTGATAATTTTAGGTGACCGAACCTATTAATATGAGTGCTCATCAAGCCCAAAACGGTGCCTTATCTATTACAGAGTCATAGCAGTTTGATATTTTATGACCAAAGTAGAGAAAGAAAGGGGGAACTAGTTCATTTTAATTCATTCAAATAACGTAATGCAAGAAAACAATTAAACTAGTGACATAAAGCATCATCCATAGGTTTTTATTGCAAGAACACATGAATGAGCATTACACAAACCATAAAACATAGAAGATAAACCAAGAATCAAGTTGGATTTTGTATTAATATAAGGAGATTACATAAAATAGGCCCAACAAGGTGCTTGGGTCCTGTATGTCAATGATTTACAATAAACCCCTATTCAAATAATGTAACAAAGGGGCTACTCCTCTCCATCCTAATTGCAATGATGTAAGAGTCTCCAAATTAGCGCGTTCCATAGGAAATGATCACAACAAAAAATGCTCCATAGTAATCCCTAGATATGGTAGAAAGAAAGATGGTAAGCAACATAAAAAAGAAGTACAAGGAGAAAATACGACTCAAACAATAAACAAAGTTATACCTGGATTTTCTCTCTCAAAGGTTTGATAAAAAATGTAGCTGCAGTGCTCTCCCTTATATAGTGCAGGTTGTTTGAGCGAGGCTGTAACCATTTGCTCCAGTTGGATCCATCTCACTCCCTCCAAAAGTAGGGGGTAATAAAAATGGGCACGTAGCCCATGCCTTCTTTCTACGTAGGTGGTGGCTGTGACTGTGTATCATCACCTCTGATGCCCTAGATAGGCGGTTGTGTTGCACTCGGCTCGTGTGCTCTCACTAGTGAACTGGGCCCCACTTCTTGTTCATTCTCCTTTTGATTCTGCCAACCTCTCCATCCCCGATGCAGCAATAAAACATAACCCTTCTATTAACTTGTTAATTTTATTTATCCTTCCATAATTATCTTTCACTCACAAATACCATCAGCAGTACCATGTTTCTCACATATAGGTAAGTATATATATACAAAAAATATATTTTCTTTATTTCAATATTCGTCTAAGGAGGGTTACTACATGTGTTAAATTTTCACTAGGAGAATCTTAAAACATGGGGTGCGCAAATTTAAAGTGGGGTGCATGATTTAAGACCTAGGTGCATTCCATATGAAATGAGGCACACAAATTTAACATGGGGCGCACAACCTCGCATGCCCCTCGAGATTTCGTGCGCTCTAAAATTAGGGCAAAAATTAAAGTTATCATAATTTTATGAAATTTCATAGAGGCATAAAAAAGCCAAATGGGTATCCAAATCAGTTGAGATCATCGAAAACTTCTTTTTGGTTTATGAGATATGGCCCCAAAAATTTGGACATAAAACTATGTGTGCATCAATGGGGCACACAACCTTAAAATGGGACACATGAATTGTGCACCCTTAAATACCTTGGTGAGCTCCATAGGAAAATTGGGCACATAAAATTTACATGGGGCACACAACCTTGTTCATCCCTTGGGATTTTGCGCACTCCAAAATTAGGGCAAAAATAAAAGTTTTTGAAATTTGACAAAACTTTGCAAGTGTCTAAATGAGCCAAATTGGTACTCAAATCAGTTGAAATAATTTAAAAATACCTCCAAATTCATGAGATATGGCCCTCAAAATTTGGATGTAGATGTGTGTGTGTGTCAATGGGGCGCACAACCTTAAAATGGGGTGCACGACTTATGCACCCTTCAAGACCTTGGTGCACTCCATAGGAAAATGGGGTGCACTAAATTTACATGGGGTGCACTAAATTAACATGGGATGCACAACCCCATGTGCCCCTCAAGATTTTGTATGCTTCAAAATTAGGGTAAAATTAAAAGTTTTCAGAATTCAACGAAACGTCTCAGGGGTCTAAAAGGGCCAAATGGGTAGCCAAATCAGTTGAGATCACCAAAAAAATCCTCTTGATTCATGAAATATGCCCCCCCAAAGTTGGAAATAAAACTATGCACACATCAATGGGGTGCATAACCTTAAAATGGGGCACATGACTTGTGCACCTTTCAAGAACTTGGTGCACTCCATAGGAAACAACCTCGCATGCCCCTCAGGATTTTGCATGCTCCAAAATTAGGGCAAAAATAAAAGTTGTCAGAATTTGATGAAACTTTGTAGGTGTCTAAACGGGCCAAATGGGTACTCAAAATAATTGAAATAATTGAAAAATTCCCCTCGTTCATGATATATTGTCCTTCAAAGTTGGACATAAATGCATGCACGTGTTAATGGGGTGCACAACTTTAAAATGGGGTGCATGAACTCGTGTGCCCTTCAAGACCTTTGTGCACTCTTCAAGATATTTGTGTGCTCCATATGATATTATCAAAATTCAATCCCATTGTGAATATTGGATCAAGCTCTTTCCCCCAATTTTTAGATTAGCTCAAATGGAGTCTTCGAGCTCAAGTTATTGCCATATCAATTTACATCCAAATGCAGGGAAAAAGTGACGAGATTGGAGCAGTTATAAAATGGAGTTCAATTAATTTAGCCTTTGACAATATTACAAAAAATGCTCTATCCAAAAAATTTCCACTAGACCCTCACCTTCAAGATACAAATCTCAACACTTTTTTAAGCCAAAAATTTAGATTAAATCCAAGCCTTCATTTTCTGAAATCATCAAAAATTGGGCCTTGCACCCTAAGCTCACCTAGACATCAATTCAATGAATTTTTCCAAAAAAATTTAGTTGATCTCTTGAATGAGATGATTGTATGGAAGGCTAGATATTAATATCTTGTAATTCAATAGAGTTGTACATGGCAAAAGGCTCTGGGTCTCTAGGGATATGGATAATACTCCCTTGATATTTATATTTGAGGTATTGATGTAAGGTAGAAGGCATTCCATCATAGCATGTATCCAAGTTATTTTGAGGAGCATATTATAGGCTACATCACATGATATAACATAGAAGAGGATGTTTAGTACATGAGGCCCCACTTTGACAAGTAAAGTGATGGTTTCGGTTACCTCTCGTTCTTCATTGTCAAAGGCTCTTGATTTTTGTAAATTAATTTTGTTTAATTCAAATATTTATAAGAATTTTATGATGCATACATTCAATGCTGATCCATTATCTACTAAGACTTTCTTGATATATTTATCACCTATTTTAGTTATGACATAAAGAGAGGAATCTCCTGATATAGTTTTGAGAGGAGTATCTTTCTCATGAAAGGTTAAGATAGCATTGTTCACTCTAGCTGTAGACACCTAAAACACGTCATATTTAGGAGATTGCCCATATGGACACATTCGTAAACCATATGAACCCTCTTGGATCTCTTCAAGAGCAAGCAATGGTCCTAACCACTCAAACAGGATAGTTCTACCCCATCCAGGCTTGGTCGCTCTTAAGAAGAGTAGCCAAAACACCTATCTTCTGAAGACTACAACGACCACACCTAGCCACTGAAACTGATAGTGGCTAGGATCACACATAGTTTGGTCATGAATACGTGCCTAGATCACGTAGTCTGACTACACCTTTGCATGGATAACGGGTGGATTTTAGCGAGGAATTCCTTGAGATTCTCCTAACTACCCCTTCCATGCCAGTATGAGATTGATTATCCTCACCCAGGATAGTAAATCACATGCAACCTGGACTGAAGCTTCTCTAGGAAGCCAAAGTTCTAGATTAGAGAGGGAATTCTACATATAGACTCTCCCATGAAAAGCAAAGGATCCATGAAGTTTCAGAGTCAAGAAGTAAAGCCTTGTCAAAACTAAGGATCAATATTTAGCACTGTGAGGAGCATTGGATCACCATTCGATGGAGCTACTCCCATGTATCAATTGTTAGCTTCACCATTCCCAATCACAAATCAGTATAGGAGATACGTTTGATGACCCTTGAGCATCAATTTTGGCAAATATTATAATGCCCAAATCCCTGAATCACAAGGAGGGAAGCTTCACATCATGACTACTATCTTGGATAGTAGCCCATAGGCACATATTAGGGCATAAGTGTTATTTCCTATTTATTTTAGCTTAGTTTTATTATGGCTTGATCATAGTTTAGGTATGGTTTCATTTATGATTCTATTTTGCATTTACTTAGCTTATCACATATTTATTATTATGTTCATGCTTATATTTCATTATTAGTATCATGAGTATGATATCCTCTAACAAAGGCCTCATCTAAAGAGGTGACCCATCCCACTGAGCGTGTTTTATTATTTTCATGAATGCAGGTGTAGATCATCAGGACTAGATTGAAGTAGTAAGAGCATAAATATACCTCCATTACTAGATCTGGATAAATGAGGCATCTGTAAGCCCTCATATAGTTTCATGTGTGGGACCAGGAGGCCTGCATAGATGCACTATTCCCTTGCATGGAATATATTCGATTACTGCTCTATATTTTTATAAATATTTGCATCAAAATGATGGGTATCCTTTAGAGGGATAAACTTGTAAATGGGGATCCAATATATTAATAAATAAAGCATCTTTATTTGTTTCTTATTCTTCATGTTGCATGTGCTTTCAGTATTTTCATTTTGTGCAAGTGGTAGCATATATAATAAATCAATATTGCAAGTAGGGTGATCAAGGTGCATGCTTCTCGAGGTCACATAGATGGAAATCATGGTGGGATCCCCACCAGGTTTTTATTTTTTGGTCAATTTACTAATTATTTAGGTTTTTTTCTCTATGCAGGTCTAGTCGCTTTTGTCAATAGCAGCCAACAGAGGTTAGTTGCTATAGCTATGAGTGGCTAGAATCAGCAACTTTGGTCAATAGTGGCTAATAGGAAAATAGAGATAAAGGTCAGCTAGGTCATAAATAGGTGAGGAATTAATGTTGGTACACATTTTTGATTCTCTATTATTTTATTTCTGCATTTATTTTCCAAAAATAGCAAGCAAAAACATAGTCTAAGTAGGGAAAAGCAAAGTAAATGAAAATAAAACTGCATTGTACATTTCTTAGATTTCTCTAGTTTCCTCTAGGCACTACTAGGAATAGTGGACCTCTACTTGTAAGATCTGCCCTAGTATCTAGTATGATATGCTTATGTGTGATCAGTATACTTCTATGTGGCCCAATCAGTAGGCCATCCATTTACAAAGTAGAAGGTGCATTGCATGAAAATCATCTAGAATAGATTAGATATGCATCTATTTGAAAGCAAAATGTTCTTTTTAGGCATGTGATGAGGTAAAGCATTCATGTTTTTTGATGCATCATTTTAAATTTCAAAGTTTAAAAATAACCTCATGTAAGCCCTAGACTAAGGTGGACTTAGATTAAAGTGGGCCGAGATAAAATTAACACAGAAATATAACCAGCGATAATATTCATTAATCAAATTAACCAGCTAAATAACCTTACAATAATTTAAACCTTATATAGGCTTAATACAAGCGAAAGAGTAGGGAAGGGAGGTTGGAGGAAGATCGGGAGGATTAGAGAGAACGAAGGAGTAGGAAGTGGAGAGGGAGGTGGCAGCGGGCATGGGGAGAGGAAGGAAGTGGAGTGATAAGGGAAAATGGACGATAGGAAAGGAGGAAGGACAATGGAGGAATAAGGAGAAGAATAAGGTGAGGGATAAAAACAATAAAAATCATGCCGACCATCAAACAAGTTTAGCCGACAAAAGGTAAGAGAGTTCACACTTGCTTAGAAAAATAGGATTTTTCTAAGCCGTTTAAAAATAAACCTTGTTCACACTTGCTACATTCTCCCCCTTAAAGTTGAGAGGACTGACTATATAGTCTCTCAGCTTTACAAATTGAGCTTTGGCCAATGCCTTGGTGAAGATGTCCACGACGTTCTCCAAAGTGTGGCAATAGTGAAGCTCAACAGTATCAGTTTCCACCATATCTCTGATGAAGTGGTACTTCATATCAAAATGCTTTGATCTACTATGGTGGATAGGATTGTATGCCAACTGAATGGCACTAATGTTGTCACAGAATATTCTAGTTGGACCACTTTGCTGCTCTCCAATCTCATCTAATACCTTTCGTAGCCATAGAGCTTGAGTACTAGCATGAGTAACCGCTATATACTCAGCTTCTGTTGAAGATAGCGCTACTACTATCTGCTTCTTGGAACTCCAAGTTATTAGGCCCGAACCAAGACTAAAATAGTTACCCGATGTGGATTTTCTATCATCAACATTGCTGCCCCAATCACTATCACTAAAGCCTTCAAGCTTGATAGTATCACTTCTGTAGTACTGGATTCCAAAATCCAATGTACCCTTCACATATCTCAAAATTCTTTTAGCTACCTACAAATGCAGCTCGGATGGATTAGACATAAATCTAGAAACAAGAGATACAACATACTGAATGTCTGGTCTGGTGTTGGTGAGAAACATCAAACTCCCAACAATGCTTATTAAAGTGGTCACATCAACTTTCGGTGCTCCATCATCCTTGCTTAATTGGATCCCATGTCCAATTGGAGTTGCAACTGATTTGCATTGCTCCATAGCAAACTTCTTAATCATATCTTGAGCATACTTAAGTTGACAGATGAAGATCCCTGAATCTTTCTGATGGACTTCCATTCCAAGAAAGTATTTCATTAAGCCAAGATCCTTCATCTCAAATTCCTGCATCATGGAGTGCTTGAACTCCATATTGACTTTTTCATTACTACCCATAAAAATGAGATCATCCACATACAAACAAACTATGAGGATGTCATTTCCTTGATTCAAGTAGTAGAGCGTGGGTTCATTTTTGCTTCTGATGAACCCATAATCTTTAAAGTACCCATCAATGCATGAGTACCAAGCTCTCGATGCCTGCTTGAGGCCATAAAGTGCCTTCTTCAGTTTGTAAACAAGATGTTCCTTGTCTTTCTCTTCAAAGCCTTGTGGTTGCTCAACATACACTTCTTCTGTCAAGTAACCATTGAGAAATGCACTCTTTACATCCATGTGTTGGACTTTCCATCCCTTATGTGCAGCTAAGGCAAGAACTGTTCTGATAGTCTCCTGTCTAGCTACAGGAGCAAAAGTCTCTTCATAATCAATTCCATATTTCTGAGTGAATCCCTTTGCAACTAATCTCGCCTTGTGCCTCTCGATGCTACCATCAGCATTAAACTTGGTCTTGAAGACCCACTTACATCCAACATGTTTCTTTCCTTTAGGAAGCTTCACCAACTCCCAAGTGTCATTGTTTTTTATAGAGGTGATCTCCTCTTTCATGGCATCTTGCCAAATATTTTGAGTACAAGCCTTCTCATAACTAGAAGGTTCAAGCTGTGAACTAGTTAACAAAGCATAGTTAACTAGATCTCCCCTAGGTTCTTGCTGGGAGACATCATCACCATACAAGTGCATATTTTCTAATCTTTGTAGAACATAATTCATTTCACTAGCTTGACTCCTAGTGTATCTTTTTGAAAAAAATTTATCCAACATCTGATATGATGGATGATTCTGTAGAGTTCTCTTACCTCTAGATGGAGAATCGATGTCCATTGGTGAGGAACTTACTGATCTCTATGGAGAAGGACTTGGTGAAGAAGTTGAATCAGAAGATGAACTTGGGTTTGTGGGAGGAGACTGCTTACCTTTCTGTGGTGTCTGTTGTTGCACCTGCTTAGAAACTACATCATTGGATTCATCATCACTGAATATTTGGGGCTTACCCCATTCTCCCCCTTCATCAAAAATCACATCCCTGGAAAGCACAAACTTTCTAGTCCTGGGATTGTAGAGTCTGTAAGCTTTTGTATTCTCATAGTATCCTACAAAGATACATGCCTGACTCTTTGGATCGAGCTTCTTTCTCAGCTCATCAGGAATGTGAGAATATGCCAGTGAGCCAAACACTTTGAAATACTTAACATTTGGCTTTTTACCATACCAAGCTTGGTAAGGTGTTTGCCCTTCCAAACTTGAAGTAGGACTTCTGTTCAAGATATGCACGCTGGTCCTGGCTGCATCTGCCCAATATGAATTAGTCAAATGCTTCGTCTGAAGCATAGACCTTGCCATCTCCACAATGGTGTGATTCTTCCTCTCTGTGACACCATTCTGCTGTGGAGTGTAGGCAGCTATGAACTGCCTCTTAATGCCATGTTGTTTACAAAAATTCAAGAACTCATTAGAGGAGTATTCTCCTCCCCTATCCGATCTAAGACATTTTACAAAATATCTACTCTCACTTTCAACTCTTGTTTTGAAATCGACAAAGCATTCAAATGCTTCATCCTTATGTTTCAAAAAATATATCCAACACATTCTAGTAAAATCATCAATGAAGAGTAGGAAGTAAGAGTTGTTACCAAGACTCTTGGTCTACATCGGACCACAGATGTCTGTATGCACTAGCTGGAGTGGATAGCTGGCCCGCCATGCTTGTCCATGAGGAAATTTTGATCTGGTATGTTTCCCTAGAGCACACCCTTCATAGACTTCCTTACTATCCTGAACTTTAGGAAGTCCGGTTACCATCGCTTGTGAAGTTAGCATTTTCAAACTAGCTGAATTCAAATGACCATATCTCAAGTGCCATAGGACACTTGGATTGGAAATAGCAACATTTGCTAACTTATCTCCCCCTGGCTGGCCAAAATTTAAAGGAAACAATCTATTCTTTGACATTGGCACTTGTGTAATGATTCTATTACTATTATTTTTATCAAAAATAGTGCATTTACCCTCATCAAAAAGCAACTTGTAGTTCTTTTCTAACATTTGACCAACACTTAAAATATTGTGTTGAAGATGGGGTGTGTAATAGATATCACTTACTTGTTTGATGCCTTCTTTAGTTGGAACTTCCATGGCTCCAATGCCTTCAACTGCCAATGATTTATCATCTCCCAATTTGATGTTGGATTTGTATGAGGAGTTTAGAGTAGCAAAGAGTTCTTCTTTGCCACTCATATGGTTTGAACACCCAGTGTCCAAGATCCATGTATCATTCATGTTCTGATCTGCCTGACCATAAGAGAGAAAGAGATTTGTGGCCTCTTCCTCTTCTCCAAAATTGCCAAACTGACTGCTCTGGCTGCTACTGCTTCCTTGTGAAGGCTTTGTCCAATAGTCACGAGCATAATGGCCAAGTTTGCCACAATTGTAGCAAGTTTGTTTTGATTTATCTCCTCCTTTGCCTCTACCTGATTGTTTCCCTCTATTTTGCTGTCCTCCTCTATTCTGTTGTTCACCTCTGTTTGAGAATCCTCCTCTATTCTGATTTCCTCCTCTGTTAGGAGTTCCACCTCTCTGATTATTTCTGCCTCTACCTCTATACTATCCTCTGCCATGGCCTCTACCTCTGCCTTCATGAGAAGCAAAGGCTTTATCATCTCCTCCATAACTTGTGGAAGGAGTTTGTTGTAACCTCTCTTCATGTGAGAGAAGTGAGCCAATGAGGGCTTCAAAAGACAGAGAAGTTAGGTCTTTGGATTCTTCTATAATTATGGCAACTGAATTCCACTTAGGAAGAAGTGTCCTTAACACTTTCTTCACTATAACTTCAGGCTTTACATCTTCTCCTAAAGTGACCATCTTATCTACTACGGCTTTCACACGCACGTAGTAATCACCAACCTTTTCACTCTCTTGCATTTTAAGAGTTTCAAACTCTCGTTTCAAGGTTTGTAGTTTAACTTGTTTGACTTGGTCACTACCCCTATAACTTTCTTTTAAAGCATTCCAAGCAGATTCAGTAGTTATAAAAGAAGCTATTCTAGGGAAAATACTTCTATCAAGGGCGGCTTGGATGTGATAAAGGGTGGAAGAATTATTCTTCTGAGCTTCCTTTTTAGCCCTTTTATCAGCAACATTCAAAGCTGCCCAATCAGTAGCAGTAGGTTCAGTATATCCCTCTTCAATCACATCCCAAAGACCTTTGCCTATCAAAAGAGTTTTCATTTTAATTGACCAATACTCGTAATCACCACCATTGAACTCAGGGATTGGTAGACTAGTATTGGATGCCATTTCAGAAAGCAAACTTTATTTCAACTTCAAACAAGTAGTACAAAGAAGTACAAAATAGATCACTGATTTAAATCAAATCTAGCTTTCTTAATATGCTCACTGATTTGGCATTCTTCTTCTTGAGGATCACCCAAAACTGGAAAGGTGAAGTTGTCTGCTTCGTCGTCACTAATTATAATGACTTCTTGTGCTACTGCTGGCTCATGACGTCTGTTGAGAACATCTCGTTCTTTAGTTGCAGGTTTCACCTCCACTGGTTCTTCTTCCTTCTTCTTCTTCTTCTTCTTCTTCTTCTGGTTCTGAATCAGGAGAGCGTGGTGTATAGCTCTCACTTGTTTCTACTTTAGGCACTATAGGTGTATAACTGTCACTTGATTGTCCTTCAGGTACTATTTCAACCGTCTCGAATTCAACTATCCTTTGCCCGAAGATATTATCTTTAGAATCTACCTCGTATCCAGAATCTGGTTTCCTCAGATGAGCAATCACTTGGTTTTCTAATTGGCAAAATACTGTATGAAGTCCATACCGCTGGACTTTCTCATCAAAGGAATCAGGTGTCTCTCTTCTCAACAGAGAGAGTAATGCATTATAGCATCCGGTTGACCGGATCATCTACCCAGAATCACACCGCATGAACTGGGTTACAACTTAATTTTATGATGCCAAAAAAAAACTTTTACCTCAAAATATCTTTTCACCCTTTTATTTTTATAAAAAAATTCCAAAATTTGTTTTAATAAAGGCCTTTTAAATTTTTTTTAACAATTTCCTATATATATATTTTTAATTATTCTTTTTAAATAAATGGATATTTAAAAACATAATAAAAAAAATATACATATAAATTATTAAATTAATTTTTTAAAACCTTTAAAAAAACTAAATAATAAAAAATTTATAAAAATAAACCTTTTTTTTGTGAAATCCCCGATGAGATTCGAACCGCTGACCTCCGTCGTCTACCCGGAAGGCTTAGCCACTGCACCACGTGGCTGCTGTGGTAGAACAATGTCAAAATGTGTTCATAAACCCTCTTCTTCGGTGAAGTAACAAAAAAAATAAAAAAAACTTTGTTTTCTTGACCCCGACGGGATTCGACCCCGGGTCACTTCTCTGCAAGCGGGAGTCTTGACCGCTAGACCAAGCTAGCCGGACGAGAGGAGGAAGGAAACAGGATAGATATCAATTGGTGGCTTAAAACAATTTTTTTTTTAAAATTTTAGTCCCACATGCAGTGGGAGGTGGGTGTGTTCAGGCTTTATCAAAGCCTGCGAACACATAGTAAGTCGATTGCCTTCGGGCAATCGACCACCCGAACCTTTTGCTCAACCTCGACCAGTAAACCTCCACCACGTGGCACACTCGACGTGCCTCTGCCACGTCAGCACCCATGTCAGCACTCTGCTCATCCACGTCAGCACCCTGCTCGCCTATGCCACGTCAGCACCCACATCAGCCTCGATCCACGTGCTGCCCAGTCAACACTCTGCCAGCTCCGTTCCACGTCAGTGCCTGCCACGTTAGCTACCACCTAGCTTCACTACCAGTTCGACACCGCCATGTCAGCCTGCTGTCAACGTCCAGTCAGATCCTCGGGATCCATGCGCTCCTCGAGATCCATGCACCAGTCGCTCCTCAAAATCTATGTGCTCCTCGAGATCCATGCCCCAGTTGACCAGTCTGCTGTGCTCGGCTTTCATGCCTCACCTCGGCCCTCGGGATCCGTGCCCCCTAGAGCTCTGATACCAGTGTAAGCCCTAGACTAAGGTGGACTTAGATTAAAGTGGGCCGAGATAAAATTAACACAGAAATATAACCAGCGATAATATTCATTAATCAAATTAACCAGCTAAATAACCTTACAATAATTTAAACCTTATATAGGCTTAATACAAGCGGAAGAGTAGGGAAGGGAGGTTGGAGGAAGATCGGGAGGATTAGAGAGAACGAAGGAGTAGGAAGTGGAGAGGGAGGTGGCAACGAGCGTGGGGAGAGGAAGGAAGTGGAGTGATAAGGGAAAATGGACGGCAGGAAAGGAGGAAGGACAATGGAGGAATAAGGAGAAGAATAAGGCGAGGGATAAAAAACAATAAAAATCATGCCGACCATCAAACAGGTTTAGCCGACAAAAGGTAAGAGAGTTCACACTTGCTTAGAAAAATAGGATTTTTCTAAGCCGTTTAAAAATAAACCTTGTTCACACTTGCTACACCCCACACACTTGCATGTTCCACAATAACATTGGTAAGGTTAGATTTCATCACCGACCTCCAATTTAGATCGGTGATGTTGGAATTCATATCCTTCCACCGGCTTGCCCCCTAGACATCCTTAGATGGAATAGAGAGCTCCTTTTTAGTTGGTGCTGGTCACTTGTGTTCAAACTGTCTCCCACTATTTCATAGTGGAAGAGCTAGGCAAACCCCCCACTAGGATTTAAGTGGTGTACCCTAGAATATTTTGAGAAATCATGTTTGGCACTAGTGTTCCTAGCCTCCACTTTTATTGAGTTCCCTCATTCTAATTCCATAGTACAAACAAGAAGTGAAGATCAACAACAAATCCAAACACACCAAATAGTTTAGGGAATGCACAAAATCCTTAAAAGAGATAAATACTTGCTTGTTTTGTTTGTGGAATTTGGAAACTAATAAAAAATATAATACATAATCAGAATGGTGAACACACAGAGTAGTCACCCCCGATACAACACTGAGGAGGAGACTAATGCTCCTAATATTCATAGTCACACTAGTGTGGAGCCGCCCACACATAGTGTAACCAAATGAAGTTCGAAAAGTCTTAGGGGTGACAACTCAACCCTTGGTGGAACTCCAAAATAAACCCCATCAAGAGATACACATATTAGACATGATGAGGCCTCAAGGACCTCATTGACACATAGGGACGAGGAGTCTTCATGGATCCTCTCATCATATAGACAATAAGGGTCATCATGACCCCCCTCTTCACACCGATATGCGAAGGCATCTCAACCTCCATCATCTCATAGATATGTGGAGGCTACAAGACCTCCATCATTGCACTAACATGAGAAGTCATAAATACCGCCCTCATTGCATACGCATGCAGGGGCTAAAAGACCTTGAGATTCATAGAAAACACATAGGATAGATCCATCCACTAAGGAGCAAGACCATAGGGCTACACCTAGTCATAGACCCTAGACATCATACAACCTCTAGCAGATGGGAGAGTTCCCTTAGACCATGAGATCATTGGTTCCAATGGGACTCCACAGGAGAAACCATGGAGAACCCCATAACTTGATGAATTGGATTGAGTTTCCTCAATACCAGTTCCAATAAGCATCACTACCATACATTATGCTTTAGGAAGTTCACATAGTGTAGCCACTAGACACACCAATGAACCAAGAGAAGCTTCAAAGTGACCCCGTAATACATACACTACTTCAGATCATGAGCATACTCAAACCTTAATGTAGTACATAGAGTAAATCACCCTACCAAAATGGTAAGGCACACAACTAGAGTCTCCTCAAGAGGTTACAATATTAGAACTCCTTTTGAAGAGGTAGAAATACATGAACCCTCAATAATAGGTTGCTCTGACCACCTATGTAGGTTGGAAGAAGAGCTATGCATAGAATGGGAACGTATGGAAGATCTTGAGAAAGAAGAGTGCAGGAAAAGGTGCCTATGCTTACAATATCAAATCTCAAGAGAAGAAAGAGAGGAGCATGATGTTCTAGTAGAAAGGATAGCTTGAATAGATGAACACATAGTGAGAGATATCAACATGGAAGACATGCTAATTATCCACAAGAGATAGGTACCATTCAAAGATATGAACACACCCATCATGCTATGTAACATCAACAATGCCTAGAACTTGAGCAAATGCAATGCAATGAGGACTAGACTAGGATGGAGGATCAGGAACAAACCCATCTTGAACCTCCAAACATGGTCATAGGAGATGAGTGTAGACACCTAATTGAGGCAAACACTGGGCTACCTCCATTACCATCATGGGAAAACCTTTAGGAGCATGAGATTATTTCCTTGAAGGCATACCAAACACTCACTAAGAGATTCAAATCTCTTAAGAAGGACACAAGTGGAAAAAATCCAATATTAGACAAGATACACAACCAGCCTCTATGCCCATCAATCCAAAGTCTCGCATATCCTAGGCACTTTGATATGCCTAGACTGGATAAGTTTAAGGGAGAGGGAGATGTGCAGGAACACGTGACCAACTTCATGAATGCATGCTTCCACATTAAAAAATATGACACCTTGATGTTGAGAACATTCATCATGATGTTCTCAAACACAAAAATGCAATGGTTAAACTAGTTGCCCAAGCATAACATCACCAGCTTTGAGCAGATAGAAAATGCATTCGTAGAATATTTCTCCTTTGGTTCTAAGAAGAAGGTGAACTTGTCTAATATGGCTAACTTGAAATAATATGATGATGAGCTAGCGATGGACTATGGGGATAGGTGGAGAAAAATCATGGCAAAAATATCATTTTCCATCCCCATAGAGGAACTTGTGCGGATGTTCACAAAGAGTTGTGCAAAACACATTCCCTACTCTTGCAACTATAGTAATATGAATCATTCAAAGAAGCCTTGGCCCAATCCAAGCGTATTTAATACATTAAGGTCAACGAGGGAGACCTTAAGATCTACAACAAGGAAGAATGGAGCAAGAAAAATTAGAACAAAAAGAACAAATAGAAGTAGGCCAAGCCTACTCAAGTTAATAAGGTTGTGTTAGCCACCCCACAAGGGGGGAATGGACAGTAATCCCAGAATTATCAAGTGCAACTCCTATTGGCTAACTATGATCCCAAGGACAACCAGGGTAAAAATAGGGAACGTCAACCACCTCATTATTTCATGCCCCTAAATGAATCAATGTAGTTGATATTCAACCAATTAAATGAGGCACAAAGGATAAGATTTCTCAACATACAATTGCTTGACCCTAACTGTCCCAAGCCAAGGGGATACAGGGAAGATCACCATTACCCATATCATAGAAGACATGGGCATGACATCGATAATTTCATTGGATTCAAGAATGTTGTGCAAAACATGATCGAGAAGGGAGAGCTAAAAGTTGAGAACCCACTAGCTCCCAATAATAGAGATATGGGTATATACCAAAACCTGTTGCCCAATCACGAGGCCCCTAGAGATTAGGGTCCCCAATTTAACCAAGTCCGGGTTGAGCCACCCATTTAGGGGTGTATCAAAATGGTTGAATTGGTTAATGTGGCAACTAGGAATCAAATATATGGGCAACCATAGCCTCCAACGGCTCCCATCAATATCCTGGCTGCACCTCGATAGAGATAGGTGCATGAAAATATTCTAGGTCCACCAACGAGACCTGTGGTGACTATTTGGAGTAGATTAGAACAAAATCTATAGATAAATCCAACTAAGTTATCCATTTATGAGCTCATACAATAGTCCCCTAGGCACAGGGAGACTTTAATAGATATTTTAAGATCAATCGAGCTCCAGCCCCAGAACCCAGAAACATTCACACATTTTGTGGGGCAAGTTCAATAGTTCCAAGAGCCTATGATTTATTTCTATGATCATGAAATTAAGGCAATCCCCACTGCCTCAATAGATCCACCTCTACATATTATTGCATCAATCAATGATATTCCATTCAAGTGGGTTTTGATCGATATGGGCTCTTCGATCAACATCATCACTACCAAGGCTATAGGGCACTTGAAGATCCCTAATTCCAACATTATCCCAACCTCTTACACACTTAGGGATTTCAATGATGCACTATGCTCCACTATGGGTATAGTTATTTTATCAATAAAAGTAGGACATAAGACCATCCTCATGATGTGTCATGTGCTAGAAGGGGTTATGCAATATAAAATCCTTCTAGGATATCCCTGGATTAGAGACATGCAATGTGTACCCTCAATCCTACACCAATGTGTCAAGTATGTGCACGAGGGACAAGTCCACATGGTGCCATCTGATGAAGAGCCATTTAAGTACATGCATCAAGTCGACTTGCCGGGGGATTTCATCCTTCCATAAACACACTTGTACATAAGGCCTTCATCCCCAACCACACATCTAGGTAACAAAAGTAGATCAGTGCGAGGTGACCCCTCCATGTAAGCACCAAATCCTACATCCAAAGCTACTGATGCTTCTGAAAAGCCTTCTACAGATAAGGTAAAGGAAAAATATAATCTAAAGGCATCCCTAGTGGAGGAAGAACCCAATGAACTTATGACCAAAGCAATTGCAGGGATCCCTACTCCCATGGAGGAGGAGCACTCCTAGGAAACCATCAAGGAGGTACCTCAGCCTACCTCACCTAAATTATCAACAATGTCATCTACACCATAGGTGACAATTCACCTAGCCAACACAACACTAGGTGAATATCTTGTGCAAAATATAATGTTCATACCAATCATTGAGTCTACACAAGACATGGGATGACCAAGAGTCCTTAGTATTCCAGTAGGGATAGTGGTTCCCTTGGGAATGCCACCCAACCAGACTAACTTCATATATGTTGGGCTAGATTACGCCCACACTACTCCTAATATAGAAAGGAATGAGGATGAACCTTTCACCATAAATGTTCATTATCTATCAAATCTAGAGTTTTCTCTAAGGTATTTTGAGTAGTTCCACTAGTAAGGCTATGGATTAGGCCTATATGAGCAAGGGTGATGACTACCCTTCCAGCCATAGTACCAACTACCTACTGATAGGTATGGTTTGGGCTATCAAATATAGAGCCATGATGATTCTCTAGAAGCAACCTTAGATAGGCTAAGCATTGGGTTCAAGGAGGACATCGACTAGAACCCCTATCACCCCCCACACAAAAACCTTTGGGGTGATGAATGGGTTTCGATGGTCAATATCGCACCACCAAAGGTATACCACCCTGAATCCTCTCTTGAAAGCACCCCCATCAGAAGCCATATTATAGGAGTAGGAGCCAATGCATGGCTATGAGTAGGAGTATGTTTATGTTCCAAGTGAGGATGAATATGGGACCAACCTAGCCTACCATTGGCCTCGATATGTCAAAAAAATTATTTGGATAGGCCACGCAGAAAGTGGTTATATATCATATAAAAGCAAATACATCTCAAATGAGGGTGGATGCATGTAGAATAAGAGTGTATATGATATAGAAGATACAAATGAGATAGTCTTCATAAGACATGCATGCCAAATGGTAGGGCCCATAGTAAATGCCAATAGTTTCTTCATAAGTAATGATAACTATGAAGATGAGACTAAGATGGCCTACCTAGGGCATCAACAAGCCAACCACCAGCCCATCCTAGGACTAGAAACCAATGTCAATGGCTTTTGGATAAGCGATGATGACTTTGAAGATTAAATTGAAATGGCCTATCTTAGGCATCAGTAGGAAAATTAGCACCCAACCCCCATAGGCAGGAATGAGGGTTCTCCCACAAGAAATGATGGCCTTGGGAGTGAAGTTGAAAGGGCCTACCTTGAGCTTCACCTCCAACAAGTCAATATGCTTGTTGAACGAGAAGCGTTACTTTGCACCATAGACCACAACCTTCACTTCCTAGGAAGACCAATAAACTTGGATGTCATCCATTGCATGGTCAACCCAAATCCACCCACATTTAGAGAGCAGCTACTACCAAATGACCCCATCATCTTGTTTTTCCATAGACTAGATCCTGAGATCCCTATGCCCCTAGAGCCTCATCATGAGTATAGAAGGCACACCTAGGATATAGAGTTCCACCCGTGTGGTCCTGGAGATCCCATTCCATCCATCAACATGATATCCATTGATTTGACCACTCCATTTAATAACCCAATATATCTTGAAAAAACATTGTGTCTTAATCTAGATGCTATTGATTAGGATCATGTTGATTCACCCCTAGAGCCTAAATATTTCTTCCCAAATGAAGAGATGTTGCAACCATTCCATTTTGCATCAGGCTATGCCCATGATGTCTATCACACTAGTCTCGACCTTGAGTCAGTGGGAACTATAAATCCAGTAGATGACATTCATTTAATCCCCACTCCTCACTAGCTTGAGGATGGGTCCCATATGGAAATAGAGGAGACTTTCAAGGTAGACATCAGCAATGATCCCTCTCAACCAAATAAATTCAAGTTTGGAGAAAGCCTATCTCTAGAAGAATAAGCCATCATAATTCCTCTACTAAGAGAGAGACCAAATCTCTTTGCTTGGACCTACAAAGACATGTTGGGGCTAGATCCAAATTTGGTTGTCCACAACCTGTCGATAGACCCCGTGAAGAAGTCGGTCAAGAAAAAGCTTAGAAATATGCATCCAACCATCGCTTTGATGGTTAAAAATGAGTTGCAAAAACTATTGGATGTAGTCTTTATTGTTCCCATTGACTATCCAGAGTGGGTATCAAACATGGTGCCCATAGGAAAACCTGATGGAAGAGTCTGCATTTGCATGGACTTTAGGGATCTCAACAAGGCAATCCCAAAGGATTCATTCCTATTTCCCAACTTAGATGCACTTGTGGATGCAACTACAGGTCATGAGATTCTCTTTCTATTGGATTGTTTTTCTAGTTACAATTAGATTCATATTAAACTCGAAGACTAGCATAAAATCGCGTTCACTACTCCATGGGGGACATTCTACTACAAAGTGATGTTATTTGGTCTTAAAAATGTTGGTTCCACATATCATTGGGCTATGAAATACATTTTCTATAACTACATGCACATAATTTTGGAAGACTACATTGATGATTTGCTAGCCAAATCATTACTATGTGAAGAGCATGCTGAAACCCTCACAAAGCTCTTCGATCACTTTATTGAGCACAATGTCAGGTTGAATCCCAAGAAATGCGTCTTTGGCATGAATTTTAGAAAACTCTTGGGATTCATCATTTCTAAATGAGGCATCGAGGTAGACCTAGTAAAGGTAAAGGCTATCCTAGAAATGGCTCCATCCACAAACATCAAAGAACTAAGAAGCTTACAAGGCAAAGTAGTGTCCATAAAGTGATTTATCACACAACTATCGGACAAATGTCGACCCATGAATCGACTGCTACACAAGGGAGTTCCATTATAATGGGACAAATAATGTCAGCAAGCCTTTGCTAAGATCAAAGAGTACCTGGCAATACTACCAGTTCTAGCTCCACCAAGGCCAAATGTGCCATTATTGTTATATATATCCACTATAGATTTACCTTTTGGGCACCATGTTGGCTCAAAAGAACATGCAAGACAAAGAGCAAGTGATATATTATATTAGCCGCACCCTGGTGAGCTACAAAATTGGATACACATATGTAGAGAAGTTGTGCTTAGCAGTGGTATTTGCAACCAAGAAATTGCACCACTACATGTTGAGCCATACGATATATGTAATATCCAAGCAAAATCCTTTGTAGTATATGATGAACAAGACATATCATAATATATGTACTACGAATTGGATCATGCTATTGATAGAATTTGATTTGGAATTCATAATCCAAAATTCCATCAAGGGACAAGTCATAGTTGATCATCTGGTTGAGGCACCTCTTTAGAATAGTAGACCCCTTACCATAGATCTTCCTGATGATGCGGTATTTGCACTATCAAAAGCACCCAAACCCGAAGAACCAGAAAACGAAGTGGACATGACTTTTTTCTTCGATGGTTCAAAGTGTGAGCAAGGAGGCGGTGTGGGGATTGTCTTTTTCATGCCATAAGGTACTCCAATGCTCTTTTCATTAAAGCTAGACTTCCCTTGCACCAATAAAAACACTAAACTCAAGGCCTTTATTTTGGATCTCCAAAAAACCATCTCCATGAAAATCAAAAGGATAAATATCTTGGATGACTCCCTCCTCATAGTCAACCAGGTCAAAGGATTGTTTCAATGTTGAGATCCAATCCTAAAATTTTACAAGGAGCTTGTTGACACGTATCTGGCCAAACTAGAATGGTACAACATCAATGAAATCCCTCATTCATCAAACAAATTTATAGACACCATGGCATCTTTGGGATCCTTGATCCTTCAGAATCCATCTACCAATTTCACTACCATTCACATCAAAATTCTCTCGCATTCAACGATCCAATGTGAGGCCTTTGATAATAAGGAATTAGTCAACATAATCCAAATAGAGATAGACCATGACTGGTTTTGTAGAGCCAAAGACTTCTTGAAGAAGGCACCTTGGGGGTCCTTGATCTCTCAGGGTCCTATGGGGAATGGTACCTCTATTCGCCACAAGGTTGTTACTCAATTTGCATTTGTGCAAATTGAGTTGCAGGAGGAACAAGTCATTTTAGCTATCAAGGTCATAGCCTATCAGGATTGGCTATCCCAATTGCAATATTTCCTTAGACTAGGAGTTGTCCCACAAGGACTATCGCATGCCGAGAGATGAGAATTCAAGCATAGTGTGACTAGATATGTCTTTCTAGGAGGCACATTGTATCATAAAAGCTATGATGGAGTTCTCCTACATTTCTTAGAGCCCCAAGAATCAACTTGTATGATTTTGCAAGCTCACGATGGTACATGCGATGGCCACTTCAGCGGAATGGTCATTGCCAAGTGCATCCTTTGAATGGGCTACTACCATCCCATCATGGAGAATGATTGCTATGAGTATGTCAAGAAATGCATTAAATATCAACATCATGCAAACCTAATGCACTTACCATCTTAGTCCTTACAACCCATTCAAGTGGTCTGGCCATTTTCTCAGTGGGATTTCAATATGATTGGAAATATTTCTCTCTTGTCTTTGAGTCGACACACATTCATATTAATGAACACTGAGTACTTCACAAAGTTGATGGAATTGGTCCTCTTAACCTCAAAAATTGATCCTTGGATTGTAGATTTCATACCTCACAATATCATTTTTCATTTCAGGGTACCTTTCAAGATAATCTTCAATAATGGTTCATCATTTAAAAACAAAAATATGCAAGCTCTAAAATCCAAATATAAAATTCAACACAGTTTTGTGACACCATACTATCCAAAGGCAAATGGGCAAGCAGAAGCCTAAAATAAGACAATAGTAGCTATCTTAAATAATACGGTGAAAGAAAATAATAAGGATTGGCATCTACAATTACCTTTAGCATTATGGTCTTATAGGACTAGTATACAAACGCCCACTGGGGCAACACCGTTTTTGTTTGTATATGGTGTTGAGGCCATTATACCCTTAGATTTGGAGATTCTGACATTGCACATCACATTAAGAGAGTTTATCAATGATGAAACTGCATGACAAACTCACCTATATCAATTGACCCTCCTAGATGAATGATGTATCAAATATCCTTGAGAACATTCGTGTTTATCAGGACCATCTAACATGAGCTTATAACAATAAAGTCCATATAAGATACTTTAAGGTTGGCGATCTCATGCTAAAAGAAAACTAGTAGAACTCAAATCTACACAAATCTAGTACAAGATCCTGTAGCTAAGGATAATATCTACATGGGTGGATTTGGTAGAGCCCCTAATGGATACATGGGTGGATTTGGTAGATCCCCTAATGGATACATTTAGATAAATGGAGGATCTCTTACAATCTCTAAATCAATCCAAATTTATTAAGAGGAACCCTCTTGAAAGTATTGTGGACTTCAATGTCTATTTTGAAAAGATTTGTAAAAGGATTCCACTACAAATCCTTCTAACCTCCACCTGTAGTGACCCCGAGAACACACGCACCGGTCCCTTTTCTAAAACCCTACTTGCAATGCTATTTAAAATACCAAAGATAAAATGGAAAGACAAGAGGAAAAAGCATATAACATGAAATAACAAAATATGGATCTCTTTATTGATATTGAAGCTCGGTTACATGTCGGTCCCTCTTAGGGATACCCATTTTGATACTATAAATTACAAGTGGGCAAGGAGTGCCCCTTCCACGAAGAGGTGGTGCGCTTATAAAAGCTTCCCGGTTCCGCACACGGAAATGTATGAGGGCTTACAGATGCCTCCTTCTCTAGGGTTGTCTCCTAGAGGGATCCCTTTTGCTCTCGTATGTTGTAACCTTCGTTCGATGTACCTGTGGCCCTGCAAGCAATGAAACAACAACACACTTTTAGGTGTCCGAGATTGCCTCCCCGGATGAGGTTGTTAGTAATCAAAGAATGTAACAGAAATATGATAAAACAATACCATGGAATCAAGTAAATCTATGCTAATGATATAAGAAAACAAGATAAAATATGCTATGTCTATCTAAGCCAAGCCTACAGGCCATTGTCCAAGACAACGACCGCTAAAGAAAACCTTGCTCTCCTTGCCCCAAAGCTATGGGTCAAAGACTATGATCTGATGTTGAAGAAAGTAGGTGTTATGCCCTTTGATTTGTCAAAGCTCCACCGCACACGTGATCTCAAAGAGAACTCTCTCTCTGAAATGATCTCCTGTATGTGATTCGGGTCTCTATTCTCTGTATGATAAAATATTAAAGGATCTCTGGATATGATAAGGCTCTCTATATGCCCTGGTGCTCTTAGGCTTGCACCTTTTATAGTGTGAAACCCTAGGTCTATGTCCAAGCCCTAGAAATGAATTTCTCATGCGTAGTGCAAGTTAGCATGAGAAGCTCTTGTCTATTGTCTATATTTGAAGGCTAGTTAACTGAAATCTAACTACCCACTTGAGTCTTCTATGCGAACTGGTCATTAGCATGAGAAGATTTTGTCCTTTGTTTATGCTTGGAGGTCAGTTAACTTAAGTCTAAATGCAAACTCAAGTCTCCTATGTGAACTGGTCATGAAAAGGAATGCAAAGTCACTCCCGCTCACCTTTATTGCATGCAGACTACCACTTCCACCCGAGATTGGGCCTATTTGTCGGCAAACCACTTCTTATGGCTTAGCCACTATCATCTACAGTGGCTATGATCTAGCCATTGTCATCTACAGTGGCTAGGTCTGGCCGCTCTAGGCTTGAGCGGCTAGAATCTGGTCACTCTTGGCTTGAGCGGCCAAGCTTGGATGGCTTGAAAAGGCCCCAAATGAGTGGTGAGAACCACTATTGATGCTTGGAAAGTCCAATATTATGTCTTATGATCTTATGAGTGTGTCTATGTAAGTAGCTCCCCTAAGCATGACATGATTTAGGTGTCTATAGATGCCCCTTTTTGTGATGCGCTGTGTGGAAAACACAATGCTGAGCAAAAACATAGACTGATCTGTTTGTAGGGTGTATGGTGATCAATGGTCTGATCAATGTTGGATGGCCCAATCATGCAAGATGGTGCACATCCCTTGAATCATTGCCTCAATGTTCGGAGGACTTAGCTCAGTGGCTTTTGCATGTTAAATTGCACTCATTCCTCAAACTCAATCGGGTAGCTTCAGTTGCTACAACAATTTCGACTGGTAGGAGAGCTACAATTGAAGATGTCATGTCTGCTTACGTTCCCAGAAAACAAGGGAAATTTGTGATTGTTGTATGCAATGATTCGAAGGATGAACATGATTTTGCTATGATCAAGTGATATTTTGTTGATTTTGATTATGATTATGTTGAAGTTTTGAACTACCTCTTCACACAATGAATTGGTGAAGAAATGACAATGATTGAAGCGACAAGTCGCTTGACCAATATGACTAATCTGGTTCCTTTCTAGCATTTGCTACTTTTAATGGGCAATCCCACATCCAAGTGTGACTCCAATTGCTTATGATAATCATCCATCCCTATCCCGAGGAGCGGTCCGGCTATCAATAGCCTTCTTAGGGAGTTAGGATGAGTGATTCTGTTCATGCCTAGATTGTATCACTTTGACTTAATGTTTTTGATGTCATAGGGGAATTAGAATGACCCCTTCGCACCCATGGAGTAGTCCGACCATCTTGATCTTCTTCGGGTTTGAAGGGTGACATATCGTAATTCCAAAATGAGTTGCTTTTGCCCCAAGTGGCCTTATGGTTGCCTACTCATCTCACCAAAATACATGGAGTGCAAATCGTTGCAATCACCGAGTGGATAGAGTAGGTAACTGGATACGAGGCCTGCTTGAGATTGTGATTTTATGTGAATTTTTTTGTTATTTTGAACATTCTGATGATCCTAAACCATCAAAGTGTGATTATTTGCTATTTTTGTTATTCCCTCATTGAAGGAACTACTTTACTTTGATCTGTGAGCTTGGCCACTGTCAGGTCTAGCGGCTTCTGATTTCCTGCCTGTGGCCGCTGTCACCTTGAGCGGCCAAGAAGCTCGGGCCATTGACATCAGCAGTGGCCAAGGCATAATTAAGGAAATATAAAATTTGCAATTCTAGGGTTTTGACCTATCATTTTCACTGTTGAAGATTCATTTTTAGAGCTCTGGTGCAACGGTGATGATTGTGACTTCGAAACTTGTTGGTGCTAAGGACATGGCTGCACGAGGTGAGACATCAGCTGCTGGAGGAGCCGGAGCTTCTTGGGTATCTCTCTTCAAAACCCTAGCTCTCTTTTCTTTGCTTAAGTAAAATTGAACTCCACTAAGAAATGAGAAAAATGAACATCACTAAACCTGCTGGCAATGAACAAACTCCGTAACTAGGCTTAGGTTCCTTTTTGCCATGGTGGGTTGGTCCCCAATTTTGCAATCTGTCAGTGGCTTTAGCCTAGGGTTTTTGAAAATTTTCCATTATTCCCCTGCTACCACCATTTTGGGCATTCTCAAACTTAGCTTAGTTTTGATGCTTGGGTAGGGGATTTGTTTTCCAATTTGTTTGCTTTCCCTCCCTTTTGTTGTTTTTTTGAAGCTATCTTGTCAAAATTGTAATTTTTTTTTATTTTTTGGCCAAGGGTTCACGGGTTTGCCATGCCGCCCCTTGGCCACTGTCGCTCAGAGCGGTCGGCTTTGAGCCATTGTCACTCATAGCGGCCAAGCTTGAATCCCAATGGTCAAAAATTTGACCATTGGGCCTTGGCCACTGCTGCCTCTAGTGGCCAGGTTTCGGCCATTGTAGGCGACAACGACTAAAGCTTAAGCCTTGTTTTTGCATTTTATGTATTGATTTTTATGATTTTTTTTTGAATTTTTGCTTTGCTTAGGTGCAATTTATTCTTTTCTTGCTTAGATTTAGAGTAACTCATACTCTTTTGCACCATTTTCATGTTTATTATGAATTATGCCTTAGATGCATTGTAGTTATGTTTTGTTTTTCTTCTGCTTTGTTTAGATCCTCACTGCTCGGGCTCGGGACCCGAAGCTCCTGCTTGACTTGCTTCCTGGATTTGATGACACTGACTGGGAGTGGTTTAAGGCCCATGGGCTATAGTATGTTATCAGGTTGCCCCACATTATGGCCGATCAGGCATATCTTATGGCCTTAGCCCATCGTTGGGACCCATGGACCAACACCTTCCATATTTCACCCGATGAGATGACTATCACGCCGAAGGATGTTTACAGGATTTTTTGGATCCCATTCGATGGGGTGCCCATTGTTTCATCGACCACTACTGATCAGGTGGTTGTCTATGCTCGGGTGTTTGGAGCATGCTCTACATAGGCCCTCTAGGAGACTGGGTCCAGGGGAGTATCTATCAAGACTTGGTATGATGCTCAAGTTTTCATAGTGAGACATGTCATGTTGCTGATGGTGATCAACAACGTTCTTGTCCTAGATTGCTCGGGTTTGAGGTTCCCTTGGAACCTCCTGGCGATGGTGCAAGACCTTCTGGATAGCGAGGAGCCTATCATCTATGCATGGGGTAGATCACTATTGGCTCAGTGCTACGATGAGTTGTACCACATCCATCGATGGGGATGCATCAACATTGCTTGTAGTTTGCTCTTACAGGTTTGGGGATGGGAGCACATTAAGGTAGATCACCCTAAGGGGCTCCCAACTGAGATTACATCTATTGAGGCTCGTACATAGTGCTATGCTTCCAGATGGGCTCGAGAGCATGAGGAGCATAAGAGCCACACTTTTGTAGGGGAGTTGTCCCACTATACTGATGCTTTTACCAGACTATTGGTCGAAGATGTCGTGTGGCGGTCGTACTATGAGTGTCCAGTTTGGGATGATCCAGCTAGTTTTACTGCTAGGACACGACACGAGTGATGGCTCGTTGGCCATAAGATTGCCATCCGGGAGTATTTCTTCTACTCTCGGGTTCTTCATCAGTATGGATTGTAGTAGGATGTGCCCTTGGTACCATTCTTGTATAGGCACCTCATAGCAGAGAGGGACCTACCTCCATGATAGGTCATAGAGCTTGCAGATGAGGAGGATGCCCCAATCGTAGACCCTACAGTGGCTGGGGGAGTTACAGAGGCCTACTCTCAGTGGTGGGGTGATCAGATGTGGCATGGCATCGATAGTCTAGGGTGCAAGGATGATGGTGGGGGTGATGGCATAGATCCGGTAGGATGTAGGGTTCGAGCTAGGACCGAGGTATGGGGCCAACCGATAGAGCAGGTGGCAGTAGAGGATCCTGATGTTCTTGAGGAGGAGGAGGAGTTAGAGCTCGAGGAGAGAGACTCTCCTCTGAGAGCATAGTTGCACGAGGTCGAGGTTGAGCTCCAGGCTACTAAGATCTAGGTACAATGGTGAGATGCTATGATTGAGCAGCTCACAACATAGATATAGGCTCTATAGGCTACTATTGGGGGTGGTGATGTCAGGATGCAGTTTGTTGTTCCTGCTTCTACACCATAGGAGGTTCTAACGGTAGGCTCAGGGGTAGAGGTGGGACGACTTCAGTCCTTGTTGGATGAGCATGAGGAGTGGATCCAGGGTCTTATGGATCATGTTACCCTCCTTCAGATGCAGCTCAGGAGGCATGGGATTGTCCCTAAGGATCCAACAGGTGTAGGTGGTTCGTAGGTCAGTGGGTGCTCTACCTCGGGGTAGTCTTCCACCCATCCTAGCCAGTGGACCCAGACTCGAACAGAGAGACCTACAGGCTCACATCACTCGACTCGTGACACCGCCATAGGGGGAGGTGGCACTGGAGGAGATGGTGCAGGGGGCTCAGGCCCGACATTTGATTGATTCTCTACTTGGTTCTTGATCCATTTTTGAGGTCGACTGACCTACATGACTATAGCCCATGGGCATTTTTGTATATCCATTGGACTTGACACACATATTTTTATGATAGATTTGCCTTTTATGACTCATTATGTGTATCATTTATTGCTTATGTTTTTGTTATTATTTTATTTTATGATATGATGCGATGATGATATTATGATGATTTGATGAATATGTTAGATGATAGATGATATTTGAAGATGCTTAGATGGATGTGTAGATGCTTATATGATTTGATGATATGATGCAATGTATTTTGATGATGAATGATGAATTTATGGTATGCAAATGGATATTGCCTATATGTTTTATGATGTGGTTTATGGATGATTAATGACTTGTTTTCGTGGATGCAAATGTTATTGTTAAATGCATGTTTAATTTTTGCTTTAATTATATGCATCTAACTCATGTGATGGAATGGTATAAATGAACTTGTATGCTCTAATCACTTAAAACATACGAAATGCATATGACGTTGACAATCTTAATGGGTGATACCACAGAAAGTTTAAAAATAATCATGAATTTAAATAATCACTTCTATCATAAGAATTGATTAAGTATTCATATATGAGATGTAATGGTGTGTAATGTATTTTCTTAATAAGTTTCTGTAAATTAAAAGATATAAAGTAGTCAGTGGCCGTCTATATACTATTTCTAATATATATGCGGTATCTGTCCTACTATGTTGATACCCCCTAATTTATAGAATCTTATAAAGAATATGATGGTGTGAATGATGTTATGATTTGTTGCTATGTAAAAACATTTTGGGGCTTTTCGGAGATTCAAACACTCTAGTTCCCCTATCAACAACTGTCTACTTACCACTTAGACTTTTGAAAAGTAATGCTTTTACCATGGACCTGGTTTTTCATGATCTCTGTGTGTGCATGTGATTGTATATTTTGAGTTAGAACTCAAGCATTTCCTCCGATGTCAGGTGGGATTCTTTCAGCCCATTGCTAAGATCAGGGATTCTCAAGTGTTCATCTCATCCTTATGTTGGACTTAGTTGGACTATACCACTAGGCAATATTTGGTTACCTAAGCTAGCTCATCCACATTCAAACATTGGTCTACACAAATGCATGAAGCAATTGTAATAGACATATCATCATGCGTAAGGATTTCTCCTTCCAGTTTTGTACAATGCTGAGAATTCCAGGGATTCAAGCTTTATTCCCTTCTTTTTGGCTTCTTTTTGGCTTTGGATTTTTGCTCATATGTAGTGATGAAAATCACTGTTTATTTTTTATTGATTTTTTTCTTTGAGCGAGGATTTTTTTGTAGTGATGATAATCACTATTTATTTTGCTCATTCTGAGTGATGAAAATCATTGTTTATTTTTTATTGATTTTTTCTTGAGCTTGCTTTTTTTGTATTTTGAATATATGATTTGTGTATCGGATTTTTGCTTTGAAATCTGGACTGTATGCTTGGCCTTTTGAATATGTACTTTGCTTTGGGATTTTGCTTGTTTTGATTTAAGCAAGGGATTTTGATAGGGTAAAGCTTGTCCTTTTGCCAATTCTCAGCACCTTTAAACTGGTTGCACAGGGGGATAAGCAAGGATAATCCTTTTCGCTTAAGGTAACCTAGACCACTTTGTAGCTTTCATATTTTCCTTGTACCAGCTAGGATTTTAGTGTTTCAATTAGTGACGAGATCTTGAATATCCAAGGCTTTATCATAGCTAGGCCTTATTTTCTACTAATCAAAGTTGTTTTCCTCAAAAGTTGATAAGATTACTAGATTTGGTTGACTAACCGAAAAGCCTTAGTATATTATGTATAGCAACAAATAATGGTTGTGTTGAAAAACACAATTACACACATGTGGATGGAGGTATGGATATGAATGACTTGTGCGACAAACTGTGGTATCACTTTTAAGACTCTCATGACATATCTTGTAATGTATGTGAAAATGCAATGCAATGATGTGGATGCAAAATGTGAAGTGCAATTGTTTTTGTATTTTTGATTTTATGTTGTTTTTGTATTTTTGATTAATTTGACCAAAGGGCTAATGATGCCTTTGGGGATTTTGTTATTGATTTTGACCAAGCGGTATGAATTACCCTTGGAGCCTTTTTTATTTGATTTTTGACCAAGCGGTATGAATTACCCTTGGAGCCTTTGATTTGATTGTATTTTTGAAATTTTATGCTTTTATGATTTGTTTGTGTTTTTGACATATTTGAATGTTTTTTATTTTTGACATATTTGAATGTTTTTTATTTTTGACATATTTGAATGTTTTTTATTTTTATGAAATATTTGAATGTTTTTTTTTTTTATGAAATATTTGAATGTTTTTGTGTTTTTATGTGTAAAATACCTTTAAGTGAATGATATTGAGAGGTTCAGGCTCTTCAACACCATCTAATGATATAAGGCGATATGCTCCAGGCCCAACTCTCTATGAAATCATGTATGGACCTATCCAGTTTATCGTGAACTTATCTCGTAGATGCGGTGGCAGATTTGAATTTTGCTGGTTTTCTTTGAGCACTAGATCTCCAACCTTGAATTCCCTTAGGTGGACTTTACTATTGTAAGCTCATGCAAGGCGATCTTGGTAAACACGGAGATGCTCTAAAGAATTGACTCGATGTTCATCAAGAAGCATCAACTGATCAAGGCGGCCTTGCCGTACAACTTCATCATCTATGAAGTCTTTTAGTGCTATGCGTAGAGTCGAGATTTCCAACTCTAGAGGCATGATGGCTTCAGTGCCATATACTAGTGAAAATGGTGTTGCCCTAGTGGGCATCCGTATACTAGTCCTGTATGCCCATAGTGCAAGAGGTAATTGTATGTGCCAATCCTTGTGATTTTCTTGCACTGTCTTCCTCAAAATGGAGACTATTGTTTTGTTTGAGGCTTCTGCTTGCCCGTTTGCTTGCGGATAATAAGGCATTGAAAAACTATGTTGAATATGATATTTTTTCATTAAAGCACACACATTTTTATTCTTAAAATATGGCCCATTATCCGATATTACCTTAGAAGGGACCCCAAAATGACTTATGATATTGTGGAGTATAAACTCCGCAATCCTTGGTCCAGTTGTTGATGTTAAGGGGATCGCTTCTACCCATTTAGTGAAGTATTCTGTGGCCATTATGATGAATGTGTGTCGGCCTGAGGATGGGGGTGAGATCTTCCCAATCAAGTCTAGTCCCCATTGCGAAAATGGCCATGCTACCTAGATGGGCTGCAAAGCTTACGATGGTAAGTGCGTTAGATTTGCATGATGTTGGCACTTACTACATTTCTTGACATACTCACAATAGTACTTTTCCATTGTGGGCCAATAGTAACCCATTCTCAAGATGCGCTTAACGATGGCCATGCCACTAAAATGGCCTCCACATGTTCCATCGTGAGCTTGTGAAACTACCCAAGATGTTTCCTAGGGCTCAAGACAATGGAGCAATACTCCATCATATCCTCGTCTGTAGAGGATTTATCCTAGCAAAATGTATCTTGTTGCTCTCTATTTAAATGTTCACCTTTCAGTATGTGACAAACCTTGAGGTATTATTCCAAGCTTCAGGAAGTCCCACAGTTGGGAAAGCCAATCCTGATAGGCCACAACCTCTATAGAATAGACAGCTTGCTCTTCCTGCATTTTTGAGGTAGTGAACATGGATTGAGGAACAACTCTATGGTATATGGTCACACCACACTCTATGGGTCCTTGGGAGATCAACGACCCCCAAGGTGTTCTTTGCAAGAAACCTCTGGCTATGAAGGACCAATCCTTATTTGGTTCGATGTTGATCATGTTGATTGATTCTTGATTGTCAAAAGCTTCACGACATATTGCTGAGTGTGAAAGCACTTTTACATGAATGGTTGTAAAATCAGCAGATAGATTCTAAGGGATTAAGGATCCCAAAGAGGCCATAGTGTCTACAAATCTATTTGACATAAGAGGGATTGCCTCGATATCATACTGATGGGGAGCCAAAATTAACAACAAGAGAAAACTCAATTTTATTCAGAGAACATGGAAAGATTACAAAGTACAGAAGGGAAATACAATGCAGTCTCAATCTACGTCTTTCCAGCCTGTCGAATCCTTCAAAAAATCCCCTTTTATAATCCAGGCTTCTTGCTGCAACCGCCGTTCGTAACCGTCTTAACGGCTTCTGGAACTGCCACATGGAACGGCCTTAACGGCTTCTGGAACTGCCACTTGGAACTGCCTTAACGGCTTCTGGAATCGCCACCTGTCGTTCTGCAATAGTCCACGAAAAACCCGTCTTCTCCTTCTTAGCCAGGTCGCGAAAATGCGACATGTCACGATTTCGCGACACTTTTCTGCCCTTGGCTCTCCTTCTCCAATGTGTCGCGATATCGCGACGTTTTTCTGCTTTTGGTCCTCTTTCTCCAATGTGTCGCGATATCGCGACACTTTTCTGCTTTTGGCTCTCTTTCGCCAAAGTGTCGCGATATCGCGACACTTCTTCGACTTTTGGCTTTGTCTGCCAAAGTGTCGCGATTTCGCTACACTTCTTCGGCTTTTGGCTTTGCTTGCCAAAGTGTCACGATTTCGTGACACTTCTTTGGCTTTTGGCTTTGGCTGCCAAAGTGTCGCGATATCGCGACACTTCTTTGGCTTTTGGCTTTGGCTGCCAAAGTGTCGCGATATCGCGACACTTCGTTGGCTTTTGGCTTTGGCTGCCAAAGTGTCGCGATATCGCGACACTTCGTTGGCTTTTGGCTTTGGCTGCCAAAGTGTCGCGATATCGCGACACTTCTTGGCTTTTGGCTTTAAAGTTGATTGCTTGGCTTTTGGCTTTGGCTGCCAAAGTGTCGCGATATCGCGACAACTTTGATGTCGCGATATCGCGACCATCATTTGCGCTTGCCACGGTTCTGAAATACGTCGCGATATCGCGACGACATTTGTGTCGCGATATCGCGACCATTTTTATACTTAGAAAAATTTTGCAAACTTCGAACTTTTTTTTTTTTTTTTCTTTTCGGTGATGCAAGATTGTTGTGCTGCCCTGGATGCTCCTGCATCAGACACCCGAGGTAGATTTTTTTTTAGAAGTGATCCTCACTTCTGGGCGGTCAGAGGAAAACCCAAACGATCAACCTCTGATTTGGACAACCATGTGGCATCTTCGATAGGTCGGTTCTTCCACTTGACCAAATACTCCGAATATTGCCTGTTTCGGGTACTTCTGCCTTCACGAGTGTCGAGGATGTCTTCAACTTCTTCTTTGTCTAGAGTGGATGCAGGAATGTTCCACAGATCCGGACTGGGTGGTTCACTACAACTTCCTGCATGATATTCAACCAAGTCTGAAATATTGAAGATAGGGGAAATATTCAGCTCACTTGGTAGATCAACTTCATAGGCATTGCCTGAATCTCGTTTACCTATGATCCGACATGGTCCAAACTTCTTCATCTTCAACTTATTGTATGTTTTTCGAGGAAAACGTTCCTTACGCAAATGAACCATGACTTCATCCCCTACCTGGAATTCTTTGAAACGCCGCTTCTGATCTGCTCTGGCTTTGTATGAAGCATTCATTTGACTGATATGCTGTTGTACCTCTTCATGTAAAGTCTTCATGTGTGCTGCAAAGTCTTCAGCTTCAGCACTGCACTTGTCTGCTTTATCCATCGGTCTTAACTCAGAAGCGTTTCTCGGTCGTACCCATGCACAATCTGGAATGGTGATTTACCAAGACTGCGATTGACAGAATTGTTGTAAGCAAACTCTGCCTGTGGTAAAATCAGATCCCATCCCTTGGGTTTATCTCCTACCGGACATCGTAGAAGATTACCCAAACTTCTGTTGACTACTTCGGTCCGTCCATCAGTCTGTGGATGGTACGCAGAACTGAACTTCAAGTCTATTTTCAGCTTCTTCCATAAGGTTCTCCAGAAATACCCCACAAATTTGGTATCTCTGTCCGAGACAATGCTTTGGGGTAGACCATGAAGTCGGACTACCTCCTTGAAGAACAAGCCGACAATGTGAACCGCATCACTTGTCTTCTGACATGGAATAAAATGGGCCATTTTTGAAAACCTGTCAACAACAACAAAAATGGCGTCATTTCCACGTTGTGTTCTTGGCAGACCAAGAACAAAATCCATGCTGATGTCCTCCCATGGTCTCTCTGGTACAGGCAATGGCTGGTACATTCTTGTATTCTGGTTGACACCTTTTGCCATCTGGCACACTCTGCAACCCTGCACAAATCTGGTCACATCTTGCTGCAACTATGGCCAATGGTAATTCTCACTAACAAGAGCAATGGTCTTATCACGGCCAAAATGCCCTGCTAGTCCTCCGCTATGTTTCTCTTTGATCAAATTTTCCCTCATGGAACTTCGTGGAATGCACAACTGATTCTGCCGAAATAGCATCCCATCTTGGATCATGAAATCCAACCACTTAGTGCGATCCACAGTAGTAGGAGACACACATGCTGTCCATGCCTCTGCAAAATTTGGATCTACTGGGTATAAACTCTTGAGTTCATCAAACCCAACAACCTGCACTCTCATTTCTATCAACAAATTATGCCTTCTACTCAAGGCATCTGCAACTCTATTAGATTTGCCACTTCTATGCTTTAGTACAAAGGTATAACTCTACAGGAATTCAACCCACTTCAAATGTCGTTGGTTAAGTTTACCTTGACTATTTATATACTGCAAAGCTTGATGGTCAGTATATAAAACAAACTCTTTGGTTAGAAAATAATGTCTCCATTTCTTAAGAGCCCGAATTATAGCATAGAATTCTTGATCATAAACAAAGTATTTCTTTCTAGCATCATTCAATTTTTCACTAAAGTATGCAACAGGTTTACCTTCTTGACTCAACACAGCTCCAATGGCACCGCCACTGGCATCACAATCAACCTGAAACACTTTATTAAAATCTGGAAGTGCCGGAATGGGCTGTTCTGTCACTTTCTTCTTCAATATGTTCATGCTGGTATCTGCCTTGGCAGTCCACTTAAATTCTCTCTTATCCCCTCTCATAGTTTCTGTTAGGGGTGCACAAATACCGCTAAAGTCTCTAATAAACTTTCTATAGAAACTTGCAAGACCGTGAAATGATCTTACCTCTGTTACATTCCTTGGGGCAGGCCATTCAAGGATAGCCTTCACTTTCTCAGGATCCATTTTCAGACCCTCCTCTGAGATGACAAATCCCATGTATATCAACTCTTTCTGTACAAAACTGCACTTCTGTATATTTATCAATAACTGCTCCTCACGCAGTTTTTCAAAAACTGTCCGAACATGCAACAAATGTTCATCCAAAGTTTTACTAAAAATCAGAATATCATCCAGATAAACTATCACGAACTTTTCCAGGAAGTCACGCAATACCTCATTCATCAGCCTCATAAACGTACTGGGTGCATTAGTCAATCCAAATGGCATAACTAACCACTCATACAAACCCTCTATCGGTTTTAAAGGTTGTCTTCCATTCATCACCCTCTCTAACACGTATCTGATGATATCCGCTCTTCAAATCAATCTTAGTGAAGTATTTAGCTCCACTCAAGCAATCCATTATATCGTCCATTCTGGGTAATGGAAAGCGATATTTAATGGTAATTTTATTAATGGCTCGAGAATCAGTGCACATTCGCCATTCGCCATTCTTCTTTGGTGCAAGTATTGCTGGCACTGCACAAGGGCTCAAACTTGCTCGAATCAAACCCTTCCTCAACAATTCCTGAACTTGTCGGTTCAACTCTTCATTCTCAACAGGAGACATTCTATGGGCTGCCTTGTTGGGTAAGCTAGACCCTGGCATTAAGTCAATCTGATGACTAATCTTCCTCATTGGCGGCAAACCCTCAGGCACATTGTCTGATATAATATCAAGAAATTCTGCTAACAGATGTTCAACTTCTACTGGAATGTCAGTAGTATCTTCTCTTTTTACAGTAGGAATTAATGCATAACACATTGAATCCCTCTTTATACCATCCAAAAATTTTTTGCCATCTACTAAACAAATTCTAGCATTATTGCATACCTTTTCCTCAACCTCCTTCAATGGCTTCAGTTTGTGGCGTACTCCGTCTTTTGTCATGGAATAGGTATTTGCATGCCCATCATGCGCTGCACGTCTATCAAATTGCCATGGTCTTCCAAGTAACAAATGGCAAGCATCCATCGGCAAAATATCACACAGGACCTCATCCTGGTATCTTCCAATTTGAAACTTGACCAAGCATTGTTCATTGACCAATGCTCTATGATCCTTCTGCAACCACGCAATCCGGTATGGATGCGGGTGCTGTCTTCTTTCTAGCTTTAACTTAGCTACCATTTCCTCAGAAACCAAATTATCTGTACTACCATTATCAATAATAATATTACAGATTTTACCTGAACATTTGCACCTTGTGCGGAATAGGCTTTTTCGTTGATCTGGTTCCTTCTCTTCATTCAACAAGGTTCTCCTTGTGATCATCACTTCCCCGTGCTCTGCTTCTTCAAAATGCTCAGATTCAACACCATCCTCAACAACTGTAGCTCTGGCATTACCTTCAGGCCTTCTGTTCGGTGTTTCTTGGTGTTTGGGACACTCAAATGATCGATGCCCTTCTTCTCCGTAATTAAAATAGGTTCCACGAAATCTGCCTCTGCCATATCCGCGTCCACCTCTACCTCGTCCCCTTTGATAATCATTGTTCTGATTACGGGGTCGGTAAGCATTCTCCTCCTTCTGTTCCTGGCGATTGCTGGTTTCACCAGTCTATTTTTTATCATCATATTTTCCTCCACTGGTTCTTCCACCAGTTCTTCCACCACGACCTCTTCCTCTTTGCTTGCTGTCAAATCTGCGGTTCAGTTTCTCTTCCACTTTCAGAGCAAACTGGTAAGCATCTTCAATGTTGTTCATTCGAACCAGACTTAATTCTTCTTGCACGCTGGTTCTCAACCCATTAATGTAACGGGCTACTCTTTCTTTATTTGCTTCTGTATGACCGGTTCTGATAGAAATTTTAAAAAATTCTTCTGTATATTCTTTAACAGATTTGCTGGACTGGCGCAAACTCTGCATTTTTCTCAACAGATCTAATTCGTAATCTGCCGAAATAAACTGCCATTTCAGTTTTTCCACCATTCGATCCCACCTGGTGATCTTTTCTTTTCCTCTCCGATTTCTTTCCAGTTGCACTCCTTTCCACCATATGCCAGCATGGCCTTTCAATTTTGTTCGGCAAATTTAATTCGATTTGGATCTTCAACTTCCTCATATTCGAAATATTCCTCCATGTCATTAATCCAGTCGATTAATTCTTCTGGATTTAAATTTCTAGAATATGTGGATACATCTAGCTTCGGCCTTTTCCCAATCTGAGAAATAGCTTTAATCATTCTTGATTCTGCGGCACTCATTGCTTCCTCTTCTTCTTCAGATGGGTCTTCAACTCCATCATCATCGCTGTGGTCTTCTCCTCTTGGCTCTACTCCTCTGCGCAATTCTTCCTGCAAGGCCAACACTTGCCTCTGTAATGCTCGAAAGTCTCCTTCAGGAACCACGTTCCTTCCAGCACCACGATTTCTTCGCGATGGCATTCTGTCTCACAGTTTCTCAGAACCCGTAACCCCAGATCCTGGTGCGAGCTGCCTCACGTTCGGTGCTCTGCTCACACACTCAGAATCTTGCTGCTCTGATACCACTTGATGGGGAGCCAAAATTAACAACAAGAGAAAACTCAATTTTATTCAGAGAACATGGAAAGATTACAAAGTACAGAAGGGAAATACAATGCAGTCTCAATCTACGTCTTTCCAGCCTGTCGAATCCTTCGAAAAAATCCCCTTTTATAATCCAGGCTTCTTGCTGCAACCGCCGTTCGTAACCGTCTTAACGGCTTCTAGAACTGCCACATGGAACGACCTTAACGGCTTCTGGAACTGCCACTTGGAACTGCCTTAACGGCTTCTGGAATCGCCACCTGTCGTTCTGCAATAGTCCGCGAAAAACCCGTCTTCTCCTTCTTAGCCAGGTCGCGAAAATGCGACATGTCACGATTTCGCGACACTTTTCTGCCCTTGGCTCTCCTTCTCCAATGTGTCGCGATATCGCGACGTTTTTTTGCTTTTGGTCCTCTTTCTCCAATGTGTCGCGATATCGCGACACTTTTCTGCTTTTGGCTCTCTTTCGCCAAAGTGTCGCGATATCGCGACACTTCTTCGACTTTTGGCTTTGTCTGTCAAAGTGTCACGATTTCGCTACACTTCTTCGGCTTTTGGCTTTGCTTGCCAAAGTGTCACGATTTCGCGACACTTCTTTGGCTTTTGGCTTTGGCTGCCAAAGTGTCGCGATTTCGCGACACTTCTTTGGCTTTTGGCTTTGGCTGCCAAAGTGTCGCGATATCGCGACACTTCGTTGGCTTTTGGCTTTGGCTGCCAAAGTGTCGCGATATCGCGACACTTCGTTGGCTTTTGGCTTTGGCTGCCAAAGTGTCGCGATATCGCGACACTTCTTGGCTTTTGGCTTTGGCTGCCAAAGTGTCGCGATATCGCGACACTTCTGTGGCTTTTGGCTTTGGCTGCCAAAGTGTCGCGATATCGCGACAACTTTGATGTCGCGATATCGCGACCATCATTTGCGCTTGCCACGGTTCTGAAATACGTCGCGATATCGCGACGACATTTGTGTCGCGATATCGCGACCATTTTTATACTTAGAAAAATTTTGCAAACTTCGAACTTTTTTTTTTTGTTTTTTTCTTTTCGGTGATGCAAGATTGTTGTGCTGCCCTGGATGCTCCTGCATCACATACCATTCCAACCAGGCTAAGTAATTTTTAACAAGTTCCTTGTAAGTCTTCAGGAGTGGACACTTGCATTGGAAAAGTCCTTTGACCTAGTTTACTATGAGCAAGGAGTCACCAAAGATATTCAATCTTTTAATACCCATTGATACGACTGTTTGGAGTCCCATGATCAATACTTCATATTATGTATCATTGTTTGTGCATATGAAGTCTAGTTTAAATGATAAGGGCAATGGAGTACCATGCGGTGTGATAAAGACAATCCCTTCTCTACCTCCTTGTTCACACTTTGAACCATTGAAGAACAATGACATGTCTTTTTCTCTCTTAGGTTCTTCGAGTTCTGGAAGATCTGATAATGCAAAGACCGCATCATCAAGAAACTCTATGGTGAGAGGCTTGTTATCCTGAAGAGGCACCTCTACTAATTGATCTGCTATGACTTATCCCTTGATGGAATTTTGGCTTATGAACTCTAGATCAAATTCTATCAATAGCATGATCCACTTTGTGGTACATGTATTGTGATACATCTTGCTCATCATGTACTGCAAAGGATTTTGTTTTGATATGACGTAGGTCGTATGGCTCAACATGTAGTATCACAACTTTTGAGTTGCAAAGACCATTGCTAAACACAATTTTTTGACATATGCATATCCTAGCTCATAGCTCACCAAGGTGCGACTAATGTAATATATGGCTTGCTCTTTATCTTGTGCATTCTTTTGGGCTAACATGGTGCCCAATGCAAAATAAGTAGCCGATATATAGTAAAAATGGTATGTCTGGCCTTGGTGGAGCCAATACTGGTGGCGTTGCCAGATAAGTTTTGATCTCTACAAAGGCTTGATGGTATTCTTCATCCCAATGAAAGGGGACTTCCTTGCATAGCAACCTATTCATAGGTCTACATTTGTCTGATAATTGTGTGATGAATATTTTGATGGATGATATCTTACCTTGTAGGCTCCTCAACTCCCTAATGTTGGTAGGGGTAGCCATTTCCAGTATAGCCTTTACCTTTGTAGGATCTACTTTGATGCCTCTCTTGGATATGATGAATCCCAAAAGATTACTAGAAGTTACGCCAAATATGCACTTCTTAGGATTCAATCAAAAATTTTGTTCGATGAGGTGATCGAATACTTGTCTAAGGACTTCGACATGCTCTTGCCACAATAGGGACTTGGTTAGTAAGTCATCCATGTAATCTTCCAAGATCTTATGCATATAGTCATGGAATATGTATGTCATGGCCCGTTGATATGTGGCACCAGTATTTTTGAGACCGAATGGCATCACTTTGTAATAGAATGTTCCCCATGGAGTAATGAAAGCAATTTTATGTTGATATTCGGGCTTAATCTAGATTTGGTTGTATCTAAAAAAACCATCCATTAAGGAGAGCATTTCATGACATGCGGTTACATCTACAAGAGCATCTATGTTTAGAAACAAGAATGAATCCTTTGGTTTTGCCCTATTTAAATCTCTAAAATTCGTGCAGATATGGACTCTTCCATCAGGTTTCCCTACGGGTACTATGTTTGACACCCACTCAGGGTAGTCGATAGGAACTATGAATACTACATCCAATAGTTTTTGCAATTCATTCTTCACCATCAAAGTGATGGTTGGATGCATTTTCCTTAGTTTTTGCTTGATTGGATTCTTCATGGGATCCAATGAAAGGTTGTGAATGACTAACTTTGGATCTATCCCTGGCATGTCTTTGTAAGTCCAAGCAAAAATATTTGGCCTCTCCTTGAGGAGAGGAATCAAGATGGCTTGTTCCTCTGGAGATATAATTTCTCTGAACTTGACTTTCCTTTGTTGAGTAGGATCATCACTGATGTCCACCTTGAAAGTTGCTTCTATAGCCATATGTGATCCATCCTCTAGCTTATGAGGAGTGGGTATCAAATGAATGTCATCAACAGGATTGATAGGACCTACTGACTCAGGTTCTAAATCAACATGGAAGATTTCATACGCACAACCTGATACAAAATGGAACAGTTGTAGCATCTCTTTGTTGGAGAAGATGTCATTTGGTTCTATGGGTGAACTAGCATGATCCCAATAAATAGCATCTACATCAAGATGCAATTATTTGGTAGGATCTGCTGGATTATGAAGTGGAGTGGTCAAATAAATGGAGATCATGTTGATGGATGGGATGAAATCTCCAGGACCACATGGGTGCAATCTTGTCTCAGGGGTTTCCCTTCCATAATCGTGATGAGGTTTTGGAGGAATGGGAATTTCTGGATCTAGCCCATGAGTAGGGTAGACAATAGGATCATTGGGCTCTAACTACTCTCTAAATGTAGGCGGAGGGGATTAACCATCCGATGAATGGTAGCTAGGTCAATAGGTCTCCCCAAAAATTGGATTTGAGGGTCTATGGCATGAAGTACCACCTCTCTCTCTACTAGCTCGTTGACTTACCACAAGTGGTGAGGTCCAAGATAAGCCATCTCGGTCTCATCATCAAAGTCATCATCACTTATCCAGAAACCATTAGCATTGGTATGTGGCCCTAATAAAATGGTCTCATGTCTTGGACCCAAGTAGGCCATCTCTATTTCATCTTCATATTCTTTATCACTTATGAAGAATCCATTTGCATTTTTCTCTTTCCCCAAAGTCAAGGGTTGATGGCTTAGGCCTAAGTAAGATCTTTCTGTTGAGTCTTCTGATTCATAGTCACTTTCATCTGATGTATATTCAATCTCATTGTGGATGGACCATGTGAACCTTTGTAAATAGTGAGGCCCTTGATAGGCTGAGCCAAGTTGTACCTCATCATCACTTGCTTCATATCCATTATCCTCATCCCACGAGTTGTACCCTATTGGGGTGGAATCAATTGAGGTGTTTGGATGATAAGTTTTTGGAGGCGGTATGTTTATCGTGGCCACTTGTCTATTGCTCAAATTTTCTATTCTCAGGTGGTGATAAGGAATGAAATCAATATCTTCTCCCAACCCTATGCTTAATATTTCCAATGCCATCACAAGTGAGTCATCTCGACCTCTACTATAGTAGCCTAAGCCAAATATGTCGAAAGGAAGCTGATATAGTGGCTCGTAAGGCCTCCTGCACCCCTGCTCATATACACCAAGGCCATAGCCATGCCAATGGAAATGCTCAAAGTAGCTTAGAGAAAACTTAGGATTAGAGAGGTAATGAACATTGACTGTGAATAATTTTTCACCATCCCCTTCTATATCTGAAGACTTATGAGCGCAGTCTAGGCCGGCATAGACAAAATTAGTTTGGTTGGGAGGGATTCCAAGTGGAACCACTATTCCTACTGGTGGCCTCAAGTCTTTAGGCCTCCCTATATCCTGTGTAGACTCAATGATAGGCATAAAGGTGATGTTCTGCACAAGGTACTCCCCTATTCCTATACTTGCCAAGTGTATTGATGCATGCGATGTGGATGACCCCACGGATGATACTGGTGAAGCAGGGTGATAATCACTATCTTCATCTTGACCTTGAGGATATTCCTCTTCCATAGGACTTGGCATTTTAGTAATGGCTATAGTTGGCACTTCTTTGGGCCTCTCTTCCTTAACTAAGGGGTCCTTTAGCTTTTGATTGTCTTTTGGTTTTGACGTTGATGGTACTTTAGAAGCATTTACTATCTTGAGTGCACCAGGAGGTGTTGATGTGCATGGGTCTTTTCTTACCCCTTTATCTTTGTTATCAACTTGTGTGGTTGGGGATGAAGGTGCCACGTATAGGTGAGTAGAAGGGATCATGAATTCTCCTAGAATATCCACCTGATTAACATATTTAAAAGGCTCTTCATCAGCCAGAACCACATAGACTTTGTTTTCGTGCACATACTTGACACACTGGTGCAAGATCAAAGGCACACACTTCATGGCCCTTATCCAAGGGCACCCTAAGAGGATGTTGTATTGCATAGCACCTTCCAAGACATGACACATCACGGGGATGGTCTTGTGCCCCACCTTGATGGGTAGGACTATCGTTCCCACAGTATTGCATAAAGCATCATTAAAATCTCTCAATGTGTAAGTTCCTAGAATGATATTGGTCTTGGGTATCTTGAGGTGCTCTATTGTAGTTGTTGTGATGATGTTTATCGATGAACCTGTATCGACCAAAACCCTCTTGAACGGTAAGTTATTGATGGCTGCTACAATGTTTAGCAGAGGGTCTGGTAAGGTAGCAAAAACTGTCTTAATCTCATGATCATAGAATCGGATTACAGGTTCTTTGAATTCTTGCACTTGTCCCACAAAGTGAGTGAATGCATTTGCATCTTGTGGTTGAAGCTCAATTGTTCTTAAAATCTCCATTAGAGTCTCCCTATGCTTTGGGGACTATTGTATGAGCTCATATATGGATAACTTAGCTAGAGTCATCTGTAGGTTTTACTCCAATCTACTCCGAATAGTTACCATAGGTCTCGTTGGTGGACCTGGAAGGTTGTCTTTCCTTTGCCTAGGAGTGGTTGGGATGTTCATGGGAGCTATAGGTGGTTGCAGTTGACCATACCACCTAGTCCTTGTTGCTATGTTAATGATCTCAACCATCCCAATGCATCCATGGGTAGGTATGTCAGCTCGAACCTGATTGACTTGGGTCCCTTGCTCTCGAGGGGCCTCATGATTGGGCAATGGGTTTTTGTATATGCCCATGTCTCTATTATCGAGAGCTAGTGGGTTGTCAACTTTGAGCTCTCCTACCTCAATCATGTTTTGCACTTGATGCTTAAACCCGATGCAAGCCTCAATGTCATGCCCGAATATCCTGTGATAAGGATAAAATTGATCTTCCCTATATCCTTTTGGCTTAGGATGGTTGGGATATACAAGAGGTATATCAAGAAATCTGATCCTCCTGGCCTCGCTCAACTGATTAAATATTGATTGCATTGATTTTGTCAGAGGCATGAAATAACGAGGCGGCTTGCATTATCGATTTCTTCCTTGATTGTTCTTTTGGTCATAGTTGGCTGGTGGGGGATGTGCTTGATAGTTCTATGGTTGTTGTGCACCCCCATCCTTGGGTGTAGCCAATACGACTTGATTGACTGGATTAGGGTTGCCCTACTTCTACTTGTACTTATCATTCTTACCATTCTTGTTCCACTCCTTTTTGTTTTAGAGCTTAATGGTTCCCTCATCTAATTTTATCTCTTCGATGAGCTTGGCCTGTGCCAAAGCTTCCTCAAATGAAGGATACTTTTGGAGTTGTAGCAAGAGGGAGATATGTTTAGAACAACTTTTGGTAAACATATGAATGATCTCTTCTATGGGAATGGAGAATGATAATTTTACCATGATTTTTCTCCATCTATTCCCATAATCCATTACTGGCTCATCATCATACTATTTCAGGTTAGCCAGGTCTGAAAGGTTCACCTTCTTCTTAGCACCAAAGGAGAAACACTTCAAGAATGCATTTACTAGTTGTTCAAAGTTGGTTATGCTATGCTTAGGTAGTTGGTTGAACCATTGAGTGGCAGCACCTAAAAATGTCATTATGAATGTTCTTAGCATGAGAGCATCATTGTCTTCAAGATGAAAATAAGTGTTGATAAAATTAGTGACATGCTCTTGTGCATCCTCTTCACCTTTAAACTTCTCTAACCTAGGCATCTCAAAGTGCTTAGGATATGGAGGGCTAGGGATTGATGGGCACAATGGTTGATTGTGTATCTTGCTCAATGTTGGTGAGTTCCCAGCTGCCTCTTGTTTCTCAAAGGTTTTCATATTTTTAGCAAGCTCTTGAAATACCTTTGATGCATAGATTTCCTCCTCGTACAAGCCTATTCACATTGGCAATGGAGGTAACTCTCTATCCATTTGATTTATTCTATTTTCCTCCCTCCTATGAGGGGACTCAGGATTGTGATCTTGGTTTGTTATGTTTGCCCTCCCCCATTAGTTGGATTTTGTTCATGATTTGGTGGGGGGTTTCGTTGTGGGCTATCTTGTCTAGTGCACCTTTCCTTAGGTGAGTCATTATGTCTTGTTCTTTGGTGGTCACCACTATTTATCTATAAATTGTTAAGAGCTAGCTGCTCAGCTTGCTCTCTTAAACGTTGCTCATGTTGGTTCAAGAGTCTTTCTCTTTGTTTCTCTTGTTCGAGAGCTTCCACTAACTCTCACTCTTTGTGTAATGCATTTTCTAACCACCTCATTCAGTCAGTTTGTGTTGTTGTAGAAGACTCATGTTTATCTAACTCTGTTCTTGTGGTCTTGACTCATAGATTCCTTGAGGGGGTTTCTGCTGTATCTGTACTCTTGCTAGTTAATGTGACTTGTTCAGTGTACTGTTGAATATCCCTATGATCAGACTCCATGCATCTTCTGTGGGGTCACTCTGAGGTACCCCCAGACTAGGAGGTATGTTTAGAAGTCATAGTTCATGAGCTTCCAGATGCATAGTTCTCAGTAGCTATAGTTCTTTGGGTTGGTTGAGTAGGAAATCGATCCAACCTGTCTAGTTGTCTTGTTCTCCATGGCTAGTCCCATGGGGTACCATTTACTCCTATGAGGTCATAGTCTATGGGAATATTTCCTTTTGTGTGAAGGGTTTCTTCTATATGATTCCCATGACTAGATGTAGGTCTAGTTTCTTCCCCTTCAATGGGCAGACCTATTTCATATGTTTCTTGTGAGTCTTGAGGTGTTGCAATTCTTGTTTGCCTTCTTGATGAAGAGGGCTTGGTGGTGACATGTTTTCTCCATGTGGATGGATATGTGGTAGTCTCATCATCCCTATGTGAAGAATGAGTCTTAGAACCTTCTTTATGTCCATGTGAGGAGGAAGCCCTTGAAGTTTCCTCATGTCTTTGAGATGTTTTTATGTGTTTAGAGGAGGCCCTTGAGGTCTCCTCATGTCTCCTTGATGAGGATGGCTGCGAAGCCTCTTTTTGTTTATGTGACTTTGTTCCATGATGTGGTTCCTTACTTGGGGTTTCTTGAGGAGATCCACCAAGAGTTGAGTTCTCACCCCTTAGGCTCATGGAGCTATGTCTCACGGTCTTATGGGTAGGTCATTCAACATTACTATGACTCCACCTATGGGTATGAATTACTTCTATCTCTCCCTCGACATCAGACCGAGGGTGTTTACTTCTTGTTTTGACCATGTTGTTTTATGACTTGATCTTTTAAGTTTTCAATTTAGGAATGACCACACAATACCAAACAAATGTTTATCTTGATTACCAATTTGAGTGTGCCCTAAACTATTTGATGTATTTTGATGTGTTGTTCTCTTAATTTCTTTGCTCTTGTTCTTGGATTAAGAATGAGAAGACTCATCCATAGTGACAATCAAGTTCACCCATGCCAAACATGATTTTCTCAAAAGAAGCTAGGGTACACCGCTAAAGACCCAATGGGGGGTTCACCTAGCTCCTCCACTCTAAACCAATGATTGTTCCAATAGTGGGAGATAGTTTGAACACAAGTAACTTAGTGTCACTATAAGTAAGTTTCCCAATCCATTTATAGGAAGCTCTAGGGGGAAAACCAATGGAAGGAGATGAATTCCAACGTCACTGGACTGAATTGAAGGTTGGTGATGAAATCCAACTCTCCAATGTTTAAATGAGATGTGCATGTGTGGTGTTCATTTTAAGCTTGCGTAATATAAAGTGCATCATATAGCAGCAATGAGTCTTTCCTATATGCCTAAGTGCAAAAATATGTTTCAATATTCAGAAAGATGCATGAACTACTATGATTTGTATGAGCACACTTTATCTCGTGCAACTATGGCCTCTAGAAGGGCCTCAAAGCAAGCAAACAACATACAATGTCTAGCATGTTGGATTCTAGGGTAAACTTTTTAGGCATAAGTCGTTGTTCCTAGCAATGCCTAGTGGAAAATTTAAAAGAAGATCTAAGATATGCGAAATGCTTAATTCTTTCTTCTTTATTCTTTCAATTTCCAAACATAAATGTGCTTTAAGTTCTCTATTTTGAACACACAGAAGTAGACAAAAAGCTATAAAATATCAGAGAAGCTATACCAACCTTTGATCCATCTCAGAGAGTCGATGTTTTGACCTCTGCTACACTCCAGTTCTGGTCATTGTTGACCATAGCGGCTGGTTCTTGGCCACTGTAGCTCAGAGCGGCTAGTTTCTGGCCATTGTAGCTCAGAGTGGCTAGTTTTTGGCCACTGTAGCTCAGAGCGGCTAGACCTGCACATAAAATTAAGTTAGTATTCTAGCAGAAAATAAAAAATTAGTGGTCATCCCACCGTGATCGCCATCTGTAGTGACCCCGAGAATGCACGCATCGATCCCTTTTCTAAAAAACCCTACTTGCAATGCTTATTTAAAATACCAAAGATGAAATGGAAAGACAAGAGGAAAAGAAAGCATATAACACAAAATAACAAAATATGGATCTCTTTATTGATATTGAAGCTCGGTTACATGTCGGTCCCTCTTAGGGATACCCATTTTGATACTATAAATTACAAGTGGGCAAGGAGTGCCCCTTCCGCGAAGAGGTGGTGCACTTATAAAAGCTTCTCGATTCCACACACAAAAATGTATGAGGGCTTATAGATGCCTCCTTCTCCAAGTCTATTTCCTAGAGGGATCCCTTTTTCTCTCGTATGTTGTAATCTTCGTCCGATGTACCTATGGCCCTGCAAGCAATGAAACAACAACACACTTTTAGGTGTCCGATATTGCCTCCCCGGATGAGGTTGTTAGTAATCAAATAATGTAACAAAAATATGATAAAAAAATACCACGGAATCAAGTAAATCTACGCTAATGATATAAGAAAGCAAGATAAAATATGCTATGTCTATCTAAGCTAAGCCTGCGGGCCACTGTCCAAGACAACGACCGCTAAAGAAAACCTTGCTCTCCTTGCCCCAAAGCTATGGGTCAAAGACTATGATCTGATGTTGAAGAAAGTAGGTGTTATGCCCTTTGATTTGTCAAAGCTCCACCGCACACGTGATCTCAAAGAGAACTCTCTCTAAAATGATCTCCTGTATGTGATTCGGGTCTCTATTCTCTGTATGATAAAATATTAAAGGATCTCTGGATATGATAAGGCTCTCTATATCCTGGTGCTCTTAGGCTTGCACCTTTTATAGTGTGAAACCCTAGGTCTATTTCCAAGCCCTAGAAATGAATTTCTCATGCGTAGTGCAAGTTAGCATGAGAAGCTCTTATCCATTGTCTATATTTGAAGGCCAGTTAACTAAAATCTAACTGCCCACTTGAGTCTTCTATGCGAACTGGTCATTAGCATGAGAAGATTTTGTCCTTTGTTTATGCTTGGAGGTTAGTTAACTTAAGTCTAAAATGCAAACTCAAGTCTCCTATGTGAACTGGTCATGAAAAGGAATGCAAATTCACTCCCGCTCACCTTTATTGCATGTAGACTACCACTTCCACCCGAGATTGGGCCTATTTGTTGGAAAACCACTTCTTATGGCTTAGCCGTTGTCATATGTAGTGGCTAAGATCTGGCCATTGTCATCTACAGTGGCTAGGTCTGGCCGCTCTAGGCTTGAGTGGCTAGGATCTGGTCGCTCTTGTCTTGAGTGGCCAAGCTTGGATGGCTTGAAAAGGCCCCAAATGAGTGGTGAGAACCACTATTGATGCTTGGAAAGTCCAATATTATGTCTTATGATCTTGTGAGTGTGTCTATGTAAGTAGCTCCCCTAAGCATGACATGATTTAGGTGTCTATACCACCCAAGTGTATATGTTCTACATTTGGGCGCTCGGTTCTGACATCAGACTTTTGATACACCAATCAGGGAAAACTTGTTTCCATCAAATCTATGAGGAGTCTCTTAGTGCTGATTAGGTTTTGATGTGGAGGTTTCAACCTACCAATTCCATTTAGGAGCTGGAACTAGATCATGAAGTGGGTACATATCAAGAGTTGGTCTATAAAGAAACCTACATCCATGAATATGGCATGGTCGATCAACCTTAGATCCTCAAAAAGTTTTGTAAGGATGTGGATGCTCATGAGTAGGAGGACTTAATAGTAGAGTAAGAGTTTACAAGAATATTAGTACAACCAGCCAATCTCAAAAGGGGACAAAATGAAGATCTAGTCCCTGATAGCTCATTACCTGAATGGTAGAATATGGTGGCAAAAGATATTGCCATCCTAGATTTTGAAGGCCTGAGTGTTCATACACTCAGGGAGAATAAAAAGAATTATTATTTTATCATAATTTTAAGCCAGTATGGATGGTGCCTGATAGATCACAAATGGTACCTCAAATACAATATGATCCAGTCTAGCCATTGCAGGTTTAGAGGATGATTTACATATGATACCCTGGCTCAAGCATGCTTGTCACACCACAATTTTATGACCAATAAATTAAGTCTTGCATTATGTAGGGCAACTACATTGGGAATCACAAGTTTTTATAAATGACCATTGTGCTATAAAATCCTATAATAGGTTACCACTTGGTCAGGTGCTATGAAGCATCAACAAAGGAGTTCCTAGGAATAATCTAGAAAATGTAACATTCACCTCTATATCTATGTTGTATTTCTAATATTTTGCTCTTCTATCTATTGTTGTCATGACCCCATATCCCAATGGATATACTCAGTAATTTTCAAAATCTCTTGACTCATCCTAGAGAACTGCAATGAGTCGTGGAACTTCTAATGTAAAGTATACTATAAGTAGCCCTTATGGATGAATGCAAATGAGACCACAAGAGTGTAAATCACAAATTGTGGTTTAATAAAAATGGCCTCTTGGATGATAAAAATTGGTAAAAGAGGTTCACTGTTCGATTGTGTAAAAAAAATATCTAGGATAGGACTGATAAAAAGCATTGGCAATTTGTCTTCTATTGGAATATCTTAGGTCCTCAATGGGTTACATTTATGGGATTCTAATCCATCAGGTTGTGTAGTTAGGAAGAATATATGCCCCACAAATTTCTCTTGAAAAGCTCTGGGTCACTCTTCCCTTCGCGTCTCTCCCATTCTCCACCCCTCCCTCCCCTACATCTTCCTCTCCCCTTTGTTATCAGTAACTCTTTTAGTTGATGATAAAAGTCCCCTTGTCCCAACTATTTCCTATTTCCCCTCTTTCTATGTTTACTTTGTAGTAGGAAACTCAGGTTTTTGCTTGTTGTTTCCACTTCTTGTCTTCCTCCTGCTCTTGCTTGTAGCAATCCTCCCTCTAATGACCATCATGGTCTACTCCTTCTAGCATATTTTTCCATGTGTTTCCTCCCACTCTTGTTGACTAAGCTCCTATCCCCCCTTATGGACCTATTCTTCACCATTTCAAGTGTGTTACTTCTTCTTATGTCTTCTTGTGTCTTTCCATTCCTATTATTTTTGTGTTCTCCTTTCCTCTTCATGTTTCTCTTTGTTCCAATGTCATGACTATTACATTTTCTAATCTTTTTGGGTTATTTTTTTCCACAAAATGGAAAACCCCTTTAAGTCACCAAAGTGTGGGTGAAATTTTGCATCCTTCACCCACTCTTCCCTTCAGGAAGTGATTTCCTCCACCCAAAATGAGTCTACTCAATGTTTTTGAAGATATTACTGCATGGGCAAAAGGTACCAAGTGGAAAAGGTAGTAGTCATGGGTGGACCAAAGTATCGAGCGGATGGTAGAATTATGTAGGGTGGGCCATAGAACAAGTGGACATTTTTCCTATGTGTTTGGATGAAACATTCCCAAAAACTCACCTAGCTTCTTAGGTGGATGTTCTAAGCAGACCAACATGGACGAGAAAATTGGTTGACCTTACCCTTGAAGAACAATGAAAACCCCTGCCCATCCTAGGCGAGGATTTAAGAGTACAAAGTGGGTGAAACAAATAAAAGCACCCACTCCCTTTCCTAGTTCTTGCCATACAAAAGGAAGACCAGCCTACCACCGTAGTGGTCCAAGTACCTAATGCCATATGATGAAGTGACTTATTTTTGGCACAACACTCCTGATGTACTCAAGTGTTTGTCACACATCGCATAGCTAGAAGATCACTAGTTGAGGAGAAGAACAAGGTAGAAGAGCAATAATGAGTTGAGCAAGAGATCGAAGGGTCCAGATTTATCCAAAAGCACTTGCCATTCTTCTAGAATATTGATGCTTCCTAGTGGAGTAGTGTACTAGGGTAGCGCTCTTCAGCTGCAATAGTTGTCTTCTCGTATTCCACCATTAATATCTAGATTTTGAAATTTATGTAAATATGATTATAAATAGTGGAATTTTGGTTATTCCAAATGGTGGCTATTTAACTATGTCTACTTTTTCTTCATTAAATATATGAATATTCAATTATTTATTTACTTAAGTCTTCCTATGTTATTTTTGTATCTGGATTCTATGGGGTGTTCTTGAGTGACTAAGGGGGAGTGTATTCATTATATGGATTGGGAATTTATTTCTACTAACACCAATTGAGTGAGAGTGCTTTGATTATGCATCCTGGATCTCATGTGTAGACACATAAATCATGTTATACTTAGGGGAGTTGCTCACATAGACACATTCATAAGATCAAATGACATAATCTTGGACTTTCCAAGAATCAATAATGGTTCTCACCACTCATTTGGGACCTTTTCAAGCCATCCAAGCCTAGCCACTCAAACCAAGAGTGGCCATATCCTAGCCACTCAAGCCTAGAGTGGCCAAACCTTAGCCGCTGTAGATGACAGTGGCTAGATCTTAGTCACTGTAGATGACATCGGCTAAACCCTAAAAGTAGTTTTATCGACAAATAGGCCTAATAATGGGTGGAAGTGGTAGTTTGCATGCAATAAAGGTGAGTGGGAGTAACTTTGCATTCCTTTTCATGACCATTTCACATAGGAGACTTGAGTTTGCATTTAGACTTTAGTTAAATGGTCTCCAAACATAAATAAAGGACAAAAGCTTATCATGCTAACGACCAGTTTGCATAGGAGACTCATGTTGGCAGTTATATTTTAGTTAACTGGATTCCAAACATAGAAAAGACAAAAATCATCTCATGCTAACTTGCACTAACATAGACCGAGGGTTTCACACTATAAAAGGTTCAAACCTAAGAGCACCAGGGAGATCCATCATCATCAATATTTTATCCATCAATATTGGTCATTGAGGAGAGATTTCAAGACTTGGAGAGTTCCCTTGGAGATCACGAGTACGGTGAAGCCCTAATAGATTGAAGAGCATAGCACCTATTATTTCAACATTGGATACAAGCTTTGGTCCATAGCTTTGGAGCAAAGAGGATGAGATTCACTTTAGAGACCGATGTCTTGGACAGTGGCCCACAGGCTTAGCTTAGGGTTTTAGACATTAGATTCATTATTTTAGCATATCATTAGCATAACATCATTTCATTCGTTTGCATCCATAGAATTAGTATAATTTGCATTTGCTTTCATTTTTTATATTCAGTACTAACAACCTCATCCGAAGAGGCATTCTCGGATATCTAAGCATGTGTTGTTGTTTCATTTCTTATAGGGCCATAGGTTGATTGGATGGAATATACAACATACAAGAGCAAAAGGGATCCCTATAGGAAACAGACCTAGAGAAGGAGGCATTTGTAAGCCCTCATACATTTTCATGTGCAAAACCAGGAATATTTTTGAAAGTGCACCACCTCTTCATGAAAGAGGCACTCTTTACCTATTTATAACCTCATCATAACCGAGTTTCAATACGAATAAAGAGATCCATCTTTGTTATTTCTATGTTATATACTTTTCATTGTCTTCCATTTCATCTTGGATTTTTAATAACATTGAAAGTAGAGTAAAGTAGTGCGTGCATCCCATGGTCACTACATATGGTGATCACGGTGGTACCTCCACTAATTTTTCATTTTCTACAAAAATACTAATTTAGTTTTGTGTGCAGGTTTAGCCGCTCTAAGCTACAGAAGCCAAAAAGCAACCTCTTTAAGCTATAGCGGCCAAAAATCAACCGCTTTGAGCTACAGCGGTCAATAGAGATTTAGCCACTCCTACTAACAATGGCAAAATCCAGTCACTTTGGTCAACAGCGGCCTGAACTGGAGTGCAGCAAAGGTCAAAACACTGACCCTCTAAGCTGGATCAAATGTTGTTACAGCTTAGCTAATATTTTACAGCTTTCTATCTGCTTTTGTGTATCTAAAACAAAGAACTTAAAGCACATTTATGTTTGTAAATTGAAAGAATAAAAGGAAAAATAATTAAGCATTTTACATATCTTAGATCTTCTTTTAGATTTCCACTAGGCGTTGCTAGGAACATCGGATTATACCTAAAAATTTTACCCTAGCATCCAACATGCTAGACATTGTATGTTGTTTGCTTGTTTTAAGGCCCTGCTAGAGGCCATAGCTGCACGAAATAAAGTGCACTCATACAAATCATAGTAGTTCATGCATATTTCTGAATATTGAAATATATTTTTGTACTTAGGCATATAGGAAAGACTCATTGCTGCTATATGATGCACTTTATGTTACGTAAGCTTAAAATGAACACCACACACACACGTCTCATTTAAACATTGGGGAGTTGGATTTCATCACCAACCCTCAATTCAGTCTAGTGATGTTGGAATTCATCTCCTTCCACCGGTTTACCCCCTAGAGCTTCCTAGAAATGAATTGATAACATATAGTGACACTAAGTTACTTGTGCTCAAACTATCTCCCACTTTTGGAACAATCATTGGTTCAGAGTGGAAGAGCTAGGTGAACCCCCAATTGGGTCTTTAGCAGTGTACCCTAGCTTATTTTAAGAAAATCATGTTTGGCACAGGTTTAATTTATTGTCACTATGAATGAGTCTTCTCATTATTAATCCAAGAACAAAATCAAGAAATCGAAAGAACAACACATCAAAACACACCAAATAGTTTAGAGCACACTTAAAATGATAATAAAGATTAACATTTGTATGGTATTGTGTGGCTATTCCTAAATTGTAACTCAAAAGATCAATTCATAGAAAACATGGTCAAAATAAGACCTAAGCACCCTCATTATGATACTAAGGGAGAGACTGAAGCAACTCATACCATAGGCAGAGTTGTAGTAAGATTGAATGACCCACCCGTAAGATAGTGAGATGTAGCTATACGAGCCTAAGGGGTGATAACTCATCCCTTGGGGGATCTCCTCAAGAAACCCCAATTATGAAACCACATCATGGAACAAAGTCACATAGAAAAAAAGAGGCTTCACAGCCATCCTCACCAAGGAGACATGAGGAGACCTCAACGGCCTCCTCTAAACACACAAAAACATCTCAAATATGTGAGGAAGCTTCAAGGGCCTCCTCCTCATATGGAAATAAAGAAGGTTCTAAAACTCATTCTTCACATAGGGATGATGAGACTGCTACATCTCCATAAACATGGAGAAAACATGTCACAAAGTCATCTTCATCAAGAAGGCAAGCAAGATTCGCAACACCTCAAGATTCACAAGAAACATATGAAACAAGTTTGCCCACTAAAGGGCAGGAAACTAGAGCTACATCTAGTCATGGGAATTATATAGAAGAAACCCTTCACACATAAGGAAATATTCCCATATACTATGACCTCATAGAAGTGAATGGAACCCCATGAGACCAGCCATGGAAAATAAGATAGCTAGACAGGTTGGATCAATTTCCTACATGACCAACTCAAAGAACTGTAGCTATCGAGAACTTTGCATCTGGAAGCTCATGAAATGTGACTTCTAAACACATCTCTCAGTCTAGTGGTACCTCAGAGCGACCCCACAGTAAACACCTAGAGTCTTATCATAGGGATACTCAACAATACACTGAATAAGTCACATTAGCTAGCAAGAGTACAGGTATAGCAGAAACCTCCTCGAGGAATATACGAGTCAAGACAACAAGAATAGAGTCAAATAAACATGAGTTTTTTGTGATAGTGCAAAATGACTGAATGAGGTAGTTAGAAAATGCATTACATAAGGAGTGAGAGCTAGTGGAAGTTCTTGAATAGGATAAACAAAGAGAAAGACTCTTGTGCCAACATGAGCAGCACTTAAGAGAGCACTTAGGACTCTTGCGAAAAATGGTGGTGACCACCAAAGAACTATATGCACCGACTCACCTAAGGAGAGGCGCACTAGACAAGATATCCCACAATGAAATCCCCCACCAAACCATGAATGAAATCCAACTTGTGGGGAAAGGGCAAACATAACAAACCAGGATCACAATCTTGAGTCCCCTCGTAGGAGGGAGTAAAATAGAACAAATCAAATGGATAGATATTTACCTCCATTGCCACTATGGGTAGGCCTACAAGAGGAAGAAATTTTTGTATCAAAGGCATTTCAAGAGCTCGCTAAAAATATAAAGGCCTTTGAGAAACAAGAGGCAGCTAGGAACTCACCAACATTAAGCAAGATACACAACCAACCATTGTGCCCATCAATACCTAGCCATCCATATCCTAAGCACTTTGAGATGCCTAGATTAGATAAATTTAAATATGAAGAGGATGCACAAGAGAACGTCACCAATTTTATCAATGCCTATTTTCATCTTGAAGATAATGATGCTCTCATGCTAAGAACATTCATAATGACATTTTTAGGTGTTGCCACTCAATGGTTCAACCAACTACCTAAGCATAGCATAACCAACTTTGAACAACTAGTAAATGCATTCCTAAAGAATTTCTCCTTTGGTGCTAAGAAGAAGGTGAACCTTTTAGACCTAGAAAACTTGAAATAGTATGATGATGAGGTAGTAATGGATTTTGGGAATAGATGGAGAAAAGTCATGGCAAAATTACCATTCTCCGTTCCCACAGAAGAGATCATTCACATGTTTACCAAAAGTTTCTCTAAACACATCTCCCTCTTACTACAACTTCAGTAGTATCCTTCATTTGAGGAAGCTTTGGCACAAGCCAAGCTCATAGAAGAAATAAAAGTAGATGAGGGAACCATTAAACTCTAAAACAAAAAGGAGTGGAACAAGAATGCTAAGAATGACAAGTATAAACAAAAACAAGCCAACCCTGCTCCAGTCAATCAAGTCGTATTGGCTACATCCAAGGATGGAGGTGCACAACAACCCCAGAACTATCAAGCACATCCCTAGAAATCCAATTTCAATGAAAAGAACAATCAGGGAAGAAACAGAGAACGTAAGCCACCTTGTTGTTTCACACCTCTGATAGAGTCAATGCAATAAATATTTAATCAGTTGAGCAAGGCCAGGAGGATCAAATTTCTTGATATACCTCTTATAGATCCCAACTATCCTAATCCAAAATGATATAGGGAAGATCAATTTTACCCTTATCATAGGATACCAAGGTATGACATTGAGGCTTGCATTGGTTTTAAGCATCAAGTGCAAAACATGATTGAGATAGGAGAACTCAAAGTTGATAACCCACTAGATCCTGATAACAGAGACATGGGCATATACAGAAACCTATTGCCTAATCATGAGGCCCCTAAAGATCAAGGGGCCCAATTCAATCAGGTTCAAGCTGACATACCTACCCACAGATGAGTTGGGATGGTTGAGATTGTTAACATAGCAACAAGGACTAGGTGGTATGGTCAACCACAATCTCTTGAAGCTCCCATGAATGTCCCAGCCACTTCTAGGTAAAGTTAAGACAACCTTCCAGGTCCACCAACTCGACCTGTGGTAACTATCCAGAGTATATTGGAGCAAAACCTATAGACAAATCTAGCTAAGTTATCCATATATGAGCTCATACAATAGTCCCTAAAGCATAAGGAGAATTTAATGGAAATTTTAAGGAAAATTGAGCTCCATCCATAAGATGTGAATGCATTCACTCACTTTGTGGGACAAGTACAAGAATACCAGGAACCTATAATTCGATTCTATGATCATGAGATTAAGACAGTACCTGCTGCCTTACCAGAACCTTCACTAAACATTGTAGTGGCAATCAACAACTTACCTTTCAAGAGGGTCTTGGTCGATACAAGTTCATCAATAAACATCATTACAACAACAACAATAGAGCACCTCAAGATCCCCAAGTCCAATATCATTCCAGGAGCTTACACATTGAGAAATTTTAATGATGCTTTATGCAATACTATGGGAATGATAGTCCTACCCATCAAGGTGGGTAACAAGACCATCCCTATGATGTGTCATGTCTTGGAAGGAGCTATGCAGTACAAAATCCTCTTAGGGAGTCCTTGGATAAGGGTCATGAAGTGTGTGCCTTCGATCTTGCACCAATGTGTCAAGTATGTGCACAAAAAAAAAGTCTATGTGGTTCTGGATGATGAAGAGCCTTTTAAATATGTCCATCAGGTGGACATTTCGAGAGAATTTGTAATCCCTTATACCCACCTATACATATCACCTTCATCCCCAACCACACAAGTGGATAACAAAGACAAAGGGGTAGGAAAAGACCCATGCACGTCAACACCTCCTGGTGCACTCAAAGTAGTCAATGCTTCTAAAGTACCATCAACATCAAAACCAAAAGATAATCAAAAGCTAAAGGCACCTTTAGTCAAATAAGAAAAGCCCAAGGAATTTCCAACCATAGCCATTGCTGAAATGCCAAGTCCTATGGAAGAAGAAGATCTTCAAGATTAATATGAAGATAGTGATTACCATCCCACTTCGCCAGTATCATCCATAGGGTCATCCACGTTGCATGCATCAATACACTTGGCAAGCACAGACATAGGGGAGTACCTTGTGTAGAACATTACATTTATGCCTATCATTGAGTCCACAAAATATGGGAAGGCCTAAGGACTTGAGGCTGCCAGTGGAAATAGTGGTTCCACTTGGAATCCCTCCCAACCAAACCAATTTTGTCTATATTGGCCTAGACTGCGCCCATAAGTCTTCAAACATAGAGGAGGATAGTGAGAAATTATTCATGGTCAATGTTCATTACCTCTCTAATATTGAGTTTGCTCTAATATACTTTGAGCATTTCCATTGGCATGGCTATGGCCTTGATATATATGAGCAGGGGTGTAGACGGCCATACGAGCCACAATTTCAGCTTTCCTCCGAAATGTTTGGGTTAGGATATTATATGGAAGGTCGAGATGACTCTCTTGCAGTGGCATTGGATAAATTAAGCTTAGGGTTAGGGGAAGACATTAATTTAATTCCTTATCACCCCTTAATAACAGGAAATTTGAGCAACAGACAAGTAGCCACGGTAAACATACCACCACCAGAAATTTATCATCCAAATATCTTAATTGATTCCATCCCAATAGGGTACAACTCATGGGATGAGGAGAATGGATATGAAGCAAGTGATGATGAGGCACAACTTGGCTTAGCCTACCAGGGCCCCACTATTTACAAATATTCACATGGTCCATCCACAATGAGAGTGGGTATACATCATGTTGAGTGGTATTTTCACCCAGTTGTGAAAGTACACTCTCCTTTAGGATTTGGGTTCCAAATCCCCTCTTGCAAAGAAGTTAAACAAACAACTTCTCCAAGGTCTCCGTTGTATTTAGCATTTGCATATGTGTATTAGTAATCTCAAATAAAGATATTCAATTTAAATGCTTGGAACACCTTAGTGATTGCAAGTAACTGTAAACAAGGGGCAATGTTGGTTTATTTTACCATGAAACTTTAGTGATTGTTCATTGAACCAAAATGAGGCAAATTTGAGTTGGCCCTCATATGACCACGATGTAGTGCCTTCTGATTACCCCTCTTTCGTAAAATCAGAATTTTTATGAAGAGAGGGCAATTTTAGGCTCCAACAATGGAAATTTGTGAAATGCCATAAAACATAACTCCTTCGATGAAATTTGAATCTTCATGAAGGGAATGTCATCATAGGCTCATGAATGAAAAATGAAACTGAAAAAATGAAATTTGGCCCAAAAATGGAAATTTTCTATTTTCGAATTTTTTTAAAATCTGTAATAAAACAGCAACTTCGATGAATTTTTAAAAATACTAAACAACTCCAAAAAGGAAATTTTAAAATGCGTATTAGAATTATGAAGTATACCCTATGCCATGGTGAAATTATTTTTGGATTTTGAAATTTTTTTAATGTTTATTTTAATGCCTGAAAATTGAAAAAAAAGTTAAAATTTTAGAAAAAATAAAATGCAGAAAAATGAAAATGAAATGCAGAAAACTTGAAAATAAAATGCATTTAGTATGATGCTATCCTATTCCGGAAAAACCGAAGATGTGAGGTTTTCATGCATGCAACCTAACCTATTGGACTTGCAAAACAAGCACAATCGGGATAAGCTAAGTGTTGGCTCCTAGGGTTTTAAATGAGGTTTTCAGATTTAAAAATTCACATGAAGCAACCAAGAAACTTGCATAAACTCCATTTACAAGCCTAAAATATGAAAAGGGGAAAAATAAACATTTAATATTGCATGCAAAAAATGACTCCTCCTTTCTTGCCCATAAGATGCAACTTTTTGAAATTTTTTGTATTAAAAATTTGTCATTTTACAATAACAAAAATTTTTGGTTTTCCCAAACCAGTCTATGGAAGAAAAATAGCCCAAACAGGTCTAGAATGGCCCTCTTGCCTTCAAACCTGCAACTCTGCTTGCAACAGTTTCCAACCCCTTCTGGCATCTTTGAATGGCATATTTAAACTTCTGAAAAAAAAATGTTTCTCCTTCCGTGATTGTTCGTTTCATTTTCCAATGGCTGTTCGTTTCACCTTCCCTGATTGTTCGTTTCATTTTCCAATGGCTGTTCATTTCACCTTCCCTTGTGCATGCATGTGTTTTGGTTTTCGAAAAAAAAACTTTTCGTTTCCATTTTGTGGCCCTTCGCCACGAAAATGTAACATGTCGCGATATCGTGACACTTTTGCCTCCTTGCTCTCTTTTGTTGCTTTTACCCATGAAAATGTAACATGTCGCGATATCGTGACACTTTTTCTTTCTTATGTTTTGGCCACGAAAATGCAACATGTCATGATATCACCACACTTTTGCCTCCTTGCTTTCTTTCGTACACCTTGGCTGCTTTTTGTCGTGAAATCACGACGCCTTTTCATTTGGAGCTGTCTTGCGGCTTTCTGTCGTGAAATCGTGACACTTTTCTATTCCGTACCATCTCGCTGCTTGGAGCCACGAAAACATGACCTGTCGTGAAATAGTGACGTTTTTTTGCTTCGTGTCCCTTTGCTGCTTTTTGTCACAAAATCGCAACGCTTTTAGCGCTTTGCCCTGTTTGACTGGTTTGACCATGATTTTGTGACATGTCACGATTTCGCAACAATTTTCCATTCTACCTTTCTCTCTCCTCTCTGGACCGCGACGGAGCAACATGTTGCGATATCATGACACTTTTTCATTTTCGGTCGCGACAGCGCAACACGTCGCGAAGTCACGACAATTTTTCATTTTCTGCTGCGACGGAGCAACATGTCATGATATCGCGACACTTTTTCATTTTCGGCCGCGACGGCGCAACACGTCGTGAAATCGCGACAATTTTTCATTTTTGGCCGCAACGGAGCAACATGTCGCGAAATCGTGACAATTTTTCATTTTCGGCCGCAACGGAGCAACATGTCGCGATATCGCGACACTTTTTAATTTTCGGCCGCGACGGAGCAACATGTCGCGATATCGCGACACTTTTTCATCCTTGTGCAATTTTTCCCTTTTCTTGATTTTTAGCATCTGGGTCACTGAGATTTTATTTGAAAGCATGCAAAAAATGTGGGTCCCCAATTTTGGGGTGTGTTGTGGATCAGCCATAACAAATGGCAACTCTGCTGTCAAATGCTCCTGAGCATTTGGTGAGAACCCAACCTGGAAGTATGCAAACTTGGAAACCAGCATTAGTACATAATAAATATAAATGAATGCCCATAGATCAAAAATACATGAATTATCAGAATTGTGAAGTATCAGCTTGGTGTGTGCAAGGTGTTTTCATTCCCTATCGCTTGAACTTGATCAACATTCCATCATCAGTTTTACATGAATGCACATGTGAGAATGATTTGTGTAACCTAATAAATATGCTAAGAGATTTTGCTTTTATAAAAGACATAGTCCTTCTAGTATTATACACAAACATTCAAGATTATCAAACCCTCTTAGGATCAACTATATGTATAATGAATTGCTTTATTAGATCCCAAAGTTGGTTATGAGTCCCTACTATCTTGAACCCATGTGCAAGTGAACGTGAAATTAGAGCTTTGGGAAATAAGACTCCCAACCTAATCGAGATGGGAGTTTAACCCTATTATTACTACTCTGATTTGAAATTCATTACCTCACTTTGAGCAAAATAATTTAACCAATTATGAAAGAAATGGTCATGCTAGTCTAACCCTTTGGAAAATCAGTGGTCTTGTTTTTTAGACAAGACATGTTGCCATGCATGGGCATACTTAACCCCATAATCCAAGACTTACCTTCATTTCTTTGGACCTTGGGGATGACTACCCATCCTTTGTAGAGGACAAGTAGTATGATCCTTCCAATCCAATATAAATATGAGATGGGAAAAAATCATTTTTTACTTCTTGGACCTTGGGGATGACTACCCATCCTTTCTAGGGACATGTAGTATGATCCTTCCAATCCAAGCTTTGGATAAAAATGGAAAATATTAATTTATTGCTTAGACCTTGGGGATGACTACCCATCCTTTGCAAATGACTAGTACAATCCTTCCAATCCAAGATTTATCATGAAATGAGACATAGGAACTTTGGGGAATCAGATTCTCAACCTAAGCGAGATGAGAATTTATGCCCTATCCTTACTACTCCATGTAGGTCAAATCAAAGCTTTGGGGAGTTGGATCCTCAACCTAAGTTCGATGAGGATTTAGCCCTATCCTTACTACTCTAATTTTAGGATTTAAGCTTTATGGAAGTGGTCAAAACCACTGTATTAAGGATCATGTTGCATAATAGGATAGACATGAAATACTTCTTTCGCCCAACCTTTTCTTCCAAGCAAGGTTTTGCTCATTTTGCTCAAGATCCTTTTTAATGTGTATAAAATGTGCTTGGTTCTAGATATCTCAAGACTCAGTTCCCAACCTTAGGATTTTCTTCTTATTTATGTGATAGCATAACCTTAAGAGGATTCGACACACTTTAATGATTTGTATTTGAAATGCATATGCAAAGTGAAATGTAATATGAAACGCATTGTCTTTTGAATTGTAGATGAAATATTGCCATTTAAAATTGACTACTTCATGCATCACAAGTTTCAAACGATACTATTAAACTATTTGTGTTACTCGTGGAGCTTCTACAACACAATTCCAATGTTTCATATTTCCCCGATCTAGAACATAAGTTAGCATCTCAAGGCAACTTTTTCATCATTTTTTTTTCTTTTTATAGACAAAAAAAACATGTCAAATAAACACACAACTCTAAATTAAAATTTATTCAATCCAAAACCAAACTGTAATCCCAAAAATGAAAATTTGAAAACACAAACCAAAACCAAACCCAAAGTAACTTCAAAAACGATCTTGAAAACACAAACCAAAACCCAAAAAACCAAAATCTATATACAAATGTACAATATAATACAAGATGATGCAAATCTTGGATTATAACTTTCCTGGATCCCAAACATGATTAGAACATTTCAACAAAAACATAACGTGATATGCATACCAAATGTTGTGGGAATCCCACAAAAACAAGACCAGACCAAAAAATGCAACAAATTTCCATTTGCCATGCTCACCATACCAATTTGATTTAGTTCCAATAATACTCCCATAGGTGAGCATCAAATTACTAAAATTATTAGACAATAAATGATTTTCAATTTTATCATGTCTATTATTTAAAATGTGAATTTCATAATTCCCTCCTTGATTTAGAATTAGGCTATCCTTTTCAAATATGCAATTTTGTAAGTAGTAGCCTATTTCTACAAATTTCAAAGCCAAATCATTTTCCAAATTTGTAGGCCAATCAAATTTGTGTAACAATTTACAAGCATCTAGGATATTTACTAAATTAGGATCGTTAACAGTTTTTACCCTAGATTCAATTAGTAATTGTTGATGAATTTGGTTTAACAATTCAAGTGCATCAACTTCTTTTCCATTCATTAAAAAAATGTTACTAAAGGTGTGATTAAAAAATATACCTTGTTTTTCATTTACCTTTAATGAAATTTCACCATAAAAATTATTTAAATTCAAAATATGGTCATCCTTTTCAATCCTCAAACATTCTTGGTCAAAGTGTATGTCCCATGACTCATCTTGATGATCCTTCATTTGAGTTGCTTCCAATTGATCAATCTCTTTGTCATTTGGTTCTAATTCTTTGTTCACTATCCATGGTATCTCTTCATGTGAGGTGGAAGTTTCAATATCAAGTGAAATATGAGTTTCATCTATGGGGATGTGAGAAAAGAATGCATCATCATATCTCCCCCAACCATTGTAAAAATCATCATCCAAATCCATAGAATGAAATTCCATGATGCTTGTGACATGATCTCTTGATTCATTCGTCAATTCTTTTTCTTCTTTGTCCTTGGTAATAGAATCATCATGATCTTTCAAAATTTGATGAGATTTGAAACTTTCTTCCAAAACATCCTCAAATTGTACAGGAGTTGTAAAGTCTTCCTTTGAGTAGGCGATTATGTTGTCCTGTATATCAATGGGCACACAAGTTTCATTAGTAGTTTTGGATTGAGTGTAGTCCTCCCACTTCTTCCAAGCATCATAATAATCATCTTTCAAAATCAAGTGGTGACGTTCAACTACTTCTTCAACATCTTCCAATTCATCAATATGCTTCTCATCAAACTCATCTTCACCTTCCTTAGATGGTTCAATTATTTCCAAAAGTGGGTTGTTTCTTGAATTCAAATTTGTAAGGCTATCATCGTCCAAATTAGTAACCCATGATTCATTATCATAATTTGGAGGGTGAAGAATTTCTTGATCCTTAATTGTACACATCTCATCAATAGTATCTTCCAATAACAAGTGGTGAAACTCTATCATGTCTTCAAATTCATTTATTGGTTTTCTCCCAATTTCACTTTCAACCACTTCATTCAATTATATGGTAGGTTCGATTCTATCACATATTTCAAACATTGTTGAATTTAGAACCCCTTTATCTGAATAATCATGTATCTCTATGAATGAGATCATTTCTGCATAATCCTCACTAGTGGATGTTGGCTTAGCAATTTGCACCTCCTCGTGGACTACATCTAAGGTGGTTGTAAGATTTGGATATTCAAATTCGTCCCCTTGATCATTTACCTTAGATATCATTGGACTGGAGGATGCTATGTTTGTTGGTTGGTGTAGGTTAGCATCAAAAGAACAATCTCTCATGTGAACATGTTGTGCCTTTTCTTCTTCAAGACCTTGCCGTTCTAACTCTTCTAAGACATCATGGATTCTCTCTAGGGACAAACCACTCAGCTTTTCCTCAATGAGTGAAGCAAGTGTGGGGTGTATGGCTCCTAGGTATACTTCCATGGCTTCCTCTTCTAATGTGTTAAAATTTTCCCACATTTGGGAGTGCAACTCACGAAATATTTCATTGAATTGACTCAAGGATTCATTAGGCTCTTTACATATGGAGGTAAACTAATTTTTCAAAATTTCTAAGTCAACCTGATTACCAAAATGATAAAGATAGGCTGCTTCTAGTTGTATCCAAGACGTCCTAACCTCCATGGGTAGTTGACTGTACCAAAAGAATGGTTTATCATCCAAAATTAATGCAAATAACTTACAAGCCACCTCCTCATAGAAAATCTGGAATTGACATAATGTATTCTTGTAGACATGCAATTTTTGCAAGTATCCTAGTGGCACCTCTTGATTAAAACACCGTAAAAAATCCAATAACATTTTAGGAATTTGGTAAGGTACCACAGGTATAGGCAAACCCTTATAATGATCCTCCATTATTAATACCATTCTTTCTCTTAGAGACACTATTTCAGCTCTCAGGGATACCATTTGCTCCTCAAGTGTTGCCATTAGTGAACTTAAAATGTAATTTTAGAACCAAATCTGTTGAATATTCAACCTACAATATATGAAAAAAAATCAAGTTAGCATCAACCAAGAGATGTATTCCTTACAATCAAATGATAAGTAATTGCATGAAACAACACTTTGTTAGTCAAAACCAAAATTTTCAAAATTAAATCAAATCACATTGTTTCTGTATGAACAATCATAAAAATATACAGCATACCTGAATTGCTTAAAATAGAATAAGTAAATAAATTCAGGCCGTCCTTTATACAATCTGCTGAGTGTTAAAGAACTAAAACATAAAAAAATTAAATTTAAATAACACTAAAATAAACCCGTTCGGCCCTCCTAGCACCAATCCATTGAGTGGTGTTAGAGGCCGAAGATGCTAATCAAATGGACTTGAAATATTTAGCAATGTAAAGCTCTTAAACAATTATAAACCCGTAGCATCTAAAATCACGATAAAATAAACTTTTCAGGCCCTCCTTCTAGCGCCAATCTATTGAGTGGTATTTTCACCTAGTTGTGAAAACACACTCTCCGATAGGATTTGGGTTCTAAATCCTCTGCTTGCAAAGAAATTAAACAAGTAACTTCTCCAAGGTTCCTATTATGTTAGCATTTTGCATCTGTATATTAATAATATTAAATGAAGATATTCAATTAAAATGCTTAGAACACCTTAGTGGTTGCAAGTAACTGAAAACAAGGGGCACTGTGGTTTATTTTACTGTGAAATTTTAATGATTGTTCATTGAACCCGAATAAAGCAAATGTGATTTGGTCCTTAAATAACCATGCTGTAACTTCAAAATTAAATTTAATGAAATGCCATAAAATGAAGGAATTATTTATGGATTTTGAAGTTTTTTAATTTTTTAATTTTATTTTAATTCTTGAAATATAAAATTGGAACTTCTGAAAAATAAATTGCAGCAAAAAGAAAATAAAATGCAAAAGAAAAAGAAATTAAAATTGTATTCAGTCTGATGCTATCCCGTCCTGGAAAAATCGAAGATAATGAGATTTCCATGCATGCAACCTAACTTATTGAACCTGCAAACACGCACAATCTAGGTAAGTTAAGTTCTAGTCTCTGGGGTTTCGACTGTAATTTCAAATTTAGACATTCACATGAAGAAACCAAGAGAACTTGCATTAAACTTCACCTATAAGCCTAGAAATCTGAAAGGGAAAAATAAAACAATTAAATATTGCATGCAGAAAATGACTCCTTCTTTATTGCCAACAAGATGCAAATTTCTGAACACTCTTGCATTAAAAATAAATCATGCTACAATAGCAGACTCTCTGGTTTTCTCAAAACCAAAAAAAAGGGAAGAAAACACTCCCGAGCAGGCCCAGAATGGCTTATCACCTTAGGCACTGCAACTCTGCCCGTAGCGGTTTTTTGACCCCTGTACCTGTCCCGTGCTTTTGCTTTTAAAGTTCTGGTAAATTGCTTCTCCTTCCATGACGATTCGTTTCATCTTTCAAATTTCCTTGTTTCACCTTCTCGCCTTTCGAATTGCTTTTGAATTTATGCTCGACATTGAGATGCTTGATCTTCTCTATGAACTGTAACACTTCTGCAGCCCTTACACATGTATGCCATGTGTTCCATGCTTTTCTGCATGTTCCGTAACGACCCCCTGTAAATCGTGACCAAAAATAGCATGTCGCGATATCGCGACGTTTTTATGCATGCAGCTTTGCTCCTTCACTTTCACCGCAAAAACATGACATGTCGTGATATCGTGACATTTTCTTGCCAATAGCCTTGTCCACCTTCCTGCATTGCGAAAATGAGACATGTCGCGAAATCGTGACATTTTTATCTATCGGGCCCTGTGGCTGCAACCTGTCGCGAAATCACGACACCTTTTTGTTTCTTACACTCTGGCAGCTTTCTGTCGCGAAATCACGACATTTTTCTTTCTGGCACCACCTTTCTGCTTTCTGTCGTGAAATCGTGACAATTTTTTGTTCCGTACACCTTGGCTGCTTTCTATCGTGAAATCGCGATGCCTTTTCATTTGGAGCTGTCTTGTGGCTTTCTATCATGAAATCGTGACACTTTTCTATTTCGTACCATCTTGCTGCTTGGAGCCGTGAAAATGTGACCTGTCACGAAATCGTGACGTTTTTCTGCTTCGTGTCCCTTTGCTGCTTTTTGTTGCAAAATCGCGATGCTTTTAGCACTTTGCCCTATTTGACTGGTCTGACCACGATTTTGTGACATGTCACAATTTCGTGACAATTTTCCATTCTACCTTTCTCTCTCCTCTCTGGACTGCGACGGAGCAACATGTCGTGATATCGCGACACTTTTTCATTTTCGGCCGCGACAGCGCAACATGTCGCGAAATCGTGACAATTTTTTATTTTCTTGTCGCGACGGAGCAACATGTCACGATATCGTGACACTTTTTCATTTTCGGCTGTGATGGCGCAACACATCGCGAAATCGCGACAATTTTTAATTTTCGTCCGTGACAAAGCAACATGTCGCGAAATCACGACAATTTTTCATTTTCGGCCGCGACGGAGCAACATGTCGCGATATCGCGACACTTTTTCATTTTCAGCCACGACGGAGCAACATGTCGCGATATTGCAACACTTTTTCATCCTTGTGCAATTTTTCCCTTTACTTGATTTTTAGCATCTAGGTCATCGAGATTTTCTTTGAAAGCATGCAAAAAAGGTGGGTCCCCAATTTTGGGGTGTGTTGTGGATCAGCCACAACACGTATGAATAATTATGTTAGCATCAACCAAGAGATGTATCCATTAAAATCAATTGAAAGTAATTACATGGATACAACCTCATTAGTGAAGACCAAAATTTTTCAAAATCAAATCAAAACACATTATTCCTATATGAACAATCAAAAGCGTTAGAACAATGCATAGCCATTCATGTCCTCCTTTTAACCCTACAAGGCTGTATTGAAAAGAGGGCTAAAGATAATAATCAATAGGGCATGAAATATTCAAAATTTAAATCCCTATAGCATTTAAATCACACTGAAATAAACCAGTTCAGGCCCTCCTTCTAGCGCCAAAATGTTGAGTGGTATTTTCACCCAGTTGTGAAAGTACACTCTCCTTTAGGATTTGGGTTCCAAATCCCCTCTTGCAAAGAATTTAAACAAACAACTTCTCCAAGGTCTCCGTTGTATTTAGCATTTGCATATGTGTATTAGTAATATCAAATAAAGATATTCAATTTAAATGCTTGGAACACCTTAGTGATTACAAGTAACTGTAAACAAGGGGCAATGTTGGTTTATTTTACCATGAAGCTTTAGTGATTGTTCATTGAACCAAAATGAGGCAAATTTGAGTTGGCCCTCATATTACCACGATGTAGTGCCTTCTGATTACCCCTCTTTCGTAAAATCAGAATTTTTATGAAGAGAGGGCAATTTTAGGCTCCAAAAAATGGAAATTTGTGAAATGCCATAAAACATAACTCCTTCGATGAAATTTGAATTTTCATGAAGGGAATGTCATCATAGGCTCATGAATGAAACATGAAACTGAAAAAATGAAATTCGACCCAAAAATGGAAATTTTCTATTTTTGGATTTTTTTTAAATCTGTAATAAAACAGCAACTTCGATGAATTTTTAAAAATACTAAACAACTCCGAAAATAAAATTTTAAAATGCGTATTGGAATTATGAAGTATACCCTATGCCATGGTGAAATTATTTTTGGATTTTGAAAATTTTTTAATGTTTATTTTAATGCCTGAAAATTTTAAAAAAAGTTAAAATTTCAGAAAAAATAAAATGCAGAAAAATGAAAATGAAATGCAAAAAACTTGAAAATAAAATGCATTCAATATGATGCTATCCTATTCTAGAAAAACCGAAGATGTGAGGTTTTCATGCATGCAACCTAACCTATTGGACTTGCAAAACAAGCACAATCCGGATAAGCTAAGTGCTGGCTCCTAGGGTTTTAAATGAGGTTTTTAGATTTAAACATTCGCATGAAGCAACCAAGAAACTTGCATAAAATCCATTTACAAGCCTAAAATCTGAAAAGGGAAAAAATAAACATTTAATCTTGCATGCAGAAAATGACTCCTCCTTTCTTGCCCATAAGATGCAACTTTTTGAAATTTTCTGCATTAAAAATTTGTCATTTTACAATAACAAAAATTTTTTGTTTTCCCAAACCAGTCTATGGAAGAAAAATAGCCCAAATAGGTCTAGAATGGCCCTCTTGCCTTCAAACCTGCAACTCTGCTTGTAGCAATTTCCAACCCCTTCTGGCCTCTTTGAATGGCGTATTTAAACTTCTGAAAAAAAATTGTTTCTCCTTCCATGACTGTTCATTTCATTTTCCAATGGTTGTTCGTTTCACCTTCCCTGACTGTTCGTTTCATTTTCCAATGGCTGTTCATTTCACCTTCCCTTGTGCATGCATGTGTTTTGGTTTCCAAAAAAAAAACTTTTCATTTCCATTTTGTGGCCCTTCACCGTGAAAATGTAACATGTCGCGATATCGCGACATTTTTGCCTCCTTGCTCTCTTTTGTTGCTTTTAGCCACAAAAATGTAACATATCGCAATATCGCAACACTTTTTATTTCTTCTATTTTGGTCGTGAAAATGCAACATGTCACGATATCGTGACACTTTTTCCTCCTTTGGCCGCGACGATGCAACATGTCGCGATATCATGACACTTTTTCTCTTTTGGCCGCGACGATGCAACATGTCACAATATCGTGACACTTTTTCTCTTTTGGCCGCGACGATGCAACATGTCGCGATATTGCGACACTTTTTCTCTTTTTGCCGCAACGATGCAACATGTCGCGATATCGTTACACTTTTTCTATTTTGGCCGCGATGATGCAACATGTCGCAATATTGCAACACTTTTTCCTCCTTTGGCCATGACGATGCAACATGTCACGATATCATGACACTTTTTATCTTTTGGCCGCAACGATGCAACATGTCACGATATCGTGACACTTTTTCTCTTTTGGTCGTGATGATGCAACATGTCGCGATATCGCGACACTTTTTCTTTCTTCTGTTCTGGCCGCAAAAATGCAACATGTCATGATATCATGATGCTTTTTCCTCCTTTGGCTGTGACGATGCAACATGTCATGATATCGCGACACTTTTTCCTCCTTGCTCTCTCCCTTTGTCTTGGACCGCAAAAATGCAACATGTCACGATATCGCGACACTTTTTCCTCCTTGTAGTGTTTTGCTTTTTCTTTGATCTTTAGCATATGGGCCACTTTGGTCTTCTTGGAAAACATGCAAAAAATGTGGATCCCCAATTTTGGGGTACATTATGGAGCATCCAAAACACATCAGAGGAAAGTGATTATGAATTTAAATAATCAATAGAAAGATCCTACTTAGGCCTAAGCCATCAACCCCTGACTTTGGGGCAAGAGATAAATGCAAATGGATTATTCATAAGTGATGAAGAATATGAAGATGAAACAGAGATGACCTACTTAGGGTGAAGACATGAGCCCCTTGTCTTAGGGCCACATACCAATGCTAAATAGTTTCTAGATAAGCAATGTTGACTTTGAGGATGAGACCAAGATGGCTTATCTTGGGCCTCACCACTTACATCAAGTCAACGAGCTAGTAGAGAGAGAGGTGACACTCCATGCTATAGATCCTCATCTATGATTTTTGGGGAGACCTGTTGACCTAGCTACCATTCACCAGATGGTCAATCTTCCTTCACCTACATTTAGAAAGTGATTAGAGCCCAATGATTCTATTGTCCACCCTACTTATGGGCCAAATCCAAAAATTCCCATTCCTCCAGAACCTCATCGTGACTATGGAAAGGAAACCCTTGAAACAAGAGTACACCCATGTGGTCCTGGAGATTTCATCCCATCCATCAATATGATATCCATTGATTTGACCACCCCACTTCATAATCTAGCAGATCCTACCAAATCATTGGATATTTATGTAGAGGCTATTTATTGGGATCGCGCTAATTTTCCCATAGATCTTGAAGACCTCTTCCCCAATGAAGAGATGTTACAACCATTTCATTTTGCATCAGGTTGTGCATATGACATATTCCATGTTAGTTTGGATCCTAAGTCAGTAGGTCTTGTAAATCCTACCAATGACATTCAGTTGATACCCATGCTTCATCAGCCACAAGATGGGTCACATATGGGTATAGAAGCAACTTTCGAGGTGGACATCAGCGATGATCCTACCCAACCAATAAAAGTCAATTTTTGAGAAAGTCTATCTCCAGAGGAACAAGCCATCCTAATTCCTTTCCTCAAAGAGAGGCCAAATATTTTTTCTTGGACTTATAAATATATGCCAAGGATATATCCAAAGTTAGTCATTCACAACCTTTCGTTGGATACCATGAAGAAGCCAGTCAAGGAAAAGCTAAGGAAAATTCACCCAACCGTCACTTTGATGGTGAAGAATGAATTGCAAAAACTACTAGAGGCAGTATTCATAGTTCCTATAGACTACCATGAGTGGGTGTCAAATATGGTACCCGTGGGGAAACCCGATGGAAGAGTCTGTATTTGCACGGATTTTAGAGATTTAAATAGGGAAACACCAAAGGATTCATTCCCATTGCCAAACATATATGCTCTTGTAGATATAATAGTAGGTCATGAGATTCTCTCCCTAATGGATGGTTTTTCTAGATACAACCAGATCTAGATAAAGCCCAAAGATCAACATAAAACTGCTTTCATTACTTCATGGAGGATATTCTGTTACAAAGTGATGCCATTCAGTCTCAAAAATGTTGGTGCTACATATCAGTAGGTCATGACATACATATTATATTACTATATGCATAAGATATTAGAGGATTACATGGATGACTTACTGGCCAAGTCCCTGTTACGGCAAGAGTATGCCGAAGTCCTTAGACAAATATTTGATCGCCTCATAGAACACAATGTTTGATTGAATCCTAAGAAGTGTGTATTTGGCACAACTTCTTGAAAGCTTTTGGGATTCATCATATCCAAGAGAGGTATTGAAGTATATCCTACAAAGGTAAAGGCTATATTGGAAATGGTCACCCCTACCAACATTAGGGAATTGAGGAGCCTACAAGGAAAGATATCATCCATAAAAATATTCATCGTGCAATTATTAGACAAATGCCGACCTATAAATAGGTTGCTATGCAAGGAGGTCCCCTTTCATTGGAACACGGAATACCATAAAGCCTTTGAAGAGATCAAAACTTATATAGCAACACCGCCAGTATTAGTTCCACCAAGGACAAACATATCGTTTTTACTATATATCAGCTACTGATTTTGCATTGGGTACCATGTTATCCCAAAATAATACATAAGATAAAGCACAAGCCATATATTAAATTAGTTGTACCTTGGTGAGTTATGAGCTAGGATATGCATATGTTGAGAAACTATGTTCAGTAGTTGTCTTTGCAAATCGAAAGTTGCAACACTACATGTTGAGCCATATGACCTACGTTATATCAAAACAAAATTCTTTGCAGTACATGATGAGTAAGACATATCACAATACACGTACTGCAAAGTGGATTATGCTATTGATAGAATTTGATCTAGAGTTCATAAGCTAAAATTCTATCAAGGGACAAGCCATAGCAGATCAATTAGCAGAGGCACCTCTTTAAGATAACAGGCCTCTCACTATAGAATTGTCTGATGATGCGGTCTTTGCATTATTAGATCTGCAAAAACTCAAATAACCTAAGAAACAAATATACATGTCATTGTTCTTCGAATGTTCAAAGTGTGAACAAGGGGATGGAGCAATGATTGTCTTCATCACACTGTAGGGCGCTCCATTACCCTTATCATTCAAACTAGACTTCCCATGCATAAACAACAACACATAATATGAAGAATTGATCCTGGGACTCCAAACAACCATAACAATGGGCATTAAAAGATTGAATATCTTTGGTGACTCCTTGCTCATAGTAAACTAGGTCAAAGAACTATTCCAATGCAGGTGCCCACTCTTGAAGACTTACAAGGAACTTGTTGACACCTACCTAGCCCGGTTGGAATGGTATGACATCGATACAATCCCTCATACATTAAATAGATTTATAGACACCATGGCCTCTTTGGGATCCTTAATCCCTTAGAATTATTTTTCTAATTTTACAACCATTCATGTAAAAGTTCTTTCACACTCAACAATACACTGTGAAGCTCTTGACAATCAAGAATCAGTCAACATGATCAACATCGAGCCAAATCAGGATTGGTCATTCGTAGCCAAATATTTCTTGAAAATGACACCTTGGGGGTCTTTGATCTCCCAAGGACCTATGGAGTGTGGTGCAACCATATACCATATAGTTATTCCTCAATACGTGTTTAGTATCTTAGAAATATAGGAAAAGCAAGCCATATTTTCTATAGAAGTCATGGATTATCAAGATTGGATTTACCAACTATGGGATTTCCTAAAACTTGGAATAGTACCTCAAGGTTTATCACATACTGAAAGGTGAACATTCAAATAGAAAGCAACAAGATACATCTTGTTAGGAGAAATCCTCTACAGATGAGGATATGATGGAGTATTACTCCATTTTCTTGAGCCCCAAGAAGCATCCTGGGCAATTTTGTAAGCTCACGATGGCACATGTGGAGGGCATTTTAGTGGCATGGCCATCATTAAGCGCATCCTAAGAATGGGTTATTATTGACCCATAATGGAAAAGGACTGTTGCGGGTATGTCAATAAATGCATTAAGTGCCAGCATCATATAAATCTAATGCACTTACCATCGCAAGCCTTGCAGCCCATCCAGGTAGCATGGCCATTCTCGTAATGGGGACTAGACTTGATTAGGAAGATCTCACCCCCATCATCAGGCTGACACACATTCATCATAACATCCACATAATACTTTACTAAATGGGTAAAAACAATTCCATTAACATCAACAAGTAGACCAAGGATTGCGGAGTTTATACTCCACAATATCATAAGTCGTTTTGGGGTCCCTTCTAAGATAATATCAAATAATGGGTCATATTTCAAGAACAAAAATGTGCATGCTTTAATGAAAAAATACCATATTCAACACAATTTTTCAACGCCTTATTATCCACAAAAAATGGGCAAGTAGAAGCCTCAAACAAAACAATAGTCTCCATCTTGAGGAAGACAGTGCAAGACAATCACAAGGATTGGCACATGCAGTTGCCTCTTTCACTATGGGCATACAGAACTAGTATAGGAACGCCCACTAGGGAAACACCATTTTCACTAGTATATGGCACTGAGGCCATCATGCCACTAGAGTTGGAAATTCTGACTCTACTCATAGCATTAAAGGACTTCATAGATGATGATGTCATGCAACAAGGCCGCCTTAATTAGTTGATGCTTCTTGATGAATGTCAAGTCAATGCCTTAGAACATATTCGCATTTACCAGGACCACCTTGCATGAGCTTACAATAGTAAATTTCACTTAAGGGAATTCAAGGTTGGAGATCTAGTGCTTAAAGAAAACCAATAGAATTTGAATTTTCTGCCACATCTATGAGATAAGTTCATGGCAAACTGGATAGGCCCATACATGATTTCACAAAGGGTTGGGACTAGAGCATATTTCCTTATATCATTAGATGGTTTTGAAGAGCCTGAAACTCTCAATATCATTTTTTTTGGTATATAAGATACTATAGCATTAATATCAGGTTTTATAGGTTGACCCAAAACCTTTTACAAAAATCAGCCCAGGGCTGTTGATGAACATGTCCTTACTAAGGATCCTATATATGTAAAATCTACATGCCACCAAAGCCATTACATCCGGTAAGGCACATAGCCTATTATCAAAAATAAACTTCCCATATAACATTTTGGGTATACCCCGAGAAAACACACCTGCATCATAATTACAAAAAAAGAAACAAACACAGATCCCTTCCTTGAAACAGTGGAGAAATAAAAAGTTGTAGACACACATAGCAGAGTACTAAAAAAAACTCCCACAAGCTCTGTATTGATAGTTACTCTTAATAATTCTTTGGTAATTGCTTTCTTCCATATATGACATGCTTTGGGACCACATCCCATCTTGGCCAATCAGCCTTGGAGAAGTGAACATGCTAACTAGATTTATGGTGATGGCTATATGGCGGTCCATGTGGCTCTAGTTTGAAGTATTATATTGTCATTTATTTCCTACCCTATGATTATCAACCAACCTCAAATTACTAAGACAACTAGGAGCTATGTTATATGACATGTGATTGTCTCAATTAGTCTTTGTGGTATTTCCAAGGAACATCCACCAAGACTAATAGTTTGGATAATTTTTATTGTGAGTCCATTTCAAAAAAGAGACGACAATACTCATAGCCTTCGAACTTACAGTGCCTTCCCTGCTGGTAAATTCGACTATCTTTCTTGGCATTATTGTTGAATAAGCTCCTCTACTTAGTTTGGGACACTGTGTTCCCATTTGAAAAGTCCATCACCATCGACACCCAAATTGGCCAGCTTATCAACAACTTTGTTAGCTTCCCAAAAGACATGTTGGGATTTTCTATCCTATCTTCCCTGGAAAAGGATCCTAGCCTCTTAAACAATTGTTTTAATCCTCCAAGGAGGTGTTTTCCAATTATTTAGGAGATTTATAACATGCATGGAGTCTCCTTCTATGATAAAATTTCCTTCTAAATCTTAAGTCATTTGAAGGCCTCTCCACATAGCTCTAGCTTCAGCTTCATTGTTCGTCCTTATTCCCAAATATTCAAAAAATACAAGCATCATATTCCCATTATGATCTCACACAATACCGCCAATGCCTGCTTTGCAAGGATTGTCCTTAGCCACTCCATAAAAATTAAGCTTAAACCAACCCGTAGGAGGTGGGGACCATTTGACATTGGCTCTGGGGTTGACTACCCTAGGCATAGACTCATCTAACAAGGTTAAGCTTAAATATTGAGCAATCATGGTCTCCTGTAGATGAGGTTTACGGCTATCAAAAGGGATAAGGTTCACATTCTCATTGGTAAAGGATAGGATCCTGGAAATGATAGTTTAATGATCATGGATAGACTCATTAAATAATCTATGGTTCCTTTCTAACCACACCTGCCAAAGATAGTGATTGAGACAAATTTTCCACATGTATCTAAGTCTTTGGCTTGAAAAGGGGTAAGGCCACTAGATGAACAAATCAAGTACGATGGCTAGTTTAACCCAAGAAATATTGAAGGTCTAAAAAACCCCACTTAGGATAATCAAGGAAAAAGGGCACTCAAGAAAAATGTGATAAATGGTCTCCCAATTAGCCCTGCACAGATAACAATGATTAGTGATACAAATAACTTTATGCATCATATTATCAATGGTTAGAATTTTTCCTTGGATAACTAGCCATGAAAAGACTGCAATTTTTGGAATTAATTTTTTTATCCAAACTAAGTCCTTTTGGAGGATAAAATCCTCATCATCAAGTAGAAGCTTGTAAGCTGATTTAATAGTGAATTTCTCGTTTTCCATAGGAGCCCAGGTCACTTGATCTTCCTTAGGTATCATGGGGATAAACTATTGCTCGATAACGTTACAAAGATCATTTGATTCTCCTTGAAATCCCTGAATACTTATTTGTTTCCACTTCATTTTGCCTCTGTCCACAACCATATAATCGAATACTTTTCTGCCAATGAGTTCTTCTGTGATATCTCTAATTCAGGATAAGTCATGATATTGCATCAGTGGTTCATCCTTACCCCACCTATCATTCCAACAATTTATCCTCTCACCATTGCCTAAAACCCATATTAAATATTTTCTAATGATTTCCTTACAATTGAGAATTGCTTTCTAAAAATTAGAACCTCTTATTGGAACTAAGTCACTTGGAAATTCCACATTTTTAAGATACTTTAATTTGATGATTGCTTTCCATTCATTTTCTTCATCGGAAATGATGTGCCATGCCTGCTTAGCTAGTAAAGCTAAATTCATATGAGCAATTCTCCTCAAACCTAAGCCCCTATTTTCCCTGGGTCTGCATACTTTGGTCCATCCTACAAGGTGTATCATTTTTTTCTCCTCTGATCCAGTCCATAAAAATTATTTTTGGAGTTTCTCAATTTTCTAGAAAACCTTCACAGGGGCTTTGAAAATGGAGAGGAAATAGACTAGAATGCTCTGAAGAGAGGCCTTAGTGAGGGTCAGCTTTCTCGCTTGAGATAGAAGATGACCTTTCCATCCAGCAAGTTTTTTGAATTCTTTCAATAACCCTGTCCCACATTGACTCTCTCGAAGAACCAATGAAAAGAGGGAGACCAAGATACGAAGTGGGGAGTTTTGCTATATCACAGCCTAAAATTTTTGTAATCCTTCCTTACCTCTGAATGGGGGTGTTCAAGATATATAACTTGCTTTTACTAAAATTAACTTTTTGACCAGCAACGTCCTCGTAGAGTTGCAGGATGTATTTAATTCTTTTAACATAAACCACCGACGCCTTAGTCAATAGAAGGGTATCATCGATGAATTGTTGGTGAGAAACAGACCTAGTGAGAGATGTTGCCTTGATTCCTGATATTAGCCTTGAACTGTAAGCATTTTTTATGGTTCTACCTAAAGCTTCTACCATGATGATGAATAACATGGGGCTGATAGGGTCCCCCTATCGAATTCCTCTATGACTTTGAAAGTAACTAGTAGTTGTTCCATTAACCATAATTGAGAACCATGCTTTAGAAATACATTCTTTGATCAAATTAACCCATTGGTGGTGAAAACCAAACTTAAGGAGGACAACAATCAGAAAGTCCCAATTTAGCCTGTCCAATGCTTTATTCATATCAAGCTTGAGGGTAAAAATAGACATGTTAGTATTATGAGCAGAGTGCAGAGCTTCATGAACTATGATAACTCCATCCAAGATTGATCTTCCCTGGACAGAGCTTTCTTGGCATAGATCTATGATGCAGGGCAGAACAAATCTCATTCTATTTGCAATGGCCCTCTCAATATCATTCACTTGAAGGCATTCTACACATAAAACACAAAAACATTCAAATATGTCATAAAAAAAAACATTCAAATATGTCATAAAAACAAAAACAATCAAATATGTCAAAAACACAAACAAATCATAAAAACATAAAATTTAAAAAATACAATCAAAATGCTCCAAGGATATTCAAACGGCTTGGTCAAACATCAATTCAAATGCTCCAAGGTTAATTCATCCCGCTTGGCCAAAATAAATTCAAAACGCTCCAAGGGTATTCAAAACCGCTTGGTCAACTTCAAAATCAAAAGCTCCAAGGATACTTCATGCTACTTGGTCAAAAATCAAAAAGCCCCAAAGGCATAATAAGCCCTTTGGTCAAAATTAAACAAAAGTACAAAAACAACATATAAATCAAAAATACAAAAACAATTGCATCTCACATCTTGCATCCACATAATTGCATTGCATTTTCATATCCACTACAATTGCATGTCATGAGAGCCTTAAAAGAGATACCATAAGTTTGTCACACAAATCATTCAAAATCTTACCTCCATTAACACCAGTGTGTAATTGTGTTTTTCAACACAACCATTATTTATTGCTATACATAATATACTAAGGTTATTTCGGTTAATCAACCACACCTAGTGATCTTATCAAATTTTGTGGAAAACAACTTTGATTAGTAGAAGGTAAGGTCTAGCTATGATAATTCCTTGGATATTCAAGATCCTGTCACTAATTGAAACACTAAATTCCTAGCTAGTACAAGGAAAAGATGAAATTTGCAAAGCAGTCTAGGTTACCTTAAGTGAAAAGGATTTTCTTGCTTATCCCCCTGTGCAATCAATTTAAAGGTACTAAGAATTTGAAAAAGGACAAGCTTTGCCCAATACAAATCCCTTGCTTAAATCAAAATAAGCAAAATCCTAAAACAAAGTACATATTCAAAAATATAAGCATACATTCCAGATTTCATAACAATGATCCGATACACAATTCATAAATTCAAAGAAACATCGCTCAAAGATAAATAAAAAATAAACAAAAAATTTCACATATGAGCACACAAAGCCAAAAGGAAGACAAAAAATGAATAAAACTTGAATCCCTAGAATTCTTAGCATTGTACAAAACTGGAAGGAGAGATCCTTACGCATGATGATATATCTACCACAATTGCTTCATGCATTTGTGTAGACCAATGTTTGAATGTGGATGTGCTAGTTTAGGTAACCCAATATTGCCTAGTGGTATAGTCCAACTAAGTCCAAGATAAGGATGAGATGAACACTTGAGGATCCTTGATCTTCACAATGGGCTGAAGTAATCATGCTTGACATCGGAGGAAATGCTTGAGTTCTATCTCAAAATATACAATCACTTGCACACATAGAGATCATGAAAAACCAGGTCAATGGTAAAAGCCTTACTTTTCAAAAGTCTAGAGTGGTCAGTAGACAGCTATTGATAGGGTAACTAGAGTGTTTGAATCTTCGAAAAGCCCCAAAAACTCTTAAATAGCAATAAATCATAACATCATTCACATCATCATTTTATTTATTAGATTCTATAAATTAGGGGATATCAACATAGTAGTACAGATACCGCATATATATTAGAAATAGTATATAGACGACCACTGACTACTTTATATCTTTTAATTTACATAAACCTATCAAGAAAATACATTACATACCATTACATCTCAATTATTAATACTTAATCAATTCTTATGATAAGAGTTCTTATTTAAATTCATGATTATTTTTTACTTTCTGTGGTATCACCCATTAAGATTGTCAATGTCATATGCATTATGTATGTTTTAAGTGATTAGAGCATACAGGTTCATTTATGCCATCCCATAACATAAGTTAGATGCATACAATTAAATCAAAATTAAACATGCATTTAAAAAATAACATTGCGTCCAAAAAAACAACTCATTAATCATCCATCATCACATCATAAAGCACATCATAAAACATATAGGCAATATCCATTTGCATACAATCATGAATTCATCATTCATCATCAAAATACATCATGTGATATCATAAAATCATATAAGCATTTAAAAATCCATATAAGCATCTACAATATCATCTATCATCTAACATGTACATCAAATCATCATAATACCATCATCACATCACATCATAAAACAAAATAACAACAAAAATATGAGCAATAAATGGTACACATAATGAGTCATAATGCAAAGATATTATAAAAGTATGTGTGTCAAGTCCATAGATATACAAAAATGCCTTTGGGCGATAGTCATATGGGTCATTTGACCTCAAAAATGAATCAAAACCAAGTGAACCATCAATAAAATATTGGGCATATGCCCCTTGCAGCACTGCCCCCTATGGCCGAATCTCTAGGAGAATGGTGCGAGCTGGACCCTACTGGTCTCTCTATATGAGGTAGGGCCCTAGGTCGAATGGAAGACTGCCTTACTGTAGATCTCCTATTGACCTATGACCCACTTGTAGCCCCTTTATCCCTAGGGATGGCTCCTAGCCTCCTGATCTTCCTTGAGAGAGTGGCAATCTGGGTTGCATCCTCAACAATATGAACATCACTCTCATCCAAAAAACCTTATAGATGATTGATCTTAGTCTCAAGAGCTACCCTCAAAGTATCCTCGGGAGTAGGAGGAGTAAAAACAACCTGGATCTAGGTATCTCCTCCTATATAAGCCTATAAAGCATGTATCTGGTCTGACAGTTGCGCTATAGTAGTATCCCTCTGAGATATGATGGCATCGTACTATTTTACCTATATCTTGGCTAACTAGAGCTCAACCTCCACATCATGTAGTTGTGCCCTAAGAGGAGAATATCTCTCCTTAGGCTACATCTCCTCCTCCACCTCCTTAGGAGCCTCCTAGTCCTCCACTATCACCTGCTCTACCAACTGGTCCCATGCCACAATCCTAGCATGAACCATATGCCCTGCTGGGTCTGCCCCATCTCTGCCATCATCCTATCGGCCCAGACTACCCTCATTGTACCACATCAGGTCACACCACCACCACACAAATGCCTTTGTAACTCCACCAGCTACTCTAGGATCAATAATTGGGGCATCCTCCTCATAATCCAACTCTGTAACATGTCCGAGATGGAGGTCTCTCTCTGCTCTGATGCGCCTATACAGAAATGGTCCTAGTGGCACATCTTGCTACAACCTGTACTGATGAAGAACTCGAGAGTAGAAGAAGTGCTCCCATATTTTAACCTTGTGGTCAATAATCCATCGCTCATGCCATGTTCTAGCAGTAAAGTTGTCAAGGTCATACCAAGTAGGACACTCATGATACGGGTGCCATATGATATCTCCATCTTGGAGTCTAGTGAAAGTATCAGTGTAATGAGTCAACTCCCCTACAAAAATGTGGATCTTGAACTCCTCGCTCTCTCTAGACCACCTAACACCATAGCACTACATCCTTCTATCCACAACTATGATATCAATAGGAAGACCCTTAGGGCGATCTACCCTAATGTGCTCTCATCCCTAGACCTGTAGAAGCCAACTGCAGGAAATGCTAACATGACCCCTCTGGTGGATGTGGTACAACTTGTCATAACACTAATCCAGTAGAGACCTACCCCATGCATATATGATAGGTTCCTCACTATCTATCAAGTCCTAAACCATCACAAGGAGGTTCCAAGGGAACCTCAAGCCTGGGCAATCTGGGATAAGGACATTTCTGATGACCATCAGCAACACTGCATGCCTCACTGTGAAAACATGCTCCTAGTACCAGTGGATGATAGACACTCCTCCATACTTGTTGCCCTTGAAAGCATCCTCAGAATACCTCCTGAACACCCGAGTGAAGACAACCAACTTAGCATTAGTGGCCAAAGAAATAATAGCCACCCCATCAAAAGGGATTCGGAAGATCTTGTACACATCCTCCGACATAATGGTCATCTTGCCGGTTGGGAGGTGGAAGGTATTAGTCTGAGGGTCCTAGTGATAGGCTAAAGCCATAAGGTAAGCCTAGTTTGACATAAGGTGAGATAATCTGGTAACATACTATATTCCATGAGCCTTAAGCCACCTCTAATCCATGTCATCCAGAAGAGGTAGGGGATCACTCATGAGTCTCAGGTCCCAAGTTTGAGCATTAAGGATCTAAGAAAATAAAATGAAAGATGAAACATAACTATAGTGCACTACAATCTAAAGAGTATTTTAAAAATTAAAAAAAAAAATTAAAAAATATCTCAAAAATCAAATAAAAAGTAAAAAAATTGTGTAAAATTGGCTAATGGGATTAGCCGTTGTCGCCTACAGCGGCCAAAATATAGCCATTGGAGATAGCAGCGGAAAAATCCCAATGGTCAAATTTCTAGCCATTGGGGTTTAAACTTAGATGCTCTGAGTGACATCGGAAAAATTTCGGCCACTCTGAGTGATAGTGGCCAAAGGGTGACACGGTAAACCCGTGAAACCTAGGCCAAAAAAATCAAGAAAATTTGAAAAAGAACAAAATGAGGACCAACCCACCACTTAAAAATATATACTAAGCCTAACTACCAATTTTGTTCATTACCAACAGGTTTAGTGAGGTTCAATTTTACTGAGCTAAGTCCTTCGAATGTTGAGGCAATGACTCAAGAGATGCACACCATCTTGCATGATTGGGCCATCTGGAGTTGATCAGACCATTGATCACCATACACCCTACAAACAGATTAGTCTACGTTTTTGCTCAGTGTTGTGTTTTTCACACAACGCATTGCAAAAATGGGAATTTGTAGACACCTAAATCATGTCATGCTTAGGGAAGCTGCTCACATATACACATTCATAAGATCAAATGATATAATCTTAGACTTTCCAATTATCAATAGTGGTTCTCACCACTCATTTGGGGCCTTTTCAAGCCATCCAAGCCTAGCTGCTCAAACCAAGAGTGGCCAGATCCTAGCCGTTCAAGCCTAGAGTAGCAAGACCTTAGTCGCTATAGATGACAATGGCCATATCTTAGTCACTATAGATGATAGCGGCTAAACCCTAAAAGCAATTTTGCTAAAAAATAGACCTAATCATAGGTGGAAGTGGCAGTCTACATGTAATAAAGGTGAGTGGGAGTAACTTTGCATTCCTTTTCATGACCATTTCACATAGGAGACTTGAGTTTGCATTTATACTCTAGTTAACTAGTATCCAAACATAAATAAAGGACAAAAGCTTCTCATGCTAATGACCAATTCGCATAGAAGACTCAAGTTGGCAGTTATATTTCAGTTAACTGGCTTCCAAACATAGAAAAGACAAAAATCCTCTCATGCTAACTTCCACTACGCATGAGAAATTAATTCCTAGGGAGTGTACATAGAACTATGGTTTCACACTATAAAAGGTGCAAGCCTAAGAGCACCAGGGGAGATCCATCCATCATCATCAATATTTTATCCATCAATCTTGGTCATTGAGGAGAGCTTTCAAGACTTGGAGAGTTCCCTTGGAGATCACGTGTACAACGAAGCCCTGATATATTGGAGAGCATAGCAACCATTATTTCAACATCGGATACAATCTTTGGTCCATATCTTTGGAGCAAATAGGACGAGAGTCACTTTAGCAGTCGTTGTCTTGGATAGTGGCCCGTAGGCTTAGCTTAGGGTTTTAGACATTAGATTCATTATTTTAGTATATCATTAGCATAACATAATTTCATTCACATTCATATCATTAGTTTAATTTCCACTTGCTTTCATTTGTTATATCCATTGCTAACAACCTCCTACAAGGAGGTATTCTCAAACATCTAAGTGTGTGTTGTTGTTTCATTGCTTACAGGGCCATAGGTTGATCGGACGGAATCTACAACATACAAGAGTAAAAGGGATCCCTCTAGGAAAAAAACCTAGATAAGGAGGCATCTGTAAGCCCTCATACATTTCTGTGTGCAGAACTAGGAATATTTTTGAAAGCGCACCACCTCTTCATGAAAGAGGCACTCTTTGCCTATTTTTAACCTCATTGTATCGAAATGGGTATCCCTAAGAGGGACCAAATTGTAACTGAGTTTCAATACAAATAAAGAGATCCATATTTTTTATTTCTGTGTTATATTCTTTTCATTGTCTTCCATTTCATCTTGGGTTTTTAATAACATTGTAAGTAGAGTAAAGTGGTGCGTGCGTCCTAGGGTCACTACATCATGCACTCGCTCGTTGATACTAGAATTTGCCTCCCACCCAATGCTGATAAAGATCTGGGACAGGGATTTCATTGGGTTATTGGATGTAGGGTTTGTGTTTTGTATGTGGTATCACACTTGCATAGGTATTTATGTGGCGCTAACCATCCTTGTGAGTCTGGTTATGGTCTTTTATTTCTTTCTTTCCCCTTTCCATTTTCCCTTTCCTTTTGTAGTGTAGAGTAGCTGGAATAACCTTGAGGAACTAGCCTTCTTAGGATATTTTCCACTCTTCCAATCTGATGCGATGGTTGTTATATGTTGCTTGGCACTGATCCATTTGCCCCACCCTAGGCATGGTGTTGGATCGATGACCAACAATTTTTGGTGACTCTCCTAGGGACCCAATGAGTCCCATATTTTTAGAAACTAGAGTTTGTTGACTCTCTAGTTTTCCCAGATCTTCTCAAAGTTACGTAGTGACTCTGACTGATTGGCACTTCTAGATCATAATATCATTCTAGTAGTTATGATGATCATAACTACTAGATCATAATATCAGTCTAGTAGTCTAGATCATAATATCATAATTATAGCACTATGAGTTATGATGATGTAATAACTAGGTATATGTGAATCCTAGAAGGAGTTATAAGGATGAAATAGATAGGACATCATAAATTTGAAATGAGTTGCATTAATACAATAACCAAATTCTTATGAACCAATACACTTTAAAAATTAAGGATTGGGTGTTCCATAACTAGGAAGTTGTTAGAAATATTTACAATATATTAGTGGTGGTGCCTTGAATGTGAATGTTTGAGTCATCATGTTCATTTCCAGATGAGTGGTAATGAACTTAGTTATCCCATAAAGGTGTGGTAAATAAGCACCAAGGATTTATACAAAAATAACCTATCGATATGAACCTATGTAAGGTTAGGGAATATACATTCCTCTTTAAGTGTTATGGGCTTTAAAGGATAATACCTACACTATGTTTGCATTATCCTATTCTTATGAGGGTATAGGAAAGGTTTGGGTACCACTTTGACATACTTCTAAATAATGAGTTTTAGTAAGGTGAACCCCAAAAAACATCAGATGTTCACCACTCCTATACACTGAGTGTCATATGTAGTGATATTGAACTCAAATGTGATGAAGCCTTTAGAATGCTAAAAAATATTAAGACTCTTGAGAACCTTTTGATAAAAAAAATATCTCTCTCCCAGGTTGGTTTTAGTGGGTGGTTACAATTGTTATTAGAACTCTAGGTCACAGGACTAGTAGCTTCCATGTAATGTGCCTAGGATGAGCCTTGAGTTGATGTGCTACTTTGGGAAGACTTACTCTACTAGGGACCTTAACATGACTAGGATAAGTCAGATATTACATTTTGACTAGACCAGTCAAACCAAGAAGTAAAAATCCTAGAGACTATAGTTTATTATTGGAAAAATTGATACCCTGCAGTGAGGTAACCATTGCCCTGATCATTATCAACTAAGTGATAATGGCCAATGCTATTTTATTGAGATGAACAAAACTAACTAGTTGTAAGTACAAGTGAGGGAAAATGTAACTTACCCAACTCCTTTGTATGGATAGGATATGACACCTACTTTAAGAGGAGGTTAATACAAGAAATTAGGATGGATTGCACAAGAGGAAATTATAGTGCATATCCAAAATATGATTGGATGGACCATGGAATCTAGCAAGATAACTAGGAGAACAATAGGTCCTAGTACAAAGTTGGGAGGGCAATGAACCCCAACAAGGGAAATGAAGGACTAATAGGTTTCAAATAGAGATGGGAAGATATATATTCCATAGTAAATTTGATTTAGTAATGGATGGAACCATAACAAAAATTAATAGAAACCTTGCTTAATAGAGAAATTGATACCAAAAATTTAGAATGTAGGCAAGAAGATAATCCTACAACAAGAACCCATGAGTGAAAATATTAGATAGAGGTTGAGTTGGCTAAGTACCTTAAGAATTTTAAAGTGGTAAAAATTAATAGGAAGTAAGGAGGAGATGTAGTAGAGTCATGGCTAAATGAGTTGGAAATCTTCTTTTCCATGAAAAATTACCTTTTGAAACTTAGACTATGTGGACCACTCTTCATCTTCAAGATACAAATATAGAATGGTGGAACACATTTAGAATAGGAGAAAATTTTCAAGCTATGAATCCTAAGTGGGATATTTTTGTTAGGGATTTTAATAAAATATTTATTTCTAATCATTTTTATGTAGATAATTTTGAGGAATTCTCTACACTTCAACAAGGTTCACTATCGATAGAGGTAAACTTACAAAGATATGTGAAAATTTTGAAGTATGTTCTAGAGTATGAGAATAATGAGAAAATTAAGGTGAATAAGTTCATCTTAGGAGCAGATCCTAAGATTAGGACATTAATTAATCTGCTCAAACCTAAAACTCTACAAAAGACTTATGATTTGGCTAGAAAAGAAGAGACTAATCTCCAAACCAAAAAGTCTTTATTTAATTATTTAGTATTGATAGAGATATAGAGGCAAATTTTATGAAACGGGATAAGGAAAAAAACAATAAGAGAAATGGAATCCAAATTTTGGTAACAAGAACAATAGGAACCAAGGGCAAAATAAAAATAAATTTTAAGAAAAAGGACAATTCCAAACCTCATCCTTCAAAGCAAAATGGGTTAGCACCAAAAGAGGGAATAGGGAAGCAAATATAAGAGATATATAAAGCACCTAGGATATGTTTCTACATATGTGATGGTCCTCATTATGCCAAGAAATTCCCCCAAAGCTCCAAGTCAAGTAATAGAGCAAAGGAGTGCACTAAATATATGTTGCTACTAGGAATCAAAACTTGGATGGATAATAAACACCAATGTTACTAAATATTAAGTTGTTTAACAATGATATTAATATCTTAATATATATTGGAGCTACATATAGTTTTATTTCCACTAGTATTATTGAGGATATGCCAAAAAGACCTAGATTTTTGGCATAAGGGTGGAAAGTCGAGTATGGTTCTGGATAAAACCACTCAGTGGATCAATGCTTATCTATAGCTGAGATAACATTACCTAATGGATCCACCATATGACACTCATATGTAGCACCACTCCATTCCTTCGATATTATTTTAGGGATAGATTTATTAAAGGTTCATGGAACCTTAATCAACTTCCAAGAAAGGTGGATGGATTACATCGATAAGTATAATAAGAGGGTAAGAGTCCAAAGTGGGAAAGGGTATTTTCAACCCCACTTATTACTATCTATGCAACTAAATAAATCCATTAAAATAGGTGGTATGTTGTATGTAGTCAAGATTAATGGAAGGACTAGAGAAAAGGGGGATGAGGAAGTATTTACAAAACATCCAATTTTTCATGAATTTAGGGATGTATTTCTATAAGATATCTTAGGTCTACCACATCCATGGGAATTTAAATTCACTATTGAGATAATGCTAGGGGTTGAACCTATTACAAGGAAACCTTATAGAATGTACCCAATTGAGTTGCAAGAACTGAAGGTGCAAATTTAAGACTTTTTAGAAAAGGGTCTGATCAAACCTAGTGTGTCACGTTGGGGTGCTCTAATATTATTTGTGAAAAATAAGGATGGTTTCATGAGGTTATGAATTTATTATAGAATGCTAAATAAGATAACCATTAATAATAAGTATCCTTTGCCAAGTATTGATGACCTCTTTGATAAACTAAAGAATGCTACTATATTTTTAAAAATAGATCTGAGATCTAGATATCATCAGTTAAGGATTAAAGAAGATGATACTCCTAAGATAATATTTATGGGTGCTATGAGTTCTTAGTGTTACCATTTGGGCTAACAAATACATCTATAACTTTATAAATTTGATGAACAATGTGTTCAAAAAATATCTAGATCAGTTTGTTTTCATATTCTTAGATGATATCTTGATATATTATCACACCAAAGAAGAACATGATAATCATTTGAAGTTAGTGCTAGAGGTTCTAAGGAAAAAAAAGCTATATAGAAAGTTTTACAAGTGTGATTTTTATACCTCATGGGTATAGTATTTGGGACACATCATCTTGAACAAAGGAATTGTTGTAGAGCAAAAGATAATTGAGGCTATATTAAGTTGGCTTGCACCAACAAATGTGTTAGAAGTCAAGAGTTTCATTGGAATCACTGGATATTATAGGAATTTTATGAAAAAATATTCTAAGTTTACCTATTCAATCACCAAACTTCAGAGAAAAGGTAAGGAGTTCAAATTGATGGATAAGTATGAGGTCACCTTCAAGCTCTATAAAATAAGTTAACTATGGCACCGATTCTCAAGATACCGTATCTTCTTGGGAATTTTACCATATGTACAAATGCTTCCTTAGAATTTTTGGGTGGGGTATTATCCTAGGAAGAGGCTACAATAGCCTATGAGTCTAGAAAACTCATGAAGAATTAGATAAAGTATGCTACACATGACCTAGAATTGGCAATAATTGTGCATGCATTAAAGGTCTAGAGACATTATTTATTGGGAAAAACTTTTGATCTAAGGATAGACCATCAAAGTCTAAGGTATACTTTTACCCAACCTATGTTGAATGCAAGAAAGAGAAGATGGATTGAGTTCTTAGCAGAATATGACTTTGATATTGAGTATATCAAAGCGAAATAAAATAAGTTTATAGATGCCTTGAGTAGTTGATGACACATAGAAGCACTAACCTAGAGTCATATAGACTTGATGGATAAAGTTATATAAATACAAATATAGGATTGTATTGCATAGAAATATGAGATAAAATTGAGTGAAATCTTAAAAATAATAAGGCTTTCAACATAAAATATGAACTTTATGCTTCAAGGATAGGGTTTTTATACCCAAAATTAGTGAACTAAGAAGATTTATTATGCAAGAGGCACATAATTCTCCCTATTTCTCTCATCCAGGAGGGTCAAAAATAAGGAAAAACATGTAAATACATTCTATTGGATAGGAATGAAGCAAAATATCACTATTTTTATTGCAAAATATTTAGAATGCAAGAAATTTAAGATAGAATATCGATACCCAACAAGGAAATTATACCCACATGATATACCTACATAGAAATGGCAAGTAATATCTATGGATTTTATCATGGGTTTACCTAAGACTAGGTACCAGCATGATGCAATTCTGGTAGTGGTTGATAAGTTGACCAAGGTTGCACATTTTATATCATGGAACATCAAGGATGATGCACTGGTGATGGTCAATAAGTTTGCCAAATAATTTTTTAGGTTACATGGGTTTCTTGAAGTGATCATATCAAACAAGAATTCTAGATTCACATCAAAATTATGGTAGGCTCTTCACCATGTAGTAGGCACTAAGATAAACATTAGTTATGCATATCATTCAAAAATAGATGGTCAAATAGAGAGGATAAACCAATTTTTAGAGGATATGCTTTGCATGTATTGCATGGACCAAAAGTCTAAATGGAAATATTTTTTACATCTTATTGAATTTGCATATAATAATTGGTACCATGCATCAATGGGAATGGACCCATTTGAAACCTTGTATGGTAGACAATGTAGGACACCTATATCATGGTATAATACAAAGGATTAGGTGATAATAAACAAGATACTATTAGAGAGATGGAGGAATAGCTCAGTGCAATCTGGCTTAGGCTCAAGGAAATAGTCAATTGCCAAAAGAGCTATGTTGATCTGAAATGATCACCAAGAGAGTTCTCTATGGGGGATAGAGATTTATTGAGGGTAAGACCCATGAAAAGTTTCATCAAGTCAACCAAATTGGATCCTCGCTATGTTGTGACTTTTGATATCATTGATAAGATTAATCTAGTAGCTTATAGTCTTTCATTTTCACGCAACCTATCAAATATCCATGATAATTTTCATATATACCTGCTTATAAAATATTTTGTTGATCCTATTAATGTTTGAAATATTTCTAAATTGTAGATGGCATATCTCTTAGCCATTGCGGTAAGACTAGTAAATATTTGACCCACATGGGGATTGGCCTATGATATTAGCTTTATTGTGCCACATCATGCTAGCCCAACATGACTTAGTCTAGCCTCTGTGTACCATTAGTTGTGACATACCACATTGTTGATAGACTATGCCACATTGTGCCATACTACATAGGGTGTCAATCATGTGATATCAACTTGCGAGACATAATTCTATATAGGATTGACTTTGGCTTACCTGATCCATTTTTCCCCATTCATACCAATACCTTCTTGTTATGTATTATTTGGACCTTTTTTGGCTTGTCCTACCCATTTTGGCCCCTTCTAGCCTACATCGACATATCTTGATCTATTTTAGTATACCCGACCCATTTTGATATGTTCTAGCCTGTCCTACCTACATTGGCCCTTTTTGAATGATTTTAGCTTGTCCTAGGCTACTCGCTAGTTTTGATCTCTTTTGGCCTAGTTTGACCTTCCTAGCTCATTTTAAAATGTTGAGGGAACAACCCTAGATCAATATAACATCGAATGGGACTAGTATTGATAAAATTGTGCAACATGGAAAGATACTAAAGAAATGAGAAAATAATTTCCATATTTATTTGATTGAAATATATGTATGCCCTTTTGCAAAAAATATATAGGATTGTGTTTAATACAATGGGAGAGTATGTAATGACCCTCCTTGGTGGGGCCTATTATTGAATTTTATTTATGTTTTGATGTGTGGATATCTAATGCATAGTGTCTTTTCATGATGTCATTAAGAATGGGTAGTTGCATTACATGCTTTTACTCTTGGAATATGGTACTGCAACCACCAAAAAGGCTCCACACCTAGTCTAACTATTGAAATTGACAAGAAATACACAAATAGGCATGCATAAATTAACAAAAAGAAATAAATCAAATACAAGGAATCCTTTATTAATTTCAATGGGGTCAAATTACAGATTCATCCCTCTTATGGATACCCATTTGATACATCAATTACAATAGTGTCTAATCCCTCTCAAGGGTAGATGTGAATCAAATGCCTTCTAGGGTGATACGAACTACTTTAGGGTGTCTATTACCCTCTTCTCCATGATTAGAGGCATTTTATATGTTGAATGGCATGACCCTATTAATCCTGCATTCAAGAAACAAAAAGAAGCATGTTAAAAGCAAAGGTAGCCTCTCTTGATGAGGCCTTTTGAGGAAAATATATCAAAAGATGTCATGACTAGAAATAATCAAGAAAATGCAAGAAAGATGCTAAAACTATGTAAAACATGTAAATATTATCATAAAACATATAAACTAAAGAACATATAGCTATCTAGTGGCCTAATTACCAAATTAAAAGCATGGAATCATACAAGAGATTCACTAAAGTGTTAAATATCACAATGAAAGAAACATGCATAAAAACTATAAATCTATCTGTTAGGGTCTCTAAATTGCTAATTAAACTTCTAATATGATTAATCTAACCTAGCTAAATAATATGCAAAAGGTAAAACAAGGGAATCTCCCCTAGTTTTCTCATTGTGGGTATGATGCGCAGGTGACACTGTTAACCACAACTGAGAGCCGCGATGGAGCTTTGAATAGGTTTTCCCTCCAAACGAGGGCATTATCTCTTATCCACCTTGTTAAATTGATGTCCAAGGGTCACCTCTATATCCTCTGATAGGTTTGGTGGTTGAATTAATTTGATGGTGCATGGATTGCAAGAATTGATGTTTCTTGGCTCTCTTAGGCTCCTAGGGCTTCCATGGCAATTGATCTCCAATTGGGTAACAAAAGTATCCCTCTCAATGCATGTAGTTGCTTTATGCAATTTGACAGGGCTTCACTGCTCAATTGATAAATGTTTCTCTAGAATTATCCCTAATTTGGAGGGGGATCTTATAGCAATTGCCTAGGGCTAGGGGTGGCTTCCTCATGAAGCCAAGATCAATATTGGGTATTTGATCTTGTTGGATGGAAGGATCCAACACCTTCCTCACTCAAACCACTCCAATATGCAACTAATTGGCCGTTGCAACTAACTTTAGGATGGATGAAGGCCAATATATATTCCTATTTAAGTGTTATGGGATTTAAAGGATAATACCTACACTATGGTTTCATTATCCTATACCAATGAGGGTATAGGAAAGGTGGGGGGACCACTTTGACATACTTCTAAATAATGAGGTTTAGTAAGGTGAACCCCAAAATATATTAGATGTTCACCACTCCTATCCATTGAGTGTCATATGTAGTGATATTGAACTCAAATGTGGTGAATCCTTGAGAATGCTAAAAAATATTAGGACTCTTGAGAATCTTGATAACCTTGTGAGAAAAGGAAAGAAAATATAGCTTGGTTCTTTTTTCTTAGAAAGACATAAAAATAATTATAATGGTTCCTGAGACTTGAGTAGGTAAAGGAGCCATTATAGAGAGAAGTATGGATTCTCTCCTTATTTTTTTATCAATGTTTTATGCATGGTTTCTTGCATTTAACTTAGAATATGATCATATGCATTGCATAAAGAGTTTTCCTAATCCTTAAGTGTTCCTCAAGTTTGCAAGTAATCCTTTTCATGAAGAAGGTTGTAAAAAGGAGGTGTAGAGATCACTTAGGTGGATTGACTTTAGTGTACCTTGGAATGAATTTTTTTTTTTGGAAAAGAGAGTTTTCTTTGTATTACTTGGATGAATCCTCCAAAAATATTAGAAAGTGTGGTACTTTTGTTTACTTGATTATTGAAAAAATCAAGGAATGATTTGGGATTATGATAATTACCTTGCAAGGTGTTCTTATTGCTTTGGAAAAATAAATGTTATTTTGTGATCCATTTTGATGGAATGTTTTATGTGAATTTTTATGAATAAATGATAGCATTATGATTAATAATTTTTTCTTTCCAAATAAATGCTTCTTTACATAGCTTATAATGGCACTAGATTTATTTAGCTTATCAATCTATTTTGTGTTATCGTTTTAAGTATGTGGTTTATAATTGAAGCATTTATTACTAGAGAGAGTTTTTATATATTACTTTTAATGTTCCTTGGATTATGGAGGAGTTGTAGGTTGAATATAGAATCTCCTTTAGGTCTCAATTCAAATACATTAACCCAATCCTAGGAGAAGTTATGATGATGTAATAACCAGGTATATGTGAGTCCTAGAATGAGTTGTAAGGATGAAATAGATAGGAACTCATAAATTTGAAAGGAGTTGCATTAATACAATAACCAAATTCTTATGAACTGATACACTTTAAACATTAAGGATTGGGTATTTCATGACTAGGAAGTTGTTGGAATTATTTACAATATAGTAGTGGTGGTGCCTTGAATGTGAAGGTTTGAGTCATCATGTTCATTTCCAGATGAGTGGTAATGACCTTAGTTAGCCCACAAAGGTGTGGTAAATAATCACCAAGGATTTATACCAAAATAACCTATCGAGATGAACCTATGTAAGGTTAGGGAATTTACATTCCTCTTTAAGTGTTATGGGATTTAAAGGATAATCCCTACACTATGGTTGCATTATCCTATTTTTATGAGGGTATAGGAAATGTGGGGGGACCACTTTGACATACTTCTAAATAATGAGGTTTAGTAAGGTGAACCCCAAAAAATATTAGATGTTCACCACTCCTATACACTGAGTGTCATATGTAGTGATATTGAACTAAACTATGATGAAGCCTTGATAATGCTAAAAAATATTAAGACTCTTGAGAAACTTGTGATAAAATAGTATATCTCTCCCAGGTTGGTTTTAGTGGGTGGTTACAATTGGTATTAGAACTCCAGGTCATAGGACTAGTAGCTTCCATGGAATGTGCCTAGGATGAGCCTTGAGTTGATGTGCTACTTTGGGAAGACTTACTCTACTAGGGACCTTAACATGACTAGGATAAGTCAGATATTACATTTGACTAGACCAGTCAAACCAATAAGTAAAAATACTAGAGACTATAGTTTATTATTGGAAAAATTGATGCCTTGTAGTGAGGTAACCATTGCCCTGATCATTATCAACTAAGTGATAATGGCCTATGTTATTTTATTGAGATGAACAAAACTAACTAGTCGTAAGTACAAGTGAGGAAAAATGTAACTTACCCAACTCATTTGTATGGATAGGATATGACACCTACTTTAAGAGGAGGTTAATACAAGAAATTAGGATGGATTGCACAAGAGAAAATTATAGTGCATATCCAAAATATGATTGGATGGACTGTGGAATCTAGCAAGATAACTAGGAGAACAATAGGTCCTAGTACAAATTTTGGGAGGGCAATGAACCCCAAAAAGGGAAAATAAGGAATAATAGGTTCCAAATAGATAGGGGAAGATATATATTCCATAGTAAAGTTAATTTAGTAATGGATGGAACCACAACACAAATTAATAGAAACCTTGCTTAATAGAGAAATTGATACCAAAAATTTAGAAGGTAGGCAAGAAGAGAATCCTACAAGAATAATCCATGAGGGAAAATCTTAGATAGAGGTTGAGTTGGCTAAGTACCTTAAGAATTTTAAAGTGGTAAAATTTAATAGGAAGTAAGCAGGAGATGTAGTAGAGTCATGGCTGAATGAGTTGGAAATCTTCTTTACCATGAAAAATTACCTTTTGAAACTTAGACTATGTGGACCACTCTTCATATTCAAGATACAAATTTGGAATGGTGGAACACATTTAGAATAGGAGAAAATTTCCAAGCTATTAATTCTAAGTGGGATAGTTTTGTTAGGGATTTTAATAAAATATTTATTTCTAATCATTTTTATGTAGATAATTTTGAGGAATTCTCTACACTTCAACAAGGTTCACTATCGATAGAGGTAAACTTACAAAGATATGTGAAAATTTTGAAGTATGTTCTAGAGTATGAGAATAATGAGAAAATTAAGGTGAATAAGTTCATCTTATGAGTAGATCCTAATATTAGGACAATAATTAATCTGCTCAAACCTAAAACTCTACAAAAGGCTTATGATTTGGCTAGAAAAGAAGAGACTAATCTCCAAACCAAAAAGTCTTTATTTAATTATTTAGGATTGATAGAGATAGAGAGGCACGGTTTATGAAATGGGATAAGGAAAAAAACAAGAAGAAAAAATGGAATCCAAATTTTGGTAACAAGAACAATAGTAACCAAGGGAAAAATAAAAATAAATTTTAAGAAAAAGGACAATTCCAACCCTCATCCTTCGAAGCAAAATGGGTTAGCACCAAAAGAGGGAATAGGGAAGAAAATATAAGAGATATATCAAGCACCTATGATATGTTTCTACATATGTGAGGGTCCTCATTATGCCAAGAAATACCCCCAAAGATCCAAGTCAAGTAATAGAGCAGAGAAGGAGTCACACAAAATATATGTTGCTACTAGGAATCAAAACTTGGATGGACAAGGAAAACCAATGTTACTAAATAGTAAGTTTTTTAACAATGATATTAAGATATTAATAGATAGTGGAGCTACAAATAGTTTTATTTCCACTAGTATTATTGAGGATATGCCAAAAAAACCTAGATTTTTGGCATAAGGGTGGAAAGTCGAGTATGGTTCTGGATAAAACCACTCAGTGGATCAATGCTTATCTATAGTTGAGATAACATTACGTAATGGATCCACCATATGACACTCATATGTAGCACCACTCCATTCCTTCGATATTATTTTGGGGATAGATTGATTAAAGGTTCATGGAACCTTAATCAACTTCCAAGAAAGGTGGATGGATTACATCGATAAGTATAATAAGAGGGTAAGAGTCCAAAGTGGGAAAGGGTATTTTCAACCCCACTTATTATTATCTATGCAACTAAATAAATTTATTAAAATAGGTGGTATGTTGTATGTAGTCAATATTAATAGAAGGACACCCAGGTGTTGTAGGTGAGTTGGAGAGGAGAGGGTAATCCTCCAAGGGAGGTCCCAGGTTCAAATCTCCACCATACCAAAAAGCTGAATTGGGTATCCAAAATCCAATTGATAATATTGGTGCGGGCAGGGTCGGGTGCAACTCTCGGGTGACTTTGATGGTGTAGAACCCCCTATTCATGGTATCTCAGACCAAGGCGGATCCGCAAGGGGTTTTTCACTTAAAAAAAATATTAATGGAAGGACTAGAGAAAAGGGGGATGAGGAAGTATTTACAAAACATCCAATTTTTCATGAATTTAGGGATGTATTTCTATAAGATATCTTAGGTCTACCACCTCCATGGGAATTTAAATTCACTATTGATTTAATGCTATGGGTTGAACCTATTTCAAGGACACCTTACAGAATGAACCCAATTGAGTTGCAAGAACTGAAGGTGCAAATTTAAGATTTTTTAGAAAAGGGTTTGATCAAACCTAGTGTGTCACCTTGGGGTGCTCTAATATTATTTGTGAAAAATAAGGATGGTTTCTTGAGGTTATGCATTTATTATAGAATTCTAAATAAGATAACCATTCAAAATAAGTATCCTTTGCCAAGGATTGATGACTTCTTTGATAAACTAAAGGATGCTACTATATTTTTAAAAATAGATCTGAGATCTAGATATCATCAGTTAAGGATTCAAGAAGAGGATACTCCTAAGATAATATTTAATACTATATATGTGTGCTATGAGTTCTTAGTGTTACCATTTGGGCTAAAAAATACATCTATAACTTTAGAAATTTGATGAACAATGTGTTCAAAAAATATCTAGATCAGTTTGTTTTCATATTCTTAGATGATATCTTGATATAATATCACACCAAAGAAGAACATGATAAACATTTGAAGTTAGTGTTAGAGGTTCTAAGGAAAAACAAGCTATATAGAAAATTTTCCAAGTGTGATTTTTATACCTCATGGGTATATTATTTGGGACACATAATCTTGACAGAAGGAATTGCTGTAGATCCAAAGATAATTGAGGCTATATTAAGTTGGCTTGCACCAACAAATGTGTTAGAAGTCAAGATTTTCATTGGAATCACTGGCTATTATAGGAATTTTATGAAAAAATATTCTAAGTTTACCTATTCAATCACCAACCTTCAGAGAAACGTTAAGGAGTTCAAATGGATGGATAAGTATGAGGTCACCTTCAAGATCTAAAAAATCAGTTAACTATGGTACTAATTCTCAAGATACCATATCTTCTTGGGAATTTTACCATATGTACAGATGCTTCCTTATAAGGTTTGGATGGGGTATTATCCTAGGAAGAGGCTACAATAGCCTATGAGTCTAGAAAACTCATGAAGCATGAGATAAATTATGCTACACATGACATAGAATTGGCAATAATTGTGGATGCACTAAAGGTCTAGAGACATTATTTATTGGAAAAAAATTTTGAGCTAAGGATAGACCATCAAAGTCTAAGGTATACTTTTACCCAACCTATGTTGAATGTAAGAAAGAGAAGATGGATTGAGTTCTTAGCAGAATATGACTTTGATATTGAGTATATCAAAGGGAAATAAAATAAGTTTATAGATGCCTTGAGTAGTTGATGGCACATAACAACACTAACCTAGAGTCATATAGACTTGATGGATAAAGTTATATAAATACAAATATAGGATTGTATTGCAGAGAAATATGAGATAAAATTGAGTGAAATATTGAAAAGAATAAGGCTTTCAACATAAAAGATGAACTTTATGCTTCAAGGATAGGGTTTTTATACCCAAAATTAGTGAACTAAGGAGATTGATTATGCAAGAGGCACATAATTCTCCCTATTTCTCTCATCCAGAGGGTAAAAAATAAGGAAAAACATGTAAAGACATTCTATTGGATAGGAATGAAGCAAAATATCACTAGTTTTATTGCAAGATATTTAGAATGCAATAAATTTAAGACAGAATATCGATACCCAACAAGGAAATTATACCCACATGATATACCTACATAGAAATGGCAAGTAATATCTATGGATTTTATCATGGGTTTACCTAAGACTAGGTACTAGCATGATGTAATTCTAGTAGTGGTTGATAAGTTGACCAAGGTTGCACATTTTATATCAGGGAACATCAAGGATGATGTACTGGTGATGGTCAATAAGTTTGCCAAATAAATTTTTAGGTTACATGAGTTTCTTGAAGTGATCATATCAAGCAAGAATTCTAGATTCACATCAAAATTATGGTAGGCTCTTCACCATGTAGTAGGCACTAATATAAACATTAGTTCTATATATAATTCAAAAATAGATGGTTAAATAGAGAGGATAAACCAAGTTTTAGAGGATATGCTTTGCATGTATTGCATGGACGAAAAGTCTAAATGGAAATATTTTTTACATCTTGTTGAATTTGCATATAATAGGTACCATGCATCAATGGGAATGGACCCATTTGAAACCTTTTATGGTAGACAATGTAAGACACCTATATCATGGTATAATACAAAGGATTAAGTGATAATAGACAAGACACTCTTAGAGAGACGAAGGAATAGCTCAGTGCAATCTGGCTTAGGCTCAAGGAAATAGTCAATTGCAAAAAGAGCTATGTTGATATGAAATGATCACCAAGAGAGTTCTCTATGGGGGATAGACATTTATTGAGGGTAAGACCCATGAAAATTGTCATCAAGTAAACCAAATTGGATCCTCGATATGTTGGGCCTTTTGAGATCATTGATAAGATTAATCTAGTAGCTTATAGTCTTTCATTTTCACCCAACCTATCAAATATCCATGATACTTTTCATATATACCTTCTTATGAAATATGTTGTTGATCATATTAATGTTTTGAAATATTTCTAAATTGTAGATGACATATCTCTTAGCCATTGAGGTAAGATTAGTAAATATTTGACCCACATGGGGGTTGGTCTATGATATTAGCTTTATTGTGCCACATCATGCTAGCCCAACATGGCTTAGTCTAGCCTCTATGTACAATTAGTTGTGACATACCACATTGTTGATAGACTATGCCACATTGTGCCATACTACATAGGGAGTCAATCATGTGACATCAACTTCCGAGACATAATTCCCTATAGGATTGACTTTGGCTTACTTGATCCATTTTCCCCATTCATACCAGTCCCTACTTGTTATGTCTTATTTGGACCTTTTTTGGCTTGTCCTACCCATTTTGGCCCCTTCTAGCCTACATCAACATAGCTTGATCTATTTTGGTCTACCCGACCCATTTTGATATGTTCTAGCCTATCCTACCTACTTTGGCCCTTTTTAACCGATTTTAGCTTGTCCTAGGCTACTCGCTTGTTTTGATCTCTTTTGGCCTAGTTTGACCTTCCTAGCTCATTTTAAAATGTTGAGGGAAAAACCCTAGATCAATATAAGGTCCAATGGGACTAGTATTGATAAAATTGTGCAACATGGCAAGATACTAAATAAATGAAAAAATAATTTCCATATTTATTTGATTGAAATATATGTATGCCCTTTTGCAAAAAATATATAGGGTTGTGTTTAATACAAGGGGAGAGTATGTAATGACCCTCCTTGGTGGGACCTATTATTGACATTGATTTATGTGTTGATGTGTGGATATCTAATGCATAGTCTCTTTTCATGATGTCATTAAGAATGGGTAGTTGCATTACATGCTTTTACTCTTGGAATATGGTACTATAACCACCAAAAAGGCTCCACACCTAGTCTAACTATTGTAATTGACAAGAAATACACAAATAAGCATGCATAAATTGACAACAATAAATAAAGCAAATACGAGGAATCATTTATTAATTTCAATGGAGTCAAATTATAGATTCATCCCTCTTAGGGATACCCATTTGATACATCAATTACAATAGTGTCTAATCCCTCTCAAGGGTAGATGTGAATCAAATGCCTTCTAGGGTGACACGAACTACTTTAGGGTGTCGATGACCCTCTTCTCCATGATTAGAGGTATTTTTTTGTGTTGAATGGAATGACCCTACTAATACTGCATTCAAGAAACAACAAGAAGCATGTTAAAAGCAAAGGTAGCCTCTCTTGATGAGGCCTTTTGAGGAAAACATATCAAAATATGTCATGAATAGAAATAATCAAGAAAATGAAAGAAAGATGCTGAAACTATGTAAAACATGCAAATATTGTCACAAAACATGTAATCTAAAGAACATATAACTATCTAGTGGCCTAATTACCAAATTAAAAGCATGGAATCATGAAAGAGATTCACTAAAGTGTTAAATACCACAATGAAAGCAACATGCATAAAAATTATAAATCTATCTGTCAGGTTCTCTAAATTGCTAATGAAACCACTAATATGCTTAATTTAACCTAGCTAAATAATATGCAAAAAGTAAAACAAGGTAATCTCCCCTAGTTTTCTCATTGTGGGTTTGATGCGCGGGTGGCACTATTAACCATGACTGAGATCTGTGGTGGAGCTCTGAGTAGGTTTGCCCTCCAAACCAGGGCTTTATCTCTGATCCACCTTGTCAAATTGATGTCCAAGGGTCACCTCTATATCCTCTGATAGATTTGGTGGTTGAATTAATTTGATGGTGCATGGATTGCATGAATTGACATTTCTTTGCTCTCTTAGGCTCCTAGGGATTCCATGGAAATTGATCTCCAATTAGGTAGTAAAAGTATCCCTCTAAATGCATGTAGTTGCTTTATGCAATTTGATAGGGCTTCACTGCTCAATTGATAAATGTTTCTCTAGACTTATCCCTAATTTGGAGGGGGATCTTATAGAAATTGCCCAGGGCTAGGGGTGGCTTCCTCATGAAGCCAAGATCAAGATTGGGTAGTTGATCTTGTTGTATGGAAGGATCCAACACATTCCTCACTCAAACCACTCCAATATGCAACTAATTGGCCATTGCAACTAACTTTAGATTAGATGAAGGTGCATTTGGCTTTTGATTTATTTTATTTTTTTGTTAATTTTGAATTTTTTGGCTTATCTGGTCTGATTAATATCCTTGATTTGATCTTTTAAGGCTCTCCAAGGTGGGAATTTAGAGCAATTGATGTGGTTTGCTAACCACACCTATAAAACATGGGCCTATTTCTTAACCATAGATGTCAACCACAAGTGAAAAACCCTAATCCAGGGACCATGGATGTCAACCGCCAGCCACACCAAAATTGAAATTATAAAATATTTTTTGCTTTGTTAAATTTTCATTATTCATCTAACAGGGACGGTAAAATTGAGAGCTCTGAGAGGTAAAAACTAAATTTTGACACAGAACACTGCCAAAAACCTGACACACTTCCAATTTTCCACACCAATGGCCGATCAACCATAATCTTTGACCAGTAGAGGAACCGATGCTTCTAAGGTAACTCACAAACTGAGACCTCACTTGTTATTACCAAATGTAAAATTAACCTCATTAATTAATCGGTAAATGAACTACACTAAACCGTTGGTAACGAAATTCACTGTAGTTAGGGTTTAACATAGGTTAGTTAGATCGAGGGGGTTTGTTTTTAATTTTTTTGGGTTTTTTTGGAAAGGTGGGATCGTTTAGGGTTTTGCTTCCTAACCATGGGTGGCAACCATGGGCCCAAATTGGAATATTGGGGGCCACGTTTGTCAATCATGGTGGATTTCAAATCCCAATGATCAAATTTTTGATCATTGGGCTGACCGCGGTTCCGACCAACGATGCCAAATTTTCAAAAAAAATTCAAAAAAAATTATTTTTTTGAGTTTTTCTAAGCACTTAATGCCAATTATTGCATTTTTAGAATTCTTTTATGATTTTTTTGAAATTGGTGATCATTTTTTTACATGTTTTTGTATTTTTATGCATTTTTTGATTTATTTTGATATTTTAGATTTGTTTTTTTATTGTTTTTCTTGTTTATTATTTTTTTTGTCACTTAGACTTTGACCAACAAAGTTAGGGAGACCGATATCCTTCATGACCTCTATGGTGATCTCACTGATGAGGAGCGAGAGTGGTTTGTTGTTGTGGGGTTCGACTACATCTTAGACCTCCCCACCATTTAGCCTAATTAGGCATATCTGAATTCCTTGGCCCGTCGCTAGGATGCATGGACCAACACATTTCACCTACCGATAGGTGAGATGACTATTACTTTGGAGGACGTGTACCACATATTTCGTCTATCAATTGATGGTGAGCCTATCAACTCTTCTCCTACAACATCTAGGAGGGTTGTATTTGATGCTATCTTTGGTAGATAGAGTATAGAGGCCCAGGATCATAATGCCCATAGAGGCATCCATGTTGGAGAGTGGTTTGAGGCCTAATTCTTCTCATAATGGGAAGCTGTATTCATGCACTTGATTATCTAGATAGTCCTCCCAGACTCTTCAAGTGTGAGGTTACCTTGGAACCTCCTGTCTCAGACCAGAGAGGTGATGGTGAGCTTGAACTGAGATCCTCTCATTCTATCATGGGGGAGCGCCTTTCTAGAATAGCTCTACCATGAGCTATATCAGATCATACGCCAGAGTAGAGTTGGCATCAACTGCAACATCATCCTCCAGGTTTGGGGTTTGTAGCACATCCTAATCAAGCACCCTGTTGATTTTCTTGTGATGATCATTGACATAAATTATGAGAGTCAGTGTTATACCGTCTGCTAGCCCTGGGAGTGAGAGGGATTCAGGAGTAGGTCTCATGTAGGAGATCTAGAGAACTATATTTCTATATTTGCACAAATCTACCCTCAACATATATGGTGGCAATCGTACATGGACTACCCAGTCTGGATAGAGGTAGACATGTATCTACACCGAGCACATAGAGATAGATGGATCTTCGATCGAAAGGTCGACATACATGAGTACCACTTCTACTCTCATGTATTGAGGTAGTTTGGGATCTGATAGGATGTCCCAAAGTTTCCACTCATGTATAGATGCCTGGTCCTTGAGAGGGACCTAACATGGCCCTAGGTTAATCCCCTAGGGGATGAGGACAATGACTTTCAAGAGTCAGGCCAAACAAATGCAGGCACTAATACTGACTATGAAAATTTGTGGGATGACTTCCAGTGGCATGGATATGGTCCTCTAGGCTGACCAGTTGGTGGATTCATAATAGAGGGCGCAAACATGGATCCTTAGGGGTGTAGGACCCACCAATGGACAGAGAGTGCATGGGGTGCAGGGGCCTATTGATTAGTGTTTTATACACACACTAAGAATAATATACAATAAACACCAATAACACATAAATGGGAATAAATTCCCTCACTTTAGGATCTTGCTAGTTATCCAAGGTGTGAGTTACAGGGTTGGGTCGAATGTCCTCGCTCTTTTCCACTTCTAAAATAGTTTTAAGTAGACTGCCTATGTACCTACAAGAGGATTCAACTTTTGTCTGGTATTTTTTGGTTTATCAATCATATTTGTATTTTTGTGAATTTATCTAGCTCTTTGTATCTCAGCAGATTTAACAAATAAAGAATTTTTGAAGAAAATAAAAATGGGAACCTTTCAGAAATAAAATAGAGAGGGTAAGGTAGGGCAGAAAAGAAAGGATGAAATACTACAATTTTAATTGTTAGCCATTATTTTAATTAAAACATGTTGTTGTGTTCACTAAGTGGGACAAATAAAATCACAAATTATCCAACTTTTTAAGATTAACTTGTTAACAAGAAAAGGGTGAAATAGGGGAATATAATAGAGTAACTTATTTAAATCATAATTTTTCCTAAAATTAATAGGATGAATCTGCAGATAGCCAACACTCATGCACACAAAACAAAACTATCAAATTTAGATCTTCAAGCCAGATGATTTAAATAATTCTTAAGATAGTTTATCACTTCTAAATTTTTAGACTTGCTGGGATTATTTTACCAGTAGCATAGCACACGCAGTAAAACTAGAGCCAGTAGGAAAAGAAATTAATTTTAGAAATATTAAACTGCAATTTAGCTCTCAAACAACACCAAAAGCATATTAAAATCAATTAAATTCACAACAATCTTGCCATAAATGGAGAAGATAAAATCTTATTTTATCTTCAATTAAAAGATAACTTCATGCAAATATCCTCAATTTTCGACAAGTTGGAGATGTACTTCATTAATTCTCTGTCTGCAAAATCTAGGTGTATCATCAATTTTACGCGTCTTATATCTCTGCACAATAACCTATTGCTTGATTCACGATGAAATTCTAATCCTGCCATTTATTCTGTGATAAATGCACTTTGCCAGCAAATTTTTGTAAAAATTTAAAAAGAGCAAAAGTTAGAACATTAGGTTTAAAATTAAATTAAATTAATTTAATTTTTTCTAAGGTTTCGCACTTTAATTCTTTAGGTTTTAAATTTTTAATCATTTTTCAAAGTTTGTTTTGATTGAGATTTTAATTGATTTTCTTAATATTATTTTAATTTGCTATGGTTTGATATTGGTCATCATCAAATTTTTATGGCACTTTGAAAATTTCTATCTCTTGAGGTATATCACGAAATTGCGATATTTTAATTGCCTTTACTTCCTTCCGTAATAATGTCGCGACATTTCAATATAGCTCTATGTCCAACCATTGCATATTTTCTCTCCCGAGAATGTCATGAAATCATGATATTTTAATATTATGTCTTCCAACACTTTGGCACTTCAAGAGTGTGGCGAAATCATGACACTTTAATTATTTCTCGCTCTATTCTTTGATAATGTCACGAAATCACATGTTTCATTCTCTTCTTGCCCTTTTATGAGGATGTCACGATATCGCGACATCTTTAATTATTTTCATTTAAAACTATAGGATGTCACGAAATCGTGACATTTTTAATTTTCTCTTCTTTCTTTGGTGAGAATGTCACAAAAATTAAACATGTCCGAAACCATGACATTCCTTTTTTATTTTCTCTTCCAATACTTAGGAAAATTTCTATCTTCCTAAGCATCACGACATAAATGTCATGAAAACCAAACAAATTAAATTTTCTTTCTTCCAATGTTGGAATGTTCCAAAATTGTGACATATTTGCCTTCATTTCCCTTTGGTTTGGACATGCGAAAAATAAATAATTCCTGAAATTATGAGATTTTTCATTGAAGCCTCCTTTGTTCCAACACTTGCAAATTTCAACCTACCGGGCACTTTGCAAAATTCCTAAAAAAAATAAAACATGGATTCCAATGACCCGACACTTTGCATTTTGGTACTTTGAAGGATTTTGAAGGATTATCCATTCTCAAAAATGATTTTCCAATACTAGAAAATGAATTTTAATTGCCCGAAAGTTGCTAGTTTTAGGTGGTGTAAAATTTAGGGTAAAACATTGAAAGTTCTCAAATTTAATGAAAATTTTTAGGCATTCAAATGAGCCAAATGGGTATCCAAATCTACAAAAAATATTAAAAATTCACTTCGGATCAGTAGATATTGCATTAATAAGTTTTCAGGCTGGAAATAGAAACTGCTATTTATGGAAGGTGAATCATGTCTGAAAATCTAAAAATTTGGTACTGTTGGAAAGGTGAGATCAAGATACTCCACCCAGAATTTGAATCATTCAAAATAGATTTCCGAAGCAGAAGATATAGCATTTTCAAGATTGAAGAAAACATTAGGGCAAAAATTCAAAGAACCTTAGAAATTAAATTTAATACCTCAAACCTTAGGAAACTATTGAAAATTAAAATTTTTGAAACATTTAACTAGAAATAATAGCATTGAAACATAAATGCTCAAAAGAAATTAATTCAAATCAATGCGTTAGACAAACATTTTTTGACACTTTGATGCATGTAAAATTTAAAGACTTGATGCAAACAATACTTGGGTTAAAAAACGAAAACTTCAAGAGGGTCTCCTTGGAAATAAAAATTAATCTTTTCAAAGGAATCAAAAATTTTATTTTCAGTAGAGGTGTGTTGCTTCTCAACAAATGGTGACATTTGCGGGGAAATAGTAGCACTATTTAGAACCCATAACTCTAGTTTTAAAACAATTTAAACCATGTATCCTACCTTACCATAAATATTTTCAAAATATTTTAATTATTATCTTCCAATTCATTGAAATTTCCTAGGGACATACTAGGTTGAATCACTTCAAGAAAAACTCTGGTGTATGGTTGCAGTGTATAAATTCTTCCTCTTAAGATGACCATGGCTTAGAACTCCTACTTAGGATTAACCAGACTACTTGGGCTGCAAAAGTTTATTTGAGTAGAGCTCTATTGCTAGTTTAGCCTTTTAGAGCCCCGACAGAGTTACTCTTAACTTTATTTTTAAGACCTTGGTTCACAGCCATGGAGCATCTATAGCCCTGGTGAACATGTCTAAGATTTCTCTTTCAGAAATCTTGGCTATCCCCCTCTTATTATGGAACTCTTTTTTTTTTTTGAAACTCTATTTCTTTTTTTTTTCTTTTTTTTTTGAACTCTCTTTATTTTTTATTTTTAATACAGACTAGATAGTCGAGAAGCCTTACTGAAGGTTTGAAAGTTGCATTTGCCTTGATATTTCATTCACCAAACAGTTGATCAACTAACCATTTCTATTTTTAGACACCAATAGCATCTTAAGAGTTATTAAAATGATCTTTGTGAATCAGAGTTTTCCTCTCATGACCAACGTTTCTTGGATTCCCTAGGAGTTCTCCAGCTAAACAACATAACAATTCTTTTATGATTAAAATAGTTATGGCAGACAAGATACAAAATTTAAACTATCTCTCTACTATTAATTTGTATAGCAAACATTACCACTCTCTCCCTACTTAGAACATCCCTTTATCAAATCACCCTTCTTTGATTCTTGAAACTAAGAGAAACACCCAAAATAAGAAAGAAAAGGAAAACAAAGAAAACTAGGAGAAACTAACTTAAATCTGAAAATGCAAACTAAAAAAAAGCATAGACACTCTTTTTTTATATATATACATATGTACAAAGGTCCCTTCAATAACTCAAAAGATGCAACAGATGGAAAAGTAGATAAATAGTGCCTTAAAAAAATTGACCATTTACAGGTAAATTTAGAAAAATACCTTTCAGGTCCTATTGACGAAATGCACTCTAGATTATGCTTCCCAAAATTTTGCTACCCGAGAAAGACTTGGTGTGTTTATCGTATTTTTTTTATGGATCCTGTCCCACAAAAACACCAAGTCTGCAAGTCCTTCACCTTGCAAATTAGTCAAATCATATAATAACATGAATGGTGAAGTTTTCAACACCTGCTTATGTCTTATTCTATCAACCCATAGTGCATACAGTTTTTTTGCTTCCTTTAAAATCAAGGTATTAACATGTCTATGTTTCTGCCTGAAGGGTTTGCAAAATTATTTCAAAGGGATAGAATGTGTAAAAATCCCAGGATCAAATACCTTAAGGCCTTTATAAAACCATATCATCACATCTTCAGACTTATGTAACAACTCAAAGAGATCATATTTTATTTGTGCATCACAGTTCTTAATAACTTGAACATTTTATGGTTGCTCTGCTGCTCCAATATCTAAGATTTCAATTTTTATCCCTCTGGTAGAATTTTTAGAATTTGTTCTTTCACATGATACTTGCTTACTTAAAAACATCAATGTGTGATATCCAAATGTCACTGTTGTGATTGGTTGGAGCTGTAACTAGTATCACCTTCTCAGTTGTCAAATTATAAACTTCAATATCCGCATCAACACGGTTTACAACCTCTTTTTTGATATTATGTTTAGTGTTCACATTCTTATATTGAGGCTCTTTGTCTATTTTGAGTTGGTTGACCACATTCTTCTCATTTTATTTAAATTTAACAGAGGGTTCAAAGTAAGTCTTAATTTCCTTTATATCTCTAATGATGTTATACTCCTTTCTAGATATTTCACTAGTTTGATCCTAAATCTTACTTTCATTATCCTTTGGTGGGGAAGAATCATTATTAGGAGTAGGTTCTATATTCTCCTATCTCAAATTATAATTATCCTTTTGGAAATGTTGAAAATCATGTACTCCATTGATATGCACTTCCACAACATTTTCTAACTCATATAAGAAGGTAAATGAATCCATAACCATAGTAGCACTAGGTCTGGATGAACTAGGACCATCAATATTCCTTTGATTCTTAAAACAATTTAACTCAAATCTAGGTAATGCCAGGTTACATATGTTTACTTTAGATCCTTCACCTTTGATATAATCCTTATTAGCTTCATATTGAGATTTAGAAAATTTTCTCTATTGGTAAGGAAACTGGTTTGAACTTTCTTCCCCATAGACTTGTCTCTTAATACTCAAGAAGTCTTTTCCCAGAATCTGGACTATCTCAGATACATATTCCACGTTGACCTTGTCAAAATATTTCTCTACATTCTCCACATGCTTAGTGTGTGTCACGATTAATGGAGTTTCCTTGGGTAGAGCATGACACATTGGAATTAACTCCCGATGTGGAATGGGATTCAAAGTAGGTATGTTCAGTATAACATAGGATATCAAATGATTGCTCAAAAGTTGAGGTCCTAACTGTATTTCAAGAATTAGAGCTTCCTTATAAGCTCCTGCCAGGGTTGTGATATTGATGTCTCTCTTGAGGAAAATAGAGGTCATTGGATCCAAGGCATTCTTATAGATTTCTAAGGCTAAATTTGCACTTGGGATGTAATGACCAATCATTCTACCATAAGATTTTTGGAACCTCACATTGAAAGACCTGATAATTTCATTGGACTCTCTTTTAATGCTAGAAAATTGTTGATACAACACATTGGGATCAATTACTTGACCAAATTGAGAAATGAAAACAATTTCTAATTCATCCTAACTGGTAGTAGAGTCATTGGTAAAATTCATAAACCAATCATACACATCTTCTTGCAGAGTAAATGAGAATAACCTACAAGCAACATCTTCATGAAGGACATTTAGCAATTTAAGAGCATTTTTCAAGGCAACCATGTGCTCTTTAGCTATCCTAGCACCATCATGTTTGTAGGTTGGAAGATATTTCTCATGATTCTTGGGTAAGTCATGGATTGTACCATGAATATTCAAGGCAATGGAACCCAACCAGTTGGCCATGATTGTTGGATTAATGACCCACAAAAGACAAAACACAATGTAAAACTATATTTCTCATTTTAAACACACCATGTCAAACACACCAAGAACGTAAGTAGCCCTCCTTCTAGCACCAAAACAATGTTGATTTGTGTTTTTTTGTTTAGGCAAAACTCAAACAAATAGGATTTGAAAGCTAAAGAGGAGGAAAAAAAGGCCACCGGTTAAATATAAATTTGCAAAGACCTTAAAAGATAAAACACATTACTTTAAACACAACATAAAATCATATTTCTTAACTCAAACCCATTAGGAACATAATTTTGGGCCCTCCTTCTAGCGCCAAAACAATTTTGATTACTATTTTATACACACCCTGAGAAGAGTATACAAGAAACACCAATAACACATAAATGGGAATAAATTCCCTCTCACTTTAGGATCTTGTTGGTTATCCAAGGTGTGAGTTACAAGGTTGGGTCGAACGTCCTCACTCTTTTCCACTTCTAAAATAGTTTCAAGTAGACTGCCTGTGTACCTACAAGGGGGTTCAACTTTTATTTGGTGTTTTTTGGTTTATCAATCAGATTTGTATTTTTGTGAATTTATCTAGCTCTTTGTATCTCAACAGATTAAACAAATAAAGAATTTTAAAGAAAATAAAAATGGGAACCTTTCAGAAATAAAATAGAGAGGGTAAGGTAGGGCAGAAAAGAGAGGGTGAAATACTACAATTTTAATTGTTAACCATTCTTTTAATTAAAACATGTTGTTGTGTTCACTAAGTGGGACAAATAGAATAACAAATTATCCAACTTTCTAAGATTAACTTGTTATCTAGCAAAGGGTAGAATAGGGGAATATAATAGAGTAACTTATTTAAATCATAATTTTCCCTAAAATTAATAGGATGAATATGCAGATAGCCAACGCTCATGCACACAGACCAAAACTATCAAATTTAGATCTTCAAACCAGGTGATTTAAATAATTCTTAAGATAGCTTTCACTTCTAAAATTTCAGACTTGCTGGGATTATTTTATCGGTAGCATAGCACACGCAGTAAAACTAGAGCCAGTAGGAAAAGAAATTAATTTTAGAAATATTAAACTGCAATTTAGCTCTCAAACAACACCAACAACATACTAAAATCAATTAAATTCACAACAATTAGAACCATAGATATTTCAGTGAAAACAAGAATAAGGAAATGAGCACCGTTCAAGCTCCAGAAGCAGATTAGACGCCTAGCCACGCCACTTCAGAGTAACAACACCACAACAAATCCTATGTCGAGAACAGAGGCTTTTCCAGAAAGAGATTTTAGAAAAATAACTTCTATTATAAATTCTTGCATCCTTCTTTTACATTCAATGGGAGTATTTATAGACTCGAGACATGCCCTGATATTTTTAGAAAATATCTAGCTCCCCGAGAATTAAAAACAATTTTAAAATATCACCGCCGAAGTGGTTACAATATAAGGTATTTTTAAATAGAGTTATGATAAACTCTAACCACTTTGGAAATCTGCCCGGATAATCTTGCCATAAATGGAGAAGATAAAATCTGATTTTATCTTCAATCAAAAGATAACTTCATGCAAATATTTTCACTTTTCGACAAGTTGGAGATGTACTTCATTAATTCTCTATCTGCAAAATCTAGGCGTATCATCAATTTTATGCGTCTTCTATCTCTGCACAATCACCTTTTGCTTGATTCACGGTGAAATTCCAATCTCGCCATTACTTCCGTGATAAATGCACTTGCCAACAAGCTCCTGCAAAAATTTAAAAAGAGCAAAAGTTAGAACATTAGGTTTAAAATTAAATTAAATTAATTTAATTTTTTCTAAGGTTTCAGACTTTAATTCTTTAGGTTTTAAATTTTTAATCATTTTTCAAAGTTTGTCGTGATTGAGATTTTAATTGATTTTCTTAATATTATTTTAATTTGCTAGGGTTTGATATTGGCCATCATCAAATTTGTCAGCACATTGAAAATTTCTCTCCAGGACGAAATATTTAATTGCTTTACTTCCTTCTAATAATGTCGCGATATCGCTACATTTCAATTAGCTCTATGTCCAACCATTGCATATTTTCTCTCCCGAGAATGTCATGAAATCACGACATTTTAATATTATATCTTCCAACACTTTGGCACTTCAAAAAATTTCTATCTCCCGAAGAGTGTCGCGAAATCGTGACACTTTAATTATTTCTCGCTCTATTCTTTGAGAATGTCATGAAATCGTGACATGTTTCATTCTCTTCGTGCCATTTTATGAGGATGTCATGATATCACGACATCTTTAATTATTTTCATTCCCAACTATAGGATGTCGTGAAATCACGACATTTTTAATTTTCTCTTCTTTCTTTGGTGAGAATGTCGTGAAAATCAAACATGTCCGAAACCATGACATTCTTTTTTATTTTCTCTTCCAATACTTAGGAAAATTTCTATCTTCCTAAGCATGTCACAAATCACACATTTTTCTTCTTCTCTGAAATGTCATGAAAACCAAACAAATTAAATTTTCTTTCTTCCAATGTTGGAATGTTCCGAAATTGTGACATCTTTGCCTTCATTTCCCTTTGGTTTGGCCATCGCGAAAATCAAACAATTCCCAAAATTATGACATTTTTCATTGAAGCCTCCTTTGTTCCAACACTTGCAAATTTCAACCTACCGGGCACTTTGCAAAATTCCTAAAAAAATCAAACATGGATTCCAATGACCCGACACTTTGCATTTTGGCACTTTGAAGGATTTTGAAGGATTCTCCATTCTCAAAAATAATTTTCCAATACTAGAAAATGAATTTTAATTGCCCGAAAGTTGCTAGTTTCACGTGGTGTGAAATTTAGGGCAAAAAATTTAAAGTGCTCAGATTTAAACGAAACTTTTCAAGCATTCAAATGAGCCAAATGGGTATCCGAATCTGCAGAAAAATATTGAAAATTCACTTCGGATCAGTAGATATTGCATTAATAAGTTTGATGGCTGGAAATAGAAACTGCTATTTCTGGAAGGTGAATCACGTCTAAAAATCTGAAAATTTGGTACTATTGGAAAGGTGAGCTCGAGATACTCCACCCAAAATTTGAATCACTCAAAATGGATTTTTGAAGCAGAAGATATAGCATTTTCAATATTGAAGAAAACATTAGGGCAAAAATTCAAAGAACCTTAGAAATTAAATTTAATACCTCAAACCTTAGGAAACTATTGAAAATTAAAATTTTTGAAACATTTAACCAGAAATAATAGCATTGAAACATAAATGCTCAGAATAAATTAATTCAAATCAATGCACTAGGCAAGCATTTTTTGACACCTTGATGCAGGTAAAATTTAAAGACTTGATGCAAACAAAACTTGGATTAAAAAACGAAAACTTCAAGAGGGTCCCCTTGGAAATAAAAATTAATCATTTCAAAGGAAACCAAAATTTTTATTTTCAGTAGGGGTGTGTTGCTTCTCAACAAATGGCGATGTCTGGGAGGAAATAGTAGCACTATTTAGAACCCAGAACTCTAGTTTTAAAACAATTTAAACCATGTATCCTACCTTGCCGCAAATATTTTCAAAATATTTTAATTATTATCTGTCAATCCATTGAAATTTCCCAGGGACATACTAGGTTGAATCACTCAAGGAAAACTCTGGTGTGTGGTTTCGAGTGCATAAATTCTTCCTCTTAAGATGACCATGGCTTAGAATTCCTACTTAGGGTTAACCAGACTGCTTGGGTTGCAAAAGTTTATTTGAGTAGAGCTCTATTGCTAGTTTAGCCTTTTAGAGCCCCGATAGAGTTACTCTTAACTTTCTTTTAAAGACCTTGGTTCACATCCATGGAGCATCTATAGCCCTGGTGAACATGTCTAAGATTTCTCTTTCAGAAATCTTGGCTATCCCCCTCTTATTATGGAACTCTTTTTTTTGAAACTCTCTTTCTCTTCTTTTTTTGAACTCTCTTTTTTTTTTTTTAAATACAGACTAGATAGCCGAGAAGCCTTACTGAAGGTTTGAAAGTTGCATTTGCCTTGATATTTCATTCACCAAATAGTCGATCAACTAACCATTTCAGTTTTTAGACACCAATAGCCTCTTAAGAGTTATTAAAATGATCTTTGTGAATCAGAGTTTTCCTCTCATGACCAACTTTTCTTGGATTCCCTAGGAGTTCTCTAGCTAAACAACATAACAATTCTTTTACGATTAAAATAATTGTAGACAAGATACAAAATTTAAACTATCTCTCTACTATTAATTTAGATAGCAAACATTCCCTCTCTCCCTACTTAGAACATCCCTTTATCAAATCACCCTTCTTTGATTCTTGAAACCAAGAGAAAGACCCAAAAGAAGAAAGAAAAAGAAAACAAAGAAAACAAGGAGAAACTAACTTAAAGCTGAAAATACAAACTAAACAAAAGCATAAACACTCTTTATATATATATATATATATATATATATATATATATACAAAGGTCCCTTCAAAAATATAGTTTTTCTAAACAAAAATATAAACACTCTTTATGTTTTATTCTATCAGCCCATAGTGCATACAGTTTTTCTACTTCCTTTAAAATCAAGGTATTAACATGTCTATGTTTCTTCCTGAAGGGTTTGCAAAATTCTTTCAAAGGGATAGAATGTGTAAAAATCCCAGGATAAAATACCTTAAGGTCTTTATAAAACCATATCATCACATATTCAGACTTATGTAACAACTCAAAGAGATCATATTTTATTTGTGCATCATAGTTCTTAATAACTTGAACATTTTGTGGTTGCTCTTGTTGCTCCAATGTCCAAGATTTCAATTTTTATCCCTCTAGTAGAATTTTTAGAATTTGCTCTTTCACTTGAGCCTTGCTTAGACTTAAACCCATCAATGTGTGATATCCAAATATCATTGTTGTGATTGGTTGGAGTTGTAACTGGTCTCACCTTCTTAGTTGTCAAATTATAAACTCCAATATCTGCATCAGCATGGTTTACAACCTCTTTTTTGATATTATGTTCAGTGATCACATGTTTATACTAAGGCTCTTTGTCTATTCTAAGTTGGTTGGCCACATTCTTCTCCTTTTCTTGAAATTTAACAGAGGGTTCAGAGTAAGTCTTAATTTCCTTTATATCTCTAATGATGTTATACTCATTTCTATATATTTCACTAGTTTTATCCTGAATCTTACTTTCATTATCCTTTGGTAGGGAAGAATCATTATTAGGAGTAGGTTTTATATTCTCATGTCTCAAATTATAATTATCCTTTTGGAACTATTTAAAATCATGTACTCCATCGATAGGCACTTCCACAACATTTTCTAACTCATCCAAGAAGGTGAATGAATCCAGAACCATAGTAGCACTAGGTCTGGATGAACCAGGACCATCAATGTTTCTTTGATTCTCAAAAAATTTAACTCAAATCTAGGTAATGCCAGGTCACATATGTTTACTTTAGATCCTTCACCTTTGATATAATCCTTATTAGCTTCATATTGAGATTTAGAAAATTTTCTCTATTGGTAAGGAAACTGGTTTGAACTTTCTTCCCCAGAGACTTGTCTCTTAATACTCAAGAAGTCATTTTTCAGAATTTGGACTATCTCAGATACATCTTCCACCTTGACCTTGTCAAAATATTTCTCTACATTCTGCACATGCTCAGTGTGTGTCACGATTAATGGAGTTTCCTTGGGTAGAGCATGACACGTTGGCATTAACTCCTGATGTGGAATGGGATTCAAAGTAGGTATGTTCTGTGTAACATAGGATATCAAATGACTTCTCAAAATTTGAGGTCCTAACTATCTTTCAAGAATTAAAGCTTCCTTATAAGCTCCTGCCAGGGTTGTGATATTGATGTCTCTCTTGAGGAAAATAGAGGTCACTGGATCCAAGGCATTCTTATAGATTTCTAAGGCTAGATTTGCACTTGGGATGTAATGACCAATCATTCTACCATAAGCTTTTTGGAACCTCACATTGAAAGACCTGACAGTTTCATTGGACTCTCTTTTAATGCTAGAAAATTGTTGATACAACACATTGGGATCAATCACTTGATCAAATTGGGAAATGAAAGCAGTTTCTAATTCATCCCAAATGGTAATAGAGTCATTGGTAAGATTCAGAAACCAATCATACGCAACTTCTTGCAGAGTAAATGAGAATAACCTACAAGCAACATCTTCATGAAGGATATTTAACAATTTAAGAGCATTTTTTAAGGCAACCATGTGCTCTTCAGCTGTCCTAGCACCATCATGTTTGTAGGTTGGAATATGGAAGATATTTCTCATGATTCCTAGGTAAATCATGGGTTGCACCAGGAATATTCAAGGCAGTGGAACCCAACCAGTTGGCCATGATTGTTGGATTAATGACCCACAAAAGACAAAACACAATGTAAAATTGTATTTCTCATTTTAAACACACCATGTCAAACACACCAAGAACGTAAGTGGCCCTCCTTCTAGCGCCAAAACAATGTTGATTTGCATTTTGTTGTTTAGGCAAAACTCAAACAAACAGGATTTGAAAGCTAAAGAGGAGGGAAAAAGGCCACCAGTTAAATATAAATTTGCACAGACCTCAAAAGACAAAACACAGTACTTTAAACACAACATACAATCATATTTCTTAACTCAAACCCACTAGGAATGTAAGTTCGGGCCCTCCTTCTAGTGCCAAAACAATGTTGATTAGTGTTTTATACACACCCTGAGAAGAGTATACAAGAAACACCAGTAACACATAAATGGGAATAAATTCCCTCTCACTTTAGGATCTTGCTGGTTATCCAAGGTGTGAGTTATAGGGTTGGGTCGAACGTCCTCACTCTTTTCCACTTCTGGAATAGTTTCAAGTTGATTGCCTATGTGTACCTTACAATGGGGTTCAACTTTTATTCTGGTGTTGAAGAAGTGTTGGTCGATATCAATCAAATTTGTATTTTTGTGAATTGATCTAGCTCTTTGTATCTCAGCAGATTAAACAAATAAAGAATTTTTAAAGAAAATAAAAATGAGAACCTTTCAAAAATAAAATAGAGAGGGTAAGGTAGGGCAGAAAAGAAGGGTGAAATACTGCAATTTTAATTGTTAATCATTCTTTTAATTAAAACATGTTGTTGTGTTCACTAAGTGGGACAAATAGAATAACAAATTATCCAGCTTTCTAAGATTAACTTGTTATCTAGCAAAGGGCAGAATAGGGGAATAGAATAAAGTAACTTATTTAAATCATAATTTTCCCTAAAATTAATAGGATGAATCTACAGATAGCCAATGCTCATGCACACAGACCAGAACTATCAAATTTAGATCTTCAAACCAGATGATTTAAATAATTCTTAAGATAGTTTATCACTTCTAAAATTTCAGACTTGTTGGGATTATTTTACCGGTAGCATAGCACACGTAGTAAAACTAGAGCCAGTAGGAAAAGAAATTAATTTTAGAAATATTAAACTACAATTTAGCTCTCAAACAACACCAACAACATACTAAAATCAATTAAATTCACAACAATTAGAACCATAGATATTTCAGTGAAAACAAGAATAAGGAAATGAGCACCATTCAAGCTCTAGAAGCAGATTAGACGCATGGCCACGCCACTTCAGAGTAACAACACCACAACAAATCCTATGTCAAGAACAAAGGCTTTTCCAGAAATATATTTTAGAAAAATAACTTCTATTATAAATTCTTGCATCTTTCTTTTACATTCAATGGGAGTATTTATAGACTCGGGACATGCCCTGATCTTTTTAGAAAATATCTAGCTCCCCGAGAATTAAAAATAATTTAAAATATCACCGCCAAAGCGTTACAATATAAGGTATTTTTTAAATAGAGTTCTGATAAACTCTAACCACTTCGGAAATCTGCTTGGATATCTTGCCATAAATGGAGAAGATAAAATCTGATTTTATCTTCAATTAAAAGATAACTTCATGCAAAGATTCTCACTTTCCGGCAAGTTGGAGATGTACTTCATTAATTCTCTATCTGCAAAATCTAGGCGTATCATCAATTTTATGTGTCTTCTATCTCTGCACAATCACCTTTTGCTTGATTCTCGGTGAAATTCCAATCCCGCCATTACTTCCATGATAAATGCACTTTGCCAACAAATTCCTACAAAAATTTAAAAAGAGCAAATGTTAGAACATTAGGTTTAAAATTAAATTAAATTAATTTAATTTTTTCTAAGGTTTCGAACTTTAATTCTTTAGGTTTTAAATTTTTAATCATTTTTCTTAATATTAGTTGGAACTTTGAAAATTTCTATCTCCCAAGGGATGTTGCGAAATTGCGATATTTTAGTTGCCTTTACTTCCTTCCGTAATAATGTCGCAATATCCCTACATTTGAATATAGTTCTATGTCCAACCATTGCATATTTTCTCTCCCGAGAATGTCACGAAATCATGACATTTTAATATTATGTCTTCCAAAAATTTGGCACTTAAAAAATTTTCTATCTCCCAAAGAGTGTCACGAAATCGCAACACTTTAATTATTTCTCGCTCTATTCTTTGAGAATGTCACAAAATTGTGACATGTTTCATTCTCTTCTTGCCCTTTTATGAGGATGTCGCGATATCTTTAATTATTTTCATTCCGAACTATAGGATGTCGCGAAATCGTGACATTTTTAATTTTCTCTTCTTTCTTTGGTGAGAATGTCCCAAAAATTAAACATGTTTAAAACCATGACATTCCTTTTTTATTTTCTCTTCCAATACTTAGGAAAATTTCTATCTTCCTAAGCATGTCATAAAATCGCGACATTTTCATTTTCTCTTCTTCCAACCATAGAAATGTCATAAAAACCAAACAAATTAAATTTTCTTTCTTCCAATGTTGGGATGTTTCGAAATTGTGACCTCTTTGCCTTCATTTCCCTTTGGTTTGGCCATCGTGAAAATCAAACAATTCCCGAAATTATGACATTTTTCATTGAAGCCTCCTTTGTTCCAACACTTGCAAATTTCAACCTACCGGGCACTTTGCAAAATTCCTAAAAAATCAAACATGGATTCCAATGACCCGACACTTTGCATTTTGGTACTTTGAAGGATTTTGAAGGATTATCCATTCTCAGAAATAATTTGCCAATACTAGAAAACGAATTCTAATTGCCCAAAGTTGCTAGTTTCACGTGGTGTAAAATTTAGGGTAAAAAATTGAAAGTGCTCATATTTAAACGAAACTTTTCAGGTATTCAAATGAACCAAATGGGTATCCGAATTTGCAGAAAAATATTAAAAATTCACTTCGGATCAATAGACATTGCATTAATAAGTTTGATAGCTGGAAATATAAACTATTATTTCTAGAAGGTGAATCATGTCTGAAAATCTGAAAATTTGGTACTGTTAGAAAGGTGAGATCAAGATACTCCACCCAGAATTTGAATCATTCAAAATGGATTTTCGAAGAAAAAGATAAAACATTTTCAAGATTGAAGAAAACATTAGAGCAAAAATTCAAAGAACCTTAAAAATTAAATTTAATACCTCAAACCTTAGGAAGCTATTGAAAATTAAAATTTCTGAAACATTTAATCAGAAATAATAGCATTGAAACATAAAGACTTAGAAGAAATTAATTCAAATCAATGTCCTAGGCAAGCATTTTTTTGACACCTTGATGCAGGTAAAATTTGAAGACTTGATGTAAACAAAACTTGGATTAAAAAACAAAAACTTCAAGAGGGTCCCCTTGGAAATAAAAATTAATCATTTCAAAGGAATCAAAAATTTTATTTTCAGTAGGGGTGTGTTGCTTCTCAAAAAATGATGATGTCTACTATTAAATAACAACACTATTTAGAACCCAGAACTCTAGTTTTAAAAAAATTTAAACCATGTATCCTACCTTACCGTAAATATTTTCAAAATATTTTATTTATTATCTGCCAATCCATTGAAATTTCCTAGGGACATACTAAGTTGAATCACTTCAAGAAAAACTTTGGTGTATGGTTGCAATGTATAAATTCTTCCTCTTAATATGACCATGGCTTATAACTCCTACTTAGGATTTACCAGACTGCTTGGGCTGCAAAATTTTATTTGAGTAGAGCTCTATTGCTAGTTTAGCCTTTTAGAGCTCCGACAAAGTTACTCTTAGCTTTCTTTTTAAGACCTTGTTTCATAGCCATAGAGAATCTATAGCCCTGGTGAACATGTCTAAGATTTCTCTTTCAGAAATCTTGGCTATCCCCCTCTTATTATGGAATTTTTTTTTTTTGAAACTCTATTTCTCTTTTTTTTTTTTTTTTTCTTTTTTGAACTTTTTTTTTTTTTTTAAATACAGACTAGATAGCTGAGAAGCCTTAATGAAGGTTCAAAATTTGCATTTGACTTGATATTTCATTCATCAAATAGTTGATCAACTAACCATTTCAGTTTTCAGACACCAATAGCCTCTTAAGATTTATTAAAATGATCTTTGTGAATCATATTTTTCCTCTCATGACCAACTTTACTTGGATTCCCTTGGAGTTCTCCAACTAAACAACATTACAATTTTTTTACGTTTAAAATAATTATGATAGGTAAGATACAAAATTTAAACTATCTCTCTACTATCAGATAGCAAACATTACCACTCTCTCCCCACTTGGAACATCCCTTTATCAAATCATATTTATTTGATTCTTGAAACCGAGAGAAAGACCCAAAAGAAGAAAGAAAAGTAAAACAAAAAAAACAAGGAGAAACTAACTTAAAGCTGAAAATACAAACTAAATAAAAATATAAACACTCTTTATATATATATATATACAAAGGTCCCTTCAATCACTCAAAATATGCAGTAGATGGAAAAGCAAAGAAATAGTGCCTTAAAAAAAATTGACACAGGTAAATTTATAAAAATACCTTTCAAGTCCTATTGACGAAATGCACTCCAGATTATGCTTCCCAAAATTTTTACTACCCGAGAAAGACTTGGTGTGTTTACTGTCTTTTTTTTTATGGACCTTGTCCCATAGAAACACCAAGTCTACAAGTCCTTCACCCTCCAAATTAGTCAAATCATATAATAACATGAATGGTGAATTTTTCAACACCTTCTTATGTCTTATTCTATCAGCCCATAGTGCATACAGTTTCTTTGCTTCCTTTAAAATCAAGGTATGAACATGTCTATGTTTCTACCTAAAGGGTTTGCAGAATTCTTTCAAAGGGATAGAATGTGTAAAAATCCAAAGATCAAATACCTTAAGGTCTTTGTAAAACCATATCATCACATCTTCATACTTATGTAACAATTCAAAGAGATCATATTTTATTTGTGCATCACAGTTCTTAATAACTTGAACATTTTGTGGTTGCTCTACTGCTCCAATATCTAAGATTTCAATTTTTATCCCTCTAGTAGAATTTTTAGAATTTGTTCTTTCACCTGAGCCTTTCTTAGACTTAAACCCATTAATGCGTGATATCCAAATATCACTGTTGTGATTGGTTGGAGCTGTAATTGGTCTCACCTTCTCAGTTGTCAAATTATAAACTCCAATATCTGCATCAACATGGTTTACAACCTCTTTTTTGATATTATGTTCAGTGATCACATGCTTATACTGAGGCTCTTTGTCTATTTTGAGTTGGTTGGCCACATTCTTCTTCTTTTCTTAAAATTTAACAAAGGTTTTAGAGTAAGTCTTAATTTCCTTTATATCCCTAATTATGTTATACTCCTTTCTAGATATTTCACTAGTTTGATCTTGAATCTTACTTTCATTATCCTTTGATGGGGAAGAATCATTATTAGGAGTAGGTTCTATATTCTCATGTCTCAAATTATAATTATCCTTTTGGAACTATTGAAAATCATGTACTCCATCGATAGGCACTTCCAAAATATTTTCTAACTCATACAAGAAGGTAAATGAATCCAAAACCATAGTAGCACTAGGTCTGGATGAACCAGGACCATAAATGTTCCTTTGATTCTCAAAACAATTTAACTCAAATCTGGGTAATGCCAGGTCACATATGTTTACTTCAGATCCTTCACCTTTGATATAATCCTTATTAGCTTCATATTGAGATTTAGAAAATTTGTTCTGTTGGTAAAGAAATTGGTTTGAACTTTCTTCCCTAAAGACTTGTCTCTTAATACTCAAGAAGTCATTTTCCAGACTTTGGACTATCTTAGATACATCTTCCACCTTGACCTTGTCAAAATATTTCTCTACATTCTGCACATGCTCAATGTGTGTGTAGAGACCTAAATTGTGTCATGCTTAGGGGAACTACTTACATATACAAACTCATAATATCATAAGACATAATATTGGACTTTCCAAGAATCAATAGTGGTTCTCACCACTCATTTGGGGCCTTTTCAAGCCATCCAAACTTGGCCGCTCAAGCCAAGAGTGACCAGATTCTAGTCGCTCAAGCCTAGAGCGGCCAGACCTAGCCACTGTAGACGATAGCGACCAGATCATAGCCACTTTAGATGATAATGGCTAAGCCATAAGAAGTGGTTTACCGACAAAAAGGCCCAATCTCGGGCGAAAGTGGTAGTCTGCATGCAATAAAGGTGAGCGGGAGTGACTTTGCATTCCTTTTCATGACCAGTTCACATAGGAGACTTGAGTTTGCATTTAGACTTAATTTAACTAACCTCCAAGAATAAAAAAAAAAACCAAAGCTTCTGATGCTAATGACCAGTTCACATAGAAGACTTAAGTGGGTAGTTAGATTTCAGTTAATTGGCCTTCAAATATAAATAATTGACAAGAGCTTCTCATGCTAACTTTCACTACACATGAGAAATTCATTTCTAGGGCTTGGACATAGACCTAGGGTTTCACACTATAAAATGTGCAAGCCTAAGAGCACTAGGGCATATATGGAGCCTTATCATATCCAGAGATCCTTTAATATTTTATCATACAGAGAATAGAGACCCGAATCACATACAGGAGATCATTTCAGATAGAGAGAGTTCTATTTGAGATCATGTGTGTGGTGGAGCTTTGAAAAATCAAAGGGTATAACACCTAATTTCTTCAACATTAGATCATAGTCTTTGACCCATAGCTTTGGGGCAATGAGAGCAAGGTTTTATTTAGTGATTGTTGTCTTGGAAATTGGCCCGTAGAATTGGCTTAGATAGATATAGCATCTTTTATCTTGTTTTCTTATATCATTAGTATAGATTTAATTGATTCCATGGTATTGTTTTATCATATTTCTATTACATTCTTTGATTACTAACAACCTCATTCGAGGAGGCAATCTCGGACACCTAAAAGTGTGTTGTTGTTTCATTGCTTTTAGGGCCACAGGTACATCGAACGAAGGTTACAACATACGAGAGCAAAAGGGATCCCTCTAGGAGATAGCCCTGGAGAAGAAGGCATATGTAAGCCCTCATACATTTATGTGTGCGAAACCGGGAAGCTTTTATAAGCGCACCACCTCTTCACTAAAGGGGCACTCCTTGCCCACTTGTAATTTATAGTATCAAAATGGGTATCCCTAAGAGGGACCGACATGTAACCAAGCTTCAATATCAATAAAGAGATTTGTCTTTTGTTATTTTGTGTTATATGCTTTTTCCTCTTGTATTTCCATTTTATCTTTGGTATTTTAAATAGCATTGCAAGTAGGGTTTTTAGAAAAGGGACCGGTGCGTGTGTTCTCGAGGGTCACTACAGATGGCGATCATGGTGGGACGACCACTAATTTTTTATTTTCTGCTAGAATACTAACTCAATTTTATGTGCAAGTCTAGGTGCTCTGAGCTACAGCGAAAAAAAACTAGATGCTCTGAGTTACAACGGCCAGAAACTAGCCGCTCTTAGCTACAGTGACCAAGAACCAGCCGCTCTGGTCAATAATGACAAGGAATAAAGTGTAGCAGAGGTCAAAACATCAACTCTTTGAGCTGGATCAAAGGTTGGTATAGCTTTTTTGATGTTTTATAGCTTTCTGTCTGCTTCTGTGTATTCAAAACAGAGAACTTAAAGCACATTTATGTTTGGAAATTGAAATAATAAAGAAATAATTAAGTATTTCACATATCTTAGATCTTCTTTTAAATTTTCCACTAGGCGTTGCTAGGAACAATGACTTATGCCTAAAAATTTTGCCCTAGAATCCAACATGCTAGACATTGTATGTTGTTTTCTTGCTTTGAGGCCCTGCTAGAGGCCATAGTTGCATGAGATAAAGTGTGCTCATACAAATCATAGTAGTTCATGCATCTTTCTAAATATTGAAATGTATTTTTGCACTTAGGCATATAGGAAAGACTCATTGCTGCTATATGATGCACTTTATGTTATGCAAGATTAAAATTAACACCACACATGCATGTCTCATTTAAACATTGGAGAGTTGGATTTCATCACCAACCTTCAATTCAGTCTAGTGACGTTGGAATTCATCTCCTTCCACTGGTTTACCCCCTAGAGCTTCCTAGAAATATATTGGGAAACTTAATTATAGTGACACTAAGTTACTTGTGTTCAAACTATCTCCCACTATTGGAACAATCATTGGTTCAGAGTGGAGGAGCTAGGCGAACCCTCCATTGGGTCTTTAGTGATGTATCGTAGATTCTTTTAAGAAAATCATGTTTTCCATGAGTGTACTTAATTATCACTATGGATGAGTCTTCTCATTCTTAATCCAAGAATAAGAGCAATGAAATCAAGAGAACAACACATCAAAACACATCAAACAATTTAGAGCACACTCAAATCGGTAATCAAGATAAAAATATATTTGGTATTGTGTGGTCATTCCTAAATAGAAAACTCAAAAACATCAAGTCATGAAAAAACATGGTCAAAACAAGAAGTAAACACCCTCGGTATGATACCGATGGAGAGACAGAATCAATTCATGCCCATAGGCGAAGTCATAGTAACATTGAACGACCTACCTGTAAAACCATGAGACGTAGTTCTATGAGCCTAAGGGGTGATAATTCAACTCTTGGGGGATATATTCGAGAAACCCCAAGTAAGGAACCACATCATGGAACAAAGTCACATAAACAAAAAGAGGCTTCACAACCATCCTCATCAAGGAGACATGAGGAGACCTCAAGGGCCTCCTCTAAACACATAGAAACATCTCAAAGACATGAGGAAACTTCAAGGGCTTCCTCCTCACATGGACATAAATAAGGTTCTAAGACTCATTCTTCACATAGGGATGATGAGACTACCACATCTCCATCCACATGGAGAAAATATGTCACCACCAGGCCCTCTTCATAAATAAGGCAAACAAGAGTTACAACACCTCAAGACTCACAAGAAACATATGAAATAGGTCTACCCACTAAATGGCAGGAAACTAGAGCTACATCTAGTCATGGGAATCATATAGAAGAAACCCTTCACATAAAAGGAAATATTCCCATAGAATATGAACTCATAGGAGTAAATGGCACCCCATGGGACTAGCCATGGAGAACGAGACAACTAGATAGGTTAGATAGATTTCCTACTCAACCAACCCAAAGAACTATAGCTACTGAGAACTCTGCATCTGGAAGCTCACAAACTATGACTTCTAAACATACCTCCCAGTATGGGGGTATCTCAGAGAAACCCCACAGAAGACACATGGAGTCTGATAATAGGGATATTCAATAGTACACTGAACAAGTCACATTAACTAGCAAGAGTACATATATAGTAGAAACCCCCTTGAGAAATCTTCGAGTCAAAACAACAAGAATGTAGTCAGATAAACATGAGTCTTTTATGACAACACAAACTAACTAAATGAGGTAGTTAGAAAATGCATTACACAAAGAGCGAGAGTAATTAGAAGCTCTCAAACAAGAGAAACAAAGAGAAAGACTCTTGCACCAACATGAGTAGCATTTAAGAGAGCAATCTGAGAAGCTAGCTCTTAACAATTTAAAGATAAATGGTGGTGACCACCAAAGAACAATACATGTTGACTCACCTAAGGAAATGTACACTAGACAAGATATCCCACAACAAAACCCCCCATCAAATAATGAACAAAATCCAACTAATGGGGGGAGGGAAAACATAACAAACCAAGATCACAATCCTGAGTCCCCTCGTAGGAGGGAGGAAAATGGAATAAATCAAATGGATAGAGAGTTACCTCCATTGCCAATGCGAATAGGCTTGCATGAGGAGGAAATCCATGCATCAAAGGTATTTAAAGAGCTTTCTGAAAAGATGAAAACCTTTGAGAAACAAGAGGCAGTTGGGAACTCACCAACATTGAGCAAGATACACAATCAACCATTGTTCCTAGAAATGCCTAGCCCTCCATATCCTAAGCACTTTGATATGCCTAGGTTAGAGAAGTTTAAAGGTGAATAGGATGCACAAGAGCATGTCACCAATTTTATCAATGCTTGTTTTCATCTTGAAGACAATGACGCTCTCATGCTAAGAACATTCATAATGACATTTTTAGTTGTTGCCACTCAATGGTTTAACCAACTACCTAAGCATAGCATAACCAACTTTGAACAACTAGTAAACACATTCTTGAAGCATTTCTCCTTTGGTTCTAAGAAGAAGGTGAAACTTTCAGACCTGACAAACCTAAAATAGTATGATGATGAGCTAGTAATGGATTATGGTAATAGATGGAGAAAAATCATGGCAAAATTATCATTCTCCATTCCCACAGAAGATATCATTTGCATGTTTACCAAAATTTGTTCTAAACATATCTCCCTCTTGCTATAACTCCAACAATATCCTTCATTTAAGGAATCTTTGACATAGGCCAAGCTCATCGAAGAGATAAAAGTAGACGAGGAAACCATTAAGCTCCAAAACAAAAAGAAGTGGAACAAGAATGGTAAGAATGACAAGTACAAATAGAAGCAGGGCAACCCTTCTCCAGTCAATCAAGTTGTATTTGCTACACCTAAGGATGGGGGTGCACATCAACCACAAAACTATCAAGCACATCTTCCACCAGCCAATGACGACCAAAAGAACAATCAAGGAATAAATTGAGAATGCAAGCCGCATCGTTATTTCATGCCTCTGACAGAATCAATGTAATCAATCTTTAATCAATTGAGCGAGGCCAGGAGAATCAAATTTCTTGATATACCTCTTATAGATCCCAACCATCCTAAGCCAAAAGGATATAGGGAAGATCAATTTTGTCCTTATCATAGGATATCGAGGCATGACATTGAGGCTTGCATCGGGTTTAAGCATCAAGTGCAAAACATGATTGAGGCGGGAGAGCTCAAAGTTGACAACCCACTAGCTCTCGATAATAGACACATGAGCATATACAAAAACCCATTGCCCAATCATGAAGCCCCTCAAGAGCAAGGGTCCCAAGTCAATCAGGTTCGAGTTGACATACCTATCCATAGATACGTTGGGATGGTTGAGATTGTTAACATAGCAACAAGGACTAGGTGGTATGGTCAACCGCAACCGCCTATAGCTCCCATGAACATCCCAACCACTCCTAGGTAAAGGTAAGATAACCTTCTAGGTCCACCAACGAGACCTGTGGTAACTATTCGGAGTAGATTGGAGCAAAACCTACATATGACTCTAGCTAATTTATCCATCTATGAGCTCATACAATAGTACCCAAAGCATAGGGAGACTCTAATGGAGATTTTAATAAAAATTGAGCTTCAACCGCAAGATGTGAATGCATTTACTCACTTTGTGGGACAAGTGCAAGAATTCAAGGAACTTGTAATATGATTCTATGATCATGAGATTAAGACAATTTTTGCTATCGTACCAGACCCTTTGCTAAACATTGTAGTGGCCATCAATAACTTACTATTTAATAGAGTTTTGATCGATACAGGCTCATCAATAAACATCACAACAACTGCAATAGAGCACCTCAAGATACCCAAGACCAATATCATTCCAAGAACTTACACATTGAGAGCTTTTAATGATGTTTTATGCAATACTGTGAGAACAATAGTCCTACCCATCAAGGTGGGGCACAAGACCATCCCCGTGATGTGTTGTTGAGCAAGGTGTAGTGACAGTATTGTCATTGTTGTCAACACAGTCAGATAGATCAGTTGATATAGTGGACAAGAGTTTAGAGGTTACTCAGAGTATGTACAGTGATGTTAAATGCTTATGAGGATGTTTACCCACCTTTTTGCATATTTTCCAAGAAGACCGAAGTGGCCCATATGCTAAAGATCAAAGAAAAAGCAAAACACCGCAAAGAAAAAAAGTGTCACGATATCGTGACATGTTGCATTTTCGCGGTCCAAAGCAAAGAGAAAATGCAAGGAGAAAAAGTGTCACGATATCACGACATGTTGCATTTTCACGGCCGAAAGAGCAAAGAGAAAAAAGTGTCGCGATATCGCGACATGTTGCATTTTGGGCAAAGAAAAAAAGAAAAAAAGTGTCGTGATATCACGACATGTTGCATTTTCGCGGCCAAAGCAAAGAGAAAGAGCAAGGAGAAAAAGTGTCACGATATCGTGACATGTTGCATTTTCACGGGCCAAAGCAAAGAGAAAGAGCAAGGAGAAAAAGTGTCACGATATCACGACATGTATTTTTGTGGGCCAAAGCAAAGAGAAAGAGCAAGGAGAAAAAGTGTCACGATATCGCGACATGTTGTATTTTCGGGCCAAAGCAAAGAGAAAGAGCAAGGAGAAAAAGTGTCATGATATCACGACATGTATTTTCACGGGCCAAAGCAAAGAGAAAGAGCAAGGAGAAAAAGTGTCACGATATCGTGACATGTTGTATTTTCAGGGCCAAAGCAAAGAGAAAGAGCAAGGAGAAAAAGTGTCACGATATCACGACATGTTGTATTTTCATGGTCCAAAGAAGAGAAAGAGCAAGAAGAAAAAGTGCGCGATATCGTGACATGTGATTTTCATGACCAAAAGAGAAGAGGAGAAAAGTGTCATGATATCACGACATGTCATTTTGTGACTCAAAAAGAAGAGAAAGGCAGAGAAGAAAAAGTGTCATGATATCGCGACATGTCGCATTTTCGTGACTCAAAAAGGGCAGGCAGGCAGAGAAACAAAAGTGTCACGATATCGCGACATGTCACATTTTTGTGACTCAAAAAGGGCAGGAGAGAAACAAAAGTGTCGCGATATCGCGACATGTCGCATTTTGGACTCAAAAGGGGAGGAGAGAAACAAAAGTGTCGCGATATCGTGACATGTTGACATTTTGCGAGATATGTGTGAATGTGGATAGTGATGATGGACCCATAAGGAATATTTAATGATTTGAAATCATTTAAGATGGTTGTTACACATGGAAAGAAGTGGACGCATGCCATGTGGAGAAAAGGAAATGAAGGGCCTCAAAATAGAAATGAAAAGCCTTTTTTGGAAACCAAAACACATGCATGCATAAGGGAAAGAGAAAACGAATAGTCATGCAAGGAGAAAATGAATAGTCATGCAAAGAGAAAATGAACAGACATGCAAAGAGAAAATGAATAGTCATGCAAGGAGAAAATGAATAGTCATGAAGGAGAAAATGAATAGTCATCGAAGGAGAAAATGAATAGTCATGCAAGGAGAAAATGAATAGTCATGAAGGAGAAAATGAACAATCATCGAAGGAGAAAATGAATAGTCATGACCGAGAAAATGAATAGTCATGGTAGGAGAATATGGTGTCAATTATTTGCATGTGACGTGTTTGATGAAATGCCTTCTCAATATATACAAAAGGAGTTACATAAAGAAGTAGTTACAATTGACAAGTGGCGTATGAGAATATGAAAGGAGTTACAATTGGAGTTACAAAGAGAAAGGATGGTTATAAAAGGAGTGTTGCTTGGAGAATTTGAATAAGCGATAGGTGAGCGAGAAGGGTGTGTGTTTTGTGAATTGTGGGTGATGTTGGGTAAGCAATAGACCAGTCAGGGTCTTGTAAAAGTGAAGGCATTTTTATGTCAATCTTCTAGTTTCAAAATTGAAGTCCAAGTTGGTGCTTGGCATCAGGGGTTGGTGCTCCTTCCAGTTGGTGCTGGTAAATCATGGGTTGATGCTCCTTCCAGTGGGTGTTTGGTAAATTGATTGTAAAGTTGGTGCTTTGCAAAGGCTGGATTTGGATGGGAGTCCAAACAGTCATTTTTGAGGAGTAGCCAAATCGGTGAACCTCGATACATCTTGTGTTGTGTGATGTTCTCTTGTTATACTTGCTTTATTTGGTTTTAAGTTTTCATTGTTTTGGCTTTAAGAGTTGAAGATTTAAGTTATAAAGAGCTACACTGATTCACCCCCCTCTCAGTGTCATTGTGAGACTAACAATTGGTATCAGAGCCAGGTTCCTGAACAAGCTTAACCGGCTAGGGTGATCTTGGAAGTGACACAATGGCAGGTGGTGAAGGCTTCTCATCAAACAAAGCACCATTGTTTGATGAAACTAATTACGCATTTTGGAGACTCAGGATGCAGACATATCTTTGTGCTTTGGGATACGACATTTGGGATTCAGTAGATAGTGGATACACAATACCCACCACTTCTCCAACCGATGTTGCCGATAAGAAACTGTTTGAGAATAACTCAAAAGCAAAGAATGCTATCATGTGCGGATTAGTGGACAGTGAACTGGTAAAAATTATGAGTTGTAAAATGGCAAAAGAAATATGGGACAAACTGAGGAGCATTCATGAAGGAGACGCTAAGATCAAGGAGGCCAAGTTACAAACACATCGAGCTCAGTTCGAAGTATTAAAGATGAATGACAATGAGAACATAGAGGCATATATGTTGAGAGTTAATGAAGTCATTAATGCGATTAGAGGACTCGATGAGGAAATCAAAGATTCTGTCATCGTGAAAAAGGTATTAAGATCTCTTCCCCAAAGATTTGATTCTAAAGTTTCAGCTATAGAAGAAGCTAAAGATCTAAATTCTTTTAGTATGGATGAGATGCATGGTTCTTTGACTGCATATGAGATGAGAATAGGAAAATCTAAACCCACAGATAGAGAAGCTACTTTTAAAGCCCATAAAAATATGAAAGCAAAACAAGAATCCGAGGAAGAAGAGACATCGGATGAAATGGAAGCAAACTTTGTTCGAAAACTAAAAAGGGGAAAAGGAAAATACAGAGGAAAGTTACCATTTAAATGTTTCAATTATGGAGGCATTGGGCATTTTGCAGCTAAATGTCCACTTAATGAGAAGAACAAAAGTGATGAAGGATCGCACCAAGAAAGAAGTGACTGGAAGAAAAAAACAAATTTCAGAAAAGGCAACTTCAAGAAGAAAAGTTTCATCTCCAAGAATGTCAGTTCATCAGAAGATAGCTTCGGTGAGGATTCTAAAAAGGAAACAGGTGAAGCTCTTTTCATGGCACTCAAAGAAGAAAAAATAGAAAAATAATAGGAATGTGATGAAGAAGAAATTGATGCAGAAGTAAATTTGGAAGAGGAACTAATTGCAGCTCTGGATGAATTGAAGATAGAAAGAAAAAAGAATAAGAAAATTTCAAGAAAGCTTGAGGATGCAAATGAAATCATAACTAGTTTGAAAGTACAGATAGAAGAATCCAAGAAAATATCTGAAGATCTCGAAGTGCAAATAACCATGAAAATAGATTATTGCTGCAAGCTAGAAGAAGAGACAGTTGGTTTAAGGATGCGAGATAGAAGAGATGAATCGTAAAATTAGTTGTCATCACAAACGTGAAGAAAGTTCTATGAAGCTGGATAAGATCATAAATAACCAAAGGACTACAGGCATCAAATTTGGTTTGGGCTTTGATGAAGGAGAATCATCAAATGGATCAAAGAATGAAGATAAGAAACAGGTTGATCAAGAAAAATTGACTCATGCAAAAGAAAGCAATAATGCAAGGCACGAAAGGAGAATTGACAATGATGGATTCACCAATGTCACACATCAAAGAAGAAGAAGATTTATGACTCCTACGACAACATGGCAAAGACCATCACCCAGGTTCAATCATCTCTTTTCTGGTTACTATTTTAAATGCAATGGTTATGGACATAAGATTTCAGATTGCAAGTATAACGTAGGACCAAGGAATTTTACCAATAGAAATGTTTTTTCACCTTTGATGGATTATGCAGTAGAATGTTATAACTCGTCATAAGTTTGGGCACATTGCAAGAAATTGTCGAAGTACATTTGCATCAAATCAATTTCAGGGAAGAAAATTTCAACCAAATGGAATGAGACAAAATAGAAAATTTCTCGAAAAACATGCACAAGCTACTGAAAAAGAAAAGTCAAAACAAGAGCCCAAAACTGTAATCAAACCAGAGTGGAAAGAAAAAGATCGATCTAAGGAAGAAAAGGAATCCCTGATCGTACAAACAACATTTAAAGCACAGAATAAATCTGCACCATGGATACTTGATAGTGGATGCTTGAGTCATATGACAGGTGACAAACAAAAATTTGAGAAGTTACAACAATATGAAGGTGGTTCAATAAAATTTGGAAATAATGATGGAGCTAAGATAGTTGGCAAAGGTTCAGTTAAGATCAGTGATGGAAAAATCAAGTCAAAAGAAGTCTTGTTTGTGGTTGGTCTGAAGCATAACTTGTTGAGCGTAAGTCAGATTTGTGATAGAGGTCATGAAGTGATTTTTAAGAAGCAGGGTTGTGAAGTCAAAAAAGCAAATAGTGGAAAGTTGATAGCAACTGGATCGAGGACATCTGGCAACCTGTACACTCTCTCAGAGACTTCAGAAGGAGCTTGCTTGATTGGACAGGAAGAAGAAAATTGGTTGTGGCACAAGAGGCTCGGTCATATCGGTTTTGACAATCTAGTAAAAATCAGCTCAAAAAAGGCAGTGAGAGATATTCCCACCATTGGAAAACCATCAAATAGCATTTGTGCTTCATGCCAAAAGGGGAAGCAAACTAGAGTCTCATTTAAAACAAAAGAGTACTACACAAGCAAACCTTTGGAACTAATACATACTGATTTATGTGGACCCATGAGAATGCAAAGCATAAATGGTGACAAATATTTTATGTTGTGTATAGATGACTATTCCAGGATGACATGGGTACTATTTTTGAAGCATAAATCAGAAGCTTTTGAGATGTTCAAGGTTTTCAAAAACCAAGTTGAGAATCAAACAGGAAAAAGGATTAAATGTTTAAGATCAGATAGAGGAGGAGAGTTCATTTCAGAGGATTTTACAGAGTACTGTGAAAAATATGGTATTAGAAGACAGTTTTCAGCAGCCAGGACACCTCAGTAGAATGGTGTGGTAGAAAGAAAGAACAGGACAGTGCAGGAAATGGCACGGACTATGTTGACTGAGAGCAAAGTAGCAGACATATTTTGGAAAGAGGCAGTCCATACTGCGGTATACATCCAAAATAGGTGCATGTTGAGGATGCATGAAAGCAAAACTCCTTATGAGTTGTGGTTCGGTAAAAAGGCAACAGTAAGATACTTTAAAGTTTTTGGCAGCAAGTGTTACATCAAAAGAACTGAAGAAAACCTTGGTAAGTTTGAAGATAGAGCGGATGAAGGTATTTTTCTTGGCTATTCATCAAAAAGCAAAGCTTACAAATGCTACAACAAGAGGCTAAGGAAAATTGTGGATAGTGCCGATGTTAAAGTTGATGAAGGTAGGGAACGAGTAATTAGCTATGAAGAGAACTACCCAATTTATGAAGAGGTTATTGAAGGAGATGAGGAAAAGGAAATGGAAAAGAAACAAAAAATTGACTCAGATGATTCAAACAGTGATTCAAAAGTGGAAGAAAATAAGAAATTCAAAATAGGCAGCTGGTAGAAAGATCATCCTAGAGAGCAAATAATTGGAGACCCCACAGTTGGTGTTCAGACAAGAAGAAGAGTAGTAAGCAACTACTCTCTATTATCCAGCATTGAGCCCAAAAATGTTGTTGACGCAAGCAAAGATGAAAGTTGGATGAAGGCAATAAATGAAGAATTAGATCAGATCGAGAAAAACAAAACTTGGGAGTTAGTACCAAGACCTGCAAATAAAAATATAATCGGTACTAAATGGATCTTTCGAAACAAATTGAATGAAGATGGACAGGTAGTCAGGAATAAAGCAAGATTGGTATGTAAAGGCTATGCACAAGTTGAAGGTATTGACTTTGAGGAAACCTTTGCACCTGTGGCTAGACTAGAGGCAATTAGAATGTTTCTGGCTTTAGCATTTTACAAGAATTTCAAAGTTTATCAAATGGATGTGAAATCAGCATTTTTGAATGGGAAACTCGAAGAAGAGGTTTATATTGAGCAGCCAAGATGGTTTCCAACTTGGTGATGATCCCAACTTGGTTTGCAAGTTGAAGAAAGCATTATATGGCTTAAAATAGGCACCCCGAGCATGGTATGCAAGGCTAGACAACTATCTTACTCAACAAGGGTTCAAGAAAGGTATGGTGGATAGTAATTTGTATGTCAAAATAGAAAATGGCCATCTTATTGTTCTTGTTGTATACGTAGATGATATCATATTTGGCAGCAGAAAAGATGAGTCGTGTAAAGATTTAGCAAATAAGATGCAGAAAGAATTTGAAATGTCAATGATTGGTGAACTTTCGTATTTCCTCGGGTTGCAAGTTAATCAAAATGAGAAGGGCATATTTATTTCTCAAATTAAATATGTGAAAGAGATACTAAAAAAGTTCACAATGGAGGATTGTAAGCCAGTTAGCACTCCCATGACGACAGGTTGTAAGTTGAGCAAGGATGACAAATCTCCACATGTTGATCAAACCATGTACAGATCTATGATTGGGAGCTTACTGTACTTGACAGCTACTAGATCGGATATTTTGTAGGCAGTATGCATGGTAGCACGATTTCAGGCTAGTCCCAAGGAGACTCATGTGACAATAGTGAAGAGGATTCTTCGGTACCTCAAGGGTACTATGGAGTATGGGTTATGGTATCCGAAAGGTAAGGACTTCACCCTTATTGCGTATTCAGATGCAGATTGGGCAGGATGTGTAGATGACAGAAAGAGTACCAGTGGAGGTGCATTCTATCTTGGAGACAGGTTGGTCACGTGGCACAGTAAGAAACAAGAGTCAGTCTCCTTATCCACAGTAGAGGCAGAATATATTGCAGCGACAACGTGTTGTACGTAGGTATTATGGATGAAACAAACCCTGAAAGATCTTGGTATTAACTTCAGTGAGCCAATTTTAGTTAAGTGTGATAACACCAGTGCCATTAACATCTCAAAGAATCTGGTTATGCATTCTCGCACAAAACATATTGCTATCTAGTATCACTTTTTGAAGGAGAAAGTTGCGGAAGGTGAGGTTAAGTTGGATTTTGTTCCAACAACAGAGCAAGTAGCGGATATCTTCACAAAACCATTGCCCAAGGAAGTCTTTGAGTACCTTCACAATAAATTGGGAGTGGTCACGCTTCCCAAGAATTGACTAGCTATCGGGACCACATTCTCAGGGGGAGCATTTGTGTATTTGTTTATCTTTTTGCTCATGTTTGTGATTTTTGCTAAGTGTAATAATTTTTGCCTGAGAATGTTGTGCATGGACTCAGGGGGAGTTTGCAGCAGCCCTTTGATATTGTTGTCAAAGGGGGAGAAGAGTTACAGGAAATTGCACGTGTGTTGCCAACAATTCCAAAGGGGGAGATTGTTGAGCAAGGTGCAACGACAGTATTGTCATTGTTGTCAACACAGTCAGATAGATCGGTTGATGCAGTGGACAGGAGTTCGAGAGGTTACTCAGAGTATGTACAGTGATGTTAAATGCTTATGAGGATGTTTACCCACCTTTTTGCATATTTTCCAAGAAGACCGAAGTGGCCCATATGCTAAAGATCAAAGAAAAAGCAAAACACCGCAAAGAAAAAAGTGTCGCGATATCGCGACATGTTGCATTTTCATGGTCCAAAAGAAAGAGAAAATGCAAGGAGAAAAAGTGTCGTGATATCGTGACATGTTGCATTTTCACGGCCAAAAGAGAAAGAGAAAAAGTGTCAATATCGAATGTTGCATTTTGGCCAAAGAAAAAGAGAAAAAAGTGTCACGATATCGTGACATGTTGTATTTTGTGGCCAAAGCAAAGAGAAAGAGCAAGGAGAAAAAGTGTCGCGATATCACGACATGTTGTATTTTCATGGGCCAAAGAAAAGAGAAATAGCAAGGAGAAAAAGTGTCACGATATCGCGACATGTTGTATTTTTGCGGGCCAAAGCAAAGAGAAAGAGCAAGGAGAAAAAGTGTCATGATATCGTGACATGTATTTTTTCAGGCCAAAGCAAAGAGAAAGAGCAAGGAGAAAAAGTGTCGTGATATCGCGACATGTTGTATTTTCGTGGGCCAAAGCAAAGAGAAAGAGCAAGGAGAAAAAGTGTCGCGATATCGCGACATGTTGTATTTTCATGGGCCAAAGCAAAGAGAAAGAGCAAGGAGAAAAAAGTGTCGTGATATCGCGACATGTTATTTTGTGCAAAGAGAAAGAGAAAGAAATAAAAAGTGTCATGATATCGTGACATGTTGCATTTTGTGGTCTCAAAGAGAAGAGAAAGAGCAAGAAAGAAAAAGTGTCGCGATATCGCGACATGTCGCATTTTTGTGACCAAAAGAGAAGAGAAAGAGCAAGAAGAAAAAGTGTCACGATATCGCGACATGTCACATTTTCGTGACTCAAAAAGGGTAGGTAGGCAGAGAAACAAAAGTGTCACGATATCGCGACATGTCGCATTTTCGTGACTCAAAAAGGGTAGACAGAGAAACAAAAGTGTCGCGATATCGCGACATGTCACATTTTCGTGACTCAAAAAGGGCAGGTAGAGAAACAAAAGTGTCACGATATCGTGACATGTCGCATTTTTGCCAAAGGAAGAGTAGTTGATAGTGCAATGATATTAGTGATGAACACCAGGATGGTGAAATCGAAGACTGCATAGTGACGTGGACCCATAAGGAATCTTTAATGATTTGAAATCATTTAAGATGGTCGTTACACATGGAAAGAAGCGGACGCATGCATGAAGGGCCTCAAAATAGAAATGAAAAGTCTTTTTTGGAAACCAAAACACATGCATGCATAAGGGAAAGAGAAAAGAAAGTCATGAAGGAGAAAATGAATAGTCATGCAAAGAGAAAAAAATAGACATGCAAAGAGAAAACGAATAGTCATGCAAGGAGAAAATGAATAGTCATGAAGGAGAAAACGAATAGTCATCAAAGGAGAAAATGAATAGTCATGAAGGAAAAAAATGGAAAAGAATATATAAGGAGAAAATGAACAGTCATGACCGAGAAAATGAATAGTCATGGTAGGAGAATATGGTGTCAATTATTTGCATGTGACGTGTTTGATGAAATGCCTTCTCAATATATACAAAAGGAGTTACATAAAGAAGTAGTTACAATTGACAAGTGGCATATGAGAATATGAAAGAAGGAGTTACAATTGGAGTTACAAAGAGAAAGGATGGTTATAAAAGGAGTGTTGCTTGGAGAATTTTAATAAGCGATAGGTGAGTGAGAAGGGTGTGTGTTTTGTGAATTGTGGGCGATGTTGGGTAAGCAATAGACTAGTCAGGGTCTTGTAAAAGTGAAGGCATTTTTATGTCAATCTTCTAGTTTCAAAATTGAAGTCCAAGTTGGTGCTTGGCATCAGGGGTTGGTGCTCCTTCCAGTTGGTGTTGGTAAATCAGGGGTTGGTGCTCCTTCCAGTGGGTGCTGGTAAATTGATTGTAAAGTTGGTGCTTTGCAAAGGCTGGATTTGGATGGGAGTCCAAACAGTCATTTTGAGGAGTAGCCAAATCGGTGAACCTCGGTACATCTTGTGTTGTGTGATGTTCTCTTGTTATACTTGCTTTATTTGGTTTTAAGTTTTCATTGTTTTGGCTTTAAGAGTTGAAGATTTAAGTTATAAAGAGCTACACTGATTCACCCCCCCTCTCAGTGTCATTGTGAGACTAACATGTGTTATGTATTGGAAGGTGCTATTTAGTACAACATCCTCTTAGTGTGCCCTTGGATAAGGGACATGAAGTGCATACCTTCGATATTGCACCAGTGTGTCAAGTATGTGCACGAAATCAAATTCTATGTTGTTCTAGCTGATGAAGAGACTTTTAAATACGTTAATCAGGTGGATATTCTGAGAGAATTTGTGATCCCTTCTACTCACCTATACATGGCACCTTCATTCGCTACCACATAAGTTAATAACAAAGACAAAGGGGTAAGAAAAGACCTAGGCACATCAACACCTCCTGGTGCACTCAAGATAGTCAATGCTTCTAAAATACCATCAACGTCAAAACCAAAATACAATCAAAATCTAAAGGCCCCCTTAGTTAAGGAAGAGAGGCCCAAAGAAGTGCCAATTGTATCCATTGCTGAAATGCCAAGTCCTATGGAAGAGGAAGATCCTCAAGATCAATATGAAGATAGTTATTATCATCCTTCTTCACCAATATCATTCATGGGATCATCCACATTGAATGCATCAATACACTTGGAAAGTACAAGAATAGGGGAATACCTTGTGCATAACATCACCTTTACACCTATCATTGAGTCTACACAGGACATAGGGAGGCCTAAAGACTTGAGGCTGCCAGTAGGAATAGTGGTTCCACTTGGAATCCCTCCCAACCAAACTAATTTTGTCTATGTCGGCCTGGAATGTGCTCATAAGTCTTCAGATATAGAAGTATATGGTGATGAATTATTCACTGTCAATCTCCGTTACCTCTCTAATCTTGAGGTTGCTCTAATCTACTTTGAGAATTACCATTGGCATGGCTATGGCCTTGGCGTATATGAGCAGGGGTGCAGGAGGCCTTATGAGCAACTATATCAGCTTCCTTTCGATAGATTTGGCTTAGGCTATTATAGCGAAGGTCGATATGACTCACTTGCAGCAGCATTGAAAAGATTAAGCATAGGATTAGGAGAATACATTGATTTCATTCCTTATCACCCCCTAATAATAGCAAACTTGAGCAATAGACAAGTAGCCATGGTAAACATATCGCCTCCAAAAACTTATCATCCAAACACCTCAATTCATTCCACCCCAATAGGGTACAACTCGTGGGATGAGGAGAATGGATATAAAGCAAGTGATGATGAGGCACAACTTGGCTTAGCCTCTCAAGGGCCTCACTATTTACAAAGGTTCACATGGTCCATCCATTATAATATTTAATATACATCAGATGAAAGTGACTATGAATTAGAAGACTCAACAAAAAGAGCTTACTTAGGCTTAAGCCATCAACCCCTGACTTTGGGGTGAGAGATAAATGCAAATGGGTTCTTCATAAGTGATAAATAATATGAATATGAAATAGAGATGGCCTACTTAGGGCCAAGACATGAGCCCCTTGTCTTAGGGCCACATACCAATGCTAACAATTTTTGGATAAGTGATGACTTTGAGGATGAGACCGAGATGGCTTATCTTAGACCTCATCACTTATGACAATTTAATGAGCTAATAGGAGAGGTGGAACATCGTGCCATAGAACCTCAACTCCAATTTTTGGGGAGACCTATTGACCTAGTTGCCATTCATCGGATGGTTAATCCCCCTCCGCATGCATTCAAAGAGTAGTTAGAGCCCAATGATCCTATTGTTCGTCCTACTCATGGGCTAGATCCAAAAATTCCCATTCCTCCAAAACCTCATCGTGACTATGGAAGAGAAACCCCTAATACAATATTGCACCCATGTGGTCCTAGAGATTTCATCCCATCCATCAACATGATCTCCATCGATTTGACCACTCCACTTCATAATCTAGTAAATCCTACCAAATAATTGCATCTTGATATAGACACTATTGATTGGAATCGTGCTAGTTCACCCATAGAGCCAAAAGACATCTTCCCCAACAAAGAGATGTTACAACCGTTCCATTTTGCATTAGGTTGTGCATATGACATCTTCCATATTATTTTGGAACCTAAGTCAGTAGGTCCTATGAATCCCATTGATGACATTCATTTGATAACCATGCCTCATCAGCTAAAGGATGGGTCACATATGGCTATAGAAGCAACTTTCAAGGTGGACATCAGTGATGATCCTACCCAACCAAGGAAAGTAAAGTTTGGAGAAAGTCTATCTCCATAGGAACAAGCCATCTTGATTCCTCTCCTCAAGGAGTGGCCAAATATTTTTGCTTGGACTTACAAAGACATGCCAGGGATAGATCCAAAGTTAGTCATTCACAACCTTTCATTGGATCCCATGAAGAAGCCATTCAAGCAAAAAATAAGGAAAATGCATTCAACCACCACTTTGATGGTAAAGAATGAATTGCAAAAACTATTGGATGTAGTATTCATAGTTCCTATCGACTACCTTGAGTGGATGTCAAACATGGTACCCATAGGGAAACCTGATGGAAGATTCTGTATCTGCATGGATTTTAGAGATTTAAATAGGGAAACACCAAAGGATTCATTCCTGTTTCCAAACATATATGCTTTTCTATATGCAATCGCATGTCATGAAATTATCTCCCTAATGGATGGTTTTTCTAGATACAACCAAATCCAGATTAAGCTTGAATATCAACATAAAACTGCTTTTATTACTCCATGGGGAACATTCTATTACAAAGTGATGTCATTCGGTCTCAAAAATGTTGGTGCCACATATCAATGGGCCATGACATATATATTCCATGACTATATGCTTAATATCTTGGAATATTACATGTATGACTTACTAGCCAAGTCTCTATTGTGATAAGAGCATGCTGAAGTCCTTAGACAAATATTCGATTGCCTCATAGAACACAATGTCCGATTGAATCCTAAGAAGTGTGTATTTGGCATAACTTCTGATAATCTTTTGGTATTCATCATATCCAAGAGAGGCATCGAAGTAGATCCTGCAAAGGTAAAGGCTATACTATAAATGACCGCCCCTATCAACATTAGGGAGTTGAGGAGCCTACAAGGCAAGATAGCATCCATCAAAAGATTCATCGCACAATTATTAGACAAATGCAAACCTATGAACAGGTTGTTATGCAAGTAAGTCCTCTTTCATTGGGAAAAAGAATACCATCAAGCCTTTGCAGAGATTAAAACTTATCTGGCAACGTTGCTAGTATTGGCTCCACCAAGGCTAGACATACCATTTTTACTATATATATCGGCTACTAATTTTGCATTGGGCACCATGTTAGCCCAAAATAATGCACAAGACAAAGAGCAAGCCATATATTACATTAGTTGCACCTTGGTGAGCTATGAGCTAGGATATGCGTATGTCAAAATTTGTGTTTAGCAGTGGTATTTGCAACTCAAAAGTTGTGACATTACATGTTGAGCCATATAACCTACATCATATCAAAACAAAATCCTTTACAGTACATTATGAGCAAGATGTATCACAATACACATACCACAAAGTGGATCATGCTATTGACAGAATTTTATCTAGAGTTCATAAGCCAAAATTCCATCAAGGGACAAGTCATAGCAGATCAATTAGTAGAGGCACCTCTGTAGGATAACAAGCCTCTCACCATAAAGTTGCCTGATGATGCGGTATTTGCATTATTAGATCTACCAGAACTCGAAGAACCTAAGAGAGAAAAAGGTATATCATTTTTCTTCAATGGTTTGAAGTGGTAACAAGGAGGTAGAGTAGGGATTGTCTTTATCACACCGCATGGCACTCCATTACCCTTATCATTCAAACTAGACTTCTCGTGCACAAATAACAATACATAATATGAAGCATTGATCTTGGGACTCCAAATAGCCGTAGCAATGGGCATTAAAATATTTAATATCTTTGGTGACTCCTTTCTCATAGTAAACTAGGTCAAAGGACTCTTCTAATGTAGGTGCCCACTCCTAAATACTTACAAGGAACTTGTTGATAGTTACTTAGCCCAGTTGGAATGGTACTACATCGAGGCAATCCCTTGTACATCAAATATATTTACAGACACTATGGAATCTTTTGGGATGCTTAATCTCTCAGAATCCATATACTAATTTTACAACCATTCATGTGAAAGTGCTTTTGCACTCAAGAATACACCATGAAGCTTTTGACAATCAAGAATCAGTCAACATGATCAACATCGAACCAAATCAGGATTGGTCCTTCATAGCCAGAGGTTTTTTGCAAACAACACCTTAGGGGTTGTTGATATCCCGAGGACCCATAGAGTGTGGTGTGACCATATACCATAGATTTGCTCCTCAATCCATTTTCACTACCTTGAAAATGCAGGAAGAGCAAGCTGTCTATTCTATAGAGGTTGTGGCCTATCAGGATTGGTTTTCCCAATAGCGGGACTTCTTGAAGCTTGAAATAATACCTTAAGGTTTGTCACATACTGAAAGGTGAACATTTAAATAGAGAGCAACAAGATATATTTTGCTAGGAAAAATCCTCTATAAATGAGGATATGGAGTATTGCTTCGTTGTCTTGAGCCCCAGGAAACAGCTTGGGTAGTTTCACAAGCTCACGATAAAACATGTGGAGGCCATTTTAGTGGCATGGCCATCATTAACTACATCTTGAGAATGGGTTACTATTGGCCCACAATGGAAAAGGACTATTGTGAGTATGTGAGGAAATGTAGTAAGTGCCAGCATCATGCAAATATAATGCACTTACCATAGCAAGATTTGTAGCCCATTCAGATAGCATGGCCATTTTTGCAATGGGGACTAGAATTGATTGGGAAGATCTCACCCCCATCATCAGGCTAACACAAATTCATCATAACAGCCACAAAATACTTCAATAAATGGGTAGAAGCGATCCCCTTAATATCAACAACTGGACCAAGGATTGCGAAGTTTATACTCCACAATATCATAAGTCATTTTGGGGTCCCTTATAAGGTAATATCCGATAATGGGCCATATTTTAAGAACAAAAATGTGCATGCTTTAATGATCAAATATCATATTCAACATAGTTTTTAAATGCCTTATTATCCGTAAGCAAAAATGCAAGCAGAAGCCTCAAACAAAACAATAGTCTCCATTTTGAGGAAGACAGTGCAAGAAAATCACAAGGATTGGCACATACAATTACCTCTTGCTCTATGGGCATATAGGACTAGTATACAGAAACCCACTGGGGCATCACCATTTTCACTATTATATGGCACTGAAGCCATCATGCCTCTAGAGTTGGAAATCCTGACTCTATGCATAGCACTAAAATACTTCATAGATGATGAAGTTGTGTGGCAAGGCTGCCTTGATCAGTTGATGCTTCTTGATGAACACCGAGTTAATGCTTTAGAGCATCTTCATGTTTACCAAGATAGCTTACAATAGTAAATTCCACCTAAGGGAATTTAAGGTTGGAGATCTAGTGCTCAAAGAAAACCAGTAGAATTCAAATCTTCCGCCGCATCTACGAGATAAGTTCATGGAAAACTGGATAGGTCCATACATGATTTCACAGAGAGTTGGACCTGGAGCATATCGCCTTATATCATTAGATGGTTTTTAATATCTTGAACCTCTCAATATCATTCACTTAAAGGCATTTTACACATAAAAACACAAAAACATTCAAATATTTCATAAAACACAAAAATAGTCAAATATTTCATAAAACACAAAAACATTCAAATATGGCATAACAACACAAAAACATTCAAATATGGAATAAAACATAAACAAATTCAAATATGTCAAAAATAAAAAACATTCAAATATGTCAAAAACACAAACAAATCATAAAAGCATAAAATTTCAAAAATACAATCAAAGGCTCCAAGGGTAATTCATACCGCTTGGTCAAACAATCAAATCAAAGGCTCCAAGGGTAGTTCACACCGCTTGGTCAAACATCAATTCAAAAGGCTCCAAGGGTAATTCATGCTGCTTGGTCAAAAATCAAATAAAAAAGGCTCCAAGGGTAATTCATACCGCTTGGTCAAAATCGATAACAAAATCCCCAAAGGCATCATTAGCCCTTTGGTCAAATTAATCAAAAATACAAAAACAACATGAAATCAAAAATACAAAAACAATTGCACTTCACATTTTGCATCCACATCATTGCATTGCATGTTCACATACATTACAAGATATGTCATGAGAGTCTTAAAAGTGATACCATAGTTTGTCGCACAAGTCATCCATATCCATCCACATGTGTGTAATTGTGTTTTTCAACACAACCATTATTTGTTGCTATACATAATATACTAAGGCTTTTTGGTTAGTCAACCAAATCTAGTAATCTTATCAACTTTTGAGGAAAACAAATTTGATTAGTATAAAATAAGGCCTAGCTATGATAAAGCCTTGGATATTCAAGATCTCATCACTAATTGAAAAATTAAAATCCTAGTTGGTACAAGGAAAAGATGAAAGCTGCAAAGCGGTCTAGGTTACCTTAAGCAAAAAGGATTATCCTTGCTTATCCCCCTATGCAACTGGTTTAAAGGTGCTGAGAATTGGGAAAAGGACAAGCTTTACCCTATCAAAATAACTTGCTTAAATCAAAACAAGCAAAATCCCAAAGCAAATTACATATTCAAAAGGCCAAGCATAAGTCCAAATTTCAAAGCAAAAATCTGATACACAAATGATATATTCAAAATACAAAAAAAGCAAGCTCAAGGAAAAATCAATAAAAAATAAACAAATGATTTTCATCACTCAAAATAAGAAAATAAATAGTTATTATCATCACTACAAAAAAATCCTCGCTCAAAGAAAAAAATCAATAAAAAATAAATAGTGATTTTCATCACTACATATGAGCAAAATCCAAAGCCTTAAAGAAGCCAAAAATAAGGGAATAAAGCTTGAATCCTTGGAATTCTCAGCATTGTACAAAACTGGAAGGAGAAATCCTTATGCATGAAGATATGTCTATTACAATTTTTTCATGCATTTGTGTAGACCAATGTTTGAATGTGGATGATCTAGCTTAGGTAACCAAATATTGCCTAGTGGTATAGTCCAACTAAGTCCAACATAAGGATGAGATGAACACTTGAGGATCCCTGATCTTAGAAATGCGCTGAAAGAATCCTACCTGACATTGAAGGAAATTCTTAAGTTCTACCTCAAAATATACAATCACATGCACACACAAAGATCATGAAAAACCAGGTCCATGGTAAAAGCATAACTTTTCAAAAGCCTAAGTGGTAAGTAGATTGTTGTTGATAGGGGAACTAGAGTGTTTGAATCTCCGAAAAGCCCCAAAAATTTTTACATAGCAACAAATCATAACATCATTCATACCACCATATACTTTATAAAATTCTATAAATTAGGGGTTATCAACATAGTAGGACAGATACCGCATATATATTAGAAATAGTATATAGACAACCACTGACTACTTTATATCTTTTAATTTATAGAAACTTATTAAGAAAATACATTACACACCATTACATCTCATATATGAATACTTAAGCAATTCTTATGATAGAAGTGATTATTTAAATTCATGATTATTTTTAAACTTTTTGTGGTATCACCCATTAAGATTCTCAACGTCATATGCATTTCGTATGTTTTAAATTATTAGAGCATACAGGTTCATTTATACCATTCCATCACATGAGTTAGATGCATACAATTAAAGCAAAGTTAAAACATGCATTCAACAATAACATCATATTCACAAAAACAAGTCATCATCACATTCATAAACCACATCATAAAACATATAGGCAATATCCATTTGCATACCATAAATTCATCATTCATCATCAAAATACATCGCATCATATCATCAAATCATATAAGCATCTACACATCCATCTAAGCATCTTCAAATATCATCTATCATCTAACATATTCATCATATCATCATAATACCATCATCGCATCATATCATAAAACAAAATAACAACAAAAACATAAGCAATAAATGATACACATAATGAGGCATAAAAGACAATTCTATCATAAAAATATGTGTGTCAAGTCCAATGGATATACAAAAATGCCCGTGGTCTATAGTCATGTAGGTCAGTCAACCTCAAAAATGGATCAAGAACCAATTAGAGAATCACTCACATGTCGGGCCTAAGCCCCCTGCACCATCTCCTCTAGTGCCACCTCCCCCTGTGGTGGTATCACGAGTTGAGTGATGTGAGCCTGTAGGTCTCTCTGTTCGATTTTGGGTCTACTAGCTACGATAGGTGGAAGACTACCCTGAGGTAGAGCACCCAATGACCTATGAACCACGTGCACCTATTGGATCCTTAGGGAAAATCCTATGCCTCGTGAGCTACATATGAAGGAGGGTAATATGATCTGTAATACCCCAGATCTGATCCTCATGCTCATCCAACAAGGACTAAAGTCATCCCACCTCTGCCCCTTAGCCTATCGTTGTAACCTCCTATGGTGTAGAAGCAAGAACAAAAAACTACATCATGAGATCGCCATCCCCAATAGTATCCTGTAAAGCCTATATTTGTGCTGTGAGCTACTCAATCGTAGCATCTCACCACTATACCTAGATCTTAGTAGCCTGGAGCTCAGCCTCAACCTTGTGTAATTGTGCTCTTATAAGAGAGTCTCTCTCCTTGGGATCTAACTCCTCCTCCTTAGGAACATCAAGATCCTCTACTACCACCTACTCTGTAATTTGGCCCCATACCTCAGTCCTGGATTGAACCCTACATCCTATCAGATCTGTACCATCATCCCTACCATCATCCTCGTGCCCTAGACTACCAATGCCATGCCACATCTGATCACCCCACTACTGAGATTAGGCCTCTGTAACTCCCCCCGCAACTATAGAGTCTACGGTTGGGGCATCCTCCTCATATTCAATCTTTGTGACTTGTCATGGAGGTAGGTCCCTCTCTGCTATGAGGTGCCTATACAAGAATGGTACCAAGGGCACATCCTACTGTAATTCATACTGATGAAGAACCTAAGAGTAGAAGAAATACTCCTGGATGGCAATCTTACGACCAACAAGCCATCACTCGTGCCGTGTCCTAGTAGTAAAAATAGGTGGATCATCCCAAACTGGATACTCATAGTACGACCACCACACAACATCTCTGGCCAACATTCTGGTAAAAGTATTAGTATAGTGGGATAGATCCTATATAAAAGTGTGTCTCTTATGCTCCTCATGTTCCCAAGCCCATCTGGTAGCATAACAATGTTTCCAAGCCTCAATAGATGTAATCTCAGCTGGGAGTCCCTTAGGATGATCTATCTTAATGTGCTTCCATCCCCAAACCTGTAAGAGCAAACTACAAGTAATGTTGACACGTCCCCATCGATGGATGTGGTACAACTCATCGTAGCACTGAGCCAATAGCGATCTACCCCATGCATATATGATAGGCTCATCGCTATCCATAAGGTCTTGCACCATCGCCAAGAGGTTCTAACGGAACCTCAAACCCAAGCAATATGGGACAAGAACATTTTTGATCACCATCAGCAACACGACATGTCTTACTGTGAAAACCTGAGCATCATACCAAGTCTTGATAGATACTCCCCCAGAACCAATCTCCTGGAGGGCCTATGTAGAGTGTGCTCCAAATACTCAAGCATAGACAACCACCTGATCAGTAGTGGCTGATGAAACAATGGGCACCCCATTGAACGGGATTTGAAAAATCTTGTAAACGTCCTCCGGCTTGATAGTCATCTCATCGGGCAAAATATGGAAGGTGTTGGTCCGCGGGTCCCAATGATGGGCTAAGGCCGTAAGATATGCCTGATCGACCATAATGTGGAGCAACCTGATAATGTACTATAGCCCATGGGCCTTAAACCACTCCTAGTCAGTGTCATCAAATCCAGGAAGCAAGTCAAGCAGGAGCTTTGGGTCCCGAGCCCGAGTAGTGAGGATATAAACAAAGTAGAAGAAAAACAAAACATAACTACAATGCATCTAAGGCATAATTCATAATAAACATGAAAACGGTGCAAAAGGGTATGAGTTACTCTAAATATAAGCAAGAAAATAATAAATTACACCTAAGCAAAGCAAAAATTCAAAAAAAATATTAATCATAAAAATCAATACATAAAATGCAAAAACAAGGCTTAAGATTTAGCCGATATCGCCTACAACAGTCGAAACCTAGCCGCTGGAGGTAGCAGTAGCCAAGGCCCAATGGTCAAATTTTGACCTTTGGGATTCAATCTTGGCCACTCTAAGTGATAGTGGCTCAGATCTGGCCACTCTGAGCCATAGCGGCCAAGGGGCAGCATGGCAAACCCATGAACCCCTGGCTAGAAAATTAAAAAAAAATTTACAACTTTGATAAGATAGCTTCAACAAAACAACAAAATGGAGGGAAAGCAAACAAATTGGAAAATAAATCCCCTACCCAAGCATCTAAACTAAGCTAAGTTTGAGGATTATCAAAATGACGGCAATAGGGGAATAATGGAAAATTTTCAAAAACCCTAGACTAAAGCCACTGACAGATTGTAAAATTAGGGACCAACCCACCATGGCAAAAAGGAACCTAAGCCTAGTTACGGAGTTTTTTTATTGCTAGTAGGTTTAATTATGTTTATTTTTCTCATTTCTTAGTGGATTTCAATTTTACTTAAGCAAAGAAAAGAGAGCTAGGGTTTTAAAGAGAGATACCCAAGAAGCTTCGGCTCCTCCAGTAGATGATGTCTCACCTTGCGCAACCATGTACTCAACATCAGCAAGTTTTGAAGTCACAACCATCGTCGTTGCACCATAGCTTTGAAAATGGAATCTTCAACAGTGAAAATGACAGGTAAAAAACTTAGAATTCCAAATTTTATATTTCCTTAATTATGCCTTGGCCTCTCAAGGCGACAGTGACCATAGGCAAGAAATCAGAAGCTGCTAGCCCTGATAGTGGCAGAGCTCATAGATCAAAGTAAAGCAGTTCATTTAATGAGTGAACAACAAAAACAACAAATAATCACACTTTGATGGTTTAGGATCATCAGAATGTTCAAAATAACAAAACAATTGATATAAAATCACAATCTCAAGCAGGCCTCATATCTAGTTATCTACTCTATCCACTTGGAGATTGCAGTGATTTGCACTCCATGTATTTTGGTGAGATGAGTAGGCAACCATAAGGCCACTTGGGGAAAAAGCAACTCATTATGGAATTACAATGTCACCCTTCAAACCTGAAGAAGATCAATATGGTCGAACTGCTCCATGGGTGTGAAGGGGTCATTCTAATTCCCCTATGACATCAAAAACATTAAATCAAAGTGATACAATCTAGGCATGAACATAATCACTCATCCTAACTCCCTAAGAAGGCTATTGATAGCTAGACCGCTCCTCGGGATAGGTATGGATGATTATCATAAGCAATTGGAGTCACACTGGGATGTGGGATTGCCCATTAAAAGTAGAAAATGCTAGAAAGGAACCAGATTAGTCATATTGGTCAAGCGACTTATCGCTTCAATCATTGTCATTTCTTCACCAATTCATTGTGTGAAGAGGTAGTTCAAAACTTCAACATAATCATAATAGAAATCAACAAAAGAACACTTGATCATAGTAAAATCATGTTCGTCCTTTGAAACATTGCATACAACAATCATAAATTTTCCTTGTTTTCTGGGAACGTAAGTAGACATGACATCTTCAATTATAACTCTCCTACCGGTCAGAATTGTTGTAGCAGCTAAAGCTACTTGATTGAGTTTGAGGAATGAGTGCAATTTAACATGCAAAAGCCACTGAGCTAAGTCATCTGAACATTGAGGCAATGATTCAAGGGATGCGCATCATCTTGCATGATTGGGCAATCCAGCATTGATCAGACCATTGATCACCATACACCCTACAAATGAATCAGTCTATGTTTTTACTTAGCATTGTGTTTTCCACACAACGTGTCACAAAAAGGGGCATCTATAGACACATAAATCATGTCATGTTATGGGCTGTAATTAAGCACACCATTAATTCTCAATGAATTTGTCAATCCAAGGCAATGTACAAGGCTATCTGTGGAAGAAGGGGTAAATAGTCTATAATTCAGGTCTATTTGGAGTAGCAGGTCTTATTGGTGGAACTGGTTGGTGGGGGGTTTTGTGTCACTTCTACTCCTAAGTTGCATAAAACAAACTTAAATCTAATTGTAGAAATGAAAACTAATTCTAAGTTGCAGAAATAAATCCTAATTATAGTTGCTAAACTGAAATTTGATTACAATTGCAGAAATTGAAAGCCTAATTACTTTTGCAATAAGGAAACCTAATTACTTTTGCAATAATGAAATATTGTACTGAAATAAAATTGATTTCCCTATCAAGGCTCTATGACAGAAGGTCGTCAATCTTCTGTGCAGGGTTTGACAACAAAAATAGCAAAGCAGGAAATTGTAGAATTTAAAGTGTGCTGGAAATGAAATGACAAAAATTGAAAAGTTGCTAAGAATGGAAATTTAATTTAGGTCTAATGCTAAACATATAATAGAAATAACATGGACAAATATTAAACATGAAATGTTGTCAGTAAATGCAAGAAAGGAAAGTGGCAAGTTCACAATGTATTCTGCTGCAGAAAAAATGAACAGAGTAAAACCTATCAGTTAGTTCCTCCTCCTAGGTCTGGAAGTGGCCAACCTCCTTTTCCAGAAGAAGGGGTAAACTCTCTTCTCTCTTTAAACTTTAAATAAACTTAGACATGACAAAAATTATAGAAAAAGACTTTTTTTATTGCTTCTGAAATTTTATTACAAAACTATTGTACATGGTTGTATAGGACAACATACTATATCTGCACTAATCTATATTCTTTCTAATATCTTTAATAGCTAATTTTCCTAATAGTCTAATCTCTAATTGCTCAACCATAATGGGAGCCTCCTTTTATAGATGCAAAATATCCATTTACAATAATAAAAAGATACTATTCCTATTATGCAGGGGAACTTCTATAATGTTGTAGCAGATTTTTGGTTCTATCTTGAAAATGGTTTAGAAAGATATTTCCTTATGCATGGTGACTCATGGTCGGCAAGGACGACAAAGAGCATCTGGAGATATTTCTCCTTAACTTTTTTAGCTTTTATTTCCCACTTTTCCTCGTTAGAAACAATCAAAAAGGTGAAAATTACTTTTCTACCTCAATCCATAGTTATTTTGCTCAATCCAAAGATACTGTGTTCTGTGAACCCAAAAGCATTGATTCAATTGGAATTTCTTTGGATTGAGTTGCTATGTGGTTTTCAAAGGATTGCAGCTTCTATTATCAGGTGAGTGATCTTTCAGGACTGAGTATGATGTCCTTCAACTATCTCCATGTGGAAATGTCATATGTGAATACAATGCCTTGCTAAAGGCAAGACATGAAATACTAAAATCAGTTTCTATTGTGGAGAACAATCTTCCTCAATTATTTGCACAAATAAAATATGTAAAACATCAAAGTAAAAACCATTAAAATATTACTATCAACCTAAGCATATTCCTCAATTCAACGTGCCATGACAAGATGTCATAAAAACTACACAAAAATAGTCAAAAATTAGAATATATCATCCTTAACTCTTCAAACATACAAACAGTTAATACATAGCATATTAAACCAACTTAATCAACATATAAGATAGTTCATAAGAGTTTTTGGGCAATCTAGACAGTTAAAACATGCTAAAAATGAGGCTTATTTTGGCCTCATCATTCCCCCCAAATTAAACTAATTCATGCCCTCATGAATTTCAGTGGGATATGGAATCACAGATGTCCATAGTCAGATTCCATGTCTCATAAAACAATTTGGTACCAGTGTAATAGCCTCTATATTATTGCATGTTTCTGAGCCATTGTTCAAACTGTTCATCTAGCTAGGAGTCCTCTTTAGTATAGGTGGGAACATGAGTAATGATGATTGGAGGTCTAAACCTAAGACCTATCCAATTATGCTATAATATCATGATAAGTTGTACCACTCCTTATGCCCTCCTAAACCATTCCAAATTAATGGGAGAAATAGGCTCTCTCTTCTATAAAACTATAGATAGTTTTGTCCACATGTTCCTACAAAATTTCAAAGCTGAAATAAAGTTAATAGCACAATATTACTGAAATTTCATTATGCAGTCCCTTAGATTGTTCAAATACACCCTTTTGGTATCTTCCCTCTTCATAAAATCCATATGCTGATTAACAATGATAGGATGATTAGGTTGTACTGCTCTCACTAACAATTTAGCTCTCAGTTCAATTTCCCTATTGTGTGCCTTTTCCTGATTCCAATAAATCTGATTTTGCAAAGTAGACATGAAGGCTCTCAGCTGCACATCTCCTATGTAAATCTGAGGAAGAAACTTGACTTCTTATGGGATAAAGAAACTATGTAAAAATAGCTCACACAACATATTCTTCTGCTCTAAGGGACTGTTAAAATAGGCTTCTAGAAACTCTTCAGCATTTTCCAGCTTATATGGGAGGTTTGAACTGATTCTCATAACTTGCCACCTAAGGTGTCTTTCTTTCAAAATGAGGCTATAAAATATAGTAGGTATCCTAAACTGGACTAAAAACTTAACAATGCAACATAAATAAGATACCTGCTCTTTCAGTTTGCTGATCTCTTTATCCTTTTTCTCCATTTGTTTCTCTACCTGTTTCATTTTATCAAGCTGAGTGGCAAGTGTTTCACATTTCATCATCTAGTTGGCTATGTTTGTGTTATACTTATCTAAGGACACAATGTTAGAAGGTTTGAACACAAGAAGAACTCTTGGTAACAAGTTTACTTGCACCCCTTTATCTTCTACTTCAGCCTTGTCATATTCTATTGTTATTAAATTTGTTTGAACCTCTTTGTCCTCTACTTCTACTATAACAGATGCAGGTACAAAAATGTCAACTGAATGAGAACTTACTTGTTCATTGATGGCTAGATGCTATGCTGGAGTTTCTTGTGATAATGGCTGTGATTCTTCAACATTCTATTCTAGGATTTTAGGAATGTCTTGGGTTTCAGTAGGAAGTGGCATTATTTCAAACTGGAGAGGTGCTGCTTCAACATGATCTCTGGTGGCTTCATCCTCCCTATACGGTCCCATAAAAAACTAAATTAGGTCATCTTCTGATGAAGTTGGATATTTTTCAACCTGTTCTAACCTAATTTTCAATTCCTCCACTTCCTGTTGCAATTCCTTAATTTTCTTTTCCTGTTTTTCAATGATATTCTCTCTTTGTTCAACCCATTTCATATGAGTTCTAATTACACTCCTTACTATTTTCAACTGTTCTACAATGTCTATCTCTTCCTCTTCTACTGACTTAGAGTTAGTTTTAGCTAGTTTCTCAACAATCATTTCCTTTTCCATTTCAGATTCTGATGCAGGGAAGTCAATTTTAGTCTACTGCTCAATGACTTCCTCTTCTACTTCAGTCCTCTATTCTTGTTCAAAAGTATCCATGAGATCCTCTAAAATTTCATCTATACTGTTAGTGGCTTGTTGTATTTCCATAACATCAGGGATGTCCTGATCAATATCTTCCTCTACCACTTGTTCTTCCTTTTCTTTTTGTTGGATTCTTACATATCTCCTAATCCCTGATGTATATCTCTTTTTCTTGCCCTATTTTCTAGTGGTAACAGGGGCTGTAGGGATGTTCTCATGTTCTGAATAAGGTATTTCTATTTCTTCACTTATTTCTTGCCCTACTTCACTGAGAGTGTCTTTCTCTTGTTCAAAAAAATAAACAACATTTTCAAAAAAATGTACTCTTTTCTGCTTTTTTTTCTTGCTACTAGGTCCAGTTCCTTTCTTTTTTTGTTTCTTAGTTTGTGAGGTAGAGGGTTTTGTGGAAGAACTCTCTATTGTTTTGCCTTGGTGTTCTTCCTCTATAGTAGTAGCATTATTTTTCTCAATATCATTCTATTCTGTAGTAGAATTTATAGTAGAATTTTCAATAGGGGAACCTACAACAGTGTTTTCTACAGGTTCTTCTGTAACAACATTTTCTTCTACAACAACATTCTCATCTCCTTCATCTTCTTCATAAACAACATTAGTAATGGTAGAATAAAATCTATTGAAGGTCCTAGGGTTTCCCATAAAATGATGTTGGCAAATAAATTTGATGAGTCCATGATGACGAGGGCTTCCTTTTCCTTCCTGATACCTCTTTGCCATACTCTAAAATTCTCTGTGCAGGTATGCTGGAAGATTAACCCTGAATTCAAGATGTTGCCTTCCATGTCTGAGATGGTTTAAAATTTTGAAATTATGCCCTGATAAAGTTACATACTAGCCTTCATAGGTTAAAAACCTAATAATCCAGGTAGCTACTTCATCCCAGGGTTCTTATAAACTAGCTCTTTTGACTCCTTTACACATATTTTGACTCATTATATACTTAGGTCTCTTATCATCTTCTTCTAGAAACTGAGACTTAAGCAAAAATCAATGTTCTCCCCTTCTCAATCATGTTTCAAATATGCCAAATCTTATGAATACCTTCTATGCTAATGGTTAATTGTCATATACTACATACCAAATATTTACAATGAAAGAAATGCAAGAAATATATACCTAATCAAAATGAGTTAATGCAAGTTTTAAAATTTGGTTGCTTTTATTGAGGCTCTATTGTGGTTTCAACAATACTTCAAAACAAGTGCAATGGGTCAATTTATACAATGGTGTTCAGAAATATTCAAGGTAATGCACACCAAAAAATTGGTTTTCATGCACACCAACTCAGTAGCACCTTAGAAAAGGTTTTCACTGTTGAGCTATTCATTTTTCTCTCTCTTTTCTTCATTTTTTTTCTTTTTCCTCTCCTTTTTTTTTTCTTGATTCTGATTGTGCCAGTGAAGGAATTTATAACCAGAATTTATTCATTTTTTTGTTTTTCCATTTTTTTTTATTTTTTTTGTATTTTTTTTGCTTTTCTTGAAATCCATGATCATGCTGATGTTGAAATTGAGGTAGAAGAATAATGCTCCTCCACTTTTTGTGTGTCCAAACTATCAATTTGTTGTAAGAAATATTCCTTAGTCAAAGGTGTATGGTATACCCGAAGGTGATGATAATTCATAACTAACTTTCTTCGCGATTCATCAATGGGAGATACTTGAACTGCTCCATTGTCAAACACTTCTTCAATATGATAAGGTCCAAGCCATCTGGTCCTTAGTTTTCCAATAAAGTCTTCATAGTGAGAATCAAAACAAGGTCAAATCTCCTTGCTGAAATTTCATTTTCTTAATGTGACTATCATGCCACAACTTTCTCTGATCCTGCATTACTTTAGTTTGGTGTAGGGCATCCAATCGAAGCTCATCCAATGCATTTAGTTGCAGGATTCTATCCATTTGTTCTTGTGACAAGTCAATTCCAATTTCCAATGTTGTATGTAATGTTAGAAGTTCAAATTCAATAGGTAAGAGAGGATTTTTACCAAAAACTAATTCATAAGGTGTGAATCTAGTAGTGGATTTCCATGTAACATTATAAGCCCAAACTGCTTTAGGTAGTTTATCAAGCCAATTCCTCCTATGAATAGCTACAATTTTTTTCAATATCCTTTACAATTCTCTATTTGTTACCTCAACTTGGTCATTTGCTTGTGGGTGGTAAGGTGATGATTTTCTATGTTTAATTTCATACAATTCTGTGAAAGCTTCAATAAATTTAGATGCAAATTTGGGTCCTTGGTCTATGGTAATAGACCGTGGAGCTCCAAATATCTAAAAAATCTGATTATACAAGAAATTAGCAACCTTATCTTCATGAGCATATTTGAAAGCACACACCTCTACCCACTTCGTCAGGTAATCAATGCATACAAGAATATTCATATTTCCTTGAGAAAGTGGATCAATAGGTCCCATAAAATCAAGCCCCCACTTCTCAAATGGTTCTAAAACCACTTGAGGCTGCAGTGGCATCTCATTTGTGTGAGTGGGTTTCCCCATTCTTTGGCATGCATCACAATGCCTGATGTACTTTTTCACATCCTTGTGAAGGATGGCCAATAATACCCTATTCCTAAAAAAATTCTAATTGTGCTTTTTATAGAATAATGTCCTCCTGAGGGTTCATCATCTGAGTCAGGAAACTATAACTGACCTGTGAAATTGTTTGAGGGTGTTGCAGGAGGATATAAAAAAATCTACTTTTGATCAATACCATTTGAAATGGTCATGTTTCCAGACCTGCAATCTATGAAAGTTGCTTGCGAGTTGCAAGCCAAGGTATTCCCAAAATGATGGGATATCCATGTGTTGCATTTCTTGGTTATAAAACCAAAAAATCTACAAGAAATTCCCAAGAAGAAACTTCTATAGGAACATTTTCAATGATACCTTTAGGTTTTGCAATTGACTTATTAGACATTTCTAAAATAGTGAATGTGGGAGTAAAATTTTTGAGCTGTAGTTGTTCCATTACATCCTTGGTCATGACATTTATGGTAGCTCCTTTATCAACTAAAACATTTGATATTAGTACTTGTAGCACCCTAAAATTCGTGCAGTTAAACCTTTAGTAAAAAGATAAAAATTTGAATTTTAACCTCGAAATTGCTCGTTAACCGCTCACCCCATTTTTCATGCCATTTTTAGGAGTTGTTTTGATCGTTGGACGATATCATCACCGATCAGATGAAATCATCCTAGATCGGATGAATTCGTCTGGAATAGAACTTCCAGATGATTTCGTCCCAAAACCAAATTTTCATAATTAGATTATGTTTCAATAGCCTCTCCAACTTGGGCAGAAGCGTGTCTGTGCGGTTGGAGATTCCTCCATTGGAGATCTCCTAGATTGGGATGATCCCCAACCTCCTAACCTCACCCTAATCCTATATAAACTAGGATTTTCTTATTTTATCCCCTTGACTCCCTGGATCCCCTGCCTGGCTCTCCTCCTAACTCTTTCCTTGGTTGATTTTCCCTACCATGTAAGATTTGCACTCATAGTTTTAAGTTTTCATTGCAGGTTTTCACTGTGCTTCAGCTGGAGGAAGCTCGGATCGTCACAGGCGATTCCAGACGATTTCGGACGATCCTATCGTAGATCTACGATGATCTCGTATGATTGGAGGTGATCTCGACTGTAGTTCAGATTGGGGGCAATCAGAGCCTCGAGTTTGCATTTCTCATCTTTCTTCCTTATTTTTATTATGCATTAGCTTGATTATTTTCATTCTGCATCCTGGAGTTCACCTCATTTTAACATAAATGCATGATAAAGTTAAAATAAGTTATTAAAAAAATGCATTTCCTTTAATATGCTATCCAAATTTATCAGTTAGGCATTTATACTATCATTTATATCATTTTGCATTATTCTCGCAATAGCATTTTTTGTTTTTGGTGTCTATTTCTATGATTACAGGTTTCTGACAAATTCGTTTGATGAATTCATCAGATCAACGATGATCTTGCATGATCTCAGACAATCACCTGTAATATGGGATGATTTTGTACAATTTAAGATGATCCTGTCATATTCAGGATGATCTGGACTCCTATAAGCTTCAGAATATTCATCAGACATTTGAAATCAGGTGCATTCTTTCTCATTTAGTATATTCCTGATATTTAGGATTCATTCATGCTTTCTGTATTCATATAAATTGGCATGTTCATATAGAATAGCTTAGATTCATTTTGGCCAACCTAGGATTATGAATGACCGAGTATAAAATGAACACATCAAAACCATTCTCAACCTAGGTGTGGAAACTGCCACTCAAAGTTTCCTGGTGAACCCCACCATTCGTCAAAAATTCACCCTTATACCCCTCCCTCGAGAGGTGCCACCTTCAAAGGGCCTCTCAGTCTAAGGTATTGTTCCATCCTTCTCGCATCCCCCTTCTGGGCACGGATCCTTTAGATTGAAGGTAAGGGCGTGAAAAATTTGGGTCAGTACATTTTGGTGAACCCGAAGTGAAACTAAAAAACTTTTGAAAACAATCAAAAAAAAAATTATCATTAAAAAAATAAAACATCTAGAATCATTAGACAAACAATTAAAAGTTGCATATCATATTTAGATGGTAGATTATAATAAAATATGAGCTGTCACCATAAATGTTGAAAATCAATTAACGACCATAGAGTTTACTTCTGTACTTAGAGTACCTCAAACAAATAGGGTCCAACCTTTGTGGGACGAACTTGATAGGAGATTGGGTATCATTGAATCCATATCTACAGAACTTAGGCAAATTAAGAGGTTTGTCCTAGATAGAATCCTAGATCTTGATCAGGTAACTTTGTACCATGAACTTCAGAGAGCTTGCCATAGGTGGTTAGCCGATAAAAGAGCACTTGTGTCTTCAAAATTGTACACCTTTGAGGAATACCTTGAGAATGCAGTTGTAGTACATAAGTTTCTATCTCATATAGAGGATCAAGAAGTCGTTCTTACAAATATAAAAATATGGAATAGAGTTCCTAGAGCTGTGTTGTATCAAGAATATTGCCATGAACTTTATTTCTACAGGTCAGAATCTGTAACAGATCATATTACCATAGCACACTTTGTCAAATTTTTAAAAAATCATTTCCAATTTGAGGAGGAGCATTTCATGACTCGTGATGAACTTGATCCTATCAATGATATCCATAAACTATTTATATAAAACTAAGTCATTCTTCTTATTATTGTCATTCCTTTTGCAACTAGAATGCTATTTGTTATCTTTATAATAATATTATAAAACACAAAAAAAAAAATCAAAACATTTCCTTTTTATAGTAGGTATATAATTAAAATATATACCTCTCAAACCTATTGCATATATATATATATATATATATATAAGTATATATATTTGCTTAAATCTAAGTTTAAGCACAATGCCTAGACTTAGGAATGGAAAACAAACTGAAGAAGAAGAAGTTTGGCTAGGAAAACCATTAAATAACCCAGATGTCCTTCCTGAAGATCAATTTTAGGAAGAAGAAATCCTAGACCAGCAAAAAGAAGAGCTTGATGTAAGAAATGAACAAGAAGAAAATGTTAGAGAGGAAGGATCCTCATCCCCTAAAATATCTCTGGGAGGAGCTGTTACTTTTGAAAACATGGAACAATTCTAGAAGTTCATTAATACTAATATTGGTGTTCTTAATAGAGCAGTCCATATGGATAAGGATCGAATTAGTGAAACTCAAGCAACTCTAGAAGACGTATTTCATACACACACTAATCCATTGTCATGTATTGATCAAGAGAGTGATCAAGCTGGACCATCCAATTTGGATATGGTAGCTATAATCCAGAACATGCAACAACAATAGGTTACCCAACCATCTAAAGTGCCTGTTAGCAAGCCTAGGGATATTCTTGCACAAAATAAACCATCATTTACTACTATATTTCGCCAAGCTATTGAACAATATACCTCAAATCGTCAAAAACCCAAAACAAAACCAAACACCAATTACCAACAATCTGGGATACAACATAATACTATTACAAATCCTCTTCATAATACTCTTCCTGCCAATGCTTTGCATAATAGCAATATAGCATCTAATCCTTATGTCACACCGTCATACACTCATAAATCCCATGCTTATGTCCCACCGAACCAACATGGTGGACAAACTAGTAATCTTGAAACTGTGGTGAAACAGTTAGTTTTCCGCATGGACCAGATAGATCCCTACCGTCCCTCATACAATTATTGAGAGATGTGTAGTCAGCCTTTAGATCCTATAGTTGTAGCACAGCCATATCCTAAATATTTTCCTATGTCTATTTTTCCCATATATAAAGGAACCGAAGATCCCATAGAGCATCTTCGTATGTTTAGGATAGCATGTCATGATATATCACATGATGACTTATTATTACTAAAAATGTTCCCAAAAAGTTTAGGAGGAATGGCATTAGAGTGGTATTATCAATTACCCATTAATTATTTGAGGAATTTCAAAGAAACTGCTGAGTCTTTTGTGCATCAATTTAGTGCCTACATCGAAATACATGTGACCATTAAATATTTGTATAACTTAAAACAAGACAAAGATGAATGTTTTGCTGATTTCCTAGCTAGGTGGAGACATTTGATAGGAAAATTGCACTTTCTGTTACCTTATAGGGAGATGTTGGACATCTTTATTAATAATTTACAAGACCAATTATCCTACGAATTATCAACTGCTACCATGACCACCTTCGATCAGGCTATAGACTTAGCCAGACGAGTGGAAGATGCTCTCATTAGGAGAGGACAGCTTAAAAAGAAAGACGATGAGAAAACATCCAGAAATCAATATAAAAATAAACAAGTTGTGGGTGATGGAGTCACTAATAATAGAAATATCGCTAATGTTAATGCTGTAAAGACAATAGAGAAGTTTATACTGAAACCTATTGATAAACCTCCTCGAGAATTTACTAGGTTAAATCAACCTTTATCAACTATTCTCCCACAATTATTAGAATGAGGTTTGATTCAATTACCAACTATCTGGGAACCTGATCCAACTATACCCGGATACGGAGCTGATTTACACTGTGACTTCCATAGAGGACCTGGACACACTACCAACTCTTGTAAAATATTAAAACATAAAATACAGGACCTGATTGATAACAATGAGATGGAGGTGCAAGCCTTTCAACCTAAGCAAAATCCTCCTAATAATGCTCAAAATAAAATCCCCCAAAACCAGAATCAGATTGCCAATAAGTCATTGGACATATTTCGACATCCTTTACCAAAACATGGCAAGGAAGTGGCTAATCAAATTGAACATCATAATGTCCCCCCTCCTACCTGATATGTAGGAACTATTAGTGGGCATTTACCTTCTCATGAGCTAGAAATATTTGACACAACATTATATGTAGTTACAACTAGGCCTCTATACAATATCTAGACACCTAATATCAATGATATATATTACGAGACTGAGAGTGATATAGAAATCACATCAAATCAATCGAATAGCTCTAAAGATGAATCGGATCCTATTCTCCCCATCACAAGTTATATGGTTCCAGAATAACCATTTCCAAGAAGATTCACTACTAGACCATCGTCTCACCAATTAATTTCTAATGAGCAAGCCATAAATGCTAGACCAAGACCCATTCATCATCCACAAAATAATATTGTGGGTACCATCGGAGTTGTTACTAGACAACAGGCTCAAAAATCTCAACAAGATCAAATGCAGAATGATGGATCAACTCCATTTGTTTTGAAAGTTCCTAATAAAGGGAATGAGGCACCTACTATTCAACCTAAACCTCCTTATAATATTAATGAGCAACTATCAAATATTATAGCTAGAATTTATCTTTTGGACCTTTTAAGATCTTCTCCTACCCATAGAGATGAATTAATGCTCAAATTAAGCCATATGATGGTACCACAAGATATTCAACCTAAAGCCATGGCTAATACTATAATAACTCATGAAGTTGATTGTATTGACTTTCGGGATAGAGACATACCTCAACATAGTTTACATAAGGATAACCCCTTATATATTACTGCCTTAATTGGAGATGTAGCAGTTAAACGAGTCTTGATTGATAATGGTTCATCTTTAAACATCTACACTTTTGAATTCTACCAAATATTTGGGTTTAGAAGTGATGAAATGAAAATAATTGATATGATCATAAAAGCCTTCAATGATGAAACACAAGAAACATGTGGAGTTATTACCATTCCATTGCAGGTTGGTCCGAGAACCTTGGATACGATCGTGTTTATTATACATTGCCCTGCATTGTACAATATAATCTTGGGTCACCCTTGGATCAACGCAATGCGAAATGTTCCCTCAACTTTACATCAATGTGTTAAATTTGAATTTAAGAATCAGTTGGTTACCATTCATGGTGATCCTAGACCCTTTGATATGTGTGCTTTGGAAGAACCTGTTGGAGTTCAATTTTTCCTTGCTCTGTCATCCACACACCCTAATTCTCATTATCTGTCTAAACATGTGAAACACACACCCACAATGCCATCTACTTCTTCTCCATCAGTTCCACCTCTACATACAGCTCAGCCATCCTCTAAACAAACCACATTAGGACCTTAGAAAGATCCTAATCCCACAGCCAATGCCTCTTGTTCTACTCCTATCACTTTTATACCTATAATAGGCCCATCCATCGACATCTCTACAACATCTACATCCACCAAAGGCATATTTTCTACACCAGAATATGTAGGAAATGTTCCTTCTACCTCTTATGCTCTTACTGACGAGCTTTTACCTGATTTATCTAAAATTCTTATATCAGAGAAAATGAATGCTACTATGCAAGATTCCCTTATTTTAAATAATTTACCACCATATCCTCATATGTTGGGCCTCCCACAGCCTATGGGAATTATTTACCAAGTCGAGAGCTGTGCTTTTATTTATAAGGGATATGACTAGGGTAGAATACCTAGAAACATTAAGACTCATTATGATGGATATGCTCGATGTTATTTTACTAATGAGTATATTAAAGCCAAATCTATAATGCTTAAATTGGGATATAAAGGGAAAGGTTTGGGACCTTTCTAAAATGGTATGAAAGAACCTTTTGAGGTAGAATCGTGGGCTGCCCAATGTGGTGTGGGCCTATTTCCTTGTAAGGGTCAGCCTTTCCCATTTGAGGATGATGACCATCTCATATGTTACCAATATTATTTGGATAAACATGATGCTTTGAATTTAATGAATAAGCCATTTACATGTAATATGCTATCTATAGCCTACCCTGAGATGATCATTGAATCCGACGATGAGTTGGAGGGAGATATCTTCCATGATGTCTCCATTGAGGAATTATTACATCATGAATTTTATTTTGATGGCTCTATACCTAGTATAGCCCAGATTGAGGCCACGACTCCTCAAGATGAATTATCCAAGCTAACCTTGGAAGAGTTACAAGAATTGGGCGTGTTGAGTGGTATTTTCACCCGATTATGAAAACACACTCTCCGATAGGATTTGGGTTCTAAATCCTCTCTTGCAAAGAAATTTAATAAACAATTTCTCCAAGGTTCCACTATGTTAGTATTTTACATATGTGTATTAATAATCTCAAATAAAGATATTCAATAAAAATGCTTGGAACACCTCAGTGGTTGCAAGTAACTGAAAACAAGGGGCAATGTTGGTTTATTTTATTGTGAAACTGTAAATGATTGTTCGTTGAACCTGAATAAATTAAATGTGATTTGATCTTCGTATGACCACGCTGTAACTTCAAAATGGAAATTTATGAAATGTCATAAAACACAACCCTGTTGGCCTGGCTTTCATGCACACCCTGGGAAAAAGGATGAAGTGAAGGAAAGCTCCGGAGACACCCACGGGACTGATCCCACTCATCTTTAGGATCTAGCTGGTTATCCAAGGTGCGAGTTACAGAGTTGGGTCAAATGGCAATTCACTCTTTTCCACTTCGGAATAGATTTCAATATGGATCGCTCTCGTTACCTTACAGGGGGTTCTGAACTTGTTCGAGTAGTTGCAAAAGTTGTTGACAATCAGATTTAACTTGAATTCTAGATCTAGCTCTCATGGGTCCGCAGATTTAAATAAAAGGCAAATAAAGAAAATAAAAATGGATCATTAACGGTAAGCAAAGAGAGGGTAGGGTAAGGCGAGAAAAGAGAAGTTTATCGGACTTTAAAGCTGTAAAACTCTAAACTATCAATCTTATCTATGCTATCAGCTTCACAATGAACAAATCCCGGAAGAAAGTGTCCGATCAGTCTAAGATCACTTTCAACTAAGAGCACAAGGCGAGTGAAACGGATCTAGCGAGAAAATTATAAATCCAAGGGGCAGCTGGTTAAAACTGGTATCTTTCACCGACAGCCTAGCTCGCACAGTGAAGACAGAGCAATTAGAACAAACTTAACCTCAAATCTGTAATTTCCCCTAGCAGACAATAGAACAATTGAAGCCTAACAACATATTTAATCTTGACAATGGCAGATTTACAGCATATATCTAACAAACTTTAAATGGAACGGATAACAAAAGAAAATACACTTATCACACTCTGCAAAAGATTAGGCTCCTGGCCATGCTATCACAGAAAAGCTAAAGCACATCAACTCCAAGTCCCGAAACAAAGGATTTCACAAAATTTGCAAGAAATTGCTTATAAGCCTTTATTTCTAAGTCTCAGCCTACTCGCGATTACATTTAGAATTTGTATTTATAGACTCAGGACAGACCATGATCTTTTCCAAAATATCTTGCTCAAACCCTAAATCTTATCACACTTAAACCCTAGGACCCGGGTTTTACAATAAAAATCCATTTAAAAATCAAAGTCCGAATAGAACTTAACCCTTCGGCAAATCTGTGCAGTCATCTGCCATAAATGGAGAAGATAAAATAAAATGCAACTTGCATTCATTCGCAGCTGCAAATAAATGCTTTCATTAATTCTGCTTGGTGAGCCGGATGAGTCACCACTTCTCCATCAATTCGATCTCCGCAAATCCATCCCGAAGTTGAAATGGTCTTCATGCTATCAAGTCTGCAATAAATTTGTTGTTGAATGCTCTCACCGGCAGCTTCTCTCCTAGCATGGCGGTCCTTGACTAAATCCGCACTTTATCTTCACCTTTATGGTCTTTCCCGGTTGTCCCGTAAGTGCCAGGTGGAATCCTGCATGAAAGACAAAAAGATGCATTAGATTAGCATTTTAATTAAATCAGAAGCTTAAAACATTAAAAACATATTAAATCCGCAAAATAAGCTTGCATGTCGAAACCTCGTTTGTCCCATTCACGCTTTGACACGTGTCGCTACCCCAGGAAGCCTTCTGTTTCCCGCCGGAATGCACTTTCAGGTCAACTATGACTTTCTCTCTCCTTCCGCGATTCTGCGACATGTCGCGATTTCGCGACATGTCGCGAAATCGCGACCCTGCCAGCTCATCGGCAACTTCCTCCCTCGTCGGCCGTGAAAACGCGACATGTCGTGATTTCGCGACATGTCGCGAAATCGCGACCCTTCCTGGCCTCCGTACGCTTCTTGATTTTCAGCCGCGATTCTAGAACACGTCGCGATATCGCGACAGTTCCCTTACCTGCATGCGTTGACCGCGTTGACCGTGATTTTGGAACATGTTTCTGACTTAACCGATTTTTCATCCTGCAGCCCATTTTCTCTCTCCTGCCGCGAAAATACGACATGTCGCGATTTCGCGACATGTCGCAAAATCGCGCCCTCCGTACAGTTTGCTTCTCTCTCCCAAAAACTGTCGCGATTTCGCGACATGTCGCGAAATCGCGACCTTTCTGGCACTTAGCTGCATTTTGACTTACCCGTCGCGATATCGCGACATTTCCGAAAATGGAAGTGTCGCGATATTGCGACACTACCAAAAATGGAAAGTTTGATTTTTCAGTGAATTATGCAACTGTTTTCTGGATTTTTCTCGGTAACGGTGTAAGATTTTCTTGTGCATGAATGATTCTAGCATGTAAAAAGTGAATTCTTGGATAACACAGCTAAAATGCAAGAAAAAGCACAACTTTAAAAAGGAGGCAAGCAAAATATGGATTTAAAACTGAAAATGACCAAGAGGGTCCTCTCTGCCAAAAATGGAAGTTCATAATTTTCTAAGGATGAAATCTCATTTTTCAGTGGGGGTGTGTTGCTTATCAACAAATGGCGATATCTGCGGGTAAAATAGTAGCACTATTTTAGAACCCAAGACTATGGTTTCAAAACAAAAAGACCATGCATCATGCCTTGCCACAGGCATTCTTCACAATAAATTGACTACTAACGCACAATTGTTAAAATTTTCCAAGGACATACTAGGTGGATTACTTCAAGGAAGATTTACGATGTGCAATTTCAAAGGTATAGAACTTTCTTCAAGGATGACTGAATTGAATGATAAACTTGGATTAATCAACTTTTCTAGATTGTAAATGGGGAAACCGAGTAGAGCTCTGTTTACTAGTTTAGCTTTTTACAACCTAGACAGAGTTACCCTTTAGATTTACACGACCCAATTTACAACTGTAGGGCAGAATCTAATATTGGCTGCCTCTTTTGATCATATAACTCTTTTTTTCTTTTTATTTTTTTCTTTTTTTTTCTCTTTTCTTATCTCTTTTTTTTTTGAAATATATCACTATCTGGAAGACCTTAGAGAAATTACAATTTTCTTTTAATATTTGATCAATCTGGAACTGTTTCAGTCTAGGCATTGATAGCCTCTGGTGACACCCAAATAATTGCATGAACCATAGTCCCCTCTTATAACCAGCTTTTCTTGGATTCCCAGGAGTTCCTCCAACTAAACGACATAACAGTTTTTCTATCATTAAAACAAGCTGTGGCAAGTAAGACACAAGATCCAATCATCTCTCTACCTTCATCCTGGATAACAAAATAGTTCCACAGTTTAGTGCAAGCAGACTATCTCAATTAGAATAATGAGCAGAATGGGGAGGCACTGGATTGAGGATTTATCAGCTAGGAATAAAACAATTTTCAGCAGGCTGAATTTTCATTGATTGCTCAGGCAGAGGTTAAAAAATAGAATTTTAGAAGCCAAAGGACTTTGTACAGGCTTCCAAGGACAGGCACAGGCTTTAAAGCAAAACAAAATAAAACTGCATAGACTGCAAATAAAATAAACTAAACACTGAAAACTGCACAGCTGTACAGACAAAGGAATAAAACAAACTGCAAGGCTATTTACAAAGGATGCAAAGCACAGCTGTACAGGCAGCAAAATTAAGAACTAAAACAAAAGACTGTACAGACAGCAAAGAAAAGGAAAAGCAGGGAAGAAAATAAAAACTGCACAGGCAATAAAAGAAATAAACTAAAAGAACTAAAGCAAATAAAAACTGCAACTGAAATAAATTAAACTGCAACTGTACAAACAGCAAAGAAAAAGAAATGCAATAAAGAAAAGAGTGTACAGACTAAAATAAAAGCAAGCTAAAATAAAAAGACAAAGAAAGGAAATAAACTGCACTGACAAAGAAATAAACTGCACAAGCTAAAGCCGAAAAATAACTAAAGAAAAGCGAAAAAGCTAAGCTATACGAGACATTTAAAAATAAAACGCACCGACAAAGAAATAAACTGAAAAACAAATAAATTAAAAGCGTAGAGCATTAAAATTAAGCTGAAACAGATTAAAACTACACGAAATTGAAATAAAAACTGCACTGACAAAGAAATAAAACTGAAAAACTTCAAAGCTTATTTACAATGCATACATATGTTACAACTTCCCTTCATACTCAAAAAATGCAGCGATTGGGAAAGCATAGAAATGGTGCTTTAAAAAATTTTGACCATGCAAGTAATTTAAAAAAAATTACCTTTCGAGTCCTGATGACGAAATGCACTCAGGTTGTGCTTCAAAAATTTGCTATCCGGGAAAGACTTGGGTTTCTTGTCTTCCCTGTCCCATTTGAAAAACAAATCCGCAACTCCTTCAAATTAAACAAATCATATAATAACAAATCATATGATAACATGTTTATGCTTCTAATTAAAGGGTTTGCAGAGTTCTTTCAAAAGGACTGAATGTAAAAAACCCCCAGGATCAAATACTTTAAAACCTTGACAGACCCAGACCACCACATTTTCAAAATGATGTGACAATTGAAAGAAATCATGTTTTATCTGTATGCCCTGGTTCTTAACAACTTGAACATTTTGTGGTTGCTTTGTCTTGCTTCAATATCCAGGACTTCAATTTTTATCCCTCTAGGAGAATGCTTACAATTTTCCTTTTCAACCGAGCCTTGCTTAGATTTAACCTCATCAATGTGCAATGTCCAAACATCATTGTTGTGATTGATTAGAGTCATGAATTGTTCTCACCTTTTCAGTTGCCAAATCATAAACTCCAATATCTGCATCAACACAGTTTATAGCCTCCTCTTTGACATTATGTTCAGAAGTTGCAGGCTTATGTTGAGACAATTCATCAATTCCAAGTTGGCTGACCACATTCATATTTACTACCTTTTCCTCCTTTTCTTGAAATTCAACAGGTGGTCCAAAGTAAGCCTCAATCAAGTTAATGTTTTGTCCAACAATCTGATGCAGTTCATAGAGGGTGATGTCAGCTTTAAGTTCCCTCATATCCTCAATGATGCTATCCTCCTCAGTTACTTCTGCATAGTGAGATTGAATCTCACTTTCATCATCCTCTAATGAGGAAGGATAATTATTAAGTTCTGGACTCTCACATTTCAAGTCATAACTGTCCATTTTGAACTGTTGAAAATCTTGCATTTCATCCACAGAAGTCTGTACAAGACTTTCTGTCTCTTCAAGAAAAGTGAAAGAATCTGAAACCCTGGTTGTACTATTTTTGGGTGAACTAGAAAGATCAATATTTCTTTGATTTCCAGGAAAATTTAACTCACCAGGAAAAACTTCAGATTTGGGTGGTGCCAGATCACAACTGTTCAGTTCAAGCACCTGCACTTTGAATTTGTCAGAACTCTTCTCTGTATTTTGCACATGCTGAGTGGATGTGACAGTTAACGGAGTCTCCTTGGGTAGAGCATGACATGTTGGCACTAACTCATGATGTGGAATGGGGTGCTGGAGCAGGCATGTTCCGTGTAACATAGGATATCAAAGGATTGCTTAGAATTTGAGGTCCTAGCTGTCTTTCAAGAATTAAGGCTTCTTTATAAGCCCCTGCCAGGGTTGTAATATTAATGTCTCTCTTGAGGAAAATAGAGGTCACCGAATCCAATGCATTCTTGTAGATTTCTAAGGCCAGATTTGCATTTGGGATGTAATGGCCAGTAATTCTACCGTAAGCTCTTTGGAACCTCATATTGAAAGACCTGACAGTTTCTCCCGACTCTTTTTTGATGCTGGAAAATTGCTGATATAAAATGTTGGGATCTATCACTTCACCGAACTGTGATATAAAAGCTTTCTCTAGATCATCCCAGCTAGTAATGGAATTCTTTGGTGAGGTTTAAAAACCGATCATAAGCTCCCTCCTGGAGAGTGAACGGGAACAATCTGCAGGCAACATCTTCATGCTGTATATTTAACAATTTTAAAGCATTTTTAAAAGCTAGTAGATGTTCTTCTGCAGTTCTTGTCCCATCATGTTTGTACCTGGGGAGATACCTTTCTGGACTTCTGGGCAGGTCATGGGCTATACCTGGAATGTTCAAAGTCGTGGAGCCCAACCAATTTGCCATTAATACTTGGGTGACAGGTGATGTTCGATTTGTAATTGGATAACTGCAAGTGATGATAGAACTGTTCTTAACAAACCACTGAACTTAAGGCCTTCTCTGGCAATTTTAAAAACTGCACTGACAACTTTCAAAAACTGCACTGACAATTTACAAAACTGCACTGACAATTTAAAAATTGCACTGACAATTTAAAAACTGTACTGACAATTTATAAAACTGCATTAACAATTTACAGTTCTGAACAGGTTCTGTATTTTAGCAAGTTGAAATACTGTACTGACAACTGCACTGACAATTTAAAAACTGCACTGACAATTTAAAAACTGCATTAACAATTTACAAAATTGTACTGACAATTTAAAAACTGTCCGGAGTTCACTGTGGGTCCTTCAAATGTTGCTGTTATGCCCTTACAACACTTGAACTGAGTTCAGCCCTCCTTCTAGCGCCAATTAGATGTTGGCTGAGGAGGAGGGGAAAATTGGCTACCAGACTTTGGATAAAATACAGTTTTACAGTTCCACATACAGTCGGATTTCTCAACTCAAGTGCACTAAGAACAGATGTTTTGTGGCCCTCCTTCTAGCGCCAATTAGGTGTTGGCCCGGCTTTCATGCACACCCGGGAAAAAGGATGAAGGCAAGGAAAGCTCCGGAGACACCCACGGGACTGATCCCACTCATCTTTAGGATCTAGTCTGGTTATCCAAGGTGCGAGTTACCGAGTTGGGTCGAATGGCAATTCACTCTTTTCCACTTCGGAATAGATTTCAATATGGATCGCTCTGTTACCTTACGGGGGGTTCCTGAACTTGTTCGATAGTTGCAAAAGTTGTTGACAATCGGATTTAACTTGAATTCTAGATCTAGCTCTCATGGGTCGTGATTTAAATAAAAGGCAAATAAAGAAAATAAAAATGGATCATTAACGGTAAGCAAAGAGAGGGTAGGGTAAGGCGAGAAAGAGAAGTTTATCGGACTTTAAACTGTAAAACTCTAAACTATCAATCTTATCTATGCTATCGACTTCACAACAGAACAAATCCCGAAGAAAGTGTCCGATCGGTCTAAGATCACTTTCAACTAAGAGCACAAGGCGAGTGAAACGGATCTAGAAGAAAATTATAAATCCAAGGGGCGGTGGTTAAAATCGGTATCTTTCACGGCGACCTAGCTCGCATGATGAAGACAGAGCAATTAGAACAAACTTAACCTCAAATCAGTAATTTCCCCTAGCGAGACAATAGAACAATTGAAGCCTAACGACATATTTAATCTTGACAATGGCAGATTTACGACATATATCTAACAAACTTTAAATGGAACGGATAACAAAAGAAAATACACTTATCACACTCTGCAAAAGATTAGGCTCCTGGCCATGCTATCACTGAAAAGCTAAAGCACATCAACTCCAAGTCCAGAAACAAAGGATTTCACAAAATTTGCAAGAAATTGCTTATAAGCCTTTATTTCTAAGTCTCCGCATCTCGCGATTACATTTAGAATTTGTATTTATAGACTCAGGACAGACCCTGATCTTTTCCAAAATATCTTGCTCAAACCCTAAATCTTATCACACTTAAACCCTAGGACCCGGGTTTTACAATAAAAATCCATTTAAAAATCAAAGTCCGAATAGAACTTAACCCTTCGGCAAATCTGTGCAGTCAGCTGCCATAAATGGAGAAGATAAAATAAAATGCAACTTGCATTCATTCGCAGTTGCAAATAAATGCTTTCATTAATTTTGTTGGTGAGCCGGATGAGTCACCACTTCTCCATCAATTCGATCTCCGCAAATCCATCCCGAAGTTGAAATGGTCTTCATGCTATCAAGTCTGCAATAAATTTGTTGTTGAATGCTCTCACCGGTAGCTTCTCTCCTAGCATGGCGGTCCTTGACTAAATCCGCACTTTATCTTCGCCTTTATGGTCTTTCCCGGTTGTCCCGTAAGTGCCAGGTGGAATCCTGCATGAAAGACAAAAATATGCATTAGATTAGCATTTTAATTAAATCAGAAGCTTAAAACATTAAAAACATATTAAATCCGCAAAATAAGCTTGCATGTCGGCTTTTGTTTGTCCCATTCACGCTTTGACACGTGTCGCTACCCCAGGAAGCCTTCTGTTTCCCACCGGAATGCACTTTCAGGTCAACTATGACTTTCTCTCTCCTTCCGCGATTCTGCGACATGTCGCGATTTCGCGACATGTCGCAAAATCGCGACCCTGCCAGCTCATCGGCAACTTCCTCCCTCGTCGGCCGCGGAACGCGACATGTCGCGATTTCGCGACATGTCGCGAAATCGCGACCCTTCCTGGCCTCCGTACGCTTCTTGATTTTCAGCCGCGATTCTAGAACACGTCGCGATATCGCGACAGTTCCCTTACCTGCATGCGTTGACCGCGTTGACCACGATTTTGGAACATGTTTCTGACTTAACCGATTTTTCATCCTGCAGCCCATTTTCTCTCTCCTGCCGCGAAAATACGACATGTCGCGATTTCGCGACATGTCGCAAAATCGCGCCCTCCGTCTGCGTTTGCTTCTCTCTCCCAAAAAGCGTCGCGATTTCGTGACATGTCGCGAAATCGCGACCTTCTGGCACTTAGTCTGCATTTTGACTTACCTGTCGCGATATCGCGACATTTTCGAAAATGGAAGTGTCGCGATATCGCGACACTACCAAAAATGGAAAGTTTGATTTTTCGATGAATTATGCAACTGTTTTCTGGATTTTTCTCGGTAACGGTGCAAGATTTTCTTGTGCATGAATGATTCTAGCATGTAAAAAGTGAATTCTCGGATAACACGGCTAAAATGCAAGAAAAAGCACAACTTTAAAAAGGAGGCAAGCAAAATATGGATTTAAAACTGAAAATGACCAAGAGGGTCCCTGCTGCAAAAATGGAAGTTCATAATTTTCTAAGGATGGAATCTCATTTTTCAGTGGGGGTGTGTTGCTTATCAACACAACCCCTTCAATGAAATTGGAATTTTATGAAGGGAATATCATCGTCTGCTCATGAATGAAAAACAAAACTAAAAAATGAAATTCTGGCCTTGAAATGGAAATTTTCTATTTTCAGACTTTGGAATTTTTAGTTTTTTTATTTTTTTATTTTAATGCCTGTAAATGAAAATAAAGTGCAAAAAAAATGAAAATAAAATGCAAAAGAAAAATGAAATGCATTCAGGGTGATGCAATCCTATTCTGACAAAACCGAAGCTAATGAGGTTTCCATGCATGCAACCTAACCTATTGAACCTCGCAAACATGCACAATCCGGATAAGTTAAGTGCTGGTCTCTGGGGTTTTAACCGTGATTTCAGATTTAGACATTCGCATGAAGCAACCAAGAGAACTTGCATTAAACTTCACCTATAAGCCTAGAAATCTGAAAAGGGGAAAGATAAACATTTAATCCTACATGCAGAAAATAACTCCTTCTTTCTTGCCAATGAGGTGCAACTCTCTGAATTTTTTGTATTAAAAATTGATCATTTTACAATAACAGAATCTCTAGTTTTCTCAAAACCAGAAAAAGGGGAAGAAAAACACTCCAAAGCAGGCCCAGAATGGCTAATCACCCTCAACTCTGCAACTCTGCTCGTAGCGGTTTCTGACCCTTGTACCAATCTGTGCTTCTTCTTTTATACTTTCTGGCAATGCTCTCTGTTTCACCCTGTGACGCTTCGCTTCATCTCCCAGATCGCTTCGTTTCACCTTCCCCGCCTTTTCGTTGTTTTTGACTTTATGTTCGACATCGAGACGCTTGATCTTCTCTGTGACCTGTAACGCTTTTGTAGCCCTTACACCTTTATGCCACGTGTTCCACGCTTTTTTGCATGTTCCATAACGGCCCCCTATAAATCGTGACCAAAAATAGCATGTCGCGATATCGCGACGTTTTTATGTATGCAGCTTTGCCCCTCTACCTGTATCGTGAAAACAAGACATGTCACGATATCGTGACATTTTTCTATCAGCAACCTTGTTTGTCATCATGCATCGCGAAAATGATACATGTCACGATATCGCGACATTTTTCTGCTTCGGACCGCATGGATGCAACTTGTCACGAAATCGCGACGTTTTTCTCCTTCGTTGTGTTTTGTTGCACTCAGCCACGAAAACGCGACATGTCACGAAATCGTGACACTTTTTCATTCCGTACCATCTTGCTACTTTCTGTCGCGAAATCGTGACGCTTTTCTCTTTCGGGTTGTCTCGCTGCTTTCTGTCACGAAATCGTGATGTTTTTCTCTTTCGGAATGCTTGCTTCTTTCTGTCGCAAAATCATGACGCTTTTCTCTTTCGGACTGCTCTCGCTGTACTTGGTCACAAAAATTTGACATGTCGCGATATCGTGACATTTTGAGTCTTTAATTTGGTTCTTTGTCTTGCACCACGATTTCACAACACGTCGTGATATCGTGACATTTTCTCTTCATGATGCATTCTGCTGCTCTTAGCCGCGAAAATGTGACATGTCACGAAATCGTGACAACTTTCCATTTCTAGCCGCGACGGAGCAACATGTCATGAAATCGTGACAACTTTTCATTTCTAGCCGTGACGGAGCAACATGTCATGAAATCATGACAACTTTTCATTTTTGGTAATGACGGAGCAACATGTCGTGATATCGTGACAACTTTTCATTTTGGTCGTGACGGAGCAACATGTCGCGATATCGCGACAACTTTTCATTTTGGTCGCGACGGAGCAACATGTCGCGATATCGCGACACTTTCTTTTTCTTGCTATATTTTGCTCTTCCTTTGATTTTTTAGCATCTGGGCCATTGCGGTCTTCTTTGAAAGCATGCAAAAAATGTGGGTCCCCAATTTTGGGGTGTGTTGTGGATCAGCCACAACAAATGGTGACTCTGCTGTCAAATGCTCCTGAGCATTTTGGTGAGAACCCAACTTGAAATATACAAGCTTAGATACAAGCGTCAACACATAAAGGATAAACTAATACCGATAGATCAGAAATACATGAAACATCAGAATCATTAAGTATCAGCTCGGTGTGTGCAATGTGTTTTCATTCCCTATCGCTTGAACTTGATCAACATTCCATTGTCAGTTTCACTTATGATTTGTATGCAAGGCTATGAATGATTTGTGCAGGATTTGATGTATGATGAAGATGCTAGAGATATAACAACCTGCTTTGCAAAGGCTCAAACCTTCTAATATCATGTACAAACAATTAAAACTGTCAAACCCTCTTAGGACCAAATATATGTATACTTGAATTAATTTACTAGATCCCAAAGTTGGTTATGTGTCACTACCATCTTGAACCCATGTGCAGGTGTAAGTGAGATCAGAGCTTTGGGGAATTGGATTCCCAACCTAAGCGAGATGGGAATTTAATCCTATCCTTACTACTCTGATCTGGAGTTCATTACCTCATCTTGAACAAAATGATTTAACCTGTTATGGATGAAATTGTCAAGCTAGCCTATCCGTTTGAGCAATCAGTGGTCTTGCTTTTAGACAAGACATGTTGCCACGCATGAGCATACTTAACCCCATAATCCATGATTTGGCTTCATTCATTCTTTTCTCTTTTTTTTTTTATTTCTTGGACCTTTGGGATGACTACCCATCCTTGCCAGGGACATGTAGTACGATCCCTCCAATCCAATATTAAGATGAAATGGAAAATATTATCTTTTATTTCTTGGATCTTGGGGATGACTACCCATCCTTTGTAGAGGACATGTAGTACGATCCTTCCAATCCAAGATTGAGATGAAATGGGAAAAATTAGTTTTACTTTTTATTGCTTGGACCTTTGGGATGACTACCCATCCTTTGCAGAGGACATGTAGTACGATCCTTCCAATCCAAGATTTATGATGAAATGGGAAAAATGGAAGCTTTGGGGAATCGGATTCTCAACCTAAGCGAGATGAGAATTATGTCCTATCCTTACTACTCCATGTAGGTCAAATCAGAGCTTTGGGGAATTGGATCCTCAACCTAAGTGAGATGAGGATTTAACCCTATCCTTACTACTCTGATTTTAGGCTTTAAGCATTATGGGAGTGGTAAAAACCACTATTTTTAAGGATAATGTTGCATGATAGGACAGACATGAAATATTCTTTTCACCTCACCTTTTCTTCCAAGCATGGTTTTGATCATTTTGCCCAAGATCTTCTTTAATGTGCATAGAACGTGCTTGGTTCAAGATAGTTCGGGCATCAGTTCCCAACCTTAGGATTTTTTTTTTATGTTTTATGTTATAGAATAACCCTAAGAGGATTCGACACCTTCTCAATGATTGCACATGAAATGAAAATGTACCTGAGATGACATGTATATGCAATGAGGAATGTGACATGAGATATGAATGCACTGCTTCTTTTGAAATGTGGATGGAATATATTATCTACTTTACCATAATGTGTAAAACTGACAACTTCATGCATTACAAGATTCAAACGATATTATTTTAAGATGTTTGCGTTACTTGTGGAGCTTTCTACAACACAATTCCAATGTTTCATATTCTCCTGATCTTAGGCATAAGTTGACATCTCAATTTTTTTTTTTTTTTATAAACAAACCAAACATGTCCAAAGGAAATCCAACACACAACTTAAATCCAAATCCAAATAGCAATCCCAAAATGAAACTTGAAAACACAAACCAAAACCAAAAACCAAAATCTATATACAAATGTACAATATAATACAAGATGATGCAAAGCTTGGATTATCACTTTCCTGGATCCCAAACATGATTAGAACATTTCAACAAAAATATAACATGATATGCATGCCAAATGTTGTGGGAATCCAACAAAAACAAGACTAGACCAAACAATGCAACCCACTTCAACTTTCCTCTCTCACCCCACCAATTAAATTTAGTTCCATTAGTATTCTCATAGGTGAGATTCAAATTTTCAAATTGATTAGACAATGATTGATTTTCAATTTTATCATGTCTATTCTTTAAAATGTAAATTTCATAATTCCATCCTTGATTTAGAATTAGGCTATCTTTTTCAAATATGCAATTTTGTAAGTAGGAGCCTATTTCTACAAATTTCAAAGCCAAATCATTTTCCAAATTTGTAGGCCAATCAAATTTGTGCAACAATTTACAAGCATCTAGGATATTTACTAAATTAGGATCATTAAAAGTTTTTATCCTAGATTCAATTAGTAATTGTTGATGAATTTGATTTAACAATTCAAGTGCATCAACTTCTTTTTCATTCATTAAAACAATGTTATTAAAGGTGTGATTAAAAATTATACCTTGTTTTTCATTCACCTTTAACGACATTTCACCATAAACATCATTCAAATTCAAAACATGGTCATGCAAATTTTCACCTAAATCTTGGATGTTTGAACACAAAAGGTTAGATTCTAACTTTTGAACATTTTTATTTACCAAAATTTGATGGGGATTTGTAACTCCCTCTTTTACCTCATGGTCTTCATATTCTTCATTGATTACTTGTTCATCAAACATACCAAAATTGGGCACCCAATTGAAAACATGCCCATCCTTTTCAACCCTCAAATGTTTTTGGTCAAAGTGTATGTCCCATGACTCATCTTGATGATCCTTCATTTGAGTTGCTTCCAATTGATCAATCTCTTTGTCATTTGGTTCCAATTCTTTGTTCACTATCCATGGTATCTCTTCATTTGAATCCCCAAAATCATCATGCAAACTTGTATCCGCACCTTCAATGAATTTATATTCAACATGATCGAATTTTGCAACCTTCTCAAATCTTGTGAATGTGAGATCTTCGTATGATGTAGAAGGTTCAACATCCTGCATATCAAGTGAAATATGAGTTTCATCTATAGGGATGTGAGAAAAGAATGCATTATCATATCTCCCCCAACCATTGTGAAAATTGTCATCCAAATCCATGGCATGAAATTCCATGATGTTTGTGGCATGATCTTTTGATTCATTCATAAATTCTTTTTCTTCTTTGTCCTTGGCAATAGGATCATTATAATCTTCCAAAATTTGATGAGATTTGAAACCCTCTTCCAAAACATCCTCAAATTGTACAGGAGTTGTAATATCTTCCTTTGAGTAGGCAATTATGTTGTCCCGTATATCAATTGGCACACAAGTTTCATTAGTAGTTTTGGAGAGAGTGTAGTCTTCCCACTTCTTCCAAGCATCATAATAATCATCTTCCAAAATCAAGTGGTGACGTTCAACTACTTCTTCAACATCCTCCAATTCATCAATGTGTTTCTCATCAAATTCATCTTCACCTTCCTTAGATGGTTCAATTATTTCCAAAAGTGGGTTATTTCTTGAATTCAAATTTATAAGGCTATCATAGTCCAAATTAGTAACCCATGATTCAATTTTATCATAATTTGGAGGGTGAAGAATTTCTTGATCGTTAATTTTACACATCTCATCAATAGTATCTTCCAAGAACAAGTGGTGAAATTCTATCATGTCTTCAAATTTATTTATTGGTTTTCTTCCAATTTCACTTTCAACCACTTCATTCAATTCTATGGTAGGTTCCGTCCTATCACATATTTCAAACATTATTGAATTTAGAACCCCTTCATCCGGATAATCGTGTATCTCTATGAATGAGATCATTTCTGCATAATCCTCACTAGCGGATGTTGGCTTAGCAATTTGCACCTCCTCGTGGACTACATCTAAGGTGGTTGTAAGATTTGGATATTCAAATTCATCCCCTTGATCATTTACCTTAGATATCATTGGAGTGGAGGGTGCTATTTTTAATGGTTGGTGTAGGTTGGCATCAATATTTTTAGAAGGACAATCTCTTATGTGAACATGTTGTGCCTTTTCTTCTTCAAGACCTTGTCGTTCTATCTCTTCTAAGATCTCATGGATTTTCTCTAGAGACAAACCACTCAGTTTTTCCTCAATGAGTGAAGCAAGTGTGGGGTGTATGGCTCCCAGGTATACTTCCATGGCTTCCTCTTCTAATGTGTTAAAATTTTCCCACATTTGGGAGTGCAACTCACGAAATCTTCCATTGAATTGACTCAAGGATTCATTAGGCTCTTTACATATGGAGGTAAACTGATTTTTCAAGATTTCTAAGTCAACTTGATTACCAAAATGATAAAGATAGGCTGCTTCTAGTTGTATCCAAGAAGTCCTAACCTCCATGGGTAGTTGGCTATACCAAAAGAATGGTTTATCATCCAAAATGTATGCAAATAACTTACAAGCCACCTCCTCATAGAAAATCTGGAATTGACATAATGTATTCTTGTAGACATGTAGTTTTTGCAAGTATCCTAGTGGCACCTCTTGATTAAAACACCGTAAAAAATCCAATAACATTTTAGGAATATGATAGGGTATCACATGTATAGACAAACCCTTATAATGATCCTCCATTGTAGATACCATTCTTTCTCTTAGAGATGCTATTTCAGCTCTTAGGGATACAATTTGCTCCTCAAATGTTGCCATTAGTGAACTCAGAATGTAACTTTAGAACCAAATCTGTTGAATATTCAACCTGCAATGTATAAAAAAAATCAAGTTAGCATCAACTAAGAGATGTATTCATTAAAATCAAATGAAAAGTAACTGCATGGAAACAACACTTTGCTAGTCAAGACCAAAATTTTCAAAATTAAATCAAATCACTTTATTTCTGTATGAACAATCAGAAAAATATACAGCATACCTGAATTGCTTAAAATAGAATAAAGTAAACCAATTCAGGCCGTCCTTTTAACAATCTGCTGAGTGTTAGAGGACTAAAGATAACAATCAATATAGCATGAAATATACAAAAAATTTAAATCTCACTAAAATAAACCCGTTCAGGCCCTCCTTCTAGCGCCAATCTGTTGAGTGGTGTTAGAGGAGGCCGAAGATGCTAATCAAATGGACTTGAAATATTTAGCAATGTAAAGCTCTCAAACAATTATAAACCTGTAGCATTTAAAATCATAATGAAATAAACCGTTTCATGCCCTCCTTCTAGCGCCAATATTTTGAGTGGTATTTTCACCCGATTGTGAAAACACACTCTCCGATAGGATTTGGGTTCTAAATCCTCTCTTGCAAAGAAATTTAATAAACAATTTCTCCAAGGTTACGCTATGTTAGCATTTTATATCTGTGTATTAATAATCTCAAATAAAGATATTCAATAAAAATGCTTGGAACACCTTAGTGGTTGCAAGTAACTGAAAACAAGGGGCAATGTTGGTTTATTTTACTGTGAAACTGTAAATGATTGTTCGTTGAACCCGAATAAAGCAAATGTGATTTGATCTTCGTATGACCACGCTGTAACTTCAAAATGGAAATTTATGAAATGTCATAAAACACAACCCCTTCAATGAAATTGGAATTTTATGAAGGGAATATCATCGTCTGCTCATGAATGAAAAACAAAACTAAAAAATGAAATTCTGGCCTTGAAATGGAAATTTTCTATTTTCAGACTTTGGAATTTTTAGTTTTTTATTTTTTATTTTAATGCCTGTAAATGAAAATAAAGTGCAAAAAAAATGCAAAATGAAAAATGAAATGCATTCAGGGTGATGCAATCCTATTCTGACAAAACCGAAGCTAATGAGGTTTCCATGCATGCAACCTAACCTATTGAACCTGCAAACATGCACAATCCGGATAAGTCAAGTGCTGGTCTCTGGGGTTTTAACTGTGATTTCAGATTTAGACATTCGCATGAAGCAACCAAGAGAACTTGCATTAAACTTCACCTATAAGCCTAGAAATCTGAAAAGGGGAAAGATAAACATTTAATCTCGCATGCAAAAAATAACTCCTTCTTTCTTGCCAATGAGGTGCAACTCTCTGAATTTTTTGTATTAAAAATTGATCATTTTACAATAACAGAATCTCTAGTTTTCTCAAAACCAAAAAAAGGGGAAGAAAAACACTCCAAAGTAGGCCTAGAATGGCTAATCACCCTCAGCTCTGCAACTCTGCCCATAGCGGTTTCCGACCCTTGTACCAATCTATGCCTCTGCTTTTATACTTTCTGGCAATGCTCTCTGTTTTGCCCTGTGACGCTTCGCTTCATCTCCCAGATCACTTCGTTTCACCTTCCTCGCCTTTTCGTTGTTTTTGACTTTATGTTCGACATCGAGACGCTTGATCTTCTCTGTGACCTGTAACGCTTCTATAGCCCTTACACCTTTATGCCACGTGTTCCACGCTTTTTTGCATGTTTCGTAATGGCCCCTTGTAAATCATGACCAAAAATAGCATGTCGCGATATCGCGACGTTTTTATGTATGCAGCTTTGCCCCTCTACCTGTATCGCGAAAACAAGACATGTCGCGATATCGTGACATTTTTCGTCACTGACCTTGTTTGTCATCATGCATCGCGAAAATGATACATGTCGCGATATCGTGACATTTTTCTACTTCGGACCGCATGGATGCAACTTGTCACGAAATCGCGACGTTTTTCTCCTTCGCTGTGTTTTGTTGCACTCAGCCGCGAAAATGCGACATGTCACGAAATCGTGACACTTTTTCATTCCATACCATCTTGCTGCTTTCTATCATGAAATCGTGACGCTTTTCTCTTTCAGGTTGTCTCGCTGCTTTCTATCACGAAATCGCGATGCTTTTCTCTTTGGACTGTCATCGCTTACGTCTCGAAATCGCGACGCTTTTCTCTTTCGGCTCTCTCGCTTCTTGTCGTGAACACGACATGTCGCGATATCGCGACAACTTCTGCATTGACTCTTCTCTTGCTGCCTTCGAACCGCGATTTCATGACATGTCACGATATCGCGACATTTTGAGTCTTTAATTTGGTTCTTTGTCTTGCACCGTGATTTCACAACACGTCGCGATATCACGACATTTTCTCTTCATGATGCATTCTACTGCTCTTAGCCACAAAAACGTGACATGTCACGAAATCGTGACAACTTTCCATTTCTAGCCGCAACGGAGCAACATGTCACGAAATCGCGACAACTTTTCATTTCTAGCCACGACGGAGCAACATGTCACGAAATCGTGACAACTTTTCATTTTCGGCCGCGACGGAGCAACATGTCGCGAAATCATGACAACTTTTCATTTTCGGCCATGACGGAGCAACATGTCGCGATATCGCGACAACTTTTCATTTTCGGTCACGACGGAGCAACATGTCGCGATATCGCGACACTTTCTTTTTCTTGCTATATTTTGCTCTTCCTTTGATTTTTTAGCATCTGGGCCACTGCGGTCTTCTTTGAAAGCATGCAAAAAAGGTGGGTCCCCAATTTTGGGGTGTGTTGTGGATCAGCCACAATAGGGCGTTTCACCCGCCCCACATAATTTTGAGAAAAATCTACACATGGAAGTAGAAAATGTCATAAAAGTTAACATTGGAACTGAGGATAATCCTCACATAATCAACATTGGATCAGAATTGAGTCAATAAAAATAGGATAAATACATCACATTTCTTAAATAATACGAAGATGTTTTTGCTTGGACATATGAAGATATGCCAGGATTAGACCCTTCTGTAGTTATGCATCACCTAGTAGTCCATCCGGATGCTAAACCTGTTAAAAAAAAACTTAGAAAAATGCATCCTAAAGTGGCCTTACTGGTGAAAGGGGAGTTAGAAAAAATCTTAAATGTTATTTTTATACAAGCCATTGATTATGTTGAATGGATCTCGAATGTAGTTCCAGTAACTAAGAAAGAAGCTATTAAGGTTAGGGTTTGCACAAACTTTAGAGATATTAATGTTGCATGCCCTAAAGATGATTTCACTCTTCCCAATATGGATCAGATCATTGATTTTACTTCTGGGAGTGGAATTATATCCTTAATGGATGGATTTTTTGGCTATAATCAGATCAGGATAGCTCCTGAAGATCAAGCTAAAATAGCCTTTATTACCCCTTGGGGAATCTTTTGTTGGAAAGTGATGCCATTCAGTTTGAATAATGCAGGTGCCACATATCAAAGATCCATGACTTATATCATTCATGATATGATGCATGATATACTACATGATTATGTAGATGACATTATAGCTCATTCTACTGAAGAAAATGACCATTTAGATGACTTAAGAAAAGTATTTAATCAGTTAAGGGAATATCTTATTCGACTAAATCCAGCTAAATGTATATTCAGAGTTAATTTCGATAAATTATTGGGGGTTATAGTTTATTTACGTGGCATAAAAATTGATCCTCTCAAGATTGTGGCTATCATTGATATGCCTGCACCCACAAACATATCTAAATTACAAAGTTTACAAGGTAAGCTTCAAGCTATCTATCACTTCATCGATAAGCTGGCGGATAAAACCAGACCCTTTCTTAAGATTCTTAAGAAGGATGTCTCTTTCCATTGGGACAATGAATTTCAAGAAGCATTTGAACTCCTCAAATAATATCTTCTTAACCCGCCTGTGCTTTCACCACCTTGACCTGATCAACCATTTATCTTGTATATTTATGCTTCAGATTTTGCCTTAGGAGCTATGTTAGCTCAACTTGATGATGAGCAAAGAGAACATGCTAATTGTTATATCAGCTAAACCTTAATTAGTTATGAAACCCGCTACACTGCATTAGAGAAGTTATGTCTAGAAGTCGTATTTTTTACACAAAAATTATGCCATTATATGCTCAGTAAAAAAACCTATGTTATTGCTAAATTCGATCCTTTGTGATATCTCATGAGTCAACCTTATTTGTCTGGTCGCACAACAAAGTGGTTTCTTGTGCTAAGCAAGTTTGAACTCACATTTATAGGACAAAATTATGTTAAGGGTCAAATCATAGCAGATCAATTAGCTACTACACCCTTAGAATCCACCCATCCCCTCGTCATTGAGTTTCCTGACGAATGCCTTTGATGCCTTTGATAAGAAGCAGACCATCCAGAGCAATGGTCCTTATACTTTGACAGAGCCCGATGCATGAGTGGGGCTAGTGTAGGTATTATTTTAATATCTCCACAAAAACATCTTATACCTCTATCCTTTAAATTAACGTTTGCTTGTACTAATAATATTGCTGAATATGAAGCTCTAATCCTTGGATTACGACCTGCTTTGGCACTAAAAATTAAAAATCTATTAGTTTTTGGTGATTCTCAACTTGTTATAAATCAAATTAATGATGTTTATCAGACCAGAGATGATAAATTGCGTCCATATAAAGCATATTTATTACAATTAATATCTTCATTTGATCAAGTTACCTTGGAAGCTATTCCTTGAACTAGCAATCGTGTGGTTGACGCTATGGCTGCAGCTGCATCTCTTTTACCCTTGGAGTTATATGACGAATATGCTACCATAATTATTCGTCAACTCTAGTAACCCGCTTCAAATAAATCATGCTTATAACCTTTGGATGTGTTTCTAATCAAAGAAACTACTCTTGAACTTTGGTACACTGATATATTCAATTTTCTTCAAAATGGGACCTTCCCTGAAGGTTTTAATAGAAACCAACACTGGTTATTATGTAGACGAGAAATTCACTTCGTAATAATTGGCAATACATTATATATGATATATTTTGAAGGTATCCTACTGAGATGTTTGAATCTAGAAGAATCTAGATCAGCTTTGAGTGAAGCCCATGATGGATCTTGTGGGGGACAATTTAGTGGTAGCTCCATTGCTAAGAAGCTCCTTAGGATAGGATATTTTTAGCCTACCATGGAGAATGATGCACATGATTACATGTGCCATTGGGAAAAGTTCCAGAAGCATGCTAACCTTGTCCATGCACCTACACAATAACTACAGGCTATTTCATCTCCTTGGCCTTTTTCAAAATGGGGCTTAGAAATTATCAAAAAAATAAATTCTGTGTCATCTGATGGACACAAATTCATCATAACTGCCATTGAGTATTTCATGAAGTGGGTTGAAGCTATGCCCTTAGCTTCTTGCACTAGAACCCAAGTTTCCAAATTTATTTTTAATCAAATTATTTGTAGGTTCAGAATTTTTGCAAATCTCATCTCAGATAATGGAACTTGTTTCAAAAATAAATATGTCAAGAAATTATGTCAAAAATATAAAATTCAACATCGTTGGTCCACTCCCTATTATCCTCAGGGTAATGGCTAAGCAGAAGTGTCTAATAAAACATTAATTAAAATCCTCAAAAGACTAGTCAATAAATCTGGTTGTGATTGGCACATTCAATTATATCCTACTCTATGGGCTTATCGTACTAGCGTTCATACTCCCATGGGCACTTCACCTTTTATTTTGGTTTATGGCGCTGAAGCAGTTTTTCCCTTTGAATTAGAAGTTCCTTCTTTAGCTCTACTACTTCAAGATACTGAAGTAGGAGATGAATATCATGCTGGCATATTTAGTCAGCTAGAATTCCTAGATGAGAAGTGCATCAATGCCTTGGAACATCTTCGAGCCTATCATAACAAGCTTAAATGAGCATACCTCAAGAAAGTTCATCATCGATCCTTTGAGATCAATGACCTTGTATTAAAAGAAAATCAAAAAAATACTAATGCAACTAAAGATATTAAAAGTAAATTCGAGCCCAATTGGCTTGGACCATATATTATCACTGCCAAATTTAGATCGGGAGCCTACAGATTAGCTACCTTAGATGGTAAAGATCTTAAATAACCTATGAACATTATGCATCTTAAACGCTATTATGCATAAATCTGGTCATTTCATCATTGTATATATTGTTGTTTTGCATATTGTTTCATTTTAGTCATCCATATAAAAATTTCAAAAACAATAATATTATTTATTCTTTCAATTCATAAATTAAAATCAAAATATAAAAAAATCAAAATCATCAAAATCTTCAAAAAACATTTTTTTATTGCACCCGTCAATTCTTGAAGTATTGCAGTCATATTTTCAATTATTTTGGATAAATTAGCATTTATTTGGAATCCCACACTTTCACACTCACATGAATAAATATCTTGATTTTATTTGGTATGATTATTAATCTCTCTTATATCAAAGTCCATAGTTGAATTAAATAAAGTTTTGAGCATAGAGAATTGATATTGTTATTTACTTGAACCAAGTATATCTCTTCACATTAAAATGATTTCATTGCAAATTCAATATGATGCTACATAGTAGAAGTGGTTTCTTGAGCGGAAAGTTTCCCCTGCTATCCTATCATGCACATGGTCTAGAATATTTGAGAATTGACAAAAAGACAAGCTCACCCCTACCCAGAATAAAAATCCTTTTCTCTACAGCAAATCCGAGCAAGTATCCCTAGTATAGGAAGAAAAAGGAAAGTCAAAGAAAATGAGAAAAAGAAAAAAAATATATCATTTTGTACCATCGTAGCAATATTTCAGCATTATCTCAAGTTCCAAGCAAAATACAAAAAAAAAAAAGAGACGAAAAGAAAAAGAAAAAGCAAAAGCAATAAAATACTTTCCCTACCCCTTGAAAATAAAAGAAGGGTGAATGAGCTTGAATCCTTGGAATTCTCAATTATTCAAAAACTGTGAGGTAAGCCCCATAACAGGTGGTTTGTGCCCAACCCGCTTGGCCTTGGGTAACTCCTAGCATGGTGATATGTCTGTCACATTAGCGACCTTCTTTTGTACAGACCTATGTCTACTTCTAGATCAGCTAGCTCTTGATGACCCAACTTACATAGTAATTTGGTACGGTTACATGCATATAAATCATGGTCAACGAACACTTATTTAGTTAATTCAAATTACTTGTATCAAATTATCTTGCTCAAAATTAGTAAATGAACAATACAATTGCACACACATTTGTATTTGAGATATTTTGTATCATTATGATAAATCAAGATCAGCAATGAACTCACATATGCACATAAGGGTTCCTTATAAATCTACATTTTGTCTTTGAGATAATTTAAAATATTTTTGCAACTCTTTTTGGAATAATTTCTTCTTCTTATTTAAAAGAACATCTGTTTCGTATAAAAACAATTACATACATTGTTTTCAAAAATCCAAAATTTCTTTCAACAACATACTCAAAAATCTAGCAATAAAGTCACGTTTATATATTTTTCTGTTTATCTCAAAATTAAAAATCAATTATCCAATAAAATTATTTTTTGGATTTCACGTTGATGGTATAAGTCTATACCTATAATTCCATGTCTAGCGCAAACCATTGTTCTAGTTTTATTTCCCATTCATTTTAATTCATAAAAACATATGGCTTAAATCATTATGTTCCACAATTGTGCTTTAAAAAGAACAAACACTTTTTCTATTTTCATTTCATTATGTCAACATTCAGTTTTGCGATGATGGTATAATTCCTAGGCAATTGTTCAAATTTCTATCACACTTAGGAATTTTATGCCTAGCAAAAATCATATTTCTACTATTTCATGCATAATATTTTCATGACAATCTGAAAACAAATTATCACCATCATCATTTTTCATCATCACAACACAAAGTCTTAAGACAGTCTCTTAAGCACTCTTTTACTTTTAACAATATTTCTATACTAGGATTATCTTGATGACCTAGTGAGCGATGACTCCATGAAATGGTCTATAACAGTGACAATGTCCTTTGAAATTATTGTTAGAAGTCCCTTTATTTTTCATTAAATCACACCACAAACAACCAATTTGTTTACATCAGATTATTTCATTTAAATTTTATGGCATGACATAAAATTATGCTATTTCCAATGACATAATTACATGAATAATCAATCAACAATTCAAAACTTAAAGCATCATAAAACATATGGACAAGTCATATCACAAAAAAATCATATATATATATATCAAAAATATATGTACATCATATCAAAATTGGATTGGTATGCCACAATATATACCTTGGCATAATCAATCCTCTCAAAAATATATAGTCTATAGTCAGTAGCAGCTAGTCTCGAGAAGCCCTCGAGCTATCAGCTTGATCTCCTCTCCCACCCTAGCATGGAGGAGGTGGTCCCATAGAGGTTTGTGCTATGTTGTGGGTCCTCGCCATCGATTGTGAGGATGTCCTCAATGATCCCATCGTGACTGGCTCTGTAATGGGGGCTAGTAACGGTATCCTCTAGTTCTCTAGAACCACATGATAGTACAATCCTTGGTAGAATGCGGTCTGAGCAATAGACCATGCCAAATCCCAAGTGCTTGCCCCTCCACTTTGAGTCCTGAGTTGTGTAACCTCATCCTGTAGTGTCTGCACCTGAGCCTAGAGGCGGGCAACCTTAGCCCGGAGAGCCGCCATCTCGCTTATCTCCCCCACCTTGACACCCTTGCCCTTATTAGATGATGCTAACCTATCCCTTTGCTGAGAAGGGAGTCCCTCCTCCCTGCTCTATGGCTACCATTGTCTCTCTGAAGCCTGTGGTGCTCTCTAACATCTCTCCTAAGGAGACCGTCACTGCTCCCTCCCTCTGTGACCCCTCTTTGCATCGATAGCATCCTGGCACCACCTCCCTATCTGTCGTACCATGGTGTGCATCAGATCCTATGCCCTCTTCATTCGAGGATGGCGGATGCCTACATACCAAGCATCATACCCATATGTGACCCCAGCATCGTCCCCATCCAATGGCTGAATGGGGGCATCATTTGCATCCTGACTCTAGAATCACTGCATATCTAGAGCCTCATTCAGTGTAGTACTATCCCAGATAGTTTGGGAGTACTTATAGTCTTTGAGGGAAGGGATCCCCTGCTGTAGACCAAATTGCCTTAAAACTCAGTCATAGCGATGGAGCTCTACCTCTTCCCACTCCATCCTTAGCCATAAGACTCGCCTAATGCAAGCCAACTCTTGCCCATCCTCTCCCCACACTGGATGCTCTCTCCACGGCCTCCAGGTGATCTGGTCAGATATGAGGTCGTCTAGCAACCTCTGGGACATTGGTAGATCTATTCGTCACTGTGACCCTCTCTGGAGCCACCAATAGAAAATATAGGGTCTCTCCCAATCAACCCTTGTCAGTGGAAGCCCTACCAGCCTCCACATTGCAATGTGCTCCCAACACCAAACCTGTAGTAGTGATGTCAAAACCAGACATCAACCTCCCTTGTATACGATCCCATGTAGGATCCTATACAAGCGATATAGCACAAAGCTACCCCAAGAAAATTTGTAGCCATGGTCTCTCATATCATAGACCACATCTGAGAGTAGCCATGGTAACCTGCATTCACTCTGGTGGCATAACAGTAAGCCACCCACTACCCCTGCCAAAACCTGAGTCAATCGAGATGCCCCAGGCATCTGTCATAATGTCTCGATGTTCACTCTACCCTTCTCTAGGGTGAAGCTAAGGTCTATGCATAGTTTCATCATGGCATGGCCCTGATTAGCCGTAGGAGTCATCAACCATCCATGTATGGGGATCCTTAAAATCCTCCATACATCCTCTAGAGTGGGAGCCATATCCCATGTCAATAGCCAAAAGTAGGATGACCCCAGATACCACCTCTCTGCTAGGGCTGTCAGTAGACTGCCACATGTTGTAGCCCAACCTATGATAGTCAGTCTCGCTCCACCTAATCAAGCGCGGCTACATCGTATCTTAGCCCCTTGTATTTCCACTCCTGACATTTTAGTAATCCCCTCTACAAGATAAACAATAAAGCACCAAAAATCCTTAATAGATAATCATTAAAATCAGTTAAGTCAATTTCATCTTATAAAAAAAAAATGATATCATCCACTATTGGATGATATCGTACTAAATTGAGTCAAATCATCCTTGGTAGGACAAAATCGTCTTCGATTTATCAACTTGGGGATCACCCCTTGTTGGACGGGATCGCCCCTATTTTGCCAATTTCACCCCTTTTTGGACGGGATCGCCCCTATTTCGCCAATTTCACCCATAGACGAAATTTATGATCTAGGGACGATTTCGATGAAATTGGGACGATTTTGTCCTGACGTTGTCGACGGCCTAAAAACGGCCACGATGCCCCAAAAATAGTCAAAATTTAAATTAAAAATCACAAAAATCAAATTAAAAACATAATTCATCAAGTTTAGATCCTTACCCGCAATCCGCGTTAGACCTCTGTCAATCTGTGCACTGTTTCCACCATTTTGCCTATAGAACTCTAAAACATAAAAAATGAACAGTAACAATGAATTAGGGTTTTACCCTATTTTTTTTTTTTTATTTAAAAAAAAACTTTTTCTTTTAAAATTTTGCTTTTTTGCACTTTTACCTCAAATGTTCAATTTGGGTAAAAACACGGAGGGGGCACCATAGCAAGCAGTCGTATGATTCAACCTAGAATCGTTGTCTAAAAAATTGAGTAAATTTTTGCTTTCTTGTAAAGCATGAAGAACTCGTCTTTAAAGCATTTTCTTCGGAAAATTCGCTAAAGAGGGGGAAAAATGTAGCACCCTAAAATTGGCATAGTTAAACCCTTAGTAAAAATATAAAAATTTGAATTTTAACCTTGAAATCGCCCATTAACCGCTCACCCCATTTTTTGCACCATTTTTAGGAGTTGTTTTGACCGTTGGACAATATCGTCGTCGATCAGATGAAATCGTCCTAGATCGAACGAATTCGTCTGGAATAGAACATCCAGACGATTTCCTCACAAAACTAAATTTTCATAATTAGCTTCTATTTCAATAGCCTCTCCAACTTGGGCAAAAGCGTGTCTACGCAGTTGAAGATTCCTCCATTGGAGATCTCCTAGATTGGGATGATCCCCAACCTCCTAACATCGCCCTAATCCTATATAAACTAGGATTTTATTAGTTTATCCCCTTGACTCCCTGGATCCCCTGCCTGGCTCTCCTCCTAATTCTTTCCATAGTTGATTTTCGCTAGCATGTAAGCTTTGCACTCATAGTTTTAAGTTTTCGTTGCAGGTTTTCATTGTGCTTCAGCTAGAGGAAGCTCGAATCATTGCAGGCGATTCCAGATGATTTTAGATGATGCTATCATAGATCTGTGATGATCTCGTATGATTGGAGGTGATCTCGACTACAATTCATATTGGGGGCAATCAGAGTCCTGAGTTTACATTTCTCATCTTTCTTCCTTATTTTTATTATGCATTAGCTTTATTATTTTCATTTTGCATCCTGGAGTTCACCTCATTTTAACATAAATGCATGATAAATTTTAAATAAGTTATTAAAAAAATGCATTTCCTTTAATCTACTATCCATATTGATCAGTTAGGCATTTATACTATCATTTCTATCATTTTGCATTATGCTTGCAGTAAAATTTTTGGTTTTTGGTGTCTGTTTGTGTGATTGTAGGTTTCTGATGAATTCATCAGATCGACGATGATCTTGCTTGATCTCAGATGATCACCTATAATCTGGGATGATTCTATACAATTGCAGATGATCCTATCATATTCGGGGTGATCTGGACTCCTACAAGATTTAGAATCTTCATCAAACATCCAGAATTAGGTGCATTCTTTCTCATTTAATATATTCCTGGTATTTAGGATTCATTAATGCTTTCTGTATTCATATAAATCGGCATGTTCATATAGAATAGCTTAGATTCATTTTGGCCAACCTAGGATTATGAATTACCGATTATAAAATAAACACATCAAAACCATTCTCAACCTAGGTGTGGAAACTGCCACTCAAAGTTTCCTGGTGAACCCCACCATCCGTAAAAAATTCACCCTTATACCCGTCCCCCGAGAGGCGTGACCTTCAAAGGGCCTCTCAGTCCGAGGTATTGTTCCATCCTTATCGCATCCCCCTTCTAGGCATGGATCCTTTAGCCTGAAGGTAAGGGCACAAAAAAATTGGGTCAGTACAATACTGATCCTATAGTCACTGTGATAACTAGACTTCCTAGGTCACTATACTTTGGAGGCACTAGTTTCCCTGAGAGAAGATCAACTATCTTTCCTTCAACTTGAATAGTTTTAGGAAATACTTTCTTCTTTCTTCCTACTATTTTGTTACACAAATCTTGGATAGTATTCTTAATCATAGGTATATCCTTAATAACTTGTAATAATGGCAATGATATGGTTAACTTCTCAGCTCTTTAATCAAAATAGACTCAAAATTTTTTGCTTTAGTATTGAATCTTTTAGGATATGGAATTTTTTGTTGTGATACTAATTGTTCTGCCTGTGGCTCTACTTTTTCTTGTTCTTCTATTTTTGGTTCAGTTCTTAGAGGCTCTATTATTTCTTGCTCCTCTGCTATTGGTTCAACTCTTATTGGTTCTTGATCTTTTTCTTTGGTTTCTGCTGAAACTAGTTTAGGTACAACTTTTCCTGAACGAAGTTGGATATTACTACAATCTAGAACATTCACCTTAGTATTTTCCTCAACTTCAACCACTTAGATAGGGGGTACCTATCTCACATTGTTTGGATTGGTGACTGGTTGGGTTGGTAATTGAGGCTGCTTCACCTGTTGTTGTTGTTGTTGTTGACCTTGTTTTTCTTGAAAGTTTTGATTTGGTGTAGGCAACAAGTTCTGATTTTGACCTTGATTTCTCTACTGCCTAGGATAGGACTGATATTGTTGACCCCACTGTTGTTGATTTTACATCCAATGTGGATTGTTTTGATTTTGATTCCATGGGGGGTTGTTCTAATTTTCGTTCCAAGGTGGATTGTTTTTATTTTGATTCCATGAGGGATTGTTTTTATTCTGACTCCAATGTGGATTATTCCAACCCTATTGTGGATATTCTTGAAAATTTATCCATTGGGAATGGTTCCAAGGATGTTGGGGAGGTTTTGATTGTCCCCAAGGCATATTCTAGGGGTTATGTCACCAATTTGTAGGAAAACAAGGAGGATTTTGATATTGAGTGAAGTTTACCCCTTATCTTGGTACAATATAGTTAAGTTCCTCAATTTGACTCTCTAAAATAGTTCTGAGTTATGGTAGCAATCTACATTTGTCAGTTGAATGTTCTTTTGAGAAAATGTTGTAAACAACTGGAATATATGTCTTGTTCAATGGGCATTCTTGTAAAGCATGTTTGTTCCTACATCTTGGGCAATAAATTTCCAAAGGTTTTGTATTTCTTGTTTTGGAAATCATTTCCCCTATTGTTGTGTTTAATTGCACCAAAATATCAGTTTTGAAATTTGCAAGTTCCTTTATTAGGTCCTTTACATCACTATCACTTTTACTTCTCTTCTTTCTTTTTTGCTTAGTGCGAGAGTAATTTTTGCAGAGGTCCATAATATCTTCATTGTTGAGAGTATTTATGTCTCCATTTCCCATTAAGTCTAATACCTCTCTAGATTCATCTTGTAACCCTCTCAAAAATATGGTTTTGCTTAACTCAGGTTCTACTATTCCACATCTTCTCTGAACAAAGGAGAACCTATCATGATAGTCTTCTAATGTTTCATCCTCTTCTTGCCTAATTTTGAATAATTCATCTTTTCTATTCCTTACTCGACAATAGTCTTGATATTTGTCTAAGAATACAAATTCCATTTGATCCCAGGTGTGGATGGTATTTGGCTGCAAACTCATGAACCAACGTAATCCTAAGTCCTTAAGTGTTGAGGGAAAAAGCTTGAGTTTTTTATTATCATTGATATAGTCATAGGTCTGACATACTATTTTGAACTCAAACAAAAACTGATCAGGGTCCTCAGATACAACACCTTGGAAGGTTGGAAGCACTGAGGGTGATATGGTTTTCATGGGAGAGTTCTGTGTTGGATTCAATTGAATAGGATATTCAAATGTTCTAAAAGGTTGATGTATGTCTAAATCATCTTCCTCATTATGGACATGACCATGTTGGTCACCCCCATTTGGATCAAATATTTTTGCCATAGTTTATTGCTCTTTTTGAACAGTTAAACCTATCCAAATTTCTTGTTCAAGAGGTCCAAAGCCCTCTATTGGATCTGATGGTTCTTCTTTCTTAGGAAATTCTAATGATGATGAGGATGGTACTTTCTGTTTCAATTTTTTAGGCAACTCATACACAGGTGATTCACCTCTTAAGCATGAAGATCTTCTTGGTGTAACAAGCCAAGGATCATTTAATATTGGTATGCCTTTCTCATCCTTTGGCCTACTCATTCATGCATACTCCTAGCTAACATAAATTATAAATTAGCAGTTATTACTTAACCAACAATTAGATTCATATTTTACTTTGAACTGTCATAGCTCAGCCTAATTAACAACTATTGACCTATTTGGACACCTTATATAAACACTTTTTCCCAACAACAAGACCAAAATTATGGGCTTTCGTTAAGCACACCATTAATTCTCAATGAATTTGTCAATCCAAGGCAATGTACAAGGCTATCTACGGAAGAAGGGGTAAACAGTCTATAATTAAGGTCTATTTGGTGTAGAAGGTCTTATTGGTCAAACTGGTTGGTGGGGGATTTTGTGTCACTTCTACCCCTAATTTGCATAAAAAAAACTTAAATCTAATTGCAGAAATGAAAACTAATGATAAGTTGTAGAAATAAATCCTAATTACAGTTGCTGAATTGAAATCTGATTACAATTGCAGAAATTGAAAGCCTAATTACTTTTGCAATAAGGAAAAATAATTACTTTTGCAATAATAAAATATTATACTGAAATAAAACTTATTTCCCTGTCAAGGCTCTGTGACATAAGGTCGTCAATCTTCTATGCAGGGTTTGACAGCAAAAACAGCAAAGCAGGAAATTGTAGAATTTAAAGTGTGTTGGAAATGAAATGACATAAATTGAAAAGTTGCTGAGGATGGAATTGTAATTCAAGTCTAATGCTAAAAATATAACATAAATAACACGTACAAATATTAAACATGAAATGTTGTCAGTAAATGCAAGAAAGGAAAGTGGCAATTTCACACTGTATTCTGCTGCAGCAAAAATGAATAGAGTAAAACCTATCAGTTAGTTCCTCCTCCTAGGTTTGGAAGTGGCCAGCCTCCTTTGCCAGAAGAAGAGGTAAAATCTCTTCTCTCTTTAAAATTTAAACAAACTCAGACATGACAGAAATGATATAAAAATACTCTTTTTTATTGCTTATAAAATTTCATTACAAAACTATTGTACATGGCTATACAGGACATCATACTATATCTGCACTAATATATATTCTTTATAATCTCTTTAATAGCTAATTTTACTAATATTATAATCTCTAATTTCTCAACCCAAATGGGATCCTCCTTTTATAGATGCAAAATATCCATTTACAACAATAAAAATATACTATTCCTATTCTGTAGGGGAAATCCTATAATGCTGTAGTAGATTTCTAGTTCTATCTTGAAAATGGTTCAAAAATATATTTCCTCATGCATGGTGACTCATGGTCATCAAGGACGGAAAAGAGCATCTGAATATATTTCTCCTTAACTTTCTCAGCTTTTATTTCCCACTTTCCCTCGTCAGAAATAGTCAAAAAGGTGAAAAGCACTTTTCTGCCTCAATCCGTAATTATTTTTCACAATCTGAAGAGACTGTGTTCTGTGAACCCGAAAGCATTGATTCAATTGGAATTTCTTTGGATTGAGTTACTATGTGGTTTTCAAAGGATTGTAGCTATTCTTATCAGGTGAGTGATCTCTCAGGACTGAGTATGATGTCCTCCAACTATCTCCATGTGGAAATGTCATATGTGAATGCCATGCCTTACTGAAGGTAAGGCATGAAATACTAAAACCAGTTTTTGCTATGCAGAAAAGTCTTCCTCCATTATTTGCATAAAAAAAATATGCAAAACATCAAAGTAAAAGCCATTAAAATATTACAATCAACCTAAGCATATTCCTCAATTCAACATGTCATGACAATATGTCATAAAAACTACACAAAAACTGTCAAAAATCAGAATATATCATCCTTAACACTTCAAACATGCAAAAAATTAATACATAGCATATTAAACCAACTTAATCAACATATAATATAGTTCATAAGAGTTTTTGGGCAATCTAGACAATTAAAACATGCTAAAAATGAGGCTTATTTTGGCCTCATCATCATGCTTAGTGGAGCTACTTACATATACATGCTCATAAGATCATAAGACATAATCTTGGAATTTATAAGCATCAACAGTGGTTCTCACCACTCATTTGGGGCATTTTCAAGTCATCCAAGCTTGGCCGCTCAAGCCAATAGTGACCATATTCTAGCCTCTCAAGCCTACATCAGTCAGACCTAGCTGTTGTAGATGACAACGGCCATATCATAGCTACTTTAGATGACAATGGTTAAGCCATAAGAATTAGTTTTTTGATAAATAGGCCCAATATCGGGTGGAAGTGGCAGTCTGCTTGCAATAAAGGTGAGCGAGAGTGACTTTGCATTCCTTTTCATGACCAGTTAACATAGGAGACTTGAGGTTGCATTTAGAATTAAGTTAACTGTCCTCCAAGAATAAACAAAGGACAAAAGCTTCTCATGATAATGACCAATTTGCATAGAAGACTCAAGTGGGTAGTTAGATTTCAGTTAACTGGCCTTCAAATATAGACAATGGACAAAAGCTTCTCATGCTAACTTGCACTACACATGAGAAATTTATTTCTAGGGCTTGGACATAGACCTAGGGTTTCACACTATAAAATGTGCAAGCCTAAAAGCACCAGAGCATATAGGGAGCCTTATCATATCCAAAGATCCTTTAATATTTTATTATACAGATAATAGAGACTTGAATTACATACAAGAGATAATTTTAGAGAGATAGAGTTCTATTTGAGATCACGTGTGCGACAGAGCTTTGAAAAATCAAAGGGCATAACACCTACTTTCTTCAACATAAGATCATAGTCTTTGACCCATAGCTTTGGGGCAAGGAGAGCAAGGTTTTCTTTAGCAACTGCTATCTTGGATAGTGGCCTGCAGGCTTGGCTTAGATAGACATAACATATTTTATCTTGTTTTCTTATATCATTAGCATAGATTTACTTGATTCCATGGTATTATTTTATCATATTTTTGTTACATTCTTTGATTACTAACAACCTCATCCGAGGAGGCAATCTTGGACACCTAAAAGTGTGTTGTTGTTTCCTTTCTTGTAGCACCACAAGTACATCAAATGAAGGTTACAACATACGAGACCAAAAGCGATCCCTATAGGATACAGCCTTGGAGAAGGAGGCATCTGTAAGCCCTCATACATTTTTGTGTGCGGAACCGATAAGCTTTTATAAGCGCACCACCTCTTCACGAAATGGGCACTCCTTACCCAATTGTAATTTTTTGTATCAAAATGGGTATCCCTAAGAGGGACCGACATGTAACCAAGCTTCAATATCAATAAAGAGATCTGTATTTTGTTATTTCATATTATATGCTTTTTCCTCTTGTCTTTCCATTTTATCTTTGGTATTTTAAATAGCATTACAAGTAGGGTTTTCAGAAAAGGGATCAGTGCGTGTGTTCCCAGGGTCACTATAGTGTGTCATGATTAATGGAATTTCCTTGGGTAGAGTGTGACACATTGGCATTAACTCCTGATGTCGAATGGGATTTAAAGTAGGTATGTTCTCTGTAACATAGGATATCAAATGACTGTTCAAAATTTGAGGTCCTAACTGTCTTTCAAGAATTAAAGCTTCCTTATAAGTTCCTGCCAGGGTTGTGATATTGATGTCTCTCTTGAGAAAAATAGAGGTCACTAGATCCAAGACATTCTTATAGATTTCTAGGGCTAGATTTGTATTTGGAATGTAATGACCAATCATTCTACCATAAGATTTTTGGAACCTCACATTGAAAGACCTGACAGTTTCATTGGACTCTCTTTTAATGCTGGAAATTTTTTGATACAACACGTTGGGATCAATCACTTGATCAAATTGAGAAATGAAAGCAGTTTCTAATTCATCCCAACTGGTAATAGAGTCATTGGTAAGATTCAGAAACCAATCATACGTAGCTTCTTGCATAGTAAATGAGAATAACGTACAAGCAACATCTTCATGAAGGACATTTAGCAATTTAAGAGAATTTTTCAAGGCAACCATGTGCTCTTCAGCTGTCCTAGCACCATCATGTTTTTCGGTTGGAAGATATTTCTCATGATTCTTGGGTAAGTCATGGATTGTACTAGGAATATTCAAGGTAGTGGAACCCAACCAGTTGGCCATGATTATTGGATTAATGACCCACAAAATACAAAACATAATGTAAAACTGTATTTCTCATTTTAAACACACCATGTCAAACACACCAAGAACATAAGTGGCCCTCCTTCTAGTGCTAAAACAATGTTGATTTATGTTTTTTTGCTTAGGAAAAACTCAAAAAAATAGGATTTGAAAGCTAAAAATGAGGAAAAAATGCCACCAGTTAAATATACATTTACACAGACCTTTAAAGACAAAACACAATACTTTAAACACAACATACAATCATATTTCTTAACTCAAACCCACTAGGAACATAAGTTCGGGCCCTCCTAGTGCCAAAATAATGTTGATTAGTGTTTGATACACACCCTGAGAAGAGTATACAAGAAACACCAATAACACATAAATGGGAATAAATTCCCTCTCACTTTAGGATCTTGTTGGTTATCCAAGGTGTGAGTTACAGGGTTGGGTTGAACATCCTTGCTCTTTTTCACTTCTAAAATAGTTTCAAGTAGACTGCCTATGTACCTACAAGGGGGTTCAACTTTTGTCTGGTGTTTTTGGTTTATCAATCAGATTTGTATTTTTGTGAATTGATCTAGCTCTTTGTATCTCAACAGATTAAACAAATAAAGAATTTTTAAAGAAAATAAAAATGGGAACCTTTCAGAAATAAAACCGAGATGGTAAGGTAGGGTAGAAAAGAAATGATGAAATTTTGCAATTTTAATTGTTAACCATTCTTTTAATTAAAAAATGTTGTTGTGTTCACTAAGTGAGACAAATAGAATAATAAATTATCTAGCTTTCTAATATTAACTTGTTATCTAGAAAAGTGCAAAATAGGGGAATATAATAGAGTAACTTATTTAAATCATAATTTTTCCTAAAATTAACAGGATGAATCTGCAGATAGCCAACGCTCATGCACACAGACCAAAACTATCAAATTTAGATCTTCAAACCAGATGATTTAAATAATTCTTAAGATAGTTTATCACTTCTAAAATTTTAGACTTGCTGGGATTATTTTACCGGTAGCATAGCACACGCAGTAAAACTAGAGCCAGTAGGAAAAAAAATAATTTTAGAAATATTAAACTGCAATTTAGTTCTCAAAAAACACCAACAACATATTAAAATCAATTAAATTCACAAAAATTAGAACATGGATATTTCAATAAAAACAAGAATAAGGAAATGAGCACCGTTCAAGCTCCAAAAGTAGATTAGATGCCTGGCCACGTCACTTCAAAGTAACAACACCACAATAAATCCTATGTCGATAACAAAGGCTTTTCAGAAAAAAAGATTTCAAAAAAATAACTTCTATTATAAATTCTTGCATCTTTCTTTTACATTCAATGGGAGTATTTATAGACTCGGGACATGCCCTGATCTTTTTAGAAAATATCTAGCTCCCCGAGAATTAAAAATAATTTAAAATATCATCGTCGAAGCGGTTACAATATAAGATATTTTTAAATAGAGTTCTGATAAACTCTAACCACTTCAAAAATCTGTCTGGATATCTTGCCATAAATGGAGAAGATAAAATATGATTTTATATTTAATTAAAAGATAACTTCATGCAAATATCCTCACTTTATGGCAAGTTTGAGATATACTTCATTAATTCTCTATCTGCAAACTCTAGGTGTATCATCAATTTTACGCATCTTCTATATCTGCACAATCACCTTTTGCTTGATTCGTGGGTCAAATTCTAATCTTGCCATTACTTCCGTGATAAATGCGCTTTGCGAGTAAATTTCTGTAAAAATTTAAAAAGAGCAAAAGTTAGAACATTAGGTTTAAAATTAAATTAAATTAATTTAATTTTTTCTAAGGTTTCGGACTTTAATTCTTTAGGTTTTAAATTTTTAATAATTTTTCAAAGTTTGCGTGATTGAGATTTTAATTGATTTTCTTAATATTATTTTAATCTTCTAGGGTTTGATATTGGCCATCATCAAATTTTTCGGGCACTTTGAAAATTTCTATCTCCCGAGGGATGTTGCGAAATTGCGATATTTTAATTGCCTTTACTTCCTTCCATAATAACGACATCTTTAATTATTTTCATTCCCAACTATAGGATGTCATGAAATCACGATATTTTTAATTTTTTCTTCTTTCTTTGGTGAGAATGTCGCAAAAATTAAACATGTCCGAAACCATGACATTATTTTTTTATTTTCTCTTCCAATACTTAGGTAAATTTCTATCTTCCTAAGCATGTCACGAAATCGCGACATAAATGTCATAAAAACCAAACAAATTAAATTTTATTTCTTCCAATGTTGGGATGTTCCAAAAATTGTGACATCTTTGCCTTCATTTCCCTTTGTTTTGGCCATCGCGAAAAACAAACAATTCTTAAAATTATGACATTTTTCATTGAAGCCTCCTTTGTTCCAACACTTGCAAATTTCAACCTACCGGGCACTTTGCAAAATTCCAAAAAAAATCAAACATGGATTCCAATGACCCGACACTTAGAATTTTGGTACTTTGAAGGATTTTGAAGGATTATACACTCTTAGAAATAATTTTCCAATAATAGAAAATGAATTTTAATTGCCCAAAAGTTGCTAGTTTCACGTGGTGTGAAATTTAGGGCAAAAATTTGAAATTTCTCATATTTAAACGAAAATTTTCAGGTATTCAAATGAGCGAAATGGGTATTGAAAATATTGAAAATTCACTTCAGATCAGAAGATATTGCATTAATAAGTTTGCTAGCTGGAAATAGAAACTGCTATTTTTGGAAGGTGAATCATGTCTAAAAATCTAAAAGTTTGGTATTGTTGGAAAGGTGAGATCAAGATACTCCACCCAGAATTTTAATCATTCAAAACGGATTTTTGAAGCAGAAGATATAGCATTTTCAAGATTGAAGAAAACATTAGGGCAAAAATTCAAAGAACCTTAGAAATTAAATTTAATACCTCAAACCTTAGGAAACTATTGAAAATTAAAATTTCTGAAACATTTAACTAGAAATAATAGCATTGAAACATAAATTCTCAGAAGAAATTAATTCAAATCAATGAGCTAGGCAAGCATTTTTTTGACACCTTGATGCAGGTAAAATTTAAAGAGTTGATGCAAACAAAACTTGGATTAAAAAACGAAAAATTCAAGAGGGTCCCCTTGGAAATAAAAATTAATCATTTCAAAAGAATGAAAAAAATTATTTTCAGTAGGGGTGTGTTGCTTCTCAATAGGGCCACTACATAGGAGGGCCCACAGGTGGAGGTAGAGGATGAGGCATTAGAGGAGGGAGAGGCACCTCCAAACAGTGAGATTGGGCAGTTGAGAGCCCTGATTTATAACCTCTAGAGCCAGGTTGGGAGACTACAGACTCAACTACTTTATAGGGTGACTTCTATCACCACTCTAGAGGTGAAGCTAGCACATGGGGAGAGGTAGTAGCAGGGCATGAGGAGGAGAGGACAAATATCCATGCACAGGTTTCTACTATATATACTTGAATTGTACAGATCACAGGGGAGCGAGATGTGGCACAAACATAGCTGAGTGTCATGACTACTGAGAGGGACCTGCTTAAGGTGACAAGGGGTGATATCTCATCTTCATAGGCTATCATGTTGCATCTGGTAGTGCTCTATACTGTGCTACCAAGAGGTCATGATCCCATGACATATATCAGGAGGCTTCATTCCCTCATGGAGGAGGGTAATGAGCGAGATACAATGCACGTAGCTCACATATCCCAACTGGATGGCTAAATCAGGTTGATAGGTGGGGAGGTACTGGAGGATACCCACACTATAGGGACTCAATGGACCAGGTCTAGGACCAAGAAGATAGGGCAGTCTTCTACCAGATTGAGCCACAAGATGCACAATACTGAGAGGACTCATAAGTCCTTGAGTACTCATGGTGCTAGCTCACAAAGGACTCATAGGGATGGCAGAGGCAATGGAGGTGCCTCGTAGACTAGGGGTGCATGCCCTGTCTAGTATAGACCTTAAGATGATTTTTGTACCAATTTTGAGTGTAAGGTCGAGGACCTACATAGTTGTAGCCTGTGGGAATTTTGATATACCTTGATACTATGTACTCTTTGACACATATATTTATATGATATGATAGTTCATCTCATTATATGTGTATTTTATTTTTGGTATTTTATGTTTATGTTATGTACATGGATGTAATGTAGATATTTGATTTATTGCTATTGAAGAACACAAGATTATACCGAGAGGGGGGTGAACAGTATAAGACCACTTTTTATATTTTTTCTCCAAATCAACTTTCAAATCACTATTATGCAGAGTATAGAAAGCAATATCAATAGCAGTAATTAAAACAATGCACAAAACACCATCCACAAAAGATACACAACAATTTACGTGGTTCACCCAAAGCGGGCTAATCCATGGATAAAATATCTCACTAAATTTTATCAACTCAAAATCTGGGAATACCTTTCCTGATTACAATATTTATGGGCATCAACCCAAAGGAGACACCAATCCCCTAGCTTTGTTCTGGTTGGTGATCCTCTAGAATACCTCTGCCTCCTCTGCCCTTAGCAAATGGAACTCTATCCACAAAAGACACCTATCTTCCCTACTCTGGCTGGAGACCTCTATCCTCAACTCTATCACCTCCAAAGCTGGTCCTCGAAATTGCACTAAACACAGTCCTTCGGTCTAGCACAAATGTCCTCAATTTCTCTTTCTCTGATATGTACCGAACACAGTCCTTCGGTCTGGCTCAGACGTCTTTTGTCATCTTTTTCTGGTTTGTGCAAAAACACAGTCCTTCGCTCTTTTTGCACAATCACAGCTGCCCTGGACCTTTGCACCTCTGTGCAATTATAGCTACATAGTCTTCGTGCACTCTGCTTCCTTGCAATCTCTCTCACTTGGAAGATTCAATAGAATGCACTCTACTCTCTACGATCGAACTTCTTCACTTTGCACAGTCTACGAACGCACCTCTTCGAACGCACACTACGATCGATTATTTTTTCTCTCCAAGCAGCCTTGCTTTTATACTAAAATTTTCAAGATCAAAATCTTGATCTTAGTCGGCTGCTACCCTTAACTTCGTCGGCTGTAAAACCCTAAACTGTGTCAGCTCAAATTCAACTCTGTCGGCTTCAACCGCATCTATGGTTCTGTAGCTTTTCTCGTGAAACTACAACATGTTGCGATATCGTGACACCTTTGCAACCGAACACTATCTTATGGCTTTTGTCACGATATCGTGACACTTTTTGCTTCTGCTAATGTCATCTTCTCTTCTATCATGAAATCATGACCCTTCTGACTTCATGGCCTTCTTCTTTGCTTTTGTCATGAAATCATGACACTACTGCCTTTGCTGACGTCATCTTCACTCCTGTCGTGAAATCGTGACCCTTCTCGCTTTCTCAACCTTTTTTTGGCTTGCACTAGCAAAAATGGAACATGTCGTGAAATCATGACACTTTTTCTGCCTTGAGCTTCTCTCTACCTTACTCCCATGAAACTGGAACATGTCACAAAATCATGACGCTTTTGTCTTCATAGCCTTCCTTTCTGCTTCTGTCATGAAATCATGACACTTCTCCTATAGAAGACCTGCTTCTAGTTTCTATCGTGAAATCGTGACACTTTCTCCATCCGTATGCTTTTCTTTCATCCTGTCATGAAATCACTACATCTTCATCCGCTGGCTTCTTCACTTTTGCCTGTCACAAAATCGTGACACTTTCTGCATCCTTATGCTTTTCTTTCATCTTGTCGTGAAATCGCGACGCTTTCAGCTTTTGTACGCTTTCTTTGTAGCCCATCACGAAATTGTGGTGCTTCTTATTTTAGCCTCTTCCCTTTGCTGCATGTCACAAAATCATGACAATTCTCACTTTGAGATTTTCAGCATGTCGTGAAATCGTGACACCTTTCAAGTAACTTTCTCTCTCTTCGAACTTATCATGAAATCGTAACAGTTCACACTGTGGACTCTAATTTCAGCATTATGTCGTGAAATCACGACATTTTTCCTTTCAGACTCCCTCTCCTGCAACATGTCGTGAAATCACGACACTTTTCGATCCGTACAATCTTCTTTGCAATATGTCACAAAATCGTGACACTTTTTCTTTTCTGCCTTCTTGCACTTTTCGAGTCGCAAAAATGCGACATGTCGCGAAATTACGACACTTTCCACCTTGCTCTCCTTCTCTGCCAACATGTCGCAAAATCATGAAAATTTTGCCAGCTTCTTCTCTCTCTTCCAACATGTCACGAAATCACGACAGTTTTTCCAGCTTCTTCTCTCTCTTCCAACATGTCGCGAAATCGCGACAGTTTTTCTAGCCTGCTGCAAACTTTTTCTAACTTGTCTTTTTTTTCTTTGATATTTTGCAAATGGGCTACTATGATATTTTTGGAAACCTACTGTCCATGCTCTGAATAATCTGACGTTAAATCAAATTCCTTCAAGAGCTTCTTGACATCAATGACAACTTCTACACTTGAGCAAAGGCAATGTACCCAAGGTACCCAAAATTGCCAACAGCTATATGATGTGATGTATGGATGATATGCACTAGATATATGATGTGGATGTAGTGATATACATGTGTAGATGTACTAATTTATGATGTTATGTATACGAATGCAATATTTGATGTTTTAATGTAGTTTTGATCTGCTTCACTTGTATGCATTTACTTTATGTTGTTTATGACATGATTCATGCCATGTTTGTACTGCATGTATTTTTGATGATATTGATTTATTGTAAATGGACATGTATGTTTTAATCACTTATAACACAATGTATACAATATGATATGATATTTTGATAATATAATGGATGACACCACAGAATATATAACAACCATGGATTGTAGTTGCTATATTTGATTATGAATCTTTATTGATTTGACACTCATATGTGAGCTACAATGCACTATTTCTATTTATAAGCTTTTGTAAATTAAAAAATATGCATAACATAGTCAGTGGCCATTTTAAATATCATTTTTGACATCCATCCGATATCTAACATATATCACAAATAGTTATAATAAACAAACTCTCATAAACAAGACTTTATATTTTATGATTGCATTTGAAAATTCAATTGTTGCTATTTGGGAATTTTTGAGGTTTACCATGATACTCAAACACCCTACTTGACTGATAAAAAGTTGTATACTAACCATACTAGACTTCTGAAACATAAGGCTTTCACTAGGATAGACCTTAAGTGTTCATCATCCATGTGTGTGCAAATTAATATATTAAGATAAAGCACAAGCATAACCCGATGTCAAGCGGGATTCTTTCAGCCCATTTCTAATATTGGGGGTCTGTAAATGTTTATCCAATCCTAGGTTTAGATTTTAGTTGGACTAGAACACTAGGCAATACAGGACACCTGAAGCTAGCTCTTCCACATTCAAACATTGGCTTGTGCATAAGCGATATGCTAATGCATTAGATATATCATCATGCGTAAGGTACAATAGTGCTGGAAATTCCATGGATTCAAGTCACTCCCTTCTTTTATTCAATTTTCCAAGATACTTGGTCATATAAAGTGATAAAAATCACTGTTTATTTTTGTAATTTAGTGACAATAATCACTATTTTTTTTAATTTTTTCTTTCTTTCTTTCTTTCTTTCTTGAGCAAGGGATTTGATACTGATTTGACTTTCCTTGTACAATTTATCTTCATTTGACTTGACTTTTTGGAATTTTACATTTGATAATTTGCTTTAGAAACTTCCTTTGGGGATTTTACTTTGGGGAACTATTTTTGGGATATCGATATAGGATATTGATCTTATGATATCAATATGAGATATCAATCTAGGATGTCGATCTATGATGTCGATCTATGATATCAATCTAGGGTATCAATTTGGAGGATTTATCTGGGATATCACTCTGAGATATTGCTCATTTTAATGTAAGAAAGGAATTATGGGTAGGGAATTAACTTGTCCTTTTGCCAATTGCTAATATTTACCAAACCATCTGCATAAGGGGATAAGAAATAATAACTCTTTTCACCTCAGGATACCTGGTCTTGCTTTGTGGCTTTCATATTTCCCTAGTCCTTATTAGTATTATTTAATTTTTTGATTAGTGATAGAATTATGATATGCTAAGGGATATACTAACTAGACCTCAACTACAAAAGCAAAGCAAGATGCCTATCACCTCTTGAGAAGACCTCTAGGTATGGTTGAATGACCGAAAAACCCTAGTATATTCTTCATAGCATCATTTTGGGTTGTGTTGAAAACATAATTACTCATATGGGTGATAAATGGATAAAATATAGTGCATAGATATATTATTGAAACACAAACATGGTGTTGTTTGTAATATTGTAAACATAATTTATTCTATGTAAGCACGATGGATGATTATGCCTAATGCAATATAAAATGAAATGCATGTGGAGAATGCAATGCAATGATGCAAATGGAATGCAAATGTTTTTTAATTTTTGATATTTTTCCAATTTTTATGGATTTTGACATTTGGTTTGACCAAAGAGCTTACGGAAGCCTTTGGAGCCTTTTAGGATTGACCAAGTAGTTTTAAGAAACCCTTGGAGCCTTTTAGGATTGACCAAGCAATTTTGAGACACCCTTGGTGCCTTTTAGGATTGACCAAGTGGTGTTAAGAAACCCTTATAGCCTTTTAGGATTGACCAAGCAGTTTTAAGAAACCCTTAGAGCCTTTTAGAATTGATCAAGTGGTGTTAAGAAAACCTTGGAGCCTTTTAGGATTGACCAAGTGGTATTAAGAAACCCTTGGAGCCTTTTAGTATTGACCAAAGGGCTTACAGAAACCCTTGGAGTCTTTTAGGATTGACCAAGTGGTTTTAAGAAACCCTTGGAGCCTTTTAGGATTGACCAAGTGGTGTTAAGAAACCCTTGGAGCCTTTTAGGATTGACCAAGCGATTTTAAGAAACCCTTGGAGCCTTTTAGGATTGACCAAGTGGTTTTAAGAAACCCTTGGAGCCTTTTAGGATTGACCAAGCGATGTTAAGAAACCCTTGGAGCCTTTTAGGATTTACCAAAGGGCTTATAGATGCCTTTGGAGCCTTTTAGGGTTTAGGCATAAAACTCTTTAAGATGAAGGATATTGAGAGGTTCAAGCTCTTCAACTCCTCCAAGTGATGTCAAGCGAAATGTCCTAGGTCCAATATTCTCTGAGATCATATAAGGACCTAACAATTTAGCCATGAATTTATCTCGCATTTCTAGTGGTAAATTTGAGTTATGTTGGTTCTCTTTTAGCACAATATAACCAACATCAAAGTCTCTCAGATGGAATTTGCTATTGTAAGCTCATTTTAAGTGCTCTTGATAAATGTGGAGGTGCTCAAGTTCATTCACGTGATGTTCATAAAGTAGCATCAATTGATCTAGGTGAGCTTGTCACATGGTGTCATCATCAATGAACTCTTTCAATGCAATGCGCAACATTAGAATTTCCAACTCTAAGGGCATAATGGTCTTAGTGCCATTTACTAATGAAAATGGATTTGCCCCAATGGGAGTCTGAATACTAGTACTGTAAGCCCATAAAGCAAGGGGCAGCTGGATGTGCCAATATTTGTGGTGCTCTTGTACTATCTTTTTCAATATGGAGATCACTATTTTATTTGAAGCTTCATCTTGTCCGTTTGCTTGTGAATAATATGGAATCGCAAAACTATGTTTTATTCTATACTTAGACATCAAAGTTCTCATAGTTTTGTTCTTAAATTATGTTCTATTATCCGAAACTATCTTGGATGGTATCCCAAAATGACTTATGATATTGGTGAGTATAAACTCAACAATACGAATTCCAATTGTCATTGTCAAAGGGATGGCTTCCACCCATTTAGTAAAATACTTAGTAGCCATGATAATAAAGATATGTCGGCCTAATGATGGAGGAAATATCTTACCAATGAGATTCAAACCCCACTGAGCAAATGGCCAAGCCACTTGAATGGGTTGTAAGGCCTGTAATGGTAGGTGCATAAGATTAGTATGATGCTGACATTTAATGCATTTCCTGACATACACACTAAATTCCTTCTCCATATTGGGTCAATAATAACCCATTCAAAGGATGCACTTGATGATAGACATGTCACTAAAATGGCCACTACACGTACTGTCATGAGCTTGCAAAATTTCCCAATATGACTCTTGGGGCTTAAGACAATGAAGGATAACTCCATATTAGCTTCTATGATACAAGATGTCTACTAACAAGACATATTTTGTCATTTTCTATTTAAATGTGTACTTCGCGACATGTGACAATCCCTAAGGGATTACACCAAGTCTAAGGAATTCATGTATCTATGATGTCCAATTATGATAAGCTTCAGCCTCGATTGACAAGACTGTGGTTTGTGAGAGAAAAATTAGGAGCGAATAGAAAATAATATATATTGAACCTTAGAAAATTGAGATTACAATGGTATTTATAATGATAACTCCAAACGACTTTAGGGAATACAGGGAAGTTAGGAAAATAGAAAAAATAGGGAGGAAAAGAGAAATGGAAATAGAATTGGTTCACCTTGCCACCCTTGCCATCCAATCCACCCAGTCAGCTACCATCCAAGTCAACCTACCTACCCAGTCAGTTGTCGTCCAAGGAGGTAAAAGGGGTAAGATCCAAAGCTTATAGTTGAAACAAATTTTTACACCTTTTTACTCATTTTTACTCCTTTTACTAGCTTTATTTCCAACATTCTCCCCCTTAAATTTGAGAGGACTGACTATATAGTCTCTCAGATTTATATATTGAGCTTTAGCTATACCTTTGGTGAAGATGTTTGCAATATTATCCAAAGTGTTACAATATTGAAGCTCAACTATCTATTGTTCCACCATATCTCGAATGAAGTGATACTTCATATTGAAATGCTTTGATCTGCTATGGTAGACTGGATTGTATGCCAACTGAATGACACTTATGTTATCACAATACAGTCGAGTTGGACCACTCTGATTTTCTCCAATCTCTTCAATAACTTTTCTTAACCATAGGGCCTAAGTACTAGCATGAGTGATGGCTATATACTTAGCCTCAATTGATGACAATTCTACAACAATTTGTTTCTTGGAAATCCATGTAATTAGTCTTGATCCTAGACTAAAACAATTCCCTGATGTAGATTTCCTATCATCTATGTTGTTGCCCCAATCACTATCATTGAAGCCAAATAATTTCATAGAATTACATTTTTGGTAATGGATTCCAAAATCCAATGTACCTTTTACATATCTTAAAATTCTTTTAGTTGCACATAAATGCAGCTCAAATGGACTAGTCATAAACCTTGAAACTAGAGAAACTACATATTGAATATTGGGTCTGGTGTTGGTGAGAAACATAAGACTCCCAACCATGCTTCTGTAAGTGGTCATGTCAACCTTTGATGCTCCATCGTCCTTGCTCAATTGGATCCCATGTCCAGTTGGAGTTGCAACTGATTTGCACTACTCCATGGCAAATTTCTTGATCATGTCTCGAGCATACTTGTGTTGACATATGAAGATCCATTTATTTTATTGATGCACTTCCATGCCTAGGAAGTATTGCATTAAACCAAGATATTTCATCTCGAACTGTTTCATCATGGATTTTTTGAACTCCATATTCATTTTATTGTTACTACCCATAAATATTAGATCATCCACATACAAACAAACTATGAGAATATCTACTCCTTGCTTTAGGTAGTACAAAGTTGGTTCACTTTTGCTTCTAGTGAATCCATACTTGCTAAAATAGCCATCAATGCGTGAGTATCAGGCTCTTGGTGCTTTCTTGAGGCCATAAAGTGCTTTCTTAAATTTGTAAACAAGGTTCTCTTTTCTTTGTTCTTGAAAACCTTGAGGTTGTTGAACATAAACCTCTTCTGTCAAGTATCCATTCAGAAAAGCACTCTTCACATCCATGTGTTGTACATTACATCCTTTATGGGATTCTAAGGAAAGAACTGATCTGATTGTCTCTGTTCGTGCAACAGGAGCAAAGGTTTCCTCATAGTCATGTTGGCAATTTTAGGCACCTTGAGTACATTGCTTTTACCTAAGTTTAGTTGTTGTCATTGATGTCAAGGAGCTATTGGTAGATGTTGTTTTTGATGTCGAGGAACTATTGGAGCAATTTGTTTTTATGTCCAAGGATGTGTTTTGATGAAGGTTTCAGCTGGTCAGTAAGTCTCCAAGAAAATCGGAGTAGCCCAATTGCCAAAAAATCCAGAAAAGATAAAGTAGAAAAAGTTTGCAAGTTGTTGGAAAAACTGTCACGATTTCGTGACATGTTTGAGGAGAGAGAAAGTCACGATTTCGTGACATGCAGGAAGGCAGAGGCAAAGCGGGAAAAAGTGTCACGATTTCGTGACATGTTTGAGGAGAGAGAAAGTTTGGCCAAAACTATCACGATTTCGCGACATGCAGGAGGGCAGAGGCAAAGCGGGAAAAAGTGTCACGATTTCGCGACATGCAGGAAGGCAGAAGCACAACGAGCAAAAAGTGTCACGATTTCATGACAAGTTTCGAAGAAGTTGTACGGATGCAGAAAGTGTCACGATTTCGTGACATGTTCCAGTTTCGCGAGTAGTTGGCAAGAAAGAGCCTAAGGCAGTGAAAGCGTCATGATTTCGTGACATGTTTCATTTTCACTAGTGCAAACCAAGAAAAGGATGAAGAAGCAAGAGGTGTCACGATTTCATGACAGAGTTGCTGATGACGTCAGCAAAAGGCAAAGGTGTCACGATTTCATGACAGTTGCGGAGAAGAAGGCTTTGAAGTCCAGAGCATCATGATTTCATGACCAAAATCATGATGACGTCAACAAGAGGCAAAGGTGTCACGATTTCATGATAGTTGCGGAGAAGAAGGCTTTGAAGTCTAGAGCATCATGATTTTGTGACAAGATTCATGATGACGTCAGCAAAAGCTGTAGTGTCACGATTTCATGATAGCAATGGAGAAGAAGGCAGTGAAGTCTAGAGCATCACGATTTCGTGACAAGTTTCATGATGACGTCAACAAAGGCTATAGTGTCGTGATTTCATGACAGCAACGGAGAAGAAGGCAGTGGAGTCTAGAGCATCGCGATTTCGTGACAAGATTTACGATGACGTCAGCAAAGGCTGTAGTGTAGCGATTTCGCGACAACAAACCAAAGAAGGTGTACGGAAGACCAAGGCGTAGCGATATCGTGACATGTTTTGAGTTTCGCACGAGAAAAGCTACAGAACAGCAGAGGCGGTTGAAGCCGACGAAGTTAACCTTGGCCGACGAAGTATAAGGTTTTACAGCCGACGTGTTAAAAGATTGATCAGCCGACTAAAGAACAAGATTTCATCTTGAGATCATGAGTATTAAAGGAGGACTGTTTGAGCATTTTTTTGTGTCGATCGATGTGTGCATTCGAAGTGTGACGTTCGCAGAGTGAGTGCGACAAGTAAGGTTCGATCATCAAAAATAGAGTGAGTGAAGTTCGACTACAGCATTAGAAGTGCATTTCATTGAATCTTCTATGTGTCAAAGACTCTGGTGTTGTTTGCACGAAGAATGTACTATTGTTCATGAGAAGACTATGCGAAGAGAATGAGCTATTGCAGTCACACACAGGCGCATAAGTTGTTGTGCATTCGAATGCTACAGTGATTGCGAAGATTATGCAAGAGTGGAATCTGATCTAAGGACAGCTGTGATTGCAACTGTGTTCACGCAGTCTATGTAAAAGAAACCAAAGTGCCAGGAGTAGATGCTGCTGTAATTGCGAACAGTTGTGAAGGACGAACGGTGATATTGCTACTGCAATCTTTGCAAAAATTGCACTACTGTGTTTGTGCAGAAGTTAAGAAGATAGCACGGCTGTAAGTTAAGAAGACTGTGCTGCTGTAGTTGTGCAGACTGTAAAAAGTTGTTCTCCAATCAAGTGCAGAAAAGAACAGAGGAAGAGGACAGAATTGTGCCAGACCGAAGGACTGTGTTTTGGTGCAGAAAAGAGGACCAGTTTGCTGTGACAGAGTTGAGGACAGAGATCTCCAGCCAGAGCAGGGAAGACAGGTGTCTTCTGTGGAAAGAGTTCCACTTGCTAAGGGTAAAAGAGATAGAGGTCTTCTAGAGGATCACTAGCAAAGCAGATTTAGGGGAAGGTGTCTCCTTTGGGCTGAGGCTCATAAACATTGTAATCGGGAAGGATTCCCAGAGGTTTTGATATAACTTTTTGAGGAAAAGTTTTATCCGTGGAGTAGCCCACCTTGGGTAAAACCACGTAAATTGTTGTGTCTCATTGTGGATTGCTTCTTATACACTGTTTTACTGTTGTTATTATTACTATCTTATTCTGCATGTTAATGGTTTGAAAGTTGTATTGATAGATAAGGTTAAAAAGAGGTCTTATACTGTTCACCCCCCCTCTCAGTATAAGCTTGTGTTCTACAATTTGGTATCAGAGCCAGTGCCTTCGAAAAGCTTAACAGCTTGAAGGAAAAGTTTACAAAGAACACAATGGACTACTCAAGTGGCAATGCAGCACCTATTCTTGACGGATCAGATTTTGGTCTGTGGAGTGCAAGAATGAAAGTCTATCTTATGGCACTCGGTAATGAGGTTTGGGAAGTTGTTGAAGATGGGTATACCATTCCTGCAAATGGTCCTTATACTAAAGAAGACAGGCTTCTACATCACAGCAATTCAAAAGCCATGAATGCAATCTTGAAGGGTTTACAAAAGGTAGATCTCACTAAAGTTATTCACTGCAAGACAACTAGTGAAATGTGGAAACAATTGCAGGTTGTTCATACAGGAGATGCAAATGTTCGAAAGGCCAAGTTGAGACATTTTAAAGGTATGTTTGAACAACTCAAGATGAATGATGATGAAAATATTAGTGACTACATGCTTCGGATGGATGAAATTGTGAACTCCATGAAAGACTTAGGTCTTGAACTTGCTGAAAATGATGTGTGTGATAAGATTTTAAGATCTCTTCCAAATAGATTTAGTGAAAATATTTCTGCTATTGAGGAAGCCAAAGATTTAGATAAATTGAAAAAGGATGAGCTCCATAGTATTCTTGCAGCATTTGAATTGAGGACACAAGTGAAAGTTGATGTAAAGAAAGAGGCAGCTTTCAAAGCTATCAAGAAATCGAAGGGCAAACAGATTCAAGAAAGTGATGAGTCTTCTAGTGAGGAAGAGGCATATTACAATAGGAAAGGCAAGTTTTCCAGAAAGCACAAAAGCAAGAAAAATATAAGATGTTTTAACTGTGGGAAATTTGGTCATTATGCTACTGACTGTACTATTTCTAAAGATGAAAGCGATGAAGATATACAGGATGTTAAAAGCAAGGATTCTGAAAAGCACAGGTATTACAGAAACAACAAAAATGAGTACAACAATCACCAGAAAAGCAAAGATGAGTACAACAATCATGGAAAGAGGCATTCTCACAAAAATAAGAAGAGCTTCTACTTAGACAAAACAAGTAAGTGTTCTAACAGTGAAAGTGACAGTTCTTCTAGTGATGATGAAAATGAGATGTTGTTCATTTCAGAAAAAGGGGAAGAACCGAAACATAAATTCATTATCATGAAATGTTTTAGATGTGGAAATTTTGGGCACCTTGAGGATGATTGCAGAAATAATGATTTGGTTGCTAGTATGTATGAGGATGTTTCAGAAAACCCCAATGAAGATGCATGTATGGTTTTTGAAAAAGGTAGCACCTCTAGTGATAAGAAATCTGAAAAAGGTTGTGATGATTCAAAGTGCCATCAAATAGAGGATCTTGAATGCGAACTCAACAATGCTCTTAGTGTTTTGAAAAAGGAAAGAAAGAAGAATGATAGACTCAAGATTAAGTTAGATGAATGTTGTATGGAAATAGATGAACTTGTAGAAAATCTTGAAATATCTATGGCTAAGTCACAAGAACTCAAGAATGAGTTAGATTCTAAAATTCTGGAGCATAGTGAGTTAGAACAGGAAATGGCTTCTTTGAAAGAAGAAAATAAAGAGTACAAAGATAAGCTCTACAGATTTCAGGATAGCTCCAAAAAGGTTAAATTTCTCATCGAAGGACAAAGAAAACCAACAGATAAAACAGGTCTCGGTTTTGTTAAGCCGCACAAGGAACAGGTTGGGGAATCTAGCAAAAGATTTCAAAAGAAAGAGAGTCCTGTTGAAGAAAGTACTTCAGATCATGAGTCCGTAAGTGATGAATACGCAGAAACAGAAAATGATATTCAGACTGAGAAGAAGAAGTTTTCGGGACCCATGAAGTCGAACAAAAGAAAATTTCACGGCAGATGTTATGTGTGTCACAGATTTGGTCACATGGTTGTACAGTGCATGACTCAAATGAAGAGAGTAAATGACAGTTTCAGGAGACGTAATTTCTTTCAAGGGTATTGCTACTCTTGTCAACAATTCGGGCACAAGGCAATTTTTTGCAAGACAAATAACACGAACTGGGTTAGTCAGAACAGGCGAATTCAAAGAACAACCATGACTGATATTGTTACCTGCTATAAATGCAACAATGAAGGACACCTAGCTAGACAGTGTAGAGCTGATCTTCTGAGATACAGGAACAGAAATAGCAGCATGAACAAGTTCAAGGATCAAGGTATGGATAACAATAGAAAAGATAAAAGAAATAGGAACAGTAGTATTAACAGGTCCGAGGATCAGAACAGTGACAGGAACAAAAATACAGGAAAAGAATTCAAGAGAAGGCCCGACAAAGAAATCTTGGACACTAATGATGATGAGTGTTTAATGGGAGTGTCACTCCCAACCCTATTTTAATCACCTCATCAGGAGATGGGGGAGGGACTAAGCTAAGAGGCTCATTCTTAGTCCCAAGCCCCAAAGGTGACCCTTTGCCATTGATGACAAAGGGGGAGAGATTTAAGTAAGGGGGAGAGTTTTCAAGAGAAGAGGAAAGCTTCAAATCAGGGGGAGCAAAACTTGGAGAGATTGATTTCAGTTTTGACTCTTGAAAGATGTGTTTTAGATAAGGGTTGCCATCAATGACAAAGGGGGAGATTGTTGGCAATTTTAGGCACCTTGAGTACATTGCTTTTACCTAAGTTTAGTTGTTGTCATTGATGTCAAGGAGCTATTGGTAGATGTTGTTTTTGATGTCGAGGAACTATTGGAGCAATTTGTTTTTATGTCCAAGGATGTGTTTTGATGAAGGTTTCAGCTGGTCAGTAAGTCTCCAAGAAAATCAGAGTAGCCCAGTTGCCAAAAAATCCAGAAAAGATAAAGTAGAAAAAGTTTGCAGGCTGCTGGAAAAACTGTCGCGATTTCGCGACATGTTTGAGGAGAGAGAAAGTCATGATTTCGCGACATGCAAGAAGGCAGAGGCAAAGCGGGCAAAAGTGTCACGATTTCGTGACATGTTTGAGGAGAGAGAAAGTTTGGCCAAAACTATCACGATTTCGCGACATGCAGGAGGGCAGAGGCAAAGCGGGCAAAAGTGTCACGATTTCGCGACATGCAGGAAGGCAGAAGCACAGCGGGCAAAAAGTGTCACGATTTCGTGACAAGTTTCGAAGAAGTTGTACGGATGCAGAAAGTGTCACGATTTCGTGACATGTTCCAGTTTCGCGAGTAGTTGGCAAGAAAGAGCCTAAGGCAGTGAAAGCGTCACGATTTCGTGACATGTTTCATTTTCGCTAGTGCAAACCAAGAAAAGGATGAAGAAGCAAGAGGTGTCACGATTTCACGACAGAGTTGCTGATGACGTCAGCAAAAGGCAAAGGTGTCACGATTTCATGACAGTTGCAGAGAAGAAGGCGTTGAAGTCCAGAGCGTCACGATTTCACGACCAAAATCATGATGACGTCAGCAAGAGGCAAAGGTGTCACGATTTCGTGACAGTTGCGGAGAAGAAGGCAGTGAAGTCTAGAGCGTCGCGATTTCACGACAAGATTCATGATGACGTCAGCAAAAGCTGTAGTGTCACGATTTCATGACAGCAACGGAGAAGAAGGCAGTGAAGTCTAGAGCGTCGCGATTTCGCGACAAGTTTCATGATGACGTCAGCAAAGGCTGTAGTGTCACGATTTCACGATAGCAACGGAGAAGAAGGCAGTGGAGTCTAGAGCGTCGCGATTTCGTGACAAGATTTACGATGACGTCAGCAAAGGCTGTAGTGTAGCGATTTCGTGACAACAAACCAAAGAAGGTGTACGGCAGACCAAGGCGTAGCGATATCGTGACATGTTTTGAGTTTCATGCGAGAAAAGCTACAGAACAGCAGAGGCGGTTGAAGCCGACGAAGTTAACCTTGGCCGACGAAGTATAAGGTTTTACAGCCGACGTGTTAAAAGATTGATCAGTCGACTAAAGAACAAGATTTCATCTTGAGATCATGAGTATTAAAGGAGGACTGTTTGAGCATTTTTTTGTGTCGATCGATGTGTGCATTCGAAGTGTGACGTTCGCAGAGTGAGTGCGACAAGTAAGGTTCGATCATCAAAAATAGAGTGAGTGAAGTTCGACTGCAGCATTAGAAGTGCATTTCGTTGAATCTTCTATGTGTCAAAGACTCTGGTGCTGTTTGCATGAAGAATGTACTGTTGTTCATGAGAAGACTGTGCGAAGAGAATGAGCTATTGCAGTCACACACAGGCGCATAAGTTGTTGTGCATTCGAATGCTACAGTGATTGCGAAGATTATGCAAGAGTGGAATCTGATCTAAGGACAACTGTGATTGCAACTGTGTTCACGCAGTCTGTGTAAAAGAAACCAAAGTGCCAGGAGTAGATGTTGCTGTAATTGCGAACAGTTGTGAAGGACGAACGGTGATATTGCTGCTGCAATCTTTGCGGAAATTGCACTACTGTGTTTGCGCAAAAGTTAAGAAGATAGCGCGGCTATAAGTTAAGAAGACTGTGCTATTGTAGTTGTGCAGACTGTAAAAAGTTGTTCTCCAATCAAGTGCAGAAAAGAACAGAGGAAGAGGACAGAATTGTGCCAGACCGAAGGACTGTGTTTTGGTGCAGAAAAGAGGACCAGTTCTGTGTGACAGAGTTGAGGACAGAGATCTCCAGCCAGAGCAGGGAAGACAGGTGTCTTCTATGGAAAGAGTTCCACTTGCTAAGGGTAAAAGAGATAGAGGTCTTCTAGAGGATCACTAGCAAAGCAGATTTAGGGGAAGGTGTCTCCTTTGGGCTGAGGCTCATAAACATTGTAATCGGGAAGGATTCCCAGAGGTTTTGATATAACTTTTTGAGGAAAATTTTTATCCGTGGAGTAGCCCACCTTGGGTAAAACCACGTAAATTGTTGTGTCTCATTGTGGATTGCTTCTTATACACTATTTTACTGCTGTTATTATTACTATCTTATTCTGCATGTTAATGGTTTGAAAGCTGTATTGATAGATAAGGTTAAAAAGAGGTCTTATACTGTTCACCCCCCCTCTCAGTATAAGCTTGTGTTCTACAAGTCAATGCAAAATTTTTGAGTAAAACCCTTTGCTACTAGTCTCGCCTTATGCCTTTTAATGCTTCCATCAGCATTGTATTTGGTCTTGTAGATCCATTTACACCCAACATATTTTTTTCCTTTGGGTAGTTTTACTAGCTCCCATGTATCATTATTGTTTATAGAGGTTATTTCCTCTTTCATGGCTTCTTGCCATACATTTTGAGGACATGCCTTCTCATAGGTAGCTAGTTCTAGCTGTGTACTAGCCAATAAAGCATAATTGACTACATCTCCCATAGGATCATGGGGGTCATCATCTCCATACAATTGTAAAATTTCAAGTTTGTTGCAAAACTGTATTCAGCTCACTAGCTTGAATTCTAGTGAATCTTATCTAGAAATTCTGATCCAAAATTTTAAAGGATGGATGATTTTGTAATATTCTTCTGCCTCTTGATGGAGAGTCTTTGTCGATGTCCATCGGTGAAGAACTTATTAATATCTATGGAGAAGGACTTGGAGTGTTTGTTGAAGTACTTGATGTAGTACTCCTGTATGGTCTTGGAGGGGGTAGTGTGCCTTTGATTTTCTTTGGAGACACCTATTATACCTATGAAGAACTTACATCTTGGGACTCATCATCAACAAAAATTCTTTGATGACCCCATTCTCCCCATTCATCAAAAATTACATCCCTAGAGATTACAACTTTAGGGGTCTTGGGATTGTAGAGTCTATATCCTTTTGTAGACTCACTTTACCCTACAAATATACAAGCTTGACTTTTTGGATCAAGCTTCTTCCTTTGCTCATCGAGAATGTGTACATATGCTAAAGAACCAAACACTTTGAAATGCTTTACATTAGGTTTCTTTCTGTACCATGCCTCATAAGGAGTGACACCATCTAAACTAGAAGTTGGACTTCTATTTAGAATATATACACTAGTTCTTATAGCCTCTGCCCAATACATATGAGTTAGATGCTTAGACTGTAGCATCGATCTCGCTATCTCAACTATGGTGCAGTTTTTCCTTTCTACCATACCATTCTGCTATGGGATATAGGTAGTGGTAAATTGCCTTTTTATCCCACTTGATTTACAATATTTCAAAAAATATTTTGAGGAGTATTCATCTCCTTGATCTGTCCTACGAAATTTTACATAATTCCCACTTTGATTCTCTACATTTTTTCTAAACTATATGAAGCAATAAAAAGCTTCATCTTTGTGTTTTAGAAAGTAAATCCAGCACATTCTAGAGAAGTCATCTATGAAAGTGAGAAAATAAGAACTATTTTTGAGACTCTGTATTTGCATTGGACCACAGATTTCTGAATGTACTAACTATAGTGGATTGTTGGCTCTCCACGCTTGTCCTATTAGAAAATTTGACCTTGAATGCTTTCCCAAAGCACATCCTTCACAGAACTCCTTTTGTTCATTGATTTTGGGAAGTCCTGTCACCATAGCTTGAGAAGTTAGAAGTTTCAAGCTAGCAAAATTAAGGTGACCATATCGCAAGTGCCAAAGGACACTTGGATTTGTTATAGCAACATTTGTAATTTGAGCTCCTCCTGGCTCATCAAAATTGAGAGGGAATAACCTATTCTTGGTCATGGGGACCTGTGTGATGACACGATTACAATTATTTTTATAAAAAATAATACATTGTCCTTCATAAAATACAAGCTTGTAATTGTTCTCCATCATTTGTCCAATGCTTAGCAAATTGTGTTGGAGCTTTGGAGTGTAATAGATGTCATGCACTTTATTTAGTACTTCTTTGGTTGGAACCTCCATGGCTCCAATACCCTCTACTTGTAATGTCTTATTATCCCCTAATTTGATTTGGGATTTATAAGTGGAATTGAGAGTAGCAAATAAATGTTCTTTACCACTCATATGGTTGGAACAACCAGTATCCAGAATCCATGTGTCATTTAGATTTTGTTCTAATTGGCCATATGACAAAAAAATATTAGAAATATCATCTTCTTCTCCATAATTACCATATTGACTGTTGTTGCCTTGTGAATATTTTGACTAGCAGTCACAAGTGAAGTGACCCAGCTTGCCATAGTTGAAACATGCTGATTTGGACTTGTCACTTCCTTGCCCTTGATTGCCACTTTGTCCTTGATTTCCACCTTGATTCTAATTTCCACATCTTTATTGGTTGCCTCCTCTATATAAGTTACCTCCTCTATTGAAATTGCCTCCTCTGTTGTGGTTGCCTCCTCTGTTGGAATTGCCTCCTCTGTTGTGGTTGCCTCCTCTATTGGAATTGCCTCCTTTGTACTTGCCTCTGCCTCTACCTCTTTGCTTGCCTCTACCTTGACCTCTTCCCCATCCTCTTCCATTATTTTCATTGGAAGTGAAGGCCTTATCATCGCCTTCATATCTTATTGAAGGAGTTTCAGGAAACCTCTCTTCATGTGACATTAACAATCCGATCAATGCATCGAATGTTAAAAGGGAAAGATATTTGGATTATTCTATTATTATGGTAATATGGTTCCATTTCTATGTAAGTGTTCTCAACACTTTTGTTACAATTATCTCAGGCTTGATTTATTTGCCTAGTTTAACCATTTTATCTATAATTGCTTTTAATCTAACACAATAATCATTGAATTTTTTATCATCTTTCATTCAGAGATTTTCAAAATCTCGCTTCAATGTTTGAAGACTTACCTACTTCACTTGATTACTACCCTGGAATCCATCACTCAATGCTTTCCATGCAAATTGTGCAGTTGTACAAGCAACAATTCTGGAAAATATGTTTTTCTCCAATGTAGCTTGGAGATGAGAAAGAGGAGATGAGTTGCTCTTTTTCTCTTCTTTTCATGTTTTCTTGTCTCTGGAACTAAGTGTTGTCTAGTCTGAGGGTTCTATGTAGCCCTCTTCTATGATGTCCCACAAACCTCTACCTATGAGCAAGGTCTTCATATTTATAGACCAATACTCATAGTCATAACCATTAAATTCTGGTATAGGTAAGCTATTGTGTGAGGCCATAGTTACCAAAAAATCTCTTTATTTCACAATTACAATAAAGTACTTTTGCTATTTGAAAGAAGGAAAGAAGAAGAAGAAAGAAGGAAGAGCTTACAAATTTAAGTCAAATATGACTTATTCTACTCTATCATTGACTACTTGTTCCTCTTGATGTGGGGATGCTATCTCTTGATTTACAAAGTTATCTGCCACTTCTTCTTTGTCGTCACTTATCTATATGATTTCTGGTGATTCTGGTTCTAGGATTTCTATTGAAATACTGTAGTGTGTGTACTATGATTCTTGTGATGCAGCTTGTATCGATTTTGATTGTTCAAATTGACTCCTGAATGAGTTTTCTTCAAAATATGCTTCGTACCCTAAGTCAATATGCCTTTGATGTGTGATTACTGCATTTTGGAGTTGACTAAACACAGTCTTGAGTCCATAACCTCTTACCTTTTCATCAAACCTTTCTACACCTTCTCTTGCTAGAATTGCACATAAGGCATGATAACAACCATTCAGTCTTATCATCAATGCCCTTTACAAAAAAAACTAAGCCTCTTAGGCTTATTACACACTCTTTCCTCTTAGGAAAGTTTTAACCTCTTTTACAATCTCTGAAATTTTCACAAAATGTGAAATTTATAAGGCTCCAATAATTGACAATATCAAGCCTCTAAGGCTTTTACAATAAAAATTTTAAAATTTAAACTTAATAAAAAAATTAAATATTCATATTTAATAAAAAAATAACTTTATAATTATTACAAACCTAAGTTTTAAAATAATTATAAATTAGTTTTAATTTATTTAAATTAATATTTAATAATTTTAAATATTCTAAAGTTTAAATGATAAAAAAAAAATTAATAAAATTTATCCTCTAGCCCATTCGAACCCGTGACCTCTTAACTGTCATAAAACGTTTGACCAATGTGCCACAGTGTCTATTTTAAACATAAAGGATCCGTGATCCTTTTCTAGCTTGTGCTTCTTGAAGATTAAAAAAAAACAAACTAAAAACATGCCTGGCGGGATTCGAACCCGAGACACCCTACTCACAAGCGCTCCTCCTTAGCCGCTCGAGCTACGCCCATGGCTAGGTATGAAGGAGGAATATTTTCTATTTGAAATGTAGTGGATGATGATTTTAATAAAAAAATTAAAATTATTTTGTCCCACATTGAGCAAGACAGGGGCAAAAATAGGGTTTATAACCCTGGGCGGGCGAGTAATGAAGCGATTGCCTTTAGGCAGTCAGCAATCATCCATTTTGCCTCCTTTCAACCAACTACTCCTCACCACATTGATCCCTTTGTTGCCATGTTGCTCCTCCTCCTTGTGCTACATGTCTATCCGTGTCAGCTCCTGAGTCATCCTCCTCTCACCATGTGTTGCTCTGTGATAGGTCCTCCTACGTCACTCTTGTCTTCGCATGCTTGCTATGCTAGCCTGCTCCAGACTTTGCCTCGATATGCATACTTCAAGCTTCTCTCACCTCAAGCTACATGTTGTAGGCCCCAACTTGACCTCACTTTGGGTCATGTGCTATGGGATTCTCTCACCTCGGTCCTCAGGCCTCCCTCACCTTGATCCTTGTGCCCTCTCAGCTTCGGCTCTGATACCAGATGTGGTTTGTGAGAGAAAAATTAGGAGCTAATAGAAAATAATATATATTGAACCTTAGAAAATTGAGATTACAATGGTATTTATAATGGTAACTCCAAATGAATTTAGGTAATATAGGGAAGTTAGGGAAATAGGAGAAATAGGGAGGAAAAGAGAAAGGGAAATAGAATTGGTTTGCGTTGTCATCCTTACAGTCCAATCCACCCAGTCATATGTCATCAAAGTCAACCTACCTGTCCAATCAACTGCCATCCAAGGAGGTAAAAGGGGTAAGATCCATGTTGGAATATTTTCAACATTGCCTCCTTAGTCCTAGTATTTAGTTTTAGTTTAATGTTTTTATTTACATATTTCTAGTTAATTTGATTAGCATACATTGAGGTTTTGGCTTGGTTGGTCAATGTTTGACCATAGTCCAAGATTAGAATGTTGTTAGGATAAGAGCTATCTTTAAGTTAGTTTGTTGTAATAATTTTGAGAGGATTTCTCTCAACCACCGTGTCTATTTTTAGTTCTTTCAAGAACTATAAAACTATGTAATGCATTGTTGATCAATAGAACAATTTCACCATTGTTTCTCATTTGGTATCAGAGCAGGTTTGCTCAAACGGATCAAAACCTGTGGAGAGTGGTGTGAAGAGATCTAAAGCACACACTTTGTCAGAGAAACTCAAGTGGCCAGCACTCAGCAGATTTGCAAGGAAGAGCTCGAGTAAATCATTAATATCTCATGCATCCTGAGGTATTTTATTATGAAATTTTGAGGGTTGTTAGATAATTGTATCAAGAGGATGCTGTCAAAATTTTAGGTGATTTGGAGCTAATTTACGGATTTTATTAGCATTTTTAGTTTTTCAATAAAATGGTTTTATAAGGTGGAATACAAGGTATTTGCTTTTCAAATTTTGGGAGCAATATTATTTAGATAAAATCATAATTCAAAAAAAATTTCAGGTCATTTGGATCTGTATTGATTAATGTATGTGAATATTTATTTTTCCTTCAACAATCCTAGATCCGAAATTGTGATAGAAAGGGCAAAAGTAAATTGATCACATATTTCTCATTTGTGTGAATTTGGATCTGAAATTTAGTGGATTTTCAGATAAGTATATCAGAAGTCTACAGGAAAAAATTTAGTTTGTTTCAATCAGTATTGGTTGATTTATGATAAATTGGGTGCTTGAGACTTTGGTAAATAAAAGGAAGCCATGTATGCAGACTTGGTTGTACCAAAATTTGATGGAGATAATTATGCTATTTGGAGCATAATGATGAAGACCTTATTGAAGGCTCAAGACTTATGGGATATAGTTCAAGAAGGCTATGAGGAACCCACTTGGAGCAAGCTACAAGGCAAGGAGAGAAAAGAGAAGAAGGAGCAACAATATGCAAATTGCTTAGCTCTTATGGATTTGAGGAGAGGAATGGAAAATAATGTTTTTCCTCTCATAGCCAATTGTAGATCAGCTACAATGGCATGGCAAGTGTTAAAGGATGCTTATGGGTTTGATGAGGATACCCATAAAGCCATGAGTGACAATCATGAAGATTGTTTAAGCAAGGAGGAGCCTTGCTTCCTTGAAGCAGTTTCTGAATTAGATCCTTTTGAAGGAGTTTTTGAAGAGTCTTGTAAAGACTCATATGAAGCCATGCTTTGTAATGGAGAATTATTTCTTGCAGAGGAAGGCCTGTATGTAGAAAACCAACAAGATGAAGAATGCTTCATGGAGGAAGCATATGTTGCTGAATTTTGTGATGAAAAGATAAGAAGAGGTGTGTATTCCTCAAGAGGACGAGGAGGAAGAAGAGGATTTGTTGTTGATAGAAGAAAAAGTGATAAAAAATATCTCATGGAGGAGATAAATGAAGAGTGTATTATGGATAATGCACCTAAAATTCTCATGGGAGAGAATAAAGATGATAATAGGATCAACCAAAATTGTTGGCATGTTGATGGAGAAGCAATGTTTATGGAAGACCATTGTCTTGAAGACCATTCACTTGGAATGGATGTATGCTCTCTTGACAGAGAAAATGAAGATCTCCTACAAGGAGAAGATAAAATTGTTAGAATTCCTCTAAAATGGGAGAAGAATGTGAAAAATGAGATAGAAACAGAAAATGGAAATGAGATTGCTGATTTTCTTATCGTAATGGCAAAGGAAACATCACTCATGGATGAAGATCACTCACTTGGAGTGACTACATTGCAGAAAGAGAGTTGTCTTGAAAAGGCAACTATGTATGATTGCTTGAATGAATGGTGTTTCAACACACCAACATGGATTGAACAAAGGAGGAGAACTATTAGTGAAGATTTGATGGTTGATCTTGAAGCACCATATAATGAAGGAGAACTGCTACAAAATAGCTTTATGGGAAGCACCAAATCTACTCATACTAAAGGTAATGTTTTTATGATTAATGATTTGTTTTTTGTGAGCAGGAATGAAAAGAAAGGTGATTGTCTCATTGAGACAACTTTGATGAAGAGTCTTCTTGGAGAGAATACAGTGATGGAGAACTTGGGTCACATGGATCAAAATTATGTGTTAAAAATTCCTTGGGAGAAGGATTCTTGTAAAGTCATTGTTGTGAGAGAATATTTGTGTGAGGAGCAACTTTATGTTGCATATGTAGTTGGTCATTATATGGCCATATTTGTTGTGATATTTTGTGTGAAAATATGTGAAAGAGTTGTATGGTATAATCATCTATGTGAGATGATTAATTGTAAATACTCATGTGGAGTATTGTTTAGTGTTGAAGATGTAAAAGAATATCAAAATGTGAGAGCATGGTTTAAAGACCATAATGATAAATATGTAAGAGAGTGGTTACTGAAAACCACAAGAGGAGATACTTTTGTTGAAGGGGGAGCTAATCAACAAAATAAGGCACTCAAGAATTTGCAGGAAATTCCACATAAAAAGTGGAAGGAGTGCCACCACAAGTATTTTGCAAATTCTGATTTCTTGATTCAAGATTGGAGGAAACGTAAGAGAAATATTTTATTCCAACTCTGTGATGCTTAAAGAACTCTTGCATGAGTGTATTTAGCATCAAGGGGGAGAATGTTGGAATATTTTCAACATTGCCTCCTTAGTCCTAGTATTTAGTTTTAGTTTAATGTTTTTATTTACATATTTCTAGTTAATTTGATTAGCATACATTGAGGTTTTGGCTTGGTTGGTCAATGTTTGACCATAGTCCAAGATTAGAATGTTGTTAGGATAAGAGCTATCTTTAAGTTAGTTTGTTGTAATAATTTTGAGAGGATTTCTCTCAACCACCGTGTCTATTTTTAGTTCTTTCAAGAACTATAAAACTATGTAATGCATTGTTGATCAATAGAACAATTTCACCATTGTTTCTCAATCCAAAGCTTATAGTTGAAACAAAGTTTTACACCTTTTTACTCCTTTTACTAGATTTATTTCCAACAAAGACAACATGTTCCCCCTATGGTTCTACATTATAAAATACAAAATTGGAAACAATATTATGGTGAATTGTAATACCACTCCCCGTCTTATCCTATGAGATCAAAGATCCCTAGGACACTCTCTTGAGAAATTCTCTAGCTCTATAGAACCATTCATGATTTGGTTCTATATGAATCATGTTGATTGACTCATTGTTATCCAATGCTTCATGCTGCACAATAGAGTGTGACAATGTTTTTACATGGGTGGTCATGAAATTAGCAGATGGATTTTGAGGGATTAGAGATCCCAAAGATGCCATTGTATCTACAAATATATTGGATGAACGAGGGATTGCCTTGATGTCATACCATTCCAGTTGAGCTAGATAAATTTCAACAAGATCTTTGTATGCTTTCAATATCGGACATTGGAATTGAAATAATCCCTTAACTTGGTTCACAATGAGAAGAGAATCACCAGATATATTTAGTCTTTTTATCTTCATGGTGATAATTGTTTGGAGACCTAAAATTAGGGCTTTGTATTCGTCATTGTTATTAGTGCAATGAATTTCTAACTTGAATAACAAGGGCATTGGAGCTTCTTGTGGCATGAACAACACTATTCCTACACCACCCCCTTGCTCACACTTTGAACCATCAAAGAACAAGATCATAGTGGCTTTGTTATCTGATTCTTCGGGTTTGGGTGCTTCTTATAAGGCAAATACTGCATCATAAAGAAGCTCTATGGTGAGGGGCCTACTATTTTCAAGAGGTGCCTTAGCTAGTTGATCTGCTATGACTTATCCCTTAATGGAATTTTGGCTTATGAATTCTAGATCAAATTATGTCAGTATCATGATCCACTTTGCAATATGTGTATTATGATATGTCTTGCTCATCATATACTGCAAAGGATTTTATTTGGATATAACATATGTCGTATGACTCAACATATAGTATCACAATTTCTTGGTAGCGAACACTACTACTAAACATAGCTTCTCCACATATGCATATCCGAGCTCATAGCTCACCAAGGTTTTGCTAATGTAATATATGGCTTGTTCCTTGCTTTACACATTATTTTGGGTTAACATTGTTCCCAATGCAAAGTAGTTTGTCAAAATATATAACAAAAAAGGCTCGTCTGGCCTTGGTGGAGCTAGCACTAGAAGCGTCACCAGGTATTGCTTAATTTTAGCAAAGCTTGCTCGACAATCCTTGTCCCAATTGAATGGGACCCCCTTGTGTAGAAGTCGATTCATGAGTCAAAATTTATCCGATAACTGAGCAATAAATTGCTTTATGGATGCTACCTTGCCCTATAGGCTCCTTAGTTATTTGATGGTTGTGGGGGATGCATTTCTAGAATAGCCTTTTGAAAGCATGAGATTACGGGCAAAGGAAACACTAGTTATGCAACATAAGACGAAAATGTAACGCTTTGATCCTATGCACTAAAACAGAGAAAGGAGACAACTTGGAAACGAAAAAAAAGATGTAAAGAAATCACAGCCCTCTTTATTCAAATATCTTATCCTCGGTTACATAGACGTCTCCTCCCATTTTTTGGGCTAGGAGCGTTAAATTTGTCTTCATTACAATGTGTGACCTAGTATTCCTCTTCCCGCGTGCCCACGATTGCAATGGGCGGGCCAAGATGCTACCGTCGCTGATGTGGATAAGTTCTTCACCTCTGATTGCTTTTCCTACAGTCAAAGAAACAATGACAATGTCAGTAGCACCTGCTGCAAATGAAAGGGGTTCATTCTCTAAAATCAACGAAATATGCATGTAAACATCTGCCTGAAACAGTAAATACAGTGAGTCCAAATGGCTTGAAAACTTGACAGAAGACAGAAAATGTTACCAAAAGGCCATGCCCCTGAGACATGCCAACCAATCTACTTTCACCTAGTAATCGTCCCTAGTAAGGATGATTGCTACTGTTAATCGTCCCTTTGCAGGACGATTGCTGCTGTTAATCGTCCCCTGCAGGGACGATTGATACTGTGTTGAAGAGGCCGACCTGCCGCTGCTCCAATGTTGATTCCTGAGACCTGCAAAACGCCTGCAAACAAGGGGGTTATGTAATTGGGGCCATTTTGGGACGACCCGGATGGTCGGATTCTCCCAATTTGGCCTCCATCACCGAGAAATTGGACGTTGTTACCTGCAAGTCAGTGGGACAACCAACATAACAAAAGCATGATAATATTCGATGAAAACCTTTTGAAATCAAGATTCAAGATTCTGAACTATCAAAAAATAACATGGAATATGAATAAATGACAGAAAATGAACTACAACTAAATCCAAAATGTGTGGGGTGCCCAAGTGGGCAGCCCACCGATGGAGCTTGATTTTGGCACCAATCCACTTGGGATGGGCCCAAAATATCTTAGGATTGGGGGGTCGGCGAATTGGTTGGTTTAGGTGTCCATGTGTTGGAATTGGGTCGGATTCAAGCTTCCAAAATCCAACCAACAACCTCCCTTGCAAAAGATATTGGTGGATGTGAGGAAGATGAATCAAAGGAGATGCAAGTGGGTCTCCAATTCGACAGCACTTCGTTGGTTGAAAACTCCTTCCACCTGTCTATTTTGGGTGCGAAAAGTCTCACCTTTTATAGACCCAAGGGGTCTCTTTTGGGAAGGAAGCACAAACGCCATGTGTTGGTCATAGGCGCCATGTGGCAGTTATGTCTCCTCATGAGGGAGGGGAGTCCTCCATTGACTTATGTTTTCATAATTGCTTCTTGTGACAGTCCTCTAATGACCCTTCTGTCCACCTACACACGCATGCAAGGCAGGAGTCATCAAATGACTATTCTAGGCTGCCACTTGGCGTTGTTTGTCGTTTTTCCCGTTAAACTTGGTAATCGTCCCTGGGTGGGATGATTACAATAGTAGTCCCTGGGTGAGACGATTGCAAGTTAGTAATCGTCCCTGGGTGAGACGAGTATTGGGCAAAGTGTCTAAATGTACCAAATTGCTTCTTGACCTCACAAAATTGCTATGGAAGTGGTTAGGACCACTGTTTGACCTCTGAGGGCTGCCCTGGGGGCTGTGTTTATCAAAAGCGATCAGTGTTTGTAGTCACATAATCGGATTGGTGTTGTTTTGGTGTCTACAGATGCCCCTTTTTGGGAAGCGCCACGGGTGACGCAGTGCTGAGCAAAAATAGATAACCAAAGCACTAATGATTAGGGTTTCTTGGTAACCTAACCAACTTTTGATACCCCAAGTATGGAAAGGGCATGCATTCTTGAATCCTTGCTTCTGACAAGCTAAGAAATTTGATTTCAAGTGTTAACCTATTTTGGTGAGGTGTGACTTGAACTTAGACATTGATCAGTCATGAATAGGCGAAGGGCGTTTTTACCTCAGGGGAACCTTGTATTCATGATTCACGAAATGCCAAGTGTTTGATTGATTTGATTGTTGCTTGTTTATTGCCCCAAGCAGGAGCGTGATTGTCTTTGTCGTTGATTCTTTGAATGCATGTCCTTTTCCTTAATTGGGTATGTGATTGTTGGTTGGTGACTAAGTGTGACTACCCCCTCAAGCGATGAATCGATGAGGGAATGACCTTCGTGAGAGAAGCGACGAGTCGCTTGACCCAAGATGACTTGTGCAAGGGTGCATTTAGAGGGTTTACCATTAAGCGTGTGCAATTTTTTCAACATATGGACCTATTTTTGGTGGGTGTTAACCCTTTTGGTGATGTCATAATGAGGTAAAATCATCGAAAACCTATTTCCCGTGGAGCGGTCCGGCTATGATAGCCTTCTTGGGGAATTAGGAGAGTGATAATTTGAACCTCGACATCTATTTTTCTATGCTAAGAGGTTAAGTGCAAAAGCACTTGTTTCTGGCAATGTTTATTGCTATGTTTTTGTGTTGCTTTTTTGTGATGTTTTTGTTGTTTTGTGACACCATTTGGGGATTAAATTGTCTGAAATCCGTTTTCCCGTGGAGCGGTCCGGCTATGGTAGCCTTCTTAGGGAGTAGGATAGTGACAATGTAAACCTCGATATCAGTTTTGCTATGCCAAGAGGTTAAGTGCAAGAGCCCTTGTGTCTGGCAATGTTTATGCTATGTTTTTGTGTTGCTTTTTTGTGATGTTTTTGTTGTTTTGTGACACCATTTGGGGATTAAATTGTCTGAAATCCATTTTCCCGTGGAGCGGTCCAGCTATGGTAGCCTTCTTAGGGAGTAGGATAGTGACAATGTAAACCTCGATATCAGTTTTGCTATGCCAAGAGGTTAAGTGCAAGAGCCCTTGTGTCTGGCAATGTTTATGCTTTTTGTTTTTGTGTTGCATTTATTTGTTTTTTTTTTTTTTTTGTTGTTTTGATTTTCTTTGATCTTGTGTATGATGGTTGATGAATATGGATGTATTATGTTGATTTATTTTGATGGATGCATATGCTATGATGAATGCAAATGTTTTTGATTTATATGTGATATGCATAGATGAAATGGATGAATGGGATTTGTGATGTTTGGCTATGGCACCATAGACTGTTTAGAACTCTGTTATTTTGTTTTTAGGCGATTGTTGTGATGCATGAATTTGTATGTATACATGTGGTTTTTTTTTTTTTGTATTTTTTGATGGTATTGCAAAGACGAAAAGTAGGGCAGTTGGTTTAGAAATGTAGCTAAGTTTTTCTGAGACTCAGACAGTTCTAGCTCTCTAGCCACGACCGTACTTTATCTTACGTGATTTTTGAACAAGGTATGAATCAGACCCGTTTTTGACCAAGCTATTTCACATCCCTGTGTGTGCAATTGAGTTCATTTATGTGGTATTTATTAGGATACCGCCAGTGCCAGATGGGCTTTCAACCGAACTTGTACTGAGGATCACCTAACTAGCTCCACTAACTCCTTTGTTATGTTTAGTTAGATTAATCTACGATGTTTTCTAGGATGTCATAAGCTAGCTTATCCACATGCAAACATTGATTTGTATGCAAGTTAATGTGACAGATATATCGTCATGCGAGAAGACCTTTAGAATGCTGAGAGTTCCAGGGATTCAAGTTCAACTCCCTTCTTTTCTTCAATTGTAATAGGATACTTGCTCGTTTGTAGTGATAAGATCATTGTTTATTATTATTATTATTATTTTTTTTTTTGAGCAAGGGATTGGAGTGATAAAAATCACTGTTTATTAGTGCATTTTGATGTGTGCACTGTAGGGTGTCAAATCTTGATGTTTTGACGTTTTGCAAATTTTTTGATTTTTTTTGCAACTATTGAGAATTAGGGATTTTTGGGAATTGGGTATGGGTGATGCTTGTCCTTTTGCCAACTCTCAGCATTCTTTGGGTCATCCGCACAGGGGGATGATCAAGATAGCCGTTTCGCTTATGGTGACCTAGATTACTGTGCAGGTTTCATCTTTCTTTCACATAACTCTAGAATTGTTAATGTGTTTGGTTTGTGTTGGGATGTTACGTATCAAGGTGTATTTCAAGTATGACTCTACCTTCGTAAAATCTGTTCGACTTGATACATTACATGGCTAAAGAGGAAAATTTTGGCTGAATGATGAAAACTCATGATACATTAAAAGACCACTGACTCTAGTGTGGTGGAAGCAATGCATGGTGTGTTTGTTGTTTTTATGAAATGGAACAGTGGGGAACAAGATGGACTGTCAGAGCTACTACAACCTATGGTGCCTTTGACCTACACGACCACAAATATGCATGTATGAATGCAATGCTTAATGCAGCTACATATTTTTGTATTTTCGATGAATTGAGTTTGGCGAGTATGAAGATGAGATGTGAGAAAACTCTCAATTGATGAATTTGATAATGCGTAGAAATGAGATGCAAATTTTTGTTGTTTTTGATGTATTTTATTGTTTTTGATTTTTGTATTTTTTTGATTTTTTGGATTGACGAAGAGATTGCAATAATCCTTGGAGCTTTTTGGATTGACCAAGAGATTGCGATAATCCTTGGAGCTTTTTGGGTGACTAAGAGATTGCGATAATCCTTGGAGCTTTTTGGGTGACCAAGAGATTGCGATAATCCTTGGAGCTTTTTTTTTTTTTGAAATATGGCTTTCTTAGATATGAAATGGTCACAAGTGACTGATATTCAAGGGTTATGTTTCCTTGATACCATCAAGAGAAGCTAGCCGGTATGTCCCGGGTCCTATTTTGCTATCAATGACATAAGGACCTAACCAATTTGCCGTGAATTTATCCCTCAGGTGGGGCAGCAAATTAGAATTCTATTGGTTTTCCTTCAAAACCAAATCACCAACCCGAAAGTCCCTTAGGTGAACCTTCATGTTGTAAGCTTTCTAAAGTCGCTCTTGATAGATACGTAAGTGCTCAAGAGCATTAACGCGTCGTTCGTCAAGCAACATAAGTTGGTCTAACCGGGCCTGTCGTGTAGTGTCATCATCGATGAATTCCTGCATTGATATGCGGAGGGAAGGAATTTCCAACTTGAGAGGCATTACTACCTTTGAACCATACACTAGTGAAAATGGAGTTGCCCCAGTTGGCATCCGAATGCTAGTGCGATAAGCCCAAAGTGCAAGTGGGATTTGTATGTGCCAATCCTTATGACTGTCTGCGATGGTCTTTTTAAGGATGGCAACTAGTGTCTTGTTTGATGCCTCTGCTTGCCCATTTGCTTGCGGATAATAAGGTGTTGAAAAGTTGTGCTGAATTTTGTACTTTATGGTCAAAGCATGCACGTCTTTGTTCTTGAATGATGACCCATTATCCGAGATTATTTTGGATGGAATACCAAAATGACATATGATGTGATGCAAGATGAACTCCGTAATGCGGTGTCCTGTCGTAGAGGTTAACAGAATTGCTTCCACCCATTTGGTAAAGTATTCTATGGCCGTTATGATAAACATGTGATGGCCTAACAATGCAGGGGAGATCTTTCCAATTAGATCTAGGCCCCACTGTGAAAATGGCCAAGCAGACTGGACTGTCTGTAAGGCCTGGGAAGGTACGTGCATCAGATTGGCATGATGTTGACATTTTACGCACCTCTTGACATACGCGCAACAATCTCGCTCTAAAGATGGCCAATAATAGCCCATGCGAAGAATGCGCTTTGCGATGGCCATACCACTAAATTGGCCACCACATGTACCGTCATGCGCTTGGGAGACTGCCCAAGTGGACTCTTGCTGGTCCAAACAATGAAGAAGAATTCTGTCATAGCTTCGACGATACAAAATGTCTCCTATCAAGACATACTTAGCCGCTTTCTGTTTGAATGTTTGTTTTGCAGCGTGCGTCAATCCAAAGGGAAGATTACCTAACTTGAGGTAGTCTCTTATGGGTAAATACCAGTCCTATTTATCAGAAACCTCGATAGTATGAATAGCCAATCCCTTTTGAAGTTCTTCCCTAACAAATGCTGATTGGGATAGAACTTGTAAGAATAGTGTTGTGTTGCTATTAATGGGAGTGGGGGAGAACAAAGACCCCTAGTTGGCATGTTTCAAATAGTCTCGAATTCGAAAGAACTTATCCGAAGATGGTTCGATCTGGATCATGTGGACTCCTGGCGCCAAATCTGAGCTTACGCGCTCCATCGCGGGTTGCGATAAGGTTTTGACCTGAATGGTTGTTATATCACCGAAAAGGTCTTGTGGGATTAGTGACCCCAAGGAGGCCATTGTGTTTGCAAAATGATTCGATGATCGAGGGAGTGCCTCGATGTCATACCACTCAAGTTTTTCCAGGAATTTATCCACGAGGGCTTTATAGGCCTTCAGAACTGGGCATTTGCATTGATATACCCCTTTGACTTGATTGACGATTAACAACGAATCACCAAAGATGTTCAGTATTTTGATGTTCATGGCGATTGCTATTTGAAGACCTAGGAGCAAGGCTTCATATTCTGCATTATTGTTGGTGCACTGGAAATTTAATTTAAATGACAGGGGCATTGGAGCGCCCTGCGGTGTGAAGAGTACAATTCCTGTGCCACAACCTTGCTCGCATTTAGAATCATCAAAAAATAAGGTTATGTCGGCCTGAGACTTAGGCTCATCAGAATCTGGTGATTCTGAGACATGGAAGACCTCATCATCGGGTAGTTCTATGACTAGAGGCTGATCGTCTTCAAGAGGAGCCTCTGCTAGTTGATCGGCTATGACTTGTCCTTTTATAGATTTTTTCCCAATAAACTCAATGTCAAATTCTGTCAACAACATGATCCATTTCGTCGTGCGACTACTATGATAAGTACGACTCATCATGTATCGCAATGGATTCTCCTTAGACACAACATACGTAGTGTTGCTCAGCATGTAGTGCCATAGCCTCTTGGTAGCAAACACCACTGCCAAGTAGAGTTTCTCAACGTATGCATAGTTAAGTTTGTAACTGACCAGGGTGTGGCTAAGATAGTAAGTAGCCTGTTCTTTGTGAAGTTCATTCTTCTGGGCTAGCATTGCACCCCAGTGCCACCTCAGTAGCTGAGATGTATAAGTAGAATGGCACACCTGGTCTAGGTGGTGCCAATACTGGCGGCGAAGCCAAGTACTGTTTGATTTCATCAAAGGCTGACTGGCACTCGTCATCCCAATGAAATGTGACCCCCTTGTGCAATAATTTGTTCATGGGTCGGCATTTGTCAGATAATTGCGCTATGAAGTGTTTAATCGACGCGACCTTTCCTTGTAGACTTCTGAGCTACTTGATAATGGTTGGGGGAGCCATTTCAAGGATTGCCTTGACTTTGTTTGGGTCCACTTCGATGCCTCGTTTTGAGACTATAAAACCCAAGAGTTTTCCAGATGTGACGCCGAACACACACTTCTTGGGATTCAATTTGACCTTATGCTCTATGAGGCAATCGAGAATCTTGCTTAAGTCACCGAGATGATCTGAGCGCAAGAGAGATTTGGCTAACAAATCATCCATGTAATCTTCCAAAGTTTTGTGCATGTAATCGTGGAAGATATACGTCATAGCACGTTGGTATGTAGCGCCAACATTTTTAAGGCCAAAAGGCATGACCTTATAGCAAAATGTCCCCCAAGGCATTGTGAATGCTGTTTTGAGTTGGTCTTTAGGATTGATACGAATTTGATTGTATCCTGAGAAAAAATCCATTAGGGAGAGCATTTCGTGACCTGCTGTAGCGTCTACCAATGCATCAATGCTTGGCAAGGGGAAATCATCCTTAGGACTCGCTTTGTTTAGGTCTTGAAAGTCGGTGCATATGCGAATCCTCCTGTCGGGCTTCTTGACGGGAACCATGTTGGACAGCCATGGCGGATAATCCACGCAGATGACAAATTGTGCATCCAACAGCTTTTGTAATTCGTCTTTGACCATCAAGGCCACTGTTGGGTGCATCTTTCTTAGTTTTTGCTTTACAGGCTTGATTGTGGGATCAAGCGTTAAATTATGCATGACTAGCTGTGGGTCTAGTCCTGGCATATCCTTGTATGACCATGCAAAAACCTCCTTCTTTTCTTTAATAAGGGCAATGTAATTGGCTTGCTCTTCAGGGGAAAGACTTACCCCTAGCTTGAGAATCCATGGATTCATTAGATCTGTGCCGATGTCTACGTCAGTCGTCTCCTCGAATAACATGTGGGATTCGTCCTCCAACTGATGTGGTGTTGGGATCAAATGGATATCATCAGCTGAGTTAAGATCTACGTTTGGAACCTCGGGTCCCTCTTCAGCTTGAAAAATATCCTGAGTTGTCCTTGGGGTGGAATGAAGCATTTCACCAAAAGGCCAGTACTCTGATGGTGATAATGGTGAATTGACGCGATCCCAATCGATGGCATCCATGTCTAGATGCAATGGCTATGATGGATCGATCGGATTGTGGATGGGTGTGGTCAAATCAATGGAGATCATGTGGATGGAATGAATTTGGTCTCTAGAACCGCGGGTGTGATGACTTGATTCTTTTAGCTATTCCCTATACTCTGGATCTGGCTCTATGGGAATGGGCACGAATGGATCCTCTCTAGGTGCAAACTCATCTCTATGTGCGAAAAGGAAGGCGGGGTCTTCCCTCGGTACTGCTGTCCTGATGGGATCTCGAGGTGGATGATGCTCTTCTTGAATTTGGAGCCATAGGTCTAACACTTGGTCCCACCTCGCTGGGTCTATATGCCATTCATGTCCTAATAGTATACCCATCTGTCCCATTAGATCTTCATGCGTTAAAGCGTGATTATGTTGTCGTGCATGTCTGAGATAGTCCATCTCAGTATCGTCTTCTGACTCACTTTCATAGATCCAATATTGTTCATCCTCTTCAGCATCTATTGCTTGTGACGTCGAGGGCTCTTCTTGTTCCAATAAGTTAATCCAGTCCCATTGTGGTTGTTCCACTCTTGGTGGAGGGACCTGGTTCTCTTGACATTGTGTCATTTCATCTGGAATCTCTAGGGGAAACAGCTTCAGAAAAATATCCGAAAGCCGTTGTTGTTCTCTTTGAGGATTACTCTCTGAACTTTCACCTCTCTCTAGCAAAGGAGAGGGATTATTGTTGTTTCCAGGGGTGTTTGTTGACCATGGGAGGTAGTCTCCCAATGTGTATTCTGTATTTGGATTGGCATACGGGTCTTGTGCCAATCCCCCCTTGTTGCCTATTTTTAGGCCTTGCATATTTTCAACCAAGATGTCTAATGGCAGGGGATGGTTGAACCCTACCCCTGACTTGTCATATGGCATCTGATATCTTGGTTGGCAAAGTATCCACATCCCTTGCTCATATCTGCCTAGCCCATACCCATGCCAATTGCATTTGTCGAGATATTTTAGGGCAAATTTTGGGTTCGACAGATAATTGATGTTTTTGACAAAAGGCTCTTCATCTGTTTCCTTTTGTTCGCATGGTTCAGAACCATGATCAAGGCCCCCATACACAAAATTTGTCTGGTTGGGAGGGTAGCCTAGTGGAACAATTGTCCCTATGGGAAGGCGAGGTCTTCCCATGTCCTACACTGACTCCAATGTGGGGGTTGCCATAATGTTTTGCACTAAGTACTCCCCCAGGCCCGTACTGGCCATCTCAACAGTGATTGTTGATGATTGGGTAAGAGGAAATGATAGTCCTTCCTGAGTCCATTCCATGTTTGGTTGTTCAGGAGTCTTTGTTTGTGTCGTGTTGGGTGTTTCCTCTGTTGATATTGTTGAAATATTGGGCAACCCCTCTTCTAGAGGCTTAACCTCTTCCATGATTTGCTTTCCCTTGTCCTTCTGTTGGGCCACGATAGGTGGCGTTGATGATGAAGGAGTAGGTGATGAAGTCTCCCCTGGCTGGGATTTTGCCTTGTTGGCCACCAGTGGTACCTGCGGTATCGGACCCCGTTTAGATGGATTTAATTGAAAATCCAAATGCGTTGATGGGATGGTCGATTGAGGTATGAATTGTACCGCATTGCAATACTTGAAGGGCTCTAAGTCCATTGGGACTACATGTATTTGCCCTTCATAGGCATACTTCAAGCACTGGTGTGCGATCGAGGGGACACACTTCATGTCCCTGATCCAAGGCCGCCCTAGTAGTATATTATAAGCCATTTCGCCTTCTAGCACATGGCACAGTGTGGGTATTGACTTTTGTCCTACCTGGAGAGGCAGAACAACTGTGCCGACTGTCGAGCAAATTACATCGTTAAAATCTCGTAGTGTGTACATGGAAGCGGTGATGTGAGAGGCTGGCAGTTTTAAATGTTTTAACGTTGTAGTGGTTATAATGTTACTGGACAAGCCAGTATCTATCAGCACTCTCTTGTACAGGATCCCGTTGACCCGCACGATAATGTGTAGGGGTGGATCCGGCATGTCATTTGATATCGTTTTGACCTCATCTTCTCTGAATGTGATGACAGGCTCCGTACATTATTTCACATGTCCCAAGAAGGCGTTGAAAGAATTTGCTTCATGGGGTTGTACTTCAATGGATTTTAAAATGTCCATAAGAGCTTCTCTATGGGGAGCTGATTGTTGGATAAGCTCGTAGATGGACAGCCTAGCCGATGTGGTCCGCAGACTCTGCGTGAGTTTGGTCCGTATCGTGACCTCGGGTCTAGGCGGAGGCAACTACGTTGGGCATTGTTGAGGTTGCGATGTCGACGGAACTTCCCTCGCAGCTACCTCGGGGGCAACTGTTGGGTATCTTCTGTTCCTTGTTACAATGCTAATAATTCCCACAAATCCTTGCGTGGGAAGATCTTGTCGCACCTCGTTAATCTGGAGCGGTTTTATCTGTGCCTCGTGGGTAGGAAATGGGTCCTTGAATACCCCCATTTGTTGGTTGTTTGGTGTGATGGGGTTGTCCATGACCAATGTTCTATTGTCGATCAAATCCTGGACTAGTTCTTTGAATTTCCATCACCCATTTAGGTCATGTCCTCTGCGCCTATGGAATCTGCAATACAATTCCTCCCTATACCCCTTAGGCTTGGGAATGTTAGGGTCAAAAATTTGGATTTCTGGCAGAGTAACTAAATTTTCCGCTGACAAGCGGTCAAATAAGGAGTCCCTAGACTCTGCATACGGGGTGAATTGTCGCCTAGGGCGACGCTGTTGATACTACTCCTATCTTCTGTTATCTCTTTCGTAAGCAGGAGGAACTGCCTGGTAATTAGCCCTTTGGGGCTGCGTCTCTTACACAGGCATGGGAACATTTATCGCAACTTGATTGACTACAGCGTGTTGTGGTTGCGTTGTCCCAGTTTTAGTGGTTTTGTTCCACTCTTTCTTCTTAGGCTTGGCAATTGCACCTTCGCCTATCTTAATCTCTTCTATAAGTCTGGCTTGGGCCAAAGCTTCTTCTAGGTTGTCGTATTGTCATAGCAACAATAGACCAGAGATTGATTTTAAGCAACTTTTTGCGAACATTTGCATGAGATCCGACATGGGAGGACGGTAGGGTAACTTAGAAAGCAAAGCTCTCCATCGGTTCTCGTATGCTACCATTGTTTCCTCCTCAAATTGTTTAAGGCTAGCAAGATCACTAAGTGATGCCTTCTTCCTTGTGTTGAAGGCGAAGCATTCAAGAAATGCATCTACTAGCTGATCTAAGCTGCTTATGCTGTGTTTGGGCAGTTGTGTGAACTAATCTGAGGCAGGGCCTGCGAATGTGGTTATGAATGTTCTAAGCAGCAATGCGTCATTATCTTGGATTGCGAAGCACTGGCTTAGAAATCTTGTGACGTGCTCTTGTGCGTCCTCCTCACCTTTAAAAACTGCCAATTGAGGCAACTTAAAGTGTTCAGGGTAAAGAGGCGCAGGCACTGAAGGATGCACCAAATTACTGCAGAGTAGACATAATGTGGGTTTTTGATGCCCAGCAGATTTTGTTTCCATAGATTCCAAACGCTCTAATAACGATTGGTATGCATCGGAAGATTTTATTCTTCCTCTCTTGTTCGCTCTTGTTGCAAGTTACGATAAACTGGAGGCCTATGGAGGGGTGGCCGAATGGCATCCCTCCTACCTTGATGGGGAGTTTCAACATATTCCTCTTCTGGTTCATACTCCTCGTAAAATTCTTGAGGAGTCTCTGGGCGAAACCTATGACCCTGATCAATCTCTTGCTGAAGGTACCTATCATTGTTTCGGGGAGTTGCCTCCCTCTCGAATCTATGAGGTCTTGGAGGCAGAGCTTGACGAGGTCATGGAGACCTGTCCTACGTTAAAGGGTTATGCCTCTCATTTTGTTTGGCTCTTTGGACACGAGGGGTTGGCCCTCTCTCAAGTATTTCATATTGTAACTCATCCGCTTCACGTTGCATGCGTTCTTTATCCAAGCGGTATTGATACTCTATCTCTTGTTGACTTTGTTTAAGCCGCATGATTTGGGCTTGACGGGTGGTATATCTGGCGATAACTGGGTCAATTTGATCTACCCTATTTTGTTTAGAAGGTTCAAATGTTCCTCCTATGGGTTTACCTCGGTTTTGATGCTCTAAAATCTCAAGGGGTCGCTTCCCTCTGTCGAGGTAGGCGGTATGTGCTCGAGGTTCTGGCCTCAAGGGATGATCATGATATCCGACTGGTGCAAAAGCATAAGGTTCCCGCGTTGTATGTTGTTGTCCTTGAGGAATGCGATGATATTACTCATGTTCTCTCTCATATGTGTGTAAGGGGCAGGCGAAGTTAGGTCACCCTGTGTAAGGAGCCCTACGCTCTGGATTTGGTCTCTCTCGTTCGATGAGAGGTAAAGAAGGGACGCCATATCCACGTTGTCCCTCCAAATGGACAGTGTGCCCCGTTAGCACTTCATCACGCCGTGGCCACTCATGTCTAGCTTGAGAGGGCGATTCTCTATTTACATTAAGGTCTGCATGTAGGGCATCTTTTTGAGAGGGGCTGCTTTGAATGGGCATACCCCACCGAGGATTTTGAATTGGATTCTTTTGTAGGTTAGACCGATAAGGCGGTATGACCAAATCCTCAGGACTGAAGCGAAGGCAACTTGTGCCTGCTTCTTGTGTACCTTTCGGAGTTGCTGCCCTTGATTGGGCTTGGCTGCGGGTGTACACCATTGCGGTGCGTCCACACTATCTAAGTAGATTTTTATCTTGTTTTTAATGATTTTTTTTTTTTTGTCTACACTAAATAGAATTAAACACACACATTCACAAAACCGTGATTATCTCTTTTAAGGATTCTTGGTGTGCCCTAGACTGGTTTAGTGTATTTTGGTTTTTTGTTTTGTTTTTGTAGGTTTTGTAGAACGTTTAAATGCATCATGTAGGCTCTTATAACTCCCAAAAGGTCACCCCTTCAATATACCAACTAGGCCGATATACCAACCTCTCTATATACCCGCCCTTACGAGAGGGAGACTATAGGTACGTGAGAGTAGAAGGTACGTGGTACGTAGGTAGTACGGAAGGGGGATTGTCCTGTTAATGGCACCTACCATAGAAAAATTATCCTCGGGTGCATGGGAATCACCCCAGCTACGCTCGATCTGTCTTCGTCAGGATTTACGCCTAACAACAGTTGACAATCAAGAAATGTATGCAAATCAAGCCAAGGTGGTGATTAAATCCACCAATGGTCTTGATCAAGGGCTGGGGTCTTATGACCAGCTCCTTGGTTTAAAATTGTTTCGTGGAGTGTGTGAGGTTCATTTTATCCAACGAAAATGAAACATGCATGAATGACTTTTCCTAAGCAATGCAAGCTAAAATGAAAAAAGTCAAAGAAACAGAAACAGAAATAGAAAATTTCAACAGAGATGATGAAAATCCCTACCTCTTCTCTGCCTGCTCCAGTTGCCTCTAAATTTTTGCTCTAAAAAGTTGCAGACAGAAAATCATCCCTTGGTGAGATGATTAACAGAACCGAAATCGTCCCTTGCAGAGACGATTTTACAATCATCCCAGGGTGAGACGATTTCCAGAACAGAAATCGTCCCTTGCAGAGACAATTAACAGTCTGCAAGAAGAAAAATGTACCTGTCAAGCACAAACACAAAAATTCAATCAGTTTCTGTGATTTTAAAAATAGGGGACAGGGTCCCACCGTGATCACCACTGAAAGCATGAGATTCCGAGCAAAGGAAACACTAGTTATGCAACATAAGACGAAAATGTAATGCTTTGATCCTATGCACTAAAACAGAGAAAGGAGACAACTTGGAAACGAAAGACAAGATGTAAAGAAATCATAGCCCTATTTATTCAAATATCTTATCCTCGGTTACATAGATGTCTCCTCCCCTTTTGGGGGCTAGGAGCGTTAAATTTGTCTTCATTACAATGTGTGACCTAGTCTTCCTCTTCCCGCGTGCCCATGATTGCAATGGGCGGGCCAAGATGCTGCCGTCACTGATGTGGATAAGTTCTTCACCTCTGATTTCTTTTCTTGCAGTCAAAGAAACAATGACAATTTTAGTAGCACCTGCTGCAAATGAAAGGGGTTCATTCTCTAAAATCAACGAAATATGCATGTAAACATCTTCCTGAAACAGTAAATACAGTGAGTCCAAATGGCTTGAAAACTTGACAGAAGACAAAAAATGTTACCAAAAGGCCATTGCCCCTGAGACATGCCAGCCAATCTGCTTTCACCTGGTAATCATCCCTGGTAAGGACGATTGCTACTGTTAATTGTCCCTCTGCAGGACGATTTTTGTTGTTAATCGTCCCCTGCAGGGACGATTGATACTGTGTTGAAGAGGCCGACCTTCTGCTGTTCCAATGTCGATTCTCGAGACCTGCAAAATGCCTGCAAACAAGGGGGTTATGTAATTGGGGCCATTTTGGGATGACCCAGATGGTCGGATTCTCCCAATTTGGCCTCCATCACCGAGAAATTGGACGTTGTTACCTGCAAGTCAGTGGGACAACCAACATAACAAAAGCATGATAATATTCGATGAAAACCTTTTGAAATCAAGATTCAAGATTCTGAACTATTGAACAGTAGAAAATAACATGGAATATGAATAAATGACAGAAAATGAACTACAACTAAATCCAAAAGGTGCGAGGTGCCCAAGTGGGCAGCCCACCGATGGAGCTTGATTTTGGCACCAATCCACTTGGGATGGGCCCAAAATCTCTTAGGATTGGGGGGTCGGCGAATTGGTTGGTTCAGGTGTCCATGTGTTGGAATTGGGTCAAATTCAAGCTTCCAAAATCCAACCAACAACCTCCCTTGCAAAAGAGATTGGTGGATGTGAGGAAGATGAATCAAAGGGGATGCAAGTGGGCCTCCAATTCGGTAGCACTTCGTTGCTTGAAAACTCCTTCCACCTGTCTATTTTGGGTGAGAAAAGTCTCACCTTTTATAGACCCAAGGGGTCTCTTTTGGGAAGGAAGCACAAACGCCATGTGTTGGTCATAGGTGCCATGTGGCAGTTATGTCTCCTCATGAGGGAGGGGAGTCCTCCATTGACTTATGTTTTCATAATTGCTTCTTGTGACAGTCCTCTAATGGCCCTTTTGTCCACCTACACACGCGTGTAAGGCAGGAGTCATCAACTGACTGTTCTGGGCTGCCACTTGGCGTCATTTGTCATTTTGCCCGTTAAACTTGGTAATCGTCCCTGGGTGGGACGATTACAATAGTCATCCCTGGGTGAGACGATTGCAAGTTAGTAATCGTCCCTGGGTGAGACGAGTATTGGGCAAAGTGTCTAAATGTACCAAATTGCTTCTTGACCTCACAAAATTGCTATGGAAGTGGTTAGGACCACTGTTTGACCTCTGAGGGCTGCCCTGGGGGTTGTGTTTGTCAAAAGCGATCAGTGTTTGTAGTCACATAATCAGATTGGTGTTGTTTTGGTGTCTACACCTTTACCTTTTCTGGGTCAACTTTGATGCCTCATTTTGAAATGATGAAGGCCAATTAACTAAATTCTAAATGCAAACTCAAGTATCCTATGTGAACTGGATGTGAAATGGAATGTAAAGTTACTCCTGATCACCTTTATTGCATCCAGACTACCACTTCTGCTCGTGATTGAACACATTTATTAGCAAAATGATTTTTGTGGCTTAGTCACTATCGTCTACAGTGGCTAAGATCTGAAAACTATCATCTATAGCGGCTAATGTCTAGCCACTCTAATCTTGATAGGCTAAGATCTGGTCGCTCTAGTCTTGAGCGACTAGGCTTGGGTGGACTTAAAATGCCCCAGATGAGTGGTGAGAACCACTTTTGATGCTTGTAAAGCCCAATATTATGTCATATGATCTTATGAATTTGTAGTCACTATCGTCTACAAATTCCCCTTTTTGTGATGTGATGTGTGGAAAACACAACGCTGAGCAAAAACATAGACTAATTTGTTTGTAGGGTGTATGGTGATCAATGGTCTAAGCAACGTTGGATGGCCTAATCATGTAATATGGTGATCACCATTTGAATCATTGCCTAAATTTTTGAAGTACTTATCTCAATGGCTTAGACATGTTAAATTGCACTCATTCCTCAAACTCAATCGGATAGCTTTAGCTGCTACAATAGTTTCGACCGATAGGAGAGCTACAATTGAAGATGTCATATCTGCTTACATTCCCAGCAAATAGGGGAAATTATGTGATTGTTGTATGCAATTATTTGTAGGATAAACACAATTTTGTTATGATAGAGTGATATTTTGTTGATTTTGATTATGATTATTTTGAATATTTGAACTACCTCTTCACTCAACTAATTGGTGAAGAAATGACAATGAATGACGTGATAAGTCGCTTGACCAATATGACTTAATCTGGTTATTTTCTAGAATTTATTCCTTCAATGGGTGAAAGCCCATCCAAGTGTGATTCCAATTGTTTATGATAACCATCCATCCCTATCCAGAGGAGCGGTCCAGCCATCAATAGCCTTCTTAGGGAGTTAGGATGAGAGATTTTGTTTATGCTCATTGTATCACTTAGGCTTAGTGTTTTTGATGTCACAAGGGAATGAGGATGATCCTATCATACCCATGGAGTGGATCTTGGTATTTTTTAGGTTTTAAGTGATACATCATGATTCCAAAATGAATGTTTTTACCCCAAGTAGCCTTATGGTGACTTACTCATCTTACTAAATTACATGGAGTGCAGGTTAATACAATTGCTAAGTTGATAGTAAATGATTGGATATGAGGCTTACTCAAGATTATAGCTATGGAGGATTATATGCAGTGCTATGCCATTACATGGGCTCGAGAGCATGAGTTGCACAAGATTTGTCATCATACGGGGGAGATTTCCCATTATACTACCACTTTTACTGGGCTACATGTCGGGGATGTTATGTGGTGCCCATATCATGAGTGCCCGATGTGGGATGATCCAGCTAGTTTTACTTGCTAGGATGTAGTATGAGTGGTCGATCCTTGGCTACAAGGTTGTCATCCAAGAGAATTTCTTCTACTCTTGGGTTCTCTATCAGTACAGGCTACAATAGGATGTGCCTCTTTTTTCGTACAGGTGCCTCATAATGGAGAAGGACCTACCCTTGTAGTAGATTATAGAGCTCTCATATGAGGAGGATGCCCCATTAGTTGACCCAGGAGTCATTGGGAGCATTATAGAGGTATACACTCAGTGGTGGGGGTATCATATGTGGCATGGTACCGGTAGCTTGGGTTGCAAGGATGATGGCAGGGATGATGGCACAAATTTGACAAGGTGTAAAGTCTAAGCTAGGACCAAGGTATGGGGCTAGCCAGTAGAGCAGGTGACGGTGGAGGAGTAGGAGGCTCCTAAGGAGGATGAGGAGGAGTTGGATCCCAAGGAGAGATTCTCCTATGAGAGCATAGTTGCATGAGGTCGAGGTTGAGCTCCAATTGACCCAGATCCAAGTGTAGTAGTGAGATGCTACTATAGCACAGTAGGATGCCACCATAAAGTAGCTCACAATGTAGATACAGGATTTGCAAGCTACTATCAGGGGTGGTACTACTAGGACGTAGTTTGTTGTTTCTCCTTATACACCATAAGGGGATCCAAAGATAGATTTAGGGGCAGAGGTTCTATGCCTACAATTATTGTTGGATAAGTATGAGGGGAAAATTTAGGATCATGTTGGTCACATTACCGCTCTCTAGATGTAGTTCAGGAGGCATGGGCTTGTCCCTAAAGAGGCACCAGGTGCAGGTGGTTCATAGGTTAGTGGGTGATCCACCTCTGGATAGTCTTCTACTCATCCTAGCCATAGGACTCAGAATCGAATAGAGAGGCCAATAGGTTTACACCATTCAACTTGTGACACCACCATAGGGGGAGGTGGCACTAGGGGAGGTGATGCTGAGGGCTCAGCCCCTGTATTTGATTTATGGTGCTCTTTTGATTCATTTTTAAGGTCGGATTGACCTACCTGACTATAGACTATGGGAATTGTTTTACCCTTATGGACCTGATACACACATTTATATGATATATTTGCTTTATGACTCATTATGTGTATCGTTTATTGCTTATGTTTTTGTTTTCTTTATGCAATGTTATGATGGGATTATGATGTGGTGATATATATATGTGTTAGATGATAGATGATATTTATGATGATGTGGATTTGAGATGGATACTTATGTATGTGTTTATGTAGATGCTTTCATGATTTAATTATTGTGGCATTACGTGATGTATTTCGAGTTGATTTGATGATGTATTTGTGATCATTTGTATGGATGAATGCAACGATGTGATATTTTATGTGAATGAATGATTTATGACCTATGTATTTATGGATGAATGCAATGATTTGATCTTTTATGTGAATGGATGATTTATGACCTACGTATTTATGAATGAAATGTTTTTGTTAAATGTATGTTTAATTTTGTTTTAATTTATACATCTAACTCATGCCATGATATGGTGAATACAGTATGTAATTTAACTTGAATGAACTTGTATGTTTCAATTACTTAAAACATAATGGATGCCTATGCCATGATTTTGACAATTTAACGGGTGATACCACAGAAAGTATAACAACCATGAATCATTCTACTCATAAGAATTAATTATTTAAATCCTTCAAATGTGCAATGTAATGGTGTGGAATATATGCATTTTTTGGATAAATTTCTGTAATTTAAGATATTTAAAATAGTTATTGGTCATTTAGACATCATTTCTAACATATATTCGGTATCTATTTTAATATTATTCTATTAATACCCCCTAATTTATAGAAGATTATAAAGAAATTTTATGATGTGATTGATGATATGAATTGTTTCTATGGTAGAAATTTGTTTGTGGGTTTTTCCTAAGACTTAAAACACTCTAGTTACCCTATCAACAATTATGTACTGGTCATACAAGATTTTTGTAAAGCAAGACTTTCACTCTGCACCCAGATATTCATTCTCTCCATGTGTGTAAATGAATATATTTTTGATAGAACTCAAGTATTTTCTCCGATGTTAGGTGGGATTCTTTTAGCCCATTGCTAATATTAGGGATTCTCAAGTGTTTTATCTCATCCTTATGTTGGAATTAGTTGGACTATACCACTAGGCATTTTTGAGTTACCTAAGCTAGCTCATCTACATTCAAACATTGGTCTATACAAATTCCAGGAGATTTTGTGATAGACATATCGCTATGCATAAGGATTTCTCCTTCCAATTTTGTGCAATGCTGAGAATTCCAGGGATTCAAGTTCTATTCCCTTTTTTTCTTCATTCATTTGGGATACTTGCTCATATTTAGTGATGAAATTCACTATTTATTTTGACTAATTTTTTGTTTTATTTTGAGCAAGGGATTCCTGTAGTGATGATAATCACTGTTTATTTTTCTTTTGTTCTTTTGATATTTTGAACTATGACTTTGAGCATTGATGTTTGACTTTTGAAGAATTTGAACTTTTGATTTTGAGATTTGAATTTGGCTTTGTTCCAGGGTTTTGCTTATTTTTATGAAAGTAAGGTATGTATGCAGTGATGATAATCACTTATTTATAGGTAAGGCAGAACTTGTCCTTTTGCTAATTCTCAACACCTTTAAATCGGTTGCATAGGGGGATAAGCAAGGAAGTTCCTTTTCACTTTTGGTAACCTAGACCACCTTGTAGTTTTCATCTTGCTCTTGTATCAACTAGGATTTTAGTGTTTCAATTAGTGATGGGATCTTGGATATCCGAGGTACTACAACTAGACCTTGCTCTTCGACTAATCAAAATGGCTTTCTACAAAATATGATAAGACCACTAGACATGGTTGAAATTGTAGACACCTAAATCGTGTCATGCTTAGGGGAGCTACTCATATAGACACACTCATAAGATCATAAGACATAATATTGGACTTTCCAAACATAAAAAATGGTTATGACCACTCATTTGGGGCCTTTTCAAGCCATCCAAGCCTAGCTAATCAAGCCAAGAGTGGCCATATCCTAGCCATTCAAGCCTAGAGTGGCTAGACCTTAGCCACTGTAGATGACATCGACTAGATCTTAGCCACTATAGATGATAGTGGCTAAAACATAAGAAGTAGTTTTCTAACAAATAGGCCTAATCACAGGTGGAAGTGGCAGTCTACATGCAATAAAGGTGAGAGAGAGTAACTTTGCATTCCTTTTCATGACCAATTCACATAGGAGGCCTGAGTTTGTATTTAAAATTTAGTTAACTAACCTCAAAGCATAAAAAAAGGACAAAAGTTTCTCATGCTAGCATACATTATGCATGAGAAATTCATTCCTAGGGCTTGGACATAGACCTAGGGTTTCACACTATAAAAGGTGCAAGCCTAAGAGCACCAAGAGACATCTTTTATCTAAGAGAGGACAAGAGAGATAGGAGATCATATCAGAGAGACATATTTTTGAGGAGAGCTTTTGAGACTTGGAGAGTTATCTTTGAGATCACGTGTACGGTGAAGCTCTAACAAATTGAAGAGCATAACACCTATTATTTTGACATCAGATACAAGATTTGACCCATAACTTTGGGGCAAAGAGAGCAAGGTTTACCTTAGCGGCCATTGTCTTAGATAGTGGCCCGTAAGCTTAGCTTAGGTTTTAGACATAGCTTCTTTTATTTTGTTTCTTCATGTTTTCATATCATTAGCATAGATTTACATGATTTCATGGCATAGTTTCATCATATTTTTGTTAAATTATTTTATTACTAACAACCTCATCTAGGGAGGCAATCTCAAACACCTAAGCATGTGTTGTTGTTTCATTGCTTGCAGGGCCACAAGTTCATCGGACGAAGTTTGCAACATACGAGAGCAAAAGGGATCCCTCTAGGAAAAAAACCTGGAGAAGGAGGCATCTGTAAGCCCTCATACATTTTTGTGTGTGGAACCAGGAAGCTTTTATAAGTGCACCACCTCTTTGCAAAAGGGGCACTCTTTGCCTATTTGTAACTTATTGTATCGAAATGGGTATCCCTAAGAGGGACCGACATGTAACCGAGTTTCAATATCAATAAAGAGATCTATCTTTGTTATTTCATGTTATATACTTTTTCTTCTTGTCTTCCATTTCATCTCAGGTTTTTAATAACATTGCAAGTAGGGTTAAAAAAGGGGCAGTGCGTGCATCCCGAGGTCGCTAGAGATGGTGATCACAGTGGGACCTCCACTAATTTTTCATTTTTTGCCAAGATACTAACTTAGTTTTGTGTGCAGGTCTAGCCACTTTGAGCTACAACGATTAGAAATTAGCCGCTCTGAGCTACAAAAACTAAGAACCAGCCACTCTGGTCAATAGTGGCCAGAACTAGAGTGCAATAGAGGTCAAAACACCAACTCTCTAAGCTGGATCAAAGGTTGGTATAGCTTCTCTAATATTTTATAGCTTTATGTCTGCTTATGTGTGTCTAAAATAGAGAACTTAAAGCACATTTATGTTTGGAAATTGAAAGAATAAAAGAAGAAAGAATTAAGCATTTCACATATCTTAGATCTTCTTTTAAATTTTCCACTAGGCATTGCTAGGAACAACGACTTATGCCTAAAAATTTTACCCTAGAATCCAACGTGCTAGACATTGTATGTTGTTTTCTTGCTTTGAGGCCCTACTAGAGGCCATAGCTGCATGAAATAAAGTGCACTCATACAAATCATAGTAGTTCATGCATATTTCTAAATATTGAAATGTATTTTTGCACTTAGGCATATAGGAAAGATTCATTGTTGCTATATGATGCACTTTATGTTACGTAAGCTTAAAATGAACACCACACATGCATGCCCTCATTTAAACATTGGGGAGTTGGATTTCATCACCAACCTTCAATTCAGTCCAGTGATGTTGGAATTCATCTCCTTCCACTGGTTTTCCCCCTAGATCTTCCTAGAAATGGATTGAGAAACTTATTTATAGTGATACTAAGTTACTTGTGCTCAAACTATCTCCCACTGTTGGAACAATCATTGGTTTAGAGTGGAAGAGCTAGGCGAACCCTCCATTGGGTCTTCAATGGTGTACCCTAGCTTCTTTTGAGAAAATCATGTTTGGCATGAGTGTACTTGATTGTCACTATGGATGAGTCTTCTCATTCTTAATCCAAGAACAAGAGCAAAGAAATCAAAATAACAACACATCAAAACACACCAAATAATTTAGGGCACACTCAAATCGGTAATCAAGATAAACATTTGTTTGGTATTGTGTGGTTATTCCTAAATTGCAACTCAAAAGATAAATTCATAGACAACATGGTCAAAACAAGAAGTAAGCACCCTCGGTCTGATACTGAGGGAGAGATAGAAGCAACTCATACCCATAGGTAGAGTCATAGTAACATTGAACGACCTACCCGTAAGACCATGAGACGTAGCTCCATGAGCCTAAGGGGTGATAACTCAACCCTTGGGGGATCTCCTCAAGAAACCCCAAGTAAATAACCACATCATGGAACAAAGTCACATAAAAAAAAAGAGGCTTCACATCCATCCTCATCAAGGAGACATGAGGAGACCTCAAGGGCCTCCTCTAAACACATAGAAACATCTCAAAGATGTGAGGAAGCTTCAAGGGATTCCTCCTCACATGGACATAAAGAAGGTTCTAAAACTTATTCTTCACATAGGTATGATGAGACTGCTACATCTCCATCCACATGGAGAAAACATGTTACCACAAAGCCCTCTTCATCAAGAAGGCAAACAAGAATTGCAACACCTCAAGACTCACAAGAAACATATGAAATAGGTTTACCTACTGAAGGGCGGGAAACTAGAGCTACATCTAGTCATGGGAATCAGATAGAAGAAACCCTTCACACAAAAGGAAATATTCCCATAGACTATGACCTCATAGGAGTGAATGGCACCCCATAGGACCAGCCATGGAAAACAAGACAACTAGATGGGTTGGATCGGTTTCCTACATGACCAACTCAAAGAAATATAGCTACTGAGAACTCTGCATCTGGAAGCTCACGAACAATGACTTCTAAACATGTCTCTCAGTCTGGGGGTACCTCAGAGTGACCCCGTAGTAGATGCATGGAGTCTGACCATAGGGATACTCAATAGTACACTGAACAAGTCACATTAGCTAGCAAGAGTACAGATACAACAAAAACCTCCTTAAGGAATCTATGAGTCAAGACAACAAGAACAGATTTAGATAAACATGAGTCATCTGTAATAGTGCAAACTAACCGAATGAGGTAGTTAGAAAATGCATTATGTAAGGAGCGAGAGCTAGTGGAAGCTCTCAAACAAGAGAAACAAAGAGAAAGACTCTTGCGCCAACATGAGCAATGTTTAAGAGAGTAGGCTGAGCGACTAGCTCTTAACAATTTATAGACAAATGGTGGTGACCACCAATGAACAAGACATGTTGACTCACCTAAGGAGAGGCGCACTAGACAAGATAGCCCACAATGAAATCCCCCACCAAATCATGAACAAAATCCAACTAATGGGGGAAGGGCAAACACAACAAACCAAGATCATAATCTTGAGTCCCCTCGTAGGAGGGAGGAAAATGGAACAAATAAAATGGATAGAGAGTTACCTCCATTGCCAATGTGAATAGGCTTACAAGAGGAGGAAATCCGTGCATCAAAGGTATTTCAAGAGCTTGCTAAAAATATGAAAATCTTTGAGAAACAAGAGGAAGTTGGAAACTCACCAACATTGAGCAAAATACACAACCAACCATTGTGCCCATCAATCCCTAGCCCTCCATATCCTAAGAACTTTGAGATGCCTAGGTTAGAAAATTTTAAAGGTGAGGAGGATGCACAAGAGCATGTCACCAATTTTATCAACACCTATTTTCATCTTGAAGACAGTGACGCTCTCATGCTAAGAACATTTATAATGACATTTTTAGGTGCTGCCACTCAATGGTTCAACCAACTACCTAAGCATAGCATAACCAACTTTGAACAACTAGTAAACACATTCTTAAAGCATTTATCCTTTGGTGCTAAGAATAAGGTGAACCTTTTAGACTTGGCCAACTTGAAATAGTATGATGATGAGCCAATAATGGATTATGGGAATAGATGGAGAAAAGTCATGGTAAAATTATCATTCTCTGTTCCCACAGAAGAGATCATTCGCATGTTCACCAAAAGTTGCTCTAAACACATATCCCTCTTGCTACAACTTCAGAAGTATCCTTCATTTGAGGAAGCTTTGGCACAGGCCAAGCTCATCAAAGAAATAAAAGTAGATGAGGGAACCATTAAACTCTAAAACAAAAAGGAGTGGAACAAGAATGGTAAGAATGACAAGTATAAGTAGAAGTAGGGCAACCTTGCTCTAGTCAATCAAGTCATATTGGCTACACCCAAGGATGGGGGTGCACAACAACCCTAGAACTATCAAGCACATCCCCCACCAGCCAACTACGACCAAAAGAACAATCAAGGAAGAAATTGAGAATGCAAACCACCTCGTTATTTCATGCCTCTGACAGAATCAATGCAATCAATCTTTAATCAGTTGAGCGAGGCCAAGAGGATCAGATTTCTTGATATACCTCTTATAGATCCCAACCATCCTAAGCCAAAAGGATATAGGGAAGATCAATTTTGACCTTATCATAGGATATCGAGGCATGACATTGAGGCTTGCATCGGGTTTAAGAATCAAGTGCAAAACATGATTGAGGTGGGAGAACTCAAAGTTGACAACCCACTGGCTCCCGATAATAGAGACATGGGCATATACAGAAACCCATTGCCCAATCATGAGGCCCCTCGAGAGCAAGGGGCCCAAGTCAATCAAGTTTGAGCTGACATACCTACCCACGGATGCGTTGGGATGGTTGAGATTGTTAACATAGCAACAAGGACTAGGTGGTATGGTCAACCACAACTACTTGCAGCTCCCATGAACATCCCAACCACTCCTAGGCAAAGGCAAGACAACCTTCCAAGTCCACCAACATGACCTGTGGTAACTATTCGAAGTAGATTGGAGCAAAACCTATAGACGACTCCAGCTAAGTTATCCATCTATGAGCTCATACAATAATCCCCAAAGCATAGGGAGACTCTAATGGATATTTTAAGAACAATTGAGCTCCAACCACAAGATGCAAATGCATTCACTCACTTTGTGGGACAAGTACAAGAATTCTAGGAACCTATAATCTGATTCTATGATCATGAGATTAAGATAGTTCTTGTTGCCTTACTAGACCCTTCACTAAAAATTGTAGCAGTAATCAATGACTTACCTTTCAAGAGGTTTTTGGTCGATACAGGTTCATCGATAAACATCATTACAACAATAGCAATAGAGCACCTCAAAATCCCCAAGTCCAATATCGTTCTAGGAGCTTACACATTGAGAGATTTTAATGATGCTTTATGCAATACTATGGGAACGATAGTCCTACCCATCAAGGTGGGGCACAAGACCATCCCCATGATGTGTCATGTCTTGGAAGGAGCTATGTAGTACAACATCCTCTTAGGGCACCCTTGGATAAGGGCCATGAAGTGTGTGCCTTCGATCTTGCACCAGTGTGTCAAGTATGTGCACAAGAACAAAGTCTATGTGGTTCTGGCTGATGAAGAGCCTTTTAAATACGTCAATAAGGTGGACATTCTAGGATAATTTGTAATCCCTTCTACTCACATGTACGTGGCACCTTCATCCCCAACCACACAAGTGGATAACGAAGACAAAGGGGTAAGAAAAGACCCATGTGCATCAACACCTCCTGGTGCACTCAAAATAGTCAATGCTTCTAAAGTACCATCAATGTCAAAACCAAAAGACAATAAGAAGCTAAATGCACCCTTAGTTAAGGAAGAAAGGCCCAAGGAAGTACCAACTATAGCCATTTCTGAAATGCCAAGTCCTATGGAAGAGGAATATCTTCAAGATCAAGATGAAGATAGTGATTATCACCCTACTTCACCAGTATCATCCGTAGGGTCATCCATGTCGCATGCATCAATACACTTGGAAAGCATAGGCATAGGGGAGTACCTTATGCAGAACATCACATTTATACCTATCATTGAGTCTACACAAGATATGGGAAGGCCTAAGGACTTAAGGCCACTAGTGGGAACAGTGGTTCCACTTGGAATCCCTCCCAACCAAACCAATTTTGTCTACATCGACCTGGACTGCACTCATAAGTCTTTAGATATAGAAGAGGATAGTGATGAATTATTCATGGTCAATGTTCATTACCTCTCTAACCCCAAGTTTGCTCTAATCTACTTTGAGCGTTGCCACTGGCATGGCTATGGCCTTGGCATATATGAGCAGGGGTGCAGGTGGCCATACAAGCCACAATATCAGCTTCCCTCTAACATATTTGGCTTAGGCTATTATAGTGGAGGTCGAGATGACTCTCTTGCAATGGCATTGGAAATATTAAGCTTAGGGTTAGGAGAAGACATTGATTTCATTCCTTATCATCCCCTAAGAATAGGAAATTTGAGCAACAGACAAGTGGCCACGATAAACATATCGCCACCAGAAGTTTATCATCCAAACATCTCAATTGATTCCACCCCAATAGGGTACAACTTGTGGGATGAGGAGAATGGATATGAAGCAAGTGATGATGAGGCGCAACTTGGCTTAGCCTACTAGGGGCCTCACTATTTACAAATATTCACATGGTCCATCCATGATGAGAGTGGATATACATCAGATGAAAGTGACTATGAATCAAAAGACTCAATAGAAAGAGCCTACTTAGGCCTAAGCCATCAACCCCTAACTTTGGGGCAAGAGACAAATGCAAATGGATTCTTCATAAGTGATAAAGAATATGAAGATGAAATAAAGATGGCCTACTTAGGGCCAAGACATGAGCCCCTTGTCTTAGGGTCGCATACCAATGCTAACGGTTTTTGGATAAGTGATGATGAATTTGAGGATGAGACCGAGATGGCTTATCTTGGACCTCACCACTTGTGGCAAGTGAACGAGCTAGTAGAGAGAGAGGTGGCACTCCATGCCATAGACCCTCATATCTGATTTTTGGGGAGACCTGTTAACCTAGCTACCATTCATCGGATGGTCAATCCCCCTTCGCCTACATTCAAAGAGTGATTAGAGCCCAATGATCCTATTGTTCTACCCTGCTCATGGGCCAGATCCAAAAATTCCCATTCCTCCAAAACCTCATCATGAGTATGGAAGGGAAACCCTTGAGACAAGATTACACCCATGTGGTCCTGGAGACTTCATTCCATCCATCAACATGATCTCCATTGATTTGACCACTCCACTTCATAACCTAGTAGATCCTACCAAATCATTGCATCTTGATATAGAGGCTATTGATTGGGATCACGCTAATTCTCCCATAGAGCCTGAAGACCTCTTCCCCAATGAAGAGATGTTATAGTCATTCCATTTTGCATTAGGTTGTGCGTATGACATCTTCCATGTTGGTTTGGAACCTGAGTCAGTAGGTCCTGTGAATCTTGTCAATGACATTCATTTGATACCCACACCTCATCAGCTAGAGGATGGGTCACATATGGCTATAGAAGTGAATTTCAAGGTGGACATCAATGATGATCCTACCCAACCAAGGAAAGTCAAGTTCGGAGAAAGTCTATCTCCAGAGGAACAAGCCATCCTAATTCCTCTCCTCAAGGAGAGGCCAAATATTTTTGCTTGGACTTACAAAGACATGCCAGGGATAGATCCAAAGTTAATCATTCACAACCTTTCATTGGATCCCATGAAGAAGCCAGTCAAGCAAAAGCTGAGGAAAATGCATCCAACCGTCACTTTGATGGTGAAGAACGAGTTGCAAAAACTACTGGATGCAGTATTCATAGTTCCCATCGACTACCCTGAGTGGGTGTCAAACATGGTACCCATAGGGAAACCCGATGGAAGAGTCCGTATCTACATGGATTTTAGAGATTTAAATAGGGCAACACCAAAGGATTCATTCTCGTTGCCAAAAATAGATGCTCTTGTAGATGCAACCGTAGGTCATGAAATTCTCTCTCTAATGGATGGTTTTTTTGGATACAACCAGATCCTAGATTAAGCTCAAAGATCAACATAAAAATGCTTTCATTACTCCATGGGGAACATTCTATTACAAAGTAATGCCATTCGGTCTCAAAAATGCTGGTGCCACATATCAGTGGGCCATGACATACATATTCCATGACTATATGCATAAGATCTTGGAAGATTACATGGATGACTTACTGGCCAAGTCCCTGTTGCGGCAAGAGCATGCCGAAGTCCTTAGACAAGTCTTTGATCACCTCATAGAACACAATGTCCGATTGAATCCTAAGAAGTGCGTATTTGGCGTAACTTCTAGCAAGCTTTTGGGATTCATCGTATCCAAGAGAGGCATTGAAGTTGATCCTGAAAAGGTAAAGGCTATATTAGAAATGGCCACCCCTACCAACATTAGGGAATTACAGAGCCTACAAGGCAAGATAGCATCCATCAAAATATTCATCATGCAATTATCAGACAAATGCTGACCTATGAATCGATTGCTATGCAAGGAGGTCCCCTTTCATTGGGATGAAGAATGCCATCAAGCCTTTGCAGAGATCAAGAATTATCTAGCAACGCCACCAGTATTGGCTCCACCAAGGCCAGACATACCATTTTTACTATATATATCAACTAATAATTTTGCATTGGGCACCATGTTAGCCCAAAAGAATGAACAAGACAAAGAGCAAGCCATATATTACATTAGTTGCACCTTGGTGAGTTATGAGCTAGGATATGTGTATGTCAAAAAGTTGTGTTTAGCAGTGGTCTTTGCAACTCGAAAGTTGTGACACTACATGTTGAGCCATACGACCTATGTCATATCAAAATAGAATCCTTTGTAGTACATGATGAGCAAGACATATCACAATACACGTACCACAAAGTGGATCATGCTATTGATAGAATTTGATCTAGAGTTCATAAGCCAAAATTCCATCAAGGGACAAGTCATAGCAGATCAATTAGTAGAGGCACCTCTTCAAGATAACAAGCCTCTCACCATAGAATTGCCTGATGATGCGGTCTTTGCATTATCAGATCTTCCAGAACTCAAAGAACCTAAGAAATAAAGAGACATGTCATTGTTCTTCGATGGTTCAAAGTGTGAACAAGGAGGTGGAGTAGGGATTGTATTTATCACACCATAGGGCGCTCCATTGCCCTTATCATTCAAATTAGACTTCCCATGCACAAACAACAATACAAAATATGAAGCATTGATCTTGGGACTCCAAATAGCCGTAGCAATGGGCATTAAAATATTGAATATCTTTGGTGACTCCTTACTCATAGTAAACTAGGTCAAAGGACTATTCCAATGCAGGTGCCCACTCCTAAAGAATTACAAGGAACTTGTTGACACCTACCTAGCCCGGATGGAATGGTACGACATTGAGGCAATCCCTCGTACGTCAAATAGATTTGTAGACACCATGGCCTATTTGGGATCCTTAATCCATCAGAATTTGTCTACTGATTTTACAATAATTCATGTGAAAGTTCTTTCACACTCAAAAATACGTCATGAAGCTTTTGACAATCAAGAATTAGTCAACATGATCAACATCGAGCCAAATCAGGATTGGTCCTTCGTAGCCAGAGATTTCTTGCAAAAGGCACCTTGGGGGTCGTTGATCTCCAAAGGACCTATGGAGTGTGGTGCAACCATACACCATACATTTGTTCCTCAATCCGTGTTCACTAGCTCAAAAATACAGGAAGAGCAAGTTGTCTTTTCTATAGAAGTTGTGGCCTATCAGGATTGGATTTCCCAACTACGGGACTTCTTGAAGCTTGGAATAGTACCTCAAGGTTTGTCGCATACTGAAAGGTGAACTTTCAAATAGAGAGCAACAAGATACATCTTGCTAGGATAAATCCTCTACAGATGAGGATATGATGGAATATTACTCCGTTGTCTTGAGCCCCAAGAAGCATCCTGGGAAATTTTGCAAGCTCATGATGGTACATGTGGAGGGCATTTCAGTGGCATGGCCATCGTTAAGTGCATATTGAGAATGGGTTACTATTGGCCCACCATGGAAAAGGACTACTACGAGTATGTCAAGAAATGCAGTAAGTGCCAGCATCATGCGAATCTAATGCACTTACCATCACAAGATTTGCAGCCCATCCAGGAAGCATGGCCATTATCACAATGGGGACTAGACTTGATTGGGAAAATATCACCCCCATCCTCAGGTCGACACACATTCATCATAACAGCCATAGAATACTTCACTAAATGGGTAGAAGTGATCCCCTTAACATCAACAATTGGACCAAGGATTGTGGAGTTTATACTCCACAATATCATAAGTCATTTTGGGGTCCCTTCAAAGATAATATCGGATAATGGGCCATCTTTCAAGAACAAAAATATGCTTGCTTTAATGAACAAATATCATATTCAACATAGTTTTTCAATGCCTTATTATCCATAAGCAAACAGGCAAGCAAAAGCCTCAAACAAAATAATAGTCTCCATTTTGAGGAAGACGATGCAATACAATCACAAGGATTGGCACATGCAGTTGCCTCTTGCACTATGGGCATACAGGACTAGTATACGGATGCCCACTGGGGCAACACCATTTTCACTAGTATATGGAATTGAGGCCATCATGCCACTAGAGTTGGAAATTCTGACTCTACGCATAGCATTAAAGGACTTCATAGATGATGATGCCACGCGACAAGGCCACCTTGATCAGTTGATGCTTCTTGATGAACGTTGAGTCAATGATTTAGAGCATCTTCATGTTTACCAAGATCACCTTGCATGAGCTTACAATAGTAAAGTCCATTTAAGGGAATTCAAGGTTGGAGATCTAGTGCTCAAAGAAAACTAGCAGAATTCGAATCTGCCATCGCATCTACGAGATAAGTTCATGGTAAACTGGATAGGCCCATACATGATTTCACAGAGAGTTGGGCCTGGAGCTTATCACCTTATATCATTAGATGGTGTTGAAGAGCCTGAACCTCTCAATATCATTCACTTAAAGGCATTCTACACATAAAACACAAAAACATTCAAATATGTCAAAAATACATAAACAAAGCATAAAAACATAAACTTTCAAAAATACAATCAAAGGCTCCAAGGGTAATTCATACCACTTGGTCAAAATTCAAAAAAAAAAAATCAAAGGCTCCAAGGGTAATTCAAACTACTTGGTCAAATCCAATCAATCAAAGGCTCCAAGGGTAATTCATACCGCTTGGTCAAAATCAATTAAAAAGGCTCCAAGGGTAATTCATACCGCTTGGTCAAAATCAATTAAAAAAGGCTCCAAGGGTAATTCAAACCACTTGGTCAAATCCAATCAATCAAAAGGCTCCAAGGGTAATTCAAACCGCTTGGTCAAAATCAAATCAAAGGCTCCAAGGGTAATTCATACCGCTTGGTCAAAATCAAATCAAAAAGGCTCCAAGGGTAATTCATACCGCTTGGTAAAAATCAATTCAAAAAGGCTCCAAGGGTAATTCAAACCGCTTGGTCAAATCCAATCAATTCAAAAGGCTCCAAGGGTAATTCAAACCGCTTGGTCAAAATCAATTCAAAAGGCTCCAAGGGTAATTCAAGCCACTTGGTCAAATCAATACCAAAAGCCCCAAAGGCATAATAAGCCCTTTGGTCAAATTAATAAAAAATACAAAAACAACATAAAATCAAAAATACAAAAACAATTGCATCTCACATCTTGCATCCACAACATTGCATTGCATTTTCATATCCACTACAATTGCATATGTCATGAGAGCCTCAAAAGTGATACCTCAGTTTGTCGTGCAAATAATTCAAATCCATACCTCCATTAACACATGTGTGTAATTGTGTTTTTCAACACAACAATTATTTGTTGCTATACATAATATACTAAGGTTTTTCAATTAATCAACCACACCTAGTGATATTATCAACTTTTGAGGAAAAAAACTTTGATTAGTAGAAGGTAAGGTCTAGCTGTGATAATGCCTTGGATATTCAAGATCCCGTCACTAATTGAAACACTAAAATCCTAGCTGGTACAAGGAAAATATGAAAGTTGCAAAGCGGTCTAGGTTACCTTAAGAGAAAAGGATCTTCCTTGCTTATCCCCCTGTGCAACCGGTTTAAAGGTGCTAAGAATTGGCAAAAGGACAAGCTTTACCCTATCCAAATCCCTTGCTTACATCAAAATAAGAAAAATCCCAAAGCAAAGTACATATTCAAAAGGCCAAGCATACAATCAATATTTCAAAGCAATAATCCGATACACAAATCATATATTCAAAATTAAAAAAAATCATAGCTCAAAGAAAAAATCAATAAAAAATAAAGAGTGATTTTCATCACTACGTATGAGAAAAATAAATAGTGATTATCATCACTACAAAAATCCTTGCTCAAAGAAAAAAATCAATCAAAATAAAAAGTGATTTTCATCACTACATATGAGCAAATATCCAAAGCCAAAAAGAAGCCAAAAAGAAGGGAATAAAGCTTGAATCCCTGGAATTCTCAGCATTGTACAAAATTGGAAGGAGAAATCCTTATGCATGACGATATGTCTACCACAATTGCTTCATGCATTTGTGTAGACCAATGTTTGAATGTGGATGAGCTAGCTTAGGTAACCCAATATTGCCTAGTGGTATAGTCCAACTAAGTCCAACATAAGGATGAGATGAACACTTGAGGATCCCTGATCTTAGCAATGGGCTGAAAGAATCCCACCTAACATCAAAGGAAATGCTTGAGTTCTACCTCAAAATATACAATCACATGCACACACAAAGATCATGAAAAACCAGGTCCATGGTAAAAACCTTACTTTTCAAAAGTCTAAGTGGTCAGTAGACAGTGGTTGATAGGGTAACTAGAGTGTTTGAATCTCTGGAAAACCCCAAAAATTCTTACATAGCAACAAATCATAACATCATTCACACCATCACTTTCTTTATAAGATTCTATAAATTAGGGGGTATCAACATAGTAGGATAGATACCACATATATATTAGAAATAGTATATAGATGGCCATTGACTACTTTATATATTTTAATTTACAGAAACTTATTAAGAAAAAAAATTACACACCATTACATATCATATATGAATACTTAATCAATTCTTATGATAAGAGTGATTATTTAAATTCATGATTATTTTTTTTACTTTCTGTGGTATCACCCATTAAGATTGTCAATGTCATATGCATTTTGTATGTTTTAAGTGATTAGAGCATACAGGTTCATTTATACCATTCCACCACATAAGTTAGATGCATATAATTAAAGCAAAGTTAAAACATGCATTTAGCAATAACATCACATTCACAAAAACAAGTCATTAATCATCCATAAACCACATCATAAAACATATAGGCAATATCCATTTGCATACAATCATAAATTCATCATTCATCATCAAAATACATCGCATCATATCATAAAATCATATAAGCATCTACACATCCATCTAAGCATCTTCAAATATCATCTATCATCTAACATATTCATCAAATCATCATAATACCATCATCGCATCATATCATAAAACAAAATAACAACAAAAATATGAGCAATAAATGATACACATAATAAGTCATAATGCAAAGCTATCATAAAAGTATGTGTGTCAAGTCCAATGGATGTACAAAAATGCCCGTGGGCTACAGTCATATAGGTCAGTCGACCTCAAAAATGGATCAAGGACCAAGTAAAGCATCAATCAAGTATCGGGCCTGAGCCCCCTGCATCACCTCCTCTAGTGCCACCTCCCCTTGTGGCGGTGTCATGAGTCGAATGATATGAGCCTTGTCGGTATCTCTATCTGAGTCCAAGTCCTCTGGCTAGGATGGGTGGAAGACTACCCCGAGGTGGAGCACCCACTAACCTATGAACCACCCGCACTAGCTGGATCCTTAGGGACAATCCCATGCCTCTTGAGCTGCATCTAAAGAATGGTGACATGATCCACAAGTCCTCAGATCCGCTCCTCATGCTCATCCAACAAATACTGAAGCTATCCCACATTTGCTCTTGAACCTACCACTGGAACCTCCTATGGTGTAGAAGGAGGAACAACAAACTGCATCCTGGCATTGCCACCCCCAATAGTAGCCTACAGAGCTTGTATCTGTGTTGAGAGCTGCTCAATGGTAGCATCTCGCCACTGTACCTAGATCTTAGTGGCCTGAAGCTCAACCTCAACCTCATGTAGTTATGCTCTCAGAGGAGAGTCTCTCTCCTTGGGCTCTAACTCCTCCTCCTTAGGAACATTAGGATCCTCCGCTACCACCTACTCTACTAGCTGGCCCCATACCTCGATCCTGGCTCAGACTCTACATCCTATCGGATCTGCACCATCACCCCCACCATCATCATTACACCCTAGGTTGTCGATGCCATGCCACATCCAATCACCCCACCACTGAGTGTATGCCTCTATAACTCCCCCAGCCACTCTAGGGTCAACAACTGGGGCATCCTCCTCATCTAAAATGTCTATAATCTATCATGGAGGTAGGTCCTTCTCTTTTATGAGGTGCTTGTATAATAACGGTATCAAGGGCACATCCTACTACAACCCGTACTGACGAAGAACCCACGAGTAGAAGAAATACTCCCAAATGGCAACCTTACGACCAACGAGCCATCACTCACGCCATGTCCTGGTAGTAAAGCTAGCTAGATCATCCCAAGTAGGACACTCATAGTAAGGCCGCCACACGACATCTCCGACAAAAATTCTAGTGAAAGCATCAGTGTAGTGGGATAGCTCCCCTATGAAAGTGTGGCTCTTACGCTCCTCATGCTCTCGAGCCCATCTAGTAGGATAGCACTATGTCCAAGCATTGACCATAGTGATCTCGATCGGGAGCCCCTTAGGGCAATCTACCATAATATGCTCCCATCCCCAAACCTGTAGGAGCAAGCTATAGGTAATTTTGACATGTCCTCATCGGTGGATGTGGTATAACTCATCATAGCACTGAGCCAATAGCGATCTACCCCATGCATAGATGATAGGCTCCTCACTATCCAATAGATCCTGCACCATCGCCAAAAGGTTCCATGGGAACCTCAAACCCGAGTAGTCTAGGATAAGAACATTGTTGATCACCATCAGCAATATGACATGCCTCACCGTAAAGATGCCCTCCCCATGCCAGTGACTGATGGACACTCCTCCAGACTTTTTGTCCTTGAGAGCATCCATAGAGTGCCCTCTAAACACTCGAGTGAAGATAACCACCTGATAATTAGTGGTCGAAGAGACAATGGCCACCCCATAAAATGGAATCTTAAAGATCCTATATACATCCTCCAGCATAATGGTCATCTCACCGATCGGGAGGTGGAAGGTATTAGTCTACGGGTCCCAGCAATGGGCTAGAGCCGTAAGGTAAGCCTGATCTGCCATGATGTAAGGTAGCCTGATGACATACTACAACCCACGGGCTTTAAACCATGCCCAGTCTATATCATCAAAGCTAGGAAGTAAGTCAAGTAGGAGCTTTAGGTCCCGAGCCCGAGCAGTAAGGATCTAAGCAAAGTAGAAGAAAGACAAAATATAACTACAGTGCATCTAAGGCATAATTCACAATAAACATGAAAAGGGTGCAAAAGAGTATGGACTATTCTAAGTCTAAGCAAAAAGGATAAGATTGCACCTAATCAAACAAATCAAAAATTCAAAATTCAAAAAAATAAAAAATGTCATAAAAATCCAACAAAAATGCAAGAAAACATAGCTAAGGGTTTAGCCATTGTTGCCTATAGTAGCCGAAACCTGGTCGCTGGAGGCAATAGCGGCCAAGACCCAATGGTCAAATTTTTGACCATTGGGGTTCAAGCTTGGCCACTCTGAGCGACAATGGCTCAGAACCGGCCACTCTGAGTGATAGCGGCCAAGGGGCGACATGACAAACCCGTGAACCCTTGGCTAGAAAATAAAAAAATTGCAAACTTACAAAATAACTTAAATAGATCAAAAGAGGGAGGGAAAACAAATAAAATAGAAAGCAAATATTCCCACTCAAGCATCAAAAACTAAGCTAAGTTCAAAAAAGCTCAAAATGGCGGTAGTAGGTGAATAACAAAAAAATTCAAAAACCCTAGGCTAAAGCCACTAACAAAAAAATAAAATTGGGGACTAACCCACCATAGCAAAGGGTATGCTAAGCCTAATTACAGATTTTGTTCGTTGCCAACAGGTTTAGTGAGGTTCAGTTTACCCATTACTTAGTGAGGTTCAGTTTTACTCAGACAAGGAAAAGAGAGCTAGGGTTTAGAAAAGAGAAATACCCAAGAAGCTCCGGCTCCTCCAGCAGCTGATGTCTCACCCTGCGCAACCATGTCCTCAATGCCAACAAATTTCAAAGTCACAACCGTCACCGTCACACTAGAGCTCCCAAAGTGAATCTTCAAATAGTGAAAGTGAAAGTTCAAACCCTAGAAATGTAAATTTTATATTTCCTTAATTATGCCTTGGCCACTATTGATGTCAGTGGCCCGAACTTCTTGGTCGCTCAAGGTGACAGTGGCCACAGGCAAAGACTCAGAGGCCACTGGACCTGATAATGACCAGATCCACAGGTCAAAATAAGGGGTTTCCTCCTTGAGGGATCCCACAAAAACAACAAATAAACACACTTTGGTGGTTTAAGATCATCAGAATGTTCAAAATAACAAAAAAATCACATAAAAGCATAATCTCAGGTAGGCCTCATATTCAGTCACCTACTCTATCCACTCGAATATTGCAGTGAGTTGCACTCCATGTATTTCGGTGAGATGAGTAGATAACCATAAGGCCACTTGGGACAAAAACCACTCATTTTGGAATTACGATGTGCCACCCTTAAATCTTGAAGAAGACCAAGATGGTCAAATTGCTCCATGGGTGTGAAAGGATCATCCTAATTCCCCTATGACATCAAAAATATTAAGTCAAAGTGATACAATCTAAACATAAATAGAATCACTCATCCTAACTCCCTAAGAAGGCTATTGATAGCCGGATCGCTCCTCGGGATAAGGATAGATGATTATCATAAATAATTGGAATCACACTTGGATGTGGGATTTCCCATTAAAAGCAATAAATGCTAGAAAGGAACCAGATTAGTCATATTGGTCAAGCGACTTGTCGCTTCATTCATTGTCATTTCTTCACCAATTCATTGTGTGAATAAGTAGTTCAAAACTTCAACATAATCATAATCAAAATCAGCAAAATATCACTCGATCATAGCAAAATCATGTTCATCCTACGAATCATTGCATACAACAATCACAAATTTCCCTTGTTTTCTGGGAATGTAAGCAGACATGACATCTTCAATTGTAGCTCTCCTACCGGTCGAAATTGTTGTAGCAGTTGAAGCTACCCGATTGAGTTTGAGGAATGAGTGCAATTTAACATGCAAAATCCACTGAGCTAAGTCCTCTAAATGTTGAGGCAATGATTCAAGGGATGCACGCCATATTGCATGATTGGGCCATCCGACATTGATCAGACCATTGATCACCATACACCCTACAAATAGATTAGTCTACATTTTTGCTCAGCGTTGTGTTTTCCACACAACGCATCGCAAAAAGGTCATCTATAGACACCTAAATTATGTCATGCTTAGGGGAGATGCTCACATAAACACACTCATAAGATCATAAGACATAATATTGGACTTTAAAAGCATCAAAAATGGTTCTCACCACTCATTTGGGGCCTTTTCAAGCCATCCAAGCCTAGCCGCTCAAGCCAAGAGTGGCCAGATACTAGCCAGTCAAGCCTAGAGCGGCCAGATATTAGCCACTGCAAACAATAGTGGCCAGATCTTAGCCACTGTAAATGATAGTGACTAAGCCATAAGAAGCATTTTTCCAAAAAATAAGCCTAATCACAGGCATAAGTGGTAGTCTTCATGCAATAAAGGTGAGCGGGAGTAACTTTGCATTCCTTTTCATTACCAGTTCACATAGGAGGCCTGAGTTTGCATTTAAAATTTAGTTAACTAACCTCCAAGCATAAAAAAATGACAAAATCTTCTCATGCTAACTTACACTACACATGAGAAATTCAGTCCTAGGGCTTGGACATAGACCTAGGGTTTCACACTATAAAAGGTGCAATCCTAAGAGCACTAAGTGACATATTTTATCTAATAAAGGACAAGAGAGATAGGAGATCATATCAAACAAAGAGACATATTTTTGAGGAGAGATTTCAAGACTTGGAGAGTTCTCTTTGAGATCACGTGTATGACAAATCCCTGATGAATTGAAGAGCATAACACCTATTATTTCGACATCAGATATAGTCTTTGATTCATAACTTTGGTGCAAAGAGAGCAAGGTTTACCATAGCGGTCGTTGTGTTGGACAGTGGCCTGCAATATTAGCTTAGGTTTTGGACATAGCTTCTTTTATTTTGTTTCTTCAAATTTTCATATCATTAGCATAGATTTACATGATTTCATGGCATGGTTTCATCATATTTCCATTAAATTATTTATTACTAACAACCTCATCTAGGGAGGCAATATCGGACACCTAAGCGTGTGTTGTTGTTTCATTGCTTGTAGGTCCACAGGTTCATCAAACGAAGTTTGCAACATATGAGAGCAAAAGGGATCCCTCTAGGAAACAGACCTAGAGAAGGAGGCATCTGTAATCCCTAAAACATTTCCGTGTGTGAAATCGGGAAGATTTTATAAGCGCACCACCTCTTCGTGAAAGGAGCACTCTTTTCCTATTTGTAACTTATTGTATCGAAATGGGTATCCCTAATAGGGAACAACATGTAACCGAGTTTCAATATCAATAAAGAGATCTATCTTTGTTATTTCATGTTATATGCTTTTTCTTCTTGTATTCCATTTCATCTCGAGTTTTCTTAATAACATTGCGAGTAGGGTTAAAAAGGGGTGATGCATGCATCCCGGGGTTGCTACAGAAATAACAGGAAACCTTTGCATATTTCATATAGCAACATTATTTGGTTGTGTTGAGAAACACAATTACACATGTCGATGCATGGATGAGGATAACTTGTATATTCTGACTGAAATACAAACAGTGGCATCGTTTGTAAGATTGTGATCATAACATATGCGAATGCAATGGATATGTATTGATATGCGATGATGCGGATGTAAGATGCAAATGTTTTTTGTATTTTTGGTTTTTCTTTGTTTTTGATTCGACCAAAGGGCTTAAAAATGCCTTTGGAGCTTTTTGTATTTTTATTTTGACAAAGCGGATTGGATACCCTTGGAGCCTTTTTGTGTTTGATTTGTTTGACCAAAGGGCTTTAAGATGCCTTTGGAGTTTTTTTTTATTTTTATTTTATTTTGACCAAGCAGATTGGATACCCTTGGAGCCATTTTGTGAATTGATTTGAATGTTTTTTGATTTTATGACATATTTGAATGTTTTTTTTATTTTATGATATATTTGAATGTTTTTTTTTTATGACATATTTGAATTTTTTAATTTTATGACATATTTGAATGTTTTTTTATTTTATGACATATTTGAATGTTTTTTTTATTTTATGACATATTTGAATGTTTTTTTTTATGACATATTTGAATTTTTTTTTATTTTATGTATGAAATTCCTTTAGATGAATGATATTGAGAGGTTCAGGCTCTTCAACACCATCCAAAGATGTTAGGCGGTATGCTCTAGGCCCAACTCTCTCTGAAATTATGTAGGAGGCTATCCAATTTGCTATAAATTTGTCTCATAAATGCGATGATAGGTTTGAGTTCTACTGGTTTTCTTTGAGTACTAGATCCCCAACTTTGAATTCTCTCAAATGGACTTTACTATTATATGCTCATGAAAGGTGATTCTAATAAACATGGAGATGCTCCAAGGCATTGACCCATCGTTCATCCAAAAGCATTAATTGATCCAGGTGGTCTTGTTGCGTTGTGTCATTATCTATGAAGTCCCTTAATGCTATGCGTAAAGTTGGGATTTCTGGTTCTAGGGGCATGATGGTCTCAACCCCATATACAAGTGAAAACGGTATTGTCCCAGTGGGCATTTGTACACTAGTCATGTATGCCCATAGTGCCAAAGGCAACTACAAATGCCAGTCCCTATGATTATCTACTACTATTTTCCTCAAGATGGAGACTATTGTTTTATTTGAGGTTTCTGCTTGCCCATTTTCTTACGGATAATAAGGTGTTGAAAAATTGTGTCGAATATGGTACTTTTCCATTAAAGCATGCACATTTTTGTTCTTGAAAGATGGTCCATTATTTGATATAATATTTTAAGGGACCCCAAATCGACTTATGATATTGTGGAGTATAAACTCCGCAATCCTTGGTCCAGTTGTCGATGTTAAGGGGATTGCTTCAACCCATTTGGTAAAATACTTAGTGGTCATTATGATGAGCATGTATTGGTCTGAAGATAGGGGAGATATCTTACCAATAAATTATAATCCCCATTTTGAGAAGGGTCATGCTGCCTGGATGGGTTACAAGGCTTGTGATGACAAGTGAGTGAGGTTTGCATGGTGTTGACACTTTATGCATTTCTTGACATACTCACAAAATTATTTTTCCATAGTGGGCCAATAATAACCCATTCTCAAAATACGCTTAACGATGGCCACACCACTGAAGTGACCTCCATACATACCATCATGAGCTTGTAAAATTTCCCAAGATGCTTCCTAGGGCTCAAGACAATAAAGGAGCATTCCATCGTAACCTCATCTATAAAGGATATCTCCTAGAAAAATTTATCTAGTCACCTTTTGCTTAAATTTTCATTTTTTAGCCTGTGACATGTCTTGCTATACTATTCCAAGCTTTAGGAAATCCCACAATTAGGAAAGACAATCCTGATAAGCTAATACTTCTATGGATAAAACTGTGTGCTCTCCTTACAATCTAGCACTTGCAAAAACTGATTGGGAAGCAATCCTATGATGAATGGTTGTTTCATATTCTATGAAAACTTGAGAGATCAAAGATTTTGAAGGCACCGTTTGCAATAAGGTTCTAAATTTGAATGACCAATCTTGATTTGGCTCGGTTTGGATCATGTTGACTAAATCTAGGTTGTCAATAACCTCATGTTGTATTGCAAAAAATGTGAGTACTTTCACATGAACCATTGTGAAATCAATGAACAAATTCTGAGGGATTAAGGATCCCAAAGATGCCATGGTGTCTGCAAATATATTTGATGTACGAGGGATTGCCTCGATGTCATACCATTCTAGCTGGGTTAAGTAAGTTTCAAAAATCTCCTTGTAAGCTTTAAGGATTGGGCACCTACATTGGAACAATCCTTTGACTTGGTTTACTATGAGCAAGGAGTCACTAAAGATATTCAATCTTTTAATGCCCATTGCAACTGCTATTTGGAGTCCCAATATCAAGACTTCATACTATGTGTTATTGTTTATGCAAGGGAAGTCTAGTTTTAATGACAAGGGCAATGGAGTGCCCTACGGTGTGATAAAGACTATCCCTACTCCACCCCCTTGTTCATACTTTGAAACATCAAAGAATACCACCATTTCTCTTTGTTTCTTAGGTTCTTCAGGTTTTGGAAGGTCTAATAATGTGAATACTACATCATCATGCAATTCTATAGTGAGAGGTCTACTATCCTTAATAGGTGCCTCTGCTAATTGATCTGCTATGACTTATCCCTTGATAGACTTTTGGCTTATAAATTCTAGGTCAAAATATGTCAATAGCATGATCCACTTTACAGTACGTGTATTGTAATATGTCTTGTTAATAATATTCTGCAAAGGATTCTATTTTGATATAATGTAAGTCATATGGCTCAACATGTAGTGTCACAAATTTTTGGTTGTAAATGCCACTGCTAAGCACAACTTTTCTACATACGCATATCCTAGCTCATAGCTTACCAATGTGTGACTAATGTAATATATGGCTTTCTCTTTGTCTTTCATGTTCTTTTGGGCTAGCATGGTGCCCAAAGAAAAATCAATAGCTGATATGTATAGCAAAAATGGTACATCTAGCCTTGGTGGAGCTAGCATTGGTGGCATTGCCAGGTATGTTTTGATCTCTGCAAAGGCTTGTTGGTGAAAGCATGAGATTTCGAAAGAAAAACAGTACTAGGATGTAATGTAAACAAAACTAACTCGATGCATGAAATAAAACGAATGTAATCGAATCAAAACCAAACGTATAATGAAAAACAGGAGCACAACCCTTTTTATTAATATGATTCCGGTTTCGGTTACATTCCATCTCCGTCCCCTTTACGGGCTAGGAGGATTAGCATGTTCTGGTTACAATCGTTTCTAGTAGTCTTCCTTCCGCGTGCCCACATTTGAAATGGGCGGGCCAAAACGTTGCCGTCGCTGGTGTTGATGAGTTTTTAACCTTTGCTGCTCCTCCTGCGATCAAAGAAACAGCAAAGATGTTAGTAGCACCTGCTGCAAATAAGGAACGTTTATTTTCTGCAATTAATGAAAGATGCATATACAGATTGATTAAAACAACGGATTGCAAAAATAAAATAAAATGAACTAAAATAAAACCGAAATCATAACGCATAAAATCTCGGTATTATTATTATGCAAAAGAAATACAAATAGAACACTGAGCTTGGTCGACGAATGGATGGATCCATGGATCCGGATTCATGTTTTCCATAAGCGCCCGATGACCTCCCTTGCAGAAGAAATCCTGGATGCGGATGACGTGAATCGAGGCTTAAAACATCTGGCGGTAAACTGGCAGGGCTTCGCTGCTCCAAAACATTTCCTTTTTTTTTTTTTCGGGTGGGAAAAGTCCACCATTTTATAGACCCAGGGGGTCTCTTTGGATAGGCATGCATAAGCGCCATGTGGTGGTCACAGGTGCCATGTGGCGGTCATGTCTTCCCATGAGAGAGGAAAGTCCTCCATGACTTGGGCTTTCATGAATGCCCCTGTGACAGTCCTCTAACGGCCCACGTAATTGACTGACTTCCACTACCAATTGTTTAATGTCCATTTTTAATGGTGATTTTCGTTTGTTTAAAGTCCACCTTTAATTGGTTGAAATCCACCTTTATTGGTTTAAAATCCGCTTTTATTGGTTAAAATCTGCCTTCGTTGGTTTAAAGTATGCCCAGGCATAAATGCGGAGTTTTGTCGCGATATCGTGACATCGCGATATCGTGACATCGCGATATTGTGACACTAAGAAAATAAACAGGGCGCAGGGTAGGAGCTGTCGCGATATCGCGACAATTGCGATATCGCAACTGTCGCGACATCGCAATAGCGCGATGTCGCGACCGTCACGATATCGTGATAGTCACGATATCATGACAGCGTGATGTCATGACGGCATGATGTCACGACAGTCACAATGTCGTGATAGCGCGATGTCATGACAGTCGTGATATCGCGATAGCGCGATGCCACGACTGTCATGATATCGCGACTATCACGATATCACGATAGCACGATGTCACGACATAACCAAAGGAAAGGAGCACAGAGGCAGAACGAAACTCTGTGGGCAGTGTGAATAAACTGGTGGGACCTTACGGGTTTGCAAAGTGAAGTGCCAAGGTGGATGGGACGTTGCCATGGTGTATGGTCCCAAAGGTGAAACAGTCAAAGAAAGCAAACGATAAATAACCAAAGCACTGTCATGTAATCGGATTGGTGCCGTTTTGGTGTCTACAGATGCCCCTTTTTGGAAAGAACTGCGGGTGATGCAGTGCTGAGCAAAAAATAGATAACCAAAGCACTAGTGATTAGGGTTTCTTAGTAACCTAACCAACTTATGATGCCCCAAGTATGGAAAGGGTATGCATTCTTGAATCCTTGCTTCTGACGAGCTAAGGAATTTGATTTCAAGTATTAACCTATTTTGGTGAGGTGTGACTTGAACTTAGACATTGATCAGTCATGAATAGGCAAAGGGTGCAACCTTTTATCCACGGGGGAACCTTGAGTTCATGCTTCAGGAATGCCAAGCGTTTGATCGATTTGTGATTGTTGCTTGTTTACTGCCCCAAGCAGGAGCGTGATTGTCTTTGTCAATGATTCTTTGAATGCATGCCATTGCCTTGATTGGGTGTGTGTTTGTTTATTGGTGACTAAGTGTGACTACCCCCTCAAGTGACGAATCGATGAGGGAATGACCGCCATGAGAAAAGCGACGGTCGCTTGACCCGAGGTGACTTAGGTTAGGGTGCCTTCAGATGTTTGTCCATTGAATGTGCAAGCAGTTTTTCGACTTTTGGACCTATTTTTGGTGGGTAAAAACCCTTTTGGTGATGCCATAATGGGGTGAAAGTGTCAACAATTCGTCGTCCCATGGAGCGGTCCGGCTATGGTAGCCTTCTTAGGGAGTAGGATAGTGACAATGTAAACCCCGACATCAGTTTTGCTATGCCAAGAGGTTAAGTGCAAGAGCACTCTTGTTTGGCAATGTTTATTGTTGTGTTTTTTTTGTGTTGCATTTTTGTGATGTTTTTGTTGTTTGGATTTTCTTGCTTTGTGTATATGTCATGATTTTATGTTATGCACAATGATTGATGTTGATGGATGCATGCTAATGGTAATGGATGTATATGGTATGATTAATGCAAATGTTTTTTATAAATACGTGATATGCAAAATGTAATGGATGAAATGAATTTGTTTTGTTTTGTTAGGGCACCATAGACTGTTTAGGACTTTGTGATTTTGTTTTTATACGATTGCTGTGGTAGATGACTTTGTATGTATGCATGTGGTTTTTATTTTTTTGTATTTTCTGATTGTATTGTAAGGATGAAAAGTAGCGCAGTTGGTTTAGAAATGTAGCTAAGTTTTTCTGAGATTCAGACTGTTTTAACTACCTAGCCAAGGCTGTACTTTATCTTACAAGACTTTTGAACAAGGTATGAATCGGACTTGTTTTTGACCAAGTTATTTCACATCCCTATGTGTGCAATTGAGTTCATTTATGTGGTATTTATTAGGATACCGCCAGTGTCAGATGGGCTTTCAACCGAACCTGTACTAAGGATCACCTAACTAGCTCCACTAACTCCTTTATTGTATTTAGTCATATTAATCTGCGGTGTTATCCAGGATACCATAAGCTAGCTCATCCTTATGCAAACATTGGTCTGCATATACGCACAGTGAATGTGATAGACATATCATCATGCGGGTAGGATACCACCATTGCCAGATAGGTCGTCAACCAAACCCGTAATGAGGATCACCTAGATGGTTTTCAAATGCTGAGAATTCCAAAGATTCAAGTTCAGGTTGTTTGTTGGCTGAATTATTTGGGAGACTTGCTCGTCTATATAGTGATGCAAATCACTATTTATTTTTCTATTTATTTTTCTTTTTGAGCAAGGATTTTGAATAGTGGTGATAACCACTGTTACTTGATTTTGTATTTTGAGCGGTGTGAGTTTGAGCTTGTGAATGGTCTTGATCCTTGTGGCCTTGGGGATGACTACCCATCCTGGTTAGGGATGGATAGTACGAATCCTTACGACATTGGGAACCAAGGGGATGATGGAGATTATGAAGTAAGGGCATTGATATTTTAGGCCTTGGGGATGACTACCCATCCTGATTAGGGGCAGATAGTACGAATACTTACGACTTGGAGACCAAAGGTGAATGGAAAGGGTTAGGATGATGATTTGTTGGAATTTTTTTTGTGAATGGTGTTGATTATTTTAGGTCTTGGGGATGACTACCCATCCTTGGCAGGGACGTGTAGTACAAATCCTTACAACTTTGGGAACCAGCTATGAGTGGGATTTGGTAGTGGTAAAAACCACTGTTTATCAAGGTGAATGGATAGGGCAGAGCTTTTACTTTTGTCAATTCTCAGCATTATGGAACCATTCGCACAGGGGGATGAGCAAGATAACCGTTTCACTTATGGTGACCTGGATTACTGTGCAGGTTTCATATTTCGTTCACACAACTTGGGAATTTTTATGTGTTTTAATTTGTGTTAGGATGCTACGTAACAAGGTGTTGGTCCGGCTTTCATGCACACCCCGGGAAAAAAGGGATGAAGGCAAGGAAAGCTCCGGAGACACCCACGGGACTGATCCCACTCATCTTTAGGATCTAGCTGGTTATCCAAGGTGCGAGTTACAGAGTTGGGTCGAATGGCAATTCACTCTTTTCCACTTCTGGAATAGATTTCGATATGGACTGCTCTGTTACCTTACAGGGGGTTCCTGAACTTGTTCAGTAGTTGCAAAAGTTGTTGACAATCAGATTTAACTTGAATTCTTGATCTAGCTCTCATGGGTCAGCAGATTTAAATAAAAGGCAAATAAAGAAAATAAAAATGGATCATTCACGGAAAGCAAAGAGAGGGTAGGGTAAGGCAGAAAAGAGAAGTTTATCAGACTTTAAACTGTAAAACTCTAAACTATCAATCTTATCTATGCTATCAACTTCACAACAGAACAAATCCCAGAAGAAAGTGTCCAGTCAGTCTAAGATCACTTTCAACTAAGAGCACAAGGCAGAGTGAAACGGATCTAGCAGAAAATTATAAATCCAAGGGGCAGCTGGTTAAAACTGGTATCTTTCACCGGCAGCCTAGCTCGCACAGTGAAGACAGAGCAATTAGAACAAACTTACACCTGAAATCTGTAATTTCCCCTAGCAGACAATAGAACAACTGAAGCCTAACAGCATATTTAATCTTGACAATGGCAGATTTACAGCATATATCTAACAAACTTTAAATGGAACGGATAACAAAAGAAAATACACTTATCACACTCTGCAAAAGATTAGGCTCCTGGCCATGCTATCACAGAAAAGCTAAAGCACATCAACTCCAAGTCCAGAAACAAAGGATTTCACAAAATTTGCAAGAAATTGCTTATAAGCCTTTATTTCTAAGTCTCCGCCTCCTCGCGATTACATTTAGAATTTGTATTTATAGACTCAGGACAGACCCTGATCTTTTCCAAAATATCTTGCTCAAACCCTAAATCTTATCGCACTTAAACCCTAGGACCCGGGTTTTACAATAAAAATCCATTTAAAAATCAAAGTCCGAATAGAACTTAACCCTTCGGCAAATCTGTGCAGTCAGTTGCCATAAATGGAGAAGATAAAATAAAATGCAACTTGCATTCATTCGCAGTCTGCAAATAAATGCTTTCATTAATTCTGCCGGTGAGCCGGATGAGTCACCACTTCTCCATCAATTCGATCTCCGCAAATCCATCCCGAGTTGAAATGGTCTTCATGCTATCAAGTCCGCAATAAATTTGTTGTTGAATGCTCTCACCGGCAGGCTTCTCTCCTAGCATGGCGGTCCTTGACTAAATCCGCACTTTATCTTTGCCTTTATGGTCTTTCCCGGTTGTCCCGTAAGTGCCAGGTGGAATCCTGCATGAAAGACAAAAAAATGCATTAGATTAGCATTTTAATTAAATCATAAGCTTAAAACATTAAAAACAGATTAAATCCACAAAATAAGCTTGCATGTCGGCTTCTGTTTGTCCCATTCACGCTTTGACACGTGTCGCTACCCCAGGAAGCCTTCTGTTTCCCGCCGGAATGCACTTTCAGGTCAACTATGACTTTCTCTCTCTCGCCGCGATTCTGCGACATGTCGCGATTTCGCGACATGTCGCGAAATCGCGGCCTCGCCAACGCATCGGCAACTTCCTCCCTCGACGGCCGCGAAACGCGACATGTCGCGATTTCGCGACATGTCGCGAAATCGCGACCCTTCCTGGCCTCCGTACGGTTCTTGATTTTCAGCCACGATTCTAGAACACGTCGCGATATCGCGACGGTTCCTTTACCCGCATGCGTTGACCGCGTTGGACCGCGATTTTGGAACATTTTTCGACTTAGCCGATTTTTCATCCTGCAGCCCATTTTCTCTCTCCTGCCGCGAAAATGCGACATGTCGCGATTTCGCGACATGTCGCAAAATCGCGCCATCCGTACAGCTTGCGTCTCTCTCCCAAAAACTGTCGCGATTTCGCGACATGTCGCGAAATCGCGACCTTTCCGGCACTTAGCCGCATTTTGACTTACCTGTCGCGATATCGCGACATTTCCGAAAATGGAAGTGTCGCGATATCGCGACACTACCAAAAATGGAAAGTTTGATTTTTCGATGAATTATGCAACTGTTTTCTGGATTTTTCTCGGTAACGGTGCAAGATTTTCTTGTGCATGAATGATTCTAGCATGTAAAAAGTGAATTCTTGGATAACACAGACTAAAATGCAAGAAAAAGCACAACTTTAAAAAGGAGGCAAGCAAAATATGGATTTAAAACTGAAAATGACCAAGAGGGTCCCCGCCGCAAAAATGGAAGTTCATAATTTTCTAAGGATGGAATCTCATTTTTCAGTGGGGGTGTGTTGCTTATCAACAAATGGCGATATCTGCGGGTAAAATAGTAGCACTATTTTAGAACCCAAGACTCTGGTTTCAAAACAAAAAGACCATGCATCATGCCTTGCCACAAGCATTCTTCACAATAAATTGACTACTAACTGCCGACTATTAAAATTTTCCAAGGACATACTAGGCTGGATTACTTCAAGGAAGATTTCTGATGTGCAATTACAAAGGTATAGAACTTTCTTCAAGGATGACTGAATTGAATGATAAACTTGGATTAATCAACTTTTCTAGATTGTAAATGGGGAAACCGAGTAGAGCTCTGTTTACTAGTTTAGCTTTTTACAGCCTAGACAGAGTTACCCTTTAGATTTACACGACCCAATTTACAATCGTGAGGCAGAATCTAATATTGGCCGCCTCTTTTGATCATAATACTCTTTTTTTCTTTTTTTTTCTTATCTCTCTTTTTTTTATCTCTCTTCTTTTTGAAATATATCACTATCTGGAAGACCTTAGAGAAATTACAATTTTCTTTTAATATTTGATCAATCTGGAACTGTTTCAGTCTAGGCATTGATAGCCTCTGGTGACACCCAAATAATTGTATGAACCATAGTCCCCTCTTATAACCAGCTTTTCTTGGATTCCCCGGGAGTTCCTCCAACTAAACAACATAATAGTTTTTCTATCATTAAAACAACTGTGGCAAGTAAGACACAAGATCCAATCATCTCTCTACCTTCATCCTGGGATAACAAAATAGTTCCACAGTTTAGTGTAAGCAGACTATCTCAATTAGAATAATGAGCAGAATGGGGAGGCACTGGATTGAGGATTTATCAGCTAGGAATAAAACAATTTTTTAGCAGGCTGACTTTTCATTGATTGCTCAGGCAGAGGTTAAGGACAGAAAATTTTAGAAGCCAAAGGACTTTGCACAGGCTTCCAAGGACAGGCACAGGCTTCAAAGCAAAACAGAATAAAACTGCATAGACTGCAAATAAAATAAACTAAACACTGAAAACTGCACAGCTGTACAGACAAAGGAATAAAACAAACTGAAAGGCTATTTACAAAGGATGCAAAGCACAGCTGTACAGGCAGCAAAATTAAGCTAAAACAAATAAACTAAGAACTGAAGCAAATAAATTAAAACTGCACAGAAAACAAACAAAACTGCACAAGCAACAAAATAAAACTAAACTAAAACAAAAGACTGTACAGACAACAAAGAAAAGGAAAAGCAGGGAAGAAAATAAAAACTGTACAGGCAATAAAAGAAATAAACTAAAAGAACTGAAGCAAATAAAAAACTGCAACTGAAATAAATTAAACTGCAACTGCAACTGTACAGACAAACAAAGAAAAAGAAATGCAATAAAGAAAAGACTGTACAGACTAAAATAAAAAGACAGAAAGGAAATAAAAAGCACTGACAAAGAAATAAACTGCACAAGCTAAAACTGAAAAACAACTAAAGAAAACTGAAAAACTGCAACTGTACAGACATTTAAAAATAAAACTGCACTGACAAAGAAATAAACTGAAAAACAAATAAATTAAAACTGCAGAGCATTAAAATTAAACTGAAACAGATAAAAACTGCACGGACATTGAAATAAAAACGCACTGACAAAGAAATAAAACTGAAAAACTTCAAAGCTTATTTACAATGCATACATATGTTACAACTTCCCTTCATACTCAAAAAATGCAGCAGTTGGGAAAGCAGAGAAATGGTGCTTTAAAAAATTTTTGACCATGCAAGTAATTTAAAAAAAATTACCTTTCAGGTCCTGTTGATGAAATGCACTCCGCATCGTGCTTCAAAAATTTGCTATCCGGGAAAGACTTGGGTTTACTGTCTTCCCTGTCCCATTTGAAAAACAAATCTGCAACTCCTTCAAATTAAACAAATCATATAATAACAAATCATATGATAACATGTTTATGCTTCTAATTAAAGGGTTTGCAGAGTTCTTTCAAAAGGACTGAATGTAAAAAACCCCCAGGATCAAATACTTTAAAACCTTGACAGACCCAGACCACCACATTTTCAAATTGATGTGACAACTGAAAGAAATCATGTTTTATCTGTATGCCCTGGTTCTTAACAACTTGAACATTTTGTGGTTGATGCACTGCTTCAATATCCAGGACTTCAATTTTTATCCCTCTAGCAGAATGCTTACAATTTTCCTTTTCACCTGAGCCTTGCTTAGACTTAACCTCATCAATGTGCAATGTCCAAACATCATTGTTGTTATTGATTAGGGTCTAGAATCGTTCTCACCTTTTCGGTTGCCAAATCATAAACTCCAATATCTGCATCAACACAGTTTATAGCCTCCTCTTTGACATTATGTTCAGAAGTTGCAGGCTTATGTTGAGACAGTTCATCAATTCCAAGTTGGCTGACCACATTCATATTTACCATATTTTCCTCCTTTTCTTGAAATTCAACAGGTGGTCCAGAGTAAGCCTCAATCAAGTTAATGTTTTGTCCAACAATCTGAGGCAGTTCATAGAGGGTGATGTCAGCTTTAAGTTCCCTCATATCCTCAATGATGTTATCCTCCTCGCCATTACTTCTGCATAGTGAGATTGAATCTCACTTTCATCATCCTCTGATGAGGAAGGATCATTGTTAAGTTCTGGACTCTGACATTTCAAGTCATAACTATCCATTTTGAACTGTTGAAAATCTTGTATTTCATCCACAGGAGTCCTGTATAAGACTTTCTGTCTCTTCGGGAAAAGTGACAGAATCTGAAACCCTGGTTGTACTATTTTTGGGTGAACTAGAAATATCAATATTTCTTTGATTTCCAGGAAAATTTAACTCACCAGGAAAAACTTCAGATTTGGGTGGTGCCAGATCACAACTGTTCAGTTCAAGCACCTGCACTTTGAATTTGTCAAAACTTTTCTCTGTATTTTGCACATGTTGAGTGGATGTCACAGTTAACGGAGTCTCCTTGGGTAGAGCATGACATGTTGGCATTAACTCATGATGTGGAATGGGGTCTGGAACAGGCATGTTCTGTGTAACATAGGATATCAAAGGACTTGCTCGAAATTTGAGGTCCTAGCTGTCTTTCAAGAATTAAGGCTTCTTTATAAGCCCTTGCCAGGGTTGTAATATTAATATCTCTCTTGAGGAAAATAGAGGTCACCGAATCCAATGCATTCTTGTAGATTTCTAAGGCCAGATTTGCATTTGGGATGTAATGGCCAGTCATTCTACCGTAAGCTCTTTGGAACCTCATATTGAAAGACCTGACAGTTTCTCCCGACTCTCTCTTGATGTTGGAAAATTGTTGATATAAAATGTCGGGATCTATCACTTCACCGAACCGTGATATAAAAGCTTTCTCTAGATCATCCCAGCTAGTAATGGAATTGCTGGTGAGGTTTAAAAACCAATCATAAGCTCCCTCCTGGAGAGTGAACGGGAACAATCTGCAGGCAACATCTTCATGCTGTATATTCAATAATCTTAAAGCATTTTTAAAAGCTAGCAGATGTTCTTCTACAGCTTCTTGTCCCATCATGTTTGTACCTGGGGAGATACCTTTCGGACTTCTAGGCAGGTCATGGGCTATACCCGGAATGTTCAAAGCGGTGGAGCCCAACCAATTTGCCATTATTACTTGGCTGACAGTGATGTTCTGATTTGTAATTGGATAACCGCAAGTGATGATAGAACTGTTCTTAACAAACCACTGAACTTAAGGCCTTCTCTGGCAATTTACAAAACTGCACTGACAACTTTAAAAACTGCATTGACAATTTAAAAACTGCACTGACAATTTATAAAACTGAGCCACTTTTAAATGTTAAAATGCCAGAATCTGGATAAAATACAGTACATACAACTTTACAGTTCTTAACAGGTTCTGCATTTGAAAATTTAAAACACTGTACTGACAATTTATAAAACTGTACTGACAATTTATAAAACTGTACTGACAATTTAAAAAAACTGTCCGGAGTTCACTGTGGGTCCTTCAAATGTTGCTGTTATGCCCTTACAACACTTGAACTGAGTTCGGCCCTCCTTCTAGCGCCAATTAGGTGTTGGCTGAGGAGGAGGGGAAAATTGGCTACCAGACTTTGGATAAAATACAGTTTTACAGTTCCACATACAGTCGGATTTCTCAACTCAAGTGCACTAAGAACAGATGTTCTGTGGCCCTCCTTCTAGCGCCAATTAGGTGTTGGTCCGGCTTTCATGCACACCCCGGGAAAAAGGGATGAAGGCAAGGAAAGCTCCGGAGACACCCACGGGACTGATCCCACTCATCTTTAGGATCTAGCTGGTTATCCAAGGTGCGAGTTACAGAGTTGGGTCGAATGGCAATTCACTCTTTTCCACTTCTGGAATAGATTTCGATATGGATCGCTCTTGTTACCTTACAGGGGGTTCCCGAACTTGTTCAGTAGTTGCAAAAGTTGTTGACAATCAGATTTAACTTGAATTCTTTGATCTAGCTCTCATGGGTCAGCAGATTTAAATAAAAGGCAAACAAAGAAAATAAAAATGGATCATTCACGGAAAGCAAAGAGAGGGTAGGGTAAGGCAGAAAAGAGAAGTTTATCAGACTTTAAACTGTAAAACTCTAAACTATCAATCTTATCTATGCTATCAGCTTCACAACAGAACAAATCCCAGAAGAAAGTGTCCAGTCAGTCTAAGATCACTTTCAACTAAGAGCACAAGGCAGAGTGAAACGGATCTAGCAGAAAATTATAAATCCAAGGGGCAGCTGGTTAAAACTGGTATCTTTCACCGGCAGCCTAGCTCGCACGATGGAAGACAGAGCAATTAGAACAAACTTACACCCGAAATCTGTAATTTCCCCTAGCGGACAATAGAACAACCGAAGCCTAACAAAGATATTTAATCTTGACAATGGCAGTATTTACAACGATATATCTAACAAACTTTAAATGGAACGGATAACAAAAGAAAATACACTTATCACACTCTGCAAAAGATTAGGCTCCCGGCCATGCTATCGCGTAAAAGCTAAAGCACATCAACTCCAAGTCCGTAAACAAAGGATTTCACAAAATTTGCAAGAAATTGCTTATAAGCCTTTATTTCTAAGTCTCCGCCTCCTGCGATTACATTTAGAATTTGTATTTATAGACTCAAGACAGACCTCGATCTTTTCCAAAATATCTTGCTCAAACCCTAAATCTTATCGCACTTAAACCCTAGGACCCGGGTTTTACAATAAAAATCCATTTAAAAATCAAAGTCCGAATAGAACTTAACCCTTCGGCAAATCTGTGCAGTCAGCTGCCATAAATGGAGAAGATAAAATAAAATGCAACTTGCATTCATTCGCAACTGCAAATAAATGCTTTCATTAATTTTCGCTGGTGAGCCGGATGAGTCACCACTTCTCCATCAATTCGATCTCCGCAAATCCATCCCGAGTTGAAATGGTCTTCATGCTATCAAGTCTGCAATAAATTTGTTGTTGAATGCTCTCACCGGCAGCTTCTCTCCTAGCATGGCGGTCCTTGACTAAATCCGCACTTTATCTTTGCCTTTATGGTCTTTCCCGGTTGTCCCGTAAGTGCCAGGTGGAATCCTGCATGAAAGACAAAAAAATGCATTAGATTAGCATTTTAATTAAATCATAAGCTTAAAACATTAAAAACAGATTAAATCCGCAAAATAAGCTTGCATGTCGGCCTCGTTTGTCCCATTCACGCTTTGACACGTGTCGCTACCCCAGGAAGCCTTCTGTTTCCCGCCGGAATGCACTTTCAGGTCAACTATGACTTTCTCTCTCCTGCCGCGATTCTGCGACATGTCGCGATTTCGCGACATGTCGCGAAATCGCGGCCCTGCCAGCGCATCGGCAACTTCCTCCCTCGTCGGCCGCGAAAACGCGACATGTCGCGATTTCGCGACATGTCGCGAAATCGCGACCCTTCCTGGCCTCCGTACGCCATCCTGATTTTCAGCCGCGATTCTAGAACACGTCGCGATATCGCGACAGTTCCGCTACTCGCATGCGTTGACCGCGTTGGACCGCGATTTTGGAACATGTTTCGACTTAGCCGATTTTTCATCCTGCAGCCCATTTTCTCTCTCCTACCGCGAAAATGCGACATGTCGCGATTTCGCGACATGTCGCAAAAATCGCGCCATCCGTACAGCCTTGCGTCTCTCTCCCAAAAGCGTCGCGATTTCGCGACATGTCGCGAAATCGCGACCTTCTCGGCACTTAGCCGCATTTTGACTTACCTGTCGCGATATCGCGACATTTCCGAAAATGGAAGTGTCGCGATATCGCGATACTACCAAAAATGGAAAGTTTGATTTTTCAGTGAATTATGCAACTGTTTTCTGGATTTTTCTCGGTAACGGTGCAAGATTTTCTTGTGCATGAATGATTCTAGCATGTAAAAAGTGAATTCTTGGATAACACAGCTAAAATGCAAGAAAAAGCACAACTTTAAAAAGGAGGCAAGCAAAATATGGATTTAAAACTGAAAATGACCAAGAGGGTCCCTGCTGCAAAAATGGAAGTTCATAATTTTCTAAGGATGGAATCTCATTTTTCAGTGGGGGTGTGTTGCTTATCAACACAAGGCATATTTCAAGTGTAACTCTACCTTCGTAAAATCTGTCTGACTAGGTACATTACGTGGCTAGAGAGAAAAATGATGACTGAATTATGAAAACTATTGATACATTAGAAGACCCCTGAATCTTAGTGTGAGAAAAAGCAGTAAATGGCATTTTTGTTTGTGTTTTATAAAATGGAAGAATGTGGAACAAGATGAACTGGCGGTGTAATTACAGCCTATGGTGCCTTTGACCTGTACGACCACAAATATGCAATGTATGGATGCAATGCTTAATGCAACTATGTATTTTTGTATTTTTTATGGATTTATTTTTGTGAATATGAAGATGAGATGCGAGAAGAGCTCTCTATTGATGAATTTGAGCATGCCTAGAAATGAGATGCAACATTTTTATTTTTTTGTTGTTTTTGATGATTTTTGAATTTTAACTTTTCTTATTTTTGACCAAGCGATTGTGGAAATCCTTGGAGCATTTTGGGATTGACCAAGTGATTTTAGAGATCCTTCGAGCATTTTGGGATTGACCAAGCGATTTTAGAGATCCTTGGATCATTTTGGGATTGACCAAGTGATTTTAGAGATCCTTGGACCATTTTGGGATTGACCAAGCGATTGCGGAAATCCTTGGAGCTTTTTGGGATGACCAAGCGATTGCGATAATCCTTGGAGCTTTTGGGTTGACCAAGAGATTGTGATAATCCTTGGAGCTTTTGGGGTGACCAAGTGATTGCGATAATCCTTGGAGCTTTTGGGGTGACCAAGTGATTGAGATAATCCTTGGAGCTTTTGGGGTGACCAAGTTATTGCGATAATCCTTGGAGCTTTTGGGGTGACCAAGTGATTACGATAATCCTTAGAGATTTTGGGGTTTTGACCAAGTGATTGTGATAATCCTTGGAGCTTTTGTGGTAGTGATTGCGATAATCCTTGGAGCTTTTGGGTTTTGACCAAGTGATTGTGATAATCCTTGGAGCTTTTGGCTTGCTCTTCAGGGGATAGATGTACCCCCAGCTTGATGATATTTATGCTCTAAATCTGGCTCTGGAGGTATTGGCACGAATGGATCGGCCCTATGCACGGATAGGAGGACAGGGTCTACCCTCGGTACTGATGTTGCTATGAAGTCTCTAGGTGTAAGTTGATCTTTGTGTTCCCAAAGTGGCAGATGTAACACTTGGTCCCACTGTGGTGGGTTAACGTGCCACTCATGCCCTAGTATTATGTTTAGCTGTTGAATTGCTTCATTGATATTTATGGGATGTCTATGCTATCGCATGTGATTACTGTGGGCTATCTCTATTTTATCCTCGCCTTCGGCTAGTGAGTACAGCTCATCAGAATCTGGAGATTCTGAGACATGGAAGACTGTATCATCAGGTAGCCTTACGGTCAGAGGTTGATCCTCTTCGAAAGGAGCCTCATGTAAGTTGGGCCTTGGGAGCTCCAAAATATTGGTCTCTACCAACTCTAAGTGCTCTAGTGCTTTGCATGTATCAGGGGATTTGAGATCCTCCTCTTTGGTTGGTTCCTATTGAGGAACTTTGGGCCTATGGAGGGGTGCCCAAATAGCACCCCCCATGCCTTGGTAGGGCTTTTCATCCCACTCTTCTTCTCACTCTTATTCCTTAGAGGCTTCTTGATGAATTTCTAAGGGTGGTCTATAAAATTGAGTGGGTTCCTGAGGAAGGTGCCCGTCATTGGTTAGAGGAGTAGCCTCCTGCTCATGTCTAGGAGGCATCGGGGGTGGTGCTCGATAAGGTCACAGAGACTTGTCTCGAACCCAGGGGTTGTGCCTCTCATAATGTTTTGTCTTATGCGTGTGATGGGTTGGAGTCTTCTCCTGCATAGTGTGTTGGAACAAATCATCCTTCTGGTGGTGAAGGTGTTCTTTATTTATAATATACCATTGCTCTAACTGTTGTCGTTCTAGCTCAAGTTGTGTGAGTTGCGCCCGACAGGTGACATGCTCGGTAGATTCTAAGATAGTTGGTCTTGCCATCTCATGTCTAGAAGGGTTAGACACCTCTCTGACATATCTATCTCGGTCATAGTGATCCAATATCTCTATAGGCCACCTCCCTCTATTGGGGGTAGCGGCATTCCCTCGGGGCTTTGGCCTCAGTGAGTGGTCCTGATAGATAGAAGGTGCGGAGGCGTATTGTTCCCACACTGTATATTGCTCTCAAGGAAGGTAGGGGTCTTCCTCATGCTCTCTTTCATAAGTGAAAATGGTACGGACAGAGTTGGCTCACCCTGCCTGAGGAGCCTTATGCTCTGGATTTGTCCTTGTAGTCCTGACAACTAGAGGGGGTGAAGGAGGGATAGTGTAATGATGTGGTTCCTCCCGTCAAACCCTATGTTGACCTAGCATTTCATCATGTGGTGACCACTCATAGTTAGCATCTAAGGGAGCTATCCTATGTATGTACCCCTCATGGAAGGGTGTGTGCTGAGTGTTATGTTGAACAGGAGTGCTCCTAGAAGGGGTGCCCCTATAGTCCCTATCCATTAAGGTGTGGAGGGGTCTGCCTTGTGTGTCAGGCCACCAAGGTGGTATGACCAAATCCTTGGGGCTATACCGGAGGTGACTTGTGCCTCCTTGGATATTCCCCACAACATCCGCCCATGATTGGGCTTGGCTGTGGGTGAGCACCATGATGATGTCTCTCTAAAAACCCTAAAAATTGAAATGAGTCAGATGGGGCCCAAAATTGGGGTGCGCATCCTTATTACAATATATAAGCCATAAATAAAGTTTCAAGTTCTAAATCTAAATACATTAGGATATATTGACCTTCGAATAGCTCAAAAAGCATAAAAAAATAAGGTTATCAAATTTAAAACCTAATTTCGGAGCACTAGATGATGGAATTTGGCCCCGAAAACTAAATTTTTTGGACAAATAGAATTCCAAGGAATTATATTTGTTTAAAATTATCCCAAATAACTCCTTGTAAAATTTCAAGTCAATCGGAGCTACGGTTGAGAAGTTATGGCCCCGGCAAGATGCACTAAAATTTAGGGAAAAAAATTTCCCATATTTTGTTGGATGTTCCTGCATCACTTATGGGCACCTTCGGGGCACTTTTGGGTTGACCAAAGGGTTCATGGACACCTTTGGGGCATTTTGGAGTGACCAAGCAATTGCGGGAATCCTTGGAGCTTTTGGAGCGAGTGACAAAATGCGTAGGTTTTTATCTTTTGTTTATGATTTTTCTGATTTTTTTGTTACACTAAGCAGAAATGAACACACACATGCACAAACGGTGATTATCTCTTATAAATATTAATGGTGTGTCCTAAACTGGTTTAGTGCATTTTGATGATTTTGTTTTGTTTTTGAAAGTTTTGAAGAACGTTTAAATGCGTAATGAAGGCTCATATAACTTCCATAAATGGTCGCCCCTTCAATATACCAACCAGGCCGATATACCAACCTCTCTATATACCCGCCCTTATGAGAGGGAGACTATAGGTATGTGATAGTAGATGGTACATGGTACATAGGTGGTACGAAATGGGGATTGTCTTGTTAATGGCACCTACCATAGAAGACTTATCCTCGCATGCTGGGAATCACCCCAGCAACACTCGGTCAGCTTTCGTCAGGATTTACGCCTAACAACAATGACAATCGGGGTAATGGATGCAAAATCAAGCCAAGGTGGTGATGAAATCCATCGATGGTCTTGATCAAGGGCTGGGGTTTTACGACCAGCTCCTTGGTTTAATTTTACCATGTGAAGTGTGTGTGGTTCTTTTTATTTAAAAATGAAACAGGCAGCAACCTCTTTCCCTAAGAAGGCAAACATGACAGAAAACAAAAATATCACAGTAGAAAATGACAGGGACAGTTAGAAACCGTTACCTCTTTTTCGCCCAAATCGATTGTCTTTTTCGCCCAAATCGGCTATTTTTGATTCTCGGCCCGATACCTGCAAGCACAAAAACATAAATTTCGATCAGTTTCTTGATCTCAAAAATGCAGGGGACAGGGTCCCACCGTGATCGCCATTGAAAGCACGAGATTTTGAAAGAAAAATAGTACTAGGATGTAATGTAAACAAAACTAACTCGATGCATGAAATAAAATGACTGTAATCGAATCAAAACCAAACGTATAATGAAAAACAGGAGCATAGCCCTTTTTTTTTATTAATATGATTCTGGTTTCGGTTACATTCCATCTTCGTCCCCTTTACGGGCTAGGAAGATTAGCATGTTCTGGTTACAATCGTTTCTAGTAGTCTTCCTTCCGCGTGCCCACATTTGAAATGGGCAGGCCAAAACGTTGTCGTCGCTGGTGTTGATGAGTTTTTAACCTTTGCTGCTCCTCCTGCGATCAAAGAAACAACAAAGATGTTAGTAGCACCTACTGCAAATAAGGAACATTTATTTTTTGCAATTAATGAAAGATGCATATACAGATTGATTAAAACAACGGATTGCAAAAATAAAATAAAATGAACTAAAATAAAATTTAAATCATAACGCATAAAATCTCGGTATTATTATTATTATGCAAAAGAAATACAAATAGAACACTGAGCTTGGTCGACGAATGGATGGATCCATGGATCCGGATTCATGTTTTCCATAAGCGCCCGATGACCTCCCTTGCAGAAGAAATCACGGATGCGGATGACGTGAATCGAGGCTTAAAACGTCTGGCGGTAAACTGGCAGGGCTTCGCTGCTCCAAAATGTTTCCTTTTTTTTTTGGGTGGGAAAAGTCCACCATTTTATAGACCCAGGGGGTCTCTTTGGATAGGCATGCATAAGCGCCATGTGGTGGTCACAGGTGCCATGTGGCGGTCATGTCTTCCCATGAGAGAGGAAAGTCCTCCATGACTTGGGCTTTCATGAATGCCCCTGTGACAGTCCTCTAACGGCCCATGTAATTGACTGACTTCCACTATCGATTGTTTAATGTCCATTTTTAATGGTGATTTTCGTTTGTTTAAAGTTCGCCTTTAATTGGTTGAAATCCACCTTTATTGGTTTAAAATCCGCTTTTATTGGTTAAAATCCGCCTTCATTGGTTTAAAGTCTGCCCAGGCATAAATGCAGAGTTTTGTCACGATATCACGACACCAAGAAAAGAAACAGGGTGCAGGGTAGGAGCTATCATGATATCATGACAGTCGCGATATCGCAATTGTCGTGACATCACGACAACGTGATGTATCGACAGTGCGATGTCGTGACTGTCATGATATCGCGACAGCGCGATGTCGCAAGAGTCACGATGTTGTGACAGTCATGATATCATGATAGTACGCGATGTCACAACCTAACCAAAGGAAATGGGTGCGAAGGTAGAATGGAACTCTATGAGCGGCGTGAACAAACCGGTGGGACCTTGCGGGTTTGCCAAGCGAAGTGCCAAGGCGGATGGGACGTTGCCATGGTGTATGGGCCCAAAGGCGGAATGGTCGAAGAAAGCAAACGAGAAATAACCAAAGCACTATCATGTAATGTGCCGTTTTGGTGTCTACAGTTGGTACTCTTCATCCCAATAAAATGGGATATCTTTGCGTAGCAACCGATTCATGGGTCGACACTTGTTTGATAATTGCATGATGAACCATTTGATGGATGCTACCTTGCCTTGTAGGCTTCTTAATTCCCTAATGTTTGTAGGGGTAGCCATCTCCATTATGGCTTCCACTTTTTCTAGATTGACTTCAATGCCTCTCATGGAAATAATGAACCCTAAGAGATTTCCAGAAGTTATGCCAAACATGCATTTCTTAGGATTCAATCTGACATTGTGCTCTATGAGGTGATCAAAATTTTTTGTAAGGATCTCAGCATGCTCTTGTCATATCAATGATTTGACCAGCAAGTCATCCATGTAGTCTTCCAAGATTGTGTGCATGTAATCATGAAATATGTATGTCATGGCCCGCTAGTATGTGGCACCAACATTATTTAGGATGAATGGCATCACTTTGTAACAAAAATTTCCCCATGGAGTGATGAAAGTAGTCTTGTGCTGGTCTTCGGGTTTTATTCAGATTTGATTATATCCAAAAAATCCATCCATTAGGGATAGCATCTCATGACCTATAGTGGCATCAACAAGAGCGTCTATGTTGGGTGATGGGAATGAATCCTTCAGAGTTGCCCTATTTAATTCCTTGAAATTTATGCAAATGTGAATTCTTCCATATGGTTTCTCCATAGGCACCATGTTTGATACCCACTCATTATATTCAATAGGAACTATGAAAAATACATCCATTAGTTTTTTCAATTCATTATTTACCATCAAAGTGATGGTGAGATGCATATTAATTTTTGCTTGATTAGATTCTTTAGGGGATCCAATGAAAGGTTGTGAAAAAATAACTTTGGATATATCCCAAGAATATCCTTATAAGTCCAAGAAAATAAATTTGGCCTCTATTTAAGGAGAGGAATTATGATGTCTTGTTCCTCTGTAGACATAATTTCTCTTAAATTGAATTTCTTTGGTTGAGTAGGATCATTGCTAATGTCCACTTCGAAAGTTGCTTCTATAGCCATACGTGACCAATCCTCCAACTGGTGGGGTGTGGGTATCAATTGAATGTCATCGACATGATTTATAGGTCATACTAACTCAGGATTCAAACTAGCATGGAAAACATCATATACACAGCCTAATACAAAATGGAATGGTTGTAACTTCTCTTCATTAGGGAAGATATCTTCAGGATCTATTGGTGAATTAGCTTGACCTCAATCAATATCCTACATGTCGAGAAACAAATATTTAGTGATATTTGTTGGGTTATGAAGTGGAGTGGTCAAATCAATGGATATTGTATTGATGAATGGGATGAAATCTCTAGGACCATATGGGTGAAATCTTATCTCTGAGGTTTCCCTTCCAATCTCACGATGAGGCTCTAGAGGAATGGGAATCTCTGGATCTGGTCCATGAGATGGTCGAATAATAGGATCATTAGGCTTTAAGAGCTCCCTGAATGTAGATGGAGGGGGATTGACCATGTGATGGATGATATTCAAGTCAACTGGTCTCCCTAAAAACCACAAGCTAGGGTCTATGGCACGAAGTACTGCTTCTCTTTCCACCAACATATTGACTTGTTGTAAATGGTGAGGCCCAAGATAGGCCATCTTAGTCTCATCCTTGAAATCGTCATCACTTATCTAGAATCCATTAGCATTAGTATGCAGTCCTAAGGTGAGGGGCTCATGTCTTGGACCTAAGTAAGCCATCTTTGTTTCATCCTCATATTCTTCATCACTTATGAAGAATCCATTTGCATTAGTATGTTGCCCCAAGTCATGGGGCCATTGCCTTAACCCTAAGTAGGCTCTCTCTATTGATTCCTCTAACTCATAGTCACTTTCATCTGATATTTATCCACTCTCATGGTGTTCAGACTAGATAAATATTTGTAAATAGCAAGGCTCATGATAGGCCAAGCCCTCTTGTACTTCATCATCACTTTCCACATATGCATTTTCTTCTTGCTCATCATCCCATGAGTTGTAACTTGTTGGGGTGATATCAATTGTGGATATTGGATGATAAGTCTTAGGATGTGGTATGCTTGCCATAGCCACTTGTTTTTTTCTTATATATCTTGCACTTTATGGATGATAAGGAATAAAATTGATGTCTTCTCCTAACCCTAAGGTTAATCTATCTAATGCTACTGATAGAGGATCATCTCAACCTCTGATGTGATATCCTAACCCAAATCTATCATATGGGAGTTGGTATTGTGGATCGAATAGCCGTCTACACCCCTGCTCATATATACCAAGGCCATAACCATGCCAATGGCAATGCTCAAAATAGGCCAAAGAAAACTCAATATTAGAGAGGTAGGAAACATTAAAAGTGAATAGCTCATCATTTTTCTCATCTATATCCATTGATTTATGGGAAAAATCTAGGCTAGCATAGATGAAGTTTGTTTAGTTGGGAGGGATTCCAAGTGGAACCACTATTCCCACTGGTGGTCTTAGATCTTTCAGTCATCCCATGTCCTGTGTAGATTCTATGATGGGTGTAAATTTTATGTTCTGCACAAGATACTCTCCTATCCCTGTGCTTGCCAAGTGTATAGTCGCATGTGAGGTGGATAACCCCATGAATGACACTGGAGAAGCAGGGTGGTAGTCATTATATTAGACTTGGTCTTGGTGATATTCTTCCTCCATGGGAGTTGGACTCTCTTCAATAGTTATGGCTAGTGTTTCCTTGAGTTTGTTTTTCTTTGGTTTAGGCGTTGATGGTTTGCTATAAGCATTAGTTGCTTTGTGTGTAAGATGAGGTGTTGATGTAGACAGTTTCTTTTGTGCCCCTTTGTATTTATTATCCAGTTGAGTATTTGGAGATGAAGATCTTATCGACAAGTGGATCAAAGAAATCACAAAGTCTCCTAGACAATCCACCAAGTGAACATACTTGAATTGCTCTTCATTGTCCAGCACCATGTAGACTTTGTTATCATGCACATACTTGACACACTGGTGTAAGATCGAAGGAACACATCTCATGTCCTTTATCCAACGTCTCCCTAGGAGGATGTTGTATTGCATGGCCCCTTCCAAGACATGACACATCATAGGGATGGTCTTATGCCCCACATTAATAGGTAGGACTATCATTCCCATAGTATTGCATAAATCATCATTGAAATATCTTAATGTATAGGCTCCCACAACGATATTGGACTTGGGTATCTTAAGGTGTTCTATTGCTGTTGTTGTGATGATGTTGTTTGATGAAACTATATCGATCAAGACCCGCTTAAATGGTAAATCATTAACTGATGCTACGATGTGTAGTGGAGGGTTTGTTAAGGTAGTAGATACTATCTTAATCTCATAATCATAGAATTGGATTACAGGTTCTTGGAATTCTTGTACTTGTCCCACAAAATGGGTGAATGCATTCGAATCTTGTAGTTGGAGCTCTATTGACCTTAAAATCTCCATCAAGGTCTCCATGTTCTTTGGGGACTACAGTATGAGCTCATTTGTAATTTTTTCTCAAGTCTACTCCGGATGGTTACCACAGGTCGGGTTGGTGGACCTGGAAGGTTTTCTTGCCCATACCTCTTCCTAGGTGCAGATGGGATGTTGATGGGAGCTGTGGGAGGTTGTGGTTGACCATACCATCTAGTCTTAGTTGTTATATTGAAAATTTCAACCATCCCAACACACCCATGGGTAGGCGTATCAATTCAGACCTGATTGACTTGTGCACCTTGCCCTCTAGGTATGTCATGGTTTAGCAATAGGTTTTTGTAGATGCCCATATCTCTGTTGTTAGGGGCTAGTGGGTTGTCCACTTTAAGTTCTTTCGCCTCAATCATGTTTTGTACCTGATGTTTGAAACCAACACAAAATTTGATATTATGCCCTAATATCCTATGATACAGGTATAATTGATCTTCCATATATCCTTTTGGCTTAGGATGGTTGGGATCTATAATAGGTATATCAAAGAATCTAATCTTTCCCACCTCGCTTAATTGAATGAAGATTTATTGCATTTATTCTATCAATGGTGTAAAATAATGAGGGGGTTTGTGTTCTTTGTTTCAACCCTCATTGTTCTTTGGATCATAGTTGGCTTTTGGGGGCTATACTTTAATTCTAGGGCTACTTTGCAGCCCCATCCTTAGGCATATTCAATACCACTTGATTAACTGGTGCAGGTTTTGCTTGCTTCTACTTATATTTGCCATTCTTGTTGTTTTTGTTCCACTCCTTATTGATCTAGATTTTTATGGTTCCCTCATCTACTTTGATGTCCTCAATGAGTTTGGCTTGTGCAAAATATTCCTCAAATGAGGGGTATTGTTGTAGTTGTAGAAAGATGGAAATGTGTTTGGAACAACTCTTGGTGAACATCCAGACAATTTCTTCTGTGGAAATGGAGAATGATAATTTTTCCATGATTTTTCTCCATCTATTTCCATAATCCATTATTGGCTCATCATCATAATGTTTTAGATTGGCTAGGTCTGATAGGTTCGCTCTCCTCTTAGCACCAAAAGAGAAATGCTTTAGAAAAGTGTTCACTAGTTGTTCAAAGTTAGATATGCTATGCTTGGGCAATTGGTTAAACCATTGGGTGGCTGCACCTAAAAATTTCATGATGAATATCCTTAGCTTAAGAGTGTCATTTTCTTTGATATGAAAATATGCATTGATGAAATTGGTGACATGCTCTTGTGCATCTTCTTCACCTTTAAAATTTTCTAGCCTAGGCATATCAAAGTGCTTAGGATAAGGAGGGCTAGGAACTGATGGACATAATGGTTGGTTGTGTATTTTATTCAATGTTGGTTGGATCCCAGTAGCCTCTTGTTTCTCAAAGGCTTTCATATTCTTATCAAGCTCTCAAAATGCCTTTGAAGTGAGGAGTTCCTCCTCTTGCAGACCCCCCACAGTGGCAATGGAGGTAACACTCTATCCATTTGATTGGCTCTATTTTCTTTCCTTCTATGAGGTGATTCAAGATGTGCCTGATCCAGCTCTATTAAGTTTACCCTTTCCCCCTCAGTTGGGTTCCTCTCATGATTTGGAGGTCAAATTTGTTGTGGGTTACTTTCTTTTCTAATGTTCTCCTCTCTTGGTGAGTCAGTGCATTGATCTCTTTGATGATCACTTCCACTTATTGTTGGTTGCTATGAGCTAGCTGCTTAGCTTGCTCTCTCAAATGTTGCTCATGTTGGCACAACAACCATTCTCTTTGTTTATCATGTTTAATAGAATCCACAAGCTCTTGCTCTTTATTTCCATGGCAAAGCTGCCACAGGTTGCCAAGGGCTGCCATGGTAGAAGGCGGCCGCACGGGGCATTCTCTAACCATCATACACGGTTAACTTGTGCAGTCATAGGGGAATCATGCTTATCTGACCTTATCCTAGTCATTTTGATTCATAGATCTCTCTCAGAGGTTTCTAATTTTTCCTCGCTCTTGCTAGCAAATGTGACTTGTTTAGTATATTTTTGAGTGTCTCTATGATCCAATTTTGTATGTTTGTTTTGGGGTCATCTTGAGGTACCCCCAATTTGAGAGGTGGGCTTAGAAGTCATGATTTGTGATCTTCCAAATGCAGATTTATCTATGGCTATGGTTCTGTAAGATGGCCTCAGATGCAACCAATCCAACTCATCCAATTGTCTTGTTCTCCATGGCTGATCCCACGGGGTGCCATTCACTCTAATGAGGTCATAGTCTAATGGAATCCTTCCTCTTGTTTGAAGGATATACTTTTTTTTATGTCTATGACTGAATGTATTTCTATTTTCTTACCCCTTAGTGGGTTGATCTATTCTAAGTGTTTCATGTGAATGTTGAGATGCTTCAACTCTCGTGTGCCCTTTTGGTGATGAGGTTTTCATAGTCCTTTATACCCTCCATGAGGATGGAGAAGGAGAAACCTAATCACCTCTATGTGAAGAACGAGGTCTAGAACCCTCCTTATGTCTATGTTAGGAGGAAGCTTTTGAAGCTTCCTCATGTCTCTGAGAAGTTTTGATGTTTTTAGAGGAAGCCTTTGAGGTTTCCTTGTGTCTCCTTGAAGATGACGGTCATGAGGCCTCTTTGTGTTTATGATATGTAGTTTTATGCTATGGTTCCCTATGTGGGGTTTCTCGAGGAGATCCTCCAAGGGTTGAGTTATCACCCCTTAGACTTGTATAATTGTGTCTTACAATATTTTGAGTAGGTATTTCAATGTTACTATGACTTCACCTAAGGGTATGTTTTGTTTCGAACCCTCCCTTGGTGTCAGACCGGGGATGTCTACTTCTTGTTTTAACCATCATTTTGGAATTTAGATTTTGCGTTGCACTTTAAATATGATAAAAAAATATCACAAAAATGTTTATGTAGTGACCTCGGGAACACACACACCGGTCCTGTTTTGTAAACCTACTTGCAATGCTATTTAAAATACCAAAGATAAAATGGAAAGACAAGAGGAAAGAGCATATAACATGAAATAACAAAATACGGATCTCTTTATTGATATTGAAGCTCGGTTACATGTCGGTCCCTCTCAGGGATACCCATTTTGATACTATAAATTACAAATAGGCAAGGAGTGCCCCTTTCACAAAGAGGTGGTGCACTTATAAAATCTTCCCAGTTTTGCACACAAAAATGTTTGAGGGCTTATAGATTCCTCTTTCTCCAGGTCTATTTCCTAGAGGGATCCCTTTTTACTCTCATATGTTGCAATCTTCATCTAATGTACATGTGGCCCTACAAGCAATGAAACAACAATGCACATTTAGGTGTCTGAGATTGCCTCCCTAGATGAGGTTGTTAGTAATCAAAGACTGTAATGGAAATATGATAAAACTATGCCATAAAATCATGTAAATCTATGCTAATGACATGAAAATAGAAAGAATAAAATAAAAGAAGCTATGTCTATCTAAACTAAACCTGCGGGCAACTGTCCAAGAAATCGGTCGCTAAAGTAAACCTTACCTTATTTGCCCCAAAGCTATGGGTCAAAGACTATAATTTGATGTTGAAATAGTAGGTGTTATGCTCTTCAATTTGTTAGAGCTCCACTGTACATGTGATATCAAAGAGAACTCTCTAAGTCTTGAAATATCTCCTCAAAAGAATGTCTCTCTCCCTTGATGTGATAAAATATCCCCGTTTGGTGCTCTTAGAATTGCACTTTTTATAGCATAAAACCCTAGGTCTATTTCGAAGCCCTAGGAATGAATTTATCATTTGTAGTGCAAGTTAGCATGAGAAGCTTTTGTCCATTATTTATATACGAAGGCCAGTTAACTGAAATCTAACTACCCACTTGAGTCTTCTATGTGAATTGGTCATTAGCATGAGAAGATTTTGTCCTTTGTTTATGCTTGGAGGTTAGTTAACTTAAGTATAAATGCAAACTCAAACCTCCCATGTGAATTGGTCATGAAAAGGAATGCAAAGTTACTCTCGCTCACCTTTATTGCATGTAGACTACCACTTCCACCTAAGATTGGGCTTGTTTGTTGGTAAACTACTTCTTATGGCTTAGCCATTGTCATCTGCAGTGGCTAAGATCTAGCTACTGTCATTTGCAGTGGCTAAGGTCTACCTGATCTAGGCTTGAGTAACTAGGATCTGGTTGCTCTTGGCTTGAGCAGCCAAGCTTGGATGGATTAAAAAGGCCCCAAATGAGTGGTGATAACCATTGTTGATGCTTGTAAAGTCCAATATTATGTCTTATGATCTTATGAGTGTGTCTATGTGAGTAGCTCACCTAAGCATGACACGATTTAGGTATCTAAAGATGCTCCTTTTTGCAATGCATTGTGTGGAAAACACAATGCTAAGAAAAAACATAGAATGATATGTTTATAGGGTGTATGGTGGTCAATTGTCTGATCAACACTGGATGGCCCAATCATGCAAGGTGACACAAATCCCTTGAATCATTGCCTCAACATTCAAAGGACTTAGCTCAGTGGCTTTTGCATGTTAAATTGCACTCATTCCTCAAACTCAATCGAGTAGCTTCAGCTGCTACAATAATTTTGACCGGTAGGAGAGCTACAATTAAATATGTCATGTCTACTTATGTTCACAGCAAATAAGGGAAATTTTTGATTGTTTTATGCAATGATTCATAGGACGAACACAATTTTGTTATGATCAAGTGATATTTTGTTGATTTTGATTATGATTATATTGAAATTTTGAACTACCTCTTCACACAATGAATTGGTGAAGAAATGACAATGAATGAAGCAACAAGTCACTTGACCAATATGACTAATATGGTTCCTTTCTATAATTTGTTGTTTTTAATGGGCAATCCCACATCCAAGTGTGATTCCAATTGCTTATGATAATCATCCATCCCTATCCCAAGGAGTGGTCCGGCTATCAATAGCCTTCTTAGGGAGTTAGGATGAGTGATTCTATTTATGCCTAGATTGTATCACTTTGACTTAATATTTTTGATGTCATAGGGGAATTATAATGACCCCTTCGCACCCATGGAGCAGTCCGACCATCTTGATCTTCTTTGGGTTTGAAGGGTGACATATCGTAATTCCAAAATGAGTTGTTTTTTTCCCAAGTGACTTTATGGTTATCTACTCATATCACTAAAATACATAGAGTGCAAATCGTTGCAATCATCGAGTGGATAGATTAGGTAACTGGATACGAGTCCTGCTTGAGATTGTGATTTCATGTGATTTTTTTTATTTTTTTTTGTTATTTGAACATTCTGATGATCCTAAACCACCAAAGTGTGTTTATTTATTGTTTTTGTGGGATCCCTTAGGGATAAAATCCCTTATTTTTCTCTATGGATCTAGCCACTTTGAGGTCTAGTGGCCTATGAGTTTCTTCCTATGGCCACTGTTGCCTAGGATGGCTAAGAAGTTCAGGTTGCTAACATCAGCAGCGACCAAGGTGTAATTAAGGAAATATAAAAAAAAAAAATTCTAGGGTTTGACCTATCATTTTCACTATTGAAGATTCCTTTTCAAAGCTTGGTTGCGACGATGACGGTTGCGACTTTGAAACTTGCTGGTGCTGATGATATGGCTACACAGGGTGAAACATCAGCTGTTGGAGGAACCAGAGCTTCTCAGGTATTTCTCTCTTTAAAACCCTAGCTCTATTTTCTTTGTATAATTAAAACTGAACCTCACTAAACCTGCTGACAATGAAAAAACTCTATAATTAGGCTTAGGTTCCCTTTTACTATGGTGGGTTAGTCCCTAATTTTTCTTTCTATCAGTGGCTTCAGCCTAAGTTTTTTCAATTTTTTTTAGTTATTTACCTACTGCCACCATTTTGGGCATTTTGAACTTAGCCTAGTTTTGATGCTTGGGTGGGAAATTTGCTTTACATTCTATTTGTTTTCCCTCCCTCTATTATTATTTTTTTAATTATTTTGTTAGTTTTCAAATTTTTTTATTTTTTGGACAAGGGTTCATGGGTTTGCCATGACGCCCCTTAGCTATTGTCGCTCAGAGTGGTCGACTCTGAGCCGCTATCGCTCAGAGCGACCAAGATTGAATCCCAGTGGTCAAAAATTTGACTGTTCAGCCTTGGCCGCTACTGCCTCTAGTGGCCAGATTTCGACCACTGTAGGTGACAACAACTAAAGCTTGAGCCTTGTTTCTTTGTTTTTGTTTTTTTTTTCTTTTTTGCGTATTTTGTTGAATTTTTTATAACTTTATGAATTCTGCTTTGCTTGATGAGGTGCAATTTATTCCTCTTTCGCTTATATTTAGAGTAAATCATACTCTTTTGCACCATTTTCATGTTTATTGTGAATTATGCCTTAGATGCACTGTAGTTATGTTTTGTCTTTCTTCTTCTTTGCTTAGATCCTCACTGCTCGGGCCCAGGACCCAAAGCTCCTACTTGACCTGCTTCCTAGATTTTATGATATTTACTGGTAGTTGTTTAAGGCCCGTGGGCTATAGTACATCATCAGGTTGCCCCATATTATGGCTAACCAGGCTTATCTTATAGCCTTAGCCCACCGTTGGGACCCACAGACCAACACCTTCCACCTTCCATCCGGTGAGATGACTATCATGTCAGATGATGTTTATAGGATCTTTCGAATCCCATTCAATGGGGTGCCCATTGTTTTTTTTGCCACTAATGATTAGGTGGCCATCTATGCTCAAGTGTTTGGAGCACACTCTACATAGGCCCTCCGAGAGACTGGGTTCGGGGGAGTATCTATAAAAGCTTTGTATAATTCTCATGTTTTCATAGTGAGGTATATCGTGTTGCTGATGTTGATCAACAATATTCTTATCCTAGACTACTCATGTTTGAGGTTCCCTTGGAACCTCCTAGCAATGGTGTAGGACCTACTAGATAGTAAGGAGCCTATCATATATGCATGGGGTAGATTGATATTGGTTCAATGCTATGATGAGTTATACCACATTCATCGACGGGGATGTGTCAACATTACCTACAACTTGCTCCTATAGGTTTGGATATGGGAGCACATTATAGTAGATCACCCTAAGGGGATCTCGATCATGATCATAGCGGTTGATGCTGGATATAGTGCTATACTGCCAGATGGGCTTGAGAGTATGAGGAGTGTAAGATTCACACTTTTGTAGGGGATTTGTCCCATTAAACTGATGCTTTCACCAGACTATTTGTTGAATATGTCATGTGGTTGCCTTACTATGAGTGTCCTTCTTGGGATGATCCAACTAGTTTTACTACCAGGACTCAGTACGAGCGATGGCTCGTTGGCCGTAAGATTGCCATCTGGGAGTATTTCCTCTACTCTCAAGTTCTTCGTTAGTACAGATTGTTGTAGGATGTGCTCTTGATACCATTCTTGTATAGGCACCTCATAGCAAAGAAGTACCTACCTCCACGATAGATCATAGAGCTTTTAGATGAAAAGTATGCCCCAGTCGTAGACCCTACAATGGTTGGGGGACTTACAAATGCCTACTCTCAGTGGTGCGGTGATCGGATGTGGTATATCATTAGTAGCCTAGGGCACAAGGATGATGGCGTAGATCTGGCAGGATGTAGAGTTTGAGCCAGGACCAACGTATAGGTCTAGCTGATAGAGCAGGTGGTAGTAGAGGATCCTGACATTCCTAAGGAGGAGGAGTTAGAGCCCGAGGAGAGAGACTCTCCTCTGAGAGCATAGTTTCTTGAGGTCGAGGTTGAGCTTTAGGCCATTAAGATCTAGGTACAGTGGTGAGATGCTACTATTGAGTAGCTCTCAGCATAGATACAGGCTCTATAGGCTACTATTGGGGGTGGTGATGTCAAGATGCATTTTTTTGTTCCTCCTTCTACACCACAGGAGGCTCCAGTGATAGGTTCAGGGGTAAATGTGGGACATTTCCAGTCTCTATTGGATGAACATGAGGAGTGAATCTAGGGACTCATGGATCATGTTACCCTTCTTCAAATGCAACTCATGAGGCATGGGATTCTCCCTAAGGATCCAATAGGTGTGGGTGGTTCGTAGGCCAGTGGGCACTCTACCTTGGGGCAGTCTTTCGCCCATCCTAGCCAAAGGATCTAGACTTGGATAGAGAGACTGATAGGCTTGCATCACTCAACTCGAGACACCTCCACAGGGGGAGGTAGCACTGGAGGAGGTGATGCAGGTGGCTCAAGACCGACATTTGACTAATGCTCTACTTGGTCCTTGATCCATTTTTGAGGTCGAATTACCTAGATGACTATAGCCCACAGGTATTTTTGTATATCAATTGGATTTGACACACATACTTTTATGATAGATTTTATTTTTATGACTCATTATGTGTATCATTTATTACTTTATGTTTTTGTTATTATTTTGTTTTATGATATGATGCGATGATGGTATTATGATTATTTGATGAATATGCTAGATGATAGATGATATTTGAAGATACTTAGATGGATGTGTAGATGCTTATATGTTTTGATGATATGTTGCGATGTATTTTAATGATGAATGATGAATGATGAATTTATGATTTGGTATGCAAATGGATATTGCCTATATGTTTTATGATGTGGTTTATGGATGATTAATGACTTGTTTTTGTGGATGCAAATGTTATTGTTAAATGCATGTTTAATTTTTGCTTTAATTGTATGCATCTAACTTATGTGGTGGAATGGTATAAATGTACCTGTATGCTCTAATCACTTAAAACATATGGAATGCATATGACATTAACAATATTAATGGGTGATACCACAAAAAGTAAAAAAATAATCATGAATTTAAATAATCATTCTTATCATAAGAATTGATTAAGTATTCATATATGATATGTAATGGTGTGAGATGTATTTTCTTAATAAGTTTCTGTAAATTAAAGATATAAAGTAGTTAGTGGCTATCTATATACTATTTCTAATATATATGTGATATCTGTCCTACTATGTTGATACCCCCTTATAGAATCTTATAAAGAATATGATGGTGTGAATGATGTTATGATTTGTTGCTATGTAAGAATTTTTTGAGGCTTTTCGAAGATTCAAATACTCTAGTTACCCTATCAACAGTTGTCTACTTACCATGGACCTGGTTTTTCATGATCTCCATGTGTGCATGTGATTATATATTTTGAGATAGAACTCAAGAATTTCCTCTGATGTCAGGCATAATTCTTTTAGCCCATTGCTAAGATCAGGGATCCTCAAGTGTTCATCTCATCCTTATGTTCGACTTAGTTGGACTATACCACTAGGCAATATTAGGTTACCTAAGCTAGCTCATCCACATTCAAACATTAGTCTATACAAATGCATGAAGCAGTTGTGGTAGACATATAGTCATGCATAAGGATTTTTCCTTCCAGTTTTGTACAATGCTGAGAATTCCAGGGATTCAAGCTTTATTCCCTTATTTTTGGCTTTGGATTTTTTCTCATATGTAGTTATGAAAATCATTGTTTATTTTGATTTAATTTTTTCTTTGAGCGGGGATTTTTGTAGTGATGATAATCACTGTTTATTTTGCTCATACGTAGTGATGAAAATCATTGTTTATTTTTTATTGATTTTTTTTTTTAGCTTGATTTTTTTTTTTAATTTTGATTTGTGTATCGGATTATTGCTTTGAAATCTGGATTGTATGCTTGGACTTTTTAATATGTACTTTGCTTTGGGATTTTTACTTATTTTGATTTAAGAAAGGGATTTTGATAGGGTAAAGCTTGTCCTTTTGCCAATTCTCAGCACCTTGAAACCGGTTGCATAGGGAGATAAGCAAAGAAGATCATTTTTGCCTAAGGTAACCTAGACCACTTTGTAGATTTCATCTTTTCCTTGTACCACCTAGGATTTTAGTGTTTCAATTAGTGATGGGATCTTGAATATCCAAGGATTTATCATAGCTAGGCCTTACCTTCTACTAACCAAAGTTGTTTTCCTCAAAAGTTAATAATATTACTAGGTGTGGTTGACGCACTGAAAAACCTTAGTATATTATGTATAGCAACACATAATGGTTGTGTTGAAAAACACAATTACACACATGTGGATGGAGGTATGGATATGAATGACTTGTACAATAAAATGTGGTATCACTTTTAAGGCTCTCATGACATATACAATTGTAATGTATGTGAAAATGTAATGCAATGATGTGGATGCAAAATGTGAAGTGTAATTGTTTTTGTATTTTCAATTTTACGTTATTTTTGTATATTTTGATTAATTTGACCAAAGGGCTTATTATGTCTTTGGGGCTTTTGGTATTGATTCTGACCAAGCGGTTTGAATACCCTTGGGTATTTTGAATTGATGTTTGACCAAGCGGTATGAATTACCCTTGGAGCCTTTGATTGATTGAATTTGACCAAGCGGTTTGAATTACCCTTGGAGCCTTTGAATTGATTTTTGACCAAGCGGTATGAATTACCCTTGGAGCATTTGATTTGATTTTGACCAAGTGGTATGAATTACCCTTGGAGCCTTTGATTTGTATTTTTGGAATTTTATGTTTTTATGATTTGTTTGTGTTTTTGACATATTTGAATGTTTTTTGTGTTTTATGACATATTTGAATGTTTTTGTGTTTTATGACATATTTGAATGTTTTTGTGTTTTATGACATATTTGAATGTTTTTGTGTTTTATGACATATTTGAATGTTTTTGTGTTTTATGACATATTTGAATGTTTTTGTGTTTATGTGTAAAATGAATTTAAGTGAATGATATTGAGAGGTTCAGGATCTTCAACACCATCTAATGATATAATATGATATGCTCCAGGTCCAACTCTCGTTGAAATCATATAGAGACCTATCCAATTTTTTGCGAACTTATCTCATAGATGCGTCGATAGATTTGAATTCTGCTGGTTTTATTTGAGCACTAGATCTCCAGACTTGAATTCCATTAAGTGGAATTTACTATTGTAAGCTCATGCAAGGTGATCTTGGTAAACATGAATATGCTCTAAAGCATTGACTCGATGTTCATAAAGAAGCATCAACTGATCAAGGTGGCCTTGCTGCGTAGCTGCATCATCTATGAAGTCCTTTAACGCTATGCGTAGAGTTAAGATTTCCAACTCTAATGGCATGATGGCTTTAGTGCCATATACTAGTGAAAATATGAAGAACACAAGCTTATACTGAGAGGGGGGGTGAATAGTATAATATCGCTTTCTACTTTTTCCTCCAATTCAACTTTCAAATCAATATTATGCAATGTATAGAAAGCAGTAATTAAAGCAATGCACAAAACACCATCCACAATAGAGACACAAAAATTTACGTGGTTCACCCAATGCGGGCTACTCCATGGATAAAATATTTCACTAAATTTTATCAAATCAAATCTGGGAATACCTTTCCCGATTACAATGTTTATGGGCACCAACCTAAAGGAGACACCAATCCCCTAGCTTTGTTCTGGCTGGTGATCCTCTAGAAGACCTTTGCCTCCTCTACCCTTAGCAAATGGAACTCTATCCATAGAAGACACTTGTCTTCCCTACTCTGGCTGGAGACCTTTGTCCTCAACTCTATCACCTCCAAATCTGGTCCTAAAAATTGCACTAAACACAGTCCTTCGATCTAGCACAAATGTCCTTGATCTCTTTCTCTGATCTGCACCAAACATAGTCCTTCGGTCTGGCATAAATGTCTTTGTCCTCTTTTTCTAGTTTGCACAAAAAAAAAAACACAGTCCTTCGCTCTTTTTGTGCAATCACAGCTACACTTGATCAAAATTCGACCTTTGCACCTCTGTGCAATCACAGTAGCATATACTTTGTGCACTCTACTTCCTTGCAATCTTACTCACTTAGAAGATTCAATGAAATGCACTCTGTACACTGCAATCGAATTTTGCACTCTGCTTCTTGGTGATCAAACTTCTCCTTGCCCTTTATCTACGAATGTCACACTTCGAATGCACACTTAAAAATTTGATCCTTTAACTCTCCAAACAGCCCTCCTTTTATACTAACACATTCAAGATTTAAACCTTGGTCTTAGTCGGCTATTACCCTTAAACTACATCGACTGCAAAACCTTAAACTACATTGGCTCAAATTTAACTCTGTTGGCTTCAACTGCCTCTGTGGTTATGTAGCTTTTCTCGTGAAACTACAACATGTCGCAATATCATGACACCTTTGTAGCCGTACACTTTATTTTGGCTTTTGTCGCGATATCGTGACACTTTAGCCTTTGACGACTTTGACTAAGCTCTTGTCACGATATCGTGACACTTCTCACTTTCTTATCCACTTCTTGGCTTGCACTAGCAAAAATGGAACATGTCATGAAATCATGACACTTTCACTGCCTTGAGCTTCTCTCTGCCTTACACCCATGAAACTGGAACATGTCATGAAATCGTGACACTTTCGTTGCCTTAAGCTCTTCTCTACCTTATGCCCCAGAAACTGGAACATGTCAAAAAATCATGACGCTTTTGTCTTCATAGCCTTCCTTTCTGCTTTTGTCACGAAATCGTGACATTTCACCTATGGAAGACATGTTATCAATTTTTGTCATGAAATCACGACACTTCTACTGCCGTCTGCTATCTTTTCTACCTGTCGCAAAATCGTGATGCTTTCAGCTTCCATACGCTTTCTTTGTAGCCTGTAATTAAATCATGATGCTTCTAATTTTAGAATCTTCCCTTTGCTACATGTCACAAAATTGTGACAGTTCTCACTTCAAGTTCTGCAGCATGTCACGAAATCGTGACACTTTATCTTGCTACTTTCTCCCTCTTTGAACTTGTCGTGAAATCGCAACAACTCACATTCCAGACTCTCTCTTCTGCATTATGTCACGAAATCATGACACTTTTCCTTTTGGACTCCTTCTCCTGCAACATGTCACGAAATTATGACACTTTTCCTTTCGGACTCCCTCTCCTGCAACATGTTGCAAAATTGTGACACTTTTTCTTTCGGACTCTCTCTCCGGCAACATGTCGCAAAATCGTGACACTTTTTCATCCGTACAATCTTCCTTGCAATATGTTGCGAAATCATTACACTTTTCCTTCTTGGCATTCCTGCTCTTTTCAAGTCGTGAAAATGCGACATGTCGTGAAATCGTGACACTTTTCACCTTGCTCTCCTTCTCTGCCAACATGTCATGAAATCGTGATAGTTTTCCCTGCTTCTTCTCTCTCTTCCAACATGTCGCGAAATCGCGACAGTTTTGCCAGCTCTTTCTCTCTCCTCTAACATGTCGCAAAATCGTGACAATTTTTCCAGCACTTTCTCTCTCCTCTAACATGTCGCGAAATCGTGACAGTCTTTCCAGCCTGCTGCATACTTTTTCTAACTTGTCTTTTTCTTTGATCTTTTGCAAAAAAGAGCTACTATGATCTTCTTGGAAACTCACTGTCCATGCTCTGAATAATCTGACATTAAATCAAATTCCTTCAAGAGCTTCTTGACATCAATGACAACTTCTACACTTGAGTAAAGGCAATGTACCCAAGGTACCCAAAATTGCCAATAATCTCCCCCTTTGTCATTGATGGCAAACCTTTACTGAAAATACATCTCAAGAGCCAAAAACTGAAACCAGCTGTGCTAACACCGAGAATATGCCTTTAAGGTTTTACTCCCCCTAACTTGAAGCTCTTCTCTTCACTTGAAGCTCTCATCCTTACTCATATCTCTCCCCCTTTGTCATTAATGGCAAAGGGTCACCTTTGGGGCTTGGGACTAAGAATGAGCCTCTTAGCTTAGTCCCTCCCCCACCTCCTGATGAGGTGATTAAAATAGGGGTGGGAGTAAAACTCCCATTAGGCACTGATCATCATCAGTGTCTATAACTTCCTTGCCAGGCCTTCTCTTGAACTCATTGTCCATTTTCCTGTTCCTGTTACTGTTCTTGTTCTTGTTCTCATCCCTATTTTTGTTCATGCCTTGATCCTTGGATCTGTTCATACCACTATTCCTGTTCCTGTACCTTGGAAGATCAGCTCTACACTGTCTAGTTGTGTGACCTCCATTGTTGCACTTATAACAGGTAATAATGTTATTTCTTTTAGGCATACCTGTTCTTTGAATCCGCCAGTTTTTCCCAAACCTATTTTGATTAATCCTATTCTGGCCGAGCTTGTTATTTATCTCGCAATAGACTGCCTTGTGCCCGAACTGTTGACAAGAGTAGCAATACCCTCAAAAGAAACTAGCACTTTTGAATATGTCATTTACTTTCTTCACTTGAGCCATGCAATGTACAGCCATGTGACCAAACCTGTGACATGCAAAACATCTGCCGTGAAATTTTCTTTTATTCGACCTCTTGGGTCCCAAAAACTTCTTCTTCTCAATTTGAATTTTGTTTTCTATTTTTGCGCATCTATCACTCACGGACTCTGTTAGGATCCTCAATCCTAACATTATTAGTTAGTATTAGTTAGTATTATTAATCATTTAATTATTATATTATTAACTTATAAAGTGAACCATCACAACCCTTCATAACGTGAACCATCACGTCTCTTCATACGTGAACCATCATGTCTCTTCACCAACGTAGCTTTAGGGTAGATATATATATTAGGTTGGCCATCCATATAAAATCATCAATGAATAATAACAAGAAGAATATATATTATTTAGACCCATTGGAGGGATTTCCCAAATCAATGCAAAAGGTGATTCATATATAAAAGCGATTCTTTTAATTTAGATGCTATTTTAATTATTTCTTTATTAAAATTGTGCTAGAACCTTCAGGGTTCTACCATTTGGTATCAGAGCCATGTGGAACCCAACCATGTGGGATTTTCTCAAGGAACTTTGTCAAATCACTTCCGTGTGTGAGTATCAAACTTGGTTTGAGGATATCACCAAACACAACATAGGGTTGGATGAATCAATTCTCATAAATAACTTCATTAGTGGATTGAAAGAAGAAATTAGAATGGAGGTGACAAGGTTCAATCCCTATACCATGATGCAAACCTATGGATTGGCAAAATTAGCCGAAGACAAAATCAATGGACAACATCGATTATGGAAACCACCTCTGGAGAATTCATCAACCACTTACATCACTCCCAAGCTGATGCATAATGCTAACATCGATAAGGTAATAGAAGAATAAAATGATATAGAGGTAGACATAGTGATGGATACACCTGAAGATAACACTAAATATGGTAACAATGAGGAAGGTAAGGAAGATAAGGAAGCCACAAAAGATAAAAAAGAAGAGGAATATGTGGAAAACAAGGACAATGAGCAAGAAATATCTCAAGACATTCCCAAAGTGACTCATTATGGCCAAACATGCACTTTACAAGAACTACACTCAAATTCCTCTCCAATAGTGAGTTATCACCATAGGGTCAAACCTATTCAAAAACAAGGCAAAAAAGTGACTACACACTCCTTCGTTGCCTCTCCTAGGGAACAACAAGAGAATGTAGAAGTTTTACCACCTCTTTTTATGCATCATTATAAGGCTTTTGAAGAACCCCAATGATTGCCCTTCCCTCATCATCACACATTTACTAATATTTTTGGCAGCCCCTCGCTAATGCTTCATCCTTCTCGATATCCCTGCCTACAAAAGGATGACATTAAAAGAGTCCAAGAACTTATGCAAATCCTTCTTGGAAAACAAAATATAAAGCTCCTCACCTTGAGATTTGAGGACAAAGCTCTTTTTAAGGAGGGTGGCATGTTAGGATCCTCAATCCTAACATTATTAGTTAGTATTAGTTAGTATTATTAATCATTTAATTATTATATTATTAACTTATAAAGTGAACCATCACAACCCTTCATAACGTGAACCATCACGTCTCTTCATACATGAACCATCATGTCTCTTCACCAACGTAGCTTTAGAGTAGATATATATATTAGGTTGGCCATCCATATCAAATCATCCATGAATAATAACAAGAAGAATATATATTATTTAGACCCATTGGAGGGATTTCCCAAATCAATGCAAAAGGTGATTCATATATAAAAGTGATTCTTTTAATTTAGATGCTATTTTAATTATTTATTTATTAAAATTGTGCTAGAACCTTCAGGGTTCTACCAGACTCATGATCTAAAGTACTTTCTTCATCAGAACTCTCTTCCTTTTGAAATCTCTTGCTAGATTCCCCAACCTGTTCCTTGTGCGGCTCAACAAAACAAAGGCATGTTTTATCTGTTGGTTTTCTTTGACATTTTATGAGATACTTAACCCTTTTGGAGCTATCTTGAAACCTGTATAGCTTATCCTTGTACTCTTTAGTTTCTATTTCCAAAGAAGCCATTTTCTGTTCCAATTCACTATATTTAAGAACCTTGGACTCTAACTCAACCTTGAGTTCTTGAGTCTTAGCTATAGAGAAATCAAGATTTTCTATAAGATCATCTCTTTCCATACAACATTCATCTAACTTATCCTGGAGTCTGGCATTCTTCTTTCTTTCCTTTTTCAAAGCACTAAGAGCACTACTAAGTTCACTTTCAAGATCCTTTATTTGTTTTCTTTCTGAATCATCAGAGTATTTTCCATATTTCTTATCACTAGAGGTGCTACCCTTTTCAAAAACCATACAAGCATCTTCCTTATAGTTTTTTGAAGCATCCTCATACATACTAGTAACCAATTCATTATTTGTGCAATAATCCACAAAGTGACCAAAATTTCCACATCTAAAACATTTCATGATAATGAATCTATGTTTCGGTTCTTCCTCTTTTTTTGATATGAACAACATCTCATTTTCACTATCACTTGAAGAACTTTCACTATCACTACTAGAAAACTTACTTGCTTTATCTAGGTAGAAAATCTTCTTGTGCTTGTGAGAATACCTCTTTCCATGGTTGTTGTGCTCATCTTTGTTCTTCCTGTGATGCTTGTACTTTTCAAAATCCTTGCTCTTAGAAACTTGTTTCTCTTCATCATTTTCATTCTTGTAAATAGTACAGTCAGTAGCATAATGACCAAAATTTCCACAATTGAAACATCTTATATTTTTCATTTGTGATTTCTAGAGAACTTGTCTTTCTTGCTATAATATGCCTCTTCATCACTAGAAGACTCATCACTCTCTTGAAGCTGTTTACCCTTGGATTTCTTGGTAGCTTTGAAAGCTGCTTCTTTCTTGACATCAACCTTCACTTGAGTTCTCAACTCAAATGCTGCAAGTATACTATGGAGCTCATCCTTTTTCAACTTATCCAAATCTTTAGCTTCCTTAATAGCAGAAATATTTTCACTAAATCTATTAGGAAGAGATCTTAAAATCTTATCACAAACATAATTTTCAGCAAGCTCAAGACCTAAGTCTTTCATGGAGTTAACAACCTCATCCATACGAAGCATGTAGTCACTAATATTTTCATCATCATTCATATTGAGTTGTTCAAACATACCTTTGAAGTGTCTCAACTTGGCCTTTCGGACATTTACATCACCTGTGTGAACCACCTGTAGCTGTTTCCACATTTCACTAGCTATCTTGTAGTGAATCACCTTGGTAAGATCTACCTTCTGTAAACCCTTCAGGATTGCATTCATTGCTTTTGAATTGTTGTGATGTAGGAGCCTGTCTTCTTTAGTATAAGGACCATTTTCAGGAATAGTGTACCCGTCTTCAATCACTTCCCAAACCTCATTCCCAAGTGCCATTAGATAAACCTTCATCCTTGCACTCCAAAGACCAAAATCTGATCCATCAAGAATAGGTGCTGCATTGCCACTTGAATAATCCATTGTGTTCTTTGCTAGCTTTTCCTTCAAGCTGTTAAAATTTTCGAAGGCACCCGCTCTGATACCAATTGAAGAACACAAGCTTATACTAAGAGGGGGGTGAACAATATAAGACCACTTTCTACTTTTTCCTCCAAATCAACTTTCAAATCAATATTATGCAGTGTATAGAAAGCAATATCAATAGTAGTAATTAAAGCAATGCACAAAACACCATCCACAATAGAGACACAACAATTTACGTGGTTCACCCAATGCGAGCTACTCCATGGATAAAATATTTCACTAAATTTTATCAAATCAAATATGGGGATACCTTTCCCGATTACAATGTTTATGGGCACCAACCCAAAGGAGACACCAATCCCCTAGCTCTGTTCTGGCTGGTGATCCTCTAGAAGACCTCTACCTCCTCTGCTCTTAGCAAATGGAACTCTATCCATAGAAGACACCTGTCTTCCTTGCTCTGGCTGGAGACCTCTGTCATCAACTCTATCACCTCCAAATCTGGTCCTCGAAATTGCACTAAACACAGTCCTTCAGTCTAGCACAAATGTCCTCAATCTCTTTCTCTGATCTGCACCAAACATAGTCCTTCGGTCTGGCACAAATGTCTTTGTCCTCTTTTTCTGGTCTGCATAAAAAAAAAAACACAGTCCTTCACTCTTTTTGCGCAATCACAGCTGCACTTGATCAAACTTTGACCTTTGCACCTCTGCGCAATCATAGCAGCATATACTTCATGCACTCTGCTTCCTTGCAATCTTACTCACTTAGAAGATTCGATGAAATGCACTTTGTACACTACAATCGACTTTTGCACTCTGCTTCTTGGTGATTGAACTTCTCCCCACCCTCTATCTGTGAATTTCACACTTAAAAAATCGATCCTTTAACTCTCCAAACAACCCTCCTTTTATACTAACACATTCAAGATTTAAACCTTGGTCTTAGTCAGCTGTTACCCTTAAACTACGTTGGTTGCAAAACCTTAAACTACGTCGGCTTCAACCGCCTCTGTGGTTCTGTAGATTTTCTCATGAAACTACAACATGTCATGATATTGCGACACCTTTGCAACTGTACACTTTCTTTTGGCTTTTGTCATGATATCGTGACACTTTAGCCTTTGACAACTTTGACTAAGCTCTTGTCACGATATCGTGACACTTCTCGCTTTCTTATCCACTTCTTGGCTTGCACTAGCGAAAACAAAACATGTCACGAAATCACGACACTTTCACTGCCTTGAGCTTCTCTCTGCCTTACACCCGCGAAACTGGAACATGTCACGAAATCGTGACACTTTCGCTGCCTTAAGCTCTTCTCTGCCTTACGCCCGCAAAACTAGAACATGTCATGAAATCATGACACTTTTGTCTTCATAGCCTTCCTTTCTACTTTTGTCATGAAATCGTGACACTTCACCTATGGAAGACATGCTATCAGTTTCTATCATGAAATCGTGACACTTCTGCTACCGTCTGCTATCTTTTCTACCTGTTGCGAAATCGCGACGCTTTCAGCTTCTGTACGCTTTCTTTGTAGCTTATCGTGAAATCGCGACGCTTCTCATTTCATACTCTTCCCTTTGTTGCATGTCACAAAATCATGATAGTTCTCACTTCGAGTTCTGTAGCATGTCACGAAATTGTGACACTTTATCTTGCTACTTTCTCTCTCTTCAAACTTGTCGCAAAATTGTGACAACTCACATTTCGGACTCTCTCTTCTACATTATGTCACGAAATCATGACACTTTTCCTTTTGGACTCCTTCTCCTACAACATGTCATGAAATCATGACACTTTTCCTTTCGGACTCCCTCTCCTGCAACATGTTGCGAAATCGTGACACTTTTTCTTTCGGACTCCCTCTCCGGCAACATGTCGCGAAATCGTGACACTTTTTCTTTCGGACTTCCTCTCCGGCAACATGTCACGAAATCGCGACACTTTTTCGTCCGTACAATATTCCTTGCAATATGTCACAAAATCATGACACTTTTCCTTCTTGGCCTTCCTACTCTTTTCAAGTCATGAAAATGCAACATGTCACGAAATCGCGACACTTTCCACCTTGCTCTCCTTCTCTGCCAACATGTCGCGAAATCGTGACAGTTTTCCCTGCTTCTTCTCTCTCTTCCAACATGTCGCAAAATCGTGATAGTTTTGCCAGCTCTTTCTCTCTCCTCTAACATGTCACGAAATCATGATAGTTTTTCCAGCACTTTCTCTCTCCTCTAACATGTCATGAAATCACGACAGTATTTCCAACCTGCTACATACTTTTTCTAACTTGTCTTTTTCTTTGATCTTTTGCAAAAAAGAGCTACTATGATCTTCTTGGAAACTCACTGTCCATGCTCTGAATAATCTGACATTAAATAAAATTCCTTCAAGAGCTTCTTGAAATCAATGACAACTTCTACACTTGAGCAAAGGCAATGTACCCAAGGTACCCAAAATTGCCATCAAAATAGTGTTACCCTAGTGGGTATTCATATACTAGTCCTGTATGCCCATAGTGCAAGAGGCAACTGCATGTGCCAATCCTTGTGATTTTCTTGCACTGTCTTCCTTAAAATGGAGACTATTGTTTTGTTTGAGGCTTCTGCTTACCCGTTTGGTTGTGGATAATAAGGTGTTGAAAAATTGTGCTAAATATGGTATTTATTCATTAAATAATGCATATTTTTGTTCTTGAAATATGGCCCATTATCCGATATTATCTTAGAAGGGACCCCAAAATGACTTATGATATTGTGGAGTATAAAATCCACAATCCTTGGTCTAGTTGTTGATGTTAATGGGATCACTTCTACACATTTAGTGAATTATTATGTGGTTGTTATGATGAATGTGTGTCGTATTGAGTATGGGGGTGAGATTTTACCAATAAATTCTAGTCTCCATTGTGAGAATGGCCATGCTACCTAGATGGGCTGCAAAGCTTGCAATGGTAAGTGTGTTAGGTTGCATGAGGTTGGCACTTGCTGCATTTCTTGACATACTCATAGTAGTCCTTTTCCATGGTGGGCCAATAGTAACCCATTATCAAGATGTGCTTAACAATGGCCATGCCATTGAAATGTCCTCCACATGGTCCATCGTGAGCTTGCGAAACTACCCAAGATGTTTCCTTGGGCTCAAGACAATGGAGCAATACTCCATCATATCCTCATCTGTAGAGGATTTCTACTATAAAAATGTATCTTGTTGCTCTCTACTTGAACGTTTGCCTTTTAGTATGCAAAAAACCTTGAGGCATTATTCCAAGCTTTAGGAAGTCCCGAAGTTGGGAAAGCCAATCCTGATAGGCAACAACTTCTATAGAATAGACAACTTGCTCTTCCTGCATTTTTGAGGTAGTGAACACGGATTGAGAAACAAATCTATGGTATATGGTTGCACCACACTCTATAGGTCCTTAGGAGATCAAAGACCCCCAAGGTGTTGTTTGCAAGAAATATCTGGCTACGAATGACCAATCCTGATTTGGTTCGATGTTGATCATGTTTATTGATTCTTGATTTTCAAAATCCTCACGACGTATTGTTGAGTGTGAAAGAACTTTCACATGGATGGTTGTAAAATAAATGAATAGATTCTAAGGGATTAAGGATCCCAAATAGGCCATGGTGTCTGCAAATATATTTGACATAGGAGGGATTGCCTCAATGTCATACCATTCTAGCCGAGCTAAGTAGGTGTCAAAAAGTTCCTTGTAAGTCTTTAGGAGTGGGCACCTGCATTGGAATAGTCCTTTGACCTGGTTTACTATGATCAAGGAGTCACCAAAGATATTCAATCTTTTAATGCTCATCGCTACAGTTGTTTGGAGTCCGAGGATCAATGCTTCATATTATGTATTGTTGTTTGTGCATGGGAAGTCTAGTTTGAATGATAAGGGTAATGGAGCACCCTAAGATGTAATAAAGACAATCCCTAATCTACCTCCTTGTTCACACTTTGAACCATCGAAGAATAATGACATATCTTTTTCTTTCTTAGGTTCTTCAATTTTTTGCAGATTTGATAATGCAAAGACCGCATCATCAGACAATTCTATAGTGAGAGGCTTGTTATCCTAAAGAGGTGCCTCTACTAATTGATCTTCTATGACTTGTCCCTTTATGGAATTTTGACTTACAAACTCTAGATCAAATTCTATTAATAGCATGATCCACTTTGTGGTATGTGTATTGTGATATGTCTTGCTCATCATGTATTGCAAAGGATTCTATTTTGATATGACATAGGTCATATGGCTCAACATGTAGTGTCACAACTTTCAAGTTGCAAAGACCACTGCTAAACACAACTTTTTTACATACGCATATCCTAGCTCATAACTCACCAAGGTGTGACTAATGTAATATATGGCTTGCTCTTTATCTTGTGCATTATTTTGGGCTAAAATGGTGCCCAATACAAAATCAGTAGTCGATATATAGTAAAAATGGTATGTCTAGCCTTGGTGGAGCCAATATTGGCGATGTTTCTAGCTAAGTTTTGATATTTGCAAAGTCTTGATGGCATTATTTGTCCTAATGAAATGGGACTTCCTTGTGTAGCAACTTGTTCATAGGTTTGCATTTGTTTGATAATTGCGCGATGAATCTTTTGATGGATGCTATCTTGCCTTGTAGGCTCCTAAAATCCCTAATGTTGGTAGAGGTATCCATTTCCAGTATAGCATTTACCTTTGCATGATCTACTTTGATGCCTCTCTTGGATACGATGAATCCCAAAAGTTTGCCAGAAGTTACTCCAAATACGCACTTCTTAGGATTCAATCAGACATTGTATTCTATGAGGCGATCGAAGACTTGTCTAAGGACTTCGTCATGCTCTTGCCACAATAGGGACTTGGCTAGTATGTCATCCATGTAATATTCCAAGATCTTATGTATATAGTCATAGAATATGTATGTCATGGCCTGTTGATATGTGGCACCAACATTTTTGAGACCGAATGTCATCACTTTGTAACAGAATGTTCCCCATGGAGTAATGAAAGTAGTTTTATGTTGATCTTCAGAATTAATCCAAATTTGGTTGTATAAAAAATACCATCCATTAGGGAGATCATTTCATGACCTACGATTGCATCTACAAGAGCATATATTTTTGGAAAAGGGAATGAATCCTTTGGTGTTGCCCTATTTAAATCCCTAAAATCTATGCAGATACAAAATCTTCCATCAAGTTTCTCTACGGGTACCATGTTTGACACCCACTCAGGGTAGTCGATAGGAACTATGAATACTGCATCCAGTAGTTTTTGTAATTCATTCTTCACCATAAAAGCAACGGTTGGACGCATTTTCCTTATTTTTTGCTTGACTGGTTTCTTCATGGGATCCAATGAAAGGTTGTGAATGACTAACTTTGGATCTATCCATGGCATGTCTTTGTAAGTCCAAGCAAAAATATTTGGCCTCTCCTTGAGGAAAGGAATTAGGATGGCTTGTTCCTCTGGAGATATACTTTCTTCAAACTTGAATCTCCTTGGCTGGGTATGATCATCATTGATGTCCACCTCGAAAGTCACTTCTATAGCCATATGTGACCCATCCTCTAGCTGATGAGACATGGGTATCAAATGAATGTCATCAACGAGATTTACAGGACCTAGTGACTTAGGTTCCAAACCAACATGGAAGACGTCATACGTACAACCTAATGTGAAATGGAATGGTTGTAACATATCTTCATTGGTGAAGAGGTCTTCTGGATTTATGGGTGAATTAGTGCAATCCCAATCAATAGCCTCTACATCAAGATGCAATGATTTGGTAGGATCTGCTAGATTATGAAGTGGAGTGGTCAAATCAATGGAGATCATGTTGATGGATGGGATGAAATCTCTAGGACCACATGGGTGTGATATTGTCTCAGGGGTTTACCTTCCATACTCACGATGAGGTTTTGGAGGAATGGAAATTTTTGGATCTGGCCCATGAGCAGGGTGGAAAATAGGATCATTGGGCTCTAATTGCTCTCTGAATGTATGTGAATGGGGTTGACCATCTAATGAATGATAGCTAGGTCAATAGGTCTCACCAAAAATCAAATATGAGGGTCTATGACACGAAGTGCCACCTTTCTCTCTACTAGCTTGTTGACTTGCTGCAAGTGGTGAGGTCCAAGATAAGCCATATTGGTCTCATCCTCAAAGTCATCATAACTTATCCAAAAACTGTTAGCATTGGTATGCAGCCCTAATATAAGGGGCTCATGTCTTAGCCCTAAGTAGGCCATCTCTATTTCATATTCATATTCTTTTTCACTTATGAATAATCCATTTGCATTTGTCTCTTGCCCCAAAGTTAGGGGTTGATGGATTAGGCCTAAGTAAGCTATTTATGTTGAGTCTTCTGATTTATAGTCACTTTCATCTGATGTATATCCACTCTCATCCTGGATGGACCATGTGAATATTTGCAAATAGTGAGGCCCCTGATAGGCTAAGCCAAGTTGTACCTCATCATCACTTGCCTCATATCCATTCTACTCATCCCACGAGTTGTACCTTGTTGGGGTGGAATCAGTTGAGGTGTTTAGATGATAACTTTATGGAGGTGGTATGTTTACTATGGTCACTTGTTAGTTGCTCAAATTTACTATTATTAAGAGGTGATAAGGAATGAAATCAATATCTTCTCCCAACCCTATGCTTAATATTTCCAATGCTACTACAAGAGAGTCATCTTGACCTCCGCTATAATAACCTAAGCCAAATATATTAGAGGGAAGCTGATATAGTGGCTCATAGGGCCACCTACGCCCCTTCTCATATATGTCAAGGCCATAGCCATGCCAATGGCAATGCTCAAAATAGCTTAGAGTAAACTCGATATTAGAGAGGTAATGAACATTGATTGTGAATAATTCATCACCATGCTCTTCTATATCTGAAGACTTATGAGTGCATTCCAAGCTAGCATAGACAAAATTAGTTTGGTTGGGAGGGATTCCAAGTGGAACCATTGTTCCTACTCGTAGCCTTAAGTATTTAGGCCTCCCTATGTCTTGTGCAAACTCAATGATAGGTGTAAAGGTAATATTCTATATAAGGTACTCTCTTGATGTCTATACTTGTCAAGTTTATTGATGTATGTGATGTGGATGACCCCACGGATGATACTGGAAAAGCAGGGTGATAATCACTATCTTCATATTGATCTTGAGGATCTTCCTCTTCCATAGGACTCGGTATTTAAGTAATGGCTATAGTTGGCACTTCTTTGGGTCTTTCTTCTTGAACTAAGGGTACCTTTAGCTTTTGATTATATTTTGGTTTTGATGTTGATGGTACTGTAGAAGCATTGACTGTCTTGAGTCCATTAGGAGGTGTTGATGTGCATGGGTCTTTTCTTACCCCTTTGTCTTTGTTATCCCCTTGTGTGGTTGGGGATGAAGGTGCCATGTATAGGTGAGTATAAGGGATCATGAATTATCCCAAAATGTTCACCTGATTGACATATTTAAAAGGCTCTTCATCAGCCAAAACCACATAGACTTTGTTTTTATGCACATACTTGACACACTGGTGCAAGATCGAAGGCACACAATTCATGGCACTTATCCAAGGATGCCCTAAGAGGATGTTATATTGCATAGCTCCTTCCAAGACATGACACATCATGGGGATGGTATTGTGCCCTACCTTTATTGGTAGGACTATCATTCCCACAGTATTGCATAAAGCATCATTAAAAGCTCTCAATGTGTAAGCTCCTGGAACGATATTGGTCTTGGGTATCTTAAGGTGCTCCATTGCAGTTTTTGTAATGATGTTAATCGATGAATCTGTATCGACCAAAATCCTATTGAAAGGTAAGTCATTTATGGTTGCTACAATGTTTAGTAGAGGGTCTGGTAAGGCAGTAGAAACTATCTTAATCTTGAAGAACACAAGCTTATACTAAGAGGGGGGGTGAACATTATAAGACCTCTTTTTAATTTTTCCTTTATACTTCAAAACAGTAAAGCAATATACCCAAAGCAATATCAAAGCAATGCACAAAATCATCCACAAAGTGACACCAATTTTAACGTGGTTCACCCAGAATGGCTGGGCTACATCCACAAAATTTTTCTCTAAAAGTTATCTCAAAGTTCTTTGGGAAACCTTCCCAATTACAATGTTTATGAGCCTCGGCTCAAAGGAGATACCTTCCCCCAATCTAAATTTATGAGCCTCTTCTCAAAGGAGATACCTTCCCCCAATCTAAATTTATGAGCCTCTGCCCAAAGGAGAAACCTTCCCCCAATATGAATTTATGAGCCTCTGCTCAAAGGAGATACCTTCCCCTCTACTCTGGATATGATCCCTCAGAAGATCAACTGTCTCTACCTCTTGCCAGCATGTGGAACTCCTTTCCACCGAAGACCTCCTGTCCTCAATGCTTAGCCTAAGAGACCTCTGCCTTCTATGATCACGTCCACAGCAGCTCAACAACCTATACCAAACACATTTAGTCGGTCTAGTACAAGTCTTCCTCTGTCTATCAGATCTGTCCAACTCTTGAACAAATCAATCCTCTGTCCTCAAGTTCTCTGATAGAACTATCAATCTCAGCTCACAAGTCCTCTGCTAGGACCTATCCAAATCTACTCACAAGTCCCCACCATAACCTATCCAAAACCTGCTCACAAGTCCCCAATAGAACCTGTTCAAAACCTGCTCACAAGTCCCCAATGAAACCTATCCAAAATAGCTCACAAGTTCACCAAGAAAAAACTTGCTTAGCATGAACCCACAAAGAGAATTGTTAGAGACCCAATGTGATTCATCAACCTCATAGAAGCATAAAGAGAATTGTTAGAGACTCAATATGTTCTATACTTAACTCCCAATCTCAATCTCAACTCAATCACAATCTCAAAAGAATAAGATAGATGTAGTATGCTTTTCTCAAGAACATGAAACACAACCCAACAATTGCCAAACAAGCAATATCTCATATAACAATGATACTCATGTTCTTTCCACAACCAATATCTTTTCTCAACCAATTAGGGCTTTAACAACAATGCTTATAGACAAGGTTTAACCAACATCATTCAACTCAACATTAACCTTGAAGCATTCAACCAATCATCACAAGAAAAGGAAACAAGTAGAAATCATTTTCCCTCCAAAGATATTTGAACAAAATAGCCACCAACACAATATCACCAAATGCAAAGAATAACTTGCTCAAATCAACTCAATGGAGTAAGCCCAATATCATGAATCAAGTAAAGCAATAACTTGATCAAACAACCTCTATGGAAGCAACTCAACCATCAAACTCAAAACAACCAACCAAGGGTTCCACCAACTCAATGCAAGTAGCTTGACTCACAAATACAAACCCTAGTGCACAAAGCTTCCACTATCTCAAACCAGAAATTATGCATTCATCAAAAACTCTCCTTAAGGATAACAATGCATAAGTAGTCTTCAACAAACCAGAAAATAGGATTTACACCCAATCAAAGAAAACCTAGTTGAAAACCTTTTCACTCCAACCTTATTTCAGAAAACATACACCAATCATACTCATAAGAAGAATGTGCCCATACCTTATTGGAGTAGAAGAAAATTGATCCTTAAAGTCTGTCACCACACACAACCCTCAAACTTCCAACCAAGTTAGGGTTAGAACCAAGATAAATGAGCATATATATAAAAACTTTCCTTAGTACACCTTTTAGCTTCTCTTCTTTTGAAAAAAACCACCAAAGAATCAAAAAACACAACCAAAACTTACACCTTATATCTCCATTTTAAACTTTAGCATAGCAAAAGACTAATCTCAAAAATACAACCAAAGAAATATCCCCTTATTTCTCCTATGTCTTTTAAACAATGCTAAACAATGCCAAAAATTATATCAAGAAATTAATCACACCTTAGAATGGTTGTCCTTGAAGAATCCAAAAATCATGGAATGGCTGCCCTTGACAAATCCGAAAATCACGGAATGGCTACCTTTGACGAATCCGAAAAACACGGCACAAAATACGTTTTAACAAAAACGTGACTTAATCCATGCACAACTCCCTCTGCGGGAATCGAAACGTAGACCTCCACCTATGCAAAGCCCAAATATAGCCTATGCTTCCACTAGCCCACAAGGGGCTAACGAATTCTAAGACAGACTTCCTACCACTTCAACGAACAAGCACTTCGTAAGTTTTTCAAATGCGAGCTCTCTTCTTCTGCGGCGTCAACAGAGCATCGATCGCAACCAAAAATTAATGCATTCAAAATTCTCAAGAGGAGTTAAACCTTAGGATCCTTCCCATATTTATAGTCCAATCATGGACTTTAGAACACGTCGACAACAGAGAAACGTAATTTCAAATTTAATCGAAATTGCTTTCTAAAGGGTTTAAAAACCCTTAATTAATTTTAATAAATTAAGAATAAAAAAGGTTTAAAAACCTTTAAATATTTTTAATAAATTAAAAATAATTTCTCCCTTAATTAATTAAATAATTAATTAATTAAAACCTTGAAGGGTTTTAAATAATAATTAAATAATAAAGAGAACCTCCATTGGTTTTAATAAAAACCATTTAACTTGGTTTTAATAAAAACCCTATCCAAAAACCTTATCCAATGGAATCTCTCCGGATTCTCTTAAGAATATTCTCTTGGAATCTTTCACCTTTGAAGCCAACACATCCTCTTAACATTAATGCCATTTCCTTTTGACATCAATGACAACTCATAGACAAGGAGCTAGGATCTCAAACCCAAAATTGCCAACAATCTCCCCCTTTGTCATTGATGGCAAACCATGCTTCTCAACAACAAAAAACTCAACATAAACAGCTCCCCCTGTCTTGAGGCTCTCCCTCTTACTCAAATCTCTCCCCCTTTTTCATCAATGGCAAAGGGTCACCTTTGGGGTTCGGGACTAAGAATGAGCCTCTTAGCTTAGTCCCTCCCCCACCTCCTATTAAGGTGATTAATTTTGGGGTGGGAGTAAAACTCCCATTAGGCACTGATCATCATCAGCATCTATAACTTCCTTGTCGGGACTTCTCTTGAACTCTTTGTCCATATTCCTATTCTTGTCACTATTCTTGTTCTTGTTCTCATCCCTGTTCTTGTCCATGCCTTGATCCTTGGACCTGATCATGCCACTGTTCCTGTTCCTGTATTCTAGAATTTCAGCTCTACACTGTCTAGCTATGTGACCTTTATTGTTGCACTTATAACAAGTAACAATGTTATTTATTTATGGTAAACCTGATCTTTGAATCCACTAGTTTTGACCAAACTTGTTTTGGCCAACCCTATCCAAACCTATTCTGACCAAGCCTGTTCTGACCAAACCTGTTCTGACCAAACCTGTTCTGGCCAAACCTATTCTGACCAAATCTGTTCCTATTATTTGCCTTGCAATAAACTACCTTGTGCCCAAACTGTTGACAAGAGTAGCAATACCCTTGAAAGTAACTAGCACTTCTGAAATCTGTCATTTACCTTCTTCACTTGAGCCATGCAATGTGAAGCCATGTGACCAAACCTCGTGACAAGCAAAACATCTCGCCTTGAAACTTTCCTTTATTTGACCTCTTGGGTCCGAAAACTTCTTCTTCTTCTCATTCTGAATTCTATTTTCTGTTTCGTGCATCTATCATTCAAGGACTCATGATCTGAAATACTTTCCTCATAGAACTCTCTTCCTTTTGGAGTCTCTTACTAGACTCTCCAACTTGTTCCTTGTGTGACTTAACAAAACCAAGGCCTGTTTTATCTGTTGTCTTTCTTTGACCTTTGATGAGTGACTTAACCTTTTTGGAGCTATCTTGAAACCTATAAAGCTTATCCTTGTACTCTTTAGTTTCCTCTTTCAAAGAAGCCATTTTCTGTTCTAACTCACTATACTCAAGAACCTTAGACTCTAACTCATCCTTGAGTTCTTGTGTCTTAGCTATAGAGAAATCAAGATTTTCAATAAGATCATCTCTCTCCATACAACATTCATCTAACTTATCCTTGAGTCTAGCATTCTTCTTTCTTTCCTTTTTCAAAGCACTAAGAGCACTAATAAGTTCACTCTCAAGATCCTTTATTTGATTTCCTTTTGAATCATCAAAGCCATTTTCAGATTTCTTATCACTAGAGGTGCTACCCTTTTCAAAAACCATACATGCATCTTCCTTATAGTTTTCTGAAGCATCCTCATACATACTAGAAACCAAATCATTATTTGTGCAATCATCCTCAAGGTGACCAAAATTTCCACATCTAAGACATTTCATGATAATGAATCTATGTTTTGGTTCTTCCTCTTTTTATGATATGAACATCTCATTTTCATTATCACTTGAAGAACTTTCACTATCACTACTAGAACACTTACTTGCTTTGTCTAGGTAGAAACTCTTCTTGTGCTTGTGAGAATACCTCTTTCCTTGATTGTTGTGCTCATCTTTGATCTTTTTGTGATGCTTGTCCTTTTTAGAATCCTTGCTCTTAGAATCCTGTTTATCTTCATCACTTTCATTCTTGGGAACAGTACAGTTAGTAGCATAATGACCAAACTTTCCACAATTGAAACATCTTACATTTTTCATACTTTTGTGCTTTCTAGAGAACTTGCCTTTCTTGTTGTAATATGCCTCTTCATCACTAGAAGACTCATCACTATCTTGAAGTTGTTTACCCTTGGATTCTTTTGTAGCCTTGAAAGTTGCCTCTTTCTTGACATCAACCTTCACTTGAGTTCTCAACTCAAATGCTGCAAGTATACTATGGAGCTCATCCTTTTTCAATTTATCCAAATCTTTAGCTTCCTCAATAGCAAAAATATTTTCACTAAATCTATTAGGAAGAGATCTTAAAATCTTATCACAAACATCATTTTCAGCAAGCTCAAGACCTAAGTCTTTCATGGAGTTAACAACCTCATCCATACGAAGCATGTAGTCACTAATATTTTCATCATCATTCATCTTGAGTTGTTCAAACATACCTTTGAAGTGTCTCAACTTGGCCTTTCTGACATTTGTATCACCTGTATGAACCACCTTCAATTGTTTCCACATTTCACTAGTTGTCTTGCAGTGAATCACTTTGGTGAGATCTACTTTCTGTAAGCCTTTCAGGATTGCATTCATTGCTTTTGAATTGCTGTGATGTAGGAGCCTTTCTTCTTTAGTATTAGGACCATGTTCAGGAATAGTGTACTCATCTTCAATCACTTCCCAAACCTCATTCCCAAGTGCCATTAGATGAACCTTCATCCTTGCACTCCAAAGACCAAAATCTGACCCATCAAGAATAGGTGCTGCATTGCCACTTGAATGATCCATTGTGTTCTTTACTAGCTTTTCCTTCAAGTTGTTAAACTTTTCGAAGGCACCGGCTCTGATACCAATTGAAGAACACAAGCTTATACTGAGAGGGGGGTGAATAGTATAAGACCTCTTTTTACTTTTTCCTTTATACTTCAAAATAGTAAAGCAATATACCCAAAGCAATATCAAAGCAATGCACAAAATCATCCACAAAGTGACACCAATTTTAACGTGGTTCACCTAGAATGGTTGGGCTACGTCCACAAAAATTTTCTCTAAAAGTTATCTCAAAGTTCTTTGGGAAACCTTCCCAATTACAATGTTTATGAGCCTCGGCTCAAAGGAGATACCTTCCCCCAATCTGAATTTATGAGCCTCTGCTCAAAGGAGATACCTTCCCCCAATATAAATTTATGAGCCTCTGCCCAAAGGAGAAACCTTCCCCCAATATGAATTTATGAGCCTCTACTCAAAGGAGATACCTTCCCCTCTGCTCTGGATATGATCCCTCAGAAGATCAACTGTCTCTACCTCTTGCCAGCATGTGGAACTCCTTTCCACCGAAGACCTCCTGTCCTCAATGCTTAGCCTAAGAGACCTCTGCCTTCTATGATCATGTCCACAGTAGCTCAACAACTCTGTACCAAACATAGTCAATCGGTCTAGTACAAGTCTTCCTCTGTCTATCGGATCTGTCCAACTCTTGAACAAATCAATCCTCTATCCACAAGCCTTCTCAAAGACTTGCCAAATTTGTCCTCAGGTTCTCTGATAGAACCAATGTACCTCTATCCTCAAGTTCTCCGATAGAACTATCAATCTCAGCTCACAAGTCCTCTCTTAGGACCTATCCAAATCTGCTCACAAGTCCCCATCGAAACCTCGTCCAAAACCTTGCTCACAAGTCCCCAACGGAACCTGTTCAAAACCTGCTCACAAGTCCCCAACGAAACCTGTCCAAAATATCTCACAAGTTCACCAAGAAAAAACTTGCTTAGCATGAACCCACAAAGAGAATTGTTAGAGACCCAATGTGATTCATCAACCTCATAGAAGCATAAAGAGAATTGTTAGAGACTCAATATGTTCTATACTTAACTCCCAATCTCAATCTCAACTCAATCACAATCTCAAAAGAATAAGATAGATGTAGTATGCTTTTCTCAAGAACATGAAACACAACCCAACAATTGCCAAACAAGCAATATCTCATATAACAATGCTACTCATGTTCTTTCCACAACCAATATCTTTTCTCAACCAATTAGGGCTTTAACAACAATGCTTATAGACAAGGTTTAACCAACATCATTCAACTCAAAATTAACCTTGAAGCATTCAACCAATCATCACAAGAAAAGGAAACAAGTAGAAATCCTTTTCCCTCCAAAGATATTTGAACAAAACAGCCACCAACACAATATCACCAAATGCAAAGAATAACTTGCTCAAATCAACTCAATGGAGTAAGCCCAATATCATGAATCAAGTAAAGCAATAACTTGATCAAACAACCTCTATGGAAGCAACTCAACCATCAAACTCAAAACAGCCAACCAAGGGTTCCACCAACTCAATGCAAGTAGCTTGACTCACAAATACAAACCCTAGTGCACAAAGCTTCCACTATCTCAAACCAAAAATTATGCATTCATCAAAAAACTCTCCTTAAGGATAACAATGCATAAGTAGTCTTCAACAAACCAGAAAATAGGATTTACACCCAATCAAAGAAAACCTAGTTGAAAACCTTTTCACTCCAACCTTATTTCAAAAAACATACACCAATCATACTCATAAGAAGAATGTGCCCATACCTTATTGGAGTAGAAGAAAATTGATCCTTAAAGCTGTCACCACACACAACCCTCAAACTTCCAACCAAGTTAGGGTTAGAACCAAGATAAATGAGCATATATAAAAAACTTTCCTTAGTACACCTTTTAGCTTCTCTTCTTTTGAAAACAACCACCAAAGAAGCCAAAAACACAACAACCAAAACTTACACCTTATATCTCCATTTTAAACTTTAGCATAGCAAAAGACTAATCTCAAAAATACAACCAAAGAAATATCCCCTTATTTCTCCTATGTCTTTTAAACAATGCTAAACAATGCCAAAAATTATATCAAGAAATTAATCACACCTTAGAATGGCTGTCCTTGAAGAATCTAAAAATTGCGGAATGGCTGCCCTTGACAAATCTGAAAATCGTGGAATGGCTGCCTTTGACGAATCCGAAAAACATGGCACAAAATACGTTTTAACAAAAACGTGACTTAATCCATGCACAGCTCCCTCCGCGGGAATCGAAATGCAGACCTCCGCCTACGCAAAGCCCAAACGCAGCCTATGCTACCACTAGCCCACAAGGGGCTAACGAAGTCTAAGACAGACTTCCTACCACTTCAACGAACAAGCACTTCGTAAGTTTTTCAAACGCGAGCTCTCTTCTTTCGCGACGTCAACAGAGCATCGATCGCACCAAAAATTAATGCATTCAAAATTCTCAAGAGGAGTTAAACCTTAGGATCCTTCCCATATTTATAGTCCAATCGTGGACTTTAGAACACGTCGACGACAGAGAAACGTAATTTTGAATTTAATCGAAATTGCTTTCTAAAGGGTTTAAAAACCCTTAATTAATTTTAATAAATTAAGAATAAAAAAGGTTTAAAAACCTTTAAGTATTTTTAATAAATTAAAAATAATTTCTCTCCTTAATTAATTAAATAATTAATTAATTAAAACCTTGAAGGGTTTTAAATAATAATTAAATAATAAAGAGAACCTCCATTGGTTTTAATAAAAACCATTTAACTTGGTTTTAATAAAAACCCTATCCAAAAACCTTATCCAATGGAATCTCTCCGGATTCTCTTAAGAAGATTCTCTTGGAATCTTTCACCTTTGAAGCCAACACATCCTCTTAACATTAATGCCATTTCCTTTTGACATCAATGACAACTCATAGACAAGGAGCTAGGATCTCAAACCTAAAATTGCCAACAAATCTCATGATCATAGAATCAGATTACAGGTTCTTGGCATTCTTGCACTTGTCCCACAAAGTGAGTGAATGCATTCGCATCTTGTGGTTGAAGCTCAATTGTTCATAAAATTATCCATTAGAGTCTCACTATGCTTTGGAGACTATTGTATGAGCTCATATATGGATAAATTAGCTAGAGTCATCTGTAGGTTTTCCTCCAATCTACTCTAAATAGTTACCATAGGTCACGTTGGTGGACTTGGAAGGTTATCTTACCTTTGCCTAGGGGAATTTGGGATGTTCATGGGAGCTGCAGGTGGTTGTGGTTGACCATACCACCTAGTACTTGTTGTCATGTTAATAATCTCAACCATCCCCATGCATTCGTGGGTAGGTATGTCAGCTCAAACCTAATTGACTTGGGCCCCTTGATATCGAGGGGCCTTATGATTGGGCAATGGGTTTATGTATATGCCCATGTATCTATTATCGGGAGCCAATGGATTGTCAACTTTGATTTCTCCTGCCTCAATCATGTTTTGCACTTGGTGCTTAAACCCGATGTAAGCCTCAATGTCATGCCCCGATATCCTATGATAAGGACAAAATTGATCTTCCCTATATCCTTTTGGCTTAGGATGGTTGGGATCTATAAGAGGTATATTAGGAAATCTGATCCTCTTGGCCTCGCTCAGCTGATTAAATATTGATTGCATTGATTCTGTCAAAGGTGTGAAATAATGAGGTGGCTTGCATTCTTTGTTTCTTCTATGATTGTTCTTTTGGTTGTAGTTGGATGGTGGGGGATGTGCTTGATAGTTCTATGGTTGTTGTGCACCCCCATCCTTGGGTGTAGCTAATATAACTTTATTGAATGGAGCAGGGTTGCCTTGCTTTTGCTTATACTTGTCATTCTTACCATTCTTGTTCCACTCCTTTTTATTTTGGAGCTTAATGGTTCCCTCATCTACTTTTATCTCTTCGATGATCTTGGCCTGTGCTAGAGATTCTTCAAGCAAAGGATACCATTGGAGTTGTAGCAAGAGGGAGATATGTTTAGAACAACTTTTGGTGAACATGCTAATGATCTCTTTTATGGGAATGGAGAATGATAATTTTACCATGAATTTTCTCTATCTATTCCCATAATCCATTACTGACTCGTCATCATACTGTTTCAAGTTAGCCAGGTCTGAAAGGTTCACCTTCTTCTTAGCACCAAAGGAGAAACACTTCAAGAATATGTTTAATAGTTGTTCAAATTTGGTTATGATATTCTTAGGTAGTTGGTTGAACCATTGAGTGGCAGCACCTAAAAATGTCATTATGAATGTTCTTAGCATAAGAGCATCATTGTCTTCAAGATGAAAATAGGTATTGATAAAATTGGTGACATGCTCTTGTGCATCCTCTTCACCTTTAAACTTTTCTAACCTAGGCATATCAAAGTGCTTAGGATATGGAGGGCTAGGGATTAATGGGCACAATGGTTGATTTTGTATCTTGCTCAATGTTGGTGAGTTCCCAACTACCTCTTATTTCTCAAAGGTTTTCATATTTTTAGCAAGCTCTTGAAATGCCTTTGATGCACGGGTTTCCTCCTCTTATAATCCTATTTGCATTGGCAATGGAGGTAAATTTCTATCCATTTGATTTATTCCATTTTACTCTCTCTTAGGAGGGGACTTAGGATTATGATCCTGGTTTTCTATGTTTGCCCTTCCCTCATTAGTTGGATTTCGTCCATGATTTTGTGGGGGTTTCATTATGGGCTATCTTGTCTAGTGTGCCTCTCCTTAGGCGAGTCTGTGTGTCTTTTTATTTGTTGGTCACCACCATTTTCCTATAAATTGTTAAGATCTAACTGCTCAGCTTGCTCTCTTAAGCACTGCTCATGTTGGCACAAGAGTCTTTCTCTTTGTTCTCTTGTTCGAGAACTTCTACTAGATCTCTCTCCTTACATAATGCATTTTCTAACTACCTCATTCGGTCAATTTGTGTTATCATAGAAGAATCATGTTTATATGACTTTGTTCTTGTTGTCTTGACTTGCAGATTCCTTGAGGGGATTTTTATTTTATCTGTACTATTACTAGTTAATGTGACTTGTTTAGTGTACTATTGATTATCCCTATAATCAAACTCCACGCGTCTTCTATGGGGTCACTCTGAGGTACCCCCACACTGAGAGGTATATTTAGAATTCATAGTTCATGATGTTCCAAATGCAGAGTTCTTAGTAGCTATAGTTATTTGAGTTGGTTGAGTAGGAAATCGGTTCAACCCATCTAGCTATCTTGTTTTCCATGGTTGGTCCTATGGGGTGTCATTTACTCCTATGAGGTCATAGTATATGGGATTATTTCCTTTTGTGTGAAGGGTTTCTTCTATACAATTCCCATGACTATATGTAGCTCTATTTTCCTACCCTTCAGTGGGCAGACCTATTTCATATGTTTCTTGTGAGTCTTGAGGTGTTGTAATTCTTGTTTGCCTTATTGATGAAGAGGGCTTGGTGGTAACATGTTTCCTCCATGTGGATAGAGATATATCAATCTCGTCATCCCCATGTGAAGAATGGGTTTTAGAACCTTCTTTATGTCCATGTGAGGAGGAAGCCCTTGAAGCTTCCTCACATATTTGAGATGTTTCTATGTGTTTAGAGGAGTCCCTTGAGGTATCCTCATATATCCTTGATGAGGATAGCTGTGAAGCCTCTTTTGTTTATGTGAATTTGTTCCATGATGTGGTTCCTTACTTGGGGTTTCTCTAGGAGATCCCCCAAGGGTTGAGTTATCACCCCTTAGGCTCGTGGAGCTACGTCTCATGGTATTACGGGTAGGTCATTCAATGTTACTACGACTCCGCCTATGGGTATGAATTGCTTATGTCTCTCCCTCGGTATCATACCAAGGGTGCTTACTTCTTGTTTTGACCATGTTTTTTTATGACTTGATCTTTTGAGTTGCAAATTAGGAATGACCACATAATACCAAACAAATGTTTATCTTGATTACCAATTTTAGTGTGCCCTAGAATGTTTGATGTGTTTTTATGTGTTGCTCTTTAAATTTATTTGCTCTTGTTCTTGGATTAAGAATGAGAAGACTCATCCATAGTGACAATCAAGTACACTTATGCCAAACATGATTTTCTCAAAATAAGCTAGGGTACATCGTTGAAGACCCAATGGAGGTTTTGCCTAGCTCTTCCACTCTGAACCAATGATTGTTACAACAGTGGGAGACAGTTTGAACACAAGTAACTTAGTGTCACTATAAGTAAGTTTATCAATCTATTTCTAGGAAGCTCTAGGGGGTAAACAAGTGGAAGGAGATGAATTCCAATGTCACTGGACTGAATTGACGGTTGGTGATGAAATCCAACTATCCAATGTTTTAAATGAGACGTGAGTGTGTGGTGTTCATTTTAATCTTGCATATCATAAAGTGCATCATATAGCAATAATGAATCTTTCCTATATGCCTAAGTACAAAAATACATTTCAATATTCAGAAAGATCCATGAACTACTATGATTTGTATGAGCGCACTTTATCTCGTGCAACTATGGCCTCTAGCAGGGCCTCAAAGCAATCAAACAACATACAATGTCTAGCATGTTGGATTCTAGGGTAAAATTTTCAGGCCATTGTTCCTAGCAATGCCTAGTGGAAAATTTAAAAAGAGATCTAAGATATGTACAATGCTTAATTATTTCTTCTTTTATTCCTTCAATTTCCAAACATAAATGTGCTTTAAGTTCTCTATTTTAAACACACAGAAGTAGACAAGAAGCTATAAAATATCAAAGAAGCTATACCAACCTTTGATATAGCTCATAGAGTCTATGTTTTGACCTCTGCTGCACTCCAGTCCTGGTTGTTGTTGACCAGAGTGGCTGGTTCTTGGTCGTTGTAGCTCAGAGCGGCTAAGCTCTATTGGCCATTGTAGCTCAAAGCGGTTAGTTTTTGGCCGCTGTAGCTCATAGTGGCTAGACTTGCATACAAAATTAAGTTAGTATTATGGCAAAAAATGAAAAATTAGTGGTGGTCCCATCGTGATCGCCATCTGTAGCGACCTCGAGAATGCACACACTAGTCCCTTTTTGTAACCCTACTTGCAATGCTATTTAAAATACCAAAGATAAAATGGAAAGACGAGGAAAGAGCATATAACATGAAATACCAAAATACGGATCTATTTATTGATATTGAAGCTCAGTTACATGTTGGTCCCTCTCATGGATACCCATTTTGATACTATAAATTACAAATAGGCAAGGAGTGACCCTTCCACGAAGAGGTGGTGCACTTATAAAAGCTTCTCGGTTTCACACATAGAAATGTATGAGGGCTTACAGATGCCTCCTTCTCTAGGTCTATTTCCTAAAGGGATCCCTTTTTGCTCTTGTATGTTGCAATATTCATATAATGTACCTATGGCCCTGTAAGTAATGAAACAACAATGCACATTTAGGTGTCTGAGATTGCCTCCCTAGATGAGGTTGTTAGTAATTAAAGAGTGTAACAAAAATATGATAAAACTATACCATAAAATCATGTAAATCTATGCTAAGGATGTGAAAATAGAAAGAGAAGAATAAAAGAAGTTATGTCTATCTAAGCTAAGCCTGCGGGCCACTATCAAATATAGTGGTTGCTAAAGTAAATCTTACCTTCTTTACCCCAAAGATATAGGTCAAAGAATATAATCTGATGTTGAAATATTAGGTGTTATGCTCTTCAATTTTTCAAAGCTCCATTGTACACGTGATCTCAAAGAGAACTTTCTGAGTCTCAAAATCTCTCCTCAAAAGAATGTCTCTCTCCCCTGATGTGATAAACTATCCCCCTTTGGTGCTCTTAGGATTGCACCTTTTATAGCATGAAACCCTAGGTCTATGTCCAAGCCCTAGGAATGAATTTCTCATACGTAGTGCAAGTTAGCATGAGAAGCTTTTGTCTATTGTCTATATTCGAAGGTCAATTAACTGAAATCTAACTGCCCACTTGAGTCTTCTATGTAAACTGTTCATTAGCATGAGAATATTTTGTACTTTGTTTATGCTTGGAGGTCAATTTACTTAATTCTAAATGCAAACTCAAACCTCCCATGTGAACTGGTCAAAAAAAGGAATGCAAAGTCACTCCCGCTCACCTTTACTGCATGCAAACTACCACTTCCACATGATATTTGGCCTGTTTGTCAGCAAAATGCTTCTTATGGCTTAGCTGCTATCATATGCAGTGGCTAAGATCTAGTCATTGTTGTCTACAGTGGCTAAGGTTTGGCTGCTCTAGGCTTTAGCAGCTAGGATTTGGCTACTCTTGGTTTGAGCGACCAAGATTGGATGGCTTGAAAAGGCCCCAAATGAGTGGTGAGAACCACTGTTGATGCTTAGAAATTCCAAGATTATGTCATGATCTTATGAGTGTGTCTATGTGAGTAGATCCCCTAAGCATAACACAATTTAGGTGTCTACAATTTATCTTGATTATAGATTTAAGTGTGCCCTAACTGTTTGATGTAATTTGATGTTTTGTTGTTTCTTGCTTCTTGTTTTGGATTTGTAATGAGGAGACTCATCCATAGTGATAATCAAGATTACTCATGCCAAACATGATTTCCCAAAAGAGACTAGGGTACACCATTGAAATCCCAGTGGGGGGTTCACCTAGCTCTTCCACTTTGAACCAATGAATGTTCCAAAAGTGGGAGACAGTTTGAACATAAGTATCTTAGTACCACTATGAAGGAGTTCTTCAATCCATTTCTAGGAGAATATAGGGGGAAAACCAATGGAAGGAGATGAATTCCAATGTCACTAGATTGAATTAAGGGTTGGTGATGAAATCCAACTCCCCAATGTTAAAAATAAATGTGTGTGTGTGTGTGGTTTATTTTAATATTTCATGAATAAGAATGCATCATTTAGCAGCCATGAAATTTCCATATATGCCTAATGCAAAATGCATTTAAATCTTCAAAAATATGCATGAACTACTATGAAATTAATGAATGCTCTCTATCGGGTGCAATTATGGCCTTTAGAAAGGCCTAAAAACAATAAAACAAACCATACATTATCTAGCACGTTGGATTCTAGGGTGAAATTTATAGATAGAAGCCACTGTTCCTAGCAACGCCTAGTGGAAATCTAAGAGAAGATCTAAGATATGAAAAATGTTTAATTATTTCTTCTTTTATTCTTTTAATTCCCAAATAGAAATGTGCTTTAAGTTTACTATTTTAGACACATAGAAGTAAATAAAGAGCTATAAAATATCAAAGAAGTTATACCAACCCTTGATCCAGCTTAGAGAGTCAGTGTTTTGACCTCAGCTGCACTCCAATACTAGTCGTTGTCGACCAGGGTGGCTAGTTCCTGACCGTTGTTAGCAGGAGAGGCTAAGGCTATGTTGGCCACTATGGCTCAGAGTGGCTAATTTTTGGTTGTTGTAGACTAGAGTGGCTAAGCCTGCACAAAAAATTAAGTTAGTATCTAGGTAGAAAAATGAAAATTCAGTGGATGTCCCACCGTGATCGCCATCTGTAGTGACCTCGAGGTGCACGCACCGCTATTACTCGACTTGCAAATGTTTTTAAACCCAAAAATAAAATTAAATACCATGAAAACTCATATAACATGGAAGTAACAAAGATATGTCTCTTTATTCATATTGAAACCCTGTTACATGTCAGTCCCTATTAGGGATACCCATTTTGATACAATGAGGTTACAAGTGGGTAAAATATCCCCTCGTAAAGGGGTGGTGTGCTATCACAAGCTCCTCGATTCTGCACACAAAAATATATGAGGACTTACAGATGGCTCCTTCTCTAGGTTTGTTCCCTATAGGGATCCCTTTTTTCTCTCATATGTTGTAGATTCTATACAATGAACCTGTGGCCCTGTAAGCAATGAAACAACAAAACATGCTTAAATGTCTAAGAATGCCTCCCTATATGAGGTTGTTAGTAGTAAATATATCAAATGAAAGCAAGTGCAAATTAAACCTATGCTATGAAGTTGAATGAATGAAACGATGCTATGCTAATGATATTCTAAATAGAATAATAAAACTAATTTATAAAACCCTAAGCTAGGCCTGTGGGCCACTGTCCAAGAAAACGGTCGCTAAAGTGAATCTTGACCTCTTTGCTTCAATGATATGGATTGAAGCTTGTATCTGATGTTGAAAAATTATGGTTTCTTTGCTTGATATGTTGAATATCCTGTATGTGGGAAACCCTCAAGTGGACTCTCCCTCTCTTTGATCAAAATTCCATCTTGTATCAAGATTGTCCCCCCCTTTAGTGCTATCAGACTTGCACCTTTTAAAGTGTGTGAAGCCCTAAGTCTATACCCAAGCCCTAGTACTGAATCCCTCATGCGTAGTGAAGGTTAGCATGAGAATATTTTTGTATTTTCTATGTTTAAAGACCAGTTAACTAAAATCTAACTGCAAACTTGAGTCTTCTATGCAGACTGGTCGTTAGCATGATAAGCTTTGTCTTTGTCTATATTTGAAGGCTAGTTAACTAAAGTCTAAATGCAAAATCAAGTCTCCTATGTGAAATGGCCATGAAATGGAATGCAAAGTTACTCCCACTCACCTTTATTGCATGTAGACTTCCACTTCCACCCGTGATTGAGAATATTTATCGACAAAATGCTTTTTGTGGCTTAGCCGCTATCGTCTGCAATGGCTAAGATCTAGCTATTATTGTTTGTAGCGGCTAAGGTCTGGCTGCTCCAAGCTTGAGCGACTAAGGTATGGCAACTCTAGTCTTGAATGACTATGTTTGGATGGGATTAAAATGTCCCAGATGAGTGGTGAGAACCACTTTTGATGCTTGGAAATCCCAATATTATGTCATATGATCTTATGAATGTGCCTATGTGAGTAGCTCCCCTAAACATGATATATTTTAGGTGTCTACACTTTTGACAAAGTATGTACCTACTAAGATAGTCAATATAATCAAAATCCCTATGTATGCATGTGAGTTTATTACCATGATAACACATAAGATTACCCTAGTGCAAATAGGATTCACTCAGCCTATTAGTACTAAAGATCATTCTGCGAGTCTCATTATCCTGAGTTTTTTACTTAGTTAGATTAGACAACTAGGTAATATAGGCTACAACAAGCTAGCTCATCCACATTCAAACATTGATCTGTACCTAAGAAAGTTGCTTATGTGATAGACATATCATCATGTGGGAGGATACCACCATTGACAAGTAGGCTATCCACCAAACCTGTAATGAGGATAACCTTATGGTTCTTGTAGTAGGGTAAAATTGACACACTTAATTTACCTAAACATCATTTAATTATTAAAAATTATTCAAAATTTACCTGAAAGTCGACTAAAATGCTGAGAAAACAATCTCCTCATTTTCTATGCCAATAAACCAAAAATTATTTTATCGTTGGGAAAAATTACCCAATGGTCAACAAAATCTCCTGATGATCGACAAAATCACTAGGCGATTTTCTACCAAAATAGAATTTTAACAAATTTTCTAAAAGACAAAATTTGTTTTAAAATCTCTTACCTGGTTTAGCCATCATTCGAATCAGGTAGGTTGACGAGCATATTGGATGTGGCAAACATAGGAGGGATCAAAACCTCCTCCATGTTTAGCCTAAGCTACCAACTTCCTCAAATCCCTCCCTGACCTATTTAATCTAGGACCCTTTCCCTTTCTCCCTCTGGTTGGTTGGACTCTGATCCCTTGAGATTGTTTCTGAACTCCCTTGAGGATCCCTCACATCAATTTTATATGCAATTCCACCTCTCGAAATCCCTATTTTCACTGTTTTTATTATAGGTCTCAATTATAATCACCCCAAATATCAGCATAATCAGCTGGCAATTGATAGAAGCGACAGGCAATTTTGATAAAAGTGATAGGCAATTTTGTTAAAGAGTAGGTGATTTCGTCAGAGAGTAGGCGATCCTATCTTTATATCAGTTAGGGGTAAAGATTCAAATCATTATTTGCATTTATTTCCCAATTTTTTGTTTGTCTATACATTACATCATGTCCATTTAATTTATTACTCAAATTTAGATATTGCATCTTGGTGTTCACCATCATTCCAATTAATTGCATCATGAAATCAGGATTAAAATTGCATAAATTCATGGTATAGTAGGTTGAATTGTTATCGTATTGTTCTCATGTTATTTCATATCCACTTTCATATAGAAATTAAAGCTAATCTATGACTTGGAGTATGAGAAACTATCATAATTTGCAAGAAACCTTGTTTTATGTCCCCTATTTTCTATCAATTATTTTGCTGCAGGATTGTGACATAATTGCCTATGATTTTTTCAAATAGGAGGTGATTGAAGAACACAAGCTTATACTGAGAGGGGGGGTGAACAGTATAAGAACTCTTTTTACTTTTTCCTTTATACTTCAAAATAGTAAAGCAATATACCCAAAGCAATACCAAAGCAATGCACAATATCATCCACAAAGTGACACCAATTTTAACGTGGTTCACCCAGAATGGTTGGGCTACGTCCACAAAACTTTTCTCTAAAAGTTATCTCAAAGTTCTTTGGGAATCCTTCCCAATTACAATATTTATGAGCCTCAGCCCAAAGGAGATACCTTCCACCAATTAGAATTTATGAGCCTCTACTCAAAGAAGATACCTTCCCCCAATCAGAATTTATGAGCCTCTGCTCAAAGGAGATACCTTCCCCTCTGCTTTGGAAATAATCCCTTAGAAGATCAACTGCCTCTACCTCTTGCCAGCACATGGAACTCCTTTCCACCGAAGACCTCTTGTCCTCAATGCTTAGCCTAAGAGACCTCTACCTTCTATGATCATGTCCACTGCAGCTCAACAACCTGTACCAAACACAGTCAGTCGGTCTAGTACAAGTCTTCCTCCATCTGTCAAATCTATCCAACTCTTAAACAAATCAATCCTCTACATACAAGCCTTCTCAAATACTTGCCAACTGTCCTCAGGTTCTTCTCATAGAACCAATGCACCCCTATCCTCAAGTTCTCTGATAGAACTATCAAACTCAGCTCACAAGTCCTATGCTAGGACCTATCCAATTCTGCTCACAAGTCCCCACCGAAACCTATCCAAAACTGCTCACAAGTCCCCACCGAAACCTGTCCAAAACTGCTCACAAGTCCCCATCGAAACCTTTCCAAAAACTCAGCAAGCTCACCAAGAAAAACTTTCATAGTAGGAAAACACAAAGTGAATTGTTAGAGACCCAATGTGATTTGTCAAACTCATAGAAGCATAAAGAGATTTGTTAGAGACTCAATATGTTCTATACTCAAATCCCAATCTCAAAACTCAACTCAAATCAACTCAGATCAATCTCAATCTCAAATCTAAAAACTCAACTCAATATTTGAAATGGATAGGATAGAATTTTTTCTTTCAAGAACATTAAACCCCAACAATTGCCAACTATGCAAAGAATCACATAACAATGATACTCATGTTCTTTTCACCATCAATTAGGGTTTCAAAAATAATGCTCATCAAACAAGGTTTAGTCAACCAACACCATTCAACTCAACATCAACCTTGAAGCATTCAACCAATCATCACAAGAAAAGGAAACAAGTAGAAATCCTTTTCCCTCCAAAGATATTTGAACAAAACAACCACCAACACAATATCACCAAATGCAAAGAATAACTTGCTCAAATCAACTTAATGGAGTAAGCCCAATATCATGAATCAAGTAAAGCAATAACTTGATCAAACAACCTCTATGGAAGAAACTCAACCATCAAACTCAAAACAGCCAACCAAGGGTTCCACCAACTCAATGCAAGTAGCTAGACTCACAAATATAAACCCTAGTGCACAAAGCTTCCACTATCTCAAACCAAAAATTATGCATTCACCAAAAACTCTCCTTAAGGATAACAATGCATAAGTAGTTTTCAACAAACCAAAAAATAGGATTTACACCCAACCAAAGGAAACCTAGTTGAAAACCTTTTCACTCCAACCTTATTTCAGAAAAACATACACCAATCATACTCATAAGGAAAATGTGCCCATACCTTTTTGGAGTAGAAGAAAATTGATCCTTAAAGTCTGTCACCACACACAACCCTCAAACTTCCAACCAAGTTAGGGTTAGAACCAAGATAAATGAGCATATATAAAAACTTTCCTTAATACACCTTTTAGCTTCTCTTCTTTAAAAACAACCACCAAAGAAGCCAAAAACACAACAACCAAAACTTACACCTTATATCTCCATTTTTAAATTTAGCATAGCAAAATACTAATCTCAAAAATACAACCAAAGAAATATCCCCTTATTTCTCCTATGTCTTTTAAACAATGCTAAACAATGCCAAAAATCATATCAAGAAAATAATCACACCTTATAATGGCTGCCCTTAAAGAATCCAAAATTCACGGCACAAAACATGTTTTAATAAAAACATGACTAATCCATGCATAGCTCCCTCTGTGGGGATCGAAACACAGACCTCCGCCTATGCAAGGCCCAAATGTAGCCTTCGCTGCCACTAGCCGACAAGGGGATTACAAAGTCCAAGACGGACTTCCTTCCACATAAACGGTCAAGCTTTCCGAAAGATTTTCAAACCACGAGCTCTCCTCTTTCGCAGCGTAAAAAGAACATTCGATCGCAGCCAAACCAATTAATTGCCTTCAATTTTCCAAGAGTGTTTAACCTTAGGAACCTTCTCATATTTATAGTCCATATGTGGACTTTAAAACACGTCGTCTGCAAAGAAAAGTAATTTCGAATTTAATCAAAATTTGCTTTCTAAAGGGTTTAAAAACCCTTAAAGTATTTTTAATAAATTAAAAATAATTTCTCCCTTAATTAATTAAATAATTAATTAATTAAAACCTTGAAGGGTTTTAAATAATAATTAAATAAATAATAAAGAGAACCTCCATTGGTTTTAATAAAAACCATTTCCAATGGAATCTCTCCGGATTCTCTTAAAAAGATTCTCTTGGAATCTTCCACCTTTGAAGCCAACACATCCTATTAACATTAATGTCATTTCCTTTTGACATCAATGACAACTCATAGACAAGAAGCTAGGATTTCAAACCCAAAATTGTCAACAATCTCCCCCTTTGTCATTGATGGCAAACCATGCTTCTCAACAACACAAAAACTCAACATAAACAACTCCCCCTATCTTGAGGCTCTCCCCCTTACTCATATCTCTCCCCCTTTGTCATCAATGGCAAAGGGTCACCTTTGGGGCTTGGGACTAAGAATGAGCCTCTTAGCTTAGTCCCTCCCCCACCTCTTTTTGAGGTGTTTAATTCCGGGGTGGGAGTAAAACTCCCAACAGGCATTGATCATCATCAGTGTCTATAGATGCCTTACCATGTCTTCTCTTGTTCTCCTTGTCCATATTCATGTTCATGTTCCTAGCACTATTCCTGTTCATGTTATCATTTATGTTCTTATCCATGCCTTGATCCTTGGACCTGTTCATACCATTGTTTTTGTTCTTGTACCTTGGAAGTTTAGCTCTACACTGTCTAGCTGTGTGACCTTCATTGTTGCACTTATAACAAGTAACAATGTTATTTATTTTAGGCATACCTGTTCTTTGAATCCACCTATTCTGACTAACCCTATTCCTGTTATTAGCCTTGCAGAAAATTGCCTTATGCCCAAACTATTTACAAGAGTAGCAATACCCTTGAAAGAAATTACCACCTCTGAAACTGTCATTTACCTTCCTTACTTGAGTCATGCAATGTGAAGCCATGTGACCAAACCTGTGACAAGCAAAACATCTGCCATTAATCTTTCCTGTAAATGACCTTCTAGGTCCTTTAAAATTTCTCCCCTTTTTCTATTTCCTATTTTCTGTTTCTATGCAACTATAACTCAAGGACTCTTTCTCTGAAATACTCTCCTCATCAGAACTCTTTTTTTTTTGGAATCTCTTACTAGATTCCCCAACCTGTTCCTTGTGTTTCTTACCAAAACCAAGACCTGTTTTATCTGTTGTCTTTCTTTGACCTTTGATGAGTGACTTAACCTTTTTGGAGCTATCTTGAAACCTGTAAAGCTTATCCTTGTACTCTTTAGTTTCCTCTTTCAAAGAAGCCATTTTTTGTTCTAACTCATTATACTCAAGAACCTTAGACTCTAACTCATCCTTGAGTTCTTGTGTCTTAGCTATAGAGAAGTCAAGACTTTCTATAAGATCATCTCTCTCCATACAACATTCATCTAACTTATCCTTGAGTCTAGCATTCTTCTTTCTTTCCTTTTCCAAAACACTAAGAGCACTAATAAGTTCAATTTCAAGATCCTTTATTTGATTTCCTTTTGAATCATCAAAGCCTTTTTCAGATTTCTTATCACTAGAGGTGCTACCCTTTTCAAAAACCATACATGCATCTTCCTTATAGTTTTCAGAAGCATCCTCATACATACTAGAAACTGAATCATTATTTGTGCAATCATCCTCAAGGTGACAAAAATTTCCACATCTAAGACATTTCATGATAATGAATCTATGTTTCAGTTCTCCCTCTTTTTTTGATATGAAAAACATCTCATTTTCATTATCACTTGAAGAACTTTCATTATCACTTGAAGAACTTTCACTATCACTACTAGAACACTTACTTGCTTTGTCTAGGTAGAAACTCTTCTTGTGCTTGTGAGAATACCTCTTTCCTTGATTGTTGTCCTCATCATTGTTTTTCCTGTGATGCTTATGCTTTTCAGAATCCTTGCTCTTAGAATCCTGTTTATCTTCATCACTTTCATTCTTGGGAACAATACAACGAGTAGCATAATGACCAAACTTTCCACAATTGAAACATCTTATATTTTTCATACTTTTGTGCTTTCTAGAGAACTTGCCTTTCTTGCTGTAATATGCCTCTTCATCACTAGAAGACTCATCAAGAATAGGTGCTGCATTGCCACTTGAATAATCCATTGTGTTCATTACTAGCTTTTCCTTCAAGCTGTTAAACTTTTCGAAGGCACCTGCTCTGATACCAATTGAAGAACACAAGCTTATACTGAGAGGGGGGGTGAACAGTATAAGACCACTTTTTACTTTTTCCTTTATACTTCAAAATAGTAAAGCAATATACCCAAAGAAATATCAAAGCAATGCACAATATCATCCACAAAGTGACACCAATTTTAACGTGGTTCACCCAGAATGGCTGGGCTACGTCCACAAAACTTTTCTCTAAAAGTTATCTCAAAGTTCTTTGGGAATCCTTCCCAATTACAATGTTTATGAGCCTCGTCCCAAAAGAGATACTTTCCTCCAATCATAATTTATGAGCCTCTGCTCAAAGGAGATACCTTCCCCTAATTAGAATTTATGAGCCTCTGCTCAAAGGAGATGCCTTCCCCTCTGCTCTGGAAATAATCCCTCAGAAGATCAACTGCATCTACCTCTTGCTAGCACATGGAACTCCTTTCCATCGAAGACCTCCTGTCCTTAATGCTTAGCCTAAGAGACCTTTGCCTTCTATGATCATGTCCACAGTAGCTCAACAACCTATACCAAACACAATCAATCGGTCTAGTACAAGTCTTCCTCTGTTTGTCAGATCTGTCCAACTCTTGAAAAAATCAATCCTCTACATACAAGCCTTCTCAAAGACTTGCCAAATGTCCTTATGTTCTTCTCATAGAACCAATGCACCTCTATCCTCAAGTTCTCTGATAGAACTATCAAACTCAGCTCACAAGTCCTCTGGTAGGACCTGTCCAATTCTGCTCACAAGTCCCCACCGGAACCTATCCAAAATTGCTCACAAGTCCCCACCGAAACCTATCCAAAACTACTCACAAGTCCCCATCGAAACCTATCCAAAAACTCAGAAAGCTCACCAAGAAAAACTTTCTTAGTAGGAAAACACAAAGTGAATTTTTAGAGACCCAATGTGATTTGTCAAACTCATAGAAGCATAAAGAGATTTTTTAGAGACTCAATATGTTCTATACTCAAATCCCAATCTCAAAACTCAACTCAAATCAACTCAGCTCAATCTCAATCTCAAATCTGAAAACTCAACTCAATATCTAAAATGGATAGGATAGAATGTTTTCTTTCAAGAACATGAAACCCCAACAATTGCCAACTATACAAAGAATCACATAACAATGATACTCATGTTCTTTTCACCATCAATTAGGGTTTCAACAACAATGCTCATCAAACAAGGTTTAGTCAACAAACACCATTCAACTCAACATCAACCTTGAAGCATTCAACCAATCATCACAATAAAAGGAAACAAGTAGAAATCCTTTTCCCTCCAAATATATTTGAACAAAATAGCCACCAACACAATATCACCAAATGCAAATAATAACTTGCTCAAATCAACTTAATGGAGTAAGCCCAATATCATGAATCAAGTAAAGCAATAACTTGATCAAACAACCTCTATGGAAGCAACTCAACCATCAAACTCAAAACAGCCAACCAAGGGTTCCACCAACTCAATGCAAGTAGCTAGACTCACAAATATAAACCCTAGTGCACAAAGCTTCCACTATCTCAAACCAGAAATTATGTATTCACCAAAAAATCTCCTTAAGGATAACAATGCATAAGTAGTTTTCAACAAACCAAAAAATAGGATTTACACCCAACCAAAGGAAACCTAGTTGAAAACCTTTTCACTCCAACCTTATTTCAAAAAAACATACACCAATCATACTCATAAGGAAAATGTGCCCATACCTTTTTGGAGTAGAAGAAAATTGATCCTTAAAGCTGTCACCACACACAACCCTCAAACTTCCAACCAAGTTAGGGTTAGAACCAAGATAAATGAGCATATATAAAAACTTTCCTTAATACACCTTTTAGCTTCTCTTCTTTAAAAACAACCACCAAAGAAGCCAAAAACACAACAACCAAAACTTACACCTTATATCTCCTTTTTTAAATTTAGAATAGCAAAATACTAATCTCAAAAATACAACCAAAGAAATATCCCCTTATTTCTCCTATGTCTTTTAAACAATGCTAAACAATGCCAAAAATCATATCAAGAAAATAATCACACCTTATAATGGCTGCCCTTGAAGAATCCAAAATTTGCGGCACAAAACACATTTTAATAAAAACATGACTAATCAATGCACAGTTGCCTACGCGGGGATCGAAATGCAGACCTCCGCCTATGCAAGGCCCAAACGCAGCCTTCGCTGCCACTAGCCCACAAGGGGCTTACGAAGTCCAAGACAGACTTCCTTCCACATAAATGGTCAAGCTTTTCGAAAGCTTTTCAAACCATGAGCTCTCCTCTTTTGCAGCATAAACAGAACATTCGATCGCAGCCAAACCAATTAATTGCCTTCGATTTTCCAAGAGTGTTTAACCTTAGGAACCTTCTCATATTTATAGTCCATACGTGGACTTTAGAACACGTCGGCTGCAAAGAAAAGTAATTTCGAATTTAATCGAAATTTGCTTTCTAAAGGGTTTAAAAACCCTTAAAGTATTTTTAATAAATTAAAAATAATTTCTCCCTTAATTAATTAATTAATTAAAACCTTGAAGGGTTTTAAATAATAATTAAATAAATAATAAAGAGAACCTCCATTGGTTTTAATAAAAACCATTGCCAATGGAATCTCTCCAAATTCTCTTAAAAAGATTCTCTTGGAATCTTCCACCTTTGAAGCCAACACATCCTCTTAACATTAATGGCATTTCCTTTTGACATCAATGACAACTCATAGACAAGAAGCTAGGATTTCAAACCCAAAATTGCCAATAGTGATATTTTCTAGAACATAGGCGATTCTGTATGGAACAGAGGTGATTATGTTAGAAACAAAGGTGATTCTATCCTGCTACAAACCTCATAATCTTCATCAAACATCCGGGTCAAGTAAGGTTTATAATTTCTTTTAGCCCTAGTTTTAGGTATTGCATTTTATTTTGTATCCACTGTCTACTATCTTCATTAAATAAAAATTGCATATAGATAGTTTAGTTGCATAAAGGCCAAAATTAGGTGTATGAGAATGATTTTATAAAAAGAACACATCAAACATCTTCCAAACCTAGGTATGGAAACTACCACTAAAAATTTCTAGGTGAACCCTTAATTTGTCAAAAAATCACCACAAGAAGGCATGATTAAGTGCGTCTCTTTCAAGGTGTAGCTCTATTATTTTCCCATTCCCCTCTGAGGTGTGGATCCATCATCCTAGAGGAAAGGAGTGCAAAAATTTTAGGCCTACATTCTTTGGTGAATCTGACGTGAATACATAGGCATTTCTTCTTATTTAAAAAACAAAACAAAAATCAAACAAAAACATTAGTTAAAATGCATAATTTTACATTCCATAGATGGTAGATTACAATTGTAGAAGAGCTGTTCTTATAGATGTTGAATTATTATTAGCAAAATAAGAAATTTCTCAAATACTTGGACCTGATGACACTTTCTCCTTACAACAGTGGAATGAACTTTGGGAAATATTAGATATCATAGAAGCTAGAAAAACCAAACTTAAGCAAATTCTAAGGTTTGACCTATCCAGAATCCTGGATCCTTATAACGCACCTGCTTACTTCGACCTCCAGAGAGCATGCGATAGGTGGTTAGCCGACAAAATAGCCTTTATTTCTGCAAAAAATTTATCCTTTTGAGGAATATAGTAAAAATGCCATAGTAGTACATAAGTTCTTATCACGAGTAGAAAATTAGGAAGTTGTTTTAGACGATAGAAGAAGATTTAATAGAGTTACTGGAGCTGTGATTTATAGAGAATATTGCCACGAGTTATACTTTTATACGTCAAACTTAGAAGTTTATTGTATTACACTAGCACACTTTGTAAGATTTCTAAAAGAACATTTCCAATTCAAAGAAGAACATTATATGGCACTAGATCAACATGAACCTATTAATGATATATATAGACTTTTTGAAGAAAATTAAGGTGTAATATTATATGTGTGTTCGCTTTATTGTTGCCATATAAAAACCAAGAAAAACTCAAAAAAAAAGTGGTAAACAAGTATTTTTTTTATTTAGTTAGGTATATATATATAACATATATACCTCAAAACCGAGCACATATATATAAAATATGTCTGCAAAAATAAATTTATTTTAAGATTAAATGCCTATATTAAGAAGTGGTAAACAAGTAGACAATGATAATATGGGAGACTAAGAACAAGGAAATACTGAAGATAGACCACTCATTGAAGAAGACACACCTTCAGAAGATGAAGGTGATAATGGGGAAGAAGAAACACAAGACCCTAATGAACCCATTTTAGATGAAAAGGGACATTTAAAATTTGAATCTCTTACAAGTTTTACTCAATTCATGAAAGATTATATAGAGGAATTTGGTCAAGAAGTACACATGGATAATACAAGATAAGGATCTATGGAAGTAGCCTTAGAAAATGCTTTTTGAATACATACAAATCCATTGCCTTATATGCCTTCAATAGACCAAGAGAACGATCAAGTAGGACCATCTACTCAAAAAATGATACCTTTGAACCAAAATGCTCCAAAAATAAAAACACAATCATCTAATATGGCTATTAGCAACACTAAGGTAAAATTTAAACAATAGAAAGCACCATTTGCTTCCATTTTCTCTCAATATATGAATAAAAAAATATCAAATCAACAACAAAAAGTTACACAAAAACAATATACCAACCATCAACAAAACACTCAACAAAATGTAGTACCTAAAAAACTTTACACAACAGTATTCCAATTGGAAATATTCACACAAAAACAACACCTTATTATCAAAGCCACAATAGTATGATGCAACCAAAACAATTTGGTGAACCACAACAACAAGGGCTCGAAGATATAGTTAAATAACTAGCTTCTCGCCTAGATCAAATTGATCCATACCGTCCCTCTTATAGCTATAAATAAATGTGTAGTCAACCTCTGGATCCCATAGTTGTAGCACAACCTTATCCTAAGCATTTTACCATGCATATCTTCCCAATATATAAGGGAACTAAAGATCCTATAGATCATCTTCGCATGTTAGCATGTCATGATGTTTCGTATGATGATTGTTATTGCTAAAGATATTCCCTAAAATTCTGGGAGGTATGGCCCTAGAATGGTATTACCAATTACCAAATAATTATTTAAGGAAATTTAAGGAAAAAATAGAGACATTTATGCACCAGTTTAGTGCCTATATAGAAAGGTATGTGACCATTAAAGATTTATACAACTTGAAGCAAGGAAAAGATGAAAGCTTTGCTGAATTCTTGACAAGATGGAGACAAATTCTAGGCAAATTACACTTTGTGTTACCTCATCGGGAAATGTTGGATATATTTATAGGTAATATGCAAGAACAGTTATCTTATGAACTTTCTACTACTATAGTAACAACCTTTGACCAAGCCATTGATTTAGAAAGGAGGGTAGAATATGCCCTCATTATAAGAGGTCAATTTAAGAATAAAGATGAATATAAAGCTATTAAAAATCAATACAAAAATAAACATGTAGTGGGTGATGGAGTTACTGACAGTAGAAATAATTCAAATGTTAATCTTACAAAAGCCATAAATAAGTTTGTATTGAAGTCTCCTGATAAACCAGTGAGGGAATTTACAATATTAAATCAACCTTTACATATGGTTTTACCTCAATTATTAGAATGAGTTTTGATACGGTCACCTAAGATAAGACAATCTGATACAACTGTAGCCAGATTCAGAGCCGATTTACATTGTAACTTCCATAGAACTGAGGGTCATTCAACCAACTCATGTAAACGGTTAAAAAATTTGATACAAGATTTAATTGATAAAGGTGAAATGGAAGTAGAAAAATTTGCACCAAAAGAGACTCAAAATAATACACAAAAGACTCAAAATCAAAATGCAAATCAAAGTTTGGACATTTTTCAACATCCTTTACCAAAGCATGGCAAAGAAGCTGTAAACCAAGTATCCTCATCCAACTTGATATGTAGAAACTATAAGTGGTTTTCTACCCCATAAAAACTTGTAAACATCATGTGTAACTAAAGAATCTCAAGTTACTATGAGACCCTTGAAAAGATGCCAAATTACACCTTTAGAAAGTGATGAAGAAAGTGAAACAGGTTGTGAAGCAGAAATTGATTCAAATAGTTCAGAATATGAATCAGATCCTGTCACACCTATTACGAATTTGTTAGTTTCGGAAAAACAATTTTCAAGAAGGATAACTACTAGACCATCATCTCAACAATGGCTTACAAATGAACAAGTAGAAAGTACTAGATCCTATTTTGGTAAAACATGACATAGTAACATTATAGGTACAATTGGAGTTATCACAAGACAACCAACACAAAACCAAAATTCTCAAGATCAAAGTGAGAAAGCAACCCCATTTGTATTAAAATCTCCTACTAAGGGAAATCATGTGTTAGGTTCACAACAAAGATCACCTTATGATATCAACAAAAAATTAGCTACCATTACAACTAGAATTTTTCTTCTAGACCTTTTAAGAACTTCTTCCATGCATAGAGAAGAACTAATGAAAACTCTAAGAAAAATGATGGTACCCAAAGATATTGAACCTAACGCTATAGTAAATGTTGTCACTTTGGATGAAATAAATTTCATAGATTTCAAAGACAAGGATATACCTCCTCAAAGTATGTTTGGAGATAATCCTTTGTACATTAAAACAATGATTGGAGATGTAGGAGTTAAGAGAGTTCTAATTGACAATGGATATTCATTAAACATATGTACATATGATTTTTTTCAAATATTTGAATTCAAGAAAGAAGATATGAAAAATACTGAAATGATTATTAAAGCATTTAATGATGAAACCCAAGAAACACGTGGAGTCATGAAAATCCCATTGCAAGTTGGCCCAAGGATTTTGGATATGACTGTGTTTGTTGTACCTTATTTTGCATCGTACAAAATTCTTTTAGGTTGATCCTGGATCAATGCAATAAGAGCAGTACCCTCCACACAACATCAATGTGTTAAGTTTAAATTTAAAAATCAATTAGTTGCTATTCATGGTGATCCTAGGCCTTTTGATATGTGTACTATGGCATAAACTGTAGGGGTTTCATTTTGTCTTGCTATGTCTGCTATTCATCCTAGTACATCTCCATCCTCAAAATATTCTAAATCTAAATCATCTTCTAAATCAACATCGTCCAAAATACACTCTAAATCACCAAAAATAGTAAATTCTACATCATTATCATCATCACCTACTGAAAATATACCTAATCCATTTCCTAAGTCTATAGTAACAGAATTACCACCTGAATCTACAGTGTTTAAATTTATAGCATCTAAAGAAACAACTAAGGTAGATAAACCATCTACTTCATATGTCATTTTGAATGAAGTATTACCGGATTTATCCTCAGTCCTTGCAACTATAAAATAGGTTATTTTTTCTACACAAGATTCATTGGTATTATCCAAGTTACCACCATCTCCCCGAACATTAGGTTTACCTAATAAAGGGAGCATTTGCCATATTGGAAGCTACGCATTTGTATATGCAGGATATGATTGGGGAAAATTTCAATTCTATATATTAACATTGATCAAGAAGGATTTTCTAGATGCTATTTTTCTAATGAATATGAAAAATAAAAACCAATGATGTATAATATGGGTTATAGAGGTAAAGATTTAGGACCCCATGAAAATGGGATAAAATAACCTTCAGAAGTCATGGATTGGCTGGTTCGATGTGGTATTGGGTATATTCCTACAAAAACATAATTGTTCCCATATAAATATGATGACCATATTATAACATATCAATAATATATGGATCAAAAAGAGCTCTCTAAAAAGGTACATACTTGTAATATTTTAACTATGGCTTATCCAAAATTGATTGCTTCCATGGATGAATGTTTAGAAGGAGATATTTACCATGATATATCCATTGAGAAAATTTTTCAAAATAAGTTCTTTGATGGATCAATGTCGTGTATAGCTCATATAGAATCAACTGATCCACAAGAAGAGTTAGCTAAGTTCACTTTAGAAGAATTACAATAAATGGGGGTGTCACCTAAACCTCCTAATTTTGAAAGAGAACTGAATATTGTTGTAGAAAATTTTATAAAAATTAACATTGGAACAGAAGAAAATCTTCACATGGTCAAGATTGGATTTGAGTTAAGTGAAGAAAAACAAAAATTATATATTGAATTTCTTATAGAAAATTCTAATGTCTTTGATTGGACATATACATATATGCCAAGATTAGATCCTTCTATAGTTAATCACAATTTAGTAGTGTGCCCGGATGCTAAACCTATAAAATAAAAACTTAGAAAAATGCATCCAAAAGTAGCATTACTAGTTAAAAGTGAACTAGAAAATATTTTAAATGTCACATTCATACAAGCTATCAATTATGTAGAATGGATATCTAATGTTGTCCTAGTCACCAAGAAAGAAGCTACCAAAATTAGGGTTTGCACAAATTTTAGAGATATCAACGCTGCATGTCCTAAATATGACTTTCCTCTCCCTAATATGGATCAAATCATAGATTTCACAGCTGGGAGTGGGATTTTGTCTCTTATGGATGATTTTTAGGATACAACCAAATTAGAATAACTCCTGGAGACCAAGCTAAAATAGCCTTTATAACACCCTGCGGAACTTTTTGTTTGAAAGTCATACCCTTTGATTTAAAGAATGCTGGTGCAACATATCAAAGAGCTATGACATATTTTTTATGATATGATGTATGATATTTTACACGATTATGTTGATGATATCATTGCTCTTTCTACTAAAGAAGATGATCATATTAAATATTTAAGAAAAGTGTTCGACAGATTAAGATAATATCTTATACGTTTAAATCCAGATAAATGTGTGTTTGGAGTAAAATCTAGAAAATTATTAGGAGTCATTGTTTCTATGTGAGTCATATAGATAGATCCTTTAAATATTAAGGCTATCCATGATATGCCACCACCTAATAACATATTAGAATTAAGAATTTTACAAGGAAATTTATAGGCTATTCACCATTTCATTGATAAACTAGAAGATAGCACAAACACTTTTCTTAAATTACTCAAGAAAAATATTTCCTTTCAATGGGATAAGGAATGTCAATAAGCTTTTGATAGTATCAAAAAATATCTTCTCAACACTCTAGTGCTTGTTCCACCCAAAATAGACCATCCTTTGATTTTGTATATTTCTGCTTCGAAACTCACACTTGGAGCTATGTTATCTCAAATAGATGATGAAAAGAAAGAACGAGCCACATATTACATAAGTAAAACTTTGATAATTTATGAAACAATATACACTCAATTGGAAAAAAATTGTTTAGTAGTTGTGTTTTCTATGCAAAAATTACGTCATTATATGCTTAGCCAAAAATAATATGTCATTGCAAAATATGATCCACTAAGGTATTTAATGAGTAGACCATACTTATCAGGATGCACAGCTAAGTGGGTTCTTGCCCTTAGTGATTTTGAACTCACATTTATTGGCCAAAAATCTATAAAATACCAAGTTATAGTGGATCAATTAGTTGTTGCTCCTATAGAATCTACTCAACCCATGAACATTGAATTTCTTTACAAATGCCTTAATTTAGAAGAGGATCATTCAGAAACTTGGACATTGTTTTTTGATGGAGCTAGATGTATAAGTGGTGCAGGTGTAGGAATCATATTAATATCTCCTTAGAAGAACCTAATACCATTATCTTTTAAATTATAGTTTTCTTGTACTAATAACACTATAGAATATGAGGCCCTCATCCTTGGATTACGAGCCGCTTTAGCCTTAAAATTCAAGATTTTGTTAGTTTTTGGAGATTGTAAGATCATGATAAATCAAATTTTAGACACCTAAATTGTGTCATGCTTAGGGGAGCTACTCACATAGACACATTAATAAGATCACATGACATAATATTGGACTTTCCAAGCATCAAAAGTGGTTCTCACCACTCATTTAGGATATTTTCAAGCCATCCAAGACTAGCCACTCAAACCAAGAGTAGCCAAATCCTAGCCACTCAAGCCTAGAGTGGCAAGACCTTAGCCACTATAGATGATAGTGATCAGATCTTAGTCATTACAGATGATAGCGACTAAATCCTAAAAGCAATTTTGCTGACAAACAGGCCTAATCACGGGTAGAAGTGGCAGTCTACATGTAATAAATGTGAGTAGGAGTAACTTTACATTCCTTTTCATGACCAGTTCACATAGGAGACTTGAGTTTGCATTTAGACTTTAGTTAAATAGTCTCCAAACATAAACAAAGGACAAAATATTCTCATGTTAATGACCAGTTCACATAGGAGACTCAAGTTGGCAGTTATATTGCAGTTAACTGGCTTCCAAACATAGAAAATACAAAAGGCCTCTCATGCTAACTTGCATTATGCATGATAAATTTATTACTAGGGCTTGGACATAGACCTAGGGTTTCACACTATAAAATGTGCAAGCCTAAGAGCACCAGAGAGATCCATCCATCATCATAAATCATTTATCCATCAATCTTGGTCATTGAGGAGAGCTTTCAAGACTTGGAGAGTTCTCTTGGAGATCACGTGTATGACGAAGCCCTGACATATTGGAGAGCATAGCAACCATTATTTCAACATCAAATACAAGATTTGATCCATAGCTTTAGATCAAAGAGGATGAGAGCCACTTTAGCAGTCGCTATCTTGGACAGTGGCCCGTAGGCTTAGCTTAGGGTTTTAGATATTAGATTCATTATTTTAGTATATCATTAGCATAGCATCATTTCATTCACATTCATAGCATTAGTCTAATTTGCACTTGCTTTCATTTTTTATATCCATTGATAACAACCTCATCCGAGGAGGTATTCTTGGACATCTAAGCATGTGTTGTTGTTTCATTATTTACAGGGCCACAGGTTGATCGAATGGAATCTGCAACATACAAGAGCAAAAGGGATCCCTCTAGAAAATAGACCTAGAGAAGGAGGCATCTGTAAGCCCTCATACATTTTTGTGTGTGGAATCGGGAAGCTTTTTGAAAGTGCACCACCTCTTCATGAAAGAGGTACTCTTTACCTATTTGTAACCTCATTGTATCAAAATGGGTATCCCTAAGAGGGATTGACATGTAACCGAGTTTCAATACAAATAAATAGATCCATATTTCTTATTTTTGTGTTATATGCTTTTTATTGTCTTCCATTTCATCTTGGGTTTTTAATAACATTGCAAGTAGAGTAAAACTATGTGTGCATCCCGAGGTCGCAACAGATGGTTATCACAGTGGGATGTCCACTAATTTTTCATTTTTTGTTGGAATACTAACTTATTTTTGTGTGTAGGTTTAGCCACTCTAAGCTACAATGACCTAAAATCAGCCGCTCTTATCTACAACGGTCAATAGATATTTAGCTGCTCCTACTAATAGCGGCCAAAAACCAGCCACTCTAGTCAACAGCAGCCATAACTAAAGTGCAACAAAGGTCAAAACACCAACTCTCTAAGTTGGATCAAAGGTTGGTACAACTTACCTGATATTTTAAAGCTTTCTATTTGCTTCTGTGTGTCTAAAACATTTATGTTTGGAAATTTAAAGAATAAAAGGAGAAAGAATTAAGTATTTTGCATATCTTAGATCTTAGTTTAGATTTCCACTAGAAATTTCTAGGAAGTGGCTTATGTCTAAAAAGTTCACCCTAGAATCCAACATGCTAGATATTGTATGTTGTTTGCTTGCTTTAAGGCCCTACTAGAGGCCATAGCTACACAAAATAAAGTGTGCTCATACAAATAATAGTAGTTCATGCATATTTATGAATATTGAAATGTAATTTTGCACTTAGGGATATAGGAAATATTCATTGTTGTTATATGATATACTTTATTTTACACAAGCTTAAAATGAACACCACACACACGTCTCATTTAAACATTGGGGAGTTGGATTTCATCACCAACCCTCATTCTAGTGACATTGGAATTCATCTCCTTCCACTGGTTTACCCCCTAGAGCTTCCTAGAAATGGATTGAGAAACTAATTTATAGTGATACTAAGTTACTTTTTCTCAAAATGTCTCCCACTGTTGGAACAACAATTGGTTTAGAGTGGAAGAGCTAGACGAACCCCCCACTCGGTCTTTAGTTGTGTACCCTAGCTTCTTTTGAGAAAATCATGTTTGGCATGGGTGTAATTGATTGTCACTATGGATGAGTCTTCTCATTCTTAATCCAAGAACAAGAGCAAGAAATCAAAATAACAACACATCAAAACACACCAAATAGTTTAGGGCACACTTAAAATGATAATCAAAATAAAAATTTGTTTGGTATTGTGTGGCTATTCCTAAATTGTTACTCAAAATATCAATTCATAGACAACATGGTAAAAAAAATAAGTAAGCACCCTCGGTCTGATATCGAGGGAGAGACTGAAGCAACTCATACCCATAGGTGGAGTAGTAGTAACATTGAACAACCCACCAGTAAGATAGTGAGATGTAGCTCTATGAGCCTAAGGGGTGATAACTCAACCCTTGGGGGATCTCATAATGAAACCCCAAGTAGGGAACCACATCATGGAACAAAGTAACATAGAAAAAAGAGGCTTCAGAGCCATCCTCATCAAGGAGACATGAGGAGACCTCAAGGGCCTCCTCTAAACACACAAAAACATCTCAAATACGTGAGGAAGCTTCAAGGTCCTCCTCCTCACATGGACATAAATGAGGTTATAAAACTCATTCTTCACATAGGGATGACAAGACTGATACATCTCCATCCACATGGAGAAAACATGTCACAAAGACCTCTTCATCAAGAAGGCAAGCAAGAGTCGTAACAAATCAAGATTCACAAGAAACATATGAAACAGGTCTACCCACTGAAGGGTAGGAAACTAGAGATACATCTAGTCATGGGAATAATATAGAAGAAACCCTTCACACAAAAGGAAATATTCCTATATAATATGACCTCATAGGAGTGAATGGCACCCCATGAGACCAGCCATGGAAAACAAGACAACTAGATGGGTTGGATCGATTTCCTACATGACCAACTCAAAGAACTATAGCTACCAAGAACTCTGCATCTAGAAGCTCATGAACTATGACTTCTAAAAACATATCTTAGTCTAGGGGTACCTCAGAGAAAACCCATAGTAAACACCTAGATTCTGATTGTAGGGATACTCAATAGTACACTGAACAAGTCACATTAGCTAGCAAGAGTATAGGTACAACAAAAACCTCCTTGAGGAATCTACAAGTCAAGACAACAAGAAAATAGTTAGATAAAAATAAGTATTCTATGATAGTGCAAATTGACTGAATGAGGTGGTTAGAAAATACATTACATAAGAAGCGAGAGCTAGTGGAAGCCCTTAAATAGGATAAAAAAAGAGAAAGACTCTTGCACCAACATGAGCAATGCTTAAGAGAGCAAACTAAGTGGCTAGCTCTTAATAATTTATAGACAAATGGTGGTGATCACCAAAGAACTAGACACGTTGACTCACCTAAGGAGAGGTGCACTAGAAAAGATAGCCCACAATGAAATCCTCCACCAAACCATGAATGAAATCCAACTAGTGGAGAAAGGGCAAACACAACAAACCAAGATCACAATCTTGAGTCCCCTCATAGGAGGGATGGAAATGAAACAAACCAAATGGATAGAGGGTTTCCTCCATTGCCACTGGAGGTAGGCCTACAAGAGGAAGAAATTCATGCATCAAATGCATTTCAAGAGCTCACTAAAAATATGAAGGCCTTTGAGAAACAAGAGGAAGCTGGGAACTCGCCAACATTAAGCAAGATACACAACCAACCATTGTGCCCATAAATCCCTATCCCTCCATATCCTAAGCATTTTGAGATGCCTATATTAGATAAATTTAAAGATGAAGAGGATGCACAAGAGCACACCACCAATTTTATCAATACCTATTATCATATTGAAGATGAGCTCTCATGCTAAAAACATTCATAATGACATTTTCAGGTGCTGCCATTCAATGGTTCAACCAACTACCTAAGCATAGCATAACCAACTTTGAACAACTAGTAAACGCATTCCTAAAGTATTTCTCCTTTGGTTCTAAGAAGAATGTGAACCTTTCAGACCTGGAAAACTTGAGACAGTATGATGATGAGCCAGTAATGGATTATGGGAATAGATGGAGAAAATTCATGGCAAAATTACATTCTCTATTCCCATAGAAGAGATCATTTGTATGTTCATAAAAAATTGCTCTAAATACATCTCCCTCTTACTACAACTTCAGTAGTATCCTTCATTTGAGGAAGCTTTGGCACAATCCAAGCTCATCGAAGAAATAAAAGTAGATGAGGGAACCATTAAACTCCAAAACAAAAAGGAGTGGAACAAGAATGGTAAGAATGACAAGTATAAATAGAAGCAGGCCAACCCTGCTCTAGTAAATCAAGTTGTATTGGATACACCCAAGGATGGGGGTGCACAACAACCCTAGAAATATCAAGCACATCCTCCGCTAGCCAATTATGACCAAAGGAACAATTAGGGAAGAAACAGGGAATGCAAGCCACCTCATTATTTCACACATTGGATAGATTCAATGCAATCAATCTTTAATTAGTTGAGCAAGGCTAGGAGGATAATATCCCAACCATCCTAAGCTAAAAGGATATAGGGAAGATCAATTTTGCCCTAGATAACAAGGATCCCAAGTCAATTAGGTTTGAGCTAACATACGTACCCATGAATGTGTTGGAATGGTTGATATTGTTAACATAGCAACAAAGACAAGGTGGTATGGTCAACCACAACCTCTTACAACTCCCATGAATGTCTCAACTACTCCTAGGCAAAGGTAATATAACCTTCTAGGTCCACCAACTTGATCTATGGTAACTATCCAAAGTATATTGGAGCAAAACCTGTAGATGACTCCAACTAAGTTATCCATCTATGAGCTCATACAACAGTCCCCAAAGCATAGGGAGACTTTAATAGAAATTTTAAGGACAATTGATCTCCAACCACAAGATGCGAATGCATTCACTCACTTTGTGGGAAAAGTACAAGAATTCCAGGAACTTGTAGTTTAAATCTATGATCATGAGATTAAGATAGTACCTACTACCTTACCAGACCCTTCATTAAACATTGTAGCGGTAATAAAAAACTTACCTTTCAATAGGGTCTTGGTCAATATAGGTTCATCAATAAACATCATTACAACAACAACAATAGAGCACCTCAATATTCCCAAGTCCAATATCGTTCCAGGAGCTTACACATTGAGAGCTTTTAGTGATGCTTTATGCAATAATGTTGGAGTGATAGTCCTACCCATCAAGGTGGGGCACAAGACCATCCCTATGATGTGTCATGTCTTGGAAGGAGCTATGCAGTACAACATCTTCTTAGGGAATCCTTGGATAAGGGCCATGAAGTGTGTACCTTCGATATTGCACTAGTGTGTCAAGTATGTGCATGAAAACAAAGTCTATGTGGTTTTGGCCGATGAAGAGCCTTTTAAATACGTCCATCAAGTGGATATTCCAGGAGAATTTTTAATCCCTTCTACCCACCTATATGTAGCACCTTAATCCCCAACCACACAAGTGTATAACAAAGACAAAGGGGTAGGAAAAGACCCATGCACATCAACACATCCTGGTGCACTCAAAGTAGTCAATGCTTCTAAAGTACCATCAACGTCAAAACCAAAATACAATCATAAGCTAAAGGTGCCATTTGTCAGAGAAGAAATGCCCAAGGAAGTGCCAACCGTAGCTATTGCTAAAATGCCAAGTCCTATGGAAGAAAAATATCTTCAATATCAAGATGAAGATAGTGATTCCCACCCCACTTCACTAGTATCATCTATAGGGTCATCCACATTGCATGCATCAATACACTTGGAAATCACAGGTATAGGTGAGTACCTTGTGTAGAACATTACCTTTATACCTATCATTGAGTCTGCACAAAACATGGGAAGGCCTAAGGACTTGAAGCCACCAATGGGAATAGTGGTTCCACTTGGAATCCATCCCAACCAAACCAATTTTGTCTATGTCATCCTGGACTACACCCATAAGTCTTCAGACATATAGGAGGATAGTGATGAATTATCATGGTCAATTTTCATTACCTCTATAATACTGATTTTTATCTAAGCTACTTTGAGCATTGCCATTGGCATGGCTATGGCCTCGGTATATATGAGCAGGGGCGCATGCGGCCATACAAGCCATAATATCAGCTTCCCTCTGATAGGTTTGGGTTAGGCTATTATATCGAAGGTCAAGATAACTCTCTTGTAGCGAAATTGGATAGATTAAGATTAGAAATAGGAGAAGAGATTGATTTCATTACTTATCATCCCTAAGAATAAGAAATTTGAACAACAGACAAGTGGCCACGGTAAACATACCACCACCAAAAATTTATCATCAAAACATCTCAATTGATTCCACCTCAATAGGGTACAACTCATGGGATGAGGAGAATGGATATGAAGTAAGTGATGATGAGGTGCAACTTGGATTAGCCTACCAAGGGCACCACTATTTGTAAATATTGACATGGTTCATCCACGATGAGAGTGGGTATACATAACAAAAAAGTGATTATGAATTAGAAGACACAACAAAAAGAGCCTACTTAGGTCTAAGCCATCAAACCCTAACTTGGGGCAAGAGACAAATGCAAATGGATTATTCATAAGTTATGAAGAATATGAAGATGAAATGGAGATGACCTACCTAGGGCTAAGACATGATCCCCTTGTCTTAGGGCTGCATACCAATGCTAATGATTTTTGGATAAGTGATGATGACTTTGAGGATCATACTGAGATGGCTTATCTTGAACCTCACCACTTGTGGCAAGTCAATGAGCTAGTAGAGAGAGAGGTGGCACTCCATGCTATAGATCCTCATCTATGATTTTTGGGGAGACCTTTTGACCTAGCTGCCATTCACCAGATGGTCAATCCCCCTTCACCTACATTCAAAGAGTTATTAGAGCCCAATGATCCTATTGTCTACCCTGCTCATGGGCCAGATCCAAAAATTCCCATTCCTCCATAACTTCATTGTGAGTGTGGAAAGGAAACCCCTGAAACAAGAGTACACCCATGTGGTCCTAAATATTTCATCCCATCCATCAATATGATCTCCATTTATTTGACCACCCTACTTCATAATCTAGAAGATCCTACCAAATCATTACATCTTGATGTAGAGGCTATTGATTGGGATCACACTAATTTTCCCATAGAGCCTAAAGACCTCTTCCCCAATGAAGAGATTCTACAGCCATTTCATTTTGCATTAGGTTGTGCGTATGACTTCTTCCATGTTGGTTTGGATCCTGAGTCAGTAGGTCCTATAAATCCTACCAATGACATTCAATTGATAACCACACCTCATCATCTAGAGTATGGGTCACATATGGCTATAGAAGCAAATTTTGAGGTGGACATCAACGATGATCCTACCCAACCAAGAAAATTCAAGTTTAGATAAAGTCTATCTCCAGAGGAACAAGCCATCCTAGTTCCTCTCCTCAAAGAGGGGTCAAATATTTTTACTTGGACTTACAAAGGCATGCGAGGCATAGATCCAAAGTTAGTCATTCACAACCTTTCATTGGATCCCATGAAGAAGCCAGTCAAGCAAAAGCTGAGGAAAATGCACCCAACCGTCACTTTGATGGTGAAGAATGATTGCAAAAACTATTGGAGGTAGTATTCATAGTTCCTATAGACTATCCTGAGTGAGTGTCAAACATGGTACCCATGGGGAAACCCAACGGAAGAGTCCGTATTTACATGGATTTTAGATATTTAAATAGGTCAACACCAAAGGATTCATTCCCATTGCCAAACATAGATGCTATTGTAGATGCAACCATAGGTCATGAGATGCCATCCCTAATGGATGGTTTTTATGGATACAACTAGATCCAGATTAAGCCTGAAGATCAACATAAAACTATTTTTATTACTCTGTGGGGGACATTATGTTACAAAGTGATGCCATTCGGTATCAAAAATGTTGGTGCCACATATCATCGGGTCATGACATACATATTCCATGACTATATGCATAATATCTTAGAGTATTACATGGATGAATTACTGGCCAAGTCCCTATTGCGGAAAGAGTATGCCAAAGTCCTTAGACAAGTCTTTGATCACCTTATAGAACACAATGTCTAATTGAATCCTAATAAGTGTGTATTTGGCGTAACTTCTGGCAAGCTTTTGGGATTCATCGTATCTAAGAGAGGCATTGAAGTAGATCCTGCAAAGGTAAAGGCTATATTGGAAATAGCCGCCCCTACCAACATTAGGGAATTGAGGAGCCTACAAGGCAAGATAGCATCCATCAAAAGATTCATCGTGCAATTATCAAAAAAATTATGACCTATGAATCAGTTGCTATGCAAGGAGGTCCCATTTCATTGGGATAAATAATGCCATCAAGACTTTGTAGAGATCAAAATTTATCTGGCAACAACGCCAGTATTAGCTCCACCAAGGCCATATATACCATTTTTACTATATATCGACTATTGATTTTGCATTGGGTACCATGTTAGCCCAAATGAATACACAAGAAAAAGAGCAAGCCATATATTACATTAGTTGCACCTTGGTAATTTATGATCTAGGATATGCATATGTTGAGAAATTATGTTTATCAATGGTCTTTGCAACTCAAAAGTTGTGACACTACATGTTGAGCCATACGGCCTACATCATATAAAAAAAAAATCCTTTGCAGTACATTATGAGCAAGACATATCACAATACAAGTACCACAAAGTGGATCATGCTATTGATAGAATTTGATCTAGAGTTCATAAGCCAAAATTTCATCAAGGAACAAGTCATAGTAGATCAATTAGCAAAGGTGCCTCTTTAGGATAACAAGCCTCTCACTATAGAATTGCCTGATTATGTAGTCTTTGCATTATTAGATTTGCCAGAACTCAAAGAAACTAAGAAAGAAAGAGACATATCATTGTTCTTCGACAATTTGAAGTGTGAGAGTAGGGATTGTATTTATCACACTGTAGGGTGCTCCATTGCCCTTATCATTCATACTAGACTTCCCATGCACAAACAACAAAATATAATACGAAGCATTGATCTTGGGACTCCAAACAACCGCAAAAATGGGTATTAAAAGACTAAATATCTTTGGTTACTCCTTGCTCATAGTAAACCAAGTCAAAGGACTATTCCAATGTAGGTGACCACTCCTGAAGACTTACAAGGAACTTTTTCACACCTACCTAGCCCGGTTGGAATTGTATGACATCGAGGCAATTCCTCGTATGTCGAATAGATTTGTAGACACCATGGTCTCTTTGGGATCCTTAATCCCTCAAAATCTATATGCTAATTTTACAACCGTTCATGTAAAAGTGCTTTTGCACTCAGTAATATGTTGTGAAGCTCTTTACAATCAAGAATCAATCAACATGATCAACATCAAGCCAAATTAGAATTGGTCATTCACAACCAAATATTTCTTGCAAATGACACCTTGGGGGTCTTTGATATCCCAAGGACTTGTGGAGTTTGGTGCAACCATACACCATAGAGTTGTTCCTCAATCCGTGTTCACTAGCTCAAAAATATAGGAAAAGCAAGTCATATTTTCTATAGAAGTCGTGGCTTATCAGGATTAGCTTTCCCAACTGTGGGATTTCCTGAAACTTGGAATAGTACCTCAAGGTTTGTCGCATACTGAAATGTGAACGTTCAAATAGAAAGCAACAAGATACATCTTGTTAGGAGAAATACTCTACAGACAAGGGTATGATGGAGTATTACTCCATTGTCTTGAGCCCCAAGAAGCATCCTGGGTAATTTTGCAAGCTCACAATGACACATGTGGAGGGCATTTCAGTGGCATGGCCATCGTTAGCACCTATTGAGAATATGTTACTATTGGCCCACAATCGAAAAGGACTACTATGAGTATGTTAAGATATGTATTAAGTGCCAGCATCATGCAAATCTAATGCACTTACCATCGCAAGCCTTGCAGCCCATCCAGGTAGCATGGCCATTCTCATAGTGGGGACTAGACTTGATTTGGAAGATCTCACCCCCATCCTTTGTAATGTCCCCTTTTCTACTCAGTCAGGTGCAAAGCATATTAGCCTATACACGAGCTCCCGTAGGCTAAGTCGGATGGAGGGGAGCCATTGGAGATATCAAAATATTTGTCAGTACCTAGAGAGCTATTGATTGATGGTTGTTTGGGCTCATTCGAAGATTTTTTTGATCAAAGTTATTATTTTTAGCCATGTTCATTTTTAGGGTTTCAGTGGACAATAGACAGTGCATTGATATTCTTCAGTGAAATGGGTGTCCAAAACCATTTACGGATTTCAATTCGGATGGGCAGATGTTGGAAATTTTAATGGTCAAAGATAAAATAAATAAAGTGACTATTTAATTTAATTTTGTAAAGTCAGTGACTTTATTTTATTATAAAATCATTTTATACTTAAAAGGGGCCATTTTAAGTGACGACTTAAAAAGTCGTTAAGCCTAGGCATAAGGGGGTGAATAAATTAAGGAGAAATAAGGTGGAATTAAAAATTGATAAAATTATATTTTCCCACCCTAAAAGTGACCTAACCCTAAGTCGACCTATGGAGGAGATAAAAGGAGGATTTGAGTTCATTTGGAGATATGCAAAGATTTTTTCTCTCTGGTTTTTTGGAGGACTCTCGGCGAGCCATTTACAGAGATTGTGGAGCTTGTGAGAGACGACAACCTCTTATAGGGACATTGGCTTCGGGGTTGCAAGATTACGCTCAGGTCAATCTGGGCATTTACACACAGGGATTGCAGTTGGATTTCAGTTTTAAAGACTTCTAGAGTTGGGTTACCACATAGGGTCATTCAGATATTATACAAGGAATATTTGGAGCTGGGACACCACATAGTATTCACATCAGAAGGGCTGAGCCTTCATCATCATTTATAGAGTACGAAGCAGCTAGGGTTTCATCAGCATTTGAGGTATTTGCATTGTAATTTGTGCCCTAGTTTTGATATAAGAATAAAACAATATTTTCAAGAATTTTGGATTGCTCTGTGTTTGTGATTTTGTATATAAAAAATTCATGAAAAAGGTTAAGAATTGGCAAACCCCTAGAGAACTAGATAGGGAGGGTTATTATAGTGGTATCAGAGCTGGTTTTTTCTACTAGCCTATTGGGTAGTTCGAAGACAAATTTCTGGTTTATCAATATTATGAAAGTTGCAAAAATTAGAGGATTTGTGTTCACAAGCAACATTTGAAGAAATTTCAGAGTTTTTACAGCGTAGATAATTTCAAGAATTTTTTTTAGAGTCATCGATTAAATTTGCAAAATATATATTCAGAGTGTTGTGTAGTTTGATTTAAGTGCTATTTGCTGGCATTATTATTATTGGGAGTCCATGTGATTTTTCCTTTGCTTTTGTCAAAGTTGGATTTTTTACAAAGAGCTGATGATTATTTTTTAGGTGTCATGTCTCCCTTTGAAATGGTCACGCAACAGTGAGATTATGCAAGTTTAAAGTTGGATTTTGGATTTCACATAATAACATTTGTCCTTGGTATCGTATATTTCATTAGAACATTCAGGAGCCGCAAATGTTATTTTTCTGGCAGAAGCTCATTCAACAACATGGATATTAAGGATTATTAATTGATGACGAAGAGAGGGATTTTGTGGATTGTTTACGAAATAGAGCAACGCTAGTTGAAGGAAACATAACGGCATCACAATTTTCATTCATACAGCTGCATGTAATAAATATAGATTGTCATGAGATAAATTGGGAATATTTATCGTATAAATTCCCTGAGCATCCATTTCTAGTGATTGATAGAGTTATGTAATCTCAAGATTGAAGCTACGGATCTATGAAATTAGATGTATCATTCAACACCCTCAAATTATAGGTCAACATTGTTACCACTGCAATATAATTTAGACTTTGCCTCCTTGTATATTTGCATATAAATTTCATTATTTGATAAAAATGTCTGTTGTTCTGGTATTATGTATGAAATAAATAATTATATGAGCTATTGTGGCTGATCCACAACACACCCCAAAATTGGGGACCCACCCTTTTTGCATGCTTTCAAAGAAGATCTCAATGACCCAGATGCTAAAAATCAAGAAAAAGGCAAAATTGCACAAAAATGAAAAAGTGTCGCGATATCGCGACATGTCGCTCCGTCGCTGCCAAAAATAAAAGTTGTCATGATATCGCGACATGTTGCTCTATCACGCCGAAAAAGAAAAGTTGTCGCGATATCGCGACATGTCGCTCCGTCGCTGCCGAAAAATAAAAGTTGTCGCGATATCGCGACATGTCGCTCCGTCGCTGCCGAAAAAGAAAAGTTGTCGCGATATCGCGACATGTTGCTCCGTCGCGGCCGAAAATGAAAAATTGTCGCGATTTCGCGACGTGTTGCTAAGTCGCGGTCCAGAGAGGAGAGAGAAAGATAGAATGGAAAATTGTCGCGAAATCGCGACATGTCACAAAATCGCGGTCAAACCAGTCAAACAGGGCAAGGCACTAAAAGCGTCGCGATTTCGCGACAGGAAGCAGCAAAGGGGCACGAAGCAGAAAAACGTCGCGATATCGCGACAGGTCACATTTTCGTGGCTCCAAGCAGCGAAGTGGTACGGAAGGAAAATATGTCGCGATTTCGTGACATGTCACGTTTTCGCGGCCAAATACAGCAAGAGCAGCCCGAAATAGAAAAGCGTCACGATTTCACGACGAAAAGCTGGCAAAATGGTACGAAACAAAAATTGTCATGATTTCACGACAGAAAGCTGCAAGATAGTTCCAAATGAAAAATGTCACGATTTCGCGACGAGGTTGCCGCAAGTGTATAGAGATGAAAAGGTGTCACGATTTCATGACAGAGTAGCAAGAGGAGGCGATCCGAGGAAGAAAAGCGTCATGATTTCATGACATAAAGCAGCCAGACAGCCTAAAAGGTGAAAAGCGTCACGATTTCACGATAGGAAGCAAAGATGGAGCACGATAGCATAAAAATGTCACGATTTCGTGACATGTCTCATTTTCACGATGCATGAAGGTGGACAAGGTTGTTGGCAGGAAAATGTCACGATATCGCGACATGTCACATTTTCACGGTGAAAGTAGAGGAGCAAAGTTGCATGCATAAAAACGTCGCGATATCATGACATGCTATTTTTGTCACGATTTACAAGGGGCCATTACAAAACATGCAAAAGAAGTGCGAAACACGTGGCATACATGTGTCAAGGTTACAAAAGCGTTACATTTTAACAGAGAATATCGAACGTTTCGGCATCGAACATAAGGTCAAAAGCAATGAAAAGGCGGGGAATTCGAAACGATGCATTCTGGGAGGTGAAACGAAGCGCCGCAGGGCAAAACAAAGAACCGCATCAGAAAGTATAAAATCAGAGGCACAGATTGGTACGAGGGTCGAAAAACCACTGCGGGCAGAGTTGCAGAGCCAAAGGCAATAAGCCATTCTGGGCCTGCTTTTGTGGTGTTTTTCTTCCACTTTGTCTGGATATTCCTTTACATTGGACTGGGTAGGAAATTGTTGTAAGCAGAGTTGCAATGCTGAAGGCCGGAGGGCCATTCCGGGCCTGCTTTGAGGCTGTTTTCTTCCATAGACTGGGTTTGGGAAACCAGAGATTCTGTTGTTGTATAATGACCAATTTTTAATACGAGAAAATTCGGAGAGTTGCACCTCATTGGCAAGAAAGAAGGAGTTATTTTCTGCATGGAGGATTAAATGTTTATCTTTCCCCTTTTCGGATTTCTAGGCTTATAGGTGAAGTTTAATGCAAGTTCTCTTGGTTGCTTCATGCGAATGTCTAAATCTGAAAATTACAGTTTAAACCCTAGAAACCAGCACCTAACTTACCTGGATTGTGCGAGTTTGCAGGTTCAATAGGTTAGGTTGTATGCAAAAAACCTCATTAGCTTCGGTTTTGTCAAAGAGGATAGCATCATACTGAATGCACTTTTTATTTTTCTTTCACATTTTATTTTCATTTTTTTTCTGCATTTTATTTTATTTACAGGCATTAAAATAAAAATTAAAAAAACTAAAAAATTCCAAAGTCAGAAAATAGAAAATTTCCATTTCAAGGCCAGAGTTTCATTTTTCAGTTTTGTTTTTCATTCATGAGCAGATGATGAAATTCCCTTCATAAAATTCCATTTTCATTAAAGGGTTTATGTTTATGACATTTCATCAATTTTCATTTTGAAGTTACAGCATGGTCATAAAGGGATCAAATCACATTTGCTTTATTCGGGTTCAATGAACAATCATTAAAGTTTCACAGTAAAATAAACCACCATTGCCCCTTGTTTTCAGTTACTTGCAACCACTAAGGTGTTCCAAGCATTTTAATTGAATATCTTTATTTGAGATTATTAATACACGGATACAAAATGCTAACATAACAGGAACCTTGGAGAAGTTACTTGTTTAATTTCTTTGCAAGAGAGGATTTAGAACCCAAATCCTATCGGAGAGTGTGTTTTCACAATTGGGTGAAAATACCACTCAACAGATTGGCGCTAGAAGGAGGGTTGGATGGGTTTATTTTAGTGAGATTTAAAATTTTTGTATATTTCATGCCGTACTGATTGTTATCTTTAGCCTTCTAACACCACTCAACAGATTGGCGCTAGAAGGAGGGCATGAAAAGGTTTATTTTATCATGATTTTAGATGCTACGGGTTTATAATTGTTTAAGAGCTTTACATTGCTAAATATTTCAAGTCCATTTGATTAGCATCTTCGGCCTCCTCTAACACCACTCAATAGATTGGTGCTAGGAGGGCCGAACGGGTTTATTTTAGTGTTATTTAAATTTAAATTTTTTATGCTTTAGTCCTCTAACACTCAGCAGATTGTTAAAAGGACGGCCTGAATTTATTTACTTGTTCTATTTTAAGCAATTCAGGTATGTTGTATATTATTCTAACACTTTTCTGATTGTTCATACAGAAATATGTGATTTGATTTAATTTTGAAAATTTTGGTCTTGACTAACAAAGTGTTGTTTCATGCAATTACTTTCATTTGATTTTAATAAGTACATCTCTTAGTTGATGCTAACTTGATTTTTTTTTGTTACATTGCAGAGTTGAATATTCAACAGATTTGGTTCTAAAATTACATTTTAAGTTTCACTAATGGCAACACTTGAGGAGCAAATGGTATCCCTGAGAGCTGAAATAGTGTCTCTAAGAGAGAGAATGGTATCAATGATAGAGGATCATTATAAGGGTTTGTCTATACCTGTGGTACCCTATCAAATTCCTACAATGTTATTGGATTTTTTACGGTGTTTTAATCAAGAGGTGCCACTAGGATACTTGCAAAAACTGCATGTCTACAAGAATACATTATGTCAATTCCAGGTGTTCTATGAGGAGGTAGCTTGTAAGTTATTTGCATACATTTTGGATGATAAACCATTCTTTTGGTACAGCCAACTACCCATGGAGGTTAGGACTTCTTGGATACAACTAGAAGCAGCCTATCTTTATCATTTTGGTAATCAGGTTGACTTAGAAATCTTGAAAAATCAGTTTACCTCCATATGTAAGGAGCCTAATGAATCCTTGAGTCAATTCAATGGAAGATTTCGTGAGTTGCACTCCCAAATGTGGGAAAATTTTAACACATTAGAAGAGGAAGCCATGGAAGTATACCTAGGAGCCATACACCCCACACTTGCTTCACTCATTGAGGAAAAACTGAGTGGTTTGTCTTTAGAGAAAATCCATGAGATCTTAGAAGAGATAGAACGACAAGGTCTTGAAGAAGAAAAGGCACAACATGCTCACATAAGAGATTGTCCTTCTAAAGATATTGATGCCAACCTACACCAACCATCAAATATAGCACCCTCCACTCCAATGATATCTAAGGTAAATGATCAAGGGGATGAATTTGAATATCCAAATCTTACAACCACCTTAGATGTAGTCCACGGGGAGGTGCAAATTGCTAAGCCAACATCCGCTAGTGAGGATTATGCAGAAATGATCTCATTCATAGAGATACACGATTATCTGGATGAAGGGGTTCTAAATTCAACAATGTTTGATATATGTGATAGGATGGAACCCACCATAGAATTGAATGAAGTGGTTGAAAGTGAAATTGGGAGAAAACCAATAAATGAATTTGAAGACATGATAGAGTTTCACCACTTGTTCTTGGAAGATACTATTGATGAGATGTGTAAAATTAAGGATCAAGAAATTCTTCACCCTCCAAATTATGATAATGAATCATGGGTTACTAATTTGGACGATGATAGCCTTACAAATTTGAATTCAAGAAATGACCCACTTTTGGAAATAATTGAACCATCTAAGGAAGGTGAAGATGAGTTTGATGAGAAGCATATTGATGAATTGGAAGATGTTGAAGAAGTAGTTGAACGTCACCACTTGATTTTGAAAGATGATTATTATGATGCTTGGAAGAAGTGGGAAGATTTCACTCATTCCAAAACTACTAATGAAACTTGTGTGCCAATTGATATACAGGACAACATAATCGCCTACTCAAAGGAAGACTTTACAACTCCTGTACAATTTGAGGATGTTTTGGAAGAAAGTTTCAAATCTCATCAAATTTTGAAAGATCATGATGATTCTATTACCAAGGACAAAGAAGAAAAAGAATTGATGAATGAATCAAGAGATCATGTCACAAACATCATGGAATTTCATTCTATGGATTTGGATGACGATTTTTACAATGGTTGGGGGAGATATGATGATGCATTCTTTTCTCACATCTCTATAGATGAAACTCATATCTCACTTGATATGCAAGATATGGAAACTTCCACCTCACATGAAGAGATACCATGGATAGTGAACAAAGAATTAGAACCAAATGATAAAGAGATTGATCAATTGGAAGCAACTCAAATGAAGGATCATCAAGATGAGTCATGGGACATACACTTTGACCAAAAACATTTGAGGGTTGAAAATTTGCATGACCATGTTTTGAATTTGATTGATGTTTATGATGAAATGTCGTTAAAGGTGAATGAAAAACAAGGTATGATTTCTAATCACACCTTTGATAACATTGTTTCAATGAATGGAAAAGAAGTTGATGCACTTGAATTGTTAAATCAAATTCATCAACAATTACTAATTGAATCTAGGGTAAAAACTTTTAATGATCCTAATTTAGTAAATATCCTAGATGCTTGTAAATTGTTACACAAATTTGATTGGCCTACAAATTTGGAAAATGATTTGGCTTTGAAATTTGTAGAAATAGGCTCCTACTTACAAAATTGCATATTTGAAAAAGATAGCCTAATTCTAAATCAAGGAGGGAATTATGAAGTTTACATTTTAAAGAATAGACATGATAAAATTGAAAATCATTTATTGTCTAATCATTTTAGTAATTTGATGCTCACCTATGGGAGTATTATTGGAACTAAATCAAATTGGTATGGTGAGCATGGCAAGTGGAAATTTGTTGCATTGTTTGGTCTTGTCTTGTTTTTGTGGGATTCCCACAACATTTGGCATGCATATCACGTTATATTTTTGTTGAAATGTTCTAATCATGTTTGGGATCCAGGAAAGTGATAATCCAAGCTTTGCATCATCTTGTATTATATTGTACATTTGTATATAGATTTTGGTTTTTTTGGGTTTTGGTTTGTGTTTTCAAATTTTCATTTTGGGATTGCAGTTTGGTTTTGGATTGAATAAGTTTTAATTTAAAGTTGTGTGTTTATTTGACATGTTTTGTTTGTCTATATAAAAAAAAAAAAATGATGAAAAAGTTGCCTTGAGATGCTAACTTATGTTCTAGATCGGGGAAATATGGAACATTGGAATTATGTGGTAGAAAGCTCCACAAGAAATACAAACAGTTTAATAGTATCGTTTGAAACTTGTGATGCATGAAGTAGTCAGTTTTATATGGCAATATTTCATCTGCAATTCAAAAGACAATGCATTCATATTACATCTCACTTTGCACATGCATGCCATCTTAGTTGCATATGCATTTCAAATACAAATCATTAAAGTGTGTCAAATCCTCTTAGGGTTATGCTATCACATAAATAAGAAGAAAATCCTAAGGTTGGGAACCGAGTCTTGAGATATCTAGAACCAAGCACATTTTATACACATTAAAAAGGATCTTGAGCAAAATGATCAAAACCTTGCTTGGAAGAAAAGGTTGGGCGAAAGAAGTATTTCATGTCTATCCTATTATGCAACATGATCCTTAAAACAGTGGTTTTGACCACTTCCATAAAGCTTAAAGCCTAAAATCATAGTAGTAAGGATAGGGCTAAATCCTCATCGAACTTAGGTTGAGGATCCAACTCCCCAAAGCTTTGATTTGACCTACATGGAGTAGTAAGGATAGGGCATAAATTCTCATCTCGCTTAGGTTGAGAATCTGATTCCCCAAAGCTCCTATGTCTCATTTCATGATAAATCTTGGATTGGAAGGATCGTACTACTTGTCCTCTCGCAAAGGATGGGTAGTCATCCCCAAGGTCCAAGCAATAAAATTAATATTTTCCATTTTTATCCAAAGCTTGGATTGGAAGGATCGTACTACATGTCCCTAGCAAGGATGGGTAGTCATCCCCAAGGTCCAAGAAGTAAAAAATTAATTTTTCCCATCTCATATTTATATTGGATTGGAAGGATCGTACTACTTGTCCTCTCGCAAAGGATGGGTAGTCATCCCCAAGGTCCAAAGAAATGAAGGTAAGTCTTGGATTATGGGGTTAAGTATGCCCATGCATGGCAACATGTCTTGTCTAAAAAACAAGACCACCGATTGTTCAAAGGGTTAGACTAGCATGACCATTTCTTCCATAATTGGTTAAATTATTTTGCTCAAAGTGAGGTAATGAATTCCAAATCAGAATAGTAAGGATAGGGTTAAACTCCCATCTCGGTTAGGTTGGGAGTCTGATTCCCCAAAGTTCTGATTTCACGTTCACTTGCACATGGGTTCAAGATAGTAGGGACTCATAACCAACTTTGGGATATAATAAAGCAATTCATTAGTGGATCCTAAGAGGGTTTGGTAATCTTGAATGTTTGTGCATGATACTAGAAAGTTTAGGCCTTTACAAGAGCAAAATCTCTAAGCATAGTTATCGAGGTTACACAAATCATTCACAATCTCACATATGCATTCATGTAAAATTGACAATGGAATGTTGATCAATTTCAAACGATAGGGAATGAAATACATTGCACACACCGAGCTAATACTTGATGATTCATGTATTTTTGATCTTTGGGCATTGGTTTATATTTCTTATGTGCTAACACATGTTTTCGAGTTTGTATACTTCCAGGTAGGGTTCTCACTAAAATGCTCAGGAGCATTTGATAGTAGAGTCACCATTTGTTGTGGCTGATCCACAACACACCCCAAAATTGGGGACCCACCCTTTTTGCATGCTTTCAAAGAAGATCTCAGTGACCCAGATGCTAAAAATCAAGAAAAAGGCAAAATTGCACAAAAATGAAAAAGTGTCGCGATATCGCGACATGTTGCTCGTCAAAAATAAAAGTGTCGATTGACAAAAAAAAGTGTGCGATATCGTGACATGTCGCTCCGTCGCTGCCAAAAAGAAAAGTTGTCGCGATATCGCGACATGTTGCTCCATCGCCGAAAAAGAAAAGTTGTGCGATATCGTGACATGTTGCTCCGTCGCCCAAAATGAAAAGTGTCACGATATCGCGACATGTTGTATGCGGTGAAAATGAAAAAGTGTCACGATTTCGCGACATGTTGTTAAGTCGCGGTCCAGAGAGGAGAGAGAAAGATAGAATGGAAAATTGTCACGAAATCGCGACATGTCACAAAATCGCGGTCAAACCAGTCAAACAGGGCAAGGCACTAAAAGCGTCGCGATTTTGCGATAGGAAGCAGCAAAGGGGCACGAAGCGAAAAAACGTCGCGATATCGCGATAGGTCGCGTTTTCGCGGCTCCAAACAGCAAAGTGGTATGAAAAGAAAATATGTCACGATTTCGCGACATGTCACATTTTCGGCCAAATACAGCAAGAGCATCCCGAAATAGAAAAGCATCACGATTTCGTGACGAAAAGCTGGCAAAATGGTACGGAACAAAAATTGTCACGATTTCACGACAGAAAGCCGCAAGATAGCTCCAAATGAAAAGCGTCACGATTTCGCGACAGGTTGCCGCAGAAGTGTACGAAATGAAAAGGTGTCACGATTTCGTGACATATGTGGGAAGACGAGAGATAGGAAGAAAGGATCACGATTTCGTGACATGAGCAACCATAGAGAAAGGTGAAAAGCGTCATGATTTCATGATAGAAAGAAAATATGGTAGTACGGAAGAAAAAAGTGTCACGATTTCGTGACATGTCTCATTTTGCTATGCATGAAGGCTAACAAGGCTGTTGGCAAGAAAATGTCACGATATCGCGACATGTCATGTTTTTACGATGAAAGTAGAGGAGCAAAGTTGCATGCAGAAAAACGTCGCGATATCGCGACATGCTATTTTTGTCATGATTTACAAGGGGGCAGTTACGAAACATGCAAAAAAGTGCGAAACACGTGGCATACAGGTGTCAGGGTTACAGAAGCGTTACATTTTAACAGAGAATATCGAACGTTTCGGCATCGAACATAAGGTCAAAAGCAATGAAAAGGCGAGGAATTTGAAACGATGCATTCTGGGAGGTGAAACGAAGCGCCGTAGGGCAAAACAGAGAGCCACATCAAGAAGTATAAAATCGGAAGCACAGATTGGTACGAGGGTCGAAAAACCACTGCGGGCAGTGTTGCAGAGCCAAAGGCAATAAGCCATTCTGGGCCTGCTTTTGTGGTGTTTTTCTTCCACTTTGTCTGGATATTCCTTTACATTGGACTGGGTAGGAAATTGTTGTAAGCAGAGTTGCAGTTCTTGAAGGCCGGAGGGCCATTCCGGGCCCGCTTTGAGGCTATTTTCTTCCATAGACTGGGTTTGGGAAACCGGAGATTCTGTTGTTGTATAATGACCAATTTTTAATACAGAAAATTCAGAGAGTTGCACCTCATTGGCAAGAAAGAAGGAGTTATTTTCTGCATGCAGGATTAAATGTTTATCTTTCCCCTTTTCGGATTTCTAGGCTTATAGGTGAAGTTTAATGCAAGTTCTCTTGGTTGCTTCATGCGAATGTCTAAATCTGAAAATTACAGTTTAAACCCCGAAACCAGACACCTAACTTACCCGGATTGTGCGAGTTTGCAGGTTCAATAGGTTAGGTTGTATGCGAGAAAACCTCATTAGCTTCGGTTTTGTCAAAGAGGATAGCATCATACTGAATGCACTTTTTATTTTTCTTTCACATTTTATTTTCATTTTTTTTTCTGCATTTTATTTTATTTACGAGGCATTAAAATAAAAATTAAAAAAACTAAAAAATTCCAAAGTCAGAAAATAGAAAATTTCCATTTCAAGGCCAAAGTTTCATTTTTCAGTTTTGTTTTTCATTCATGAGCAGATGATGAAATTCCCTTCATAAAATTCCATTTTCATTAAAGGGTTTATGTTTATGACATTTCATCAATTTTCATTTTGAAGTTACAGTATAGTCATAAAGGGATCAAATCACATTTGCTTTATTCGGGTTCAATGAACAATCATTAAAGTTTCACAAGTAAAATAAACCACAGTGCCCCTTGTTTTCAGTTACTTGCAACCACTAAGGTGTTCCAAGCATTTTAATTGAATATCTTTATTTGAGATTATTAATGCACAGATGCAAAATGCTAACATAACAGGAACCTTGGAGAAGTTACTTGTTTAATTTCTTTGCAAGCAGAGGATTTAGAACCCAAATCCTATCGGAGAGTGTGTTTTCACAATCGGGTGAAAATACCACTCAACATGAGCCTATAGTCAAATGCTTAAGCAAATATCTGAACCTTACTACTGTAATATAATAAAACCTTGAATAGTAAGGGAAGTATTTGGGAAAAATATCTATAAGAGATCAGAATTTTTGGAAACAATAGAACAGATTTTATAGATCACCATCAGTAGCAAACTGTTTGAAAAATTGAATCTAAGTGCGAGATTGCATGTGTTGGGTTAAATCCAGTAGGGGATATTATAGTTAAGGCTTATGATCAGTTCAGAGTGTAGATATGAATAGTAAAATAACATATTGCCCGTGTTCAGGGATGTACAGGCAGTTTCCTACTTTCCTTTCGAAGGTACCTATGAGGTCACTTGATGATGAGTTTAGTGTGAAAATTGAAAAAGCTCTGAATGAATTTAAGCAAAATTTTATGGCATACCAGAAAAATCTAAAAACTTTGTTAGAGCATCCTGAGTGGTGGTTGAGACCACACTCATCAACTAAAGTAAAATCTAGAATAGATGAGCTTGCTGCCCTAGAAAGGTTGAAAAAGTAGTTGACAGAAAAGAAAGTTGATTCTTATGGTTCATAGGTTGTAGGTCTTCTACGAATTAGCAAGAATCAGCTTAGGAAAGAGCAACGTTGTTTCACATGTCAAGAGGCTTGGAATCTTGGTCACATCTATGGAAAAAACAAACACAATGACTTTTTGTAGCTAAATAAAGTTGAGGACAATAGTGAAGTTGAGACCCTTGAGTTTGGAAAAAATGTCTTTTTGCAGGAATCATGCATAACAGGGAACTAGGATGATTTTAGTGATGATGAAAAAGACAAAACAATAGTTTTAGAAATGCATTCAGAAAAATCTAGTGAGGATTGTGAGACCTTTGATATGAGGTATGATGAATCTCCTAGCATCGGTTCATTAATGCATGTTGATGTTTTTCATGATGAAGTTTCTATAAACCCCAAATTTGATGAAAGAATAAATGTTGTTGAGGATGAGTCTCAGTTGAAATCTGAAGTAGAAAAAATCAATAGGTTTTTGGAAGGATATTTTTCCAATGTGATGGAGACTATTACAGATTTAAAATATGAAGTTGCAATTGATGATGTTTTTCCTCTTGAGCAGAGTGCTGGCCTAGAAAATGAACCTGAGACTATTATAGTTTTTGGAAGTGGAGATGAATTTCCTTTTGAAATAGTTGCTGCCCAAACTTCAAAACATGAAATATGCAAAGTAGATAACATAAAAGAAGTTGATTTTATGAGTCAAGATTTACAAGGCAAATTAGAAAATTTATTACATGAAGCTGATTTTTATCAAATGCTTAGTGAAGATAAGATTGTTGCTGCCTTTACACATTTTGATAACACCTACAAGGTCATTGAAAAACTTTGTTGGAAGGCTCAAATTGAGAAGAGACAGAAGGGTGTTGAAGGATTAAGCTCTATTGTTGAGTTGCAGATAATCATAGAAGCTTTAGAAAATTTGAAATCAGGTTTCTTGGAGTTACTTACAGACAGAGATCATTCCATCAAGCTTGTAGAAAGGACTCTTATTACATTGAAATAAAAAGAAGACAAACATGATTTTTCAGATCATAACACAGTTGAGGTTGTTGCTGATTTTAAATCAGCTTATGATGATATTTCATCTCACCAGGATAGCCATGAAAATTCAATGCATGATGAGTCTAGTGTTGATTTACAAAATTTGAAGGCAGCCTTAGAAACTATGAAGTCGGACTTCATGAGCACTCTTGCAGACATAGATCACTATGCCAAGCTTGTTGAAGAGACCCCTAGTGCATACAGGAGCAAAGAAGAAGTTAGTCAGCTAACTAAAGAGCTTGAGCAAACTAGAAGCTCTTTTTTGGAGGCTCATATTTCATTGCATGATACAAAGTTGAAACTCAATTTTGTTTTAGAATCCACTGAACAACTGAATCAGGAGAGAGCCAGGGAGATTTGGTGGATTGTTGTAAAACTAGATTGCATTCAGGAGGACTATAACTTAACACATTGTCCCATGAGATTAGATTACACAATTTTAGATCAATGGATTGGCTGTGATAAGCACGAGAGTGATAATAATTTCTCATGGACTGACAATCCATTGTATGAGATGGATCATGATACATATTTTTATAATCCTCTTTTTGATATGAAGAGTATTGATTCTTTTCTTGTGATAGATCATGAGGATACATTGTTTGAGACAGGGTGTCTATTTCGACATGAGTCTGAGAGTGATTTCATGAACATTTTCCAGCCTAATCATGATGATCAAGGATCGAGTTCTCTTACCCAAGATCGTATGGTTGCATTTATGAGCATCGAGGGTGATGGTAGGAGCTTTATATGGGTGATAGTTGATCATGGGTATGAGAGATATGTCACTATTCACTTTTTGGGTAGCCATAACATTTACTTGAAGAAGGTTGGTCAACAATTTGGTTGGCATTACATGGAGTATTGTTGTGGGTGATCCACAACACACCCCAAAATTGGGGACCCACATTTTTTACATGCTTTCAAAGAAGACCGCAGTGGCCCAGATGCTAAAAAATAAAAGAGCAAAATATAGAAAGAAAAAGAAAGTGTCGCGATATCGCGACATGTTGCTCCGTCGCGACCAGAAATGAAAAGTTGTCGCGATATCGCGACATGTTGCTCCATCACGGCCGAAAATGAAAAGTTGTCGCGATATCGCGACATGTTGCTCCGTCGCGGCCGAAAATGAAAAGTTGTCGTGATATCATGACATGTTGCTCCGTCGCGGCCGAAAATGAAAAGTTGTCGTGATTTCGCGACATGTTGCTCCATCGTGGCTAGAAATGGAAAGTTGTCACGATTTCGCGACATGTCGCGTTTTCACGGCTAAGAGCAGCAGAATGCATCATGAAGATAAAATGTCACGATATCATGACGTGTCATAAAATCACTGTCAGAACAAGTAGGAAGAGGTGTTGATCGAGAAATGTCATGATTTCGTGACATGCTATGAAATCACGGTCCATAGAGGAGAGAGAAAGATAGAATGGAAAATTGTCATGATATCGCGACATGTCATAAAATCACGGTCAAACCAGTCAAACAGGGCAAGGCACTAAAGTTGTCACGATATCACGACATGTCACGTTTTCACGATCTGAAGTAGCAAGACATGCCAAAGATGAAAAGCGTCACGATTTCGTGATAGGAAGCAGCAAAGGGGTACGAAGCAGAAAAACGTCGCGATATCGTGACAGGTCGTGTTTTCATGGCTCCAAGAAGCAAAACGGTATGAAAATAAAATAAGTCATGATTTCGTGACATGTCACATTTTCGTGGCCAAATACAGCGAGAGCAGCCCGAAAGAGAAAAGCGTCGTGATTTCATGACAGAAAGCAGCCAAGTGGTACGGAACGAAAAATTGTCGTGATTTCATGACAAAAAGTAGAAGATGGTGCAAAGGAGAAAAGTGTCACGATTTTGTGACATGTCACATTTTCGTGACATGTCACGTTTTCGCTGTGCATGATGGCGGACAAGGCTGTTGGCTGAAAAATGTCGCGATTTCATGACATATCTCATTTTTGCTATGCAGGCAGGGGAACAAAGTTGCATGTAGAAAAACATCACGATATCATGACATGCTATTTTTTGTCATGATTTACAAGGGGGTAGTTAAGAAACATGTAGAGAAGCGTGGAACACATGGCGTATAGGTGTCAGGGTTACAGAAGCGTTACAGTTCACAAAGAATATCAAACGTTTTGACATCGAACATAAATTCAAAAGCAACGAAAATGCGGGGAATACAAAACAATGCATTCTAGGAGGTGAAACGAATCACCGTAGAGTGAAACAGAGAACCACACCAAAAAGTATAAAATCAGAGGCACATATTGATACAAGGGTCAAAAACTGCTACGAGCAGAGTTGCAGTGCCAAAGGCGAGAAGCCATTCTGGGCCTGCTTAGGAGTGTTTTTCTTCCCCTTTTTCTGGTTTTGAGAAAACTAGAGATTTTGTTATTGTAAAATGACCAATTTTTAATACAAAAAATTCATAGAGTTGCACCTCATTGGCAAGAAAAAAGGAGTTGTTTTCTGCATGTAGGATTAAATGTTTATCTTTCCCCTTTTCAGATTTCTATGCTTATAGGTGAATTTTAATGCAAGTTCTCTTGGTTGCTTCATGCGAATGTCTAAATCTGAAATCACAGTTAAAACCCCAGAGACCAGCACTTAACTTATCTAGATTGTGCATGTTTTGCAGGTTCAATAAGTTAGGTTGCATGCATGGAAACCTCATTAGCTTCGGTTTTGTCAAAATAGGATTGCATCACCCTAAATGCATTTCGTTTTACTTTTGCATTTTATTTTCATTTTTTTTTGCACTTTATTTTATTTACAAGCATTAAAATAAAATAAAAAAATAAAAAACTAAAAAATCTCAAAGTCAGAAAATAGAAAATGTCCATTTCTAGGCCAGAATTTCATTTTTAGTTTTATTTTTCATTCATGAGCCGATGATGACATTCCCTTCATGAAATTCCAATTTCATTGAAGGAGTTCTGTTTTATGGCATTTTATCAATTTCCACTTTGAAGTTACAGCATGGTCATATAGGGACCAAATCACATTTGCTTTATTCGGGTTCAACGAACAATCATTTATAGTTTCACAGTAAAATAAACCAACATTGCCCCTTGTTTTCAGTTACTTGCAACCATTGAGGTGTTCCAAGAATTTTCATTGAATATCTTTATTTGAGATTATTGATACACATATACTAAATGCTAACATAGCGAAACCTTGGAGAAATTGTTTCTTTGCAAGAGAGGATTTAGAACCCAAATCCTATCGAAGAGTGTGTTTTCACAATCGGGTGAAAATACCACTCAATAGATTGGCGCTAGAAGGAGGGCTGGATGAGTTTATTTTAGTGAGATTTAAAATTTTTTATATTTCATGCCCTACTGATTGTTATCTTTAGCCTTCTAACACCACTCAACAGATTGGTGCTAGAAGGAGGGCATGAAAAGGTTTATTTTATCATGATTTTAGATGCTACGGGTTTATAATTGTTTAAGATCTTTACATTGCTAAATATTTCAAGTCCATTTGATTAGCATCTTCGGCCTCCTCTAACACCACTCAATAGATTGGCGTTAAAAGGAGGGCCTGAACTGGTTTATTTCATGGTGATTTAAGTGCTACAGGGATTTAAATTTTGAATATTTCATGCCCTATTAATTGTTATCTTTACTCCTCTAACACTCGACAGATTGTTAAAAGGACAACCTGAATTGGTTTACTTTATTCTATTTTAAGCAATTCAGGTATGTTGTATATTTTTCTGATTGTTCATATAGAAACAATGTGATTTGATTTAAGTTTGAAAATTTTGGTTTTGACTAACAAAGTGTTGTTTTCATGCAATTACTTTTCATTTGATTTTAATGAATACATCTCGTAGTTGATGCTAACTTGATTTTTTATACATTGCAGGTTGAGTATTCAACAGATTTGGTTCTAAAAATACATTTTAAGTTTCACCAATGGCAACACTTGAGGAGCAAATGGTATCCCTAAGAGCTCAAATAGCATCTCTAAGAGAAATAATGGTATCTACAATGGAGGATCATTATAAGGGTTTGTCTATACATGTGATACCCTATCATATTCCTAAAATGTTATTGGATTTTTTACGGTGTTTTAATCAAGAGGTGCCACTAGAATACTTGTAAAGACTGCATGTCTACAAGAGTACATTGTGTCAATTCTAGATTTTCTATGAGGAGGTGGCTTGTAAGTTATTTGCATACATTTTGGATGATAAGCCATTCTTTTGGTATAGCCAACTACCCATGGAGGTTAGGACTTATTGGATACAACTAGAAGCAACCTATCTTTATCATTTTGGTAATGAGGTTGACTTAGAAATCTTGAAAAATCAGTTTACCTCCATATGTAAAGAGCCTAATGAATCCTTGAGTCAATTCAATGGAAGATTTCGTGATTTGCACTCCAAAATGTGGGAAAATTTTAACACATTAGAAGAGGAATCCATGGAAGTATACCTAGGAGCCATACACCCCACACTTGCTTCACACATTGAGAAAAAAATGAGTGGTTTGTCTCTAGAGAAAATCCATGAGATCTTGGAAGAGATAGAATGGCAAGGTCTTGAAGAAGAAAAGGCACAACATGTTCATATGAGAGATTGTTATTTTGATGCCAACCTACACCAACCATCAAATATAGCACCCTCCACTCCAATGATATCTAAGGTAAATGATCAAGGGGATGAATTTGAATATCCAAATTTTACAACCACCTTAGATGTAGTCCACGAGGAGGTGCAAATGGCTAAGCCAACATCCGCTAGTGAAGATTATGCAGAAATGATCTCATTCATAGAGATACATGATTATCCAAATGAAGGGGTTCTAAATTCAACAATGTTTGATATATGTGATAGGATGGAACCCACCATAGAATTGAATGAAGTGGTTGAAAGTGAAATGGAAAGAAATTCAATAAATAAATTTGAAGATATGATAGAATTTCACCACTTGTTGTATGGGAGTTCTAGGTGGTGTATAGGGAGTGTAGACTTCCCTAATAGGTCTCTTGGTAGGCTGGTTATCTTTAATTTAGGCTTGGACTTGATGTTGGCTAACTGAATAGTCTACTTGATCACATGAATAAGCCATTGGTGTTCTCTTGGTAGAGGTTGAAGAAGTAAAATTCATGATATCACCTTAAGGGCACTTACTTGCAATGTATATCAGTTACAAAGCATTCAAAGGGAAAATAAGCATAAAGATGTATTATACTAAAACGAAGCAACATAGACAATAAAGATAATGAAATTCTCTATTTATTCATTTATCCATGGCTTCAAAACCAGATTACAAGACATCCCCTTTGAGGGCTTTACATATGTGATACATTTCCATTACAAAATCCAAGGGATCTAGTCCCTTGGAAAGAGGCATTTAAGGCGATAAAGTATGGTTGTGAATATTTTCTTCCCACACTTGAGAGCTAGTCTCGGGATGATAAAATTATGCCTCTTTACCTCCTCCTCTTGCCTAGCATTCCTATTCCTGAAAACAAGGGATTGAAACAGGATTAAAAGCATTTGTGTTATAGAATAAAGCCATTATACCATGAAAAAGGAGCATATCCTACAACTTTAAAGAGTGATCTACATGCATAAAAACTGATCTACATTAAACATAAATATATTTTAAGCTATATAAATGCAAAAAAAGAAATTTGGAAGTAATATCAAAGGTGAAACAATGCAGAACTAGTGACCATTCCTGGGTGAGCCAGATAGACTTGCAATCTTGGAGACCTCAAATCCTGCATCAAAACTCCTCCAAATTACCTCCAATTTGGACCAGAGGTTCATATAGACATTTACAAGGGGTCTATGGAGGAATTTATTTGAAATTCTAATCTATTTTATGTCCATCCCTAGGTGTGACACCCACATACTACTAATCATCCCCAGGTGGGGTGGTCACAAAACTGCCTTAGTTTTGTCACCATGCCTATGGAAATTGGTCCAAAACTTGGGTAGGGGTTTTGTCAATATATGGGGCCAAATAATACTTCAATTTGGCTGATTTAGGATTAGTGGATCGAGCCTATTACCCTTGAAATCACATTCGAATGAAGAGGGTTTCAAGGCCATGGAAAGGGTGAGTTTTGGTTTTGCAAATAGTGATGATTTATTTGTGTAGCACTTCATTGCCTAAATCATCAAAGTCTCTTCTGTTGAAATGGATTTTTGGGCCTCCTTTTATAGCCCAAAAGGGCATATAGGAAAAAAAGGCATGTTTGGCCATGTGAGGCAGGTGGCACCATGTGTCCTAATCTCGTCATTGATTGATGAGGGAAAGGTTACCCCTTTGGGGCTCCCAATATACTACCTCACTGCACATTTGTAGGTCCCCAATCAATTTGTGGTGATTAGATGTGTTACTAGAAATATTTGATTACCATTTAGCATGTCCATTAAATTTTTGAAGGGTTTGCTTGGGGACTGTCAGGGATGGTTATAGATGGTCATCCCTGTGTGGGATGGTCACCAACTATGACCGTCCCTTGGTGGGACGGTTACCAATAGGGGACCCAAAATAGCCCTAAATTGCTAGAAACCCTCCAAAATGATTTTTGGAGCCTTTTGGAAGCCTTTTTCTAGCCTAGAGGGGTGCCCAATAGGGCCATATGTTGTTGATAAGAGGGAATATGTGATGCACTGATAATTTTATCCAATTTATGTGATTTAGGTGTTTATAGATGCCCTATTTTTGGGATGCACGATGTGAAACAAAGTGTTGAGTAAAAAATAGATCACTAAATCGTAGAATGATTAAGGTTGTTCATTAACCTAATAAAATTTGGATGCCTCTGTTGTGGAAAATCATACATTCTTGGAATCCTTTCTATTGACATAGTCGAAAGATCGATTTTAGGTATACCTTGCAGCCGTGTTGTAATGACAGTCTTATGGGGCTTAGGGCATACTAGGTCTTGGTGCCTTGTATTCTTGTAAATATTTACATGGGTCAATTCATGAGGTTTCAAGGAGGTCAAGCCTATTCATTTGCTTCTTATGCTGATTCTTTACCCCAGCATGGGCTTGAAAATTTATCTTTAGCCAAGATTCTTTTGAATGCATGGAATTTACAATTTTGAGTGTTTAAATGTTGATTTGATTTTTGAATTCATTATTATGACTACCCCATCAAGCGATGAGTCGATGAGGATATGAAAAATATTAAATTTATGAGTCACTTGACACATATGACTTAATTTGGGTGACTCTTTTTTTTGCCTATGGTACTAAATACCTGTTTGGAGGTGATTTTTGATTGTTTTGATGAATAGTTTTGGAAGCAAAAGGTCAAATATCTCATTCCCGTGGAGTGGTCCAGCCATGGAGGTCTTATTTGGGACTAAAATAGAGTCTTATAATGCATCCAAAATCATTATAGGTTTAGTCTTGATCCCTCCAATTTTCTTGCCCATTCTACCTTTTTTTTGGTGGGTTTTTGGCCCATTTTTTGAGTTTTTTTAATGTTTTTTAGTGAAATTTTATTGTGGCCATACCTGGTGGGGATGAGGACAGCATTAATGACCATCCTAGTTTGGGAAAGCTAGCCAAAAGTGTGCTCATCCCACCCAGGGGCGATCGTCTTCTTTTAGAGCTATAAAAGGCCAAAAGGGCCATTTGAGCTCATTTGTGCATGCTACTTGAAGAATTTGGAGAGGACAAGAGTAGGAGAAGGATTTCTGAAATAGGTTACTATAAAAATATCAACCTACAACATGAGCCAACCAGCAGATGCGTCAGGCGGTGGAGCCGGTGTGAAACGAGTATGGATTACATGCTTTTCTCTACCCTATTTTATTATGTTTGTGCAATTTCTGCTCTAATTTCATGAATACAACCACAAAAATGGTTAAGAAACCCTAGGAGGACTGAAATGCATAAAATTGAACTTTTATTTATGTTTTATTTACAAAAAACTAGGGTTAGATGCCTATTTTTTATGTTTTTTAGGGTTTTTAGGGTATTTTTAGGGGTCAAATTGACCCTATTTTACCCCTATTTGGGGACCATCCCATAAGGTACGGTCACTGGTGGCCATCCCTAGGTAGGATGGATACCAAATTAGGGGCCGTCCCTAGGTGGGACGGCCAAAAAATGGACCAAAAAGGGCCCTTTTTTATGCATTTTTTTGGTGTTTTTCGAGAAAAAATTTGTATTTTTATTGAATTTGGACGAGGAGGTAATATTAAAAAATTAACTAAATAATATTAATTAATAAACCTTGCAGAGCTATTACATCGACAACCTTAGAACATAGGCTAGAAACACTAATTTATAAGAAAGGAGAAGGGAGGAAGTCGGCGGAGAGGAAAGGAAGGGAGGTTGGAGGAATAAGGGGAAAGGAAGGTGGAGGGATAAGGAGGAAGAGGGAATAAAGGAGGAAATGGAGGGATAAGGGGAAGAAGAGAAAAACTAAAATAAAAATATGCCGACATTATAAACTTGCCGACAATTAAACTTAATCTAGCCTAACCACTATGTGTTCACACTGCTACATTCTCCCCCTTAAAGTTGAGAGGTCTGACAATACAGTCTCTCAGCTTTACAAATTGAGCTTTAGCCGGCGCCTTGGTGAAGATGTCCGCAACATTCTCCAAAGTGGGGCAATAGTGAAGCTCAACAGGTTTAGTTTCCACCATATCTCTGATGAAGTGGTACTTCATATCAAAATGTTTTGATCTACTATGGTGGACATGATTGTATACCAATTGAATGGCACTAATGTTGTCATAGAATAACCTTGTTGGACCTTGCTGCTATCCAAGTTATTCTAAGACCTTTTGTAGCCATAGAGCTTGAGTACTAGCATGAGTGACTACTATATACTTAGCTTCTATTGAAGATAGTGCTACTACTATTTGCTTCTTGGAACTCCAAGTTATTAGTCCCGATCCTAGACTAAAACAGTTCCTTGAGGTTGATTTTCTGTCATCAATGTTGCCACCCCAATCACTATCACTGAAGCCTACAAGCTTGATAGTGTTACATTTATGGTAATAGATTTCAAAATCCCATGTACCCTTTACATATCTAAGAATTCTCTTTGCTTCTTGCAAATGCAACTCAGAAGGATTGGACATAAATCGAGAGACAAGAGAAACAACATACTGAATATCAGGTCTGGTGTTGGCGAGAAACATCAAACTCCCAACCATGTTTCTAAAAGTGGTCACGTCAACTTTTGATGCTCCATCATCTTTGATTAATTTGACCCCATGTCCAACTAGAGTTGCAACTAGTTTGCAATGCTCCATAGCAAACTTCTTAAGCATGTCCCGAACATACTTATGTTGACAGATGAAGATCCCTGTATCTAACTGATGAACCTCCATTCCAAGGAAGTAGTGCATTAAGCCAATATCCTTCATATCAAATTGCTCCATCATGGAGTGTTTGAACTTCATATTCATTTTTTCATTACTACCCATGAATATGAGATCATCCTGAAAGCATGAGATTTCGGAATAAAATAAACACTATGCACGAAACAAAGAACAGAGATAAATAAAAGAAAATGTATTCAAAACACAGCCCTCTTTATTCAGACTTCTTATCCTCGGTTACATGGACGTCTCCTCCATTTTAAGGGGCTAGGAGCATTAACTAAACCTCTGTTACACATGTGCACATTCATCTTCTTTCTCCCGCATGCCCACATGCAAAATGGACGGGCCAACGTATTGCCGCTGCTGGTGCTTGGTGAATCCTTGTTGTTTGTTGTTTCTCCTGTGGTCAAAGAAACATAAAAAACGTCAGTAGCACCTGTGTTAATAAATGAAACAAGTGAATCTTGAAATAAGTAGAAGATGTATGCATAAAATCATTAAAAATAGTGTATAGAACGAATTTAAATGACATGCACTTTTAATCAGAGTAAGCACTAAAAGATAGAACGTGGAATGTATTAAATAATGCGTCTAACAAAATAACGTACTGTCTTTCAATATATGTATATTCAGACTATGTTGCTTGAAAAATATATGTTCGAACATGAAACGTAGCCTACTGTTTTAAAACATTTCAAAAACGGCATGTATTCAGAATATAAAACATAAACTGTTTTAAAATATCCGAAGACAACATATATTAAATTAGATATGAACATGCGTAGGGTGCCCAAGCGGGCCGCCCTATTAAAATCCGACTTCGACGCCAACCCACTAGGAATTGGCTCAAAATCTAGGATAATGTGTTGTCATAAAATTGATAATATACTGTGTCCAATATCTGGTTTGAAAGTACAGAAGAATGAATTCGAAAAGACTGTAAATGAGCCTCTGGTTTTGCAGCACTTCATTATGTTTCAGAAAATGCTTCATCTCTTTTTACTTCCCATCGAGCTAGTTTTTTATAGAGGTTTTCGCCTCTTGGAGAATTAATGTCAAACCATAAATCTGCAAGGGCCATTCAGATTTGATCTTTGTCAGGCCATTATGAGACATGGCTCGCACTGACATTAGAAGTTATGAGGCATGGCCTTGGATCGGATTTTTTTTAAAACCGCTTGTTTCATTAAAGTCCGTCGTTCTGCAGACCCACGGGGTTTCTTTAAAAATGGGCACGTAAGGGTGCCACATGGCGGTTATCCCTTGGATGCGGCGGCCACGTCAAAGTCCACCTTTGATTATCGTAAGTATGCCTTTTTAAACGTAAAGTGCCGAAGTGTCGCGATATCGCGACACTTCGATAGAGCCTCCCCTTGGGGCCAAAGGTGTCGCGATATCGTGACACCTTTGGCCGAGGCTCCCCTCGGGGCCAAAGGTGTCGTGATATCGCGACACCTTTGGCCGAGGCTCCCCTCGGGGCCAAAGGTGTCATGATATCATGACACCTTTGGCCGAGGGGAGCCTCAAGGCCAAAGGTGTCGCGATATCATGACACCTTTGGCCGAGGGGAGCCTCGGGGCCAAAGGTGTCGCGATATCGTGACACCTTTGGCCGAGGCTCCCATTGGGGCCAAAGGTGTCACGATTTCACGACACCTTTGGCTGAGGGTAGCCTCGGGGCCAAAGGTGTCACGATATCGTGAAACCTTTGGCCGAGGCTCCCCTCGGGGCCAAAGGTGTCATGATTTCGTGATGCACGAAATCGCGACATCGTGAAATCGTGACGCGCGAAATCGCGACGTCGCGAAATCATGACGCGCAAAATCGTGATGCGCAAAATCGTGACGCGTGAAATCGTGACATCGCGATTTCACGATGTCTAAGGCTAGGTTCCCATTTTTTGCTAAGGCTTGTTTGCTTTTGAAGACTTTGCTTTGGATTGCTTAAGGCTTGAAGTTTGGTGAAGTTTTGAAGGCTACTTTGGAATAAAGGCTTAAATTTTGTTAAAGGTTTTGACAAAACGACCAACTCTGCATCGCTCATTTTTTGACCTTCTAAACTGTCATGCAAGTGGCCAAGACCACTGTTTGACCTCTAAGGGCTGCCCTGAAAGCTGTGTATGTGCATGCGATCAGTGTTTGTAGTCACTTAATCAGAATGGTGTTGTTTTGGTGTCTACAGATGCCCCTTTTTGGGAAGCGTTGTGCATGGCATAGCGCTGAGCAAAAATAGAGAACCAAAGCACTAATGATTAGGGTTTCTTGGTAACCTAACCAAATCTTGATGCCCCAAGTATGAAAAGGGCATGCATTATTGAATCCTTGCTTCTGATGAGCTAAGGAATTTGATTTCAAGTGTTAACCTATTTTGGTGAGGTGTGACTTGAGCTTGGACATTGATCAGTCATGATTAGGCAAAGGGCGCAACCTTTTATCCACAGGGGAAACCTTGTGTTCATGCTTCGAGAATGCCAAGTATTTGATCAACTTAATGATTGCTTGTTTACTACCCCAAGCAGGAGCGTGATTGTCTTTGTCAATGATTCTTTGAATGCATGTCATTGCCTTGATTGGGTGTGTGGTTGTTGATTGGTGACTAAGTGTGACTACCCCCTCAAGCGACGAATCGATGAGGGAATGACCTTCATGAGAAAAGCGACTAGTCGCTTGACCCAAGATGACTTAGGTTAGGGTGCCTTTGGATGTTTTACCATTTGAGCACATGCGATTTCCCGACATTTGGACCTATTTTTGGTGGGTGTTAACCCTTTTGGTGATGCCATAATGGGGTGAAATCATCAAGAACCCATCTTCCCATGGAGTGGTCCAGCTATGGTAGCCTTCTTGGGGAAGTAGGAGGGTGACAATTTGGGCCCCGACATCGATTTTCTATGCCAAGAGGTTAAGTGCAAGAGCACTTGTGTTCGGCAATTTATTGCTTATGTTTTTGTGTTGCTTTTTGTGATGTTTTTGTTGTTTTGATTTTCTTTCTTGGCGTATATGTCATGATTTTATGCACAATGGTTGATGTTGGTGGATGCATGCTACTTTATATTGATGGATGCATATGGTATGATAATTACCGATGTTGTATGTTGATTTATTTTGATGGATGCATGATGGATGCAAATGTTTTTTATTGGCATGTGATATGAGGAAATAAGATGGATGGATGAACTTTGTGATGTTTGACTATGGCACCATAGAATGTTTTAGATCTCCATTATTTTGCTATGTACAAATGTGGTGTTTCTTTTTTTATATTTTTTGGTGGTATTGTAAGGATGAAAAGTAGCGCAGTTGGTTTAGAAATGTAGCAAAGGTTTTCTAAGACTCAGACGGTTTTAACTTACTAGCCATGATTGTATTTTATCTTACAAGACTTTTGAACAAGGTATGAATCGGACTTGTTTTTAACCAAGTTATTTCACATCCCTGTGTGTGCAATTGAGTTCATTTATGTGGTATTTGTCAGGATACCGCCAGTGCCAGATGGGCTTTCAACCGAACCTGTCTTGAGGATCACCTAATTAGCTCCACTAACTCCTTTGTTGTATGTAGTTAGATTAATCTGCGGTGTTATCCAGGATACCATAAGCTAGCTCATCCACATGCAAATATTGATCTGTACACAAGTTAATGTGACAGATATATCGTCATGTGAGAAGTTTACCGCCAGTGACCGATAGGCTATCAACCAAACCGATACTGAGGCTTGCCTCATGACCTATCAGAATGCTGAGAGTTCCAGGGATTCAAGGTCAACTCCCTTCTTTTCTTCAATTGTATTGGGATACTTGCTCTTTATAGTGATAATAATCACTATTTATTTTGATTTGTTTTTCTTTTCTCTTGAGCAAGGGATGTGGATATGGAGTGACGAGAATCACTATGCTTTGTGCCTTTTGATATGTGCATTGTAGGATGTCAAATTTTGGAGCTTTGACATTTGCAAATTTTTGATGTTTTGCAACTTTGGGATTCTTAGGGAATTGGGTAGGGAGGATGCTTGTCCTTTTGCCAACTCTCAGCATTCTTGGGGTCATTCGCATAGGGGGATGAGCAAGATAACCGTTTCGCTTATGGTAACCTGGATTACTGTGCAAGTTTCATCCTTCGTTCACACAACTCGGGAATTTTTATGTGTTTTAATTTGTGTTGGGATGTTACGTAACAAGGTGTATTGCAAGTGTAACTCTACCTTCGTAAAATCTATTTGACTTGATACATTACATTGCTAAAAGAGCAAAATGATGACTGAATCATGAAAAACTCGTGATACATTAAAAGACCACTGACTCTAGTGTGGTAAAATGAATGGTGTTTTTGTTGTTTTTGTAAGATGGAACAGTGTGGAACAAGATGGACTAGTAGAATCATGACAACCTATGGTGCCTTTTGACCTATACGACCATGAATGTGCAATGTATGGGTGCGATGCTTGAATGCGGCTATGTATTTTTGTATTTTTGATGGATTGATTTTGGTGAATATGAAGATGAATTGCGAGAAGAACTCTCTATTGATGAATTTGAATATGCCTAGAAATGAGATGCAAATTTTTGTTGTTTTTGATGATTTTTGTTGTTTTTGAATTTTCTTGATTTTTGACCAAGTGATTGTGGAAATCCTTGGAGCGTTTTGGGATTGACCAAGTGATTGTGATAATCCTTGGAGCATTTTGGTTTGACCAAGCGATTGCAATAATCCTTGGAGCCTTTGGGATATGACCAAGCGATTGTGATAATCCTTGGAGCATTTTGGTTTGACCAAGCGATTGCAAGAATCCTTGGAGCATTTTGGGATATGGCTCTCTTTAGATATGAAATGGTCGCAAATGACTGATATTCAAGGGTTCTGTTTCCTTGATACCATCAAGAGAAGCTAGTCGGTATGTCCCGGGTCCGATTTTGCTATCAATGACATACGGACCTAACCAATTGGCCACAAACTTGTCCCTTAGGTGGGATGGCAAACTGGAATTTTGTTGATTTTCCTTCAAAACCAAATCACCAACGCGAAAGTCCCTGAGGTGAACTTTCATGTTGTAAGCTTTCTTAAGTCGCTCTTGATAAATGCGTAAATGCTCGAGAGCATTAACACGTCGTTCATCAAGCAACATAAGCTGGTCTAACCGGGCCTGCCGTGCAGAATCATCATCGATGAACTCATGCATTGATATGCACAGGGAAGGAATCTCCAACTCTAGAGGCATGACTACCTCGGAGCCATACACGAGTGAAAATGGAGTGGCCCCAGTGGGCGTCCGAATGCTAGTGCGATAGGCCCATAGGGCAAGTGGGATTTGAATGTGCCAATCCTTATGACTGTCTGTGACGGTCTTTTTAAGGATGGCAACTAGCATTTTGTTTGACGCCTCTACTTGCCCATTCGCCTATGGATAATAGGGTGTCGAAAAGCTATGCTGAATCTTGTACTTTGTGGTCAAAGCACGCACGTCTTTGTTCTTGAAATGTGTCCCATTATCCGAGACTATTTTGGATGGAATACCAAAATGACATATGATGTTATGCAAAATGAACTCCACAATGCGGGGTCCTGTCGTAGAGGTAAGCGGAATTGCTTCCACCCACTTGGTGAAGTACTCTGTGGCCGTTATGATAAATGTGTGATGGCCTAACGACGCAGGGGAGATCTTTCCAATGAGATCAAAGCCCCATTGCGAGAATGGCCAAGCAGATCGGGTATGCGCAAGGCCTGAGAAGGTGCGTGCATTAGATTGGCATGATGTTGACACTTCACGCACTTCTTGACATAGGTGCAACAATCTCGCTCTAAATATGGCCAATAATAGCCCATGCGAAGAATGCACTTTATGATGGCCATTCCACTGAAGTGGCCACCACATGTACCATCGTTCGCTTGGGCGACTGCCCAAGTGGACTCTTGTTGGTCCAAGCAATGAAGAAGAATTCCTTCATAGCTGCGACGATACAAGATGTCTCCTATTAAGACATACTTAGCCGCTTTCTGCTTGAGTGCTCGTTTTGTGGCATGAGTCAAATCAAGTGGGAGACTACCTAACTTGAGGTAGTCTCGGATGGGTAAATACCAATCCTGTTGATCAGAAATATCGATAGTATGAACAACCAATCCCTCCTGAAGTTCATCCCTAGCAAATGCTGAAAGGGATAGAACCTGCAAGAATAGTGTTATGTTGCTACTAATGGGAGTAGGGGAGAACAAGGACCCCCAGTTGGCGTGTTTCAGACCATCTCAGATTTGAGAGAGCCTATCCGAGGATGGTTCAATTTGGATCATGTGGATTCCTGGTGTCAAGTCTGAGCTTGCACGCTCCATCATGGATTGCGATAGGGTTTTGACTTGAATGGTTGTCATATCACCGGAAAGGTCCTATGGAAGTAGTGACCCCAAGGAGGCCATTATGTCCACAAAATGGTTCGATGATCGAGGGAGTGCCTCGATGTCATACCACTCAAGTTTTTCCAGGAATTTGTCCACAAGGGTTTTATAAGCCTTCAGAACTGGGCATTTGCATTGATATACCCCTTTGACTTGATTGACTATTAACAGCGAATCACCAAAGATGTTCAGTCTTTTGATGTTCATGGTGATTGTTGTCTGAAGACCTAGGAGCAAGGCTTCATACTCTGTGTTTTTGTTGGTGCATGGGAAGTTTAATTTAAATGACAGGGGCATTGGAGCACCTTGCGGTGTGAAGAATACAATTCTCGCACCACCACCTTGCTCACACCTAGAACCATCGAAGAATAGGGTTATGTCGGCCTGTGACTCAGGCTCATCAGAATCTAGCGATTCTGAGACATGAAAGACCCCATCGTCAGGCAGTTCTATGACCAGAGGCTGATCGTCTTCAAGAGGAGCCTCTGCTAGTTGATCGGCTATGACTTGTCCTTTGATAGATTTTTGTCCAATAAATTCTATGTCAAATTTCGTCAACAACATGATCCATTTCACCGTGCGACTACTATGATAAGTACGACTCATCATGTATCGCAATGGATTCTCCTTAGACACAACATACGTAGTGTTGCTCAACATGTAGTGGCGTAGCTTTTTGGTAGCAAACACCACTGCCAAGCAGAGTTTCTCAATGTATGCATAGTTAAGTTCATAATTTAAGATAGTATGTAGCCTGTTCTTTGTGAAGTTCATTCTTCTGGGCTAACATGGCACCCAGTGCCACCTCGATGGTCGAGATGTATAAGTAGAATGGAACTCCTGGTCTAGGTGGTGCCAATACTAGTGGCAAAACCAGGTATTGTTTGATCTCGTCAAAGGCTGAGTGGCACTCGTCATCCCAATGAAATGTAACCCCCTTGTGCAATAATTTGTTCATGGGTCGGCACTTGTCAGATAATTGCGCTATGAAGCATTTAATTGATGCGACCTTTCCCTATAGACTTCTGAGTTGCTTGATTGTGGTTGGGGGAACCATTTCAAGGATTGCCTTGACTTTCTTTGGGTCCACCTCGATTCCTCGTTTTGAGACTATGAAACCCAAGAGTTTTCTAGATGTGACGCCGAAGACGCACTTCTTGGGGTTTAGTCTAACTTTATGCTCCATGAGGCGATCGAGGATCTTGCTTAAGTCAGCGATATGATTTGAGTGCAAGAGAGACTTGGCTAACAAATCATCCATGTAATCTTCCAAAGTTTTGTGCATGTAATCATGGAAGATATACATCATGGCACGTTGGTAGGTGGCACCAACATTTTTAAGGCCAAAAGGCATGACCTTATAACAAAATGTCCCCCAAGGCGTTGTGAATGCCATTTTTAGTTGGTCTTCAGGATTGATACGAATCTGATTGTATCTTGAGAAACCATCCATTAGGGAGAGCATTTTGTGTCTTGCTGTAGCGTCTACTAACGCGTCGATGCTCGACAAGGGGAAATCATCCTTAGGACTCACTTTATTTAGGTCTCAAAAATTGGTGCATATGTGAATCCTCCCGTCGGGCTTCTTGACGAGAACCATGTTGGACAGCCATGGCGGATAATCCACACAGATGACAAACTGTGCATCCAATAGCTTTTGCAATTCGTCTTTGACCATCAAGGCCATTGTTGGGTGCATCTTACGTAGTTTTTGCTTTACAGGATTGATTGTCGGATCAAGCGTTAAATTATGCGTGACTAGCTGCGGGTCTAGTCCTGGCATATCCTTGTACGACCATGCAAAAACCTCCTTCTTCTCTTTGAGAAGGGTAATGTAGTCGGCTTGCTCTTCGGGGGAAAGACTTACCCCCAGCTTGAGAATCTGTGGATTCATTGGATTTGTGTCGATGTCTACGTCAGTCGTCTCCTCGACTAACATGTGGGATCCGTCCTCCAACTGATGTGGAGTCGGGATCAAATGGATATCATTAGCTGAATTTAGATCTATGCTTGGAACCTCAGGTTCCTCTTCAGCTTGAAAAATATCCTGAGTTGTCCTTGGGGTAAAGTGATGCATTTCATCGAAAGGCCAGTACTCTGCTGGTGATAGAGGTGAATTGATGTGATCCCAGTCGATGGCATCTATGTCTAGATGCAATGACCATGCTGGATCGGCCGGATTGAGGATGGGTGTGGTCAAATCAATGGAGATCATGTGGATGGAATGAATTTGGTCTCCATTACCGCGGGCATGATAACACGATTCTTCTAGATGCTCCCTATGCTCTGGATCTGGCTCTAAGGGAATGGGCACGAACGGATCGGCCCTATGTGCCAAATGGAGGACAGGGTCTTCCCTCGGCCTTGTTGTTATGATAGGGTCTCGAGGTGGACGGTGCTCATCGTGAATGTGGAGCCATGGATCCAAGATCAGGTCCCACCCTGCTGGGTCGACCCACCATTCATGCCCTAATATTATGCCCATTTGTCCCATTAGATCTTCATGAGTTAAAGGGCGGTAATGTCGTCGCGCATGTCTGAGATAGTCCATCTCAGTCTCATCTTCTGAGTCACTTTCGGAGATCCGAAAATGTTCATTCTCTTCAGCAACTATTGCTTGCGACGTTGATGGTTCTCCTTGTTCCAGTACGTTAATCTGGTCCCATTGCGGTTGTTCCACTTTTGGTGGAGGGACCTGACTCTCTTGACATTGTACTGACTCAACTGGAATCTCTAAGGGGAACAGCTTCGAGAAGATGTCCGGACACCATTGATATTCTCTTTGGGGATGAGTATCCGAAATTTTGCCTCTCTCTAGCAAAGGAGAGGGATTACTACTGTTACCAAGGGTGTTTGGTGACCACGGGAGGTAATATCCCAATGTAAATTCTGTATTTGGGTTGGCATAGAGATCTGGTGCCAATCCCCCCTTGTTGCCTATTTCTAGGTCTTGCATATTTTCAACCAAGATGTCCAAGGGCAGGGGGTGGTTGAACCCTACTCCGGACTTGTCATATGGCATCTGATATCTTGGTTGGCAAGGGAGACGCATCCCTTGCTCATATCTGCCTAGCCCGTATCCATGCCAATGGCATTGGCCGAGATATTTGAGGGCAAATTGCGGGTTTGACAGATAATTGATGTTTTCAACAAAAGGTTCTTCGTCTGCTTCCTTTTTCTTACATGGTTCAAGACCATGATCAAGGCCCCCATACACAAAATTTGTTTGGTTGGGTGGGTGACCTAGGGGAACAAATGTTCCTATGGGAAGGCGAGGTCTTCCCATATCCTGGACTGACTCTAATGCGGGCGTTGCCACAACATTCTACACTATGTACTCCCCCAGGCCTGTACTAGCCATTTCAACAGTGATTGTTGATGCTTCGGAGGGAGGGAACAGGGAGTCCTTCCTGAGTCCATTCCATGTTTGGTAGGTTTGGAGTCTCAGCTTCCGTTGTGCTCTGGATATTTCCTCTGTTGATATCATTGAAATTGTTGGCAACCCCTCTTCTAAGGGCTGAGCCTCTTCCATGATTTGTTTTCCCTTGTCCTTACGTGTAGCCATGACAGGTGGCATTGGTAATGAAGGAGTAGATGATGAGGGTTCACCTGGCTGGGATGTTGCTATTTTGGTCACCAGTGGTGCCTGTGGTGTTGAACCCTTTTTAGATGGATTTAGTTGGAAATCCAAATGTGTTGAAGGGAGGGTTGACTGAGGCATTAGTTGTACCGCATTGCAATACTTGAAGGGTTCCAGGTCCATTGGGACTACATGTATTTCTCCTTCAAAAGCATACTTTAAGCACTGGTGAGCGATGGAAGGGACACACTTCATGTCCCGAATCCAAGGCCGCCCTAGCAGTATATTGTAAGCCATCTCGCCTTCTAACACATGGCACAATGTTGGTGTTGTCTTTTGTCCTACCTGAACAGGTAGAACAACTGTCTTGTTGTCGAGCATATTGCATCATTGAAAGCTCGCGGTGTGTACGTGGAGAGCTTGTGATATGAGAGAGTTGGCGGCTTCAAATTTTTTAGGGCTGCAGTGGTAATAATATTACTGGACGAGCCAGTATCTACCAACACTCTCTTATACGGGATCCCGTTGATCCACGCAACAACATGCAAGGGTGGATCTGCCGCGTCATTCGATATTGCTTTGACTTCATCCTCTCTGAAGGTGATGACCGGCTCAGTACATCGTTTTACATGTCCCACGAAGTTGTTGAAAGAATTTGCTTCTTGGGGCTGTAATTCGATGGTTTTTAAAATGTCCATAAGAGCTTCCCTGTGAGGTGTTGATTGTTGAATAAGCTCATAAATGGACAGCCTAGCCGATGTGGTCCGCAAACTCTGCGTGAGTTTGCTCCGTATCATGATTTCTGGTCTAAGCGGAGGTGACTGTATAGGGTGTTGCTGAGGCTATGACGTTGTCAAAACTTCCTTCGTGGCTACCCCAGGGGCAACTGCTGAGTACTTTTTATTCCTCGTCACTATGCTGATCATTCCCACAAATCCTTGCATGGGAAGGTTCTGGCGCACCTCATTAACTTGGAGAGGTTTTTCCTGTGCCTCGTGGGCAGGCAAGGGGTCCTTGAATACCCCCATTTGTTGGTTGTTTGGCGCTATGGGGTTGTCCACGGCCAATGTTTTATTTTTGATTAAATATTGGATGAGTCCTTTGAACTTCCAACATCCATTCAAATCGTGTCCCCTTCGCCTATGAAATCTATAGTATAGTTCCTCTCTATATCCCTTAGGCTTAGGAGTGTTAGGGTCTATAGTTGGGATCTCTGGAAGGGTTACTAAATTTGCCGCTGACAAGCGGTCAAATAAGGAGTCCCTAGACTTCGTGTAAGGGGTGAATTGTCGCTTAGGGTGACGCTGCTGATTCTGCTCCTATTTCTTATTATCTTTCTCATAACTAGGAGGCACTGCTTGGTAATTGGCCTTTTGAGGCTGCGTGTCTTGCGCAGGCTTGGGAACATTGATCGCAACTTGATTAACCGTTGCGGGTTGTGATTGCGTATTCCCAGTCTTAGTGGTTTTATTCCACTCTTTCTTTTTAGGCTTGGCAATTGTGCCTTCGCCTATTTTAATCTCTTCTATGACTCTGGCTTGCGCCAAAGCTTCTTCTAAGCTATCGTATTGCTGCAGCAGCAATAGCCCAGAGATTGATTTTAAGCAACTTCGTGCAAACATCTGAGTGAGATCAGACATAGGGGGACGGTAGGGTAGCCTGGAAAGCAAAGCCCTCCATCGGTTCTCATATGCTACTATTGTTTCCTCCTCATACTACCTGAGGCTGGCCAAATCACTTAGTGATGCCTTCTTCCTTGTGTTGAAAGCAAAGCGTTCAAGAAATGCATCCACTAGTTGATCTAAGTTGTTGATACTGTGTTTGGGCAATTGTGTAAACCAATCTGAGGCAGGGCCCACGAATGTGGTTATGAAAGTTCTAAGCAACAATGCATCATTGTCTTGGATGCTGAAGCATTGACTTAGGAACCTCGTGACATGTTCTTGTGCGTCCTCCTCACCTTTAAAGACTGCCAATTGTGGCAACTTGAAATGTTCGGGGTAAAGAGGTATGGGTACTGAGGGATGCATCGGATGACTGTGGAGTTGACGTAGTGTGGGCTTTTGATGCCCAAAAGCTTTTATCTCCATAGAATCCAAATGCTCTAATAGCACTTTGTATGCATCGGAAGATTTTATTTCTTCTTCTTTGGTTTGCTCTCGTTGTGGGTCAAGGGAGACTGGAGGCCTATGGGGAGGTGGCCGATTGGCAGCCCTCCCGCCTTGATGGGGCGTGTCGGCCCATTCTATTTCTGGTTCAAACTCCTCATAAAATTCTTGAGGAGTCCCTGGGCGAGACCTATGACCTTGATTGAGTCCCCGTTGGGGGTACCCATCATTGTTTCGGGGAGTGGCCTCCCTTTCGGGTCTATAAGGTCTCGGAGGCAAAACTTGACGAGGTCGCGGAGACCTGTCTTGCACCCAGGGATTGTGCCTCTCATATTGTTCTTCTCTATGGGTGCGAGGGGTTGGCACCCTCTCAGGTAGCTTATAGCACAATTCATCCACTTCGTGCTGCATGCGCTCTTTATTCAAGCGGTATAAATACTCTAATTCCTGATGACCCTGCTCAAGCTGCGTGATTCGAGCTTGGCGAGCGGCATGTCTGGCGACTGCCGGATCAACTGGGTCTGCCCTCTTTTTTTGAGGAGGCTTGAATGTTTTGCCTATGTGTTTGCCTCGATCTTGATGGTCTAAAATTTCAATGGGTTGCTTCCCTTTGTCGGGGTAGGCAACATTTGTTTGAGGTCCTAGCCTCGATGTGTGATCATGATATCTCGCGGTGCGAAACACAAGGTTCCCGTGTTGTTTGTTGTTCTCGAGGAATGTGATGATCTTCCTCGTACTCCCTTTCATGGGTGTGAAAGGGGCGGGCGGAGTTAGCTTGCCCTGTGTAAAGAGCCCTGCGCTCCGGATGTTGTTTTTCTGTTACGATGGGAGGTAAAGAAGGGACGCCATATCCACGTTGCCCCTCCAAATGGACAGTATGCCTCTCTAGCGCTTCATCGTGCTATGGCCATTCAAATATAGCCTCAAAAGGCGGTTGTCTACCGATATTGAGACCTGCATGTGAACCATCTTCCCGAAAGGGGCTATGTTGAATGGGTGTATTCCAATGAGGAGGTTCCCAATAGTTCCTTCTTGAAGTGGCCTGATGTGGACTTTGTTGTAGGCCAGACTGCCAAGACGGTATGGCTAGGTCCTCAGGGCTAAAGCGAAGGTGACTAGCGCCCTCTCTTTGTGTACCTTCCATAGCGTCTGCCCTTGATTGGGCTTGGCTATGAGTGTACACCATTGTGATGCTTCGCTACTATCTAAGCAGATTTTATCTCGTTTATGATGATTTGTCTTTTTGTCTACACTAAGCAGAAGTAAACACACACATACACAAAACTGTGATTATCTCTTTTAAGGATTAAATAGTGTGTCCTAGACTGGTTTAGTGCATTTTGGTGTTTCGTTTTGTTTTTGCAATTTTGGAAGAACGTTTAAATGCATAATGTTGGCTCATATGACTCCCATAAATGGTCGCCCCTTCAATATACCATTGTCGGACCGATATACCAACCTCTCTATATACCCGCCCTTACGTGAGGGAGACTATAGGTACGTGAGAGCAGATGGTACGTGGAACATAGGCGATACGGAAGGGGAATCGCTCTGTTTATGACACCTACCATAGAAAACTTATCCTCGCGTGCTGGGAATCACCCCAAGCTACACTCGGTCGGCTTTCGTCGGGATTTATGTCTAGCAACGATTCACGATCGAGGTAATGGATGCAATATCTCAAGCCAAAGTGATAATGGAATCCACCTTTGGTCTTGCTCAAGGGTTGGGGTTTTACGACCAACGCCTTGGTTTAAAATACCACGTGGTGTGTGGGGTTCATTTTACTTTGCAAAAAATTGAAACAGGCAACTGAAAAAGAAATCTTTCCCTATGCCAGACAGATAATACTAACTGAAAACAGCAAGTAAAAATTTAAAAAGATTTTTTTTTTTTTTTTTTTTTTTTTTTAACAAAGCAAGAAAATTAACCGAAATTTTCTCTACCTTTCTTTAAATAAGAATGGAACAATTCTTAAGCTATACACAACCGAAAAACCAGAAAGCAGAAAAACAACAATTTGACAGAAGTTCAGAAAAACTCCTACCTCTTCTCTGCCCGACGGGATGCTTCTGATTGGCTCTGAAGAATGTACAGATCCGTAATCATCCCTGGGTGAGGCGAATAACAGAACCGTAATCGTCCCAGGGTGAGACGAATATTTTATTCGTCCCGGGGTGAGACGAATACGAACTCTGTACTCGTCACTTGCAGAGACGAATAATCGTACCTGTAAAAAAACAATTTTTAGATCAGCAACTTAACCTAAAATAAAAACTGTGGGTTCAGGTCCCACCGTGATCGCCACTGAAAGCATGAGATTTCGGAATAAAAGAAACACTATGCATGAAACAAAGAACAGAGATAAATAAAAGAAAACGTATTCAAAACATAGCCCTCTTTATTCAGACTTCTTATCCTCGGTTACATGGACGTCTCCTCCCTTTTAAGGGGCTAGGAGCGTTAACTAAACCTCTGTTACACATGTGCACATTCATCTTCTTTCTCCCGCATGCCCACATGCAAAATGGATGGGCCAACGTATTGCTGCCGCTGGTGCTTGGTGAATCCTTGTTGTTTGCTATTTCTCCTGCGGTCAAAGAAACATAAAAAATGTCAGTAGCACCTGTGTTAATAAGTGAAACAAGTGAATCTTGAAATAAGTAGAAGATGTATGCATAAAATCATTAAAAACAGTGTATAGAACGAATTTAAATGACATGCACTTTTAATCAGAGTAAGCACTAAAAGATAGAACGTGGAACGTATTAAATAATGCGTCTAACAAAATAACGTACTGTCTTTCAATATATGTATATTCAGACTATGTTGCTTGAAAAATATATGTTCGAACATGAAACGTAGCCTACTGTTTTAAAACATTTCAAAAATGGCATGTATTCAGAATATAAAACGTAAACTATTTTAAAATATCCGAAGACAGCATATATTAAATTAGCTATGAACATGCGTAGGGTGCCCAAGCGGGCCGCCCTATTAAAATCTGACTTCGACGCCAACCCACTAGGAATTGGCTCAAAATCCAGGATAATGTGTTGTCGGCAAATTGATAATATACTGTGTCCAATGTCTGGTTAGAAAGTACAGAAGAATGAGTTCGAAAAGACTGTAAATGAGCCTCTGGTTTTGCAGCACTTCGTTATGTTTCAGAAAATGCTTCGTCTCTTTTTACTTCGCATCGAGCTAGTTTTTTATAGAGGTTTTCGCCTCTTGGAGCATTAATGTCAAACCCTAAATCCATAAGGGCCGCTCAGATTTGATCTTTGTCAGGCCATTATGAGACATGGCTCGCATTGACATTAGAAGTTATGAGGCATGGCCTTGGATCGGATTTGTTTTAAAACCGCTTGTTTCATTAAAGTCCGCCGTTCTGCAGACCCACGGGGTTTCTTTAAAAAGGGGCACGTAAGGGTGCCACATGGCGGTTATCCCTTGGATGCGGCAGCCACGTCAAAGTCCACCTTTGATTATCGTAAGTATGCCTTTTTAAACGTAAAGTGCCGAAGTGTCGCGATATCGCGACGTCGCGATATCGCGACACTTCGGTAGAGCCTCCCCTTGGGGCCAAAGGTGTCGCGATATCGCGACGTGTGATATCGTGACACCTTTGGCCGAGGCTCCCCTCGGGGCCAAAGGTGTCGCGATATCGCGACACGCGATATCATGACGCACGATATCGTGCGTGATATCGCGACACCTTTGGCCGAGGGGAGCCTCGAGGCCAAAGGTGTCATGATATCGCGACACCTTTGGCCGAGGTTCCCCTCGGGGCCAAAGGTGTCACGATATCGTGACACCTTTGGCCGAGGGTAGCCTCGGGACCAAAGGTGTCGCGATATCGCGACACCTTTGGTCGAGGGGAGCCTCGGGGCCAAAGGTGTCACGATATCGCGACACCTTTGGCCGAGGCTCCCCTCGGGGCCAAAGGTGTCCCGATTTCATGACACCTTTGTCCGAGGGTAGCCTCGGGACCAAATGTGTCGCGATATCGTGACACCTTTGGCCGAGGCTCTCCTCGGGGCCAAAGGATCGCGACACCTTTGGCCGAGGCTCCCCTCGGGGCCAAAGGTGTCCCGATTTTGTGACACCTTTTGCCAAGGGTAGCCTCGGGGCCAAAGGTGTCACGATATCATGACACCTTTGGTCGAGGCTCCCCTTGGGGCCAAAGGTGTCATGATTTCACGACGCATGAAATCGCGACGCGTGAAATCGTGACGTTGCGATTTTGCGATGTCTAAGGCTAGGTTCCCATTTTTTGCTAAGGCTTGTTTGCTTTTGAAGACTTTGCTTTGGATTGCTTAAGGCTTGAAGTTTGGTGAAGTTTTGAAGGCTGCTTTGGACTAAAGGCTTAAAGTTTGTTAAAGGTTTTGACAAAATGACCAACTCTACACCGCTCATTTTTTGACCTTCTAAATTGTCATGCAAGTGGCCAAGACCACTATTTGACCTCTAAGGGCTGCCCTGAAATCTGTGTATGTGCATGCGATCAGTGTTTGTAGTCACTTAATCAGAATGGTGCTATTTTGGTGTCTACACATCCACATACAAGCAAACTATGAGGATGTCATTTCCTTGCTGGAGGTAGTAAAGGGTGGGTTCATTTCTACTTTTGGTGAACCCAAATTCTTTGAAGTACCCATCAATGCGTGAGTACCAAGCTCGTGGTGCCTACTTGAGGCCATAAAGTGCCTTCTTCATTTTGTACACAAGATATTCCTTATATTTTTCCTCAAATCCTTGTGGTTGCTCAACATACACTTCTTCTATCAAGTAACCATTTAGAAATGCACTTTTCACATCCATATGTTGGACTTTCCATCCCTTATTTGTAGCTAAGGCAAGAACTGTTCTAATAGTCTCCTGTCTGGCTATAGGAGCAAAAGTCTCTTCATAATCAACTCCATATTTCTGAGTGAATCCCTTTGCAACTAGTCTTGCCTTGTGCCTTTCAATGCTACCATCAACATTAAACTTGGTCTTGTAGACCCACTTACATCCAACACATTTCTTGCCTTTAGGAAGCTTTACCAGCTCCCAAGTGTCGTTGTTTTTTATAGAGGTTATCTCCTCTTTCATGGCATCTTGCAAAATTTTTTGAGTACATGCCTTCTCATAACTAGAAGTTTCAAGTTGTGCACTAGTTAACAAAGCATACTTAACTTGATCTCCCCTAGGTTCCTGCTGGGAGACATAATCACCATACAAGTGCATAATTTCTAATCTGTGTAAAACAAAATCCATTTCACTAGCTTGACTCCTAGTGTATCTTCTGGAAAAAATTTTATCCAACATCTGAGATGATGGATGATACTATAGAGTTCTCTTACATTTGGATGGAGAATCAATGTCCATTGGTGAGGAACGTACAGATCGCTGTGGAGAAGGACTTGGTGAAGAAGAGGAATCAGAAGATGAACTTGGACTTGTTGGAGGAGACTGCTTTCCTTTTTGTGGTGTCTATGGTTGCACCTACTGAGAAACTACATCAGTGGATTCAACATCACTAAATATTTGGGGCTTACCCCATTCTCCCCCTTCATCAAAAATTACATCCCTGGAAATCACAAGCTTTCTAGTCCAGGGATTATAAAGTCTGTAAGATTTTGTATTCTCACAGTATCCTACAAAGATACATGCCTGACTCTTTGGATCTAGCTTCTTTCTAAGCTCATCAAGAATGTGAGAATAGGCCAGTGAGCCAAACACTCTGAAATGCTTAACATTTGGCTTTTTACCATACCATGCTTGGTAAGGTGTCAGTCCTTTCAAACTAGAAGTAGGACTTCTGTTCAAGATATATACGTTGGTATTGGATGCATCTACGCAATATGAATTAGTCAAATGCTTCGTCTAAAGCATAGATATTTCCATCTCCACAATGGTGTGATTATTCCTCTCTGCTACACCATTCTGCTATGGAGTGTAGGCAGTAGTGAACTACCTCTTAATGCCATGTTGCTTACAGAAATTCATAAACTCATTAGAGGAATATTCTCCTCCCCTATCTGATCGAAGACATTTTACAAAATGTCCACTTTCACTTTCAACTCTTGTTTTGAAATCAAGAAAACATTCATATGCTTCATCCTTATGTTTCAAAAAATATATCCAACACATTCTAGTATAATCATCAATAAAAAGTAGAAAGTAAGAGTTTTTACCTAGAATCTGTGTCTGCATCGGACCACAAATGTCGATATGCACTAGCTAGAGTGGATAGCTGGCCCGCCATTCTTGTCCATGAGGAAACTTTGATCTGGCATGCTTTCCAAGAGCACACCCTTCACAGACTTCTTTACTATCCTAAAATTTAGGAAGTCCAGTGACCATGGCTTGGGAAGTTAGCATTTTCAAACTAGCAGAATTCAAATGGCCATATCTCAAGTGCCATAGAACACTTGGATTGGAAATAGCAACACTTGCTAACTTATCTCCCCCTGGTTGGCCAAACTTTAAAGGAAACAATCTATTCTTTGACATTGGCACTTGAGTAATGATTCTATTATTGTTATTTTTATCAAAAATAGTGCATTTACCCTCATCAAAAAGCAACTTGTAGTTCTTTTCTAACATTTGTCCAACACTTAAAATATTATGTTGGAGATGGGGTGTATAATAGATATCACTTACTTGTTTGACTCCTTCTTTAGTTGGAACTACCATAGCTCCAATGCCTTCGACTACCAATGATTTATCATCTCCCAATTTGATGTTGGATTTGTAGGAGTTTAGAGTAGCAAAGAGCTCTTCTTTGCCACTCATATGGTTTGAACACCCAGTGTCCAAGATCCATGTATCATTCATGTTTTGATCTGCCTGACCATATGAGAGAAATATATTTGTGGCCTCTTCCTCTTCTCCAAAGTTTCCAAACTAACTACTCTGGCTGCTACTAGCTCCCTGTGAAGTCTTAGTCCAACAGTCACGAGCATAATGGCCAAGTTTACCACAATTGTAGCAAGATTTTTTTGACTTATCTCCTCCTTTACCTCTGCCTAATTGTTTCCCTCTATTTTGTTGTCCTCCTCTATTCTGTTGTTGTTCACTATTGTTTGAGAATCCTCCTCTATTATGATTTCCTCCTTTGTTAGGAGTTCCACCTCTCTGATTATTTTTGCCTCTTCCTCTAGACTTTCCTCTGCCACGACCTCTACCTCTGCCTTCTTGAGAAGCAAAGGCTTTATCATCTCCTCCATAACTTGTGGAAGGAGATGGCTGTAATCTATCCTCATGTGAGAGAAGTGAGCCAATGAGGGTTTCAAAAGATAGAGAAGTTAGGTCTTTAGATTCCTCTATAATGATGGCTACTGAATTCCACTTAGGAAGAAGTGTCCTCAACACTTTCTTCACTATAATTTCAGGCTTTACATCTTCTCCTAAAGTGACCATCTTATCTACTATGGATTTCACACGCATGCAGTAATCACCAACCTTTTCATTTTCTTGCATTTTAAGAGTTTCAAACTCTCTTTTCAAGGTTTGGAGTTTAACTTGTTTGATTTGGTCACTACCCCTATAACTTTCTTGTAAAGCATTCCAAGCAGATTCAGCAGTTTTAAAAGAAGCTATTCTAGGGAAAATTCTTTTATCAAGGGCGACGTGAATGTGATAAAGGGCAAAAGAATTATTCTTCTGTGCTTCTTTTCTAGCCCTTTTATCAGCACCACTCAAAGCGCCCACTCAGCAGCTGAAAGTTCAGTATATCCCTCTTCAATCACATCCCAAAGACCTTTTCCAATCAACAGAGTTTTCATTTTAATTGACCAATACTCGTAATCACCACCATTGAATTTAGGGATTGGTAAAATAGTATTGGAAGCCATTTTAGAAAGCAACTTTTATTTCAACTTCAAACAAACTGTACAAAAAAGTACAAAATAGATCACTGATTTACTGATTTAAATCAAATCTAGCTTTCTTAAAATGCTCACTGATTTGGCGTTCTTCTTCTTGAGGATTTCCCAAAACTAGAAAGGTGAAGTTGTCTGCTTCGTCGTCACTGATGATAATGACTTCTTTTGCTACTGCTGCTGGCTCAAGACGTCTTTTGAGAACAAATCATTCTTCAATTGCAAGTTTCACCTCTATTGGTTCTTTTTCCTCTACTTCTGCTTCTACTTCTGCTGGTTCTGAATCAGGAGAGCGAGGTGTATAGCTCTCACTCATTTCAACTTTAGGCAATGCAAGAGTATAACTGTCACTTGATTGTCCGTCAGGTACTGTTTCAACCATCTTGGATTCAACTACTCTTTGCCCGAAGATATTATCTTCAGAATCCACCTCGTATCTAGAATCTGGTTTTCTCTAATGTGCAATCACTTGGTTTTCCAACTGACAAAACACAGTATGAAGTCCACTCTGCTAGACTTTCCTGTCAAAGGAATCAAGATTCTCTCTTCTCAACAGAGAGCAATGCATAATAGCATCCAGATGATCGAATCATCTACTCAAAAATACACCGCATGCACTGGGTTACAATAATGATGCCAAAAAAAAAACTTTTCACCCTTTTATTTTTAAACAATTTTTCAAAATTTGTTTTAATAAAGCCCTTAAAATTTTAACAATTTTTTTATATATATTTTAAATTAGTTTTTTTAAATAAAAGTTTATTTTAAAAAAACTTAATAAAAAATATAAATAAAAATTATTAAATTTTTAAAAAACTTTGATTCAAAACAAATAAGAAAAATTTAATTAAAAAACCTTTTGTTTTTTTTCGTCATGAAATCCCCGACGGGATTCGAACGCAGGACCTCCACGTCCTGCCTGCAGCCACTAGCCGCTACACCATGCGGCGCCGGTGAAAGAAATGGTGACGTCCACCATTTTAAATTCACCGACATCCGAAGATTTAAAAAAAAACAAAAAAAAAAACCTTTGTTTTAACCCCCGACGGGATTCGACCCCGGGACCTCTCGTCCGCCAGCAAACAACACAACCAATGCCGCTACAGGCCTCGGTGGGTAAACAAAGGAACCTGCCGTTCCTTATACTGTCAACGACGGCAATTTAAAAAAAAAAAAAACTAGGGATTTATCCCACATGCAGTGGGAAGAAGGCAGAACAACCTTCAAATATGCGCGAAGGCACATTTACCTTCGATTGCCTTCGGGCAATCGCTCCCCAATGCTATGCTTGCTTGGCCAATCGACATCCGCCACGTACACTGCCTCAGGAAAATCTGCTTTTGCCATGTGTTCCAACCAATTTTTGCCACCGCACACGCTTGACCACCTTGCCACATCAGCATGCCATTTCAACCGCCACATCAACTCACCATGTTGATTGCCACGTCAGCACCATGTCGACCGCCATGTCAACGCTCTGTCAGCACCTGCCACATGTCAATTGCCACCACCTCAGCATCCACCTCAGCACCTCGATTCATGTGTCCACATTAGTTGTTCACTCTATGACTACTCTGCCACATGTCACCTCGAAATCCATGCCTAGCTCTGCCACCTCCTCGATCTGATCACCATCTCCTCGAACACAGTGTGCCCTCGGGATGCATGCCCAGAACGCTCACCAGTCAGTCACCGTGTGACCTCGAGATTCATGCCCGGCATGCTTGCCCGATTGGCTCTGATACCAAATATTGAATTTGGACCAGGAGGTAATATTAAAAAATTAACTAAATAATATTAATTAATAAACCTTGCAGAGCTATTACATCGACAACCTTAGAACATAGGCTAGAAATACTAATTTATAAGAAAGGAGAAGGGAGGAAGTCGACGGAGAGGAAAGGAAGGGAGGTTGGAGGAATAAGGGGAAAGGAAGGTGGAGGGATAAGGAGGAATAGGGAATAAAGGAGGAAATGGAGGGATAAGTGGAAGAAGAGAAAAACTAAAATAAAAATATGTCGACATTATAAAATTGCCGACAATTAAACTTAATCTAGCCTAACCACTATGTGTTCACACTGCTACAATTTTTAGGTCATTTTGACACCTTAATTTACATGATCAGATAGTTAGGAGTTTGTATAGAGTACTGGGTCTTTTTTAGGTCACAAGAGACCATTTGACTACTACATACTGGCATTAGATCGATGCCATTGGTTTGAAGCAAGTTGTGCGGTTAGATCCCGTGGTGGGCAACCATGCCTATTTGACTGCATTGATAGACCTATGGGACCCTCATACTAATACTTTCCATTTAGCTATGGGGGAGATGACAGTGACACTAGAGGACATATATTTGATACTATGTATTCTGATAGAGGGGTTCCTGATAGTATCTTCTTCAACAAAGCAATGAGAGGTCATAGTGCAGAGGTACTTCAGAGCGTGTTGGGAGGATGTATTGATTGATCTTCTCAGTGGAGTGATTCTAGTGGCTACATGGTATTGGTATAGTGTGCTTGGTGTTAGGCACACATTTTTGATGACCTTGATCAGCAACATGTTGCTTCTTGAATATTTAGGAGCTAGGTTCCTATGGAACCTAATAGAGCTAGTTTTTACTCTAGTGGATTGCACAGAGGATGAGCCCATAGTTATGGCTTGGGGTTCTACTTTATTGGAAAAACTATATGATGAGTTGTATGAGATCTACTCTCATGAGTGGAAGGGCTTAGCTATAGTTTCCTACTATAGGCTTGGTTTTGGTAGCATATTATAGTGGAGAGACCATGGGGACTACCATGGACCACTCAAGTATAGCTACCAGACAAGGATATTGACTATGGGGACCTATGGAAGAGGTCATGTGAGTCAAGGCATAGCTGATGATACACTAGGGAGGTTGAGAACTATATAGAGGATTTCGAATGGCTCAAGGTGGAAGTCATCGAGTGGAGACCCTATAAGGATTGCCCTAACTGGGAGGAGGATGAGACACATCTACACCGATTTTAGTGAGGTGGATGGTTTATAGGGTGACATGGGATAGAGTGAGAGTACTTCTATTATGATCATGTGCTATGATAGTTTGGGCTATGCCAAGGATTACCTAGGGAGATGATGGTATACTATCATTGCAAGGATGAGAGGACTCTGGCATGGCCTATGGTAGAGGACTTGGGAAATGAGTTAGATCCTAAGATGGTAGTTTTTGATTTAGATGATGTGGGCACTATAGAGGAGTATGACGCATGGTGGATTGTACGATAGTGATGAGGGGAGGGACCACTAGGAGGGGATGCAGATGCCAGGGTAGAGGATGTAGCTAGGGGTGATTCATATAAGGTAGGTTTTGGTAAGTCTCCAGATGATGAGGAGGCAGACACAGGTGAGCAATCTATGCATCAACATGTGTTAGTGGATAGGGTGGAGCTAATAGATTTCCAGGATCCAATGTAATTTTATGAGGGAGACTTTGGGGATCAAGGTATGCAAGCACAACTAGCATCATAGGATGCTATGATTACTAATATATAGAGTGATTAGAAATTACTACAGGCATAGGTGTAGAGTGCATAGTTTGATATGGAGAGGTAGGTAGTAGTGATATCTACACTTCAGGCATAGGTCTATGGATAGGGCCCTAGCCATGGGGAGTCTAGTAGTGGAAATCTAGCCAGGATGCAGGAGGAGATAACACATCTTTAGAGTTTGGTGGTGACCTATCGGACTAGGTGTTGAGAGAAGTGCACCTACATGGATATGATGAAGGATGATATAATATGCTATAAGGGGTACATACCATATCGGGAATTAGCCATTGGATCACAACGTAGCTATGGGAGCAGGATGGGATAGTCATCTGATCGGATGAGGGATTCAAGCTCTTCTCATAGGATGGAGGTATCTGGAGGTAGAATATCAGGTGTAGGAGGTCTAGGATCTCACGATGAACTCATACTAAGAGTAGAGGAGAGAGTAGATGTGTCGGTCCTACGTGACCATGGTTAGCAGACTTTGATGGTTCTTTTTGGACTTCTTTTTTGGATGCAAAGTCTGATGACTCACTTTTATTGTAGCCTATGGGCAGTTTATGGACTTATGATGTAGCTTTTAGGATTTTAAATATATGGACATATATATATATATATATATATATATATATATATATATATATATATATATATATATATATATATGACTTTTCTTTGATAATTTTGTCATCTTTACTACTTTATGATATGAATGCAATGCTTATATTTGTTTTATGATGTTATGATGGATGTCTAACATGGATGCATGCATTTATTTGATGATGTGATTCAATGATATCTAGATGTGAATGCTTCATTTATATGATTTTATAAATAAAAGGTATACATAAAATAGTCAGTGGCCATCTAAATATTATTGCTAATATTTAACCGGTATCTATCCTAGATCATGAATACCACTTAATAAACAAAATTTTAAATGTGTATGATTGGAAGTAATGATTGATTGGATTTAATTTTGTATGATGGATTTGTGATGACTATTTTGATGCATTATATGCTAGCACCATAGACTATACAAAACATATATTTTCTATTTTCATGTTATTATAACACTTTATTTAATGGACTTTTGTAATTTTGACAAACATGTGACAGAATGATGTAAAATGAAATGGATAGTGTAATGTGATATGATATTATTTGATAGTTTTGAAGAGACTCAAACACTCTAGTTACCTAATAAAAAGTCATATAATCACTATGCAATATCCTTTGACAAGGTATGCACCTACTAAGATAACCAACATAATCAAAATCCATGTGTGTGCACATGAGTTCATTACCATGATAAAACATAATATTACCCTAGGGAAAATGGTATTCACTCAGCCCATTGGTACTAGAGATCTTTCTTCGAGTCTCATTATCCTGAGTGTTGTACTTAGTTGGATTAATCTACTAGGTAATGTAGGTTAAAACAAGCTAGCTCATACAAATTGAAACATTGGTCTATACCTAAGAAATTTGCTTAAGCAATAGACATATAGTCATGCAGGAGACTACCACAATTAACAAGTAGGCTATCCACCAAACATGTAATGAGGATCACCTTATGGTTCTCTAATGCTGAGAATTCTAGGGATTCAAGTTCAAAACTCCATTATTTTATTTTAACTTTTAATTTCTCAAGGGAGTTGCTCGTTTTTATTTGGTGAGCAAGGGATTTTAGTAGTGGTGAGAACCACTATTTCTTTGTGCTTTTCCTAGTGATAATAATCACTATTTATTTTGCATCTTTTGAAGTGATAATAATCACTATTTCTTGTTGGAGTACTTTGAAGGGATAATAATCACTATTGATTTTTCTATTTGGGATACTTGCTTTAGTGTAGATCAAGGGATTTATCGATAAGGAGGAACTTGTCCTTTTGTCAATTCTCAACATATTTTAACCATTTGCACAAGGGGATGATTGAGATAACCTGTTTCACTTGAATTAACCTAGACCACTTTATAGTTTCATATTTCCTTGCACTAGACTTGGATTTTTTAATGTGAAAATGTGTTAGGATTTTGATGTACACCAAGCATTATCCAAGTAGGATTCTAACTTCAAAAGATCATGATAGCTTTCTATAAATTTGAGAATACAACTAGATATGGCTGAGTGACCGTAAACTTTAACTATGTTTTACTAACAATGGATAAGTGATGGAAAACAAACATATAATGTAAAGTATAAATGTAAAATATATGTAATGTAAACAGGTGGTAATATTGACTCATAATAACAATGATTTTAATAGATGCCTCGTGTACAGGCCTGGTGCTAGACATGTATGATCAATTTGGAATGATTCATAATGCAATGATGAGTATACCTAATGTAGTTTAGATGAAGTGCAATAAAGCAATTTTTTCGTATTTTACTGATTTTAATGATGTTTTTGTATTTTTGATACATATGTATATACAGGTTGACCAATGGGCTTAATGAATGCCATTGGGGATTTTGGGTGACCAAAGGGCTTATAGACACATTTGGAGTATTTAAGTTTGGCCTAGACAGTTGTAAACTACCTAGGAACGTTTTTGTTTGACCTAGACGGTTATAGAATGCCTTGGGGTATTTCAGGTTGACCTAGAGAATCATGGACCATATGGGAGTGTTTTAAGGTGAAAAAAGGGCTTATAGATACGTTTGGTGATTTTTGCATTGACCTAGATGATCGTAGATATTATAGGAGCATTTTTATTTGACCTAGATGGTCATAGACTACTTAGGATTATTTTAGGTGACCTAGATGGTCAACGACACTTAGAAAGTGTCTACGACTACCTAGGGGAATTTAATTATGACCAAAGGGTTTATAGATGCATTTGGATCTTTTAAGGTTGACCTAGATGATTGTAGATAGTCTAGGAGCTTTTTTATTTGACCTAGATGGTCAAAGACCGCTAGGAGAATTTTGGGTGATCTAGGTGGGCATCGACACTTAGAAAGTGACTACAACTGACTAGGGGTATTTGGTTGTGACAAAAGGGCTTATAAATACCTTTGGATATTTTAAGGTTGACCTAGATGATCGTAGATAGTCTAAGAGCTTTTTTATTTGATATAGAAGGTCAAAGACTACTAGGAGCATTTTGGGTGACCTAGGTGGGCAACAAAACTTAGAAAGTGTCTACGACTACCTAGGGGTATTTGGTTGTGACCAAAGGGCTTATGGATGCCTTTAGGGATTTTGGGATTTACTTAGATGATCGTAGATAGTCTAGGAGCATTTTTATTTGACCTAGATGGTCATAGACCGCTTAGGAGCATTTTAGGTGACCTAGACAATCAACGACACTTAGAAGGTATCTACGACTGCCTAGGGGTATTTCATTGTGACCAATGGGCTTATAGATGCCTTTGGAGCATTTAATATTGACCTATATGATCGTAAATAGTCTAGGAGATTTTTTATTTGACCTAGATGGTCAAAGACCACTAGGAGCATTTTGGTTTACCTAGGCGGGCAACGACACTTAGAAAGTGGCTACAACTGCCTAGGGGTATTTGGTTGTGATAAAAGTGCTTATGGATACCTTTGGAGAATTTAATGTTTACCTAGATGATCGTAGATAGTATAGGGGATTTTTTATTTGACCTATATGGTTAAATACCGCTAGGAGCATTTTGGGTGACCTAGACAAGCAACGACACTTAGAAAGTATCGTCGACTGCCTAGGGGTATTTGGTTGGTGCTCTAAGCATGAAATAGTCACAAATGACTTACATTCATGGGTTCAGGATCTTTATTTCATTATATGGATGCTAGGCAACAAGTTCTAGGTCCAATATGGCTTGTAATGATGAATGGACCTAACCAATTTGCTATAAATTTATCTCACAAATTGGAGGGAAAATTTGAGTTTTTTTGGTTCTATTTTAGAAATAAATCACCTAATTGAAAGTCTCTATGGTGTAATTTCAAGTTGTAAACTCTCTTAAAATGTTCTTGATAAATATGTAGATGATCAAGGGTATTTACATTTCATTCATCAAGCAATGTTAACTGATATAAACGAGCTTGCCTAGATGTATCATCATCGATGAATTCCTGATAGCGAAACAACCAAATTTGATTAATCATGTCAAGTTTATATAGTACATTGCAGCTCTAAATAGGCCCGGAGGGTGTGGAACCACTCGAGGCCAAATAGGGTTTGTTAGGAAAATAACAATACGCCCTAAAAATAAATAATGAAATATAATGTTAATTAGGATACGCTAACATCCCCCCTTATTAAATTTTATATAATTTGAAGAACTACTAGCTATACTAACATCCCCCCCTAATTACATCATTTCGCAATACAGAGTGAGCTATGAAACAATTCAAATTTAACATGTGCAAGTGCCTTAGTGAAAATATCTACAACTTGAGCATCGATGGGAATGTACTGAAGCTAAATTCGGTGCTTTGGAACTTTGTCTTGAAAGAATTGACATTGTGTGTCAATGTGCTTGGTTTTCTCATGATGTACTGGATTCTTAACAAGATTCAAAACACCCTGGTTATCGCAAAAAAAGTAAATTGGATATTTTGATGGATGACCCATATTTGTTAGAATGCGACGCAACCATATCACTTCACACACAACTTCATGTACAACGTGATATTCTACCTTTGTTGATGAAAGAGCAACTACCTGTTTCTTCTTGCTGTACCAAGAGACAGGTGTATCGCTCCAAATTTTTCATATCCTTACCATCAAGCTATAGGATCCACGCATGGAAGGGGGATGCGAGAAGTATAGGATAATACCTCGGACTGAGAGGCCCTTTGAAGGTCCCGCCTCTCGAGGGAGGGATATAAGGGTGAATTTTTGACGGATGGTGGGTTCACTAGGAAAATTTTGAGTGGCAGTTTCCATGCCTAGGTTTAGAGTAGGTTTGATGTGTTCATTTTGTGCTTTAATAATTCAATTCCTAGGTTTGGCCAAGATGAATCTAAGCTATTCTATATGCCAATGCTGATTTTTATGAATACATAAAACATGCGTAAATGCTAAACATTGAAAGTAGGCTAAATAAAATAGAACATATCTGATATCGGATGTCTGATGAAGATTATAAGTTTTGTAGAAGTCCAAATCATATGTAATTGTTTGTTATTGCATAGAATCATCTCAGATCATAGTCGGTCGTCTGAGATCAGACTGGATCATCAGCGATCTGACGAATTCATCAGAAACCTACAATCACAGAAATAGATACAAAATACCAAAAATGCAACTACAAAAGCAAGGGGAAATGATAGAAATAATAGTAAACTTGCCTAAATGATAAATCTAGATAGCAATTAGAAGGAAATGCATCAATTTGACAATTTATTTTAACTTTATCATTCATATATACTAAATGAGGTGAACTCCAAGATGCATAAATATAATAAACTAATATAATGCATAAAGAAATGCAAAGAAATTATAAGAAAATGTAAACTCTAGGCTCTGATTGCCCCCAATCTAGACTACAGTCGATATTGCCTCCAATCGTATGATATCGTCATTGATCTGCGACAGGATCGTCCGAAATCATCTGGAATCACCTGCGATGATCCAAGCTTGCTCCAGCTAAAAAATAGTAAGATTCCTACAAGAAAACTTGAAATACACAATGCAAACAAAAGTATGAAGGTGTTCTAAGGCACAAGGCTCTAAATTTGCAGGGAAATCAGTCAGCTAGGGGGTTCAGGGGGATAAACTGATAAAATCCTAGTTTATATAGGATTAGGGAGAGGTTAGGATGTTGGAGATCATCCCAATTTGGGAGATCTCCAACGGGGGAGACTCTAACTGCGTAGACACATTTTCTGTCCAAGTTAGAGAAGCTGTTGAAACATAAGCTAATTATGAAAATTTGATTTTGGGACGAAATTGTCTGGACATTTTTTTCCAGATGAATTCATCAGATTTGGGATTATTTCATCTAATTCTAGACGATATTTTCCAATGGTCAAAACAAATCCTAAAAATGGTGCGAAAAACAAGGAAAGCGGGTAACAAGTGGTTAACAGGCGGTTTTGGGTTAAAATTCAAAATTTTATCTTTTTACTAAGGTTTAACTGTGCCAATTTTATGGTGCTACATTTTTCCCCCTCTTTAGCAATTTTTTTGAAGAAAATGCGTTAAATATGAGTTCGTCCCATTTTACGAGAAAGCAAAAATTTACTCAATTTTCTAGACGATGATTCTAGGTCGAATCGTACGACTGCTGACTATGGTGCCCCCTCCGTGTTTTTGCCCAAATCGAACGTTTGAGGTAAAATCACAAAAAAGCAAAATTAAAAAAAATTTGATTTAAAATAAAATTAAGAAAAATAGGGTAAAACCCTAATTCATTTTTACTATTCATTTTTATTGTTTTTAGAGCTCTATAGAAAAAAATGGTTGAGACAGCGCACCGATCGACAGAGGTCCGGCGCGGGCTACGGGTAAGGATCTAATCCTAGTGAATTATGTTTGGATTTAATTTGTGCAATTTTTTGTTTTAAATTTTGACTTTTTGGGGCATCACAGCCATTTTTAGGCCGTCGACATTTTAAAGTTTGTTTGAATTGCATTTAATTGACTTAAATAATTGGTTTGTTAATGAATTTTATTGTTTCATTGTTTTTTTTTGTAGAGGGGATTACTAAAGAGTCAAGAGTGGAAATACAGGGGGCTAAGAGATGACATAGCTACACTCGACCAAGCAGAGCATGACCGACTAGCACAGGTTGGTTTGCAGCATGTGGAAGAGATGCCACAAGTATCGACAGACATGGGGCTACTGACAACCCTAGAAGAGAGATGGTATCTGGGGTCATCCTTCTTTTGGTTATCGACAGGGGAGATGGCTCCCACACTAGAGGACATATGGAGGATCTTGAGGATCTCCATACAGGGATGACTAATGACTCTTGTGGCCAATCAGGGCCAGGCGATGATGAGGCTGAGCGGAGACCCAAGCTTCACCCTGGAGAAGGGCAAAGTGAACATCGAGTCTCTAAGGCAGATGCCTAGGGCATCTAGGTTGACTCAGGTTTTAGCAGGGGTAGTAGGTGGCTTACTACTATGCCACCAGAGTGGGTTCAAGTTACCATGGCTCCTTTCAAATGTGGTCTGTGACATGAGAGACCACGGATACAGGTTTGCATGGGGCGGCTTTGTACTATGCCACTTGTATAGGTTCCTGCATGGGGTCGTATACAAAGGAGGTCGATGTCTGGTCTTGACATCACTATTGTAGGTTTGGTGCTAGGAGCACATTACGGTGCAGAGGTCGATAGGGCTCCCATTGATAGGGGTTGACCGAGAGAGGCCCCGGGTTTTCTATTGGTGGCTCCAAAGAGGGTCACAGTGGTGGATAGATCTGCCAATGTCATGGAGGTTGCTAGACGACCTCATCCCAGACCAGATCACCTGAAGACCATGGAGAGAGAATCCAGGGTGGGCAAAGGATGGGCAGGAGCTAGTGCGGTCTAGGATGTAGACTACGTTCTACTAGGGGGTATACTTCCATATGGTTCCAAAGGGCTAGAGGGTATAGCTGCCAGTCGACATTGCTAAACCAATCAGGATGGGATTGGCGAGGACATCCTCATGATCGATAATGAGGACCCAAGACACAGCATGGGCCTCTATGGGACCACCTCCTCCACACCAATGTAGGAGAGGAGATGAGGCTGAGAGCTCGAGGGCTTCTCGAGGCTAGTCGACTACGAGTCGCACAAAGATTGTATTTTTTTATTAGATTTTTTGAGAGGATTGAGTATGCCAAGGTATAGATTGTGGCATACCAATCCAGTGATATGATGTACATAATTTGATATATATATATAGATGGTCTTGTTTTTGATGATATGACTTGTGTAAATGGTGTATGATGCTTTAATTTTGGATTTTTTGATTGATGATTCATGTAATTATGTCTTTTGGAAATAAATTATAATTTTTATGTCATGCCATAACATTGTAAATGAAATAATCTGATGTGGATAAATTGGTTGTTTTTTTGAGGTGATTCGATGAAAAATAAAAGGGAATTTTAACAATAATTTCAAAGGACATTGTCATTGTTATAGACCATTTCATGGAGTCACCGCTCGCTAGGTCATCAAGCTAATCCTAGTATAGAAATATTGTTAAAAGTAAAAGAGTACTTAAGAGACTGTCTTAAGACTTGGTGTTGTGATGATGAAAATGATGATGGTGATAATTTGTTTTCATATTTTCATAAAAATATTATGCATGAAATATTAAAAATATGATTTTTTGCTAGGCATAAAATTCCTAAGTGTGATAAATTTTTTGAATAATTCCTTAGAGATTATACCATGGTTGCAAAAATGGAATGTTAACATAATGAAATAATAAAAATGTGTTCGTTCTTTTTAAAGCTCAATTGTGTAACATAATGATGTAAGCCATATGTTTTTTTTTTTTTAAATGAATGGTAAAATAAAATTAGAACAATGGTTTGTGCTAGGCATAGAATTATAGGTATAGACTTATACCATCATCACGAAATCCCAAGAAGAAATTGATATTTTAGTTTTATTGCATGATTGATTTTTGATTTTGAGATAAACAAAAAATAATAATATATAAACTTAACTTTATTTACTAGATTTTGAAGATGTGAAAGAAAATTTTGGGATTTTTGAAAACAATGTATGTAATTGTTTTTATACTAAACAGATGTTCTGAAATAAGAAGAAAAAATTATTCCAAAAGAGTTGCAGAAATATTTTAAATCATCTCAAAGACAAATGTAGATTTATAAGGAACCCTCATGTGCATATGTGAGTTCATTGCCGATCTTGATTTATCATAATGATAGAAAAATCTCTCGAATACAAATGTGTGTGCAATTGTATTGTTCATTTACCAATTTTGAGCAAGATAATTTGATAGAAGTAATTTGAATTAACCAAATAAGTGTTCATTGACCATGATTTATATGCATGTAACCGTACCAGACTACTATGTAAGTTAGGTCATCAAGATCTAGCTAATCCATAAGCCGACATAGGTCTGTACAAAATAAGGTCGCTAATGTGATAGACATATCACCACACTAGGGATTACCCAAGGCCAAGCGGGTTGGGCACAAACCACATGTTATGGGGTTTACCTCACAATTTTCAAATAATTGAGAATTCCAGGGATTCAAGCTCATTCACCCTTCTTTTCTTTTCAAGGGGTAGGGAAAGGGATTTTATTACTTTTGCTTTTTTCTTTGCTTCTTTTTCTTTTCTCTTTTTCTTTTCTTTTTGTATTTTTGCTTGATATTGAGATAATGTTGAAATATTGTTGAGATGGTACAAAATGATATTTTTCTTTTTCTCATTTTCTTTGACTTTTCTTTTTCTTCCTATGCTAGGGATACTTGCTCGGATTGGCTGTAGAGAAAGGGATTTTTATTCTGGGTAGGGGTGAGCTTGTCCTTTTTTCAATTCTCAAATAATCTAGACCATGTGCATGATAGGATAGTAGGGGAAACTTTTCGCTCAAGAAACCACTTCTACTATGTAGCATCATATTGAATTTTGCAATGAAATCATGTTAATGTGAAAATATGTACTTGGTTCAAGTAAATAAAAATATCAGTTCTCTATGCTCAAAAAACTTTATTTAATTCAACTGTGGATTTTGATATAAGAGAGATTAATAATCATACCAAATAAAATCAAGATATTTATTCATGTGAGTGTGAAAGTGCGGGATTCCAAATAAATGCTAATTTATCTAAAATAATTGAAAATATAATTGCAATACTTCAAGAATTGATAGGTGCAAATATAAAAGATATTTTTGAAGATTTTGATGATTTTGAAGTGTTTTTATATTTTGATTTTAATTTATGAATGGAAAGAATAAATACTATTACTGTTTTTTTTTTTTTGAAATTTTTATATGGATGACAACAATGAAACAATATGCAAAAGAAGAATATATACAATGACGAAATGACCAGATTTTATGCATAATAGTGCTTAAGATGCATAATTTTCATAGGTTCTTTAAGATCTTTACCATCTAAGGTAGATAATTTGTATGCTCCTGAGCCAAATTTAGTAGTGATGACATATGGCCCAAGCCAGTTAGGTTCAAATTTATCTTTAAGATCTTTAGTTGCATTAGTATTTTTTTGATTTTCTTTTAAGACAAGGTCATCGATCTCAAAGGATCGATGATGAACTTTCTTGAGGTATGCTCGTTTAAGCTTGTTTTGGTAGGCACGAAGATGTTCCAAAGAATTTATGCGCTTCTCATCTAGGAGTTCCAGATGACTAAGTCTTCCAGCATGATATTCATCTCCTACTTTAGTATCTTGAAGTAGCAAAGCCAAAGAAGGAACTTCTAATTCAAAGGGAAAAACTGCTTTAGCGCCATAAACCAAAACAAAAGGTGAAGTACTTGTGGGGGTGCAAATGCTAGTTCAATAAGCCCACAAAGTAGGATATAATTGGATGTGCCAATCTCGACCAGATTTATTGACCAGTATTTTGAGGATTTTGATTAATTTTTTATTAGATGCTTCTTCTTGGCCATTACCCTGAGGATAATAGGGAGTGGACCAACGATGTTGAATTTTATATTTTTGACATATTTTTTGACATCTTTATTTTTGAAACAAGTTCCATTATCTGAGATGAGATTTGTAGGAATTTTGAACCTACAAATAATTTGATTAAAAATAAACTTGGAAACTTGGGTTCCAGTGCAAGAAGTTAAGGGCATAACTTCAACCCACTTCGTGAAATACTCAGTGGAAGTTATGATAAATTTTTGTCCATCAGATGACACAGGGTTGATTTTTCCAATGATGTCTAAGCCCCATTTTGAAAATGGCCAAGGAGATGAAATATCCTACAGTTCTTATGCAGGCGCATGGATAAGGTCAGCATGTTTCTGGAACTTGTCGCAATGATGCACATAATCATGTGCATCATTTTCCATGGTAGGCCAAAAATATCCTATCCTAAGGAGTTTTTTAGCAATGGCGCTACCACTAAAATGTCCCCCATAAGATCCATTGTGGGCTTCACTCAAAGCTGATCTAGATTCTTCTAGATTCAGAAATCTTAGTAAGATGCCTTCAAAAGATCTCCTATACAAGGTATTACCAATAATCATGAAGCGACTTGCTTTTCTACGTAACAACCGATGCTGGTTGCTATTACAACCTTCAGGAAAGGTCCCATTTTTAAGAAAATTAAATATATCAGTGTACCATGGTTCAGGAGTAGTTTCATTTATTAGAAACACATCCAAAGGTTCTAAGCATGATTTGTTTGAAGCGGGTTCCTGGAGTCGATGAATAATGATGGTAGCATATTCATCATCTAACTCCAAGGGCAAAAGAGATGCAGTTGCGGCCATAGCGTTAGCCGCACGGTTGCTAGTTCGAGGAATAGCTTCCAAGGTAACTTGATCAAATAAAGATAATAATTGTAATTCATATGCTTTATATGGACGCAATTTATCATCTTTGGTCTGATAAACATCATTGATTTTATTTATGACAAGTTGAGAGTCACCGAAAACTAATAGATTTTTAATTTTCAATGCCAAGGCAGCTCGTAATCCTAGGATTAGAGCCTCATATTCAGTAGTGTTATTAGTGCAAGCAAACATTAATTTGAAGGACAGAGGTATAAGATGTTTTTTCAAAGATATTAAAATAATACCTGCACCAGCCCCACTCATATATCGAGCTCCATCAAAGTATAGGGACCATTGCTCTGGATGGTCTGCCTCTAGTTTAAGGCATTCATCAGGAAACTCAATGATGAGGGGATGGGTAGATTCTAAGGGTGCATAAGCTAATTGATCTACTATTATTTGAACCTTAATAGACTTATGTCCTATAAACGTGAGTTCAAACTCATTTAGCGCAAGAACCCACTTTTTTGTGTGACCAGATAAGTACGGTCGACTCATGAGATATCGCAAAGGGTTGAATTTAGCAATAATATACGTTTTCTGACTGAGCATATAATGGTGTAGTTTCTGTGTAGAAAATATGACTATGAGACATAACTTCTCTAATATTGTATAGCAAGTTTTATAATTGATTAAGGTTCTGCTAATGTAATAATTAGCACGTTCTTTCTTCTCATCGTTGAGTTGAGCTACATAGCTCCTAAGGCAAAATCTAAAGCAAAAATGTACAAGATAAATGGGTGATAAGATCTAGGTGGTGAAAGCACCAGTGGTTTAAGGAGATATTGTTTGAGGAGTTCAAATGCTTCCTGACATTCATCGTCCCAATGAAAAGAGACATCTTTCTTAAGAAGCTTAAGAAAGGGTCATGTTTTGTCCGCCAACTTATCGATGAAGTGACGAATAGCTTGAAGCTTACCTTGTAGACTCTATAATTCAGATATATTTGTGGGTGTGGGCATATCAGTGATAGCCACGATCTTGAGAGGGTCAATTTCAATGCCACGTAAAGAAACTATAACCCCCAATAATTTACCGGACTTAACTCCAAATATACATTTAGCTGGATTCAGTTGGATAAGATATTCCCTTAACCGATCAAAAAATTTTCTCAAGTCATCTAAATGATCATCTTCTTGGATGGAATGAGCTATAATATCATCTACATAATCATGTAGAATATCATGCATCATATCATGAAATATATAAGTCATGGCTCATTGATATGTTGCACCTGCATTCTTCAAACCAAATGGCATCACTTTCCAACAAAAGGTTCCCCAAGGGGTAATAAATGTTGTTTTAGCCTGATCTTCAGGAGCTATCTTGATCTTATTATAGCCAAAAAATCCATCCATTAAGGATATCATTCCACTCCCAGTAGTAAAATCAATGATCTGATCCATGTTGGGAAGAGGAAAATCGTATTTAGGGCATGCAACATTAATATCTCTGAAGTATGTGCAAACCCTAACTTTGGTAGCTTCTTTCTTACTTACTGGAACTACATTTGAGATCCATTCAGCATAATCAATGGCTTGTATAATAATAACCTTCAAGAGCTTTTCTAATTCCCCTTTGACTAGTAAGGCCACTTTAGGATGCATTTTTCTAAGTTTTTGTTTAACAGGTTTAGCATCCGGATGGACTACTAGGTGATGCATAACTATAGAAGGGTCTAATCCTGGCATATCTTCATATGTCTAAGCAAAGACGTCTTCATATTATGTAAGGAATGTAATGTATTTATCTTGTTTTTCTTGACTCAATTCTGATCCAATGTTGATTATGTGAGGGTTATCTTCGGTTCCAATGTTAATTTTTATAATGTTTTCTACTTCCATGTGTAGATCTCTCTCAAAATTAGGTGGGGCGGGTGAAACATCCAATTCTTGTAATTCTTCCAAGGTTAGCTTGGATAATTCATCTTGAGGAGTCGTGGCCTCAAGATGGACTATACTAGGTATAGAGCCATCGAAATAAAATCCATTATGTAATAATTCCTCAACAGAGACATTATGGAAAATATCTCCCTCCAACTCATCGTCGGATTCAACGATCATCTCGAGGGTAAGCTATGGAGAGCATATTACACGTAAATGACTTATTTATTAAATGCAAAGGATCACGTTCATCCAAATAATCTTGGTAAGATATGAGATGGTCATCATCCTCGAATGGGAAGGGCTGACCTTTACTAGAAAATAGGCCCACACCACATCGAGCAAGCCATGGTTCTACCTCAAAATGTTCTTTCATACCATTCTGGAAAGGTCCCAAACCTTTCCCTTTATATATCAATTTAAGCATTATTGGCTTAGCTTTAATATACTCATTAGTAAAATAACAGCGAGCATATCCATCATAATGAGCCATGATGTTTCTAGGTATTCTTCCCCAGTCATATATCTTATAAATAAAAGCACAACTCTCAACTTGGTAAATACTTCCCATGGGTTGTGGGAGACCCAAGGTGAGAGGAGAGGGTGACATTTATGTAAAATAAGGGAATCTTGCATAACAATGTTTGTTTTTTTTTATGTAAGAATTTTAGATAAATCGGGTAAAAGCTCATCGGTAAGAGCATAAGAGGTAGAAGGAACATTCCCTCCATCATCGGATGCGGAAAGTATGTCTTTAGTGGATGTAGATGTTATAGAGATGTTGATGGATGAGTCTTTTATAGGTATGGAAGTTATAGGAGTAAAACAAGAAGCATTGGTTGTGGGTTTAGGATATTTTTGAGGTCCTAATGTGGTTTGTTTGGAATATGGTTGAGCTATATGTAGAGGTGTAGTTGGTGGGGAAAAAGTAGATGATGTTATGGGTGTATGTTTCACATGTTTAGACTATTGATGAGAATTAGGATGTGTGGATGATAAAGCGGGGAAAAATTAAACTCCAATAGGTTCTGCCAAAGCACACATATCAAAGGGTCTAGGATCACCATGAATGGTAACCAACTGATTTTTAAATTCGAATTTAACACATTGATGTAAAGTTGAGGGAACAGATTTCATTGCGTTGATCCAAGGGCGACCCAAAAGTATATTGTATGATGCAGGGCAATGTACAATAATTACGATTGTGTCTAAGGTTCTTGGACCAACTTGCAATGGGATAGTAATAACTCCACACATTTCTTGTGTTTCATCATTGAAGGATTTTATGATCATATCAGTTATTTTCATTTCATCACTTCTAAACCCAAATATTTGGTAGAATTCAAAAGTGCATATGTTTAAAGATGAACCATTATCAATCAAGACTCGTTTAATTGCTACATCCCCAATTAGGGTAGTAATATATAAGGGGTTATCCTTATGTAAACTATGTTGTGGTATATCTCTATCCCAAAAGTCAATATAATCGACTTCACGAGTGATTATAGTATTGGCCATGGCTTCAGGTTGAATATTTTGTGGTACCATCATTTGGCTTAATGTGAGCATTAATTCATCCCTATGTGTAGAAGAAGATCTTAAAAGGTCCAAAAGGGAAATTCTAGCTGTAGTATTTGATAATTGTTCATTAATATTATAAGGAGGTTTAGGTTGAACGTTAGGCACATGATTACCTTTGTTAGGAATTTTCAAAACAAATGGAGTTGATCCATCATTCTGAGCTTGATCTTGTTGAGAATTTTGAGCCTGTTGTCTAGTAACAACTTCGATGGTACCTACAATATTATTTTGTGGATGATGAATAGGTCTTGGTCTAGCGTTTATGGCTTGTTCATTAGAAAGTAATTTGTGAGAAGATGGTCTAGTAGTGACTCTTCTTGGAAATGGTTCTTCTAGAACCATAGAACTTGTGATAGGTTGAATAGGATCTGATTCTATTGAGAAGCAACACACCCCCACTAAAAAAATGAAATTCCATCCCTTTGAAAATATTTAATTTTCATTTTTTCGCAGGGACCCTCTTGAGTTTTTCGGGTTTTAATTCCAAATTTTGCTTGCACCCTTTTTCAAGCTTCGCCTACATCAAAGTGTCCAAGTATACTTGCATATGGCATTGATTTCAATAGGAGTTTCTATTTTTGGCCAACAAACTTCTAAATGCATTTTCCCTTAATCCGTGATGAATTTTAAAGTTCCGTTTGCAAATTTGGATACCCTTTGGGCCTTTTTAGATGCTTGTAAAGTTTCATCAAATTCTGGGCACTTTGAGTTTTTCATCATTTTTTCTACACCATGTGAAGCTGATCATTCTTGAGCAATTTAAAATTCATTTTTCAAATGTTAAAATTATTTCTGAGTAAGGAAGATCCTTCACCAATATGTAAAAATGCCAAATACAGATGGACAAAGTCACTGGAGTCAACCTACAATTTTTGGAGAATTTGCAAAGTAGAAGAAAAGCTTGAGGGAAATGTCGCGATATCGCGACATGTTCCATTTTCGGACCTGTCTCATTTTCGCGAGAGGAAAAGCTCAGAAGAAAAACTTGAGGGAAATGTCACGATATCGCGACATGTTCCATTTTGGACTGTCGGATTTGAAATTAAGAAATTCGGACATGTCTCATTTTGAGAGGAAAAGCTTGAAGAAGCTTGAAGGAAATGTCGCGATATCGCGACATGTTCCATTTTAAAAAGATGTTGACATGTTCCATTTTGCGAGGCAAAGCTTGAGAAGAATAAGTGAAGGAAATGTCGCGATATTCGTGACATGTTCCATTTTCGCGGCCAATGCTTGGAAGAGACTAAGTGGAGGAAATGTCACGATTTCGTGACATGTTCCATTTTTGAGGGCAAGCTTGGAAGAGACTAAGTGAAGGAAATGTCATGATTTCGCGACATGTTCCATTTTCACAAGCAAGGAATGCTGAAAGAAGCTAAGTGAAGGAAATGTCACGATTTCGTGACATGTTCCATTTTTGTGAGGGAATGCTTAAAAGACAAAAGTGAAGGAAATGTCACGATTTCGTGACATGTTCCATTTTCGTGAGGGCCAATGCTTGGAAGAGATTAAGTGGAGGAAATGTCACGATTTCGTGACATGTTCCATTTTCGTGAGGGCCAATGCTTGGAAGAGACTAAGTGAAGGAAATGTCACGATTTCGTGACATGTTCCATTTTCATGAGGTGGAAGCTGAAAGAAGCGAAGTGAAGGAAATGTCACGATTTCGTGACATGTTCCATTTTTGCGAGGGCCAATGCTTGGAAGAGATTAAGTGGAGGAAATGTCACGATTTCGTGACATGTTCCATTTTCGTGAGGGCCAAGACTTGGAAGAGATTAAGTGAAGGAAATGTCACGATTTCGTGACATGTTCCATTTTTGTGAGGGGAAAGCTTGAAAGAAATGAAGTGAAGGAAATGTCACGATTTCGTGACATGTTCCATTTTCGTGAGGGCCAAGACTTGGAAGAGACTAAGTGAAGGAAATGTCATGATATTCGTGACATGTTCCATTTTCGTGAGGGCAAAAGCTTGGAAGAGACATGAAGTGAAGGAAATGTCGCGATATCGCGACATGTTCCATTTTCGTGAAGGCACAAGCAAGGAAGAAGTAACTTGAAGAAAATGTCGCGATATCGCGACATGTTTGGATTTATATTCATTTTGCAAAATTTGGCCATTCTTTAAATTTTTCATCACCCATCCAAAGGAAGTGAAAGCTTTTCGACACAGTCCAAACCCTAGAAATATTTAAATGGGAAAATTAATTAATTCTAATCTTTGCTTTTCTTTTGCAGAAAGTAATTCGACAGTTACATTCATGGCAGAAGTAATGGCGAGAAAGACAGACAAACCTGAATTTCGGCACAAATCAAGCGAGGAATTAATGAGATGCTCTGACAGCTTGTCGAAAGATAAAGATAAGAGATGCCGGGAAATCAGTGACTCATCCAGATTTTGCAGATCTGGCCACAAATACAGACTTTAAGGAATTTTCCGGTGGATACATTTGCCAGGAAAATTTATGGCAAAAGTAATGGCGGGGAGAGAATCTCGACTCGAACCAAACAAAGGCGGTTGTGCGAGGATGGAAGGCCTCAGAAGTCAGTGACTCATCCGAATTTTGTAGAAGAATTAATGAGATGCTCTGACAGCTTACCGAAAGATAAAGATACATTTACACGCAGTGCCCATTTGACGAGGATAAAACCAAATCTTATCTTCTCCATTTATGGCAAGATCCACACGAAGATTTTAGAGTGATTAGGGTTTATCGAAACTCTATATAAAAATACCTTATATTGTAAAGCTTCGATGGTGGGATTTTTGATGATAAGATTTAGATATTTGGAAGAAGATATTTTGAAAAGATCGAGGTCCTGTCCTGAGTCTATATATACTTCTCTTGAATGTAAAGTCGAGATGCGAAAACTTGGAATAAAAGACATTCTAGCAATTTCCTGCAAATCTTGTTTGAATGCTTTGTTCTGGACCTGGGGTTGGTGTGAAATCGTTCTTCTATGATAGCGTGGCCAGGAGCCTAATCTCTTTCGGATTTCGATAAGTGCACCTTCTTCTATTTTTGTCTCACTAAAGTTCTATTTATTTTAGTTGTAAATCTATGTTATCAAGATTGAATATGCTGCTAGGCTTCACTCTATTTGTTATATGCTAGGGAAAATTAAAGATTTAAGGTTCTGGTCTGTTCTAATTGCTCTGTCCTCACTACATGAGCTAGACTGCTTGTGAGAGATACCAGTTAACACCGACTTCCCTTCTATTTATGATTTTCTTTCAGATCTATGTTATCTCCGTCTTATGCTCTTAGTAGAAGGTGATCTTAGAAAGCTGGACACCTTCCTCTTTGATTGGTTCTATTGTGAAGTTAAATAGTGTAATTGAAATTGATAGTTTTGATTCTGCAACTAACTTAGATAAGCTTCTCTTTTCTGCCCTACCCTACTCTCTTTGTTCTATTGTTAAATGATCCATTTTTATTTTCTTTCAAATTTGTCTTTTATTTAATCTGCTAAAACATAAAGAGCTATATCAAAGAACTCATCGTAAATCTGATTGTCAACAAAGATAACAACCTCTAAAACATTATTGAACGAAGGTCGAGCCCATTGTAAGGTAACAGACAGTCCACTTGAAACTATTCCAGAAGCGAAAAAGAGTGAATAGACATTCGACCCAACTCTGTAACTCACACCTTGGATAACCAGACAAGATCCTAAAGTGAGTGGGATTTATCCCGTATAAGTGTTATTGGTATTTTATGCTCATTCTTCATGGGGTGTGTATGAAAGCCGAACCAACATTTAAAATTGGCGCTAGAAGGAGGGCCTGAACTCCATTCAGTATTTGTTAAGGATTGTAAGTTGTTTGTGAAAAGTTGGATTCTACCTATAGAGTAACCAGGTCCCACTCCAGAGCTGGAGAGCTCCTTGTGCCTGAGTTAGAAACCCCAAGGAGAAGTAGCCTCAGAAGAGCCAAGTCTTTGTCTAACATAGTTTTGTCACCACTTGTAGTTCCTCCAACTGCAACTCAAAATATCATCGTTAATCAGGTAGTAATGGCAAACTGGTTGGGTTCCACTGCTTTGAATATTCTTGGTGCAGCGCATGATTTGCCCAAAAATCCTGAGAAGTATCTCCCTACCTACAAACATGATGGAATTAGAACAACAGAAGAACATCTAGTGGCATATAAAAATGCTCTAAAGTTGTTAAATGTGCAGCATGAAGATGTGGCTTGTAGGTTATTCCCATTCACTCTCCAGGAGGGAGCATACGACTGGTTTTTGAATCTCACTAATGATTCTATTACTAGTTGGAATGACCTAGAGAAAGTTTTTGTATCACAATTTGGGGAAGTGATTGACCCCAATGTGTTATATCAACAGTTTTCCAGCATTAAGAGAGGAATCAATGAGACTGTCAGATATTTCAATGTCGGGTTTCAAAAAGCTTATGGTAGATTGACGGGTCATTATGTGCCAACTACAGACCTAGCATTGGAAATTTTTAGGAATTCCCTAGATCCAGTGACCTCTATTTTCCTGAAGAGAGATGCTAATATTACTAATCTAACAGAGGCATATAGAGAAGCTTTGGTTCTTGAAAGACAATTAGGACCTCAACCTTTGAACGCTCCTCTAATTCCCTTTGTTACACAAAATACCCCTATTTTGAATCCTATCCCACATCAAATGATGTTGCCATCAGGCCAAACTCCACCAATAGGAAATCCATTGGCTGTAACACATGCTGAACATGTACAGAATACAGAGAAAGAATCTGATAAAACAAGAGTTGAGGAAGTCTCAAAGATGGTCCAGAAGTTGGCAAATGACTTTTTGAGTTTCAAAAGGCAAGTGTCCACTGGAGACAACTCAAATAGATTTCCTTATCAATAGAATAGATTCACTAGACCACCCTATGAACCCAATAAGGATTATAAAGGTAAGGGGCATGAAGTGAATATTTGTGACTTGGCTTTGCCCAAGCGGTGCAGGATACACGAAACATCTCAGCACGGGGAATTAGATTGTTTGGAGTTCTGCAATGCCTTTGAAGCTTTATCTGGTGAGTTGGTTTTTCCTGAAAACCAAAGAAATGCTGATGGTCCAGGTTCATCCAAACATAGTACAGCTATGGTGTTAGATTCTTTCACTTTTCCAGATGAGTCAGAGAATGTTGTGGAGATGCCTATGGATGAAGTGCAAGCCTTTCAATAGTATAGAAGGGACAACTATAACCTCAGGAACAAAAATCTGGAGCCTAATACTACATCTACACCTCCAGACAACTCCCATAATGTTCCTCCAGATCCATCTTCAAATAATAACCCACCTCCACCCAAGGGAGGAGATCCAAGAGTACCAAGTGGATTTTTTGCTTCACTCAATAAAGGATACAATATAGTGGAGGATATGAAGAAGATCAAGGCTAACATCACTCTTCATGAGTTGGCTCAAATTACTGAACAAAGGGATAATTTGATTAAGACATACTCTGAGCCTACCGCCAAACCTCTAGAAAAGGGGAAGAAGATAGCGAATGCAAACTTGGCCATGTATAAAGAAAGGACAGAAGTTTCACCTTTCCTGCTAACTGTCCATATATTTGGGAAGAATCTACACAACTGTCTGGTGGATTCTGGTGCTTCAGCCAATGTCATGCCTCTAGCCATCTGTCAACAGTTGGGTTTAACCCCTATGAAGTCCGAGAGAAGAGTCATCCAATTGGATAAAACTGAGGTTAAGGTGGTAGGTGAACTTCAGAATATACACATCCAGCTAGCATCTGAGCCGAGAGCACAACACAAAATTGACATTCAGGTGGTAGATATTCCCGTGGGATACGGAATGCTTCTGAGCAGAGACTGGTCAAAGTCTTTGAATGGGTACTTGGCGACTGATTTCTCACATATGTGGTTACCTTGGAAAGGTGTTGCAAATCAGTTGAGAATCGAAAGAGAACCTAGATATAAACACGTGATCACTGAGTATAATGCCAAGAATGAGACTGTTAATATTGCTGATGTAGATATCGGGGTTTATAATCTGACAACTGCACAAAAGGGGAAACCTGTTAAAGCTCATCTTGATCATGATAATGAAGTTTGGATGCTTCATGTCGATGGAGCTAAGTCCAAACAAGGTTCTGGTACAGGGGCAGTTCTTAAAGGACCTAAAGATCAGACTTATTTTATGTCTTATCGCTTGCAGTTTCCTTGCACAAATAATTTGGCAGAATATGAAGCACTAGTGCTGGGATTGAAATTTTCTTTAGATAAAGGTGTGAAAAATATCCAGGTTTTCATAGACTCAGAGTTGGTGGCTAATCAGGTTAGAGGTAAATTTCAGTGCAAGGCATCTTACCTGAAAAGATATAAACACCGAGCTTGGGATCTCATAGAGGATTTTGATGCTTTTAATTTGACACACATTCCTAGAGAGGAGAATTCACTTGCAGATGTCTTAGCTTCATCAACCACAAATCTGAAGCCATTGGAGGAGTTCAAATGGAAGAAATTTTCAATCGAATTAATCCCTTGTCCTTCGGTTCCAGATAACGTAGACAATTTTCAAGTCTTTTTTGACGACCAACAAATTATAGACTTTTTACTAGAATACCAATGCATTTGAAAATGCTATAATTGATGATGGTCAAAAGGATACTATGCTGGAACAGTTTGATGATGAAAGGGGGATAATGAGTTTGAAAGATAATAGAATTCCGAAAGGAATGGTAGAACTTGAGTGACTGTTTGATATCGACCAAATTAAACAAAGAGGAAGTTTTGGAAATTCTATTGGTGTAGCAGGCGGTGAGACTGAAAAACTGAATGTGGGGACTGAAGAAGATCCCAGGCACCTTAAGTTAGCTAAAGCTTGTGACCCTAAAATTAAAAATAATATGATTGAATTCCTTCACAGGTCCAAGGATGTTATGGCTTGGTCTTATAAAGACCTAAAGGTTTTTGATCCAAAAGTTTACACCCATATAATACCTTTAAAGGAGTTCTGCAAACCCTTTCGATAGAAACAGAGGCATGTCAACGCCTTGTTGGAACCCCTCATCAAGAAGGAGGTGGAGAAATTATTGAGTGCTGCCATTATCTTTCCCATCAGACATTCTACTTGGGTAGCCAATTTAGTACCGGTTAGAAAAAAGAATGGGGAAATCCGCTTGTGCGTGGATTTTAGAAACTTGAACAAGGCTTCTAAAAAGGATAATTATCCTTTGCCTTCCATGGATGATGTGCTACAAATTGTGAATGGTTCAGAAATGATGTCTTTCTTAGATGGATTTTTGGGGTACAACCAGATATTGGTTGAAAGGGAAGACAGGATGAAAACTGCCTTCACGACCAAGTGGGGAACCTTTGCTTACAAGAGAATGCCATTTGGATTGATAAATGTTGGAGCTACCTTTCAGCGTGCAATGGATCATGCCTTCAAAGGTCTCATGGGTAAGTGCATCGTTGTCTACATGGATGACTTGACAGTTTTTTCTAAATCTCGGTTTGACCACGTAAAGCACTTGGAATCTGTCTTCAACAAATGCAGAGAGTTTGGCATTTCTTTAAACCCAAAGAAGTGTGTTTTTGGTGTAACTGAAGGAAAACTCCTTGGACACTTAATCACCAAAGATGGCATTTCCATGGATCCGAGAGAGAGTTGAAGCCATATCGGGGATACCTTTTCCCAACTCTAAGAAAGAGTTAAGATCATTTTTTGGGAAAATTAATTTTGTCAAAAAATTCATCTCTGGTTTTGCAGAAATAGTCAAGCCGCTAAATAACATGCTGAAGGAAACTGCTAAGATTGCCTGGACAACAGAAGCCAAAGCAACATTCCAAGAGATCAAATCTGCAATCAAGCAAGCTCCAGTTCTGGTGAGCCCAGATTTCAGTGCAGATTTTTACTTGTACTCTTTTTCTTCTGAACACACACTTGCAGCAGTTTTAACCCAACGAAGGGAAACAGGGGAGCACCCGATTGCTTTCAAAAGTACCAACTTAAAGGGTGCTGAGCTAAAATACTCTCGCTTGGATAAGCAAGCCTATGCCTTGGTGAGAGCAGTCAAGCAATTCAGGCATTACATATTGAGGAGCAAAGTCCATGCTATAGTTCTTGATCCAGCTGTCAAATATTTATTAAGCCAGGATGAATTGGGTGAGCTAAGAGGTAATTGGGCCATGAGACTGCAGGAATACGACTTAGAAATTTGGCCTACAAAATTAATCAGAGGACTTGGTTTGTCCCGACATATTGCTGAAATACCTGTAGAGGCAAAAATTAATCAGCTGGATTCTGGGGTGGATGATTGGTATGGAGATGTCATTCATCTGCTAAGGTTTGGAATTTGTCCACCTCACTCCGAATAGAACTCAAAGAAGAGCATTGAAGCTGAAATCTGCTCATTTTCTACTCAAAGGAGGCAACTTATACAGAGAAAACTATGCTGGCATATTCTTAAGATGCATTTCTCAGAATGAAGTGAACGAGGTGATGTCTAGTTTTCATGAAAAGTTAGGAGCAGGGCATTCCTCAGGTTCCGCTACTGCACACAAGATATTGAGAGTAGGCTATTACTGGCCTACATTGTTTAAAGATGCACATCAGCATGTGAGAACTTGCCAACAGTGTTAGATCTTTGCATCCAAGCGAGGTTAATCGAGCTCTACCATTACAACTTGTTATAATAGAAAAACCTTTTATGCAATGGGGACTTGACTTCGTAGGTGTGATAAACCCAAATTCATCAGCAGGGCACAAGTATGTTTTAACAACCACTGACTATTGTACAAGATGGGTTGAAGCAGCAACCACCATGAAAAGTACAACCCACGAGGTGATTGGATTTTTAGAGTCAAATATCATAACCAGGTTTGGAGTTCCTTTGAATTTGGTGTGCAACAACGGACCGGCCTTTCAGTCATTCGAATTTGCAGAGTGGGCATACCAGAGGGGGATAGTCATCAAGTTTTCATCCAATTATTATCCCCAAGGTAATGGACTAGCTGAGTCCACAAATAAGAATTTGATGAATGCCATCAAGAAGTCTACTGTAGACAAACCCAGACAATGGCACACACTATTGAAGTATGCACTTTGGGCTGACAGGATAAGACATAAAGAAGCTCTTAAGACTTCCCCATTTGCTTTGTTGTATGGTACCCAGCCCATAGTTCCTATCTCTCTAAAATTGCCCACTTACCAATTTGCTTTAGATTACTTTGATGATCATGCAGATGCAGAAGCTCGTATATTGGACTTAATTAATTTGCAGGATGAACGACTTCAAGCCTTGGAGCATTTTAGCCGACACCAAGAGACAGTCAAGCGCTGGTTTGACAAAAGAGCCAGAGTAAAAGCCTTCAGACTTGCAGACTTGGTGCTTCTATGGGACAAAGCCCATGAAAAGAAAGGTAAACACACCAAGTTGCAACCTCTATGGATAGGGCCATACCAGATTGCCGAAATCCTAGGTAATAATGCATTTCGCCTACAGGACCTGGAAGGTAATTTTCTGAACCTTCCTATCAATGGTCAATATCTGAAGCATTATTTCTCAGTTGTTCCATCCACTACATCATTTGAATAATTGCAAAGATTTTGTGTATATGTATATATTATAAATGAAGTTTGAAGTAGTACGTTTTTATTTTTGTTTTATTTAAAAGTTTGAAGTTCGGTATTTTATCTTTTGAGGTCTGTGCAAATTTATCCTTTACTAGTGGCCCTTTTTCTCCTCTTTAGCTTTTAAAATCTGGTTTGTTTGAAGCTTTTGCCTAAGCAACAAAACACAAATCAACATTTAAAATTGGCACTAGTGTGTTTTTATTTTGTTTTATTTTAAGGTTGAAGTAGTGGGTTTTCATTCTATTTTATTTTGTTAAGAGATAGTCTGCTAGGACTAAAAAGTGGGACTACTTGTTATTTAGAACAACAGTAGAAAGATAATTGGATTTTGTATTTTGCTTGCCACAATTATTTTGATTATAAAGAAACTACTATACTGTTTGGCTGAAGAACTCCCAGGGAATCCAAGAAAAGTTGGTCATGAGAGGGGAATCCGATTCATAAAATTACATCAAAGCGTCCAAGGAGGTTGTTGGTACCTGGGCTGAAACAGTTAGTTGATCAATTGCTCGATGAATAAAAAAAAAAAAAAAAGAAGCAAGGCACTCCAGTAATCGGTATCTTTCAAAAGAAAAAGAGAGAGAAGGTGAAAGTTGGGCAAGCCAACATAAAACTGGCACTCTTTCCTGCACATAGCCAAGGCTCCCGAAGGATACATCTCAAACATGTTCACCAAGCTATAGATGCCACCTCATAGTTGTGATCAGGGTCATGAAAATCTAAAGAGTAACTCTGTCGAGTGTGTAAAAGGCTAAACTAGTAAACCGAGCTCTACTCGGTTTCCCCTACACAATCTAAATAGTTGTTCGATCCATAGAAAGCATTTGAAGCCCCGGTCATCCTTGGAAGAAGGTTTACACACTTGCAATCGCACATCGGAATCTTCCTAAGTGGTTCAACCTAGTATGTCCTTGGGAAACTTTAACAGCTAGCGAGATAGTAGTTAAGTCATTTTAGAAAATATTTGTGGCAAAGCATGGTACATAGTCTAAATTGTTTTGAAACTAGAGTTCTGGATTCTAAATAGTGCTACTATTTTCCCCGTAGGATATCGCCATTTGTTGAGAAGCAACACACCCCCACTAAAAAAATGAAATTCCATCCCTTTGAAAATATTTAATTTTCATTTTTTCGTAGGGACCCTCTTGAGTTTTTCGGGTTTTAATTCCAAATTTTGCTTGCACCCTTTTTCAAGCTTCGCCTACATCAAAGTGTCCAAGTATACTTGCATATGGCATTGATTTCAATAGCAGTTTCTATTTTTGGCCAGCAAACTTCTAAATGCATTTTCCCTTAATCCGTGATGAATTTTAAAGTTCCGTTTGCAAATTTGGATACCCTTTGGGCCTTTTTAGATGCTTGTAAAGTTTCATCAAATTCTGGGCACTTTGAGTTTTTCATCATTTTTTCTACACCATGTGAAGCTGATCATTCTTGAGCAATTTAAAATTCATTTTTCAAATGTTAAAATTATTTCTGAGTAAGGAAGATCCTTCACCAATATGTAAAAATGCCAAATACAGATGGACAAAGTCATTTGAGTCAACCTACAATTTTTGGAGAATTTGCAAAGTAGAAGAAAAGCTTGAGGGAAATGTCGCGATATCGCGACATGTTCCATTTTCGGACCTGTCTCATTTTCGCGAGAGGAAAAGCTCAGAAGAAAATCTTGAGGGAAATGTCGCGATATCGCGACATGTTCCATTTTCGGAATGTTCCATTTGGACATGTCATTTAGGAAAAGCTTGGAAGAAGACTTGAGGAAATGTCAGAATATGCGACATGTTCCATTTTTGAAGAAAGATGTCGCGATATCGCGACATGTTCCATTTTTGCGAGGCAAAAGCTGAAAAGACTAAGTGAAGGAAATGTCGCGATTTCGTGACATGTTCCATTTTTGTGAGGGAATCTTGGAAGAGACTAAGTGAAGGAAATGTCACGATTTCGTGACATGTTCCATTTTCGGAGGGCAATGCTTGGAAGAGACTAAGTGAAGGAAATGTCACGATTTCATGACATGTTCCATTTTTGCGAGGGTGAAAGTTGAAAGAAAGTGAAGGAAATGTCACGATTTCGCGACATGTTCCATTTTTGTGAGGAAGCTAAGAAGAGACTAAGTGAAGGAAATGTCACGATTTCGTGACATGTTCCATTTTTGCGAGGGCCAATGCTTGGAAGAGATTAAGTGGAGGAAATGTCGCGATTTCGTGACATGTTCCATTTTCATGAGGGCCAATACTTGGAAGAGACTAAGTGAAGGAAATGTCACGATTTCGTGACATGTTCCATTTTCGTGAGGGAAGCTGAAAGAAGCGAAGTGAAGGAAATGTCACGATTTCGCGACATGTTCCATTTTCGTGAGGGCCAATGCTTGGAAGAGACAAAGTGGAGGAAATGTCGCGATTTCGTGACATGTTCCATTTTCGTGAGGGCCATGCTTGGAAGAGATTAAGTGAAGGAAATGTCACGATTTCGCGACATGTTCCATTTTCAGAGGGGAAGCTAAAAGATGAAGTGAAGGAAATGTCGTGATTTCGTGACATGTTCCATTTTTGTGAGGGCCAATGCTTGGAAGAGACTAAGTGAAGGAAATGTCGCGATATCGTGACATGTTCCATTTTCTGAGGGCAATGCTTGGAAGAGACGAAGTGAAGGAAATGTCGCGATATCGCGACATGTTCCATTTTCGTGAAGGCACAAGCAAGGAAGAAGTAACTTGAAGAAAATGTCGCGATATCGCGACATGTTTGGATTTATATTCATTTTGCAAAATTTGGCCATTCTTTAAATTTTTCATCACCCATCCAAAGGAAGTGAAAGCTTTTCGACACGAGTCCAAACCCTAGAAATATTTAAATGGGAAAATTAATTAATTCTAATCTTTGCTTTTATTTTGCGAGAAAGTAATTCGACAGTTACATTCATGGCAGAAGTAATGGCGAGAAAGACAGACAAACCTGAATTTCGGCACAAATCAAGCGAGGAATTAATGAGATGCTCTGACAGCTTGCCGAAAGATAAAGATAAGAGATGCTGGGAAATCAGTGACTCATCCAGATTTTGCAGATCTGGCCGCAAATACAGACTTTAAGGAATTTTCCGGTGGATACATTTGCCGAGAAAATTTATGGCAAAAGTAATGGCGAGGAGAGAATCTCGACTCGAACCAAACAAAGGCAGTTGTGCGAGGATGGAAGGCCTCGGAAGTCAGTGACTCATCCAAATTTTGTAGAAGAATTAATGAGATGCTCTGACAACTTACCGAAAGATAAAGATACATTTACACGCAGTGCCCATTTGACGAGGATAAAACCAAATCTTATCTTCTCCATTTATGGCAAGATCCACACGAAGATTTTCAGAGTGATTAGGGTTTATCGAAACTCTATATAAAAATACCTTATATTGTAAAGCTTCGGCGGTGGGATTTTTGATGATAAGATTTAGATATTTGGAAGAAGATATTTTGAAAAGATCAGGGTCTGTCCTGAGTCTATATATACTTCTCTTGAATGTAAAGTCCGGATGCGAAAACTTGGAATAAAAGACATTCTAGCAATTTCCTGCAAATCTTGTTTGAATGCTTTGTTCTGGACCTGGGGTTGGTGTGAAATCGTTCTTCTGTGATAGCGTGGCCAGGAGCCTAATCTCTTTCGGATTTCGATAAGTGCACCTTCTTCTATTTTCGTCTCACTAAAGTTCTATTTATTTTAGTTGTAAATCTGTGTTATCAAGATTGAATATGCTGCTAGGCTTCACTCTGTTTGTTATATGCTAGGGAAAATTAAAGATTTAAGGTTCTGGTCTGTTCTAATTGCTCTGTCCTCACTGCACGAGCTAGACTGCTTGTGAGAGATACCAGTTAACACCGACTTCCCTTCTATTTATGATTTTCTTTCAGATCTATGTTATCTCCATCTTATGCTCTTAGTAGAAGGTGATCTTAGAAATCTGGACACCTTCCTCTTTGATTGGTTCTATTGTGAAGTTAAATAGTGTAATTGAAATTGATAGTTTTGATTCTGCAACTAACTTAGATAAGCTTCTCTTTTCTGCCCTACCCTACTCTCTTTGTTCTACTTGTTAAATGATCCATTTTTATTTTCTTTCAAATTTGTCTTTTATTTAATCTGCTAAAACATAAAGAGCTATATCAAAGAACTCATCGTAAATCCGATAGTCAACAAAGATAACAACCTCTAAAACATTATTGAACGAAGGTCGAGCCCATTGTAAGGTAACAGACAGTCCACTTGAAACTATTCCAGAAGCGGAAAAGAGTGAATAGACATTCGACCCAACTCTGTAACTCACACCTTGGATAACCAACAAGATCCTAAAGTGAGTGGGATTTATCCCGTATAAGTGTTATTGGTATTTTATGCTCATTCTTCACGGGGTGTGTATGAAAGCCGAACCAATAGATTCATCTTCAGAACTATTCGATTGATTTGAGGTAATTTCCATGTCACTTTCAGTCTCATATTCTACATCACTAAGATCAGGTATCGGAGTATTATATAGAGGTCTGGTCATAACCATGGATAAAGTTGTGTCAAATATTTCCAAATCATGAGTAGGTAACTGTCCACTAATAGTTCCTACATATCGGGTAGGAGGGGGAACATTATGGTGCTCAATTTGATTAGCCACTTCTTTACCATGCTTTGGTAAAGGATGTTGAAATATGTCCAATGATTGATTGGCATTCTGATTCTAATTTTGGGGAATATTCTTTTGAGCATTATTAGGAGGATTTTATTTAGGTTGAAATGCTTGCACCTCCATATCATTGTTATCAGTCAGGTATTGTATTTTATGTTTTAATATTTTACAAGATTTGGTAGCATGTCCAGGTCCTCTATGGAAATCACAATGTAAATCAGCTCTGTATCCAGGTATAGTTGGATCAGGTTCCTAGATATTTGGTAATTGGATCAAACCTTGTGCTAGTAATTGTAGGATAATTATTGATAGAGGTTGATTTAACCTAGTAAATTCTCGAGGTGGTTTATCAGGATGTTTCAGTATAAATTTCTCTGTTGTTTTTACATCATTAACAGTAGAGATATTTCTACTATCAATGACTCCATCACCTACAACTTGTTTATTTTTATATTGATTTTTGGATGTTTTCTCATCATCTTTCTTTTTAAGTTGACCTCTCCTAATAAGAGCATCTTCCACTCTTCGGGCTAAGTCTATAGCCTAATTGAAGGTGTTCAAGGTAGCAGTTGATAACTCAGGATAGTTGTTCTTGCAAATTATTGATAAAGATATCCAACATTTCCCGATAAGGTAACACAAAGTGCAATTTTCCTATCAACTGTCTCCATCGAGCTAAGAAATCAGCAAAACATTCATCTTTGTCTTGTTTTAGGTTGTACAAATATTTAATGGTTACATGCCTTTCAATGTAGGCACTAAATTGATGCACAAAAGACTCAGCTGTCTCTTTGAAATTCCTCAAAGAATGAGTGGGTAGTTGATAATACCATTCTAATGCCATTCCTCCTAAACTTTTCGAGAACATCTTTAGTAATAACAAGTCATCATGTGATATGTCATGACAAGCTATCCTAAACATACGAAGATGCTCTATGGGATCTTCGATTCCTTTGTATATAGGTAGGATAGGCATAGGGAAGTGCTTAAGATATGGTTGTGCTACAACTATAGGATCTAAATGCTGACTGCACATCTCTTGATAATTGTACAAGGGATGGTAGGGATCTATCTGGTCCATGCGAGAGACTAACTATTTCACCATGGCTTCCAGATTACTAGTTTGTCCACCATGTTGGTTCGATGGTATTTGAGCATGTGATGGCGTGACGTAAGGATTGGATACTAACGTAAGGATAGGATACTATATTGTTATTATGCAAATGGTTGGTATGAAGAGTGTTATGAAGAAGATTTGTTGTAGCATTATGTTGTATCCCAGATTGTTGTAAATTGGTGTTTGGTTTGGTTTTAGGCTTCTATTTATTTGAGGTATGTTGATCAATAACTTGGAAAAATAGAGCAGTGAATGACGGTTTATTTTGTGTGGGAATAACCCTAAGCTTGGCAACAGGCATTCTAGGTGGTTGGGTAACCTATTTTTGTTGCATGTTCTGGATTATAGTTGCCATATTCAAATTGGATGGTCCAGCTTGATCACTTTCTTGATCAATGAAGGACAAGGGATTAGTGCATGTGTGATATATTTCTTCTAGGGTTGCTTGAGTGTCACTAATTTGATCCTTATCCATATGGACTGCTCTATTAAGGGCGCAAATATTAGTATTGAGGAACTTCCAAAAATGTTTCATGTTCTCAAAAGTAACAGCTCCTTCCGAAGACATTTTAGGGGATGAGGATCCTTCATCTCTAACAATTTCTCTTTGTTCATTTGCTTCAACAAACTCTTCTTCTTGTTGGTCTAGTGTTCTAGAAGTACATATGGTTTATTTACTGGTTTTCCTAACCAATCTTCTTCTACTTCAATCTTTTTTCATTCCTAAGTCTAGTCATTATGCTTAAACTTAGATTTTAGCAAATATATATTTGTTTGCAACAAGTTTGGGAGGTATATATTTTAATTATATACCTACTATAATACTTTAAAATAATTTTTTTTTATTTTTGTTATTTTTTTGTTTTGTTTTTTATTTTATTATAAAGACAACAAACAACACATTAAATGCAAGAAATAATTAAAAGAATGGCTTAGTTTTCTATAAATAGTTTATAGATGTCATTGATGGGATCAAGTTCATCAAGAGTCATGAAATGCTCCTCTTCAAATTGGAAATGATTTTTCAAGAATTTGACAAAGTGTGCTATGGTGATGTTATCTACTTATGACTCTGACTTGTAAAAATAGAGTTCATGGCAATACTCTCGATATAACATAGCTCTAGGAACTCTATTCCATATCTTTCTATCCGTAAGGACGACCTCTTGATCCTCTATATGAGACAAAAATTTATGTACTACAACTACATTGTCGAGGTATTCCTCAAAGGTGTACAACTCGAAAGACACAAGGGCTCTTTTATCTGCTAACCACCTATGGCAAGCTCTCTGAAGCTCATGATATAAGGTCACTTGATCAAGATCCAAGATTCTATCTAGGACAAACCTCTTGATTTGCCTAAGTTCGGTTGATCTAAATGAAATAAGATTCAATATCCTATTAAGTTCATCCCATAAAGGTGGGACTCTATATGTTTGAGATACTCTAAGCAAAGAAGTAATCTCTATGGCTGCTAATTGGTTCTCAAAATTAATGGTGACAAATCGTATTTTATTATAATCTACCATCTAAATATGATATGCAATCTTACTTGTTTGTCTGATGATTCTAAATGCATTTATGTTTTGTTTTTTGGATTATTTTCAAAAGGTTTTTAGTTTTCACGTCGGGTTCACCAAAATGTATCGCTCCAATTTTTTTGCATCCTTACCTTCAGGCTATAGGATCCGCACCCAAAAGGGGGATGCAAGAAGTATGGGACAATACCTCGGATTGAGAGGCCCTTTGAAGGTCCGGCATCTTGGGGGAGGGGTATAAGGGTGAATTTTCAACAAATGGTGGGTTCACCAGGAAACTTTTGAGTGGCAATTTCCATGCCTAGGTTGAGAGTAGGTTTGATATGTTCATTTTGTGCTTTAATAATTCAATTCCTAGGTTTTTCCAAGATGAATCTAAGTTATTCTATATGCCAATGCTGATTTTTATGAATACAAAAAACATGCATAAATGCTAAACACCGAAAGTAAGCTAAATAAAATAGAACATACCTAATTTCAGATTTTTGATGAATATTCTAAGTTTTGTAGAAGTTCAAATCATCTTAAATCATACGTAATTGTATGTTATTGCATAGAATCATCTCAGATCATAGTCGGCCATCTGAGATCAGATCGGATCATCAACGATCTGACAAATTTGTCAGACGAATTCATCAGAAACCTGCAATCACAGAAATAGATACAAAATACCAAAAATGCAACTACAAAAGCAAGGGGAAATGATAGAAATAATAGTAAACTTGCCTAAATGATAAATCTAGATAGCAATTAAAAGGAAATGCATCAATTTGATAATTTATTTTGACTTTATCATGCATCTATACTAAATGAGGTGAACTCCAGGATGCATAAATATAATAAACTAAGATAATGCATAAAGAAATGCAGAGAAATGATAAGAAAATGCAAACTTTGGGCTCTGATTGCCCCCAATATGGACTACAGTCGATATCGCCTCCAATTGTACGAGATCATCGTCAATCTGCGATAGGATCGTCCAAAATTGTCTGGAATCGCCTACGATGATCCAAGCTTGCTCTAGCTAAAAAATAGTAAGATTCTTGCAAGAAAACTTGAAATATGCAATGCAAACAAAATTATGAAGGTGTTCTAAGGCACAAGGAACTAAATTTGTAGGGAAATCAGTTAGCTAGGGGGTTCATGAAATCCCAATTTATATAGGATTAGGGAGAGGTTAGGAGGTTGGAGATCATCCCAATTTGAGAGATCTCCAATGGGGGAGACTCTAACTGTGCAGACACACTTTCTACCCAAGTTAGAGAAGCTGTTGAAATAGAAGCTAATTATGAAAATTCGGTTTTGGGAAAAAATCATCTGGACATTCTGTTCGAGACGAATTCGTCAGATCTGGGATGATTTCGTCTGATTTTAGATGATATTTTCCAACGTTCAAAACAAATCCTAAAAATGGCACGAAAAACAAGGAAAGCGAGTAACAAACGGTTAACGGGCGGTTTTGGATTAAAATTCAAATTTTTATATTTTTACTAAGGTTTAACTGTGCCAATTTTAGGGTGCTACAACAAGACCAGATCCAAGATGAAAAATATATCCTGAAGTTGACTTGCGATCATCATATGACCCGGCATAGTCGAAGTCCGTGTATCCTTGCAAGAAGAATTTGTTGTTCTTCTTGTATTCTAGGCCATATTCCATAGTACCATGGACATAGTGAAGAACACGCTTTGTTGCTTTCCAATGAGTGGTTTTAGGCTCCTGCATGAACCTCGAAAGATAGTTGACAACAAATACGATATCTGGCCTAGTATTGGTCAGATATATGAGACTCCCGATCAACTGTCGATAGAGAGTACCATCTACCTGAGGTGAATCATCATATCACGATAACTGAATTCTTGTTTCCATCGGTGTTGCCATTGGCTTACAATCAGTCATGCGATATTTTTCCAATAGTGTCTTGGCATACTTTTTCTGAGACACTTTGATGTAGTGCTCCTTCTGGCTGACTTCCAGACCAAGACAATAATGAAGAAGTCCGAGATCTAACATCTCAAAATATTGACACAAGTCTCTTTTGACAGCGGAGATCATAGTTTCTGAACTCCCTGTAATGAGCAGATCATCAACATAGAGTACAAGCAACACTATTTCAGAACCTTGATTCTTAAAATAGAGGTTTGCATCTGACGGACATCTTTTAAATCCATGTTGTAGGAGGTGATTATCCATTTTTATGTACCAAGCTCGAGGAGCTTGTTTCAAGCCATATAAGGATTTAACCAGTTTGCACACTTTTTGCTTTTGGCCATCTTTTACAAATCCTTCAGGCTGAGTCATATAGACTTCTTCTTGAAGATCACCATTAAGAAAAGCACTTTTGACATCCATTTGGTGAACTTTCCACCCATACTGTGCTGCCATAGCACAAATAACTCGAATAGTGGTCATCCGAGCAGTAGGTGCAAAAGTTTCCTCGTAGTCAATACCTTCCTTTTGCGCATAGCCCTTTGCAACAAGGCGGGCCTTATGCTTATCAATTGTCCCATCTACTTTGTACTTGACTTTGTACACCCATTTGCAACCAATGGGCTTCTTTCCTTGAGGCAGATCGACAAGCTTCCAAGTTTTGTTTTTCATCAAAGACTTATACTCTGCATCCATAGCGGCCTTCCACTGAGGCTCACCAAGAGCATCTTGCACTGATGCGGGTTCAAGATCGTCTATTGAAGACATAAACACCCTATCATTATCAATATCCATATCTTCTGTATCTCTCTCTGGATCTACAGAAAGTTCCTCAAAATATTGACACAGATCATCAACCCCAGTATTATTTGTTGCAGCTTTCTCCTGTCGAGCCATGTTGCGAGTACGAGGCCTATCCAATGTCAAATATGGTGGAGTGGATAGCTTAGAGTCTTTGATTGTATTTGTATACCACTTTGGATTCTTCTTCTGAGGTGTTGAAGAAGATGAAGAAGGACCTCCAACCTTTGATGAAGGAGATTTATCAACCTTAGTTTCCACAAGGTCTAGGTATACATCTGATGTGTTTTTTGATGTGAAAGCCTCATCAAAAACTACATCTCTACTAATGTGTATCTTCTTGGTCAAGGGATCAATCAAATGATAACCCTTAGAGTGCTCATCATAGCCAAGAAGAATACACTTCAATGTCTTCTCATCTAGCTTCTTCCTTTTCTCTTTTGGTATGTGCATGAAAGCTTTACATCCAAAAATGCGTAGATGAGAAATGGAGGGTTTCCTGCCACTCCATGCTTCCTGTGGAGTCATTCCTTGTAGGGCCTTTGTGGGTGCCCTATTCAATAGATATACTACTGTGGTGATAGCTTCTGCCCAATATAGTTGCTCAAGACTAGCTCCTGTGAGCATGCAACGAACCATTTCCATGATGGAACGATTCCTCCTTTCAACAACTCCATTTTGTTGAGGAGTATAAGTAGTAGTTAACTGTCATGTGATCCCATTTTATTTCAAGAACTCAGAGAATTATTTAGAGGTGAACTCCCCCCTCGATCTGAGCGGAGGGTCTTTATAGAAGTCCCTGACTCCTTTTCAACAGATTTCTTGAATTGCTAAAAAAAGCCAAATGCTTCAGATTTCAGTTGAAGAAAGAATACCCACATCTTTCGTGAGTAATCATCCATGAATAACTAAAAATACCTCTTACCCCCACAACTTTTGGGAGTGAAGGGACCGCACAGATCGGTGTGAACCAACTCTAGAGGTTTCTTTGCTCTTGTAGAGCTCTTTTCAAAAGGCACTCTATGTTGCTTTCCTGCCAAGCAGTCAGAGCAAACTGGTAAAGTGGTAGAAAGGGAAGGAAGACCCTTTACCATTTCATACTTACTTAACTCAAGTAAGTAACCAGAACTCAAATGTCCATATCTCTTGTGCCATAGGGAAGTTGCCTCCTTTGTAGAGACTATCATGGCTACATGTGGAGTAGAGATAGCATCTAAGGCAAATAAGCCATGCTAATATGAAGCAGTTGCAATGATCTTACCCCTCCTGGTAATAGAACAACACTTCTTGCCTCCTTCAACACTAAAGTTCACAACCATATCTTTGTCCAGAATTTGTGTGACTGACAACAAATTGTTTGCCAATCCTGGAACATAGAGGACTTTGTCAATCTGACACTTGCCATCAGGAAGAGTGACTGAAATAGTACCTTCTCCCTGAACCTTGTAGGTTTTATCATCAGCAATAGTGACAGGTTTGCCCTCTTTGGCCTCAAAAGACTCAAACCATGATTTGTCACCAGTCATGTGCTTACTGGCTCCAGAATCAACATACCATATAGGATCCGTCTGCTTGGACACTGTGGTAGTCATGAGAACTTTGTGGGCTCTCTCAGAATCCGTGTCGATTCTTCAACAACAACATTCACTTGTTGTTTGTTCTTTTGTGGTTTGTTTCGGCCTTTCTATTTTGATTGTTTATTCTTATGCCAACATCTGTTTGTATCATGACCTTCTTTGTCACAGATCTTGCAATATCTCTTTTTCTATTGAGGTTGTTGAGTTTGTTTCCCTTTTGAATCCTTTTGTGAATTCCCTCCCTTCTAAAAATTACCCTTCTTCTGGTTCTGCCCTTTCCTGTTGATGTAGAGGGCAGTGTTAGAAGAATCATCTCGTTGTAGTTGGCGTGCCTCCTCCTCTTGAAGCATATTAACCAATTCTACAAAAGTAACTTTCCATTGTGATACCTGAAGGGAAGTGATCAACACCCGATAAGAATCAGGTAAAGCTCTCAATACAATTGAGGTAAGGAGCTTGTCATCAACTGGTTCTCCCAAAGAATTCAACTTTGCTTTCAATTCAGACACTCTACAAAGAAAAAATTCAACTGTCTCCCCCTGCTTCATGCTTAGACTATGTAATTGAGATTGAAGAAATAGAATAGTGGAATCATTCTTTCCCTCATATATAGTATTAAGGGCATCCCATGCCTCTTTACTATGTTCACAGTCAGCAATATGGGGTTGAACTTCATCAGACACAACAAGCAAAATGAGCACTTTTGCTTTGTTGTCTTTCTTGTCAAAGTCTTTTTGAGTAGTAGATGGAGCTGTAGCACCAGCAGCAGATGAAGGTCTTGTTGTTGCTCTAGATACAACATCCCATAAGTCATCCATTGCTAGGATTGCCTTCATCTTGTTTTTCCATGGTGTGTAATTAGGACCTTTCAACAACTGATGAGAATCAGTCATTAATTTTGTAGACATGGTGAAGGTTCCTTATAACACCAATTGGTCCCCCTTTCGATATACCTTTTGCTAGGCCGTTATACCATACAAAATACCCGCCCTTACGTGAGGGAAACTATAGGTATTTAGAAAGATAAAAAAAATCACCCGCCCTTACGTGAGGGAAACTATAGGTAATTTTTAGAGATCATACGATACGTGGTACTTAAGCAGTACTGAAAGGGAATAGTCTTGTTGATGGCACCTACCATAGAAAGTCTACAATCCTCATGCATGGGGCGTAACTTCCCCTAAACACTTTGGATTTCAGAACTTTCATCAGGATTTACGCCTAAACACAAGAACTATTAGGGTAATGGATGGAGTAAAAAAATGCAAAATGGCAAACTTATCTCTCCCCGATGATTTATAGAGAACAAGCTCAAACGTCATTTTGGTAGCTATATTAGGCGGCGGATACAGTAGCGCAATCACGACAGCTTTACCTGTAAGTGCTGGCCAGAGGTATCACAAATACCGAACACTGCAGTGCAATAAATTGCACGGATGGGTTTTAATTATTCTGGGGACTTAGGGAGTGAATTTGATTTTAACTTTTAATGTTATAGTGCAAAAAATCAAATATGCAACATACAACATAAAAAGTGCCCACAGAAATAAACCACTAGGTGTCGGGTGCTGCCGAAAATGCACCTTTACAATAAGCCAATTTGCCTTAAAAACGTACTCATCATCCCCCCCTTTTTCTTCAAGTTTTGAAAAAAAAATGGTGCTTTAGAAAAAAAACACCTCCCCTTTACTTTGGCAAATATTCTAATTTAATGTAAGTTTCTAAATAATTTTAGTAATAATCTAATTAATAATAAAAATACTTTTGTTTTAAAAAAAAATCATAATTTAAAGAATATGAGTAATTTAAAAAAAAATGATTTTTTTTTTAAAAACAAAGAATATTAATATATTAATTAAAAAAAATACTAAAATTAATAAAGAAAAACTTAACAAAAAAATTAAAATAAAAAAATTACCTCATTGGGGTCGATTCGAAGGGGTTTGAACCCCTGACCTCACGGGCGCTAGCCTGGCGCTCCTGCCAGCTGGGCTAGCATGCCCGATGAGAGGGAGAAGGGAAGATTTTCCCTTTCGTCCCTTGCGACCCTCGCGGGGAGCAAAAAAAATTGTGGGACTTTAGTCCCACATTGCTCCCACGGGGTGCATGAGGGGGGAATAAAAGGGAAGATTCCCCCCTTTATACGTGATTGCCTTCGGGCAATCACGACACCCCTTTTGCCATGCCACGCGACAGGGGTCAGGTCCACGTCGGGTCACGTGGCGGCCACGTCAGTCCACGTGGCGGTCCAGTCCAGTCCAGCGTCCAGGTAAAGCTGCCACGTCAGTCCACGTGGCGGTTCTGTCCAGTCAGCATCGGTCCAGTCAGCTGCCACGCGTCAGTCTAGGTGTCGGTCTGACCTCAAGAAATGTGCCAAGTCAGAACCAGTCCGGATCGACCTCGAGATCCGTGCCCGTGTCCAGTCAGGTCCAACGTCGATCCAGTGTCAGTCGATCTGACCTCGAGAAATGTGTCGAGTCGGATCCAGTCCGGATCGACCTCGGGATCCATGTCCAATCAATCGTAGTCATCAGATCTCGGGATCTATGCCCGGTCAAGCCAGTCCAACCGCCCTCGTTTCGAGTGCAGGTCTAGTTTCGATGCCTCGGGATGCGTGCCCGAGCAGGTCCAGCCTTGCCTCGGGAAACGTGCCCGCGTCTACGTCGGTCTCCTATCAGATCTCGAAAAGCGTGATGCCGAGGTCAAGGAATGCTACTAGCTCTGATACCATGATAGCGGAACAACCAAATTTGATTAATCATGTCAAGTTTATATAGTACATTGCAGCTCTAAATAGGCCCGGAGGGTGTGGAACCACCCGAGGCCAAAATAGGGTTTGTTAGGAAAATAACAATATGCCCTAAAAATAAATAATGAAATATAATGCTAATTAGGATACGCTAACAATTCCTACATGGAAATGCGCAATGACGAAATATCTAACTCCAGAGGCATGATGGCTTCAACACCATACACTAGCGAAAATGGAGTTGCCCTAGTGGGTGTCCGAATGCTAGTGCGATAGGCCCAAAGGGCAAGAGGTAATTGATTATGCCAATATTTATGATTTTCCTTGACGATTTTCTTCAAGATGGCTACTACTATTTTATTTGATGCCTCTACTTTCCCATTGGCCTATGGATAATAGGGCATGGAAAAGCTATGCTTTATGTTATACTTTGTTGTTAACGCACGCACATCCTTATTTTTAAAGGGTGTTCCATTATCCGATATTATTTTGGATGGAATACCAAAATGACATATGATATTATGTAGCATGAACTCCGCAATGCGAGGTCCAATCGTTGTGGTAAGGGGAATTGCTTCCACCCATTTTGTGAAATACTCGGTTGTCGTTATGATAAACGTGTGATGGCCCAATGAGGTAGGTGATATTTTCCCAATTAAATCAAACCCCCATTGTGCAAATGGCTAGACCGATTGAATCGGTTGTAAGGCCTGTGAAGGTACATGTGTCAAATTTACATGGTGTTGACACTTCATGCACTTCTTAACATAAGTACAACAATATTGCTCTAAAGTTGGCCAATAATAGCCCATGCAAAGAATGCACTTAGCGATGGCCATGCCGCTAAAGTGGCCACCACATGTACCATCGTGTGCTTGGGAAATGGCCCAAGCTGACTCCTGTGAGTCTAAGCAATGAAGGAGGATACCTTCATAACTCCGATGATACATTATGTCTCCTAATAAGACATATTTTGCCACCTTTTGTTTGAATGCTCGCTTTGTGGCATGCGACAATCTAGGTGGAGTATTACCCAGCTTAAGATAATATTTAATCTGGATGGCCCAATATTGCTTTGAAGAAGCCTCAATATTATGAATCGTGCTATCCTTTTGATGTTTATCTCGTGTGAATGTTGATTGAGAGTGAACTTGGAGATATAGCATTGTGCTAGTATCAAAAGGATTATGAGGGAACAAAGCCCCCCAGTTAGTGTTATTCAAATATTGGTGTAGTTGAGAGAACCTTTCATGAGAAGGCTCAATCTAAATCATGTGAACAACTGGTATAGCATTATGCTCTTCATGCTCAGTCATAGATTGTGCTAGCATTTTTACTTGGATAGTTGTGATATCATCTGAAGGGTCATGCGAGATTAGTGACCCTAAGGAAGCCATTGTATCCGCAAAATGATTAGATGAGCGAGGGAGTGCCTCTATATCATACCATTCAAATTTGACCAAGAGTTTGTCCACTAGGGCTTTGTAGGCTTGCAATATGGGACATCGACACTGGAAAATCCCTTTAACCTGATTAACTATGAGCAAGGAATCACCGAAAATGTTTAACTTTGTTATTTTCATGGTGATCACCATTTGAAGGCCTATGATGAGGGCTTCATACTCGGCATTGTTGTTGGTGCATGAGAAATTGAGTTTAAACAAAAGAGGTATGGGAGCCCCTTGCGGTGTGAAAAACATGATACCTGCACCACCACCTTGCTCGCATTTGGAACCATCAAAGAATAGAGTTATGTCCACCTGTGACTCAAGCTCTACAGAATCAGGTGATTCTGATAGATGAAACACTCCATCATCGGGAAGTTCTACATTTAGAGGCTGATCATCCTATAGAGGAGCCTCTACTAGTTGATCGGCTATGACCTATCCTTTGATAGATTTTTGTCCAATGAACTCTAGGTCAAATTCCATCAACAACATTATCCATTTCATCATGCGACTATTATGATATGTTCTACTCATCATGTAGCGCAATGGATTTTCTTTAGATACGACATACATGGTATGATTGAGCATATAATGGCATAGCTTTTTGGTGGAAAAGACCACTGCTAAGCATAGCTTCTCAATGTATGCATATCTAATTTCATAGCTGACCAATGTGCGGCTAATGTAATAGGTAGCCTGTTCTTTGTGAAATTCATTCTTTTGGGACAACATGGTGCCCAAAGCTAACTCAGTAGCTGAGATGTATAAATAGAATGACACTCCTAGTCGTGGTGGAGCCAATACAGGTGGTGAAGCCAAGTATTGTTTTATTTTGTCAAAGGTATTTTGACATTCTTCATCCCAATGAAATGAGACCCCCTTGTGTAGCAACCTATTCATGGGTCGACACTTATCCGATAACTGCGCTATAAAGTATTTTATGGATGCGACCTTTCCTTGCAAACTACGTAGTTGCTTAATGGTTGTGGGGGAAGGCATTTATAATATTGCCTTGACCTTGTTTGGATCTACCTCTATGCCTCGTTTGGAGACTATGAATCCCAAAATTTTACCAGATGTGACACCAAAGACACACTTTTTGGGATTAAGCCTAACATTGTGCTCAATGAGGTGATCTAGGACCTTACATAGTACACTGATATGCTCATGATGTTCTAAATATTTCACCAATAAATCATCCATGTAATCTTCCAAAATCTTATGCATATAGTCATGGAAGATGTACGTCATGGCTCATTGATAGGTGGCACCAATATTCTTAAGGCCAAAAGGCATGACCTTATAACAGAATGTCCCCCAAGGCGTTGTGAATGCCATTTTGATCTGGTCTTCTGGATTAATATGAATCTGATTATATCCAGAGAAACCATCCATAAGGGAGAGCATTTCATGTCCTGTTGTAGCATCTACCAATGCATCAATGCTAGGTAAGGGAAATTCATCCTTAGGACTCGCTTTGTTAAGATCTCTAAAGTCGGTGCAAATGTGAATCCTCCCATCAGGCTTCTTGATGGGAACCATGTTTGAAACCCATGGTGGATAATCTACTGAGATGATGAATTCAACATCCAACAACTTTTGTAATTCATATTTCACCATTAAGGCTACTGTTGGGTGCATTTTACGTAACTTTTGCTTGACTGGCTTGATCTTTGGGTCCAGTGTAAGATTATGCATGACTAGATTTGGGTCTAGTCCTGGCATGTCTTTATATGACCAAGAAAAAGCTTTCATCCTTTCTTTTAGCACTCTTGTGAAATCATCTCTTTCAACTAGGGATAGACCTTCCCCTAGTTTGATAATGCAAGGATTATCAAGATTTGTACCGATATCCTTGTCAATTGTTGGCTCAATTGACATATGAGACCCATATTCCAACTGATGTGGAGTGGGAATCAAATGAATGTCATCAACGAGGTTTGCTTCATCCATAGGAAATTCAGGATCAACCTCGGCTTGATAAACATCCTGAGTAGTGCTTGGAGAAAATTGAAATGGCTGTAACATTTCCTCACAAGGCTAGTACTCTGAGGGTGATGGGGGTGAATCTCCTCGATCAAAGTCAATTGCCTCAATGTCGAGACGTAAAGACTTTAATGGGTTATTCGGATCTATCAGTGGTGTATTTAAATCTATGGAAATCATGTTGATGGATACATGATCTCCTGCTCTAGGGTGAGTGGGTCTAGAGACTTGATGTTGCCTCATGACTCATGGGTGTGGCTCTGGTGGAAATGGAATGAATGGTGGTGGCCTATGCGAAAGAGGGCGAGCCTGCTCTTCACGTGGCAAAATATGGCATCAGATGGGTCCTTGGATGGGGAATAACATACGAAGATAATATTCATCCTCATCATCCAAAGGGAACACATGCTCGTATTCATCATCTGAGCTAGGGTAGTTAATGGGTGTGACACCATAGTCATCATCATCATCACTCATCCATTCATGAGGAGGACCTTGGTCTTGTTCCTCACTATCATATTGCAAGGTGTGTGAGCTCTCCCCCACTTCATGGGGTTGGGCGACATCACTGGATAGACCTTGATCTATCATTTCTATGGGGAAATGATCTCCCAAGGAATGAACATGATTCAGATTAGCATATGGGTCATGGGCGAGCTTATCCTGATAACCTAGGCATAGGTGTTTGAGACTCTCGGTGAGGACATCCAATGGTACCGGTTTATTGTGTCCCAACCCGGATTTATCATATGAAAGTTGATATTGGGGTTGACAAGGAACACGAGTACCCTACTCATATAGGCCAAGACCAAACCCATGCCAATTACAATGATCTAAGTACCACAATGCATAGTCTGGATTTGACAAATAATTTACATCCTCAGAAAAGGGTTCATCATCATCTTCCTTCTGAGGAATGGGCAGAGCTCCATACTCTAAACCTCCATATATGAAATTTGTTTGATTAGGAGGTAGACCAAGAGGTACAATGCTACCTATGGGAAGATGAGGTCTCCCCATGTCTTGCACTATCTCCAGTGATGGAACTGTCATGACATTTCTCACCAAGTATTCCCCTATCCCTGTACTAGACATCTGGACTGTGACCTGGGATGGCGAAGATGGATGAGATGGAATGGAGGTTTGAGGTGATTCAGTGTTCACCTCTGGAGGTAATTCCTCATTAATGACACAAGGAACCTCCTCCGTGGATATAGTGGAAACTAATGGTGGGCTCTCATCAATAGGCCTCTTCGACGTGTTCCTCGATGGAGGGTTTGACGATGTCGAAGCCTTCTCTGAATGTGGCGATGATGAGGATGGAGTGAATGATGATGAAGGTGGTGGAATGGGTAGACTCTGAATAGGTGTATTCAGTTGGAAGTCTACGTGAGTCGAAGGTAATGTCGACTCTGGCATCTGCTATAACATGTTGCAGTATTTGAAGGGCTCTAGATCGGTAGACACTATGTGTACTTGCCCTTCATGAGTGTATTTAAGACATTGATGTGCAATGGAGGGGACACACTTCATATCCCGTATCCAAGGTCTACCTAGAAAAATGTTATAGGCCATCTCACCTTCTAGCACATGGCACAACGTCGATATAGTCTTTTGCCCCACCTGAATGGGTAAAACTATGGTACCGACAGTAGAGCATATTGTGTCATTGAAAGCGCAAAGAGTGTAAGTTGATGCCACAACATGAGATGCTAGAAATTTAAGGTGCTTTAGTGCTTTAGTTGTTATGATGTTACTTGAGGAACCAGTTTCTATGAGCACTCTCTTGTATGGTATCTCATTTATACATGCAATGATGTGTAAAGGAGGATCTACCACATCGCTAGCTATTTCCTTAAGCTCATGCTCATGAAATTGTATGACTGGTTCCTTGCACTATTGCACATGACCCACAAAATCTATGAAGGAGTTGGACTCCTGTGGTTGCAACTCTATTGACTTTAAAATGTCCATCAAGGCATCCCGATGTGGAGGTGATTGTTGGATCAACTCATAGATGGACAATCATGTTGATGTGGTCCTCAAGCTTTGTGCAAGCTTGCTCTTAATTGTCACTGTTGGCCTAGAAGGAAGGCCCTATACTATAGGTGGTGTAGTTTGTGATGTAGTTGGAACATCATTCGAAGCTACAGGCTGTGCAACTTGACTTGGATATCTTTTGTTCCTGGTCACAATACTCACCATCCCAACATACCCTTGAATAGGGTGTTTTTGCTTCACCTCATTCATCGGTTTAGCAGGTGCTGCCTATACCTCATGAGTTGGTAAAGGGTCTTTGTAAATACCCATTTGTTGATTGGTAGGAGCTAATGGAGCATCCACTTGAAGCTCATTCCTCTCAATCATGTCTTGTACTACGTGTTTAAAACCATAGCACGATTGTAAATCATGGCCACCTTGTCGATGAAATTTACAATATTGATCCTCTCGACATCCCATAGGCTTGGGTTTGCCTATTTCTAGATCATTGGGTTTAATATCTGGTAAATTAACCATATTTGCAGCCCACAATCGATCAAAAAGAGAATCCATGGATTCAACGATGGGAGTAAATTGTCGTTGAGGGCGACGTTGTTTTTGTCCCTGGTTCATTGTACCATTATTGTTATAACTCATAGGAGGAGGTTGGGCCTGATAGTTCACCTTTTGGGGAGGCATAACTTGAGGAGGCGCAGGGACATTTATGGCCACTTGATTGACCGTAGTTGGCTTTGTAGGTGCTGAGCTATTCTTAGGATTCTTTGTCCACTCCTTCTTATGAGGTTTTGTTATTTCTCCCTCTTGGATTTTGATTTCCTCTATGTTTCTAGCCTATGCTAGAGCTTCTTCCAAGGTAGGGTATTGTTGTAATTGCAATGTCAAAGAGATGGGTTTCAAGCAACTCTTTGAAAACAAATGAGTTAATTCAGTCACTGGAAATAGATAGGGTAGCTTAGCCAAAAGTGTTCACCACCTATTTCCATAGTCAGTAATCGACTCATCCTCAGTTTGTTTCATCCCCGTGAGGTCGGTTAATGTCACCTTCCTTTTGGTGTTAAAGGTGAAACATTCCAAAAATGCATCAACGAATTGTTCAAAAGTGTAGATGCTATGTTTTGGAAGTTGGTTGAACCACTCAATGTTAGGACTAGAGAGGGTACTCAAGAAATTTCTTAGGAGCAATGCATCATTGTCCTGTATGTTGAAGCACAAATTTAGAAATCTAGTGACGTGCTCTTGAGCATCTTCTTCACCCTTGAATCTATCAAATTTGGGCATTTTGAAATGCTCAAGATAGACCGGGGAAGGAATGGATGGATGTAATGGTTGGTTCTTTAGCTGATGCAAGGTAGGCTTTTGAAGCCCATTGCCAGCTATCTTACCTTCTATAGTTTCTAAGCGTGCAAGCAAAGCTTGATACGCATCTGAGGATTTGATCTCCTCTTCCTTGTTTTGAACTCATAGAGGTGGACGAGGAATATTAAGCCTAGGTTGGGGTGGTTGATTGACATCAACCACGCCTCCATAAGGTGCTTCTACATAATCCTCATTCTATTCCAAATCATCGTAAGCCCCATAAGGTGTTTCAGGTATGGGCCTACAAGGAGGAACGAATGCCTATTGAAGGTGATCTATGTTTGGCCTATCATATGCATTCTGTTCAGGCCTACGAGGTCTAGGAGGCAACACAGGATTAGGTCTAGGAGACCTATCTTGTTGGAAATTTGGTTGCCTCGGGTGAGCCTCTTGTCTACGCGTGCTTGGAGTTACAACTCCATGATGCAAAGTTTCTTGAATTTTTCATTCAAGATTTTCTTTCTCTACTTGTTGCCACTTCTCTAAGAGATCTAGGTGATGTTTATCCGACCTAAGTCGATTAAACTCGGCCTAGTGGTCAGCATATCTCTGGACCAAATTATTAATTTGATCAGTTGTATTAGGTCTAAGTGCCTTAGCACTATTGCCTTGTTGTCTATCATGTTCAGGAGGATCTGTGAGATCAATTACGTGCTTCCCTCGATCGAGGGCAGTCACATTGACTTGAGGTTCTCTCCTAAACAAGTCTTTCTGAGAGACTACTAGCGTAGAGGCACAACATGCTTGCATTGACACATGTTCATGAGGATAATATGGATGTTCCTCAGGTCTTCCCTCATAAACAAGGAAAGGTAAGGTAGAATAAGGTCACCTAATTTGACGAGTATCATACTCATCATGATTTTGATACCTTGGAGTAGGGTGACTTGAAATCTTGAGATGATCATTCAACCCTACTCGAGGTGTGAGCTCTTGCTCCTATGTATGAACAGGAGTAGAGGATCGAGCAGGCACACGAATGCATGGTATTTCTCTATGTGGAGGTGCCTCATTGCACGGTGACTCTTCTCTAAAGAAGGTATTTGTAGCATGTGAATTAGGGAGATATTTTCCCAAACTAGGACTATGACCTACAGGGGTACCCTACGAAGGAGTCCCCTATAAGCTAAGCCTTCTAGTTGACACTCTAGGACTAACCATCCACTCATCTATCGATCTACGACTAGGGAGAGTAGCTGATTTCTAGGGAGGAATGATCCTATCCCTAGGCTCAACACGAGGATGTCCTATATCCTCTTCTCTATTGCCCATAGCTTCTACCCCTGAATGGGCTTGGCTATGGGTACGTACCATAGCTATGTACTCTAACTACTATGTGTTTATCTTCTTTACAATTTCTATGAATTTGAAACAAACAAACAATAGAGACACACAAGCATAGAAGTGATTATCTCATTTTAAATATTTTAAATGTGAATCCCTAAACTGTTTGTTGTGTTTCAATGATGTGTTGCTTTGTAAAGAAAATCCTTTTCTCATGTTTGATATTTTGTTGGATGATATTCTCAAATTTTAAAGGATTTCACCTATATACTCATAGCTCGACAACCGGTATGGTGATAAATTCCATATTATTTCGGTCACGTAAACCAATCTAAGATATAGTGATTAATTCCATATCCCGATCAAGGAGCATAGGTCCTACCGATCCTCACCCAACACCCCGTGCATAGTGATACACCCCTCTGAAGAGGAATGCATGCTATTTTGCATGGTTAGGATAGATCTTGGAGTTGGTATTGGCCAGTTAAGTTGGGTCCCGATGATACTCTTTCAAGCTAGCCATTCAAGTGGTAATTACATCCACTATTGTCACTGATGTTAAAATACCTTATGGTGTGTGTGGTTCCTTTTAAATATTGAAAGAAAACAAGAGAGCACTCAATGATTATTCACTAAATGCATGTAATGACATTTTTCTTTCAGAAGCATTAGTAGCATAAAAGGAAATCCAGAAAATGCAAAGCCTATATGACCTTAACCTTCTTGGGTAAGGTTCCAACAAGCAAACCAGACAAAAGTAATGACTTCTACTATATTTTCCTTCTATTTTTTTGAGCTAATTAATGCACGATTTTGGAGAGAAATAATGTAACCTTTCTATGCATAGAATAAGCAAGAAAAACATGAAATTTGGCAATTTTTAATAGTAAAAGTTCAAATTGACAGTGCAGAGGGGTATAAAATGAACCTTTAAAGTTGTTGTTTCTACAAATTTTTGTAGAAACCCTCTGGTTTTGTGGCCATCCCTATCAGGGATGGTGGCATATTGGGGGCCATCCCACCCAGTGCCACCTAGCTGGCCATCTCACCCAGTGCCACCTAGCAGCAAAGGGGTCATTTTTGATCAGAACGGTCAGTACCTGCAACAAGTAAAACCAAAAATGGAGGTCCAAATTAGCACAATCCAAGGGGAGATTGAAATAAAATTAGATACCATGATCACCACTGAAGAAGTGAAATTCATGATATCGCCTTAAGGGCACTCTATTGCAATGTATAGCAGTTATAAAGCATTCAAAAGGAAAGATGACATAAACTTATAATCTAATGAAATGAGACAACATAGACAATAAAGGTAATGAAATTCTCTATCTATTCATTTATCCATAGCTTCAAAACTAGATTACAAGACATCCCCTTGAGGGCTTTACAAATGTGATACATTTCCATTACAATCTTCAAGGGATCTAGTCCCTTGGAAGGAGGCCTTTAAGGCGATAAATAATAGTTGTGAATCTTTGCTTCCCACACTCGAGAGCTAGTATTGGGCTGATAAAATATTATGCCTCTTTAGCTCCTCCTCTTGCCTAGCATTCCTGTTCCTGAAGACAAGGGATTGAAATGGGATTAAAAGCACCTGTGTTATAGAATAAAGCCATTAAACCATGAAAAAGGAGCATATCCTACAACTTTAAAAAGTGATCTACATGCATGAAAACTGATCTACATTAAGCATAAACATATTTTAAGCTATTATAAATGCAAACAAGGAAATTTGGAAGCAAGATCAAAGGTGAAACAATGCAAAAATGGTGACCATTCCTGGGTGAGCCAAATAGACCTGCAACATTGGGGACCTCAAATCCTACATCAAAACTCCTCCAAATTACCTCAAATTTGGACCAGAGGTTCCTCTAGACATTCCTAAGGGGTCTATGGAGGAATTTATCTAAAATTATAATCTATTTTGTGGTCATCCCTAGGTGTGACACCCATAGACTACTAACCATCCCCAGGTGGGGCGGTCACAAAACTGCCTTAGTTTTGTCACCTATGCCTATGGAAATTGGTCCAAAACTTGGGTAGGGGTGTTGTCGATAGATGGGGCCAAATAATACTTCAATTTGGCTAGTTTGGAATTAGTGGATCGAGCCTATTGCCCCTAAAATCACCTTCGAATGAAGAGGGTTTCAAGGCCAAGGAAAGGGCGAGTTTTGGTTTTGCAAATAGTGAGGGTTGATTTGTGCAGCACTTCATTGCATAAATCATCAAAGTCTCCTCTTTTGAAATGGATGTTTGGGCCTCCTTTTATAGCCCAAAAGGGCATCTAGGGAAAAATGGCATGTTTGGCCATGCGAGGCAGGTGGCACCATGTGTCCTAATCTCGTCATTGATTGATGAGGGGAAGGTTACCCCTTTGGGGCTCCCAATCTACTACCTCACTGCACATTTGTAGGTCCCCAATAAATTTGGGGTGATTGGATGCATTAATGGCAGTCTTTGATTGCCATTTAGCACGTCCTTTGACTTTTTTAAGGGCCTTCTTAGGGGCCATCCCACCCAGGGATGGTTATGGATGGTCATCCCTGGGTGGGACGATCACCAACTGTGACCATCCCTTGGTGGGACGGTCACCAGTAGGAGCCCCAAAATAGCCCTAAACTGCTAGGAACCCTCCAAACTAAGTTTTGGAGCCTTTTGGAAGCCTTTTTCTAGCCTAGAGGGGTGCCCAATAGGGCCATATGTTGTCGATAAGAGGGCATATGTGATGCATTGATAGTCTTATCCGATTTACGTGATTTAGGTGTCTACAAAGGTACCTTGTGCTTGCATGGAATATTGTGACCGAGGATAATTAGGATCTTCCTCAGGTATTCCTTTATAAGTGAGGCATGGTAGGGTAGGATTGACTTGCCCACTATGACAAGTATCATACTCGTCTAGGTTTTGGTACCTTAGGGAAGGGTTCTTTAAAATCTTAAGATGATCATTTAACCCTACCCTAGGTATATCAGGTCCTCTAAAGGTAGGAATTCTAAGATCCTCATACCTATAATGATGATGCCCAGGGCCTCTCCTATAGTTTTTTGCTTTGCTAGCTCGTTATTAAGCTCAGCTATGCATAGTTGTCATAATGTGTTGACTAGGCATAACCGTGAATGGAACCCATACTAAAGAAAAATTTGGCTTCCAAAAAAGGTCATAAGTGTTATTGTAGCACCCTAAAATTGGCGCAGTTAAACCATCAGTAAAAAGTAGAAATTTGAATTTTAACCCCGAAACCGCCCGTTAACCGCTTACCTCATTTTTCATGCCATTTTTAGAGGTTGTTGTGACCGTTGGACGATATCATCGTCGATCTGACGATATCATCCCAAATCGGATGAATTCATCTAGAACAGAACGTCCAGACGATTTCGTCCCAAAACCAAATTTTTGCAATTAGCTTCTGTTCCAACGACCTCTCCAACTTGGGCAGAAGCGTGTCTACGTGGTTGGAGATTCCCACATTGGGGATCTCCCAGATTGGGATGATCCCCAACCTCCTAACCTCCCCCTAATCCTATATAAACTAGGATTTTCCTAGTTTATCCCCCTGACTCCCTACCTGGCTGCCTGGCTGATTATTTCCCTACAATTTTAGTTTTTGTTGTGATCTCCCATCATTTGCACTTGTGTTTTCAAGTTTTGTTGTAGGATTTCACTGTGTTTCAATCGGAGGTAGCTCGGATCATCGCAGGCGATTCAACTACAATTTTAGATGATCTTGTCAAGATCGACGATGATCTTGTATGATTACAGATGATCTTGTCTGCAATTCAGCTTGGGGGCAATCAGAGCCCCGAGTTTGCATTCTCTATCTCATTTTCCTTATTTATTGGTGCATTAGATTAATTTACTTCTATTTTGCATCTTGGAGTTCACCTCATTTAGCATAATTGCATGATAAAATTCAAAATAAGTTTCCAAAATAGTGCATCTCATTTAATTTGATATCTGGATTTATCATTCAAACATCTATACTCTTATTTCTATCATTTTGCATCATTCTTGCAATTGTATTTTTGGTTTTTGGTGTCTATTTTCTTGATTGCAGGTTTCTATGAATTCGCCTGACGAATTCGTCAGGTCGTTGATGATCTTGGGTGATCTCGGATGATCTCCTATGATTTGGGATGATTCTATACAATTACAGATGATCCTGTCATATCCGGGATGATCTGGACTCCTACAAGCTTCAGAATCTTCATCAGACATCAGAAATCAGGTGTACTCTTCTCCATTTTATATATTCTCTGTATTCAATCACATTAGGATTCATTTATGTCTTTTGTCTTCATATAAATCAGAATCTTCATATAGAATAGCTTAGCTTCATTTTGGCCAACCTAGGAATCTGAATGATTGAACATAAAATGAACAAATCAAACCCATTCTCAACCTAGGCATGGAAGCTGCCACTCAAAGTTTCCTGGTGAACCCCACCATCCATCAAAAATTCACCTTTATACCCCTCCCTCGAGAGGCGCGACCTTCAAAGGGCCTCTCCGTCCGAGGTATTGTTCCATCCTTTTCTCACCCCCCTTCTGGGTACGGATCCTTTAGCTTTGAAGGTAAGGGTGCAAAAAATTTGGGCGATACATTTTGGTGAACCCGACGTGAAACTAAAAACACCTTTTGAAAACAATCCAAAAAAAAAAACACATTATTAAGAACATCTAGAATCATTAGAAAACTGTTAAATTTGCATATCATACTTAGATGGTAGATTATAATAGAAGACGAGTTGTCTCCATAAATGTTGAAAATCAATTAACGGCCATAGAGATTACTTCTGTGCTTAGAGTACCTCAAACATATAGAGCCCAACCTTTGTGGGATGAACTTGATAGGAGATTGGGTATTATTGAATCTAGATCTGTAGAACTTAGGCAAATTAAGAGGTTTGTCCTAGATAGAATCCTGGATCCTGATCAGGTGACTTTGTATCATGAACTTTAGAGAGCTTGCCATAGGTGGTTAGCCGATAAAAGAGCACTTGTGTCTTCTGAATTATACACCTTTGAGGAATACCTTGAGAACGCAGTTGTAGTACATAAATTTCTATCTCGTGTAGAGGATCAAGAAGTCGTTCTTATGGATAGAAAGAGATGGAATAGAGTTCCTAGAGCTGTGTTGTATCGAGAGTATTGCCATGAACTTTATTTTTACATGTCAGAGTCTGAAATAGATCATATTACCATAGCACACTTTGTCAAGTTCTTGAAAAACAACTTCCAATTTGAAGAGGAGCATTTCATGACTCCTGATGAACTTGACCCTATCAATGATATCCATAAACTATTCATAGAAAGCTAAGTGATTCTTTCTACTATTGTTTCTTACAACTAGCATGTTGTTTGTTATTTTTATTCTCGCAAAATAATAATATAATAAAATCACACAAAAAAAAACAACAAAACATTTCCTTTTAAAGTATTATAGTAGGTATATAGTTAAAATATATACCTCTCAACCCTATCGCATATATATATATATAAGTATATATATTTGCTAAAACCTAAGTTTAGCACAATGCCTAGACTTAGGAATGGAAAACAAACCGAAGAAGATGAAGATTGGTTAGGAAGACCATTAACTGACCAAAATGTCCCTCCTGAGGACCAAGTTCAGGAAGAAGAAACCCTAGACCAGCAAGAAGAAGAGCTTGCTGTAGGAAATGAACAAGAAGAAACTATTAGAGAGGAAGGATCCTCATCCCCTAAAATGTCTCCGGGAGGAGCTATCACTTTTGAGAACATGGAACAATTCTGGAAGTTCATTAACACTAATATTGGTGTTTTTAATAGAGCAGCCCATATGGACAAGGATCGAATTAGTGACACTCAAGCAACTCTAGAAGAAGTATTTCAAACACACACTAATCCCTTGTCCTTTATTGAACAAGAGAGTGATCAAGCTGGACCATCCAATTTGGATATAGTAGCTGCGATCCAGAGCATGCAACAACAACAGGTTACCCAACAATCTAAAGTGCCTGTTAACAAGCCTAGGGTCATTCCCGCACAAAAGAAACCATCATTTACTACTCTATTTCTCCAAGCTCTTGATCAACATACCTCAAATCAACAAAAACCCAAAACAAAACCGAACACCAATTACCAACAATCTAAGGTACAACATAATACTATTACAAATCCCCTTCATAATACTCTTCCTACCAACACTTTGCATAATAGCAATATAACATCTAATCCTTATGTCACACCATCATACACTCATAGATCCCATACCTATGTGCCATCGAACCAATATGGTGGACAAACTAGCAATCTTGAAGCCGTGGTGAAACAGTTAGTTTCCCGCATGGACCAGATAGATCCCTACCATCCCTCGTACAATTATCGAGAGATGTGTAGTCAGCCTTTAGATCCTATAGTCGTAGCACAGCCGTATCCTAAACATTTTCCTATGCCTGTTCTTCCCATATATAAAGGAACCGAAGATCCCATAGAGCATCTTCGTATGTTTAGGATAGCATGTCATGATATATCACATGATGACTTGTTATTACTAAAAATGTTCCCAAAAAGCTTGGGAGGAATGGCATTAGAGTGGTATTATCAATTACCCACTAATTCTTTGAGGAATTTCGAAGAAACTGTCGAGTCTTTTGTTCATCAATTTAGTGCCTACATCGAAAGATATGTGACCATTAAAGATTTGTATAACTTAAAACAGGGCAAAGATGAATGCTTTGTTGATTTCCTAGCTAGGTGGAGACAGTTGATAGGAAAATTGCACTTTGTGTTACCTTATAGGGAGATGTTGGACATCTTTATTAATAATTTGCAAGAGCAACTATCTTACGAATTATCAATTGCTACCTTGACCACCTTCGATCAGGCTATAGACTTAGCCCGAAGAGTGGAAGATGCTCTCATTAGGAGAGGCCAGCTTAAAAGAGAGACGATGAGAAAACATCCAAAAATCAATATAAGAATAAACAAGTTGTGGGTGATGGAGTCACCGATAGCAGAAATACTGCTAATGTTAATGCTGCGAAGACAATGGAGAAGTTTGTATTGAAACCTCCTGATAGACCTCCTCGAGAATTTACTAGGTTAAATCAACCTTTATCAACTATTCTACCACAATTATTAGAATGAGGTTTGATTCAATTACCAAATATTCGGGAACCTGATCCAACTATACCCGGATACAGAGCAGATTTACACTGTGACTTCCATAGAGGACCTGGACACACTACCAACTCTTGTAAAATATTAAAACATAAAATACAGGACTTGATTGATAACAATGAGATGGAGGTGCAAGCCTTTCAACCTAAGCAAAATCCTCCTAATAATGTTCAAAAGAACACCCCACAAAACCAGAATCAGAATGCCAATCAGTCATTGGACATCTTTCAACATCCCTTACCAAAACATGGTAAGGAGGTGGCTAATCAAGTTGAACATCATAATGTCCCTCCTCCTGCCCGATATGTAGGAACTATTAGTGGGCATTTACCTGTTCATGATCTGGAAATATTTGACACAACTTTATCCGTGGTTACAACCAGGCCTCTATATAATATTCGGATACTCGATCTTAGTGATACAGAATACGAGACTGAGAGTGATATGGAAATCACATCAAATCAATCGAATAGTTCTAAAGATGAATCGGATCCTATTCACCCTATCACAAGTTATATGGTTCCAGAAGAGCCATTTCCAAGAAGAGTCACTACTAGACCATCGTCTCACCGATTACTTTCTAATGAGCTAGCTATAAACGCTAGACCAAGACCCATTCATCATCCACAGAATAATATTGTGGGTACCATCGGAGCTGTTACTAGACAACGAGGCTCAAAATTCTCAACAAGATCAAATTCAGAATGGTGGATCAGCTCCATTTGTTTTGAAGGTTCCTAATAAAGGGAATCATTCACCTAATGTTCAACCTAAACCTCCTTATAATATTAATGAACAATTATCAAATATTACAGCTAGAATTTCTCTCTTGGACCTTTTAAGATCTTCTCCTACACATAGAGATGAATTAATGCTCACATTAAGTCAGATGATGGTACCACAAGACATTCAACTTGAAGCCATGGCCGATACTATAATAACTCGTGAAGTTGATTGTATTGACTTTCGGGATAGAGACATACCGCAACATAGTTTACATAAAGATAACCCCTTGTATATTATTGCCTTAATTGGAGATGTAGCAGTCAAACGAGTTTTGATTGATAATGGTTCATCTTTAAATATCTGCACTTTTGACTTCTACCAAATATTTGGGTTTAGAAGTGATGAAATGAAAAGAACTGATATGATCATAAAAGCTTTCAATGACGAAACACAAGAAACATGTGGAGTTATTACCATTCCATTGCAGGTTGGTCCAAGAACCTTGGATACGATTGTGTTTATTGTACATTGCCCTGCATCGTACAATATACTCTTGGGTCGTCCTTGGATCAACGCGATGCGAGTTGTTCCCTCAACTTTACATCAATGTGTTAAGTTCGAATTTAAGAATCAGTTGGTTACCATTCATGGTGATCCAAGACCCTTTGATATGTGTGCTTTGGCAGAACCTATTGGAGTTCAATTTTGCCCCGCTCTGTCATCCACACATCCTAATTCTCATTATCCATCTAAACGTGTGAAACTCACACCCACAACGTCATCTACTTCTTCTCCATCAGTTGCACCTCCACATATAGCTCAACCATCTTCTGAACAAACCGCATTAGGACCTAAGAAAGATCCTAATCCCACAACCAATGTCTCTTGTTCTACTCCTATAACTTCCATACCTTTAATAGACCCATCTATCGACACCTCTACACCGTCTACATCCACCAAATTCATATTTTCCGCATCGAAAGACGTAGGGAATGTTCCTTCTACCTCTTATGCTCTTACTTGACGAGCTCTTACCCGATCTATCTAAAATTCTTATATCAGAAGAAACGAATGCTTCTATGCAAGATTCCCTTATTTTAAATAATTTGCCACCATCTCCTCGTACCTTGGGCCTCCCACAGCCTATGGGAAGTATTTACCAAGTCGGGAGTTGTGCCTTTATTTATAAGGGATATGACTAGGGTAGAATACCCAGAAACATCAGAACTCATTATGATGGATATGCTCGATGTTATTTTACTAATGAGTATATTAAAGCCAAACCTATAATGCTTAAATTGGGATATAAAGGGAAAGGTTTGGGACCTTTCCAGAATGGTATGAAAGAACCTTTTGAGGTAGAAGCGTGGCCCGCCCGATGTGGTGTGGGCCTATTTTCTAGTAAGGGTCAGCCATTCCCATTTGAGGATGATGACCATCTTATATGTTACCAAGATTATTTAGATGAACGCGATGCTTTGCGTTTAATGAATAAGACATTCACATGTAATATGCTATCTATAGCTTATCCTGAGATGATCGCTGAATCCGATGATGAGTTGGAGGGAGATATCTTTCACGATGTCTCCGTTGAGGAATTATTACATAATGGATTTTATTTTGATGGCTCTATACCTAGTATAGCCCAGCTTGAGGCCACGACTCCTCAAGATGAATTATCCAAGCTAACCTTGGAAGAATTACAAGAATTGGGCGTTTCACCCACCCCACCTAATTTTGAGAGAGATCTACACATGGAAGTAGAAAATGTCATAAAAATTAACATTGGAACCGACGATAACCCTCACATAATCAACATTGGATCAGAATTGAGTCAAGAAAAATAGGATAAATACATTGCATTTCTTAAAGAATATGAAGATGTTTTTGCTTGGACATATGAAGATATGCCAGGTTTAGACCCTTCTGTAGTTATGCATCACCTAGTAGTGCATCCGGATGCTAAACCTGTTAAGCAGAAGCTTAGAAAAATGCATCCTAAAGTGGCCTTACTAGTCAAAGGGGAGTTAGAAAAACTCTTGAATGTTATTTTTATACAAGCCATTGATTATGCTTGAATGGATCTCGAATGTAGTTCCAGTAACTAAGAAAGAAGCTACTAAGATTAGGGTTTGTACAGACTTTAGAGATATTAATGTTGCATGCCCTAAAGATGATTTTCCCCTTCCCAATATGGATCAGATCATTGATTTTACTTTTGGGAGTGGAATGATATCCTTAATGGATGGATTTTCTGGTTATAATCAGATCAGGATAGCTCTTGAAGATCAGGCTAAAACAACCTTTATTACCCCTTGGGGGACTTTCTATTGGAAAGTGATGCCATTCGGTTTGAAGAATGCAGGTGCAACCTATCAACGAGCCATGACTTATATCTTTCATGATATGATGCATGATATACTACATGATTATGTAGATGACATTATAGCTCGTTCTACTGAAGAAGATGACCATTTAGATGACTTGAGAAAAGTATTTGATCGGTTAAGGGAATATCTTATCCGATTGAATCCAACCAAATGTATATTCGGAGTTAAGTCAGGTAAATTATTGGGGGTTATAGTTTCTTTACGTGGCATCAAAATTGACCCTCTCAAGATTACGGCTATCACTGATATGCCCACACCTACAAATATATCTGAATTACGGAGTCTACAAGGTAAGCTTCAAGCTATCCATCGCTTCATCGATAAGTTGGCGGATAAAACTGGACCCTTTCTTAAGCTTCTTAAGAAGGATGTCTCTTTCCATTGGGACGATGAATGTAAGGAAGCATTTGAACTCCTCAAACAATATCTTCTTAACCCACCTATACTTTCACCACCTAAACCTGATCGCCCATTTATCTTGTATATTTTTGCTTCAGATTTTGCTTTAGGAGCTATGTTAGCTCAACTTGATGATGAGAAAAGAGAGCATGCTAATTATTACATTAGCAGAACATTAATTAGTTATGAAACCCACTACACAACATTAGAGAAGTTATGTCTAGCAGTCATATTTTCTACACAGAAACTATGCCATTATATGCTCAGTCAGAAAACATACGTTATTGCTAAATCCGATCCCTTGCGGTATCTCATGAGTCGACCTTATTTATCTGGTCGCACAACGAAGTGGGTTCTTGCTCTAAGCGAGTTTGAACTCATGTTTATAGGACAAAAGTCTGTTAAGGGTCAAATCATAGCAGATCAATTAGTTGTTGCACCCTTAGAGTCCACCCATCCCCTCGTCATTGAGTTTCCTGACGAATGCCTTAACCTAGAGGTGGATCATTCAGAGCAATGGTCCCTATACTTTGATGGAGCCCGATGCATGAGTGGGGCTAGTGCAGGTATTATTTTGATATCTCCATAGAAACATCTCATACCTCTATCCTTTAAATTAATGTTTGCCTGTACTAATAACACTGCTGAATATGAGGCTCTAATCCTTGGATTACGAGCTACCCTGGCACTAAAAATTAAAAATCTATTAGTTTTTGATGATTCTCAACTTGTTATAAATCAAATTAATGATGTTTATCAGACCAGAGATGATAAATTGCGCCCATATAAAGCATATGTATTACAATTAATATCTTTATTTGATCAAGTTACCTTGGAAGCTATTCCTAGAACTAGCAATCGTGCGGCTGACGCTATGGCCGTAGCTGCATCTCTTTTACCCTTGGAGTTAGATGACGAATATGCTACCATCATTATTCATCGACTCCAGGAACCCGCTTCAACTAAATCATGCTTGGAACCTTTGGACATGTTTCTAATCAATGAAACTATTCTTGAACTTTGGTACACTGACATCCTCAATTTTCTTCAAAATGGGACCTTCCCTGAAGGTTTTAATAGAAACCAGCATCGGTTATTACGTAGACGAGCAAGTCACTTCGTAATAATTGGCAATACGTTATATAGGAGATCTTTTGAAGGTATCCTATTGAGATGTTTGAATCTAGAAGAGTCTAGATCAGCTTTGAGTGAAGCCCATGATGGATCTTGTGGGGGACACTTTAGTGGTAGCACCATTGCTAAGAAGCTCCTTAGGATAGGATATTTTTGGCCTACCATGGAGAATGATGCACATGATTACGTGCGCCATTGCGACAAGTGCCAGAAACATGCTGACCTTGTCCATGCGCCTGCACAAGAACTGCAGGCTATTTCATCTCCTTGGCCCTTTTCAAAATGGGGCTTAGACATCATCGAAAAAATCAATCCTGTGTCATCTGATGGACACAAATTCATCATAACCGCCATCGAGTATTTTACGAAGTGGGTCGAAGCTATGCCCTTAGCTTCTTGCACTGGAACGCAAGTTTCCAAGTTTATTCTTAATCAAATTATTTGTAGGTTCAGAATTCTTGCAAATCTCATCTCGGATAATGGAACTTGTTTCAAAAACAAAGATGTAAAGAAACTATGTCAAAAATATAAAATTCAACATCGTTGGTCCACTCCCTATTATCCTCAGGGTAATGGCCAAGCAGAAGCATCTAATAAAACATTAATTAAAATCCTCAAGAGACTGGTCAATAAATCTGGCCGTGATTGGCACATTCAATTATATCCTGCTTTGTGGGCTTATCGAACTAGCATTCGTACTCCCACGGGCACTTCACCTTTTGTTTTGGTTTATGGCACTGAAGCTGTTTTTCCCTTTGAACTAGAAGTTCCTTCTTTGGCTCTGCTACTTCAAGATACTAAAGTAGGAGATGAATATCATGCTGGCAGATTTAGTCAGCTGGAACTCCTAGATGAGAAGCGCATTAATGCTTTGGAGCATCTTCGTGCCTACCAGAACAAGCTCAAACGAGCATATCTCAAGAAAGTTCATAATCGATCCTTTGAGATCGACGACCTCGTCTTAAAAGAAAATCAAAAAATACTAATGCAACTAAAGACCTTAAAGGCAAATTCGAGCCTAACTGGCTTGGGCCATATATTATCACTGCTAAATTTGGATCGGGAGCATACATATTAGCTACCTTAGATGGTAAAGATCTTAAAGAACCTATGAACATTATGCATCTTAAGCGCTATTATGCATAAATCTGGTAATTTCGTCATTGTATATATTATACATATTGTCTCATATTAGTAATTCATATAAAAATTTCAAAAATAGTAATATTATGTATTCTCTCAATTCATAAATTAAAATCAAAATATAAAAAAATCAAAATCATCAAAATCCTCAAAAACATCTTCTATTTTGCACTGTCAATTCTTGAAGTATTGCAGTTATATTTTCAGTTATTTTGGATAAATTAGCATTTATCTGGAATCCCTCACTTTCACACTCACATGAATAAATATCTTGATCTTATTTGGTATGATTATTAATCTCTCTTATATCGAAGTCCACAGTTGAATTAAATAAAGTTTTGAGCATAGAGAACTGATCTTGTTATTTACTTGAACCAAGTACACCTTTTCACATTAAAATGATTTCATTGCAAATTCAAAATGATGCTACATAGTAGAAGTGGTCTCTTGAGTATTTTACCAAATGTGTGGAAGCGATTACCTTAACTTCTATGACTGGAGAACGTATTATGGAGTTCATACTTCATAATATCATCTATCATTTTGGGATCCCATCCAAAATAATCTTGGATAATGGTACTTCATTCAAAATAAATATATGTGGGTGTTGGAACTGATTCTTTTATTCGTAGGATTTCGATTGTCATGTTACAAGAACCCATTTGAAACTAATGAGCTATTACAAGCTCTGGTTGACCTCCCTCATGTTATGCTAAACAAAAATATTGCTAAAGAAGACTATAGAATGGGTAAGGAAACCCCAATGGTAATTATTTAATTAAACTTCTAATTTGCATGCTCTAGATTTATATTATACTATATGTATTAAAATGACAAAGCATGAAAACAACCATTTGTTATGCCTTATGTAGACCGATTCCTAGATTCATTGGGTTGTTATAGCAATTTAACAACAATTTTAATATAAAATAGAGAGAAGGGGAGAAGAAAATTGGCGTTCTTAATCTCATTTGAATATCACAATAAAATCAAGAGTTAACCAATGAAAGAAATGTATATAATGCATTCAAATAATGTAACCCATTACACAGTGACACATAGTACAATGATAGAGATATGATAGGAATAAAACCCAAAATTGTATTGATTTCATACAATATTACATACAGAGTGGGCGGGATGCATTTTAACTCTATTTTCTTAAAGAAATACATCAATACAATGAAGAGGACTCTATTCAAATAATGTAACATTTATCTCCAACTCTCCTTGTTCCAATATGGTAATAGTAGAGTCTCTGAATCCTAGGTTTAAGAAGGTAGGAAATTATATTAGCTTCTTGAATGCTTTACTATCACAATCCTGCAAAGAAAAGAGAAGAAAAATAAATGAGAAAGGAAAATAGACACAGAAGGGAATACAACAACACAACTAACCAGACACTCAAGTATACCTCTTAGCAAAAATGCTAATCTCTCTAATTGCTTGATGTAGAATCTCAACACTGTTGCTTTCTTTTATAGCCTCAGGTTCTTGATTTTGTTATTCTTGGTTCATCCCTGACTGTACATCTATTAGTATCTGTTTGAATTTAAAAATTGGTACAACTAGCTCCCACTATTCTTGTAACCTTTACTGTATAATTCTATTCCACTGGTGAATAAGGTATGAGGGAAGCCTTTATCTTTTTCTGCTACTTCCTGGTGCGTTTGGCTGCTATCTTCCGAACTGGTCTTTTTTGGGTTGACCCCCTTTGATTTCTTGATCCTCTAACTGTGCCAAAAATAATTCCTATTTTTACTACTATTTGTTGTGTTGAACTCACTTTCAGTTGTTGACTGCAGATATTAACATTTTTCCCTTTTTGACTTCGTTGCATCTATTTTATATGTTCATCTATCAATCTACAAACTTTTGTATCAAATGTGGCTACAATCCTTAGAATTTTCATCTCCTATAAGATTTTGTTTTTTTGTATAGAAATAACAGGCATATTCTTGTCGTATTGAGATAGTAATATTTCCACAGTATTAATCATAAATGTGGTTTGCTTAATCATTTATTCCTCATCACCTAGTTCATAGTTGAATATTTCAAATATTTATTTAAATACCTCTTCTATATCTGAGGATTCTGAGCACTGGTCTAGGGATAAGCCAATATCTGCCAGTTTCACTGTAGCATATTTTATTAAGTCATTTGTTTATGTTACAGAACTTATCCATCTCTCTAGGTTTTCTCCAAACAAGGCTGCTTTGAAAAACTCAAAATTGATCTGGATCTTATTGTCATATGGTGTCATTATTTCTTGCCCCTGTAATTCTTTAAAATTATCTCCTACAAAATCTAAGGTAGGGTGGATGATTCCAAAATCCTCTTCCTTTTCCTGCATCAAGGTCACAATTTCTTGAGCAATTATTTGGATTACCCTTATTTGTCTAAACATTTCAGAAAAACATTTGGCATGAGCTTTTATTCTTTTCAACATATCATTTTCATTACATTTAGGTAATATACATGATCTGGCTGCATGCCTGAGCATCAGGATTTTTTTTTCTATTTGGTTTTCTTTGTCCTTACCAAAGTACTATTTATGGGATTTTCTCTGATTTTCTTGAATTTTTCCTTCAATGAGTGTTCTTCTAGATTCATAGCATCCATGCGTATTGTTTTGACCTCATCTTGGTTATCGATCTTCATAATCATATTTCAGTGTACCTTGCTGTGAGTGGATCACTTATTTGATTTCTACCTTGGTATATGTTGAGGGTGTTTCTTCACAGTGATCATCCTTCTCTTAGAAGCTTAGTCCATCAAATATTCCTTAAAAATGAGTACAAATATTTTGCCAGTTTACAATATTCTCAAGCTCTATCATGGCTACTTCTGATGTTCTTAGACTTTTTTGAGTTATCTTCAAGGCGTGCACTGCCGTCAGATTTCCTAAAAGGTATTAACATGACCGTTTATGTCCTAGGGATATACATGATAGTTAGTATACCTATTCATATATAAACACTTGAAACAACATGGTTTATTGGTCCTTGTTTAATCATGATTATCCAATGTTAATCCTCATATTTTTAAACCTTAACAACTCGTATTAAGCGATGGTAACATATAATATGTTTACTATCCTTTTGCAATCACCGTTAGATCTTACCATGGTAGGACATGACCGTTGGATCATACATATGCACGTAATTCTTAACAAATGGGGAAAACCATACGTACCTTGGATTAATTAATCAATCGTTTGAAATAATCATGTTTAGACTAACCTCCGATCATCTCTAAGCACGCGCACCATTGGATCTGAGGAGGAATGAACACCGTCATCCAATTTAAATGTCTTCATTTAGTTTTGGATCTTTTGCCACCACTATCGGCCTTCACATCCATCGATTCTAGGATTAGTTTGGGCGCTGCCATTGGATCTCCTGTAAGATGCATGCTACATAGCCAAAAACATAAACTCTTTGATTTATATTAATCATGATTAAGTCAAAAAGGGGGGTAATCATGCAACGTATTAGACCCTTGCTAATCATGTGATTAATCTTTACCTTTGTTTTCATCTTACCATTCATGATTTCGGCACGACTATTGGATCTGAGTGGAGATAAGCATCGCCATCAGATTTAGTCAACCTGCGAGTTAGTTTACCCAAGGGTGTATAGCTTTGATATTAATTAAGCTAAAAAGGGGATGATTATCTAACGTGTTTAGACCCTCGTTAATTTGTTTTAACCATTTTAATTAATCTTACGAAGTCTGAAAAACTTCAATGCATCTTTAGTGAACGTGCCACCGTTAGATCAAATATTGATTGAGCGTAGCCGTTCGATCCTCTTAATTAGCCCGATGATTAATCCAATGGGGGGTGCATTCTTTTAATATTGGTTTTTAATCGGTGATTAACTTGGAGCATGCATGACCATTGATCTAGACGTTGCATGGGCGTGATCGTCCGATCTGTCGGACTTGCTCAGATTTTAACTTGACTATTTGACCTATGCCGACTTTATTTAAACCTTTGAATTTTTGGAGATTGCATAGCCATCAGATCTATTTTGAATCAAGCATATCTGTTAGATTAATCAGAGATGCTCGATTTTTAAACTTTAGGTTAAACCTCATTGACTCTTTGACTTATCTTTCGAATTTATTTTAAATGCACGTCCATTAGATTTATCCTGATGAAAGCGCAACCATCTGATTAAAATTAAGATGCAGACTCTTTAACTTTTACCAAGGCTTTGACCTTTGGCTTATCCCTTGTTCGATTTGATTAATGCGTTGTCATCCGATTTCTTTTGGATCGAGCATGGCCCTTGGATTAACCCTGAAATGCTTGCTTTTTAGCTTAGTGGGGCACCTACCCTTAGGTTTTAATTAATGTTTGCTTCGGACTTAGGTTTTTTGGATTTTTAGACCACGATGATTAATTATTCCCTTATCTTTAGCATACCTTAGGACTTTATGATTTTATAAGTTAGTTTAGGCCCAAGGGAACTTATTGTTTATGAAGGTCGGACTTTGGCTTAGGGATTTAATTTGAAATTTTCTGCCCTATCCACTTTGAGGTACTTTGATTAATAGAATGAGGCACACATTATTAAAAGTTGAGGTTTAGACTTTATCAAACCAATCAATGGAATTCTTTTAAGAAACTCACAACAACTCAAGCAGTGACCAACATTAAGGATACTTTGATTGAAACCAAAAAATTTAAATTTGGGGGTTTCAAAGTTGAGTCAAATTTGGCTCCAACATAGGCTCTGACTGGGACAATGTGTTGAAAACATGAAGCACTTGAGAACCACAGAATCTCCTGGTTTTATTTTGCAAAAATTTTAACAAAAAACAACAAAATTTTGATTGCTAAGTAAAACTTGAAATGCATAACAGAAAAAATTCCTTCCTCTTTTTCTTTCTTTTCTTCATCATTTTTTTATATATACTAAAAAAAATTGTATGAATAACATGATATCAAAGCAAGTAGAGTATGAAAAACTGTAGATCCCTTTTCATTCAATTTGGAAACAAAGGTTAGAAATTTTAGAAATCAATGAGTTTTATTTTGAAATATTGTAATGCTTGTTTTAGCTAAGTCATAAGATATGATTACACAAATTTTGTCACAGCCATTTGTTTCATCATATTTTTGCCCATGTGTGTGTTTGTGCATTATTTTTTGGATTTCTAAATCTTTCAGAACTTTACCATATCTGAGAAAAATAGCCAAGCCTAATATGTGATTTCACTCTTTAAAAATTTTCACCATTCTGTAGGGCTCCACTACCAGTTAGGCGTCTATAGCCTCGGTGGAGTTGCTTCTAATCCCATCTTAGTTTTACCCTACTTCCAGTCAAGCATCTATAGCTTCGGTAGAGGTTTTCCAAGATATCTCAGGTAGTGACTCAGTTTTACTTTATTTTTTATTTTTCTTTCTCGTGAGAGAAGTGTTTGGATATATAAGAAAATTGTGCAATAAGTATGCCTAAGTTGAGGATTAGTTTCTGGCTATAAAATATGAGTGTAATAATTTTTGGCTCAACTACCCTCTCAAAGATAACTCAGTTCTTTGGACCTTTGAAGTCACTTTAAGTATCATTTGTAATGTGAGGCTTGACATGATGTTTCAATCAACTTTGTTTTCTATCTGTTTTATCTCATATCAAACAACTATTGCATAAACACTCATTTTTGACAGAATTGTAAAGCTCATCAACATCTAAAATAAATCCCCTTTTTTCTTATTGTCTTTGGTGGAATAAACAGTTAGATATACTCATCAAACTAAGATATCATGTGTATAATAAACTCAAAATTATTCAAGAACAAAAGGGAAGCTTAACTAATAAACAAAATACACCACTCTATTTTTGGATTTTTGTTTTTCTATTTTTTTGTAATGTTTTTTTGTAAGTACACCTTCAATAGGGATTGTACATTTTGAGGTGTTGGCCATTAATAGGGATAGCCATTATTTCTCCCTACAAATTCTGTAGCTTGTAAGTATTCTGACTGATAACATGGGCAATTTGGTATGGGCCAATCCATTTAGGTTCAAACTTACCCTTTTCACCATGCTTATCATTTTTAGGATCCCAATAGATGACTATATCTCCTTGAGAAAAAGGAGTACCCTTGGCTTTCTTATTAAACAATTTTATAGTTTTATGGGTTTGTTCCATCATTCTATTGAGGGTCTCTCTTCTTTGTTCTTCTAACAAGACAATTTGGTCAAGCCTTCTCTGAATGGGATCAGGGTTTTCATGATCTTGCAATAAAAGGGAAAGTGCCATTTTTTCCATTTTTGGGGGTAGTAGGGCTTTTTCTCCATAAACCATCTCATAGGGGGTTCTTCCTGTATTTATTTTAATAGACAACCTATCAGCCCATAAAGAAAATTTAAGTTCACTGTCCCATCCCCTTTTGTTTTTTCCTAATGACCTTTTTATTCTTGTTATTACATTTTTATTTGATGACTCAGCTAGACCATTTCCTTGGGGATAATAATTAGCAGAATGAGATAATTCAATTCCATATTCAGCACAAAATTCTACCATTTCATATGACACAAAATATTGAGCATTATCAGTTACAAGCTTTTTAGGAACTCCATACCTGGTCAAGATGTTTTCTTCTATGAATCTGATGACTATAGCAGTTGTAGATGTTCTCAAAGGTGCAGCTTCCACCCACTTTGTGAAGTAATCTATTGCAGTTATGATCCACTTATGCTGGCCAGATGAATTAGGCTTGATCTCTCCAATCAGGTCAATACCCCATTGAGCAAAAGGTGCTTCAATGATTACTGGCTTGAGGGGCATGGCTGGTAGATGCTTTTTCCCTATAAAAACTTGGCAGTTATGACAATTCCTAACATATTTATATACATCCTTAAAAGGGATGGCCAATAATATCCCGCTCTCATGATTTTATTAGTTGTAGCTCTTGGAGCAAAGTGTCCTCCACAGAAACCATTATGAAATTCATTAATTATTTCTGGGACTTCTCTTTCATATAAGCAGACTAATAATACTCCATCAGGATGTTTCCAATATAATACTCCATTTTGTATATAATACTTTTGAGCTTGAAGTTTGACTGATCTCATTCTGTTTATTGTCATATCTCTAGGAAAAGACAGCGTTTGTAAGTATGACAAAATTTCTTCATACCATTTACATTCTTCATTTTTTATTCTTCTGTCATCATATGTCTGATCTATGGTGAGAATATTTTTAGATCCTGCTTCTTCTTTGTTAGCCAATAGTTTAGCTAAACCCTGCCCTTTGACTATTTTAACTATTTTGAATTCAACATCATATTGCAAAAGTTTTACCATCCATCTTGTTGGTCTTCCTAATGGCTCTGATTGAGAAAAGATATCTTTTATTGCTATAAAGGGAATACAATAGTAAACTTTGTTTGAGCCAAATATACCTTTGAAGTGTTCTAAAGATTGGATGACTGCATAGGCATGTTTTTCTAGTAGGGTGTATTTAAGATTTGCTCCTTTTAGTCCTGAGCTCATAAAGGCTATTGGCCTTTCATTATTTTCATTATCTTTCTATGAAAGGACTGCAACAATAGAGTGTTCAGAAGCATATGAATAAATATTAAAATCCTTTGCATAATCAGGGCAACTTAAAGCTGGAGTGGTTGATATGGCTTCTTTAATCTTGTTAAATGTTTCCATATTTTCTAATGTCCATTTTATTTCTCCAGTTTTCTTCACCATATCATTTATGGGTTTGGTCATTTCTGCAAAATTTGGGACAAATATTCTGATAAAATTTATTTTGCCAAAGAATGACCTTACCCCTTTTAGATTCTTGGGTGGGGGAATTTTAGAAATGGCTTCTATCCTTTCTGGATCAATGCTTATCCCCTTTTCTGAAACTATATGACCTAGCAATTTTCCTTGTGTAGTTCCAAATATGCATTTTTTTGGATTTAGAGAGATTCCAAATTCCTTGCACCGGGCAAAAACTACAGTCAAATGTTCTAGATGATCTTCTGGATTTTTAGAAAAACTGTGATATCATCTAAGTACACTACTACAATTTTGAACATTAGTCCTTTGAAAGCAAAGTCCATCGCTCTTTGGAAAGTAGCACCTGCATTCATCAATCCAAAAGGTATTCTTAAATATTCAAATGTGCCCCAGGGTGTGGTGAATGTTGCCTTGTGTCTATCTTCTGGATTTATCAGAATTTGATTGTACCCTAAAAATCCATCTAACAGGGACAATCTAGTTGAACCTACTACTACTTGGAGCAGTTGTTCCATGTTAGGCAATGGGTAATTGTCTTTTAGTGAGCTCTTGTTTAAATTTCTAAAATCCACGCATAGTCTAATGTCCCCATTATTTTTCCTAACTGGTACTAAGTTGGATATCTAGGAGGAAAATCTGACTTTTCTTATTATCTTGGAGTCCAACAATTTTTGAACCTCTTTTTGCATTATTGGGTGCAGAGTTGGATTGTACTTTCTCTATTTTTGTCTAAATGGCTTGGCCTCTTCTTTCAAGGGTATTATATGTGTCATCACATCCATTTTGAAAGTTTTGAGATCTTCATAGGTCCAAGCAAAATGTTCTTTGTTCTTTTTTAGGAAATTGATATATCCAACTTTTTCTTTAGCAGGTAGTGCCATGTCTACTTTCACTATTCTAGGTTCTTTCATTGAGCCAATATTAATATCCTCGGATATCACTTCTCTGCATATAGGTTTATAGGCTTTGTCAAAATCATCAAATAGGCTTTCAAGAGACACCAATCCTTTGGGTATTCTATTAGTTTTCAACTGGATTACTTCTACTGGTTCTCCTATTTGATCTTTTAGCTTTTCTTCATATTTTTCATCATAGATGACATCTGCATACTGATTTTGCAAAGTCATAAAATCCTTAATATCTATATCATCTTGAAAGACCTGAAGATAGACTATGTTATCTGGCATAGAAGGTTTATAGACTGAGATAGTTGGAAATCTATCCATATATTCTGTAGTTATTTCTGGGTGATCTAGACTTGAGGCATTCACAGCTAAGAGATCTGCAACATGATTTTGTTCTCTAGGAATATATGAAATATTGAAAGCCAAAAATTTATCAATTTCTTCCAGTACTGCATTTCTATATTGCTTAAGTCTAGGATGCTTGGTCTGATATTTACCTTTTATTTGTAGTATAATAAGTTATGCATCCCCTATTATAGTTAAGTAGTTAATACCTAACTCTTTTGCTTTCCTTAGCCCTAATAGTAAAGCTTCGTACTCAGCTACATTGTTTGTGCAAGGAAATTGCAATCTGTAAGGGATACCAAGGTAATTTCCTTTAATATCAGTCAAATTTACACCTGCACCTACTCCAGATTGGGATTTAGCCCCATCAAATGACATGGTCCACATTTCTTGGGTTAATACTCGATTTGATTCAGCATCAGTTATTCTCATATCTTCTGGATCCATGTTCTTTGCATCTGGTACTTCCATCAGGAATGGGTTGTGCCATATTGAATAGACTCCCATCCCTTTTTCTTCCATAGAGTTAACTAAGTTAATCATGGTTTCATCTATTTGAATTAACTCTATGGAGTGTTTGTTGAATGGTTCCCTTCTCAAAATTATATTCTCCTTATCTCATATGGGGATGGTAGCATAAGACCAGTCTAGTTGTATTGATCCCCCTAGTTGTTCTACCCAATGCCTACTAAGTAATAGTGAGAAGAATGGGTCAACATCAACTATTGCTACATCCATGACAATGCCCTTTTTGGGGTGTTGGTCTAGGAAAACTAATAATCCAGTTATCACCCCTACATAGGGAATTTGTCTGTTGTCCATTACAAAAATAGGAGCAGAATCTCTAGTACAGATTAATCCCATTTGGTCAGCTATTAGCTTAGGCATGATATTATGTGAAGCTCCACTGTCGAGCATGCAATTATGAATCACATATCTTTCTCCTTCATCTGAATTATATCTTAATGACACGTAGAAGGGTCTAACAGAAGATGGTGATCTTGTATCATGTTGATTTTGTCTAGCAACATGACAAGTAGGGTCTTCTTTCTACTCTACTAATCCAAAAGCTCTGCATACTTGTTCTCTGTATGTTTGAACTTTCATAAGTTCACCAAATGTGATATTAACTTTTTGCTTACTGAGTTTCGACCCAACATCAAATTCTATCTTCTTTATATCCAATGGTTTATTACTTTCTTCTTTGGGAACTTCTTCTGTTGATTCTATTACCTCAGGAGTAATTTTGTTAGGGTTCCTATCAGTTTTCTCTTTACTGATATTTTTATTGGTGAAAGTTTATCTTCTTGTTTCATTTGTAGATAATTTCTCTGTTCTTTCAGGGACTGTTCTATTCCTCAAATTTAAAACATGGGTTGCCTCTAATTCTTCAACCTCTTGAGTAGTGGGAATCAATTTCCCTTGCTTCATCTTATCATATCTTGACTCATGTGATTTCTGCAAGATTTTAGTTCCTTCAGTTACTAAGATCTGAGGATGATGATTTGAAGCATATTTATCCATGTCTTCTTCAAACAACCTTTCTCTGGATTCATCTTCAATGGACCAACATGCATTGATTCTTATATCCTCTTATGATTCTGCATGCATATCTACATTACGTTGATCACTCAGGTGTATTCCACATGCATCAGGGTTATGGGGTGCATCACAAGTAGAGCAAAAATAAGGAAAACCTTCAGCTACATTGGTAGATGGCATTGGGTTAGGGACATTGTTCTGATCCCTATCAGAATCTCTATTTTTCCAGTTGTTATTCCCATTACCCCTATTCCTATTCCCTTCTTCAAAACCATTGTTGTTTCCCCAATTCTTGTTGTAATTTTTCTTAAAGGGGGGACGATTGTCAACATGTGGTCACTCTGTCTATGAAGATTCACCATTATTTCTATTTCTTTCAATTCTTGCTAACTTGTTACTCATGTTGTTGAACATTTCTGTCATTTGACTAGTCAACTTCTCCACAGGATCAATTTTAGTTCTTCTTTGTATATCAAAAGCCACTCTCTTAGGTTTTCTCTCATGCATGTTAACCTCTAAAGAATAAGGCTTCATCTTACCACTGTCAAGCATATTTATTTCTATATCCATTGCTTTTTCCATACAACCATCAATGGTAGTGGCTTGTTCTTGCCTTAATTCATAGTTAAACTCTCCTTGAAAAGCATTCTTATAAAAACAAATAGACTGAATATCACTAGGCCTGAGGTTGGCAGGGATTTTGTTTCTTGTTTTTGAAAATCTTCTGTTAAAATCACTAACAACCTCATTTTCTTTCTTCTTCATAGTGGCTAGCTCGGTTAACAATGATTGTTCATTTTTCCTTTCACCATACTTCTTTAGGAACACCTCTTCCATTTTGGTGAAGTCTGGGATATCATTGTTAGGAAGGGAATTAAACCATTCTCTAGCATATTTTTCTAAAGTCTGTAGAAACAATCTTAATACTACATCTTCATGTTCAACTTCCAGACTGTCCATTGCATATAAGAAACTTTTGATATGATCCTCTCCAGTTATTGCACTATTTCCTAAAAACTTAGGGAGGTATTTGTGAGCTTTACTAGGTAAGGCATTTAAATTTACTGGTAATACAAAAGGCCTATATCTGTTAGTTCTCCACAAATGAACATTACCCTGAGCCATTGCTACTGTAGAATTTAATTTCATAGAAGAGCTACCTACAGGGATATGGTTCTGAGTAGCCTGAATGTAATCAGATTGATTATCTACTGTAGTATTACTATTTATTGTATGATGAGAATAATTGCATATATCTTCTACAACAGGATTTACACGTTCATCAACAGTAATATCAGTAGTAATAATATTCTGATTTTTCTTTACGTACTTTTTACCGCTAGAATTAGATCTACTATAATATGTAGAATTCTTAAAAAATGGTGATTTTTGGGTATGTATAAATACCTCTAGATTTTCGAGTTTCGAGAATAGCTCCTTACCGCTTCTCCTGGTGTTCACCAGCATGTTCTGTTCTCTCCTTTTTTTATATTTTTCTTCTGGGTTCGTCCAGTAGAGTTGCCAACACTAGGGTGCAGAAAGAACAACGTATACTCTTATCAAGAATGCTTGATATTATCTCTCATCCTCACAGGAGTGGGTTCTTGGGGAAATTCAAGAAAATCAAGAAAGAGAATTCAAGAAAATCAAGAAACGGGAATTGGGCAAAATAAAGAACGTAAAAATAGTAAAAATTAAAACAAACGTTCTTTATTCGAACTGGCCACCCGTTGTTTAAAAATAATGTCGTTCGGTAAACAAACTTAAGATGATATGATCTTAACATATAAGTTCATCCCTGGAAATGATGCCAAAAAATTGTTGGAACCGATTCTTGCATCCGTAGGATTTCTATTGTCACGCTACAAGAACCCGTTTGAAACCAATGAGCTATTACAGGCTCTGGTTGACCTGCCTCATGTTCTGCTAAACACAAATATTGCTAAAGAAGACTACAGAATGGGTAAGGAAACCCCAACGACAATTATTTAATTAAAATTCTAATTTGCACGCTCCAGATTTATATTATACTATATGTATTAAAATGACCAAGCATGAAAACAACCATTCGTTATGCCTTATGTAGACCGGTGCCTAGATTCATTGGGTTGTTATAGCAATTTAACAACAATTTTAATATGAAACAGAGAGAAGGGGAGAAGAAAATTGGCGTTCTTAATCTCATTCGAATATCGCAATAAAATCAAGAGTTAACCAATGAAAGAAACGTATATAATGCATTCAAATAATGTAACCCATTACACAGTGACACACAGTACAATGACAAAGATATGATAGGAATAAAACCCAGAATTGTATTGATTTCATAAAATATTACATGCAGAGTGGGCGGGATGCCTTTTAACTCTATTTTTCTTAAAGAAATACATCAATACAATGAAGAGGACTCTGTTCAAATAATGTAACAGGTCTCTCCAACTCTCCTTGTTCCAATCTGGTAATAATAGAGTCTCTGAATCCTAGGCTCAAGAAGGTAGGAAATGATCTCAGCTTCTTGAATGCTTTCCTATCACAATCCTGCAAAGCAAAGGGAAGAAAAATAAATGAGAAAGGAAAATAGACACAGAAGGGAATACAACAACACAACTAACCAGGCACTCAAGTATACCTCTTAGCAAAAATGCTATTCTCTCTAATTGCTTGAAATCGAAGGGGGTTAATGCCTACTATTTGTTGTGTTGAACTCACTTTCGGTTTTTGACTATAGGTATTAAACTTTATCTTTTTGACTTCATTGCAGCTATTTTATATGTTCATCTATCAATCTCCAAACTCCTGTATCAAATGTGGTTGCAATCCTTAGCATGTTCATCTCCTGCAAGATTTTTTTTTTGTATAGCAATAACAGGCATATTCTTGTCGTATTGAGATAGTAATATTTCCATAGTATTTACCATAAATATGGTTTGCTTAATCATTTCTTCCTCATCACCTAGTTCATAGTCGAATCTTTCAAAGGTTTCTTTAAATACCTCTTCTATATCTGAGGCTTCTAAGCACTGGTCTAGGGATAAGCCAATATCTACCAGTTTCACTATAGCATCTTTTATTAAGTCATTTGTTTCTATTACAGAACTTATCCATCTCTCTAGGTTTGCTCCAAATAGGGCTGCTTTGAAAAACTCAAAATTGATCTGGATCTTATTGTCGTCTGGTGTCATTATTTCTTGCCCCTATAACTCTTCAAAATGATCTCCTACGAAATCTAAGGTAGGGTGGATGATTCCAAAATCCTCTTCCCTTTCCTGCATCAAGGTCACAATTTCTTGAGCAGTTATTTGGATTACCCTTATTTGTCTGAACATTTTAGAAAAACCTTTGGCATGAGCTTTTATTCTTTTCAACATATCCTTTTTCATTACATTCAAGTAATATACATGATTTGGTTGCATGCTTGAGCGTCAGGATTTATTTTTTGTTTGGTTTGCTTTGTCCTTACCAAAGTACTATTTATGAGAATTTTCTCTGATTTCCTCAAATTTTTCCTTCCATGAGTGTTCTTCTAGATTCATAGCGTCCATGTGTACTATTTTGACCTCATATTGGTTATCTATCTTCATAATCATCTTTCAATGTACCTTGTTGCGAGTGGATCACTTATTTGATCTCTACCTTGGTATATGTTGAGGGCATTTCTTCATAGTGATCGTCCTTCTATTAGGAGCTCGGTCCATTGAATCTTCCTTACAAATGAGTACATGGATTTTTCCAATTTACAATCTTCTCAAGCTCTATCATGGCTACTTCTAATGTTCTTAGACTTTTTTGAGTTATCTTCAGGGCATGCATTGTCATCGAATTTCTTGAAAGGTATTAACATGACCGTTGATGTCCTGGGGATCTGCATGATAGTTATTATACCTATTCGTATAGAAACATTTGAAACAACGTGGTTTATTGGTCCTCATTTAATCATGATTTATCTAATGTTAATCTTCATATTTTTAAACCTTAACAACTCGTATTAAGAGATGATAAAATATAATATATTTTCTATCCTTTTGCAATCATCGTTAGATATTACCATGGTAGGACATGACCGTTGGATCATACACGCACATAATTCTTAACAAATGGGGAAAACCATACGTACCTTAGATTAATTAATCAATAATTTGAATTAATCATGTTTAGACTAACCTCTAATCATCTCTAAGCACATGCACCATTGGATCTAAGGAGGAATGAACTTCGTCATCTGATTTAAATGTCTTTATTTAGTTTTGGATCTTTTTCCGCCACTACCAACCTTCACATCTGTTGATTCTAGGATTAGTTTATGTGCTACCGTTGGATCTCATGTAAGATGCATGCTACATAACCAAAAAAATAAATTCTTTGATTTATATTAATCGTGATTAAGTAGAAAATGGGGTAAGCATGTATTAGACCCTTTCTAATCATGTGATTAATATTTACCTATATTTTCATCTTATCGTCTATAATTTTTGTGCAACAATCAGATCTAAGTGGAGACAAGTTTCGCCGTCAGATTTGGTCAACCTATGAATTAGTTTATTCAAGGGTGTATAGCTATGATATTAATTAAGATGAAAAGGGGTTATTATCTAACGTGTTTAGACCCCCATTAATTTTTTTTAACCATTTTAATTAATATTACAAAGTGTAGACACCAAAAATTTGCACATTGTCCCTCTCCCCATCTCTACGATTAATTAATGTGCAAAACTATTTAAAATTGTATAAATTGGCCTAAAAATAACTATTCATCACCATTAGCCCCTTTGGGCTAGCTAATACCCTTCCTATTTTCCAAAAGGCCCCAAATATTCCTATTTTTCTTTGGTCAAATCTCAAAAGGCTCCAAAGATGCCCTAGTTCTTTGGTCAATCCAAAAAGGCTCCAAAGGATGCCCTAATCCTTTGGTCAATATCAAAAGCTCCAAAGAAGCCTAAACCTTTGGTCATTTCATACAAGTCATAAGTGCAAACATTTGTACATATTGAGGAGTTTCAAAATGGATTATAAAAATTATCTACCAATATAAAATTCTCAAAACTTTCAAAATTAATAAAAACATCAAATAAATCAAATTTCAAAAGTGGCTCATACTTAGTTATTTATTCTATACACTTGGTGGTTGCAGTGACTTGTACTCCATGCAATCTGGAAAGATGAGTGAATTACCATAAGGCCATTTGAAGTAAATTAGTCATTTTTGAATCAAAATGTATTCATTTCAATCCCCAAGAAGGCCATGGCAGTCAAAATGATCCTTAGGAATTAGGTATTCATTTCCTTTCTTCTATAAAATATCATCATAAATAAAAATCACAAAAACAATAAAATAACAACAAAATCTTAATTGGACCTCATATTTAGTTATTTACCCTATACACCTGGTGGTTGTAGTGACTTGCACTTCATGCAATCCGAAAAGATGAGTAAATTACCATAACGCCATTTTGGGTAAATTAGTCATCACTGAATTGAAATGTCTTCACTTCAATCCCAAATAAGGCCATTGCGATCATACTGCTCCACGGGAATGATATGTTCATTTCATTTCTTCTATGACATTTTTATCCGATCATCAAACATAGTGATTTACCACAAAGCCTAAATGGAATTGCTATCATCTTGATTCTCTAAGAAGGTCATTATGGCTAAACTGCTCCATGATATAGAGATGTACAATTACTATTAAAAATTGAAATCATAGATGTAATAGGACCTACCACATAATAACATAAAAAAGACTTGAATTATCCAAATTATTCATCTTGGTTAAGTGACTCATCACTTTCATAACTTGTCCTTTCCTCATCGATTCGTCACTTGAGGAGGTAGTCATAATATCAATATTCATAATCAAAATCAACAAAGGATCACTCGACCATAAAAATTACATTTGTCTTAAAAATCATTACTAACAACTATCACAAGCTTAACCTTCTATTGGAAAAAATTAAACATAGTAAATTAAAAATTTGGCAATCTATTCTTCAATCATTCAGTTCTAATTTCATGTAGAAACTATCCAAAGTTTTACTCAAGTTAAGCCTTCCATCCTATTGAAAGCAATGATTTTAAGATGTGCATCCTTTGTAGGATTGGGGCATCTAGCATTGATCAGATCAATGATCATAAATCAACCTACAACGTGGCTTTAGGTAATCTATTTTTTCTTAGCATCATATTTTCCCACAATACATCACAAAAGGGGTATCTGTAGATACCTAAAATACATCATGTTTAGGATACTACTCATATGGGCATCTTTGCAGACCATATCAATGATCTTGGATCCTCACAAGGCTAAGTAGTAATTCTAATCACTCATTTTAGACATCCTAGACCATTTTAGCCTTAGCTATTGATGACATCAGTAGCTAAGATCTCAGCCATGGTTGACAATATTGGCTAGGGTCCTAGCCATGATAAGCAATAGTGGTTAGCCCTGTAACAAAATTAGGCTATCAGAGTCAAGTAAAATTGGTTATAACGGACAAGTTGCAACTGATCTCAAGCAGTTTTGGATGAGGAAGCTTCTGGATGTTTCCTCCCAACTACTTAGGCCAACAACTTCTTGATCTCGACTTCCTTGAGAAGCCAAGATGAAGCAGAGTTGCATTAAAGAAAAACACATACAATCCACTAAAAACCAAAAATTCTAAAAGAAGCCAAATATTTCCATTACTTTCATGCTAAAAATTAGGATCCCAAAATAAGAGCCCTTTTACAATTTTGAAAATTCCTACTTATGCCCTATTTTCCCCTTTTTTCCCACCTAAAACTTGAAATTTCAAATTTCAAATTTGGGGCAACTTGCGGAGGTCATAACTTCGTGCTTGTTGACCCGATTGACTATTACAGCATATTTTCAAAAATGAAATGAAATGATCTAAGCAAGGCGAACCTTGAATATTTGTGCCAAGGCTCGCATCTAGTCGAAAATCCTCAAATTCAACCTCTAAGACCTTTAAAAATCTCCTGCAAGAAAAACTAGTTTTACTAGTTTTTACTAGTTTTACAAAATTAAACAATTACAATATTTTTTGGGTGATGCAAGATCACTTTTACACCATTGTATGCTCCTACATCAGAAACCTAGGGTAAATTGAGAAGTGACCTTCACTTCTTTGTTGTTGGAAGAAAACCAAGGCATTCAACCTCAGCCTTTGACAACCAAGATGAATCTTCAACAGGCCTGCCCTTCCACTTAACCAGATATTTTGCATACTACCTATTTCTTTTTCTTTTGCCTACACAGGTATCTAGGACATATTCTATATCTTCTATCTCAGGAGTATATGTGGGAATACTCCATAATTCTGCAACTGGTCCACCATTATTGTCACCTTCATGATATTCTGCCAAATCTGAAATGTTGAACACAGGTGATATATTCAGCCCACTTGGCAATTCTACCTCATAGGCATTCCATGAATCTTTTTTCCTTATGACTCTACATGGTCCAAACTTCTTCATTTTTAACTTGTTGTAGGTTTTAGCAGGAAATATTTCCTTTATCAAGTGAACCATAACTTGATATCCCACTTGGAACTCCTTAAGTCATCGCTTCTGGTCTACTCTTGTATTATAATGAGTGTTCATTTTGTTGATATCCTGCTTCACTTCATCATCCAGGATCTTCAGGTGCTCTGCAAAGTCCTCAGCCTCAACACTGCTCTTTTCCCCTTTGTCCATATTTCTCAACTCGAAAGCATTCCTTGGGCTACTCCCATACACAATATGGAATGGGGATTTATTAGTACTCCTATTGACAGAATTATTGTATGCAAATTTTGCCTATGGAAAAACCAAATCCCATCCCTTGGGCTTATCTCCTACCAAGCACCTTAGTATATTGCCCAAAATTTTGTTCACCACCTCTATATGTTCGTCAGTCTTTGGGTGGTATGTAGAACTAAATTTTAGGTCTATATTCAATTTCTTCCATAGGGTCCTCCAGAAATACCCAATAAAATTGGTATCCCTATCGAAAACGATACTCTTTGGTAGACCATGTAGGCGTACCACCTCTTTGAAAAACAACCCTACAACATGAACTGCATCATTAGTTTTCTGGCAGGGAATAAAATGTGCCATCTTTGAAAACCTGTCAACCACCACAAATATGGAGTCATTCATCCTCTATGTCCTTGGTAAGCCAAGAACAAAATCCATGTTGATGTCCTCCCATGGCCTATCTGGTATAGGTAACGGTTGATATAATCCAGTATTCTATCTCATACCCTTGGCCATCTGGCATACTCTACAAATCTCTACAAACTTCTTCACATCTTGTTGCAACTGTGGCCAATAGTAGTTCTCACTAACGAGGGCAATGGTTTTATCTCGACCAAAGTGTCCAACCAACCCTCCACTATGCTTCTCCTTGACCATATTCTCCCTCATTGAACTCCTTGGAATGCATAATTGATTTCCTCTGAACAACATCCCATATTGGATTATAAAATCCAACCACTTAGTCCTATCTAAAGTAACAGGTGCTAAGCAAGCCCTCCAAGCTTATGCAAAATTAGGATCTTCAGGGTACAAACCCTTAAGTTCATCAAACCCTACAACTTCCACCTTCATTTTTGTCAATAAACATTGCCTTCTACTTAAGGCATCTGCAACTCTGTTTGACTTCCCACTCCTATGCTTCAACACAAAGGTATAACTCTGTAGAAACTCAACCCACTTTAAGTGCCTCTGATTTAGCTTCCCTTGGCTATTAATATACTGTAAGGCCTGATGATCAGTATATAGAATAAAATATTTTGGCAATAAATAATGCCTCCACTTATTTAGAGCCTGAACTATAGCATAAAAATCCTGATCATATATAGAATACTTCTTCCTAGCATCATTGAGTTTCTCACTAAAATAAGCAACAGGTTTACTTTCTTGACTCAACACAGCTCCTATGGCACTACCACTAGCATCACAGTCTACCTGGAATACCTTATTTAAATTTGGAAGTGCTAAAATAGGTTGTTCTATGACCTTATTTTTCAACATATCAAAGCTCTTATCTGCTCTTGAGGTCCACTTAAATTCTTTCTTATCCCCTCTCATTGTTTCTGTTAGGGGTGCACAAATACTGTTGAAATTTCTAATAAATTTTTTGTAAAAACTTGCTAGACCATGAAATGATCTTACCTCAGTTACGCTTCTTGGATTAGGCCATTCAATGATAGCCCTCACCTTTTCTAGGTCTATTTTTAGACCTTTAGTTGAGATAACAAATCCTAGATACACTAACTCCTTCTTCACAAAACTGCACTTCTTCAAATTAATCAACAATTGCTCCTCCTTCAACTTCTCAAAAACTCTTCTGATATGCATCAAATGCTCTTCCAGGGTCTTTCTAAATATTAAAATGTCATCCAAATAGACAATGATGAATTTTCCTAAAAACTCCTTCAATACCTCATTCATTAGCTGCATGAATGTTATTGGTGCATTGGTTAGCCCAAATGGCATGACCAACCACTCATACAAACCCTATCTAGTCTTGAAGGATGTCTTCCACTCATCCCCTTCTCTAACACAAATTTTATGGTACCCACTCTTCAGGTCAATATTTGTGAAGTACTTGGATCCATTTAAATAGTCCATAATGTCATCCATCCTTGGCAATGGGAACCTATATTTTATGGTGATCTTGTTAATAGCTCGGGAGTCTATACACATTCTCCACTCTCCATATTTATTTGGTGCTAGTACTGCAAGTACTGCACATGGACTCAGGCTCTCCCAAATCAGTCCCTTTTTCAACAACTCTTGGACTTGTCTATTTAGCTCCTCACTTTCTACAGGAGTCATTCTATGGGCTGCCTTATTGGGTAAACTAGATCCTGGTATCAAATCTATATGGTGACTGATATTCCTCACTAGTGGCAAACCCTCTAGTACATTTTTTGATATAATATATAGAAATTCTTCTAACAAACCTGAGAATTCTACTAGGGTATCTTTGCATTTTTCTTCCCTAACTCTAGGAATTAATGCTTAGCACATATGCTCATGTTTCAAACCATCCAAAAACCTTCTACCTTCAACTAAAAATATTCTTGCACTACTACATACCTTTTCGTCCACCTCCTTTAGGGGCTTTAGCTTATGGCACACTCCATTCTTTTTCAGGGAGTAATGGAAACAGGTTCCATGAAATCCTCCTCTTCTAAACCCTCGTCTAGACCTTCCTCTTCCTATTTGGTAACCATTATTTTGGTAGTTATTATTCTGGTCATGGGGACGGTAAGCATTTTATCCCTTATGGTCTTGATTGTTGCTTGTATCCCTAGTTTTCTTTTGGTCCTCATTCCATCCTCCATTTGTTCTCCCACCAGTTCTTCCACCACAACCTCTTCCTCTCTGTTTGATTTCAAACCTCTTGTTCAATTTCTCTTCTACCTTGAAGGCAAACTGGTAAGCATCTCCAATGGTGGTCATCCTGACCAAACTCAACTCTTCTTGAATACTTGCTCTTAACCCATTAATATAATGGGCTACCTTCTCCTTGTTGACCTCAGAATGGCCTATTATAATCAATATTTTATAGAACTCCTATGTATATTCTTTGATAGACTTAATTGATTGTCTCAAACCCTACATTTTCTTGAGCAGATCCAACTCGTAATCAACTGGAATAGATTGTCTCTTCAACTTCTCCACCATCTTCTCCCACCTTGTTATCCTTTCTTTTCCTCTTTTGTTTCTGTCTAGCTGCACTCCCTTACACCATATGCTATCATGACCCTTCAGATTTTTCTTAGCAAACTTAACCCTCTCGGGATCTTCTACCTCCTCATACTCAAAGTATTCCTCCATGTCATTGATCTAGTCGATCAACTCTTTTGGGCTGATATTTCCAGAATATGTGGAGACATCAAAATTTGGTCTCTTTCCAATCTGTGATATGGCCTTATACAATATGGCTTGTGTAGGATCTACTACCTCTTATTCTTCTTCGAACCAGGCCTCTTCTTCTTCAACTTCATCTTCGCTCCCTTCTTCTCTCCTTGGCTCAAACACTCTACGCAACTCCTCTTGCAAAGCTTGAACTTACCTCTGCAAAGATCTAAAATCTTCTTCTGGCACAATATTTCTCCCACCACCATGGTTTCTTCATGGAGGCATTCTGATCACTTATCTCACAAACCCTAACCATAGATCCTGGTGTAAATTGCCTCACATTCGACACTCTATTTACACACTCAAGAACTCTCTCTCTGATACCACTTGAAGCAGAGTTGCATAAAAAAAACACATACAATCCAATAAAAACTATAAATGCTAAAATGAGCCAAAGTTTTCCATTACTTTCATGCTAAAAATGAGGATCCCAAAAGAAGATCCCTTTTACAATTTCAAAAATTCCTACTTATGCCCTATTTTCCCCTATTTTCCCACCTAAAACTTGAAATTTCAAATTTCAAATTTGGGGCAACTTGCGGAGGTCATAACTTCGCGCTCATTGACCCGATTGACTATTACAACATATTTTAGAAAATGACATGAAAAAATCTAAGTAAGGTACACTTTGGCTCTTCGCACCAAGGATTTTGTCTAGCTGAAAATCCTCAAATTTGACCTCTAAGACCTTTAAAAATCTCCTGCAAGAAAAACTAGTTTTACTAGTTTTTACTAGTTTTACAAAATTAAACAATTACAATATTTTTTTGGGTGATGCAAGATCACTTTTACACCATTGGATGCCCTTGTATCACAATATTGGTATTTGAGGAGTCTATTTATAGACCTCTCAAAGAGAAAAATAAGATCCCAATTTCATTGTAGCAAAACCTTATTGAACTAGAGATCCAATTGCAACCTTTGAAGAGTATGGAGATGGTACCCAATTATAGTTTGACATCTATCTTTGCAACAATGGATCTTCCAAAGGATTGAGAAGCAAAACTTACCATTCCACACCAATCCAATGTAAATTTGAGTGAAATAAACTATAAATATGTGCCCAAACATGAAGGTGACCCTTGACCATCAATCACACAAAGTATTTGAGCATTATCAACCCTATTTTTAAGATAAAATATACTTTTCCTATGGCCATTATTGTCAACAGTAGCCCAGAGGCTTAGCTATAGTTGTCAACCATGTCTAACAGATCTGGCTACTCTAAGCACCTACGACTAGGGTTTGATACCCTTATTTCTTTGTTTTAGCTATAGATTCACTTTTCTTAACATGTATGTAGGTTAATCTAGCATAGATGAGTCTTATTTTAGGTATTTCCATGGATAATTAGCAATTTCATAGGTAGCTTTACCTTCATTTATGCTATTCATACTTTATTTCATAATATTTCATAGATTAACTTCTTTTATGCTTAATACTTTAGATTATATGTAATATTAGCTTTCTATATATGTTTCAAGCCATGCTTTGTGTTGATTAGTCAATATATTAAGTATATTTACATATATTCATGTTTTATTTACATGTTTACTTCATTTCTTGCATTTCTTGGAGAATAACCTCATCATGAGAGGTTTCATATGCTTTTGATGTGCTTTTTTATTTTCTTGCACATAGGTGGTAGATCCTCTGAATGACTCAAAGTACCATTCAACATCATTCCTCTTGAAAATGGAGAAGGAGACATCCTAGTAAGCCCTCATGCAAAGTTGGTGGAGATCTAAAGAGCCCTTAGAGTATATCACCCCAATTTAGGGGCTACCACACTTGTAAACATTGTATCAAATTTGGTATCCCTAAGAGGGACGAATATGTAACTAATTTTCACCATTTATTAATACAAAGGAGGTACTCTTTCTTGTGAATTTGGTTTCATACATGTTATTTCTTTCAAATTTGATTATCATGTTGTAATAGCTTTAGATATATGCTCTTTAAGCCTTTCTCCAACTATAGATCACTCTAGTAAAGTACCACCTAGTACATCAATCTGAACATCTAGAGAGATGATGTAAAAAGTATCTACTACCATCTAAGCTATCCTCAGCTCTAGGATACCCCATAGTCATCTAATATTTGTATCCACCCCTAGGCCTATTAGTCCCTATGCAATTGGAGTAGCTGGTGTAGCCTATGCAATAGGAGCAACCCCTAGCTATGTCCTGAGAGCATACCTCTCAATAGTCCTAGCATCTATCAGGGTATCCCTCACTACCATCTATTATTGTAGGATATCCCTCTTTGTAATGACCTAATATATCATATTCTAGGTTGAATCCATCAGAGCTTGCAAAGTAGTCCTTTCCTTTCTATATCCCTACCATTATTTCTACCCTACACTAAGCTGACTCTACATTATAGCAAGAGATGTATCTCACTCCATAATCTGCCATTGAACCATTTGTAGATGTGCTTTTAAGTTGTGAACCTACACTTGTAGCTAGGATACCTCATCATATGGACATCCTCCTCCCCCTCCTCCTCATCATGAGGCTTCTCCATATCCACTGCAACTTATCCCCACTCACCCTCTATCCTGTGATGCACTCATTATCCATGAGGATCATCATCACCATCCTCAGTGGCCACCTCATCTCTAGTCTAGCCTATGCTACCACCACCCTACCATAACTGAGTAGTCCCCTAAGTATCATACTCTACTGTGATCTTGGGATCTGCTACACCTATATCAACTATAGGGGTATTGACCTCCTCTATCAGGGCTATCACCTAGGGCAATATGAGTTGCATCTCTACCTTCAAGTGGTGATAAATGACTAGTTTCTCTGGCACATATTGAGTACCATAAAACTACCTAGTAACATGAGAGTAGTAGAAGTACTTACTCACCCCCTTATGAAATCTAATAAACCATTTTTCATGCCTCACTTAGGCTAGGTATCTATATACCTCCTCCCATGTAGGATATTCTAGATAAGGCCTCCAAATAATTTGGATCATATTTAGTCCTATCAATGACCTCATGTAATGGTCTAGATCCCCAACATGAGATAGAATTTGATATATTTCTACCTCTCATCACCATCATGCAACATAGCACTACTCATCTACTTCTAGCATTGCTATCCCTAGGGGTAATCCACCTGGTCTATCTATATGGATATGCTCCCATACCTAGATCTAAAGTAGTAGGCTGCATCCCATGCTTACTCATCCTTACCATGTAATATGATATATCTCATCATAGAGTTGTTCTAGTAGTGCGGTTCCCACACCATGATCATCGACTTCTACGTAGTTCTCTCTAAGAGGTCTTGTACCATGTCAAGGAGGTTCCAAGGAAACCTCATACCTAAAGTTTATAGAAATAGCATATTATAGATAATATGCATCAAAATGACCTAACATCAAGAGAAGACATTCACCCAATACTAGCACTCAATAATTACCCTACCATGCTCAATATCACTCAAATCCACAATTGCTCTATCCCTAAACACCCATGTGAATATTGCATCCCTCGTTATAGTGGAAGAAGAGATAATGGCCTGACCAACAATTAGGATCCTAAAGATATGGTAGACACCCTCCAACATCACCATCATCTCACCAATTAGGATATATAAAGTGTTAGTCCTACAATCCCATTGTTGGGATAGGACTATAAGATAAGTTTGATTCGACATAACTATTGGAAATTGAATGATATAACTAAGGCCAATTATACCAAACCAATCCCATTCTACATCATATAAATGAGGTCTCAAATTGAGGAGTATATTGGCCTCTCACCCCTAAGCTATCAGATTCTAAAGTACAATAAAGGACAATTCAAATGTAAAATTAATCAGCAAATCAAAACAAAAAAACATCAAAAAACTAATAAAAATCAAAAAATTTCCATAAGGTTCCTTAGCTACCCATGTTGACAGTAGCCACCACAGTTGCCACTGACATCATCAGTGGCTACCACCAACGGTTATTTTTTTGACCGTTGGTTTTGAACCTAGCCATCTACAATGATAGTAGCCCCTATTTGGTATATTAGGAGTCACCATCGTCGATAGTGGCTATGAGAAAGACCCATTGTGAGGTTGTTTCCCACCCAAAAATACCCAAATTTAAACCTCTAATATACCTAAGCTAACCTAATGCTAAACCTAACTACGGGGTGAGGTTAATTACTGATGGTTTAGTGAGATTCATTTAACTCATTACTTAATGAGGTTTATTTTAAATGCATAAATGACTAGAATGAGAGATGAAGAATCTACCTTAGGAGCTCTAACTCCACCAATCGTAGAAGCCTCTAGCCAATCCATCATTTGTGGTTTAAGGAAATATTGATAACATTTCATATCAGATTCTATCTCTCTCTCCTCAAAGCTCACTATTCCTCCAATGTCAACTAGAAATAATGAATTTGAAAAAGCTTAATTTTTCTTATATATATTTTACATCTTTATTAGCTACTCATTTCAATAGTGAGCACATATTAGGGTAACCCTGACACTGATGTTTACGACTATGGTATTTACAATTTTCAACCACCAAATTTGATAGCAACTAGCAAACAACAATGAATATCCCCAATTTCTCACCATTAGTAGGTTCAAAATGGATATCTAAGCATATCTACCAGTCCATAATTCTCAAAAATCATAAAGAAAAATCAAATAAACCAAAATTTCAAATGCACCTCGTATTCAATTATTTACTTTATACACTGGTTGCAACAACTTGCACTCCATGCAATATGGCAAGATGAGTAAATTACCATAAGGCCATTTGAACCAAATTATTCATTGATGAATTGAAATATCTTCACTTCAATCCCTAAGAAGGCCATTACGGTTGGACTGCTCCACGGGAACGAGGTGTAAATTTAATTCATTCTATGAATTAAATCATTGAACATAGTGATTTAGTATATACTTAAATTGGATTGCTATCATATTGATTTCCTAAGAAGGACATTGTGGCTAGACTGCTCCATGGGATAGATATGTACAATTACTATTAATGGTTGAAATAATAGTTGTAATAGGACCTACCTTACAAAAAATTTAATCATCTTGAACTGTCCAAATCAATCATCTTGTTTAAGTGGCTTATCGCTTTCATCACTTACCATTTTCCTCATCGACTCATTGCTTGAGGGGGTAGTCATAATAATAATATTTATAATAAAAATCAACATCTGAATACTTAATCATATGAATCATGTTCATCTTACAAATCATTGCTAACAACTATCATAAGATTCTCCATTTGTAGGGGCAAAAAGCAAATGTAGACACTTACGTGTCATGTCAAGGTGACTACTCATATGGAACATGCTATAAGGCCATATGAAAGACCTTGGACAAATACCAAGGTATAGCAGTGGTTTTAACCACTCATTTGGGCACCTTTGCCTAGTCAATGCTAATCGTTGTTGACACCCATGGTTAGTAGAGTTGACCGCGCTTATCAACTATGGTCAAACCTCAAACTCAGTTAGCCATTGACCAATTCAAAGTTAGTTCCAATGGTCATTTGGTTGCGTATTGGAGTAGTTTGAGCAAGGAAGGTTTTGTATATTTCTATCCAACAAAATCAACTGCCCATTCTTGATCTTGGCTTACCCATGAAGCTAGGACATAGCCCTTCAAGGTGCTATAAGATCCCCATCCAAAATAGAAAAAGAGGGAGATGCATAGGATAATTTGAGTAGTGAAGCCCTATCAAATTCAGCATCCACCTAATTGCATTGTGACATTACTTTCTTACCCCCATTTGAGAGATTGAAATGGCAATTCTAGCCATAGAAGTCCTAGGAGGTTAAGAGAATCAAGAAACACAATTATGCCCATTTCACATGTAATCAGAGTAGTTCAACCACCAAATCTGTTAGAGGACATAGAGGTGACCCTTGACCATCAATTTGGCAAGAGAATTCAGAGATCTAGCCCTTAGATTTGAGGACAAGCATATTTCAAACCTCACCATGGTTTTCAGTCACAGCTAGCAGTGCTCACCATGCCTCCTAGCTATGATTAGGGTGATATCACCAATTTCCTTATTTTATCACAATAGGAATTGTTAATAGTAGTAGGCTAAGCATAATTTAGGTTTTATTGTATTTTTAGAGACTTCTGATCGATAGAATTATCTTGTTTAGTTGCTTGCTTTCAATATTTTGACTAGGATACTAATGAATATTTTTCATACTTCCATGCTTTCAAGTTGATAATTAGGCCATTATATAGTTGCATATGCTCTCTCTTCACATGGTTAATAACACCTTTTCATGTTTCTCATAGGTTTATTAGCTTTATTGCACTTTCTTGATTATATGCTAATAATGTCATCTTTGTATACACTTTCCTCAAAAAGCCTCATCAAGAGAGGTATCCTTTATCACTGATGTTTCTTGTTGTTTATTGCATGTAGGACTAACATGGTTTTGACATGCAAGGCAGCAAATACCTCTAATCATGGAGAATAAGGTCATTGACACCTTGGAGTAGTTCGTGTCATCCCAAAAGGTATTTTGATCACATCTACCCTTGAGAGGGATTAGACACTATTGTAATTGATGTATCAAATGGGTATCCCTAAGAGGGACGAATCTGTAATTTGAATCCATTGAAATTAATAAAGAATTTCTTATATTTGTTTTATTTCTTATTGTCAATTTATACATACATATTTGTGTATCTTTCATCAATTACAATAGTTAGACTAGGTGCAAGCCTTTTTGGTGGTTACATAAGGTGATCATGATGGGAACTTCCACATTTTATGCCACAGAATACTAAATTATGTGGTTTTATAATGAAAAATGCTAACCATGGTTGACAACCACAGTTAAAATTTGTTGTCGTGGCACAGACCCACGAGAAATAGTATTAGTCATGCCATAGAGCCATGGTCAATATCTGACAGGTTGTACAATAAGGAGAAAAAGCTTAATCAGATGAGGATTTGAGGTAGGATCCACTATTCTCTATTTTCCTTCTTTTTTATCTGTGTCTTTTCTAAAAAAGTCAAAATCACTACATAATTAGGGAATGCAACCAAAAGATAAAATGCATTAAGTCCCTAGGTCTTTTCATAGGTCCTAATAGTTGCTGCTAGGAACATCGGACCTCTGAGTGTAGCCTACCCTATTCTCTAGTGGTCTAGGCCTTTCTTGTATATTGGTTTACTTGCATGAGGCCCATATAATGGCCACTTCATCATAGTCATTAGTCTATACTTGTTTTGAAAGACATATAGTTAATCATGCATACTTTTAAAAGTTAAACATTCATTTTAATTTGCATCACATGTAGAAGGGTCATGAATGTTTATTTATGCATTTAATTTCATGAAAAATAAAATGAACCACACACACCACAACACACTTAAATGCTAGTGAGCTGGAAGTTACATCCAACCGCTAGTAGGGTTCAATTATGGTGGCAGTAATTTCCATTCGTTGGCCCAACTCCCTTGAACCTCTTATTACTAGACTAATACTGGATCCAAGACACCATCATAGCCCATGGAAAAATTTGCATGTATCTCTCTTAGAAGAGGTATATTGCTGACTACAGGTGAATTGGGTGAGGACCGGGAGGACCTGTGCTCCATGACTATGTGTGGACTTCATTACCACATATTATAGGTGGTATTACATGATCTAGAGTTCATAGTCAGGTTTTCGAGCTACGAGCATATAGGTGAAATATATTTAACAATTGAAAAATCATCAACATATTGCAAAACATGATGAGAGTTCTTTATTGATACAATAAATTGCAAAACACATCAAACAGTTTAGGGCTCATTTTAAAACTTTAAAAAGAGATAATCATCATTGTATTCTTTGCATGCTAATAAAAGTTAAATATAGACATAGGATACACATCATGGTGGTTACATAGAGATGCCAATCCGGGAATAGACTCGAGATTGAGGCCGAAGCTCCACCCAACACACAATAAGTTGCGTAGAGCCCTTAATCACAAAATCCTCCTAAACATAATTTGGTGAATATTAGAGGGGAAAATTATATGCATGGGGATCTTGTTAAGAATACCCTGATTAGAGGAGCTACTAGACACTCCTCTAGGCATAGATCAGAGCATGGATCTTCCCAACATGGAGGTTTTGCACATGTCAGCATTTACCATGATCACACTCCATGTGCATCCATAGGATTTTCTGAAGAGTATGTCATCGAGAGATCTAGATTGGTACCCCTTCATCCTATTTCTAGGGGATGTTTGATACCTCCACCTTCTAAGTATAGATGAGTTCAATATCCATCCATTCAGGGGTAAGTAGACAGGGCCACTTTTGAGTATAGGCCCGTGCAGACTCCCAATAGAAGTGAGCCTTATAGGATCATCATAGACATATCTAAAGTAGGAGTCAATGGTATGCTACCTCATGAGCCATGGCATCATAAATATTTATATGGTCTAGATAGATTTTTAGGATAGTTAGGCTACAAGCCTACCCCTACGTATACTCTTCCTACGAGTGTGCATAGTGGTAGTACCATTAGGACTATCAGAGAACCTGGAGAGTGCTCCAAGTGTTCTCAAGATATGCGTGCTCCTACATCTCATGTAGGCACAAATTATGAGAGATAGCTAGTCATGAATGTCATATTCATAGACAAGGGAAAGATCATGGAAAATCATTCCATTGGGGGACATACCCATAAATCCGCTCGAACAAAGCATACACATCAGAGGCCTCATATTACTGATCACATAGATAGACCCCATAGGTTGGTGTCTAAGTAGATATGTCAAATCCTCTAAGACCAATTGGAGGATGTTTATGCAGAGTGAGAATGCCTCAAAAATAAGAATACTCAGAGGCATAGGTTCATAAGATAGTGTTTATATGAACAACGCATGTGTGAACAATGCATCCTTGATCAGAAGGGGCATGTTGAGAGAGAGGACCTATTGGATAGTGTTGGTTTACATCCCCTAGTGATCATAGGGAGCACATTTATAGATGAGCTACTTCATGACCTAATTTGCACCCTAAGCATGTAGACACTCATACTCACCTTACAATCCGACATAGATATCGGTGCCCTATGTTCGAACACCATGGGTACATGCAATATGAAGAAGAAGTGGGAGACTAACTAGACCAAGAATATCCTAAAATATCCCTAGTCAAAGAGGAGGATGAGCCTAGTTCTTCACTTTGACTGAAGAGGAATCTGCCTCCAAAGGTGCCTCTAAGGCAATCCATAGAAGAGGAGTTCCTATATTCGTAGCCCTATAAGGTCTTGGTAGAAAAGTTCAAAGCTATTGAGAAAAAAAGGATAGCTTATCCAAAGCCTACCTAGAATAAAATTTATAATGAAACTTTATGCCTGTTAGTGCCTATTTTGGCCTATCCTGAGCACTTCAAGATGTCTAGGCTAGAAAATCTTAAAGGAGAGGAATATGCACAAGAGCATGTTACATATTTTCTAGACATGTACTTTTAGATCGAAAGTAATAATGCCTTGCTCCTACACACCTTAATTACAACCCTATCAAGCCCATATGGATAGCGGTTCAATCAACTCAAGAGGCACAACATCACTAATTTTGAGAAATTGGATGATGCATTTCTTGAATGCTTCTCCTTCGATATCAAGAAAAAGGTAAACCTATCCAATATGGTTGCTTTAATGTAACATGATGATGATCCAGTTATGGATTATGGGAAATTATGGAGGAATATTATGGCCAAGCTACCATTCTCCATCCCTACTTCTGAATTAACTTGAATATTTATGAAAATTTGTGCCAAGCACATTTCATTATTATTACAATTTTAGCAGTATCAAACTTTTGAGGAGGCTTTGGCATAGGCCAAAGTGATTGAGGATATCAAGTTATAGGAGGGTAACTTGAATCTCAGAACCAAGAAGGAATGGAACAAGAAAAGTATTAAGAAACAATAGGCCAAGTTGGCCCACATTAATCAAGTGGTGTTAAACCTTCAAAAAGAGGAAAAGGGGTAATAATAATGAAATTATCAAGCCCAACCTCCTCCTGTGTAGTATGAGCAGTGAAACAACAATAAAAAGGGTAAAAATAAGGAAAATCGTCCACCTCGCTAGTTCACATATTTTTTAGAATCCATGACCTCGATATTCCATCAACTATGTGAGGCCAAGGCCATACATTTACCCGAGATCAAATTATTGGACCCTAATCAACCCAATCCAAAGGGGTATAGGGATGAGTTGTACTATATTTTTCATAGAACAAAGGGATATGACATTGAAGTATGTTGGAGTTTCAAGCATTTGGTACAGAACATGATAGAAAAAGGTGAGCTAATTATGGACAACCCTCAGGCACTAGATAATTAGAATATGGGGATTTGCAAAAATCCTTTGCCTAACCATGAGGCACCTAGGAACAATATTTGTCGGGTTAATCAAGTACACATCGAACCACCAACCCATGGGTTCATAAAAATGGTCAATGTTGTCACAATACATATGAGGTATGAGAGGCCAAATCAACCTCTAAATCCTATTAGAGTCCATGTTGCACCTCGTACAAGGCTAGACCAACATGTACTAGGCCCACCAACTAGACTGGTGGTGACAATCAAGAGTAGGTTAGTCCAAAACCTGTAGACAACTCCAGCAAAGTTGACAATTTATGAGCTAATTCAGTAATCCTCCAAGCATAGGGAGACACTGATGGATATTCTAAATTCCATAGAAGTACAATACAAAGATCTAAAAGCATTCACACACTTCATGGGACATGTACAATAGTGTCAAGAACCGGACATACAATTTCATGATAATGAAGTCAAGATGGTTTCCACTATCATAATAGACCCACCACTCCATATCACTGCATGTGTGAATCACATACCTTTCAAGTGGATTTTGATTGATACAGGTTCATCAATCAATATTATTATGACCAAGGCATTGACATATCTGAAGTTGACAAAGTCACACATTATACCTTCCACTTTCACCTTGAGAGCATTCAACGATGCATTATGCTCAATGATAGGTACCATAGTTATTTTGATTCAAGTTGGACTAAATACCATCTTTGTGATGTATCATGTGATTGAAGGTGCTATGCAATATAATATCCTTTTGGGGAGGCCTTGGATATGAGAAATGCATTGTGTCCCTTCCATTTTACATCAATGTATTAAATACATGCATGAGGGATAGGTTCACATGGTGCCTTCAGATGAAGAACCATTCAAGTACATGAATCTAGCTAATTTTCCAAGGGATTTCATGCTCTCCTCAATGCACTTGGACATATGACCAGTGATGCCAATCGAAGAGCCGGGAGGAAAAATGAAGTGTGTCCAAATCCTGCAACATCTGCATCTCAATGATCAGAGCACACAATACTTGTTTCTACGAGATCGTCTACATCTATGATACATCGGGATGAGGAGAAGCTAAATGCAAATATGGTTAAAAAAGAGATAAAGCAAGCACCCAAACCAGTTGTGATTAAGGTTCCTACTCCCATGGAAGTAGAGGATGCTCAAGGAGAAGTCAAAGAGGTACTTCATCCTACTTCACCTATATCGTTAGTAGGGTCATCTGCACCATAGGTGACAGTTCATTTGGTTAACCCTAGTTTGGGGGAATACATTGTGCAGACTGTGACATTCACATCGATTATCAAAACTACATAGGATATGGTCTGACCATGAGACCATCACATTCCTATAGGGATGGTGGTATCATTGGGGGTGCCCACTAACCAGACTAATTTTATTTATGGGGAGATCGACCAAATTACATATTGCACCCCCATAAATGAATATGATGATGAGCCATTCGCTATGAATGTATATTATATTTCTAATCCAGAGTACACCTTGTGATATTTTGAATATTACCATTGGCATGGTTACAGTCTCAGGTTATATGAGCAGGGCTATAAGAGGCCTTATGAACCAAAATATCAATTGCCTATAGATAGGTTTGAGTTAGGATATCATGTTAGAGGATAGGATGAACTACTTGCGGTATATTTAGACTACTTGTACTTAAGTCTAGGGGATGAATTCAATTTCAACCCTTATCACCATAATCCCTCTACCCTTCGAAGGGATAATTGGTTAGTGTCTTATGTCACTATAGAACCACCTGAGACATATCACAAAGACATCTTGGTGGATACCGATCCAGAACATGTACTAAGAGACAACTTGGGTGAACAAATCCATGAGGTAGGCAATGACACAAGCATGTAGGTTTATAATTCTAGTTTAGTGATATATTCCAAGTTAGAGGATCACTTTGACGAGGATACAATAGAGTCCATATTCAAGATAGATGGACTGAGTTGCATATATGAGAGTGGTGATGATGATAATTCCTCAAATAGTTTGCAATATGATGATGAGACTGAGTTGGCCTATCTAGGCCCTCTTAATTTATATCATCTATTATCTTATAGTCATCAAGGATGATCAATCCTTCATGAGCGATAGTATTTATCAGGTGTGGGCTTACATAGGACTCCATTTTCCTAATATACCAATTCTAGTAGGTAGTGGTGAAGGTCTCTATTATGATAGTGATGACAAATATGAAAAAAAGAGAGCCTATTTAGGACTTCCCTACTTGTGTCATCGTAATGCACCTTACACTGTAGAGGATTTGCACAGAGATATAAATATTCATCCTCGCCTCAGAGGAAGACCACCTAATATAGATAGGATTTATCATATGGTCTTCCCTGATCCACCAAAATTCAAAGAGATCCTTGAGCCTAGAGATCTTGTGTTTGATTCTATCCATAAACCAGATCTTGAGATCCCCATAACCCCAGAACCACATCCTGAGGATGGAAGTTTTACTAACTTAGTGTCACATGCACATGGTCCTGGAGACATGATCCATTCCATAAATATGGTCTCCATTTATTTTACCACTCCACTTCACAACCTAGACAATCCTTCCAAGCCATTGCATCTGAATGTAAATGCTATCGATTGAAACTGTGCTGACTCACCACTAGAGCTTGAGAATTTCTTCCCTAACAAAGAAATGTTACAACATTTTTTACTTTGTGCTAGGTTGTGCACATGATGTTTATCATGCTGGGTATGCTTCCAATACAGAAGCCATAAATCCAATAAATGACATCCATTTTATCCCTACGCCTCACCAGCTTAAGGAGGTATCCTATATGTCAGTAGAGGAAACATTTTAAGTGGATATTGATAATTATTATAGTAATACAAGGAAGGTTAAATTTGAAGAGACTTTGACTCTTTATGAGCATTCCAAACTCATATCTCTACTAAAAATAGACCTAATCTCTTTACTTGGACTTACAAAGACATGCTGGGTCTAGATCAGAAATTGGTTACTCATAACCTTTCGCTAGATCTTTTGAAGAAACCAGTCAAGTAGAAACTTAGGAGGATGCATCCAATAGTAGCCTTAATGGTTAAAGATGAATTGCAAAAGCTACATGATGTATATTTTATCATTTCCATAAACTATCCATAATGGGTATCAAACATGGTACCTGTAGGAAAACCTAATGGAAGGATTCGTATCTATACATATTTCAAAGACCTAAATAAGGCAACACCAAAAGATTCATTTATATTGCCAAACATAGATGCTCTCATAGACGCAACTATGGGTCATGAAATACTCTCCTTAATGTATGTTTTTTTTGGTTACAACCAAATTTGGATTAAGCCCAAAGAATAGCATAAAACCATGTTCATAATGCCATGGGAAACATTTTGTTATAAGGTTATGCCATTTGGTCTTAAAAATGCTGGTGTTACATATCAATGGTTTTGAATACATGCATAAGATCTTAGAAGATTACATTGATGACTTATTGGAAAATTCATTGCTATGTTCAGAGCATGCAGAGGTCCTAAGGAAGGTCTTCAATTATTTTATAGAGCATAATGTTAGGTTGAATCCTAAGAAGTGTGTATTTGGTATAACTTTAGGAAATATCTTAGGATTCATCATTTCAAAATGAGGGATCAAAGTCAACCTAAAAAAGTTCAAGGCTATTTTAGAAATGTGTCCCCCCATGAATATCAAGTAATTAAGAAGCCTTCAAGGAAAAGTAGCATCCATAAAGTGATTCATCACGTAGTTATCAAATAAATATCGACCCATGAATTGAATGCTACACAAGGGGATCACGTTCAATTGGGATAAGGACTATCAAGTAGCCTTTGCTAAAATTAAGCACTACCTGGTAATGTTGACAGTTCTAGCTACACCAAGGCCATATATATTGTTCTTAATGTATATATTGACAACCAAATTTACTTTGGGAACCATGTTAGCCCAGAAGAATGTGCAAGACAAGGAGCAAGCCATATATTACATTAGCTAAATCTTTGTGAGTTATGAGCTAGGATATGCATATGTGGAAAAGTTGTGTTTAGAAATAGTGTTTTCTACCAAGAAATTACGTCACTATATATTAAGTCATATGACGTATGTCTATCAAAATAAAATCCTTTACAGTATATGATGAGTAAGATGTATCATAATACATGTACTAAAAAGTGGATCATGCTATTAACATAATTTGATTTGGAATTCATTAGCCAAAATTCCATTAAGGGATAGGTCATAGTGGATCAACTGGCTAAGGCACCTCTCAAAAATAGTAGACCTCTCACCATAGAGCTTCTTGATGAAACAATCTTTGCCTTATCAGAAGCACCCAAACCCAAAGAGCCAGATAACAAAGTTGATATGACTTTGTTCTTCAACAGTTCGAAGTGTGAGCAAGGGGGTGGTGCAGGAATAGTGTTGTTCTTGCCACAAAGTGCTCCTATGCCCTTGTCATTCAAGTTGGACTTTCCTTGCACTAACAATAATTCTAAATATGAAGCCCTAATTTTGGGCCTCCAAAAAGTTGTTGCCATGAATATTAAAAGGTTAATATCTTTGGTAATTCCCTTCTCATTATCAACCAAGTGAAGGGACTTTTTCAGTGTCACTGCCCTATCTTGAAGTCTTACAAAGATCTTGTTGATAAAAATTTAGCTTATTTGGAATGGTACAACATCAAGGCAATCCCTCATTTGTCAAATATATTTGTAGACACTATGGCATATTTGGGATCCTTAATACCTTAGAATCCATCTACTGATTTTACTACCATCCACATAAAAATGTTGTCACACACTATTGTACAATGCGAAGCTTTGGATAACAAAGATTCAATCACATGATCTAGGTAGAACCGAACCATGAGTGGTTCTATAGAGCCAGATATTTTCTCAAGAGAGCATCTTGGGGGTCTTTCATCTCATAGGATCCTACAAGGAGTGGTAGTACTATTCACCATAAGGTTATTTCCCAATCTATATTTATGAATTTTGAACCGCAGGGGGAATATGTTATCTTGTTAGTTGATGCTAAGAGATATCAGAACTAGATGTTACAAATATATGACTTTCTTAAGCTTGGTGTAATCCCTCAAGGATTGTCACATGTTGTGAAGTGCATATTTAAGTAGAAAGTGATAAAGTATGTCTTGTTAGGAGATATTTTGTATCATCGAAGCTATTATGGAGTTCTCCTTCGTTGTATTGAGCCCCAAGAATCATATTGGGTAATTTTGAAAGCTCACAATGGTATGTGTGGTGGTTATTTTAGTGGCATGGCTATCATCAAGTGCATACTTTGTATGGATTATTATTGACCCACTATGGATAAGGATTACAATATGTATGTTAAGAAATGCATTAAATGCCATCATCATGCTAATATTGCACACCTACCATCATAGGCCTTACATCCCATTAAAGTAGCTTGGCCATTTGCTCAGTGGGGTTTGGATCTCATTGGTAAGATCTCTACTCCGTCATCGGGTTGACATACTTTCATTATTATAGCTATTAAGTATTTTACAAAGTGGGTGGAATCCATTCCATTAACAACAACAACTAGAGCATGTATTGTTGATTTCATACTCACTAATATCATAAGTCATTTTGGGATACCATCCAAGATAATTTTGTATAATGGAACGTCATTCAAAAATAAAATTTTAAGAGCTTGATGTCTAAGTATAGAATCAAACATAGTTTTGTGACTCCATATTATCCACAGGAAAATGGGTAGGCTAAAGCTTCAAATAAGATAGTGGTTTCCATATTAAAAAATATGGTACAAGAGCACCACAAATATTGGCACATCTATTTACCCCTTGCATTATGGGCTTATAGGACTAGCATTCGGACACCCACTAGGGCAACTCCATTTTCACTAGTATATGGTGTTGAGGCCATTATACCCCTAGAGTTGGATATTCCAATGTTGCACATTACATTGAAAGAGTTCATCAATGATGACACTATGTGGTAAGCTCACCTAGATCAATTGATGTTACTTTATGAACGTCACGTGAATGCCCTTGAGCATCTTCGTGTTTATCAGGAGTGCTTAAAATGATAAATTCCATTTGAGAGACTTTGAGATTGGTGATCTTGTGCTAAAAGATAACCAACAAAACTCAAATCTACCACCAAAAATGTGAGACAAATTTGTAGCTAATTGGTTAGGTCCTTATATCATCTCTAAGAATATTGGACCTGAAACATATCGCTTGACATATTTGGAAGGAGTTGAAGAGATGAAACCTATCAATATCCTTCATATTAAAGCATTTTATACCTAAAACCATCAAAAGGATCCAAAGGCATCTGTAAGCCCTTTGGACATTCAATAAAAGGCTCCAAAGGCATCTGTAAGCCCTTTGGTCAAATTAAAAAGTAATAAAAACAAAAAAAAAATGGAAAATATCAAAATTCAAAAATAGTGATGTACCATGCAAAATACTAACACCTAATGCTATAATCATTGAAAATTATGTATAATTGGGTATGCACATGTGAATTGACAAGAAATAACACAAAATTAAAAGAAATGCTTATCTTATTAATATCTCGAATCAGTCCAAATTACATATCCATCCCTCTTAGGGATACCCTTTTTGATACAACAATTACAACATGATAAATTCTCTTTCAAGTTAGGTGTAATCCAAATGTCTTCCACAAAGATACGAACTACTCCAAGGTATCGATGACCTTCTTCTCCATGATTAGAGGCATTTGCTACCTTGCATCACAAAACCCTGTTGATCCTACGTGCAATAAACAACAAGAAATATTATATACAAAGGAGGTCTCTCTTGATGAGGCTTTTAGGAGAGTCTTGCATAAAGGATGATGTAATTAACATGAAATAAAAAAAGTGCAAAAAATATATTAAAGTTATGTTAAGCATGAAATAGCACTATAGAACATGTAAAGGAAAAGCATATGCATCTATCTAATGGTCTAATTATGGAATTGAAAGCATGGAAACATGAAAAGATCCATTAGTAGCATAACTGCAATAATTAAAGGAAATGACTAAAAACCCTAATTGCACTGGTCAAAGTCCTTATTAATGCTAATTAACATGATATATAACTAATATAATAATAACAAGCAAATCCTACGACTAGAAAAAATGAAACTAAAGATGACAACCTAACCATGGGTCTGATTCATGATGAGCATTGTCCACCATGGTTGATAGTCGTGGCTAAGCTTGAATTGTTTTTTCCCTCCCAATTTGGTGTCCAATATTCAATTCTCCTTGAGGAATTGATGATCAAGGGTCACCATTGTGTCCTCTGGAATATTTGGTGGTTGAATTGCTTAGTTTGGTGATGGAAAGGGCTCAATTGGTTTTCTTAATTCTTATTAGCACTCCATAGCCTTCTTGACTCCAAATGCCATGTGATCTCCAATTGGGTGGCCAAAGTATTCCTCTCAATGTACCCAGGTGAGTGTGCAATTTGATAGGGCTTCACTGCATTTCAACTCAAGATTCATATATATCTTTCACCAATTTTATGGGAGGTTAAATAGCATTGGACAAGGGCTAGGGGTGGCTTCATGAGGAAGCCAAGAAAAATATTGGGAAGTTGAATTTGTTGGATGGAAGGATATGGAACCTTCCTTACTCAAATTGCTCCAATCCACAACCAATTGGCCATTGCAACTGATTTTGGGTCGGATGAAGACCAATTGATTTTGAGTGCTAACTGTAACTGATAGACATGGTCAGCACTGATAACCATGGGTGTCAGCAGTGGCTAGTACTTACTAGGTAAAGGTGTCCAAATTGAGTGGTAAAAACCACTGCTATACCTTGGAATCTATCCAAGGTCTTCCATATGGTCTTCTAGCATGTCCCATATGAGTAGTCACATTGGCATGACATGTTTTAGGTGTCTATAGATGCCCATTTTGATATGTGTTGTGATATCGAAAAACACTGAGCAAAAATAGACCTCTTAAAATGATGTCATAGGTTGCATGATGATCATTAGTTTGATCAACATTAGATGCTCAAGTATTGCAAAGAGGATGTGCATCCTAGAATCATTGCTTCCAACTAGATGGAAGGCTTAAATTTGAAATATTTTACACTCATCATCAGAAATTTGGGTAGCTTTGGTGCTACAATAGGAGTTAGGCCTATATAATTGAAATGAGGAGAGCTACAAACTAGCTATCATATTTGCTTTTTTCCCCAGAAAAAGTGTAAGCTTATGGTAGTCTTTGGAAATTATTCGTAAGATGAACACAATTTTGACAAGATCAAGGGATCTATGATCAAGGGATCTTCTGTTGACTTTTATCATGATAAATGATACTATTACTACCCCCTCAAACGATGATTCAATGAGGGTAATGACAATTAAATGAAGCGATGAGGTTGCTTGACCACTATGAAATATTTTGAATAGATTAATATTTAGCATTTGAATTATTGACAAGGCCTAATAAGCTATGATTGCAAGTTGTATCACCCAAATTTTTTGCACCCTTACCTTCAGGCTAAAGGATCCATGCCCGGAAGGGGGATGCGAGAAGGATGGGACAATACATTGGACGGAGAGGACCTTTGAAGGTCGCGCCTCTTGGGATAGGGGTATAAGGGTGAATTTTTGACGGATGGTGGGGTTCACCAGGAAACTTTGAGTGGCAGTTTCCATGCCTAGGTCGAGAATGGGTTTGATGTGTTCATTTTATGTTCAATCATTCAAATTCCTAGATTGGCCAAAATGAATCTAAGATATTCTATATGAAATTTCTGGTTTATATGAAAACAACAAACATAAATGAATCCTAAATACAGAAAATATCTAAAATGGAGAAGAGTGCACCTGATTTCACACGCTTAAATGGATAATGAGAATTAGGATGTGTGGATGATAGAGCAGGGCAAAATTGAACTCCAATAGGTTCTGCCAAGGCACACATATCAAAGGGTCTTGGATCACCATGAATGGTAATCAACTAATTCTTAAATTCGAACTTAACACATTGATGTAAGGTTGAGGGAACAACTCACATCACGTTGATCCAAGGACGATCCAAGAGTATATTGTATGATGCAGGGCAATATACAATAAACACAGTCGTATCCAAGGTTCTCGGACCAACCTGCAATGGAATGGTAATAATGCCACACATTTCTTGTGTTTCGTCATTGAAAGCTTTTATGATCATATCAGTTCTTTTCATTTCCTCACTTCTAAACCCAAATCTTTGGTAGAAATTGAAAGTGCAAATATTTAAATATGAACCATTATCAATCAAAAATCATTTGACTACTACATCTCCAATTAAAGTATTAATATACAAGGGGTTATCTTTATGTAAACTATGTTGGGGTATTTCTCTATCTCGGAATTCAATACAATAAACTTCACGAGTTATTATAGTATTGTCCATGGCTTCAGGTTGAATGTCTTATGGTACCATCATCTGTCTTAATGTGAGCATTAATTCATCTCTGTGTGTAGGAGAATATCTTAAAAGGTCCAAGAGGGAAATTCTAGCTGTAACATTTGATAATTGTTCATTAATATTATAAGGAGTTTTAGGTTGAACATTAGGTGCATGATTCCCTTTATTAGGAACCTTCAAAACAAATGGAGTTGATCCATCATTCTGAATTTGATCTTGTTGATAATTTTGATCCTGTTGTCTAGTAACAGCTCTGATGGTACCCACAATATTATTCTGCAGATGATGAATGGGTCTTGGTCTAGAATTTATAGCTAGCTCATTAGAAAGTAATCGGTGAGATGATGGTCTAGTAGTGACTCTTCTTGGAAATGGCTCTTTTGGAACCATATAACTTGTGATAGGGTGAATAGTATCCGATTCATCTTCAAAACTATTCGATTGATTTGATGTGATTTCCATATCACTCTTAGTCTTGTATTTTGTATCACTAAGATTAGGTATATAAATAATATATAGAGGCCTGGTTGTAACTATGGATAAAGTAGTGTCGAAGATTTCCAGATCATAAGCAGGTAAATGCCCGCTAATAGTTCCTACATATCGGGCAGGAGGAGGGAAATTTTGATGTTCAATTTGATTAGCCACCTCCTTACCATGTTTTGGTAAGGGATGTTGAAAGATTTCCAATGACTGATTGGCATTCTGATTCAGGTTTTGTGAGGTGTTCTTTTGAATGTTATTAGGAGGATTTTGCTTAGGTTGAAAGGCTTGCACCTCCATCTCATTGTTATCAATCAAGTCCTGTATTTTATGTTTTAATATTTTACAAGAGTTGGTAGTGTGTCCAGGTCCTCTATGGAAGTCACAGTGTAAATATGCTCTGTATCCGAGTATAGTTGGATCAAGTTCCCAGATATTTGGTAATTGAATCAAACATCATTCTAATAATTGCGATAGAATAGTTGATAAAGGTTGATTTAACCTAGTAAATTCTCGAGGAGGTTTATCAGGAGGTTTTAGTACAAACTTCTCCGCTATCTTTGTAGCATTAACATTAGCAATATTTTGGCTATCGGTGACTCCATCACCCACAACTTGTTTATTCTTGTATTGATTTTTGGATGTTTTCTCATCGTCTTTCTTTTTAAGATGGCCTCTCCTAATGAGAGCATCTTCCACTCTTCGGGCTAAGTCTATAGCCTAATCGAAGGTGGTCAAGGTAGTAGTTGATAATTAATAAGATAGTTGCTCTTGCAAATTATTAATAAAGATGTCCAACATCTCCCTATAAGGTAACACAAAGTGCAATTTTCTTATCAACTTTCTCCACCTAACTAGGAAATCAGCAAAGCATTCATCTTTGTCCTGTTTTAAGTTATACAAATATTTAATGGTCACATGTCTTTCGATGTAGGCACTAAATTGATGAACAAAAGACTTGGTAGTTTCTTTGAAATTCCTCAAAGAATTAGTGGGTAATTGATAATACCACTCTAATGCCATTCCTCCCAAGCTTTTCAAGAACATTTTTAGTAATAACAAGTCATCATGTGATATATCATGACATGATATCCTAAAAATATGAAGATGCTCTATGGGATCTTCGGTTCCTTTATATATGGGAAAAACAAGCATAGGAAAATGTTTAGGATACGTATGACTATAGGATCTAAAGGCTGAATACACATCTCTCGATAGTTGTACGAGGGATGGTAGGGATCTATCTGGTCCATGCGGGAAACTAGCTATTTCACCATGGTTTCAAGATTACTAGTTTGTCCACCATATTGGTTCGGTGGGACATAGGTATGGGATCTATGAGTGTATGATGGTGTAACATAAGGATTAGATGCTATATTTCTATTATGCAAAGTGTTGGTAGGAAGAGTATTATGAAGAGGATTTGTAATAGTATTATGTTGTACCCCAGATTGTTGGTAATTGGTGTTTGGTTTTGTTTTGGGTTTTTGTTGATTTGAGGAATGTTGATCAAGAGCTTGGAAAAATAGAGAAATAAATGATGGTTTCTTTTGTGTAAGAATTTCCCTAGGCTTGTTAACAAGCACTTTAGATTTTGAGTAGCCTATTGTTGTTGCATGTTCTGGATCACAACTACCATATACAAATTGGATGGTCTAGCCCGATCACTCTCTTGATCAATAAAGGACAAGGGATTAGTACGTGTTTGAAATACGTCTTCTAGAGTTGCTTGAGTGTCACTAATTTGATCCTTGTCCATATGTACTTCTCTATTAAAAACACCAATATTAATGTTAATGAACTTCCAAAATTGTTCCATTTTTTCAAAAGTGATAGCTCCTCCCGAAGACATTTTAGGGGATGAGGATCCTTCCTCTCTATTAGTTTCTTCTTGTTCATTTCCTACAACAAGCTCTTCTTCTTGTTGGTCTAGGATTTATTCTTCCTGAACTTGGTCCTCAGGAGGGACATTTTGGTTAGTTAATGGTCTTCCTAAACAATCTTCATCTTCTTCGGTTTGTTTTCCATTCCTAAGTCTAGGCATTGTGCTAAACTTAGGTTTTAGCAAATATATATACTTATATATATATATATATATATATATATATATATATATATATATATATATATATATATATATATATATATATATATATATATATATATATATATATAGCGATAGGGTTGAGAGGTATATATTTTAACTATATACCTACTATAATACTTTAAAAGGGAAATATTTTGTTTTTGTTTTGCTTGTTTTTTTGTTTGATTATATTATAAAAATAACAAACAACATGCTAGTTGCAAGAAATAACAATAGTAAAAAGGATGACTTAGTTTTATATGAATAGTTTATGGATATCGTTGATAGGGTCAAGTTCATAAAGAGTCATGAAATGCTCCTCTTCAAATTCAAAGTGGTTTTTCAAGAATTTGACAAAGTGTGCTATGGTAATATGATCTACTTCAGACTCTGACTTGTAAAAATAAAGTTCATGGCAATACTCTCGATACAACACAACTCTAGGAATTCTATTCCATATTTTTCTATCCGTAAGAATGACTTCTTGATCCTCTATACGAGATATAAATTTATGTACTACAACTACGTTCTCAAGGTACTCCTCAAAGGTGTATAATTATGAAGACACAAGTGCTCTTTTATCTACTAACCACCTATGGCAAGCTCTTTGAAGTTCATGATACAAAGTCACCTGATCAGGATCTAGGATTCTATCTAGGACAAACCTCTTAATTTGCCTAAGTTCTACAAATCTAGATTCAATAATACCTAATCTCCTATAAAGTTCGTCCCACAAAGATTGGGCTCTATTTTTTTGAGGTACTCTAAGAATAGAAGTAATCTCTATGGTCGTTAATTTATTTTCAACATTTATGGTGACAACTCGTCTTCTATTATAATCTACCATATAAATATGATATGCAAATTTAATTGTTTTCTAATGATTCTAGGTGTTCTTAATAATGTTTTTTTTTTTTGGATTGTTTTCAAAAGGTGTTTTAGTTTCACATCGGGTTCACCAAAATGTATCGCCCAAATTTTTTGCACCCTTACCTTTAGGCTAAAGGATCCGTGCCCGAAAGGGGGATGCGAGAAGGATGGGACAATACCTCGGATGGAGAGGCCCTTTGAAGGTCACGCCTCTCGGGGGAGGGGTATAAGGGTGAATTTTTGATGGATGGTGGGGTTCACCAGGAAACTTTGAGTGGCATTTTCCATGCCTAGGTCGAGAATGGGTTTGATGTGTTCATTTTATGTTCAATCATTTAGATTCCTAGGTTGGCCAAAATGAATCTAAGCTATTCTATATGAAATTTCTGGTTTATATGAAAACAAAAAACATAAATGAATCCTAAATACAAAAAATATCTAAAATGGAGAAGAGTGCACCTAATTTCTGATGTCTGATGAAGATTTTGAAGCTTGTAGGAGTCCAAATCGTCCCGGATATGACAGGATCGTCTGTAATTGTACATAATCATCCAGATCATAGGAGATCATCTGAGATCAGCCAAGATCGTCAACGACCTGATGAATTCATCAGACGAATTCATCAGAAACCTGCAATCATGAAAACAGACACCAAAAACCAAAAATACAATTGCAAGAATGATACAAAATGATAGAAATAAGAATATAAATGCTTAAATGATAAATCTTGATATCAAATCAAATGGGATGCAATGTTTTAATAATTTATTTTGAATTTTATCATGCAAATATGCTAAATGAGGTGAACTCCAAGATGCAGAATAGAAGTGAATTAATATAATGCACAATTAAATAAGAAAAAGAGATAGAGAATGCAAACTCAAGGCTCAGATTGCCCCCAATTTGAACTGCAGTCAAAATCATCTGCAATCGTACGAGATCATCGTCGATCTCGACAGGATCATCCAAAATTATGGTTGAATCACCTGCGACGATCCGAGATTCCTCTGGATAAAACACAGTGAGATCCTACAATAAAACTTGAAAACACAAATGCAAATGATGGGGGATAGGATGTTCTAACCCAGTAAAAAACTAAAGTTGTAGGGAAATGATCAGCCAGGGGGATAAACTAGGAAAATCCCAAGTTTATATAGGATTAGGAGGAGGTTAGGAGGTTGGGGATCATCCCAATCTGGGAGATCTCCAATGTAGGAATCTCCAACCACATAGACATGCTTCTACCCGAGTTGGAGAGGTTGTTGAAATAGAAGCTAATTATGAAAATTTAGTTTTGGGATGAAATCGTCTAGACGTTCTATTCTAGATGAATTCATATGATTTGGGATGATATCATCAGATCGGCGATGATATCATCCAATGGTCAAAACAACTTCTAAAAATGGCATGAAAAATGAGGTGAGCGGTTAACGGGCGATTTCGGGGTTAAAATTCAATTTTTTTTATCTTTTACTAAGGGTTTAATTGCGCCAATTTTAGGGTGCTACATTTTGCCCCCTCTTTAGTGAATTTTTTGAAGAAAATGCGTTAAAGACGAGTTCTTCACGCTTTACAAGAAAATAAAAATTTATTCCATTTTTTAGATGACGATTCTAGGTCGAATCGTACAACTGTTTGCTATGGTGCCCCCTCCGAGTTTTTACCCAAATCGAACATTTGAGGTAAAAGCGTGGAAAAGCAAAAATTTAAAAAATGTTGTTTTTAAATAAAAATAGAAAAATAGGGTAAAAACCTAATTCATTTTTACTGTTCACTTTCGCTGTTTCAGAGCTCTGCAGGTGAAATGGTGGAAACGACACACAGATCGACAGAGGTCCGGTGCGGGTTGCGGGTAAGGATCTAAACCTAGTGTACTATATTTTTAGCTTGATTTGTTTAATTTTTTACTTGAATTTTTAATTGTTTTTGGGCATCGTGGCCGTTTTTAGACCGTCGACAACGTCGGGACGAAATCGTCCCAATTTTGCCAAAATCGTCCCTATATCGCTGATTTCGTCTGAGGACGAAATCAAAGAAATAGGGGTGATCCCGTCCAATAAGGGGAAATCCCAAAATTGAAGAATCGGAGGTGATTTCATCCTATTAAGGATGATTTTGCTAAATTTGGTATGATATCGTCCAATAATGGGTGATATCATTTTTTTTTATGAGATGAAACTGATTTTAATGATTATGTACTAATGATTTTTGTTTTTTTATTGTTTATTTTGCAGAGGGGATTGCTAAAGAGTTGAGAGTGGAAATACGGGGGTCTCAAGGATGACTTAGCTGTGCTCAATCAGGTTGAGCAAGACAGACTAGCAGAGGTCGGACTGCAGCATGTGGCAAAGATGCCACAAATTCCTATAGACATGGGGCTACTGACATCCCTAGTAGAGAGATGGTATCTAGAGTCGTCCTGATTATGGCTACCGATAAGGGAGATGACTCCCACTCTAGAGGATGTATGGAGGATCTTGAGGATCCCCATACATGGGCGGTTCATGACTCCTTCGGCCAATCAGGGCCATGCCATGATGAGATTGTGCAGTGACCAAAGCTTCACCCTAGAGAAGGGTAGAGTGAACATCGAGGCTTTGAGGCAGATGCCTGGGGCATCTCGGTTGACCTAGGTTTTGGTAGGGGTGGTGGGTGGCCTTCTTCTATGCCACTAGAGTGGATGCAGGTTACCATGGCTCCTCTTAGATATAGGTTTGCTTGGGGTAGCTTTGTATTGTGCCACTTGTATAGGATCCTTTACGGGGTCATATACAAGGGAGGTCAATGTCTGGTGCTGACATCGCTACTATAGGTTTGGTGTTGGGAGCACATTGCGGTGCAGAGGCCGGTAGGGCTTCCACTAACAAGAGTTGATCAGGAGAGACCCTAGGTTTTCTATTGGTGGCTCCAAAGAGGGTCACAATGGTGGATAGATCTACCGATGTCCCGGAGGTTTCTAGATGACCTCACCCCAGATCAAATCACCTGGAGATCATGGAGAGAGCATCCAGGGTGGGTGGAGGATGGACAAGAGTTGGCTCGCATCAGGAGAGTCATCTGGTTGAGGACAAAGCGGGGAGAGGTAGAGCTCCACCGCTACGACCGAGTTTTGAGGTAGTTCGGTCTATAGTATGGGATCCCTTCTCTTAGGGATTATGAGTACTCTCGGACTGTGTGGGATAATACCACATTGAGCAAGGCTCCAGACATGCAATGGTTCTAGAGTCAGGATGCTGATGATGCCCCCATTTAGCCAATGGATGGGGACGATGCGGGGGTAGCAGATGGGTATGATGCCTAGTATGCAGGCATCCGCCCTCCTCGGATGATGAGGGCATAGGGTCCGATGCATGCTATAGTGCAATGGATGGAGAGGTGATGCCAGGCTACCATCGATGCAACGAGGGGTCATGGAGGGAGGGATCAGTGATGGCCTCCTCAGGAGAGACATCGAAGAGTACCACAGGCTCTGGAGAGACAACAGCAGCCAAAGAGGAGGGAGAGACTCCCTTCTCAGTAGAGGGATAGGCCACCATCACCCGATAAGGGCAAGGGTGTCGAGGTGGGGGAGAGCAATGAGATGGCGGCTCTCTAGGTAGAGAATGCCCACCTACGAGCTCAGGTGCAGACTCTTCAGGATGAGGCTACATGGCTCAGGGCTCGGAGTGGAGGGGTGAGCATTTTGGAGCTGGCGTAGGTTGTTGCAGACCGTGTTCTACCAGGGGTTGTACTATCATGTGGTTCCAGAGGGGCAAAGGATACCGCTGCCAGCCAACATTGTGGAGTCGATCAGGATGGGGTCATCGAGGACATCATCACGATCGACGTCGAGGACCCATGATACAACATGGACCTCGATGGGACCACCTCCTCCACCTCAGTGCGGGAGAGGAGATGAGGCTGAGAGCTCGAGGGCTTCTCAAGACTAGCTGCTCATTGTACATAGACCATATATTTTTGAGAGGATTGAGTATGCTAGGGTATAGATTGTGGCATACCAATCCGTTTTGATATGATGTATAGACTTCTTGATATATATATATATATATATATTATTATTTTTGTGATATGACTTGTGCATATGTTTTATGATGCTTTAATATTTTAATGGTTGATTGATTATTCATGTAATTATGTTGTTGAAAATATTATAATTTTATGTCATGCTATAAAATTAAATGAAATAATCTGATGTAAACAAATTGGTTGTTGTGGTGTGATTTGATGAAAAATAAAGTGACTTCTAACAATAATTTCAAAGGACATTGTCGCTGTTACATGACCATTTCATGGAGTCGTCGCTCGCTAGGTCATCAAGCTAATCCCGGTATGAGAGAAATATTGCTAAAAGTAAAAGGGTGCTTAAGAGACTTTCTTAAGACTTTGTGTTGTGATGATGAAAAATAATGATGGTGATGATTTGTTTTCAGATTTCCATGAAAATATTATGCATGAAATATTAAAAATATGATTTTTTCTAGGCATAAAATTCCTAAGTGTGATAGAATTTTGAACAATTGCCTAGGAATTATACCATCGTCACAAAACTGAATGTTTGACATAATGAAATGAAATAGAAAAGTTTTCGTTCTTTTTAAAGCATAATTGTGTAACATAATGATTTAAGCCATATGCTTTTATGGATTAAATAAATGGGAGATAAAATTATAATGATGGTTTGCGCTAGGCATAGAATTTTAGGTATAGACTTATACCATCATCGCGAAATCCAAAGAAGAAATTGATGTAATAGTTTTATTGCATAGTTGATTTTTGATTTTGAGATAAAAAATATAAAATGAGGACTTGCACTAGGCATAGATTCCAATTTAGGTTTAGGAACTATACCATCGTTGCGAAAGTCAAAAATATAAATGTGACTTTATTGCTAGATTTTTGAACATGCTTTGAAGGAAATTTTGGATTTTTGAAAAAAATGTATTTAATTGTTTGTACGCTAAGCCAATATTCTCAAGTAAGAAAATCAAATTATTCCAGAAGATTTGCATAAATATTTTAAATTATCTCAAAGACAAAATTTAGATTTATAAGGAACCCCATGTGCATATGTGAGTTCATTGCCGATCTTGATCTATCATAATGATACAAAATCTCTCAAACACAAATGTGTGTGCAATTGTATTGTTCATTTACCAATTTTGAGCAAGATAATTTGATACAAGTAATTTGAATTAACCAAATGAGTGTTCGTTGACCATGATTTATATGCATGTAACCATACCAGACTACTATGTAAGTCGGGTCATCAAGAGCTAGCTGATCCATGAGCGGACATAGGTCTGTACAAAATAAGGTCACTAATGTGACAGACATATCACCATGCTAGGAGTTACCCAAGGCCAAGTAGGTTGGGCACAAACCACCTATTATGGGGCTTACCTCACAGTTTTTGAATAATTGAGAATTCCAAGGATTCAAGCTCATTCACCCTTATTTTCTTTCAAAGGGTAGGGGAAGGGATTTATTGCTTTTTGCTTTTTCTTTTCTTTTCTTGACACTGAGATAATGCTGAAATATTGCTGAGATGGTACAAAATGATAATGCTTCTGAATAATTTCTCTTTTCCTCATGATTTTTCTTGCTTTTCTTTTTTTTTTTCTTTTTTTCTTTTCTTCCTAGACTAGGGATACTTGCTCGGATTGGTTGTAGAGCAAGGGATTTTTATTCTGGGCAGGGGTGAGCTTGTCCTTTTGTCAATTCTCAAATATTCTAGACCATGTGCATGATAGGATAGCAAGGGAGACTTTTCGCTCAAGAGACCACTTCTACTGTGTAGCATCACTTTGAATTTGCAATGAAATCATTTTAATGTGAAAAGGTGTACTTGGTTCAAGTAAATAACAAGATCAGTTCTCTATGCTCAAAACTTTATTTAATTCAACTGTGGACTTCGATATAAGAGAGATTAATAATCATACAAAATAAGATCAAGATATTTATTCTTGTGAGTGTGAAAGTGAGGGATTCCAAATAAATGCTAATTTATCCAAAATAACTGAAAATATAACTACAATACTTCAAGAATTGATAGGTGCAAAAATAGAAGATGTTTTTGAGGATTTTGATGATTTTGATTTTTTTATTTTAATTTTAATTGATGAATTAAGATAATACATAATATTACTGTTTGTGAAATTTTTATATGAATTACTAAAATAAGATAATATGTATAATATATACAAGTGATGAAATTACCAGATTTATGCATAATAGCGCTTAAGATGCATAATGTTCATAGGTTCTTTAAGATCTTTACCATCTAAGGTAGCTAATCTGTATGCTCCCGATCCAAATTTAGCAGTGATAATATATGGCCCAAGCCAGTTAGGCTCAAATTTGCCTTTAAGGTCTTTAGTTGCATTAGTATTTTTTTTATTTTCTTTTAAGACAAGGTCGTCGATCTCAAAGGATCGGTGATGAAATTTCTTGAGATATGCTCATTTGAGCTTGTTTTGGTAGGCACGAAGATGCTCCAAAGCATTAATGCACTTCTCATCTAGGAGTTCCAGCTGACTAAATCTGCCAGCATGGTATTCATCTCCTACTTTAGTATCTTGAAGTAGCAGAGCCAAAGAAGGAACTTCTAATTCAAAGGGAAAAATAGCTTCAACGCCATAAACCAAAACAAAAGGTGAAGTGCCCGTGGGAGTACGAATGCTAGTTTGATAAGCCCACAAAGCAGGATATAATTGAATGTGCCAATCACGGCCAGATTTATTGACCAGTATTTTGAGGATTTTAATTAATGTTTTATTAGATGCTTCTGCTTGGCCATTACCCTGAGGATAATAGGGAGTGGACCAACGATGTTGAATTTTATATTTTTGACATAGTTTCTTTACATATTTGTTTTTAAAACAAGTTCCATTATCCGAGATGAGATTTGCAGGGATTTCGAACCTACAAATAATTTGATTAAAAATAAATTTGGAAACTTGAGTTCCAGTGCAAGAATCTAAGGGCATAGCTTCGACCCACTTCGTAAAATACTCGGTGGCGGTTATGATGAATTTGTGTCCATAAGATGACACAGGATTGATTTTTCCAATGATGTCTAAGCCCCATTTGGAAAAGGGCCAAGGAGATGAAATAGCCTGTAGTTCTTGTGCAGGCGCATGGACAAGGTCAGCATGTTTTTGGCACTTGTCATAATGGCATACGTAATCATGTGCATCATTCTCCATGGTAGGCCAAAAATATCCTATCCTAAGGAGCTTCTTAGCAATGGCGCTACCACTAAAGTGTCCCCCACAAGATCCATCATGGGCTTCACTCAAAGCTGATCTAGACTCTTCTAGATTCAAACATCTCAATAGGATACCTTCAAAAGATCTCCTATATAAGGTATTGCCAATTATGATGAAGTGACTTGCTCATCTACGTAATAACCGGTGCTGGTTTCTATTAAAACCTTCAGGGAAGGTCCCATTTTGAATAAAATTGAGGATATCAGTGTACCAAAGTTTAGGAGTAGTTTCGTTGATTAGGAACATGTCCAAAGGTTCCAAGCATGATTTAATTGAAGTGGGTTCCTGGAGTCGATGAATAATTATGGTAGCATATTCGTCATCTAACTCCAAGGGTAAAAGAGATGCAGCTGCGGCCATGGCATCAGCCACACGATTGCTAGTTCTAGGAATAGCTTCCAAGGTAATTTGATCAAATAAAGATATTAATTGTAATACATATGCTTTATATGGGCACAATTTATCATCTCTAGTCTGATAAACATCATTAATTTGATTTATAACAAGTTGAGAATCACCAAAAACTAATAGATTTTTAATTTTCAGTGCTAGGGCTACTCGTAATCCAAGGATGAGAGCCTCATATTCAGCAGTGTTATTAGTACAAGCAAACGTTAATTTAAAGGATAGAGGTATGAGATGTTTCTATGGAGATATTAAAATAATACCTGCACCAGCCCCACTCATGCATCGGGCTCCATCAAAGTATAAGGACCATTGCTCTGAATGATCTACCTCTAGTTTAAGGCATTCATCAGGAAACTCAATGATGAGGGGATGGGTGGATTCTAAGGGTGCAGCAACTAATTGATCTGCTATGATTTGACCCTTAATAGAATTTTGTCCTATAAATGTGAGTTCAAACTCGCTTAGTGCAAGAACCCACTTTGCTATGCGACTAGATAAATAAGGTCGACTCATGAGATACCGCAAGGGATCGGATTTAGCAATAACATATGTTTTTTGACTGAGCATATAATGGCGTAGTTTTTGTGTAGAAAATATGATTGCTAGACATAACTTCTCTAATGTTGTGTAGCGGGTTTCATAACTAATTAATGTTCTGCTAATGTAATAATTAGCACGCTCTCTTTTCTCATCATCAAGTTGAGCTAACATAGCTCCTAAAGCAAAATCTGAAGCAGAAATATACAAGATAAATGGGCGATCAGGTTTAGGTGGTGAAAGTACAGGTGGGTTAAGAATATATTGTTTGAGGAGTTCAAATGCTGCCTGACATTCATCATCCCAATGGAAAGAGACATCCTTCTTAAGAAGCTTAAGAAAGGGTCCAATTTTATCTACCAGCTTATCGATGAAGCGACAGATAGCTTGAAGCTTACCTTGTAGACTCCGTAATTTAGATATATTTGTAGGTGTGGGCATATCAGTGATAGTCGTAATCTTGAGAGGGTCAATTTCGATGCCACGTAAAGAAACTATAACCCCTAATAATTTACCTGACTTAACTCCGAATATACATTTGGTTGGATTCAATCGGATAAGATATTCCCTTAACCGATCAAATACTTTTCTCAAGTCATCTAAATGGTCATCTTCTTCAGTAGAATGAGCTATAATGTCGTCTACATAATCGTGTAGTATATCATGCATCATATCATGAAAGATATAAGTCATGGCTCATTGATAGGTTGCACCTACATTCTTCAACCCGAATGGCATCACTTTCCAACAGAAAGTCCCCCAAGGGGTAATAAAGGTTGTTTTAGCCTGATCTTCAAGAGCTATCCTGATCTGATTATAACCAAAAAATCCATCCATTAAGGATATCATTCCACTCCCAACAGTAAAATCAATGATCTGATCCATATTGGGAAGGGGAAAATCATCTTTAGGGCATGCAACATTAATATCTCTAAAGTCTATACAAACCCTAACCTTAGTAGTTTCTTTCTTAGCTATTGGAACTACATTCGAGATCCATTCAGCATAATCAATGGCTTGTATAAAAATAACATTCAGGAGTTTTTCTAACTCCCCTTTGACTAGTAAGGCCACTTTAGGATGCATTTTCCTAAGTTTCTGTTTAACAGGTTTAGCATCCGGGTGCACTACTAGGTGATGCATAACTACAGAAGGGTCTAAACATAGCATATCTTCATATGTCCAAGCAAATACATCTTCATATTATTTAAGAAATGCAATGTATTTATCCTATTTTTCTTGACTCAATTCTGATCCAATGTTGATTATGTGAGGGTTATCCTCGGTTCCAATGTTAATTTTTATGACATTTTATACTTCCATATGTAGATCTCTCTCAAAATTAGGTGGGGTGGGTGAAATGCCCAATTCTTGTAATTCTTCCAAGGTTAGCTTGGATAATTCGTCTTGAGGAGTCATGGCCTCAAGATGGGCTATACTAGGTATAGAGCCATCAAAATAAAATCCATTATGTAATAATTCCTCAACGGAGACATCATGAAAAATATCTCCCTCCAACTCATTGTCAAATTTAGTGATCATCTCAGGATAAGCTATAGATAGCATATTACATGTGAATGTCTTATTTATTAAATGCAAGGCATCACGCACATCTAAATAATCTTGGTAACATATAATTTGGTCATCATCCTCAAATGGGAATGGCTGACCCTTACTAGGAAATAGGCCCACACCACATCGGGCGGGCCACACTTCTACCTCAAAAGGTTCTTTCATACCATTCTGGAAAGGTCCCAAACCTTTCCATTTATATCCCAATTTAAGCATTATAGGTTTGGCTTTAATATATTCATTAGTAAAATAACATCGAGCATATCCATCATAATGAGTTTTGATGTTTTTGGGTATTCTACCCCAGTCATATCCCTTATAAATAAAGGCACAGCTCCCGACTTGGTAAATACTTCCCATAGGTGTGGGAGGCCCAAGGTACGAGGAGATGGTGGCAAATTATTTAAAATAAGGGAATCTTGCATAGAAGCATTCGTTTCTTCTGATATAAGGATTTTAGATAGATCGGGTAAGAGCTCATCAGTAAGAGCATAAGAGGTAGAAGGAACATTCCCTACGTCTTCTGATGCAAAAAATATGAATTTTGTGGATGTAGACGGTGTAGAGGTGTCGATAGATGGGTCTATTATAGGTATGGAAGTTATAGGAGTAGAACAAGAGACATTGGTTGTGAGATTAGGATCTTTCTTAGGTCCTAATGCGGTTTGTTCAGAAGATGGTTGAGCTATATGTGAAGGTGCAACTGATGGAGAAGAAGTAGATGACTTTGTGGGTGTGATTTTCGCACGTTTAGATGGATAATGAGAATTAGGATGTGTGGATGATAGAGCAGGGCAAAATTGAACTCCAATAGGTTCTGCCAAAGCACACATATCAAAGGGTCTTGGATCACCATGAATGGTAATCAACTGATTCTTAAATTCGAACTTAACACATTGATGTAAGGTTGAGGGAATAGCTCGCATCACGTTGATCCAGGGATGACCCAAGAGTATATTGTACGATGCAGGGCAATGTACAATAAACACAGTCGTATCCAAGGTTCTCGGACCAACCTACAATGGAATGGTAATAACGCCACACGTTTCTTGTGTTTCGTCATTGAAATCTTTTATGATCATATCAGTTCTTTTTATTTTCTCACTTCTAAACCCAAATATTTGGTAGAATTCAAAAGTGCAGATATTTAAAGATGAACCATTATCAATCAAAACTCGTTTTACTGCTACATCTCCAATTAAAGCAGTAATATACAAGGGGTTATCTTTATGTAAACTATGTTGGGGTATGTCTCTATCCTAGAAGTCAATACAATCAACTTCATGAGTTATTATAGTATTGGCCATGGCTTCAGGTTGAATGTCTTGTGGTACCATCATCTGGTTTAATGTGAGCATTAATTCATCTCTATGTGTAGGAGAAGATCTTAAAAGGTCCAAGAGGGAAATTCTAGCTATAATATTTGATAATTGTTCATTAATATTATAAGGAGGTTTAGGTTGAACATTAGGTGCATGATTCCATTTATTAGGAACCTTCAAAACAAATGGAGTTGATCCATCATTCTGAATTTGATCTTGTTGATAATTTTGAGCCTGTTGTCTAGTAACAGCTCCGATGGTACCCACAATATTATTTTGTGGATGATGAATGGGTCTTGGTCTAGCATTTATAGCTAGCTCATTAGAAAGTAATCGGTGAGACGATGGTCTAGTAGTGACTCTTCTTGGAAATGGCTCTTCTGGAACCATATAACTTGTGATAGGGTGAATAGTATCCGATTCATCTTCAGAACTATTCGATTGATTTGATGTGATTTCCATATCACTCTCAGTCTCGTATTCTATATCACTAAGATCAGGTATCTAAATATTACATAGATTCCTGGTTGTAACCACGGATAAAGTAGTGTCGAATATTTCTAGATCATGAGAAGGTAAATGCCCTCTAATAGTTCCTACATATCAGGCAGGAGGAGGGAAATTATGATGTTCAATTTGATTAGCCACCTCCTTACCATGTTTTGGTAAGGGATGTTGAAAGATGTCCAATGACTGATTGGCATTCTGATTCAGGTTTTGTGAGGTGTTATTTTGAATGTTATTAGGAGGATTTTGCTTAGGTTGAAAGGCTTACACCTCCATCTGATTGTTATCAATCAAGTCCTGTATTTTATGTTTTAATATTTTACAAGAGTTGGTAGTGTGTCTAGGTCCTTTATGGAAGTCATAGTGTAAATCTGCTCTGTATCTGGGTATAGTTGGATCAGGTTCTTAGATATTTGGTAATTGAATCAAAACTCGTTCTAATAATTGCAGTAGAATAGTTGATAAAGGTTGATTTAACCTAGTAAATTCTCGAGGAGGTTTATCAGGAGGTTTTAGAACAAACTTCTCCATTGTCTTTGTAGCATTAACATTAGCAATATTTCAGCTATCGATGACTCCATCACCCACAACTTGTTTATTCTTGTATTGATTTTTGGATGTTTTCCCATCGTCTTTCTTTTTAAGTTGGCCTCTCCTAATGAGAGAGTCTTCCACTCTTCGGGCTAAGTCTATAGCCTGATCGAAGGTGGTCAAGGTAGCAGTTGATAATTCGTAAGATAGTTGCTCTTGCAAATTATTAATAAAGATGTCCAACATCTCCCTATAAGGTAACACAAAGTGCAATTTTCCTATCAACTATCTCCACCTAGCTAGGAAATCAACAAAGCATTCATCTTTGTCCTGTTTTAAGTTATACAAATATTTAATGGTCACATGTCTTTCGATGTAGGCACTAAATTGATGAACAAAAGACTCGGCAGTTTCTTCGAAATTCCTCAAAGAATTAGTGGGTAATTGATAATACCACTCTAATGCCATTCCTCCCAAGATTTTTGTGAACATTTTTAGTAATAACAAGTCATCATGTGATATATCATGACATGCTATCCTAAACATATGAAGATCTCATGGGTGGAGGGGTGGTGTGTTTCTTTAGAGTTGCTTGAGTGTCACTAATTCGATCCTTGTCCATATGGACTGCTCTATTAAAAACACCAATATTAGTGTTAATGAACTTCCAAAATTGTTCCATGTTTTCAAAAGTGATAGCTCCTCCCGAAGACATTTTAGGGGATGAGGATCCTTCCTCTCTATTAGTTTCTTCTTGTTCATTTCCTACAGAAAGCTCTTCTTCTTGCTGGTCTAGGATTTCTTCTTCCTAAACTTGGTCCTTAGGAGGGACATTTTGGTCAGTTAATGGTCTTCCTAACCAATATTCATCTTCTTCGGTTTTTTTTCCATTCCTAAGTCTAGGCATTGTGCTAAACTTAGGTTTTAGCAAATATATATACTTATCTATATATATATATATATATATATATTGCGATAGGGTTGAGAGGTATATATTTTAACTATATACCTAATATAATACTTTAAAAGAGAAATGTTTTGTTTTTGTTTTGCTTGTTTTTTTGTTTGATTATATTATAAAAATAACAAACAACATGCTAGTTGCAAGAAATAACAATATTAAAAAGAATGATTTAGTTTTCTATGAATAGTTTATGGATATCATTGATAGGGTCAAGTTCATCAGGAGTCATGAAATGCTCCTCTTCAAATTGGAAGTGGTTTTTCAAGAATTTGACAAAGTGTGCTATGGTAATATGATCTACTTCAGACTTTGACTTGTAAAAATAAAGTTCATGGCAATACTCTCAATACAACACAACTCTAGGAATTCTATTCCATATTTTTCTATTCGTAAGAACAACTTCTTGATCCTCTATACGAGATAGAAATTTATGTACTACAACTGCATTCTCAAGGTACTCCTCAAAGGTGTATAATTTTGAAGACACAAGTGCTCTTTTATATGCTAACCACCTATGGCAAGCTCTCTGAAGTTCATGATACAAAGTCACCTGATCAGGATCCAGGATTCTATCTAGGACAAACCTCTTAATTTGCCTAAGTTCTACAAATCTGGATTCAATAATACCTAATCTCCTATCAAGTTCGTCCCACAAAGATTGGGCTCTATTTGTTTGAGGTACTCTAAGCACAAAAGTAATCTCTATGGCCATTAATTGATTTTCAAAATTTATGGTGATAGCTCGTCTTCTATTATAATCTACCATCTAAATATGATATGCAAATTTAACTATTTTCTAATGATTCTAGATGTTCTTAATAATGTTTTTTTTTTTTTCGGATTGTTTTCAAAAGGTGTTTTAGTTTCATGCCCAAATTTTTTGCACCCTTACCTTCAGGCTAAAGGATCCGTGACCGAAAGTGGGATGTGAGAAGGATGGGACAATACCTCGGATGGAGAGGCCCTTTGAAGGTCGTGCCTCTCGGGGGAGGGGTATAAGGGTGAATTTTCGACGGATGGTGGGGTTCACCAGGAAACTTTGAGTGGCAGTTTCCATGTCTAGGTCGAGAATGGGTTTGATGTGTTCATTTTATGTTAAATCATTCATATTCCTAGGTTGGCCAAAATTAATCTAAACTATTCTATATGAAATTTCTGGTTTATATGAAGAAAACAAACATAAATGAATCCTAAATACATAAAATATCTAAAATGGAGAAGAGTGCACCTAATTTTTGATGTCTGATGAAGATTCTAAAGCTTGTAGGAGTCCAGATCGTCTCGGATATGACAGGATCATCTATAATTGTACATAATCATCTAGATCATAGGAGATCGTCTAAGATCAGCCAAGATCATCAACGACCTGACGAATTCGTTAGAAACCTGCAATCATGAAAATAGACACCAAAAACCAAAAATAAAATTACAAGAATGATACAAAATGATAGAAATAAGAATATAAATACTTAAATGATAAATCCTTATATCAAATCAAATGGGGAAAAAATGTTTTAATAATTTATTTTGAATTTTATCATGCAAATATGCTAAATGAGGTGAACTCCAAGATGCACAATAGAAGTGAATTAATATAATGCACAATTAAATAATAAAAAGAGATAGATAATGCAAACTCAAGGCTCTGATTGCCCCCAATCTGAACTACAGTCAAAATCATCTACAATCGTATGAGATCATCGTCGATCTTGATAGGATCGTCCGAAATTGTGGTTGAATCACCTGCAAAGATCCAAGCTTCCTCCGGCTGAAACACAGTGAGATCCTACAATAAAACTTGAAAACACAAATGCAAATGATGGGGGATAGGATGTTCTAACACAAAAAAAACTAAAGTTGCAGGGAAATGATCAGCCAGGGGGATAAACTAGGAAAATCCCAAGTTTATATAGGATTAGGAGGAGGTTAGGAGGTTGGGGATCATCCCAATCTGGGAGATCTCCAACGTAGGAATCTCCAACCATGCAGAAACGCTTCTACCCGAGTTGGAGAGGTTGTTGAAATAGAAGCTAATTATGAAAATTTGGTTTTGGGATGAAATCGTTTGGACATTCTATTCCAGAAGAATTCGTTCGATTTGGGACGATATCGTCAGATCGGCGATGATATCGTCCAACGGTCAAAAAAACTTCTAAAAATGGCATGAAAAACGAGGTGAGCGGTTAACGGGCGGTTTCGGGGTTAAAATTCAATTTTTTTATCTTTTACTGAGGGTTTAACTAAGCTAATTTTAGGGTGCTACACAAGTGTTAATAGTACTTGTCCATTTCTATCCCATGGAGTGGTCCAACCATGAAGGTCTTCTTAGGGAATCAAAATGAGGACAATTCTAATTAGGCTTATGTTGAATCATATTGTTGATGATCTACTAAAAATATCATAGGAGAATTGTGATGAATATCTCATTCCCCTAGAGCAGTCCGACTATCAGGGCCTTCTTAGGGATTGAAATGAAGCATACAATTCAGCGATGACTAATTTGCCCCAAATGTCCTTATGGTAATTTACTCATATTTCTAGATTGCATGGATCACAAGTCACTACAACCACCAAGTGTATAGGGTAAATAAATAGATACAGGGTGCATTTGGATTTTAATGTTATTTGATTTTTTTTTTTAATTTTGTAGATTTTGAATTATCTAGTCTGGTGGGTATTTTAATTTATTATTTTACAGCTCTCCAATGTTGGAATTGAGAGAATTTATTACAATTTGTTGACCGTACCTATCAGAAGTGGTTAAGAAATTTATATTCCTTGACCGTGGCTCAGACCTTTGGGTAGAAAACCCTAATTTAGGGATCACGGTTGTCAGCCACAATCCAAACCGAATTTAAAAAATATATAAGGTTTTTCCTCTTTGAAAAATTTCATTATTTACCCGAATCTACCAGTAAAACTGAGAGCTCTAAGAGGTAAAAAGTGAATTCTAACACAAAACGCTATAAAAAACTTCATTGATTCCCTCCTATCCCTATTGATGGCCAACTAGTTGAAAGCTTTGACTAGCGGGGGAGCCGATGCTTCCAAGGTAACACACAAACTGAGACCACACTTGCAAATTACTGGATTAAAATTAACTACACTAAGTAATGGGTTAAATGAACCACATTAAACTACCGATAACAAACCTCACCCTAGTTAGATTTAGCATAGATTAGGTTAGAGGGGGACGTTTAATTTTGGGGTAATTTTGGGAAGGATGTGACCCTAAAAGGATTATGGTCCTTAGCTGTGGGTGGCAGACACGACCCCCAATTGGAAAATTGGGGGCCATGGCTGTCAATCGCAGTGGGATTTAAATCCCAATGATCACATTTTTACTATCGTGTTGACCACGGTTTTGACCTGTGACACACAAACTTTAGAAAATGTTTCAAAAAAATTTAATTTTTTGGGTTTTCTAGGAAATTAATGCCATTTAATGCATTTTTGAAGTACTTTTTTGATTTTTTTGAACTTTTTGATCATGTGTGTGCATGTTTTTACTTTTTCATGAGATTTTTTTATTTGTTTGTCATTTTTTAGTTATTTTTAATTATTTTTCATATTTATTTGATTGCTTTCACTTAGGCCTTGACCAATAGAGTGAGGGAGACTGATCTCCTTCAAAACTTATGCCACACTCTCACTATCGTAGAGCAAGGTTGGTTTGTTGCTATGGGGTTTGGTTATGTCCTAAACCTCCCCACCATAAGAGTGGATCAGTCATACATGACTACCTTGGCCCATTGCTGGGATGCACAGACCAATATATTTCACCTATCAATGGATGAAATGACTGTTACTCTAGAGGATGTCTACCACATCTTCTGCATACCTATTGATGGTGAGCCCATCACATCCTCTCCTAACATGATGAGGAAGGTCATGTTTGATTTGATATTTAGTAGACAAAGCATTGAGGCACAGGGCCGCATTGATGATGGAGGCATCCACATTGAAGAATGGTTGTAGGTAGAATTCTTCTCACAATGGGAGGCAATATTCATGCACCTGATTATCTAGATAGTCCTCCTAGACTCATCAGGTGTGATGTTCCCCTAGAACCTCCTATCTAGGACCAAGTAGGTTATGGTTAGCTCGATCGAGTGGTCTCTCATTCTGGCATGGGGGAGTAATCATCTAGAATAGCTCTATCATGAGTTGTATCAGATCACACACCACAATAGAGTGGGAATCAACTGCAACATACTTCTACAGATTTGGGGCTGGCAACACATTTTGATAGATTGCCCTATTGATTTACTATTAGAGGTTACTGCTATCCCTATGGATTCTTAGTGCTATGCAACCTGATGGTCCTAGGATAAGGAGGGTTTCAAGAGTAGGTCTCATGCAGGAGACCTGGCCCACTATATCTCTTAATTTTCACAACTTCATCCTCAGCACATATAGTGGTGACCATACATGGGCTACCCGACCTAGATAGAGGTAAACAAATACTTGCGCCAAGCATGTCAAGATAGGTGGATTATCGGTCGAAAGGCTAACATATGTGAGTATCAACACTTCTCTTTCATCCTGAGGCAGTTTGGAATTTTACAGGATGTACTAGAGGTGCCTCTTATCTATAGATACCTGGTCCTATAGAGGTACCTAACCTTACCCCAGGGGACTCCACTGGAGGATGTTTATGATGACTTCCAGGAGTCGAGCCTAGCAAACATAGGTATGACTACTAATTATAATACATGGTGGTCTGGCTTACAATAGCACAGAGATGGATCTCCAGGCTAACTAGTAGGTGACTTCATAGTAGAGGGCATAGAGGGCGTAAAGGTGGACCCTCATGGGTGTAGGACCCATTAGAGGATAGAGGGCACATGGGGCATAGGGACCACTACAGAGGAGGACCCACAAGTAGAGGCAGAGGAGGAGCATCTGAGGAGGGCATGGTACCTCTTGATAGTGAGGTAGGGTAGTTGAGGGCACAAGTTTTTGACCTCCAAAACTAGGTTGGGAGACTTCAAACTCAGCTCCTATATAGGGATACTACTATCGCCACTTTAGAGGTGAAGTTATCTCATGGCAAAAGCTAGTGGCATGATTACAAGGGTGAGAGGTCCACTCTTTAGGTGAGGATTACCATAGCAGATGTAGAGATACATAATCTCATATGATAGCACACTCTTTTGTAGTTCCAGGTAGATGCTTTTGTAGTACTACTCACTGCTTACTAGGCTGGAGGATTAGCTCACCCATATTCATAAGTTTCTTTAGCACCCCCAGCTATTCTAGTAGTACCAATAATACCAGCAATGTAGAGAGCACTAGGATTAGATCAAGGGGTAGAGATCAAGAGGCTTCAGGCTTTGGTTGAGTAGCACATTTAAGAGAACTCACTTAGATCTTCTTATATTACCATATTAAGAGTGTGGATTGGAATACTCAAGGGTGAGATTCCAGATATGCCCATAGCTACAGGGTCTTAGATGACTCACACTCGAGAGACGAGATAGTCCTCAGCTAGCTTGAGTCACAAGACTCATAGGTTTGAGAGATCTTCTAGTTCTAGCTCATGGAGGACCCACTGGGAGGGTGGAGGCAATGGCAGTGCCTCACATACTAGGGGTGCAGGCCCTGTATAGTATAGATCTTATAGATATCATTGTACCATTTTTGAGTATAAGGTCGAGGACCTACACATATGTAGCCTTGGGTATTTTTGACCATGTTGATGTACTATTGATTATTTATTTTTGGTACACACACACACACATATATATGATATGATATTGAGACTCATTATATGTGTAGATTTTATGTGTTTTATTGATTATATTTTATGAGATACACATGGATGCAATGCTTATATGTTATGTTGATTTAATTCTATATGATGTGATGTATGGATGACATGCACTAGATAGCTATACGATGGATGTATGATTTATATGTGATTAAATACATGTGTAGATTTACTACTTATGATGAATGTATATGAATTCCATAATTTGATGTTACATGCATGTATAATTTGCTTCACTTGTATGCATTTAATTTATACTACTATGACATAATCTATGTCATGTATGTACTGCATGTATTTCTTTGTTTCTTTGATAATGTGTCTGTGAAATGGACATGTATGCTTTAATTACTTAAAATATAATGTATGCAATATGAGTTTTAAAAATATAATGAATGACACCACCGAATGTATAAAAATCATGTATTGTAGTTGCTTTATCTTTTTATGAGAGATAGTACACCCATATGTGAGATGCAATTATATATATTTTCTATTCATAAAAAATTGTAAATTAAAAGAATATAGATAACATAGTCAGTGGCCATATAAATATCATTTTTGACATCCATCCAGTATCTAACAGATATTATGAATAATTCTAATAAACAAACTCTCATAAAATAAATTGATGTTTTGATGATTGCATTTAAAATTGGTTGTTTCTATTGGGGAATTTTTGAGGTTTTCCATGAGACTCAAACACCCTAGTTAACTTATCAAAAGTTGTATACTAACCATACTAGACTTCTAAAACATAAATATTTCACTAGGATAGGCCCTATAGCGACCCCGAGGCACACACACCGCTCTTAACTCTACTTGTGATGTTATTACTATACCAAAAAATGAAGTTAAAAGGTTACGAGAAAACATATAACACGAAAATGACAAAGAATGTATCTTTCATTAATATTGAACCCCGGTTACATGTTGGTCCCTCTTAGGGATACCCATATTGATATAATTATTTACAATTGGATGAAGAGATTTCCCCTTTTGAAAAAGGGTGGCACGCTCTAAAATGATTCCCAGTTCCACACACAGAAATGTATGAGGGCTTACAGATGCCTCCTTCTCCAGGTATGTCTCTCAGATGGATCTTATTACTCTCGTATGTCATGGATTATGTCCTATGAACCTTTGGCCCTGTATGTAATTCAAACAATAATACATGTTTAGCTATCCGAGATTTCCTCCCTAGATAAGGTTGTTAGTAATCAGTGAATGTAATAGAAATATGATAAAATGATACCATGGAATCAAGTAAATCTAAGCTAATGATATAAGAAAATAAGATAAAAGATGCTATGTCTATTTAAAATAATCCTGTGGGCCACTGTCCAAGATAGTGATCACTAAAGAAAAACTTGCTCTCCTTGCCCCAAAGCTATGGGTTAAAGACTATGATCTGATGTTGAAGAAAGTAGGTGTTGTACCCTTTGATTTGTCAAAGCTCCATCGCACACGTGATCTCAAAGAGAACTCTCTCTAAAATGATCTCTTGTATGTGATTTAGGTCTCTATATGTCATATATCGATTATGTGTCTCTCTCTTGGTGCTCTTAGGCTTACACCTTTTATAGTGTGAAACCCTAGGTCTATGTCCAAGCCCTAGAAACTAATTTCTCATGCGTAGTGCATGTTAGCATGAGAAGCCTTTGTCTATTGTCTATATTTGAAGGCTAGTTAACTGATTTATAACTGCCCACTTGAGTCTTCTATGTGAACTGTTCATTAGCATGAGAAGATTTTGTCCTTTGTTTATGCTTGAAGGTCAGTTAACTTAAGTCTAAATGCAAACTCAAGTCTCCTATGTGAACTGGTCATGAAAAGGAATGCAAAGTCACTCCCGCTCACCTTTATTGCATGTAGACTGCCACTTTCACCCGATATTGGGCCTATTTGTAGGCAAACCACTTATTATGGATCAACCACTATCATCTGTAGTGGCTATGATCTAGCCGCTATAGCCTACAATAGCTAAGTTCTGGCCACTCTAGGCTTGAACAACTAGAAATTGGTCATTCTTGGCTTGAGCGGCCAAGCTTGGATGGCTTGAAAAGGCTCCAAATGAGTGGTGAGAACCACTGTTGGTGCTTGGAAAGTCAAAGATTATATCTTATGATCTTATGAGTGTGTCTATGCAAGTAGCTCCCCTAAGCATAACATGATTAGGTGTCTACAGATGCCCCTTTTTGTGATGCGCTGTGTGGAAAACACAATGCTGAGCAAAAATATAGACTGATACATTAGTAGGGTGTATGGTGATCAATGGTATGATCAATTTTGGATGGCCCAATCATGTAAGATGACGTGCATACCTTGAATCATTACCTCAACATTCAGGGGACTTAGCCCAGTGGCTTTTGCATGTTAAATTGCACTCATTCCTCAAACTCAATTGGGTAGATTTAGTTGCTACAACAATTTCGACCGATAGGAGAGCTACAATTGAATATGTCATGTCTGCTTACATTCCCAACAAACAAGGGAAATTTGTGATTGTTGTATGTAATGATTCGAAGTACGAACATGATTTTGCTATGATCAAGTGATCTTTTATTGATTTTGATTATGATTAAGTTGAAGTTTTGAACTACTTATTCACACAATGGATTGGTGAATAAATGACAATGAATTAAGCGACAAGTCGCTTGACCAATATGACTAATCTGGTTCCTTTATAGCATTTGTTGTTTTTAATGGGTAATCCCACATCCAAGTGTGATTCCAATTGCTTATGATAATCATCCATCCCTATCCGGAGGAGTGGTCCAGCTATCAATAGCCTTCTTAGGGAGTTAGGATGGGTGATTCTATTTATGTTTAGATTGTATCACTTTGACTTAATTTTTTTAATGTCATAGGGGAATTAGAATTACCCCTTCACACCCTTGGAGAAGTCTGACCATATTGATATTCATTGGGTTTGAAGGGTGACCTATCATAATTCCAAAATGAGTTTCTTTTCCCCCAAGTGGCCTTATGGTTGCCTACTTATCTCACCGAAATACATGGATTGTAAATCGTTACAATCGCTGAGTGGATAGAGTAGGTAACTGGATACGAGGCCTACTTGAGATTGTGATTTTATGTGAATTTTTTTGTTGTTTTGAACACTCTGATGATCCTAAACCATCAAATTGTGATTATTTGTTGTTTTTGTTATTCACTCATTGAAGGAACTACTTAATTTTTACTTATGGGCTTGGTTTTTGTCAGGTCTAGCGGCATTTTATTTCTTGCCTATGGCCGTTGTTGCCTTGAGTGGCCAATAATATTGGCTACTGACATTAGCAGTGGCCAAGGCATAATTAAGGAAATATAAAACTTGTACTTCTCGGGTTTTGACCTATCATTTTCACTGTTGAAGATTTTATTTTTAGAGTTCTGGTGCAACAATGATGATTGTAACTTTGAAAATTTTTGGTGCTGAGGACATGGCTGCACGGGGCGAGATATCAGCTACTGGAGGAGCCAGAGCTTCTTGGGTATTTCTCTTCAAAACCCTAGCTCTCTTTTCTTTGCTTAAGTAAAATTAAACTTCACTAACAAATGAGCAAAACGAACATCATTAAACCTACTGGCAATGAATGAACTCCGTAATTAGGCTTAGGTTCCTTTCTGCCATGGTGGGTTGGTCCCCAAATTTACAATCTGTCAGTGCCTTTAGCCTAGGGTTTTTGAAAATTTTCCATTATTCCCCCGCTGTCATCGTTTTGGGCATTCTCAAAATTAGCTTGGTTTCGATGCTTGGGTAGGGGATTTTTTTCCCAATTTGTTTGCTTTCCATCCTTTTTGTTGTTTTGCTAAGTTATTTTGTTAATTGTAATTTTTTTTTTTTTTGGCCAAGGGTTCACAGGTTTGCCGTGCCGCCCCTTGGCCGCTGTCGCTCAGAGCAGCCAAGCTTGGATCCCAACGGTCAAAAATTTGATCGTTGGGCCTTAGTCGATGTTGCCTCTAGTAGCTAAGTTTTGGTCGTTGTAGGCGGCAGCGGCTAAAGCTTGAGACTTAATTTTGCATTTTATGTATTTATTTTATGATTATTTTGTGAATTTTTACTTTCCTTAGGTGCAATTTATTCTTATTTCGCTTAGATTTAGAGTAACTCAAACTATTTTGCACCGTTTTCATGTTTATTTTGAATTATGACTTAGATGTATTGTAGTTATGTTTTGTTTTCTTCTACTTTATTTAGATCCTCACTGCTCGGGCTCAAGACCTGAAGCTCCTACTGGACTTGCTTCCTGGATTTGATGACACTGACTAGGAGTGGTTTAAGGCCCGTGGGCTATAGTATGTTATCAGGTTGCACCACATTATGGTTGACCATCTTATGGCTTTAGCCCACCATTGGGACCCACGGACCAACACCTTCCACCTTCCACCCGATGAGATGAATATCACACCGGAGGATGTGTACAGGATCTTTTATATCCTATTCGATAGAGTGCCCATTGTTTTTTCAACCACCAATGATCAGGTGGCCATATATGATAGGTTTTTTGGGGTATGTTTTGCATAGGCTCTCTAGGAGACTGGGTCCAAGGGAGTATCTATCAAGACTTGGTATGATGCTCATGTTTTCACAATAAGGTATGTTGTGTTGTTGATGGTGATCAACAACGTTCTTATCCCGGACTACTTGGGTTTGAGGTTCCCTTAGAACCTTGTAGCGATGGTGTAGGACCTACTGGATAGCAAGGATCCTATCATCTATGCATGGGGTAGATTTCTATTGGCTCAGTGCTATGATGAGTTGTACCACATCCGTCGATGGGGATGTGTCAGCATTGCTTGTAGTTTTCTCTTATAGATTTAGGGATGGGAGCACATTAAGGTAGATCACCCTAAGGGGCTCACAGATGAGATTACATCTATTGAGGCTTAGACATAGTGTTATGCTGCTATATGGGCTTAGGAGCATGAGGAGAGTAAGAGCCACACTTTTGCAGGGGATCTATCCCACTACATTGATGCTTTTACCAGACTATTGGCCAAAGATGTCGTGTGGTGGTCGTATTATGAGTGTCTAGTTTGGGATGATCTAACTAGTTTTACTGCTAGGAAATGGTATGAGTGATGGCTCATTGGTTGTAAGATTTCCATCTGGGAGTATTTATTCTATTCTCGGGTTCTTCATCAGTACGGATTGTAGTAGGATGTGCCCTTGGTACCATTCTTGTACAGGTGCCTCACAGTAGAGAGGGACCTACCTCCATGAAAAGTCACAGAGCTTGCAGATGAGTAGGATGCCCCAGCTGTATATCCTACAGTGTTTGGGGGAGTTATAGAGACCTACTCTCAATGGTGGGGTGATCGAATGTGGCATGGCATTGGTAGCCTAGGTCATGAGGATTATGGCAGGGGTGATGGCGTAGATCCAACAGGACGTAGGGTTTGAGCTAGGACCGAGGTATAGGGCCAACCGGTAGAGTAGGTGGCAGTAGATGATCATGATGTTCCTAAGGAGGAGGAGTTAGAGCTCGAGGAGAGAGAATCTTCTCTAATAGCAAAGTTGCATGAGGTTGAGGATGAGTTCCAGACAACTAATTTCTAGGTATAGTGGCGAGATGCTATGATTGAGCAGCTCATAGCAAAAATATAGGCTCTGTAGGCTACTATCATGGGTGGTGATATCAAGATGCAGTTTTTTGTTTCTACATCTACACCATAGGAGGTTCTAGCAGCAGGATCAGGGGAAGAGGTGGTATGACTTCATTCCTTGTTGGATGAGCATGAGGCTCATATCTGGGGTCTTACGGATCATGTTACCCTCCTTCAGATGCATCTCAAGAGGCACATGATTGTCCCTAAGGATCCAATAGATGCAGGTGGTTCATAGGTCAGTAGGCACTCTACCTCGAGGTAGTCTTTCACCTATCATAGCCAGTGGACCTGAACTCAGACAAAGAGACCTATAGGCTCACATCACTTGACTCACAACACCGCCATAGGGGGATGTGGCACTAGAGGAGGTGATGTAGGGGGCTCAGGTCCGATACTTGATTGATGTTCTACTTGGTTCTTGATCTATTTTTGAGGTCGACTAACCTACATGACTATAGCCCATGGGAATTTTTGTATATTCATTGGACTTGACACACATATTTTTATGATAGATTTGCCTTTTGTGACTCATTATGTGTATTGTTTATTGCTTATGTTTTTGTTGTTATTTTATTTTATGATATGATGCGATGATGATATTATGATGATTTGATGGATATGTTAGATGATAGATGATATTTGAAGATGCTTATATGGATGTGTAGATGCTTATATTATTTTATGATATGATGCAATGTATTTTGATGATGAATGTTGAATTTATGATATGCAAATGGATATTGCATGTATGTTTTATGATGTGGTTTATGAATGTGATGATGACTTGTTTTCATGGTTACAAATGTTATTGTTAAATGCATGTTCAATTTTTACTTTAATTATATGCACCTCAATTATGTGATGTAATGGTATAAATGAACATGTATGCTCTAATCACTTAAAACATATGAAATGCATATGACATTGACAATATTAATGGGTGATACCACAGAAAGTTTAAATATGACCATGAATTTAAAGAATCACTTCTATCATAAGAATTGATTAAGTATTCATATATGATATGTAGTGGTGTGTAATGTATCTTCTTAATAAGTTTCTGTAAATTAAAATATATAAAGTAGTCAATGGTCGTCTATATACTATTTCTAATATATATGTGGTATCTGTCCTACTATGTTGATACCCCCTAATTTATAGAATATTATAAGGAATATGATGGTGTGATTGATGTTATGATTTGTTGCTATATAAGAATTTATGGGTCTTTCCAGAGATTCAAACACTCTCTTTCAACAACTGTCTACTTACCACTTAGAATTTTGAAAAGTAAGGCTTTTACTATGAACCTGGTTTTTCATGATCTTTGTGTATGCATGTGATTGTATATTTTGAGGTACAACTCAAGCATTTCCTTCGATGTCAGGCGGGATTATTTCAGCCCATTGCTAATATTAGGGATCCTCAGGTGTTCATCTCATCCTTATGTTGGACTTAGTTGGAATATACCACTAGGCAATATTTGGTTACCTAAGCTAGCTCATCCACATTCAAAAATTGGTCTACACAAATGCATGAAGAAATTGTAATAGATATATCATCATGCGTAAGGATTTCTCCTTCTAGTTTTGTACAATACTGAGAATTCTAGGGATTCAAGCTTTATTCCATTCTTTTTGGCTTCTTTTTGGCTTTGGATATTTGCTCATATGTAGTGATGAAAATCATTGTTTATTTATTTTTATTTTTTTTCCTTTGAGCGGGGAGTTTTTTGTAGTGATGATAATCACTGTTTATTTTGCTCATTCTTAGTGATGAAAATCACTGTTTATTTTTTATTTTTTCTTGAGCTTGATGTTTTTTTATTTTGAATATATGATTTGTGTATTAAATTTTTGCTTTTGAAATCTGGACTATATGCTTGGCCTTTTGAATTTGTACTTTTTATTTGGGATTTTGCTTATTTTGATTTAAGCAAGGTATATTGATAGTTTAAAGCTTGTCCTTTTGCCAATTCTCAGCACCTTTAAACTAGTTGCACAGTGGGATAAGCAAGGATAATACTTTTTGCTTAAGGTAACCTAGACCGCTTTGTAGGTTTCATCTTTTACTTATACCAGCTAGGATTTTAGTGTTTCAATTAGTGGCAGGATCATGAATATCCAAGGCTACACATCTAGGCCTTACCTTCTACTAATCAAAGTTGTTTTACTCAAAAGTTGATAACATTACTAGATTTGGTTGACTAACCGAAAAGCCTTAGTAATTATGTATAACAACAAATGATGGTTGTGTTGAAAAACATAATTACACACATGTGGATGGAGGTATGGATATGAATGAATTGTGTGACAAACTATGGTATCACTTTTAAGACTTTCATGACATATCTTGTAATGTATGTGAAAATGCAATGCAATGATGTGGATGCAAAATGTGAAGTGCAATTGTTTTTGTATTTTTGATTTTATGTTGTTTTGTATTTTTGATTGTTTTGACCAAAGGGCTTATTATGCCTTTGGGGATTTTGTTATTGATTTTGACCAAGCGGTTTGAATTACCCTTGGAACCTTTTTGAATTTATTTTTGACCAAGCGGCATGAATTACCCTTGGAGCATTTTTGAATTGATGTTTGACCAAGCGGTGTGAACTACCCTTGGAGCCTTTTTTATTTTGGTTTTGACCAAGCGGTTTGAATTACCCTTGGAGCCTTTGATTTAATTTTTGACCAAGTGGATTGAATTACCCTTGGAGCCTTTGATTTTATTTTTGACCAAGCGGCTTGAATTACCCTTGGAGCCTTTGATGATTTTTGACCAAGCAGCTTGAATTACCCTTGGAGCCTTTGATGATTTTTGACCAAGCGGCTTGAATTACCCTTGGAGCCTTTGATTTGCATTTTTGAATTTTATGTTTTTATGATTTGTTTGTATTTTTGACATATTTGAATGTTTTTGTGTTTTTGACATATTTGATTTTTTTTGTGTTTTTGACATATTTGAATGTTTTTGTGTTTTTATGTGTAAAATGCCTTTAAGTGAATGATATTGAGAGGTTCAGGCTCTTCAACACCATATAATTATATAAGGCAATATGCTCTAGGCCAAAATCTCTATGAAATAATGTATGGACCTATCCAGTTTACCATAAACTTATCTTGCATATGTGGCGGCAAATTCGAATTCTACTAGTTTTCTTTGAGCACTAGATCTCCAACCTTGAATTCCCTTAGGTGGAATTTACTATTGTAAGCTCATGCAAGGCGATCTTGGTAAACACAGAGATGCTCTAAAGCATTGACTCAATGTTCATCAAGAAGCATCAATTGATCAAGGTGGATTTTTCGCGCAGCTTCATCATCTATGAAGTCTTTTAATATTATGCATAGAGTCAGGATTTCTAACTCTAGAGGCATGATGGCTTCAGTGCCATATACTAGTGAAAATGATGTTGCCCTAGTGGGCATCCGTATACTAGTCCTGTATGCCCATAGTGCAAGATGCAATTGCATGTGCCAATATTTGTGATTTTCTTGCACTATCTTCCTCAAAATGGAGACTATTATTTTATTTGAGTCTTCTGCTTGCCCGTTTGCTTACGGATAATAAGGTTTTGAAAAACAATGCTGAATATGATATTTGTTCATTAAATAATGCACATTTTTGTTCTTAAAATATGGCCCATTATCCGATATTATCTTATAAGGGACCCCAAAATGACTTATGATATTGTGGAGTATAAACTACGTAATCCTTGGTTCAGTTGTTGGTGTTAAGGGGATCGCTTCTACCCATTTAGTGAAGTATTCTATGGCCATTATGATGAATTTATGTTGGCATGAGGATGGGGGTGAGATCTTCCCAATCAATTCTAGTCCCCATTATGAGAATGGCCATGCTGCCTGGATGGGCTACAAAGCTTACGATGGTAAGTGCGTTAGATTTGCATGATGCTGACACTTACTACATTTCTTGACATACTCACAACAGTCATTTTCCATTGTGGGCCAATAGTAATCCATTCTCAATATGCACTTAATGATGGCCATGCCACTAAAATGGCCTCCACATGTTCCATCATGAGCTTGTAAAACTACCCAAGATGTTTCTTGGGGCTCAAGACAATGGAGCAATACTCCATCATATCCTTGTCTATAGAGTATTTTTCCTAGAAAAATGTATCTTGTTTCTCTCTATTTAAATGTTTGCCTTTTAGTATGTGAAAAACCTTGAGGTATTATTCCAAGCTTCAGGAAGTCCCATAGTTGGGAAAGCCAATTCTGATAGGCCACAACTTCTATAGAATAGACAACTTGCTCTTCCTAAATTTATGAGGTAGTGAACATGGATTGAGAAAAAACTCTATGGTATATGGTCACACCACACTCTATGGGTCCTTGGGAGATCAACGACCCCCAAGGTGTTGTTTGCAAGAAACTCCTGGCTATGAAGGACCAATCCTGATTTGGTTTGATGTTGATCATGTTGACTAATTCTTGATTGTCAAAAGCTTCATGGTGTATTGCTGAGTGCAAAAGCACTTTCACATGAATGGTTGTAAAATTAGCAGATGGATTCTAAGGGATTAAGGATCCAAAATAGGCCATAGTGTCTATAAACCTATTCGATGTACGAGGGATTGCCTTGATGGCATACCATTCCATCTGAGATAAGTAATTATCAACAAGTTCCTTGTAAGTCTTTAGGAGTGGACACCTGCATTGGAAGAGTACTTTGACCTGGTTTACTATGAGCAAGGAGTCACCAAATATATTTAATATTTTAATGGCCATCGCTACGGTTGTTTGGAGTCCCAAGATCAATGCTTCATATTTTGTATTGTTGTTTTTTCATGGGAAGTCTAGTTTGAATGATAAGGGCAATGGAGCACCCTACGGTGTGATAAAGACAATCCCTACTCCGCCTCCTTGTTCACACTTCGAACCGTCGAAGAATAATGACATGTATTTTTTTTTGTTAGGTTATTCAATCTCTGGTAGGTCTGATAATGCAAAGACTGCATCATCAGGCAACTCTATGGTGAGAGGCTTGTTATCCTGAAGAGGCACCTTTTCTAATTTATCTGCTATGACTTGTCCCTTGATGGACTTTTAGCTTATAAAATCTAGATCAAAATTCTATCAATAGAATGATCCAATTTGCGGTATGCGTATTGTGATATATCTTGCTCATCATGTACTACAAAGGATTTTTTTTTGATATGACGTAGGTCATATGGCTCAACATGTAGTGTCGCAACTTTCGAGTTTCAAAGACCACTGCTAAACACAATTTTTCAACATACTCATATCCTAGCTCATACCTCACCAAGGTACGACTGATGTAATATATGGCTTGCTCTTTTTCTTGTGCATTCTTTTGGGCTAACATGGTGCCCAGTGCAAAATTATTAGCCGATATATATAGTAAAAATGGTATGTCTGGCCTTGGTGGAGCCAATACTGGCGGTGTTGCCAGATAAGTCTTGATCTTTGCAAAGGCTTTATGGAATTCTTCATACCAATGAAAGGGGACTTCCTTGCATAGCAACTTATTCATAGGTCTAAATTTGTTTGATAATTACGCGATGAATTTTTTGATGGATGCTATCTTGCCTTGTAGGCTCCTTAACTCCCTAATGTTGGTATGGGCGACAATTTCCAGTATAGTCTTTACCTTTGTAGGATCTACTTCGATTCCTCTCTTGGATACGATGAATCCTAAAAGCTTGCCAGAATTTACGTCAAGTACGCACTTCTTATAATTCAATCGAACATTGTGTTCTATGAGGCGATTGAAGACTTGTATAAGGACTTCGGCATGCTCTTGTCGCAATAGGGACTTGGCTAGTAAGTCATCCATGTAATCTTCCAAGATCTTATGCATATAGTTATGGAATATGTATGTCATGGCCCATTGATATGTGGCACCAGAATTTTTGAGACCGAATGACATCACTTTGTAACAGAATGTTCCCCATGGAGTAATGAAAGCAATTTTATGTTGATCTTCGAATTTAATCTGGATCTGATTGTATCCAAAAAAACCATCCATTAGAGAGAGCATTTCATGACCTACGGTTGCATCTACAAGAGCATCTATGTTTGGCAATGGGAATGAATCCTTTGGTGTTGCTCTATTCAAATATCTGAAATCTATGTAGATATGGACTCTTCCATCAGGTTTCCCTATGGGTACCATGTTTGACACCCACTCAGGATAGTCGATAGGAATTATGAATACTGCATCCAGTACTTTTTGCAATTTCTTCTTTACCATCAAAATGATAGTTGGATGCATTTTCATCAGTTTTTGCTTAACTGTCTTCTTCATGGGATCCAATGAAAGGTTGTGAATGACTAACTTTGGATCTATCCCTAACATGTCTTTGTAATTCCAAGCAAAAATATTTGGCCTCTCCTTGAGGAGAGGAATCAATATGGCTTGTTCCTATGGAGATAGACTTTCTTCGAACTTGAATTTCCTTGGTTGGGTAGTATCATCACTGATGTCCACCTTGAAAGTTACTTCTATAGCCATATGTGACCCATCATCTAGCTGATGAGGTGTAGGTATCAAATGAATGTCATCAGTGGGATTCACAAGACCTATTGACTTAGGTTCCAAACCAACATGGAAGATGTCATACGCACAACCTGATGTAATATGGAATGACTCTAACATCTCTTCATTGGGGAAGAGGTCTTTTGGATCTATGGGAAAATTAGCATGATCCCAATCAATAGCATCTATACCAAGATGCAATGATTTGGTAGGATCTACTGGATTATGAAGTGGAGTGGTCAAATTGATGGAGATCATTTTGATGGATGAGATGAAATTTCTAGGACCACATGGGTGCAATATTGTCTCAGGGGTTTCTCTTCCATACTCACGATGAGGTTTTGGAGGAATATGAATTTATAGATCTGGCCCATGAGCAGGGTGGACAATAGGATCATTGGGCTCTAACTACTCTCTAAATGTATTCATAGGGGGATTAACCATCCGATAAATGGCAGCTAGGTCAATAGGTCTCCTCAAAAATTAGAGTTGAGGTTCTATGGCACAAAGTGCCACCTCTCTCTCTACTATCTTGTTGACTTGCCGCAAGTGGTGAGGTTCAAGATAATCCATCTTAGTCTCATTTTCAAAGTCATAATCACTTATCTAGAAATAGTTAGCATTGGTATGCAGCTCTAAGAAAAAGGGCTCATGGCTTGGCCCTAAGTAGGCCATCTCTATTTCATCTTCATATTCTTTTTCACTTATGAAGAATCCATTTGCATTTGTCTCTCACCCCAAAGTTAGGGGTTGATGGCTTAAGCCTAAGTGATCTCTTTATGTTGAGTCTTCTGATTCATAGTCACTTTAATTTGATGTATATTCAATCTCATCATGGATGGACCATGTGAATATTTGTAAATAGCGAGGCACTTGATAGGCTAAGCCAAGTTGCACCTCATCATAACTTGCTTCATATCCATTATCCTCATCCCACGAGTTGTACCCTATTGAGGTGGAATCAGTTGAGGTGTTTGGATGATAAGTTTCTAGAGGTGGTATGTTTACCATGGCTACTTTTCTATTGCTCAAATTTGCTATTCTCAAGGGGTGATAAGGAATGAAATCAATGAATTCTCCCAACCCTATACTTAATCTTTCCACTGCCACTATAAATGAGTCATCTCAGCCTCTACTATAATAGCCTAAGCCAAATTTGTCAGAAGGAAGTTGATATAGTGGCTCGTAAGGCCTCCTACGCCCCTTATCATATATGCCAAGGCCATAGCCATGCCAATGGCACCGCTTAAAGTATCTTAGAGCAAACTTGAGATTAGAGAGGTAATGAATATTAACTATGAATAATTTTTCACCATCTCCTTCTATATCTGAAGACTTATGAGTGCAGTACAGGACGACATAGACAAAATTGGTTTGGTTGGGAGGGATTCCCAGTGGAACCACTATTCCTACTAGTGGCCTCAAGTATTTAGGCCTCCCTATGTCCTGTGTAGACTCAATGATAGGCGTAAAGGTGATGTTTTGCACAAGGTATTCCCCTATTCCTGTACTTTCCAAGTGTATTGATGCATGCAACGTGGATGACCTTGAGGATCTTACTCTTCCATAGGACTTGGCATTTCAAAAATGGCTATAGTTGGAATTTCTTTGGTCCTTTATTACTTAACTAATGGGGCCTTTAGCTTCTAATTGTATTTTGGTTTTGACATTGATGGTACTTTAGAAGTATTTATTATCTTGAGTGCACCAGGAGGTGTTGATGTGCATGGGTATTTTCTTACCCCTTTGTCTTTTTTATCAACTTGTGTAGTTGGGGATGAAGGTGCCACGTATAGGTGAGTAGAAGGGATCATGAATTATCCTGGAATATCCACCTGATTAACATATGTAAAAGGCTCTTCATCGGCTAGAACCACATAGACTTTGCTTTCGTGCACATACTTGACACACTGGTGCAAGATCGAAGGCACACACTTCATGGAACTTATCCAAGGGTGCCCTAAGAGGATGTTGTACTACATAGCACCTTCCAAGACATGACACATCATGAGTATGGTCTTGTGCCCCACCTTGATGGGTAGGACTATCATTCCCATAGTATTACATAAAGCATCATTAAAATCTCTTAATATGTAAGTTCCTAGAATGATATTGGTCTTGGGTATTTTGAGGTTCTCTATTGCAGTTGTTGTGATGATGTTTATTGATGAACCTGTATTGAAAAAAACCCTCTTGAAAGGTAAGTCATTGATGGCTGCTACAATGTTTAGCGGAGGGTCTGGTAAGGTAGCAAAAACTATCTTAATCTCATGATCATAGAATCGGATTACAGGTTCCTGGCATTCTTGCACTTGTCCCACAAAGTGAGTGAATGCATTTGCATCTTGTGGTTGAAGCTCAATTTTTCTTAAAATATCCATTAGAGTCTCCCTATGCTTTGGGGACTATTGTATGAGCTCATAGATGGATAACTTAGTTGGAGTTGTCTGTAGGTTTTGCTCCAATCTACTCCGAATAGTTACCATAGGTCTCATTGGTGGACCTAGAAGTTTGTCTTGCCTTTGCCTAGGAGTGGTTGGGATGTTCATGGAAGTTGTAGGTGGTTGCAGTTGACCATACTGCCTATTCCTTGTTGCTATATTAAATAACTCCACCATCCCAATGCATTTGTGGGTAGGTGTGTCAGCTCAAACCTGATTTACTTAGGCCCCTTGCTCTCGAGGGGCCTCATGATTGGGTAATAGGTTTTTGTAATGCCCATATCTCTATTATCGGGAGCTATTGGGTTGTCAACTTTGAGCTCTCCCACCTCTAATATTTTGCACTTTATGCTTAAACCCGACGTAAGCTTCAATGTCATGCCATGGTATCCTATGATAAGGACAAAATTGATCTTCCCTATATCCTTTTGGCTTAGGATGGTTGGGATCTACAAGAGGTATATCAAGAAATCTGATCCTCTTGGCCTCACTCAACTGATTAAATATTGATTACATTGATTATGTCAGAAGCATGAAATAACAAGGTGGCTTACGTTCTCGGTTTCTTCCTTGATTTTTATTTTGGTCGTATTTGGCTAGTGGGGGATGAGCTTGATAGTTCTATGGTTGTTGTGCACCCCCATACTTGGGTGTAGCCAATACAACTTGATTTACTGGAGCAAGGTTGCCCTACTTTTTCTTGTACTTGTCATTATTTGCATTCTTGTTCCATTCCTTTTTGTTTTAGAGATTAATGGTTCCCTCATCCACTTTTATTTCTTTGATGATCTTGGCCTATGCTAAAGCTTCCTCAAATGAAGGATATTTTTGAAGTTGTAGCAAGAGGGAGATATGTTTAGAAGAAATTTTGGTAAACATATGCATGATATCTTCTGTGGGAATGGAGAATGATAATTTTGTCATGATTTTTCTCCACCTATTCCCATAATCCATTACTGGCTCATCATCATACTATTTTAGGTTTTCCAAGTCTGAAAGGTTCACCTTCTTCTTAGCACCAAAGGAGAAACACTTCAAGAATGCGTTTACTAGTTGTTCAAAGTTGGTTATGCTATGCTTAGGTAGTTGGTTGAACCATTGAGTGGCAACACCTAAAAATGTCATTATGAATATTCTTACCATGAGAGAGTCATTGTCTTCAATATGAAAACAAGCGTTGATAAAATTGATGACATGCTATTGTGCATCCACTTCACCTTTAAACTTATCTAACCTAGGCATCTCAAATTTCTTAGGATATGGAGGGCTAGGGATTGATGGGCATAATGGTTGATTGTGTATCTTGCTCAACGTTGGTGAGTTCCCAGCTGCATCTTATTTCTCAAAGGTTTTTGTAGACACCTAAATCATGTCATTCTTGGGGGAGATACTTACATAGACACACTCATAAGATCATAAGACATAATCTTGGACTTTCCAAACACCAAAAGTGGTTCTCACCACTCATTTAGGGCATTTTCATGACATCCAAGCTTGGCCGCTCTTGCCAAGAGCAACCAAATTCTAGCCACTCAATACTTGAGCAGCCATACCTTAACCACTATAGGCGACAATGACTAGATCGTAGTCATTGTAGATGATAGTGGCTAAGCCATAAGAAGTGGTTTTTTGACAAACAGGTCCAATATCGGGTGGAAGTGGTAGTTTACATGCAATAAAGGTGAGCGAGAGTGACTTTGCATTCCTTTTCATGACCAGTTCACATAGGAGACTTGAGTTTGCATTTAGAAATAAGTTAACTGACCTTCAAGCATAAATAAATGACAAAAGCTTCTCATGCTAATGAATAGTTCGCATAGAAGACTCAATCAGGCAGTTAGATTTTAGTTAACTAGCCTTCAAATATAGACAATAGACAAAATCTTCTCATGCTAACTTGCACTACACATGAGAAATTCATTTCTGGGGATTGGACATAGACCTAGGTTTTCACATTATAAAAGGTGCAAGCCTAAGAGCACCAAAGAGAGACACATGATCAATATATGACATATAGAGACACATGATTGATATATGACATATAGAGACCAAATCACATATAGGAGATTATTTCAAAGAGAGAGTTCTCTTTGAGGTCACATGTGTGGTGGAGCTTTGACAAATCAAAGGGCATAACACCTACTTTCTTCAACATCAGACCATAGTATTTGACCCATAGCTTTGGGGCAAGGAGAGCAAGGTTTTCTTTAGCGACCATTGTCTTGGACAGTGTCTTGTAGGATTAGATTAGATAGACATAGCATCATTATTTTGTTTTCTTATATCATTAGCATAGATTTACATGATTTCATGGCATTGTTATCATAGTTCCATTACATTATTTTATTACTAACAACCTTATATTGGTAGGAAATCTCGGACAGCTAAAACGTGTATTGTTGTTTGAATTGTATACAGGGCCACAGGTTCATGAGACATAATCCATGACATACAAAAGCAAGAGGATCCATTCGGGAGACATACCTAGAGAAGGAGGCATCTGTAAGCCCTCAGACATTTTTGAGTGTAGAACCGGGAAGCATTTAAGAGTGCACCACCCTTTTGCAAAAGGGTACATCTCTTCATCCACTTGTAAATTAGTGTATCAATATGGGTATACCTAAGAGGTATCGATATGTAACTGGGTTTTAATATTAATGAAAGATCCATTCTTTGTCATTTTCATGTTATATGTTTTCTCGTAATCTTTTAGCTTTGTTTTTGGTATAGTAATAACATCGCAAGTAGAGTTAAGAGTGATGCGTGCACCCCGGGGTCACTACATATGGTTATCACGATGGGATAACCACTAAAATTTTATTTTTCTATCAAAAAACTAACTTAATTTTATGTGCAGGTCTAGCCGCTCTGAGCTACAGTGGCTAGAACTAGCCACTCTAAGCTACAACGACCAAAAACTAGCCGCTCTAAGCTACAGTGGCTAGAAACGAGCCACTCTGAGCTACAACGGCCAGAAACTAGCCGCTTTGAGCTACAACGGCCAGGATTGGAGTGCAGTAGAGGTCAAAACATCGACTCTTTGAGTTGGATCAAAGGTTGGTATAGCTTTTCTAATATTTTACAGCTTTTTGTCTACTTTTGTGTGTTTAAAATAGAGAACTTAAAGCACATTTATGCTTGGAAATTGAAATAATAAATAAGACATAATTAAGCATTTCACATATTTTAGATCTTATTTTAAATTTTCCACTAGGCGTTTCTAGGAACAATGGCTTATGCCAAAAAAGTTCACCCTAGAATCCAATGTGCTAGATATTGTATGTTGTTTTCTTTCTTTGAGGTCCTGTTAGAGGCCATATTTGCACAAGATAAAGTGTGCTCATACACATTATAGTATTTCATGCATCTTTCTGAATATTGAAACATATTTTTGCACTTAGGCATATAGGAAAGACTCATTGCTACTATATGATGCACTTTATGTTACGCAAGCTTAAAATGAAAACCACACATGCACATCTCATTTAAACATTGGAGAGTTGGATTTCATCACCAACCTTCAATTCAGTCCAGTGACATTGGAATTCATCTCCTTCCACTGGTTTACCCCCTAGATCTTCTTAGAAATGGATTTGGAAACTTACTTATAGTGACACTAAGTTACTTGTGTTCAAACTATCTCCCACTATTGGAACAATCATTGGTTCAGAGTGGAGGAGCTAGGCGAACCCCCCATTGAGTCTTCAATGGTGTTCCCTAGCTTCTTTTGAGAAAATAATGTTTGGCATGAGTGTACTTTATTTTCACTATGGATGAGTCTTCTCATTCTTAATCCAAGAACAAGAGCAAATAAATCAAGAGAACAACACATCAAAATACAACAAATAGTTTAGGGCACACTTAAATTGGTAATCAAGATAAATATTTGTTTGGAATTGTGTGGTCATTCCTAAATAGCAAACTCAAAATATCAAGTCATAAAACAACATGGTCAAAAAAAGAAGTAAACATCCTCGGTCTGATGTTGAGGGAGAGACAGAAGCAATTCATACCAATAGGCAGAGTCATAGTAATGTTGAATGACCTACTCGTAAGACCATGAGACGTAGCTCCATGAGCCTAAGGGGTGATAACTCAACTCTTTGGGAATATCCTTGAGAAACCCCAAGTAAGGAACCACATCATGGAACAAAGTCACATAAACAAAAAGAGGCTTCACATCCATCCTCATCAAGGAGACATGAGGAGACCTCAAGGGCCTCCTCTAAACACATAGAAAAATCTCAAAGACATGAGTAAAATTCAAGGGATTCATCCTCACATGTACATAAATAAGTTTCTAAAACTCATTATTCACATAGGAATGACGAGACTACCACATCTCCACCCACATGGAGAAATCAGGTCACCACTAAGCCCTCTTCATCAAGAAGGCAAATAATAATTGCAACACCTCAAGACTCATAAGAAACATATGAAACAAGTATGCCCACTGAAGGGCAGGAAACTAGAGCTACATCTAGTCATGGGAATCATATAGAAGAAACCCTTCACACAAAAGGAAATATTCCCGTAGACTATGACCTCATAGGAGTAAATGGCACCCCACAAGACCAGCCATGGAGAATGAGACAACTACACAGGTTGGATCGATTTCCTACTCAACCAAGCCAAAGAATTATAGCTACTGAGAACTCTACATTTGGAAGCTCATGAACTGTGACTTATAAACATACCTCCCAGTTTGGGGGTACCTCAAAATGACCCCGTAGAAGACATGTGGAGTCTAATCATAGGGATATTCAATAGTACACTGAAAAAGTCACATTAAATAGCAAGAGTACAAATACAGTAGAAACCCCCTTGAGGAATCTGTGAGTGAAAAAAACAAGAACATAGTCAGATAAACATGAGTCTTCTACAACATCATAAACTAACTGAATGCGGTGGTTATAAAATACATTGTGTAAAGAGCGAGAGATATTGGAAGCTCTCGAATAAGAGAAATACTCTTATGCCAACATGAGCAAAATTTAAGAGAGCAATCTGAGTAGCTAGCTCTTAAAAATTTATAGATAAATGGTGGTGACCACCAAAGAACAAGACACACTGACTCACCTAAGGAAAGTCACACTATACAAGATATCCCACAATGAAACCCCCCATAAAATCATGAACAAAATCCAACTAATGGGGGGAGGGCAAACATAGCAAACCAAGATCACAATCCTGATTTCCCTTGTAGGAGGGAGGAAACTGGAAAAAATCAAATGAATAGAGAGTTACCTCCATTGCCAATGCGAATAGGCTTGCACGAAGAGGAAATCTACTCATCAAAGGAATTGCAAGAGCTTGCTGAAAAGATGAAAACCTTTGAGAAACAAGAGGTAGCTGGGAACTCACCAACATTAAGCAAGATACACAATCAACCATTATGTCCATCAATACCTAGCCCTCCATATCCTAAGCACTTTGAGATGCCTAGGTTAGAGAAGTTTAAATTTGAATATGATGCATAAGAGCATGTCACCAATTTTATCAACGCTTGTTTTCATCTTGAAGACAATGATGCTCTCATGCTAAGAACATTCATAATGACATTTTTAGGTGCTGCCACTCAATGGTTCAACCAACTACCTAAGCATAGCATAACCAACTTTGAACAACTAGTAAACGTATTCTTGAAGTGTTTCTCCTTTGGTGCTAAGAAGAAGGTAAACATTTCAAACCTGGAAAACCTAAAACTGTATGATGATGAGCCAGTAATGGATTATGGGAATAAGTGGAGAAAAATCATGGAAAAATTATCATTCTCCATTCCCATAGAAGAGATCATTCATATGTTTACCAAAAGTTGTTCTAAACATATCTCCCTCTTACTACAACTTCAAAATTATCCTTCATTTGAGGAAGCTTTAGCATAGTCCAAGCTCATCGAAGAGATAAAAGTAGATGAGGGAACCATTAAGCTCTAAAACAAAAATAAGTGGAACAAGAATGGTAAGAATAACAAGTACAAGCAGAAGCAAGGCAACCCTGCTCTAGTCAATCAAGTTGTATTGACTACATCCAAGGATGGGGGTGCACAACAACCATAGAACTATCAAGCACATCCCCCACCAACCAAATACAACCAAAATAACAATCAAGGAAGAAACTAACAATGCAAGCCACCTCATTATTTCATGCCTCTGATAGAATCAATGCAATCAATATTTAATCAATTGAGCAAGGCCAGGAGGATCATATTTTTGGATATACCTCTTATATATCCCAACCATCGTAAGCTAAAAGGATATAGGGAAGATCAATTTTACCCTTATCATAGGATACAAGGGCATGAAATTGAGGCTTGCATTGGATTTAAGCATCAAGTGCAAAACATGATTGATGCGGGAGAACTCAAAGTTGACAACCTACTGGCTCCCGTTAATAGAGACATGGGCATATAAAGAAACCCCTTGCCCAATAATGAGGCCCCTCGAGACCAAGGGGCCCAAGTAAATCAGGGTCAAGCTGACATACCTACCCATGGATACATTGGGATGGTTGAGATCATTAACATAACAATAAGGACTAGGCGGTATGGTCAACCACAACTTCCTGTAGCTCCCATGAAAATTCCAGCATCTCCTAGGCAAAGGTAAGACAACCTTCTAGGTCCACCAACGAGACCTGTGGTAACTATTCGAAGTAGATTAGAGAAAAATTTATAAATTACTCCAGCTAAGTTATCCATCTATGAGCTCATACAATAGTCCCCAAAGCATAGGGAAACTCTAATGGAGATGTTAAGAACAATTGAGCTTCAACCGCAAGATGCGAATGCATTCACTCACTTTGTGGGACAAGAGCAAGAATACTAGGAACCTGTAATCCGATTCTATGATCATGAGATTAAGACAATTTCTACTACCTTACCAAACCCTCTGCTAAAAATTGTAGCAATCATCAATGAATTACCTTTCAAGAGGGTTTTGGTCGATATAGGTTCATCGATAAACATCATCACAACAACTGCAATAGAGCACCTTAATATACCCAAGACCAATATTGTTCCACGAACTTACACATTGTGAGCTTTTAATGATGATTTATGCAATACTATGGGAATGATAGTCCTACCTATCAAGATGGGGTACAAGACCATCCTCATGATGTGTCATGTCTTGGAAGGTACTATGCAGTAAAACATCCTCTTAGGGCACCCTTGGATAAGGTCCATGAAGTGCGTGCCTTCGATCTTGCACCAGTGTATCAAGTATGTGCATGAAAGCAAAGTCTATGTGGTTTTGGCCGATGAAGAGCCTTTTAAATATGTTAATCAGGTGGATATTAAGGGATAATTCATGATCCCTTATACTCACCTATACGTGGAACCTTCGTTCCCAACCACACAAGTTGATAAAAAAGACAAAAGGGTAAGAAAAGACCCAAGCACATCAACACCTCCTGGTGCACTCAAGATAATAAATGCTTCTAAAGTACCATCAACGTCAAAATCAAAAGACAATCAGAAGCTAAAGGCCCCCTTAGTTAAGGAAGAAATGACCAAAGAAATGCCAACTGTAGCCATTATTGAAATGCCAAGTCCTATGGAAGAGGAAGATCCTCAAGCTCAATATGAATATAGTGATTATCACCCTACTTCACCAGTATCATCCGTGGGGTCATCCACGTCACATGCATCAATACACTTGGCAAGTACAGACATATGGGAATACCTTATGTAGAACATCACCTTTACACCTATCATTGAGACTGTACATGACATAGGGAGGCCTAAATACTTGAGGTCGCCAGTATGAAGAGTGGTTCCACTGGGAATCCCTCCCAACCAAAATAATTTTGTCTATGCCAGCCTGGACTGCGCTCATAAGTCTTCAGATATAGAAGGATATGGTGATGAATTATTCACTGTCAATGTTCATTACCTCTCTAATCCTAATTTTTCTCTAAGCTACTTTGATCATTGCCATTGGCATGGCTATAGCCTTGGCATATATGAGCAAGGGCACAGGAGTCCTTACGAGCCACTATATCAGCTTCCTTCCAACATATTTGTATTAGGCTATTATAGCAAAGGTCAAGATGACTCACTTGCAATGGCATTGGAAATATTAAGCATAGAGTTGGGAGGAGACATTGATTTCATTCCTTATCACCCCTTGAGAATAGAAAATTTGAGCAATAGACAAGTAACCACGATAAACATACCACCTCCAAACACTTATCATCCAAACACCTCAATTTATTCCATCCCAATAGGGTACAACTTGTGGGATGATGAGAATGGATATGAAGCAAGTGATGATGAGATGCAACTTGGATTAGCCTATCAAGGGCCTCACTATTTACAAAGGTTCACTTGGTCCATCCATGAAGAGATTGGATATACATCAAATGAAAGTGACTATGAATCATAAGACTCAATAGAAAGAGCTTACTTAGGCTTAAACCATCAACCCCTGACTTTGGATTAAGAGACATGCAAATGGGTTCTTCATAAGTGATGAAGAATATGAAGATAAAATAGATATGGCCTACTTAGGGCCAATACATGAGCCCTTTGTCTTAGGGTCGCATACCAATGCTAAATTTTTTTGGATAAGTGATGATGACTTTGAGGATGAGACCGAGATGTCTTATCTTGGACCTCACCACTTGCGGTAAGTCAATGAGCTAGTAGAGAGAGGTAGCACTTCGTGCCATAGTTGCCATTGATCGGATGGTTAATACCCTCCGCCTACATTCAGAGAGTAGTTAGAGCCAAATGATCCTATTGTCCGTCCTGCTCACAGGCTAGATCCAAAATTTCCCATTCCTCCATAATCTCATCGTGAGTATGGAAGAGAAATCCCTAAGACAAGAGTGCACCCATGTGGTCCTAGATATTTCATCCCATCCATCAAAATGATCTCCATCAATTTGACCACTCCACTTCATAATCCAGTAGATCCTACCAAATCATTGCATCCTTATGTAGAGTCTATTAATTGGGATCGTGCTAATTCACCCATAGAGCCAGAAGACCTCTTCCCTAATGAAGATATGTTATAGCCATTCCATTTTGCATCAGGTTGTGCGTATGACGTCTTCCATGTTGGTTTGGAACCTGAGTCAATAGGTCCTGTGAATCCCGTTGATGATATTCATTTGATACCCATGCCTCATCAGCTAGAGGATGGGTCACATATGGCTATAGAAGTGACTTTTGAGGTGGACATCAATAATGATCCTACCCAACAAAGGAAATTCAAGTTCGGAGAAAGTCTATCTCCATAGGAACAAGCCATCTTGATTCCTCTCCTCAAGGAGAGGCTAAATATTTTTGCTTGGACTTACAAAGACATGCCAGGGATAGATCCAAAGTTAGTCATTCACAACCTTTCATTGGATCCCATGAAGAAGACAGTCAAGCAAAAAATAAGGAAAATGCATCCAACCGTTGCTTTGATGGTAAAGAACGAATTGCAAAAACTATTGGATGCAGTATTCATAGTTCCTATTGACTACCCTGAGTGGGTGTCAAACATGGTACCCATAGGGAAACCTGATGGAAGAGTCCGTAGCTACATGTATTTTAGAGATTTAAATAGGGCAACACCAGAGGATTCATTCCCATTGCCAAATATAGATGCTCTTGTAGATGCAACCACATGTCATGAAATGCTCTCCCTAATGGATGGGTTTTTTGGATACAACTAAATCTGGATTAAGCCTAAATATCAACATAAAACTACTTTTATTACTCCATGGAGAAATTTTTTTTACAAAGTGATTCCATTTAGTATTAAAAATGCTAGTGCCACATATCAGAGGGCCATGACATACATATTCCATGACTATATGCATAATATCTTGGAAGATTACATGGATAACTTACTATCAAAGTCCCTATTGTAGCAAGAGCATGCTAAAGTCCTTAGACAAGTCTTTGATTGCTTCATAGAACACAATGTCTAATTGAATCCTAATAAGTGCGTATTCGGTGTAACTTCTGGCAATATTTTTGGATTCATCGTATCCAATAGAGGCATCGAATTTGATCGTACAAAGGTAAAGGCTATACTGGAAATGGCCACCCCTACCAACATTAGGGAGTTGAGGAGCCTACAAGGCAAGATAGCATCCATCAAAATATTCATCATGCAATTATCAGACAAATGCAAACCTATGAATAAGTTGCTATGCAAGGAAGTCCCCTTTCATTGGGATGAAGAATGCCATCAAGCCTTTGTAGAGATCAAGAATTATTTGGAAACACCACCAGTATTGGCTCCACCAAGGCCAGACATACCATTTTTACTATATATCAACTACTAATTTCACACTAGGCACCATGTTAGCCCAAAATAATGCACAAGACAAAGAGAAAGCTATATATTACATTAGTTGCACCTTGGTGAGCTATGAGCTAGAATATGTGTATGTCAAAAAATTGTGTTTAGCAGTGGTCTTTGCAACTCAAAAGTTGCGATACTACATGTTGAGCCATACGACCTATGTCATATCAAAACAAAATCCTTTATAGTACATGATGAGCAAGATATATCACAATACATGTACCGCAAAGTGGATCATGCTATTGATAGAATTTGATCTAGAGTTCATAAGCCAAAAGTCCATCAAGTGACAAGTCATAGCAGATCAATTAGCAGAGGCACCTCTTTAGGATAACAAGCCTCTTACCATAGAGTTTCCTGATGATGTGGTCTTTGCATTATTAGCTCCACTAGAACTCGAAGAACCTAAGAGATAAAAAGACATATCATTATTCTTAGATGGTTCAAAGTGTGAACAATAAGGCTGAGCATGGATTGTCTTTATCACACCATAGTGTGCTCCATTACCCTTATCATTCAAACTAGACTTCCCGTGCACAAACAACAATATAGAATATGAAGCATTGATCCTGGGACTTCAAACAACCATAGCAATGGGCATTAAAATATTGAATATATTTGGTGACTCCTTGCTCATAGTAAACCAGGTCAAAGGACTCTTCCAATGTAGGTGCCCACTCCTGAAGACTTACAAGGAACTTGTTGACAATTACTTAGCTCGACTGGAATTGTATGACATCGAGGCAATCCCTCGTACATTGAATAGGTTTGCAAAAACTATGGCCTATTTGGGATCTTTAATACCACATAATCCATTTGCTTATTTTACAACTGTTCATGTGAAATTTCTTTCGCACTCAGCAATACACCATGAAGCTTTTGACAATCAAGAATTAGTCAACATGATCAACATCAAACCAAGTCAGGATTGGTCATTCGTAGCTAGAAGTTTCTTGTAAATAACACCTTGGGGGTTGTTGATCTCCTAAGGACCCATAGAGTATGGTGCGACCATATACCATAGAGTTGTTCCTCAATTTGTGTTCACTACCTCAAAATGTAGGAAGATCAAGCTGTCTATTCTATAGAGGTTGTGGCCTATCAGGATTGGCTTTCCCAACTGTGGGACTTCTTAAAGCTCAGAATATTACCTCAAGGTTTATCACATACTGAAATGTGAACATTTAAATAGAGAGCAACAAGATACATTTTGCTAGGAGAAATCCTCTACAGACAAGGATATGATGGAGTATTGCTTTGTTGTCTTGAGCCCCAAGAAACATATTGGGTAGTTTCACAAGCTCACGATAAAACATGTGGAGGCCATTTTAGTGGCATGGCCATCATTAAGAGCATCTTGAGAATGGGTTACTATTGGCCCATAATGGAAAATGACTACTGCAAGTATGTCAAGAAATATAATAAGTGATAGCATCATGCAAATCTAGCACACTTACCATCGCAAGCTTTGCAACCCATCCAGTCAGCATGGCCATTCTCGCAATGGGGACTAGATTTGATTGGGAATATCTCACCCTCATCCTCATGCTGACATACATTCATCATAAAAACCACATAATACTTTACTAAATAGGTAGAAGTGATCCCCTTAACATCAACAACTGGACCAAGGATTGCGAAGTTTATACTCCATAATATCATAAGTCGTTTTATGGTCCCTTCTAAGATAATATCGAAATTACGATATGTCACCCTTCAAACCCAAATAAGATCAAGATGGTCGGAATACTCCATGGGTACGAAGGGGTCATTATAATTCCCCTATGACATCAAAAACATTAAGTCAAAGTGATACAATCTAAACATAAACAAAATCACTCATCCGAACACTCTAATAAGGCTATTGATAGGCGGACTACTCCTCGGGATAGGGATGGATGATTATCATAAGCAATTGGAATCACACTTGGATGTGGGATTTCCCATTAAAATCAATAAATGCTAGAAAGGAACCAAATTAGTCATATTGGTCAAGTGACTTTTTGCTTCATTCATTGTCATTTATTCACCAATCCATTATGTGAAGAAGTAGTTCAAAACTTCAACTTAATCATAATAAAAATCAACAAAAGATCACTTGATCATAGAAAAATCATGTTCATCCTTTGAATAATTGCATACAAAAATCACAAATTTCCCTTATTTGTTGGGAAATTAAGCAAACATGACATCTTCAATTTTAGCTCTCCTACCGATCGAAATTATTGTAGCAGTTGAAGCTACCCGATTGATTTTGAGGAATGAGTGCAATTTAACATGCAAAAGCCACTGGGCTAAGTCCTCTGAACATTGAGGTAATGATTCAAGGGATGTGTGCCATCTTGTATGATTGGGCCATCTGGCATTGATCAGGCCATTGATCACCATACACCCTACAAACGGATCAGTCTACATTTTTTCTCAATGTTGTGTTTCCCACATAGCATGTCGCAAAAAGGGGCATCTGTAGACACCTAAATCATGTCATGCTTAGGGTAGCTACTTACATAGACACACTCATAAGATCATAAGACATAATATTGGATTTTCCAAGCACCAACAGTGGTTATCACCACTCATTTTGGGTCTTTTCAAGTCATCTAAGCTTGGCCGATCAAGCCAAGAGCAACCAGATTCTAGCTACTCAAGCCTAGAGCAGCCAGATCTTAGCCACTATAGGCAACAACAGCCAGATCATAGCTGCTATAGATGACATTGGCTAAGCCATAATAAGCGGTTTACCAACAAACAAGCCCAATCTCGGGTGAAAGTGGCAGTCTGCATGCAATAAAGGTGAGCGAGAGTGACTTTGCATTCCTTTTCATGACCAGTTCACATAGGAGACTTGAGTTTGCATTTAGACTTAAGTTAACTGACCTTCAAGCATAAACAAAGGAAAAAAACTTCTCATGCTAATGAACATTTCGCATAGAAGACTCAAGTTTCCAGTTAGATTTCAGTTAAATGGCCTTAAAATATAGACAATAGACAAAGGCTTCTCATGCTAACTTGCACTACGCATGATAAATTTATTTCTAGGGCTTGGACATAGACGTAGGGTTTCACACTATAAAAGGTGTAAGCCTAAGAACACCAAAGAGAGACACATGATCGATATATGACATATAGAGACACATGATCGATATATGACATATAGAGACCCGAATCACATATAGGATATTATTTCAGAGAGAGAGTTCTCTTTGAGGTCACGTGTGCGGTGGAGCTTTGACAAATCAAGGGGCATAACACCTACTTTCTTCAACATTAGACCATAGTATTTTACCCATAGCTTTTGGGCAAGGAGAGCAAGGTTTTATTTAGTGGTCATTGTCTTGGATAGTGGCCCACAGGCTTAGCTTAGATAGGCATAGCATCATTATTTTGCTTTCTTATATCATTAGCATAGATTTACATGATTTCATGGAATTGTTTTATCATAGTTCCGTTACATTCTTTGATTACTAACAACCTTATCTGGGGAGGCAATATTAGATAGCTAAAATGTGTATTGTTGTTTGAATTGCATACAGGGACACAGGGTCATGAGACATAATCCACAACATACAAGAGCAAGAGGATCCATCAGGGAGACATACCTGGAGAAGGAGGCATCTATAAGCCCTCAGACATTTCTGTGTGTGGAACCAAGAAGCATTTTAGAGTGCGCCACCCTTTTGCAAAAGGGGACATATCTTCATCCACTTGTAAATCATTGTATCAATATGGGTATCTCTAAGAGGGAACAACATGTAACTAGGGTTCAATATTAATGAAAGATCCATTCTTTGTCATTTTCGTGTTATATGTTTTCTCATAATATTTTAGCTTCATTTTTGGTATAGTAATAACATCGCAAGTAGAGTTAAGAGCGATGCCTGCACCTCGGGGTCACTAGAGTTTTCATATTTTAAGAAATCTCTTGAAATGCCTTTGATGCATGGATTTCCTCTTTGTGCAAGCCTATTCGCATTGGTAATGGAGGTAAATCTCTATTTATTTGACTTGTTCCATTTTCCTCCCTCCTACGAGGGGAATCAGGATTATGATCTTGATTTGTTATGTTTGCCCTCCCCCATTAGTTGGATTTTTTTCATGATTTTGTGGGGTGTTTCATTGTGGGATATCTTGTCTAGTGTACCTTTCCTTAGGTGAGTCAGTGTGTCTTGTTCTTTGGTGGTCACCACCATTTATCTATAAATTGTTAAGAGCTAGTTGCTCAGATTGCTCTCTTAAATGTTGCTCATGTTGGTGCAAGAGTATTTATCTTTGTTTCTCTTGTTTGAGAGCTTCCACTAACTCTCACTCTTTACGTAATGTATTTTATAACTGCCTCATTTGATCAATTTGTGCTATTGTAGAAGACCCATGTTTATCTAACTTTGTTCTTGTAGTCTTGACTCACAAATTTCTCAAGGGGGTTTCTACTGTATCTATACTCTTGCTAGTTAATGTGACTTGTTCAGTGTATTATTGAATATCCCTATGATTAGACTCCATGTATATTTTACGGGGTCACTCTAAGGTACCCCCAGATTGGGATGTATGTTTAGAAGTCACAGTTCATGAGCTTCCAGATGCAGAGTTCTCAGTAGCTACAATTCTTTGAGTTGGTTGAGTAGGAAATCGATCCAACCTATCTAGTTGTCTCGTTCTCCATGGCTAGTCCCATGGGGTGCCATTTACTCCTATGAGGTCATAGTCTATGGGAATCTTTCATTTTGTGTGAAGGGTTGCTTCTATATGATTCCCACGACTATATGTAGCTCTAGTTTCCTGCCCTTCATTGGGTAAACTTGTTTCATATGTTTCTTGTGAGTCTTGAGGTGTTGCAATTTTTGTTTGCCTTCTTTATGAAGAGGGCTTAGTGGTGACATGTTTTCTCCATGTGGATGGAGATGTGGCAGTATCGTTATACTAATGTGAAGAATGATTCTTTGAACCTTCTTTATTTTCATGTGAGGAGGAAGCCCTTGAATTTTCCTCATATATTTGATATGTTTCTATGTGTTTAGAGGAGGCCCTTGAGGTCTCCTCATGTCTCCTTGATAAGGATGGTTGTGAAGCCTCTTTTTGTTTATATAACTTTGTTCCGTGGTGTGGTTCCTTACTTGGGATTTCTCAAGGAGATCCTCCAAGAGTTGAGTTATCACCCCTTAGGCTCGTGGAGCTACGTCTCACGATATTATGGGTAGGTCATTCAACATTACTATGACTCTGCCTATGGGTATGAATTGCTTCTGTCTCTCCCTCGACATCAAACCGAGGGTGTTTACTTCTTTTTTTGACCATGTTGTTTTATGACTTGATATTTTGAGTTTGCTATTTATGAATGACCACACAATTCCAAACAAATATTTATCTTGATTACCAATTTAAGTGTGCCCTAAACTATTTGTTGTGTTTTGATGTGTTGTTCTCTTGATTTATTTGCTCTTGTTCTTGGATTAAGAATGAGAAGACTCATCCATAGTGACAATAAAGTACACTCGTGCCAAACATGATTTTCTCAAAAGAAGCTAGGGTACACCGTTGAAGACCCAATGGGGGGTTCGCCTAGCTCCTCCACTTTGAACCAATGATTGTTCCAATAGGGAGAGATATTTTGAACACAAGTAGCTTAGTGTCACTATAAGTAAGTTTCCCAATTCGTTTCTAGGAAGCTCTAGGGGGTAAACTAGTGGAAGGATATGAATTCCAACGTCACTGGACTGAATTGAAGGTTGGTGATGAAATCCAAATATCTAATGTTTAAATGAGATATGCGTGTGTGGTGTTCATTTTAAGCTTGCATAACATAAAGTGTATCATATAGCAGCAATGAGTCTTTCCTATATGCCTAAGTGCAAAAATATGTTTCAATATTCATAAAGATGCATGAACTACTATGATTTGTATGAGCGCACTTTATCTCATGTAACTATGGCCTCTAGCAGGGTCTCAAAGCAAGCAAACAACATACAATGTCTAGCACATTGGATTCTAGGGTGAAATTTTTAGGCATAAGTCGTTGTTCGTAGCAACGCCTAGTGGAAAATTTAAAAGAGTGTCTAAGATATGCAAAATGCTTAATTGTTTCTTCTTTATTCTTTCAATTCCAAAAAATAAATGTGCTTTAAGTTCTCTATTTTGAACACACATAAGTAGATAGAAAGCTGTAAAATATCAATAAAGCTATACCAACCTTTTATCCATCTCATATATTTGATTTTTTGACCTCTGCTGCACTCCATTCCTAGACGATGTTGACCAAAGCGGCTGGTTCTTGGTCATTGTGGCTCAGAGCGGTTAGTTTCTGGTCGTTGTAGATCAGAGCGGCTAGTTTTTGGCCATTGTAGCTCAGAGCGGCTAGAACTGCACATAAAATTAAGTTAGTTTTCTAGCAAAAAATGAAAAATTAGTGGTTTTCCCACTGTGATCGCCATTTGTAGCGATCCCAGGGTGCACGCACTGCTCTTAACTCTACTTGTGATGTTATCACTATACCAAAAATGAAGGTAAAAGGTTACAAGAAAACATATAACATGAAAATGACAAAGAATGGATATTTCATTAATATTGAACCACGGTTACATGTTGGTCCCTCTTAGGGATACCTATCTTGATATAATGATTTACAAGTGGATGAAGAGATGTACCCTTTTGCAAAAGGGTAGCGCACTCTAAAATGCTTTCCAATTCCACACACGAAAATGTTTGAGGGCTTACAAATGCCTCCTTCTCGAGGTATATCTCCCAAATGGATCCTCTTGCTCTCATATGTCATGGATTATTTCTTGTGAACCTGTGGCCTTGTTTGCAATTCAAACAAAAATACACGTTTAGCTATCCGATATTGCCTCCCCATATAAGGTTGTTAGTAATTAGAGAATGTAACAAAAATATGATAAAACAATACCATGGAATCAAGTAAATATAAGCTAATGATATAAGAAAACAAGATAAAAGATGCTATGTCTATTTAAGCTAAGCCTATGGGCCACTATCCAAGACAGCGACTGCTAAAGAAAACCTTGTTCTCCTTACCCCAAAGCTATGGGTCAAAGACTATGATCTGATGATGAAGAAAGTAGGTGTTGTGCCCTTTGATTTGTCAAAGCTCCATCACACACGTGATCCCAAAGAGAACTCTCTCTGAAATGATCTCCTGTATGTGATTTGGGTCTCTATATGTCATATATTGATCATGTGTCTCTCTCTTGGTGCTCTTAGGCTTGCACCTTTTATAGTGTGAAACCCTAGGTCTATGTCCAAGCCCTATAAATGAATTTCTCATGCGTAGTGCAAGTTAGCATGAGAAGCCTTTGTCTATTGTCTATATTTGAAGGCTAGTTAACTAAAATATAACTGCCCACTTGAGTCTTCTATGCAAACTATTCATTAGCATGAGAAGATTTTGTCATTTTTTTATGCTTGAAGGTCAATTAACTTAAGTCTAAATGCAAACTCAAGTCTCCTATGTGAACTGGTCATGAAAAGGAATGCAAAGTCACTCTCGCTCACCTTTATTGCATGCAGACTGCCACTTCCACCCGATATTGGGCATGTTTGTTAGCAAACCACTTCTTATGGCTTAGTCACTATCATCTACAGTGGCTATGATCTGGCCACTTTCGCCTACAATAACTAAGGTCTGGCCTCTCTAGGCTTGAGTGGCTAGAATCTGGTCATTCTTGGCTTGAGCGACCAAGCTTGGATGGCTTGAAAAGACCCCAAATGAGTGGTGAGAACCACTGTTGGTGCTTGGAAAGTCCAATATTATGTCTTATGATCTTATGAGTGTGTCTATGTAATTAGCTCCCCTAAGCATGACACAATTTAGGTGTCTACAAGCCCTAACTGTTCATTATCTCTATGGGTGCAAATGTGTATATTTAGATAAGGCATAAGCATACCCTAATGTCAGGAGGGATTCTTTCAGCCCATTGCTAATATTGGGGATCCTCAAATGTCTATCCAATCCTAGGTTTAGATTTCAATTGGACTAGGATACTAAGTGATACAGGACACCTGAAGCTAGCTCTTCCACATTCAAACATTAGTCTGTACAAAAGCAATATGCTATTGTATCAGACATATCCGCATATGTAAATATAGTAGTGCTAACAATTCCAAGGATTTAAGTTTGCTCCCTTATTTTCTTCAATTTATTAGATACTTTCTCATATATAGTGACAAAAATCATTGTTTATTTTGTATATACTCTTTTTTTTTTTTTTTCTTGAGCAAGGGATTTGATACTGATTTTATTTCACTTTTAAAACTTGATCTTCATTTTATTTGACTTTATAGGATTTACATTTTTTAATTTTATTTAGAAAATTTCTTTGGGGATTTTGCTTTGCGGAACTGTTTCTGGGATATCGATTTAGGATATTGATATTAGGGTGTCAATATAGAGGATTAATCTAGGATATCACTCTGGGATATTGCTCATTTTAACATGAGTAAGGGATCATGGGTAGGGAATAAACCTATCCTTTTTCCAATTGCTAATATTTCTTGTACCGTATGCATAGGGGGATAAACAAGATTATAATTTTCACCTCAGGATACCTAGTCTTGCTTTGTAGCTTTCATATTCCCCTAGTCCTTATTAGGATTGTTTAATTTGTTGATTAGTGATAGATTTATGATATGCTAAGGGCTATACAAACTAGACCTCATCTACAAAAGAAAATCAAGCTTTCTATAAACTCTTGAGAAGACCTATATGTATGGTTGAATGATAAAAAAACCCTAGTATATTCTTCATAGCAATAATTGGGATTGTGTTGAAAACATAATTACTCACAAGGGTGATAAATAGATGAAAAATATAGTGCATAGATGCATTATTGAAACACAAACGTGGTGTCATTTGTCAGATTGTAAACACAATTCATCTTAATGCAAGTGCGATGGATGGAATACCTAATGTAATGCAAAGATGAAATGCATGCGGTGAAATAAATGCATGATGTAAAATTCAATGCAAAGATGCTAATGAAATGCAAGTGTTTTTTATTTTTGATGTTTTTCCATTTTTTTATAGATTTTAACATTTTGACCAAGGGATTTTTAAAAACCATTGGAGCCTTTTATGCTCTGACCAAAGGGATTACATACTTCAGAGCCTTTTTTGGATTACCAAAGGGCTTACAGATTCCTTTGGAGCCTTTTCTTAATGACCAAAGGGCTTACATATGCCTTTGGAGCCTTTTTATAGTTTAGGCATAAAACACTTTAAGATGAATTATATTAAGAGTTTTAGGCTCTTCAACTTCTCCAAGAGATGTCAAGTGATATGTCCTAGGTCCAATATTCTCTAAGATCATATAAGGACCTAACCAGTTAGCCATAAATTTATCTCGCAGTTCTAGAAAAAAATTTGAATTATGTTGGTTCTCTTTCAGCATAAGATCACCAACCTCAAAGTCTCTTAGATGGACTTTGTTATTGTAAGCTCATTTTAAGTGCTCCTAATAAATGCAAAGGTGCTCAATGGTATTCACATTACGTTCATCAAGTAGCATTAGTTGATGTAGGTGAGCTTGCCATGTAGTGTCATCATCAATGAACTCTTTCAATGTGATGTGCAACATTGGAGTCTCCAAATCTAAGGTCATAATTGTCTCAAAACCATATACTAATGAAAATAGAGTTTCCCAAATGGGTGTTAGAATACTAGTCCTATAATCCCATAATGCAAGGGGCAGCTGGATGTGCTAATCTTTGCGGTGCTCTTGTACCATCTTATTTAAGATGGAGATCAATATATTATTTGAAAATTCAGCTTACCCATTTTCCTGTGGATAATATGGAGTCACAAAACTATATTTGATTCTATACTTAGATGTCAAAGCTCTCACAATTTTGTTCTTAAATGACATTCCATTATCCAAAATTATCTTGGATGGTATCCCAAAATGACTTATGATATTGGTGAGTATAAACTTAGCAATACATGCTCTAGTTGTCATTGTTAAGGGAATCGCTTCCACCCATTTAGTAAAATACTCAGTAGCTGTAATAATAAATGTATGTTAGCCCAATGATGGAGGAGAGATCTTACCAATGAGATAAAGTCCCCACTGAGAAAATGGCCAAGCTACTTGAATGGGCTATAAGTCTTGTGATGGTAAGTGCGTAATATTAGCATGATGATAGAATTTAATACATTTCTTGATATACATATTGCAATCCTTATCCATAGTGGACTAATAATAACCCATGTGAAGGATACGCTTGATGATAGCCATGCCGCTAAAATGGCCATCACACGTACCATTGTGAGCTTGCAAAATTTCCCAAGATGACTCTTGGGGCTCAAGACAATGAAGGAGAACTCCATCATAGCTTCTATGATACAAGATGTCTTCTAACAAGATATACTTTGTAACTTTCTATTTAAATGTGTGCTTCGTGACACACAACAATCCCTAAGGGATTACACCAAGTCTAAGGAAGTCATGTATCTATGATGTCTAGTTATGATAAGCTTTGGATTCAATTGACAAGACAACATGTTCCCCCTATGGTTCTATATTTTCAAATACATATGTGGAAACAACCTTGTTGTGAATGGTAGTACCACTCCCCGTAAAATCCTACGAGATCAAAGACCTCTAGGACACTTTGATAAAGTATCTGGCTTGGTAGAACCATTCATGGTTTGGTTCTACATGAATCATGTTGATTGACTATTTTTTATCCAATTCTTCGCTCTGCATAGTAGAGTGTGACAATGTTTTTACATGGATGGTAGTGAAATAGGTAGACAAATTCTAAGGGATTAAATATCTTAAAGATGCCATTGTGTCTATGAATCTATTGGATGAATGAGGGATTTTCTCAATGTCATACCATTCCAATTGAGCTATATAAATGTAAATAAGATCCTTGTAAGCTTTCAATATCAGACATCAGCATTTAAATAATCCCTTAACTTGGTTCACAATGATAAGGGAATCACAAAAGATATTTACCCTTTTTATCTTCATGGCGACAGTTGTTTGGAGACCCAAAATTAGGGCTTCATACTCAGCATTATTTTTAGTGAAAGGAAAGTCCAACTTGAACAATAAGGGCATTGCAGATCCTTGTGGCATGAACAACACTATTCATACACCACCCCCTTGTTCACACTTCAAACCATCAAAGAATAAGGTCATATCAGCTTTGTTATCTAGTTCCTCCAGTTCGAGTGCTTCTGATAAGGCAAATACTACATTATCAGGAAGCTCTATGGTGAGGGGCCTACTATTTTTGAGAGGCACCTTAGCCAGTTTATTAGCTATGACTTGTCCCTTAATGGAATTTTGGCTTATGAATTCTAGATCAAATTTTGTCAATAGCATGATCCACTTCGTAGTACGTGTATTATGATATGTCTTGCTCATCATATACTGCAAAGGATTTTTTTTGGATATGACATATGTCATATGACTCAACATATAGTGTCACAATTTCTTGGTAGCAAACACTACTACTAAACATGGATTTTCAACATATGCATATCCTAGCTCATAACTCACCAAGGTTTGACTAATATAATATATGGCTTGTTCTTTGTCTTGTGTATTATTTTGGGCTAACTTAGTTCCCAATGCAAAGTCAGTCGCTGATATATACAACAAGAATGGTACATCTGGCCTTGGTGAAGCTAGTACTGGTGGCATCGCTAGGTATTGCTTAATCTCAGCAAAGGCTGCTTGAAAGTCCTTGTCCTAGTTGAATGGGACCCCCTTGTGTAGCAGTCTATTCATGGGTCAATATTTATCTAATAATTGTGTGATAAATCACTTTATGGATGCTACTTTGCCCTATAGGCTTCTTAATTCCTTGATTTTTATGGGGGGATGCATTTATAAAATAGCCTTGACCTTTTCTGGATCAACTTCGATGCCTTATTTTGAAATGATGAATCCTAAGAGCTTTCCTGAAGTTACACAAAATATGCACTTCTTAGGATTCAACCTGATATTATTCTCTATCAGGCAATCGAAGACCTTCCTCAAGACCTCAACATGCTTTGACCGTAGCAATAAATTTTCTAATAAGTCATTGATATAATATTCTAAGATCTTATGCATGTAGTCATGAAAGATATATGTCATAGCCCGCTGATATGTAGCACCAGTATTCTTTAGGCTGAATGGCATAACCTTGTAATAGAATTTCCCCATGGCATTGTAAACATGGTTTTATGCTGGTCTTCAGGATTAATCCGAATTTGATTGTAACCAAAAAAACCATCCATTAAGGAGAGCATATCATGACTCGTAGTTGCATCTACGAGAGCATCTATGTTTAGCAATAGAAATGAATCCTTTGGTGTTGCCTTAATTAGGTCTCTAAAATCCATATAGATACGGATCCTTCCATTAAGTTTTCCTATAGGCACCATGCTTGATACCCATTATGGATAGTCGATGGAAATGACAAACTCTACATCCAACAACTTTTGCAATTCATCCTTAACCATTAAGGCTACTATTGGATACATCTTCCTAAGTTTCTACTTGACTGGATTTTTTTATAGATCTAGCGAAAGGTTATGAGTAACCAATTTCAGATCTAGGTCCCACATGTATTTGTAAGTCCAAGTAAAGAGATCAGGTCTCTCTCTCAGTAGAGGGATTAGGTTGGCATGCTCATCAGGAGTCAAACTTCCTGTAAATTTAACCTTCTTAGGATTAATGGGATCATTACTAATATCCACTTCAAAGGTTTCCTCTACTGACATATGGGATCCCTCCTGAAGCTGGTGAGGCGTAGGAATCAAGTGGATGGCATCTGCTAGGTTTATAAGTTTATCATTGGAATCATCCTCAACATGATAGACATCATGTGCACAACCTGGCGTAAAATGAAAAGGTTGCAACATTTCTTCATTAGGGAATAAATAATCAGGCTCTAAAGGTGAATCAACATGATCCCAATCAATAACATCTACATTAAGACACAATGGCTTGGAAGGATCAGTTGGATTATGGATTGGAGTGGTCAAATAAATGGAGATCATATTGATGGAATGGATCATGTCTCCAAGACCACGTGCACGTGACTCAACATTAGTAAAACTACCATCCCTAAGATGTGGTTCTGTGGGTATGGGGATCTTCAAATCCGATCAATGAACAGACTATCGGATGGGAAAATTGGGCTCAAGGAGCTTCATGTATGTTGGTGGATCAAAAAACACCATGTGATAAATCACATTAAGAATCAATGGCCTTACACTAAGGCGAGGATAGAGATTGATCTCTTTGTGCATCTCCTCAGTAGTACAAGGTGTATTACGATAGCACAAGTAAGGAGGTCCTAAATAGGCTCTCTCCATTTCATCTTCCTCATCACTATCTTAGTAAAAACACTCACCTCTAGCTAATGGAATCGAGCGATGCTCCACATGAGGCCCCATGTAGGCTATATCTTGATAGTCATCATCGTTGTCAAAGGGCTCTTCACTCGTATTTATTGATTTCAAAGGTAAAATATGATGCAAGAGCGTAGGGCCCAAGCATGCCAACTCGACTTCATCCTCATATTGCTCGTTGTTTTAGGATAACTCAACGTCATCTATTCCAGAATCGTAGTCTGGTCCATCACTTTCAATGATGAATACTGCATGAATGTCCTTAGAAGAAACTTATGATTCGATGTCTATAGCTGTATTTATATTTTGGATGTGTATACCAATATTTTCAATAACTCCATGGCTTTGATTATCCAAGTTGGCTCTTGGAATGGGTTATGGGTCAGTTTACTCTAAGATGTTTGCATGATATCTTGCAGGTGGATCCACAGTGACATAAGTCACTAGCCGGTTATCCCTCTAAAATGTAAAATTATTAGGGTAATAAGGATTGAAGTCAACTTCACCCTCTATACTAAGGTACAAGTGGTCTAAATATATCGCGAGGAGTTCATCATATCCTTCGCAGTAAAATCCCAACCCAAACCTATCAGTATGTAACTAATATTATGGTTCTATAGGCCTCCCGTGCTCTTGCTCGAATAGTTCAATATCGTAACCATACCAATGGTAATGCTCGAAGTATCGCATGGTGTATTATGGGTTAGAGAGATAATGAATGTTCATGGTGAATGGTTCATTATCGTCCTCATCCATGGACATGGGAGATGCAAACTAGTCTAGCCCTCCATAGATGAAGTTGGTTTGGTTAGGTGGTACCCCCAATGGTTCCATCATCCCTATAGGAAGGCAATGGGCTCACGGTCAGCCCATGTCCTATGTAATCTCGATAATCAATGTGAACATCACATTCTACATGATATATTACCCTAATCCAAGATTAACCAAATGGACGGTCACCTATAGTGTAGATGACTCCGTTGAAGATGCAGGCAAAGTAATTTGAAGTGCCTTTTCGACTTCTCCTTGAATTTTATCTTCTTCCATGGGAGTAGGGGATTCAATGGTAATTAGATTGGGTGTTTGCTTTATCTCTCTTTTTCCCATATTTGCTTTCAACTTCCTATCATCCCAATGTATCCCAATGTTATGTGAAACATCACTGGGATGGTCTTCAGTCCTACCTGGATAGGTAAAACTATAGACCGACAATTGAGCATAATACATCATTGAAAGCTATCAATGTGATGGTAGAAGGGATGATATGCATCTTGGGAAAATTCAAATGAGTTAATACCTTGGTAGTTATGATGTTGATTGACAACCCCATGTCAATAAAAACTTGTTTGAACTGTTTGTGATTCACACATGCAATGATATGCAGCGACGGGTTTGCTATAACAGTGGAAACTATCTTGACTTCGTGGTCATGGAATTGTATGATCAATTTTTGACACTATTACACATACCCCACAAATTTTATAAATTCTTTGAGATACTGAGGCTTCTATGGACCTTAAGATATCCATAAGCATCTCCCTATGCTTGGGAGACTACTGGATCAACTCATAAATCAACAACTTTGTTGGAGTTATCTATAGGTTTTGGACCAACCTACTTCTAATGGTCACCACTAGTCTAATTGGTGGGCTTGGAAAATGCTGGATTGGCCTTGGAGGGGGCACAACTTGGACTCTAATGGGCGTTGGAGGTTGATTTGGTCATTCATACCTCATATTTCTTGTGACAAAATTGACCATTTTGAAGAACCCCTAGGTTGGTGGTTCGATGTGTACTTGGTTGACTTGGCCAAAATTATTATTTGGTGCCTCATGATTTGGTAGAGTATTTTTGTAAATCCCCATATTTTGATTTGCATGCGCTTGTGGATTGTCAAAAAGAAGCGGACCTCTTTCGATCATATTTTTCACAAGATGTTTGAAAGACCAACATACCTTTATGTCGTGGCCTTTCGATCGATGAAAGATGCAATATTGATCATCCTTGTAGCCCTTAGGCTTAGGCTAACTAGGGTCCATTAACTTGACTTCGGGTAAATGTATAGCCTTCGCCTCACATAACTAATGAAAAATAAAATTCAATGAATTTGATAGTTGAGTGAATATGTGAGGTGGGTTATGTTCCTTATTTTTACCCTTATAATTATTGTTGCACTACTCATATTGCACAAGAGGAGGCTATGCTTGATAGTTTCATTATTGTTGCCCATTATCCCCTTTATGGATATTCAACACCATATTATAATCATGGGCTGGCTTGGCCTGTTGTCTTTCAGTGAATTTCTTGTACCACTCCTTATTCCTGAGCTTCAAGTTACCCTCTTATAACTTGATGTCCTCTATCACCTTGGCTTGCACCAAAGCCTCTTCGAACGTCTGGTATTGCTGCAACTATATCAATAACAAAATGTGCTTGGTGTAACTCTTCGTGAACATTTACATTAATTCAAAGGATGGGATGGATAATGGTAGCTTTGCCATAATTTTCCTTCATAGTTTTCCATAATCCATCACTAGCTCATCATCATGTTGTGTTAAAGCAACCAGGTCAGATAAGTTTACCTTTTTCTTTATGCCGAAGGAAAAGAATTCAAGAAACGCATCTACTAGTTGTTTGAAACTAGTGATGTTGTGCCTCTTTAATTGGTTGAACCACTCTCGAGCTGGGCCTGAGAGGGTGGTAATGAATGTGCACAGGAGCAAAGCATTGTTGCTCTCAATATGAAAGTACATATCTATGAAACTCATTGCATGCTCCTGTGCATATTCCTCTCCTTGAAACTTTTCTAGTCTAGGCATATTGAAATGCTTAGAACAGGCTAGAATAGGCACTGACATGCATAAAGGTTCATTATGGATTTTGTTCAAGGTAGGCTTTTTATAAGACATTACTTTCTTCTCTATGGCTTGGACCTTCTCTACTAAGGTCTTATAGACCTACAAGGAAAGAAACTCCTCTTCTCGAGATTGTCTTGGAGGCACCTTCAGAGGTGGATTCTTCCTCTGTCAGTGGCAGACTAGGCTCACCCTCCTCCTTGAATTGGAATACTTATAGATATTATTATTCTAATTTCTCTCAGATTTCTTCCTTATACTGCCTATGCTCATGTTGTTTGGATGCTGGACACCGATATCTATGCTACGCCATATGATGAGTATGTGTTTCTATGTACTCAAGGTGTAACTCAGGCTGTGAAGCCACTCGTCTATCAACACGCTCCCTGATCTCATCGCAAGGAGGTAAACCGATGCTAGTCAATCAATACTCTCTCTCTACACACTCCTTATTATTGAAGATGCATTGTTCATGCATGTGTTCATATAATTTTTATCTTATGAACCTCTACCTCTGAGAGTTCTCATTTTTGAGGCACTCTTTCTCTATGCAAACATCCTCCAATTGGTCTTGGATAATCTGTCATCTTTGCTCTAACATCAGTCTATAAGCTCTATCAACATGATCGACCATCTGAGGCCTCTAGTGAATGTGCTCTATTCGATCGAATTTATGGGTATGTCCTCCAATGGATTGATTTACCACACTTTTACCTTGGTCTTTAAATACGGTATTCATGTCAGGATGTCTCCTATACTTTGTGCCTGCATGAGATGCAAGAGCACACATGTCTCGAGAATGCTTAGAGCACTCTCTAGGTTCTCGTATGGTTCTAATGGTTCTTGTGCTACACTCACTTGTAGGTCGATAGGGTGCAAGCATAGGCTTATATCCTAGATGCCCTAGGACTCTATCTAGACCGTCCAACTATTTGTTAAACCATGGCTCATGAGGTGGCATACCATTAGCTCCCACTTTGGATATATCTATAGTGATCCTGTAAGTATTACTTCTGGTAGGAGTGTGTATGGGCCTATGCTCAGAAGTGGTCCCATCTACTTGCCCCTGAATGGGTGGATCTCGATCGTGTTTATACTTGGATGGTGGATATCATGAGCCTACCTTAGTTACAGGTCGAAGGGATACCAATCTAGATTCCTCAATGACATATTATTTAGGAGAACCCATGGATGCCCACATAATGTGGTCACGGTAAATGTTACCATGTGTAGAACGCCCATGCTAGGAATTCCCATGCTCTGATCTATGTCTAGTAGTTCCTCTAATTGGGGTATTTTCAATGAAATCCCCTCATGTAGAATTATCCCCTCTAATACTTGTTTAACGACGTCTAGAAGGATTCTATGATTGAGGGTGTTCTACATCATTTTTTGCATTAGGTGGAGCTTAGACTTCGATCTCGGGTCTATGCCCGGATCAACCTCTCCATGTTTGCACCATTATGTATCCTATGTCTAGATTTAACTTTTATTAACATGTAAAGAATACAATGATGATTATCTCCTTTTATAGTTTTAAAATGATCCCTAAACTTTTTGATGTGTTTTTAATTTGTTGTATCAGTAAAGTAACTCTTGTTGTGTTTTGCAATACGCTGATAATTTTATAAATTGTTTAATGGCTTTCACTTGTATGCTCGTAACTTGACAACCTGGAAATGAACTCCAGGCCGCATAATCCCCATGAAATGTGGTGATGAGGTCCACACCCAGGTAGGGAGCACAGGTCCTACCAGATCCTCACCCTTTTTCACCCAGTCAGCGTCATACCCTTTGAAGAGGAGTATATGCAAATTTTTCGGGCTACAAAAGGTTCTTGGATCCGTATTGGTCTAGTAACAAAAAGGTATGTGGGAGTTGGGCCAATGGATGGAAATCACTGCCATCATCATTGAAACCCTACTAGTGGTTGGATGTGACTTCCAACTCACTAGCATTTACAATGTATCGTGGTGTGTGTGGTTCCTTTTAATTTGCATGAAAGAAAGATGCATAATACAACATTCAAATGATTCTTTTCTATATGCAATGTAGAAAAATAAATGTTTCATATTAAGAAAACATGCATGATTAGTTTTACATGATATTTTTACAATACATACTAACGATGGTATGGCCACTGATCAGGCCTCAAGTAAGCAAACAAAGCATAAAAGAGGTTCTAGCACACTTGAGACTAGGGCAGACTACACTCAGAGGTCCACTGTTCCTAGAAGCACCTAGTAAAGACCTAAAAAGAGAAAGACCTAAGGACTCATGCATATTGCTAATTTTTTTGTCTTCCCTAATTAGTCTAACATTTTAGCATTTTGGAAATTTATAGAGAGTAAAAACAGAAACTGAAACTGACAATGGCACCTACCTCAGGTCTATATCTAATTGAGCTTTACTCCTCTGTTGTCTAGTTTGTTAGATTTTTACAGTGTCTCTGTAACATAGTGACCATTGTTACTCGTGGGTGTCAACCGCGATAACTTTTTGAGCATGGCTATCAACCACAATGAGCACTTATCATCAAAAAATCAATAACATCAGTTTTCAATGGCATAAAATGTGGAGGTTCCACCATGATCGCCTTCTGTGCCATGCAAAAGACTAACACCTAATGCTATAATCATTGAATATTATGCATAATTGGGTATGCACATGTGAATTGACAAGAAATGACACAAAAGTAAAAGAAATGCTTCTCTTATTAATATCTCGATTCAATACAAATTACATATCCATCCCTCTTATGGATGCCCTTTTTTATACAACAATTACAACATGATAAATTCCCTTTCACGGTAGGTGTAATCCAAATGTCTTCCACAAAGACACAAACTGCTCCAAGGTGTTGATGACATTCTTCTCCATGATTAGAGGTATTTGTTGCCTTGCATCCCAAAACCCTGTTGATCCTGCATGCAATAAACACCAAGAAACATTATATACAAAGGAGGCCTCTCTTGATGAGGCTTTTAGGAGAGTCTTGCATAAAGGATGATGCAATTAACATGAAATCAAGAAAGTGCAAGAAACATATTAAACTTATATTAAGCATGAAATAGCAGTATAGAACATGTAAAGGAAAAGCATAGGCATCTATCTAATGGTCTAATTATGGAATTGAAAGCATGGAAATATGAAAATATCCATTAGTAGCATAATTGCAATAATGAAAGGAAATGACTAAAAACCCTAATTGCATCACTCAAAGTCCCTAATAATACTAATTAACATGATATATAACTAATATAATAACAACAAGAAAATCCTACATCTAGAAAACAAGAAAACTAAAGAAGTCAACCTAACCGCAGGTCTGATTTGTAGTGATCACTATCCACCGTGGCTGATAGTTGTAGCTAAGCTTGAACTATTTTTTCCCTCCCAATTTGGTGTCCAATATTCAATTCTCCTTGAGGAATTGATGATAAAGGGTTGCCACTATGTCTTATTATAAATTTGGTGGTTGAATTTCTCAGTTTGATGATGGAATGGGCTCAATTGGTTTTCTTGATTCTTACTAGCCCTCCATAGCCTTCTTGACTCCAAATTCCATGTGATCTCCAATTGGGCAGCCAAAGTATTCCTCTCAATGCACCTAGGTGAGTATGCAATTCGACAGGGCTTCACTGTGTTTCAACTCAAGATTCGTCTATATCTTTCCCCAATTTGATGGGGGGTGTTGTGGCTGCTCCACAACTAGCCCCAAAAATTGGGGACCCACCTTTTTGTTTTGGTATTTGGGTGTTTGCATGTTGGTTTTAAGTGTCTAATGCTTGGTTTGTTTTGAATTTGCAGTTATCGTCAATTCTTGTCGATAATATTTTCTTGTCGATGATTTTTTTTTTGTTGACGACTTTTTCTTGTCGACGATTTTTCTTGTTAACGATTTTTTATTTTCAATGATAATTTATCGTCGACGACTTTTCTTGTCGACGACTTTTTCTTGTCGATGTTTTTTTTTCTTGTTGACGTTTTTTTTCTTGTCGATGATATTTTATTGTTGACGACTTTTTATTGTCAGTTTCTTACCGATGATATTTTATCGTCAATTTCTATTAGTAAGTTTTTCATCTTTTTTGTTGTTAACGATGTTAAATTTTGTGTTATTTTTCTTTCACTTATGTGTTGTCTTTCATTGGTAAATAAAAATAAAAAAAAGCAAAACATATAAAAAAATATATAATAATAATAAAAATATATATTATTATTATATATATTTTGTATATATAATAATAATAGTTGAAAAGTGGTGTGTGGTGGCTTTGTGTTAAATTCCCTATTAATAATTATAACTCTCAACTTTAGGAGGTGTCATGGTTGGGAGGGGACTGCTCAACTACGTACGGAGTCATAGAGGTTTCTCACACTAACCAAATAAAAATATAATAATAAATATAAGTTTATATATATATTTTATATATGTGTAAACTTAAAGCAAAATAAAAATAATAAAATATTTAATATATGCACATATATACTATATATGTGTGCATATGTTAATGAAAAATAAAAAATAAATAAAGATAAAGATAATAATAAAAAATAATATAAATAATAAAAGAAGAAAAATAAAAGAAAAAAGTTAAAGAAAATATAAAAGATAAATAAATAAACAATCAATTAATGAAGCAAAACTTATGCTTGTCTTCATATTCACGTAGGAGCAATTTCATGTTATATTATGCTTTATGGGACTAACCTATGTGGTATCTGGTTATGCAGGTCTTGGACGGCAAACCACATCGACGTGTTATCATGGGAGTAATGCAAGAATGATGGAGTTTCGTAGTAGGTGGATTTTGGAAACCATACACGCGATGAGGCTGGAGAACAGGATACAGCGACAGTATAGTGTAGTGTATTTTAAAATACATTTAAATCTGCAGAGTGTAGTGTATTTTAAAATACATGGAATCAGCATAGTGTAACAGATAGGACACGGTTACAAGGAAGCCCGACAGAGCAACGCCCTTCTTCATCTACTTCGAAGCAGGTTTGACATTATCAGATGACGAGTTGTTGAGTATGGCATATATGGTTTGTAACGCATCAGAAACATCCATTGTTGGCTTTAGTAACTTCCCACAGCAAACGTAGGAGCCAATGAGGCAGTGTCAAATGATGAAGATAGACAGTGTTTTCGAGGAATCCCCTCCCGCGTGGCGCTTGATGGCATCAAAAAAAAGGCCCACTTGGACCATGCGACGGTTGATGTAAGTTCGCTCTAAAAAAAAAAATGTTATTAAATAGACAACCAAAAATTAGAATGGGGGCATCTGCTATGTGGGAGGTGATTGCCCACCTCATCCACGTGCTATATATGGATTCATTAACAATGGATAAAGTCTTTATTAAAAGATTTTGTTTTCTTTGTTTTTTCTTCTACCAAGAGGGTGGTGATAGTATCGATAAAAAAAAACGACCGTGAATAAAATGATTTCGGTTATAAAAAAACAAAAGAAAGGCCTTTATTTTTTTTTTGATCGAAAGCCATGCAAAAACCTAATGAAAAGCCAAAACAGAAAATGAAAGAGTCGTTTTTGAAAACCAAACAGACAAAAGGGAGATGAAACGAACGGCTGCGAAGATGGAAAGGAAAAGTTGCATGGAAAATTTTAAATACTCCATTGAAGGAATGAAACAGGGTTGGAAAATGGTTTTGAAAACAGAGTTGTAGGTTTGAGAGGAAGAGGCACACTGGGCCTGTTTTGAAGTTGTTTTTTCCTCCTTTTTGGGCTGGACTGTTTTTCTCCCACATTATGCCTATTGAGGGGCTGTGATTTTTTGCACCCACTGTAAACATTGAACACCTTTCTGGATGCAATATAATGGAGATATGGCAGATTTGATGCATCTTGTTGTGGTTAATCTGTTTGTTTCCAGTTTATTGCACTTTATTTTTCCTTAGAAGCTCGCACCGCGTTAGTTGTTGATTGCGTGAATACGGATAACGCTAATGCTGGTTTTTGTGCAGAAAGTTATATGCTTGTAGGGTTTGTGGAGAAATATGAAGTTGCGGCATTTTCTGTTTTCATTTTTCATTTTTTTATTTTTCAAACTTTTTATTTTCAATTTTTTTTAATTTTTTTTTATTTTTGGACATTAAAATAAAAATAAAAATTTTCAAAATCCAAAAAAACCTGCACAGCTGCGTAGACTATACTTCGTAGTTTCATTTTGCACTTAGACATTTTTGCTTCAGAGTCATTTCATATTTTTAAAAATCATTCGAAGTTGCTATTTTTATTGTAGATTTTAAAAATTCGAAATTTCAAAATTTTTATTTTTGGGCCAAATTTAATTTTTTCAATTTCATTCTTCAAATGCAAGCCTAAAATGAACTTCTGAAAATTTCAATTTTATCAAAGGGAGGTAAATTTTAATGACACTTCAAAGCTACCATTTTTGGAGCCTAAATTTGCCTTCTCTCAATAAAAAATTCTGATTTTATTCAAGAGGTAATTTGTTCATTACATTGAAGGTTAGTGTTTTCAAGCATTAAATTGTTCTTCTCTATGAAAATCTAATTTCATTTAAGAAGGTTAATTTGAAGTGACATTTAAAAGCCTCTACTTTAATACAATGAATTATCATCTCTTTGTGAAAATTAATTTCACTAAAGAGGGATAATTTATTAATCATATTAAAGGCTATCTTAATCTTCATGATAAGAAGCTACATTAGAGGAGCCTATTTATCATTTCAGGTTCACATTCATAGATATATTTAATCTTCATTTCCATGCTTAAAGTATGATTTAATGCAAGATAAAACTTGTTTAAAACCCACTTAATAAGCAAGATAAAATCTACCTTAAAATCCTCAAGATAAAAGGAATTAAATCACTACATCGCGGTCATATGAGGGCCAATTCACATCTACTTTTACTTTGGTTTCATGAACAATCATTAAAGTAGCATGGTAAAATAAACCAACACGTGCCCCTTGTTTACTACTTTTACTTTGGTTTCATGAACAATCATTAAAGTAACATGGTAAAATAAACCAACACGTGCCCCTTGTTTACAGTTACTTGCAATCACTAAGGTGTTCCTAGCATTGAATTGATATATCTTTATTGAGATTACTAATACACATGCAAATGATAATATAACGAAGACCTTGGAGAAGTTATTTATTTAACTTCTTTGCAAGAGAGAGCTTTGAGATCAAAACCCTAAGGGAGAGTGTAATTCCACAATTGGGTAAAATTAACACTCAACAAGGGGTTAAATAGCATTGGCTAAGGGATAGGGATGGCTTCATGAGGAAGCCAAAAACAAGATTGGGCAATGAGTTTGTTGGATGAAAGAATCTGGAACCTTCCTCGCTCAAACCACTCCAATCCACAACCAATTGGTCGTTGCAACTAATTTTGGGTCAGATGAAGGCCAACTGATTCTGAGTGCTAACCACGGCTGACAGGCACGGTCAGCACTACACTGTGGGTGTCAGTAGTGGCTAGTACTGACTAGGCAAAGATGCCTAAATTGAGTGGTAAAAACCACTACTATACCTTGGAATCTATCCAAGGTCTTCCATATGGTCTTATAGCATGTTCCATATGAGTAGTCACCTTAGAATAACAGGTTTTAGGTGTCTACAAGTGCATTACATTTCATTTGTAGCATTGCAAAACATTTGCATCATGCATTGTATTTTCCACATGCACTTCATTTTTGCATTGCATTAGGCATATCCATCCGCCACATTTGCATTAGAATAAATTATGTTTACAATCTGACAAATGACACCACGTTTGTATTTCAATCATGCATCTATGCACTATCATTATCATCCATTCATCCTTGTGAGTAATTTTTTTTTTTAACACAACCCTTCCTGTTGCTATGAAGAATATACTAAGGTTTTTCGGTCATTTAACCATACTTAGTGGTCTTCTCAAGAGTTGATAGAAAGCTTGCTTTGCTTTTGTAGATGAGGTCTAGTTTGGATAGCCCTTAGCATATCAAAATACTATCACTAATCAACAAATTAAAAAATCATAATAAGGACTAGGGGAAGATGAACGCTACAAAGTGGGATCAGGTAGCCTGATGTAAAAAGTGTATTCTTGTTTATCCCCCTATGCGAACGGTTCAAGAAATGTTGGAATTTGGAAAAAGGACAAGCTTGCCTCCTACCTGAATAAATCCCTTGCTTACAAATGAAGGAGAAATATCCCAGAATAATATCCCTGAAAGATATCCCAAAGTGAAACTACCAAAGTGAAATATCAAAGTAAAATAAAATCAAGACTATTTTTTATCAAATAAATCAAATCAATATAAAATCCCTTGCTCAAAAATAAAAAGAAAAAAATAAATTACAAAATAAACTATGATTTTTATCACTATAGTACAAAAATAAATAGTGATTCTTATCACTTTACAAGAGCAAGTATCCCAAAAAATTAAAGAAAAGAAGGGGGTGAGATTGAATCCTTAGAACTATTTAGTACTACTGTACCTTACACATGATGATATGTCTAATAAATTAGCATTTCACTTTTGTGCAAACCAATGTTTGAATGTGGAAGAGCTAGCTTCAGGTGTCCTGTATCGCCTAGTAGTCTAGTCCAAATGAAATCTAAACCTACGATTGGATAGATATTTGAGGATCCCCAATCATAGCAATGGGCTGAAATAATCCCACCTGACATCGGGGTATGCTTATGCATTATCTACATATACTCATTTGCACACACAGGGATAATGAAAGTTTAAATATTTCCTATTTTTTTCTTGACCATGGCTGACACTCGCGGGTGTAGAATTAGGGTTTTTCGATCATGGGTATCACCCATGGCTAATAAATTTGAAATTTTTAGCTACTTTTGTCAAATGTGGTTAGTAAACTACAATAAATTATCAAAAATCCCACTATGGAGAGTTGTTGAATGCCAAATTAAAAATACCCACATGACCAAAATTGTAAAAAATTCACAAAAAAACAAAAAAAATAGATAAACTAAAAGCCAAATGCACCTCGTATCTAGTAATTTACCTTATACACTTGGTGGTTGTAGCGACTTGCACTCCATGCAGTCCGATGATATGAGTAATTTACCTTAAGGACATTTGGGTGAAATTCATCATCATTGAATTGGTATGCTTCATTTCAAACCCTAAGAAGGCCTAGATAGTCAGATTGCTCCATGGGAACGAAGCAATCATATAACTTCTATGAAATTTTCAACAAATCATCAAACAAAGTGATTCAACACATGCCTAATTGGAATTGCTATCATTTTAATTTCCTAAGAATACCATTAAGGCTGGACCACTCCATTGGATAGAGATGTACAATTACTCTTAATAGTTGTAATCATAGATTGTTAGGTCTAATTAATTATCAAATGATAAATCTTATTTTGTTTAAAGTCATTCGTAGAGGTCAAGTGACTCGTCACTTCATTTAATTAGTCTACCCTCATCAACTCGTCACTTGAGGGGGTATTCATAATATCATAATGATAATAAAATTCAATAGAAGATCACTTGATTGTAGATCTATTGGTCTTGTCAAAATTACGTTCATCTTATGAATCATTGCCAATGACTATCATAATCTTACCCTTTTCTAGGACAAAAAGCAAATATGGCAGTTAGGTTAGTAGCTCTCCTCCTTTTGGATCTATATGGCATGGAAGCCTATGGTAGAAACTTGAAGGTTCTAGCTAATATTTAATAAATTAATAAATAAAATAAAATTAAAAAGAATCACTTTTAGGTTTGAATCGTTGTTGCACTAGAATGGGTAATCCCTCCAATGGGTTTAAAAATATATATATTCTTCTTCTTGGATGATTTGTGTGAATGGCAAACCTAATATATATATCTACCCTAAAGCTGCGTTGGTGAAGAGACGTGATGCTTCACGTTATGAAGAGATGTGATGGTTCACTTTATGAGTTAATAATATAAAAATTAAATGATTAATAATACTAACTAATACTAACTAATAATTTTAGGATGGAGGATCCTAACATACCACCCTCCTTAAAAAGAGCTTTGTCCTTAAAGCTCAAAGTGAGGAGCTTTGTCCTTTGTTTTCCAAGAAGGATTTGCATAAGTTCTTGGACTTTTTTAATGTCATCATTCGGTAGGTAGGGATATCGAGAAGGATGAAGCGTTAGTGGGGGGTTTCCAAAAAAATTAGTAAATGTGTGATGATGAGGGAAGGGAAACCCTTGGGGTTCTTCAAATGCCTTAAAATGATGCATAAAAAGAGGTGGTAAAACTTATACATTCTCATGTTTTTCCCTAGGAGAGGCAATAAAGGAGTGTGCAGTCACATTTCTACCTTGTTTTTGAATAGGTTTGACCTTGTGATGATAACTCACTATTGGAGAGTAAATTGAGTGTAGTTCTTGTAGAGTGCATGTTTGGCCATAATGAGTCACTTCAGGTATGTCTACCTCATCCTTTCTACCTTATGCATCGATTACTTCTGGTATATCAACTGTATTGCCTTCATTGTTGTGATCAGGTGCTTTGGGTATTACTTGCTCATTGTCCTCATTTTCCACATCTTCATTATATTTCTCAGCTTCCTTAGCTTCCTCATCTTCCTTATCTTCCTCATATTCCTCATATTTAGTGTTATCATCAAGTGAATTTGTCACTACTTCTACCTCAATCACAATTTCATCATTGGGAGAACTACAAGGAATAGTTGCATCCAAAATATATAGTGCAGGTGTAATACATTGATGATTGTGAATAAATTTCTCATCACAATGAAAACAAATGTCCTTTTTTCATCATGCCTTCATTTCCATGGGGTTAATATGTTTAATGGGTAAAATTTGGGTAATTTTTTGGGTTGTGCAAGTATTTTGTGATTCCCATATAGGTGGTTTTGTAATTTGGTCCTTCGATCTTATTCCAAGTTGAGCATTTAATTTACTTTCAGCTAATAGGGCCAATATGATGGTTTGCATCATGGTATAGGGTTTGAACTTTGTCACCTCTATTTTAATTTCTTCTTTCAATCCTTTGATGAAGCAATATATGAGAAATGCTTCACCCCACCCTGTGTTGTGTTTGGTGATATCCTTAAATCGAATTTCATACTCACACACGGTAGTGTTTTGATGAAGATATTTGAGCAATTCCCACATGATTGGGTCCCACATGGCTCTGATACCAAATGGTAGAACCCTGAAGTTTCTAGCTAATATTTAATAAATTAATAAATAAAATAACATTAAAAAGAATCACTTTTAGGTTTGAAGCAATGTTGCACTATAATAGGGAATCCATCCAATGGGTTTAAAAATAGATACATATTCTTCTTCTTGGATGATTTGTGTGAATGGCCAACCTAATATATATATCTACCCTAAAGCTATGTTGGTGAAGAGATGTGATGGTTCACTTTATGAGTTAATAATATAATAATTAAATGATTAATAATACTAACTAATAATGTTAGGATGGGGGATCCTAATAGCCTATAGTAGCCCTGAGCTACTCAATCACCATTGGAGCTTACCAAATATTTGCAAATTTAAGCCTTCCATCCAGTTGGAAGTAATGATTCTAGGATGTGCATCTTTTTCCTGGACCCTAAGCATCTAATGTTGATTAGACTAATGATCATCATCCAACCTATGACACCATTTCAGGAGGTCTATTTTTGCTTAGCGTTGTTCAATATCACAATGCATATCAAAAGGGGTATTTTTAGACACCTAAAATGTGTCATGTCAAGGTGACTACTCATATGGTATATGCTAGAAGACCATATGGAAGACCTTGGAAAAATACCAAGGTATAGTAGTGGTTTTAACCACTCAATTAGGCAGTTTTGCCTAATCAATTTCAACCACGGTTGACACCCATAGTTAGCAGTGATGATCATGCCTCAGAGCCACAACTAGTAGCAAAAATTAGTTGGCCTTTGATCAAGTCAAAGTTGGTTCCAAATGGCCAATTGGTTGTAGATCTGAGTGGTATGGGTGTGGAATGATCGAGAATATTCCTTCCAACTAATCTAACTACCAATTCTTGATCTTGGCTTCCTCATGAAGCTAGGACATAGCCCTCCAAGGTGCTATAAGACCCCCTTCCAAATTGGGGAGAAGTCTAGAGAAGCTTTCATTTGAACACAATGAAGCCCTACCAAATTTGAGAGCAAAGAGAGAGATGCATAGGTGAATTTGAGTAGTGAAGCCCTATTGAATTCAACACTCATCTAATTACATTATGACATTACTTTCTTTCTCTTAATTGAGAGATTGAAATGGCAATTCAAGACATGGAGGTCCTAGGAGGTTAGGAGATCCAAAAAATATAATTATACCTATTTCATGTGCAATCAAAAAAATTCAACCACCAAATCTATCAGAGGATATAGAGGTGAACCTTGACCATCAATTTGGTAGGAGGATTCAAATATTTAGCCCTTGAATTGGAGGACAAGCACACTTCAAGCTCTGTCGTAGCTATCAACCGTAGCTAACAGTGCTCACGACACCACAGAGTTGTGGTTAGGGTATCATAATTGATTTCCATGCTTTTTCACTATAAGATTTATTAATGGCATTAGATTAAGCATAATTTAGGTTTAATTGTAGTATCAAAGATTTATGACCAGTAGAATTAGCTTATTTAGTCGTCTTGCTTTCAATATTGTAACTAGGATACTAATGAATCTTTTTCATGTGTCCATGCTTCCAAATTTATAATTAGGTCATTAGATAGATACATATGCTTTTCATTTACATGTTTCATATCATATTTTCATTTTTTGCATAGGTTTATTAGCTTTCTGGCACTTTCTTGATTATATACTAATGACATCATCTTTTCATGCAATTTCCTCAAAAAGCATCATCAAGAGAGGCATCCTTTATTACTGATGCTTCTTGTTATTTATTGCATGTAGGACTAACATGGTTTTGATATGTAAGGTATAAAATACCTCTAATCATGAGGAAGAAGGTCATCAACACCTTGGAGCAGTTCATGTCATTCAAAAGAGTCTACGATTACACCTACCCTTACGAGGGAGTTCTTATGATTATAACATTGTATCACATTGGGTATCCCTAAGAGGGATGGATTGGTAACTGAGATTAATTTGTAAATTAATAAAAGAAACCTTTCTTTTGGTTATTTACAAATTCATCAATTCTTGTATGCTTTATGTGATTTTAAATTGTTACTAGATAAGGTGTATGCTTTTTAGAATTGTATAGATACATCCTCTAATGTAACTATCATCTCACCAATTAGGAGATAGAAGGTGTTGGTTTTCTATCCCAATGATGAGTTAGGGCTATCATATATGCCTAATATGACATAACTATAGGGAGGTACACCACTATTTGAGGTTTATCACCCCAAACCATGCCCAATAATCATTATCCAACTCTCCATAAATCAATAAATAAGGTTGGTTTCCTAGCACAATCCATCAAAATCTAACACCTAATTATCAAATCAACACAAAAAAAAATAAAAATAATAATTTTTTTTCTAAATTTGAGAGGCTACTCTGAGCCTCGACGGTCACCAAGCACGACCGTTGAACCCTGGTATGGCCACTCCAATAGTAAAAAATTTTACCATTGGAATTCAAAAGTGATCGACATACCCCATGATGGTCCCATTCCTGCCAAATAGGAGTCGCTTCTGCCTAGGACGACCCTATAATGAAACCTACGTGGGGTACATACCCATGCTAAAAATACTTAAATATTAATCTACCCTTAAGCTAGCCTTATCTACATACCTAGACTAGGGTGAGGTTCTTTGCCAATGGTTTAATTGGATTCATTTTTCTCATTACTTAGTAAGGTTCATTTTAATTTTTCAATTTATGAGAGAAGAATTATGAGTTTTACCTTAGGATCTCTAACTCCTCCACTCATAGACACCTCTGGTTGGTCCTTCATGGTCCTCTAATGCAACTTTGGCAATGTCCCTAGTCAGAATATCTCTCCTCAACCTCACTACTCACTTTTCTCTCACTACCAACTATCACAATGACATTAAAAATTAAAATGTTTACTTTTATATATTTCAAATTACGTGACCACTTTGGGGTAGAGGGATCACATTTCGGTGGGATTGCTATACCCCGAGATTACCCAAAAATTTGCATATTATTTTCATTGTACCTTGGGATAGCCTCCAAATGGTAAACATTTTTTGAGTATCATGAGCTTAAATATAGACATGTAACAACAACTAATGGTCCACTTTCATGAAAAATTGCAAAATTAACAAAAAAATCAATTAAAAAAAATCTCAAATGTACCTCATACCTAGTAATTTAACCTATACACTTGGTGGTTGCAGCAACTTGCTATCCATGTAATCTGGTAAGATGAGTAAATTACCATAAGGCCATTTGAACCAAAATCATTCATTAATGAATCAAAATATCTTCACTTCAATCCCCAAGAAGGCCATGAGGTTGGACTGCTCCAAGGGAATAAGGTGTACATTTCATTATTCTATGATTTTTCTTCAAATCATTGAATATAGTGATTCACCTCAAGCTTTAATTGAATTACTATCTTTATTTCCTAAGAAATCCATGTGGTTGGACTACTCCATGGGATAGAGATGTACAATTACTAATAATGGTTGAAATCATAGTTTTAATAGTACTTTCCCTTTTACATTTGTTATCATCTTGAAACGATCAAGCAAGTCATCTTGGTCAAGCGACTCATTGGTTTCATCACTTTCCATTTCCTCATCTACTTATCACTTGAGGGGGTAATCATAATCAAATAATTCATAATCAAAATCAATAATTAAACACTCAATAATTCAAATTGCATTCATACAAGAATAATTGCTAATACCTATCATAAGCTTCCCTATTTACTAGGGAAAAAATAAAAATGATAAACTAAATCTTTGTCAGTCTGAACTAACGGACCATATAGCTAAATAATTCTACCTGAATACCTTCAAACTCATCAAATGTTTGCACAAATTAAGTCCACCAAAATTTTGGAGGCAATGACTTGAAGAATCATGCTCTTTCCATGATTGGGGTATCTAAAGTTAACAAGATCAATGAAAATCATTCAATCTGCAATGTGACATTGTCTATTTTTGTTCAATGTTGGTCTTTAATACAATGCATCTCAAAAAGAGGTATCTATAGACACAAAATATGTCATGTTGAGGAGGATACTCATATGGATACCTTTGTAGGCCATATGACTCACCTTGGGCCTTACCAAGACCTAACAGTGGTTTTGATCACTCAAACAAGGATAATCTATCCTATACAACCTAGATTGGCATACCTAGGAGTGACCTCCAATGGCCACTAGACCCTATGACGGTCCCTAAGCTTGGTTGCTCTACCCTAGGATGGCCATGCTTGTAACAAAATTGGGCTCCCTAATCTGATCCAAATAAGTTACAAAGAAAATTGAGTGTAATGACTAACCATGAGGAGTTTCTAGAAGCAATGATTGGGTTGCCTAGATTCTAATTGAATCTTGATCTTGGCTTCCCTTGCAAGCCAAGATTGCAATTGGGAAATATTATAAAAGGAGCCCAAAAACTTCATCAAATAGAGAGGTGATATTGAATAGGAATGCAATGAAGTACTACCATTTTGAGGAATATAGAGAACCTTCTCTCATAAGCAACAAAGTTCTACAAAAATCCTACCATGAAGCTTTCATTCGTATCAATGGAGTTATTTGCAGCTTGAAGATCAAATCCAACCATTGTGCATCTTCTATCACCTTGAATTTAAGCTAATTCTCATGATTCAAATATGTTTTGAAGCACATGATCCTTGAACATCAATTTTATAGATAAATTATATGTCACCCCACATTGAGCACGAATAACAGGCTCTTTGTTCAACAATTACTTTGTCCCAAAGTGACCCATAGGCACAACTGTTGGACCCTCTGATGGCTAACAAAGCTAGCTATTGTACCCTATAAAAAGCTCTCTATAAAATATGTTTTCTCTATGTTTTTAATTTTAGTAGCTTTATCAGCACCTTATTTCTGTTTTAGTATAGTTTCAATACATTTTTCATGAATTTCTTTATTATTTTTTAGCATTTTACATTAATTGTTTATTATGGAAATTGACATAATCTTGAGAGGTTCTACATTTACTATTGATTTCTTATAAGTGTTGTTGTGTGCAAGTCTTAGGCATTATTAGGAGTTCTTCATCATAAATATCCTTCAATATTTACATCATCAAGTGGAGGTCACAAAGAAACCCTCCATAATCAATTTTGGGAGAGCAAAGACTTTGCGAATTACACCTACCATTTGTTTTTCAATTGTAATTTGTATTGAATTGGTGTAATCCCTAAGAGGGATGTTTTTGTAACCACTTTGTAATAGAAAATTTCAAATATTAATGAGAAGGGTGTTATTTTCTTAATTCTTTGTCATTATATGGTTACATGATATTTCTTGTCAATTCAATTTCTTAAATATTTAGGTGTATGGTTTTTTCTACTCTACACTTTCAACTAAATATTTGAACCCTAACCACACCAATATCTGATAACATTATAACTAATCTTCATACTCCATATTTACCTGTAAATAGAAACTACATCAATTACAACCTATTTTAAAGAGTGAAATAATACATTTTGTTCCAAATTTACAAAGTAATCTTTAGATAAAGGTTTATTTAAAATAAATGCAAATCCTCTTGAAAGCCTTAAATACAACATTTACTTAAATAAATTTGCATGGCTCCAGTCTTCCCTTGAATCATCTTGAACCACCAAGGTTAGGATGATGGTAGTAAGGGATCAGTAACAACCCATTACATGTATATGAATATGCATTCTAATCAAACAATATGCATCCTTTTATTGAATGCACATATGCACTCTAGTTACATCATAATCTAATTTACATGTAAGTATTCCATCAATCAAAGGAAGAAAAATATAATTCCCTAAGAATGGTATCCAAAACCCATGTTTAAAACATTACTTTTATCATGAAATACATAAGCAATCATCCTAATAAATCAATCGAGAACCCTATAAATTCCCTCAAGAATGGATCCCCTATCCATTCTTCCCATATATTGTTAGAGATGCTTATTTTAATCACAAGAAATAACCTTTTGACTATGGATAACACTATTTCATTTCTACAATTTGTAAGAAAAAACATTTCATGTTTCCACATAAATGGTTTTAAATATTTTCTCAAGATCTACTATAGTCTTCACAAATTTATCATAAATTTGTTCAATAATCTCACAACAGGATTACACTATAGATTTACCATTTTTTCCACAAATTTTGTATCATAAATATTTTACTATAGTTTTCACAAGTTTGGCCACACATAATCCATCAAACAATATTACACTAAAGTCATTATAAATTTTGACACAAATTTGCCTCATAATCCATCAAACAAGATTACACAAATTTTGTCACAAATCTTTTTTATAACAAGACTCTAGTTCTTTATAAAATTTGGCCATATGTTTGTCTCACACTATAGTTTCATTAATCTCTACAAAATTTTACCTTAAATTTGTATCATAATATTTTAATAGAATTAAGCTATAGTTTTTACAAATTTGGCCACAAATTTATCTCATAATCTATCAAACAAGATTATACTATAGTTCTACAAATTTTGACACAAATTTACCTCATAATCTATCAAACAAGATTACACAAATTTTATCACAAATTTGTCTCATAATCTATCAAACAAGATTACACTATAGTTTCTTTCAAATTTGGCCACAAATTTATCTCATACTATAGTTTCATCTATCCATAAGATTATACTAGAGTCTCTTCAAATTTTAACACAAATTTATCTCATAACCTATCAACCAAGGTTACACAAATCTTGTCATAAATTTGTCTTGTAATCAATATTAATCTTTAGTTTACACAAAGTTTATTTCATAACTTAATATTATTGTTTTCACAATTCTCCTCAATTGTTCTATAGGTTTTCAAAATAAACTTTATATGTGCCTTAATACTTCTTTCTCTTTTGTAATTCCATTTTATATCAAAAGGTTAGAAAATAAAATATTATATATGTTTTATTCCAACAATACTTCTTGCTCCTTTGTTATTCCTTTTTATATCAAAAGGTTAGGAAACAAAATATCCAAAAGAGAAATGTATCAAAAAGTGGTTGTGCATACAAACCAGTATCACACATTGCAACACAAATAGAAAACTATCATCGGTATCCTATACCATATAGAGTCAAACAATACGGTCACGATAACCCATTCAAGCTAGCCCTATCAATTTGACTAGTCGATAATTGCTAGTGCCCTAGACTCAAGGGTTGGTGGCTAGCACATACTAGCCTGACCACAACCGGTGGTTGAGTACTAATGTGAGGTTTTCTTGTTATAAGCACTTCACATGCTTTTGTAGGGAGCATGTGGGTTATATTACCTCATCAACAAAAGAATTTTCAAACATATATGTGTAGTGTTGAGGTTTCAAACACATGTGGGCCAAATAATTGATTACCACCTAGCATCAATAGACACTAAGTAATAATGTAAACCAATAGTTCAATGCATAATATGAGTCACGTGTGTCCCCAAACGAACATAGCACCACCCACACAAGGTGTGACTCTCAACCACCATGTTGTGGTTGAGTAATCATAGAAGACTTTCTTCCTTTAAGCCCTACACAAACCTCAATGTGTCCCATGTGGGACAATATATAGGCATCATTTTTTAAATATTCTTCCTATGCACTATTTGAATGAGATTAATATGCACAAATATGGATCCATAATGAACTAAAAATATTTAAAATTCATCCTTCGCTAAACATAATCACTCATGTATTGTAACCACACAGGAAATCAATGAACAAGGCATCAATTAAATCTATCACAAGGTTATATCCTATGAATAACCAAGACATTGATAAATTTATAGACGAGTTAATTTCTCCATATGTCAAGGTGTAAATGAGATGACAGTGATAAGGATATGGATATCTCTACTTACAGCCTTTATTAAAAACAACTTGAGCATTATATAAAACATTTGTACTCATAATGTTTACATGATGTCATACACCTAATCTAGGAGACTATATTACCCAACTCTCTCCTTGCAGTGGTAAAAATGTACAACAAAATTTTACAATAACATTACCCCCTTTTCAACTACATTTTGTCTATCAATACAAAATCTACGTAGAGGTAAGCACACATGAAATCTCATATATTTTACTCTAGAAGATATAATAGGGGTCGAAAATATGGATATCATCTATTTTTTCCAAGCACACAGTATTCTATGATATAAATCCTTCATTATTAAGGTTTAATAGTCGTTGACTCAATTCATTGCAGCCACAATACATACAAGTCAAGTTTATTAGACTTTAAATCATGTGTATCACAATATTGTCAAGAAACACAATTCAATGCAACTTAATTCAATCCATAGTCAAATTGATATTGATCGATTACCGGTCCTAATTAACAAGTCTCTGTTACATATTTTTTATACATAATTGAGACATTCAAAAAGGTATAACCAATACCACTTGTCACATAGTGAATAATAGCATGATTAGGATATGATATGATTAAAAGAGAATATAACAATGACATAAAACATTATTTCATTTTGCATTCAAAGAATATAGAGGAACCCAACATGAATGAAATGAACTTCTCTTCTCATGAATACTCCAAGGGATCTTTTCCTCCTTGACCTCTCTTCACCAGGATATTACTTTCATTGCTTTGAGGAGGTATTTATATAATTTTTAGGGTGCCCTTTCAAATGGAGAAGGGTCAATTTAGGTAAATACTCGTATGAAGGGTCATTTGGAAGGAAGGGTCCAAGTACGAGAGTCAAGTTAAGGATTGACAGGATGAAGAAACTAATTCTACCATTGAAGTACTAAAATGACTATAACTTTTATTTTAAATTCATTTTAGTACTCTTTAGGTTCAAAATTTTTTTCCTCCCAGTACTTAGAGCCATACTTTTCTTTTTCCTTCTAGATCATGGCTACTTTTCCTTTCCTATATTTTAGCTCAAATTTAATAGACAATTCATTCTAATAATTTAGTTTATAAGTGATCATTTTTAAATATAACCTAGAATATATATATAATCTTATAATTCATGTAACAACCCAATTTCCAACCCAAATCAAGAGAGAATTTTATTTTTATCATGACATATCATCAATGTAAAGTTTATATTGAAATATGTTTAAACCAACATCAATCAAGGTATTAAGTAACCAAGAGAATTATGATGTGGTCAATGTCAACTTTTGTGATATGAGTGACCAAATACGATTCAAAATTACATTCCTTCATGATTTTTATTAATTCCTTTATTTAATTGTTTCTCTCTCTATTTTAATTAGGAGGTTTCATTACTGAGGGGTGTTTTTCGTAGGACTGCCCAAACTATCGAACTCGTTTTGGCCATATCTCACTCATCCGGACTCGGATTGAGCTGAAATTTTGAGGGTAGATGCCTGAAAAACCCTAGAATGTCTCCACAAATTTTCATATCATTTGGAGCAACACATATCCTAGCACATCCCTATGTGTGAACGATATATTTGGCAAGCGACTATGCGAGGGTTTCATCTGGGTTGAGTGCAAGCAGCTCCAGAGGTTGGTTTTTAGGGCCTTCGGGCCCTAGAGGCCAATATTTTTGTGGTTTATGCTCAATATTTTAGCAGGAAATGTTGTAGGGGATCCAATATGGGTTAGAAATTTGTCTTTCAATAGATCATACTGTGAACTTGAGTGACAACGACTTCCAATTTGTTGCACAAAAGAAAAGTGAAAACCATACCTTTCCATGGCGTCTAGGGCAAGGATTAAAGAGATCACGAAATAAGTTTCAAGAAGTTGATCAAAAAATGGCTCATATCTCAAGTGAATCTGGTGCTAAGGTGCACCCACAAAATAATTCTACTATGAAAACCCCTATCAAGGGTAAGAATTTCGAAGACTCAGTCCCAAAAATGAATTTTAGGGATGCCCTCCATGGTGGACAGCCTCAGCCCAATGCTAATATCAATATTAGGGCTTCCCATAAACCTCTAAGAATGCCTAAGATTGATCCCTAGGAAAATGGAGTCAGGATGTCTTAAAGCAGTTGATGGAACTCCTATTGTTAAGCTTGATATGGGTAACATTCAGACGAGCATTGAAGATTTGGAAAAAAGAGGACTAATTTGTCGGTTCGTGGGTTTTCGTCCGAGTCTATCTGCTTTCAAATTTTGGGCTACAAAAAGCTAGAAAACTAAAGGTGAGTTACAAATCTCTATTTATCCAAATGGTTATTTTCTTGTTTTATTTGCTAATAATGAAGATAGAGAGAAAACTTTTCAAGGGGGTCCTTGGTTTTTTGGAAGGGCAGGGCTTTTCATGAAGCCCTGGCATACTAAATTTAAAGCTGAAGAAGAGATGCCTTCTATAGCTCCCATGTGGGTTAGACTCTTTGGCCTCCCTATTGAATTTTGGAATCCTACTATTTTTTTTTCAATTGGAAACTCTTTAGGAACTTTTATGATGACTGTTGATTGTACTCAAAATTTTGAACATATTATTTATGCTCGAATTTGTGTTTTAATGGATTTTGACAAACCCCTACCTAAAAATATCACATTACAATTTGGGGAAGACACTTGGGAGCAAGTAGTGGACTATGAGAACATTCCTTTTCGTTGTAGAATTTGCCATGAATATGGTCATTTGGCCAGTGCTTGCCCAAATAAAATTCTTGATCAAAAGAAAGAAGATATAAACTCAATAGGTTTCCAAATACCTAAGAAGAAGAACACTAAAAAAAACCAGTTATGAAGGATCAATCAAAGTCATCTGCTAATATGTTTGAAATCCTTTCCACAAATGATGTCCCAAGTGAGGAAGAGGAAATAATGGAAACTGAAATCTTAGAAACACAATTTAAATATGAAGGGAAGAACTCAGAGACAAACCAACAAATCAAAGGTTTTCAACAAAAAAAAAGGAGAAAATTTACACAAGAAAAACAATCTTTCAAATGTCAAAACTTCAAATAATGCAGGTCCCAATATAGACTCCGTTGAACCATCTAGTAAAATTTTGGTTGTGTATGAGCATTCTTCAAGGTTAGAAGCCATCTCAGATTCAATTGGAATAAGTCAAGAAATAGGGAAAAAAATTGAAGATGGATTCTAATCAAAAAGTAGGTCGCAAGACCAATCAATATCATATGGTAAAAGAAGGTGAAAAGCTTGTAGAGGAAGGTAAGATTAATGCCCTTCCCAACTTTTTTAGCCCTGGTATTAATGAAGATCATCACTTGGAATATTAGAGGACTCAAAGGGAGTCTTTCAAAACAAAATGAAATTAGAAGAATGATTCAGATAAATCATCCACATCTTGTTTTCCTTCAAGAAACAAAGATGTCAATGGAGGATATGGACTCAATTGCCAGTAAAATTTGGCCAGCTGGAAAAGTGGTTTCCCTCAGTTCCCAAGGGACTTCTGGTGGCATTGCTTGTCTTTGGGACCCAAAAGAGGTAGTTATTCACCATATGGTTGGAAGTTGGGGTTTGTTGGCTATAGCTATTCAAAGTAGACATTCCAACCAAATTATGCTCTGCATTACTATTTATGCTCCGACTTCTTTGGAGGAAAAAAGAAGATAGTGGAAGGATATTACTCATATTATCTCTCATTTTCCTAAATCTTGGATCTTGATCGGAGGATATTTCAATACCATCCTCTCTCTGGATGAGAAAATGGGGGGAAATAGAAATTTGGACAAAAGCACTGACCTCATGAGCGAATATATTGCAAACCTCCATCTTGTGGATATCCAACTAGATAATGGCCTTATGACTTGGTCTAAGATAAGGCAAGGCTTAGCTTGTATAATGGAGAGATTGGATAGGTTTTTGCTCTCTAAAAATTTCTTAATCCATGGTCACATTCCTAAAGTGAAGACTCTTAATAATGTTGGTTCGGATCATTGGCCGATCATGGTGGAAATGTGGAAAACCAATGTGAGTTTCTCTCCTTTTCATTTTCAATTAATGTGGCTTAGAGACATTTCCTTCAGACCTCATGTGCAACAATGGTGGAAGGAAGGTAAACCTAGGCATGGGACTAAGATGTTCTGTTTTGCCAAAAGACTGCAATACATTAAATCCAAAATCAAGACTTGGAACTGGAAAGAGTTTGGGGATGTTCATAAAAAAAACATGAAGTTATTGCTCATATTGAAAATTTGAATAAGAAAATCCATTTAGATGGCCTCACAGAGAAGAGAAGTGCAGATGAAATTAAACTCACAACTCAGTTAGAGGAATGGGAAAAAAGAGAAGAAATCTTATGGAAGCAAAAATCTAGAATTCAATGGCTCAAAGAAGGAGATCGAAACACAAATTTCTTCCACAAATATCTTCTAGCTCGAAGATCTCACAACTTTATTTCTTCCTTAAAATCAGATTCTAGAGATGTTGTTTATACTTGGGATGGCATGAACTCTATTGTTGTTGATTACTTTTCCAATATTTTTGTTGCTACTCCTCTTGACTCAGCTTCACAACAAAATGTTCTTCAAGCAATCCCTTCTCTTATCACTTTTGAGGAGAACTCTATTTTGACTGCTCCTATTACTATCAATGAGCTTCAACAAGTAGTTTTTAAAATGCAAAAAGGGAAAACCCCAGGTCTTGATGGTTTTCCCATTGAGTTCTACCAAGAGTTCTGGGATATCCTTCATGTTGATTTATTAGAGGTGGTGGAAGAAGCCAGGAAAGCCAAAGAAATTTTGAAGGTTATCAATAAAACTTATATTACTCTTGTTCCAAAAGCTCAAGAGGTTGATCATATCTCAGCTTTTAGACCTATTGCTTTATGTAATGTTCTTCTCAAAATCATTACTAAAATCATGGCAGAAAGGTTGAAGCCTCTTTTGCATAAGATTATTTCCCCAGAGCAAGGGGGTTATGTGGAAGGACGTCAAATAGTAGATGAGATAGTTCTTGCTCAGGAAGCCATCCATTCCATGGATATGCAAAAATCTCCTTCCATGTTCATTCGGTTAGACTTATCCAAAGCTTATGACAGAGTGGATTGGCACTTCCTTATCAAAGTTTTGAGGCAATTTGGTTTCTCTAAGGATTGGATGGATTGGATTATGGGATGTATCTCTTCAGTTTCCTACTTAGTTCTTATCAATGGCAGGCCTTCTCAGTCTTTCCCAGCTTCCAGAGGTATTAGGCAAGGTGACCCGCTATCCCCTTATTTATTCATCATTCTTGCTGAATGCTTGGGTAGGACTATAACCAAAAAGAGGGAAAACAAAACCCTTGAGGGAGTTACCATTGCTCATGGAGCTAGACCTATCTCTCATCTTCAATTTGTGGATGACTCTACTCTTTTAGGTAAAGCTACAGTTAAGGAAGCTTCTAATATTAAGCAAATCATTAGCTGTTTTTCTAAGGCTACTGGGCAGTTGATCAATGAAGACAAATCTAAAGTTATTTTCTTTCACTACTCTTTAAGACAGGAATCCATGGTCTTGGATAAATTAAGATATAAGAAGACCTCTCTTCCAATCACTTATTTAGGTATTCCCATAAATATTCAAAGGCAAAAAAATAAATATTGGAATTGGTTGTTGGACAAAGTCAAGAAGAAAATTGGAAAGTGGACCAACAAGTGGCTTTCTTCTAGGGGTAGAATCACCTTGGTAAAATCAGTCCTTCAAGCTATTCCTATTTATGTTTCTTCCATTTTGAATATCCCAAAGGTTGTTCTTTGAGAATTGGATCAAATCAGTCATCGTTTCCTTTGGAGTGGTACTAAGGAGAAAATAAAATGGGCCTTGGTGAAATGGGATACTTTATGTCTTCCTAAGAGTGAAGGGGGGTTAGGATTCCGGTCTTCTATTAATAACAACAAAGCTTTAGCTGCTAAATTATATTGGAGGATGTTGCATAACCCCAATGCTCTTTGGGCCAATAATCTCCGTGCTAAATATGTTGAGAACAAAAGTCTTGAAGACCTTGTTCGCTATCAACTTCCTACCAAAGGTTCTCCCATTTTAGCAGTTCTTAAGACTGGTGAGGATTTGATAAAGAAAAAATTATTTTGGATCATTCATAATGGTCAACAGGCAAATTTTTGGACAGATTCTTGGGATGGTCACAAGCCTTTGATAACTCGGTTTCTCGATTGGAGGCCTTGGATGGAGGAGCTTCACCGAGCTAATTGGATAAAGGTGGCTAATTACTAGTCGGTACCATACTGGTAATTCAAAGGTTGGTAGATATTGGATCCCTATTGAGGACTGGCCTATTCAAATCCCAGAAAGGCAAAGACAAGATATCCAAGGCATCCTTCATATGAGATCCCTCTCTTGGTCCCATGAAAAAAATTGTTTTGGATGGAACAACACTACTAAGGGTGAGTATTCAGTTGCTCAAGGTTATTTGACCTTATGCCATAATAATCCCAACCATTCTTCTGACATATTTTCTCGATTGTGGGCTCAAAAGCTCTGGCCTAAGGTGAGGTTCTTTAATTGGCTTTTATTGCATCGTAGGGTGCTTACTAGTGAGCAACTTATGAAGCGTGGTTTTCATGGCCCTTTTAGATGTGAAATGTGTGAAGAGAATGTAGAAAATATCAACCATATTTTTATTGAGTGTACTTTAGCCTTCGAGCTATGGAGGAGAATGGCCACTTTACTTGGCTTACAGTGGTCCAATTTTTTTACTTTTGAACAACTTTGGAGGGATTGGCCTAATCAAGAGGGTGTTGATCATTTTATTAGGCGATTAGTTTGGATGGGTTCTACCATTCTTCTTTGGAATATTTGGAATGAAAGGAACAACCAAATTTTTAATCAAGATAGGAAGGATATTCACTATATTTGGCAAAATACCATAGCCAACTTAGTTGAATCAGTCCATCAACTCCTTAATCACCCCAAAAACTCCCACCAAATATGGGATCAAGTGATGCAAATATTGAAGATTAAATCTTCTAAGGGCAACCAACTTAAAGGGAATGTGAGTATTAGTAAGATGGATAGGACTAGAAATTGGCAACCTCCTCCTAAGGATTTTGGAAAAGTCAATACTGATGGAGCCTCTAGAGGGAACCCTGGAAAAGCCAATGTGGGAGGAATTGGTAGACTTTCAGATGGCTCCCTGGTTTTTACTTTTGCTGAGAATTTGGGTATTCTTTCCAATAACCTTGCTGAGGGGTATGGTATCCTCAGAGGCCTTCAGGAGGCTACTAAGGTTGGATGGGAAAAGGTGTTAGTTGAGTCTGACTCTCAACTTATGATTAATCTCTTGAAGACTCCTTCTAAGAATCATAAGGTGGATTGGAGAATAAAAAGAATTATTGAGAAGATTCAATTAATCCAGATGGGATTTTTGAAAGTTGATTACAATCATGTGGTCGGAGATCAAAACAAGAGTGTTGATGCTTTAGCTAATTGGGCTTTGGACAAAGGTGATCTTACTTGTTATGGCCACCCTCCTATATGGTGGGCTTCTCAAATTAGGGAAGCTCTTCTTTCTATCATTTCTTTGGATGGCTCCAGTTCTGAAGGTACCTAGTTTCTTCTTGCTTTTTTTTTTTGCTTCTCTTTGGTTCATTCAGTTTTTTTAGTTCCCTAGCTCATTCTATTCTTTATTTTGTTTCCTCTGTTGATTCTTGCCTTAATAGTCTTCTGGTCTAGATAGGTCATTGTTATGTTCAATTTTTTTTTTTTTTTTGTTTAGTTTTTTAAGGTGGGTGGGTTCTTTTGTTTTGTTTTGTTTTTGTGTTCTTTGTGTTGTTTTTTGTTGTTCTTGTGTTTTTGTTGTTTTATTTTTTTTTATGTTTTTTGTTATTGTTCTTGTGTTTTTTTCGTTCTTGTTCTTGGGTTTCTCTTTGTTTGTGTTATTTCGTGTTTTTATGTGTGAGTGTTTTCTATGTTTTTTGTTTTTGTTTATTGTCTGTTGTTGGTTGTTTTTATTTTTATTTTTTTTTAATTTTTTAGGTTTTGGTTGTGTTTATTTTTCATGTTTTTTTTGGTTATGTCTTTGTAGTGTTCTGTTGTTTTTGTCTTGTTTGTGTTTTGTTATGTGGTTCTTGTGTTTTTCTATGTGGTTTATGTTGTGGTTTCTTTTATCTTATTGTGCGTGTTTGGTTGTGCTTTTGTTTTTGACACACTCAAGGAGCATGTTTTTTATTTTATTTTATTATTTTTGTTGTTATTTACTTATTTTTAAATTGGTTTTGTGTGTTTGTTTGCTCCTTGAGTATGTCAAAGGTGGTAGGCTAGGTCCGAGTCCTGGGCATTTTTGGTGGAATGGATACCCCTGCCTCCTTGGGTCTTACTCGAAAGTGGCATCCCTTTTGGGATGTTTTCCACAAAAAAATTTTTTTTGAAAAATAATTTGAAAAAACTTGTATTAAAACAAAGATCATTTACAAGTTGGGATGAGACTTTTCCCAGCCTTAGCCAAAGAGAACACATGTTTACAATAGTAAAAGAAGATTTGCATTGGAGCCAAATCTCTTAAACCATATTTCTACAATGATTGTTCACCTATTTACAACTATAAAAGAAGATCTACATTGAAGCACAAATCTCCTAAATAGTATTTCTGGAATGGTTATCCAAATTAGCTAAGCACTGGATTTTCTCACCAACCTACCTAATCATCTCATCCTCAATAGCCATGTCACTGTGCCACTGAACCCCTACCTCCTTCTCAGTACCCATCTTAGCTAGGAAGTCTACCACTTTATTTAGATCTCTACTCACATAAACTGGAATCACATCATCTAATTCCCTCCATAATTCCTTAATTTGAGTGACAAGAATCCTCAACCTCCATGTTTTCAAAGCAAAGTTCCTCATGCAATCTAGAGCTCCAACCATTATTTGAGAATCTGATTCTAGGATTATCCTCCTGTGACCTTGTTTTACTACCCAAATAGAAGCATATTTGATAGCTAAGGCTTCTGCTTCATTGTTTGTGGCTCTTCCCAAGCCTTGCAGTTCCCAATAGAGCATTGTTCCAACATGATTCTGGCAAACCACTCCAATTCCAGCTCTACCCGGATTGCCTTTTGCAGCTCCATCAGTATTAATTTTAATCCAACCTTCTAGGGGTGGTTTCCAACTAGCTCTGTCCTACCCCTCTTGCACTTCAACTTCCTTCTCCATTGCCCCAATAACAACCTGAGTTTCCTCTTTAGCATAGACTACCACAGTTTCTATGACTTTGCTCCAAATGACCTGCCAAACTCCATCTAAAGAAGAAAAAGTTTCTCTAAAAATTTTGGCATTTCTCTCCAACCACACTTGCCACCAAATGAAGTTTAATCCAAGATCCCAACCAATACAAAGAGCTTTAGATTTAAATCTACCCCTCTTCCATATTTCCCAAATATTAATCCGATTCAAATCACCATTAACTTGAATTTTATAATATAAAAACCATCTCTCCCAGATCTGGCACGTGAATGGGCACTCAAACATCAAGTGATCAGTTGTTTCCTCACTCTTGTAGCATAAAACACATTGATATGGACCAATGATTCCCCTACATCTGAGATTATCAAAAGTAAGAATTCCATTATGCATGAACTTCCAGGAAAAAAGTTTACTTTCGACCAACCCTTGGATTGCCAAATATTTCTCCAATCCTCAACCTGATATGTATGAGGAGGAGGCTCTAGAAGGATCTTATCATATCCATCCTTCACTGTGTAGACACCAAGGCTCCCATAGCCCCAAGCTAATTCATCCTCCTCATCTCTACCTGTGAGAAATATTTCTACCAAGATTTTAGTCATGATGGGTGTCAAATCCAGAGGGATTGAAATTGGCCACTCATCCAACTTCTTAAATTGCTTAAACTTATAATCCCCCAATTGACTAGTGTTGAAATAAATTTCAATTTGGACCCACCCCTTGGTTTCTATGGTTATTTTTATTGGTTGTAGTTCAGGAAATTCAACAATGATAGGTGGGTATTGATCCCATGAATCTGTCCAAAATCGTGCCTTCTCCCCTCTCCCCACTTTCCAAAATAATCCATATTTTACTACCTGAGATCCTAACTTGAGAGCCTGCCACACTAAGGATCCATTACCATCCAAAGGGAAATGACCCACCTCATTTGGGTTTACCTGTCCCAAATATTTACTAGTTAAGATTCTACTGAATAAAGAAGTTGGTTGGGAAATCCACCTCTAGTAAAGCTTTCCAGCCAAAGCTTTATTATTTAACTTTGATCTTCTCAGTCCCAAACCTCCTTTTACCTTGGGTTGGCTTACTTTATCCCAACCTACTAAGGCCCATTTCCTCTCTCCTTTTACTCCTTCCCATAAAAATTTTCTAGCCATCTTGTCCAACTCTTTCCATATGGTATGTGGGGCAACAAGGATAGAAAATTTATAAATTGGCATGGCCTGAATGATTGACTGTAAAAAGTTAATCTACCCCCATAGCTTAACCATTTGTGAGACCAATGATTAATTTTTTCCTTGATACAGTCCAAAATATTCCTCCAGATATCTATTTTTAGTTTTTTAAAATGCAAAGGGACCCCCAAGTATACCACTAGGAGATAAGTCCTTGTGAATCCCAAGATCTCTAAAATTCTGTCCTGAAGCCTTTGATCAAGATTGAAAAAGACCACTTTGGATTTTTTATCATTGATGACTTGGTTTGTAGCCCTAAGGTAGACATTAAGTGTATCTCTAATCATTCTTGCTTCCCTAAAGCTGGCCACTCCCACCAATCTTGTGTCATCCACAAACTGTAGGTGAGTCAAAACTTCCTCACCCACCTTGATACCTATTAGCAAACCTTGTTGTCTTCTCCTCAAGATGAGTCTACCCAATCCTTCAGCCAATATGAGAAAAATATAGGGAGAGCAAGGATCTCCTTGATGAAGGCCTCGAGTAGCTCCAAACGGTTGCGAGGGAAGACCCTTGATTAACACTGAGTATGTCGGAGTAGAAACACAACTCATGACCCATTCTATCCAATCCTGAGAGAAACCAAAGGCTGCCATCATCTTTGACAAGAAGCTCCACTCCACCCTATCATAAGCCTTTGACATATCTAATTTTATGAACATTCCTCTATTACCAGATGTTTGCATTGAATGGATTGCCTCTTGAGCTAGAACCACACCATCCAAGATCTGCCTACCCTCTACAAAACCCCCTTGCTCTGAGGAGATAATGCTATGTAGAAGAGGTTTTAGCCACTCAACCATTACCTTTGTGATTATTTTATATATGACATTGCATAAGGCAATAGGTCTATAATCTGAAATATGTACCCCCTCCTCCCCTTTTGGAATTAAGGTAATGAAAGTATGATTTAATGCTTTAAGAATTATTTTACTACCTTTGGACTCCTCTATAACAACCATTACATCCTCCTCCAAGTTATCCCAGAAGGCCTAAAAAAACTCAATTGGAAAGCCATCTGGACCTGGTGTTTTTCTGGTGCTCATTCCAAAGACTACATTCTTCAGTTCCTCTCTATCAATGGGTTTAAGTAGGGCCTGATTTTCTTCTTCAGAGATAACAGAGGGTATGACAACAATAACTTCTTTTTGAGCCTCTTCATCTTGCACCATACTTTCCTTAAATAGTTTAGAAAAATAATCCATTGAATGGAAATGCATACCTAGAATTGTATCAAAGGAGTGTCCATTCTCATCTTGAAGAGCTTCCATGTTGTTCATCTGTCTCCTAGCACAAGCAGTTCGATGGAAAAATTTGGTATTTTTATCACCTTCTAATAACCAAGTGGTTCTTGCTCTCTATTTCCAGTAGGTCTCCTCTTGGTTGTCAATGTCCTCAACCACTTTACGCAATGCATCATCCTCTTCTTTGAGCTGCTCTGTAATTGTTCCTTCCCTAAAGTGTTTTTGAACCTCATCCCATCTGGCCACCAATGGAGCTCTTTGGACCTGGAAGTCTGTCTTGTTAGCTCACCTCCATTGTTTCAGTTGATCTTTGACATAATGAAGTTGTTTGTGGAATCTAAACATTGTTGTCCCATATGTTGGGTGACCTTCTTCCCACCACTATGGAATTTTCTTTCGAAGTTCCTCTTTTTGTAACCAAAAGTTTTCAAATTTAAATGGTTTGTGATGCTGCACTGTCTTGATCCCTCCTTCCAACAAAATGGGAAAGTGATCTGAAACTGGACCCTCCAAAATCTGAAATTTTATATTCCATTTTACAAATGCCTCCTCTAAAACCAAAAAATGGTCTAACTTCACCTTCCTACTATGTGGCTCCCTCCTCTTATTAGTCCAAGTATAGTTGGTTCCAGGGCATTTAATATCCACCAAGTGTAATGCCTGGACTTGGGCAATCATAAGTCGATCCCCTGGGTCCAAAATTGGGGTTCCCCTTCCTGATATCTAGAGGATAATTTAGCATTAAAATCCCCAGCAATAATCTAGTCTAACTCTTCCCTTGAGACTCTCATGTTATGCACAACTTTCCATTGATGCATCTGACCATCTAGGTTTTGAGCCCCATAAAAATTTGTGATTAAAACATGTTCAACTGTGACATTATTTCTAAAATGTGATGTGAGAACACCCCTCCAAGCTATATGTTCTATTGTAGTCCATTCAAGAGAGTTCCAAAGAGTAACTATCCCCCTGAGGCCCCTTGGGCAGCCACTTCCATATGACCAGCACCCCTCCAAAGTCTGTTAACTATTTTACACATAAGATCCAATGACATTTTTGTCTCCTGGATAAGCAAAAAATTTGTTTTACATTTTTCTAAGAGTCTTCGAATAGTATATTGATGGGTTCTACTATTTAAACCCCTAACATTCCATGATTGTATAATCATTGGTTACCTTGAGAGTAGTAAAAATCTATTGGCCTCACCGATCCTCCAGTGATCAGTTTGTCTCCTTGAACTGCTATCAATTCCTTATTTGATTTTCTACCCACTCCTTGAGAGCTACTATTTTTTTATCTCTTTTCCACCTGAGTTATCCCTAGAGTTGGCCTTTCTCTATTCTTTTCTGCTATGCCCATGCTGACATCCTTAATTATTGGTTGCTCTTGGTTATGCACTATCAATGCCCCTGCACTCTCTGACTATGGTAACTCACTGTACTCAATTACCTGCTCTATGATGGGGGGAGATGAAAGAGGAGCTTGAACATGGTTGTTATTATTTTTATTATTCCCATCCACTCCTTCCATGAATTGTTCTTCTTCTTGGTCCATTAGTGTCTTAAATATCTCATACCTATTGGAGGGCTTGAGTTGGGTTTGCTCTTTACCATATTTTTTCTTTTGCCTTCTCCTTCTTTTGGGTTGTTCAAAACCATCTCCCTGTGCTTCTTTACCCTGAGAAATATTGGTTGGTTCTTTGTTGATTGTTGACTTACCCTCCTTAGGAAGATTTGACATTCCTAGAGGAGCCTCCATTTTTATGTTCATATTATTTGGGCAAGATCGGGCCAAATGCCCATATTTGTGGCAAACTCTGCATCTGAAGGGCAATGCCTCATAATCCAGTTGTTGAATCCAAGATAGTCCTGCAAGTTCAAGTTCCACCTCTGTCGATAGAGGCTGGCTAAGATCCATTTCCACACATAATCTTGCATAAACAGTTGTGTTTCCTTCTATTGTGTCTTTGGAAACACCCAAATGTCTTCCAAGGGAATTATCGATAATTTCCAATACCTGCTCACTCCAAAACTCCATTGGAAGTGCATACAAATGGATCCAAACCGGGACAACAGTGGGTTCAATTCGAGGATCAAATCCCACTCTCCAGGGTTGAACAAATAATCCTTCTGGACCATGATTCCTCTTTTCTGATTCGAAAGCCCTATTTCTATCGACAAGTGAAGAAAAACTAACAATAAAATATCCATTGCTAATAAACCACAAAGAATACTCACCAAGAGGCTCCCAGTTTTGTCGGACCCAAGAATGCAAAAAATTTAGGGTAGGGCGAATACCCATGAATTTACAGATCAAATCATGATTGGCTCTATATAAAACTATTTCTTCGACCATCCTTTGCTCAATGACAATATTTGGCCTTGATTCTGACTGTGGCAAGCATCCATTAACTCGTTGAGATGTTGATCTATTTCCAGCAGTCGTAAAGAGCATTTTTAATGCAGTTTTTTGTGCTTCTTCAGTCTTTGATGGAGATTTATCCTTTAACAAATCTGCAAAAGAACTATGTCTCTCTAGAAGAGGATCCGGAGGTGTCCCCATTGGGCCCTCCTGGGGCAGCAATCTTGTCTTCAAATCCACAGTAACCAGAAATCTCTTCGGCTACCCAACTGATGCCCTAGTTTTCTCTTCCAGAGCTCTTCATAAATAAATCAAACATTATTAGTTCTTGAATTTTGAATGTTAATACCCTAAACCTACAAAGCATAAACTATTGCATCATACTCAATAAATATTAAATGTAACATCCATAATTGAGTTTAATAAGCCTCAAGTGCAAATATAAACCAATCCTCAACATAGAAAATTGATTATTAACAAAATTCATTGCATCATATAACACTTTAGTAGGCTAACCATAAATATGTACCAATCCACAAAATAAATATCCATAACACAATATTTATCCTATGAAAAACCCATAAGGGAAACAACCCAGCCTCAAAATATGCATCCTGATATTTCATTAATTTTTTTGTCTCAATTTACAATGATATAAAGAATCCTAAAGATCCTTTTTCGAACCATCATTAAATACATGGCTATAGGAGAATCCCATACATTCCTATTTTTAGGTCATCATTACAATTGAAGCACATGAAATGTTCACTGGATACATATAAATTGAGAATGAAGGAAACCTCATGGTTTCCTCAAGAATGAACCTTGCATTCATTCTTCAAACCTAGATATCCTTAATCCATTTATTCCAACATGGAATGGAAGTTATCTAAAGTTTTGTAACCCAAGAAGAGACCCCATAAACTCTTTAGATTCCACATCTAATCTTCCTAGATTTATTCATGTTTCTATTAAATGAATTCATAAGCATACTCATGCATTCATCATAAAATGCAATAAAAATGTATCATGTAGTTCTCCATGTAATCTACATAAGTACACACTATAGGAAATCCCCATATTTTCCTTAATAATAGATTCCTCATCCATTATCCTTATCATCATCTAACCTATCAATAAGATCATACTATAGTTCTTTTAATCTAACAACAAAATTACATTATAGTCCTCACTAATTTGTCTCGTGATCTATCAACAAGATCATTCTATAGCTTTCATAATATCTCAACAATATTACTCAAATTTTATCACAAATATATCTCCTAATCTATCAAACAAGATTACACTATAGTATCTATAAATTTTGACACAAAATTGTATCATAATCTATAAAATAATATTACACAAATTTTACCACAAATTTATCTTGTAATCTATCAAACAAGATTACACTTCTACAAATTCTGACACAAATTTATCTCATAATCTAAACACAATTACACTATAGTTTTTGGCCTCAAATCTATCTCATGCTATAGTCTCAATAATCTATCCATAATATTATGCTAGATTCTCTACAAATTTTACCTTAAATTTACAACATAATATTTCAACAGAATTAAACTATAGTTTTATCACATTTGGCCACATATTTGTCTCATATTATATTCAAAATTACACTATAGTTCTTATAAATTTGAACACAAATTTACCACTTGATCCATCAATAAGATTATACTATAGTTTATACAAATTTTAACACAAATTTCAGCCATGATTTTCTACAAATTTCTCCTCAATTTGTATCATAGATTTTCACCTATTTACTCCATAGTTTCAACAAATTTAAATTATATTCTTCCCATCATTTTGGATCATGGAATGATTTTATTTAGGATAAAAAATATTTATCAAAATTGACCTATGTTCACACTCATTTATCTCAGCAAAGATCCATCTAGTAATTATCAAACTTATTCACTGAATTTGATCTTGGATTTTACAAAATATTGCATTATTCATCATTTTCCCAAGGGTTTTCACATCTAAATAAATATTGAATCCTAGATGATTCTAATCCCAAAAATGATAGCCAATAATATACCTTGTAGCCAAGGTTAGTATTACAAATCTAATAAATAAGTGTTCATTTATTCCAAAATATGTTTAATTTAATATTGTGCCTAAAGTCATCGATCAAACGTATTGCAATCACTATTTCCAACATGAAAGATCAACTTGACAGTCAACTAATCATAGTTAGAATATAAATAAAACTTTTACACCCTTCACAAATTGTGTAGGACCACTAGGTGGTGGTCACTCTATGTAATGAGTGATTTCCCTTATATATATTCCTATTGCTTCCATGAAAGCAATGCGAGACTTTTTGCATTAACAATAAATAAAATAGTTTCTTAAAATCCATTCAACCGATGTATCTATAGTGAAGCCCATAGAATGCACCATATAGTGGTGAATAATACCAACACAAGCATCATTATATAATGTAGAAGG